>OU426984.1:45437918-48073185 GCA_911387785.2 Aelia acuminata | reverse complement strand
TTGACCGACTTTGATGAAATTTTAGCTGTCATATCGTGGACATATACATATACCAAAACCCAATTTCAGGTTCGTACGGTTTATACTTTTTGAGCTAGTCTGATCAAACACACATATCATTTGGCGGGACTTGGTTATTTGGATTCAGGGGATCCCAAAACATGTATTTCCGTTGAAAATGGGAAGTCGAAATTTTTCACGATTGCAATATATATTTCTTACCATCTATTTCATATATAGGTAAGTGAAAATAAAAAATGAAATTGACCTCACTATATAGTATAAAATAAAATAGTAGATCAGGTCAACCAAGGTGGCTTCAAAATATCTAGATACATAAATACATACATGTTCGGCGCAACAACTCGTCACCGAGTCCGGGCCGCCTCAAGTAGTCTCCGCCAGTTGGCTCTATCCCGTGCAGCCGCCCTCCAGTCCAGCACGCCGAGAAGAGTCCTAGCATCTTCAGCCACACCATCCATCCACCTTACGTTTGGCCGTCCCACTCTTCTCGTTCCTACAATCTCCTCCTAATTACTTTTTTCAGGATCTCGCCATCATCCATTCTGACCAAATGGCCAGCCCATCGAAGTCTTCCCAATTTAATGACTTTGGAGATCTCGTTTTCTTGAAAGAGCTCATACAGTTCCAGGTTCTTTCTTCTTCTCCATGTCTTGCCTATTTTGATGGGTCCATATATCCTTCTCAATATCCCCCTTTCGAACACCAAGAGCCGCTTTTCATCCGCCTTCTTAATGGCCCAGGCCTCCGAGCCATAAGTTAGTACTGGGCGGACTATTGTCTTGTACAGACTTATTTTGGTCTTCCTTGAAAGATAATGATTTTTGAAGTTTCTGGATAAACTGAAGTAACACCTGTTGGCGGTTATTATCCTACTTTTAATTTCTTGGGAGACATCGTTTTGGGAGTTTATTTCACTTCCCAGGTAGACGAAGTTGTTGACCACCTGGAATCTGTACTGACCTACCTCAAAGTACTCTTCGGTATTGTTTCCTAGCCCTCCAACCTGCATATACTTTGTTTTCTGCTGGTTTACTTTTAAACCGAATTTTCTTGCAGCTTTCTCGAGGGCAAGAAATGCTTCCCTTAGGGCTCCTTTGGACCTGGCCATTATGTCCAGGTCGTCAGCATATCCCAGCAACTGCACCAGTCTGTTGAACAAGGTTCCCCTAACCTGAATTCCTGATCTCCTGACAGCTCCCTCTGCGGCCAGGTTGAAGAGCAGGCATGCGAGCGCATCTCCCTGTCTCACTCCGTTGTCTGTGAAGAACTCCTCCGATACATCGGCTCCGATGCGTACCACACACTTTGAATTCCTTATGGTCATTTTTACCAGCCTTGTCAGCTTTTTAGATATTCCTATTTCCTCAAGAATCTGGTAGAGCTCCATCCGATCCACACTGTCGTACGCGGCCTTGAAGTCGACAAAGAGGTGGTGAGTCGTGGTCCGGTATTCCTTACACTTTTCTAATAACATTCTTAGTGTGAAGAGCTGGTCTATATTTGACCTACCTCTTCTAAATCCCGCCTGGTAGTTCCCCAATTGTCTTTCCGCCAAGGGGGACAGCCGATCAAAGAGAATGCTTGATAGAATCTTGTATGCGCATGACAGGAGTGCGATACCTCGATAGTTTTCGCAGTCAGACTGGTCTCCTTTCTTATGTATGGGGCATATTATGGCTTTTGCCCAGTCCTCTGGCATACGCTCCTGTTCCCAGATCGTCACTATCATGTTTTGAAGTTCTTTTCTTAGCTCCTCCCCACCATATTTCAAGAGTTCTGGCTGGATCTCGTCTATCCCAGGTGCTTTGTTATTCCTTAGCTTCCTGATGGCTTCCTCTATCTCATCCTCGTCAGGGGGCTCAGAGTCCTCAACGGGAGCTTGTTCCTCTTCTTCTTCTGGGCTTATATTTAAACAGTCTGCTCTGTTAAGTGCCTCTCTGAAGTGCCGTCTTCATCTTCTGAGTATATCCTCTTTTTCTGTGAGGAGGTGGCCAGCCTCATCCTTACAGCATGTAACTTTTGGTTTGGCACGTCTGCCTTCATTGATTCTTTGGAAAAAGAGTCTGCATTCATTAGCACTACGTAGGTTCTCGATTTCCTCCATCCGCTTGTTTTCCCATTCTCTTTTCTTTCTTTGGTGCAGCCGTTTCTCAGCCCTTCTCTTCTCGCGATAGGTCTCATCCGTGTTCCTGGTGTGCCTTTGAACTCTTCTTCGGTAGCTCGAAGGCACTCTTCGTCAAACCATGGAGACCTTTGTATCTTTGGTCTGGGTCCCAGTGCTTCCTCTGCTGCTGCTTTGATGGAATTAGAAATTCCCTTCCACTGTTCATCAATGCTGGGGCCAGCTCTATATAATAGAGCAAAATATCTAGATACAATTGGAAAATTTCAATTTTTTTTATGTCACTGATAATTTTTTTTTTTTTAATAAACTCAGTTACAAACCATTATATTGTAACACTGCTGTGGGTTAAAAAATACTTATTAACGAAAATATAACAATTATCAATGCCAACAAATTAATACAACTCAAATATTCGAGCAGGTTACAAAAATTATAACGTTATGGCACAGACTAAGACTAACTGGCCCAGTCACTCGCTCCTTATATACAGTTTCAAACGAACCATCTGGATGGTTCCAGATCCTCCTGGGTGGTTCCAGGTCTCCGGCGAAAATATCTAGGCACGTGCTCCAACGGTTTCTTCCGACTAATAGTCATTCCAACAAATGGTTTGGGGTTTTACACCATATGTTCTTTTATTTGATTATCGATTAAAGGTTACAATATTAAAAGATGTATACCATTTATAATATAATTTATAGGCATTATAGTTAGTATATTCTATTATCTTTAAAACATATTCTATTTAGCATTATAGCATAATAAAAAATTGTTAGTTATAGAAGGATAAACTATGAATTTTAAAATTAAAATAGTAATTTATAAAAACAAGATCCATAAAAATTGCATGTAAAGAATGAGAAAATCATAAAAGTAAATACAGTACACCTTGTTCATTCGGGCTGAACCGGGACATAAGGTAATCTGGATTATGGAAAATACAAATGAAAACAAAACAACTCCTCAAAAAATTGAATTTGACTTTATCAGTATAAAATAAATAAAAAAAAAAAATAAATAAAAAAAAAAAAAAAAGTGCTGATTTAAAATCATATCGAATCTTTCAAGGAAAAACAAATTTCTATCACACCATTTCCATTTTAAAGATTTGGTCCACTGGGTTTTGATTAGACATATGTGGCGTTTTAGGGAGTCATAAGGAGAAAAATAAAAGCCAATTTTTGGTGAAATTATAAACACTTTTCTTACTATCAATGTTAAAATGATCATCCATTTATTTATTTGTTTTGTTAGGAGGCATAAAAACCTCGGATCATCAATGCCTAAAAATCATCGTCGATATGAACATTTAATGAATTTGAAATGTCAAATAATCTGATCAGTGTAATCAGAGATCCGGTATAAAAAAGGCCAAATGAACAAGGTTTTACAGCAAATAGAAAATAAGTATGTCTTAATGTTACTCACCCGCCTTTGCTTTGAAATATATTCCCAATCATCAACAAGAATCGGCTTGAGTTCATCTGGTAACTTAATTTTGATTTCCAATTTAGCCAAAAACTGCTCCTCCTAATCAATACTTAATATTAATCTCTTAAATCAGATATATACTATTCATTGATGGCCATTTAAATTATTAACATGGCAGGTATCAACCAAAATATTACTAAATATCATAATATTTTTATAATTTGTAACTAAATAAATTTAAATAGTAAAAATACTTACGCTTTCAACAGTTGGATCAGTCTTCGATCGTTTACGCTTAGGAACGTCACTTGAAGATTCTTGCGATGAAGATTGGGCAGAGGTACTCTGTCTTCCAGAGTATCTGTCGATCGGAGTAGAGCTTCTACTGTCTCCATCTTTGTCGCGGGAAGTGTCTAAGTCTTTTCCGGATGTACTTCTTTTTTTACCTCTCTTTCCCTTACTATTGAAAATAATATTAATTAGGATTCATAACTAAGTTTAATAATAGACTTAAGGAGAATGTCCAATTTTATATACTTGAAGAATATTGTTAATAAATTGCATTGCTAACTTATTCTATTCTCCTAAAATACTGCACTGCATCATAAACGATATGGATGGTATATGATGATATATGGATTTAAACAATAAAAAAAAAGCATTATTTTTAAAATTGGGCACAAAACATGAGAAAACCAATACTAATAAACATGAAATTCATTTTTATTATATTAACTATTAACGGCTTTGAGAATAAAAGACAGACAAAGAAAATGTATAAATGTTAATGAATAGAGTCGACCAATGAAAAATCAAATGAAAACTAGAAACAATAGAGCCACCTTATAAATTCAAGGAACTCAAGTTTAGAATATATAATACTAACATAGTGAATAAGATTTAAAATATTATTAAATTTCACGAAAGCATAGTTTTATGTGTTAATTATGTAAAATTGTATAAACAGACAACGAAAAAATCCTAAGTTTTGAATTTTTCAACTCAAAATATTTTTGGCAAAAAATCAAACCTAATTTGGCAAAGTAAAAAAAAAAAAGTAAACAGTTTAATAATCAACTTTCTGGTTAATTACCATCTGGTTGAAGCCTAAATTGTAGGTCTTAAAATAAGGGCTAGCAAAGCAAAATATAATAACATAAAGGCAAAAGAGAATAAATCAAATAATTATTTTTGGTGGCTTTTAGAGCGTTAAGAAGAGGTATCTTGTTTAGGCTTAAAAAGGCCTTAAACTAGGGGGAAAAAAACATACATAAATTATATATTTCTAAAGGAAATGCTTACAGTTGAAAAAATGAAATCATAAATAAACAACTTACGGTTCAGTTTTCTGTGCCTTGTGAAGTTCTTTCTGCCTTTGTAGGTTAGCCTCATTGTATTTTAATACACGACTTTCGGGTACCCACTCATCCCAACTAAACAAAATTATTATTAAAGACTGGAACCAAATAAATGAAAACTTATAAATACACATATGATCGATACTTAAAGGTTATTACTCATGTCACAAAAAAGAAAATATTTCATCCATGATTTGTTAGAAAATTGTTTATAAATTTTCATAACTTTCAAGAGAAAACAAAAAGTAAATACGAATACATCATTGTTCAAAATACATTTTGTCATTCTAAATGTTGTTTGTTAATTAGTTAATTTATTATTGTCTTAAGATTCAGTAAGATTCAGGATTGAGAATAAAAGGTGTATGTAGTTCAACATTGACCATATTATCTAAAGGGCTAGAAATGGCTTACGCCAACAGAAAAAATAAATCAGTGACAAAATTCTGAAAACTGATTAACAGTGGAACTTAATTTTTGTAATGAAAAAAGAACCCCCTACTTGCGTGAAATTAAATTTTAAAATTATTCCCCTTTCTTAAGTGGCAAAATAAAAATAGTATTTAGTATTATGATTTTTTTTTTTTTTTTTATGAACTTGCAAAGCCCTTAATATTCTTCCTGTATAAAGCTCAAAATGTGTTATTCATGTGTTCTTTATTCTTTATTGGTAAGTAAGGTTAAATCTTATTTTAGTCAATTTACAAATGAGGAAGCTATAAACAGTTTGCTAAAAATGTATATTTCCTATTTATTAACTTTTGACTGGTTGATCAGTCCATTTATAAAAACTACTTTAACAATGTTATGAGAAGTGTTACCTCTTATTCCAACCAGAATAATGGATATGATATTGTACAATCTTTTCTTTCTCTTCTATACGAGACTGTAAACATTTCGCTTCATATATCAATGGCCCATGAAAGCAAAGAACTTTCTCTCCTATAATTTAGAAAAAAAAATACTCTAAATATATTTAAAAAGAAAGAATCAAAGCCTAAATAAAAATAAAAATATAAATTTCAATCAATCAAAAGAGCCTCAATCAAAGCCTAAATTAAAATTAAAATATAAATTTCAATTTTTATATTTGTTTGTTTGTTTAACATCCCTCTGTGCTACTTGAGGTTAATCGGACAATGCTACAGTGGGAGTCCTAAATTTTGCCTATCCAGGTAACATTCGGATAGGGATCTTTAACGAATACCTGACATCGCACAAGCTTGAGACCTCCATTTAAGGTCTTATTCGAGGGATGGCATAACTAAGGATTTTTACTATCACTTACCACTTATATCACTTATATGAAATATATAGTCAGGAAAAATATTGCGATCGTCAAAAATTTTGACTTCCAGTTTTCAATAGAAATACATGTTTTCCTTCATTCATCCAATGATATACATGTTGGGTCCCTTGAGTCAAATTAACCAAGTCCTGCAAAATTGTCTGTGTGTATATGTATGTATTTGTGTGTGTGTGTAGACTAGCTCATACTATAAAGCCTACAAAACTGACATTTTGTATTTAAGCTATGTACAGTAAATCCTTGATATATCGAACTGGTAGGGGGTTTGATATTCCTAGTTCGCTATAACGAGATTCGTTATAACCGAGGTTTCTTTTTTTTTTTAGCCAATGGCCGATCTAATTTGATACACATTTAGAAGGAAATTTATTCATTAGAACTAGTTAAATTAAAACGCACGTATGTAATTTATTTTTAGATAAACTACATATCAATTAAACATTGAGATTCATTAATTTACCTGCCAAGTTCACTTGAGGGTTCTTTAGCCTTAGCTTTAATAATAAGCTCATTATTATTCGTAATAATGAGGGTTTACGGTATATGCCTGTGATGTGATAGCAAAGATTTCTTCTAAGTCGAGTAAACAGAGGGGGCACTTAATCCCAACATCTAATTCTCTCTTTATGATTTCTAAAAAACGGCACTCACAATTTTGATTAAACTTATCATGCTTAATCCTAATGAAGCATTCTTTCATATGAAACAGGTTTTATCGTCATTGATAGGGCTTAAATGGCAAAGGAAAAAATCTTCCTATAAAATACTATAATTATGTATTTTTCGAGTAAATAACTGTTCCTTGTCATCCCTAGTAACAAGAAATGGCTAAATATAAAATACGAAAGGATTTCAAAATCAAATAAAACTGAAAAAAAATATATAATTTCCCAAAACGAAAATTTCAATTTTATAATGATGTAAAATTCTAATAACATTAGTAGTAATATATGTATAATATATTGTTGGTAAGCTTAGAATTTAAAAAATAAAAATATGCATTTTATAATATGATAGAAGGTGGCTGAAACAATATATTGGAGAGTCAAGAAAATAATAATTTCTACTATCAGATTATTTAAAAGAAACTATTGGTTTCCATGGTACTAATTGCAACTGTCAGAAATCAAAACTCAACGAATTAAAAAAAATAAATTTTAATTTTGTTAAGAGAACTGTTTTAACAGCCTTAGCCTTAGCTAAAACGAGAGAGAGCATTGTGAGAGAAGGCAAAGTGTGTGCTACTCAACATATTACCAATCAGAAAAAAATCTGGTGCGATGCAACACACACCTTTCACTTACCAACATACTTAGATTAGAAATTGATGTGTTTTGATAAATATGTAAACGCAATTCCTGAAAATCCCACTTTTTTCCAATCATTTACTTATTTTTGTTTGAATTGTTCCCCAAAGTACACTAGTTTTTTTTATTTTTCAACAAAAGTTTTTAATTGTGTTGATCCTGCTAGCATAATACTCCATCACAAATATAATCTCCATTTAATTGCTGAAAACTTCATTTAGTTAACATGGAAAACAAAAATTTCCATTAAATATGTATTTTTCAAAGCACATTGACAACTCTTTCCTATAAACGTCTTTAATTATAGTCATTAAAGATGGCCCAAAATGACACATTGGGCTTAATGTGTTTTATGAGTTGACGGAATATTTTTCTTTTTGTCTCCAGTACATTTCTACTTGATTTTTTTCATATTTCATATTTAGTCATTTCTTATTTTTAGGCGAAACGAGAGACAGATAATTTCTCCATATAAACAAAAACAAAAGTACTTCATAAGAAAACATAAAAGACCACTTCCCCATTTTAGCCACCTCAGAACATTATAATAATGATAAAGGTTACATGATATTAAAGGTTACTTGTTTAAACTGAAACATGACAAGTTTAATCAAAATCGTTAGAGCCGTTTTTGAGAAAAAGAAAAATAAACATAAAAGTTATGAAATAAAGTGCCCTCTCCTTTTGAACAATTTTAATAAAATGTTGGCTGTTACATCGCGGGCATATACATACACTATATACCCAATTTCACGTCCGTACGGTCTGTAGTTTTTGAGCTAGTCTGTTAACACACGCATACTACACAGACCATTTCGCAGGACTTGATTATTTGGACTCAGGGGACCCCAAAACATGTATTTCCGATGAAAACCAGAAGTCTAAATGTTTCACGATCGCAATAACTTCCCATAGAGGAGAGTGGGGTTGGGTGGCATAGGGGGTGGGTTGGCCTTTGGCTTATAGTTTCTGTCTCACCTGCTGTGAAGGCGCCACCATCGTACCATGTGACCTGCTCAAACTTCGGAGTCTTATGCTGAGGTTGCAGTCCGATGCTAACAGTGTAGAAAAGAGTTTGCTTCATTGATTGATTTTACAACATGTAAGTAAATTTTTACATTTTCAGTAAATTTGGTTTTAAGGCACGGCAAAACATTTGACTCAGATTCTCTACACAAAGCCCCAAACTCCTTTGAAAAACCTGACCTTTCAATAAACCAGTTTCTTGTTTGGTTTTTCTCCCCTGTCCTGGCAGCCATCTTTCATATGATCTCTCCTGTGGGGTTCGTTGGCTCTCTTCAACTGGGGTTTGTTGGCGCAGTGGCGAATATGTTGATGTGAACTAGGGGGGCAAGACATACCCAGGAATTGTGACTGCAATTGATGATACAGATGTATTAGTCAGCACAATAAAAAAGAAGCACGAGTTTTGGTCATGGCCAAAAAAAGAAAGATGAAATATGGTACCCCCTCACCGATTTTGTGAAAATGAATTCCGCTACCGAAACTGATCTGTGATGCCATAAAACATACTTTATTGACTTTTGAGGTTTGGAAAGTATTTAGAGAGGAGTTATTGTTTGCCTAAGAATATTTGACCTACCTAAAGATTTTGAAGATGTGGACTTCGTTTTGTTTTATCAAAAATTTGTTTAGATTGTTCTAACGCAATGATGCTTCTAAGCCATTACATTTTTCTAACTTTTGCTGTTTTTTTGAATTGAAATAAATGCAGCCGTTTTGTAAAATGCAGCCATTTGTAATTCTATTTTCCCTTAAGAGCTGTTAAAAACAGATTCAAAATTATTATACCTTTATAGTGCAGCTTTTAATAACAATAATATTTGTCAGGCAGTACTTGAATACTCAACTGAACAACCTCACCTTCTAGGTCAACCTCCCCCACACAGGGTGTTAATTGGCATGCTCTGGCTTGACGAATTCTTCAATTTTGTATGATCATAGTGTTAAATATCATTAGTTGAAAAAAACACTTGAAGTACTCTCATACTCAAAGTTTAAAGTGGTATAAACCCTATTGGGATTATATATAACAGGAATGACTCAACAATCAAAAAAGTAAAAACTGTTACCAACCAATCCTGCTCTCCCCTACATTTCATATATAGGTAAGTGAAAGTAAAAACATATGGTGATTCCTAATAAATCATAGGTATGTTCCACCGAGCACTTAAAATACGATTGCAACTCTCGCATGCGTAATACCCCTTTCCTAACAGCTCATTGTTAATACACATGTGAAAAGAGGCGAAAACGTGTTTCAAGATTTCGTTGGAACTTATGCAAACCATTGATTTCACTAAAGTACTAATAAAACTTCCCTTCCTGAGAAGAATAAAATATTAACATCGTTTTCTAAAAAATACTAAGGAACTCAAAATAGAAAATTTAGTTCCAATTTATTAATAGCCATTGTTATGAATTCTTTCCATTGATCCTTATTTACGATATATCGTAAAAAAACACGATCCTTCAGTATAAAACTCGATTATTATTTCTATAATCTCTTAAAAAATAGTCATGTAAACAAATTTAAATGAACCTCAAGAATGTTTGGAGTGCACATAAACATGGGGCCAATTCCATTCTTAGTAGACCATTGTATAAATTACTGACCCCCTTTCCAATAAAAAAAAACAATTCTCATTGATAAATAAAATAAATGTTAGTATTCCCTCTTTGGTAGCACTTGAGTATGCCATTTTCCGAAAATTGTAAATTTTTATTCAAAAAAGAAGGGTGGTAAGCGAAAGTTGTGTGATGCGCATACCAGATGTTCTAAGAATGGAACCGTAGACATGTTATTTTAGCTGTTCAATGAAATTTTCTCTTCAGTCCAGAACATTTTATTTTACCTCCGTATTATTTCAAATCTTTAACTAAAATCTAAGAATTCTAGAGGAATCATTCAGATGATAATGCATAATCTAGGAATGATTATTAAGTAGTAAAATTAACTATGAATATAATAATTTTATATTTAAGCTTTAAACGAGACTGTATTTTACCATCATGAAAAGAAACCAATTCTTTCTTTTCCAGTTTATCCTCAATAAATAAAATTCAGTACATTTTAAAAACGTCTTCAGGTCATCCCTATAATTTGCACTTGAAAATTATCATGTCAAAACTCCCTTACCATCTGTAAGAGTTGAAGCATTTGCAAAGTAATCTAGAAACAAGCCCTCATACAGAACCAATGTTTCAGAACTGGTACCCCTCAGCCATTCAGGGTTTTTCTAGTCTACATCAAAATGTTGGCCAATATAATTAATTCAAAACTATTTCACCATTGGCCATATTTGCAGCAGCAGACCATATTTTATAAAGATCAATATTCTCAATGAATGGCCTAAAGTTGCATGATAGATATTTTATTCTCTCCCTTCAATCATGTAATAGAATAAAGTTTCAGTACTATATTTACTATGTTACTTCTTGGATTGAAAGGTTTTATAACATATTATCAATGTTATTGCTTACAAAAAATATGAAGGAAATAACCGATATCAATGTTTAAATTCTTTCCAAAAAACAGCCAGGATCCATTATTGATATTACAATACCATTATCTTTCATCATGAATTAAAAGTAACCAGGTTCATACCTAAATTCAAATGTAATAAGTGTGTAAGAACAAAAAAGCTTCATTTATAACTTTGATATGGTACAAAATGACATGTGGACAGAACACTAATATCAGGTTTAGTTTTACCATTAATTTACCTTTAAAAATTAAGAATCCATTTACCCTAATTTTTAACACAAAACAATACAAACAGTTCGATCATAAACTTTATTTTACATAATTAACATCTAAGCATTTTTAAATTTATGACAGGTGCTCATTACCTTCTTGAAACTTGAATTTCGGTGGTACTTTGAATTCGGCACCGTCCTTCGTTTTGACGGCACTTGTCATTTTGTAAACTTTTTAAATTAATAAACAAAAACAATGAACAATCCTAACCTTACGCAATAGACCAGAGGCTCCAAAACATGACAGGACATTCTAGGTTATAATATACTTTTCAGGTTTAATTACTAAACTTAAAATTTATATTTTTAAATTATTTAATTTTTTTTAAAGCCTAAAGATTATGAATAATGAACATTTAACGAAAAATAAAATCCGTGGCCTATAACTATTACTGTATTGATCAGGCCTCACCTTCAATCTAAAAGCGCTAAATTTCAAAAACACGAGAAATCAAGGTATAATTATTATAAGCAATAATATATGCAAAACAAGATATTATTGAATGTTTGACTAATATTTCAAAAATATAAAACAACCAAGGTCGTAAAGAGAGCCCTTAAACTTCTGAAATTAAAATATTCCTTTTAAAAATTGCAATTAAACAATGTAGGACTTTTAAAGTTCTCTCTTTTTTTTTTCTAAATTGCTAAAAGAAGTCATTTGGCTTATTCAATGCTAATTTGAGTAGTTGTCGGGAAAATTAGTTCCTGAAAAATTACGTATTTTTTTTTTCATATTGGCTGGTATTTAGTGTCTACTCGTTGTTTTTCTTGTTCAAGAACTTAGAAGGCAAACATTTAAATTAGAATATTTGCATCAGTGATACATTAATATCCCTGATATAAAATATATATATGTATATAATATATAAAATATCGCTACTAGCAAAGAACCGCAATTATAAAAATTATTATTTCTTTTAGTAACACCATTTTGGAGGAGGGGGGGACATATCTTTTAATGCATATTTTTATCTTAAGCTTATTTGCTAATACATATTTGATTGCCAATACCCTAACTCTTCACATTTAAACGTTTCAAACAGCTATAATTCATTTGATTTTCATTCAGAGAATGCACAATTAATAAGCGTTTTTAACTAGATCAAAAATTATTTAATTTCTAAACAATGCAGGGTTTAAAGTAAAAGATGAAAAATAGAAGAAAGTGCAAGTAAGTAGAATATATTTTACTTTCATTTATTTTCCTTTAGAAATAAAGGTGCTGTGTTATATGCTTTATTCACTTTAAATAATATCAATTCAAGATTCTTTGATAATGGATTGGATCGATCAGGATTTAAAAAAAAAGTCTTCAAAACTTTAAATTTTTAATATTAGGAAATCAGCTTTCTGCAGATTACAGATGTTCTCTTATGTTTGAGCCATCCTGAATAGTTATAGTTAACCATATATTGACAAAAGAAAAAGTATTTTTAATCTAAACTTGTTACTATATCTATTTCGTTTCAGTATTTCTCTCCAGGTTTCAAAATATTGTGAATATGCATATGTTATAACCATCCTGAATAACTTATACTTAAAACATATATTGACAAAATAATAAGTATTTTAGATCTAAATTACTTTATATCTATTTCATTACAATATTCCTTTCCATGTTTCAAAATATAGTGAATATGTGCATGTAATATTGTAGTTAAGTCAATGAAAATATGCAATTCTGATAAACCAGAAATCTTATAAGTATATTGTAACAGATCTGAATGAACTATTAATTTTTAGTTTTAAATAAATTAATAAAATCAGACACCTGTGTATTTTTAAAATTTGAAAAATGTGTATATAAATAAATTTTTTTGAACCATCAAGAGGTGATAATGATGTAAAAATAAAAAAACTTACCTTATCAAAAGCACTTTAATAATTTTAAATATATTAATTAACTTTAAATATGGTTGCAATAAAAATTTGAAAGACTTTAATCATAGAATTAATGTTAACAGAGCTGAAACAATATATTTAGGCTTAACTATTGGAGATTCTGTTAACAAAACTTATTTCAACATTCCATCTACCTAACTATTAGATATGTATATGAAATTTACATCAAACTTTCCATCATTAGGTGCCCATAGCTAGAAACGCATTGGTATGGCCCCACAAACTTAAGGGAGAAATTTTTAGAGCAAAAGCATGCTATCGTTCCATTTTGAAATTGTGTAAAATTCAAATTACAATGTAAAACAAAAAAATTAAAATTTAAAATATAATTTTTCATATACTTATGATATGGAGATAACACTCCAGTGGCGCCAAGATTACAGATTGCTCATTTTTACTATTTCTTATCAGGCTTCAAATCAATTGATAACTTAATCATCCTAATTGATATATGCAAATTTTATTTACAGGAATTACTAATTTCCTACTTTTTAAGGGTGAACTGCATCATAGTGGTTAAGCATGATCTCCATCAAATCACCTCTTAGAGCCATGATCCTCCATGCGTTATAGTGCTACATGCAGTTATATGATTAATGAAAATGATTTATCAATCAATATATAATAATTTTTACTGGTCGATTCCGAATAAATTACTGAAGTAAGTAAGTTGAAAGAAATCATTTCATACATCCATTTAACCTAAAGCATCTTGACTTACCCCAAATTTAATAACCTACTTTACATAGATTTTAATACATACTTTTAGAGAAAGTTACGAGTATATAATAAACAATTCACAATGCAACTCAATTGATTTTAATTCATGAAGGACTGAGCAATTTATTGCATAAATCAAATGAAAATTTATTCAAATGAGAAGTACATTGTTTCTCTTTCACCATATAAATTACAAAGGTAAAAAATAAAAGAAGAAAACAATTTAGTCAGGGATTCATTCAAGCTTGAAAATTTCTTTCATATTTATTATTTGTGTTTTTGTTACAATATATCTGCAAAAATAAGAAAAACAGAAACAAAAACTAAATCGATTATAAAAGGTAAAAACACAACAAGTATTCTTTAATGGGTTTAGTACAATAATTTTATAAACAGTTTTTTTTTTTTTTCTTTCAGCTCCATGGTATCTCCAATGAAATAAATGATGACATCAATTTTTTTTCTTCTATACACAATATGTAATTTTAATTTTATATTTTGTCACTAGAATTACTGTTTCGAAGAACATATATCTGATAAATAGAGTATTAAAAGTGATTGCATAACCTACTACATTAACAATAATTAATTGTGATATATAAATAATAAATAGGCTTTTACAATATAGATTAATGTTTTTTCTTTTTTATTAACATTTAAAAGTGTATTCGTTCCTACAAATTACAGACATATTTACAAACATTTTAACCATTAATAACAAACAAATTTAACATTCAGAAAATATACTGAAACAGCACAAGACTGTGAAAAATATTAATTATATATAAGAAATAACACATTTTTCCAACACAATAGTAATTTATTAAATCGGAGGGAGAAGGTGGAAGGTTAAGGTGTATTAGGAAGTGAATTATATACTTTCAAAAATGAATGGCACCAAATCAATGAAAATTTTCAATGGCATTGCAAGCCACTTAAAATGATAGTAACATTTAAAGTTTTAATTCCAAGTTTGAGTCATCAAATACATGGGGGTTTGATAAGAATATAAATATAAAATATGTCTGTTAAATAAATTGTAATAGATAACGCTTAGTATAAAGTTTAATTAATTTATTCTTTAAAATAAATTAAAATATAACAATGACTAGATTTTATAAAGATTTAAATATTTTTTCGAGTAGGTTCCCTTTGATTTTTTTTTTCCTTTTTTTATTTCCTTTTCAACAAAAGGCTATCAATAAATTACTTGTCTTCTAGAAATTAATAATCATCAAAAAACAGATGACTTATTTAAAAGTTACACATATAAATATTAATATTTATTCTAAACACTACCATGGTAAAATATATGGACAGAGGTAATAGAATTTTATAACAAAAACAATATAAATAACAAATAAAAGTCTGCAATTTGCTGAGTAGCAAAAAAAATTTTTTTTAAGAGTGCAGATTCATTTTGATGTACTTTAATTTAATTACCCTTTTATTATTTTTCTTCTTTCTTTGTAGCCTGCCACAAGTCTATAAAGGCTAAAAATAGACTATAAAGTAAATACATATTAATGGTGACACTAAAGATTTCTTGTGTGAAGGGCAGGTTAAAGTCGAGATGTGGTTACTGCAGTGTTCTGCTCATAAAAGAGAATATAGGCTTCACTCGAAACTACATTTCTTGAAGATATACTTGATACTCTAGAAAAAAATATAGATTCATTAGCATATTTCAACAATAATTAGAAGGTAAATAACAATGGGTAAATAGATAAAGAAGACAGTATGAAGCATTCTAGAATATTGTATCAAAGACAAAGAGAGGCATAAATTGGCAAGTTCATAAACAGTTTACTATTATTATTCACGGACATTCAAGCATTGCAATGAGATTATGATGGAGAAAATAAAATATTTCTGAAAACGAGTTATTGACTTGATTGATGGAAGAGAATTTAAGTTCCAACAACGCACACACAATTCCTTATTCAGGTAATAGCTCATTTCAGAAATATATATGGGATTTTGAGAAAAATTAAAAAAAAAAAAAAAAATTGTACGAGTTCAAAATACAAAAACCTGAAAATTGTTTCAAACATTCAACCTTAATAATTAATGCTATAATCTTATTTTATTTTAAGTTATATTTTCACTAAAAGATGGATCTAAAAATAATGTCTAAAGCCACAATCGTATCTCTTAATGGATTTAAATGGCAACTTTTTAATCACAGATTAACGCCAAGAGGAGTGAAATAATTCTATGTAGAACTTCTATGCATCATTCTACTGAGCTAATACAGAACTATCTCAGGGTTCATTGTAGTACAGTACAGTGCAGCAGACTTGATTTAATCGACTTTGGATTGCCCACACATGCTACAACACACTCAGGAGTAAAAAGTTGCATTGAAGGTCTGACAAAAGAGAAGAATCCAGGAAATTATGGATCATTATTAAATAGTAATTTTCAAGCCTTAAATTCTACTAAATCAATTTTAAAAAGTCTATTTTTGGTGATCCAACACCCCCTCCCTCAGTCCAGTAACTGTGGGATTATGATGAGTGAATTCTACTTATGAAGACTATAAACTAACTACTAAACTATACTTGACAAGATTTTTACTAACCTCGAATCATTGAATTCATACCATTGACCTGTGCCAGCATGGAGACAATAAGCTGTATAGTGGCCGGAATAGGCAGTTCCAGAATGATTTGAAACAGCATACAAATTATAAGTAGCAACTTGAGGGGTCGTAGAATAGCCCGACATGTCGAGGTTTGTCAGGGGGAACTCCACGGTTGCTGACAATTTTCTATATCGCTCGCTAGGAGAAAACCTTTTAAGATCTATGAAATACATTAAGGAAGAATTTTGAAATATATAGGTTAATTAAATATTTATGACCAAACTATCAATATAAATTTTCACATAAGTAGCAGAACATAATGAAAATAAATTAGTAATATCATATAAAGAAAAAGGATACGGAGAACTAAAATTTTGGGAAATTTTTGGATGGAAAATCTCTTAGTGCATTTTCTCCTGGTTTTACACTTGCTGCATGTCTGAAACAAAACAAGTGATACTCGCTAATATTCCAAGAAGAAATGACAAAGTTGAAATGAAGAAAAAAAATTAAACAGTTACACAGTCACTGATCAAAAATAGAAAAAATACATGGCTTTGATAAGATACAAAAACTTCAAGATTATTGCAGTAAATGATTCAAGAATACATTAGAAATTGTTTAATGAATGATAAACCTTCGATTTAAAACATTTCAAGTTGTTCTCTGCAAGATTGGATGATAATAAATATTAAGTAGAAATACTCACTTTAATAAGATTTTTAATATAATGTAATGTTAAACCGATAAGCAAATAAAAAAAAAAAATATGGCGTAACCTCCCGGACCGCTTGTTGGAACAAAATAAGCAGTTGGAATGAACTGTTTGTCTAGATCTTTCCGTGATGGCGTGGAACTGCCCACATTGTTCTGGAATATTCCAGGCCTGACTATTTACGATTATATATAAGGAGCAGTGACTGAACGAGTTAGTCGAAGTTGAAGTCTGTGTCTTGACTGTGTTGCTCAAGTCATATGATTGTGAGTGTTATAAAGTTATCATTTTTGTAACCTGTTCAATTGTTTAAGTTGTAATAATTCGTTGGCATTGTGATAACTGTATATTTCTGTTAATAAATATTCTTTAACCCACACAAGTGTTACAACTGGTGTCAGGTGTGGGGTTTAAAAAAAAAAAAAAAAAAATGCCAGGTAAACGAATTGGAGAACTTATAGTAGCGGAGCTGAGGAGAGAATTAGAAGAGCTTGACTTGACCACGCCCACCTCGAGCAGGTATATCAAGAGTTCAAGGCGGACGTTGCGAGAATGGTAGGACTGGCTTATCCAACAGCCCCGGAAAGTCTGTGTTAGAGTGTTTGGCGGTTCAAGCATTCGTCGACGGCTTAAGGGACTTGGAGCTTCAGACAGCGGTGCGGCTTGCTCGCCCTAAATTGCTGGTGGATGCACTAACCATAGCATTGGAGTTTGAGGTGGCTACCAAGGCTTCTCGTAGCTATGGATTTGTCCAGACCAGGCGTACCACCGACAGTGACAAGGTGAACCACAGAGACCTAGAAGGTGTTCTCTCAGGGGTTGCGAAGGCTTTAGACTCGCAGAGAAGACCCTTCCGGTGTAGGAACTGCGGGGAGCTGGCAATAACTGCAGACTTGGAGAATCTTGTTTTAGAAGTTTTAAAAGTCCTAGAATCCCGGAAGAGGAGACCCTGTGCGGTGCTGGAGCTGTGGGGAGCTCGGACACATTAGGAGATTCTGCTAAGGAAAGGTCTATCCTGACACAGGGAAAACAGGACACACCAATACCCGGAGGATAAAAGCTTCCCGGGGCAGTCACCAAGGTGCTTCCCCAATAATGGTAACCTCCTTGGGACACCGAGACGACAGCGCATATGTGGATGGCAGCGTCAACGGCAAGAGGCACACGATGCTGATTGACACTGGTGCTACGAAGACTATAGTCTCTTCAAGTGTGGCTGGCAAGAAAAGACTGAAGCCTTCCAGATGGCAGCTGAGGACTGCGACTGGAGAAGAAGCCAAGGTTTTCGGGGAAACCGAGGTAAAGTAATCCTTGGGATGGACCTCATGAACGCCTATGGCTTTCAGCTCGACCTGGAACGGAAGAATGTCAAGATCAGTGGAGAGGTGCTGCCCTTACGGAGTCGGGGACCAGCCGGTGTGGTAGCCACCATGGAAGAGGGTGTTAAACTTCCTTTGAGGGATAAATGCTCAAGTATTCTACGAAAAGGCTCTAATGTTGGGAATTCGGCGGCGATTACCTTGTTGGTTCGGCAGGCGACTACAAAGGGCGAGCTGAAATACAAGCAGAAGGACAGGGTGTTTGAAGGCGTCGATCCGTCATAGCCTTGAGAATAGAATCGAAATCACCCTATTGCTGTCAATAAGAGACACATCGCCAGAGATCGGATGGGGAGACAAAGCGGGAGCAGGGCCAACCAGGGTGGATACGAAGAAGGAGAACTTGCTTGGCTCTATAACCCATAAGGAAGGTGAGGACCATACGTGATTAAGAAGCACATCAACGATCTGGTCTACAGGGTGTTCAAGTACACCAAAGGAAAGCCCATTATCGTCCATAATGATCGCTTGGCGCCCATTTGGGAACCATGAAGAAGGACAGGTGCAGCGGATTACAGAAGAGACCTTTCGTTCGACCTAGGGAGTAGGCACGCAGGAGGAATGTCTCTAAGGAGGGGGCAGTGTAACGTTAAACCGATAAGCAAATAAAAAAATCTGGTACGTGCGCGCAACACACAACTTTCACTTACCAACTTACTTAGATTAGAAATTGACGTGTTTTGCTAAATATCATTTCCCAAAGTCACACATTTTTCTACATTCATATCTTATTTTTGTTAATCGTTAAAGCCGTTTTTGAGTAAATAAAAAAAACCCGTGAAAATGATACAAAATTTATTAAGTAAAGTCCCCCCTCCCGTAGATCAATTTTAATGAAATTTTTACAGTCATATTTCGGGCATATAAATACATCAAATACCAAGTTTGATCAAAATCGTTAAAACCGTTTTTGAGTAAATAAAAAAAACACGTGAAAATGATACAAAATTTATTAAGTAAAGTCCCCCCTCCGGTTGATCAATTGTGATGAAATGTTGGTTATCACATCTTTGGCATATAAATACATCAAATACTAAGTTTGATCAAAATCGTTAAAACCGTTTTTGAGTAAATAAAAAAAACATGTGAAAATGATACAAAATTTATTAAGTCCCCCCTCCGGTTGATCAATTTTGATGAAATTTTTACAGTCATATCTCAGGCATATTAATACATCAAATATTCAGTTTAATCAAAATCGTTAGAGCCGTTTTTGAGAAAATCGAAAAAAACCTAAAAAGTTATTAAGTAAAGTACCCCCTCCCTTTGAGTAATTTTAATGAAATTTACGCTGTCACATCGCGGACATATACCTACACTAAATATCCAATTTCATGATCGCACGGTTTATAGTTTTTGAGCTAGTCTGTTCACACACACACACACACACACACACACACACACAGACACACACACACACAGACCATTTCGCCGGACTTGGTCATTTCGACTCAGGGGACCCCAAAACGTGTATTTCCGTTGAAAACCGGAAGTCGAATTTTTTCACGATCGCAATACTTCCACTTACTATATATTTCATATATAGGTAAGTGAAAGTAAAAAAAAAATATGGCGTAACCTCCCGGACCGCTTGTTGGAACAAAATAAGCGGTTGGAATGAACTGTTTGTGTCTAGATCTTTCCATGATGACGTAGGACTGCCCACATTGTTCTGGAATATTGCAGGCCTGACTATTTATGATTATATATAAGGAGCAGTGACTGAACGAGTTAGTCGAAGTTGAAGTCTGTGTCTTGACTGTGTTGCTCAAGTCATATGATTGTGGGTGTTATTAAGTTATCATTTTTGTAACCTGGTCAATTGTTTAAGTTGTAATAATTCGTTGGCATTGTGATAACTGTATATTTCTGTTAATAAATATTCTTTAGCCCACATAAGTGTTACAATAATGATGCTAAATGCAAAGTAAGGAAACATTTTTAAAATATAGCATCAATATGTACTTACAGGCATTTCATCACCGTCAAGCACTTCCTCCTTCGTAAAATGATCGAGGCATTGAGACAAGCGAAGGGATCCAGACCTTGAAGGTAGAGGAAGGGAAAGGTCCCAAAATACTTCAAACGTTGTTGAACTATGACCGCATGAAGTACATTGCAAAGTTGATTTAAGTTGTCCAACAAACAAGTCAACAATCCTGCTGTTGTCACACCTTAGGTACTGCTTCCAACTCTCACTTGCCTTCAAACTGTCACTGAAATTAATACATTAACGTAAAAAAAATTATATAGCAATTTTCTCTCTTCCCACTTAACTTAGCAAAAAATTGTCTTTATACATCTCTTTAATTAAAAGAGGCCAGTTTTTGTAGCATTTAACTAAATATTTAATAGTAATTGTGCATAACTTAGAACTGGGTTAGGAGTGAGACTATAAGAATTTAATTTTTTATATTAGCATAAAGCAATGAGATTATATATTTTAAGCGGAATGTTTTTTCGAATATAATCAAAAAATGATCATAATAATAACTGTTTCATTTTCAAAATTGGGTAAAAATTAATTTAAATATTAACAATAATCTAGAACTTCAAAAGCCTTAAAAAATTTTAAATACCTAAGGTTATCATCAATTTCGGGTAAATTCCTCGGTTTCACAGCGACCCTGTTGATATCATCATGTAAACCTTCCAACAGGTACCTGAGAAACTCCTGGGCATCTTGCTGATTGTAACCCATGAATCTCGGGGCGTAACGTTGGATTTGAGCTTTGAATGCAGTAGTGTTTACTACCTTTCCTTCTCCGCTCCATAATTCCAATATAACCTCTGAGAACGCTAGAAATAAAATGCAAATTCAGTTTACTTAGTCATTATTTAAAAAAATTCATTTAAAATTAGGGATTCTTATAGAAAAGAAAAGAATTTCTAGATTTCAATATTAAAATAAAACTTATTCAATGTTTGTTCAATTAACATCACTTTATGCCACTATGGACATTGCACATGCTTGGGAGCCAATTTTACTTCTTATTTGAGGGACCGCATAGCCAAGGATTTTATACTACCTTTAAAAAATTCTAGAGTCACTGCAGGATGCAAACCTGTGACCTTTAGTATTGTAGCTAGCCACTAAACCACAGGTGACCCCACTTATTTAATGTATTACAAAACACAATGAAAGAAGGGAATCTTTCATTGTGTTTTGGAATATTCCCCTACTAAAAGATTCCCTTACTATTTTTAATTTTATTTCATTAATTCTTGATTCCCTTCCTGAAAATTTTTGAAATGCAGGCAGGTATAACCTTACCCTTACAGATTTCCATAAGTCTAACAAAAAATAAATTTTAAATCATAAAAGCCAGATTTGTCCAAGTAGAAACTGGAAGCTATACTCAAATGTACAGCTTCTCAAATGTACATATTAGCTAAGTATCAAGTGGGCAATGCTCTAGAACACTTGGTCAGCCTGGGTGGGGCATTAATGCCGAGTATTATAACATGTCCCCTGGCTCCAAGTTTTGAACTGGCTATCTCCAGGTTACCATTCATGTGTTATCAAGGGCAATGTATTTCTTTACGCATAACCCCACTTGGCCATACCGCCACCATGTGCCAGAGGTAATTAGATAGACAATGATACGGCGAGAAAGTTATAGCTCTTGAGGCCATTGCCATTGGGTCATAGTCCTTTAAATATCATTTAATCATTAGTTACCTAATAAAGAAAAATATTGACCTCTATAGTAGAGGACGAGATAAAAAAATTTCAAAATTAAAAATAAATCATCAAAAGCGAACTTGAACAGGAAGTTTAAATAACTAAGTATTTTTAATTTTATTAGGGTATTGCCAGTAAAAATACGAAAGTAATAAATAAAAAAAATACTCACATTTAATTAAAGCACCTCTTGATTCAGAATTCCTTATATCTGATAAGAATTCTTTATTTACCAGGAATTCTTTCAAAACTTTAGTATTGCTCAAACACTGAACGACAGAATTTAGAAAACACTGAAAAAACAAAAATTCTTCAAAATATAGTCATTATATTAATATAATAAATATAGTTTTATCACAAGTTCGAAATATAGGTAAATTTATTGATTATGCCAATAGATGTTAAGTTTTTTATTATATTAATAATTTGAGTTAGGCCATTGTAAAGGGGTCAAATTTTATTCCATTAAACAAGAAATAAGTTGAGGAAATGCTAAACATACTAAATATAGAAATGGATATGCATAGGTATAACAGCGCATAGTAATTGCTGATCCTAGTCTTCCTCCAGGTCAACTAAGCATTTAAAATAATAGCAAATCATTAAAATTTCTTAAGTATAGAAAAATTATTTTAGCAAGTCTATTTTATTTTTAAGGGAGAACACTGAAATCAATTTTTTTTATATTGATGATACAAGTAATTGAAGGGGTTGGGGCAAAATAGTGCAAGCAACATTTTTAACAAAAATAAACTGTAGCTGCCGTCTGTTGTATATTATGTAGTACGATATGTCTATGACGGAAATGCCACCTAAATATTACTATAGAGTGCTCTATAGTCATATTTCAGGTGGCATTTCCATCATAGACATATTATTACATAATATACAAGAGATTGCAGCTACAGTTTATTTTTGTTAAAATTGTTGCTTGGCACTATTTTTCCCCAACCCCTTCAATTGACAGAAAAGTAAATAAAACTTACGGTATTTCCAATGTTTCTCAATCCACTGAGGCCATTAGACGAGGTACTTATTGAACTGCTAGCCGTAACCTCTTTGCGTGAAGCATTAGCAGCTGTCCTAAAGTGTCTGGGTGATATATTTCCCTGAAAAATTGTATTTGCGAATGTTAGAAAAAAGAAAATTTTACATAATTACAGTAAAAATAGATCCAATTTTTTAAATAATAAATGATTTAAAAAGTAAAAAAGTAAGAAATTAACAAATGTTAAATTATTATAACTGTTAAATTTAAAAGCAACACTTAATTTTTATTTTTTCCTATGGAACATTATCAGTTACTAATTAATTTCACTAGATAATAAAAGATTTAGAATTGTTTTGTTTTTTAATCAAAACATTTAAAATTTTTAAATTATTACAACAGTTAAAACTATAAGCGAAACTTATTTTTTATTGCATTCCATAAGGAACATTATCAGTTACTCAATTTATTAATTTTTATAACTCTTGAGATAATTTTAAATACCATTCTATTTTGGACAGTTTCAATATGTTTAAATAATTAAGTGTAAAAATAATAAGCAACTAATTGCTTCAACATCACAATTTTTCACTACAATGAAAGACACTTTTAATTTTTTTTTTTTTAATCGTCAACATTATAAACAGATTTCTTAATAAACAAATTAACAAAAGGAGGCAATTGTTATGAACATTCAGTATTTGAAAAGAAAATTTCTGAGTTACTGAGGTATTATTACCAATCATTATCCAGAAAAAAAAGAGACAAAATACGGCAGAAAAAAAAAAAACAACTAAAAAAATTAAAAAGAATGTACATTATTTGGGGTGCATAAGAATAATTAAATTAAATTCGCTAATAATCTAAATATTAAATTCAACCAAAAGCAAATAAAAATTAAATTAAAAAATATCCAATTTATAAACAATCTAAAAATAAGTTTAACCAAGAGTAAATCAAAGAGGTAAATAATTTTCACATTTTAAAAATATAAATAGTCTATAATTAATTAACAGGATATGGGTTAACTTATAAAAATAAAAAAAACTTAAGTTAATTCATAAAAATAAATTTATAATTCTTACTTTCAATAATTCCAATAAAAATAAGTTTTAAATTATGGGTATAATAAAAAAGGGGGTATTAAACATAAAAACATTACTTTGCATTGGAAAACAAAAAATATATAAAATCAATTAATTAACTTTTGGTACTTTCAAAATCCAACTCAGGAAATAATTGGAGGAAATAATTACTGATATGGTAAAACAGTGTTGCACGGAAAATTGTATACCTTCAGACATTAAGAAGAATTAGTTTTGTCAATGACCAAAGTCTAAAGCAAATTTCAAGTGTATTGTTTAAAAATAATATTAGATTACTTATTCTTTGTAGGAAATATATAATGTCAATGGAGAAAAAAAATTATAGATTCTTTTTTGCATAAAGAATGTCTCCAAACTTGATCTGATTAATTTTTATAATTAAATTACATTAAACAGAAAAAAAATAAGACCAAAAGCTTTTTTTCTTTTCGTTGCTTTAATCATTACTTTCATTATCAGATAAACCGCTGAGAGTTATCGATAATTTCCTTAGAAATAATTTAACGGTTTTCACTTGTAAATAAAAATTTTAATTTTATGTTTCTTAATCAGTTAATATTAGATAATTTTATTTACTTCAGAAAATATAAATCCTGATTTTTCAAATGGTGCATTGACAATTTTTTTTTTTCTGTTTCTAAATGTACTCGATGAATTAATCAAACTAAACCAATTATCAGCCTCAATGGCAGAAATCAGAAAAATTTAGTAATTTGAAAAAAGAAGGGAATATTTGGAACAGAATTTATGACCTTTGAGGAAAGTAATACACGCTAATCGATAGCCTTCAAATAGGGAAATAAAATGTAGTCAAATCATTATTTTAAGCAACGAATATTTTAAGTTCTCAATAAATCTAATTATTAGAAGAAGAAGATATTAGCTATTTAATTATATTATTTATTATATATTAATTATTATTAAACATTCATTCATTAATTTTAATGAATTATTATTAAATATATATTATTTTATATTTATCTAAGAAAGTCTTGTTAGTTTTATCGTTCATAAGTCCAGAACGGCTGGACCGATTTTTTGGATTCGTCTCTGACCTGAATAGCAGAATAGGTATAAAAACATTGAAAAAATTTCTACCATGTAAATTCAATTCATTACAAAGCAAATAAAACACGTTTTAATGATGCTTTTTTTTCATCAATTGAACTTAATTAATTTTGAGTACTCATTTTATCTTAATAAATAACCTAATTTAATTCAATTGACAAGATAAAACAAAATGTATTGATTCTATGGCGGTATAAAGTTTTCCGGGCTATCTAGTATATAATATATATTATAAAGAAAGGATTTTTATCAAATAAACTTTTTAAATAAAATAGTATGACTCAGAATGCCTTGCTTAAGAGATGACTGTGTGGCTGTTAAAAAAATTTATTGTGAGAAGTAGAACATAAATTGAAAAAACATTCATTTCTTAAAATTAAGCTGATTCGACCACTAATGTCTTCATCTATACTAAAATCTTCAGCAAGTAAACAATAATGTTGATCATTACAGAATAGAACATAAATAAATATATTTTTAAAAAAAAGAAGCCAATAACGATACATAACACTTGCACCATCACCTTTTACACATGAAAACAAACATACAATGCAGCTCTTTCAGAGGCAATGAGACCAGTATTTAAAAAAGCTGTTGATTTTGTGTGTTTATTTATTTACTAACTGATAGTTAAAAACTTCCATGAATCTGAAATTTATTATACACTTAGAAATGTGGTAAAATCAAATTAGTAAGTAACTGATTTTAACTGAGTTTATTTAAGAGAACTATTAAAATATTATTTTTAAATATATACAACAAACACATGAGTAAAATCATTACGTTTGCTTAAAACATAGAAAATAAATGATTTGATATTACACTTAAACCTATTAGAAGAATAGATATCACATATCATGAAAGAACGGGTTAGGATATGATCTTACACAGAGAATAAAGCCTCACGTAAAGTGAAATTTAATTTTTGAATAATATGATAATTATTTTAGATAAGTAAATAATTTTGTTTTTTTAACCCTATAAAGAACACAATTACTTTTTGCATAAAAACCATATTCACAGTCATTTATGGCAAACAAAACAATAAGATAATAAATAATCAACAAGTAAGAGCGTTTAAGCCATCGAACATTGGTTAAAAAAATATGATTTTAATTTCATCTGCTCTTCATCAATCAGGACTTATATTTTTTACCTCTTGTGTTACAATTAACACTTAAATTAACAGAAAAGTGGGCCACTTTTTAATTATTCACTTAAAAATAAATTACGCGATAACACAACTCAAATGTTAAGATTCTGAGAAAAGTATAGAGGAAGAAGATTTAATATTTAAATAATAAGATTAGTAAGAATTCTTACAATTTATAATTGGCTAAGTACTGTATCCCTTTGATTAGGATATTATAAATATAATAAATAAATAAAAATATGGCTTAAAATGGAGTATGAGTTGGATCGCCCTCCCTCCCAAATTGAATAAAAAATTTTTTGTGGAATAAAATTATGCATTTAATTCTTTAAAAACCTCTTAAAAAAAAAAAGTTGGACTGTGTGATCAGTTCATATGTTTTTCCCTTCATTTTTTTTTTTTTTTAATTCTGGGGACACGCCTAAATAAATTCATGTAATAGAAATGAATCTCTATCATTATATTTTTAGACTGTAATGTTTCGTTTTTTCTATATGTATGTGTAGATGTTTATTTTATATATATATTTATGTGTTTTTTAATTCATTTTTTAAATTAAGTGTTTCTTATTGTTTTTGAAAATGTACATTAACTTGTTAAACAAAATTTTTTACCTTCAACAAGGAAAAAAAAAAATGAACCATACTTACAATAGAAAACTATACACAACTCTCACATATAACACAAGAAATGCATACAACTTGAACTCACCAACACTCTGTAACTAAATGTCACAACTCCACAAACTAATGAAACCTATGGAAAAAACAAAATGTTAGTAATCAAAAAGTAAATCTTATCACATAGGAAAAAAAAAAATATATATCAATGCTCCAACAGTATGCATCCTACAAGAAGACAAAGACCATAAATAACAAGATAAATGACAGCAGGACATGACAAAGCGCTTCAAAGAATAATTGGACCACTTAGTTGTAATTAATCCGAATAGGATTGGTACGAGTATGGAATCCTTAAAAAATACAGAATCCCTAAGAATCCTTAAAAAGTAGAGAATCCCTTAAAAAAAGCAACTCATTTTCTTCACTGAAATTACCACTAAACATTTGGTAATTCAATAATACATAAAAAAAAAAATCTATGGTATAATGAAGTGGAACATCATTTTTCAAGACCGTTTGGGTTATAGGTAAAACTCTTTGGAATATAGATGAAGCCTGAAATTTCGGTCTCATGATAACTTTTAACCTTGTTTCTTATAAAAATAGCATTAAAAAGGCAATTTACGAGGAAAAGGTTGTTTGATTTTCAATCACTGCTGACAGAAATCACTATAGAAACAAAGAAACTGAAATTAATTGAAATAAAAATGAAAGAAGATTCCAAGAATATAAGCAGGTAGGGTCTTAAATTTTTTTTTATATATTGACCTTAATAGAGTATTATTATTGCTGACGTTTCGCTCGTCTGCTAGCAATTTCAAAGCAATTTTTCAACAAAATTCATAAAAAGTTCACAATTTTAAAAACTGTGTCATTTGGTAACAATAATTAGAACTATTTTATAAAAAAAAAGAATACGGTAGTAGCATGGTAATGAAAAAAACTATCCTGCAATTATTATCTTGCTAATGCATTGAGCTAGATAATAATTGCAGGATAGTTTTTTTCACTACCTTCTTTTTTTTTATATACTAGTTCTAATTATTGTTACCAAATGACATACAGTTTTTAAAATTGTGAACTTTTTTATGAATTTTGTTGAAAAATTGCTTTGAAAATGCTCACAGACGAGCGAAACGTCAGCAATACAATACGATTGTGACTCTATAAAGGTCGATATATTAAAAAAATTTTGAGACCCTACCTGCTTATAATTTTTGGGACCTTCCTTCATTATTATAGTGGTCTTTTCAGTCTTCTTATAATTGAAGATTAATACTGAAATAAAAATATTTACAGGACCGTTATTGGGGGGGGGGGGGGAATTCACCTCATTAAGAATAACTTGATGATCTATATGACTACTGACACCTCATATATTAAATAGAATTTATTAGCTATAGTCCAGGGAAAAGGTTAAGTCAAATCTAATATATGTAAATGTTTGTCTCCTAATAACCCCATTCAATTAAATGAATTAATGTTTTACTTGCGATGATATTACCTAATTTAGGTTTATTATTGTTTAAGCAAGCTAGAGATTAAAAAAAAAAAAAAAAAAAAGTGATTTTACTTTGTGTAATTATCATAAAGCTTAGTGGTCAACTTGCTTTAATGGGTTTGAAATTTTGACTCTAATAGCATTAATTTGTTAGCGCTCTGGGCACATGTGTAATAACGGCAACAAACTTAATGGCTTTATATAATTATAAATTTACAGAGTATAGATAGTATTATGGAATAAAAAAACCTATTTTAGGACCACAGGCGTCTTTTGCCGAAACCACCCTGATGATCCTCCTGAGATATCATATGTCTGTTTATTTCTCAAGAGTCTTAAATTACAAATTATCAAGATTTGAATCAACAACAAAGATCATTAAATAAACCAACCATTTAGACTTTAATGATCTAGCCAATTAACAAGTTGGCCGCTTAGAGCAAACTCAGGTTGCACCAAGATAAAATAAATTTTTTCGTTACTCTCCAATAATATTTAAAAAATAAATAAATATAGAAAAATATCCAAATGTCAACTTTAGAATGAATAAAATTGAAATATAACAGACTAAGTAAAAAAAAAAAAGGATAAGTTTTATTTAGTAACCCACAAGCTGGTCTTCAGAATGCTGACGAACCATGTCACGCTATGAGATTTAGCAGATGAAGAAAAAGTAACCCCAAAAAATATTCATTCTATCTATGTCATTAATCAGCATTCAAAAGAAAACTCAGTAAAGAAGGTTACAAGTTTTAAAATAACCTATGTTAGCAATAATGCATTTCAAACCTGATATAGTTAATCCGGTCTTAATTTAATTATTAAAAAAAACAAAAAATTCTAAGTTCTACCTAAAATAGGCACTGGACATGTGAAAAATGTGATGTTGAGCATAATTATGTTTTAAGTGTCAGAAATGATGAAAAATCTGTTTATACACATGATACATTTTCAAAATGTATTTCGTGGTTCCAGGTTCCAAGATTTACTAACTGTAATTAATGAAATGTCATACTCACGGGCTCCAGGTAATGTTTCACCTCGTTGACCCTACTGACCCAAAATTACCTACTTATTTAAAAGTGCACTAAAATGTGAAGCGTAAGCAAATTAGAAGGACAGATGTAAAGAATTTACAAATGACTTAGCTACGTAGTTAATCAAACTTTATCAGCTGAATTATACTTAACCGATCATTATATTTGTTTTAGTTAATGCAATTAATCAGCTATAATAAGAATAATCAGCACAAAATCACTAAGCATTACTTATATTTGCACTAGAAGCCTTGTAAGCTGAAAACTGATTTTTAAACTAGAGAGTAATAGTTCTGTTTACATTAAATTATATATTTCTGGTAATTCAAAAATGGAGGACCAATTTTTTTTTTTTTTTTTTACTGTAATATAATTAGGAAGATGGTTGAAAGTGAAAAGAAAAGGTGTAGGTGAATTAAGGACAGAGGTGCAACAAAGATACTCCTTTAAGCCTTTTTTCCTGTATTTAATTTTAAATTTAAATAACTGGATCGGAATTATAAGAATGGATAAGTGCAAAGATAACTGTGATTTCAAGTAAAAGTACTAGTTGAACTTAACACACCTGCTTTTCACTTATGTTTTCTCAACTAACTCAAAAAAAACCAACATCTCTTAAAATGAAACTTAAAATTCAAAAGGAAAAAGCATGGAATGTATTAGTAATGATAAAGAATAAATGACATTACAAAAAGAAAATCCAGTTTAAAATTCTCTTTTACATTCATATTTTGTAAGGTTAAAATAATTATTTTTGAAATAAAGAGCATGCCAACTACCGATTAAGGTCATAAATTGATATCATTACATTATTTTGATTATATACTACATTATCCAATACATCAAACGTGACAGTTCAAGAAGTACTATGAATGGTGTTTCAGCCGTTTGAGTGATTCTTCTTCTGTTAACCTCAACTCTTCCAGCAACATATTTTAAAACAATGGCAAAATAAAAAACTGACAGTGAATAAAGCACTGAAAAAATGACAAAATAAATAAACATCTTAGCATGAGGTATTTGGCATACTATGGTGAGTGACACTAAATGAGGACACAAGTATTCAGGGAATATAACCTTTTGAAAAAGGGGGAAAAAAAGACTAGCAGAAAGAAAATAGATAGACAAAAATAGATTGCCGTCCTCAATTAACCTCCACCTATCAGACAAAATTTCTAACCGAATATTTTTATTTAACTATCAAATCGATATTTTGATAATTTATTTGAATTAAATGAAAATAGTTTAAAAATAGACTACTCCATGTTATAATTACACAAACTTGGAATAATTCCATAACTGATGGGAGGATACCGAGTCAGGTCAGTTGTTGGCAATAAATTTTGAGGTCACTATTAAAGTCATCAAAGCATATTAAAATTTGAGCATTTCTGATACATTAGTCAATGAAGCTGAGAAAACAAAAGTATTAAAAGAAAAAAAAAGTAAAAATGAAGAATAACATAATATAAAAAGAAACTAAAAGTAAAGAAAACAATTCTAAATAACGTTTACAAGCACACTATCAAACAGCTTAAGTTAAATAGAAATAATCAAATTCTATACCAATTTGATAGATCAATTCGAATTTCATTTCTAAACATTTCACCATCTTGAACACTTAAGCTGCCTGATAATAGATAAATAAATCAACTTACCACATCTGCTGAATCATTGGTCTCAGAAGCCCCATCATGTTTTAGTGCAGATGAATTTACCTCCAACAAAGATAATTCACTACTATCATCGGATTTTTCATCTTTGGCCACATCTCCATTGACAAGATCTGATGTTTCTTTGGTTTTGTCATCAGGAGAAATTACCTCCAGATTGGCGCTTTCGGCAACTTCACTTTTCTTTTCTCTCAGCACTGATGTTGACGTTGATGCTCTAGTTCTCAGGCTTTCAGTTGACCTGGGAGGACGACTGAGCTCGGAACGTGTAGAGCCAGGAATGTAGCTACTCGGAGCGTACGTAATTCTGAATTCGTTTAAATCAAATGTAGTATAGTTTGTAGTAGGCTTCCTATGACTTTGGGTTGAGCTTTCAGAACTGTAACTAGTAGTGCGAGATCTTAAACTGCTGGTGTCTCTTGTTTGACTTCTGTCCCTTATATCCTCTGTAAGGGAGCTTGATCTCGATCCAAGGCCAACCCTAAAACAGTAAGGACTCTATATATTAAATAAAGCAAAATTTATTTAATACATCACTTCTGGTTAGAATATTTAACTGAATAGATTTAAAAATTGGCCTACCTTGAAGTTGAATATTTTTGAACGAGTTCAGCTACTAATGGTGAAGAGCCAGAAGTTCTACGTGAACATGAGGAACTAAGGCTATTGAATTTGAGACGAGAATATTCAGGTTCCAGAATGCTCTTTGTTATGGGTACGGGCATTGCTGCACTGTCCCGGCGGTAATCCACTGTCACGGCAGAGCAAGGCATTATACCTCACATGAGATCTATAAAGTAATGGAAAATTTTATTTTCTAAACAACAATTACACATTATTACTATACATATATTCAATAAATTTATGAATCAATAAACTTATCTTACGCCATGATTGCAAAATCGAAAAAGATTTATAACGCTCCATAATTATTTTCTCTAGAGTGCTACTTTGCTATGCTACTTTAAATTGAAAAGAAAAAAAATCCAATCCCCATAATAAAACTAAAAATTATTCAAAAAAATTTAAATTATAATAAATAAGCAATTCATGCAAACAGCTGACATGTTTAAATAGTACTCATTTGAAAATCCAGAGAGATTAAATAGTTTTATAGACATGGTTGTCATAAATCTAAGTTAAATAACCACTTAAGGGTTGCATTATTTACCTATAATTTGTTCATAAGTATCCAAAGAAAATCTTGAAAACTCAGTTAACACATGATATTACAAGTTGAAAACCCTGAGTTAAATCATATGAACTATTAAAAAATGTCAAAATAAAGATGTTATTTGCATAATAAAGGTTAGGAACGTAACCTGAAAGCATACTATCCAGTAAACACAAATGACAGGAGTGCTAACATCCAATATTCTCTAATTTCAAAGCGATTTTTATACAAAATAATATTTCTCGCCACTAATGTCAAATAAAAATCTGTAATGACAGTTTCTCAATGTCATGTTCCTTAAGCATTACAAGGATAAAATCGATTATAGAGAAAATATTTTGCGAAAACCTTTATACAACCTACAAAAAAATGTTCAATTAAGGCCCGAAACGTTTTAATTTCATATACAATGTGATTAAAACGAAAAATCTTACCTAACAACCACCCAAATACGTAGCCTCATCAAGACCCATTTTAAGAAGAATGACGTCATTCTCTATCCAAGGCAGGGACATTAAATTAAATGTGATATTGAATTTCTTCATTTTATTTATCAATGTATTTCACAAATTTTGATAAATTCTGTACAATAGACGATTCTAAGCCATGATTTTATAAAGAGAAATAATCGAACTTATCACAAAATGATTACAAACATGACCTGATTGTTTGGCGGGATCAATCTCGCAATTCAAAAATAAGTGAATGCACAATTTTCATGTAAAACTACATTAGTTTAAAAAGAAAGAAAAGAAAAACTAAATCTGTGGCTAATAAAATTATTTCTTCAATTCGAGTGATTTTATTCATCCTTTAAAAACAAAATTAATTCAGACTAATCCATCAAAACGTACATACCTGGTATATCATCAGTCACAATGGACAATTTAATACTATTGTTGCAATTAACCATTTAGTAGTAATAAACTCACCGTTCAGATTATTCAAAAATTAAATCCTAACCTAAGAAATCGTATAACTAACAATATTTAAACCTTATGTTAATTAATAATGAAACAATGAACAAGGCTATGGAATTATGCATATAAAGGGAATAATTTTCTGTTCAATGTTATATAACTTATTGTTAAGCAGTGAATATGAAATTTTAACATTTCTTAATCTAAAATACCAATTTTTACCATTACTACTGCAACATTTAGATAGGTTATTTTACGCAAACCATTATTACTCGACAATAATATTATTTTGTTAACTGTCATCGAATAATTTTTAGTTGAATTTTTTTTTTATTTTTTAGGATAATTGAGGATTAGAATTAGAAAAAAAGTATGTTAAATATAAATGTTTAAATCCCAACGTCTATATTGATATATAAATATATTTGACATTGTGATTTTATTATTAAGGTGCCTTTATATATGTATATTATATATGGAGAATGTTATAATTTTTACTTTCACTTACCTATATATGAAATATGAATTGTACCAGATTTTTTTTTTTTTTTATTCTTAGAGCTATTAGGAAATTGTAAAAGGAACTGCAAAACAGGCCGCGCCCAGGAGCCACTCGTCAGAACTCGTACCAATGAGGGGGGAAGTGGAATATTAATGAATGAAGTAATAACAGTTATTAATATTAATAAAAATTAATAAATTTAAAGCAAGACATTTTTAATTATATAATTATAATTTTGAAATGCATAGATTAATATGGTGTGTCTGCAGGTCCATAGGAATATATATATATATATATATATATATATATATATATATATATATATATATGTATATATATATATATATATATATATATATATATATATACATATATATATATAAAGTTGGTAGAACTGTTCATAATGTATTTCTCACTCGAAGTGTTTCCTCTTCTAAAAAAAAACTGTTGTAGATTAAAAGTTAAAGTTTAATACAATCACTTGCTTTTTAGTTGGACACTTTACTTTTTCATATTTTAATAGGGAAGAAATTTGTGCGTTTTATCAAGAATAAATAAATTCTTTAGGGTGAAAAACATCTCGCTAATTGGTGAAGATATTACTAGTGCCAGTTCAGTCACCTTATACAATCAATATGTTTTAATATTGTATTATAAAAGCTACTGGATTCCTCAGTGCGGTTCTCAATAGGATAGACGATGGTTCCTAGGTCGGGAAGAAGAAATGGATATCTTGACCAATCATTGGTCCTAAACAAAAGGTAAGTTCAATTATTTTTTAAACACATCTGAACTCAGAAAAACACTTGCTACAAACTACCTTCAAATTAACATTGTATTTTTTAGCTTATAAATTAAATGTAACAGCAAATAAGATATTATTATAAATTTTAAATCATTCATTTTATCAATGAAATAAGATTCGCCTTAAATAGATGTACAAAAATAAATATAATAATTTACGAACAGCTTTTAGCATCTTATACTTAGCTTCTAGCATCCTATTAAGAAGTTCGATTATAATTTTTATGTAATAATATTTATTTATTTTTAAATATTCCAGTTATCGGAATTGTACATTTTTATATCTGTCACAAAACCTTTAAGTGAGAGATAAAATAAAGAGTGTCCTTCTACATATTTGAAATGCTTGAAAATTATCAATTTTCTACTTCTCTTATACGTACTTCTACTATTTATCACATTATTCTTATTCTTTTACTTTCACTTACCTATATATGAAATATATAGTAAGTGGAAGTATTGCGATCGTGAAAAATTTCGACTTTAATACACGTTTTGGGGTCCCCTGAGTCCAAATGACCAAGTCCCGCGAAATGGTCTGTGTGTGTGTGTGTGTGTGTGTGTGTGTGTGTGTGTGTGTGTGTGTGTGTGTGTGTGTGTGTGTGTGTGTGTGTGTGTGTGTGTGTGTGTGTGTGTGTGTGTGTGTGTGTGTGTGTGTGTGTGTGTGTGTGTGTGTGTGTGTGTGTGTGTGTGTGTGTGTGTGTGTGTGTGTGTGTGTGTGTGTGTGTGTGTGTGTGTGTGTGTGTGTGTGTGTGTGTGTGTGTGTGTGTGTGTGTGTGTGTGTGTGTGTGTGTGTGTGTGTGTGTGTGTGTGTGTGTGTGTGTGTGTGTGTGTGTGTGTGTGTGTGTGTGTGTGTGTGTGTGTGTGTGTGTGTGTGTGTGTGTGTGTGTGTGTGTGTGTGTGTGTGTGTGTGTGTGTGTGTGTGTGTGTGTGTGTGTGTGTGTGTGTGTGTGTGTGTGTGTGTGTGTGTGTGTGTGTGTGTGTGTGTGTGTGTGTGTGTGTGTGTGTGTGTGTGTGTGTGTGTGTGTGTGTGTGTGTGTGTGTGTGTGTGTGTGTGTGTGTGTGTGTGTGTGTGTGTGTGTGTGTGTGTGTGTGTGTGTGTGTGTGTGTGTGTGTGTGTGTGTGTGTGTGTGTGTGTGTGTGTGTGTGTGTGTGTGTGTGTGTGTGTGTGTGTGTGTGTGTGTGTGTGTGTGTGTGTGTGTGTGTGTGTGTGTGTGTGTGTGTGTGTGTGTGTGTGTGTGTGTGTGTGTGTGTGTGTGTGTGTGTGTGTGTGTGTGTGTGTGTGTGTGTGTGTGTGTGTGTGTGTGTGTGTGTGTGTGTGTGTGTGTGTGTGTGTGTGTGTGTGTGTGTGTGTGTGTGTGTGTGTGTGTGTGTGTGTGTGTGTGTGTGTGTGTGTGTGTGTGTGTGTGTGTGTGTGTGTGTGTGTGTGTGTGTGTGTGTGTGTGTGTGTGTGTGTGTGTGTGTGTGTGTGTGTGTGTGTGTGTGTGTGTGTGTGTGTGTGTGTGTGTGTGTGTGTGTGTGTGTGTGTGTGTGTGTGTGTGTGTGTGTGTGTGTGTGTGTGTGTGTGTGTGTGTGTGTGTGTGTGTGTGTGTGTGTGTGTGTGTGTGTGTGTGTGTGTGTGTGTGTGTGTGTGTGTGTGTGTGTGTGTGTGTGTGTGTGTGTGTGTGTGTGTGTGTGTGTGTGTGTGTGTGTGTGTGTGTGTGTGTGTGTGTGTGTGTGTGTGTGTGTGTGTGTGTGTGTGTGTGTGTGTGTGTGTGTGTGTGTGTGTGTGTGTGTGTGTGTGTGTGTGTGTGTGTGTGTGTGTGTGTGTGTGTGTGTGTGTGTGTGTGTGTGTGTGTGTGTGTGTGTGTGTGTGTGTGTGTGTGTGTGTGTGTGTGTGTGTGTGTGTGTGTGTGTGTGTGTGTGTGTGTGTGTGTGTGTGTGTGTGTGTGTGTGTGTGTGTGTGTGTGTGTGTGTGTGTGTGTGTGTGTGTGTGTGTGTGTGTGTGTGTGTGTGTGTGTGTGTGTGTGTGTGTGTGTGTGTGTGTGTGTGTGTGTGTGTGTGTGTGTGTGTGTGTGTGTGTGTGTGTGTGTGTGTGTGTGTGTGTGTGTGTGTGTGTGTGTGTGTGTGTGTGTGTGTGTGTGTGTGTGTGTGTGTGTGTGTGTGTGTGTGTGTGTGTGTGTGTGTGTGTGTGTGTGTGTGTGTGTGTGTGTGTGTGTGTGTGTGTGTGTGTGTGTGTGTGTGTGTGTGTGTGTGTGTGTGTGTGTGTGTGTGTGTGTGTGTGTGTGTGTGTGTGTGTGTGTGTGTGTGTGTGTGTGTGTGTGTGTGTGTGTGTGTGTGTGTGTGTGTGTGTGTGTGTGTGTGTGTGTGTGTGTGTGTGTGTGTGTGTGTGTGTGTGTGTGTGTGTGTGTGTGTGTGTGTGTGTGTGTGTGTGTGTGTGTGTGTGTGTGTGTGTGTGTGTGTGTGTGTGTGTGTGTGTGTGTGTGTGTGTGTGTGTGTGTGTGTGTGTGTGTGTGTGTGTGTGTGTGTGTGTGTGTGTGTGTGTGTGTGTGTGTGTGTGTGTGTGTGTGTGTGTGTGTGTGTGTGTGTGTGTGTGTGTGTGTGTGTGTGTGTGTGTGTGTGTGTGTGTGTGTGTGTGTGTGTGTGTGTGTGTGTGTGTGTGTGTGTGTGTGTGTGTGTGTGTGTGTGTGTGTGTGTGTGTGTGTGTGTGTGTGTGTGTGTGTGTGTGTGTGTGTGTGTGTGTGTGTGTGTGTGTGTGTGTGTGTGTGTGTGTGTGTGTGTGTGTGTGTGTGTGTGTGTGTGTGTGTGTGTGTGTGTGTGTGTGTGTGTGTGTGTGTGTGTGTGTGTGTGTGTGTGTGTGTGTGTGTGTGTGTGTGTGTGTGTGTGTGTGTGTGTGTGTGTGTGTGTGTGTGTGTGTGTGTGTGTGTGTGTGTGTGTGTGTGTGTGTGTGTGTGTGTGTGTGTGAACAGACTAGCTCAAAAACTATAAACCGTGCGAACCTGAAATTGGGTATTTAGTGTAGGAATATGCCCGCGATGTGACAGCAAAAATTTCATCAAAATTGCTCAAAGGGATGGTACCCCCCTTTATTTAATAACTTTTTACGTTTTTTTCGATTTTCTCAAAAACGGCTCTAACGATTTTGATTAAACTGAGTATTTGATGTATTAATGTGCCCGAGATATGACTGTAAAAATTTTATCAAAATTGATTAACCGGAGGGGGGACTTTACTTAATAAATGTTGTCCCATTATCACGTGTTTATTTTATTTACTCAAAAACGGCTTTAACGATTTTGACCAAACTCGGTATTTGGTGTATGTACTCGTATATGCCCAAGATGTGGCAGTCGAAATTTCATCGAAATTGATCAATTGGAGGGGGAACTTTACTTAATAATGTCCCATTTTCACGTGTTTTTTTTTTTACTCAAAAACGGCTTTAACGATTTTGATCAAACTTGGTATTTGATGTATATATATGTGACAGCCAAAAATTTATTAACCGTACAATGAAAATAAAAACTTTTATTTATTAATAAAAAGACCAATTTCACTTAAGAGAGTAAATACGTGATGCTCAAATTTTTGAAGCATCGCAGGTGTGTAAAAATATGGTATCAGATAATAGTCTATAATTAATTTAGGTATATTTTAGTCTAGAAACTTTTGTTTCATAATAAATTTTTGAAAACTCGACTGTTGATGAAATTAGTCCCTTCATAAATAAATTAGCAATAATGAGTCGAAAAGTGCTGAGAACTACCAAATTTTGGTATACAGATACTCTATAACTTATAGAGATATAAAAATATAATTATATACTTAAATTTGAAAAAATGTGTGAAGTTGAGGATTGGCGTTTACATATTATCGAAACACGTCGATTTCTAATCTAAGTAAGTTTGTAAGTGAAAGTTGTGTGTTGCGCGCATCGCACCAGATTTTTTTTTTCTGGTTGAGTAATTTTTAAGTATGGTTGAGTTAAAACTGGTAGGTAATAGCCACTTATTTGGGTTTCTTTTTTTTAAATTGTCCTTATTATTTCTAGTTTCACTATGTATTCTTTATTCCCTTTTATTTTCTGTAACAGTGTTTCAATTACGAGGATGTCCTTTTTCATAAATAATTTCACATCAATGTGGTTTATGCCTGCATCATAAATCATAATATGATACATCCCATTTCATGTTTACTAATTTTATTTGTTAATGTTTACCCTCAACTTTTACAAATCTTAAAAATCAATATATATTATAAAGCAAAGTGTACAATGTGCGTGCCGATAAGGCTAAAAAACGACTCCACGTACGGTCAAGAAAGTTATGTCGTTGTATAACCCTATTACCCCTAACGGTGAAGAAGGTTTCCATTTTTATATTAAGGGTGTAAAATTGAAGAGAAAAGGGCGAGAATTTTAAGCCTCTCGCACAATGTAATTAGCCTATCTCTACGGGTAAGGGAATAAAAAATTTAGTTGAGCTCCAGACTACCAGGAAGCGCTAGGATGCGATTCACTCAATGTTTATTGTTCATTCATTCAGTTTGTAATAGTTCTATATTTCTTCAGCTGTTCTTTTCAAATTACTAAAAAATTAATAGAAAATAATTAGTTTGTGTTTCAAAATAAAATAGTTATTTTACATCCCTGCAATCAACTAGAAAACCAACTGGATTCCTTAACAAATTAATTTTTACATAAGAAGGCTAATTGATCAACACGTTACATTTAATCAATATTAATATATAAGTAAATTTAATGCAATAAGAGTGAACTTTTCTTACTAATCAATGGATATATACATCATTCAATCATTAAATATTCTAATAGATAAATGATTAATTTGAAGTTAATAGCCAGATTGTCTGTCCAGGGATTTTTAAATTAATCTTTTGAATGAATTTTTTACTGAATATGGTCCTCAAAGGTAAAAAGCAGTTATGTACAGTAATATAAAGTTTTTACATCACTAAATCGAATGGAGAATTCACATGGCATTGCAGTCTGTAGATTGAAAGTTATCACTGACAACTGCAGTGTTGGGGTAGGGGAGGGTCGAGCACCCCAGTAATTGGCGCCTTAGAAGTACTCGAAATATAATTTTTTAAACTGAGATATCAGATTTTCAACTATAATCTAATAACTTATTATCTTTTGACTGCATGGAATGGGCTAATAGGAGATCAGAATCACAGAAACCATCAAAAACGATGATTAAATAACTCGACAAATTAGCAGCAAAATTAATTTTTCATTTACCATTTTCAACCCCCCATAAAGTATATAGGGTTCCTTATTTGGGCGGACTCGGCAGATCTCGAATCTTGCTATTAATAAGATAAAACCGAAGTTTCAAGAAGGTGCTAATTTTGTTCTATATTTCCTTTAATTTTAAAGTTTTCTGTTATTAAAACTACCACACAACTTCCGGAGCGAAGCCGGGCATTCTAGCTAGTATATTATAAAGCAAAGTGTAAAATGTGCGTGCCGAAAAGGCTCAAAAACGACTGCACGCACTACCAAGAAAGCTATGTCATTGTGTAGCAGTATACACCCTAACCTTGAAGAAATTTTCCGTTTATATTTTTAGGGTATAAAATTTAAGAGAAAAGGGTCAGAATTTTAAGCCCCTCGCACCATGTAATTAGCCTACCTTTACGGATTAGGGAATGAAAAATTTAGTTTGAGCTGCAGACTACCAGGAAGCGCTAGGGTGCGATTCATTCAATGTTTATTCTCCATTCATTCAGTTTGTAAGGGTTATATATTTTTTCACAGTTCTTTCAAAATTTCTAAAAAATTAAGCGTAAATAAGTAGTTTCTCCTTTGCGTTTAAAAAATACATATTGATTTTACATCTCTGCAATGAATTAGAAAACCCACTGGATTCCCTAACAAATTAATTTTCACATAAACAGGCTAATTGATCAACACATTACATTTAATCAGTATATAATATGTAAGTAAATTTAATGCAATATGATTGAACATTTCTTAGTAGTATAGTGAGCGAATAAAAATAGACATAAAAAAGAGATAACTTGACTGAATATAAATCAAAACAAAAAGTTTGAAGTATTCTTATTGTAGTTATTAAAAAGAAGTTGGTTTGATTACTATGTATGATAAGCCTTTCAGTTGACAAAATGGCTAACTCCAATTTCAGCATTTTTGCAATAATATTGTATCACTCCTTATATTTCAGGATAAAAAGGAATATGGTAAAGAAATTGTGCCTTGATTTGCGTAAAATTAATTTTTCTTTTACCATTTTCAATCCCCCATAAATTATATAAGGTCCCTTATTTGGGTGGACTCTGCAGATCTCGAATCTTAATATTAATGCCAAGTTAAAACCGAAGTTTCAAGGTGCTAATTTTTTCTGTTATACTAGCACACAACTACCGGAGCTAAGCCGGGCAACCTAGCTAGTTAATTATAAATTAACCTGAATAAATAAATTATTCTGAGGGGTCTATGTCTTTTTGACCCTCAAATGGCTGCTGGACTGGAAATTTAATTAAAAATTTCATTTTTCAATAGCAAGCTATCAAAGGGAATGAAGAAGTAATAAACAGAAAAGTTACCTCTTCAAGGGAGAACTTGTCCCCCTTTTTTGCCCCTAAATCAAATTTTTATACAAAAAAGTTTATATTTTGGTCTTAAAACATGTTAGATGTCTTATCTGTCATACAAAGAATATTCCTGATGAAATCCTGCCCAAATATGATCCGTATATATCTTGTATCTCCACAACTAAAATCATTGGCTGATCCAGCCGGTTTTACAAGGGGGGGGGTGCAGTCTCAAAGGAGGGAGGGGGGCGGGAGCTGAAGCCACACAGCCCTTCTCATGGACCTACCAAATCAGCTTTTTACCTTTATGTTCATTTCCCACAGCTAAAATTCTACTTGTTCTGCATATTACTTGTTCATTACCTTACTTCCTTACTTTTAGTTAACTTAAATTCTATCTTTAAATGACAAAAATATTTCCATAAACGGGCATTTAGAGAGCAAAAAAATTCTTACTACTTCACCTCCTTTGAGTATTTTACAAAAGTTTAAATCTATATCAATTATTTCCCTCATATATCTACCATGGTCAAAGGAAATAAAAATTAGAAACTTGCCCCTTATGTAAAATCACTTTTATTGGGGTAGACCAGTCTTGCATTGGACGAACGATTTGATGGGCCAAGTGTATACCTGATATGTAACATTTAGAAAATTGTATTCGTTTAACCATTCAGCTGAAGACTGACCGGAAGTTGGTTTATTTTTTCATTTTGATATTTTTGGGTATTCCCGATCAAATCGGACTTCCTAACAAAATATCTAATACCCTCCATGAGTTGCAGCAATACAGTTTTTAAAAAAATATTTTAGAGGTTATTTTGCTGGATAATCGTTCCTGTAGTAATTCCTCCGAGAATCGACAGAGGACACATTTAGCAAACAATACCTACAATATTTTTCTTAAATAATTTAAGATATTTTAGAACAGTATAAAACTTAGCGATGTTTACATGCATACCCTTAATACAGAAAAGCTTTTTCAGGCGAATGAGGAGTTTTGATGCTATTCGTTTAAACTATGACACCATTTCCAGCAGGTGTTCTCCATGTAATGTAGGCTGACTGTGTTTGCACAAGAATCTAAGTTTTAGATAGCATTCATATCTCCGGCGTTGGTTCAATCACAGTACACCCCGGCTTCAAAAATTCTTTTTAAAAAAGTATTGGTATATGGAACATAATTTTTCATGAACGTGAAAAAATTGTCCAAGTCAGAAAGCTGATAGATTTGAAAGGAGCTTGGTGAGTGTTTTATCCTGATTCATTAAAATATAAAACTTCATGATCATCATAATTACTGTTGGAAAATTGTTTACTTAATGATTAAATGTGTATTCACTAATGTTTCCGGAAACACTGGTGACAACACGCTTTATTATTCATATTATTTTAGTTTTTTGATTTATTAATTGCTGAATTTTTATCTAGGATATACAGTCTTTCATATTGCGTGTATATATATTTTTTTTATTGTAGTGAATCTCGTAACGTAAAAAATTTTCTTCATTCTATATATAAGTGTTATCGAATATGATTTTAATATCCAAATAAATAATATTTATTATTGGGTTTTATCATTTAATAATTACTGTGTTATTATAATCACAACATTTTATAAATATTAAGTATGCATTTTAATTTCTTAAAGTAGTTATGACATGGGTTTGTTTTTCGATGATTTTTTTTTCGACCGACTTAATGATAATTTTTCTTTGCTCATGCTTAATATTTTGAAGTATTATTATATTTTTATGATAAATTAAAAGTAATTTTTTATTTAACCCCAGCTCCCCATTTTTATAGAGTAGGAAAATTATTTTATCAATTTGAAAAATCGATTTAACATTAATTCATTCCCGAACGGCATTAGGAAGAAGAAAGGAATGTTTTTTTTTGTTTTTTTTTTTTTTTAAAGTAAACACAATTATTTAATTTAAATTATAAATAAATAAATTAGGAATGGGGTAACCTGTGATGTAGTGGTTGGCATGACACAAATTAACAAACAAGAGATTTGGAATGATTAGAATCACACAGAAATAAGGGATATTTCAATTATGTTACTTGTAATTTGTATATCTACATTAATATTTATATGAAGTAATTTGTATATGAATAGAGAACCAAAAGTTCTCTAAATGATTAAAAACTTATAAACGTATTCTACTACATGAGTAGCTAGGCACCACGCAGGGGCGGATTCAGCACGAAATTGGTGGGGGATCATGACCCCCCTGTCTCATAATCAGGTGGCTGATAGCACCATTTTTATATGAGATTGTTAACTTTTTACTTTCACTTACCTATATATGAAATATATAGTAAGGAAAGTATTGGGATCGTGAAAAATTTCGACTTCCGGTTTTCAACGGAAATACACGTTTTGGGGTCCCCTGAAGCCATATAACCAAGTCCCGCGAAATATGTGTGTGTGTGTGTTTTTTTTTTTTTTTTTTTTTTTTGTAGGGGAAAAATCTTTCATTAGACTAAGTGGGGGATAAACCCACAACAGTGTGAGATTCATACTCACTAAAAAACCTCCTACATACTCTGCGATGCCACACCGCGGAACTGCTGGCAGGCATTACTTCGCGGTGGGCAGGATGGCTAGGCGCCTACTTCTCTACTGTACACTTCATGGTACTTGACCCCTTCTCTCTCGCTCCTGTGCTCTTAATTTTCTTCCGACTCTAGCGGCATAATCTGAAATAGCATTCCAGTTTTCTTGGCTGGTCAACATGAGCTGTACCAGATTTTCCGGTGTGGATTTTTTACCCAGTACCATATCTAATTCTTCCTTCTCCCCTGTAAATTTCTTGCATGCGAAGAAAGCATGTTCCACTGTTTCATCTAATGGAGCGCAGGTGGTACATGATGATCCTTCTTCTAGATTGAAACGGTAGAGATATGCCCTGAAGCAGCCATGTCCAGAGAGCAGTTAAGTAAGGAAATAATCAACCTCTCCATGTGTGCGGGTCACTCACGATGCGATATCTGGTATCAGGCGGTTTGTCCACCTTCCAGATGATGATGAGTCCCAGCGCCTCTGCCATCTGCGAAGAGTTTCCTTTCTCTCGTCTTTGGCTAGCGTCAGCCAGTGTGCTTCTGGCGCTTCCCGTTTTCTGCGGTAGATTCTGCCACGCTCTTCTGCCAGTAAGTCTATCGGAGTCATTCAGTCGAATCGGCGATGATGCACACGACATCATACGACACCGTGCTAAATGCTCTCGCGACGCGTAAGGCATTTCTTCGATGCGCACTAATCGCCTTACGAGAATATGTCCTCGCTTGGAAGGCATGCAACCAAATTGGAGCAGCGTACAAAAGCACCGAGTTCGTAACATTAGCAAGGAGCCTTCTCCGGCTTTGCGCGGGCCCACCAATATTTGGCATAATTCCAGTCAGTGCGTTCGCAACTTTCACTGCTTTCATGCTGACTATCTGCAGATGTTCATCAAACCGCATCCTGGCATCAATCTGCACTCCTAGGTATTTAATGGAGAGCTTTGAGAGGATGTCAATCTCTCCAACGGTCAAATTGATTCTTTCCCTCACTTTCCTGCTGGTAATAAGTACAGCCTCAGTCTTGTGATCAGCAAGTTGTAGGCCCACGGATGAGAGCCACTGGCGAATATTAAATATTGCGCTGTTGGCCTTGTACGTTATGTCTTCCAAAAGCTTTCCACGAACAATTATTGCAAGATCGTCTGCGAATCCCAGCGTGGGAATTCCTTCTGGCATAGGAAGTCTGAGTACGGCATCATACATGACATTCCACAATAGCGGTCCTAACACGGAACCTTGGGGAACGCCTCCTGTTATTTTGTAGGTTTTTGGTCCTGCGTCTGTTTCATACCTCAGGATTCTGTCTGACAAATAACTGATGATAATTTTAAGGAGGTACAGTGGAAGTTTTTTCTTACGCAACCCTTCCATGATGCAATCCCATCTTGCTGTGTTAAACGCATTCTTGACGTCTAGGGTTATCACAGCGCAATACTTCTTTCCACCCCTTCTCCACCCTTTTCCTACAGTGGCTTCTCTGGCTGACTTTATCACGTAGTGCATCGACTGTTGACCGACCTTTCCGAAAGCCATATTGATTTTCAGACAGTCCTCGACTTCCCTCAATAAGCTCTGTAATTCTATTACATACAATCCTCTCCAGAATTTTACCAGAAGTGTTTAGAAGGCAGATTGGACGGTAGGATGTAGGGTCATCAGGAGACCCCTTACCCTTCGGCAGGAGTACCAATTGCTGCTTCTTCCAATCAACCGGAATCATCACCTTCACGGAGACAGGAGTTGTAAACGTCAAGGAAGAGTTCCGGTCTGATTCTGACGGCAGTTTTCAGGGCAAAGTTCGGAATATTGTCCGGTCCTGGTGCTTTGTTATCCCTTACTTTGCAACAAGCTATCTCAAGCTCTTCTTGTGTAATTTCCGGTACTTGGTCCCGTTCTAAATACGGTATTATATCGAAAACTACTTCTGGTCTTGTTGGGAAGAGCGTTGAAACTATTTTCTCTAATAGGTCAGGAGAGCTTGGTGGCGATAAGCTCGAGCTTTTCAGCCATGCCATAAATATTTTGTAGGGCCTTCCCCACGTGTCCTCATCTACTTCTTCGCAGAGTTTCCTCCAGCATTTACGCTTCGCCTCTTTAATTGCCTTGACAAGGTACCTTTTGGCATCCCGATGTTCCTGTTTCAGAGCTTCATATGTCGGGCGACCTCTCGCTCTTTGGGCTAGCCTTCTTGTACGGAGACAAGTCTTCCGGAGGGCGGCGATATCTTCATTCCACCAGTATACTGGTATGTGACGGGTTGCTATCGGTGTCTTGGTCATTGAAGCATCACAGGCGTCAGTGATAAGCTTCATTAGTTGTATGACCCTTTCCTCTACCGGTCCGAGTAATGTGACTTTTTCCTCCATCATTATGACAAATGATTCTCGGTCAAATGATCGATGGTTCCACACTGATCGTCTCGTTTGGAATGTTTTTCTTATGGTACCAGGAACTTCGACTTCGAAACAGATTGCCCGGTGATCACTGTGGGTATAGAGCTCGCTTACATGCCATTTGTTGTCAGAAACAAGGCATGGACTAACACACGTCAGATCAATAATCGAACCGTGATCATTTCTAGTGAATGTAGGGGTGGAGCCTGTGTTTAAGAGCACAACGTCGAGCGCAGCGAATACGTCGAGAACACATTCGCCTCTCTTATTGGTCTCTTTGCTCCCCCATGCCGTAACCCAAGCGTTAAAGTCTCCTACAATGACAAGAGGATGACAGCCTCGCAGTTCCTGTACAAGTCTGTCAAGCAGTTCTTCGAATTCAACTTGTGAGGCGCTTGGAGGCGCGTAGACGCTACAGATGTAGATATCACTCACCTTGATCCAAACGAAGTCATTTGTTGAGTTTTGCTGGGTTTCCTGAATATAATGGCCCTTCCTAACCCAGATAGCTGCTTTTCCGGTTTTGTCCGTCTTCCAGAAAACGGAACTTTCCATATTCTTATACTGCTCGCACAGTACAGCAACGTCAATACCCTTCTCACTTATGGTTTGCCATAAAAGGTCCTGTGCTGCTTCGCAATGGTTCAGATTTAGCTGCAATAATCTCATCTTGCGTGTTTAACTGCCTCTTTCATTGCCTGTTGGTAAACAGGGCAGCTAAAGCCACCTGTCGCGTGTCTACGGTTTTTATCTTCAGGACATAGAAGATAGCGCCGTTCTGCTGCACATTCCTTGGCTGGATGTCCGTCTTCGCCGCATCGCAAACAGAGTCTCATGCGATCAGGACCGTTGCACTTTCGAGCAATGTGACCATATGCTAAGCATCGGAAACATCTCTGAAGTGAAATCTTTTCCCTCACTCTGCTGTTTATCCATCCTACACGAATCGTCCGCTTTTCAAGAACTTTTCTGTCCAAGTCCGTGGGCAGTACAACTACGGCTGTCTGCGTGCCCCCGTAGGCCTTCCTAAGAGATTTCACAACAGAGATCTCGATATTTTCTGCCCCATTTATTTGATTTTGAATTGCTTTGTGCACTTCATCAGCTACTGTCAATTCATCAAGATCCTTTAATTCAATAGCGACAGAGTCAATCTTGCTAGTGACCTCTGCTTTGTCAGCCATTTTTTCTGCAATTGTAGAACGGAATTCTTCTGTCCTGCGCTGCGCCTTTTTGTCTAACACCAAAATAAGACTTCCTTTTTGAGGCTTCTGTATCTTTTGGACGTTTTCCCCTATCGCTTGAAGCTCCGGGTTGTTTTTCAACGTCCGTAAGACTTCTGCATATGATGATCCTTTCTTTGCTGTAACCAACAAGGCATCAGAACGAGCAGGTCTCGTGCTTTTTTTCGTCCCTATGACCACCTTCTTCTTTTTACTTTTGGCTTGCACTGTCTGCCATTGATTTGCCGGTCGATCACTGGTAGGATTACTTTCAGCCGGAAGAGGAACAAGTTCTTCCTGTAGATTCCGCAACTTTGTCTTTTTTTCCCTCTTTTTCTTCTTCTTCTTCTTTTTGGCCTTTGGTTGAGGAGGTGGTTCAGATTCTTTATGGAAAACTAGGTTAGGCGAAGTCTGCGTTCCACAACTGTTTTCAGTTACCATCTGAACTGATGTTTCTCCCTCCATTCTAGAAACTTTTTCGTAAAACATCCGGATCGTACACACATGAGCTTTAATTATATTGTGGACATTACGCTGTTTCATGACGAAATCGTGGAGCTTACAGACTTCTTCTCCAAGCAGAGCCCACACTTCTCTTCTTTTTTCTTCACTTGAGGCATTCGATGCTACAGCAGCCAAGTGATCCACTACTGTAACATTGCGGTCGCTTGATGACGACGCCCCGGAACCCGCCTTCCTGGACGCCGGTACTGGAGATCCGACCCCCTGTACCGTAAGATTAACAACTTTCTCCTGACTCTGCATGGTTGGTTTATTACTCAGGGTTCCTTCCCCTAGTCGGTTCGGTCCGCGGGATGTATTTTATTTTCATCCTACCCACTATATCTAGTGAGCATTCCCCTATCCGCCACCTGGGGACGCGCCACGTATGGGTTACAGACTCCCACCGTGGTGTGTGTGTGTGCGTGCGTGCGTGCTTGTTTGTGTGTGTGCGTGCGTGCGTGCGTGCGTGCGTGTTTGTGTGTGTGTGTTTGTGTGTGTGCGTGCGTGCGTGCGTGTTGTGTGTGTGTGTGTGTGTGTGTGTGTGTGTGTGTGTGTGTGTGTGTGTGTGTGTGTGTGTGTGTGTGTGTGTGTGTGTGTGTGTGTGTCTGTGTGTGTGTGTGTGAACAGACTAGCTCAAAAACTATAGGTCGTACAATACTGAAATTGGGTATTTGGTGTATGTATATGCCCGCGATGTGACAGCAAAAATTTCATCAAAATTGGTCAAAAGGAGGGGGTACTTTATTTGAAGAATTTTGTCTATTTTTTAAGTTTTTCTTGATTTTCTCAAAAACGGCTCTAACGATTTTGATTAAACTCGGTATTTGGTGTATTTATATGCCCGCGATGCGACAGTCAAAATTTCATCAAAATTCATTAATTGGAGGGGGCACTTTACTTAATAAATGTTGTCCCATTTTCACGAGTTTTTTTTTATTTACTCGAAAACGGCTTTAACGATTTTCATTAAACTTGGTATTTGATGTATGTATATGACCGCCTTGCGAAAGCTGAAATTTCATTAAAATTGGTTGAACGGAGGGGGCACTTTACTTAGTAAATGTTGTCTCATTATCACGTGTTTTTTTTATTTACTCAAAAACGGCTTTAACGATTTTGACCAAACTCGGTATTTGGTGTATGTATATGCCCGCGATGTGACAGTCAACATTTCATCAAAATTGATCAACCAGAGGGGGGACTTTACTTAATAAATTTTATCTTATTTTCACGTGTTTTTTTTATTTACTCAAAAACGGCTTTAACAATTTTGATCAAACATGGTATTTGATGTATTAATATGACCGAGATCTGACTGTAAAAATTTCATCATGACTGTAACAAAATGAAATTTTCAACAAGTACATAGAGAATTATAAAATCAGACGATTTGGAATATTATGCTTGCATTGCCGAATTATCTCAAGTAAAACCTTTTATTCAATAATAAAAGGTATTAGTGTTTGTTATAGAGCAAATGAAAAGAAAAATAAAGAATGAATGTGGAACTTTGAGAAGTGGCATTAACACAATTTCTAATCTAAGTAAGTTGGTAAGTGAAAGTTGTGTGTTGCGCGCACGCACCAGATTTTTTTAAATAAGGACTGCGATTTAAGCAACCAAATGTGTTATGTTTAGGCCTTAGTAACTACCTAATTGTATCATTCGTTTAAAAAAACAAAAAAATGAAAAGCTAAAATATTTGGAGAGAGGGGTCATTACTCCGTGACCCCCCCCCCCCCCCCTGGATCCGCTCATGGCTCCACGTAGTATTACAATAATAAATTTTGAGTTAAGAAATGCGCAAACCATTAGCAATTTTTTTTTTTTATCGCCTTAACATCGTCAAAATAAGGATTTTATATTTTGGATCAACTGAGTGACGGGAGCGTTTCACAACCTAAAAGCCTCCCCCCCCCCCCCCCCCGTATAAGTACGGTTATCACAAGATAACATAAATCTTCCCAATGAAAGTTTCACATTTTAAATAACTAGCTGTATATCTCGGTTTCACCCGGCGAATTTCATTTTACGGCCGATTTCGTAAAAAAAGAATGTAAAGCGAGATCATAACTATTTTTATAACAATAGAGATAATACCCAGAGATCGGCTGAAGCCATGAAATATGAAACAGAATTTCATCTTTATATAGATTAAAATCTTTGTCATGTTCAGTTAAATGTTAAGTTTTATTTTAAGACGAGTTAACGCCAAGTATTCCTGACGTATAGCAAGGGCGTCCGCAGGATTTCTTCTTGGGGGGGGGGCTGGTAAAATACTTATGACCGAAGGGGGAGGAGTCGAGGTAATCTGGCTATGTAAGACTCAATTGAATTTTCAAATAAAGCTTGATTGATATTTGAAAATTAAAATATTTTTTTTACATAATACTTTATAGATATAATAAATAAATACGAATTTATTTAATTTGTAGCATTTGTTTCTCATATATTCTATGAGGGGCAGTCCCCTCCCACACGGACACCCATGACAAATTGTATCATTAGCTATATAGGAAGTTGACAGCAAATGTTTCTGTTTCCAGTAACGCTAGATTACATTTTAAAAATGACAGCATTTGTTTGGAAAGGATTGGATATTTTTAAGTACAATGATTTAAATGTTGCAACAGACTTTGTATATATCATCGATGTTAAGATACATTTGATTTTGTCAAAAACATCGATGTTCGAAACAACTTTGTTAATGCTTAAAAAAAAAAAAAAAAAAAAAAAAAAAAAAAAAAAAAAAACATCGATGTCGACATCGGCCCACAAACATCGATCGTCGGAAAACATCGATGTTTCAGAAACATCGACATCGATGTCGCATCCCTAATAGGAACGCAACATTCATGGGTAAGGAGATATTATCGGAAACATTTTAATTTTTCTCTTAGAAACTTGTTTATTTTAAGAATATAAAACTAAAACTAATAGAAAGGAACAAGTTGTTAAACTTCCTAGAAATAAAGTTATCTAACACGGAGATGGATTGGCTTAATAGGTAAAATTCTTACAAGTATGCATGTTAAGAAGAATCAGATGAAGAATTACTATGCTCTAGACTACTGAAAACAAATAATTTTATTCTTGGACAAAATTAAATAAGTAGGAGTATTTACAATGTTCTAATTTAATTCCATTTTTCTGCCTAAATTTTGTTGTCGAATATTTGCCAGAAACTTTCAATATTGAAATTAATACTGCTAACGCTATTGCGGTAGTTTTATTATAGAAAGATTAAAAGGAATAAATTTATGTTAGAAGGATAAGCGAAAAAAGATTGAAGAATGGGTGAGGAATCCTCGAAGGGTTTGCACAAGTGAAATATTTGTTGAAAAAGGTAGTTTTTAGAGATGATGAATAAAATTCAATTAGTTCAACATGTTGGGTTTTAAGAATGGATTTAGGAACTTGGATTGAGAAGTACGGAATACGATGTCTGTAAATCAATCAAAATTCCTTCCGATCTTCTCGTATTCCCCTGAATCATTGGACCCTCAGTTTCAAAAAAAGTAGACGAATTCTCACAACGGAAATGCTCAAACTTAAATAACGAGATTAGTTTGGTTAATTGAACCCTTACACAGCGGATAGAATTGGATGATGTACCGGAAGAACGGATTAAAGGAAACGGGGAGTTTGTCACCGATTTGGCGGTATTGAGTCCTGTGGAGTTTTGAGTGTTCCTTGATGGATATCCTATCTCCCGATACAAGAATGATTCGTTCGTAGCTGCAATCAGGATGTTCTTTTTGTAAGTTTGTAGTAATTGAGAGCTTGTTGAACTTAAGAATAGAGTCTTCGAAATAGTTGCGGGATAAGATTTCCTTGCTGACAACAAGTTTCACGTCATTTTTTTTTTTATTCCCTCAAATAAATTATTCGAAGCAAGGATGACTATAGACGAAAAAAATATAGAACATGATCTAACACGAATATCGGAGAATAATTTACAATCATTCAGAAATAATTATAGCCTAAAAAGATTAAAAACCTTTTCAAGGAGGCAAAATTTCGTTCATATGACTAAGAATTTTAATCATATACCATGGGCGTACCCAGCGGGGGGCAGGGGGGGGGGCGGCTGCCCCCCCTGGAAGGCTGGAAGCAATAATTTTTTAGGCTTCTAAGACTGGAAGTAATAATAGAATAAATTTCTTTCAAGCAAATAATTGTAATAACTTAGTTGATAAAGCACTGCTATAATTATACATAATTTCGGTTTCATTCACCTTTTCCGCGTTAAGGTGTTACAACCTGAACGACCATAGCTTCCCCCCCCCTAGTTTTTAGCTTGCCCCCCCCCTAGTTTTTAGCTTGCCCCCCCTAGTTTTGATCCTGGGTACGCCCTTGTCATATACGTTAATGTCTAGCAATAAAATTAAATAATTATTACCTTAATCGGTACTGCATATGATGTGTTTAACAATTTAATTGTTTTTCACTATATAAATTGAAGAAAATACTTCTGAAATGATGGATAGTCAAGATTTTCAGTCAAAAAATCTGTTTTTCTATATTACGTTTCGATCTAAACTCGTGGTCTTCATCAGGGCTAGATGAGTTATGATTGCTTGCACAGCACAGAGACTCTCCGTACATAAATAAAGAAAACGTTCTTGATTGATTGTTTGTTTTAACGTCACTTTATGCCACTAAGGCTAATCGGACGATGCTACAGTGGGAGTCCTAAATTTTGCCTATCCAGGGATTAATTGGGATAGGGATCTTTAAAGAGTACCTGACAACGTACAGGCTCGGGACCTCCATTTTACGTCCTATCCGAGGGAGAGCATAGACAAGGATTTTTTACTCCCATTAAAAAATCCTAGGGCCACCTCGGGACGCGAACCTGCGAACTGTGAACTCTACTTACTCTAACTGTACACTCTCCCTGTGAACCTACCTCTAGTATAGTAAGTTTCTTTGCTAACCACCACACCACAGGTGACCCCTGTTTCTTATTGAAATTCCTCACTATAAATCTTTCCACTGGATGGTCTCATTATACCCCCCCCCCCCCCCTCGACGCAGTTAGCCATGATGAAAACGTTTGGGTCGAAATGTTAGCTGTTAAAATAAAGAAAAAAAATCGACATCCATGAATACTAAGAATCCTAAAAAAATTTCCAAGAAAACAAAGCCGACCATTATCCCCCCTAAATTAAAGAAAATATGATTTACTAAATGTACTATAAAGAATTCTTATGAGTAAATTGGTGATCTTATGTTATTTTTTTTTTAGATATTTGATAGTTGACTGTATATTTAATAAGAAAAAAAAAACGTCGGGTGTAACGTATCACAAATATTATGCAACTATTTCTATTGTAGCCGACATTTCGACCCAAAAATGCAGCTCTTCATCAGAGCTGAATAAGCAAGATAAAAACATGAAATACTCATGCATAGAATGATGTAAAAAAGCTTATTTATATTTTTAAAACTATTCATTTATTTCCTGTATATCATAACACTAATGCTGGTTTCAAATAATTTTTATTTACCAAAAAGTATAATCCACTTGATTGACAAACAATAAGAGCTCAAATTATTAACAGCGTTACAAAAAGTAACGACTAGTGACAGTACAGTGACACAAAAGTAACCATATGCTTCGATCTTCAAGGCAAGACTATAAGCCCCCAGTCCATTGCTTCTTATATTTAGTCCGGCATCGAACATTCCAGAATGGCCCAGGACCTTCCCGCCACGTCCAGAACATGTTATTCCGTATTAATACAGTTATGTGACTGTTCCAACAAAAGAAAGAAGTCTGTGGAACACTTAGTTGTGACAGAAATAATCACCTGTTTTCGATTCGCGTCGTAATATAAATTTTTAAGACTAGTGCAATGTCAAGAGCCTATTTATATTGTGTTCTTAAGCTATTTATATATTTCGCTTATTCATATTTACAGTACATAACTTATTCCAAGAGTATACAATTAAACAGCGTGATCATCTGATTTATGCCAGCTTGTTATCAATACCTGACACTATTACCATAATATTACATTAACAAAAATAATTTAAAAGGAATTATTATTCTTTTTTAATTTTATTTTCGTTCTACAATAAAAAAAAACCATTTTGGCTTATTTTATATCTGTACTAAAAACTTTGAATAAACTTTTTCAAAGTATAGTTTAACTATTTGGCGCGTGCGAGTAAGTCGCATACCATAGTAATAGATCACATAACTTAATTTGATAAAAAGGTAATTTTTCCCCTTAAAGTATAACACGAACAGGATTCAAAAGGTTCTAACTTCGTGACTAATAGTCCGATTTTCATGATTTCTTTTTTCAATTTATAAGGAATACAGAGACTTTGATTTTTGCACTTAATAAAATCATAAAAAAAAGATGGTTTATTTATGCGCAAACAAAGTTTTTTTTTGTTCATAGCTCTTCTTGGGATTCCTGAGAGATCTGAGATTTTTCCCAACTGGAGGGGAAGTAATTCTTATAAAATAAAACCTCAATCATCAAATATGATTACGTTTAAAAGTTATGACATACCTATCGACAAAAAACACCTTCTAGAAATAATATATAGACGATACTTCCAAATTTCAAATTACTAATATTTTTTTTTAGGATTTGTCGACTGACATATTTAAAGTTCTTGAATCGATAGAGAAAATTTACTTTTGATCGTGTTGAACTATTAATATGAATGCATTTTCTGATTAAATTTCATTCATTTTAAACCTAAAAAATAATATTAATCTATCCATATACTTTGGAAAATATATACGTAAACAAATGTGAAAGCAATAGAGTCCTTGAATCTAGCGTCGTTTCCCTAGAGATATTCAGATATTTATAACAAAATATTATTAAATTTTTCGTTTTAATGGATAGGATTGTTCATGAAAATTTTCAAAAGACAAGTATTAAAAATTTATTTTATATTCTGTAGTAGTGCTCGTAATGAAATTTATTCTCAACAGTAAGGCATGACGAGGTGGCCGAGTGGTTAAGGCGTTGGACTGCTAATCCAATGTGCTCTGCACGCGTGGGTTCGAATCCCATCCTCGTCGATAAATTTTTTTTATAATTTAACTATCTTATTTTTTTTATAATTTAACTATATTAACTGCATATATCTGACAACTTAAAAACACTGTGTATGGAATTAAACATGAGTTTGACTCATACAAATAATTAATCAATTAATAATACTACCTGTAATTATTAAACTAAAAATGATTCAATTAAGGTAAGCTTCTAGCTATTTTTATCTTATCTTCCTTATCAGACATAAACTCTCAAAAACTTACAAACCTGTGACTAGTCCTAGGGTGTGTCCGGCAAGAATAACTCTTTCTCGTTTTTTCAATTTGTTTATCATCGAAGGAATATCTGTTTGGATATATATGCTAGGAGTAACAGAGGAATGAAGGTAAAACAAAATTAACATCATCCTTTAAAGCTGAATATTTGGTTTGATTTAATATTAACTAATTTACTGTATGATTAACTTAAAAGTAATGGAGAAAAAATAATGTTAAATAGTTAACATGGGGGCATATTCCAATTTTGTGAAGACAGATGTTATATTTATCAGATGAAGAATTAGGCCATAGGTCATAGAAAAAGTAGTCCTTTATAATATCGTAGTTAGAAAAATATATATATATATTTTACAAATAAAATAATTTTTGGCGGTATCAACCTGTCATGCTCTAGTATCTGTGACTACATTCCATTTAGGATTGTGATGACCTCAATTAATATTCAAAAAAATAAAGGAAGAGAATTACATATTGTCCTTTATATAAAATATAATGAATTGAAAAAAAAAATGTACAATTTTCTGAAGAACAACATGAAATATGCATTAAAAATAAAAAGTGTAATTCAACAGAAAAATGAAATATTTTAAACTATTCTTTAATTTTGAATTAAATATTATAATCAAAGTTTTAAAAAATAATACTTTAATACTGATAAAATTTCTGTATTAAAAATTTATTTTAAAAACTAACTAAACAATGTTAATATCTTTTGAAGTAAAGAAAAACTCTTCCAGAATAGTAAGTGTTATTTTGTTAACTATTCACCGCTTTCTAAGCACATAAAATTTAAAAACGAGAAGGAAAAGTGTAGGCTTCAGAAAAAATTAAAAAAAAAAAATGTAATCTTTAAATAACAAATTAGGTATTACTAATATGAATTATTTCATGATTCATGATTAATAAATAATATTCATGACTAATAAATAATATGATTCATTAGAATAAAATGGTATTTAACATTGATAGGCAATCATTCTTTCGTAATTTTAATATTTGTTGAGTTCAAAGGAAAAATGAATGGGCAAAACAAGCAATGATATGAAAATTAAGAAATAATAATAATTTTAAAAAGTTTTATTAAACTCTTCTTGTTGAATAAATATGATTTGTGAATACATTACATTAAATACATTACATTTTAAAAGTTTTATTAAACTCTTCTTGTTGAATAAATATGATTTGTGAATACATTACATTAAATTTCATATATGAATACACTTCTTTATTTTTATGTAATTAAACTGTTTGGAACATATCAGATATGGTATGAAATGATTCATATTTATGTCTTAGACATGAATCGTGCACATATAAATAATTTCTAAAATGGCCTGAGAAAAATTAAAATGTAAAGTTATGCTGAATGGAAACATATTATAATCATAAAGCATTACAAAATACCTTTTATTGACACCTACCTGAATTTATCAGAAATAATTCTAAAATTACAAAGAATCTTAATTACTAATAACTAATAACTAAGTTTTTTTCTTAGCTTTCCAGGAAAAGTACTGGCTAATTTTTTTTGTGACAAAAATCTTCTATAGCTGTTTGAAATTGCCATTTATTTTTATTTTTCATTAATTATTTCAGGATTACCTTTGTCTCCAGAATCCTTTTAATTATATTATTTAAAATAGTAAATTTTATTTTTTAAAAATGATTAAATTTCAACGAGTAACTTTTATTATTTTGTTTACTCATGCCTGAACCCATAATAGTTTTTCATCAGAATGAATGTATTATATTTGAAGAAAAATGTGAGGAGTGTCCCATTTAGATATTGTAATATGAATGTACATAAAACAAAAAATATATTATGATCTAATATTTCTAAATTATTTGATTAGTGGATATTTAATTTCATTTTTTAACCTTAAATGCAGTTTCAATAAAAATAAATTATAACCTAATGGAATTTTGATATAATTGCTTCTATATTTTTTTCCAGACATAGAGATAAGACGTGAAAAGTTTTCTCACTTAAACAGGCAACAGTTGTGTAACTTATCAAACATATATTTTTAGAGAATGACTTTAACTTATACATTATGAATATTGAGTCAATTAGCATTTAAGAAATTATCAATATATTTTAATGAAAATGTTTTTATTGCATTTTATTTAAATCTAGCTGTATATCCCGGTTTCACCAGGAGAATTCCATTTTTCTAATAAATGTGAACAATTCTATAACCAAAAAAATACAACAAACAAAGGAAAGACCTTACCGGGCCTTGTTGGCCTCTTCAAAATCTATAAAATGAGACTTGTATGTAAAGCGAGATCATAATGCTTTTTATAACAATAAAGAATATACCCAGAGATTGGCTGAAGTTATATGGCAATTTTAATATGGACAGGAATTCGCACCTGGTATGAAAGAACCACTGAGCAAAATTTGTTGAATTTAGTACAAACGGTATGGATTGCTATAAAGAACAAACAAACAGAATTTCATCTTTATTTATATTGATTAATATCATTTTATTTAAACTTAAAATTATTTTAATATGTTTTAACAATAAAGAGAGATATATGTTTTTAACAAATGATCTTGAATAATAAGTAAATAATATATGTTTTTGAAACTAATATAAAACAAATAAAAATAATATTAATAATTAAACTATTAAATTAAAAATATAGGGTAATCATAATAATTATGGAGTAGATTAAAATGACATGAAAAAAATCTGATTTAATATATATTTTATGCTTAGTGGATGAATATAATACTGGTATAAATAATGAAATAATTTATTTATTTATCTATTAAAGAAATAAAATTACATAAAACAATGTTTTAATTATCAATAGTCTTATGATTTATATTAATATTAATTGAGGACATCATAGTTAGTTGTCAATTCTCTAAATTTGACATTAGTGTTTGTATTTAGTTAATCTAAATTTCAAACTTCATATTGTTTGAAAATTTCATTTTTGCATACATTTAACAATCTCTTTGGGTTCTTATAATACTTTTATCAAAAATATTTCATATATTAAGTTTATTACAATTATTACTGTATTGCATTCGAATCCTTTATTTTTGGAATGAAAGCTTTAAAAATATTATCTGGTGAAATCATATCAGATAAGGGTTGCTCCTTTATTTACTTTTCCCACCTCTCTAGATAGCGAATTCATCAATATGAGAGTTCATAAGTTATCAAGAGTGACTAATTTATGACTAACTATTATTTCATTATAACTTCATTATTTTTTTTTGTGTTACATACTGATGTGTAACTAGATTGACTCGGTGTTTCAGAGTAATACAATCATGTGGCTTCTGGCCCTAAGCTGTTTTCTAGTATCAGGTACGTAAGAGACTTAGAATACTTACTAGACTTATTAGAATTAGAATTATTATTATTTTTAAAATATAAATTTTTTTTTTAAATATAATTTTCAGGAAGCAATGGATTGGATATAAAAGAAGCCGTTCCTGCTAATTTACAAGAATGCTACCATGATACCATCATAACTACCAAAGATAATCTGCTTCCGTTTACAATAAATACATTAATATCGTTAATTCGAAAACTGGAGGATACTGTTACTCCAGATATAAGAGTTTTGTCATCAGCAATATCTCACACGTAAGATTTTTTTTCAAGTTATATTATTTTTATTTTATATAATATGCATTCTGTAAGAATTTTTCTTATAAGTAACAGTTCACAATTTCAATTTTTTTTTCAGTCTTAGCTATCACTTCATGATTTTCATCACTTTATTACATCTAATTAGTCAAAAAAAATACTCTATTATTACATCTAATTACAAAAAAAAAATACTGTGTACTTATTATTATGATGTATACATAAGTACCATTTTAAATTTTTTATAAACATAGATTATTTTTTCAAGAAGGAAATGGTCTGAAAGTTGATGGAGAAACATAAAAACAAATCTAGATTAATTAGTTCACTGCCAACATTTCAATTTTTTCCCTACTCTCGGACCACTTCCTCTTTGAATAATTATACAGTCAACACATCCAATTTAAATAATGTTATCAGGTACCGTTTCGATGGAATCCAAATAAATCCGAATGTGCCATGGTCTGAGAATGTAATTCCTTACAGTATAACAGGAACGGAATTTTATTTATATAAGCTCCTATTTGAAAATATCATACACAACACGCTACCGATCCCAAACAACACACTATCAAAAATTGAGCGAGTAAGTTCTGACATATTTTTTTTAAATTTTATTCATTTGAATACGTATATGTAATGTTTAGGAATAAATATAATCTGTTCATTTGAATCTATAAAATTATTTTATAATTAATAATTTTTAAATTCTGTCTTTAAAGTATATATTTCAATATTTATTTATTGCAATAGTTTCATGAAAACAAAATTGTATTCACAGTGTACCTTACATTCAATGCTGAGTCTTTCCATCGATCCATGGGATAGGGGAGACAATAATGAGCCTTGTAGCAAAATTTCCAAGTATTCCAGTTCTTCAAGTTGGCAATGGGGAGGAGTTCGTTTCCCAAGATCCATCACAGACAGGGAAGAAATCGAGACCTTTGATCCTGAGCAAGGGTGAGTCGCTTATAATCAACTTCAATAATATAAATATTAATCAGCCATTTGAATAATTTTACAAACTTGTCAGATTTTACAATTGAATATAGCTATGAAGAAAATTCATATTAGTAACTAATCCGTGCTGTGAAAAAAAGAAAAAAAAAGAAACTGTCTTGACACTAATTAATAACTTTTTGACACTAATTATTAATTTTTTGTTTAATGTCGTTTTATGCCACTAAGGATAATCGGATGATGTTACAGTGGAAGTCCTAAATTTTGTCTATCCAGGTATAATTAAGATAGACATCTTTAAAGAGTACTTGTCATCGCACAGGTTTAGGACCACTATTTTATGGATTAGCCAAGGAATTTTATTGCCTTTAAAAAATCCAATGGCCACCTGGCGGGATGCGAATCTGCGATTTTAGTATTGTAAGCTGCTATGCTAGCCACTACACCACGGGTGACCCGACAACATATTTCATTGACAAACTATTAAAGAAAAGTTAGTTAGAACTTAAGAATAAACAATATATTTTATTGAATGTTCCTTTGGTATAACTAAATAAATAAGTTTCGGTAGGGGACTCTTACCTCTGAACTATAATTTCCAACTTAGTTTCACAGAGATCATATTCAACCTCTAAATTGATAATATTTTGAGATTTACATATTTGATTAACCTTATTATGTTTTATGGTAGTGAATTTTCAAATTTCACACTTCTGAAATCTGCGCATTTGAAGTATTTAAGTTCTCAAAAAACATATTAAAAAACTTGTACTACTATAACCCAAGAAGGGTTAAAAAAAGCTTAAACAATCTTTAGCATTTTTAAAAATAATTTTTTAATTATTTTTAACCTAGAACTTTATAAAATATTTAAGAAGAGAAGTAAAAACAAATATCTCATAATAGTACACTGAAAAATATTAATATTAATGATTTGTAAACCCATCTCTGTGACAAACTGTATTAATAAATAATAATCAAACCATTATTTTAGCTGAGTAACCTTTGCCGGAATCTCTTATAGCAGGGGTTCTTGCACTGCACTAACATTTATGAAAGAAAATATCTACGAAAATTAAACATAAATATATATTTTACTAAATAAGACAATCAATATCATCAAAACCTATAGCATTTTCAAGTCTAATTTAGTATTTTCTGAATCAAATTGAGAATTTTCCATTTCAAATTAAGATTTTTCCTAATAAATTTAAAAATTTTTAGAGTGCATTGTATTTGTATTATTAAATTCATTAGAAGCAGTAATGATTATGAATAATATGGTGTTGTAACAATTCTTAAATTGATTTTGAAAAAATTTGAGATGGATAAATCTAAATTTGGTTAGGAAAATTCTCAATTCGGTTTGGAAAGTTGTAAATTTGGTAGGGAAACAACAGAATTTGATTTGGTGAATTCTAAATTAGACTTGGAAATGCAATATATCTTGAAATAATAAATATATATTCTTTATAAGGTTTATTCATTTTCTGTCTTTCTTCAATTGTAATTGCTGCTGTTACTGTGACTCTACAAAAGTATTTGGACAATAACCTAACAGGTTCAAATCTTGAGTGCAAGGAGTATTTTCACAATTTGGCATTAATCCCCCATCCTTAACCCTGGCCAGGGTTCAAACCATGTATAGCTGAAAACCTACAGAAGGAGAAAAACAAGTTTTTTAAAATAAAAGTTTGTTAAAAAATACAATATTATTATGGTCAATTATTAAATTATTTAAATCAAAGTAAAGAAAACTTGATTTTTTTAACATATAATTACTCCATAAAAAACCTTTTTCTACATCAATTGATGTAATTAATTAATTAATTGGTAATGTAATCAAAATATTGGTTCTAGGCCTCAAAATGATGAAGATATGTTTGGACGTTCCATGATGCAGACATATTCAGACAACTTTCTAAGTCAATGTCCATTGGAAAATGGTGTCGTTTACGACAAGTGAGTTCTTATCAAATTTATTAAAAGTGCTGTCAAAATTATTTGATAATATTTTAATTATATTGGGAAAAGATTACTGCAAACTTATATTGAGCCATATAGTTGTAGTAGCCTTTTCCTAACCATGCATTCCTTCAAGTATATTTTGCTTCCTTCATATAGCTTGTTATAAAATCCTATTCTTCTACATCAGTTTAAACCAGAATTTTACTTCCATGATATAAAGGGTGGTCCAAACAAAACACACGATGTTAATTGTAAATAAAAGAAATTTTTTCAGAGAACTATCTTAATATTATTTATTATAATAGAAGGATCTATGACAACTGTGTGTGAAAAAAATCGGCCAAATGCTCGCCACGGCTTCGGTGGCATATCTCTATCCATATTTTCAATGACTCTGAGACATAATTGAGGTTCAATGTCGTTAATGTGCCTAATTATCTCATCTTTTAGCTCTTGAATTGTTCTTGGCTTATTGACGTACTCTTTTTCTTTTAAATAACCCCAAAGAAAGAAGTCTAACAGTGTCAAATCACATGAACGTGGGGCCAATTAACATCTCCACAACTTGAGATAACACGGCCATGGAATTTCTTGCGCAAAAGAGCCATTGTTACGTTGGTGTGTGGCAAGTGGCACCATCCTATTGGAACTACATATCTTGCAGGTCCATATCCTCAATTTCTGGCCACAAGAAGTCTGATATCATCTCGCGACAGCGAACACTTTTCATGGTAACTGCTTAGCCAACTTCATTCACAAGAAGTACGATGATGCCACCACCCATAAACCGCAGCAGTCACTGTTTGTGGTTCCATCGGCATTTCAACAATCACTCGTGAATTCTCACTTCGCAGTGACGAGCTTTTGGCCGATTTTTTTCACACAATTGTCATAGATATGATCTTCTATTATAATAAGAAATATTAAGATAATTCTCTGAAAACTTTTTGTTTTATTTACGATTAACATCGTGCGTTTTATTTGGACCACCCTCTAGGTTGCCTGCTTTTTCAACATCTATATTCCTCATAAAAATACTGAATTTGACAAATATGTGAATAACTGTGCTTACTCCCAAACTTTATCATTCAACAGAATATTAATTGTGATACATGTATTGTTAAATGACACATTGATTAGTATCTGCACTCAATATCTAAAGTTTATTTAGTATTCTTCAAAATGTTCAAGTTGAAAATCTATACTAAAACAATGTTTTTTTTTAACAGGCATGGAGCAATATCTCCTGGAATAGTATTGGCTGGTATAGCAACTGGACTTCAACCAGAGAATATTAATGTCAAAAACCTATTTAATAATATCTCTCCACGTCTTAGACAACAACAAAGGCAGTTTTCATTAGGCAGAGCACAAGCCGGAACTAGGGTAAATGTTCTGAATCAAGGAGGTTATGATGATGATGGTGGTGCCGGAGGGTATGGCGGAAGAAATAGTGGAGGAGGCAGGAGTTTTGGTGGTAGAGGATATGGAGGAGGCTCTATAGGAGGAACTAGAGGGTATGGTGGTGGTTCTGGAGGATATGGAGGTTCAGGAGGATATGGAGGTTCTGGAGGATATGGAGGCTCTGGTGGATATGGTGGTTATGGAAGTTCCACTGTAGATAACCGATATGTATCTACATTAGCTGGTAAGTTAATTAAATATATGCGGATGTACAAGCATAGAAATGATGTTAAAAAATGACAAAAAAACAAGTCTAGTGGAACACGTTAATAAAACTAAGCATAGATTTGATTTTAATGGGGTTGAAGTAATGCATAGGGAGTAAAGCATGTATAGGAGAAAAATGCTAGAGGCTATGTCTATTTCAAACTAAAAATTTAAATAAATACTATGCAGAGATTTTAAGTAAAATTAATAATTGATTATTATAGCATAACAATGGGTTATATTTTGGATATTTAAAATTTTTTTTTAATTTTTAGGTTTTTGGGAAATTAAGAAATAATAAGATACAATATGTAAAAATTTTAATCATGTTTTTAATTAGTATTCTTCAATTGTTTAATTAAGTAACAATGGAGTTACATGTTGGAGGGGATAAGGGGATTGGTATAATAATCCATTTGACTTTCAAGTTTTAATAGAAAATGATTGTGGTTTTTAACTAGTAACAACTATTAATTTTTATGAAAAGGGCATTCAGCCTATTTTATTGAAAATATTTTGTGGGCACAGGTGGTTATAAATAAATTTCCCTTTTTTATTGTTTTTAATTTAATTTGTAATGTTGAAATATATTAAAATTCTAATTTTAGATGTTCATCTTAATAATGGCGTTAGTGCCGAAACGTTGAACAAAAAATTGTAAAAGTTGAAGTTAAATATATGGAACACAAAAATCTTGATTAATTAAATAATATTTAAGTCTGCATTAGTCACAGAATATTATTTTTTTCTTTTTGGGAATAATTATTTAATGTGATGAAGGGAAAATTCATTATAATTAATACTGAATTAATTTAATCATTGCACTTATGGTTTATGAAGTATAAATTATTTCCTTAGAAATCGACCCAAATAAGTGGTTAAGTGTGAAAAATGAAATTTTGAAATGTAATGTTTATTTGCTAATAATTGTTAATGCTCTCTAAAGGAGAACTTGCTGAAGTAGCCCTCTTGCTCGGTCCTCCACAGCAAATCAAAGTAGGCATGGCTGGCGGATGGAATGATACAGCAATTCCAAAATATTATTTTATCAGAGATTACATCAAATATGCACTCAGTGATCCGAAAATCAGAGGAAGTATCGATGGTGAATACATTTCAATTTTTTCTCTGTAATCTTTTGAGATTAACGCTTTCTAATTAAAAAAAAACAAAATATTTAATAGGTCTCCTGTTGGCGAAGGATATTAAGAATTACTATGACGCATCATCCAATGGTCTAAAACTATCACAGGTTTTAGGGATGTACTATTCAGAAAGAGGATTGTTTGGAGGCAAAGTGAAAGCATGTAACAGAAGGGATTATTTGGATGAAATAGCTCCAGATCATGAATTAAAAGATCAAGTAAAATATTCCATAATGATTTTTTAAATATTTATTAAAAAGACGAAAAGGATCGTCTAATTACTATTAATTATCTTTCTTCAACTTTCAACATCTTTATTTATTTTATTTTATTTTATTTTACAACTTTTATGGGTAAAATATGCCATTTTACATAGGGTATATGAGGCTTTTGGTTTCAAAACTGGGTACATCCATTTTCAACAATTTTCCAGGATTGATCCAAAAAGGATCAATTGCAACTGCTTTTGATAAGAAATTGAATCTTTTGATATTGATTTTCGAAGGATCTATACATTTTTGAAACAAATGCGTCTAACACATTTTTTTTAATATTAAAAACATGAAAAAAAAAAATTGTTTGGAAAAAATGGATGTAACCGGTTTTAAAACCAAAGGAATAATATTTATCATATAATCATAATATACTCGACTATATGATGCACATATCATACAAGAGATAAAATATTTTAAATTATTGAAACATAAAATGTTTTACATAATAGAACATAAAATTTATAAAAAAAAACATAATGAACATTAAAATATAAATTTGCTTAAAAAAATATAACAGAAAATTATTTTAATGAAGTTTCTTAACCTGAATATATATATATATACATATATATATATATATATATATATATATATATATATATATATATATATAATACAAATTAAATGTAAAGTATATAATATACTACTAAGTAAATCATGTAAATGTATACATGTATATACATTTCACGCCAAATATAAACAAAAAATAATAAACATTAAAATATAAATTTTGAAACATCAAAAGATACAATAATTACATGAAAATATAATTATTGCAATAGAAGTTTCTTAAACTGATTCAAAATGAATATTATTTGCCTATAATATTGGTTTCAATAACAATAAAGTTGAATTGCAAGACCGCCAATGCCTTTCATAGAGGTTTAACTATAAAGACATTTCATTATAATATTTCGTTAATTATACCAGAAGAATTAATATATTTAATTTTTTTTTTAAAAGAAATATTTGTGTTTTTCAAACTTCTTATAACATTATATTTACAAATTAAATTTAGCAGAATCTTTTTATTTGGTTTCATTATTCTAGACGTTTTCATTTGCTGCTGTCTTGCATGATAGATTACCTCAATCTGTGGTAATCAATGAAGAAGGAATCGAAAGTTACATCTCTTATGCTGCTGACAGTCTCAAAAGCTATGTTGGTAAGATCATGGAAAACTTTTTGTTTACTTCAAGCAAAAGGTTGAATAAGTTTTTCTTAATAAGACTATAAGAATAGCGATAGATTATTCTTTGTTTATTTTTGAATAAACAAAGATTTAGCAATATCACTAATGCTTCATGTTTTACATAAAGAAATTCAAGATGTGTTTTACAATGCATGAAGGATTAGAATAAGTCTATTTTCTCAAAACATTAAATTATGCTATAATTAAAAATTTGGTGCAATGCACACATCTCACAGCTCTCACTTATCAACCTACTTAGAGTAGATATCAATGTGTTTTGATAAATGTGTCATTCCATTTCGCAACTTCACAGAAAATAGCTTTTTCCACATTTATTTATTTTTGTTTGTTATTCTCCACAAGGTATAGAGTATTATACTTATAGCAAAACTTGAAAGTCCTCAGTACTTTTCGTTTCATTATTATTTATTATAGTCCAGTTTTTTTTATGGCCTTTTGTAAATATATCATGAAGGTGGAATGTAGTATTTAAGGCTCATTGTAAATTGAAACTTAATTTTCAATTTTTTTCCCCTTATGCCTCTTATTGTGCTATCTGAGGGTTTTTAATGGTAAATAATATTTTATAATAATGTAGTTTTAATATTTTAAAATAATGAAAGGAAGAAAATGTAATGGTTGAGATGCCTGATTATTAAACTGATAGTAATCTTCAGAATCAGTTTTCCCAGTACTTTACTCTAACTATTTTAATTAATGTGGAGGAAATATCATTATCTTCTACAATCAATATTATACAATTTATTACCCTTTAAGGCCCCCAAAAGAATTCCTTATATATCCTTATATATCCTTATATCCTTATATACAACTTGTTTCTGAAAAAGTGTAAAGAAAAAGTAGTAATTTTTCTTAATTCATGTTACATCCAATATTTCACTAACACTCATTTTCATTTTTCAGCTTCAATGACAGACCACTGCAGGGTAACAACAAACAGTTCATACATACCTTCACCAGCTGTGGACTTGCACGTTGTTATCGATTCTAGATATGAATACAAGGACATATCGAAGATATTGGTGTAAGTTGCTTACCTTATATTTATTAAAATCCAGTACAATTCATACTTCTGGTTCCCAAAAAAAGAAACAAAAAAAAAGAAAAAAGAGTTTTAACAACAACTCGAAACACTGGTACATATTTAAAGTCATAAATTATAAAAAGTGAGTTTAAATGGTAAGATGCAAAATTAAATTTGTTGAAAGGATGAAAATGGAATAAATATTTGTATCATACAAAAAATAAACTTTTTATCTTTATATATATATATATATATATATATTATATATATATATATTCTTGTAAATTTATAAAACAAAAATATAAATAATTTATTAAACTAGATTTGATATCCTGATCAGTAAAATTCAATCTAGATGAAAAAAATAACATATATATATATATATATATATATATATATGTTCTTGTAAATTTATAAAACAAAAATATACTTCTCTAAATACAAAAGCCCTTATACAAATATTAAAGTATATAATAAATAAATTTCCTCTATATAAATAATTTATTAAACTAGATTTGATATCCTGATCAGTAAAATTCAATCTAGATGAAAAAAATAACAAGAAATATAAGGTGTGGCAAAAAAATTGTCAATGGATTACGTTCATATCATGTCAATATTCTTCCTTGAAATAGTAACCATTTAAATTGAACTAAAGTATATAATTAAAATGTAACCAAATTGAGAAAAAAAAAAAAGAGTTAAGATATGTATAAAAGCTATAATATGAATAAGAAGTCCTATTAATTTTAATTTTTATCTTTAGATATCTTGCCGATAATATGGAAGTTAACAAATATTCAAGCAATTTTAGTGTGATTAATGGAGATGGTAGAATTTTAGTGGACTCTGTTCAAAGTTCTCTTGATGTGTACAGTAATTTCACGTACCAGAACTACAGTGCAAGTAAGTACAAGGTTAATGGCTGTTTATGATTTCCTCTCTTGGCATCTGGTGCTGAATATGTACTACCATTGAATATTACATTTGCATATTCAGTATATTACTGAGTATTACATAGATATATGTAATCTTTAATATATCTGTGTATATTACATACAGGGCGAGTATTACAATTAATCATTAAAATGAAAAAGTATGAGGCAATAGTATAGTTCACAAAAAATAAATAAATAATAATTTTAATACATTTTTTGTATCTAATTTCATTAATGTTAAAAAGAAAATTATATGTTGAAATTTAGTCATATATTATTTTTAAATAATTAATTTATAATTTGTAAATAATTTTGTTAGAATAGAAAAGATCGATCATGGCCGGAAATCGAATGCAGGTCCTCTGCTTATCCGTCCTAGCACTGTTACCACTGAGCCAACGGTTGGCTCAGTGGTAAAAGCACTGCGATCGAGATTCCCGGCCGTTATTAATCTTTTCTATTCTAATAAAGTTATTTAAAAAGAAAATTATTTAGAAAAATATATGATCAAAATGAACTTTGTCAATAATTTATCCAGCCATAAGTAATTCCTGTTCAGAATTTTTTTACTAATTCTCCTAACACTTTTTACAGGAATAAATTAAAAACTGTTCATTTTGTATTTTGATTAATTATTGCAACACAGATATTAAACTTGCTTTCTTCTCCAATGGAACTAAAAAAAAAAAAAAATAATTTTTTTTTGTTTAATGCACTGCACATATTCCATATATATTATCTTTTCATCATAGAAAATGGCGCAACCTCCCTTTATATAGTTATAATCACCAAGTTAATATCACCTTGAACCCAATATTTCATAAAAGATGTACACATATGCCTATTAATTTCATGATGATAAAGACAATGTTCGTTGAGTTGTAAACTTTTATACATAAAATTCTTACACTTTTCACAAAAAATAATATCAACAAACATAAATGCAACTTAAGGATAATTTTATTTAAATAGAAGTATAAAATTCTAAATCCAGGAGCTTAATTCTATGATTCGTTAAATAAAATATTCTGTTTCAGTCCCCAAAGGATTCGATATGGAGAAATTAATATCGTCAACATTGATGATCAGGTTTAAGAACAGGTTAGTGAATGACAAACAGTCAGGATCTGGTGGTGGAAATGCTAGAGTGGTATTGTTCGTCGTTAGCAGTGGAACAACAGTCAATAACCAAGATTACATTATGAGAAAAATAGCTTATTTCCGAGAAACCATTCCAGGTATTTAATATTTTCTCAATAGTTATATTTATATTATCATTAATGATTTTCGGTGGCCCTAGGATTTTTTAAAGGGAGTAAAATATCGTTGGCTATGCCATCCCTCGGATAGGATATAAATGGAGGTCTTGAGCCATCTTTGATGTCAGGTACTCGTTAAAGATCCCTATCCTAAATATATGTGAGTAGGAAAAATTTAGGACTCCCACTGTAGCATTGTCTGATCAGCCTTAGTGGTATTATGTGACGTTAAACAAACAACAACAACATCATTAATTAATATGAAGAAATTATTCATCATTTTGGTCTTTTATTATTCCACTTTTATACAACAGTGAAAAAATCCAATCTTCCTTTATGATATATATATTTTTCAATACATTAAAAACCTCACAACGTTTCGAGGCTCATTGCCTCATCTTCAGGTGTACTGCAACAGTATTTTACATAATATTTACAACTTTTTTTAAAAAATAATTTACAATAATTATAAAATTTGGAAACATTTATGATACTTTTTAAAAAGTATTCCAGTAAAGTATAAACTATCAAAACTTATTCATCATATTCCTAGAAATATGATGAATAACTCTTAACTATTACTAGTTATTATTTATTGCTCCTATCTATAGCTATAATAGGCAACACTTAACGTAACTTTTAAAAGCTGGTTTGAAAGAGATTATTATTTTTCAGTGGAAATCATCATCTTTTTTATAAAAAGAAAAAAATTGTTATATAAAGTAAAGGAAAGTATGGACGGTTATGGATTTAGGGAAGAGGAAATGAAAGAGAGCAAGGTGTGGAAAAAGAGTTTGGTTGAGGGAAACTTCAAACGTGAAGAAATTCTTAATAAAAAAAAAAAAAAAATGTTATTAATAGATATGATTAATATGTTCAATGTGGAATGTTGATGTATAAAGGTCTGGCCACACATGTCCGCACCGGATCCGCACCGTAGCAATAGTACAGGTTATGTTCAGAATATTTCTAATTTAACTTACATATTACCTTTAGTTATGCCTAATGTTCAAGCCACACATGTCAGACACAGGCCACTTTAGACATAACTAAAGGTAATATGTAAGTTAAATTAAAAATATTCTGAACATAACCTGTATTACATCCGCATACATGTATTACATACCGCTACGGAGCGGATCCGGTGCGGACATGTGTGGCCAGACCTTAAGAGTGACTCAAATATTAATAATGGATTAAGACAATCTTAGTACATGTACAATTTTTATTTTTGAAATTATTTTGGTAGTTTTGATATTGTGTGATTTTGAAAATCAAATTTGTTTTGTTTTTCTCTTTCTCCTTTGATGTTTTTTTTAAAAGAAAATGTGGATTAATAATTTCAATTTTTTTATATTGTAACACTTATGTGGGTGAACAACTTTTTTATTCAGAGGAAAATAACAAATTTTCAATACCACACAAATTAGGAGAACACAATTATTGAAACAAACAGTTAAGGAGGTTACAAAATTATCACTTTATAACACAGAAATAACCATATGACTTGAGCTTCAGAACAATACTAAATTGTCCAGTCCATCGCTCCTTATATATAGTTGTAAGGAGAAGGGTCTAGAACCTCGTGGAACGGTGTAGATAGTACTCGAACATCCTAGTCACAAACATTTGCTATGGCTGTTTGTTCCAACAAAAGGTCTACGACTTTTAAACAATTTTTTTTTCTTTTTGTTTAATGTTACAATATTTTAAAAAAGTATTAATTAAATTTAACATTGACCAAACTCCTGGCAGGTCACTCACATTTATCCTGATGCCTTCAAAATATTGGTTTCTAATCATTTTCTTGCAACATTATTTCTTATAATTTAATTAATTATTTGGCAATAAATTACATATAAGTCCCCAAAGAGGGTAAACCGTACAGTTATTGACACCCTTAAGACTACATTTCTGTGGTCAAATTAAAAAAAATACTTTTTATGATGGGATCAAATTGATACTTCCTATAGCTCCTCTTTGTCTATCCTTATAAAGACTCGAGAGGTTTTTTTGGATCAATAGTTAAATAATTTTAGGATATGGCAATATTTATTGTTAAAAGTGCAAAAAGTAGTTATTGACACCCTGTTGATTTAATTGTGAAATCTTCCCTATGGTTAGTTTGTTAAAGTCTTACTTCATAGATGACTTAGAGGACCCTTCAAACATTAGATTCGTGTATATCTTGAAATAAAATTAGGACTTTTTAATTTCTATTTCTTTAAGTTAAAGTTGGGGTGCCAATAACTGTACTGAGTGTCAATAACTGTCTGGTTTACCCTACTTGCTTATTTTTCCCTCCTTGACTTTGCTCGAGTGATATGTATGTATATATGTATCTTGATTCTGCAATTCTTCTCTTTGTTAAATTATTTTTATCTTTCTTTTTTGCAGATGTTAAATTTTTATTCTTGGTGAATGGAGCAAAAGAAAAATTTTCGCGTTTTGTTGAGGATCCAAAGAATGATATCTTCACTGTAAGTGTATTCACTGATGTTTCTTTAGTAATGGATCCTGTCATCAGACGCATTTCTTCAAGTAAATACTTTTAAGACATTTTTGTAAGATAGTTGAAATTTTTTTTAATTTATTTATTAATTTCTTAACTTCTTTAGTTCCCAAGAGAATAATCAATCCGCAATGTGGAATATCTTTTTCACCGCTGTGGTACAACTTGGCAACTATTACTGGCTATTTAGAAAATCCTGGAATCCATTACTACAAAGTGCATCCATATTATTTTTTCAAAGCAGCAAATGCACGCATAACTGTAAGTATTCTTATGTATTTAATGTCAAAAATTGTGCAAGGTCGTTATTATTTATTATTATTATTATTATTAGGAGGATGCATAATTTTTTATCCTGGCCTAAATGGATAAGCTCAAGCTAAATTTGTAATTTTTTATTTCATTCTATGTAATCAGGATTTTTTAAAAGTATTTTTCAAATTAAAAAAATATAGTCTTTAATATATAACTTTTACTGAATGGATACGTTGCATAGCAACTCAATACTTTGGTAAAATAAAGTATAAACTGTTGTATGTATTTAAATTAAATAATAATTTGCTTTTATACTAAGTATTCTGAAATTTAGTTCTGTATATTTTATAAATGGCTCTATGTGTAATAGTTGTCTGCTATCCTTTGATGTCACTGTTTGATTCTTTCAACTCACTTGTTTTATTTTTTTCAATATTTTGCATAAAACAAGCAGGTGTCTTGTATAATATTTTTTAAATAATCGAGTAGGTGCAAATGTCAATGTTACAATAATTTAATATTGTATTTGTATACTTTATTAATCTTTTATTAGTCTCAGTTTTTTTTTTTTTTTTTTTTTTTTTTTTTTTTTTTTTTTTTTTTGGGACTTCAAGGCTTCTACTGAAGCCCTATACTACCCATACTAACACCCATGGCACTGGGTGATACTTCTCCTACGAAAGAAAAGCACCACCCAGGGCGGGACTCGAACCCGCAGCTCCGGCATGGGAGTGCGGCTCTTTACCGCACAGCCACACCGGGCCCCTTTATTTTAAATATAAATGAGTAAATTATCAAAACTAAACCTGGTATTGATTAGTCCAGGTGATCTAAAATTAATACATGCTAATTTGATTTATGGAAAATTAAATATTTATTTTGATGTTTATCAATGTTAATTTTCTTAAATTGTTCAATATGTTTTATCAAATTTTATGAAATATTTAAATTAAATTAAAATGAGTTTTAATCTTGTGATTTTAAATAAATAAAAATATGTAAATTAGGAAATGAAATACAAATTAAATTTTATTCTGGGACATTCATTCCTCTTAGAATAATAAATATATACAATTCTTTTAACTATTTTTTGTTATATAATAATTAAATTATAAAATTAAAGCAATGTATAAGTGAATAAATTTAAATATTAGTGATTTTCCATACCGCTATTTAATAACATATGTCCATTTTAAATGAAAAAAAATTATACTTGTAGGAGGTTACCTTATTTAAGGTAATAAGTTTCTTAAGACTTTACCTCCTAGATGTTAAGAAACGTTGAAGTTGTTTTTGTTAATAATGAATCTGAATAATTAAAAATTGAATGTGAACCTTCTAGATTCAAACCAATGTGGTTTTTTTTACATAAGATGATACAGATACGAGATATATTTCATTGTATTTTAAAATCAATAAAAACATATTGGACCCCTATATGAATGATTCAACGAATTGTATATTAAACCATAATTTTTGTTTACATTTGAAACTTGTTAAATACGTTATTAAATACGCTATTCAGTAAAATACATTAATCATCTGTTATTCACTACTATTAATTCCAAAATAAGCTAAATCACCATTTTAGAAATAAGTAACTGGTGTGGGTAAAGTAAAAAAGATCCCAAAAATAGTTGAAAAATTTGTTTTTTCATTTTCTTTCTTTCTTTTTTTAACTTGCTTTCAACGGCTACAAAAAGTTTATTAACATTTTTATTAAAAAACGATAATAATAATTTTGTTAACATTTTACTTTTGACCAGTATAAGAAGTGAGCAACAAATTGTTATTAACATTTTATTCTAAACCTATTTTAAGCGGATCCTAATAATGAAACTCTTTATTTAATTAGAAATTTAAAATAAAATTATCAACAATTAACATGATAAAATCAATGATCCATTTCAGGTCAAAAACGAGGACATTTCGAGGACAGTAACAGTGTGCACCTCCAGACAGAACTCAATGCCGATCTCCAATCACACGAGAGGAGCGAGCGACGTCCAGTGCTTCAACTTGAAAGGATCAGACGCCCATGACTTCTACATTAGCCAGGAATTCTGTGGTACCAACTATGCTATCGACTGTAACCCAGTTTATTTCTCTATCGGGACAAATGATGCAGCTCCAAAACAATCGACATCTCCTTCTTGTACAGGTAATAAAAAAAAAACAATTAAAAACAATTTGATGACAATTAACTATCAGAGCAGTTGATTATTACTCCTGTTTGTGGGTGTTGCCAACTGCATAAAGTTGATGCAGTTCTAACATCTATTTATCACTAAAACATCTAGAGTGTTTTAGAGAAGTTACATAAAATTTTTTAGCTGTTCGATAGATTAAGCTTTGAGTTGATAATCCTTGAGAGGGATCTGATATAGGCACTGACTTTCAGATTTTACATACATCATCACACATTTTTCAATAGAAAATTAAATATTCTCATCTCATCTATACATAAAATGTAAATTATTTTTAAAATAATGTATGCCAGTTTCAATTTTTCCAATTTATTGGAATTATACAATCAAAATTTTTATTGAATATTTTTCCTCAGATTATGTTTAGGTATATTTCTACCATTTTCAATTCTTAAAATAATTGTAAAGGGTGGGGTGTTTCCAAGCAGTCTAACACTTTGCAAAACATATTGGGTTAGGCAATCAGATAGATGATCTGAAGATAATAGAGTTAATATTAAAACCATAAGATATATTAATATTGTAACCTTAATAATATTAAAATTAACAATATTACTAAGATATTATATTAATATTATAATCTAAAGTACTAATTCTTCATGGTGTGTTTATACAGACACAAACTCCTTAACAGCCACCTATTTCGTAAGTCATTTAATACTCTATTTTATGCTCTTTCATTTAAAAAAGGATAAATTTTCCATGCAATTATTCGTTTTCAATTTGTAAAAAAAAAAAAAAAAAAAAAAAAAAAAAAAAAAAAAAAAAATCAGTTTTCTTTCATAGAGCATGAATAAAAATTGAAATGGCTTCCCTTTTTTGAAGGAAATTGTAGGAGTCTAAATTTCTAATCATTTTTAACCCACAGTACATAAACTGTAAAGGTTTAAAATCCTCAAACCCTAATGTTTGTTTTAAGAGGTTCAATAGCTAGAGGTTTTTAGGACTTTAAACAGACTAAAGCTTTAAGCATTGGCTCTTTATATGGTAAAGTAACACTGATGACATTTGTAAAATGAAAATATAATTAAAATGTAAATTAATTGTCTATATTTTCTGGGCTAATTGAGATAGAGGGAGCACTGAGAGCCTAGTAAAGCATTCTGTTCCAGATACGTATCTGCCTTCATCTTCGTTCCCATTATCAAAGTGTATTATCAAAAGATGAGCTATTAAAAGAAATTAGGGAAAAAAACATTGCCTTTCTTCTAGAATTGCAGTCAACTTTTGATAATTCAAACAGAATCTGTGGTCCTGAGACATTACACATAAATTTCCCCTCAACAAGTTGAATTCAGCCCAAACAAAAAAAAATGTAAATATGTCAAACAAAAACATGCCTCTTGTTGACTGAATTCTTGGAAGTCATCACCTGTTGCCAGCTTCAGAGGAATTTCATGGTTAATTTGTTTTCCTGTCAATGTTTATATTTTCCCTTTCACATTATTGAAAATATTCCCTTATTAACCCATCAATTGGTGGTTATTCAATTCAGTGGTTAGCAATAACTCAGCCAAAGCTGGAAAGTCTGTATGAATATTAATTATTTAAAAATTACTGATAAGTTAAAACTGATCTATGAAGAGGAGGAAGGAGAAAGAAATCTTGTTTATTGGCATTATGTGTATCTAAAAACAACATTTTTTTTTTTTTGTAATATATGAGTAGATGATCTTAACACCATTAATTTTTCTCATTTAGATGTAGAGAAGTTGTATGATAAACTTGTTAAGTCTGTTTATAATTATAAAACAAACTGTAGCTTATTTAAACAATTTTTCACTGTCTCTCGAAGATCGACTTATCAAGATCAACTGTATATTATCATTATTACAATAAATAAGTAGTTGACTTTTTTTTTTAATAAATATATATAAATTTTTTTTTTATTAATTATTCCGCTTGTAGATTTGCACCTGAGCAGAGGCGATCAAGCAAATGTGGTTTCTTTTGTTTTTGGCTTTGAGTTTCATGATGCTTTTTTGTATATTGCACAAAAAAAATAATAATATGCTATTTTTAAATATTTTATTTATGAAGAGAAAAGACTGGGCTTGGTCTGGAGTCGAACTTGGGTCTCCTGCGTGGTACGCTAACCACTGTGCCACCGAGCTCGCTTCCAAGCGGAGCCAATCTCTCCTCTTCACTGATCACTCTCCCCCCGATGACATTTAATTAATAAAAACTACTAATAATAATAATGCTTATAATATAGCATACCCACAAAAATGTGGTATTTAAGGAATGATCAATGTGTACAAAAGGGGAAGATAGAACAATGATTGAAATTTTAATAACTTTTTATTTAATTATTAATTTTCTTTTCTTTTTGTAATTTCAGATGCGGGCTGCAAGTATCCAGACATGACAAAATATTCTATTATGCACCAAGGTCTCGGCTGCTACAGCTCTTCTTGCCAACTCATCGCGACACCGCTCCTGATCATCATAATGGTTTTAATGAAGTTCAGCTTATAGAACATTTAAAAATTAAATTATAAACAAATATTAAATTAGATCATACAGTAAAAAAGACCCTTATGGCAATGATTATTTTGTCTCAACCAAATTTAAGCAACTTTTTTAAGTAGAACTAATATACATGTGAGCGAATTTACTTTCAACTTCCTAATTAGGAACAATTTTCGGTTTTTAGTTATTTGAGTCCTAGAATTGTGTTGAACAGGTTATATTTTTCAATAAAATTGATCGAGTTGGACTTCCGACTAGGTAGTTTTTTCACATAAGTTACATAAAAACGGTGCTTTATTATAAAAACAGGAATTATGTTCATAAATAAATCCTGATGAAACAAAGAATCTTAAGATACAAATAAAGTGCCAAAAGGGATTTTTAATAAAATATAATGAATATTAAAAAAAAGTACTGTTATCTAATTTACAGCTTTATCATAATTGTCCTAAATTCAATAAAAAAGACAATTTTACTTTAAGTTTTTTAAAAATATATCTAGTTGTATTTTTTTTTATCTATAAACCATTTTAATTTTAATTTTATTTAAAATAATAATAATAATACTAAATATTGTCAATAAAACCGTTACTATTTATGATTTAACTATCATTCTTATTTATATGAAATCAGTCTTGTTTTATAACAGTGACTTATTTATTATCAGTGATTTATTTATTATTCCATTAAATTAAATGTTTTTTTTTAATTTAATAATTCGTTTACTAGTTAATAGAAATTTTCTATAGAATATTCATCTTTTCGAAAAATCAAATTTGTGGCATTCCAGATCCCTCAGATAGGTTGGATGATATAGAGAACACAGCTAAAACATTCTAAAAGACAATCACACAGCTAAAATATTCTAAAAGACAATCATGTATTAATTTTTATTAAAAACAAAAAATGTTCTAATTTATATAACTTTCTTTTATCTTAAAATTTACAACAATATAGGTATAGTTGAACTTTGTTGTATGTTAAAAAGAGTATTTTATTGAAGATGTCCTTTATTTTCAATATCAGAAGTATTTGAAATTTAAACTAAGCCGAGGGACTTGATTTTACCAGACATTTCATATGTACAGTTCGTTATTTTGTTCTTTATATGTATGAAATTAAATTGTGTATTTGTATTCTTTAATTGATAAAATAGTATATATATAATATAAATGAGGAAAATTTAGTATTATATAAGAGGTTATTTCTTATAACCACTCTTTGTAATTTTGTAAAATATATAATAAATTAATAAACTTGTGTAAACATTTTAGATATTACGACCCTATCCACAATAATAACTTAATTTTAAACTTTCTTTTCTTTTTTTTTTTTTTTTACGTTTCCTCCCTTTGATACAAAAAAAAAAATTAATGTGGTGCACGCATCAAATAACTCTTAAATTTTAAACTTTCCAACACTTTATTTACATACATATATATTACGACTCTTAATACTGGAAATTGAAATTTTCGTTTTTTAAAATAAATATTTAGTCATTTCTTGTTACAAGGGATCATAAGAGACTTTTATTTACCCCAAATAATCAAAATTAAAGGTAATTTACTGGAACGATTTTTCCTTTGCCACTTACATATCAGATTGTTTCTATGATGATAAGATCCTCCTCAAATTAAAGAATGCTTCATTCTGATTGAACATGAAAAGTTTTCGTATTTTATATATTTCTTCTCTCCACTCTAACTAGTTTTTTTATTTTATTTTTAACAAAAATCACTACAAAGTTGTAGTTTTTTCACAATGCCTGATGTATTTTATTTATAATTAATGTAATTATAAAAATATATCTTATAATTTTTTTAAAGCTGAAGAATTTTCTTATCTAAATCCCTCTATTCCTTCCTTTCCTTATTTTAATCCATAATTTATTAAGATATGAGGAGTAGAATATGTAGCAAATAATTTACCATACTTATTCCAGTTCAAACAACAGTAGATTATATCTTGGGAGTTATGTAAAAGGATGTGATTTTAATGAATTGGTTATTTTCTTTTTTAATAGTTTTTTAAAAATAATATCAATAACAATCAATTTGTAAATATGCCAACTAATTTGCACTACAAAAGAAAAAGCTACAAATGAAGCTGGAAAAATAGTTTTCTTAACTGATTAAAGAGAGCAGCACTATCAAGTAAACCAGTTAATATGAAACTCATAAATATGGTAACCATCGCTAGGTAGCAGCACTATGCAGGGAATAATAATAAATATGTAATTTGATCAGTAAATGAAAAAATAAAGCCTAAAATAGCCAACTGTTATTTTTCTAAAATAATATGGAATTATGTTGATATACATAAATAATAGAAAATTGGTTAAAAAAAAAGATCTGTGAATTTATTCCAGTAATGTTTTGATTTTTCATATTTCCGGGGGGGGGGGGGGGGGAGGATATATTACCCCCCTCCACTGGGACTGTCCCTATTAAATATATGGCCCAATCCAATATCATGTAGAATTAAGAATATTATTAATATCGATGTGGTTCATTTATCAACTATCATCAAATTTAATATTTTAGAGTAAGATCTTAATAGTGAGCCTGTCATTAAAAATAATCCCATCAATAAATAAAACTAAAACAAAAATTACAAGCCTTCAAGATGAAAAAGAATAAATCATTATATATTTTTCTACTTTAAATTAATATTGGTAATTCACTTAATATTTTCTTAAGAATAATTATCTATTTTCATTTAAAATTAATTACTTTAAATCTTTTCTAAATTTAAAACTTTTTTTTTTTTAGCTCTCTATTCTTTTTTACACAATATATCAGTATGAAAACATACCACTCTTATTACAGCCTCAGAATATTTAAAATAATTAAATAATAGTACTATAATTGGGACATTAGGAGAATTAAATTAAATGCAAAGCTGAATAGCTATCCCCTGATTGGTGGTTGTAAAGATAGTGAGGTGTAGAGCAAAGCAAACACAAATCTTATCTTAACACCTTTCAGTCCAACGGCTGAAGGTAATTAATAAACACCATGACCTCAAATTTCATCAAGCGAACCTTTTTCATGATAATATTAATACAAGGTAATTTCCCAATCAATTCAAATTGCTCTTATTTTATCTACAAAAACGTATTTAAAAAATGAACTTTATTATTATTATTTTTAAGGTACTGTACTTCAAAAGCAGTCTATTCCCAAACACTTAATCAAATGCTATGAAAACGGTCTTTTACTATATCCGATGACAGTGGAAATGTTTATAGAAATAATCAGAAAAATTGAGATGCATCCGTACTTTTTAAATGATATGAGGACATTTTCTAGTACCTTATTTCACAGGTAATTAATCAAGTCTTCTCATGATGACTAACATTTCAAGGCTTGCAGAAAATCCCTGCTTCTTTTCTCTTTAACACATGATTATAGTTGTAAATTTGTATTTTAAATTAGTGAGAAAGTTAAATTTAATAATTAAAATTAACAGTATATCATAAATAGGGCTATTATAATACTTTTAATCCTTATTGATCAATGACTCAATAGGCTAGAATATAGGGTAAGGGCAAATTTCAAAGAATTAACATTACACAATTCATACCTTTGTCAGGATAAGCCGGCAGGATATATATTCTTCACCAATGTTCTGTATATATATATCTATATATACTTTTGACTGGTACTGTGTATATATATATATATATATATATATGTACAGTACCAGTCAAAAGTTTAGACTCACCCTTAGATTTTGTAAAAAAAAATAAATAACAAAATTTTATTTATTGAACAACATAACAACTATAATTTTATTTTTAATTAATTTATAATTGCATTTGAAACAATCATATAATGTTTGAAATGTTATCTCTTCAGTTACAATTATTTTTTTACACTTGAAGATTGTGAATTAAATATAAGTGAATCTATACTTTTTACTGATACTGATACTTTTTACTGAATATATATATATATATATATATATATATATATATATATATTCTACACATTAATACATTAACAAGACTAGGCGCTCAGAAACGATTAAGATGGGAAACGAAATTCAATAATGATTTAAGCATGGTAAATCGTAAGACTATAATACTTCATATTAACATAATACAATTAAATTAAAATTACAGGTTTAGTGTAATGGAATATACTACTCTTTAAAAGTTGGAAATTATTTAGAGATCAAAATAAACCTTTAAAAAACAATAATGCAAATGGTTAATTGAGTTGAATAAAAATATGAAAACAAAATATAAATACTTGAATATTCACTGATGTATCAAATGTGCTCGTACGAGATTTTTATTAATGCTGATAAAAATATTACAAACAATTTTAATAGAGAAGAGCTTAGATAAAATTTATTCATTTAACTCCAATAATTATGTATTCCTTGTTTATCAAAACAAGATATTTAAGTTGATTTATAGATAAGTTACTGAGAACTTTTTTTTTTATATATTCAAACATTTAAGCATGTATTTGTGAATTTATATCTTATTTATAGATGCAAAAATATATGACGTACTTATTGAAGTACATAAAAATAAAACAATGGTGGCCCTAGGATTTATCAAAGGGAGTAAAAAATCCTTGGCTATACCCTCCCACGTAAGACATAAAAATGGAGGTCCCAAGCCTGTATGATGTCAGTTACTTGTTAAAGATCCCTATTCTGATTATACCTGGATAGGCAAAATTTAGGACTCCCACTGTAGCACTGTCCGATTAGCCTCAGAGACATAAAAAGACATTAAATGAACAAACAACAAAATAACACAAACCCAAATATTTTTAAAAAATAATTTCACCAAAGGAAAATTCAGCATATTGATATATCACTTATTTGATTTTTTAATATATTATACTTAACAATGATATTTAAATTTAGAACCAAAGAGAACTACAGACTTTCACAAAATTTACTTTGAATAACCCCTGCAATCCCACACATATTAGAGTTATACATAGCAAACATTTTCATTTATTATAGATTTAGTCGTGATGGGATTGAGAAGGATAGAGACTTTGTGACTACGGAAGAGAGTACGATCCCATACACTACTACGGGATTTCAGTCGTTCAAGTTCCATCTCTTGTCTCATTACCTCTTGCCACAACCACTGAACAATTTTCCAGAAGATGCTATAACGTTAGAAGAGTGGGTATGGTCTTTTTAATTGCTATAATTATATAGCCTTAGGTGCTGATGAACAGGTTTTTAAAACTAACCCTCTATTTATGAAAACATAATTTTTCACACCTTAACCTTAAATCGTTTTCTGTTTTAAGGGTAGGTATAACACTTCCTCAAATTTTAATTTGTTTTGGTAAGTAAAAATTAGGAGTTCCCACAAGTACATGGGATGTCAAGTGGTGTAACTTGAGGGTTTAGTCAATGGGAAATTTTTTTTAAATTTTATTGTTATTAATCTTCCACCAATGTCCTGTTGGTTTTAATATTTAAATTTAACTGGAGTTTGTTAATAATATTTTGTAGATCTAAAACTCAAAAATGAGAAGATAAAAATATTCTAAAAATAACTCATGATATAGTTTATGAAATGACAGGAGTTAGCAACACTTTATTTTATTATCCTTTTTTTTCAGCCTAAAAGACACAGATAGATTTCGTAAGTACTCGCTTCCTTTCATTTCCTCAATCCCATGCTTCTGTTACTTTCCTCTATGTTTCTTTCCATCTGGTTAGACCTCGAGACTTTATTATCCAAAAAATAAAAATTAGAAATTTTATTATGTATAAACAGATAAAAAGTAAATATTATTACTTCCAAAATAATGGAACATTAACAATTAGTCACAGGAAGAAAGGGTGACAAAACAGGTGTTGGACCAACTTCCTATGATGACTAAATTCTATACTGGGAAGTATTACTGACTAACTGCAATCAAATATTTGTTTAAAAATAGCATTTATAGATAATTTGAAGATAAAATATTCAGTTTTTCAATTAAAAACTTCATTGAAGGCAGGGAAGGGTGTTTAATAAATAAAATAAAATAATTAAAAACTTCATAATTTGCAGTTGAAAAGGTTAATTATAAAGTATAGAATAATTCACTTGTTTTTTTAAATATATATAAGTACTTCATATGTCAATAAATTATTAAATGATATTTTACAATTCATGAGATTCTAAATAGATTTATTGTAATTTTTTTTTATTTTAAGTTTTTGCCTCTACCCTAAAGTTTGTTGGGTAGATAGATATGTAATTTAAATATCTGTTTATGTATATTTAATTCCTTTTTTTTTTTTAATGAGTTTATAAAATGTGATTGGTCTTATATATTAAAGCATATAATAGTATTAACATTCTTAATTGAAGGCAAAAAATAAATAAGCATGAACAAAAGGCAAATAGCATACTGCCAAAGTAGTTTACTTTACTCAAGGGATAAAATAGTTCCCATGACTTGTGTATATGTGTCCCACAAGTGAAAGTATGTTTAAGGGGCTAAAGGCTTGGTAGCAAAAGGTACCACATCACAGAGGCGGATGCAGGGGAGGGGCGTGCGCCCCCCCCCCTGAGAGGTGAGCGCCCCAGTTAACTATTACTATTTCTGTATAAAAAGGGCTATCTTTAATTATTAATAGAAATTTGCAACGTAACTATGCACTAATATTTTAAATTAGAACCTTCATGACACATAAAAATTTAAAAATAAAAAAGTGCGCCCCCCCTCAGAACATTTCTGGATCCGCTAATGCCACATCGCTAATACTCTTCATATGTCTTTAGCAATTCAAAACCCACACACTCACATAACCGCTCCAAAAAAAAAAAAAAAAAAATACTAAGTTGTTCAAGTTTCAGTTTACTAATCATTTATTAAAAATTAAGTCGATTATTTTGTTTACAGTGCACTCTCCATTTCATGCTATCCAGTAGTATAGATATTTGGGAGAGAGGAGATGAAAACTTAGTTTGTCTGCAAAGTTTCAAAAATCAGAAGTAAGATTAAAATTTCAAAATACCATTTCTGAAACTAATTTAACTTTTTCTAAATCATATTTAATGTTAATTTATTTAATATAGCTTACAATAAATAACTTCTGGCCCTTTATAAAGCAATTACATATTATTTGGAGTATTGTACAATAAGTACTTTTTTGGAGTAATTTTTATTTTGAAAACTCCAAAACAACTTATATTGTAGTACAGGGAATAGTATAGTTATGATTGAAAGCTTGTGCTTCATATAAAAAACTATAGATCCATGATATTTTTTTTTTAATATTAAGTACATATATTAACATAGTTAATAAAAAGGGATGCAAAAGTTTAAAATAAGTTTTAATTATGCAAAAAATAAATTATTTTTCAAAATAATTAAAATGGTTCCATACTAAAAAGTATAAATAGTTTAAAAAAAAAAAAAAAAAAAAAAAAAAATTAAAAAGTTTTAAATTTAATCTAAAATTGTATGCCAAATTAATTATTTATTTATTTTATAGATCTGTAATTTTTGAAGTTAAAATACTTAAAATTAATTTCGATTATTGTAAAAAAAATTTTTTTACTAAGGTTATACCTACTTGATAGTTTTTTTTCTCTTAAAACAGTAAGTTTTGTATAATGTGTTTTGCAAGGAACAGCAAATAAGTTTTTATCTGTTTTCAAGCACTTCGTTAATCAATAACAGAAGAAAAAGCGCATGTCCAATCGAAAAAGGAGTGGTGAGAACCAGAGGTTTCGGAACCGTGAGTTTAAATCATGTGATTTCTGGAATTGCAGCAGCTCTGCAGCCATTGCAGGTTCAACTAGATCAAATGATAGAAGGCAACATGGATAACACTAGATATGAAGAGAATATGTACGTTGATAATAAATGGGTTGCTACGTTTTCAGGTGAAAAATGTGAATAAAGTTTGTATTCTCCATTGCAGAGGTTATTATTATTATTTTTATTGTCTGGAATCTATAAGATTTCTCTAGAGCCTAGGTAAAGAAAGATAAATAACTCTTTTTAAAATCTCAAGGTTCTTTGTATATTGTATCTAATATGTCCCCCGTTTCTTCCACAAACAAACTCTATTCCATCTATTTACAATGTTTCAGAGTCAACCGTTGAGTTAAAATAATAGTCCCCTTTTATTTTTTTACTTTCACTTACCTATATATGAAATATATAGTAAGTGGAAGTATTGCGATCGTGAAAATTTTCGACTTCCGGTTTTCAACGGAAATACACGTTTTGGGGTCCCCTGAGTCAAAATAACCAAGTCCCGCGAAATGGTCTGTGTGTGTGTGTGTGTGTCTGTGTGTGTGTGTGTGTGTGAACAGACTAGCTCAAAAACTATAAACCGTGCGAATCTAAAATTGGGTATTTAGAGTATGTATATGCCCGCGATGTGACAGCAAAAATTTCATCAAATTTGCTCAAAGGGAGGGGGTACTTTATTTAATAACTTTTTAAGTTTTTTTCGATTTTCTCAAAAACGGCTCTAACGATTTTGATTAAACTGAGTATTTGATCTATTGATATGCCCGAGATATGACTGTAAAAATTTCATCAAAATTGATCAACCGGAGGGGGGACTTTACTTAATAAATTTTGTATCATTTTCACGTGTTTTTTTTATTTACTCAATAACGGTTTTAACGATTTTGATCAAACTTGGTATTTGATGTATTTATATGCCCGAGATACGACTGTAAAAATTTCATCAAAATTGATCAACAGGAGGGGGGACTTTACTTAATAAATTTTGTCCAATTTTTACCTTTTAGATCGATTATCTCAAAAACGGCTTTAACGATTTTTATCAAATTCGTTATGTTTAATGAAAATTAGTTTTTATTTAATGTCAGGAAAGCTTTATCATTATTAAAATGTTCTGAGGGGGCTTAAATGGGGAAGGGGCTTTTTTTGTTTTTCTATAAAGTACCTTTGTTTTATTTTATATTGGGAAATTAACTGTCTCTCATCACGCTTAAAAATAAGAAACGGCTAAATATGATATATGATGAAAATCAAGTAAAATATACAGGAGAAAAAAAGAATAATATTCCGTCAACTCATAAAACACTTTGAGCCCACGCATGCGGAATACGCATTTAATGACAGACCATTGTTCATAATTAAAGCCGTTCTGTTCATTTAATGGAAATTATTTGTTTCATGGTAACTAAATGAAGTTTTCAACAACTACATAGAGAATTATAAAATCAGACGACTTGGAGTATTATGCCTGCATTGTCGAAATATCACAAGGAAAATTTTTTATTTAATAATAAAAAAAATTAGTACGCATGCGCCGTACGCCTTTAATGACAAACCAATGCGTTATAATTAAACTGTTCTGTTCATTTGAGAAGTGGCAATTAACAAAACGCATTAATTTCTAATCTAAGTAAGTTGGTAAGTGAAAGTTGTGTGTTGCGCGCACGCACCAGATTTTTTAAGACTAAAAATTGCAGGTTTTAATAAATAAGTGAAAGGAAATATGTCTTTGAGATAGTTATAATGTGAGCTGTTAGACAGTAATTACCAAGCAAGTTAACAAGTACAGAGCCATAACAAGACAGTGGGAGTGAAAGCATTCCCTAGAGCATTACAATTGCACTCCTTCACTTTACCAAAAACAAAGAAAAAAAAATCTAATAGAAAATTATTGTTAAATATAGAAAGGTAAAATTTATTTTCTGTTTTTTTTTTTTTGCCATATTTGAACTTGTGGAATGTTTTTTTTCTATTATGGCTATAATAATATAATATGAGTTAGTAAATAATTAACTCAAAATTTTATCAATAGAGTGGCAATAAGATAGAAAAATATCCCCTAATACCTCATCTACAATCTAAATTTTTTATTCTCAGTGCTTTCTATTATTAATAATTTTTCTTTCTTTCTTGCTTAATGGAGCTATTAAGACCGAATTTTTTGTTCCTCAATTTTTTATAAATAATGAATAATGTTTTAGGAGATTTGGCCGAAATGCTAATTATGCAGAAACCTATTATAAGAAATTATTATTTTTTCGGACTGAGAGGAAACTGGAATGATAGTAGGTTGCCAATCAACTATTATTTGAATGTAGATAATGAAGTAATTGAGAGAGAACTATGGCAGTTTACCGATGCCGAGATTATGGGCGCTATTGATGGTAGGCATTAATCTGATTAAATATTCTAGAGAAAAAAATGAATTTGTAATTTGTAATTTTTATTGGCCCAGGAATGAGATTGGCAAATGAAGCATCCTTGTGGTCTCAATCTAGGCGGGTCTTGCGCCTATCGCAGTTACTAGAATCTTATTATACTGAGAGATACATCAGCCCTTTACATACAGCACATGCTAGCAAAAGAAAGTTGTTTTTCAGTGAAATGATGAAGTTAAGACATAAATTTGTTGAACAAGTAAGTCTTATATTCTTAAATATGTTCTTATCATATTTCTTATACAGGTCTTTAATGGATCAAATAGAAAAAATGAAAACAAAAAATTATAGGGTAAACCGGACAGTTATTGACACCCTTAAGACTACATTTCTGTGGTGAATTAAAAAAAAAAACTTTTTATGAAGGGATCAAATTGAAACTTGCTATAGCTCCTCTTTATCTATCCTTATAAAGACTCAAGAGGTTTTTTTGGGTCAAAAGTTCAATAGTTTTACCATATGGCAATATTTATTCTGAAAAGTGCAAAAACTAGTTATCGACCCCCTGTGGATTTAATTGTAAATCTTCCATATGGTTAGTTCGCTAAACACTTACTTCATAGATGACTTAGAGGACCCTTCAAACATTAGATTTGTGTATTTCTTGAAATAAAATTAGGACTTGTTTACCTATTTCTTTAACCCTCCGGTGGGCGTGCTGCGGCATTTGGACCGCAATCTGAACATTTGTCAAAATATTAGGAATACTAATTGAATCAGTGTGCTGAGGGTTCCAGGTATTTGTAGACCGACATGTTCTGACAGCATTAGACGGTTGTGCCCGCCGTCTTCCGGTTTTCCTCAGTAGTTATATTGCCTTATTTGCAGTAGGTCTGTAAGTGCGGTCCAAACACCGCGGCGCGCCCTGTCGTGTTACAGTATCAGACAATCTTGGCTGAATTATTTTATGGTTTTCTGCACTTTCTTCACAAATTAAAATGCAAGTATTTTGATTTTTACCTTCTTTTTTTTTTAATATTTCCTTCTAACAGTAACCCAGCCAGAAGGGAGTTTATTTTGTATACTGTACATACCATACATTTCTGTATACAATGTACATGTTAGTTGTGTCGCCGGTGGTACTCCAGGGGCCCGCCTCCAGCGATACTGGTGCATAGACCTCTGCAGCATCAACTACGACACATGTTACATACTCGCTTCGTACATATACTACTCGCTTCGGTAGTATATATACTCGCTTCGGCGGTACATATACTAAAATTGATTTTTACCTTGTCTAATATTGTTTGAATTATTTTTACACATACTATTATTTTTAGTCTTGTTTCAGTAAATTAGTATATCGTGAAATTTAACTGCGTTGTTGATTATTTTCCTTTAAAACCTTGACCCATACCTCTTTGCCTATGTTTATAATTACTCTGTACCTTATAGGTTCACTAGGACCGCTTTTTACTTATTTATTTAAGTTAAAGTTTGGGATGTCAATAACTGTACTGAGTGTCAATAACTGTCGGGTTTACTGTACATATATAATCTACGAATATTTAATTTAAAAAAAAAAACTTTCTAAAAGTAGGATTTCAATAAGCACAAAAAAAAAAAGATATTGGATTGATAAATGACCACATATTTAACAAGGAAAAAATTGGTCTGGTATGGCGGACAAAAGATTTACAATTAGCAATTTTTTTTCTTTCTAAACAGTGACAAACTCCTAAGCTAACAAAAATATATTGAATTTCATCATTGAAACAGGTACAGTGAACTGGAAACAGGTCTATAAAGTGAGACTTTTATCGACTCAACTGGTCGATTTCATAAAAACCAATGTAAAGCGAGATCAAAACGATTTTTATAACAATAAAGAATATCAGCTGAAGTTATACAATTTTAATATGGACAGGTTTATTTAATCATATTTATTCATGATTTATGTATGTTAGCGGAGCGGGGTAGCCCACTGGTAAGGCAGTGGACTGCTGTGCTTAAGGTCCCGAGTTCGAATCTGACATGACTTATGATATCTTTATTATTCGCCACAGTTCGTCTCGTGGGCCGAGAGACCCTCCTGGGGCAAACCCAGCCTCTATAAAGTGGGTACCCTTAATTGAAAAATTAAGGGGAAAAAACCTGGCGGTTGAGCGTGATCACGGTCAAATCACCTCCTTGCACGACCGCTGACCAAGAAACAGTACTCTTCCTTACATAGTACTGAACCCAAGACCCTTTATGGGTTGTAGTGGTACAGGTTTTTTTTTTTTTTTTTTTATGTATGTTAGCATTTTATTTAATACAAAAAGATCCTGGTATCAAAGAACCACTGACCGAAATTTGGAGAATTTATAACAAACGGTATGGATTTCTATAAAGAACAAACAAAAAAACAAACAAGCAGAATTTCATCATGATTTATATAGATTAAATGAGCAACATAAGAATTTATAAATATTAGTGTTAATTAACTCCTGCTTCTGACGAATTCTTTCTAGGTGCAAAACTTTTCCCACATCTTGGCCGATTATATGCCTAATTATATAGTTAACAAATCAATTATCAATAGCGAAAGTGAACAGCTGGTTGACCAGTTCATCGAGTATGCCTGTGAGTTTAAATTATAACTATTTAAAGAACAAAAACGATAAAAACATTTGTATATCAATTCATGATTTATGTATTTTAGCATTTTATTTAATACAAAAAGATCAGTTCCATGAAGAAATTCATACTAAATTGAAGATAAGAATGAATGTCATTTATGACAATACTTGGTCTGAATACGAAACATTAACATTTTTATTGTAAGTAATATAATTTAATTAATACAGAATAAGCAATTTGAAGCTTTCTTATTAGTGGAAAATTTTATTTAAGATCAAAACCTCAACCAATTTTCCTAATCATTTATTTATTTAATCATATTTTTTACTTAGAATATGAAAGAAACTAAAAATAACTGGGTTCGTTTTGGAACATTATTTGCTCAGAATCATGAATGGTTATTTAATGTCAATAATAATAATAAATATGGCCCATCCCAACTAACTAAAGCTTTTGAAACTAAAGTTTTTTATTAAAGTTTTATATTATACTCACTAAAGTTTTATTTATTCCCAACAAAATAATAACAACTGACCTTCAGGTACTGTTATTATATAATATTTATTTATTTCTATATCATATTATTGATCTAGTTCACTTGTTTCACTTACTTGATCTACTTCCACATACATCTATTCACTTTTGCCGTTTTAAATCAAAGAAACAAGTATTCACAAAAAAAAAAAAAAAAAAAAAATTAAGGAACAGAATTAATAAACATTAATGAATAAAAAAAAAAAATTAAACCTAAGTTTATAATGAAATTCACAAATAATTTCATTTATTATTAAGGGAGTTGGCTGAAAAAATTGATGTATCCTACCATGGAAGCAGTATCACAGTTATTGCGGGTGATATTGGAAACATTATAGTGAAAGATTGTAAATCAATCGGAGAATTATTTTACAACTGGAAGACATATGTTCATGGTAATTTTAAAATTATTTCCACTAATTTGACTAAGATATTAAGTACCAACATTTTTTTTTAATTCTTAAAAACTTAAATTAACTACAGACAGAGGGACGATGATCCTCCCCGAGATTTTAGCCAAATTAAACAAAATGACTATTAAAGAGAAATTGTTGAAAGGAGAACAAGAGTGGTACACTGACATAACAGTCATTCTAGGAATGAGCACAAGTCTTGATGACCAAGATATAATTGATTCCATGACTCTATTAAAATCTATCAAGCAACAAAATCCAGGTATCAATAATTATTATAAATGGGAATTATTCAAAATGAATAAACTCAAAGACAACAATAAAAATATATTTTAATTTTCAGATATGATTTTTGTGTATATAACATCAAGCGCAAGGGCTCCTATGTATGTTAAACTTACTTCGGTCACTGATTCTCAAAATGACAGGATTATAGCTCCTAATACTAACAGCTATCATCAAATATTACAAGAATTAGATGACCTTCATTTTAGTAAGAAATAAAATATTTAAGAAATTAAAATGTTAAATATTAAAAACATAATTTATCAGAACTAACTGGATATTATGTAACATAAAATATGAATACAATCAAAGATCTATGTGTCAAAAAACAAAAGTTCATTGAGAAAAAGGTTGATACATAGGGGTTTGACTGTATCTATATAATACATCAACAAATTCCCATTTATTAATTTTATCTCCTAATCTTCAAATATTACTAGATTAATGTGGTACATACTTAAGCCAACAGGAATTTTTAAACTTATTCATAAACTTTAAAAAAATATTTCAGATCCAATTGCAATAAAACCGATGTCGTGTATAAATGAATCAAGGAGTAGAGGAAATATCGACAAGCAAGACTATGTTAGGCCAGGGGCAGCAAATTTTTATAGAATCCATCCACAATATCTCTGCCAAGTTTCGAAAGCTGTAGTGATCAAAGTATGTAAAATAGAAATAAAATATTATTTTGTGCATAATTTTGTTTGTTGATAGCTGATATAATGTTTTAAAATTTTAAAGATCATATTGTTTTTGCTCGTGGATAGTGATCAATATTAATCTCTGAAGTTGTATTCCTTATGACTTTTTATAGTTTATTTATAATACTTATAAATAAATAATACTCTTCCAAAAATATGGTTGAAGAATAAAGTGAATCTCATAATAAAATCAAAATTAACAAAATATTGATCATGACAGTTCACATCGGATGTATAGAATTTATTATTCAATGTTAATATTTATTTCTTCCTCAGATTTTAAACAAAAACTACGGAACTTTGGCAGCATGTATATCCAGGGACAACAAATTTAATGAAAATAACCAATGCCAACAGATACCATTAAATGAAGAAATATCATTTAAAATAAGATACCCTTGTCCTTCAAGAATACTGTATAGCGGACTTCAAAGTTGGAATGAGCGTTGCAAGCCAATTTACCTCAGAATATCTGCAAAACAGAGTTTAAGTTTGTGCACAGGTACTTGTTCAGTATTTTTTCTTTCAAGTAGACTTTACTTGAAATAAATCAATCAAATGAATTCCCAATTTTGCTGTTTTCACCAAGAAAATTATCATTTTTACCACTTCATTGTGATAGTTTGTTTTTGCTTTAAGGTACAAAACATTTCAAGTCATCAACGGCTAAACATTGTGACAGTTATATGGTATTAATAGTACTTTGAGCAACTCCTATGAATTACTTTTTTCATTTTAATATAATGGATCTTTCGTTTTAGTTTATGGAAAACAAGTATACTTAAGCCAAAAATTTAAATATATTTAGTTTAAAAAGTTTTACTAAGTAAAATCAAAGCAAGGCATAAAGGTAAATATCATACCACTTACTGAAGAAAAACAATCGGTTTTTATTCTTTAGATAGTCAAACGATCTCATTTACCACCCTTACATTGATTATCAGAATCAGTTTCTACTTACACAGGCATTTTATTAATTTCAAATAATTAATCAAGAAAAAAAAAACATTTTTAAAGACATAAGTGATTTCTTTTTTTTAAATGTAATGCAATCGATTTTGCATGAAAAAGTCTAAAGTATTTTATGAATCATAGATATTTTTAGAGAAAAGTAAATAAATAAAATAAAAATTTTTTGTATTACATAAATACTTATTAGTAAAAATTATATTTTATTTAGCATACTTCTCTAAAATGTTAAACAGACATTATGTTTTCAAACAAATTTTAGAGCACTGGATCAGGGGGTTATAATTTTGAGTCAAGAACAAACTTTTATTTTTGAGTTCTTATTTCATAGCACCTACTTAAGGAACACTGTGATTATTATACAATAGTTTAATAAAACTTTACATAAACTTTATCTATTTTGATTTTCTTTATTTTTAGAAAACGAATGTCGTACGCCTCATGATATTCGATTCCAGATGATGATAGAGGGGATAAATTGTTTCTCAGGAAAATATAATATGTGCAGTGCAAAAGGAAACGTACTTTCAAGTTCAATAAATTATTTATTGTTAGTCATAACTTTGGTTATAAATGTCTCGATTTTCAGGTGTTTTTTTTAATCTTGTTTATAGACTGTCAGTAATTTATGTTTATCCGGATGGCAACCATAAGGGATGAACTTAAGTAATTCATAAAATTGAAACGACATTACTACTACAGATGCTTGATTATTTATTTAAAGAGTACAATAGAACAATAGGACTATAACTTAAGATTTAAAAATCATAATTTACAGCCCAAATGTGATATTATTTAGGCATAAAAATGTCAAAAATTAAGAGATACAAAATCACACATTGATACATCACATTACTAACAATTTGTTTCTATGGTTAACATAAAATGAATGCAACAATTATATTATGGAAAAATTAATGTGATAAGAATTATTGAGTTTTATTATTAGTTGTTACATCTGTCAAAATACTGATTAAATATGATTGGTGTTATTTTCCCATGCGTTGAATGGACCATTCCTGTTGGCACAGAGGACACCTAAAGAGAAAACAAAAATATGTTAATTTTTTATATAACTAATAATTTTTATTAAAAATAACAGCTTTTACTTGGGTTATACCAAATTGTTTCAGTAGATGTAAACAATCTTTATATTTACTCACAATGTATAACACCAGTGTATATAGCAATAGAAATAATAAAATAAATATATAGATATGACTATGTATATATAATATGTACATACAGTATATAAAATGTATAATAAATAAAATATATTGTCATTAATTTAAGCATTCATAATAATGAAATTATTTCAACACTAATTATTGATCTTCAAACAAATTATTCTTCTTTTATTTATTTATTAGATTTAATAGTTTTTGTAATATTAATTATTTGGAGAAATAAAATTATATTACGTTTCATAAAATTATATTTTATTTTCCCAATGAAAAATTTCCCAGAATTTTTTTAAAAGGGTAAGTAATTAACACGCTAAGAGGTACATTAAATAACATGTCCCCACTATCAAACAAGAAATAAGGGAACACTACAAATTAAAGATAATTTTCAAAATCACACTAGCACTAGATAATTATATTATACATAATATAATACATAATTTCATTATACTATAATGAGCATATGAATATCTGTGTGTCATGGCATTAAATACTAGAAATGGAATAAAAGGTTTTTTAATTAAGGGTTTTTTCATATGTTTATTTATTTTGAATGCGGGTATGATGGGTAAGTGATGGATAATGGTTGATAAGTTTTATTTATATGGACATACATGTATACATATTTTCCTTATTTATAAAAAAAAAAAAATAAACAAATAAATATGACTACTTTACCTATTATTTTGTTTTACCCAAAGGGACATGCAGCAATAATGAAAAGAATGGTTGCAATCTCCCCAAACAACGACACAGTCTTGTTTACCGTATCTGGAATCCTGCTTGCTTTCAGCCTGGCACCTCAGGCATGCATCTATGATAAAAGGGAAACTAAGGTTAAATATAGAATAAATCAATACTAGGAAAAAATGTCATCTATTTTATTTTATATATATATTAGGGAGCGGGATAGCCCACTGGTAAGGCAGTGGACTGCTGTGCTTAAGGTCCCGAGTTCGAATCTGACATGGCTTATGATATCTTTATTGTTCGCCTCGTGGGCCGAGAGACGCTCCTGGGGCAAACCCAGCCTCTATAAAGTGGGTACCCTTAATTGAAAAATTAAGGGGAAAAAACCTGGCGGTTGAGTGTGATCACGGTCAAATCACCTCCTTGCACGACCGCTGACCAAGAAACAGTAGGTACTCTTCCTTACATAGTACTGAACCCAAGACCCTTTATGGGTTGTAGTGGTACAGGTTTTTTTTTTTTTTTTTTATTTTATATATTATCATTGTCTAAATTTGTAATAAATTAAAGAGATATCTTGATTAATATTGATAAAATTTATAGAATATTGTTTGTTATTATGACTAGTGAATTGTTTAATTAACATAAATTAATAATTATCAACACATCTTAAATTAGATATAAATGAAAAAGAATTTCAGAAGAAAACAGCTTCAAAATGGGAAAATCAAAAACTATATCAAAAGATTAATAGAATAAAAATAAAGACCAGAAAACTTTCAAATTGAAACCATGTAAATTATGTTCTTAAAATTAATCAATGAGCTCATAGATATACATATATAAAAAAATACCAAAATACTAGGTAATATATAATCAGTTTGAATTTTGAAGATACAAATACCTACATCAATTTATGTTCCGAATTCATAAATATAATGACGAAATACTAGATATCAATCATGGGCATCCGCAAGAGGGAGGGGGGGGAACTGCCCGCCCCTATGAAAAATATGAGAAACAAAAACAACAAATTAAATAAGTTTGTATTAATTTATTATATTTATTAATTGTTATATAAAAGCATATTTTAATTTTCAAATATCAATAAGTTGTATTTGAACAATTAATTGAGCCTTACATAATCAGAATAACTTCCCAAGTCATAAGAATTTCACCATCCTCCCCCCCTCCCCCCAAGAGAAATCTTGCAGATGCCCCTGCTATACACTATTATCAGTTTCCTGAAGGATTTTTTTAAAACATGGGAGAAAATTTAAGGAAAATGGAGGCGGACCAGTATATTCAGATGGATTTTCCACCTCAGGAATCATATTAACATCTTTAATAACAGAGTAATTAAACAATTTGGAATTAAAAAAAAAAAAAAATCGGTGCTTCCGACGAAATAAGTCGATTTATATGTTTTTTCTTTCCTCAATGATATTTTATATCTTTACATTATTATTATACGATATGAAAAAAAAAAAAAATTTCTTTGACCCCGACGTGATTTGAACACGCAACCTTCTGATCTGGAGTCAGACGCGCTACCGTTGCGCCACGAGGTCTTGATAATGGTAGGCCAGAAAAGTACTCAACACGCACATGCTTACTAAAGAACAATAAATATACCTTTTCAAATGTCAAAATTTTCATCGATATTTAAGTTATCTTAAATATTTTTATCGTTGAATAGTTGATTAGCAATACTTCCTGGTAAAATTTTAAAATTAGCAACTTCACTTATGAGTCAATGTAAATTCTTTTTTGTACTTAAAATCAAAGAAAATGAGGTGGATTCAAATTTTATTTAATGAAAACATAGATAAATATATTAAATTTAAATAATCTAGATCTATTTTTAAGATGAATTAGTACTTCTTGTAGACTAGTAAATATTAAAGATGTGAATATTAATGATTAGAAATTTCAAGTGGAAAAATAAGTTGTTTTTCAGTTAAATGTAACATCAATATGCATAATTAAGGTCCAGATATCTTTAAAGCTAATATTCTTATTAAAATTCTAAGGCAGGGTGTAGAAATTGCAAAGGCCATTATGAAACCAAAATTTTATTTTTTTAATCTAAAATTTCTTTTCTTCTTATTTTAATGAAGTTATATAAATATAAACAATTACAATTATTTTATTTAGTTATTTGTTAAGTTTTTCATATTTACTTAATCTACAAGGTTGAATATGCTATACTTACTTTAAAATTTAATGTTATACTTTAATAGGAGAATAATTTTATTATACATAGATTACAAATGTTTTAACTGAATAAAAATGCGACATTAGAAAGTTTAAAATTGAATTATGAAGAATAAATATAACAACTTTTTTTCATTTTTATATACCGAAAATTATAGTTTTTAGTATTATGAAAGAAAGGTGAAGATCAATCTTTATGACAATAAAAAATAGTCATCCATACATCAGTTCAGACCTAATTTTACTAAAAGGATTACCTCAAAAATTGAGAACTTTGTATAGAAAAAAATAAAAACTACAGACATATTTCATACAGAAAATGAAAATTTGTTCATAAAGATGATTAAAATACACACAAAAAATGAAATTCAACTATATCTTGGTCCAGAATAATTTAAAACGCAATGTCGCGCAACTATGTCCTCAAAGCAAATATTGGTTCAGAATACATAATGTTATCCATCAATGTAACAATAACAAAGAATACCTATTTGAGCTTATCTCAAAAATGTAACATAAACTAAGCCTTACTTCCACAGAAAAATTCCTTCAGGACAAACTAAATAAAAAAACCCGTCAATACAGGCAATAGGTAATTAATTACTATAGAACCTCACTTAAGACGATACACCCAAAAAAGGAATAAACAGATATTCCTAAATTAGTATTGTCTTTTTTTTGTTTAGCAGGATCTTTGTAACATTTTTTACTGCACTATAAAAACAAATTAGAAAGATTGATTATCAGGATTTCCAGTTAAATTTTCTTTTGGAGAGCTTACTTCCGATCACAACTGGGATCTTGCTAAGTCCAGAGTAATATATCATGATGCAAACTATTTTTGTATGTACATAACGAAACAGTTATGTATGTACCAAACCTGTATTATAAATATAGTCAATATTTTAAAGAACTCATTCCCCCCTTTTTGTAATTGAACCGAATGTATTGTTTTCTTTTTCTTGCTAAATAGCACTTAGTGCCTACAGGAAAACAAAAGACGATAAATAGCAAAAGCATATGCACACTTTAATAATTATGTATTATCAGTGCAAACATTCTGTTATTATTCTACTTATTATATGATTGTTGCATTGAAATCTTAAATCAGTTTTGTGAATATATCCTCTTTGTTACAGTTGTATATTGAATTATCCATATATAAATAAATAAAGTTAAACAAACTACTTATTTCAAAAACAGTTATTCCCAACTCATGCAGACATGTTTGGGAATGGATGAGAGACAAAGCAATGTGAGATTTATCAAAGTAAGCAATTTGTACTTATATCTATTTACTAACCAATTTTTTCAGTCTAGTTCATTTATTTATTATTATTGTTATTTTTTTGTATGTGTGTTAACATAAAAATAGAGGACAGACAGACCAATTATCTATCTTCAAAATTTCACAATGGTCATGTGATATTGACTGCGGTTATTATATTGTAGTATTACCAAACAAAATTTGATTTTTAAATATCACATGTATTATGCAATTAATAACAAACGAAAACTAGATAGAGCAACTAAAATTGTAAAAGTTGACAATAGAGTATTATTAACTTAATAAAAATTATTATTAAACCGATATATTTATAAAAAATATATCGTGAAAAAAAAACTGCGACCCTGCCAGGATTCGAACCTGGAATCTTCTGATCCGTAGTCAGACGCGTTATCCGTTGCGCCACAGGGCCTGTGTCTCTCCCGTTAAAAAATAGAATAATTAGGATATTTTAAAATATATTCAATGATACAATAAAAGTTCCAATTTTTTTTTCATTGATTTATGTAAATTTGTAGGCTTGGTTTGTTTACACCTGGGTGTAAAAATAAAACGATATATACAGATGATGAAATAACAACTGATTGAAAATCACTTCATCAGATAACAGGAAATTTTTTTTAAAAATAAACACCTGGATTATTTGAGAATAAAACATGGAAATATTTTATTTTTGAAAAAAAATAAAATAAAATAATACAGTAGTTAATAATAATCGAATATTATAATAATAAATCGAAATAAATAATTATATATATATATATATATATGGAAATTTTGAAATATATACCAATACTCTACTCGTGCTGTACTTAACACGTGAACTACTAATTACTTCATTTTTTTTTACTTCTGGATAAGTGAAGATACATATCTATGTATAATAATTAAGGAGGAAACAGTATTGGAAAAAAATAATAATGTATGTACATAAATATATACATAATTGTGAAATTTTTTTATCTCGTAATTTCTCCTCATTGTTATCATAGCTGGATTAAATTTAAATTCTATTATTCAAAAAAGAATGATATCAAAACATTTAAAAGGTCATGGGTAAACATTTGAAGACATAAAGAGAACCTACCTAGTTTCCTGGCCCGAAAAGGGTTTAGAAATAGATTCAAGTAAGATTTATGTTGGTAGCTATGTATTAAATGAAAGAAATAGTTTTTTAAAAATGAGCCAACGTTTATTAAGTAAAGTACCCCCTCCATTTGATCAATTTTGATGAAATTTTTGCTGTCCCATAGCGGGCATATATATACACCAAATACCCAATTTCAGGTTCGTACGGTTTATAGTTTTTGAGCTAGTCTGTTCACACAGACCATTTCGCGAGACTTGGTTATTTGGACTCAGGGGAAAACGTATATTTCCGTTGAAAACCGAAAGTCGAAATTTTTCACGATCGCAATACTTTCCCTTAGTATATATTTAATATATAGGTAAGTGAAAGTAAAAATGTGGTCACATACATATGACCACTCATACATGCATGAGTGAAATAATATTACGCTTATTCTAAAACAAGGTGAAAATATGTTTCAGCGTGGAGGAGCGTCCAACCACTTTGACCAGACAGCTCGCTCTAGCATAGCTGTACCGTCTCTAGCCAACTTCAGGTAAGCTCCTTCTCCGAGAAGAGTGAAAGAGTTGACAGCTTCTTACTCGGTTAATTGACTTGTCGGGCCAAAAATCAAAATTTACACTAAACCAAAGCTAAACTTCAAATTTATTGTGAAAACAAGGATTTACATACTTGGGAGTAATTGTAATCAAACTGAAAAAGCTAAATAATCAAACAATAAAAAAAAAAAAATCATTGAATTAATAAATTCCATTTTAAGCGGGATTAAAAAAGCGAAGATTGCTATTTGCGAACAATCCTTGGATATTTCTGGATCATAAACAAACGATTAAACATCAACAAGTGGAAATAATATACATAAATTAGGGTTTAAGGTTGAATTTAATTGTAGTTAGTTAATTTTGATCAGGATTGTGGGAATATTGCAAATATGGTATTATACACTCCGGGACAAATAAAAGTGTACACCCTATAAGCGGTACTTTTTGTTTTAAAAGGAATAAATAATTAGTGAAATGTGGATATGTTACAATAAATTCTTTATTTGAAATTTAGTTATACAATTAAAACCATTTTATAAAAGTGGACAAATAAAAGCATACACTTTATTTTTTATAAAAAATTTGTAGCAAGTACCTAATCATTATTGAAAACTTAGTAATCTATAACATCACCTTCTTTTTTCTAGCATTTCCAACAAGCGTTTATTCAAGGAAAGACACAGTTTTTTTTAAAGATCTTGATTTTTGAGAGTGACGACTTCTGCTGCTTTTTTGATACCTCTTCAGCGGTCATCACCTGTCTTAAACGAACCTTTAGCGTACACTTTAGCCGAGAGACATTTTCAAAAGTTCTCAATAGGGTTCAGATATGGAGAGCGAGATGGCCATTCCACCAATGTAATCCCCATTTCATGAAATCCGTCCATGGTTGCCTTCGATTTGAGACATGGAACATTATATTGCAAGAAATGAAAAGTGTCGTTTGGAAATATCTGGGTTGCCCATGGGTACATCTTTTTTTTCGATCAAAGTTAAATATTACTCACTATTCACTCTTCCGGTAAGCCTTTCAATCAGGTAATTACCGAGGGGTGGTTATCGCTCCCCAAACCATCACACCTCCTCCTCGAGTTTGATGTTTTATTCTATTGTAAATAGGTTTTTGGCCTTTTTCTATGTAACTGTATTCGTTATCAGGCCAATCTTTAGAAAATCTTTTCTCGTCCGAAAAAACTGTGTTTTTTTCCAAATTGAAGAACCCACCGAAAGTCACTCGCGTACCTTGGGTACACGACCCTCGCACGATGCATTTTTAGTTTGGGGATTCACTTGATATTCATTTAAGAAAGTTTTATCTGGACAAGAAACGTTTTCGTAGATACATTAATATTTAAATCATAACTAATTTTTGGTGCCGATGATAATTCATCTTCCCTTGCCAAACGACAAATTCACTTCTTTATCCTCGTTGCAGTGAGACGTCCTAGCTTTACTTTTGGCCCTCTCTTCTTCTTGACGCGATAGTAATCAGTTTTGAACATTTGAGCAACTGTTGTGTGAGAAAGAGAATATTTTCGCCCAACTCCATTATAACTAAGGCCACGACCAACATCTTTCTTAGCCCGAATAATTAAATCCATAGAGTACATTTATATAATGCTGGAGAGCAATATCCAATGACTGGATATGATTAGAATCGAGATACACAATGATAAACTAACTGTACACTTTATTTTGTCTTGGTCTCGCCTGTGCTTACTGTGATTAATCCTCTTGATGACAGCATCATCCCTACCAATGGTGCTTACATAAATAAATTTGTTTTTATTTTCTGTCATAGTATAGTGTTTAAATATATTTACTACCATGAATTAAATAAATAACAGAGTTTCAACTGTACACTTTTATTTGCCCCGGAGTGTCTATTTGATCCTGTTTGACAGTTCTTCCCTATGTTTCAAGGATTTTTAAAAATGTACATAGGTAGTATAGTAGTCAACGTACTCCATACTACTCTATCATTACTACGCCCTTTTATTCTCTTCATCTCTAGCTGAAGTCATAAACTTCCCTGGCTATTAACAAGCCTTTCTTAATGAGGAAATTATTTTAGCGAATTAATTACGGTATTTTGTATCATTTCCGTACTTTTTTCTAAGTTTCCACCACCAATTGACGGAGTCCTCTATGTATGTAGTAAGTTTAATAAGCATTACTGGGTAATCTTGATACATTTCACTAGTTATAAAGATATGTTGGAGGTTTCGAAACTGATCGGTGTGACGATGGTCACGTACTAAGTTCTAAACGACCTCAAATTCCACGCATAATATACAAGTCTAAAACTCGTATTTCAATACAATAAAACTTTTTGAAAAATTTCCTTTTCTAGTAAATATCTGGAGAGCTTACAACATATACAATTTAATTTAAAAGAAACAAGGCCAAATATTTGTTTTATTCTAATATTCGTTAATTAATCAAAGAAAAGGGCATTTATCATTTTACGGGTCATGAGTGAACGACTTTGTAATTAAGTTAAGGGCAACCTTTATTCGAATTGCCCCTGATTACCAATTTTATTTAAATATTTCTTTTATTATTTCATCTTACTATTTTATTTAAGCTTGTTTATTTTTGTTATTCTTGCTTTTATCAATAATGATTTTATTTATGATCAGTGGCAAATCCGCCTTAACTAACATAAGAAGTGATAATTTTTTTGGTTAATTAATCGCGAGCTATAAACATGGCTGTATTAATGTATTCTACAATTAAAATTGTTGTCAATCTAGAATTTGTATTCGGACTTACGTTTTGGTTTTACTATCTGATTTGTTACTTGTTTTTATTTTTAGTCAACCTCAAAAAAAACTTTAAAATCGAAATTCGTTTATTTATTTTAGCGACTATATCTGGATTGTTTTATCGATAATAATAAATCGAGTCTGGCTAAGGTAATTTCTGTATTACATATTCTCATTAGTGCGGCTTAGATAAATTAAAACAATGTTGAGAAATATCCAAGCAAATTGATCCATTTACCACCAGTGTATTCATTTCATCATATTTTATCAATATATCATGATAAAGGTGTGTTTTTTATTTATAGACCAATAAACGGCTAAGGAAATTTCTTTTAATTTGGGATCACAATACATTTACAAGGGGCAAAGCAACAATTGAAAGCAGACTAAATCAACTATTTTATAATTCTACAAAAGAATTATCTTAATTGTCTCGATTAGCCAAATATCAGGGAAATACATACTGGATCCTAAAAAAAAAATGGAAAAGGAGAATTGGCTATCAAGATCTAGGATAAAACAATACAAAATGTTGAATAATTATACAAATGGTAAGGCTATACCTAAACCTGATTTTATAACAAAAGAAGAAAAAAAAAACTTTCTTAAACTAACCACGACTAACGTATACGTTACGACTAATAACTTCCAACGATGATGAAAGCAGTGGAAGATTCCAAGGGCCAACTGTCTGGAGGACAAAAAAGGGCTTACTACATTCTTAATGATTGTGTTGTCCTTCTTAAGTCGTACATTATGCAGCGTTATTAGGGTGGTCTGGATACTTTTAAGAGGTGATAGGGTAGGTTATTTGGGATAATTTTGATATTCTGTTCTATTATCCGAAAGTTAACCGTTTTTGATATATTTGCATTCTAAGAATTTTTAAATTCTTATAAAACTCATTTTTTATCCTTCAGAAGTAAATAAAAAATCAACAACTAATGATTAGGATTTTAATTGTGTTCACACTTTTAGATAATATAATAATAGAGTACACTTTGATTCTTAATGCACACTAATAAAATCATAGTAATCCGCACTAACAAAAAAGCGTCTACTCAGAAAGAATCGCATAAACGAATTGGACTCATCAATTTAATTGCACTATCTAAGTGAGCGAGAGCCATACAGAGCATACTTAACATTCAAATATTTTCCTCTCCATTGCTTTCGCGTTTTTGCAAATGAATGCAGTGTTTTTTACCCCGTTAGATAGCTAGAAACGAGCATATGTTTTTTAAAAATAACACGCAGACTCAATTAACAAGGTATTTTTTTCAAGAAACAATACAATTATGCTGACTGTATAACAAAATTTTTGATTCGTTTTTCAGGATATGATCAGCAGTTTCTGTATGGGTGCTGATTCTTATGATTTGATAATTGCATATTGAGAATTTTAATGCATTCTATCTAAAACTGTAAAGAAAATTAAAACCTGATCATTACCTTTTTATATTAATTTTTAATGAGGAAAGTGATGTTTGTAATAAAAAAAAAAAAAAAACTTTGAATGCAAGTCTTTTGAAAACGGTTCACTTTTGGATAACGCAAGGATATAATCACCCCTAATATCTTCCCTACCACTCCGTTAAAGGATGCAGTTTAATTACCAATAAGTTTGAAAAGTATTGTAATTAATCCAATCTTAAATTGTGGCTAACCACCAATTTTAAATTATTTTTAAATAATTTATTTTTTGAAGAGAAAAGATTTGGCTCCACCGGGAGTCGAACCCGGGTCTCCTGCGTTACATGCGAGGATGCTAACCGCTACACCACAGAGCTCGGCTCAAGGCAGAATAGTATCAGTGAAGATATAGTATAGGTATCAGTGAAGAGGAAGGATTTGCTCTGCCTTGAGCCGAGCTCTGTGGTGTAGCGGTTAGCATCCTCGCATGTAACGCAGGAGACCCGGGTTCGACTCCCGGCGGAGCCAAATCTTTTCTCTTCAAAAAATAAATTATTTGAAAAGTATTGATATAAAATAATGCTTTTATAATCAACCGAAGAAATTTCCATTTCAGTTACTCCCGTTAAGCCAGTTGAATAGATCTTATAAGCAATACATCATAAGAGTTGATTCATTGTTCAAAAACCGACGCACATCACAATAACTTTTAACTGAACGCCTAACTTAACACTTATTTAATACCAAGAAAACGCCTTCTATCTTTTTTTGTAGCAACTATAGATTCAAAAAATTGCTGGCATGACAGATATATCTTATAGCATATTTGTTAAAAATAGTCAATTACTGCCATACAAAAGAACAAATAACATGATGAAAGCTTTTGAGGCTTCCAAAGATATGAAGCAACTCTATGGTTAAAACCCCACGGAAGGTTGTTTCCAATAGTTAGGAATAATATGTTATGGACCAGAGGTTCGGATGACTAACTAGTTTGGTACTAAAACATAGACATCTATTTTGGGCGAAATCAGGTCTTAGATATAATGAGCATTTAATGTTTGAAAGGAGGTTTTAAGATTTCAAGGATTGGATGACATATCAATAAGTAAATTATTTTTCTAGAAGGCAATACGATACAATACAATCACGGAAGACTTGAACCAAGATAGCTGAAGCTCAGCAAGAGGTTGCGAACGAAGAAGCTTCGGAATACTGAATGAAAACAGTGAATTTCAGGCTCATTCATCAGCTAACGAATGCAAAAAAGGAAATGGTATCAAGATTTGAATGCAGAGATTTGGCCAATTGGAGCCAACTAAATTTGCAAGGCTGACAGAATGGCGAAGTGGATTGAGGATGGGATAGCCTGTTGACTAGATAATCCGAGCAGTTACGCCCAATCACGTTGCCAGATGTGTGACATAACGACTCCAATAGTAACCGTTATTGAGATAGCAAATAAAATGATTTAGCTTATTGATCTCTGATTAATATGTAATTGTTGGATCAAAAATAAAAAGTAGAATTTTATATTGGAACAAAGAATGGATTTAGTGATTTATTACATAGATCTAAGGGTCTAGAAACTAAAGAAGAGGAAAGTTTGATTCACCCAGAATAATATTATGGACAGTGAATTACCGATTTGAATCATTAAACTAAGAAAACTTTTGGAGTTAACTAACAATGGGAGGGCACGGCCAAGCTCTGACCGATTTTAATGGACATTTTTCTGGTCGAAAAATATTAGACACGTATTTTGCCGTTCGGACCAATAAGCATTAGAAGCCAAGAAAAAAATAATTATATTAACTATTTATTTATTGCTTATAAAGGAATTCTCCTTATAGCAGGAGCAATGGCCATGCTCATTCATTTGTTAGTCGTGGTTAGTAGGTAATCTATAATCTAGAGGACCATAATATAACTTATGATAATTGTAGAGCATATTGTAAAATATTATATATCAATAAACCATTGAGAGCAGGTAAAAAAAAAATATAATAATAATAAAACAGATGCAGCAGAGGTATTTAAATAAAATTACAATAAATATATTAACATAAATAAATATATTAACACATTAATAAATAATTACAGCGGTACACTAAACTAAAAATAAAATATAGCACATTGGGTGAATATTTTGTGATGCGGGGAGAAGATACATGGTGTTTGTAATCAGTTAGTTGTCTGTTGGTGTAGGAGTGCGGAGCGGTATTTTAGTATGTTGTTCAGCAGTTGGTATAGTTTTATAAGGTCATATTTACTTTTGGATGAAAGTCTATTGTGAAGGAGTTCTATTTTACTGTTGGATGTTGCTAGTTCAGGAAAATATTGAGTTCTGATATCGATGTATATTGGGCATTTGATTAGTAAGTGGTATATGTCTTCGTTGGCGTGAGTTTTACATAATCAACACTGAGTGTTTGGATCTATTTTATGGGTATTATTGTTTATACTAAACTTCATGGAATATTTACTGACAGTTCTAATCTGGGTGATGGTTCGTTGCAATGGGAAAGGGATGTTGGCGGTTAGATGGTTCTGGGGGGTTCCGGATATATGAGTGAGGTTACTGTACAATGGGCAGCAAGTTGACAGCGAAATATTTTCGAGGTCCATATTTTTTAATAGTGATTTGTGGTAGGAAATTATTTTGTTTAGGTTTGTTTTAAACAGATTGTGGTCTTGGTTGAGCCATAAGTTTATGAAGTCTGAAGAGAAAATACTTTTAACTTGGGTAACCCAATTATAATTATATTAACTAATTTACTTTATATCTTGAGTTTAAACCACTTCATCAACATGATCCTTTTTCAAGGATTTGATCTACATGACAAAAATTTTTATTGTATTTAAACCTTCTCTTATAGGTTTTTTCTTTTCAGGTATTCTCTCATACGCGTGCTGCCTCCTTTAAAAATATAGTTGACTAATTATATCAGTGATTACTTCTTTATAGATTATTTTTCTTTCAAACACCACCTATTTCTCCAACTAATCCATTATCAGTCTAAGGGATTTTCATGCTAACATTACATAATCTTATCTTAAAGGCATAAAAGTGTCATTTCCTTTGCAGACAATGGGCGACGGGATAATTATTTTCCTTACTTTAAAGAAAAAAAAGTTTTTCGAGATTTCCAAAAAAAGTTTCAAAAAATAAAAAACAAAAACATTTATGTTTCATGTTTTATTATAAAAAATAATTAATCATCTATTTCGGATAATTTAACTAGTAAAAAACATTTTATAAAAAAAATTAAACCGACTTCAAAACCTAGGAACCAGTAAAACTAAATTAACTGAAAAGTATGAAATAATTACCTTCTGATTTTTATGAATACACAGCAAAATTGAAAATGGTATAAAAATTGAAAAAAGTATAATTTTATTTTTATTTGTACAAATACACACTAATTGTTAATGAAAATTATTAAATTAAAATATTAAATACTATGTTCAATAAAACACAATCTTTTCGGAGGCGGCGCAAAATAGAAATGACATGTTACGTCATGAAAAGAATTCCATAATGCCTAGTGTTAAAAATTTTAAATTTTGCGCCGCCTCCGAAAAGATTATGTTTTACTGAACATAGTATTTAATATTTTAATTTAATAATTTTTATTAACAATTAGTGTGTATTTGTACAAATCAAAATAAAATGATTCCTCTTATTACATTTTTCCACTTTTTATACCATTTTCAATTTTGCTGTGTGTTCATAAAAATCAGAAGGTAATTATTTCATACTTTTCAGTGAATTTAGTTTTACTGGTTCCTAGGTTTCGAAGTCGGTTTAATTTTTTTTATAAAATGTTTTTTATTTCATACTTTTTAGTTGGAGAAGATAAAAAAGTAGAAAACGGTACGTTGGTTTAAAAAAAAATTTTGAAATCTTTTTACGCTCTACCACATTCGTCTTTCCCGGGCCTTTTTATTATTATATATTATTACAATAAGATGTTACAAATAGTCTCAGATAGACATATAGTATGCTGTGTATTAGCAACCCAATGTAGTTGGGTAGCATCTCTTTTATGATGAATAAAGTGTTTTTCTCTATATTTAAACAGTCATCTTTTTAATTTTATGAATACACACAAAAGTGGGAAAGCACTGCGTTTATTGTACAATTTTCAACATATTACGTTTTATGATTAAAAAGGGATTTTATTTTTTTAAAGATCAATGTTCCATTGGGAAGGGAACACATAAAATGTTTATCCACAATGACAATATTTTTCCTTTGCTAAATATTGTCGTCAGTACTTGTCATTTACATACATCATCGGTTTTCCGAGATGTGTTGAGTTAAATATACATAAATAAATAAATCCGGCCATTCCAAGATGAAGTCACTGAACAGTCGAGATTGTGGCCGGACAAGATATCGTTAATGGAGAATCGATGAGGATGGCAATATGACTTATATTACTCGTAAATTGGAAAGTAACTTTGGAATTATGATTGCTTGAATATTCTTTTGAGAACTATGGCGATATTATGCACTACTCCGGTAGGGACCGTTAATATTGCTTTATTTAAATCGATCGCTGGAAAAGTAGTGATTAAACACCATCATTGGATAGACGTCCCAACAAAAAAGGGGCAGCCATAAAATTGATCGATATCAAAAAGACTGCCCCGCTAGGATTATGTTCGTAATTCCTTTCGATGAATTTTTGACTAAATTTATTACTGAACTACTATGAATTATATCCTTCGTAATAAAATATTATTCAGAAAATAAATTGCTAAACACTGTTGCTTCAATTCTAGTGGCGTAGCATTTATGATATCAATCATTTTCATGGCTGCCAAATTTTTGCTGAGGGGACTTTCATACAATGAGGTTGTTTTCTGGGAGATATCAAGTTTTATTTTACTGATGCAGCACTTTTTATTGATGGATGAACATCCACAAAAGCCTCAATAGTTACAGAAACAAAATTAAAAACCGAGCACAAGTTCTACGACAAGATATTAAACAGTGACCGAGTGTATCCGGAAGAAGACAGAGGTATATTGTTAAGTCAACTGAAAATGAGCTTTTCCAGGAATTATTGTATTCCTTTTTAATGTGCTTAGCGAGTGGCTACGATTTTAAATTTAAATGAACCTTCGGGAACTTGAAGTCTTAAATTCTGCATTAAAAGGGTTATCAATACTCAATCTTTCTTGGAATTCCACGAATTTAGTGGTCTTATGATTATGGTGTCCAACCGTCGATTAGATCTAAATTAAGAAGGTTTACTGCTATCGATGAATATCTAGCTGTCTAATATTTATGCTAATGCTACAGAAAACGACAGCGATATTATACCTATTCTGCTGATATTTAAATCTATTGTTGAAAAATTAGTTAAGGTTATGTATAGGTTTGTTCCAACAAGCACTTAAAACACATCGATAACCAATAGACTGCTCATGTTCTCCCCCCACTCTTTTGATTCCGAATTTGATTGGTTGGTTTTCCCATTTGGTTTATCAGCAGTAAAACAATATTGAGATTTGTTATTTATCAATTAGTTTTAATAGCTTGTTGGAGCATACCTTATGTTACCTATGCCATATGTTTTTCCAATAAGTAAACATTTTGAGCGACAATTAAATAATTATTATCATGTTTTTTCCCTATAACTTCTTAAATAAATTAAGAACCCAAAAAGGTTTCAATGGGACCACCTTGGGAAAATACTCTACAAGATGCAAAAGGTTTCGTTCCAATTGGTCCATCCATCTCTGAGTAATCGGTGAACATATATAGAAAAAAAAAAAAAAAAAAAGGCACAAAAAAAAAGTCACATACGTATCGAATAGAGTAACCTCCTCTTTCGTTCGAAGTCGGTTAATAAAAGATTACTAAAACATTAACAAACCTTGTATTGTATTATAGGAAAACTTCAGGAATTATTATTTTAAAAAAAAACAAAGAACATAAAGATTATCGAAATAATCATAAAAGGTAGGTACTCGATCTTAACTGTTATAAAGGTCATGAAACGATCAGGAAGTTAAAGTAATTAGAAAAAAAAATTGGGTAAAATATTTTAAGGAGTTTTGAGTAGAATTTACTAAATTAGTGGCTAAGGATCCAAACTGCTGCTTTAATTTTAAAGACAGTACTTGACGTATTTACTTGAGTGAGTGTTATTAGTGAGGGAAATTTTTAAGTAAATAATATATGAATTCATTTATTATAAGAAATACCTTTAAAACAAGGTGACTTACGAAACAAAGAATCCTAATATTGTTCAGTTAACAAATTAATAACAGCTTTTAACGCCACAGTAAAGATCTCGAGTAACGGTAACACTGATATAAATCCAATTAATTATTTAATTACGACATAGAAACATATAATTATTATAATTACTGGAATATGTAAAAAAAAAAAGTATATCGTAGCAGATGAATATTAATGATTTTATTTGATTTAAAAACACAATAAAAAAAAACAACGTCAAGCATTGTTATGCGATGCAAATATATAGCCATTTACAGATTTAATAAGAAGCACTAGAAGATAGAATTAATGGTTATTGCTCAAAGGTAAGAGATGAAGGAGATATGTTAAATAATACATTCTGCACGTGACTCTCAAACACGTTGTCCCCCCCCCCCCTTCGTCCCCTAATAAATAATAATAAAGCCGTAATTCCCAATCAATTCAAACAAATATATTTATAATTTTATCACCTTACCGTCAAATTTCTTTAATTATTCATTGAATTACATATTGAATATTCCGAACTCATAAAATCACATAAATTTTACGTTCTGTGCATAGTACATACTAAGAAATTCTGTAAATAGTAACATTTCTTTTTAACCATTGGCTTGTACTTTGACGGTACCGTTGTATTTTTCGTTCATTTAAAAAAAAATGTATTATAAGTAATAATAATTATATTTATAAAATACCCAATAGCATATACAGGGTGTTTCGTATAAGTACAAACAAGAAGATATATACCCGCAATTCTACATCAAATTTTCCACCAAAAAGTTATTACAAAGGCATGGTCTATTTCCCGCTTTTCGATTAAGCATCGATTATTTTTTTGATTTTTAATCGAGAAGTTGCTTTTTCATTGAAAATTTCTATTAGAGTTAAAATAAAGAAACAACATTTTTTTTAGTTTTTACCATTAAAAAAACACTAAACTTTCAAAACGTCAGTTTTTACTTTCACTTACCTATATATGAAATATATAGTAAAGGAAAGTATTGCGATCGTGAAAAATTTCGACTTCCAACGGTTTTCAACGAAAATACACCTTTTGGGGTCCCCTGAGTCTAAATAACCAAGTCCCGCGAAATGGTCTGTGTGTGTGAACAGACTAGCTCAAAAACTATAAACCGTACGAACCTGAAACTGGGTATTTGGTGTATGTATAATATTATAATATAATATATAATATTATACATATAGCTAATATAATATATACATTGTATATGCCCGCGATGTGACAGCAAAAATTTCATTAAAATTGGTATACCGGAGGGGGTACTTCATTTAAAGAATTTTATATAATTTTTGCGTTTTTTTTTCGTTTTTCTCAAAAACGGCTCTAACGATTTTGATTAAACTCGAAATTTGATGTAAGTAAAGGCCCCCAATGTGACAGTCAAAATTTATCAATTGGAGGGGGCACTTTACTTAATAAATTGAGCCTCATTTTTACGTGTAGTTTTTATTTATTCAAAAGCGGCTTTAACGAGAAAGAGTTACCATCCTGTTTTAAGTGCTTGTTGGAACATACCTTTAATGTTTTCTCCGATCAATAACATTTTGAGCATTACGCACTTCGCCTTCTCTCATAATGCTCTCTCTCGTCTTCTCTCTGAGCAGATTTTCTAAGTTATGAATTAGTATTGTCAGTTGTGCTGAGTACTGTGGAAATTAAAAGTATAAATTATTATTTTCATGATATGCCAATATTTCGTTTCAGCTACATTTTGACATTTTACAAGATTAATAGTATTATTGCTTAAAGTCTAAGATTTATAAAGTATCTACTAATCAGTTATTTATAATTTTTTCCAGGAGTTTAGACACGCAAGATATGAGAGAGATTGGTCGGTAATCTTGAGGTGACAGTATCGAGTTATCCTTCTTCGGGGTAGGTATTATTAAAGACTTTTTCCAAATAGTTAATGTCCAGTATGCCATAGATGATTAACAATTTCTAGTAAGAAAGTCGTACCTTCTTCTGGCATCTTTTCCGACATTTCGTTAGAGATATGCCAGGTGTAGGCTTTTTCTTGCATTATGACAGAAACGATATCATATCTTCGGATTTCAAAGGATCATTGAAAGATTTGTTGTTTTTAAGAGCATTTTGTTGTTGGAATCCAATGTGTGGGTTAAGCACATTTAATTCGTTGTGGGGAACATTGGAGGAATACACTTGATAGAAATGAATCGCTAACTGTTCATTAATTTCGGAGAGGTCTGTAGTTACCGAATTTCCAACCATTAGAATTGAAAAAAGTAGTTCAAGTAAAAATCAATTCAAATTCAGAAATTTCCATTCGACAACTGACCCTCTTTTATGTCAACTGTGAAGCTGATGATGCTTTTTATAAACAGGAGCACATGACAGCACTATTTTTAGATTTAGAAAAAGCATATTAGACATTGTGGAGAAAACGAATTCTCGAAACTTTAATCCTTTAACGTCTGAGCAGTTCGAGTGTACGCAGGCCCCGTGGCCTGAGACTTAATACCGGCTGCCGTGCCCGGTGGCCTTAATGCTTTTTGTACATTCACTCTTCTTTATTTCCTTATTCATATTTTTCTTCTAAAGTTAAAGTGGATTTAAGAAATTTAATTTTTATTTTTTTAAAGTATTACTACAATATTTTAAGAAATCTAAAAATTTTTACCGTATGATATATGCCGAAACATGGCGCAGGATATAAATGGACATTGCATTCTTTGCAAACATATTTGGTTTGTGCTCTCTCTTTATTCTAACAAACAACACAGATTCTACTATTTTCTATTATAGTTGGACATAATAGAATATCTGGAATTATAGCCGCGTTGGATTATCTCCTGTTTTTCTACCACCACCACTTTTTTTTCTCTCCAGGCTAAATTTTTCAAACATTTCTTTCATCACATTCAATTGAAATTTTTGATGCAGGTAATATTAATTTGGAAAAACCCGAAATGAAGCCGATGTCAATTAGTTTACACCCCTCCGAAATTTTTGAGAAAACCATAAACCTCGTCACTGGGAACTACCGGACGGGCTGGAAACAGGGTTCGAGAAACGCAAATGCTAAGAAACTCGAAAATAATTTTCATGTCCTGTACTAATTCTAAATATGAATAAGAAAATGATGACTATTTTGTCTGCTCGCCATGCTCCTCTAATATTCATGAAATTAAAAAAAATAAGTGTAGAAACGTACCTAAGCAGGCATACTTAAATATAATTTTTAGAACTGTAATATTAATTTTTTTATATATCTGTGTATTTTATAACATTTTTAAATTATATACTATATTTTTTTTAAGAGTTGTAACCTAAAATTTATGAATGTTCCATGCCTAAATAATGACACGATAAATCCGAAAGTGAAGAGTAAAAATTCAATTTTTGTTTTAAAAGATATATATAAGGTGGTTTTACTGGGGGTTTTATCCTACTACTGGGGGTTTTATCCTACTACTGGGGGTTTTATCCTAGTGCAATAGTAAAATGGAAAGAGTTAAGAAATCAATTAAAATAAGGTCCGCAGTTTCAGTTTTATAACGCTGAAGCGGGCGGAAACTGATACGCAGGCCACAGGGACTGCAGCGCTCGAACTGATATATCAGTCAACTGGCGTTAAAGGGTTAAAATCAATTGAGGTAAAAGGACGTATGTGGAATTATATTAAAAACTTTCTGTCTAACAGGGAATTCTGCGTCTGGAATCTCATCAACTTATCCGCTAGAATACCGAACGCCACAAGCTTTCCCCTCTTCCATATTGCTATTAATGAAATAACACAACTGATTCGAAAAGCAGTAAAATGCCTAGTGTTTGCAGACGATATTTTAATCGACCGAAGTAAAGCACTAGAGTTCACGAAATGGAAGATGCAAGAAGCGATTCATGAAATAGAAAGATGGCTGACAAAAGCGGCTTCAAAAATATTGTCAACGAAGACAAGAGCCATGCATATCTGTCCCAATAAAAAAATAGGCTGTGTTAAATTCACAAAAACAAACGGTCATACTTATGTGGGTAATCCTTCATTCAGGAATTGCAGGTAACGAAAAAAGCTGAGCATGCTGCTACCCAGGCCAAAGAGATCCAGTGATCCAACGGTTACCAAACTCGAACTTGTCACGGAACACAGTGGTCCCAATCCAGCATTCATAGTGCAAAAAATACTTAACGTTGACGGATTTCGTTCAAACTTCAAATATTTATTGATGGGTTAAGAAGATGTTTAACATAAGGCACATACAAATAGCGAATGGTAGGGTACATTCTATTTTTACTTCCACTTACCTATATATGAAATATATAGTAAGTGAAGTATTGCGATCGTGAAAAATTTCGACTTCCGGTTTTCAACGGAAATACACGTTTTGGGGTCCCCTGAGTCCAATTAACCGGGTCCCGCGAAATGGTCTGTGTGTGTGTGTGTGTGTGTGTGTGTGTGTGTGTGTGTGTGTGTGTGTGTGTGTGTGTGTGCGTGTGAACAGACTAGCTCAAAAACTATAAACCGTGCGAACCTGAAATTGGGTATTTAGGATATGCATATGCCCGCGACGTGACAGCAAAAATTTCATCAAAATTGCTCAAAGGGAAGGGGTACTTTATTTAATAACTTTTAAGTTTTTTTCAATTTTCTCAAAAACGGCTCTAACGATTTTTATCAAACTGGGTATTTGATGTATGTATATGCCAAAGATGCGATAGCCAACATTACATCAAAATTGATCAACCGGAGGGGGGACTTTACTTAGTAAATTTTGTATCATTTTCACGTGCTTTTTTTATTTACTCAAAAAAGGATTTAACGATTTTGATCAAACTGGGTATTTGATGTATGCATATACCAAAGATGTGATAGCCAACATTTCATCAAAATTGGTCAAACAGAGCGGGCACTTTATTTCATAATTTTTTTCCAATTTTTACCTTTTTTTCGATGATCTCAAAAACGGCTTTAACGATTTTTATCAAATTCGTCATGTTTAATGAAAATTAGGTGTTCTTTAATATCAGGTAAGCTTTAGCATTATTAAAATGTTCTGAGGGGGTTTTTTGGGGGGGGGGGTTAGGGCCTTTTTTGTTTGTTTGTTTCCTATAAAGTACCTTTGTTTTTGTTTATTTGGAAAATTAACTGTCTCTCGTTACGCCTTAAAATAAGAAATGGCTAAATATGAGATATGATAAAAATAAAGAAAACATAAAGAGGAGAAAAAATGAAAAATATTCAATCAACTCATAAAACTCGTTGAGACCACGCATGCGGAGTACGCCTTTAATGACAGACCAGTGTTCATAATTAAAGCCGTTCTGTTAACTTGAGAAGTGGCAATTAACAAAACGCATTAATTTGTAATCTAAGTAAGTTGGTAAGTGAAAGTTGTGTGTTGCGCGCACGCACCAGATTTTTATAATTACTTTTCGTTGACGATTTCTTTCAAACTTGATGTTATGTTTATTGAAGGTTTGAGCAGATGTCTAACATTAGTTACATAAAAATAGGACTAGCTAGAGCTAATAATGTTACATATAATATTGTTAGTCTTGATTAATATACCCACAAGAAAAATGCAGAGGAATAGAATAACACAAACTACTAATTAAATAGGTTCTACAGAAAGATATTCAGTAATGTACTTAAAGTCTTGTTTCAAACTTGGTATTTCGGTTTAGTTATTTATTCGATTTCAAGAAAAAATTATCTCTATTTTTATGATTATTTTCAATACTGCATAAAAAACAAACAAGATAATCTAGAAATATTACCATATACTCCCTGAAAATATAATAGAAATTCATGAAAATAAAATAGTTTTAAAATGAAAATGCAGATTATTTTATGCCATCAATGCAAACATTTGGAAAATGACTATAAAAAATATATTTTGATACTGTAAAATAAGTGGATTACATAATCTATAAAAGATTATACAAATTAAATAAACAAAATTATAGAGAAACAGAAAAATAACCGCGGCCGCGTTTAATATAATTATTTTATGCAGCAGTCTGTTACCTGGGAACCGGGTTTTTCCTGGAATTTCCTCTCTCATGACTCTGGATGCAAGTTGCTGCAGCAAAACTTTACATGGTTAGTTTTGTACTTAAATATGCTATGTCATGGTATAAATGCTTACATTAAACTCGTTGGAACTTATATTTTAAAACCTTCATGAAGTTTTAGGTTTGAAGAAACAAACATGGCGAGTTTGAAAAACTTCAAGTCTACTAAAAAAAATCGTTCGGCATTCTTTGATATGCCGTTTTATAGAGAATGTATTGTAGTTTGAGGGTAATAAAATTATTTAAAAAAAAATTTCTTTATATTAAAAATAACATACATATGCACAATACACTTTCCAATTGAAATAGGGTACTTAAGAATGACAATGTTTGAAAAATCATTGCGGCCAAACGAATCAAAATTATTCAAAACCAATATAACTTATTAGCAGCAGGTATCCTGTAGATATATAGGTAAAATTATCATTTTTTTAAAAAAAAGTTGATTTTTCGAATTTCTGCACTGATTGCTGGATTGGGACCACTGTGCGGCAGAGGACTGGACTAAAGAAGATACAAATGAATTTCTAAAAGAGTTGGGCAAAGTTGGGCGACATAAAATCTGAAATAAAAAAATGGAAAGCAGGGAAAAGAAATTCAAGAAGGGAGGAAATAATTTTATGTCGTTATCTCATAGGCCATTGCAAACTACCACACGAATTTCTCTTGAAACAATTAGAACCACCTATATCGAAAATGCTCCTCAATAATTAGCCTAGAACACATTTTAATGGATTGTCTCAGATATCAAATTACGAGATCTGGTAAAAAAATTTAAGAAAATTACATGATTTATTGATAGACGATGAACACAACGTTAAAAAGGTTTTACATTTTTTAAGAAAAACCTGTTTATACCGATAAATATAGTATTGAAAAAATAAAATGCCAATGACACTAAATGACAGAGGCAAAATGCAATAAATAAAAAAAATAGTAAAATTAGTTTTAAATTTTTTGTTGTGAAAAATATTCAATAATCCACCCCCCCTTCACGGGTAAGGATTAGAAATTTTTATTAGACAAAAAAGAATTGTTTATGAGCAAATGACACATAATTTTAATTACTTCAAATCATTCATAAAAGATAACTGAGTCAAATAAAGCTATATAACAATATAACCGTAATCGGATTACTGATGTGCTTAAAAAGGATCTTGGTTACATCTAATTTATCACCAACTCGATTAATCAAAGTCGGGAAAAAAGGTTTTTATCTAACAATGCGCCATTATTATTAACCATAAAACTATTATGTAGACGGAAAAATGTAAATCATACCTCATGGGATTTTCATCAAAGAAACTTCAGAATTTAATACGAACCAGGCTGCAGATGGCTAGGTACGTCACTGAACACAACAAAATAGGTTTAGAGATGAAGTGTTTAGATAAGTTGGAATTTATTTTTTTTGTGGCGGACCCACAGAACAAAGCTTGACTTCCCAATCCTTGTTAGAATAGGTTGGTGTCACTTCTAGAGACTGAAATATATTAAAAGTATTCGTGAAGAATAATATAATGACATGAAGTGATGTAACTAGAATAGAAAGTGCTGAAGCTTTTTGTGATATACATAGTATGGTGTAAAGAAAATATAACAAAACCAATTAGATTATACCATTTACAGAATTATTGATTGCTTAAACCACAAAGGTCTCACTATATTTAGAAAGCAGTATAAGCAGAAAAATGATCGATATATCGAAGCTAATAGTAGCATATGCGCTGTCACAGAAAATACTGAATTTTACTTTACTAAATGAAAACAGGATGAGATAACACAACAACGAAGTCACTTAACTTAAAAAAAAAACAACAACAGGGGAAAAATCCGAGACGGTATTTTTCCATCGAAGGGTCACAGAGGGTGACACAAACAAAACTATTCCACAAGCGACCTTGCATTGGGTACTGCGAACGAAATTTAGGCATGACCTAGGAATCAATATAATGTAATCACCGACGAACGGAATCGGGTGATGTTGTTGCCAAAGGTCAGGGAAAGATTAAGACACATCGTGTGTCAGAGAGTGTGTGTGTGTATACATAGGGGGGGAGGGGGGGGCACAATGAAACACAAAAGTTTCTTTTGCCCATAGCACCCCACCTGAGACTTTATATTCATTCTTTTATTTTTTCCATGTTACCTTAGGATCTAATCTATGTAAGAAATGAGTTAAACATTATTTCATGCATCATGTGTGACAGTTTCACATGGCCAGAAGTTTTAAATAATTCAGCACTTGAACCGGCATGAAACCTGACATGGTTCTCACCACCTGATCCAGTAATTAAATGTTAAGGAAACCAGTTGACTGATTGCCTGAGAGATAATGATCAATATCTTTCTAAGTAGGAAATATTCGTATAATGAAAATATTTTAACACCTCCATCCCGGATTGTGAAGAAACAGTACGTTAAAATAGACCTTCATTCAGAAACAGGTACACGAACAATTATGGAAAGTAGGTAAGGATATGCAAACCGTATTTTTTTAATTCTTAAAGCCTATGACCGTGTGGAGAGATTTCTTTCGAACTAGGAGTTCCCGGGAATTTAAGTCATATTGACGAAGGCATATTCAAATGACCGTACCATAATATCGTGATTTGATACACGGAGAAATGTTTGTTTGTTTGTTCAACGTCCCTTTATGCCACACTAAGGCTAATCGGAATATGCTACAGTTGGAGTCCTAAATTTTGGCTATCCAGGTTTAATTAGGATAGGGATCTTTAACGAGTACCTGACATCGTACAGGCTCGGGACCTCCATTAACGTCCTATCCGAGGGACGGCATGGCTAGGGATTTTTTTCTCCCATTAAAAAATCCTAGGGCCACCGTGGGGCGCAAACCTGCGACCTTTAGTATTGTAGGTTGCCATGCTAACCACAGGACCACTGGTGACCCCCCTCTAAGTAGTTTGGTAAATGAAAGTTGTGTGTTGCGTGCTTTAGTTCCATGATAGATTTTTGAAGGCAATATAAAGTGGTTTTAGAGGAACAGTAATCGTTCTCAAATAGTAATCGTTCTTCGGAAAGGCATAAGAGACATTTTAAAATTAACTTTTAATTTACTATGAGCCTATTTAATTTACTATGTTTTCCTATAAACATATATAAATAATAAATAAAGTACCTTTGACTTTATTTATATGGAGAAATTGACTGTTCCTCATTAAGCCTAGAAATAAAAAATTGGATAAATATGAAGCATAAAAAAAAAAAAAAAAAATCGAATAAATATAAATAATAACATGTTGAACCCACACATGCGCAGTACGCCTATAATGACATAACATTGTTTATAAGTAAAGGCTTTCTGCTCATGGAAAAGAGTCAACATTGTTTGTTTGTTTAACGTCACTTTATGCCACTAAGGCTAATCGGACGATGCTAACAGTGGGAGTAAATTTTGCCTATTCAGGTATAATTAGGATCGGGGTCTTTGTAGTACACCGTACAGGCTCGGGACCTCCATTTTACGTCCTATCTGAGGGACGGCATGACTAGGGTTTTTTACTCCCATTAAAAAATCCTAGGGCCACCACTGGGTGCGAACCTGCGACCTTTAGTATTGTAGGCTGCCATGCTAAACACTACAGAAAAAGAATATTTGCGCAATCTTATCTTATCTGTAAGAATGCCTACTTTTTTTATATTATTCGTACCTAAGTTATGATCGATCAACAATGTGCAAATGGTTTCGGTCCTTTTTAACTTGAGATATATATGACTAGCTGGTGAGACAAGGAATTAATGCTGGCTCTAAAAAGAAATCACAGGAAAAACGAACGTATCAGAGCACAATGTCCATACAAGCAGAAATAATTCGGAAAATAAAATGTACCACTTTGATGGACAGTATCTTTGATCAGATACTTTGACAAGAATCATGAAGCGTAGAAGCTGAGTACTTGCAAAGTAATTGACAAGGCCTAATGTTAGGAAATTAAAAGTAATAAATTACCACAAGCGGCTTCCATGAAGGGCTACCCAAGGTCCCGACCTCGCCCGAGTCCATCATAACCCGCCGGCTGCAACGCGGCTCGACCCTAAACGTTAGCTGTCTAAGTCGGGGGTGGACCTTCTGGTCTTCCACGGTGAACGAATACAAGAGAATAGAGGGGAAATGCTGAACCGAAGAATTGGTATCAGGATAAATGCGTCTGATGTATGTTAGAATGCCCTGAAGATAATCCAAAATTCTGCACTTAAGGGACTTAAGATCAACCAGTTCCTGATAGTTATCAGTGTTTCATACTAAATCTAGAAAAATATACTTAAAGGCCTGTTTACACGTTATGTTTTTGGAACCAAACGTTGCTTCAATTTTTGACCGAACAAATAGACCTGTTTATACATTAAGCATTTTTTGTAATCAATTTTGGGATGAAAACTTTGTAGTCCATTAATTACCCGTTTAAACTTTAAAAATTGATAAAAAACTTGACCAACTTTTGTTTCCAAACTTCGTTCCACTTAACCGTTTAAACAGGCTTTAAGGGAGGTCAACATGCAAAGATAAAATTGATGGGATCAGTACTGTAGTTTTCTGAGATTTTTTATACTGTAGCCACCAAAATATACTTACGTATCGTCAACATGCAAAGATGAAAAAAACTCCTAGAGATTTTCTCTCAAGTTACAATTGGACGATTGGTAACGGAGTTCATAAATCTTTATTTCAAGCTTAGTTATTCCAGCATTTGGAAAATATCGAAGACTGAAAAGAGGAGTGCTTGAAGCTGTTTAAGAACGCAGGATGGATCAAAGATAGGATAAAGAAGAAGTTAGAGGAGCACTAAATCACATTTATAGCACTATTAATGGGCTGGGGCAGTGATCCGAGGAATGTCAAATTTATCTAAAACTCTATTAATCAAAGAGGGCTAAAGAGATTTTTATGAACTAAGACGCAATTATTATCAACTATAATAAAACTATTAAGCAAATTTAATGAAAATCGATCAATCAACCAAATCCAAAGATGATAATAATAGAATTGCCCTATTCGTCAAAGCAACAATTGACAATTCATTGAAGACCAATGACCTTTTCGATGACATCTTAGATTCATGAGAGATTTATTTCCGTTAATTTTGTAAAATAATTAATTCTCCACCTCTTCGGTTTTAATCAGGGAAGTACTGCTTTCGCCAATTCTTTACGAGCAGAATTCTTTAGGTTGAATGCAAAGAATTGTATTCTAAAATAAGTAATAATAAAAAATATAAATAAAAGAATATCATGTAATACTAAATAAGAATAAAACGAATTAAGACTTAAATTTGAAGAAGTCATTTGAGAAACACAACATGCCCACATATTTATGGAAAACGAAAAAAAGGTTCAACTTTTGTTCAAAATGATTAGCGGAACTTTAATTATTTTCTCTGTCTTGGAGAATCCTCTTGAACAGCCCAATGGACTCTCAACAGACAAAAAGAAAAAAAAAGAACATTTTTTGAACATCACGTATTTCTCAAACCAATGATTTGGTTCTAGTAAGACACTTTACGTATTTATTAAATTTTTCGTTATTTTTATTGTTTACCAGTTTACTAGCAATTTAAACCTTAATTCCGAATTCTTTACCATTAAAGAAAGGTACATCCCTGGTTTTAATATCATATCGCGTCCATAATATTTATATATTGGTAAATCCTTTGTGATGAATGAATTTACAAAACTTTTATATGAAATATATAGTAAGTGGAAGTATTGCGATCGTGAAAAATTTCGACTTCCGGTTTTCAACGGAAATACACGTTTTGGGACCCCCTGAGTCTAAATGACCAAGTCCCGCGAAATGGTCTGTGTGTGTGTGTGTCTGTGTGTGTGTGTGTGTGTGTGTGTGTGTGTGTGTGTGTGTGTGTGTGTGTGTGTGTGTGTGTGTGTGTGTGTGTGTGTGTGTGTGTGTGTGTGTGTGTGTGTGTGTGTGTATGTGAACAGACTAGCTCAAAAACTATAAACCGTGGGAACCTGAAATTGGGTATTTAGAGTAGGTATATGCCCGCGATGTGACAGCGAAAATTTCATCAAAATTGCTCAAAGGGAGGGGGTACTTTATTTAATAACTTTTTACGTTTTTTTCGATTTTCTCAAAAACGGCTTTGATTAAACTGAGTATTTGATCTATTTATATGCCTGAGATATGACTGTAGAAATTTCATCAAAATTGATTAACTGGAGGGGGGACTTTACTTAATAAATTTTGTATCATTTTCACGTGTTTTATTTATTTACTCAAAAATGGCTTTAACGATTTTGATCAAACTGGGTATATGATGTATGTATATGCCGGAGATACGACTGTAAAGATTTCATCAAAATTGATCAACCGGAGGGGGGACTTTACTTAATAAATTTTGTACCAATTTCACGTGTACATATTTTTTATTTACTCAAAAACGGCTTTTTTACTCAAAAAAGGCTATAACGATTTTGATCAAACTGGGTATTTGACGTATGCCAACATTTCATCAAAATTGGTCAAACGGAGCGGGTACATTATTTCATAATTTGTTTTCCAATTTTTACCTTTTTTTCGAAGATATCAAAAACGGCTTTAACGATTTTTATCAAATTCGTCATGTTAAATGAAAATTAGGTGTTCTTTAATATCAGGTAAGCTTTATCATTATTAAAATGTTCTGAGGGCGCTTTTTTTTTGGGGGGGGGGGGTCTTTTTTGTTTGTTTGTTTCCTATAAACTACCTTTGTTTTTGTTTATATGGAGAAATTAACTGTCTCTCGTTACGCCTAAAAATAAGAAATGCTAAATATGAGATATGATAAAAATAAAGAAAACTTAAAGAGAAAAAAAATAAAAATATTCAGTCAACTCATAAAACTCGTTGAGCCCACGCATGCGGAGTACGCCATTAATGACAGACCATTGTTCATAATTAAAGCCGTTCTGTTCATTTGAGAAGTGGCAATTAACAAAACGCATTAATTTCTAATCTAAGTAAGCTGGGAAGTGAAAGTTGTGTGTTGCGCGCACGCACCAGATTTTTTCACTTTAATGGGCCTTTTGTTATAATGAGATGCATACTTGAAAAATGTGTAAGTTGTATATAAAAAGCCACTCTCCGCCGCAAACCATTTCTTCACACACTACATGATTCAGTCTGTAAATCAATTAGATACATTCTTATTATAGTTCTAAGTAAAAATCGATACCTTGTGGAAACAAAAGATGGCAGAAAAATATTTAACGTTTGAAATTCAAACATATTCCTGATTATAACCGTGTCAAGGCCAGAGAAGCATGTCTCAACATCAACAACATGCTAACTTATGCGTTTCAGTGCAACTAAAATAGACCAGAAATAACGAATATAGAACAAAATTCACCAAATAATTGTGTCGTTAAGACTATTCTCAGAAATTGTCTTACACTCCTACATAAATTATATTTAAGAGATATTCCTGTCAAATTAATAGCATCCGGCGAGTTTTACTAGCTCTAAATAAATTTTACAAGAATGTGCAATACTTAAATTACTTTTCTAACTGCTTTTCTTTTAATTATTAAGGTTCTCACTGGTCGTTTACTAAAGAGAGGAACTCAGTAAACGTTGAAAATTTAATTTTTTTTTTATCACTCGGAAAAAACATTTTTTATAATGGTATAAAATACTGATCCTTGGAAGCTAAATTGATTAGAGCGCTGCATTGATCGAGAGATACGGTTTCGAATCCATGACTAACCTTTTCTCTTCAGATAAAATTATTTTAAAATATCTAAATAATGCTATTAAAAATTTAATTAATGTTTAATATGACAGTACGTCAATTTGATTTCAACAAAGGCTATTTAAGAGAAAAGAAGGTTGACGTGCCTGGTTATGGGATTCACCGCTGATGTTAAGACCCTGGTTCGAATCCCATGGCCATGGCCATCTTTCAGATAAAATGATTTAAAACATTTTTAGAAAGTTCTATAGGAAGGATACAAATAAGAAAGCTTTTCTATACGCTTTAAAAAAAGTAGAAAACTATGTAGAGAAATGAACTAACACACCATTTTTGCAATATCATCTTCTGACATCATTAAAAACATCGAGACCATAGATGACACATTTCAAATCAAAAGAATATAGGATGCAGAACACAGATATGAATTACTATATGATATAGAACGCTCTAGAATATACTACATCAAGAATATATTTCCAGTACCTAGTTAGATACAATTTGAATCCAAAAAAAAAGAACTTGAGAGTAAAATTAAAAAAAAAAAATCAGAAACTATGTCAAATTACTAATCCATAAATCACGTTATAAAAAAAATGTAAATTTGAGACTGAATTTAGAAATAGGGCATGCGTCAGAAGAAGAAAAACCGGTCGGTCAAATAGAACCGATTCGGTGGATTGATGCCAAAAATACTTTTTTTTTCACTTCCTTTTATGAAACTACTATTTAAATAATATAATCGCTAATGATATGCAGTCCAAACAAATAAGAAGTTAATAAAACCAATGATACATCATACATAGAGTATTTTTTTTTAAATATATATGAAATCATCAATAACAAGTGTGTATATAATACTAGGTTGTTACAAAAGTCCTTGTTCACAAAATTAAATTTATTCAAATGTGAGTACAAAATTTACAAATCAAATTTATTCTTCAAAATACAGTCCATCATTTTCAACTACTTTAACCCATCTTTCAGCCAAAAGTTGTATTTGACGACTGAAGGACGACCTGATCTAGGTTCATCTTCAAGGCTTGTATTCCCAGAATTAAACCGCCTGAACCAAAATGCGGCCGTGTTTCGATGCACCACACTTTCCCCTTCCACTCCACAAATTTCCTCAGCTGAGGCCTTTGCACTAAAACCTTTTTTCCAATAACGCCTAAGAAGATCGCGGATGACAAATTTTTCTTCCGACATTTCTAGTGAAATTTAATAAACTGAATGAAAGGCAGGGACAGTTGGCGTACATAGATAATTAGAGGATTAGTTAATGTAAACATTGACATAAGAATTGTATTCGTCAGAGATTAAATAAGGATTAAATTAGAGACCTCAATGTAAACAACTTGATATGCACAAGGACTTTTGTAACAACCTAGTAACTTAGAGTACAGTAATATAGTAACCTAAGAGGACAGGAACTTCAAAGTTATGCACTTCGTAGAAATTTATTCCAACCTCTTTGTTGTAGGGCATGATTATGAGAATGATGTACTCCCGAAATGTCGCCATACGCCATTTTGGTGGCTTACAACTCATACGACTTTTTATCAATATTGTATCACTAAATTTTGGATTGGATTAACAAACTATCCACAGTGCTTCTTGGTCTACGTTTCTTTCTTATTTCTGTGTTTGGTACGCGGTACAGTCTCGACACTTCACTATTTCTCCAAAAATCCATTTCCAAGACTTAGAACCTTAGAGGACAATACCTTCAACTATCGATTTATGTATTTCTTTCTTGTTTATCAATGTCAGCCTACCAACTGCTTCCCTTTTTGTACTTTATGCTGGATATCTTTATCGTATGTAAATTCAATATCCATAATATACTCAATCCATTTACATTTTATTACATTAGAATTAATATACAATGATTACATTTCATGTTAATATAAAATTTAAAAAAGGGAGTCGCTTCCAAGCGACTCCGTGGTGTAATGGTTAGCATACCGCGCATGTCACGCGGAAGACATGTTCGATTCCCGGCGGAGCCAAATCTTTTCTCTTCAAAAATAAATAATTTAAAAAATCGACGAACGTCAAGAGATGCCCAAAATTGGACAAAAATTGTCCATCTCCTGTAAATACTCGCAAAACTTCTGAGATCGTGGGGGAGGTGTCAGTGAAGAGGAAGGATTTGGCACCGTTTGGAAGCGACTCCGTGGTGTAATGGTTAGCATAACGCGCATGTCACGCGGAAGACCCGGGTTCGATTCCCGGCGGAGCCAAATCTTTTCTCTTTAAAAATAAATTATTTAAAATAATTTAAAAAATAGGTGGTTATCCACAATAATGGTTAAATTAATATGAAAGATAGAATAGAAAGATGGCATCGATGATTGGATTAAGAAACTACCCACAGTGCTTCTTGGTCTACGTTTCTTTCTTATTTCTGTGTTTGGTACGTGGTCCAGTCTCGACACTTCACTATTTCTCCAAAAATCCATTTCCAAGACTTAGAACCTTAGAGGACAATACTTTCAACTATCGATTTATATATTTCTTTCTTTTTTATCAATGTCAGCCTACCAACTGCTTCCCTTTTTGTACTTTATGCTGGATATCTTCGTCGTATGTAAATTCAATATCTATAATATACTCAATCCATAATATACATTAGAAAGAATATACAATGATCACATTTCATGTTAATATAAAATTAAAAAATAGAAAGAAAGGGACAATATATATTTAAAAAAAAAAAAGTACATAAATAGGAAGAGAGAAAAAAAGAAATACTTATAGGAGGTAGACACTTAAAGACTAAAGCTAGTTTGCACTTCTAATGTACTTCTGACAAGGATATCAGAAAATAAGCTTCATTTTTAAGCTTAAACAGCATCTGCTTGGGAAGTTAGGAGGCGATGAAATAGGTGGAATTTAAACGAGGACTGAGAAGGAGGATGTTGTACAGTAGATCGAGGGAATACCCGAGGGTTGTGGAACGAGCGAGAAATGATCTATGTGTTTTTTTGTTTTGTTTTTTGTGAGAATTATAAAGATGGGAAGGGCGTGATATTGTTTTCTGTGAAGGAGCAGAGGACTTGAGTTCAGGAGGCTGTGGATATCATATGAGTGGTAAAATATCATATGAGAACTGTATCATATATGTTAACAGACAGATATATACATAAAATTATAAATCAATCTAGAACTTTATACAAGAATCTGAGGGTAGGCTGCAAATGATCCTAAGTTTTTTAACTATCGAATTTTTAAAACATTCAATATTACGTTAGCTTACAAAAAATAAAATAAAAATAAACATAAAAATAACCACGTGCTCAGCTGTTCAAAACCTGATTTTCGCTCAGATGGCCTTTCCTATAAAAGGGATTTCAAGGGCATAGCCACCAACAACCACAAGTAGCAACCTCCATGATTTAATAATACGACTAAGGGTCTGGCCACACATGTCCGCACCGTAGCAATAATACAGGTTATGTTCAGAATATTTTTAATTTAACTTACATATTACCTTTAGTTATGCCTAAAGTGGCCTGTGTCTGACATGTGTGGCTTGAACTTTAAGCATAACTAAAGGTAATATGTAAGTTAAATTAAAAATATTCTGAACATAACCTGTATTATTGCTACGGTGCGGATCCGGTGCGGACATGTGTGGCCAGACCTTTATACAATAATGTAACGTTAAACCGATAAGCAAATAAAAAAAACATATGGCGTAACCTCCCGGACCGCTTGTTGTAACAAAATAAGCGGTTGGAACGAACTGTTTGTGTCTAGATCTTTCCGTGATAGCTTAGAACTGCCCACATTGTTCTAGGATATTCCAGGCCTGACTATTTACGATTTTTTTATTTATGATTTTATGTAAACAATGTAAATAAGTGATTTTTATTATATTCTATATTTTATTATATTATATTTTTTATTATATTTACTATATTTTAGCCTATTATAATTGCTTTTGTATTTAGCAACTAATTAGTTTTCACTTGATTTTCTTTTGCGCTTGCGTTACTAAAATATGTATATTTTTTACTGATAAGAAAGCTGTGTTTTTAAGCAACTCAATATAATTGAGCAGCCCCACTTTTGTCATATATTTTGATAATAAAGTGTTTCTCTCTTAAGGAGCAGTGACTGAACGAGTTAGTCGAAGTAGATGTCTGTGTCTTGACTGTGTTGCTCAAGTCATACGATTGTGTGTGTTATAAAGTTATCATTTTTGTAACCTGCTCAATTGTTTAAGTTGTAATAATTCGTTGGAATTGTGATAACTGTATATTTCTGTTAAATAAATATTTGCTACCCACATAAGTGTTACAATAATAATACAAAAATTAAATAAATAAAAAACAAGGTTTATTATCTACATAGAGAGTAGCTTATATACAAACTCGGCCAGATGTATACGGAAACTTTCCCAGGAGCATGAAAATACTTTTTGTTGTTTTCACATCCTTACAAAGTAACTTTCCTTCACTTTCTTGCGGTTTTGCCTGATTGTTTAATATATACGTTGTTTTTTAGTCTTTTAAGTTCGTATAATGTACTTAAAGTAGTTTACATCTATTTATCCAGTCAAATCCGGTTAGTAGCCGAAATATTGCCCAAAATAATTTCATTAATAACGAAATATATCTTTTCTCGGATATTGGAAGATTTTTTTTTAGAAAAGAAATATACCTCAAAAGAGACGATCAGAATTATAAACATCTTTCGAACACCTTAAGGTTAATCAGTTAGTAACTTTGTATTATAATATTTATAATTAAAAATGATTAGATAGTGCTATATATATTTCTTCATGCCCATACAAGCCTGAAGTGATAAGATCAGCTTCAAGACATCAGCAACTTCAGCACTTACTGAATAGACACTCGAAGCATGCAATCAATTACAGAAGTGATTCTACAAACCATTAAACTCATCTCCCACCAATCCTTACAATAAATTGTTAATGCTTCTTATTTTCTAAAATAAATAAAAAATGAAAAAAAAGTACCCACATAGAGTCGAATGAGTCCTATGAATTCGATTTACCCTGAATCAAAAATATAGGTATTCTACTTATTCTTTAATAAAACTCCATAAAAAACTCCAGGCAAAGACGAATCCATTTGTTTCCAACCTTTTTTCCTCTACTGTTTCTGACGATTCTCTAAGGCGCATGGAAAAGAATATACTGGAGGACACTGGACTTTCCAACCGGGAACTATTATTTAACACATTCGATGCGGACCCAGTAGATCTACTGGCCATGCTGCGTAGTTTATGACTTCACTAGAAACGCTCGTGAAGGGGGATTTTTACAATTCTTCGGCTAATCCGGTATATTTCGCGTCAGTTACTTTACTGCCGGAATTCGCCCAAGAATTGTCAAAAATCCCCCTTCACGAGCGTTTCTAGTGAAGTCATGAACTACGCAGCATGGCCAGTAGATCTACTGGGTCCACATCGAATGTGTTAATAGCTATAAATGTTTCGTTTCCCTACCATGTTGTTCATGTTATTATTATTATATATTTTTTACAGCTCACATTCACTTGTATATTTTTCGTAGCTATATACAGATTTCTTCAAATGAGGTTGACTAGATTAAGACTGAAACCCTAATTAACAGAATTTTTTTAAAGAAAATAAAAAGACAGAATCAGTATTTTTAAAATCAAACAAAGCATTATCGACAACATATCAGATCAAAAGATAGGAAGTATAGAAAGGAAACAAAATTTAACATGGCTCTGATGTCTGACCAGTACAACCTTACGTCATTACACACAATAAAGAAAGTGTAGTTTATTAGTTCGCATGGATTTCGCTATTTTCCACTTCCTTGATAGATTTTTCATCTAATAAGAGTGTTCTGCGTGTAGAATGAATGATTGAGCAAATATATAACTATGCCCGACAAATCCTATACTCGATCTTTCATTCGATTTTTAGATTTAACAGACCGAAACTGCAAAAAGTGATTCTCGACGTCGCGAATAAAACTGACGACTTTCATGTCAAAGGGTCGGTATATATACTGAGAAAAAGAAAAAAGAAATAGCTCAAAAAAATAATAATAATTTACATCAATAACCTATTTATGTCCTGGATACAAGGTCTTCACGACGAATTTGCAGTTGTTCTTCCACAGCCCAAGTGAGTACCTCGGCTCTTTTCTTTTGACCTTTTATCGTTCTGACGGAATCAGAAGTGTCCTTAAGACGTTCAGCGGGCAATCGGATGATCGGAAAAGTTTTCCGATCCATAAAAAGGCTATGTTACCTAAGAGGCTGCATATATAGAGACCGTAATATTCTAATAAGAAGTGCTATCGAATGTTCAAGTTCAATCCTTCATAGCATCGTTGCAAATACACAGAAAGGATTTTGACTTCAAGCACAGTTAGGTTTCAAATCAATTATGGTAATAGCAAATAAAGAATTGAAAAAAAAAAAAGGAATAGCCTGCCAAAATTTTATGCTACAAGGTCTAATGTATATTAATACCTCTGACTTTCATTTTAAACAAATAAAAATTCAATTGTCAGTTCTCCCAATTTCAAGTTGTTCAGCTGACTTACCTTGTATGTATTGAGTATGGTATAAATTAGGAGAACTTCGAAACCTAACGATAGGTTAAAATAATGATCAGGATTTTCAGTTTGAAAATATTAACATCAACTATCGTAAAGATTAACAGTTGACTATCTCTCACCTCTACAATTGTCTAAATATTGGGAACAAATAACGAAGAGATGGGTCTAACAGCATCACCACAGACAGCACTTCAACATCACCCATCTGGACTCAGCTAGTAGATCACCTCACCATGACCACCCCGCACAACGGTCAATGTCTACAATCTGAGTCTTTGTATCTTACCTTGACTCAGAAGCCCTGATGAAGATCCACAAGTTGGATCGAAACGTTGGCTTTCGATAATTAAAAAAAAATTTCAAACTGAAAATCCTGATTATCACTTAACCTATCGTAAAGATTAACAGTTGACTACCTCTCACCTCTTCAAAACTTAACGTTCCACATGGACAACTTTTATACTTGAGTCTGAATATTTAAGTATCAAATTCTGAACTATGATCATCATCTTATTGTAAGAACAAAATCTATATTGAAGTTTTAAATAAAAAAATAAATGTAAATCAATAAAAGATTTATTTATTACGGTTAATATTTAAAAAAAAAAAAACAAATATTTTTTCTTATTCGTTCAAGAAAGGTATAAATTAGAGGACATCTTCAAAACCAAACGTTGAGGAATCAAGTTACATACTTCAGGAAATCTGACCATGATCTTATTTTTCGGAACAAAATATATTTGGAAGTCTTCAGATAAAAAAAAAAAAAAAAATCAATTAAAGTTTTATTTACTACTGGGACAAATTTTAAAAGAAAATAACAATAAAACTTACATTTTTTTTAAAACCAAATATAGATAGGAAATCACAACTTTTTAAATATTTAAGTCACATACATTCTGAAACTTTTTTTTTTAATGTCATTGTCAAAAATATAAATTAATAATAATATGTAATATGGACGTTAGAGCTTTCAAGTGCTTAACTTCTCCTGAAATTATCAAGTGGTCGTACATTGTCATTAATGTTAAAATATAGTAGATTTACTTAAGTTAATAAGTAATAACGGAGGTTAGAATGTTACCGGTTGAAGGCTGTAGTAAATAACATTAGAAAACTACGCACTTTCAAAATGCAACACGAACGCCTACTTATGATTTCTGACTTTTATGTTAACGTAATACTAGTTACATGCATACATATATGTATACGTTCTGACGTTAAACTATGATAGGAGTACTACTAATAGGTGCTTTGGAAAAATAAAAAAATACAATTTCTATGTTAATCAGACAATCCATGAAGCGTAGATAATCCATTAATATTAATGAATTGTGTGAAAAGTCAAATTTACATTAAAAAAAAAATAATAAAAAGAGAATTGAATAAAACTAGTTATATGCTTAAGCAGTGTTCAATGTCATGATTTATTTTACATTATTTTTCACACAGTACGGTCACAAAATTTAAATTTTTTACATAATGAAGGTACATTTTACAAATGTACATAATGTATGTAATTTTACAAATGTATGTAAATTTTTAACAAAATATATAAATATTTCTGAACAGTGGGAAATAAATAAAATATCCTTTTCTCAAACTTATAACTTTTTATAAAATTTTTGACAAGAAATTATCTTCCATAATAAATACATTTTCTCCCTACAGTTTTATTTTTTCCTATACACAGTTCATAAAAAGATGTCCTTTTACTGGATGAAATAAAAGGACTACTAATGAATTCTGCGCGTTAAGTCTGGACTGCCTTTTACGGTGAAATAAATCAGACTTAGAAACCCAAAAAACTTACTCATATTCTATTTTTAATTTTTTTTATCTCGTTGAGTAGACGGCTGGTAACAACGTATGATAGCGTCATGAAGCGAAATTAACATAGCCTTCATGAGAAAACAATTTCCCAAGTCAATCTCATATCATTTTTCGAATAATTTTATTTTTATTTTTTCTTGTTTAAAAATAAATTTCGAATTTTGATGATATAATTTTACCTAAATAGATTGTCATCTAATGCCACAGATTTTCATTACAAGTGAAGTTGGAACATGTGAAAATTCGAATTGCCTATTGATCTGTAGTAAACTAAAAATAATAAAATACGAGAATAAGTCAATACTACATATTTTACAAAAGGGTAACATTTTTTTTCCCATTACTAATAGTAAGATATAGTAAAAAATAAACCAAATCGGGTACCGAAATTCAAAATAGCTTTAACCAACAATTTAAACAAATTATTTCTTTTATATTGGTTTTTGATTTTGCAGTAAGGTTCAATTTTAACTAAATCGATATGCCGATTCAACTCATTCAATATAACGTGAAAGTAGTTCTTATTTGTATTTCCACGCAGGGTTTAGCTAATGTTGTGTATAAGGAGCTTGTTTCATGCTAAATTTGATGCTCTGCAGCATTATGTTATAAACTTATAACAATTTTAATTTAAACTATACATTTTTTAGTTATAGGCGGTGGTGCACAGTTTCCACCAAAATCGTAAAAACTACAGATTTTTGATTTTCCAAACCCGGCTAAAACACTAAACCGATTTAAACTTCAAATATATGATTCTAGTTCCAATAGTTTTGCCTCTTAAAGTAAGAAGAAAGGATTTGCCAGTTTATATGAGAGAACCGGAAAAAAAATTCACGGATTTTAGACCACTAGGGGCTAAATAAGTTCACTTTGTAATTTAACATTTTTTATTTGGAGTCGCCTTCTTCAAATTGCAGGCTTTAGAAAATGAGCGTGATTCATTTTACTGCTAACGTGGCTAAATTGACAATAGGTTTTACAGAAAATACTTAACCAATTTCAACTGTGAGGACTCCATTCGATGCGAAATTTTATGCCCTTTCATTTTAGAAAGAACACAATTTTCTTTGCAATAAACCGTTTTCGAGTTAAGAGCGAAAAATTTAAAAAAGTTCGAAAATATCGATTTTGTTTGCCTATAAAATTTGATGGCTACCTATCTAAGGTGGCAGACGTACACATTTGCTGTCTATGAAATGAATACTTTGAGCCTATATGATCAAAAACTTTCTTCTTTTTTGCCCCTCAGATCCCGGAATATTATGGCACACACCGCCTCTGGTGCGGTAAACTGCTTACGCTAAGTTAAAAAATTAAAGGGGGAAAATAAGGCGGTTGAGTGTGATCTCCGTCAATTCACCTCCTTGTACGACAACTGAGCAGTTGTCATTGTTGTATGTGTACATTGTTTTACAACTGAAACAGTATTTCCTTATAAAATAATAAACCCAAGACCCTGGCTTGGTTGCAATGGTACAGGTTCAATTTTTAAATATTTCAAATTTCATTAGCCTTTTGTTGCTCACTTATGAATTTAGTCAATAGTGTATGCGATGTGTGTAGTCAATCATAGTCTCTTGTCAAGAAGAATCAGATTGAAGAAGGACAGGAATAAGTTAAGATGGAATGGTAACAGAATGTCTGACTCTTTATAAACTAAATAGTTGTTAGGAATGATAAATTTAATCTGATCTCGAAGAATTGTAAGGTATCATACTGAAGAAAGCCCGAGGTACCTACCATTAGGCATAAGGTAAATGTTTTATGTTGACATCTCACTTTTCGGAATGTTTTACATCAATTTGCAAGCTAGAGTCATAAAAATGTCTCATGACAAAGCAATAAAATTCCCACACCATCATCACCACCTTATTGCTTATCAGAAGATGAAAAGGATCAAGTTGCATCATGCTGATAGGATATCGTAACTGCGCAGTAGGTAATTATCCTGTTTCTATGGAACAAAGGTCCATTATAGTTTATAAGATGAGTGGAGTCGACATTGAACAAGGGCAAGGCCGTGACGTAGACGGAGGTGTGTCCAGATGGCGCCTTCCCATTGGTCGAGGGAGAAGGCTCGCCTCGTGACGACGCTGGGCAACATCTTACATCAGCTGCCGCTCCTGCATTCCGGTCTTAAGGCAAAAAAAAAGGGTAAAAACAGACCGGACATGATAGAAAAACAAAATACCACACCTCTCGTTTACTCGACAAAAATAAAAAATAATAATTTTCGAAAGGCATTAATAAGACACATCTGGGAAATACAGGCCAATTCGCTCCATTACACAATCCGAATATGGCTTGCTCAAGACAGCATTTCGAACAAACGTTTTGATTGGTATCATTAAGCGAACATCAGCGGATAAATGCATCTCAAGGGCAAATGTAAAAGTGCAAAATAAATTAATGCCCTTGGAATAACAGTTATGTCTTCAATGCTTTATAACTTATTTACAGCAAAAATAAGCTATACATTAAAACAATAAATCATCAGATCACTAAAAGGAATAGGGAAAGTCAGAAGAATCTGTAAAAAGCATTTTAGCGTTTCTATCAACTTCAATTTAGTTTCTATAAGTTTACACACAAACACTCACACATACCCACAAACTTTTTCTTTCAAACTGTTAATTAAAAATAGGGCGCTGGGACCAATCGGTCTCAAAAAAACCTCTTCAAGGCCTATTCCAAAGGAACCTGAATATTTGTCTTTCGTGGTCAGACCGTTGTAGCTCTTTATGAAAAAATGCTTTAAATAAAATCATATTTAGTAATTAATATTAATTTATAAATGAATTAATTAATACAAATTAAAAAAAAAAAAAAACCTACAAAGTGTAAACTGATCAATTTTTGAGTGTGTGACTGTTTCGAAGGATGTATTTTAATGTTCAATGCATATTAGACAAAATACTACCCTGAAACTTTGTTTAAAAAAATAGAAATGTTGAATACATTTAATACACCATATTTAAGTAAATTTACCAACCTTTTACGCTCTGGTAATACTGCAATACCACGATTATTCATGGTTTTAGTTGGTACGAATTTTAAAGTTTCAACACTATTATTATAAAATATTATCAGATGTACATTATTTAGCGTTGAAATTTCGTCACAAAATCTCATTAGAAGCTACTGGTTGCGGCCATTCAACTAACTAAATAGATCATATCAATGATTAATATCTCATCAGTTGACTAATTTTCCACCGAACAATTAAAACATATTTAACGGAAATTACAAAAACTAAATTTAAATTTAACGCGGACTAATAACGCAGATGTGGCCAAGTTCAGACATGGTAAGCCGTACAGTTACTGGTACCCTTAAGACTAATTTTAGTGGTCACATTAAAAAAAATACTTCTTATGAAGGGATCTAATTTAAACTTCCTATAACTCCTCTTTATCTGTCCTTATAAAGACTCGAGAGGTTTTTGGGTCAAAAGTTCAATAGTTTTACATTATGGCACTTTTTATTGTTATTGTGTTTATCTAGTTATTGGCACCCTGTGGATTTAATTGTGAAATTTTCCCTATGGTTAGTTTGTTAAAGTCTTACTTCATAGATGACATAGAGGACCCTTCAGACATTAGACTCATGTATACATTGTAATAAAATTAGGACTTATTTACCTATTTCTTTAAGTTAAAGTTGGGGTGCCAATAACTGTACTGAGTGCCAATAACTGTATGGTTTACCCTACCAATCCTTTCACAATAAACTCCCTACTCATCCCAACTTTCTTGTCTCCGTCCTAGCTTCCTCCTCGATTCCTGACAACCCACCGAGGCGTCTGAAAGGAAGATGGCCTCGGGACCTTCTAATTTAGAATAATTATTAGAGAGCTACCGATGGGTAGTTTATCTACAAGTTTATTTACGTCATTTTTTTTTTTTTATCTTGTATTCACATTTAATCGATGTATTATTGTATACAGTTGTAAATATCAATAAAAAAAATGCTTGAAAAAAAAACTGACTTAAAACGTAATCACTATGAAGAAACCACCTCCATGCTTCTTTTCAGCCACTATGGTGCAAGTACTTTTAAGCCAGCTTAAACAGCTGGCTACATTTAGAGCGTATATATGATGGAAATGTAAAAGAAAAAAAAAAATAATAAACAAATACAAAAACAAAACAAAATATTTAATTATCTAAATCCAAAGTTTTATTCATATTCTTTTGTTTAATATCTAATTCCAAAAAAAATTATTCTGTAATTATTAACTCATTCTCATTTTTATTTAATTTTTTTTTTCTTCGTATACTTTGTTGGTTGCTATCTTGTTTCATATTTAGCCCTGATGATGACCTGAATGTCGGGTCGAAACGTCGGCACAATATATATGTTATTGCACATATAGTGTTTCATTTGACCGCACCCCCAACGATTTCCATCACATACTTCTACGGTCAACAAATTACCTTCATTATAGAGCGTATATTGCTTTTCCTTCCACGTTTAATATGAGATCCTCCTATTAACTTCCTAGGTCATTCTTCTCCCCCTGGTCGAACTATATGATATCCCATCACGACCATGTACCATCTCTTTGATGTTTCGTACCTCCATTATAACTGATGGCTTGTATTCGCCTTTTGAAGGTGCTAATTCTAGAACAGCTTTCAGCTGCAAAGGTCAAAGCAGGGGCTACTTATTTATAGTTAAATCTCCACTTCCCTTGAGAAGTTACTCAAAGGAACTTTGAATGACTTTGTGGGATTAGATGTTATACGAATAAATTCTAAATGTAGCTAAGTTAAAATCATAAAATGTTTAGTAAAAGTAAAAAACGCAGTTATAATAGTTAATATTATCTTGACTAAAACCAAAAAGGTTATAAATATACCTATATCATAATCTAATTTCAAATACATCTTAAACGACTTCAGTTTCGAACATTATGTGCTATCACTTAATTCACGGACCAAAATAATTTCCAGAAAGTAGTGGATTAATTAAAGTTTTAAACTCTAAAATAGCGGAGTAATTAAACTTAAGATTATTAGTCAATCTCAACTCAAGATTGAAAAATATTATTTTAATATAAAATAATAAACATACTACATGTACTTAAAATTATTAAGTACATGTAGGAATAATGAGAATGCCAACTCAAGTCAGTTTGTAAGCAGCACAATTTTATTGTAGTTCCTTTTGAGGAACTGTTTTTATTTCTCATAATTAACTCGTGCTTTCCGTCATGATCAGCCAACTGGGAACCTTAATATTTTAGGTTGAATTTAATTTAAGGCAGACGGAACACATTAATGGAACTGTTAATCGGAACAGTATTTTTAAAACCGCTTCCGCCATATAAGTCAGAACTGCCAATTTGTACTTGGAAAACATCTATTTATTTATTATTTTTTAATCGGGGACGGTATCGGAATTCCGTACTATAACTTCTGACAAACGAAAATACGTGCGAAGGTTAAATATATTATTTTATCCTATAATTAAAAATTAAAAATTCGCAGGCTGGATTCACCCTTCCGCCATGAATTAAAGTGATCGACAGACCTTAGAAGTTGCTTCAGTCACCGGACGTCCTTGGCGAAACCCTTGTTTGCTGTGTTCTTTTTTTTTTTTTTTCTTCATGTCCATGTCCTGCATGAATATTTTTTGTCCTTAAATCAAATGGAATTATAGGTTACTATAATTAGAGAAGGAACTGATTGCTCTTGAACATTTCAAAGGCTTCCTCCCAAGTCAAGCGAACTTGATCTCCTTTGGAAAGAAAAGTCTAAAACCATTCCAAGGAGAAAGTTTGAAAAGAAAGAAGCTTTTGCAATTATTATAATAGAGTGATTCCTCTAAGGTGTCTGTAAAGAATATGGCTTCTAGATCCTTAAATTTAGCATTATTAATGACTTGATACCCAGTGGGCAGTTATTTTCGACGAAGTCTATGCCATGGTTGTTGCTTCTGTGCTCATTTACATACTTCATATTTAATTATAATAAAGTTGTAAATTTCAATGTATATATATATATATATATATATATATATTTTTATGTCCATCTTTTTTCGGAGACTATCCTTTTGGACGATTCCTCCCAATTCAAGCGATCTTCTTTTGAAAAAAATGTCAAGAACCATTCCAAGGAGAAACCATTAAGTATCTGTATCTTTTTTCACACATACTGTTTCAATGAATCCATCAAGAATGAAAAATTCCAAAAATAAGTCTATGGGAGTAAAATACAATACAAAAATGCAGGAGAATAAATGATGTCTATGAAGCTGTACAATGAGGATATCACTAATCGAATAGGAAGTTTTTTTGTTTTTTTTGTTAAAATTTTAAAATTAATTTTAATCGTTCGTATGTTCCGTGCTGCTAATATACAAGACAAAAAATATAGTAACATGAAACAAAAATATATGATTTATTGCCTTTCATTAGAAGATAGTTCTAAAATCTTCTGGAACAGAAAAATGCTTGCATTAATACGTGACAACAAGATTTAGAATGATCTAGACCATTCTAGGATGTTCCATTTTAGACAAAATAGATGAAGTGATGGACTAGAGCTTAATTCTTGCATTGAACATCCAAGCGTATGGTTAATTTTGAGTCACTGGTAGTTACTATTTGTAACGTCGTTGCCCATTTGAGTTAATTATTTGCTTGAAAATTTTATGTAATGATTTTACGCAAAAAAAAACTAAGCATTCCCCCTAGAGCTACAAAGATTTTTTTTTAATTTATAGGACTTTTGACCGAGCAAAATTTGCTCATTGCAAGTAATGTGCAGATCGCAAATTTATAATTGTTAAATGTTTGTTATTAAGGATGTCTTTAACGAAGGAGTTTCTACCATATTTTTGTTGTATTATATTTACTCATCCCAAGGTTTCGGGCTGTTGGCCCATCCTCTGGTTATCTCTTCTACTAGGTTGTTACAAAAGTCCTTGTTCACAAAATTAATTTTATTCAAATGTGAGTACAAAATTTACAAATCAAATTTATTCTTCAAAATACAGGCCATCATTTTCAACTACTTTAACCCATCTTTCAGCCAAAAGTTGAATTTGATGTTGATACCACTCTGCAGTTTTCGAGGCAAAGAACTCCTCGCATCCAGATTTGACATCATCGAAGTTTTCGAAGCGCCGACCTTTCAAAAAATGCGCCATTGACCTGAAAAGTCCATCATCAGACGGTGCGACGTCTGGGCTGTGAGGAGGGTGGGGCAAGACGCTAATCCCGTTCATTTCTGAAAATTTTTCTTTAACTAATCGTGAGCGATGAGCAGGGGCGTTGTCTTGCTGAAATAACGCTTGCTTCCTATTAATCAAAGCGGGGTATTTCACTTTTAAAACTTCATATACCCTATCGAGCTGTTCACAGTATAGCTCAGCGTTGATAGCCCTGCCCTCTGGAACCAGCTCGAAGTGATCTAGGACGACCTGATTAAACCGCCTGAACCAAAATGCGGCCGTATTTCGATGCACCACACTTTCCCCTTCCACTGCACAAATTTCCTCGGCTGAGGCCTTTGCACTAAAACCTTTTTTCCAATAATGCCTAAGAAGGCCGCGGATGACAAATTTTTCTTCCGACATTTCTAGTGAAATTTAATAAACTGAATGAAAGGCAGGGACAGTTGGCGTGCATAGATAATTAGAGGATTAGTTAATGTAAACATCGACATAAGAATTGTATTCGTCAGAGATTAAATAAGGATTAAATTAGAGATCTCAATGTAAACAACTTGATATGCACAAGGACTTTTGTAACAACCTAGTATAAGTCATTTTTTTCTATTTCCAATTGTCATCAATACAAGTTGCTATATAAAGATATACAACTGTCCATGTCCCCAAATTAACATTTATTTGACACTAGATTGATTTCATTGTCCCACTTTTAAAACTTTAGTTGCTTTGTGGACTTAGGTACTTAGTCTTGTTTATTAGTCTTATTAGGTTTATTATCTTTAGGTTATTAAATAAATAAATAAATTTATAGCACTAGCAAGTCAAGAAACGATGCGCGCTTCAAATTGTTCATCCTTCCTACAATAGTGCTGAATATAATACAAATAGCGAAACCTATTTTTGCCTGTTCCACTTCACTATTGAATGATTAGGAACACTTTTTACCTCGGAAAAGCTGGAGTGTTATCGTTCTCCCGCTCAGCAACATAGAAATAGATTTTAAATGGAAAGTAATGGTTTTTCCTGTTGCTAAGATGAAGCCAAGTAGGTTGATGACTTCATTAAGCATGAGGGTTAGAAAGGGATGAAAAAGATTTCAAGTAACCATCTCCAAATTAAAAAAAAAAAAAAAACTTTCCGCTACCAAGTTCTGCAAATCGGTTGCGGATGCTTCTAATAGTCAAATTGGATGATTGACGTAATGGCCAAAAGGATGGGACAGGAAGAGACTGCGCGAATCCAGTTCAACGATTTAGAGCAGCAGCTGATTGAGGAAATGCGCAAACAGTTGGGAGACCAATGGGACGTCTTGAGCTGGATCGAAGTGGATAGCAAGGGAACTTCTGCGTACCAAACTGGGATGGGGCGAGCGAAGCGAAGGTTATGATGGATATTATACCCAATACAGTTAATGGCAACCATCAAACAATGAAGGCTACCATAAACCATCAACCAAAGGCAAATCTCTAGTTTCCTTATAGTTTCTTTTTAGATCATGCAAAACGATATTATTTGTTTCAAATCCACACAGCAACCGCCCTTACCTTTCAGACAGGGCAATTTAATTCTTTAATAAAAAACTATCTTATACATAGATTGGTGAATGTCAATCTTCCAATAATATCTTTTACTTAAACATTACATATTAAGATGGTCTAACGCCAACGTTTCGGACAATTTCGTCCATCTTCAGGGCAATATTCTCCTATTTCATACTTTCTTCTCATTTTTTGGAGGCCAATTAATGTTTCTTTTTCGTTCTTTTGATATCCACTGGATAAAACATTTCGGGAATTATCACTAACGTGATCTATAAGGGGTCCAGCACACAGTTAGAAACAGAAAATCGGAAAATAATTCTTGAGGGGGGGGAAAAAATGAGATATAGAGTTATATCAATGTAGCATTAGTAGAGCGATATGTTCATTTAAAAGCTTAAAAAGTCACCCCGGTGACCCCATCGCAACCCCAAATTTTTAAAATAAATGTAAAAACTGAAAGAGTCTAACAAATTTCGGAGGAGATTCGTATAGGGAATCAAAGGGGTCGTCACACTTTTGTAACCACTCATGGACTGGATGGTACACTCGAACTCGCAGCGCCAACGTGTAAGTACGACGCTTAACCGGATCCTCAGTTAAATGAATATAAAATTTTAATAAATAATTGTACAACAGTAAGTAAAGCTGTATTGGTGAAGTTTTAGGAACCAACACTAAAACCTATGTGGACTTGTGCAGTTGAGCTTATTCCTGATATTCATCTTGTCTTCAAGTCTAAAATGCTAAATGCTCTTAATTTTGTCACAAATTCGATTGCAGTTCCTTAAATCCATAAATTCTCATCCGAGGCCACTTGTTTCAAAACTTGCTAGCTCCCTCTCTATTCTTTCACTAAATTTCCTAGGCCTCTCCGAAAATAAGATAGATCTTCAATTTCATAATTAATAATTGAGAGCTATAAATGTGTCGACAGGTGTGTTCATTTGATTGTATTGTTCACATTAATTTGTTTTATACAGTTCACAGTTATTTTAAGAATAATTACAGAACATAAGTTTTTAAAAGATACTCGTCTCGAACATCATTGGAATCTTAACAAATATTTAATGGTGATCAATAGATAGCAATGAAGGCCGATCTTATGATTGAAAGATTCCAATACCGGCAGCAAACTGGTTGCAGCTGAACATGGCAGATTCGGCAGACGGATGTCGTAAGAGCGGTTTAATAGGGGTTATTGGCGGACAAGAACGTTAGGGCTACAGGCATTGATTGGTTCAACCGTTCGCTGTAGTCAATTTGTTAACGAATTACAGACAACGCGACCGACTTATCATTCGAGCAATTAGACAGTTTTTCGCTAAGGAGTGGAATCAGCCTAGCTTTCAGATAATTTTTCTCAGTAAAAATGCAGGCGTGCGATATTTCATCTCATTATTCGAAGAAAACTGCTTCGGTGGACGGTCAAGGAGTCAGCACAGTGCAAAAACGTTATGCAAGAAGGCTTACCGGCGCAAGTATCAAAGTGCTTATGACGGCTGATCTTCTTGTGTAGTAGGAAAGTAAGTCAAAGCAGGGAACAGTTATTTTATGAAAACCAAAAACGATCACAGTAGGACTCCGCTTATCCGGAAAGATGTGACAGATTGCCCTCCAAATAAGTCAATAAACATTCCAGAAACAGATGTCGATATTGTTACTGATACTTGTTAAAATATTAAGAGCATACTTTTATTTAAGTAAGAGTTATTTTCATCTAAAACATTTATAATGCGAGGCTATCCATACATATACGTACATATTTATAAAAAATGTAATACAATTTTTTTTTCCCAACTAGTTTTTTATATTTAAAAAAAAAAGCGTGTTATTGTAGTTAGGAACTAATTAAATATTCAAAAGACTTCTAAATAAAGGAAACTTCAGCTTCCTCACTGTGTTATAAAGAAGAATAAATAAAAGTTAATCTGTGACATACACCGTAATTAATAATTAATGGTTAATTTATTAAGAACCAAAATAAAATATACATTTTTTTAAGGTATACAATTAAATTAAATAAAAATGGATGTGACAAATTACACACCATGTGAGAGTATGAGTTATTATATAGACCTTTTTCATGTTCCTAACCATACCAAAAAAAATCACAGAAAAAATCTACAAATCAAATTAAAATATTTATCTTAATTATATCCAATATATAATTGGTTTCTTAATTTCCTGGGATATTTATATTATGGGTATAATGGCTGTTAACCGTATTGGAGCAATCACCAGGACAATCTCAACTTTACCATTTATTGCTTATTTACAACGTTTCGGCTATGTCGCCATTTTCGAGTCTCAATCTGAACAAAGATGTAATTAACCCAGCTTTAAACAATGCCTTCATCAATTCAACATAAAACTTCTTTTTTTATAAATTAAATATATATAAACCATTAACTGGTGTCGTCATTTAAAAAGTTGAAAGACTTAAATAGTGTGAATGTTGGCCACCCTAATCCCTTGATAACCCTTATTTCTTAATACCTCCCTTATTGAGAAATAAGGGTTAACAAGGGATTGGGGTGGCCAAAATTCACACTAAGTCTTTTAACTTTTTAAATGACGACACCAGTTAATGGTTTATATATATTTAATTTATAAAAAAAGAAGTTTTATGTTGAATTGATGAAGGCATTGTTTAAAGCTGGATTAATTACATCTTTGTTCAGATTGAGACTTGAAAATGGCGACATAGACAAAACGTTGTAAATAAGCAATAAATGGTAAAGTTGAGATTGTCCTGGTGATTGCTCCAATACGGTTAACAGCCACTATACCCATAACAAAATATTCAATTTTTTCGAAGCGTTGATTAAGTCAAGAAATTAAAAAATAATATATTAAGGAGAAAAATAATGAAAGTCATTAAACAAAGATATCACAAAAAGTTCAAGAAAGTACTTTTTTCCCTCACGGATTAACTGATATTTGGATATAATAATGAAATGCTGGTTTGATTAGATATCTATAACTTAACCAGACCCATTGTATATTACAGGGAGCACCAGATAAGTACAATATAGGAATATAATGTCATCCAGATTTAAATTAATAATATTTTTCTATAGATTAAGTTTGAATAAAATAAATGTAAAGTAAAAAAAAAAAAAATAACAATAAAGTAAAGTAAAAAACTAAATAAAATAAAAGGCAGTTGATGAATGTGAAAGAAAGAGGGGATGAAGGATTCCGGAGGACCCAAATTTAGAAGATATTTTAAAATTAGACTGTAGTGAACTTGTTTGCCTCACTAAAGTTAGGCCAATGACGTATGTTAGGTTTGAACGCAGTTTTATCAGACAAACACAGTTTTATCAGACAACCCTTTTTATGCCATTATTCATAGTAATACAAATTCATAAAAAATACTTATAAATAGATAAATAGCAGTTTTAAAGTACTAATTTTGAAATTAAAATAGAATGAATGCATAAGCAAAGGTCCTAGGGGTGTGTAAAAATCGTTAATAACGATGTATTATATTCCCTCGGCCATTTGGAAATGGTAACAAAATCAGTTCTTAATGGCTAAACCCGACAAAATTTCCAATATTAAATTATTCGACAACTTTTCTAGATTTCTTATTTAGCGGACATCACACTTGCGCACTTTCCCAATGGAAAAAGATTCCCAACCGGGAAAGAGTGTTGTTTAACTTTCTTATGTAAACATGAACTGTCATTATCCCACATTACTTTAATTATTTGGTCAGAAATAATTTGTTTTTTTTTTTGTTCCATTCTGTTATTCTTAAGAGACTTTGTCTATTTTCTAGATATTTATGTGTGTATATAAATAATTGCTCAGAAGGAGACATCCAGGGTAACAGATATAGAAAATAACAATTTCGGCCCCACAAGTCTTGTTTGTAAAATGCTATTTACAAATGTATAAGTTAAATACAAGCAGCTAGATTTTCTCCTATTTAAGTATCTTCAGGGCTTTTATGCATCCAGATATATTATGGATTATACATGCTCTAAAAATTAAGAGGATGAATCACTAGTCAGGCACAATTATGAGTAGAATTTTTGAACTTCTAAGAAAACTAAAAACAATACTACTAAATTATGGTTTTAAAATATTACTAAGTTACTAAGTGTTTATTTCAGCAACCAGAAATATACCAGTAGGAGAAATATACTAAAATAAATAGATTCTGGTTGCAGACGTGAACCGTACTGCTGCAATTAATTTAGTAATATTGTTTTTTTTTCTTTATTAGGTTGATTAATGTCGTTTGAAGTTTTACATATTATTGCATCATTAGGACATTAAGTGCTCTTTATTAAGTAAATTACAAATAGTAAATAGGGGAAGATTTGGCTCTTTAAATTTAATTGAATAAATACGAACTTATACACGAGACCTGTGAGGCTGAAATCTTTCATATATACATACACACATTTAATCTATATATATATATATATATATATATATATATATATATACACACACACAAATTTTAATTGACTATCAGTATGACCTTTAACACCGATGCTTAACGTACTAATAGTTATTTTCACTTACTATTATTAGGAATATTTAATTTATTTTTATTTTTTTCCAGCACTAGAAGTTTATCATGTAATTTATCATTATTTTCTCAGCTTTGTTCATTTTAATTTGTTTTGTTTTATAATATCACGCTCAAGGCTCTTAAGCCCAGCTCATTAACTGCATAATTTTCTTTTTCAGATACTTCCAGATAGTTCCGGAACAAATAAGTAAAGAATTTATTATTATTATTATTACGTACTATGACAGTATTGTGACCATACAATTGGGTTTTAAGCCTTTTATTTTATGATATGTAAACTGACAGATTTATATACTTGTTTTTCAAATAAAATGTACTAAAAGTAGAAACATACTAAAAATTAAATATATTCTAAACAACATTCCTTACCTCCTCCTATGCAACGGACGCAACAATCGTTAAAGGTATTTTTACCTTTCTGGAACTTATCCAAAAGGACCTCAGCGAATTTTAGGAAAAGCGAATAAACAAACAGCGGTCTATATCTCTCTTTCTTTCTTTTTTTTTTTTTTTTTTTTTTTTTTTTTTTTCAGGAACCGCTCAATCATATTTTGAAAATAAAAGTGACAAAGATACAGTTGGACGGATGGTGTTTTTGTTTTGAACGTGCCGATGAGGAGTTTTCGGGATGAACATAAATAATTGCCTACTGATTAGGTTATTATTAACCTGAATACGTGGGCTATTTATTATCACATTGTTATATTCAAGTGGCCTTCATTTGGAAACAAAAAACAATTTCTTCAACATATTAACCCGTTTCCTATTGAGGATAATGAATGGATTCCGTTTGAAATTCCGTGTAGGATTCCTGACATAAATTTGTCAGAGAACCATTCATCTATTGTTAGTTTATGAAATAACAGTTATTTAATGTAAAAAAAAAAAAAAAAAAATCAAACGCATTGTTTAAAATATATATATAAATATATAATATATATAGTTTAAAGAGGCTGGGTGTGCCCTGAAGGCGGAGCCTTGAAGCGTTGAACCTTATTCAGTCAACTACCTTTCCCTCCTACGTGACTGCGCGCGTGTGTTTTAAAGAACATTCAAACTTTATTAATGAACCTACCAAATCCAAAGAACATAGAAAAAACAATATCATCATCATCAATTGTTTTCCTATATGTGAAAATATTTAAAATTAAGTCCAAAGTAATGAAAAAAATTAAATTTGTACGTATTTTCCTTATTATGAGGTTTTTTTTATTTACACCTCCTTCATAATAACAATCCCCTCGATTTTAATAGATAATTAGGAAGCTAGAAAAATTAGAAAAAAAGAAAAAGATATGCTATCAAAATGGTAATGATACACCTTATGAACTTCTTCCTTTTTCCTCAAAAATATATATATTTTTTTGATAATCCATAAAGTTGGAAAAGCGTCGGTTAAATACACTCATAATAGAAATAAAGTTTTTTAGGAAGATGAAAATTTTGTAAATACGTTATATTTATTTATTTATTTTTCAGTTTAAACTCACCAATCCGATTTTCTTATATATCATACAATTACCTGTATAAAAATGTTTTTCACTACAAATGATGAGTGCTTTTTAAAATTTCATACTATCATCCACGATACTTCTCATTCAAAACAATTTACGCAGCATTCTCTAAGGTGAGTCAGTTATCTACGAAACATCGGAAGATATTATTTATCACCGATAATCAACCTGTGTAATCATTTATTTGAAATTTCGATGATCCTGATCTTTTAGTAAGAACTTTTTAGTTCACTTTTTTTTCCCAGGTCATATAATCAAGCCGACTTAAGGTCAATTTGGATCTGCTAATGAAACTGTTACGTACAACTGAATTAAACAGAAAACAAAAAAACATATACGTCATGTTTACAACAGCCGATCATTAAAGTTAGTCCTTGAGCTGTAATATTGTATTATTATCCTCCATCTAATACGTTTTTTGTTTATGAACATCCGATCGCAATGATGTCGCGATGCCAATTATTGATGATGTTTATTAATGTAAGCTACCCTTATGTACTTCGAACAGGGTTAAAAAAAAACAACAAAAACCATTCGATTCAACAATTCTTTAAGTGATAATCCAAACCTTACATTACTACAACCATTTTGTGTTAAGTAGAATGAGGAATCTGTGGAAGATAGAAAGACCCAATTCAATTTTTTTGGATTATACAAACTAATTTCTGTTATGATAATTTATATTAGTAAAATGAATTATTGTGGATCAAAACCAACAAATAAACATCTTATATATTTCTGTTTGACTTCTTATTTGAAGATATTTACCCTTATCATATTATCTATCTTTATTTCACCTAGCCAATGTTTCAGGCCCATTTCGACCACCTTCCAGGCTCTACAAATATATCAAAATTATCTCATTATATTCCACAATATCGTTATCTTAATTTATACTTATTTATGTCCCACATTTATAACCAAATACATATATATTTAATAACTAAGATAATAATAAAAGTGTGTGATTGTCATAGTTTCAAATTATCTTTTTTATTTGATTTTACCTACTTATTTTTCTTCAAATTTATTTCTATTTTTACATGTGTTATCTATTTAAATCTTATTTAATATCGATAAAATTGTAAAAATAAAAATGTAAACTACCTAAATTTGTATTCTCTTTATTCAGCCATGTTGCCCTCTGCTCCATCCCCGTTAATATCATCAAATCCTTAATCACTTTTTAAATTGATTATGTATGTATGAAATAGATACTATAATACAAATTAAGATCAGCGGTGGCCCTAGGATTTTTTAATGGGAGTAAAAAATCCTTAGCTATGCCGTCCCTCGGATAGGACGTAAAATGGAGGTCCCGAGCCTGTACGTTGTCAGGTACTCGTTAAAGATCCCTATCCTAATTATACCTGGATAGGCAAAATTTAGGACTCCCACTGTAGCATCGTCCGATTAGCCTAAGCAGCATAAAAATGGACGTTAAACAAACAAACAAACTAACAAATTAAGATAACGGCATTGTAGAATATAACTTGATGATTTTGATATAATTGATGATGAACAATTGAAGATGACGTTTTGATTGAATTGAGTTGAAGATGAAGTCTTGAAAATGGGCAAAATGAACCCAAAAAGGTTACAAGATGAAATAAAGATAGATATTATGATAACAGTTGACTTATTACTACTCCTTTGCCTGTTATTAATACCTTTATATTTCCTCAGTAGATGTTTTCTAACATATATATTCAGTAATTATTTTAGATTTCTTTAAATATTACATATTTTCAGTCTCGAACTCTGTTTAGATTAAAATACATATTCCTCAAGTAACTATGCCAAATAGCAGTATCCATTAATTTTCTTTATTCATAGGGGGGTCAATTTTTCCGCAGAATAATAGTTAATTTTCTCATCATCCTCTCATGGTCAAAACTAGACAGAGATTGAAATAAAGTTTTGTAAATGGTCAGTAGATTAATGAATATTAAGTACAACTTAGTATTCACGGGGAATTAATAAGGATATATTTTTTCATACCATCCGTGAGAGCTTTTAAGTTTTACCATACAAAGATAACGCCCATTTCGACAAAATAATAATCGCACAATCGAAATAATTATGCATAAAATTATGACTAATTGTAAGCGTTAAAAGAAGTCTTGCCAACTAAAAAATTTTGCTTCAAATAGTTAAAACAGATTGCTTTATTATCTTCATTTTAGCGAATAAATACAAATGAATTCTAAGTATTTTAAATGGTAAACAATAAACAGAGTGCATAATTATCAATATTTCTTTTCGAATAGTTAATTCAAAAGTATTCAAAGACAGGAAAGTAGTAATAAAGCAATGCATAATAGAAATTTTATGAGCTATAAACCAAATAGATTTAATAACTCCTAGTAAAATTTCATAGGAAAACAATATAATGTTTCAAAAGGGTCTACGTCTCAGACTAAACAATAATCTATCAAAATTTCACATTTGTTTATTTCCTGAATGAACCTTGAAATAATTATTATAACATTTTATATTAACAGTCAAGAAAACATTTACAGATTGCTGGAAAATTTTACCGAAATGTCGCCCGCCATACATAATATCCTCATTCCAATATGAGATTCTTTAATCTTTATAAAATAAAAAAATAATTTCAGGTAAGATAATTTTTTACAAGTCTGATATTTTGATACAAGTACCTACACGAATTCTGTAACCATAAATAATTAAAGCATTACTTTTTCCTTTATGCTCCCAATTTTATTAGCCTAATGTATGTAATAAATATGAAATATAAGAAAATGAAACTGAAAATTCGAGAAAATATAATATAGCTTTATTACCCTAGACTTTTTTAATTTATAAAATTTCACATCAGATTCGCCGTCAAAAACATTCAAAATCCTCTAAGAAGTGAACTTTGAATGAATTAGTCAATCGATTAATCGTCACATTTACTTTTCACAAACTTCTGATATATATTTATTCATTTCTTATATATACCTAAGTACTATTTAAGTATTTTAAATATGTATTTCGAATCATATTTTATACAAGTTTATTTTCATATATTAATTAGTTAAAATGAGCCATAAAAGTCAAAAACTTTAATTCAGAAGCCTGTTTACTGTATCGGTGCAAAAAGTCAATATTAACAAAAAAACATAAACTTCGCGACGATAAGGCGTTTCCAGACGTCTGATTAAATATTTGTTTGTTAACAACGCCTTCAAAGGCTTGACGCCATACTAGCATCGCCATATTGAATTTTCGAATAGACATAATATTTTTCTATTAAAAATAAACAACATTACCTTGATGCTTAGAACTATGTCTCAAATTTAAGGTTGGATTTCGTTTAGGAAGGTTGATTGTTGTTCGTTTAGGTTAGGTTGATGTGTATTGTATATGAGTAAGTAAATGCATGAAGTACTTCCTATTTGTTTAGCACTGGTTTATCGATTGTCGATTGTATTGGGAATGACAAGTAAAAAGTAATTGTAGAAGGCTTGGCACTTTGAAACTCATTCTAGGGTAAGCCATAATTTATAAGTATCAATTCCAACGATCAATAACTCTGATCGATAAAGTTTCACAACCGGATTGTTGCTTGTTGAGATATTGCGACACAGTCTCTAAAACTGCTCGTAAAGTAGTTGTTTTTTTTTTCTTTTTTTTAATTTTCCTACTCAGATATGGGTTAATGTTACGTCAGAAATGGGTGTGTCGCAAGAGAGCGGAGGCTCGAACGACACGGCGGCTCCTGATTGGCCGAAGGGGACGAGCCTCCCATACCACTACTCGTCCTGAAAACATCCGCTCCCCCCCTTCCTACAAACCTTCCCCCCTACTCTATTAATAGCTAGAGGAATTAACAGTACTTTCTCGGAAGCGTGCTTCCCCACCGTCCTTGGGGGCTCGCCCGCCGGGTTCCTTCAACGGGGAATTACGCAAGCGTTCCAGAGTTCCATGCTGTCATGGAACACCCCGATTTCCAGAGAACCATCAGAAAAAGTGTGGAAAAGTACCATCGGGTTCTTTCCCTTGTGACTCAACACCCTTAACCATAAGGTCGACTTTATTTGGCAAAGTACCTAGTAACATTGCTTTAAGCATAAACATTATTCAACAAATAAATCGGGAACGGATGAACTTAACTGCCAAGTTGTACTCATACATCCATTCCTGAAATTCCTCATACACCAAGTATTTGTAACCTTTCGATTTGTAAGATCATATGAGCCGTTCAGTTGACAGAATGAGTAACTCCAATTTTAACATTTTGCAGTAAAGCACTTTAAATATGATTTCTCTTTGGAAAATTCTAATATTTTTATTTTGATATATATATGTATTTAAAATGATAATGTGCGAATTTTTCAAAGAAAATTATTATTATAAGTGCTTTCCTGAAAAATATTTAAATTGGACTTAGCCATTCATTCAACTGAAAGGCTCATAAAGTATAGTTAAAGTTACATATTATTATAATGATTGAGAATATCAATGCAAGTTACGCGCTTTTAGAACATTAAGCAGTATCTGTCAGCATGATCTTTTTATTTTTACCTAAACAGAAAGTAGAGGTCAAAGAACTATAACTCCAAACCACTACTATACACCACTCGCGGTTTAACAACGCAACAGACGAGCTTAAACATTACAAATCTCAACATCATAGTTTAGGCTCATATCTGCTAATTTTATAATAGATGTAATAAATGCAAATATTCCCTGAAATCCAGCATAATGTTTGGATTATAGAATGAATTGGATGGTTTGGTAAAGCCGGAAAGCTTGCTTGTTTAATTCAAGTTATTACAATATTACAATAATCAAATAAGTATTTTGTCAGAAACATTATATCATGGTTTAGGATTTTTAGGAAATCAGAAAAAGTGGCTAAAGCATAAACACAAACGAAATCTTATCAAGATACAAAAAATTATTTAATAAAGCGAACATTAACTATTTTAATAAGTTTAATAAAATCAGAGATTAAAATTATTCAATGTAAACATTACGAACAAAGACTATAATAGTATACACATAGATACATTTTCTTAGAATACCTACACATAGAATACATTTATTTCAAAGTACAGATGTGAGCTAATTATTCTATAGCCTTAAGAAAATCACATTTTTTTTGTTTATTTATTTTTTGATTATTTATTTACGTGTTTTTATTATATTCATTTTAAAATTTTACTTCATAAAAATTTCATCAGCCAATGCTCCAAGATTTACATAATGATAAAAATCTTGGGGGAATTTCCTATATTTCATAAAAAAAATAAAATCATAGAAATTCAAAAAAGCGATCAGAATAGATCCAAGGTGTGTGAATCATGGGCTGGTCCTAATTTTTTTTTTTTTTCTTTTTTTTTTTTTTTTTGGAATTCCCACTTTACGCCAATAATTGACTTATGAAAATGAGTTGATTTCAAACCGGTTTCAAGTTTACAAAAGGCAAAGATAAATGCTAGTTTTACACAAATAAAACATTTTAAAAGCAATATTTTTTTTTTCATTAACATTAAAAAAGATATTTCAAACGTATGAAACATCTTGTTTATAAAAGGTGAGGTTTAAAAAATTATTAAAAATTCCTTAATTTTACATATTTTAATATTTTCTCAATTCATTTTATTTATTTATTCGAACGCAGAAGAATTAGTACGCCGTAAATTTTTTCTGCATGCAGATAATATCGCTAATGAAGAAGAAATGAATAAGTTTTTGAAACGGAATATGAAATATCTGCAAAATAATTCGACAAGAGATAAGAGAAGATGTAATAACCTTTTATACATCTCTTATATTATTTCCCTTTTATAAGCCAATAAATACCAGACGTTATCAAATGATAACTTTCAACAAACAAACAATAAAAAAATATAGTAAAAAAAATAGTTCGGGATTGCTGATGACGTATGTATGGATAAAAACTTAATTTTTAAGGGAAAAAAATATACGATTCATAACACCAAATTAATTTTTTTTTTATTTTTATAGTTTTAATTACTAATATCGACGTATTGTAATTTAAGAAATGCAAGACTTAATTTGAATATGTGTGGAATAAACAACTTTTATTTTTAAACCTAGATTAGTGTTAACATTAAATTTAACATAAAATTAGATTAATTTGACCTTACCACGCCTATTATATTTGTACTAATTTGCCACAGATCAATTTATTTGAAAAAAGTATAAACGGATCCTCAGTCTCCTTCTACAGCATAAAAAAAAAACAAAAAAAAAACAAGATTAACCCTAATGACACTGTCCAAATAGAAGCTGGTGTTTCACAAGGCAACGTATAGGGTCCCAGTTTCTTCAATATCTTCGCTACTGCACAGTAATTATTTACATCAGTTCTAAACCTCTGACGGTGAAGGGGTTGTGGGAAGAAGGCATATTTTTTATAGAAATAATACAATATAAAAAAAGCGTCTGTTAGTTTTTATTTGTTATAATTTCGCAGGAATTTGGTCTAAATATCGATTTAAAGTATCAGAATTTTTGTATTAAACTTTTTAAAATACAAGTATATGAATATAATTATAGTTTACTTTTTTTAAGATTATATTTTATTTTTGTAAACTCAAGAAATATGTTAAATAAATATATTTGACACTGGCAAACGAATGATGTTTTCGTAGACCTAGTAATGAAGGTTGAAAAAGTTTTATTCGAAATCAATATTCGACGGGAACTTGTACGATGGTTAAATTATAAAATTTATACTGTATGGCAATCCTTAAGATTTTAAAAAATAGGAGCTGAGTACGTAGAAGTAATTTTATACTACTATGCCAATAAAACATGGATCAAAAGATTAATAAAAATGTTCATTATGCATACCTTCGAATTCTATATGTTAAAAAAATACTAATCAACCATAGGCATGAATAGAATTATAATCGATCTATTATTTATGTATATATTATATACTTACTATATATATTTTATACTTAAGTAGATTTTTTGGAGTTACCTAGAATAACCAAAAAGGATTGCGACCCAGTTGGATTTGGATGCCGTGGAAGTCTGTATATCGCCATAAATCCACATGAGATTTGGCAACTAATAAGTACTCCCAAGCAGAATTACTTGTCCGAAATTTCAAAATTGTTTACGATTTTAGTATTTCTAATGACCTATTTTTAAAGATTATAATTGCAAGAAAGCATTAGTTATGGCATTTATTTACATTAATAATTTTTAAAATATATTTTAAAACGTTCAATTATTTGTTTAAAATGAGTCCTTCCACACCAAATCAATAATATATATCATTGGAAAATTCGTTCATTTTTATTCCGTAATAGTAAGACGGATACATAAAAACATAAAAGCACACTAAAAAAAAAAAAAAAACCTGTACCACTACAACCCATAAAGGGTCTTGGGTTCAGTACTATGTAAGGAAGAGCACTGTTTCTTGGTAAGCGGTCGTGCAAGGAGGTGATTTTACCGTGATCACGCTCAACCGCCAGGTTCTTTCCCCTTAATTTTTCAATTAAGGGTACCCACTTTATAGAGGCTGGGTTTGCCCCAGGAGGGTCTCTCGGCCCACGAGACGAGTTATTGTGGCGAACAATAAAGATATAAGCCATGTCAGATTCGAACTCGGGACCTCAAGCACAGCAGTCCACTGCCTTACCAGTGGGCTACCCCGCTCCTCAAAAGCTTACTAAACGTACATTAAAAATAAAAAGGTACGAATTTCCCAAAGAAAAATATTATTTAAAGTGCTTTCCTGCAACTTTTGAAAATGGAATTAGTCATTTCGCCCATTGAAAACCTCTTATAATATCTTATTTTCACCTACCAAATGATGTAATAATGTTATGACAGTATAGAACTCAGATTTACATTGAAAATGGATCTAGCAAGGTTTCAACGACATTTCAAGGTTCAAAAGTCACAGATTACATAAACTTAAATTATATAAACCTTAAGCTTCCTTCTTAATGACTTATTAAAGATGACACCTGCATTGTTTAGTTTTATGCCAAAACCAGAATTGATATTGTAAGAGCCATTGAATTGGGACGTTGATTTAACATAGTATTTGAACCGATGTTAATGTATATAAATATATACATATAATCTGTGTCGTAACATATAGTCGTATACGGATGATTAGAGAGAAATTTTATAAGAGTAGAGAAGGTAAGTATATAGCATATATACAGTAGTAAATTTCAATAAATTTACTGCAATAAAAAATTGATATAAAATTCTTTAAACCCGAAAGCCCACCAATATTGTGATATCATTTGATAATTAATTAGCAGCTCTTTCAAGTAGTATATAGTTGTTTGAAGATATTGTTGAAAAGATTCTAGCTAAGTTTATTTGTATGCACGACTTATTAATTGCAGAGTTGGAATATAAGAAAAATAAAACAATTATAACTTATAACCGGGCTGATTTTATTTAACCATTATACAAAGAATTTCATCCTATTTTCATTGATATATGGTTGATTAGCTCAAATTGAGTGAGGTTTTTACTTGATATTTGTATATCCTTGATGAAAAATAATATCTATAATTAATATGGTATCATCTGATTCTGAATGAAATGGAAAATTAATCAATAAATTTCATATCAATCGAAAGCTCAACTAGTTCAACAAATACTCATTCTACAGTGGAAAATTCAAACATATATATGATGGTTTAGAGCTCAAGTCGCTAAAGGACTTTCAAATATCTTGAAACTTAAAAAGACCAGACTTCTGAAACCAAAGCTGGAATTGGGCAAATTTGGTATTTTTTCTTACCTCTGTATGTACAAATTTCTATTGAAATCTGAACGGGAAGGTTTCACTTTTTTTTTTTTTTTTTTTTTTTTTTTTTTATTGGTCCTCCCCTTCCTCGCCTGTTAGGCTATACGGAGTTTCCCGGGCCAGGGGATTGGTTGGGGGATTGATTCCGAGTATTATTAAATGTCCCCTGGCTACGGGTTTTGAACTTGCTATCTTTCGGTTCTCAATCATACGTTGGGCAACGCATATTTTTTGATGCGTTAGCCCCACTTGGCCATCCTGCCACCCCATTATTATCATTCCCCACCCGCCTCTCCCCCACCACTACACCACATAATAAAGACTTTTTGAATATTTACCTTTGCGAGAGGCAATTAGCTAGGGGAAAAAAACCCATGGTAATTAGTTAATGAAAATTTACGTGTGCGAGAGCTAACTTAAGCGCTAGAGCATCGAGTTGGCGATAGTGGTGGTTCCTGGTGGGGTCGGAGAAAACCCTCCCCCCCACCCTAATCTATAGTCTAACCTAATAAAGATTTTTGGACTAATTACCTATGCGAGAGGTAATTAGTCACGAAAAAAAAGCCGGATTAATTACGGTTAGAAAATTTAAGTTCGCGAGAACTAACAAGAGCTCGCATTACAAAGTTGGTCGCGGTAATCAGGGGAGGAGAGAATGGCTATCTCCGCCAGAACGGGAAGGTTGTCAAATTGAAATTTGTCTGGATGATTTGGCGTAGATAGGCCCATATATTTTTTGCATTGCCATAAAATTAGTTACATATAACCCTTGTACAATGTCGTTAAACAAATCGTGAAAACATTCCAATCTTCAAAGAATACTCAATTTCTTATATGGAATAAGTTGGAAAACATTAAAAAATTTCTTGATTCTTTCAGATATTTTTTATGAAGCTTTTCCCCATTTTTCAAGAATTACATCCTCAAAAAATTTAACAGTAACAGTAAATATTGAATAAGAATTTGAGCAGAATTTTTAAATTAAAAAAAATTAAAATATTATATTAAAATAATGTATAGTCGCATTAACTTATTGAACATAGTTTCATGACCCCTTTTGAATGCCTTGATTAATATATTAATATTAATGAAAAGTTATATTTTTAAATCATTAAATCCCTCGAATTTTAGAATTATTATTAAAATTACTAACTGTAAACAGAATATTTAACTATAATACATTAAAATACACGAAACTTATTATTCCTGACGTATTGTTCATTTATTGACCCAGATATCCAAGAAATATTTCTATTTGTCGAGGATAAACTGGGTTTAAAGGTTATACAAAAACAGAGATTAATTGTATCTGGTCGTGGGGGCTAGGGGGGGGGGGAATTTGATTAGTAGATCCTTCATAAAACCAAGAAGTTTCCTTAGGAGTTAATGCAAGTGATTATGAAGAGCTTAAGCGGTCGACAGGTTTATGGTATTTGAACCTGGTATTTTTTTTTTCAACAAATGATTCAGTTCACAATCAACATCGATAAATTAGTCACCCTTTAAAATCGAAGCCACCTAAAGCAATAATTCTTTTCTAAAGGTGCACGAGAATCGAACTGTGTGTCTCCATCGCGTCAAAGGGTAATAAAATCAGTACTTTATCGATTTCATTATTTTGTTTGATGAGGATTTAACTTAACTCGATATAAAACCAAACTGATAGAGTTTGGAGGAAAAGGTAGGACGCTATTCATATTCCATCCAATACCTCGTACGGAAATATAATAAGGGAAAAACACTTGTAAGGCAATGTGGAACGTCAGATCTGAAATGACTTTACCATAAGCGATGTAGCCAATAAAGTAAGGCAATGGAAGAAATGACATAAATTTATAAGAAATAACGGTCCCAGAACGCTGCCCTGATGGATCCCTGCTTTTATGTATTTTATACGAGATAACTCTATAAATACTTTTATTGATAATTTCCCTCATAGGGTAACCTAAGAATAGTTTAATCCTGGATAAAAGCTCATGACATGGAAAACATTCCTTAATGACAAAGGAACAGTTTCAGAAGCTGAAGAGATGATTTCATGGGAAAGACGACGACATATTCCAACACTATGATATGACAATCTGTAAGTCCATACGGCTAAATGTGTTAAGTCAAAGTTTGCAAGAGGACGTCATCGGAAGGATTCCATTTTAATATTTAAACGAATCTCAATTGGATCGATGGTACTGTCGCTGATAGAGCTTCTAGGTCAAACGCGATTTTAACAAATCGTATAGATTGCATCATATTTTTTTAATGCGAATTTAGTTTAACATTATACACAAGATTTTCTAGTTCGCAGTGAATTCATCGCCAACGTCCACTTATAATGAATTGTAATCTTCTTCATGCGAAGATCATTCGGTAATAAGGTTAAGTGTTTTTTCTTCAATTCCACATTTTTCATTTTAAAACTGTGAAAGATTAAATGTATTTTTTTTATACTTCTTGATATTTTTCAGGTATAATTTAGAGAATGAACATCTTGCAAAGCGTCCTTCGGATCCTTGAATGCAATCATATCCTCATCTAACGGTACACTTCGGTTTGCAGGACATTCGTCACAACTAAAGAAAGACGTATACAATAACTAGTTCATTGCACGATATCTTTCCCGCCTATGTAAGAAAAAATGAATATCATTGATATGAAGGGCACAATTATAGTAAGGAAGGGAGAGATTGTCTTCAAGTGCATGCTTCAGGATGGTCAACTGGAAAAACAGCCTTCCTCTAACGGTCCGAATCATTTTTGAAGGGTATCCACACCTCTAATATTCACCATCACATAATTTACTAGGGACTTCAATTTAGCAAGAGTAGTGGTAGGGTGAAGCAGTTCTTTCTACAACTATAAAGGTATCGAATCAGGTACTCAGAAGTAACTAAGTAAAGGAAGTGTTAGTCTCCTAAAAAATACGATGCAAGTTTTCAGCCCAGCTAATGTTAAAATGGTCGTGTTTTTTTTAATCTAAGGGAATGCAGTAGCTTAGCAATCTCTTGTCTCTAAGAGTTCCCGCACACTGAGTTGAGCACGTATACGAACAACCGATCTTTCTATTGTTCTCTTGTTCTATTAGCAACAGGTACCCGAGACAGGCTGTTCGTGTGCCTGGTTCGACGCTGTGTAGATTAACCTTTAAATACCAGGGCTCGGCTCTGAGTTAGTTAATAGAGTCATTCTGCCATATCAGCCGCGGATTGGATCTTTGGCACTGAGGCCTTGGATCATGCTGGGGCACACAAAGGCTATATCAGCCATCGATCTAATCTCGTGTTGAGGGACTCTCATGTGTCCCTGCGACTGTAAAGTGGGTATGTGACCCTTCATTGGATCGGAGATAATCCTAATGGTTGAACGAGGATGCTGATCACACGACCCTCCTTGAACTAGAAAGTCCTTACTCCGCGATGAATCGAAGAACTTTTGGGGGTTGTACTAGACTAACCTTGAAGACTAAGTTTAAATTTATTTAAGAGTTAAACTATAAACAAAGTTTTATGAAAATATTTAAACGGTATCGATATTATGCATATTATTGATGTACGCAATGATAAAAGTAGCGAATGATTCCTAAGTTTATAAGTGTACAAAGTAACTTGCCTTCATCAGATAAGTTCAGATATTATCTAATTGCTAAACAATCGGTAATCATTTCAGTTACACAAACAACAGATGAATGGCGCGGAGGGACTGGATAACATAATCACGCATCGTGTAAACACACCGAAGCTGTTGGCTGGAGATAACAAATATAAATAGGAATATTCCTAGACGAAGATAACTCCATTCCTGGAGATGGGTAGGCGAGGATCAGTAGCGATTGAGTGTATCCAGGAAATTTAACAAACAACTTATGAGGCTCTTAAATCAAGTGGAGAGAAAAAAAAAAATCATTAGAGAAGACGATAAAGTTGACTCGTAGTTTAGATGGATCAAGTCGCAAAGGCTACGAACGAATATAACTAAAAGGAAAGTTCAATAGCAGACAGATTCGAATTTAGATTGAAGGGTTAAGGTTCAGGGTTCAGTAATCTTTATTTAAATAGAGAGGTTCGGGGTCTCACGTCGTCGCAGCCTGGTAAACATAGCGTCCCAAGTAACAGCTGGAGCCAAGAGTATTTTTTGGTTAGCCAAAACAATGGCGCCATTCGTACAATACGTCATATACATATTTTCTTTGCAATTTGTTATATGTGCCAATCCATTCTTCAGATATGGGTATAAGTAATTTTTTGTTGGTAGGAAGTAGTTCATTGAACGTATAAAAGATGGTATGGGTGTAAGCGCCGAACGTCGTTCATCCCAGTGGTTATAATTCATATGATTTCTGGAAAAATTTGCCAAGGCACTTATACCCTTTTGAATTTCTATGCTTTATTTATTAAAGAAATATATAAGGATAAAATCTAATTATCAAACTACGATATCTTTATGAAGATACATAAGAAATACTTCTGATATATAAGAAAGGTATCTTTATGACGTAAGTAGTAAACACCAAATAATGAATTATCATATAATTTATTTACATATTTTTTGCTACACGAGCCTTCAAAAATATGACGCAGATCATCACATAATTATTTTTAAATAATATCTTATAAATAAGCTTTGCTAATAATTCGCAAAGTCATTATTCAGTAAAAAAAGGCATTAAACTAAACTAATGAATAGACGAAATTTTCAGACAACCAAATAAATGAAATGAAATGAACAAATTTTACTTTATTCTGGGACATTTAGTCCCCTAAGAATAACATTGTTAACAATTTGTTCAGGCAGCATTTATCTGCCTGTACTATATACAATTGTTAAAATTAAAACTAAAAATATACACTTTAATAATAAATGAAAATAAATCGTAACTTCAGTATTCACGTGCTTTGTAAAAAATATAAATAACAAAAAGAAGAGTGCCATTATTAAGATAAATAAATAATAAAACTGAAGTATTTGTACAAACCTTCATGACTATATCAAAGAAAATAATAATTTTTACATCTGCAGGGAGGATTGATGTTCCAGGAGATGGAGAAATAAGAGGTGTTTGAACGAGGCTAGGGAGGAAGCTTCTAAATCACATGACGACTAAATCACGGTGCCAGCGACATTTTTAATTTTATTCTATAAAAGTTTCGGGTTTTCCGACTACTAGGGTGAACTCCTTTATTGCAAAATTTAGCAAATATAGCAGTTTTATTAACATAATTTTTAAAAGTTACATTAAAATTATTGTAATACTTAAAAATTAGAGCTATACAAAAATTTTATTACTGAGATCTAATAAATTTTTTTTATTTTTTTTACAGGCCATATAACTGAATAGTTTTTTGTTTAAAGGGCGTCACTGCACAAAATCAAATTTTTCAGCTTAATTAATATTGTATATTATTTCATACACAAGGCAATAGCAAATAAATAAAAAAAAATCGATTCTGATTTATGTATTATAAAATGTGACAGGAAGGACTAAAATTTGGAAAAAAAAAATTATTTATCTATATCGGAAAGATTATAAGGGATTTATTACTTTAAGCTTATTTTTAAAAAGGATTTTTTCACTTACTGATGCCATCATCGTAAATATGTTAAAACTACAGAAATAGAATACATTAGCCTATTTTCTTAACTTTTTTTTTTGTAATATCTAATTTTTTCTGGGTTGATTTTGATTCTGTTTACTGTTTACGTAGCATATGTAGCATTGGTAATCCTTTTAATCATAGTATCCTAACTTGGTTGGTTTTTCAGTTGGAAGAGCGTTATGTAATTCCTGAATGATAGTAATTTGTTATTTCTTAGTCCAAAGTCTGTCTTATAAAATACTATACTACTATATTACTATATTATTTTATTATTTTTTTTTTTTTTATCGCAGCAGTTAAAGAGAGTCTAAACACTAAAAAAAAAAATCTGGTGCGTGCGCGCAACACACAACTTTCACTTACCAACTTACTTAGATTAGAAATTGACGTGTTTTGCTAATAATCATTTTCCAAAGTCACACATTTTTCTACATTCATATCTTATATTTGTTAATCGTTAAAGCCGTTTTTGAGTAAATAAAAAAACCTGTGAAAATGATACAAAATTTATTAAGTAAAGTTCCCCCTCCCGTAGATCAATTTTAATGAAATTTTTACAGTCATATCTCGGGCATATAAATACATCAAATACCAAGTTTGATCAAAATCGTTAAAACCGTTTTTGAGTAAATAAAAAAAACATCTGAAAATGGTACAAAATTTATTAAGTAAAGTCCCCCCTCCCGTAGATCAATTTTGATGAAATTTTTACAGTCACATCTCGGGCATATAAATACATCAAATACCAAGTTTGATCAAAATCGTTAAAACCGTTTTTGAGTAAATAAAAAAAACACGTGAAAATGATACAAAATTTCATAAGTAAAGTCCCCCCTCTGGTTAATCAATTATGATGAAATTTTTACAGTCGTATTTCGGGCATATAAATCGATCAAATACTCAGTTTAATCAAAATCGTTAGAGCCGTTTTTTAGAAAATCGAAAAAAACGTAAAAAGTTATTAAATAAAGTACACCCTCCCTTTGAGCAATTTTGATGAATTTTTTGCTGTCACATCGCGGGCATATACCTACACTAAATACCCAATTTCAAGTTCCCACGGTTTATAGTTTTTGAGCTAGTCTGTTCACACACACACACACACACACACAGACCATTTCGCGGGACTTGGTTATTTCGACTCAGGGGACCCCAAAACGTGTATTTCCGTTGAAAACCGGAAGTCGAAAATTTTCACGATCGCAATACTTCCACTTACTATATATTTCATATATAGGTAATTGAAAGTAAAAATAAGAAAACATATGTAGTATTTTCTTTAATGAAGGAGCTCTTCCGTATTTAATAATTATTTATTTATTATTATTTGCTTCCCGACGTTTCGAGCTTGTGGCTCATCTTCTGGGGTTATCTACATTACATACATTACATTAATCTACTATACTTAAATATAATATCCATGTATGTTTTTACTATTTTTTTATATATTGGCATTACATTACCTTATCTTAAGTTGTTACATTTCATTCAAGCCATTTGTCAAACATATGAAGAAAACATATGATTTCAAACCCAAAACCGTTTGTTGGAACAAAATAAGCGGTTGAAACGAACTGTTTGGGTCTAGATCTTTCGTGTCTAGTCCACGCTAGCGTAGAACTGCCCACCTTGTTCTGGAACATTCCAGACCTGACCATTAACGATTATATAAAGGAGCGAGTGACTAAACGAGTAGTATAAGTCTGTGTCTTGACTGTGAGGCTCAAGTCATTTGATTGTGTGTTATAACGTTATCAATTTTGTAACCTGCTCATATATTTAAGTTTTATTAATTCTTTGGAATTGTCATAACTGTATATTTCTGTTAATAAATATTCTTTAACCCACATAAGTGTTACAGTATTTTGTTACTTTGAGCGATAGATTTTAGAACGACAAATAGACAATTTAAAAAATCTGGTGCGATGCGCTCAACACATAACTTTCGTTTACGAACTTATTTAGAGTAGAAATCGACGTGCTCCGATAATATGTAAACGCTACACTTTTCCACATTTATATGTTTTTATTTGTATATCTCCACATATCTGACATTGCAATACTTAAAATTTCTCAGTATTTTTCGATTCATTATTGCTAATTTCTTTTTTTAAGGGACCTAATTTCATCAACAGCCGAGTTTTTTTTTACTGCTTCATTGTTTTTTACAGCGATTTGCTTTTTGTAAATATATCGTGAAGGTGAATCGATTGGAGGTGTATTTACATCTCGTAGTCAAGTTTGTCTCTTCTGCCTTTTTGGAAATCGAGAACGATTACTGTTCCTCTAAAATCACTTTATATTTCCTTCAGAAATTTATTATGGAACTAAAGTTTATAAACTAAAATATGATTATCTTGTAACATATTTTTTCACTCATTAAATGCTTTAAAGAATTTGAGCATTAAGCATTTACTCTCTAAAGTAAAATAAATTTTTTTATTATTAAATAAAAGCTTTTATTTTCGTCAGTGATAATACGGGATATGTAATTTTGGCTGTCACATCGCGGGCACACACACACATCAAATACCCAGTCTGATCAAAATAGTTACAGCCGTTTTTGAGAAAAGAAAAAAAAAACATTAAAATGTGAAAAAAATTATTAAGGGTCAATCCATATCAAGTGGTCCAAAGCGGTTGCTCAATCATTTTAAAAAAAAATTATAATTTTACCACCAATTACGTATGGAATCAGTAGTTCAAATCAATTTTTTAGCATGTAAAAAAAATAGATTTTTATTAACTGGCCCACCAGTGATATTAGAGCCTAAAGCTAACAAAAAAATCTGGTGCGTGCGCGCAACACACAACTTTCACTTACCAACTTACTTAGATTAGAAATTAATGCGTTGTTGTGGTCCCCTCCACGAGACCAATTTTGAGGAAATGTTGGCTATCGCATCTTTGGCATATACATACATCGAATATCCAGTTTGATCAAAATCGTTAAAGCCGTTTTTGAGTAAATAAAAAAAACACGTGAAAATTATACAAAATTTATTAAGTAAAGACCCCCTCCGGTTAATCAATGTTGATGAAATGTTGGCTATCACATCTTTGGCATATAAATACATCAAATACCCAGTTTGATCAAAATAGTTAAAGCCGTTTTTGAATTAAAAAAAAAAACACGTGAAAATGATACAAAATTTATTAAGTAAAGTCCCCCCTCCGGTTAAGCAATTTTGATGAAATGTTGGCTATCACATCTTTGGCATATACATACATCAAATACCCAGTTTGATCAAAATCTTTCAAGCCTTTTGTGAGTAAATAAAAAAAAACACGTGAAAATGATACAAAATTTATAAAGTAAGGTCCCCCCTCCGGTTAATCAATTTTGATGAAATTTTTACAGTCATATCTCAGGCATATACATAGATCAAATACTCAATTTAATCAAAATCGTTAGAGCCGTTTTTGAGAAAATCGAAAAAAACTTAAAAAGTTATTAAATAAAGTACCCCCTCCCTTTGAGCAATTTTGATGAAATTTTTGCTGTCACATCGCGGGCATATACCTACACTAAATACCCAATTTCAGGTTCCCACGGTTTATAGTTTTTGAGCTAGTCTGTTCACACACACACACACACACACACACACACACACACACACACACACACACACACACACACACACAGACCATTTCGCGGGACTTGGTTATTTCGACTCAGGGGGTCCCAAAACGTGTATTTCCGTTGAAAACCGGAAGTCGAAATTTTTCACGATCGCAATACTTCCACTTACCTTATATTTCATATATATGTAAGTGAAAGTAAAAAACTATTAATTTGCTTCAGGTCCTCTCATGAATAAATAGTAGCTCTAGAAGATGACCAATAGAATTGAGAACAAAATCGATATAGACCATTATTCGATTCCACCGTGATAAAAAAAAAAAAAAATCGAGATTTTTATCTTTTCTTCCGCTACCTCGACTTTTCTCATTAAAAAGATGTAAGGAAACGTAGAAATGCCCTAGTTGGTTAAAAAGAAGAACAACCCCACCCCTCCACTTTATAACCTTTCAAACTAAAGCAATACAAAAAACTTTAGGTCACTTAAATAAAGTCATGAATGACTGCCAGTAAATATCTGCGAAAGATATAAAAATGTTTTTATGGGTCAGTCCATATTAAATTTCTTTGCCTTCATTGATATGAAATTCACATGATCCTTCGTCTCACCGTAATACCACATTATTTCATGACAAATGTATCTTTCTCACAAACAGTTTTTTTTTTTTTGGAATCAGTACATATTTTGCGTTTTGAAACGACAATTGCTCTTCTATGGACAACGATGGTACTAAAATGTTTGATGGAGGGATGTTTGATTTCTGAATTTAAATCTTGTGTTATGCTGATTTAGTTTAAATGTGACTAAAAAAATCAAAACGTTGAAAATATTGGCAGTGCTTCGTTTTTGTGATTTCTGATAGATCACTTTGACTACAAGTTATGAGAAACATAAATTTATTCTTTTTTAAAGGTAAGGTGGATGGCAATGCAACAACCATCAATACACGGGTTCCAAAAACAATCATAGTATTTACCATAATTATAAGGCTAAAGCCGGATAATGATGACTTCCTAAACCATAACAAACTTTTGAATCAAGATCATATTTATTGAAAAGAGAATAAGAAGGGAAAAGAGTGATGCAAATTGATAGATAAATTAGATCAAATATATAGAGCAATAAATTTACGGATTAGGATTATTATCTTAAGAGGCGATATTTTTTTTTTCAATTTTAAATGGCAGCAACTAATCGTATTTCATTTGGGATTTAATTGCATCATACAAAGCTAAGAGATAAGGAAGAATTCACATATATGTAGTTTTTCTTTCTGAATTAAAAGAGCGAGATATTTGAACAACAAGCTACCTACGTAAATTTTTGACATATTTAGAGACGTGACGTTGAGCGTTGTCGAAGTTGGAACAGAGGCTTGTTCGAGGTAGCCAAATTTTTTGCCCATATTTTTATTTATATACCAAGAATGAAAAATACGCAATAGTTTGTCTCCGAACTATAATTAAAATGACTAGTTAATTATACAAATAAGATAGTAGCACGACCAGACTGTAGATGGGTTATTGTAGTGAGAATGACATGAATAATTCGAGTAATTAGAGTAAGGGTATGAATTTTAGTATTGGAATTTAAAGAATCTGATTAGACGGAATTTGCAAAAAACAGGCATACTGTACTGTATAGTGTAAGAATTAAAAGAAGAAAATGTACGGTAGGAGAATTTGTTTTAAATTACCAGTGAGAAATTACTAAGAGACTTCGTTGATACTGCAAAGCTTGTATGTCAATTAACAGCTGATTTTCAGGAGTTTAAAAATTATAGTGTTCCTAAATTTTTATAGATTGATTGTTAAGGATTAATATTACTTGGACTATTGAGTGCTAATTCACACAAATTCAGTAAATTTATCTGTTAATCAAACCACAATAAACAAATGTTTTTGAGATGATTGAAGGATTTTTTCATCGTTTTGGAACTTCCAAATGATGTTAATGACTTGTACCCTTTTGTACCCGGGCTGATTTTTCTATATATAATAGGGGCACCTTTCAACTTAATAATAATATGTATTATAGCCTGCACACTCGAGTATAACATTCTTTTTTTTAGTACTTTCTTTCCGAAATGGATATGTTTTTAATAATCGTTGAACTACTTTATAGCAGAAAATCTCTTTTCTCTTAAAGTTTCTTTCGTCCAAACATAATTTTAAAAAACCATAAAGAGGACTGAGGATGAGGTTGTCTAACAATGCCTCCAAAATTTCTCATAAATGGGTTGCTGCGCGAAAATCAAAGCAGCATTTTTAGGCTCAAAGCCAACTTCCAAATTTCAAGGAACCACTATGATACCCGCAAAAATTGTGTGAGACATCAATAATTCCTTTGGGGAATGCTAAGTAATTGAGTGGAAATGAAGCATTAGCCTGTTACATGGACACTAAGCCACAGCGCATTCGTACCATACAAGCAGACTAGGATGCGGTCTATGTAGGTAGGTCATGATTTCTTGCCATTTCCATCTAAGAAAATCTTTTACTAACAGTTATTTAAGAAAATGCCTTTTCCTTTTTTCCCACTGGATTTCTTAGCAGTACCAGCAGTCATTTGGCGGAATCTTCGGCCTTAATATATGATATCCGTTTTTATCTTTGCAGAGGTAAGTTCTTAAAAAAATAACTTTATTCTGGAGCTAAATCCTATACAGCTATGCACATATCAAAATAGATATCTGACCATCATGCTACAACTGTGAAAATATCAAATATTTATTAAAGGTGAAAAAAAAGAAAAAAAGGATCATCTAAAAAGAAAGAAAAGAAGGAAAAAAGAAAAATGCATGTAAAGAGGATTAGAAAAAAAATAAAGAGTACAGAATTTTGTATAGATAGGCTTTTGTTTTTATTTTTCTTCTTAATCTCCTGGGAATCGCTTTAAATTTGACTTTCAATTAATAAAAATGTTTTATTTTATAATTAAATTACATAATTGGTCTCAATAAATGAAAAAATGACGAAAAACAATTTTATGATTTAATATAATATATTTAATTTATGAAATATACATAATATTAAATATAGTATATTCAATTTTATAATTAAATGTAATTAAATATAATAATTTTATAATTAAATTACTTAAATAGTCGAAAGAGATGAAAAAATTACGAAAAATACTTTTGTCCACCTAGCTCCTACTAAGCGAAACACTGTGCGTCCGCTTTATGCCACGAGGGATGAGGCTTTATCCGGACGGGTTATCTACGAGTAACCAACCTCCTCTAATCCATGGCAAGCCGCTGAGTGTGTTCACTGAGGCCGTCACCGAACAGAATCGAGGGGGCTTGGGCGGGATTCGAACCCGCACCGCCAGAGTGGGAGTCGGAGACGCTATCCCCTAGGCCACACCGCGGCCCTTTGAAATGTTTACTAATAACAATTGATCGATTAAAATCATGTTTCAAACAAAAATTTGTTGTAAAACAACATAAAGATAAAAGTCATATGAAATGTGAAGAAAATTTAAACATACCTGACAGCTACATAAAAAACAGCTCAAAGGAATAAAGCGGTACTAACCTGAAAATCAAAATGAAAACAATTAATTTTTTTTTTTTTTAATCTTTATTTATTCCAGCTCGGCTTCTTAAAACCATACATGGGGATTAATTAAATAAATCTTCTTAGAAAAGATAATATAATTAAAAATCAATGATGACATAATTGGTTAATAAAATTAATATTTTTTGAGGCAGTCCTTTCCAAAGTTTAGAGTTAAATTTAGGAGAGACAGTTGGATTAGTCAAAAAAAGGTGCACTTGATATTCTTAAGTATCATCCTCTGCAACCGTAACCTGTTTTCGTTTTTTAAGTAAATTATAATTATACTTCAATAGTAAATATATGTATTCGTGTCGAAACACGAAAAGATTTTCTGCCTGATCGGTATTAAAATATATATATAAATTTGAGCTCTTGGTAGTATCAAATTTTTAAGTGAAAAATCAAATCGATAGAGTTACAGGTATTCAACATTAGGTAATGGAGTACCAAAAGGTTAAGTTTTGAGTACGCATCACATAAGAATTTGATACTACTAAGAGCTCAAAGTTATTTATTTTAATACCGATCAAGCAGATGATCATTTCGTGTTTCGTTACATAAATTTACGATTTAAGTATAATTATAATTGACTTAAAAAACAAAAATATGTTACGGTAGCGGTGGATACTTAAGGAAATCAAGTGCACCATAAGTTTTTTACTTTCACTTACCTATATATGAAATATATAGTAAGTGGAAGTATTGCGATCTTGAAAAAATTCGACTTCCGGTTTTCAACGGAAATACACGTTTTGGGGTCCCCTGAGTTGAAATGACCAAGTCCCGCGAGATGGTCTGTGTGTGTGTGTGTGTGTGTGTGTGTGTGTGTGTGTGCGTGCGTGCGTGCGTGAGTGCGTGCGTGCGTGCGTGCGTGCGTGCGTGCGTGCGTGCGTGCGTGCGTGCGTGCGTGCGCGTGTGTGTGTGTGTGTGTGTGTGTGTGTGTGTGTGTGTGTGTGTGAACAGACTAGCTCAAAAACTATAAAGCGTGCGATCCTGAAATTGGATATTTAGTGTAGGTATATGCCCGCAATGTGACAGCATAAATTTCATCAAAATTACTTAAAGGGAGGGGGTACATTAATAACTTTTTAGGTTTTTTTCGATTTTCTCAAAAACGGCTCTAACAATTTGGATTAAACTGAGTATTTCATCTATTTATATGCCCGAGATATGACTGTAAAATTTTTATCAAAATTGATTAACCGGAGGGGGGACTTTACTTAATAAATTTTGTAACATTTTCACGTGTTTTTTTATTTACTCTAAATCGGCTTTAACGATTTTGATCAAACTGGGTATTTGATGTATTTATATGCCCGAGATATGACTGTAAAAATTTCATCAAAATTGATTAACCGGAGGGGGGACTTTACTTAATAAATTTTGTAACATTTTCACGTGTTTTTTTTATTTTCTCAAAAACGGCTCTAACAATTTATATTAAACTGAGTATTTCATCTATTTATATGCCCGAGATATGACTGTAAAATTTTTATCAAAATTGATTAACCGGAGGGGGGACTTTACTTAATAAATTTTGTAACATTTTCACGTTTTTTTTTATTTACTCTAAATCGGCTTTAACGATTTTGATCAAACTGGGTATTTGATGTATTTATATGCCCGAGATATGACTGTAAAAATTTCATCAAAATTGATTAACCGGAGGGGGGACTTTACTTAATAAATTTTGTAACATGTTCACGTTTTTTTTTTTTATTTACTCTAAATCGGCTTTAACGATTTTGATCAAACTAGGTATTTGATGTATTTATATGCCCGAGATATGACTGTAAAAATTTCATCAAAATTGATTAACCGGAGGGGGGACTTTACTTAATAAATTTTGTAACATTTTCACGTGTTTTTTTGATATTCTCAAAAACGGCTCTAACGATTTTGATTAAACTTAGTATTTGATCTATTTATATGCCCGAGATATGTCTGTAAAAATTTCATCAAAATTGATCAACCGCAGGGGGCACTTTACTTAATAAATTTTGAATAATTTTTACGTGCTTTTTTTATTTACTCAAAAACGGCTTTCACGATTGTGACCAAACTGGGTATTTGATGTATGTATTTGCCAAATATGTGATAGCCAACATTTCATCAAAATTGATCAACCGAAGGGGGGACTTTACTTAATAAATTTTGTATGATTTTCACGTGTTTTTTTGATATTCTCAAAAACGGCTCTAACGATTTTGATTAAACTTAGTATTTGATCTATTTATATGCCCGAGATATGTCTGTAAAAATTTCATCAAAATTGATCAACCGCAGGGGGCACTTTACTTAATAAATTTTGAATAATTTTTACGTGCTTTTTTTATTTACTCAAAAACGGCTTTCACGATTGTGACCAAACTGGGTATTTGATGTATGTATATGCCAAATATGTGATAGCCAACATTTCATCAAAATTGATCAACCGAAGGGGGGACTTTACTTAATAAATTTTGTATGATTTTCACGGGGTTTTTTATTTACTCAAAAACGGCTTTAACGATTAATAAAAATAAGATATGAATGTAGAAAAATGTGTGACTTTGGGAAATGATATTTAACAAAACACATCAATTTCTTATCTAAGTAAGTTGGTAAGTGAAAGTTGTGTGTTGCGCGCACGCACCAATTTTTTTTTTTTTAAATTAAATTTCCCCTGGCTCTGGGTTTTGAACTTGTTTTCTTCGTATTTCCAATCAGATGTTGCCATTGGCAAAGCGTATTTTATAACACGTTTGCCCACTCGGCCATCCCGCCACCAAAGTGCACCATAAGTAATGATTAACTAGCAAATTTATCTTCCTTTTTCCATAACTATTTCTTTTCACATTACAACATGTTAACGTTTCGGGGCTTTGTCCCCATTTTCAAACCTGTATATAAATTTATCTATTAAAATTTAATGATTCCATAACTGTTATAATAAATTTAATTTAGAAGAAAATAAAAATAAAAGTGCACCATTTTTTGACAAATTTTTAACTACCTCTCCTAAATAATATTATAACTGTAAATCTTGGAAAACTGATAACGGAAAGGATTGCCTCAAAAAATATTTCAATTGGAGAATAAATATGATTTTATTCTTGGAAATAGAAAATTGTCATAACGCTTAATCATAAAACCGTCACAAAATAATTTGGTAACGCTTTTTCAATGCTACTCCTGGGCGTGGCTTATCGACAAGTTAGGTGACCATAATATAAGAGAAGTATCATCGGGTCTTTTTTAGTTATAAAGGGCCTTGATTAGGTTAAATAGATCCCAGCTTTCGATCCCGCTCGCTCTTCTGGACTGAATTATCACCAAACGGGTCATTTTCAGTTGAGATCGGTGCCACATTAAACGGAGCCATAATGGCATTTCAATAAGGAAAATAGCAGAAATATTACAAATAATATATTTTATTTCAAGCGTATACAAAATATTTTTTACACCGCATACTTATCAGGCCTTTTTATTTTATTTATTTTAATGAAAATTTTTATTTTTAGTTTCAAACATCCAATTATTCAATTTTGAGAATATTTTTTGACGGGTATAGAAATAAAACAAATCATTTTAATTAAACAAGTAATAAAATCTAAAACGACTTGATTCGCTTCGCTAGATAACCTTCAAAGCTAGATTGCGAAATAGCATTTAATCACTCAAGTGATTAAAATTAACGAGGCTCCTTAAAACAGTTATGATTAACAAAACTTAAAGAATAATTGCAATTAAAGACCTTGATGAACCAGAAGCCGCGAGGAAAAGACGCCATATTCTTAAGATTTCAAGGAAATAATCGATACAACAGACAACAACCAAGATAATTAGGTTTTAGGGAAGAAAATATGTATAAGCCAGAGGTACAATGAAGACCTAAAAATAAAATAAATATAGATAAAATGTTGCAAAGGGAATCGAATGTAGACCTTTTTGAACAAAAGTCCATAATAAATCATGTTGATCATTCCATTAAGAACACTCAAGACGACTAACAGTGGAATAACCAATTCCTATGAGTGTTATATTCGTTCAATTTGGATTCTCCGTAATCATATGAGTCGAAAGATCATCATCGAACCAACAAAAAATAAACAATGTATAAACAACCGGGTAATTAATAGTCAATTCGTATCTAACGAGTCAGGCCTTAGGAGTATAAGTAAAAAAATAACAGTTCCTTGTTTGTTCTGTTGATGTATAATAATACGCCTAAATTGAAGTATCCCTAATGATAGTAAAATGACAAGAGAATTCCAATTGCAAAAAGAAATTTTTGTTCCAATTATAGTAAGTCACAAACTGGCTCTAATAGAACAGGTGAAAAAAAATGTAATGATAAAATACTCATATAATGTTTAAGCCAGCATTATAATTCAAGATTACTGTTTCTACACGTTTAGGTTAGCAGTTAAGGGTTTAGCGGGTTCATCTATGGTGTAGTGGTTAGCATGGCAACCTACAATACTAAAGGTCGCGGGTTCGCGCCCCGTGGTGGCCCTAGGATTTTTTAAAGGGAGTAAAAATCCTTAGCTACGCCGTCCCCCGGATAGGATGTAAAATGGAGGTCCCGAGCCTGTAGGAAGCCAGGTACTCGTTAAAAGATCCCTATCCTAATTATACCTGGATAGGCAAAATTTAGGACTCCCACTGTAGCATCGTCCGATTAGCCTTGGTAGCATAAAAATGGACATTAACCAAACAAACAAACGTCTAGGTTAGCCAAATTAGGTCTATCTCGGATATCTAGGTCTATATATCGGATAAACTTAAAAATTATAAAAATTTTTATTATTACTAATTTTTCTTTCCTAAATATTATTTATGATATTAAATAAATAAGTGTTATTTATTTATATATTCATCTATCTACTGATTTATTATATTCTTTTTATGATACGGTCTCTGTATGCGTGCCATATTAGGATGGGGAAGGAAGTAAGAGAGGACGTTAAAATGCCGCGAAAGGGAATAAAAACACAATAGTGATATGAACTATAACATAATAAATGGATAGTTGAAGAAAAAATAATAATAAAATGGAAATAAAGAAAAAAAAATAAAAATAAAAATTGTATTATTCTGATTTAATTAATGTACATATATGAATATTGATCAGTATGCTGTGTATTATAGCAACCCAATCTATTTGGTAAGCATGGTTTTATTTTGTTTAAAAAAAAAAAATAAAGCAGTTCTCTCTCTCTGTACCTAGTTTATAATACAGATCAATATCATTATTCTAGATTGTTAAAATATTACTAAAACAGAAAAAGGTGCTGGGAAAATTAATATTAAAAGGAAACTAAATAAGACGATGGTCTTATTAATCAAACATAAGATAAACATTGATGACCTTTAGCCCCAATAAACAAACAAAAAATATAATGTTCAAAATGTGAAACAATTGACATGATAAGTTGTCAGTATATTTTTAGGAAAGGAGTAAAGATGAATTCTTGAACTTGGTCTTCTGAAGATTTCGAATTTTCGACAACACTAATAAGGCCTAAAATGTATCCATAAATCCGATTATCCACAATCGTAAGACTTGTCAGAATCTATAACAGTGCCTTGCAGAATTTTTCAGGTAAATTTACGAATAGGATGGATAATGAAGATGCTTTTTTTCTAAAAGAGAAGAGTGTAGGATGGTGATATTGGCAGTTTGTAACTTATGTTAATTTTCAAATGCTTGTAATTGACATTTGAAAATTACTCAGGAATTTCCTAGGAACCATTTGGGATAGTTCACGGCGAAATTAGCAAACGCCAACATTACAGGAATCGTGGAAGTCTTCCTAGTCCTTGGAACCATGTCTGGCCATGTGTGAGTTATTACATATGTACATACATATTCATAAATTTATATAACACACGCCTCCTCATGGAGGACCTCGGATCTAATCACCGCCTCCTCATTCGGATTAAATAGATATGTTACTAGCGAATCAATCTTCTCCTAGTAGGAATAGATAAAGCATTTGATAAGCCTTCATAAACCTTTTTTTTTTTTCCAATTCTAAAAATATCCGCCACAGAAAGCCTAACCAGCAAAGAAGATAGTAAAAAAGAACAATATTGTGTCCTTAATGTCATTATGTTTAATTTTCTCATCTACAACTCGGATTCCACATAGACACTTCAATTCCACTAAGAAGTAAAATTGAGAATTAAAACGTAAACATTGATGAATATACCTAATTCATTCAAAAATAACTATTTCATGAAAGCATGATGTCTGTTTAGGGAGTTAAAGGATATCGGAAAAGGAGATATCTGATAAAGACAGGAAAGAAGCAATCGTAGGAATTCTGTATGGTTGTTCATATAGAAGGGTTACAAAGAAATATTCAGAAGTTTCATTACTCGACAGGATTGTATTCTTTGAATGAAAGACAGTTTCGTATATTAGAAGATTGTAAATGTATGAAGGGGGATGGGAATAGATGGTATATTAAAGAAATATTGATAGCGAATGGATGGGAAAACCCTTTTCAATACACACCCAAAAGGAGTAAGATGCTGAAGAAGATTCTTTAAAAGCATTAATGATTGGCATTAAGCTATCCACGCTAAAAACCACATTAGCTCAATCAACGAATGATTCAAAGGGGAAAAGTCAAGGAGAACGTTTTTCACCTATATCTCAGTATTGGTGGTCCTATAAAAAATATATGTGTGTACAACATTATAGCTGGCGAAATTATATAGATTTTTAATTCTTATCCTTTTTTTCCTATCTGTAACCAGTGAAGAGATATACAGTCTCGTAAATCCGTAACTTTTGAAGAAAAAAAAATTCGCAACTCAATGTTCGCCAAAATTTTGTAAAATGAAAGTTGTTTGAAATTATAATTGCCTTTAAACTGGGTGTCTTGATAATCATTTTATTGCAAGAAGACAGGAATTTTGCAAAAAGTTGGTTGAAAGGTTTTTTTTTCCAACAATTACCAATTTGGGAGAGCGTACTTCTCATTAAAGGTTACATATAAGGAGAAAACGATAAGAATTAAAAATAAAGGGGTTTGGCTTCTATTTTGTATACAAAAGATGACTACGAATATGAACAAACGCAGCGAGACCCCGAACTTGAGGTCGTTTAGACTTATTACGAATATTACGACCTCTTTTTGTATTTTATAGCTCCTTATATTTTATCATCAGGCACGTTTGTGGTTCATTGTAAATTTAATAACATGGAGATATAGTATTTCTAAACGAAAAAAAAAGACAAATTGATCAGAAGCGGATCCAGAAAAAATATGGAGGTGAATTGGTCGATATAGAAAATAAACAAACATACAACCTAAAAAAAAAAAACAGTACAATTATTTGTTCAAAAAACCTATATGAAGTTAAATTCTTATACATAACTAATATTACCTCAGTGAATTTCAAGAATGCGATGCGTAAATTTATTCCACTAATAGATTTTTTTTCTCGCAATTTCGGTGGGACGATCTACCTCCCCCCCCCCCCCCCCCCCATAGCCAAGCCCCTGTTATTGACCTTTGGGAAATATGGGCGATATGTGGGAAATAAAATATTTTAATACCTGAGTTATTGAGTAAAGGTATATTATGGATATTAAAGATGAAATGATGCGAGTGCACTATTGCATAAGATCCAATTAAGATAAGAATTAATAACCGCGATTATCCTAAGATTTAGTCATTGTGAAATACATGCTAGATAATTTCGCTTGATAGAATTGCACAAAACAAACATTAAAAATATATGATTTTCGATAAATACTTAAAACATAGGAACAATACATTATATTTAGGAATGCAAACGCTCGTAACGTGAACCAACAATTGCTGGAAGCAAACGAACAAAGAATGTCCGCCTAATAAACTGAGGAAACTGTAAAAACAAGGTCCTTCCTATAACAATGATTAATTATTTCAATTAAAGATCAGAGGTGCCGCCCACAGGTACCGCAAGTACCGGCATGCGCTCAATGTTCCGCTACACCTTCATGGTATCGAGAAGCATGACTTATGTTTATTTCTTATGACATTTGTTTAAAAGATATGCTGCGGCAGTTGAAAAACCTTTTTATATTGTGAGAAGCATGAGTTGTAAGGAACTTGAACTGTACAGGGGAAAAGTAAAGCAAAGCAATAATACAGCATCCATACTACCCTTCAACGCAGAATAAACTAAAATTAATGCTTAATAATTCAATTTTTTTCAATATTTATATTGAATTATAATTATATAATAATTATATAATTATATTTTATAAAAATACTTGCTGTTTATCCCGGTTTCACACGAACAATTTTATGTTTCTAATAAGCGTGAACAATTCTATAAACAAAAAAGCACTAATAGATTATTATTCTAAAGCTTTAGGATATACCTACTATGTTTTTATTTTTACCCTCTGGGGCTTATATAATTAGGTCTTTAGATGAACCTACTCTAGAGCATGAAACGTAAAGGAGATTCCAAATTGATACTAGCTACCCTCAGAGATTGCCTTTGAGCTTTATTAATAGTCATAGCCAATGCGACCCGAACTGAGCTGGGAATTATTCTCTTTTGAAATCAAAGGGCATATCACTGGGGACAATGGGGAATCGAGGCATGGAAAGCCGTAAGGGCAGAAGGGGATGAGCAAGGATGTGATAGATTTGAACTAACCAGTCCGGCTCGTTTCCATAAATCAATCATGTACTAAATATCAAAGAACAAAGAAGAAATCCAGTCGCTGGAAGACGCGCACTCGTCGGCCAATAACTCGAAAAGGACTCATCGTTCAGCTTTAAAAAGTGGACCCCGGTCCGTTCCGAGGGAACGGCGTTAGCGGGCTTTGTTGGCCTCTTCAAAACCTAAAAAATGAGACTTTTTTCGACTCAAACGGTCGATTTCGTATAAACCCAATGTAAAGGGGGATCATAACGATTTTTATAACAATAAAGAATATACCCAGAGATTGGCTGAAGTTATGCAATTTTAATATGGACACGTGTTCGCACCTGGTGAAAGAACCACTGAACGAAATTTGGAGGATTTAGGACAAACGGTATGGATTTCTTTAAAGAACAAACAAACAGAATTTCATCTTTATTTATATAGATGGATTTCATACAATATTAACACATTTGACATCACATTGCTATAATCTGAGACTGTATCATGCAGATAAATTAAAAGCGATTTGCCTCAGAATACTTAGGGTCTTTTGCTTTGGGTCCTTGCCCAAGCCAAATGTAACTTTGTCCAAATCAATTGACTTGGGCAAGGTTACAATTGATTTAAACCAAGTTACATTTGACTTGAACAAGGTTATATTTCACGTGGAAAAGGTTAGGATAGACCTGTAAATGCTATATTTACTAAAATTAAATTGAATAAGCAGTTGCTTTTCAATCAGTGTAGTGATCGTTACTGAATAGTATATGATGTTTTGAGACATATGTAAAGGTTAATAAAGCGATATTATTATTATAAAAAGGATATAAGTTTTAACTTTGTTCCTTTAAACCCTCTGCAAATATTCAAATATTGACAACTCTTCTTTTTTTTTTTCGTTTTGAAGTAAGAAATATAGGAATGAGAATATATTCTTTTCTCCACCAAATTTATTTTTAGTAACGATTATAGATCTGCATAATATTAAATAATGAAATAGTTACTTTTAAACCAGTAAAAGTAACTAGTGTACCTGAAGACCCTATATACTTGATAGATAAACTTAAGATTATAAGGCTACCGATTATAACTCTCACAATAGGGATTGATGCACTGTTAAGTCAGTGGTAAAAGCGCAGCGACGGAGATTCAGAGGACCTTTGCAATGGTCAATCTTCTCTCTTCTAATAATATTATTTAAAAATTATAAACTAACAGAATCAGTGGATCGCGTTAGTTCTTCACAGAAAATCTTCCCCACCTACTCACAATATTAACTAATACAGGGACAAAAGTGTGCTTAACTCGTACAGCAACATTCCTTGTTGATCCTTTTTATTATAGAATGAAATTGGCACTGGGAAAGAAAAAAGTTCAATTCTCAACGACGGGACAGTGCGGCTGATTGCCAAACTGAGACATACCAAGTCTAAAAATTGAAATAAATATTTTTCAAATCCATTTATATTCCAAGGTTCAAGAATGAATAGAAATAACAGACATGTAATTATCAGCTCTTTAAAAGAAATACGTACTTTCATGGAAACAAATGTATCGTTTATATATAAATCATTCATTTTAGTTTAGTGTAAATCTATCTAGCGTTTATATTCGTGTTGCTTTTTTTTGTAATTTCATTAATCAAGTTTGGGATTGGTATTTATTGCATTTTCTATACACTATGGGACCCACCGCAGGAGATAAGAGCAATTTGTATACCATTTATAAAATTTAAAAATGTGCATCTTTCTCGGAATCTAAAAGAAAATATTTCTACGCATTCATAAATTATTGTATTATGCATTTTTTTTCACTATTCGTTCTGAGATTCATTTTCTCAGAGAACGGAAGCATTAGCTTAAGTAGCGACTCTTTGTAGAGGAGTTAAGAAAACAAAGTCTAAACTTAATTTTAAATCTTGAGAGGGAGAAGCGAGCTAGGCTAATGGCCACACAGTTCAACATCGGGAATTTTAAACAGAGTTTCAATTTTAGGAAAACTACATTTCTTAAGACTACATGTCTGTTGTTAAATTAATAAAAATACTTTGTATAAAGGGATCTAATAGAAACTTCCTATAGCTCCTCATTATCTATCCACATAGAGACTCAAGAGGGTTTTTTGCGTCAAAAGTACAATAGCTTTATAATATGGCAATATTTATTGTTAAAAGTGCCAAAACTAGTTATCGACACCCTATGGATTTAATTGTGAAATCTTACCTATGGTTAGTTTGTTAAAGTTTTACTTCATAGATGACTTAGAGGATCCTTCAAACATTAGACTCATGTATATCTTGTAATAAAATTAGGACTTCTTTACCTATTTCATTAAGTTAAAGTTGGGTTGCTAATAACTGTAGGTACTGAGTGCACATAACTGTATGGTTTACCCTATTATATACCAGTTTTTAAAATAAGTTTATTTTTTTTACCTGCTGTTGGACATTAAATTATCTATTAGCCTCTGTTTCAGGTAGAGATGACTACTCATAGGAAAACTGAAAATCTCAAAAAAATAGGATACCTAAAGAAGAAAAAAACAAGAAACCTACGTCAGAGGATGGGTTAGTAGCATATTTGTTGAACAAAGAAATCATAAATAACTGGTAATCGATGTTTTATGGTTTTCATAATGTTGATTTCAAAGTTGCAAGAATGCGCAAGATATCATTTCAAGGTGCAAGTTGAACTTATGAGGGGGTGCACATTTTCGTGTGGTAGTATATTTCCAGGAGAACCAAATAAATTCACTTGCACTACTTTTAAGACAAAAAGAGCAATAAAATATCCCGGGGGTGAGTTATTCACCATTTTCCCTGGAAGGGGGTCTCCTTCTAATGTGTGATGTGAACACACTTTTCTTTCAATTATTCTTTTGAATAATTTTTATTCAAATATTGACATTATCTATGTCAGTATGAGAATATTATTACCCTATCATATAACTAACTAAAAATGTAATTCAAAATCATTAAATTTTGTTCTAAGGGCATAGCTAAGAGATTATCACTTATAAATCAGGTTGATTGATTGAACACGTTTATATTTTCTAATCTAATCATTATATACCTTAAAACGATACCACAGTCGTAGACAGACAGATGTTTGAGTCGCTTGCGAACTAGACTACTGGAGTTCACTCAACAGCAGGGTAAGATCAACAACATTAATCTTAGTTATCAATAATTATTTTTTAACAGATTATTGCAGGCGATCAACCATTAAAGTGGTATTTAATTACAACTTTAATTATGCGAGAATTATGATTAAATTCAAAATAATTAAAATCATCAATAATACACACCTATTCAATAATTTTTTTTTTCTTCATACTTTTATCTGCACCTGTCGCGACTAAGCGACAATCAGCAGATGAGAGATAAACTGCTGCTACATTAGCATTTTAAGGCGAGGGAAGATAGTGCCTAGCAGCACATCATCCCGGTCTTGCTCCAGGAGAGGAGGTCTCTCCTCCAACTCCTTTTCAGTCGCCTCATAAAAGGATGTCAGCCTTGACCATGTCATTAATAAGTTTGTTATGTCCGTTCAATTCGTTATGGAAGCTAGAATAGAGGGTTCTTATTTGGTAGTTGTAAGTCGGTATGAGATTTGTCATGGTTTAATTTTCGAAAGTGAAGTTGTTTTGTAGGTTTAATGAAGTCAGTCAAGGGTCAAGGTGTTTTGTTAAAATTGTTGTATTGTCTGCGTAGATTGCAGTTAATATTACGAGGTTTGTAGGAATGTCATGTGCTTAGATAATGTATAGTAAATGATTGAGCATTGGTTGGACTGAAGAAATCTCTGAGCTCTTTCGGATAGAGAAAAACCTGTTGGAGAGGTAGTATTGTAGGAAAAGGTAATATCTATGAGGAAGAATGGTCTTAATTTTAAAGAGAAGTCCCTGGTGCCTGACTTTATCAAATGCTTGGGCAATATCCAGAAATACACTAGTAGAGTATTGATTCTTCTCTAGTGCTCCATCAGTGTAGTCTGTAACTCGGTGTAATTGTAGTAATGTTGAGTGTGAAGTACGAAAACCAATCAGGTATTACGTTTTGGTAAGTCAGTATATCAACAAGCCTTTTGTAAATTAATTTTTCGAAAAGGTTTGAACAAATTGGAAGGAGGTCTGTAAGAGGAAGTGTTGTATGCATTTCGTCTTGTTTGTGTATCATTTTGGTGTGGGAATATTTCCATTGAATAGGGAATTTTAGTTAGTTGTCCTAAGTATACAGATATATCTTGTCGTATGAAACACTAGAGCTAGAGCTTACCTAGCCATTTGCTGGAGCGCCTCGGCTGTTATAAGGCCATAACCTGAGGCTTTTCTTTTAGGTAATTTTTTAGTGTGTTGTGGGACTTGTGAAGGAGTAAATGAAAGAGGGGGTGAAGTCAATTGTAATGGTATGTCCAGAGTATTAAGTATTAAGGGTTCAGGGTCTGTGTCTGTTAAGCACGTGAGTGGTGTAAATACTGATGAAAGATGGTCAGCAAATAGTTCAGATTTTCCTTGTCCGACAGGATCCATGTACCATCTTCTTTTTGCAGGGGTACTGACACCTCTCGATGCTTAAACAGCTTCTGAGTATGCTTCCATCGTTTGTCGATGGAGTGTTAAGATAAGCATCATAATGTGTTTTATTGATTTTTTTAAGATCAACAACATCTGTCGTTTTAGTTCATTGTTAAGTCTGTTAAATGTTCGTCGGTTTGAGGATAGTCTGTTAGATTTCCATATCTAACGAGCTCATCAAGTCCCTCATAATAGTTAAATAGTAAAATATAATGTAGCATTATAATAATTATGTAGAAAAATATTCAATAGAAAATAAAAAATTTCCTTGAATAAGGAATCGAATCTAGCCAGAAAGACAACCATAAAAATATTTTTTTATAAAATAATTAACTCAGTTTCTCAGTTAGTTAGTATGATATATGACAAACTGTTTTTAGACGATATTAAAATGACGCCTCTAGCAACCAGATATTGAATTGTAACATTACCTTTTCCAGTTACATACAATAATCAAGTATGATGCATGGCTTATTAATGCCTCTAGGACCCGAAATGTTGCATCGTTAATAAAATTATATATTTTTTTTTTGGTGAATAAAGGATTATTTTATTTATTTCATCAGATTAAATATTAAGAAACCTGAAGAAGATGATTAGAGAATTATCTTTTTTCTAGTTTCTATAATTTTAATTGTCTATATGCTGCCTTTAGAATGTGAGATAATTACGTAAACAAGCAATTAAATAGAGAATATTTTGAAAGCAAAAATAAAAAGAAAACGTTTGTAATTTTAAAAATAAATACTGTTGCAATTTTTTCTTATCTAGTTACATATATATATATTTTTTTGTATTATGCATGTTTCTATAATTGAAGAAGAGCTAGAAGTTGATATTTTTTTATTTTTTACTTTTCAGGACTGAATTGAAAAAATCAATTAAACAAGGGAATTTTATTATTAATTATATGAGATCAACGAAATGGTTTTTTTTTTTTTTTTTTTTTTTTTTTTTTTTTTTTTTTTTTTAATGAATAATTACAATATTTTATCTTCATCAGAATCCTTTAGATGTTGTTATTCGACGGATCAGGCGAGCTAATATTGGATAGTGGAAAAATCCATAGTTCTATCAAACAGTCTTTCAACAGATAAAGAGAAAGTCTCAAGGGGCGACAAGAACATGAAGATTGATAATGGGAAACAGGAACTTTATATAGATTATAAACATCATAAAGATCAACATTGATTTTTAATGTATCTCCAAAAAATAAGCACAATAAGGATTCATTATATATAGATGAAGATATATGAAATGTACTTAAAAATGAGTTTATTCTACTTTGAAGCCCCGGGTAACTCTTAATTTTTGACTTGTTAATTAATATTTGACGATCAAGGTAATTTTTTGAAGTGTTTTGTGTGTCTTTATACGGTATTGGTCCTTGGGATTTTACAGGGAAAATCTCCTAAATCATCAGAGAAAGTGTTTGATTTTTTATAGGAATCCGAATTCCGACGAAGCCGGAGTATAATTGACATTAAATGCCATTTTTTACCTTGTTCTTAATTTTTCGCCTAGGGCTACCGCCTATTGAAACAAATGGCTTGAGAATTCGCATTCATGTTTATTATCACTATTTTAGAAACCTTTGTAACATCTTTAAGGTTTCGAAGTCTTGAAAAAAGTTAAGAAATAAAAACCTGTGTACTCAAAATAGTTTATTGATGAAGCGCTAGTAGCTAAATAACATGTGGATATTCACTTTTAATTCATTTTATATTAATTTAATCATTTTCGGGGGTAACCACCTTATTTTCACTTTTATATTTCTTTTAAATATTTTATTTTTGAAGAGAAAAGATTGGGCTCAGTCGGGAGTCGAACCCAGGTTTCCCGCGTGACATGCGCGGTACGCTAACCACTGCGCCACCAAGCTTGGCTCTAAGCGGAGCCAATCGTTCAGGTATCAGTGAAGAGAAAGGCTCAGTGGCGCAGTGGTTAGTGTACCGCCCATGTCACGCGGGACTCTTACCCGGGAGACCCAATCTTTTCTCTTCAAAATTAAAATACTCAAAAATAATATTAATTCATAAGGGTCTTAGTTATAATATTAACTAAATAATATTATATATTAATTTAACCATTATTGTGGAGTAACCACCTATTTTTTTAATTATTTTAAATAATTTATTTTTGAAAAATTTGGCTCCGCCGGGAATCGAACCCGGGTCTTCCGCGTGACATGCGCGGTATGCTATCCATTACACCACGGAGTCGCTTCCATACGATGCCAAATCCTTCCTCTTCACTGACACCTCTATCACCGCATACCGCATACCGCGCATGTCACGCGGAAGACCCGGGTTCGATTCCTGGCGGAGGCAAATCTTTTCTCTTCAAAACTAAATTATTCTAAATAATATTAATCCATGCTGAAATCTTATCCAGGATTGATTTTGATTATCGATTTCCTCTCGCTCAGCTCAAGAATAGTGAATATAATAAGCTCATAGGAACAGTCCGTATCAGTTGATTTGTTGATTTCTAGACCTCACTAACGGGTTCGGACATACTCGGACATGTTCGGAATTCCAGCAGCAATCGCTCGTGGGATGTGCCAATTCGTCATTCTGGAGTAATATTAAGCAATAAACAGAAACTTGCGAGAAATATTCGGATTACTACAATCGCTATTTAATTTTGTTTTTATAACGATGGGTTTGCTGTTTTCTATGTATCAATTGAAAAGAAGTAAAATGAATAATTTAAGTTAAAGTTTATATTGTGTAATATTTCAGATTAATCTAAGCTTTCCTTAGGTCATTACTTTTTTCCGGTCATGTAAGTGAGGAAATACAAATTAAAAAAAACATATATATATATAATAAAATATATAGTAGGGTGTCCTATTATGGCCTACCTAAGCTTTGAAGTACTATATATCGGGAGGTATCCCTTCAATTTGCAAGAAACTGAACCCACAGAGAGATCAATGTATCTACTTTCATATACACCCAAATTTGTTTTTTTTTAGAATAAATTCTTGTCCTGTATTTTTGCGTTCTTTTAAAATGTTGGCTTTGGGCCATATTTGGACACCGGATGCCAAATATGACCTATGCACTAATATATTTTTGGTTCCCAAGGAAAACGCAAATTTAAAAATAAAAACATGTTTCTAATACAAAGAAACTTTATTCAATCATAAATTTTCAAATTTCGATATAAAAAAAAAAGCAATACAAGTAAAACAAAATAAATATAAAATATATAATTAATAACATAATAAAATAAATCAATAACGCAAAAAAACCTACTTAAGCATTATTAAAATATTTAAATAAACAAAAGCCATTTCAAATTGATTACTTATTAATAGAACAAGAAATTGTAAGGGTCACTTTAGTGCTCCTATAATTTAGTGCCTTCCTGCGTATGTGCTTGCAACTTTGTAGGCCATAACAGGACATTCCGTAGTTTATTGATAAATGAACACTAAAAATAATTAAAAAAAAAATTGGAATACACTCTCAGAAATATTGTAAAAGTACACTTTTGGAATCTTTTTAAATATTTCAAAATCATCGAACATTCTCAAGTATTACACTCAAGAGAAGCTATATTAATATAGATAGAGCTATAAGAATATATATTTATATATAATAAACCTCAAAATTATGATCAACCATGTGATGTCCTCTTTATTTGGTGACCAAAGACAAACTAAAGGCTTCCGTCTCAAACCTACTTTGGTTTAAACGTCATGTTGATGTAGAGAAAAAGATATTAAGTTTAATAATTTTTAGATCAGGCCGTTATTTGATTTTTCGGCTTTAGGCCATATTAGGACGCAGGCCATAATTAGGCGGAATGTAAATGATTCAATTAACGAATAAAAATTGCAAAGAAGAAAAGATATTTCATCTGGCAGCAAAGAAGTAAAGGGTGAAAAAAAAAAAAAATTATTGAAACCAAAAAAAACTGCCCCGCTAGGTACGTGGCAAAAGTGTTTTGCAAACAATCCGCTTTCAAAATCGAATATTTTTTTACTATCAAAGTCATTATTGTTGGTTATTGACCCTTAGTTAAGTTAAGAATACGTCGTAAGGAATGATTCCAGCCATCGATATATGTATACTTATGAGGTTACCAAACTGATTAAATATTAGGTAACGTGACATAAAATTTGTACGGAGCGTTCGTTCAAAAACCTATTATTAGGCACTTCAGTCCTAATAATAGGTACATCCCTTACAACATTAGTTTCAGTATCTCTTTAATGGAATTACTTCACACAGAGAGATATTTGGTTAGTTTGACACATCAAAGTTAATTATTCCTTCCGAAGTGTACTTGACTGATCTAAGGGTCAAACCACCGATAATAATGCCATTATCCGAGGACAGATATGCGGGTTATGGTTATCACTCCTATGCCCAGTGGGTTTGCGTCGCCTCCAGTAGGACGATGGGTCTTAAATACTCACGAGAGCCTTACTTTGCTTTAATTTGATTATTTATTGAAAGCGCCTCAGCTCAATCGGCTATCCAGGCCGGGTTATTTGATTAATAAGATGTTAATTTATTATTTAAGAAGATAAAAAGAAGCAGGATGAGAGACCTTAATTAATTTAAGATCGGAAAGAGGTTTCGCAGTTCACTACCAGAAATGAAATGGTAAAATTAATTTACCACATTTGCTGATTGTAACTACTTTGAAAGATGTAAAGGGTAATAGACGATTTTTATTAATGCTTAATAAATAAATCTTTATTATTGTAATGCTTATTACCTTTTCCAAATACTGCATCGTCTTTATGAGCGAAGGAACGTTTAAATACATCTAAATGCAAATGAGTGAAATGTAAATATTCTTGAACATATGATCCTAAAATAGGATATTTATGGTTTTAGGCTACATTCCATTACTAGTTAATCTACAATTGATGTATAAACTTGCGGACTGCTCTATTAAGCATCCCGTATAACGAAATGAGATTGGCAGTGGTGATTCAGAGAATGTAAAAGTAGACGAAATACAGACATGATAATAATATCTGAAAGCTGCGATAGATACCTAAATAATCTTCTTCCTTAGGATAGCTAGCCCCATTTGATAACAACTTTAAAAATAAAAAATAAATAATCTCGATTTACAACATCGAAAACAAGAAAAATTATTATACTTTTAAACCAAAAATTATAAAGATATTTGTAAATACGTTAAGGAGGCGATAGTCCGAGCAAGTTGAGTTGGAATAAGCGTTGCCCATAGCAACCTACGAAAATGCGAGTTTGTGAGTTAAAATAACGAGTGGCTGGAGTTTTTTCACAAGTCCGCTTTGATCCCCAGCCCATACCCAAGAATCAGGAAAAGCCTCATATAAACGAAAAAGCTCTGAAGGGTAAAAAAAAAAAAATACAGCTTAAAATAAAATATATATATGCCAATATATTGTAAGTGGAAGCGATAAATGCAATATTTTTAATAATTTCAATTGAATTTAAAAGTTTTCTATGATATATGATAAAAGGAGATATTCGCTATCCCTAAAAAGTGACACTTACTATACCATTTCTATATAAAAAGATACATTTAGGAACCTTTTGCATCCTTAAATTGATTTATCTTCTAGACCTATATATATATATATTTAATTGTAATTTACAAAACTTCAATGTTCCCATATTTATTTCATAATGGTTTCAAATCATTTAAGGTTGCATGTATTTAATTAAGCAATTCGTGAATCGCAAAATTAATAAAAAGAAAGCGCAGCCCCCTCAGAACATTTCATTTCTGGATTATAAGCTTTCTTCTGGGACGAAGTCACTTGTATAACAGTATATAACAGAAAAAAAAAAGTAAATAAGATTAAATCTGGCTATAAGTTAATCAGATAAAGGTAAATAGTTCTAAAAAATTAAAAGAATACAAAACTGTGAGCAATGTAGGCATTACTTAAGTAACTAATATTGAAAAGAAATAAAAAAATACCTTTGTGGAAAAAAAGAAGAAACAAATTAAGGAAGTTGTAATAAAATAAAATAATAAAATTATTATTCTACTGATCTATCGCATAGATAACCAAGGATAGAATTTTTATGTAATAAAAAAAAAATTATAATATGTAAATAAATCTGTGTAAAATGGCTGAAAATTAAAATATTTCAAAAGTTTCAGTATTCACATTTAAAAAAATATATATACATTTAACATACTTATAACATATCGAAAAAAACAAAAAAAAAACGAAATTTTTGGAAATGTAAGAAGACATATTAAACTTCCTCATCTTCACCATCAAAAACGTGCAAATAAGATGCATTCTAAGGTTTTCTTCGGTAAATCGACCACGATTCGATCGAAGGAAAGCTTTGTATTTTCTGAACGATCTTTCCACGTCGATTGACGTGACGGGTGCGAATTTGGCAGCGCAAAGAATACAGGATACCTTAACTGTCGCATTTCAATGTTTCTTGTGCCAAATTCTTCTGCGGCGTACTTATTTTTCTGTTTTTTTCACCCCTTTTTGGCCTTTTAAATACTTGGTATGAACTTATCACTAAATTTATGAAGCAACTGAGGCATATATAAGTATTGTCAAGGATCCATGTAAGAAAAGTAAGGGAGATATTGCTTTGTTCCTTTTGATTTTCCAAGAAATTTGTTAATTATTATTTAAAAGTTTATTTATTCTAGGCATTGATAGAATATATGTAAAAAAGTAAATAACTAACAGTAATTTTAAAGTAAATTCCATTAAATATGGACAAAAATATATATTTGTCAAAATATATGTAAAAACATTTAAAAAACACAAAATATGGAAAATCAAAATGGTTCAAAATTGTTTATATCATGGTAAAAACCATTTAGAATGCATATACGTACATTTCTAGGCCTCAGAAAAAAAAAAAATGTATTTACAGGTAAATCCCATCCGTAAAAATAACAAAAAGAAATCAGAGACATAGAATCACTATTCCTTATTCAATGATTACTCATAATAATTAGCGATAAAATATCGGACGATAAATTAATATCTTCGTCTTAAAAAGCATACGACCTTACATAAAAAATCAAATCTTTATATCATCTGTTTCTCTCCTTATACTTAGCTTCAATGGAGTAGTTATTCTTTCGCTGAGGTTGCCACCTAATAGCTTTACTAGTTATGTTCAAGCAATTGTTGGAAATAAATGGATTTAGCTATTCCTTTACCTACAACTAGAGAGCCAATTCGAAACGGACATTACTGTAAAAAAAAATGTTTAGAAAACTCAAATCGCTAGATAAAATCACAGCCCGCTGTCTATACAGAGATAAAAATGTGGAACTGTTTTCATCATGTAATATTGCACGATATTTATGATTCGTCAACATAGCAAAAATTGTACAAAATTATTTTTTATTAGACTAGTCTTGCATTGTAAGGTTGTAAATAGAAATTTTAATTTTTTTTTAAATATACGAGTAAATCTATAAAGGGGGAAATAAAATAACATATAGAGATAACTAATTCCTTTTTTTAAATATTTCTCAGTCTATAAAAGCGAATACTTTTATTACCAAATGTAGGTGTGTAGATTAATTTAAAAATTATAATTCAAAAGAAAAACAGTTAAAAAATATAACACTTTCCCAATACAGTAAGCATGGGGGGGGGGCGGGGTAAAATTTATAATTAAAAATCAATGTATAATTTCAAGACATTGATATTTAAGAACAACAATCAGAAGTTTTGAATTTTTCAACTTCATAAGGTGATTTGCGCCCGTCCAAACTAAGTGAAAATTAGCAAACAAGATGGAGAATAATATACATCTGGCATTTTAAGGCATGAGGAAAGATAGTGGCCTACCAGCACATAATCCCGGTCTTGTTTCAAGGTCTCTGATCCAACTCCTTTTCGGTCGTCACATATAAGGCATGTCAGCTGTGGCTAATAAGTCTATTTTATGTCCGTGCAATTTAATATGGAAGCAGAAATAAAAAGCTATTATGTGATGGTCGATAGATGGTTTTTGTAACCGTACTAAGGTGCGTCATAGTCAATGTTATAGAAAACAATAAATTCACTATTGTTGATTTCGAACCTGCATAAACAATTTTTTTTTATATAAATAAATTAAGAATTTTATAAAATGATTCATCTCTCTCCTTTTATGAAGAAAAACCCCTTTTTCTTAATTTGATATGATCCAAAAATAGGTAAAGAGTTAATATTTGAACAGGCTTCAGATAGATTACAGGAGTGGTAAGCCGATCCAGACTAACAGACAAACTACAAATTAAATAAACTCGTATTCATTTACTACATCTAATAAGCATTATATAAAGAAACAATTTAATTTTTAAATATCAATAAGCATTATTTGAACAATTAATTGAGGCTTAAATAGTCAGAATACCACCTCTACCCTCTACCCTGGTAAAAGGCACAAGCATTTTACCAGCTTGCCCCATCCCAGACGAAATCCTCAAAATCAATGATTAAAAAAAAAAAAAAAAAAAAAAAAGATAAGCATACTCATACAAACAATATAATTAAATTATATTAAAAATAAGGTGGTAAGCCATTGATACACACGCATTTACACCCTCTCACCATCAAGTTTAATTTTAACGACATTATTTCCTATTGTTAGGCTTGGTATGTTATCGAAAAATGACAACTTACTGAATAAGATTCATTCATATTATAAGATCAAGATAAATCCCCGCTTTATTCTAGTAATCTTTAACATAATCCGAAAAATAAAAAAACAGTCTACTGCTTCTTGGTTTTCCTTTCCTGATGCAAACTACACAAACTATTGCAAATTTACATTCTTTACATTTGCTCAGATAACATTTTTTATTTTTTGATTTTTCAACAACAAAGGATAAAATCATATCCTATTCCATAATAAGGTTTACTTTGTATAGATTTTATTTAGCACACTAGACGGTTGTAAAAGTCTATTTTTGCATCAAGTGAAAAGGGTAAATAACAAACAAAAAGAAGATAAAAAAGAAATAAAGTAGATAAGTATTTCTGAACTTAACGAAAAAACCGAGCAGTATGCTAGAAGAAAAATCTATGACCTTTAGTTTCCATTTTTTTTTTTAATACAAAGGTTTTTTTAACAATAAGTTACTTAAAATGAAAGAGTGACAGCTGACGCACGGACTTTTATCCTATAGTCTTCATAAAATAAAATAAACAATATGGACTTAAGACATTTGATGATTATTTTTTTAAAAGCTGCCTAATGAAAACTTACCACATCTATCAGACAGTTGGGCAAAACGTCATTCCAACTGCAATTACCAACGGCAGTAATTTCGAATTGCAGAAATATAATTGGTATTATATCTAATTGAAATGTCATAGAATATTAATTATAATTTTTATTGTGGTACGCAAATATAATTACTGCATGAACCAAACTAATTGAATAACCAAAATAATTCCATGTAATTGTAATTAAGTTAGAAGTAAATTAAATTAGTAAAGGCAAATCATCGGTTAAACTACCAAACCATATATCTTAAATACATGCACAAATATTTATTTCGTTTCACTTTTCTTTCATGTTTAGGTAACCATACGATCAAAAGCTGAATTTTTATTTTATTTCTACTAAAACCGTATCTGAGTAATATAGAAACAACAAAGGCATAACTTCTGTTCAAAAGATATAAAAAAAACATTAAACTGTTTTCCTGTTAGAATAGTACAATTCCTGCACATAAGTAGTACAAGAAAGTATACATAAAAAATAAGAAACGCGGAAATGACCCCATTAAATTTTAATTAAACTTAACCATTATTTCGAAAGTAATAAAAATTATAGTCAGATGTGTAATAAAGTCAGTTCTATAGCAATTTTAGGCTTTCAGAATTACAGTACATAGACAGATGGAAATCTGGAATTGGAATAGTTCTTTAAATTTAGAAAAGGAGGTCTCTTATCCAGCTCATGAGTATTGATCGGTGTTTAAGTCGCTGTAGGGAAGTTTTGTTGAGGGAATCGATTCGCTAGAATCGAACTAGTGGGGACTTTCCATTCGCTTCTAAGTAGGTCTAGATAAGGCATAAGCCCGGTTCTCTAATAAGTTTAAATTACTATAAATTTTCTTAAGCTAAAAACAAAAAATACGTAACTTATAGCCCATAATTATGTTGTTTCTTTTCATATTCTTAGCTCCAGAATAATTAAGACCGCACGTAGTGCTCAGGAATGTCTGGCGTGGGGTTCAAAAGGATGCTTTGTAGGGCGCAGACAGGGTTTAGGCCCTTGAGTGGAAATTTCCACTCCTGAATTCTTATAACCGCGTAGGGAGCTGGAGTCCTAGGATAGGATGTGTCGAGCATTACTCTTCATATGAAACTTTAACTAAAAAAAGTTTTATAATTTTAACTACATACCTTTATTAAAATTAACCCAAGGAGCCCTCCTGATAATAAACATATCATTTATTTTAATCTTGAACTTCAATGTTGGATAACTTATTAAAAATCTGACGTTTTAGTACTTTTTTTATTTAATCCTTAAGCTTTCAATAATTAGGAAAAATACTATATTTTGGAAAAAAGAGAATTAACATTTTTATATCTATAGGGTGATTCTCAAACTACGGGCAAGTTTTTCATTTTATTTTCGAAATTTTTCAGTGTGGTTAAAAAAATAAAAAAATAAAATGTACATGTATTTGGACCAATCCACAGTAAATCTAGCATAATAGCAGTTCATGATCATTGCTTGAAATTCAGATAATTTAATTTAAAATTTCATTGCCACGGCAATGATTTCAGTTACGTACGTCAATGACTAATATTAAAACTGTCTTGATTCCATTTATTGTTTAGTATATTCCACATTTAATGCAGAATCGGATGATACCATAAGAATTGCCATAATAATTTTTTTCCTTTGAAAAAAATTCTTAAACATAAAATCATATTTTTTTCCAGAAATAAAAAAGGCATCGAAAAATAACTTAAGCAAACATCTGAACCCAGTTCACCTAATTCATTTACATTGCTGGAAGGAGGATGAAATGGGAAGATGTTACCATAATTCAAACACCATAGCGTTTCATATCCGACGATCTGAAATATTGTGTGTCGTTCGTAATCTGCAGATTTTCAACTTCTGTAAATTAAAATGATTTTCAAGATGTTAATTTTTGTCAAAACAGATCTTGCATCATCTCGAAGAATTCCAAAGATTGTAGAGAAAAGGAAAAATCTTTTCCACAATACACCTTTAAGCACCTCGAGGAATAGAAATGATCAGATTGAGAATTTTGTTTTCATTTGGTAGAAATTAATTTTTTTTAAATATAACCTTGTAGCAAGTGTCTTGTCCTCTTTAATTCATGTTGTCATGCTCGTTCAAAACTGAAAAACAACATAATTATTTAAATTATTTAAAACTGAAATAAGTATCCGACTCTTTGATGAATCCAAATAGTTTAATTATTTCATTAACTGATTCATATTTTCGTGACTAGTACAAACAAATGTATCCTTCTTTTTTAAATCACCAGCACATTTAAAGGTTCAAATCAGCAAAAACTAGAATAGCTTTGTTTTAGTCGAAGAGACACATTTTTGTAAATATCTTACATCCTGTCAGTTGATGCAGAAATGTTCATTATTTAAAAGCTGTTTTATATTCTTTCATTATGTTGCCTTAAAATAGTCATTATCATGGGCAAATAATTGGCCACGACAGGAAATATCCACGAGGATGAGGCGGGGAAAGCTTTACGAGAACGAAAAAATGACATTTACAAATTTTTCCTTTAAAAATTATATGATTTACGAAAGAACGAATGTCACAACTTAATAGAGCGAGTTAAGGGGGAAAAAGAAGAAAATATTTTTAAGACGTAAATTCATAAAGAAAAGCGAAAAATTCGGGTCGCGTGAATGAGGGTAATAAACATAAACTTCCATTTTCGATGAAAGAACACCCCGGCAGGGGCCGAAATAGTGCAGAAGGTAATAAAAAGAGGTGAAATCTTACTCGACAGTATTGACATTATTGAAATTCTCTCTTTGGGTCACTTAATTCCCTCTTGGTTGGCGTACGATTCGATAATTCATCCGTCCACGCTTATGGCGTCATATCCCAATGACAATTTTTTATTGGTTTATCATTTACACCAAAAGGTTGAAAATCGTGTTATTTTAATTCTTCTTCCGTAATATTACAATCAGGGTTATACAGTTTTTTCAATTAATGAGTACTATATATTATGTGTATATATATATATTATGTAAGAAAAATCGTTACTGGTGACAGCCCACGAGAATGACGAATAAGATAAAAAATCGTCAGATTCGATCAGTTGAACATAGAAATATGTTATAATTTTCATTCCATCAGTCAGATATTTACTGACAGAAAATGATTACATCTAAAAAAAGAGGCCACAATGCCGGGTTTGGCTTTGAATATGGAGTGACAAGAAGTTGCCCATAGTTTGAAAATCACCCTATAACAATATTTTAACTTGAAATAAAACAAAAACACAAAACACAAAACAACAAAATATAATGATTTTAAATAGTTCTAGACTTGTTGGAACTGCCCTAGTACTACGAAGTTCGAGTTGTGACTACGATGTTCGAGTACCATCTACGTTGGTCTAGAACCTTCCAAGCAGTTCTTCTTACGACTAAATATAACGAGCGATGGACTGGAGAGTTGGACTTGTTTTGAGGCTCAAGTCATATCGTTATTTTTGCTGTGTAGTTACAAAGTGATAATTTTTGGAACCTATTTAATTATTTGTATGTTCGTAGTTTGTGTGGCATTGTAAAATCTGATTTTCGTTCAATAAAAATTATTTCAGCCCAAAAGTTGTTAAAATATCTACAACATGGGAAAGATAGGTCAAGACCTATAAACCCATCTACAAAGAAAAAAAACCAACAATAAAAAGTAAAGCGATAAAAATTAACGTGAATTAAACGTACTTCATTTCTAAGCGTTAATGTGTTAATGAAATATTTTCGTAATGACTTGGCATTTCATTAATAAATAGCGGACTATTTCTTTGCCAAAAGTTATTTGGAGAGGTGCTAAATCACGTTTTGAATAGATCAGTCCAATGAATAAAAATAGCCCACGAATTAAAAATTATTGAGGGTGGGGGATAAAATGATTTCTTGTTTACGTACATTATATTGAGTAATTGCTCTGTGAAGGAGAAAATAATTGTCGCTGACCGTTTAACAATAGGGAATGCCCGTTGATCAATGAATGGAAGCTGGGCGTGGGATGGAACCTAAAAAAAAACGGGTCTAGAACGTTCGGTGACTCTCGGTGCATTTCATAATCAGTGCGGCTTGGAGGCCTATCTTTCCCCGCTATATGAGCCCGCGAAGAAATTCAAGAACACCAAGCCCCTTCATAAAATATTGATAAGGAAAAATACGACAAAAAGAACAAAAGACGAGTCGCAAAGAAAGGTTCCCATCGAGCTTTGCGAAAAAAAAAACTGAAAGAACAAACAATAAATTTTAAATATATGTATATATATACTTTTACATAACGTAGGTTTCGGAAAAATACTGAAAAAAATAGCAGTTATCCTATATCAAATATCCTGTAAAGTCATGGTCTGATTTCCTCTATTTTCTATTATATCTATTTCTATTCCCGTTCTGCATTTTTTTAACAAGGTGCCTCTGTTTTATTGAAAATTTCTTGTGGAGTTTAAATTAAAAACGGTATAATGTTTTTAGTTTTTACCACTAATTTACAAACAGCACTAAATTTTCAAAAAGTATGGTTATCCAGTTAGTATAAAAAATTTATATTTAGTTCCTAATAAAAAATTCATATTTAGTTCCTAATTAAATAAAATCTTTGCATTGATAATGAGTTGCATTACACGCTTTTTTTAGCAAACAAAAATCAATAAATTTTTAAATGGAACTATAACTGGTTAATCCATTAAATCAATACATAGGGAAAAAGGGAAAAAGTGGAAACATTAATAAGCTTTAAAATGAGTGTTAATAGGATTACTGAACAAGAGATGTACAAACTAGCTGAAAACAAGAAATAGATACGTTTTAAAAAATAACATTTTCTGCTATTTAAAATTTTAAACTTAGTTGATAACATTTGATTATAAATAAATTCGTTATAAAATTTGATTTTTAAAATACTCCCTATTCCAGATCTGCTCCATATAAGCGTTTTTAATTTTAAAAACTTAAAGATTTTATGTCAAAAAAAAAAAATTATTCGATCTTGATGTGATTTTTTAAATATCAGTTGCTTTTTTATTTAAAATCATTTATAAGTTCAATTTAAAAGAAGGTAGAAATTTTTAATTATAATTATAATTATATAAATTATCAAAATTAATATTAATTATATAAATTATAATGAGCAATAAATTATCATAAGGTGTGGTTATGTAGTTAGTAAAAAAAAAATTATATATTATATATGGGTTACTTGCTTTTTGTCAAGGAAAAAATTCAAATTTTGATGGGATCATAACTGATTAACTCGTTGAATCAACATATCGCACTTTTAATGCAATACTACCAGAACTTCAAATAATCTATATCTGAGAAAATTTCTAGTGTTTCATTTAATCTTATAAATCCAACGTAATGCAGTTAGTTAAGTTTAAAAGAGCAAATATTCCAGTTTAAGAAATCACAATCTCTTCAACATAAGTTTTGAACAACATATTTTCATCTTTAGCATTTGAATTTTATAAAAAACGACAAATCAACTAAGGTATCTAATTTTTTAGACCAGTTGCAGTGATCTCTCATCAAGATAAAAAAAAATGAATTTTTTTTTTTAATTTTTTTATGGCAGTCTTGCATTGTCGGCGCGATATTGGTTGTATTACTGAAAAAACTGGAGACATTAATAAGCATTAAAATTATATTCAGTTTTCATCTGATTTCTGAACATTTCATGGAAAGACAGTAAATAAAAAATAAACAACAAACGGAAGGGAGAAACACTTTATTATCAAAATACATGACAGAAGTGGGGCTGCTCAATTACATTGAGTTGCTTTAAACACAGCTTTCTTATCAGTAAAAAATATACATATTTTAGTAACGCAAGTGTAAACCAAAATTAAGTCAAAACTAATTAGTTGCTGAATACAAAGCAATTATAATAGACTAAAATATAATAAATATAATAAAAAACACAATATAATAAAATATAAAATATAATAAATATCACTTATTTACATTTTTTATATAAATAATGCAGCCTGCCAAGCAGTTGTAAATTATAAATATGATTATTTATAATACCTAATGAATCAATCAGAATTGATTCAGCTAGGATGGTCAATTTTTCTAGGTTAATTCCCACCATGTCGAGATTCCGGTACAGTTTTTCATATTTTTAAAGTTCAAATTTATTTCTTAAATTTCTCGCTCGTTTGAAAGAAGAGTGTCACAATCCAAAAATCTGAAATTTTAAAGGATAATCAAATGTGATCATTATTGAGGTTTATAAGTTCTGTCTGCCCTGAATCTAAGGAAGACTGTCTTGACGAATATCCTGCGTTAAATATTGGATTTAAAAACTAGCTTTTTTTCTCACAAAAGTATAATGTAATTTGCAGTATTTTAAGTAAAAACGAAAACATTTTGGCACTATATTGATTTGTAGTATAACCTATATATATTGGACTGGTTACTGAATATTTACTATTGAAAAAAATAAAAAACAAAATTCTAGGATGTAAAATAAATAACGGCCACGCGATAAGTTTATAACAAACCCGTCCTTCAAATAAGCACTGTTTATTTACTTGAGCCATTTATTGGAATATGACTGTAAATTATTTGAGCTAAACTATAAGTATATATATGTATTTTATTTTTTATTTTATCGATTATAAAATATGGCGTGCGTATCAAGACAAAAAATAAATAAATAAAAATAACCTTCGAAAGAATTAGTGTTTAGGTATTTAACAAGGCTTAAAACACTAATACCACATTCCATAGGAAAATGGTAAAAAGTTATATAGCTATAATAATTTAGACGAAAGAACGACGAAGGGAGATCAATTTGATGATATTATTTTATACTATTCATGTTAATTAGATAGTATGGGAGAGTGAGCAATACCTTACAGTACACAAATAGGCGAGAGTACTGTTGTGAGGAGTCTAGGATATAAATAGGTTAACCCTAAGGCTTCCGTGGACGGAGCCAAAAGGCATTTATGTGCATGCATCACTCTGACAAGACTGCGCTCCATCACTTGTAAACCTCAAACTAAGCGAGAGAAGGAGGCAGTAAGCTAAAAAATACCAAAAAACCAAACAAAAAAAAAATATTTGGATTAAAAACTCAAAATATGCTAACGTAAATGTAGCGAACAAAACACCTCGGTCACTAATACTGTTAAGATATTCATTAACAAAAACTGTACCACTACAACCAAGGAAGGTAGCGGTTACAGAATTTTATTGTAAAACTTCGATTAACCGTCACTCGTTTTTCCGCCAGTTTCTGTTAACCTTCACTTCAGTACAACTATAAAAAATATTTCGGAAAAAATTATAAACACATTATGAGCGGCAAGCTTAGGATACAGGACAGTGCTGCGTAGCGGGCCAATTTGCCAGCTAAGCAAAATATATGCGTGTGAAAACACACTTGATAGACGTAAAAGTATTGATTAGATTTTTGCTAATGGATCTTGTCTGCAACTATATTTTATATACATTTATTTACATGTTTATATTTGATAAATATTGTAGTAGTCATTTAAAAATTTCAGAAAAATACTATTTTAAATATTTACGAAAATGATAGGGGTTTGAAGACTTTAATAAAGTATTATTTGTAACCGACAAATATATTTCAGAAATTCGTGAGATTCTGCAGGAATCATTTGTTTTATAAAAATACAATATTACTGGTCGATTTCCTTATGAAAAAATTATTCAAAAAACAATACAATAAACATTCCACACATATAAAGCTATATATATATATATATATATATATATATATATATATATATATATATATATATATATATATATATATATATATATATACAGAATCCTATATACGAGTTGTTCGGAGAATGCAAACTTTCATGAATTTAAAACTAAAAGAAAAGTCGAAAACAAAATATTATAAGATCTGTGTAAATAAAAAATAAACTTCGTCAAACTCATAATAAACGAAGTTCGGAAATATATATCTAGCATAAGTGAAATTTGAAAGAGAAGCAAACAAATTTTGTTATTTATGAAGACTTTGTATGTTATGAGTGATATGTTCCTGGTAAAAATTCACAGATCTATATATTTGATAAAGCATTATTCTTCCCCTGTGTCACTTAAAATTATTTATTTTAAACTGGTGCTAATACCTGCCCGCTTTTAAGCTGCAATGTGCGGAACGGGTACTAGTACCTGCCCCGCTTATAAGTGGCAATCCTCGCAACGGGGCTCATAATGTGTTAAGAAAGTAGAAAAATTTAGGTGAAGAACAGTAATTCGAATAAGGCTCAAAGCACAAAAGGCTCTTGTTCAAAAGAGACAACGATGACAAATTATTTCACAGCTAATTGATCATTTGTTAAAGATAAGTTATAACTTAAATATCGGACGTCGGCAAGAAGATGGTTACATCTTACAAAAAAAAATTATTGGATAATCACATGTGAAGTTTTAACTCCATTCTCAATTTTATTATGTACCTACAAACAGCGACTAGGGAGGATTGTCTTTGATGAGAAATATTCTACCATTAAGGGGGCTGTTACTGGTACTAACTGTTACTATAAAGTACCCCTTTGTCTGCGTTAAAACGACCATTCCATCCATAAAAGAATATGGTAAATTGAGCCTTACGCGAACGCAACTATTAACGTCAATGTGACAATCATTAACTATATTCTGGCATTGCAGATTATTTCATCTTGATTCCAACGTTTGCCGACGTGCGATATTATATACTGTACAATCGGAGGGTTTACTTTTCTTTTACAATTAATAACAACTGTAAATCTTTATTAGTCATTAACTAAAAAAAAAATGCTTCGAAATTGAAAATGTTTTTAATTTATATTTTAACCAAACTTAGGTTTCTTTGAATGCTGTTTACAGGTTAAGGTATTTTTAATGATATTTCTGTTATCCGTGTGTTCGGTTAACCGTCACGTCCATAGTCCCGACGTTGACGTTTAATCGAATTTTTACTGTACAAGGAAGTGCCCCTTCTTGGTGAAATGCTATCACAGATATCTCAAACGTCAGGTTTTTCCTCCCAAATCAATTATCTAATTATTTATATTTGTTGGGAATGCCCAAAACGGGTCCACCGACTGTTGTTGCAGGATTGAAAACTACCTTACCACAGCGGGGTTAGAACTCAGAAAGGACTTGACAGCAGTACTTACCATACTCAACGAGCAAAACAATAAAGGAAAAAAAGCAGGATTAAAAAGAAGCACAGAAAATGTTTTAATAAATAATTTACTATTAATTTCCTAATTGCATATTAATGAATGCATCAATAATTAATTACATCATCCATTTTGGTTTTGATATATTTGCAAGTAATATTAATATGTTGATTAAGATAAAATAAAAATAAAGCTTACTACTAACTTACAATTACCACAGTAAAATTTAAAATACTGTCACTTTTTTGACTGAAAAAAAAATTTATAAAAAAAAAATTTAAACCGACTTCGAAAACTAGAAACCAGTAAAAATAAATGAACTAAAAAGTATGAAATAATTACCTTCTGATTTTCATGAATACACAGCAAAATTTAAAATAGTATAAAAGCGGATATTGTAATAAAACGAATACTTATATTTTTTAACCGACTTCGAACGAAAGAGGAGGTTATTCAATTCGATACGTATGTACCTTTTTTTTTTGTACTTTTTTTTTTACACTAACTGTTCATAAAAATTATTAAATTAAAATATAAAATACAATGTTCAATGCATCAAAATAGAAAATCGATAGGAGATTTTAAGAATTTCTAGTGCTAACAGTTTTAAATTTTGCGCCTCCTCCAATAAGATTGTGCTGTATTGAACATGGTATTTAATATTTTAATTTAATGATTTTTTAGAACAGTTAGTGTGTATTTGTAAATCAAAATAAAAGTATTCATTTTATTGCATTTCTCCGCTTTATATAATATTTTGAATTTTGCTGTGTATTCATGAAAATCATAAGGTAATTATTTCATACTTTTTAGTGCATTAATTTTTACTGGTTCCTAGTTTTCGATGTCGGTTTAATTTTTTTTTTTTACTTTTTTATTTCATACTTTTTAGTGGCGGGAGATTTACATAAAGCATATCATTTGGACCATATCTAAAAGAAATTTTTTATAAATCAAAGTTGATTTCGAAGTGTTTTGTTTTAGACAGATTTTAAGTGCATTTTGTACTGGTTTCTGGTTTTCTAAGTTCTTTTTTTATTCTGTACCCCTCTTCGGACGCAACAGGTTTGTTTGGTTCATTGTCAACACCATCGACAATCAGCAAATGTGATGAAAGGATATAGCGAAATAAATTTAAATTGAGTTAAAGTTAATTCAAGTATAATTTTAGAAAAAAATTAAAATTATCTTTTTAATTTTTATTTTTTAATTAAAATTAAGTTATCAAAATTATTATAGAATAAAATAAAACAATTTTCAAATTTAGCTTCAATCCTGATGCATTTTTCCTTCTTGAATCGAATAAAACGAATGCAAATCAAAAAGATCGGTTAGTCCTCTCGAAATGCTAAAGTTCGATGGGACTAACCATTCTAAAGATATAGAATATTTCTAGTTTTCTTTTTGCCGTTTTGCACCACTGTGCGTTCTGCCATGCCTAATTATTTAAGGGCGGATTCACATTATCGGTACTATCCCGATCCGCTCCTGGTTCGATCTTGGTATGGGAAAACATTCTAAAGAGAAATAGAAAGACAGTATTCACGCAGTCTCACTCCGCTCCCGGTTCGATCTCTATCTAGCCCATTCACACTATCGGTCCGCTCCCAGTCCAATCTCCTGAAGTCTGATCATATTCACATTATAAAATTTTAGAGCGTTCACAATTGAAGCCATTAATAATCGAACCGATAGTGTAAATAGGCCCTAAAAATGATAGGCAGCCCTGACTGTTACAACTAGGACTTTTGCAAACAGGACAGGGCTGAACGTGGATGATCGGCTTCAGAAAGGCTTGGATTTGAACTAACCTAAAGTACGGTAGGGTACGGCATATACGTAGCGATGCACTGAAAAATCTATACAATAGATGCTAAAAGTCTTAAATAAACGTTAGTTGTATGATAAGAAGCGTTCTTAATCCATTAAATCTGGATTGGGCAGAATCAGAATAGATTAAATGGTCCGGTCAACATAACATCATAATTCTATTGGTTTTTTTCTTTACTGTGAGGGGGGGATTGTCTCGTGAGCTTAAGATTCACGTGTAAAGCTTAATGAGATAAAATCCCAAGGAGGATATCGGAGGACAGGAAGTCATAGATATGTGACGATTCCCCATGTTTTTGGGGAATTTATATACCTTAATCTCAAATGTCTTTCATTTAACGATTTGATTGGAAAATTAAGAATGCAAACTATGGATCATTTATTTTATTATATAACGCTTTGCTCATGTTATGTGTCCGACTCAAGATGGGAGAGAATTTTTTTTTTTTTTTTATCGTCCGCTTTATGACACGAGGGCTAATCGGGACGGGTTATCTACGAGGACGGGTAACCAACCTCTTCTAATCCATGGCAAGCCGCTGAGTCTGTTCAGTGAGGCCGTGACCAAACAGAATCGAGCGGGCTTGGGCGGGATTCGAACCGGCGCCGCCAGCGTGGGAGTCGGAGACGCTATACCCTCGGCCACGCTGCGGCCCGAAAATATATTTTAATTTAAATACAAATATTTACAAATAATTGTCACTACGTCTACACCGAAATACAATCTTCCAATCGCGTTCGATATTTTATTTATATTAGTTATATATACAGGAAAACAATTGGTTCCGTGTCTTAACTCGAACCCATGTGAAGGGCTTAGCTCGTCCCGGTAATGTATACAATAAACCGTACTGAACCTGCGCTTGACAGCTTGACCCTAGTCAAAACTCGGATTGGTACGAGCTGGTCGAGTGAGAAAAGAACTTCCTCATATACGAGTGAAAAGAAGTGGGGAGACTGAGTTGGCGAGAGGACTAAATCTTCACCCCCTGATAAGCTGAAGATCCAGAGCTTTACTATGCATTAATCCTTAGCAAACTTCCCAAAGCAAAGGGGGAAAAAACATATAGTTGAAAGCCCTGTCTTTACATTAAAGACTTCCTTTCTTTTTCAAAAAACAAATCATTGACCAAAAAAAAGCTTGTAATAATGTAATCGACAGAAGTACTTTATTTCCATAGCTGTTATCGATATCAACTATTAATATTGTTCCCAATTCATCAAAGGAAATAAAACTAAAAATAAGGTAGTTTAAGATTAATGAATAAATGATGGTAATAATACGTTAACTTTAGAATAATACCGAAAAAAAATCTGGTGCGTGCGCGCAACACACAACTTTCACTTACCAACTTACTTAGATTAGAAATTGACGTGTTTTGCTAAATATCATTTCCCAAAGTCACACATTTTTCTACATTCATATCTTATTTTTGTTAATCGTTAAAGCCGTTTTTGAGTAAATAAAAAAAAAAACGTGAAAATGATACAAAATTTATTAAGTAAAGTCCCCCCTCCCGTAGATCAATTTTGATGAAATTTTTACAGTCATATCTCGGGCATATATATACATCAAATACCAAGTTTGATCAAAATCGTTAAAACCGTTTTTGAGTATTGATCAAATGATTGAGTAATTGTCAAATGTTGGTTGTCACATCTTTGGCATATAAATACATCAAATACCAAATTTTATCAAAATCGTTAAAACCGTTTTTGAGTAAATAAAAAAAACATGTGAAAATGATACAAAATTTATTAAGTAAAGTCCACCCTCCGGTTGATCAATTTTGATGAATTTTTTACAGTCATATTTCAGGCATATAAATAGATTAAATACTCAGTTTAATCAAAATCGTTAGAGCCGTTTTTGAGAAAATCGAAAAAAACGTAAAAAGTTATTCAATAAAGTACCCCCTCCCTTTGAGCAAATTTGATGAAATTTTTGCTGTCACATCGCGGGCTTATACATACTCTAAATACCCAATTTCAGGTTCGCACGGTTTATAGTTTTTGAGCTAGTCTGTTCACACACACACACACACACACACACACACACACACACACACACACACACACACACACACACACACACACACACACACACACACACACACACACACACACACACACACACACACACACACACACACACACACACACACACACAGACACACACACACACACACACAGACCATTTCGCGGGACTTGGTTATTTTGACTCAGGGGACCCCAAAACGTGTATTTCCGTTGAAAACCGGAAGTCGAAAATTTTCACGATCGCAATACTTCCACTTACTATATATTTCATATATAGGTAAGTGAAAGTAAAAAAATAACTGGAATGGTAAGGAAGCACTACGGGCATCCGAACAAATGTTTTAAGACTCGCGACACCGGGAGGAAATTTGATGAGTACCAAAAACCTCTAAGACTAAAATACACATGTTTATTTGCAACTTTCTAAAGATGTTTTGAAGGAATACTATAAGCAGAAAGATATTTAAATCTCAGTGCGATTTTTAGCATGGCGTGACCAAGTCTATTTCTGGTTGACTTCTGTTAGGATGAATGTACGAACTCTCGAACCCTAATTATATCGTACGACGCAGAAAAATATTAATTAGGAAAGAGAGACACTACGTCGTCCACATGCTTTCAGGTCTCACCACACAACGAGAAATTTAAATTAAATCAACCAATTTAAATATTACTGAACTAATTAGTACAAATAAAAATTCCGGTTCCTCAGTTCGGTACTTAAGTAAATCGGTATTCGCTTTTTTGATTGATACAACGGTCAGCCGATCTCATGCATTTCACAGATCGTCGCACCAATGGAAATTATATTTCTAACCTCAGATACGGTCGAATACCCTTCTCGCCTTTGGTTCCCGACATATTCAATCACTCCCTATCCATTCAGTTACCAGAGATATGAGACTTAGATTTTCAAATCCAGTTCCATCAAAATTATTCTGAAATACCATTTTCTCCTTTCTGCATGTTTTCTGTACACTGCTCATATTTCCAAGCCGCAAGGATCAGAACCTGCTCCTGCAATGCGAAAACTGCGTTCATGGTGACGCGTTGTTTAAGCTTCCTTCCTGGCAGCAAGGTTGCTTTAAAGGTATTTTGGAAGTAGGTTATTGAAAATAACCGGATAGCGGTTAAAATACTTCTATACTAACCAGCCGGTTCGACCGAAGAAAATCGCTAACATTTGTTTAACATTCGTTTTTCAATTATATAGTCTTGAACGGAACTTTTTATGTTACTTCAGGGTTCACCAAGACAAAAATGGTGAATTTCTTTCACGAATTATAAATATACTTCTTATTTTTTTCCCATTAATATAATTCAGTTCATAGCAATGAAAATGGAGGTTAATCATACAGGTTGCTTAAAAACCAAACCATCTATCCAAAATTTAAATTTAATTTCCCCAGAATTATCCATGTAGCCCTTGATTTTCCTTATGTCACCGATTTGGCCCGATCCAGATACCAGAACTTTCACAGTAAACTCCCTGCTCATCCTAACCCTCTTGTCTCCGACCTTGCTTCCTCCTCTATTCCAGACAATCCTCAGAGGCGTCTGAAAGGAAGAAGCCTTACAGATCTTCTAAACTAAAACAACATTCAAGTGCTACCAGTGGGTAGTTTCTCCACACGTCTTTTCATGTCATTGATGTACATATATCAAATTTACTTATTGTATTGTATATACAGTTGTCAATTTCAATACATAAATTATTTAAGAAAAAAAAATTCCCCAGAAACCTAAAATTACTGAAGAAGTGTCAAAATAACAGAAGAACTGTTATTTTAATAGAAATAATCATGAAAGTTAGTTTTTAAAAAAATCTCAAAACTTATCGGATTCGTTTAATGAATAAAAACTTTGGAAAATTCCTTTGGAACGATCAAAGTGAGCGGAAGTCCAAAGCTGCGTTCTAATAAGACTGATTTTGAGAGAAGGCATTTTTTCACTGAAAATGACGCGACGAGAGTTCGTCATTTTCTACAAACAGCATTGCAGGACAGTGTGGAGACAACCGAAAAAATATTTGAATTTCTAAAACTGGCAAAACTTTTTTTTTCTTTTTGAGTTTTTCCCCTATCTAAGCAAGCAGCCAGCAAAAAGGGAAATCCGTTTCTGTTATTATTTGGATTCAATCTATCTCATATTAATTGTTACCTATATATATATTATTTATGTTTTTATCCATATCCACAAATATAGCTTGTAAATTACTTGTATTAGTGCATTGTAATTTTAACTATGAATATGAGCCAAAGTTGCGTTGCCAAAACGTTGGCCATTTCGTTTAAAAAATAAATTATAAGACTTAAAATTCTTTTTAAGATAAATCAGTCAAATATTATCTGAAATTCCTCGCAATGGTAAAGGAAAATGTACATGACCTGGTCCTTCTTTCCTGGTTACGTTGCTGAAATGTTTCGTTTAAAAACAACATTATAAGGCTTAAAATCCTAAAGTTCGTTATCTTTTTTAAGATAAATAAGTCAAATAATATCCTTCATTCCTCGCATTGGTAAAGGGACATGTACCTAACATGGCGCACCTTTTCTCCGACGCAAGATGGAGACAGACAGACCATGATATATTTCGAGTTAAATAAATTCAATAGCGTCTTTTAAGTACTCTATAATGGTACTTAATAGACTGTTAGTTATGCCTTTCAATTGAGTAATATAGTAAAGGGGATGTTGTGGTATATAAAAAGCATTGACGAAATCGATTTGTCAATTTTCTTTCATATCCTCTCTCCATCCAACTGGGGGTGGAATTCTATCATCTTAAATTGATGGGATCTTCCCGTTTCGCTTTAACGGACATCTTTGTAACGCTATTTTTTCAACTTAAAAAAAATTAATTTTGGGTTCTAATTTCTTAAAATGAAGAGTTATACAAAATCCGGATAAGCACTGTCAATGTCAAAAGAGTTTAGCCGTTGTCACAGATCCCTACTCAACCACGTTTGTTACTTATCTCAAAACAATGTTCGCTGGTAGCTTAAGGATGAATTACTTGCCACACTATTGTATTACATCAGACGTATTGATGTTCCAGATTCCTTCTTCAACTTCAGAACATTCTTTCATGTATGGTAATCCCTCATTTACTTCAATGATATCGCAAGTTTCGTCTAGATAGGAACATCATCAATAAAGAAATTGCGAAAGTTTGTCTAGACGTAACAAATTTTTCTTCTTCTTCGCATCTTGAGTAGGAACACCAGCGTGTAGGTACAGCCTCAGTCCATCTCGTCCACCTATCTCTGTCAGCATATCTTCTTCACATGCTCACCACAGTGCTGCCCCTGCCTCGCCCAAATATGTACCTCCAGACAGTCCTGATATAATGGCCTCTAGGTCACCTTTACTATGCCTTTGCTTTCAGGAACCATTTACGCTTTCGTATACCGCCCATCCGGTAAACGTGGCCAAACGACTCCAGATGGCGTTCTTCTATAATTTGTTTTAATTGCCTTAGATCATTTTATTAACATTATTTTCAAAACCTAAATTCTTCAAGAACGCAGAGGCTAAAGTTTAAGCGCGAAACTTAACATAACTTCCACCGACAGTTAAAAAAATCTGGTGCGTGCTCGCAACACACAACTTTTACTTACTAATTTACTTAGATTAGAAATTAATGGGCTTTGTTAATTTCAACTTCTCAAATGAACAGAACGGCATTAATTATGAACAATGGTCTGTCATTAAAGGCGTACTCCGCATGCGTGGGCTCAACGAGTTTTGTGAGTTGATTGAATAGTTTTCTTTTTTTCTCCTCTTTATATTTTCTTTATTTTTATTATATCTCATATTTAGCCATTTCTTATTTTTAGGCGTAACGAGAGACAGTTAATTTCTCCATGTAAACAAAAACAAAGGCACTTTATAAGAAAAAACAAACAAAAAAGTCCCCCCCCCCCAAAAAAAGCCCCCTCAGAACATTTTAATAATGATAAAGCTTACCTGATATTAAAGAAAACCTAATTTTCATTAAACATGAGGAATTTGATAAAAATCGTTAAAGCCGTTTTTGAGATAATCGAAAAAAAAGTAAAAATTGGGAAAAAAGTCATGAAATAAAGTGCCCCCTCAGTTGGACTAATTTTGATGAAATGTTGGCTTTTACATATTTGGTATATACATACATCAAATACCCAGTTTCTTCAAAACACGTGAAAATGATACGAAATTTATTAAGTAAAGTCCCCCCTCCGGTTAATCAATTTTGATGAATCTTCAGTCACACACAGTTCAGTTCTCAACACACACACACACACACACACACAAACACACACACACACACACACACACACACACACACACACACACACACACACACACACACACACACACACACACACACACACACACACACACACACACACACACACACACACACACACACACACACAAACACACACACACACAAACACACACACACAAACACAAACACACACACACACACACACACACACACCATTTCGCGGGACTTGGTTATTTCGACTCAGTGTATTTCCGTAGAAAACCGGAAGTCGAAATTTTTCACGATCGCAATACTTCCACTTACTATATATTTCATATATAGGTAAGTGAAAGTAAAAAAAGATATATGCACTAGAAAACTACACATCGCTCTATGACGTTCAAATATACGTTCTACTGTTTTTACGGCATTGTATGTCAAGGAGCTGTTTGTATTATTGTCAGGGAGCAATAATCAATTTTCTGCTGGTGTTTTTGGACAGTTAATAAAAGATAAAAATAATGTATAGATAATTCCAAGATGGGTAGAATTAGAAATTAAAAACAGGAGAGCTCCTAATACCCACATTGAATTCTATTGTTAAGTAATGTGAATGTACGTATGGGTGATTTTCGGTACTTAACAAAAATTTTGCGTGTTCTGTAAAAATATAGACGTATATTTCTTCAAATAAATCAAACAGACAATACATAAAAAACTTGAACGAAATAATTAAACAACATAAAATAATACTCTGAGAATAAATAAATAAAAGTCAACTTATAAAAGAAATTAAATTAAACGCACTCTTTGGCTCCGACCTCTTTGGAGCTTAATGTTAGTTGTAGCGGTGAACAGTAGGCAAGGTAATGGCTGGTTAGTCTATTGCAATATGTATGGTATGACTTACTGCTCTTTTTTGACGAAATGGTGTGAATGCAGCTGGATGAAGGACTACTGATTACCGGAATAATTGAGTGACACTATCAGGAACTGTACGCAGTGGTCCATTAGATACTGACTGATAAAATTAGGAAAACTTTGGAGAGAAAGCAGATGTGTGTTGCACTAGTGAATTTTTCCCGGGAATACTGGTAATGCAAATCGATAATTGGATTAAGTGCGCCGAAAAAGTGTGTAATTCAATTATCGATTCGCAAATTATTAGCGGCAAATAAAAATTGTGCAATAGTGTCAGGTTACAATAGGTTACAATTTACCCTGCAGTAGACAATTGTGTAGCTGTAGCTACACTATTATGGAAAGTTGACAACTTCGATGGTTTGGGAATATCAATTTGGTAACAGACCACTAAGCATTCCTAGGCTTATCTAACGGAAGGAGAACCTTTCGAAGATGGAATGAAGAAAACTCATCTGAAGACTTTCTTCCAAGTGGAAAAGATTTGAATATAGAAGATTAAAGATATATAATGTTGCATTTATTTGCGCTTTAAGCATGTATTTTAGCTTAGAGAATGTGGTTTGCATTGCCGAAACGTACACAGCTCCTTTATGTTTTGAATTTCTCAATTATATACAAACAAATAAATGCCTCATTTTTTGGTAAAAATATTAATTATAACTTTTGATGAAGTTGTTTATTGTATAAGATGTTCGAATTCGCATGGGGAGAGTAGGATTCTAATTGCTGTGCTAATGCATATACATAGGTAAGCAGGGACGAGGATAAAAAACCTAAGATAAAAAATATTTTCCTTATTACACAATAAAAAAGGATTAATTCATATAATAAATCACTACTGAGACGCACTAGAAACATAATTCTCTTGAATACAAACTTAGATAATCATAAGCAAATAAATCCCATTGAATATTTGTTATTACATCATGATCTCCTCCATTTATTTTATATTTATAATAAAACTAGGATAAAAAAAACGTGAATCGATCAATAGCAGTTTCATGTTACTTTTTTTAAGAGTATGGAACCATTCTTCTAAGAAATGATTATATGAAGTAACTTAAATGTTAAGGCCAATAACGTGGCTGGAGACTTCAATACCGATCTCCTCACTAAATCCAATTAACTAACTGAATCACTTACTTAACCATTTCTTACTTAATATATTATTTCTCAAGGCCTTTTTTTTTTGTCTGTCCGCCCTAACTTCCTTAATACTACCGCTAGACCGGAAAAATATACAAAACACTCATTTCGATTGCGAGTTGCTTTGTTGAATAAGCGCTAAGCCGCGGTTTTTGCGAGAAAATGGTCGTTTCTAAATTAGCGTCAATCTTTTAGGCCATATAGGTACATTTTTTCGATTAACCCCTTCGTTTGCGAGTTTTTAGCGATAAACTGCTATTCTCAGTGAAAGGTTTTTCGAAGGTGTCACTTTTTCAGTTTGTCGAGATAAACATTTTTGGTTTTATACACTTTTCCTATTGTCACCGTTGTTCGCGAGTTACAAGCAAAAACATGCGATTACAGTCATTAGAATCAGCGCACTCGGTTTCCGGGAAACCGATATGTATATTTAAGTATTCCGTCTTCTAACCTGATAACAAAGAAAAGGAATTTTGGAGTTTCAAAAAATAATTAATCTACAATTTAAACACATCTCTTCTTTACTTCAACCCTCACCTATGTCCATAACGCACTATAGGATACAAAATATACGGTGTGTACTTTAATTGAGTGGGATGATTTAAGTAGATTAGAGTGTGAATGCTTCGCACGGGTCAGCCTGTAAGATATGAAGCGCTCATTACCCCGCATAGATTTGGTTCTTTTAGGGAAACGAAAATAATTAACAATGGCATTTGATAGTTTTTGTCACTTCTTACCCGCCGAAAACTTTAATCCTTATTCTTTGATAACGACAAAATTTATGTTGCTTAATAATTATTTATATTATTATATGATTTATTTACTTAACTTCCATAGCCTACCATTTTCATCTCTCAAGCTGCTATTTTCAACATTCAACGATTCATTCATTTGGATTAATACAGAAAATGTACTACGCATGTAGTTCTTATTAATTATGGAGATGTGCTTCAAAAGAGTTTTAACTTACCTCTTTTCTCCGTTTCATCTTCTACATAAGTTCAGCTCGCCATATTTTACACATTATATATACAAATTCACTTATACTTAAAAAATTATTATTCCGATTGAACCCATCTTTAACAAATTATACATCTATCAGCTAAATACTTCTCGTATGACATATGGAACCTAATTGATATAAGGCCACCACTAAACAAAAAGGAATCAAGTAGGCGATATCAATAGAAGGCTGAATAAAAAAAGAAAAGGATCTTCTAAAACGAATCCATTAAGCAAGAAAGGAAAAATCCATTGTTAAAAAGGAACTCTTTCATAAGCCGGCTATTGAATCTCATCCATTTAAATAGGCGAAGCAAACAACTAAATTCGCTCTATTACGGGACCAAGTGTGCAAAAATCGTCATCGTTATAATACAGGCAATGAAGTTCCGAATACTTAACTCCCACAAACGCGATAGAATAGAGTCTCTCAAATACCAGTAACCAACCGATAAGTCACCCTTTCAAAAATTCAAGCAAAAAATAAAAGATGGAATAGCTTATTAGAAAAATAAAAATCAGTGTTAAAGGCTCAAACGCTCCATGCAAATAATTTTATATCTTCTAATGCAATGATATATTTTTCAATTTTATTACATGAGAGGAGTTTTATTCGGGCAATTCTGCTGTAGTTGAAAAAATATGGTGAGATGAGCACATCAAATAACTTTCATTTACCGACATACTTAGATTAGAAATTGACGTGTTTTGATAAATATGTAACCGCTATTCATCCTATTCATTCACTATTCATCCTCAAATTCACACATTTTCCCACATTCATTTACTTATTTTTGTTAGTACTTGCTCTCTAAAGTACATTAGAAATTATTATTGTTTAAAAAAAAAGTTTTTGCTTGTTTGTATTTGGACTCAGGGCCCCCAAAACGTATTTTTCCGTTTAAAAAGCTGAATTCCAAATTTTTCATGATCGCAATACTTTCCATTAATATTACATATATTTATATACATATACATATTACATAGAGTGAGAATAAAAATATTTAGCCCATGCAAATTGTAATTAGACTGATAACTCAAGAATAATACGGTGGCCCTAACACAATCAATGCAGTCAAAAACATTAGACTCTAGAGATAGTGACGAGCATTCGGCTATAGTAATTTAGAATGAGAATGGGCATTTTGGAAATTACTAAAACCAAAAGCACGATATCAATTTTTTTTTTTACATAGATAAATATCTCTAGTCAAAAGTTATAATTTTCAATTAAGTAAAATCAGCGGGCTATTTTTTTTTCGGTTGGCACATTAGGCCTAATGAGACCTTTGGCCGCGCAGTGTGGTCTTCTTACAGACATTTGTGTTGCTTGCGGGAGCACAGCCTGGACGGGGTAGCCCAACCTCACGTTGCTGCAAGCCATGGTCGCCATGGTCACCATGGTGCAGCGGCAGACTGCCCATAGCTCCATAACCAATCCCATTGGGGCCAATTTGGCCGCGTCCTTCCCACCGATGGCGTCAGCTCTCTCGAGTTCAAAGACAGTGACAAACTGGTCAAGGTCCAAGGATTATGGTAGCCCAGAGTCAGCAGGCCCCGAGGACCTATATTTCTTTCCTGAAGCATACCGTCCTTGTACCAAACCTCCGGGCGGTTACTGATATCCTGGAAAACCACACCACGATTCTCGATGGGATACACGGGGAAGGTACATCACACATACCCGGGGGTGGGGGTAGGCTTGGACTGCGTGTCGTTCATTGGCGGGTGGTCACCCATCCAAGTACTAACCACGCTGGACGTTGCTTAACTTTAATAACCTATTGCAAGCACCTCTGTCCACTCGGCCATCCCGACCCCCCAAAAACATCAGCTGGTTATAATAATATATAATATAATACACCTGCTATTTTATTTGCTAAAAGCAAAACAAAAAAACTTGATTTATAAACAAATAATCATATTTTTATGCTAAAAGGTTGGGCTATCGTGTAAAATTCCTTAACGATTAAAAATTAATAAATACAGCAGAGAAAATTGAAAGTAAAATTAAAAATATAAAGTAAATAGCGTATAATAATACAAAAAAAGAAGAAATAATTTACTAGGTAAACTACTACTAGATCCTGATTACGTTTAAGAAGGGAGGTTATTATATTTTTACCGCAACACTTTATTATATTTTAAAAAGAAATTTCAAAAATCACAAACACTCCAAAAAAAAAAATTGCTGAGACATCACTTTGGCATTGAATCTGAAAAAAGAAATATATGTTCTAAAAGTGTTGACAACTTGACAAAGGATTAGCATATGCAATAATACTTTTGTATGTCTGTCATCAAGACGTGGGCTACGAGGGAGGAGCTTGTTATAAATAACTCTATATGTACATAATTGGGCATCACTTATGTGCATTCTATTATCTTTAAATAACATAATTATATTCTTATTTACTTATTATAACATATTCGTAACTTTATCGATAATTCTAAATATTTCAAAATTAGGAACGTCCGAATCTAAAAAAATCTGGTTTAGAAGAGGAACGAGGTTTTTTGGGGGTAGGAACGGATTAATGATAAATTCAAACATTGCTCAACCATGATCTTACAAAATAATTAATTCATAAGTTAAAACTAATGTTTAAAATTCTTTTAATATTAATCCGAGTGTTAAGGACTTCATTACCATTATCTTACAAAACAAAGGCAGAGAAAAACAAAGAATAACAAGAATATAAAATATCAAGGATTTTAGTCATTTATAAAACTTTATTTCTCAAATCGTATTTTCTAAAACAATCACTGCAACGCGAATTGTTTTGGATCAGGTATTTGACGTGTTGTAATCTCATTGGTTATAGGTACACTAATTTGGCAAATAGATAAAAGAAATTGCTAATAAAATTTGAAAACAACATAAGCCTTGAATTATACAGAAATTGTGACGTAAGTGATAAGAGTTTTATCTGCATTAACAACTAGACTGCTTGTTAATCGCTTTGAAATTGCAATCGGAGAAATATAAAATATGTTCAAAAAATAAATTGTCGGATACGAATATGAAAGGGAAATACTCGAACATGATTATTTAAAATGTCGTTTAATATTATTTTTTATTCCAGCAAATGTCTTTAAAAGGAGTATTTATTTATCCAGACCTGTCAAATTTAGAAAATTATTCCAATATAAAAATCATCGTTCGGTAATGGCATGTGTGTAGCGAGGAAGAATATAAAAGAGTATCTTCCACGGCTTTGTCAAGGTAAAATAATTATGAGTGCAGGTCTCTCTTCCACTTTCTTTTCTGTGGCGTTTTAAGGCGTCATCCTTTCATGCAGGTCGTGATTTTAATGTCTAAAATTTTTTAGTAGAGAGTTCTTGAGTACAAGCATCTTGACGACTGATTCGAATTTACGAATGACGATTCCCAGTGTGTATCAGAGTTGTTTGTATAAGTAATTATTGTAACGTACCCCCCCCCCCCCCCCACATCCTAATTCCTTCAGATCAGCCTTAACCATGGTTAAACCTTACACGGAACGGCAAAAATTAAATCATATTCATAAACGTTTTATATATAACTCGATAATTTAAATTTACAATCGCTTCATGTTAAAAGTTTTATTTAAAACATTTATATTATATAAATGTACCCATTTTCTAGAGGTTTCTTAGTGACGGATTTTCTTGTATATTATCACAAAATAGAAAGTTTTTTTTCCAATAAAATAATTTAATAATATTTTATCAGCAATAATAATTTAAGTGGATATTGATTGCGAATATATTTAGGGAAACCCTATGACTAGGTTTAAATATTAATCAAATAAAATTAGAACAGGTTATTTTTTTTAAAATAATCAAATCATTATAATAAGATAATTTAAATAAGTAATGCGTGTGAATTCATTTGAATGCAGAATATAAAAATTGAAATTTTATAAAAAATAACAATTGTTACTCAAAACTCCTCCCTAGCTCACTCTTTTAAGGAAAAATATTATTAAAGTGATTTAAAAATAACAGAAGATTTGTTTTTAAACGTGTTATTGAAGGTTTCAAGGAATTGTTTATTGAATGTTAACAATAACAAAATCGCCTACAGCGGCAATGCACTTCGATAGAAGGGCCTTGGACGTGATAAAAATCGGACTGTAATTTTCCATAATGATAGAGGTACATGATATATTAGAAGGTACTCTAGCAACCAATATTATCAAATTCGAAAACACAATGTGGCTGATCACATAAACAAATAATCCTATGGTGTTATTCATTAAAACAAGTTTTATAATTATATTTTTAAAAAAATTGTCACACATATTGAAATTAATTTTTATTATTTACAAAAAAAAACATTAATTATGATTAAATTTTATTTTAATTTGATTTTTACAGTTCTAGATTTTTTTTTTTTTTTTTTTGTGACACAGAGGATAACCGAAATTTAAAGGACTATACTTACAACTAAAAAAAAATAATGGTGCGATGCGCGCAACACACAATTTTCACCTACCAACATACATAGATTAGAAATTGACCTGTTTTGATACATATTCCTCAAAATCACACTTTATTCCACATTCATTTACTTATTTTTGTTTGAATTGTTCTCTAAAGTACACTATTTTTTTTTATTCTCAAGCAAAAGTTTTTTAATGTTGATGCGGCAAGCATAATACTCCATCGCGTTTGATTTTATAATCTCTATATATTTGCTGAAAATTTCATTTAGTTAACAGGGAAACAAATAATTTCAAAGCACGGGGACAACTCTTTCCCATTAACAGAACGTCTTTAATTATAATAAAGTCCCCACAGCCGTTTTTCAGAAATCGTGAAAATGAGAAAAAATTCATTAAATGAAATGCCCCCTCCGTTTGACCAATTTTGATGAAATTTTGGCTGTCGCATCGCGGGCATATACATACATCAAATACCACCTTTGATCAAAATCGTTAAAGCCGTTTTTGAGTATAAAAAACAAAACAAAAAAAAAACGTAAATGAGACAAAATTTATTAAATAAAAATTTTAATTATTATTAAAGTACCTCCTCCGTTTGACCAACTTTGATGAAATTTTGGCTGTCACATCGCGGGCATATACATTCAATAAATACCTAATGTCAGGTTGGTACGATTTATAGTTTTTGAGCTAGTATGTTCACACACACGCATAGATCATTTCGCGGGACTTGGTTATTTGGACTCGGGGGACCCCAAAACGTGCATTTCTTTTGAAAACCGGAAGTATTTTTCACGATCGCAATACTTTCCCTTACTATATATTTCATATATAGGTAAGTGAAAGTAAAAATTAAACGACTAGTATAACATTATACAAAGATCTAGTTGGACGCAGTTGGAATTGACCTTTTTAATAAATTCAGGCTGTACATGTATTTTTTCACAGAGATTTTAAATAATTTAGGCAATTATTTGAGAATCCCGATGTTCAATAAAGCATTTACCGATTTAATTTATAGTGGCCTCTTTTCATCCCGAATTTTAATTTTCGATAAGTAATGGCTAAAATAAAAAATAGAAAATTTTTATTTTTATTTTTGCTAAATTTTAATTTGTGGACATATTTGGTTTCTTAAACGACCGATTCAATTATGTTTGTAAAATTTAAATTATTTTCAGTAATCTATAGCCTAACCTTCCTTATCTATGCGGTAAATACAAGGAAACGCAGACATCGTGACATCTAGGCGAAATTATTTAGGTCAGTAGTTCTACATTTTAAGGGATATTTACTAATTGTAAAAATTTTATAGGATGTGAAAGCGGAATTAGATAGTATGACCCTAATTTAATAATCTATATTATCATGGACCCAAAACCTACTGCCTTAGTGCCAGGCTAGCAAAGTATCTGTGATAAGTCAAATATTTAATATTTTTTGATAGTCGGTAGTAAATTAATAATTAATAATATAGATTGGAGAATTTTTCGCTATTATGCCCCTCGTTACCTAGGAATTTTTTTTTTTCGTTTATCCCGATAACTCACTGAATGAACGGGCGGCACCCACTTTACGGAACTCATATGTCACAGGTTTCTAACCTAAGTAAGAGAAAAAAAAGAAGTTTAAAGAATAAAAACTTATGTTAAACCTCAAGCGAAAATAAAACAGGTTCAATGACAACCACTACATTAATTGTTCAATGACTTCAAGAAAAGAGCAAAAAAAAAAAAAAAACTCAGTTTGAATGCTAATTGTAGATAAAATTAGAAACCACATCAAGTCATTCTATCCTAATTACCGACCTCCAAATTACCACCAATGTCGTTCATTTCCTGGCGAATGGGAATTCGAACTAGTTCCAAGGTCGAAATAAGTTTAATTTGCCTAATCTTTACTTTTTTTTTTTATATTTCATAATTCTTATTTTTGAAACTATCGTATAATTTAATACTAGTAATAAGGGACGAATATGCTGAGCCTAAATGTAAATAAAAACACAACAAATGAATATAAGAAGAAAAGAAAAATAATTGCAAGAATAGACTGAAATTGCAAGAATATAATCAAAAACAATTTTTTTAAGTGTAATAAGTTAGTAGTTCACGAGATCATGGACCGAGTTTTATTCCATTTTTTACATAAAAACTATCAATAAGAATTACTAAAAAAAACAAAAGAAACAAATTGCTGAAAAGGAAGCTTCTACAAAATTAGTTCTACTCTTGTTTTTGTTGTTTGTTACTGTTTTTGAAATCATAAGACTGCTATTCGTTCTGTTGTTTACTTCACGTCTGCAAAGCATAATGATCGGTTACGTTAAGGGCAGAACACGCATGAAAGTTTTAGAAAATAAAATACGGCACAAAATATTTTCCTACGAAAGGTGAGTCAACCAGAGATGGTTGAAGAGGATTACACAACGTTGAATTGCGTAAAATGTAGTCTGTAAATAAAGTCGAAAGAAAAGACTTGCGGCAAATAAAAAAAAAAAATTAAAAAAAAATGTGTAGTGATGAACAGCGAGGGATAAGCATAGTAAACATGGATGGGAGGATTGTGTAAGGACTTGAGGAGTTGGAATTGATTGTGCTGAATATAGGTTGGGGTTATCGGCGTAGAACTTAAAGATGCGTTAATGGTTTATTTATTTATTTATTAAAATTTCCGGTAATGTTAGACAATTCTCACTTTTCCTTAACGGATGGTTCCCTATTTAACTATCGCAAATTAAATATAATTCGTAAAATTTCCGAGTATAGACAAGGTGTGTACGCGTTCTCCCATCATTTATTTCGCGATTTAAGACTTCCGTAAACAACTGGCAGGCCGTTTCCAGTTAAAATGGGGCATTGATTATCTGTAATTATATTGCGGCATTGGACTTCCGTTGGCTCAAAACGAACAAACAAACCAGAAGCAGGTACGTTCCGGTTGAAGTGGGGGATACACTAAACGGTTCTTTAAGCTCTGTCCACTTCCGACATTTTTCGGAATTCCGTCTAGTGAGTAAATATGGCACTTGTTTATGCTGCGACATCTTGTGCAGTAGTGTCGCATACTACGACATATTATGCGCAATGGATTCTCTAAAATTCTGTCTTTAAAGGGTGTCTAAACAATAAACAACTTGAAATTCCATTATTGTGCTTTGATTTTAGGCTTGCGAAGGATTCAGGACATAGGAAGCAACGTTCAGGAAAAGGAAAACTTCCGGATATTCTAAGTAAAAATAATGAAATAATCGATATAATGAATAAACTGAATATCCTTGACCGTGACCTATCATGAAAAGTCCATTGATGGAATCCTCTCGAACTTCAACCCCCCTCATCCCAGGTAATCGATAAAAGCTGTAAAGAGATTAGTTAACGACAACGTAAAGGTTGAGGAGCAGCATGTTGACGAAGCAAAGGCACGAACGAGTTTCCGCCAATGGGATTCCATTCTCCGAAGTCACATGATTACTCATATCACGTACGTGATAAGGTTCATATTCTGATAACTAGGCCAAACAAAGTACAAGTGGGATGATTGCGTAAGTTTGCGAATGAAGATGAAACAGCAACATTAGGCAAGTCATTGTCAGCAAAAATAACACCTCACAGAAAAAACATAAATAGTATATTTATCGAAATATGCAAACAAACAGCCAAGTAAAAGAAAAAAATAAAATAAATAAAGTCATAGAAAATTATTTTATATTTGAATAATTTTGATGAATTTTATATATGAATATATTATATTCATTATTATTATTATAATGTTCATTCTTCACTCCTAGATCTCACCCTCTATTCCTGGGGTATCAAATTACCGTGCATATCCAAAATAATTTCATATTATCTCACTCTAATATTTTATGGAACACCAGTATTTAGCAATATCACTGTCGCCCAAGTAATTTTCTCTAAGCCTTGCGTATGGATAAATAATTCCGCCATAAAATCAATTTTAAAGGAAATCGCCAATTTAAAAACTGATACAATGTCAAAGATTTAACCTTCACCTACATAACGGGGTGCAATAGGTTTTGAGCTAATTTCGGGACTAATCGACTAGCAAGAATTATGGTATTTAGTTCAAATTATGCAGTTAAGGTTCGGAACAAATCGAAAAAGGGGGTTAATTAAGCTGCAAATTACAGCAGTGATCTGTTTAATCAACAAAGTATGGATTTATTTGTGGGTTAAAAAGAAATAATCTGGCGTTTAGAAATAATAGTTTCTCGTTTAGAAGGCAAATTAGCAGTCAGATTTTTTTTTCTTTTATGAAAGAAATAATAAAATCTCCCACATTCAAGGGCATTTAAATTACAAATCAAGGGACGGTGTTTTGTTAAAGGTTTTAATGCCATCAGCAACCTTACTGGAAACATCTATTTTTCCACATTTATTTACTTAATATTGTTCGCTATCCCCCAATAGGAAGTATCATAATTGTTTCAAAACTTGACAGTTTTCAGTACTTTCAGATTTATGACTTTTTTTTAAGGGGCCTCGAAAAGAAATCCTACTTTTATCCGTAGTCGAGTTTTTTACTATTTTTGACGAAAGATCACGAGCGGGAATTGATTGAAGGGGTATTGACGGCTCATGGAACTTGAAATATAATATTTAAAAGTTTGTCTCTGATATCTTTACGGAAACCGAAAACGAGAACTGTTCTAGTAGGGCCACCTTATATTTCATTAAATTTTATATATATAATATATATATATATATAAGAAGCGGCCAGTAGCGAGGTGTTGGTGCCCTCTTACAGCAAGGCTCCGATCTCCCATATCAAGGGCCTCATCACCAAAGAGTCGGTTGCGAAGTGGAACACAATATGGAAAGCATCTACGAAATCACCAAGCCTACACAATTACATCCCACAAATAACACTAAACAATCATAAAATTCTACACAGCAAAGAACACAGAGTAACACAATTCCTAACTGAACACGGAAACACTAAATACTATTTAAAACGTTTCAATATCATACAAACGGACACATGTGATGAAGATGGACAAACACACAACTTCAGACACATACTTTATGGTTGCAGATTGTACGACAGACAACGATACAAATTAATACGAAGTGTTGTGACCAAACATGGAAACTGGCCTGAGACAGAGCATATACTTTTTACTAAATTTAAGACAGACTTACTGAAATTTATTAAAGAAATTGATTTTGATTTACTGACAAGCAACAGAAGGGCATCCTAAAACTTGTTGTTCTTAAAAGTTATATTTATTTCCTACTTTATTTTTATTTTTTTTTGTTTTTTATTTTCTTATTTATCATACTTTATTATTTCCTTATTTTTACTTTATCGTTTTCTCATACTTGTTTATTTTCTCATACTTTATTATTATTTTGTTTGTTACTTTTTATTCTGTTATTAAATTTTATTCTGTGTATTAAATAGTAACTGAACAAACTTCTAATGTAAAAATCTGTAAAATTACAATATATGTAGTATGCCTTATAAAGGCATGGAGCATGTATTTAAACAAATAAATTGTCTCTCTATGGGGTTACCATAAAGGAAAAAAAAATATATATATATATATATATATATATATTAAATGAAACCAGCCGAAAATATAATTGAAAAAAAAAGGTTACGCTGGTCTGGCCACGTCAAGAGAATGCAGGAGGAAAGAATGACTATATTGCAAACAGCATATTCAGATTTTGGATATAATGAAATGATTTATAATTATATAGTACTTTATAAATGCATATAGATAGATAATTATTTTATATTACAATTACAAAAATTAAATACTTGACCAAAATAATATGTTACTGGGGACTGTTGATAGAAAATAAGGTATTAAGTCCATCACTTAACCCTTAAGATGGAAGAGAACTTCCGAAATTTTAGTCGTGAGTTGTTTTTGTAATAATCATGTAATATAGCAACATTTAACCACCTACCTATTGTTAATAATAATAATAATATTAATAAAATGCTAAACATGAACTTGTAAGATGAACGTTACTATATTTCCCCAAAATGATAAAATTTCCGAATGGCTAACCCTAATTTTATGAATTCATTACTAAATTTATTAACTTTAGTAGCAGCGCAAGTATTACACTTTCCAATAGCTTAACTAAAATTCACGATAAGGACTTATCATACAATATAAGGGCAAATAACTTTTTATTGATTCATATTCTTAACTTTCTCCGATTGAAAGTTGGGCACGATTTGGTTTAATATATAGTCCCAAAAACAAGTGGGGTGCAAAACGAGGATCTTGTTGCTAGAAAATTAGTTTACTCGAAATCTCTAAGACCCTCCGTTAAGTCATAAGTATTACTTTTCAAGTTATTTATCACCTTATAATTCTTGAAGGTAGCGAATATTTTAAACATTAATAACGAATTTAAACATTCAAATGATAAACAAGAATATTCAGTAGACCGATTTAAAAAATCGATAAAAAAAAACCTCATAGACATCTTCTCTAAAAAGAGCAGAGTGCTTTCCTGAACATATCCTTAGATTACAATTGGCAGACTAACACACTTCCCTCAGATATACAGATATTTAACTGACTGAACAATAAATTTTTTAAAAAACACGGCAAATATGAAATTAAACAGAACAACCATCCCTAACTGATGAAGAAGCATACCCTAATGTTTGATTAATATTTATAATTGTATTCTCAGCACTACTTATTATCTCAATCAATGTATATATTCACAAATTACAATTATTACAAAAGACAATGACGAACACAATTGTTCATTTATCAGAAAAAGCACATTATCATAATCTAATGACGTCAATAAAATATTTAATTTTGACGATACAAAATAAATGTGTATCATAATACGTTCACACCGGAGTGTGACGTGAAACTAGCGGAAGTTCTGACTTATTATGGATATAAGGAACGTCAGAAAAATGTTAAAAGAAGGTCTAGAAGTTTATATTAACTAACAGCGGCCGTACAGACAATCGGTAAATTCGGGAAGTGGTGAGGGGGGATCATTTATTTACTTTTTACCATTTTAACAGATTTTGAAGAAATGAGAAAAGCATATTTCATTCTCGGGCGTAAAAGTAGTACAAGAAGGTTTATTTCACATAATTCTAATCATGGATAACTTTTTTGGGGGAAGAGGGAATATTAATTTTGTATAGGTCATTCGATTTCAACGAAAATCGACACACTGTTTTTTAACAAAATTACTTACTTACTGGACAGCAATACAGCCCGGGGGTGGGCCTTGGCTTCCCTCACGACATCAGACCACTGCTGTCTGCATAAAGCTTTTCTTTTCCAATTTTTAACAAATTTATTTATTTAAATTACTATTAATTTAAATTATTATTATTACTGCCATTAAATCTACTTTGATCTCTTTGCCAATGAAAAAAATCTGGTGCGTGCTCGCAACACACAACTTTCACTTACCAACTTACTTAGATTAGAAATTAATGCGTTTTCTTAATTGCAACTTCTCAAATGAACAGAACCGCTTTAATTATGAACTATGGTCTGTCATTAAAGGCGTACTCCGCATACGTGGGCTCAACGAGTTTTATGAGTTGACTGAATATTTTTCTTTTTTTCTCCTGTATATATTTTTATGATATCTCATACTTAGCCATTTCTTATTTTTAGGTGAAACGAGAGACAGTTAATTTCTCCATATAAAAAAAACAAAGGTACTTTATAGGACACAAAAAAACAAACAAACAAAAAAGGCCCAAACCCCATTTAAGCCCCCTCAGAACATTTTAATAATGATAAAGCTTACCTGATATTAAAGAACACCTAATTTTCATTAAACATGACGATTTTGATCAAAATCGTTAAAGTCTTTTTTGAGTAAATAAAAAAAACACGTGAAAATTATACAAAATTTATTAAATAAAGTCCTCCCTCCGGTTGATCAATTTTGATGAAATGTTGGCTATCACATCTTTGGCATATACATACATCAAATATCCAGTTTGATCAAAATTGTTAAAACCGTTTTTGAGTAAATAAAAAAAACACGTGAAAATGATACAAATTTTATTAAGTCCACCTTCCGGTTGATCAATTTTGATGAAATTTTTACAGTCATATCTTGGGAATATCAAGACATCAAATACTCAGTTTAATCAAAATCGTTAAAGCCATTTTTGAGAAAATCGAAAAAAAACTAAAAAAGTTATTAAATAAAGTACCCCTTCCCTTTGAACAGTTTTGATGGAAATTTTTCCGTCACATCGCGGGCACATACATACACTAAATACCCAATTTCAGGTTCGCACGGTTTATAGTTTTTGAGCTAGTCTGTTCACACCACACACACACAGACCATTCTGTGGGACTTGGTTATTTGGACTCAGGGGACCCCAAAACGTGTATTTCCGTTGAAAACCGGAAGTCGAAATTTTTCACGATCGCAATACTTCCACTTACTGTATATTTCATATATAGATAGGTAAGTGAAAGTAATAATGTCATTTTTCCTACCTTATCCACAACTAACTCATTTTTATTTTTAAATGTCACTTTGACCCTTTGTCTTGAAAGGTCTACATACGAGTATAATAACAATAAAAAATAAAAGCATCGTTGCAAAAAAAAAATGTGTTAATTATTCCCTCCCCATTTCAACAATCTCCAAGGAATATCATTAAACTTCTACAGAGATACATTTCGTCCGAACAGTAAGCCGATAACATAGCCATTAGCAAGCCAAATTTATTAACTCCACATTTTGAAGAAAAGATTTGATATTTGAGGAAAATGTGATGATATGAGAATTATATTATCATATACCTCGTCATCACCACCCATTGTCAATCCTAGTATACAGTGCTCTAACCAATTATCTACTCCACTATTTGTCTAATGCACAATGGTTCAACTTATTTCTGAACAAAAGCATACCAACGGATCTGTTAGTAGTTGGTTAAAGTGTGTAACAAACTCCTATACATAATACTACTAACCTCAGTAGTAATTGGCTAAATCATACCCACAACTCCATTATCCAATCAACTACTCAATGAGACACTTGTTTCAATTAACACCGCTCCTCCTACAACTATTTCAGGAAAACGCAGATTTCTGGGGTACCTTATTATGCAATGACAAGACGAGACTTTGTAATATCAACTAAAACTATCATCAATAATTTTAACGTAATCATCGAAATGTTTCAAATTACGATTACAGAGTAAGGCCGTTTGATCCAAAACCAAATTGCTGTTCTTTGCTCCTTGACCTCGAAAGACTTGCCAGAGAAGTCCGGTCAACTGAGCTAATACCGAAAATAGAATGTCACCAAAATACATAGAGAGGGTATTAACATTAAAAAAACTGTACGCATTTTATGATGATAATGATCAATGCTTTATATCATGAAAGTAGTATAAACATTACATACAGGGGAGCACTAAAAATAAACTGCATGAATGATTTCTATTGTCTTATTGATCGATCAGGTGATGAATGAAATCATCAATGATCGATAGTTCGTTCGATAACAAAGCGAAAAAAAAAAATCAAGTTTATTGTTCCATCGACAATGGGCACATACCACATCCTCGCACATCCAAAGCAACAAAATAAGTTCAACAACTGATACACATTAATGAACTGAATCATAACCTCTTATCTTGGCATTACTATCAACTGACAAGTACTTGGACACAAACAAAGCTTTAAAGTTTTCGCCAGTAAAGCATATGAATTGATACGGGAGAGATTAGTAGAGAACAATATGCCAAATCGCGTGAGCGGTTTGAGCAGGTAAACTTTAATGGAAGAGATGACATAAAATAATGTACCAAACGAATTTCCAAAATTATAATAAGCACAGCGACTAGCGGTAAACGTTTAAGATTGAGACAGCGTAATATGGCTCGAGCCTTAAGGTTCGCTAAACCTTCTTTTCATTTCCATATTTCTCCTTTTTTTTTCTTTCAATACGACTTTGTCTTTCCTTTCTTCTGTTTAAAAATAGGCAAAATCAATTTAACATTTATTCCGACAACGTCGTGAGTAAAATTACAAACTTCTTTTTTGTTCCTGGAGAACATCATTAACAATAGTCACGATCCATTAACTACTCTTTATTGGTTTTCTATGAACTTATATTGCCTCTTATAATTTTCATAAGATCATAATCCAGTATCATCTAACAAGCTTTGGTGGGTTCAATTGTATATCCTATGTTAAGTTAAAATGTTTTATCATTAGCATGATACAGAGCCTACTATGAAAATGAGATTCATTTCAATAGCTAATATAGTTTATATTCCAGCATAACAATTACAAATAAAAGATATTAAAACCTCAAATATGTGAAGCTATACTAGAAGATTATTGGAACTCGATGAATAAATATAAAATCTTAATGTGATAATAAATGGAATAAGAAAAGTAGGCAAAGAAACTAAATAGATTAAATTATAAACCACATATGAGTAGTGAGAATAAAAAACTCCTCCTATCCATACTAGGTCGAAATTTAGTCAGCACTGAATTCATACAGTATTTATAGCGCTCTTTAAGAATATATTAACATTTTAAATCAAAACTAGAAACTAATTCCTTATAGGTGCATTCAAAATGTTGGAAAATCAAAACTGGCAATGTTTTCAGTTGTTTCAGCTTTTACACTCAACATCCTGGCTACACTTCATTTTGATAATCTCCTGCAATTAATTCATTATTGTTCTCATCGTTTGCAACTTAATCAATTGTGTGAAAAAGTTTTTAGGCTATACTGAAAATTTGGACAAGGTGAGTGTTGTTACGTCACTACTCATAAACAAAATAAAATGTTTTCATTGAAAATATTATTATTGTTTGGTTTAGTCAGGGAGGAGCAAATAAATTTTCTCATTCGTCAAAGTTCTTTTCAATTTAAGCGTAATCATTCTTAATCAGAAGATTTCAAAACAGTACCCAACTTAGTTTAGATAAAATCAGATATACCCTTGCATTGTATTAAGATCTGAGATAACTTACATCGGTATTAAGAAATATTTACAATTCATTTTTTTTTTTTTTTCACTTTATTCCAATGCTCAAAACAATGAGGAATAGAAGTGAAAGTATAAATATCTGCTGCAATACCACATCTCAACAATCGATCGCGGTAGCAATCTAAGAGAATATTACTTGAATTTACATTAAATGTCACAAACGTTTTCGCCTATACAAATAAATTTTAAACGAAAAATGAATTAAGTGAAATTAAGAAGTAAGTGAAAGTTAATTGAACAATATTTTTTAAAGAGCCTAATTCTCACAATAAAATTACCAAGAGCTATAATCTGGGGATGCTTTAATGGAAACTGAATCCCTAGTTATTAATTAGGGAAATTGATTAGGTAATTAGCAAAAGTAAAATTTTACTTTGCTAAAGGGCTTTAGATATAAAACTAAGCCCTCTCCCTCAGATAATCTTTTCTATTTACGAAATAATTTAAATGAACAACTCCAAACAAAAGAAAACCATTTTTAATTGAAGACATGAGAGGAAACTTTGAGAAAATGGCAAATTAAGATCTTTTTATGAGTAGCTTTTAAATGCATGGTCTTTCAATGCATACAGGTGCCGAAAACCTTGATAATCAAGGTTTGCCATAAACTAGTGTAGTTTCTTTGCAAATAACAACAATGTTCTATTAAACATATAAAATATTTACTTATGTATTTATGTTACAAATTTATATACAATAAAAATAAATAATATTTATATATACATATATATATATATATATATATATATATATATATATTGTAATTAATAGTAATAGTTAATTTAAATAATAAAATTAAATAAACAGCAGAAATAAATTCAGAAACGACCGACACATAGTTAGACGCTATATTTGTTTTAACACACATTTAACCACTTTTTAAATATATAATTATTCTCTCAATAGAATTATCCTACCACTAAACTAAATGGAGAATTTAAATCACTACAAAACATTTGAAACATAGACCTAATGAAACTGGAATCTGATCAAACAATTTTATCTTGTTTGTATATGTTTGAAAATAAAGTATTTCTTAAAAAGTAACACGAAAGAAGAGATAATTGGAACCCAAGGAAGCTAATAGTCGTGGTCTGATTCGTCTATAATTACCTCCTTAATAGATATTAAAACTAACCAACTCGAAAATGTATTATCATTATTTCGGGCTAAGCGACACAAGGCACATTGCGTTTCCTCATAAAATAATTTCAACAATTAAAAAATGGTAAACATTAGAAATTAAAAAATAAAAATAGCAAAAGGTGGACCAATTCACCCCCTAACAGTAGTGTCTCAGTGCCTTAACAACTAAACTTACAAACTAGTAGTAGCGGACTTTAGTTATAATGAGAACATTAAGTGACTGTTGGGTGCGTCGTCCCACCACGAAATATTGAGAAGTTGACTTGGTATAAATACTACTAGGGTGCGTCTATTTCTTATTGCGGGAGGCAAGACATAACTAATCTGTAATAATAATTATTTTTTAGAATAATTATATACTTTAAACTTGTACTAATAATTTTTTTTCGTTATAATTATATATGTGGTGTCTGAATTTTAATTGCTATATATACATATATATATATATATATATATATATATATATATATATATATATATGTAGAGAGAGAGAGAGAGAGAGATAGTACATAAGATTTACTACGGAATGTTTTTGGTAGGGGGAGGGTTAATCATTAACAGTTAACCATTTTATCAGAATTTTGTCACACTGATAGTTAAAAAATCTGGTCGAAGTGTTTCGATTATATGTAAACGCCATTCCTCAACTTCACACATTTTTTCACATTGTTATGCTAATATTTGTATACCTCCATAAGTTATAGAGTATCTGTATTGCGAAACGTGGAAGTCCTCAGTATTTTTCGGTTAGGTACCTTCGGTTAGGTACTCAGTATTTTTTTAAGGGACCTAATTTCATTAAGAGTCCAGTTTTTTTACTGATTGCTTGTTTTGACAAAATTTGTTAAGTAAAGTACCCCCTCCGTTTGGCCAATGTTAGTGAAATTTTAGCTGTCACATCGCGGACATATAAATACATCAAATACTTAGTTTGATAAAAATCGCTACAGCCGTTCTTGATTAAATAAAAAAAACACGTGAAAATGAGACAAAATTCATTAAATAAAGTACCCCCTCCGTTTAACCAATTTTGATGTTCAGGTTCCTAATTTGAGGTTTGTACGATTTCCGTTTTTGAGCTAGTCTGTTCACACACCCATACAGACCATTTCGCGGGACTTGGTTATTTGGACTCAGGGGACCCCAAAACGTGTATTTCAGTTGAAAACCGGAAGTCGATATTTTTCACGATCGCAATACTTTCACATCATATATATATATATATATGTTTCACATTCATAAATAGCTAAGTGAAAGTAAAAAAAAATTTGTGAGGAGAAATAGTTATTTTCATCACTAGTACCAAAAGTGGTTGTCGGGTTTAATGTGCGAGGCGGAGCCAAGCACGAAAATTAAGCCAAGCACCGTAAAATCCACTATGGTACGTGTTATGAAAAATGCTTTTCATCATGCTGCTCATAATTGAGTACATTAAAACATTTTTTTACATTTCATTAATAAACTACAGATATAATACAATCAGAAATGAAATTGGCAGTTTAAAAATAAAACATCCGTTTATTAACCTAAAAGAAAAATACTTGTTTGTTTTGTTTAACGTCACTTTATGTCACTAGGCCAGTCGGACGATGCTACAGTGGGAGTCCTAAATTTTGCCTATCCAAGTATCTTTAACGAGTGCTTGACATCGTACAGGCTCGGGACCTCCATTTTACGTCCTATCCGAGGGACGGCGTGGCTAAGGATTTTTTACTCCCATTAAAAATCCTAGGGCCACTGCTGGGCGCGAACCTGCGACCTTTAGTATTGTAGGTTGCCATGCTAACCACTATACCACAGGTGACCCTACTAGTTTATCAGTTTTAAACGAAATTTTATTTTGCTCATAGGTCAAATAGAAGCATAAGAAGATTAATTCCTCATAAAATTTGATAAAGTTAGGTTCTTGTATAAGAGGGTATGGTTGTTAATTATTTACACGAAATATATTTATTCCATTTTTGATGCCATTGGTGTTTAGATGATGAATAGTTTGTAGTAGTAGTAGTAGTAGTAGTAGTTATGAATAGTTTATAGTAGTAGTATAGTTTATTCCTCAGGAAAATAGGTAATGTGAGATGGTAATGGCGGAGTGAGGAGGGGGGAGGTTATTTTCTTTTTCTGAGATCGCTGGAACTAACGATAGTGTGGTATAATTACAAAAATAATTAAAGATATAAAAGTAGATTTAAAAATAAAAGAAAAAGGTTGGAGCTCTATTCTCGATTCTCCAGCTCGGATTTCCTCGGGAATAACTCCGATCTACGCGTCCTTCGTTTCGTAGCGATACTTTTATTTCTGTCTGAAGTTGTGTGTTATTATGGAGTAGTTAGAATATCCGTATTTAAAGGTCACATCACGGAGATGAGCCTCCAGTCTTTCCTAGGCAGTGTAGGTGTATTGATTAAGCATATATCACAGGTATCAAACTGTCAATAAGATTAATACAACAAATCTTTTTCGATAGTTTTAAAGCATTCATAGGGCACGTGTACATACGTCATAAATTCGTATATTAATGTGGCTTTACTTTAGATTGAGCCAATTCGTGAGAAATGAGCCTACTTGAAACACCTCAGTTATCTTCTAGGCTAACATTCTTCAAAAGTCTGGTCCAGGTATATACTCCAATAGAAGCCTAATTTGTTCAGATATAAATATCACGGCGTTATCGAAATATATCTGGAGCAAGGTTCATCATTCACTGTAAATATCGCAATCGACATCTTCGTGGTCTCATTCATTTTTCTTTTTAGATAATGACATTATTAGAAATATCATCGCGATTAAAAAGAATAAATTATGATTGGAATAGAAAAGCCCTTGGTCCCTCCGTTCGTATCTTGAACATTCTTCATCAACTGTCAAAAAAACAAAAAGACAGACAATTATTTGCACAGATACTGTGAGTAACATAAATATCTTGGTGTGGTGAACGGCTTCAAGCAGACATGTGTTAATTTTATTTTTTTTGAAATCAGCTTAGCTAATATTCATAAAATTATAATTATAAATAACTTTCAAAATAGTGGACTAAAACTTTGTTGGAATGTTACTAATTTTGTACATAGTAAAAAAAAGGCCTTAATCTATTTATTTGTTTTCGAAGTGAGAATGTCAAAACTTAAACAAATAATGTTGCTTCAGTACCTCCAAGTTCTCTAATAATTCGTAAATGAAATTAGGATAATGCAATAATGCAAAAAAAACAAAAAAAAAAAACTCGATTCTTTAACTTAAGAACTCTTTAAAACACATTGTCGTCACCATGCTAAAGTAGCGCATATGCATAGGTTTCTAGTAGCACATTCGTTACTTTAGCATGGTGACGACGATTTATAAATTCGAAATAAAAATATACATAAAATATAATTAATACATGTACATCTAAAAACATAATTTTTAAAAATAATTCATGTTAAAAAAGAATCGTTCATCAATCATAAATTTGTAAAAATACAATTAAAATTATTAATTGAACATCGCATTTAAACAATAAAATTATAGTAAAAGCCGAGTGTTTTCTCTAATATTTTTCTAAGATTAACGTAGAAAACCAAGGTCATTTATAAAAAATAAAAAAAAAAACAACGGATTTCGCTTATACAAACTACAGAAGTAAGATTTGCGATATGGATTTAGTTCGTATAGATAAGGCACCTTTTGGCAATTATAAAAAATAAAAAAAAAAAAATATCCACGAGACTGTCATAAATAACGAGATACGAAAGCTTTGTTTTCAATTGAAGGGATAAAGACAAGAAAAAAAAAAGAGTAAGAAAAATAAAAATTAACGATTAACCATTACTAAGCTTATCTCTATTTAAGATCCGTACGGCTTTATCAACGATACACATCCCAGCCAGTTATTAGTCTGCTGACGATGTGCCTTTCGACGAAGAAGCTGATCTACCAGCGCCTCGAATCCATCATCAGCTTCCTGGTAAGATGGAGTTACATTAAAGAAGTGTTCTTTGTTGAATATTTTTTGTATCAGTGTGCCATTAAATAGTATTCAAGTCGTTGGAACAGCTCGGGGATAGCTTGTGATTTAAGCGACACATCCATCGGACGGAATCCATCAAGGAACACTTGTAGAGTTAGAGGGTGTGCTTTAAGACTTAATTTTTTTCTATTTTTCCGTCGAAATTTCTTCTTCTTTTTTTTGGATACGAGTTTCGAGATCGGCGGAGGAAGTAGAAGAGAAGAAAATAAGTTGCGGTAGAGCAGCAGGTCGCGCTAGGAGGTATAAAGCGATCGGTTATTACCTTGAATTGTTAAACGACTGTCGGAATCTTGTCCAGAAACACCGTGCAGCAGCGGACTCCAACTTCCACTTCCAGTGGCACGTGCACCAGCTAAGTCCGGCTACTTAACCTTATACTTGATGTAAGTCTCTGGTTTTACAAATTTATTATTTGAAACTAGTACAGGATTGCAGTGCTACATGAATATACTAAAAAAAAAAATATTTTTTTAAAAATAAATCATTCAGTGCCGATATAAATTAAATTGTAATGAAAAATCTTTGAACGCTTATATAACCAGAATTTCATTAAAAATTATTTTTAAAAGAATCCTAAAACATATTGATTTTTTCAGAAGTGCAAAAATATCTTCAAACCGAAAATAATTTCAATATTGAATCCTTTTCCTTAAAGAACGGAAAGAATTAGCACACAATTCTATTAATTAAATAATCAAATAGAAATATTTGATATAAAATTCGAGGGTTCGAACTCAAAACTCGATTCTTTATATTAACAACTCTTTAAAACATAAATAAATTCGAAATAGAAATATACATAAAATATAATTACATACATGTACTTCTAAAAACATATTTTTTTTAAAATAATTCATGTTAAAAAATAATCGTTCATCAGTCATAAAATTGTAAAAATATAATTAAAATTATCAATTGAACATCGCATTTAAACAATAAAATTATCGTCAGTAATAATTTCAGTATTGATGGCGGTACTTAAAAGGAAACAAAAATGGCCAGTGTTCTAACTGTAACCCTATCTTAGCATTTTTATATATTTATCCTTTTCCAAATCTAAAATATATGGAAATCACGAGCCATTTAATTTTGATACATTTTTTTTAACACGATACAAAATATTTGAAGGTGTTTCTATTTTTTCGAATGAAACTGGAGAACAATTTTGCTGATGATATTACAAAGTCGGTTATTAAAAACTAACTCAAATATAGATATTTGTAAATTATAATTTTGAAATAATAATTTAATGTTTTTAGGGCAGTAAAAATAAAATTCATTTATCGATTTACCAACAAAATATTTCATCGATAAACCATTAATTTTTAGGAACTAAATTATATAAGCAGATTTTCTTAAGTAATAAGTTGAGGAACTGAACAACAATTTATCCGAAATTGAATAATTAAAACCTTGAAGTTTCAGTAAATTTATGAAAACAATCCTTACAGCCATTGAACAAATTAAAATCTTTGTGTTTACTTAAAGTAATGATTAACAAAATTAAAGGAATCGCGATTTAAAGAGACTTCAATGCGCATGCTCTTTGAGATTTAAACGCTAGTGTGCAAAAGGGAAGTTACAGGCAGGTTACCTATTACTGGCTAGAGAACTTTATTTAATGAGTGTCGTTTTTCATTAATTTTATCTTAACACTCAAAACGGAATTTAAATCCCTCTATCTCTCCCCCCCCCTCTCTCCCTCTCTCTCTCTCTCTCTCTCTATACATATATATATGTATATATATATATATATATATATATATATATATATATATATGTGTATATAAACACACATATTACAGAATATTTCCTAAAAAGTCACATATTAGCAAAAACTCAACAGTTATTGATCTTAATATAATATAAACTTTTATACATCAAAGATATCTAATACAAATTATAAAATATCAATAATTTATTTTAAACATTTTATTTTAAGGGTCGCTAAACTATTATAAATAGTTACCATTAAAAATTATTAGAAGTTTTAATAATGACAGCTCCTTAAATAAATAAATGCCAAGTATTTACAACGAGGAAGCTGGAAAAATCTACCGATTCAAAAAATAAAATAAAAAGCAGACACATTATAACGTAATCCAGTCAAGCTTGGCGTCCTTGGTTCGCAAGCAGTTATAAACAGATTAGAATATGCATTTAACTTAATTATTATAGCAGAGTTGAGTAACAGAGAAAACCCCCATCAAGAGATTTAATTTAACATTAAATTAAACGAAAAAAAAAAAAATTGTAATTTTGAATGTTCTAAAAGCTTCAATATTTTGATTTTAGCTTTTTTTTTTTTTTTTTGTACAGGGCCGCAAAAATATTCCGTATTACTAATACCTGATGTCTAAAAATGGTGTATATATATAAAATCTTTAAATATATAATGTTCATGAAGATTTTGGTCGCAGAACGAGGGTACTTTAGCTCCATAAGCGACCCCTATAAGAACATAATCAGTGTCCTTCCGACCGATTCACTCTGGTTCAAGTATAGTTTAAAACCAATCTATATTGGTCTATATAGATTCTATATAGGTCTATATAGATTCATAGATTAAGGCAGCTCAGGGTCATCTGACCGAACCTCTGGACGGGGCTTAATTAGATTTACATGATCACGATTCTTAAAATTGATGAAATAATTGTATATTTGAATAAATAAGTAAATTTAAACCTTATTTGGATTTGCGGAACGATTTTTTTTTTTTTTTTAAACCTATTTGAACAGACATTTTATACGAATTCCGATAAATTTTTTTTTAGTGAAATAGATCTTACTCGGGCCTCTAAGGCATCAATGATTAATCACATTAAAATAACTCGGGAAAGAAAGTGAAGTTGATGTTTGAATCAAAGTGGACTGCATGGATAAAGGATCATTAACTTTCCATTTCTTTTTTCCTATCTCAACAACGCATAGGTCAATTGACAGTTGACAGAAGTGATTCACCAATTGTTAAGCGTTCAATTGCTTATTTTGTCGGTTATATGTAGCAAACAATTATAAACGGTTCGTACACGAAACATCCCGGCCAAACCGAAAATATCTAAACCGGTTATGGATAAGAAAGAGACTGCTGTCGAACTAAAAAGAACTGTTTTTAATTTGCAGTTATGTCATTTTATATATTGCTACATGCATAATATCACTGTTATAAAAATTTACGCCAATTAATTAATTTGCAGTTATATCATATTATACAATATACAACGCATAATACCTTTATGTTAAAACAATTTAAGCCAATTAATTACTTTGCAGTTATACCATTTTTAGAATGTACAATGCATAATATCATGTCGTTGAAACAATTTACGCCATTGAAAAGACTTATTGCACGGAAACGATAAAAATAAATAAAAAGTTGATTTACTTATATAAAATATAAAATACTTATATTTAGTAAACTGGAACTTAATGGGTTAATACACTAGTTGAAAACAGATACATTTATCATAGTAAAGGCCTCGGGATGTCGTTAAGTTCTGCAAAATTTATTTTAAGATATTATTTACACTTCTACTACATTTTTTATTATAATTAATATTATTAACTGGTTATTACAAATTAAATAAATAAATTGGTTATTATAAAAAACATTACCGTCGCTGATACTGCTTTAGCATCTGGATTTCTTATTTAGACCACGTGCACGTACTTCATGTAGTTAGTACTTTTCACGGATTTAAAAAAAATTATACATCGGTTATAGAGCATTTACATGTTTCATTTAGAATTTTCCATATTAAATTGGGATTGTTCCAAATCAAATTTAGTACTTTACAAAACAAGTTCTAAATTTGATTTGAAACTTTCCCAATTCGGTTAGGAAAATTCTAAATCAGACTTGGCAACGCTGTAAATAATACATCACAAAATTCTTCTATTGATGCCTAGCCCTCAAATTGCGTTTTTGAAAGAAATTATTACCATTTTTATCACTTTCCGAATTAATAAAATGCTTCTCGTAGATTGAGGAAAAAATTTAAAATAAGTTAAATGATAACTTTATTCTTGTTTTAATGCGACAAAAATTTTAGAAAAAATAAATATTTCTTATTAAATCTATATACATATAGGCCGTTAATTAGTAAGGGCGTCCCAAAATCTTTTTTTTAAAGATGCCACAATAATAATCACGCTGAAGGCTGAATTCGATATAAAGGTAGGCCAGTGCAACAATCATAAAAGCAGCTTAAATTGCGTAATAAATGTCCCTGAATTTTATTTAGCATTTTGGCTTGAATTCATTATAAAAAAATTATTATATAAAAATGAGGATACAATTTTGAGGATAGGATAGGAGTTTCATTTGTACAGAGTAACACACCCCCCCCCCGACGAAAAAAAAAAATAAATAAATAAAGAACTATTTACTATTAGTAATAGTTGTCTCCCATTCAAGGCTGAGGTTACTCCAGCATGTGGTTTTTGGTAGTGGGAAAGGCCCAGGGCAGGTGTGTGACTCTTACTCCATTGAGAAGGAGAGAAAGAGAGAGAGACCTGACCCACGCGAACGGCAGCCGTGACGTCACGCGCCGAACGGTGAAAGGTGGGGGCTCGCCTGGGGAGCGGATGTTTTCAGGACGGCCCTAGCGCAGTGGGACACTCTATATAACCGGCTAGTAGGTCCCGCGTCCCACAGATTATCATTCTTACCTTCAAGCGGTCAACCTGCCTCAGTGATAACGCTATCATCTATTTCAGTGTTTTCACTTATATATTTTTTTTTTCTTCTTTCGCTTGATACATTCTACATTATCGAACCGTCGTAACATCAACTGCAATCATGAAGGAATACGGGAAGTGGAACGAAAAGGAGATTCCGAGAATATATACCCACAAGCCTATACCTGTGAGTTTATTTACTTTATTTTATATAAAAATTTAAAAACTAACAACCACAAATCAATGCATAAATACAATATAACATACTTGAATTTATTTATTTTTAAGTTAGCCGGTGATGTTGCATTGTGAAATAGTAAAAAAAAAAAAAGTAAACATTCTCAATATTGCTCAATAAACTAGTGTCAGCAAATTTCTTATTAAAACATAACAAACGACTTCATGATTTTATTTAATACATAATTTTGTCTATATTTTTCTTTAACTTAAAAATTTCTCCAAATGATATAATTGCAATAAAACTGCTTCTATATTTTATAAATTTATTATTCAAAATTACGATCACAACTGAACATTATGAAGCATATATATATATATATATATATATATATATTTTTTTTCTTTTATAAATAATATATTTATAGCTTGACAGCTGTCAATAAATCACACCATTCAATTCTTTTATCGATAGAGATATGGCATCACACCATGATATCTGATACGATTCATTAAGATTACCATAATTACGTGATATTTTTGTTTACTTTTTAACAAACAAAACATTTATCGCGTTTTATAGATAAGTTTAAAAGTGCATCTTTGGAAAGTTCAAAAGAACATGCCAACCAAGTCTAGAATGTTCTACAGGTTCTACCGGGAGAAGGGGCGACCTACCTCTCGGTTTGTAAATGGAAGGAATAAGAGGATTTTAACCTCCATTTTCAAAAGATTGTCGTTTATATTTTTTAAAAGTTTTTTTAAATAGAATAACAAAAAATAAATAGCTAAAAGTGACTGTCATTCTTCAAGGTATAAGTTAAAAATAATTGTTAAAATTTAGCTGATAGGTTAAAAAAAAAAAAAAAAAAACAGCATGGCCGATGCATCTCAATGGAACAAGAAAGTTTTTGTTTAACTAAATTTAATATTTTTAATTTATTTTATGTACTTATGTTAATAATTTAAAATTAAATTACTTGTGTATGGTTACGTTTATTATTATCACTAATATTAAACGCAAAAGTTTCATTGATCAAACATAAGAAAAATTATTTTATAAGCTATATTATAATACTTATCAATTTAAGGATGTTAATAAATAGCAAATAATGTTATTGTTTTTCAAATTTTTAAAAGCTATCTATTACAAACAATTACTTTTCGTCTTCAAAAGAACTGTTTGAAAGATATACTTGGAAAAATATTAGTGTTTGTTCTTAAATTATTCATTACGTTAACATTTTCAATGAGCATTGAATAAATATAGTTTCTATTATTACCATTTCAATAAAAAAACGCCACGTTGCAAGGAAGTCTTCAAAATGGTGTCGGTTTAAGATAAACAATACGTTAATACAATAGTTTCGGCCATTTTCTTTTCACTACGTACCTTACAAAAAATTCCTTTATTATTCACTCACAAGGCAATGGTAACAGCCAAAGTTTTATTGTAGGAAGAATATTTAATTGTTTTCCTTGCGATTGAATAATCAATTGTGTAATTATAATTTATTAAAACTAAGTTCCTGGACTGAGTTCACTTATCCACTGGTTTCTTTTATATTTCGATTTTGCAAACTATAAAATAATTTTTATTTTGTTTCTATTTCTGGTTATCATGCGTGCGCATGTTTTTTTTAGGAAACGCACGTATTAACACACATTATGCGTTTCGTAAACACCTGCTATATTTAAAAGAGCCTAGAAATCAAGGATATGTTATTCCTGCCATCCATTGAGTAGATGTGGGAAGTGTATATGTCGCCTTTGGCAGGGGTCGTAATGCTACTGCACGAACATAGATGGCAGCACTGTAAACTATCATACAAATTATTAAAATTAATTGATTAAAAATATATCAATAACTTAAACACAAAGGAAAAATGGAAATAAGATTATAGCAAAATCAAGTGGGCAATAAACAGTTAAGGCTTTATTCTATTACAATATGGCCAGCAATATAATTAGAGACATTTATATTTGAATGTTTTCCTTAATTTAATCATAAAAGTATTATTTAAAATTTATATTAAATTTGCTGAGATCATGGGTTTTATTTCAAACAAACTCAGCATTTGTAATTTTTTTATTACCATATGAAATTCTATCCGCAAATTTAAATTTAAATTTGCAGAATCCCTTTTGTATAAGTATTTAAAAAAATTGACACGACAAAAACAAACATTTAAAAATTAGATTTGAAAAAAATAAAGCATTTTTTTTTTTTAATGAAATAGAAAATAGTAAATGTTGCACTATTTAAATTCCAAAGAAATTCCATACTTATATATCGTTTAAGCCACATTTTCTTTTTTTTTAATTCTTTTTGCAATAAAGAAATTTTCATTCACACTTATTTAAATTTCAATAAAACCGGACATATTAATATATATATATATATATATATATATACATACATACTTGCTGTATACCCCGGTTTCACCCGGGAATTTCATTTTTCTATCTTCAACATCTATAAAATGAGACTTTTTTTCGACTCAACGGTCCATTTCGAAAAAAAAAACAATGTAAAGCGAGATCATAACATTTTTTTTTTTTAACAATAAAGAATATACCCAGAGATCGGCTTAAGTTATGCAATTTTAATGTTGACAGGATTTCGCACCTGGTATAAAAGAACCACCGCTCTGTACCACTGAGCGAAATTTGGATAGTTTAGGACAAACGGTATGGATTTCTATAAAGAACAAACAAACAGAATTTCATCTATATATATATATATATATATATATATATATATATATATATATTATATATAGTTAATAATAATAAAAGAAATATAGTTGAGAAATGGAGCCTAACCATTAAGCAAACATATGTCTTTGAAAAAAAAAAATCTATAATAAATAAGAATATTGTAACTTATGATAATTCACAATAAAAACTATTTTAAAAACAAAATATTTTTTAAAGTTACATTATTTCAACGTTTCGGAGATGCTCTGTGATAGTTAGATGATAGTTTGTTACTTCCTTCAGTGTTTAGTAAGTCCCTGTACTCATGGGCGAGTTTAAGTTTGATCGATATTTTATTTGGACTAACCTGATAATATTGGGCCATATCAAATACTGAAGAGAAGGGAAATAATAGAAGGAGCAATATTTTTTGGAAAATATAATATAAAAAATTAAACAAACATCGTAAAATATCATTGTAAAAAAAAAAGAAAAATAATAAATAACATACATAACTCCGAATTACGGTATATTATAAAATATACATAAAAATAAAATATAAGGTATACGAATTAATAACACAATAAGCAAATTATAAGTATCATTCATGGCTATGAATATGATAATAATGTTTACTAAATTAAATTATTAATACAAATTTATAAAATATATAATATATTAATAATAATAAACTATTATTATTACTAATAGTAACTATTTTATAATTAATGATAAACTATTATTTATTATATATAATAAACAAATTTGTGGAATATTTCCTCCATTAAAAAAAAACAAATTTTATATCAAAATTATCTTATTCTCCTTTTGACCTTAGATTTGAATTTGAATATCAGTAAATCGAGGGCATGGCGATGATATTCACACAAGTAGCTGGTATTTAAAAAAAAAAAAATCTGGTGCGTGCGCGCAACACACAACTTTCACTTACCAACTTACTTAGATTAGAAATTAATGCGTTTTGTTAATTGCCACTTCTCAAATGAACAGAACGGCTTTAATTATGAACAATGGTTTGTCATTAAAGGCGTACTCCGCATGCGTGTGCTCAACGTATTTTATGAGTTGATGGAATATTTGTCTTTTTTTCTCCTCTATATGTTTACTTGACTTTTTTCACATTTCATATTTAGCCATTTCTTATTTTTAGGCCTAATGAGAGACGGTTAATTTTTGCATATAAACAAAAACAAGGGTACTTTACAGGAAAACAAAAAAGGCCCCTTCCCCATTTAAGCCCCCTCAGAACTTTATAATAACGATAAAGCTTACTTGATATTAAAGAACGCCTTATTTTCATTAAACATGGAGAATTTGATCAAAATCATTAAAGCCGTTTTTGAGATAATCGAAAGAAAGGTATAAATTGGAAAAAAAGTTATTCAATAAAGTCCCCTCCGTTTCACCAATTTTGATGAAATGTTGGCTATCACATCTTTGGCATATACATACATCAAATACCCAGTTTGATCAAAATCGTTAAAACTGTTTTTGAGTAAATAAAACAGTGAAAATGATACAAAATTTATTAAGTAAAGTCCCCCCTCCGGTTAATCAATTTTGATGAAATTTTTACAGTCACATCTTGGGAATATAAATAGATCAAATACTCAGTTTAATCAAAATCGTTAGAGCCGTTTTTGAGAAAATCGAAAAAAACTTAAAAAGTTATTAAATAAAGTACCCCCTCCCTTTGAGCAATTTTGATGAAATTTTTGCTGTCACATCGCGGGTATATACATACACTAAATACCCAATTTCAGGTTCGCACGGTTTATAGTTTTTGAGCTAGTCTGTTCACACACACACACACACACACAGACACACAGACACACACAAACACACACAGACCATTTCGCGGGACTTGGTTAATTGGACTCAGGGGACCCCAAAACGTGTATTTCCGTTGAAAACCGGAAGTCGAAATTTTTCACGATCGCAATACTTCCACTTACTATATATTTCATATATAGGTAAGTGAAAGTAAAAAATGTGAAATTTATTTAAAAATACGTTACAATGCTTAAATCAGTTATAATTAATTATCTATAAAACTATTAAAAATAAGAAAAAAATCTAAGTAAACCTAAATATCGAAATATAAATTTGTAAAAAACGTATTACTTAGTCAATATTTTTTTAAAAATAATTAAGTGTACCCCCTTTGTGTCTCCCAACCCCACCAGAACCACTAACCTTACTAATCAAAAACAATTACGCGTTATGTACGAATTTTCTAAGACTATAAGAATAATGACAAATAAATGAATTTATTAAAAAAAAAAAAAAAAAAAAAAAAAAAAAAAAATGTCGAGCAAAATATTGCCTCTAAAAAAATTAAAGTTAATAACTAAAAGAAAATAGCGAGGGGTAAATTGGACCATTGTCTTGATCTTTAAATTTGTAGGAAAAAGAAAAATCGTTTATTCGTAGTTGTTCTTTTGAAATTCTTTCCCAATCATAAATTTTGATAGCGAACAAACGAACCGCCTACAACTTTAAATTCATAAACACAAAGAAACAGGAATGAGGTCTTAACATTCCGAATATAAGATCCGGATAATCAGCATTCGTTTAACATTCCCTCTTGCAAAATAACGCAACACCCTGCTATCTAACTATTAAGATATAGTAATAGGAAAAAAAAAATGAGTGCAGTGTCTTCAGCAAAGGAAACCATGATCAAAGATCATGATCCCAAACATTCTTATCGGAAATTATCAGGGTTTCGGTGGTCATATATTTGTCCCGGAAAGGGCAGCTAGATCAGTCTGCTAACAAATTGGTCGGTTGATCGGAAAATTTTCTCATAAGGGTCATCTATATATCCAAGGTTAGTCCGTAAAATCTGGAAGTATGAAAAAACTTCTTAAAGCAATTATATCCGATAAATGAACCGTATCCACAGTTTAACATATTTATATTTTTTTGTTGTTAACAGGGAGAAGGGGAGGAATCGATACTGATAGGCGTGAAATCAAGGGATCCTCCGAGTATAATTTCTTCAGCGACTTCGTCGAATGCATCAGTAGCAACCACCGCCAGCACGTCCGCACTCCTTGGAGTAAAGGTGAAAAAGTACCTGAGGAGTTCCAGCAAGCAGGACAGGCTAACTCAGAAGGAACTCAACCTCTTGCTAGCGCAACAACCGGACATGGAATCGGGAAAGAAAATGGAAATGGAGGATCCCTCAGTGGAAAAGAGCAGAGGAACATCAAGTAGAGGATCTTTGGTGAAACAGGTAATTTTGGCTTTGATTTTATAATGAATATATGATCATTAGCAAGTTATAAAATAATTCCTCAGTCTGTACATATAAAATAAATTTAGGATTAACTAAATGCGTATGACGATACAGAAATATAAAACATAGTAGTTTTGGTCATTTTTTACAAGAGTAACTTTAATAAAATATACAAGAGAAATTAGGAATTGAATTATGTAATTTTGAAGCACATGTCCATTTTTGTAGGTACCGCGGTCACACTGCTCTAAAGCTTTTTACTGTCGAAACGATACATTTTCAATCTGCTACATTACAAAGCTAAAAGCGCTTTTAACTGTCTCAGTGATGAAACAGCTTGTGTCCAGGACATATGCCGTTTCGACAATAAAAATGTCCTTAACAATGGAACCCTCTCAAAATTAAACTGTTCAATTTTTAAATATACACATGTAAATTTTATATTTAATAGTTTTTCAAATTATAGTTTCATAACAGTTTGACTTTTTAAAAAAATCCTTAATTATTTTTAAATTAGAAATTTCTAACTACTTTCAGATGTTCTCATGTGGAATTCATAGCACGGAAATAAAAAAACGATTTTCATAAATTGACGAGGTTTTTATAGGAATATTATCTATAAAATAATCGAATATACTATTTCCCAGCTCTATAAATAATAATAAACATTCAGTAATTTAAACATTCAGAAATATATCCGAAAGAAATAAACAACAAGCATATTTAAATATTAAGAAATAATAAATAATTTAAAATGTTGCACAATTATTACATAAGCCGCAAGAATACGCCATATAGTAAATAAAAAATATGAAGGACTTCCGATTAGTAACAGATAGACGATAGTCCTTTGATATTTTTTTCATTATCCGTAGTTACAAAGAAGTTCCTTCAAAGAATTTTTAGAACTTTATTGTAATATTTTAAAATAAATTATAACATATGATTAACAAAAAATAAAATAAGAATATCAGCAATGATATGTTGTTAGCTATAAGTTGAAAACATCCAAATTATACTTTTACAAATTCACGAAATTAATTAATTAGTTATTTTATAAATTCATATATTTAATCTATCAAGTTTTATCAATTGTATAACCATAATGATTGGACGACTATATAATCAATGTTTAGTGAAACGGGGACATATGTATAATAATTTGTAACGTGGTCACTCATATTTTTTTCGTTTTATTGTAATCTTTAAAATTCACTCGATAAAGTAAATTTAAAGCCATGAAAGCTTCTCGCCTGAAAGATTAATCTCATGAAGTAACTATTTTGGGAAGTTCTTACGGTTTTTGGTAACGAAGTGACACTCGGATGAGAACTTATCAAAGACGAAATGGTTCTTCTCAGATCAGATACGCACTACAGCATGATATTTCCCAGTCAAGCCCTTCTCTTTGATGAAGAGGAATGGGTAGAATGGAGGTGTTCCAAAGAACAGGTTTGCTGATTCAATGCGTCGGTATTTAATTTTCCTTACAATCAAACCGATTTTTCCTTTCGCGAATTCGACAAGTTAATGAGTTAGTGATATGGCATACAAACTGCCCCATGTAAAGAGTCCTTAATATTTACCAAGGTTGTATTTCTTGTTCAGGTGTTGGCAGCTCTGGCAGTATCCTTAGGCTCGATGGTCGTTGGCTTTTCTTCAGCCTTTACAGCCCCTGCATTAGAATCCATGAATGATGAGGACAGTCGACTACACATAACAATCTCTGAGGTAAATTGATATCATGGCATACAAACATCACGAATTAATCTCCACTAAAGATGATTGTTTATTCATATGTGTAATTCAATCATTTAACATATCATACATGTTATTCGATCTTCTTACAGGCATCTTGGATTGGAAGCCTCATGCCCCTGTCAGCTTTGTTTGGAGGTATATTAGGAGGTCCTCTAATTGAAAACCTGGGAAGGAAAACTACCATCATACTGACTGGGATTCCTTTTATAGTCTGTAAGTAATCGAATATTAATTAGACATTAGCCTTTCAAGAATTCAACAAGAAGTAATACATCCGATAAAAACATATTTATGCAGGACTTTTTTTTTTTTTTAGCATTTTTGTTAATTTACTTCGCCCAATACGTTTCCATGATAATGGCAGGCAGATCCCTAACTGGATTTGGTGTAGGAGTCGCTTCACTCGCTCTACCCGTTTACCTCGGTGAAACTGTAGAAGCCAGGGTACGAGGTACACTAGGGCTTTTACCAACAACACTAGGAAACTTAGGTGTGTATAGAAATGAGTAATAAAAAATAATATAAAAAAAATATATCCACATCAATCTTAAATTAAATGATTTTTTTCAGGAATTTTGTTGGCATTCACTGCTGGAACATTTCTTGATTGGACGAATTTGTCTCTTCTTGGTGCATGTCTACCAGTTCCTTTCTTTATTTGCACAATACTCATACCCGAGACACCAACCTGGTTCATCAATAGAGGTACGGAACAATTAAAAATAAATAAAATAAAAATTTTTAAAGAATGATAATTTTTTGGATTAATTATGTTAAAATCTTAGAAAAATATGAAAATATTTATATTGGAACCATATGTTTTTTTAGGTAAAGAAAAAGAAGCTGAAGCTTCTCTCCAGTGGCTAAGAGGAAAAAATGCGAATGTTCAAGAAGAAATGTCCAACATTGTTAAAGCACACAAAGAAGCTTATCATGACCAAAGTCACAATGTACTTAAGGAGCTATTTAGCAGAAAATACTATTTACCGTTTGTTATTTCAATCGGCTTGATGTTCTTCCAACAGTTCAGTGGAATCAATGCTGTCATTTTCTACACAGTTACAATCTTTAAGGTAAAAACAAGTTAAATTTGGATACTACCTATATATTGAGTTAAAGATGACTATAGTTAGATATTCATTCAGATTATTAAATTAGTTAAATGACACATGCAATAAAAATAACATAAGAAATGACAGCTAAACATTTTGTCTGATTTCAGGACGCTGGTAGCACGATCGACTCAAATATTTGCTCGATAATTGTTGGTGCAGTCAACCTTGCCTCAACATTAGTAGCAACAGTTTTAATTGATAAACTTGGAAGGAAAATATTGCTATATATCTCTAACTCATTGATGACTCTCACCCTACTCACTTTGGGAATATTCTTCTATGCTAAAACTAATGGTTACGATATAGAAAGTTTTGGTTGGATTCCCCTGCCAGCGTTTGTCATCTTCATCTTTGGTTTTGCTATTGGAGCAGGACCGATACCTTGGCTTATGATGGGAGAAATATTACCAGGTATTAAAATAATTGGTTAATAAATTATTAAGCAGAACAAAAGTGAAATATCTAAAACAGAAGCTTGGTATTGAAAACATTTTTGTATATATATATATTTTTTTTTTAATTTCAGCAAAGGTAAGAGGTACAGCAGCATCTATAGTCACTGCTTTTAATTGGACCTGCACTTTTATTGTCACCAAAACCTTCATGGACTTAAGCGATGCTTTTGGCACTCACGCAGCATTCTTCATGTTCGCGTTTATTTGTGCTATAGGAGTACTTTTCACATTCAAAATGGTCCCAGAGACTCAGGGAAGGACACTTGAAGATATAGAAAACAATTTAATGGCGAGGAGGCGGTCAAGCAGGCTGTCTGTCAAATCCTTGAAGAAGATAAATTCCTTAGCGTATTTGAAACCATTCCCATCAATGTTGTAAATTAATAGCGCTATATTTATTAGACTGAAAATTCATAAAACATAAACAAAAAATATTAGGAAAAGCCATTTTGACTGTGATGTTTACCTATAGGCCCAAAGCAATATTTTGTGATAAAAAAGAGTGCACATTTTGTCATATTGTGAAATCAAAAGCATTCCATCCATATTAAAATTATTGAATATTCCAATGTAAATTTGTTGATGCTTGATGTGTGCCTATGTGTACTTAATGGTGCACTCGTAGATTGTTAAGTGAGATACCAAAGATCTGATATTCCTAGTAATATCTTATTTTTCTATTTGGTATGATAGAATGTTTTTGAGACAGAAGTTATTATTTTACTTCTTAATATTGCACCAATAGCTATTACATAATTTTATTGTAAATATGTTAATTTTCCTACTAGTGTATTTATTTTTTATTTGAGAAGACTGTATATATAGTTTTTATAGTACAAATAGCAGGTTATCTTACAAAAAAAAAATATTTATTGAATAGATGTAAAAAGTATTAAGTGCCATGGTTCATACCTTGGATTCTTGTCTTAATGTATATAAAAATTTGATACAATTATTTTTGTAAAGGATTTATATTTCCTATTATGGAAAAATATGAAAAATAAAATTTTTATCTAACTTTACTTACTTGTTTACTTAATAACCACATTTGTTTCTGTTTTATTTTTTGTGCACCTTTATGTTACAATGAAAGCACTATTTAGGATATTAAAAAGATTCAATCAAACCAAATAGAACATAAGAATAAAAATAAAAAAAGTTATTGAATCTGTATCATATCTCACAAGACAATAAAATTAATATGTTAAGCATAATATTTTAAAAAAATGATTCCAATTTTGAAATTTGATTGAAACAATCATAAAATTTTAATATAAATAAGAAAATAGCTGATTTTCCAAAACACTATACAGGTTATTATACTTCATTTCCTACTAAATTTAATATTAAAAACAGTAATAACAGAAAGTTTATCAAATTTTAATGAAATTTAGCAATTATAGGGATAAGGGCATTCGAATAACAATGAAGTATAGAAGAAATAGAAAAAAATCAATATAAAGCTCTAAAATATTTTTGATTAATTTACATTTTAAAAAAAAAAATATTAAAAAAGATGAAAAACCATAAAAAAAAAAATAAATAAATAAAAAAAAATAGAATATGCTGATTCACTAAATGATGGAATAATTCTGAATTTATCAAAAATATTTTCTGATATAAAAATAGAATTCACTTCGATAATTTAAAATTGGTCATATTTACTTGTACAGCTTGCAATGTATGTCCATAAAAATGCATACTTAGAAGCATATTTCCAGACAATAATTATGGATTTCTTTCACATGTGATATTTCATTATGATAATTTTATTTAGTATTCAAAGAAAATAATAGAAATTTCGTACTTCAAAAACTTGTAGTAAAACTATATTTATATAAGTATTAATAATATACATTTTAGAAATTCATTTTTTATCTCCATACCATTCACAAACTGTTCCAATACCAAAAAATATCATGATAAAGCAAATTCTATTCAACATCCCCACTAGAATTAGTATGATGATGTCAAAATTTTTCTTAACAATACATAGAATTAGCAACTGGGTCATGCTCAATAAGCCTTATCTTAATACAGAAAAGAAAAAAAAATCATGATTAGACCTAAACCTCTCTTTAAATCTATCCTTAGACATCCTAATCCAAACTTAAACAACACCCCTACCTCACTACATACATCTACGAAAAACCCTGGTGTCATCGTTCACTAGATCCTTTATTGGACACTTCACATCATCAATTTTCCTGCCATACCATATCAATCTTCTAACTAATCCATCATACCACCACCTTCTCCAAGCATAAATCTGTCAACTATTTAATTTCTTCCATAGTTCTTCCCTCTTTGACTTTGGCATCCTGGTGAATAGCGGACTCACTATTGAACTTGAAGCAAGACTTGAACATCTTATGAATATTCAAGTAAAAATTCTTTTAGGGATTTCCATAGATAGAATTGAACATAAACCAACACTACATCTGAGGTTAAAAGGTCCCAGGTCCTATTTTCTTGCTTCCTTCCTCTGAAACTCTATCCCACCCACCTTACAGCATGCTTCGTCAGCTTGTTCACATACTCGTTCATGTAATTACCTTTAAACTAAAATTTCTGTCACCAGCTTAATATTATACAATTATAAAATCTCTTTTATTAAACATTTAATTTTTCAAAGTACTTCTATTGCTTTTACTATTTATATAGTAATCTCTGATGAATGAATAGAAAATATAAGCAGGATTTTTATAAGAATTAATTAAAAGGGTAATCCAATCGAAGAAAATTACAATTCACACTTCATGACGGTAGGATATTGATTTACACTTAATTACGTAAGGTGCACATTGAACTGTGTCATGTAGCTGAAGCAGAGCAGAGCAGGGCAGGCGGCACGAAAAAAAACTCTGTCGCACAGTTGACCACGCACATTGGAGAGCAGTTTCTGTGCCGCAGTTTCGGGAAGGCTGGGGCTTTTTTAGTAGGAGTAGGTGAGATTTCTTGGATTTAAGCTCAGAATCTGATTCGGATATAGAATTGAACAAGGTAAAAAAGATTGTGATAAAATGAGTAAATGGAGAAAAGACCAGCTCAAGAAAGAATTTACAAACAGAATATTCTTAACAATATATTAACCATTTCCGTCTGAGTCTCATAAAGTTCATAATTTCATTGCAGTTACTATTTAGTCTGAGGGATCCAATGCTTAAAACCATTACTTATCGTGATGTTATAAAATCAGGTAATGAGAGGTCTGGTCAAGCTTGTTATATTAGGCACAAATCTCTTAAAATCCAAGTATACAGGATATTTTAACAGCATATCATTATGTAATCATTTCTTTCATTAATTTCTTCTTTTTTTCCTTGGAAACTTATTACCGTTATTATTTAATTGATTATTAATATATTATTCACTACTTTGTAAACTTTTAATTTTTTATAACTATTAACTACACTTTTTTAAAGTAAATACTATCTTTAATTATCCACCATTACTTTAATTATTTGACCAGTTGTAGTTTTATTTTTTGTTCAGTCTGTTATTTTTCAGGGACCTTGTCCCAGACTAAAGTTTATTTTTTCTTCCTTTCTATTCTGTATGAGGATATAATTACATTAAGTAGATAATACAACAGAGAAGAGTTATATTTACATCAAATTTCTTATTAAAAAAGTGCCTATCGAGACATCGTCCGCTCCCCACTCTTTTCGATTAATTGCGGTTTTTGATTTTTTAAATAGCAGTTCTTTTGTTTTTTTATTCAAATATATTTTTTTTAAAAAAGGAATTTACAGTATTTATTTTTTCAATCAATGTTTCCATAAACTAAATTTCCATAAAGCCTATGTTTTTTTCGGTGAAATAATATCAGTCAAATTTTCCTGGGATCATAACTTGTTGAATCGTTTAATGGACTACTAGTACCTATTAGAGGAAAATTTGTTTTTCTATTTTTTTAACGTGTCACGGTAAGACGAATAAAAATTAACAAAAACCGGAATTAGGTATTACAAATAAAATAACAATATTAAAATTATTAAGGCAAAAGTATCTAATTTTAGAACTTCAGGAAGGCCCTCATCTAAATTTTAATATATGAATCTATATATATTTTTTAAATAATTTTACAACTACATTTTTCATCCTGAAATTATTTAGTTTTGGAAATTCAAAACACTTGTATCAAGCATATTTGAAATAGCGAGAAATTTCAAAATTATATTTCGATTTTGAAATCTGAAATAACTGAGTATATATTTTTTAAACTATTGTATTTTTAAAACCATTTTTTTTTCCCTGTACTTATTTAGAGCACCCTATGTATACACAAGACCTACCTAGTTCCATTAACCTGCTTAAGAGGGAAGAAGAATTTAACAAACAATAATATTAAATGATAATAATAGGAATTAAAATAATCAAATAGCGAAAACTGCATCGCATCGGCACAGTTTTCTGTGCCACAATGGCCTACTCTGCTCTGCGTCCCAATGTGGGCGATTCTTATCTTATACACTTTCCACAAAAACTGCTCTGCTCTGCTCTGCGTAATGAGTGTCTCAAAGTGCGCTCGGCCTAAGGGTAGAATATTAAGACAGTATATTAAAAAAGCAGTAATAGTTTATGGGATTGGAATCACAAAATATTCTTCAATCTTTAATCATCATAACAATGCATTTCTTCCTTAGCTATTCTTTATAATGATTTCCCCCAAAATTTCAGAGGCAATTGAGAGATCCATTTTAAACAGCTCTAGCTTGGACAATTAAAGGTTCAGGGGCTGTAACAATGCCTTGTTTCAAATAAAAGAAGAGAAGAGTTTGGTGAGTAAAACCATTTATGCTGTGAGCTAAGTTCATTCGAAGACAGGTTTTTCATGTATTTTTAGATTTATCAAGAAAAATTTGACTAACTACATGTACTCATTGAACCTAGAATATCAGATCTGATCACTCACTAAAGGAAACCCAAAGACTAACATTCGGTCTCTTTAGCTATTTCAGTTCACGCAAACTCATTAGAAAATTAGAAGTCTACAAGTCCAATCATGGAGAAATTAATTGTTACTAGCTAGGGTGCCCGGCATCGCTCCGGTAATTGTGTGGTAGTTTTAATAATAGAAAAACTTTAAAATTAAAGGAAATATAGAACAAAATTAGCATTTTCTTGAAACTTCGGTTTTAACTTGGCATCAATATTAAGATTCAAGATCTGCAGAGTCCGCCCAAATAAGGAACCCTATATACTTTTTGGGGGTTGAAAATGGTTAATGAATAATTAATTTTAATGAAACTTTGTCGAGTTATGCATTGTTTTTGATAGTTTCTGTGATTCAGAATCGTATAAGCCTATTCCAAGCAGTCAGCAGATAAAAAGTTATTAGATCATAGTTGAAAAATCTGATATCTCAGTTAAAAATATTATATTTCGAGTACAACTTAAGAGCCGACTTCAGTGATGGTCCTATTAGATCCAGAAGTGTAGAAACTACCGAAGATTCATAAAAACTTTTTTTTTAAGACCTTTCTTCCATTTCAACCTCCCTTAAGATAACTCCCCCCCCCCCCCCCCGTAATTTGGGCGAACTCTGCACTTCTCCAATCTTACTACTATTACAAAGTGAAAACCAAAATATAATGAAGGCACAATTTTTTCACCATATTTCTTTTTATCCTGAACTATGAGAGGTGATAAAATCTTACTGAAAAAATGCTGTAATTGGAGTTGGTCATTTTGTCAACTGGAATGCTCATAATACATAGTAATAAAACCAACTTCTTTTTCATAATTACATACAATAAGAACACTTCTAACATTTTATTTTCGATTTATAATCAGTCAATTTATCTCTTCTTTTTTTTTTTATGTCAGTTTTTATTCGCTCACTGTACAACTAAGAAATGTTCACTCATATTGCATTACATTTACTTAGGTATATATTAAATATTGATTAAATGTCTTGATCAATTAGCCTTCTTATGAGAAAATTTTTTGTAAGGAATCCAGTCGTTTTTCTAATTGATTGTAGAGATGTAAAATCATTATTATATTTTAAAAGCAAAGGAGAAGCTAATTATTTTCACTTGATTTTTTTAGTAATTTAAAAAGAACAGCTGAAAAAATATATAACTTTAACAAACTGAACTGAATGAAAGAACAATAAACATTGAGTGAAACGCACCCTAGAGCTTTGTGGGAGTCAGGAGCTCGAACTAAATTTTTCATTCATAAACTCGTATGATCATTCTCAGATAGGCTAATTACATGGTGCGAGAGGCTTAAAATTCCAATCCTTTTCTCTTCAATTTCACACCCTTAAGACGAAAACGGAAACCTTCTTCTCCGTTAGGGTTTATAATTTATAACCCCTATATTATAATTTATAATTTATGAAGCGGAACTGATTGAAGGGAACGGTAAAAAGAAATAACACACCTATATTGATGTTAAACATGAAATTCTGCCAACTTTTCAACCCTGGTCCTCAGTGAGGTAAAGCTGGTGGTCAAAACAACGACACAATTACAATTTGTGACAATTTGACTGCACCAAGCTTTCACAGAAATTCATATGAAAAAATATAAATTATACAAGAGAATATTATACAAGAACATATGAGCGATGCATCGAAAGTCCAGTAAAAATATAGTAGTAGCTACAAAATATCGCTCTATTTCATAAATGTCTTTAAACAGTAAAGTTGGTTGTTATCTTATCAAAACATGAATGTACTGCACAAGTACCTTCAACACATTAAGATAGGGAAACCTAAAGTCAGAATATAGCAAAATAAATCAATAATAGGCTTTTATCTGATAAATGCTTCAATTAAAGATAAGTAATTCTTTTGTTACTTTATGTAATTTATTGTATTCCATTACTTATAAGACAAGCAAATTATGTACAAAATTTTTAAGTCTTTAATACTTGAAGTTGTAAAACTGATTAAATTCGCATTCAGACAATATATATAAAGAGAGAGAGAGCATAGAAAGAACTATCATAAATTACAATTTTAGATATCAAGGATGGAATTCTTTTTAATTTCTAAAATAGAAGAGAAGTCAAATAATAAAAAAAAATAAACATATTCGGAAAAGCTTTTTGTCCAGTTCCCTAAACTTAAAGAAAACATAAGATACAACTTACCCATTACTTGAACTCGACAGATAGCACAAGTGTCACATTCAACATCCCAGCTCCACATAGCAACAGCATTCCACTTTTTAAGAGTAAACATTTTTTGGTTTTCTTCAACCCTATCCATGAATATTGTATCGAAAATTCTTAAAAACCTCCAAACCGAATAAGTGACAGAATTCAAAAATTCAAGAAACCGCAATTTACCTTTTGGCTACGGCGGAAGGTTACTACTTAAATCGATCTAAGAGATTCCTACGTTTCGATGTTTTAACTTCTTATAAACATTTACAGTAACAACTCTTCATTACATATTGTTTTGCCAAATGGAGTCAATCATCTAAAAAAATTCTTCAATAAACTTCAACTTCATTTATTCAGTATAAATTAAGAAATATTATTTATTGTTCATTGATTTATTTAATAATATGAATATCGCTGTATGCTACTATGGCTAATAAGGCGATGCTACGGTGGGAGCCATAATTTTTACGTATTATGGTATAATTGATAAGTATAAAGCCCAAGTGAACTAACCGCCAAAGTAAATATTTTGAGAAAACTTAAATTAAAATATCGGTCCTTGATTAGATCTTTTGCGTATCTTATTAAGGTGGCTCACGTTTTGAGGCTTTGGCAAGAATAGAGCGAAGCTGTTTGGCTGCTCAGCTTTTGTAATGTCCTAAGAATACTAGTGAGGATAGTCCTCAAGTCAGAAGACATCGGTTCGCTGTAGCCAATTATTTTCTCATTTTCTCAGACTTATTCTTGAGTGCCCTAACGAGAGATAACTGAAATATTCATAGAAAGACTCAAATGTTGGTTCATTTACAGAACCTCCGCGCTTAGAGATACGCTCTTCACTCTTTTCTTCATATATGCACGGGCGGATCCACAGAGGGGGGTATGACCCCTGGGACCCCCCTTAATAATTTGCCTTTAAATTTTTTTTTGCAGTTTCAAGCTATTAGGTAGTTAGTATGCCCTAAGCATAACAGTTGATTAGACCGCAGTCTTTCTTCAAACAAAGTAATAATCTAATTAAAAGCCGTGCTGTCAGCCACGTGATTATGAGGCAGGGAATCATGAACCCACAAATTTCGGGCTGAATCCGCCCCTGCATATATGATGAAGCCAATCTTTTAACATTCTGGAAGGTATCCTCCGTATATTGGTCCCTCTCGTGACACTAACTATGTCTATATCAACATTGCATTAGGTATTTAAAAATATCTCGAATAATTACTTATTTTTTTATGTAGTTGTAACCACTTCTATTTTTCGGGGGGGGGGAAGCATTGCAATATAAGGAAAATTTAATGAACTGCCCAAAATGATTAATTATGTGAAAAATAATAAAATTCTATCGTCATTTAACAATAAGTGGCGTATTTAGATCCTAATAAACTAATTATATAAAATAGTTATTAACCAAGAATACCTATGGCAGTCTAGTGTTTTTTCCAAGATTTTTGAAGTTTGCTAAAAAATATAATAAAATTGTCTGTAAAAATAACATATTTTAGTGCAAAATAAATGTTTCAAACTGAAACCTGCAAGACAAGTTTTTTTATATTGTTTACAAAATAAATCTAGTGAAGGTTATTCTACTACTCTTCTGACAGGCCAACAACAATGGCATAACAGTTTGGTTATTTGTGTTGTATTTAATTTTTAAGAATTTATCTTTGTTGGAAATTTATTTATTTTTATTATCAAGAAATACGATATAATGGCTGATGTTTACATGATAAGGTAATTTTTTTATCATGGGTAATAGAATTTACTTATTTATGTTTTTTTGAAGTGAACATATTTATTTCATGTTGAAACGTTTTTAACATTTTATGTCATTGTATATTATGTTATGATGCACTTGCTTTCCAATGTTATGTTTATTAAATTTTATGTTAGATTATTCCAAATCTGTTTTATGTTTTTAATGAATTAAAGGGTTTGCCTGAATATAAGTCTTTGATTTTTTTTTTTTTTATAGACTAATAATTAAAAACTGATCTTAATCTGGTTTTTTTTTTCTTTGAATTTAAGTAGACCATTATTCTACCATCCTCTTACAGCAATATTATTATTCCACTCTTGCTCTTTTCTTTAAAACTGTGTTGGCAAGGTTAGGTATACCATAGTTTAATGGAAGACCGAAATCACAAAAAAATCTACATAGACCATATTCCCTGTACCCTTCAATGACTGTTAATTATTTATTCCGGTACTAGTATTGCTATGCTTCTTCCAGGCGTGGCCAATATGGAACCAATTTCAACTGAAAAGGATCCTTTTGGAGTTTTATTTCACTATGAAGAGAGAATAATGAAAAATATTTCTTTTAATAAGACATAAATGATTTAAAATACATGATCATATTATAAATACAACCTTTTTTTGAGACCTAATCCCTCCATTTTTCGAAAAACTATATGAACCATTTTTGATTGATTGAAAGGATGGTTGGGTTATGTGAGTCTTAAGAGTAATGTGAGATGTACAATGAGGTTCTGCAGTATGCCTTTTTGATACTGATATTGAATTTGTGAATTTTTTCATTTATTTATATATTATATATCTGAGTGTGGTGGTAATATGTATATTTTATTTAAATACTTTTATTTTTTATCTATTTTTATCAAAATTGCAATTGTTTGAGTTTCGTTAGTGAGATTTCTTGTAACAATGTTAGGCTCTGAATTTTTTTGTAAATTTTTTTTCTGTGTAGGTCTAACGAGGAAGATCCTAGTGGAAACAAATATTCAAGAATGGAGGATGATAACCTTCAAGACAAAGAGCGATTTGCGAGTAGAGAAAACCACTGTGAAATCGAACGTCGCAGAAGAAATAAAATGACTGCTTATATAACAGAATTATCAGATATGGTTCCTACTTGTAGTGCCCTTGCTAGGAAACCAGATAAATTAACAATTCTTCGGATGGCAGTGGCCCATATGAAAGCTCTGAGGGGTACAGGAAATACTAGTTCTGATGGAACTTATAAACCTTCTTTTCTTACTGACCAAGAATTAAAACACCTTATTTTAGAAGCAGCTGATGGTTTTTTATTTGTAGTTACTTGTGATACAGGTCGTATTATATATGTTTCTGACTCGGTCACCCCTGTTCTTAATCATTCACAGAGTGATTGGTATGGGTCTAGTATTTTTGAACACCTTCATCCAGAGGATATTGGAAAAGTTAGAGAACAGTTATCTACCCAAGAACCTCAGAATTCTGGTCGCATTTTGGATCTGAAAACAGGAACAGTCAAGAAAGAAGGTCATCAGTCCTCATTGCGTTTATGTATGGGATCTAGGAGAGGTTTCATTTGTCGAATGAAAATAGGCAATGTTGGTCCTGAAAGCATAGCTGCTGGACATCTCAATCGCTTAAAGCAAAGAAATTCTCTTGGCCCTTCAAGGGATGGCAATAATTATGCTGTTGTTCATTGTACTGGCTATATTAAAAATTGGCCTCCAACGAGTCAATTCGAAGCTCATCCCTTGTCAGCTGTTCAAATGGAAAGAGGAATGGAAGATGATGGCTCCCATTGTTGCCTTGTTGCTATTGGTAGGCTGCAAGTAACCTCTACTCCCAATACAAGTGATTTAACTGGCTCCAATAGTAATGCTGAATTTATTTCTCGGCATGCAGTTGAGGGTAAGTTCACATTTGTTGATCAAAGAGTAATTGCCATCCTTGGTTACACACCTCCTGAACTGCTTGGTAAATCTTGTTTCGATTTTATACATAATGAAGACCAAACACATATGAAAGAATCTTTTGAACAGGTGGTTAAATTAAAAGGACAAGTCATGTCTGTTATGTTCCGTTTTCAAATGAAGAATAGAGAATGGATTTGGCTCCGTACTTCTGCATTTGCTTTCCTTAATCCTTATACTGATGAAGTTGAATACATAGTTTGTACTAATACACCTGCTAAATCACAAAGTACTACTGAACCGGAAACTGCTGAAACAATGAATTATCAGCAGGTAGTTGATCATAATAGCATGCAGAGATATTCTCATATACCACAGCATATGCACACGGGGGATACGAGAACTGGCCAGGTGTACGGCTACGAAGCTACTCATTCTCCTATTAATTATGTGTCACCTGGTCAACAAGTTATTCCTAGAATGACCAAATCGGTAAGTCCCTCCGCAGCTCAATCAGCATGGGCACTATGCCAGCCAGGAACTGAAGCCTATCAATACAGTGAAGTTAGTCCATCACGTTCTCCATCAGGCTCTACATATACTCAGTTAGGTGGAAGAGCGACTTCACAGGCACCTTATCACAATGCTCAAAGTAATACTGCTTTATGGGGAACTTGGCAGGGACAATCTCAGGTAGATGATCAGAGTTCTAATTCTGGCAGCCATAATGTCACTAATAACAACCAACCCAGTCAACCTCATGAACTATCTGATATGATGATGCATATCCTCGATCAAGGAGGAGCTACAACATTTGGTGATCTGAATATGTTTAATGAATAACATTTTCAATTTTATTTATTTATGTATAAATTTATTTTAGTTAGGTTTAATAAAGAATTGAATAATTTAAAAATATTTGTTGTTGAAAGGAAGTTTTTAATTCCCGATATAGAATTTTATTTATCCAAATGCGCATTAAAAGTTATATTTATGTTATTGTGTAAACGTTGTTTACTATAAGGTTAATATTCTGAGTTATTTTATATCTTATATACTATATTTCTTTGCTGAATTTCTTATTTTTTATTTAAATTTTCTCCTTTTCTCAATATTTAAATATTGTTTAATTTAAAAGTTGTTTAAATTAATGTTAATCTAAAAAAGTACAAATCAATAATTCTTACAGAATTATGGAAATACATAGGCAATCTTGCTTTCTTTTTCTATTCACTTATTTGTTCATATGTTGTACAATGTAAATATATAAGAAGTCACATATATAAGTAAGATATTGTTGTTAATGAAAAGATCACAACAGCAAAGGAAACAAAGAATTGTGATTCATTTTTTTGGACAATTGATATTACTTTGTTTTATTTTGCTTCTGTAATTATTATTACTTTTTTTTGCTCAAGCTACCGAAGTAACTTTAGCTTTGATTTCATAATTATGAGATGTTCTATCTATATTATGTTCCAATTTCCCATCTTATTAGGTAGTATATGTTTAAGCTTATTTTCTTTATTTAATTTCTTGTTGATACACCTTTTTTGTGCTTATCGGGAATTAACTTAAAGTTAAGTTTCTTCTAAATCTAAATCTGCATTTTCTGTAACATTCCACATTATTATCTATTCACTAAGACCCCTGTTTGAATTTGAAATAATTTGACTAAAAACACTAGTTCGGACTAAGTTTTGAATCAGTTGAAATTTTACAACCTTATTATTTAAACATTCTTTTGTATTCAGCTGTATTTTTATTTAGTTATAATTTTATTTTCTATGTTCTATAACTTGGAACATTATCTTAAATAGTTAACGGACTATAAAATGATATCCTCATGCTATGATATTTTTAATGTACCTAAACGATGGTTATAAAACTATATTAGTACGTATGATAAAAGAATATTTTTAGGTCATTTAATGAACTGTATACCTAAGTGCTGACATTGACTTGTCATAATATCTTCATTTGTTTCTAAAATCTAGTTTAATTTGATGAAACAATGAATTTCATTTTCTTACCTCATAAATTTTTTATGACTGGGTAGCTTTTATTGGTCTATTCCAGAATAACTTAGTAGCCTGTAAATAATCTTTTCACAAAACCATCCTATTATTGTTTATTCCATCCATTTAAATTTAATTTAAGATTGATTCTCATTATATTTGTAAATGTTTTTTAGTAGAAAACTGTTAGTTGTTATTCGCTGAATATGTAATAACTTCCTTCTGTGTTTATTGTTAGATCGTATTTGTTTTATTTTAGTTATCTCAGTGTGGCTGAGCTGATTCCATTCAACATGTGTGTTGGAATTAGATGATAATTTTAACATTCCTGAGGTATTTCGCTCTTTTATTTTAATTTTCCTCCTAAAAATTGTTTAAAATGTTTGTAAAAAATGGAGCTTTGCATGTTAAGGAGAATATTGCAATGTCATATTTTGTCAAGAACATTTTTTCAGAAACATAAATTACGTTTATATTTACTTTTATAATTATTTGGCAAAGTGTCATAAAACTATTGTTAATGGAGGCCCAGTTTCTCAAAGCACCATAGAGCCATGGACTGAGTGAGTGAGTATATAATTATTTAATATGTAAGGCCTTTTTGAATATTTTTCTTTCTTTCTTTGTTACTAGATGGGAATAAATTATAAAATATCTAAAACTTATTAATTAAGGCTATATGGTTTGGGGAAAAAAAAATCTACTATATTTTTTTTGTTTTTTTATAGTATTCTTCTCTTTTACATGTTTGAATTTTCATGGAATTAAATCAGGTAGATTAAAAAAAATGAATAGATTAATTAATTTAATTCCCTGAAAATTGAAGCTAGGTCTAAAAAAAATACTTTGTTATTAATGAGCTGGTAAATTTCTTTAATTTAATTATTTTTTTGTTGAGTTATATGTGTTATTATTTGTATTTAATGTCTAATGTTAACTATTTTAATGGAATAATTTAAAAATAATTATGTAAACCAAAAAGAAGAAACATGTAGAATTTATTCTATCCATAAAGATGAAAAATATACATGAAATATTTATGTATCATTGTTATTTTTATTAAAATATAAAAATGAAGAAAATAAACAAAAATTTTAACTAATGATACCCATACCCCAAGTGGTTAAGGAGGATAATTAAAATTATTACTTACATAAAACATATATGTATATATATATAAGAGTAAATAGTTCTATAAAATAAATTTATAAAAAAAATTGAATTACAGAACATGGTATAGAAAAGGATAAAGGGATGAAGCAGAGTTTTAAAGATGGGTATAAAGGTCAGATGGAAGAGATCTTGTAGGCAGAGGAAGAGCAATAGTTGTTGATTATTTAGAAAAGAAATGTGCCTAATAAAATTGTCTATGGAAGGAAGGAATTTTATTTTGTGTTTGTTCTTCCAAAAAACAAAAACAAATTCCTAGTGAGGATTTGTTATTTATTAATGGCATTTAAAGAATTCTTTTTTTTTTTTTTTTTTATTATTAAACAAAGACACCATTATTATTTCAATTCTGTTTTTAAATTTATTAAGCACTCTTATATTTCTTTTTTCATCTGAGCTTATTATTTCCCTTGTTGCAGTTTGTAAATTGTTTACTTGAGTTAGTTAGCATTAAACTACAATGGTCATCAATGCAATATCGTAACAATCTCATTCATTTATTTTTTGTTTATTTATATTCCTTTTTTCTTATTCGTTCCAGTTATCTGATTTTGTTATTTGAATTTGTTTTGGAAATAATAAGAAAATTTTGGGGAAAAAAATTTGGCTGGAACAATTATATTTTATTCAAGTAAAGATTGAGTTGAATTTATTTTTAGAATTATTTTGTTTAGATATTTTGCAAAATAATTTGAAAAGTCAATACAAATGAACTTCAAAGAATTATATTCCAACAATACTTTTCCTTTTAAAATAGGATTAAGAGGGTGTCTGCATAGTGCTGCACTCTTATTTGCGGTATTTAAAACTAGACTTATTTATTATATTCAAATGGTTATTTGTCAAATATTTAGAACCACATTTTATCGTAGGTTCCTTGATTGGTACTGCTAACATTTGATTCTCGTAATAACTACTACTACCGTACTATGTGTGCTTAATTAGTTTCAAATATTTGTTAAGTTAATTAATTATATATATATATTATTTATATATATATATATATATATATATATATATATATATATAAATTATATATTATAATTAATATATAAATATATTATATATTATATTATATAATATATAATTATATAATTAATATAATTATATATTAATTATATATTATATATTAATTAATTATATATATTATATTATTGTTAATTATTTATATATATATTATAAATAAATAAGTGATAGTTCAGGAAGAATAACAGTTTCAAATTAAGTTTTTCTGAGATGATTTTTGTCTAATTCTTCTGTACTCTATAATTTGTGGAAATTAAGTGTGAAATAGTGAACATTAGGAGAATAATTCAACTTAAATGTAAAACTACACACCCTTCATTAATTTTATTTAGTGGACTAAAATCTGTACTAGAAGTGAATTTCTGCTTAACATTCAATACTTATTTTATCTCTTGATTTTTCAATTCACAACTATCGGTAATTACTCTCTATTTGTAAATTAAAACAAAACATTCTTTTAATTCTTAACTCTACTGTCAATAAGTTTTATTTTGATTGTCAAAAGTAACTATTTTTATGAAAAATGTTTTCAAATAATATTTTGCTAATCGAATAAATTTAAACATAATTGAAAATTGAAGTTTAACATACTATAATTTGTCAATATTTATGATATATAGGTAATGAAAAAGAATGAAATAGTGATTAAAATGAGTACATGTATCTATATGGTATAGTTGTTGTTATGGCATCAATATTGCTGTTAAGTTCCCTGAAGATGGACAATTGCTTCTGAAAAGTTTAATTTAAAAGAAAATTTAAGGAAGAACTATTTTCACATATTTCCTAGTAAAAAAGGACAGCTTTCGACTTATTTTGCTGAATAGATGTTATTTTCTGGAATATCCTTAATTAAAGTAGACATTTTTTTGGGAGGACTTTTAATAAATTCTCAATTTTTTTTTTTTTTTTTGTGGGGAGCAAAAAGATATTTTAAATATTTATGTATACTAATTACGATAAAAGTAAAATTTTGCTGAATTTCCTTACCTTTTTTCATGATTGTTTTCATTTGAACAGCATAATTTTTAAGATGATATAAAACGTAATAAAATTTTCGGGTAGTGATTCTAAAATGTTTATTTTATCTAACAGTTTAAATATAGGATAACATTGTTGAATTTAAAAGTCTGATTTTTAAATGAAATCCTTTGTTTGTCCTAGTTTGTTATATTGAAGGAGGCAAGACATTTATTATTGTTAGATAAAAGAAGGCCATGAGATATTTATTAAAACTGGTCACCCTTGCGAGAACCAGGTATCTATTTTTTCTCTCTAATACATGCGAAGTAGAAGTTATATCAGACTTTTTTATTTGTATAAGTTACAATATAAATCAAGAAAGTCTATTTAATACGGACTATCAACTTACACTATGATAATGTTTATGTAGAAGTAACAATTTACTAACAAGCAATTAGATCACCCTGCTGGAAAATATGACTTCCTTATAGTTTTATTATAACAGCATAGTATAGATCTATTGGTATTATGAAAAGCAGCAGACTCTGTTGTCTAATAATTCTCTCTCTCATTAACTGTAGAATATAGCAGCCAGATTTAGAACAGGATTATTCTCCACTCTCGTGATGTCAAAAATTTGCTTACCTTACTTGCTCATTTTTATTTTATTTTTTATCTATGAGGTCTCAAGTGTTTGTGCTTTCAAACAGAACAAAATTTACCGAGTCCTGATGTCCAACTCAAAATCTTTAAAGTACAATTTTTCCTGACTCTATACATCTCTTTTCAACCTTATTTATTAATTTGCGGTAAAAATTAATGGATTAGTCATTTCTCTATGAAATTTCCTTATCTTTTGACACCTTATTTCTCAAAATCTGTTGCTTCTATTGTCGGCCACGAAATAAAACTCCTGCCCAGGGCGGATTCGAACTGCCGCTGTTTGGCTCGAGAATGTCAAAGCGGGTCATGTTCTAACACACTTGGCTATACCAAAACAAAAAAAGATTACTGTACTATTAATTTTGTAATTATTAGATGTGCAAATTTAATTCCTCTTTTTTTTTTTTTTTAATTTCGGGGGAGAGTGATCCCAAATCCCCCACCACTTTAGGACTACCCCTGGATGCAGAGGACCTTTTTACAGCTTTGTACAGAATGGTTTTTCCGAAAGACTTTAGATCATTAGTTCTGAGACTTAACTTATCTTTTTGAAAAAGAACTTAGTCTCAGACAATAATTTATTCTATCAAGGAATGGGACAATAATGATAACTCTATTAATTTAAAACATTTAATAATGATTTCAGTGCTTGAAAGTTAAAATGTTTATACATCTTCCTGATCTGTTATCCATCTCACTTTGTTGGTATACTTATTACTTTCACTTACCTATATATGTAATATATAGTAAGTGGAAGTATTGCGATCGTGAAAAATTTCGACTTCCGGTTTTCAACGGAAATACACGTTTTGTTTTTCTTTATTATTATTTATAACAATGAAATACTTATTTACATTATTATAATCTAGGTACATTGAATGTACATAATTGGTATTTATATGTTTATAAACATTTAAAATATGCATAAATAATAAATATAAAACTTAAACTAGGCTAAGTGTTTTTTTTTTTTAAATTAACATAAATCACACTTTTTCTCTATAAGATTGCAAGTAACTGTAAATTATTGCACTATTTAGTCAATAACATTAACCAATAGATAATTATTCATTCATCTTTACAGTAAACTACAGTTTTATTCTACAAAATAAAAATAAATTCTAATAAAAAAATCTCTTTGGCTATAGTTCATATTAATTATAATATTCTATATTGTTTTACTTAAAACAAAAATGCTACTTTAAGTAGGGTACTTATACTAGTCAAATTAGGATTTAGGTGCATATTAACAAGTGATCTATTGACATCTACATATCGCAGCTGTTTTTTAAAAATGTTTTCTGTCTTTGTTTATTCATTTAATTTCTGAGAAGGCTTTTTTTATTTTCAACAGAGTTAAACGTACAGATATTTAAATTTTATTTTCCTTATTAATTATTGTTAATGTCAGAAAGAATAATTTATAAATACAAAATATTTAAATCATCATCACCTGTTATATATTTGCTTTCCAAAACTAATAGATTCCAGTTTATAGACTAAATATTTTATCATAGTTGAATATTAATTCATTTGCATGTCATGAAATTATGTTGTCTTCAATTATTTTATAATATGAAATATTTTTATGAAGACCTTTATACTTCTATTTTTATGATGATCCAAAATTATTAAATTTTTAAATTTTTAAATACGTTTGAATACGTTTAATACACGAAGGTCTATTTCCACATTTCTATGATTTCGGAAGCTGTTTGTTCAGAAGCTGTCGGAAGATGTTTTTTTTTATAGTCAAGCCATAGGAATGGATTTACTTGTTAAGCTTCCGAAATCATAGAAATGGCAATACACAAAAATGTGAAAAATAGACCATTTGGTGTATTAAACATATTCCAATGTATTTGAAAAATTGAAATATAGGTTCAAAATCATTGTAAATATAGAAGTAGGAGGTTCATCATAAAAATATTTCATACTATAAAAAAAAATGAAAACATAATTTCATGACGTTTATATATTAGCTTTAAAAAGATCACTGGTTACAGAGACTTCAGATTTGTATTCGTCCATTAAAGTTAAAATTCAACAAAGATAAAATATTTAGTCTATAACCTGGAACCTATTAGTTTAGGGAAGCAAATATATAACAGGTGATGATCATTTAAATATTTTATATTTATACATTATTGTTTCCTTTAGTATAAAAATAACCTCCACTATCTGGTTTGAATATAAAAAAACTGCTTTCTTGATTGTTTATGTTTATTTTTTTAAATTTGGCTACCCAAATCATTCCTCCAATATCTATTGTTCAAAACTTTTAAGATATACAAACAAAAGTTAAAAAGACTTGTAGAGGAAAGAATTTTAGCATCGCCAGAAAACATAACACACACACTTTGGAAGGAATTACAAATTTTGAGGATTACTATTATGAATTAAATGTAGAATGGCATTACATAATAAATCGTAAATATAAAATAAACATACCATTTTCATAGCATTTGGCTTTTTCCAGAATTGGCAGAATAGAGGAAAAAATAATTATTTTTCTGTCAATTGATCATGACAATGAAAGTAACTGATGTTAATTTACTCAGTTTAAACTTGACCTGTTTAGAAAGACCTTCATTAGATAAGAATTCATATGTTAAATGTAAAGAAAATAGTTTCTTGTATTTCATTATTTCTGTAGAAATTATCTTTTTGTAAGGAATTGCACAAAAAATTTTTAATTTTTGTAAAACAAATTTTATCCAAACAAGGATTTTATAGTAAACAATTTACCTTTTTTTTTTCTTCACAACTTGACTAAAAATATTCGGAAATTAAATAATAAATGAATAATTAACGTTTCATACAAAGAACGACATTTTAATTAACAGCTGCACAATATTCTATCAGTACTAATGTTATTCTATTTAATAGCTATGAGAATGATACTATACTATCAATTCTATCTGATAATCTTACTACTGCTAAAAACAAATTTATTCAGAAAAAAATAACTAAAAGAGAGTCGACGTCAGTAGATGAAAATTTTAAAAAACCAAACCAGGAAAGTAACGACAAAAACCAAAACAAGTCCGAACCAGTGTATTGTAAAAATATTAAATATCTCTTGGTAAAAAATATATGTGCAATTGAAAATGTATAAATATTTTCCCTCTGGAAATATGAAAATATATAACAGTTTTCATAAATATTTTAATCCTTGTGGTGTGTATAAAAAGAAGAAAATATTAACACAAAGTTTAAATAATCATTGGTTAAACAATCAAACCGCTTAACTCCCTATAAATAAACGTTTAATTTTTATTTATAAGAAAACCAGTTTTTAACAATATTTAGGCAGAAATTTCGTTCCAAACATATAAAAGATAGAATTTTTGATTTCCTTCAAATTTTGTATTTGGCGGTTACGAGGTTTGGTTATTTAACCAGCTAATATGTAGGTATAAATTAAAAAAATAAATAGAAATAGCATCACTAAATAATGTGAACATTTAAGATTAATTATTCAATTTTTGTAATGTTTTAATATTTGGCATTATATATATTGACGCTTGGAATCTCATTTTCCCTAACTTTTTTGGAGAGCCGTTTGTGTGACACAGCAGAGTTACTTATATTTACTTAAATGTTTTGGTGGTAATTTTATGGTAATTTTTTAAATATAACTACTGAGTCGCTTGTTCATTACTTTGTACTTTGTATTTGATCGGTTTGTTATTTTGGCCAAATAAAAATTAAAACGTGAGATATACCCCTTCATCTTACAAGCATTGATATATAATGTGTATACTATTGTGAAAATATAAATTTAACGCATTATATTTTTTTAGTAGGATTTTATTGATGAAATTTGGGTATGAGTTTTAGATGTTAAACAATTTATCATTTTAAGCTTCATGCGATCATTTTCAAACAAAATGAAAAATTTATTTATTAAGCAGGACTATGGTCCCTTAACTTTCTTCGTCCAGATAGTGGATAAAAATGCCTTTATATGGATATTTTGTTAACTAATATCATTATTCATATCACTCATGCAATTTTTTATTATATAGAAGTTTATATCCGCATATAGTTTCATATTATCATTAAAATGTTATAACACCATTCAGAGGCAAATAAGCATTAAGAATTTTTTATTTTAAACTTTTCTTCATATCATCTTTTGGTTCACATTATTAAGAAATTCCATTTTCAAATTATAATTCATTAAAAAAATAATTTATTAAATTAATAAAATAAAAATTTTCAAAATATCAAGAACAATATCTTCAGCTCTTATTAAAACGAATACTAATCAATTAAATAATTAGTTCCTTCATTATACAACCTATTCATATCAGAAGCGAACCAATATTGTTCCACTTACAGTCTTATAAGTATTTATGAGTAACATTAAAAATCAACATTAAAAATTATTTCAAAATGTCTCATGTATAACAGCACTTTCAACAATCAAATATACATACACAAACTCCCTCCCATATTATATAAATTATGCAATCGCTAACTTCCATGTACTGTACATAATTGCTATTTACAAGATTTAGCAATGACTAGATGCTTCTGCGAGCCGTAACCTGTCAATTTGTTCTTGAGTTTCTCTAACTCTGGCTTCGACTTGGAGTCTCTCTTTTCGAAGTTGAGCCACCTTCTCTTTAAGTGATGTGTTTTCATCTAAAGAATTAGAATATGGACAAAAATGGATGAAATGTTTCAATGAATAAAAAATAAATTAATCATTTTTATAAAAGAACAAACAATAATATTCAGCTAGACTATTTTGAAGTGACTATTAATTTTTTTTTATTACATGTTGACTGAAACCTAGTCCTAGGAAAGAGCACAGTGCTATGCCCCAGTGAGTAGTTGGGAAAAAAGTTGGAAACAATTAGTCGGTAACAAATCAAGTATAATCCATCCTCCTCCCTGAAATATTTAATAACTATTTAGGTACCTATAATTAATGTATTCTCACAAATCATCTGGGCGGAGTAGGGGATTCTTATTTCATACAATTCCTAGCGGTGAAAATTGCAAATAAACTTCTAAAAAATTCTCTACCTCAGAGGAGGACTGTTATACTCACATTTTGAAAAGTTTACAGGGGAGGACTTAAAATTTAAAATTTTCTTATTTGCTTTAGTATAAAATAATTAAATTCACATTGTATATTACTCCATTCATTAGCTGTATAGTTATGAAACTTTCATCTAGAGAATATATACCTTGAATGTGCAGTTAAATCAACAATCCCAAAATCAAGAATTTTTATGTTATGACAGTTTAAAGAATATTGCTTGACTATAAAATAATAGAAACTTGTATCATTTAATTAATAAAAAAAAATATAAAGCTCAAGGCCAAAATTAAAATGAGGCATTAACTGTCGCATTATTAATATTAATAATTTTAACATTTATAATTACAGAACTACTTTCCATACCTCTCAAGGCTTCAGTTGGTAAATCAGGAACTTCGTAGTGTTTTTCTGAAGATTTTCTTAAAGATTTTTGAAGTTTATCAAATGTCGAACTGCAGACATACACCTTCCTTTTGACTGGTTCGCTCTGTGGACAATATTTAGCATTAGCATCCACCTGATTGCCGAGGTCAAATGACTTGAACGAATTCAAAGGAGTCTTTACTGTCTCTTCGTTCCCATTGTGTATTTCAGCTATTGTTCTTCTTCCATGCCAACTGGAACTGAAATCTTTGGACTTATTATTCCTATTTATATGGCATATTTTATTTGGAGTCCTATAACTTAAACATGGAGATTCGTTATCTCTTATAATATCCATACCTTTCGAAGCTATGGACCCCCTGTTATAATTCATCATTGAATTTTGATTAATTGGAATGGTATTTTCATTGCTGTATAAATTGTACCTATAATTATCTTTATATAAATTGTCATTGGGATCTGATAAAGTATTAATTGGTACTGGAATAGGGTTGTTAACATAGTCATTTTCCTGCGTAATATTGTTTGTTTCTGATGCATTAAATATTGATAAAGCACAGCCATTAAATGAATTTATTTTATTTGATTCTTTCTTCTTATATTTAAGAGAATCATTGATCTTATCAGCTTTTTTCAATCCAGAATTATTTCTAATGATAATTTTCTCTAATGTTTTTGATATAGTTTTGAAAATACCTTCTTCATTTTCTATCTTGGGAACTGAATTGTTATTGATAGTTTCTTGAAGTAAGTCAATTTGCGAGTTTATTTCAGCTGCATTGGGAATCCTATGGAAAGGATAAACATGAGGAAGTCTTGGTGCTGGAAAAATAGCAGATCGAGTACTTAGTGTGGGAGAAAGATAATCTGGTTGTGATCTACCATGAAAATCTTCAAAGATATGTTCAGCTTCTTGAATTAGTTTTCTGTATCTCATGTCTCCTTCTCTGTCCAGTTCATTTTCTTCCTTCCCAAAAGATCTTGTTGGAACAACCGGAGGATTAACCGGACACGCAGTAAGGGAATTAGATCTCTTTTTTATAGTAGCTGTTTCATGAGTGTCGATTCGTTTTTCATCATTGTTTGCTCTTCTTTCAACTATATTACTGTTAGAACTAATTAACTTTGAAACATGTGGGTTTTTCAAATACTTCCCATTGTATTCTGTTCCATTCCTTCTTAATGAAACTGGAGTCCCATCAGCACTTCGTGTCCCACTTCTTTGGTTCTGTATCAGTCTCTCCATTAAAACTCTATTGAGATTCAAATGCCTACCTGGTTCTAAGATTTTCTTTTCTGTTTCGGTGATTGGAGGCGGTTTGAATGTTCTCATTGGGACAGGAGGAGGATCTCTTGGCAGAGATTCAACAGATTTTCTGCTGTCTTTGGAAGACTGACGTTTCCTTCTGTAACGCTTTGGAGTAACGTCGGAATTCAGGTCTTCACTTTTTCTCGAACTGCTCCTTCTCATCCTTCGATTACAAAGGCTAGAGCCCCTGGATGAATGAGTGCTACCTTCTCCCTTCTGACGTCGCAATCTAGAGCATTGTCTCTTGCACATTTCAGGTGTATGATTTGCGCTACTTACAAAAGTACAATGCCCTCTGTTTACGAACTTGCCTGAAACAATAATTTAAAATTTATTGTTAGTGCATGATAATAGTAGGGGTATTAATGCAACTTGTGTTAAATGTCAAAAACTTATTGAAATTTCTAGAGAACGGTCACTCAAAGCTAAACTGTAAAAATGCTAAAACTAACCAGTCATTGGAAGGTTATGCCTTTATTGTAACAAAATTGTTTGTGAGTTCTGATTCTTCATTATTTTAAAATGCCAATGCATAGTGACAGGGCAGAGCTGCTAGATTATATATTAATGACTTAATAGAGCACAGAGGAAAAAGACGATGGTCATCAACTTGATCAAAACAATGAAGAAATACTTGAAAATGAGACCAATTTAATTATATATTTATTAATATATAATATATATTATATTATTTATACAAAGACAGCACACAGTTTCTGTACAATTTTTTGTGGTGGACAAATTTTTTGGAATGGGAAACACTAGAGAAGGACCCGGTGTGGAAAAAATTGCTAATTTATTTGGGCTTGGTGATTGTGGGAAGGTAATCATTATGAGTTGAAAGACTATGTTCCTAATGTTATAGGAAAGGTTCATCCTTACTAATATCCGTTTTGTTAATGGTTTGTAGTATTTTACAAATTATTTTTTGTCTAACGTTTTCCTGATTCCTTTCATATAATTTTCTTTTCCATTTCACTCACTTGGACAGAAAATATACAGATGAAAACAACAACAACAAGAACTGACCAAACCTCTATATAACCTTTTCTGTGAGCTTTCGAATTTAACAATTGGAATTTAGGAGTTTAAGGTATTCTAGAATGCATTAAAAAAGAAGGTGCTGGTGGCCATATTTAACAAAATATTCGAAAAGGTGTTTCTTGAACTTATTACATTCATTTTAATTACAACACTTAACACTGGTTGCATGAATATCCATAATGTAAAGTTATAATAAATAACAAAACCATCAACATGCTAACATTTATAAAGGATGTAACAAAGAAAGCTTTCCAAAAGAAAGAACAAGCTGCTTGAACTTTGATATTACTTATTTTAATTTTATGTAATTATTATTTTTATTGCACTTTGTTATGGTAAGCAAACAGCAAGGCATTAACAATATAAATAAATCTTGCACACCATAAAAAACAACGAATAATTTTATAAGTAACAACTATTACTTAAAATAGCAATTAACAGTTACTAAAGGAGAGCTTTAAAATACAATAGCTACATCAGTTACCACAAGTATATTAAGATAAGTGTGTAAACAATATATTTGGCCTACAATCTTATTCTCTGTAATAGGAAATGGAAATGAAGGAAAGGTCAATTAGAAAGAAAAGAAAGTTTGTCTGGAAAAAGAATACACATCAAAGAAGACATTTTTTAAAACAACAATCATCCAATGCCATGCTGATCGAATACCTGGTTGTTCAGAATCAGAGTTTGTTAACTCTGCAATTGAGCCTGTGTCAATAAAATCAAGATCATCCTGTCGCTCGCTTGCTTGGCGACTTGAATTATCTGCACAAAATTATAATCGAGCTTCTTGATAAAAAAAAAAAAAAATAAGTGATTAAGATAAGAAATATGCAATTTATAAACTATACCGTTATAATCTGGCTGGTCTTCGCAATCAGTGGGATCACTATCACTAAGAATATCTGTTTCTTTTTCATAGACATAACTTTCGTCATATTTTCCAAGCATTTCATTGAGAGTGACGTCATCATCAGAGAAATCACTTGTGTTCCCGTGGTGGTTATCATCTGAACCTGAGCTCCGTGCTGACGTGGACGATGAAGATGTTGTTGGTCGAATATGGTGGCATGGTCGATTAGGTTGAGGAGAGCATGTTGTAACCGTATGCATAACTCTTCTCCCATTTATTAACCTGAATTCAAAATGAAAATTTTAAAAGTTTCATAAAGAATAGTTATTGTTAGCATAAAACATGCAAGTAAAAAGAAACCAATTTTCAATATAAGCTAACAAAGTCGTAATTATGAAATTTGAATCATGACCCCATCAGGATGCAATCAGCTGTTACACTACAGCAACTTACACTAACACAGACATACAGTATCATATTCAGCATGACATTATAGGGATCACTTACAATATATAACCATGGAGAGGGAGGGTGGCTCGGAGAGTGCTAATGTGATGGTTTAGGTGCTGCCACTGAAAACTACATGATAGCCTCAAGTTAGTGAATTCTGAGTGCCAGGGGTTTTTCCAGAATTCGGCCATAACCCTTCACCCTCCCCCCAAAAAAATAAAAAGAAAACAATATAGTCTCAAGGCTTGGAATAGAAAAAAAAAAGTATACCACCTATGGTCACCTTCCCTAGGTAGCCACCCCGATTGGGGGAGCAGGTCAGGTAGTTTCATGGTGGAAGCCCCTCTAACTGATTAGGGAGCAGTGGGTCGTTAACCTTATCTCCTTTAAACCTTAACTTAATTAAAAAAATTATCAGCCAGACAGAACATTTGTAACCAACATAATACTTATCTAATGGACTTAAAACTAGCCACCTGGAACATCTAATCGCAATATATACCAGGAGCATTACAAAGCTACTTTTTCAACTTCACACTTACAAAATAGACAATGTTGTCATCCAGAAGATCAGATGGTAGGGAAAGCCATGTTTAATAAAAATAACTATACAGTATTATAATAGCTATGATAAAGTTGCCACAGCTTTGGGACTGGATTTATAATAAATAAGAGTAAGTTACAGCTTGTATTGAATTTCAAGTCATTCTATCCTGGTGTTTATTATACATGCGTTAAAGGTAAATTTAGAAGGTATTGTTTGATCAGTGTACATGCAAATAACCAAAGTGTGCAGAAACTAAAGTTTCTGTAGAAGAGGGAAATAGCAATTCTAAAACTGGAGCATTTTTATGACCATTTTCCAAGAGCTGATATTAAAATGGTGTTAGGGGATTTTAATAATCTGGTAGGAAAATGGTCTTGTACAGGCTTGAGCGGCAATCTACATCAGACACTCTTGGAATTCTCATGAGATGAGATGGAAGACCATTCCTGCAGCTTGCCAGATGACAATGATTCAGAGCAGGTCTTAAATGTCCAGATGGCTGAGGGTGAGCGACATGGGACTTCCTGACAATTTTACAATAGACAGATGAAATTTGAAATGCCACAGAAAAACCCAGATATAACAACTCACTATGAAGAGATGGATTGCAAGGAGAGCTATTCGAGTATGGTATTGAGAAAGTAATAAAGTCCAGACAAAACTTGCTAACAGAACTTTCAGGAAAAAATGCCCACCGAATGGAGTGAGTCTATAGTATGCCCAAGACATAAAAAAGATTTGGCATCTCATTACATTTTAGTGTACATTTCTCACACTCCCATTGCCCAAGAAAAATTTGGAAATATCAAACAGGATTCATGAAAGGAAAATCCACAATTTATCAAATCTTTATTCTTAGAGCAGAGGAGGACAAGAAAAAGCTAATATGTTTTACTTGCCCAATTAATTCCCAGGACATCGCTCTGGAAATTTAGCGCATGAGTGTCCGCTATCAGATGCTATTTGGGTATTTCAAGAATCCCATGTCCTCATGTCCCAAACCACAAGAAATTTGAGGTTACAAAAGACCCTAAGAAGCCCAGTTATGCTGCTGAATGCTGAACCCTAACCACAAACGGGCTTTCGTGAGATTTGAGAGCTGGATATTGAGGAGAATTGTGGGGCTATGTGTTCAATGAAATGAGACAATGGATACTAACTCTGAACAAATGGAACCCAATATATTAACATTCAATAAAGTTGGGCTGGACATGTTGCTACCAGATCTCTAAGACAATTCTTCAAGAAGGATTATATATCGTGGATATTAGCTACAATTTTTATAATCCAACTTTCATATGCACAGTTTTAAGAAGACAATATCATTAAAAAAATTAGTTGGTGCATTCCCCATTGCATTTGGGAACCACAATAAAGTAGAACAAAATTGATATATAAATAAAAGTAAATTTTATTAATTCAACTATTATAACTATTTTATTAATTAAATAAAATTCAAAATGGTTATCTAATTCTAAAGCTAAAAATAAATTGAATGGACTGTGAAAGATATTCACTATAAAAATGAATCAACGTTTTATTTTGATGACATGAAAGTATGAATGATTAACGTAAAGAATGTTCTTTTTTTTATTTGGTGGAGAAAACAACTTATCACAACTTACGGGCTTGCAATATAAGTTCCTGTATTCCTCAATAAATTTAAATTTTTGACTTCTTCAGGAATAGTGGGTGGAGGCCTCTCTTTACAACCAGTAGATGAAAGTGTTGAACTACTGCCCACTGTAGAAGAAGTTTCTCCTTGTGAATTGTAGGCTTTGCTTTTGTCCGCACCTAACCAAGGGTTGGTGCGAATCCTGTTTCTCTGTCGAGGAGAAGCAGATAGGAATGGAGAACTGCATTGAAGGGTTGGGCCCGTTGTATGCGTTGATGAAGAACCTTCGGAATCCCTTGAAGAAATCTCAGTGAAGAAATTTTGATGCTGACTATCATCGTAAGATTCAGTTCTTCTATGGAATGTAGGTACTTCGCAAGTAATCACTTTCCTCTGTAACTGAAAAAAAAAAAAAACTCAGAGAATCGTCGATAGAATAAAAAAAATTTTTTTTTTTCTCTTTATATGAATCTATGTAAAAGTTGGAACATATTGAATATCATTCTGTAATATTTTAAAATTACCTTTACTCTAAAAATCTATTCAGGGTAGGAAATCAATGAGAAACTGTAATGAAATAATTGTTTTTTAAAATTCAAACATTTATGGTAGATAAAAAGATAAATTATGGAAATCTGTGAGGTACATTAGAAAAAATCATACACACACACACACACACACAAACACAAAATGTTATTTTAATGATAGATTTAAAAGAGGTAAATAAATAAATTATGGGACAGCTTCGAAAGTATCTACAGCTCACAAAAATTAGTTAGGAGACCAAGGGTACACTTGTGAGCAATCAATGTTAAAACTAACTTATTTCTTTTTTCTATACCCTCTGATTTGATTTAAAAATATTAAAAAATACATACGCATATTTCAATAACTATTTTGTGATATAAGCACTTCTATATTATGAATAAAATACGTGTAAAGAAAAAATATCCCATTATTTCAAGGCTGAACTCTTGGGCCACTGAATTCAGCCTCGGACTGCCTTATAATTCTGAAAAAGCTATAGTCTGAGGAAAGAAGAACGCTTCATCTAAATTAATTATAATTATTTTAAAATAAAAAATATGTCACAATACATTGTAGTAAGGAAGATAATACCAAATAAATCTTACCTTTGGCGTAATAATCCTTGGTTGAGGGGTGGCTTTAGCAGCCCTGTCAGCAATATCCTCTTCTGTCGAAGATCCCGGAAGCCCATCTTCTCTTCTTCTTTTGGTTTCCTCTCTCCTTCTCCGACCTGGGGTACTTCTACCCTCTGGTCCCACTCCTCCACTAACTGTTGTATTCCCCGTGGCCTAATAAGAATCAAAAGCAATAAATACAATTTTAATTTAATATTAAATAAAGGAAAAACAATATTTGTATAGTAGAAGCCAATGAATGTAAACTTTAATTTTGGATTAAGATGTTTTATGTTCTAAAGTAATGTTAAGCAGCTGAATATGATTAAATTTTAAATGAATGAAAAAATTATTCAAAATGTTTTCTATCTTTTGAGATATTTTTTGGCTTTATTGTATAAGACGTGTTGTCATAATATTCATAATTAGAATAATGTAAATCAAAAAAGGAAAATATTAAAAAAATATATAAATTATAACATAAAACTTTTTTTGTTAGTGAATATGTATTGTTCATTATTCTTGTTATTTTATTCAACTCTTTGAACTGTATAAATACATATATTTGTTTTAATCGTTATTTTGGCCAGATTTTATCTTTTTTGGTACATATATATTATTCTAAAAGGATTTACATATAGAATAAAGTCACACTTTTTATTAGTTTTGTTAGTGTATTTGAATATAATACAATTTTTAAATGATTTAAAAATGACAAATATAATTTTTAGTACAAAGCAAGGGATTCAATGTGAACTTGACACACAAAAAAAATTACCTGAACGTAATGTTTTCCTGTCCTAAGGTTGATGTAATACTCTGGAGGAACAGAGGCTCCTGGCGAAGTTCCGTCGGTTGAATAACCAGTTGAATAGGCTGATTCAGGAGAAGAAAGGTGGACACCGTTCACCTCAGTTTTACCAACACTGTATGTTGAGTTATCTTTTGGTACTGAATGCTTGACTTCATTAGTCTTTTCATCCTTTGAACAATTATAAATAATATTTATTGAAGAGTATATTATTTATTTATAAATTTTAAAATGTGAAAAAAATAAATATTCCTTTTGGCATACATTGTTTTACTGTTGAATTTAATAATTCAATTGTATTGTAAAGGTGATAAACAATAAAAAAATGAATAGGGGTATTTATGATTCATGCTTATATTATTCGTTTTCATTTAAATAACAATTTTTTTTTAGGAATTCTTTTATTTGTTGATAAACATAAAATGCAAATAAAAATGATTATTCATTGGTAATTAACAATAAAATAAAATATGTTAAACAAAAAGGATAATTATTATGTTAACAAATACCTTTTTTCAACATGTCTCAATTTGAATCCATTAGTATTCTGTTTGAATATAGAAAATACATAATCTTACCCAAAAGTTTGCATTATTATTGTTTGCATGAGTCGAGTGTACAGGCAAGTGGATATTGCCTGTATAATTGGTGTCTCCATGAATGAGGTCTTCTGGGCTTTAAGCTTTAACTTTTAGAGAAACCGGATATTCCAGAAGGATACCTAGTAGTGGATCTGAGCACATATGACACCAAGTGATGCTGGTATTACAGCAATAGTAGGCACCAAAGAGTCTAAGGAGAACAGATAATGCTTATACAGTGACAGTTTGTGAATCCTTTGGCAGTTTGGAGGTGAGAGTGAAATGGTGTGGCCCTCTATCTATTCAGCAACATCAACTCATCTCCATATTTTGACTAATCTCAGCACAGCTCGTTATTTTTACGTAATTAAAGAGTACATTCTTCATATCAGGGGCATATAAGGCGAAAATATCTGTTTTCTGGACGACAATGGACAACCTCATGTGGGAAGAGTTGTTCACCTACGACTTAAATTCCTGGCTAAAATCTTTGAAGAAATTCTGGTTATTTTTAATGTGATCCTGGCCCCTTTGTCTCAGCACAAAGAGCACAATCTCATTAAGCACATGTACGATACATAACAGAGAAGGATTTCAGACTACCTATCAGAGCCTGTAAACTATCAGCAACTAAGAGATGTAAAACCAAATCAATGGTATTAAATATCTAGTAAATCAGTAAAAGTATTATAAAGCGTACAACCAGTAGGTGCAGATAGAGACTGCGTAACATATGATATACAGAATTTTGAAAGAAATTTAGAATTTGTCCAAAAAAAAACTTAGAACACAAAAACCTTAAATGTAATTATTTTTTTAAAATCTCCTAACATAAATACATTATTGCATTATACCTTAGTATAATTATACAATTATATTGAGGTATAATACAATCTCATTTATACTAATTTTTAATGCATTTTATAGTACAAATAAATTTAAAATACTAGAGAAAGTAAATCAGATATAATTGACAATATCCCTATTCATTTTTCAGCAGTTTAGATGGACTAGATTATTTTATCTACATTAAAAAAATTTTCATATTCATTTATCAATCTGCCCTTGTTGACAAAATGTTGAAAATCGTCAGATATTAATGTTCATACCCTAATCCATTGGTTATCAAACTTTTTATTTTGAGCCACTCTATATGGATTGATTGTAATCCACGCCCTCTTGCATGCATATAACTGTAAGCTTTTTATAAAATTTCCATAACTTTTAGTGGTAATTCTTATTTAAGCTACAAGTTCAAAGGTTATTCCTATTGGGTTTATGGGTTCAATGTTATTTCTATATATATATATATTCACAATAATTTCATTAATTAATTTCTATATTTAACTATAGTAAAGTCTAAATATATTATCATTAATACATAATAAAACGAGATATTATCTTTATTCATGATTGAGAGAATAATTTTCATTTATAAGAGCAATGATAACTGAAGGATTTTAATTCAAAAATATTTTTTAAATCCTTTAAATTACAACAATATATATTTTTTAAATTATTATTAAATACAGTATTATTATTATAGAGTATACATTTAATGTTAAGTAAAAAATTATTATTATTGTTATTATTATTCTCCTTGCAGATTCTTCCTTGCACCTCCGCAGAGGCACATCAAGCGAATTTGGTTACTTTTGTTTTTGGCTTTTAGTTTCTTGATACAATTTGATAGTTTTGAGTCTATTGAAATATACTAAATAAAAGATTAGATAAAAGAAAATATTATTGAAATTTTTGTAGGTCATATGAAATAAGTCATCAATGCCTTTTGGTTATTTAGATTAAAGTCTTTTCAGGAATAACTAAATATCCAAGTTAAAAAGATTTTCTAGCGAGAGAGACACTCCAACTGAAGTTGCCAGCCAGGGTCCATTGGGTACATTATAGTTTATGACAAAAAGATGGCCAGAGGATCTATATAAAACTATGTAGACCACTAAATCATATTTAGTAATTTAAAGCATTCCAAAAATATTTCCAAATATTTATTCATTACAAAATTCCAAATTCTTGCAGGTAAGATGCTCTGTTGAACTTAGTCAAATAAAAAATGTTCAAATAAACTTAAAAATAAAAATAGATACATATGTACTCCCTTGGCAATTGATGTCTCAGAATCCTTTATATCCATTGGTTGTAATACTTCAATAAGTTTCAATATGGAATAAAAGCTTTTACAATAATAGGTGCGTAAGCAGTGCAGACAACTTCACTGCCACTTTGCATATAACAATACTGCATTAGCTAATAGATTTATTATTCACAATTGTAATTTTTTTAATGTAATGTAACAATGATCAAATTCTGCTAATAATTATAATTTCTTTAATCAAACAATGTCCAAAAAGCCCTAAAGCATTTATTTCGACAAATACGTGTTATTCTTGAAGTGCTTTGGTATAATGAAGGTGTATAAATTTCTGGTATAAAGCAAATTATTATAGATAAGAACAGCTTTCCTTAAATGGTAAACCACAAAAAAATAATTTGTCAGACAACGTATGTGTGCCATGACAATTTGCAGGCATACTACAAGTATCAAAAATACATGTGTTATTTGCTCAATCCTTTACACTCCTTTACTCAAAGTGATATATGTAGAACTATTTTAGTGGCAACTATATTCAAATGAAGCTTTGCAACATCAAATTTATATATATGAGCACAACGCACACATAGAAATAAAATAATAAATAAAGCCAAGAATAACATCAAATGAGTTTGGTTTATGTAAAATATCACTTAATAATCACTCTGAATGACTTTGTAAATATCTATTTACTTTTCTAGATATAAATATTGAATTCCCATGATTAAAACTTTCAATTAGACATTTAGTTTTTAAAATAGCATAGAGCAAGTCCTGTTTTATTTATTGCTGTATTTTTATTTTAAAGTATTTATTATTTATAATTGGTGTTATATATTTATATTCATCTAAAAAATATAGGGCTCTTAATTAGATTAAATATATATTTATTTTATAAATTCTAATATTATACACATAGCATTTGTAGTTTTGTATTGTTTAGAGTTACTATAAAACTGCAAAAACTCAGTTTTTCACTAATTGGCAAAAACCATAATGTGGTAGTATGAATTAATTTGTAATAATAATGAACTAATACATAAATTTGAGGGGGTCACATAGTTAGTCACACATAGAGGCTAACATAACAGTCTATAATACCAAAAAGATGTGGGTTCTCATCCCCCGGTGGCCCTAGGTTTTTTTAAAGGGAGTAAAAAATCCTTCACTATGCCATCCATTGGATAGGACGTTAAATGGAGGTCCCAAGCTTGTATGATGTCAGGTACTAGTTAAATATGCCTATCCAAATTTTACATGGACCACTGTAGCTTCCCCCGATTAGCCTTAGTGGCATAAAGTGATGTTAAATAAGCCAACACACACAAAAGTTTCATTTCCGAATATTAAAAGTTTATAGCCAATAATATCCATGAAAGGAAAACCAGTTAATAAAAAAGTTTTTGTAGTTAATTGGTTGGTACTCGGTAATCAATTTTTTTCAAACGAATTATTGGCTAATGAAAATAGTAGATACTGATATGGAAAGAAAACTCATTTGATGTTGAAATGACCATTACTCACTGATAGAGCCAATTGTGGTGCCTCAAGTCCTTTGGATTTGTTTTTGGAACGCGACTGTTTCTTGCGGGCTCGCACAATGTGCGCTTCCATCCAGGAGCGGATTCTGGTCCCGAACATCCCTTCTTATCCCCCTGACCCCATGCAAACTCACAATGCCTGCAGGTCAGCTCCCATTCTATGATAACAATATTTTTATCTTCCTGGAAGTTTCCGATGCTATTCTATGCAGCTTCCGTCAGGCTATGAAATCCATCTGCAAACAAAATAAAAAGTAATTTATAAAATGCATACGAATAAAAGACACATACTTTATACATATTATTTATTATAGAGAAAAACATGATATATTTTCATTTTATTCACGTTTATTAATATTTGACAATTCAAAATATTCAAGGTCTTGGACAGGTCCAATATTCAATGAAACCCTCTTTATTTTCAAAATCTAGCAGCTGCAATGCCTGAATAGGAATGGACTTCGGCTAGGGACTGCAGAAATTGCAGGCTTAAGCAACTCTTCATATTGTAAACTGCAATTAATAAGTTTGCAATTGATATGCAGTCTACTGGAACAACAGGCTTCTTTATTTGGATGGCTTGGAGATGATGGTTGTCTTGGTTAAGGAATAACAGAATGAAACAGAATTTCAATTTCCATTGGATTTGGGTATTGGAAACTCCCCTAGGCAGACTTGATAATTACCAGTATCAGTGAAATTACTCAACCATTAACTAATTTTTGTAGCAGGTGACATACAGTATGGGCTCTATGAATACAAATGTTCAGTTTGAAGTAAGTATTAAAAACTGTTTACATTCAATGAATAAGATATATAGAACAGTTTTTTATTTGCAAAAACGGTTTTGTAAGTAAAAAAAATCCTTATGATGAAGGAAAGAACAACAATAAACAGAATTTATTTCAATCTCAAGACAATGAAATCACCAAGAAATTATGACGTCTGATATTTCCTTGAAAGAACATTATCGGTAATCAGTAGAAGAATGTAATATAATACTCCATGTTAAATTTATTTTCAAATATAAAGAATTAATAAAAAAATTTGAGGAGGATGTAGCAATTCAAATTTGAAATGTTTTATTGAAGTAAAAATTGAATAGCTAAAACTTATCACGGAGGCCCATACCATTCAATTCAACAGTGTTAACTTTTTTATTCCACTCTTCATAAAACATGGTGGGAGCGTAAGTATAACATTAAATTTGAAATTTATTTACACAATTACTCTTGCTGAGGTCTATTCCACATTTTTACCTCTGCGCAGTTGTTCGAAAGTTTTCCTAAATTGAACGATCATTAGAATGTAGTTCATTCCAAAAATGAAAGAGTCCATAAAATGCACTCACTCAAAAATAGAGATAATGCAAGATTATAAGTAATTTACTGATGTTTGCCAACCCCCATCTGGGCACCTATGCTTCTTAAAATATTTCTGTTGTGTAACATAATAGTTATCATTGTTGTGAAATGAAGATATAATTTAGTCCGACAAATATATACTAAGTAGACAGAAAATATTGATTTTCGGTAGAAATTTGGCAATTTTAATTGTCTTATAGGTATTAACGTATATTAATATTTAGGGCTTAGAATAAAGGCTCTCTTGAAGAATACAGAGCTGTATCATGCTGTATTATAAAAGTAGATGATATCATGAAGCTTAAGTAGAATGGATTTAAGTTGTTCTGTATCATAATCACGGGATGAGTTGATAGATTTTAAAGATTTACTTAATATTATTATCCTGAAACCTCAATCAGGTCTTTGACTTCCAATATCAATTCTAGCATGTTTAATGTTTTGAGTTTTAGACACTTTATAATCTATTGTCAATAATGTAGCATTTCCAAGTCAGTTTCAATGGGATGAATGACACTGAAAATTTTCCAGGAAAAATTTCGGTGGGGGGGGGTGGATAAGTCAGTATGAAAAAGAAAAAAACCTACATAAGTGGAATAACCAGCTCACTTATGCATTTATAAACATAATTGGATTTTTTCAAATTCTTGTAAATTAATACTACTTTAACAGACAATTTTAAAGAAAGATAGGCTAAATTGCTCCCACTATTTACGTTTCTTTACGAAATGCCGGGGGGATTGATCCCCTATATCCCCCCAGGATCTTGGCATGATGGTTAAAGGTCCTAACAGTGAAGGAAATGCCCTGGGGCTAACCAGTTATCATGTTGAATTGTTTTTATAGCTGAACATTCGTCAGTGGGTTCCCTTCCAAGACATATTGTGACCAATAAGAAAAAGAGACTCAAGCTGGCACTAACTGATGGTGTATCCTCCATTACTGCGTCAGTCAATACCTGTCTTCTACAGTCTGTTTCTACCTCGTTGGAGCTCCTGTAAGCGACCCAATTCCTTGACTAATCGAAAAAACGGCAGAAGTAAAAACAACATTACCTTTCTTAAATCCATTGCCAATCACAAGGAAGGGTTCTTAAATATTTTAATACTAAAATTAATGAGCCACAGCTCTATCCTCAAAATATTTTGATTTCACTCCATCTAATGCAACATTGAATAGAAAATAATAATACCTTCATTGATGCTTTACCACAATATTTTGTGAAATTAAAACCTATTAAAATGCGTGAATTTCATTATATTAGCTGGTTTTTTAATATCCATTAAATAACCATGTTTAATGCGCATAGTCAATAAAAGATAGAAATCAAAATCTAATTTAAATCAATAATAGCTAAGATTTTAAATTTAAACGATCCTTCGGGAACTTGAAGAAGTCTTAAATTCTGCTTTAAAACGATTACCAATACTCAGTCTTTCTTGGAATTCCACGAATTTTGTTGTCTTATGATTATGGTGTCCAACCGTTGATTAGATCTAAATTAAGAAGGTTTACTGTTATCGGTGAATATACATCTATCTATTTATGCTAATATCGCTACAGAAAACGACAGCGATATTATATTCTGCTGATATTTATATCTTCATTTAAATCTAATGTTGAAAAATTAGTTAAGGTTATGTATAGGTTTGTTCCAACAAGCACGTAAAACACATCGATAACTAACAGACTGCTCATGTTCTCCCCCCACTCTTTTGATTCTGAATTTGATTGGTTGGTTTTCCCATTTGATTCATCTAGCAGTAATACAATATTTGGATTTGTTAGTTATCAATTAGTTTTAATAGCTTGTTGGAGCATACCTTATGTTATATATGCCATATGTTTTTCCAATAAGTAAACAATTTGAGCGATAGTTAAATAATTATTTTCATGTTTTTTCCTGATAACTTCTTAAATAAATTAGGAACCCCAAAAAGGTTTAAATGGGACCACCTTGGGAAAATACTCTACAAGATGCAAAAGGTTTCGTTCCAATTGGTCCACCCATCTCTGAGTAATCGGTGAACATACATAGAAAAAAAAAAAAAAAAAAAGGCACAAAAAAAAAAAGTCACATACGTATCGAATTGAGTAACCTCCTCTTTCTTTCGAAGTCGGTTAAAAAATGCGTGAATTTCATTATATTAGCTGGTTTTTTAATATCCATTTTTTTTTCAAATTGAATTTATCAAAAAGACATTCAAAATCAATTTATTCAAAAGAAAATTTGAGATGTTCAAAAAGTTCCGAAGCGTATCTAACTCCTACGAGCCTACTTTAAAATATTCATACATATTCGAGAAACAAACAATTAAAAATATATTAATATTCAACTTTTTAAATTAAGACATATTAATATAAAAAAAGAAGAAAAATGGAGGGGAAGGGATCAAAGACGAATTTTAATGCCCCTAAAAGGCTCTACTTTAACTCCGACTTAGGTCACATAAAAATTCTTAAATAACACTAGTGGTGGCCCTAGGATTTTTTAAAGGGAGTAAAAAATCCTTAGCTTTGCCGTCCCTCGGCTAGGACGTTTAACGAAGGTCCCGAGCCAGTACGATGTCAGGTACTCGTTAAAGATCCCTATCCTAATTATACCTAGATAGGCAAAATTTAGGAATCCCACTGTAGCATCGTCGGATTAGCCTTAGTAGCATAAAAATGGACGTTAAACAAACAAACAACACCAGTTGGCACTTGCGAATAATTCATCAATGAGCCATATTATTCAATGAGCTTATAGCATTAATTTGAGACTGAGTAATGAAGTATATAAATACTTCATAGTATAAAAATGAGAATTTCTTTTTCGCTGTATAAACTACATATAACACTAACAGGATCCAAAAGGCTTAACTTCGTAAGTTATCCGATTTTCATGGTTCTCTTTAGCAAGTAAGTAGCAAGTAAAGGATTATTTTTTTCATAGCTTTTCGCCTGGCGTTTTCTGATGGATCTCACTATTGTTCTCACCTGGAGAGGAAGGAAATCTTTAAAATGCTACCTCGATTATCGTATATGATCAAGTATCAAAACAGGTATGGCTTGCCGTAAAAAAAAGACCTTTTAGAAGTAATACATAGATTATAACATAACTGGAAGAGGTTAATTCTAGAGAAAATGGAATAAAAAAAGATGAGCTCCCCCTACAAAACCAAACCCATAACAAAAACTTAATTTACATAAAAAATTCCTAACCATTAACTTTATTTGGAGTATTTGCAGCGGTCATCACGGTGGGCTAACTTTAAAAACTAGGAAATCCTGAAATTTTGACCAGATATATCAACTCCTATATCGTATCGCTATGTCTCGAAGACAACCATTCATACAGTATTTCTACTAATTGGGGCCTGAATCGATTCTGTTCTGATCGGTTTAACACATTAAAGAGTGGAATAAAAAAAACGGAATGTTTTAAATTTAAGGTCCCCTAATAACGAGAAAATAAAGAGCTTAACACACGGGGAACAACCGGAGGTATTTTTGTTTGGAATATAAGGAGTGAATAGAACGCGTTGAATGGATTGTGATCGATTTTCCTAAAGTGTGGGCCCAATATTAAAAGAGCGGGGATCTCGAGAAGGCATTTCCATATAGAGGCTTCTTCATGCCCCGGCAAAGGAGAGAGGCTATGGAAAATAGGAAGCTAAAGCATCGGAAAAACGATTGTCAAAGCTTAAATGGAGCAGAAGAAAACTGGCAAGGTTTTTCTTTTAAACTCGGCCTACGATGATCACACTCGGATGAATAGTTTTCATTGTCGGAAAAGAGGTTAAGTAATTTGTTCGATAATGGTTGTAGGATTTTTATTTATTATTCTTCAAGATGCTATTAAAAATTTCGATTTGGTTGAGATACATTCCAAAAGAACTCTTTCTTCTTGCATCAATAAAACCAAGAAATCAATAAAGACGATCTCGAGACACATCGAAACTGCTCAATGAGAATGCTGACTATTGTGAAACCAATTGTGGTCTAGGCATATAAAAAATATTACATAGTAGAAAATCGTAAAGAAAAACAATAAAGTTGTTATATTATCTATTTGTATTTAGTATAGTTGTATTTATATATAGTTAGTATATATAATTAGTTAGTATATATATAGTTAGTAAAACTATGCAATACTATTGTATTGTATAGTTTTTTTTTAAAATCAATGTATTTTCTTGAACCGATTTATCTCAATTTCCATTTAATCTTCGTTGCGTTTTGTATGCATTTAGGATTAAATATTGGATCAAAGTACCAACGGTTAGGAATAGTATGCGACTAAGAAAGAAAATGTTTAGGCATTAAAATATATTGTACCCAACGTTAAAATAACATTGATAAAGACAATATAAAAATGTAATTAAAAAAAAACAAAAAAAAAAACAAACAGAATCCTGAGGATGGGTTAAGAGCACGAAATGTTGAAAAAAGAAGAAAAAAAAAGAGGATGAAATGAAAACGAAGATAAAAATACAAAAAGAAAGTTAAATTATAATCCATGTAATTAATTATTTCGAAAACTTCATCTTCAGCCCATAAAACCCATCTTTATTTTTGCCATTTCCAGCCGTGTTCAAGTAAATGGTGATTCATCACTCCAATAAAATGAAATCAAACAAAAAGACTGATAAATAGAAACTGTCATTAATAAAATTGATGTTTTAAATTTTAAAGTGATCCGGTGCCATACTGGAATATAGTCAGAAGTAGCCGAATATCGTAAAATTCAACTTATAAAAATAGGATTGTAAGAGTGTTTAATGTTTGCTACATGGGAAAAGCATTTACTAATATTTCATCTTTATTGAAGCGTTAATAGTCATTATTAATTAATTAATAGTTAAGCGTTAATAGTCATTATTATGCTTGATGGTCTAAGTATAAAAACTTTCGAGTCTCCTCGGTTCGATATGTATTCTTTCAGGGGGTTCAAAACTTTCCACAAAAAAAAAAAAAAAAAAAAAAAAAAAAAAAAAAAAAAAAAAAAAAAAAAAAAAAAAAAAAAAAAAAATGCCCCTAACTTTACAAAGACCTTCCAGACTCATACCGAAGTTACTGAACCCCCAGATAGCCATTGTGCCGGGCCATAAGGTGGAAGCGAGAAAACAATGCGGTTGGAGCCAGCTAGTAAACCAACCTCATCGCTTTTTAATGCAGGCTCATCAATCGCTGTCCTCACCTGTCGTCATTAGAGTCACTCCTGAGGGTCTTTGGCTAGCGGATTAACAAAGCTCTTGTTCTCGAGGGCCAAAAATAAAATCCTTTTAATCTTTTTTTTTTTCTTTAAGAAATGCCTTTTTTGTAAGCTGCTGCCTGTTTGAAACTGACGCCTTTTATTCCTAATACTTCACGCTGGCCGGATAGTGTTACACAAATGCTTGGTTTTTACTTTGCTTTGAATGTATTTGAACTATGCTTTGTCGAACAATACCGGATGTGAAAAAACGAATTAAGATAGATAGTCGTTCATCTCAAACACTGAATCACGCGGTGAAGACTTCTAAACTATTTATGAACACTTCGAAAAAATGTTAAGTTTACATACTTTCTTAAAGACCGTAACGTAATATGTATAACAAAATTAACACTGACAAAAACACCTAAGTTTTTAGAAGTTAGTTTTTAGAAAACACACGGTTTCTAAAAAGTATCTGAAATCCTGACGCTGTTTTAGAAATTAAAATAAAACCTATCGCTAAGTATTGTAACACCAATGAGGATAAAAATAATTTTATTCTCGTAAGATTAATTGAGATTTTATTTGGATTTTGAATCCAAATTTTATGTGGACGGTCAACTGCTCGGATATTACCTTCGGTTACCTCCTTTTAATTTTTAAATTTAAACTATTTTAATGTTTGCGTTTTTATACTTGTCACTCTTTGGTTTCTTTTTTTTTTTTTTGTATAGTTTTTCCTATTGCTATTAAGTGAAATATATATATTTATTTTACATGTAGTGGTAATTACTTTTTCAATTATTATTATTTTTCTTTCTTTTTTGTTATTATTATTTTTCTTTTTCAATATTATTTTTTTTAATAACTATTTTTATTTTATTTATTTTTTTTTTTTTACAGCTTATTGTAAACGGCTAAATATTTTGTCAGTCCTAATAAGGCATCTAGTGCCTCCGATGAATCTCTTAACGCTTCAGCTGCATTTCGAGTAATTCTCAGTTTATTTAATTGATGAGAGGTAGAAGGGCATTCTTCTATAATGTGCTGTATTGCCAGAGGGATTTGACAGTGTTCACATTTAGTTTGCGATTCTTTTGTAACAAGGTGCGCATGAGTCATGTTCGTTTGGTCTATTCTAATTCTTGTTATCACGACTTCTTCTCTTCGATTGTCCCTGAAAGCACTGCACCACATTTTTTTAGTTGGTTTGATAGATCTCAGTTTATTGGTAAGTGGTACTTCATTCCACGTTGACTCCCAACTATTGAGGACTCTTCTTTTTAATCAACAGCTAATGTCGAGAGGTTCTTATATTTAGTCCGGAATAGAACATTCTAGATATACCCAGAATTTTCCTGCCACATCTAGGACATGTGATTACGTACTAATTCGGTTTTGTAACGGTTCCGACGGAAGTCTGGAACTATTAGTTGTAACAGAAATAATCATCTGTTTTTGTTTCCCGTCACAGTACTTTGCATATCACAAGTACCATTTACAGAAAATTCGAATAAACAATAAACATTTACGAACGATTTAAAAATAAAGTGAGTTAGTCCGCTTTAATCTACGCTTTTGGTAGTTTACTGTACAGTCCTGGTCAATACCCTGATGGAACCTATCCCTCGAAATCAAGGAAATCCTCGGTTGCCATCTGCAGAATCGCTTCTACTTGGCCCAAGACATATCGGCAGCTTAGCCCGGAATTTATAGCGAAGGATGGCCCCCCCAGGCTATCCGACAAATGGGCGGTGAGTCCGATAGTTAAGACAACGCAGCTGATGCATCGCCCCAACGTCGGCTCTCCCCTCCCCCTCCTAACCGCATTAGTGACGTCATCTGATGGAACAGTCGATGGGTTGTTTATCCATCTCAGGAGGACCAAGCGGTGCCCCGCGATATTGGGCCAACGAATGCGATTGAATTGCTGTCATAATGTTTATGATTCCTATCGGGAAACTAGGGGGAACCGCCTTCCTCACACCATATGGTCCACCCAACTGTTTAATCCAGAATGTTCTGGTAACCTTAAAAATATATTAAGTAACAGGAAGCTACTTAGTCCCATTATATACAGTGGGAAATTATAGCTGCATCAGTAGAAACAGATTCCAGGAAAGGTAAGTTTTAACTATATAATCATAAGTGTAATTATTATAAAGGAAGATCATGAGTTATATAATAGATAGATTGGTGAATGTCATCTTCCAATAATATCATTTATTTAAACATCACATATAAAAATAACGCCAAGGTTTTAAACAATTTCGTCCATCTACAGGGCAATATTCTTCTGTTTCATATTTTCTTCTCATTTTTTGGTGGCTTGGTCAATCATCACATTTTCTATATTTCTTTCATTTTTCCATTACAACTGTAATAGGTCAAATTTTAAAAAAAAATATTTTTCACTTTTTTACACATTAAAATTACTGACACATACATAGAAATGAAATTTTTTGTTTGTTTATTCTATTGAAATTAGGTACTTCGTCAGTACTCCATATGGTGGTGTACCAAGAATGAAGTTGACTCCACTTAACTTTAAATTTTTCTACGACATATCGTTAATAGGAATCGATAGAAGGGATTCATATTTATTAAAAAGATTGTTTAAAATTCTTAAAGTTTTTATTTAATGTGTATCACTAAAAACAATTGTTGAAACTAAGATAAGTATCTATACTTTGATGATTTTTTAAAGAAAAGCCTTAAAATGATAATAATTTTAGTAAATTCTCTTTTTTTTTTTCATATTTGAATTCGCTGTTGTAAAGATACGATAAAAAATCAGCAAATGATATGGTTTGTAAGTTATTCTAGTTTGTCAATGAAAGAGATCGCTCATCCAACTCCTTTTAAATATCCTCCCTCGTTTTTAGGGGCATGTCAACAGTTGCCAAGTCATCTAAAAGAGTTTATTGAAAGTTTATGAATGTGTATTTAGTTTTTGTCTCAATATACATATTATTTTCAATTTTTATACAGTGAATTATCAATGTTCTTGTGTTCTATCTTTAACTTCAAAGATAATATATCCATGAAATATTTAAAAAAAAAAAAGGATAAAAATGTGAAAACCTTACGTCAAGGCGGATAAAAGTTTTTCCCCAAGGTTAAAAGGGATAAAAATAGCTAGACTAAACAGTAGTAAATTTCTTGTGCGTTTGATCAATAAAATTTTCACTTCAACGTAAATACAGGAATTACGTTAGGAGAGTACAATAATCCTACCTTTTGTATGCATTGACATCATTTTTGTTTTATCTTGAAAAAAAAAAAAAAAGAACCTATTTTTCAAGATCTCGGAGCCGTTTTACCAACAACCTTGCAAAATGCTCGGAAAAGAACATTTACTCAGAAGAACCCTATGTCGGAAGAAGAGCAGCCGATATCGGATGTATACGACAATGGGCCCGCTGATTCGATGGGCAAGTTAAGGCGATCCCTGATTGCCGATTGTATAGGCCCTTAATTACTCTGCAGCTTACAATTCCCTAACGAGTTCGGATTTTCTCAACGAATCTCCAACGATGACTTCATCCTTGGAATAATAATGGAATACGAATCAACAAGTGAACACAAATATTGTCTTTGATCCCATATCATGAAGCTGTTACAAAGAAAGAAATGTGAGTGTCATATACCTGATTGTTTGATTTTCATAAGTGCACCCAAAGCTTTGAGATATTGTAAGTATGAGAGGATATAGCTTACAAAGTATAAATACATCTATAAACAATATTTGATGGAGAAACCATCGGAGAGAATTCTAGACATAATTTCTAATAGAAAAGTCTATTTGAAGGATGATCCTATTCCGAACAGGAATGGAATAAAGTCCATTTTTGTGTTTTATTTAGGGTGCCGCATTTTTTATGAAATAAAAAACATTGCTCAAAAAAGAAATGAAATTCATATTGCACCTTCGTGAAGTAGATAAAAATATCTACGGGGAAAAATTTATTTAATTTACTAAGAAGATTGATAAAAGGGACTTTCTCGAGGCTAAACAGCGTCTTGATAATTTTCGATACAGAGAGGTTTATCTCAGCTTTTTTTTTTTTTTTGTTCGGTACCCCTACCTGGCCATGTGTGGCATACGGGGGGTTACTCTAGAGGTGTAAACAACCTATTCTAACCATGGTGGGAGGGTCGAGATTTATTCCGTGGGGCCTCCACGAAATAAAAGTCAACCCTCCCAGGGCGGATTCGAACCGCCGCCGTTCGGCTCGAGCGTGGAACAGCGGGTCGCGCTCCTACACGCTCGGCTATCCCGGCCCGTTTATCTCAGCTTATAGATGGAGTACAGATTTTCTAATTTGAGGTAAACTTTTTTATTTAAAAAGCATTGAATTACTGCAAATGAAGTTGAATTTTACTTTGAGATAGTTTCAATAAAATTGACTCCGATTTGTCAAAAAGGGTAAAATGAAATTTTAGTATGTGGGACCCGGTTCTTTATATATTCAAAATATGGGAATCAATCGTATAGCTTAAATTAAAGCTTGAAAAGAAGAATGAAAAGAAATAAAAGAAAAGAAACCTTTCACTAATTTACTGTTTGTTACTTTTTAACTTACAAAGTTGATACAATTAGCTTACCTATAAGACCTGGGTAGCTTACAGAAGCTAAAAGATAAAATTTAGATAACTGGTCCACTCTAACCTTCACACTGATAATCAAAAAATAATGTTCAACAAAAATTTAGATTTAAAAGGAAATAAATTTAACTGAACATAATTAGAACTCTATAAACCCAGAACAAAAACTAACAATAACATGGAATATAAACTTGATGAAAAACTTGACGCAAAATACAAGCACATTAGACACCTTAGTTAACCTCAAATCCTAAAATGAATCTCTATTGGTTTAACTTTTAATTGTTTTGTTATTGTAAACAGTAACTTTGTACACAATAACGTTGTAGTAAGCGTGTTACTGTACACGGTTGTCCACTTTTTGAATATGCCTACCTTTGCGAGAGCTAATTAGCTAGGGAAAAAAACATAGTAATTAGTTAATGAAAATTTACGTGTGCAAGAGCTAACTTGAGCGCGCGGTGAACGAGTTGGCGATAGTGGTGGTTCCTGGTGGGGTCGGAGAATCTATAGTATTACCAAATAAAGATTTTTGGACTAATTGCCTATGTGAGAGGTAACTAGTCACGAAAAAAAAAAACATACTAATTACGGTTTAAAAATTTAAGTTCCAGAGAACTAACTGGAGCGCTATATTATATTTACTGCTGAACTTTGACCACAACAACTATGATTGCACCATATGAAATAGTGTTAAATTTCCTTTTAGATGATGTAATATTCAGTCTTCAGAGTTCATTATACCATAGGCAAATATAATTGAAACTTTTGATTTTTTCAAAAATTGCAATAGGGAACTAGGTATATTGCCAATTATTTACAGAATGAGTAGTAGTCTAAGCTTTTTATTTTTTATTTGTTTTTATTTATGCGATTGTATTACTGATTAACCGTTCCAAATATCTTGTAGTCTTAACAGGAGAAAGCCTAAAACAAAGCGAGAAATTAGTAGAGAAGTAGGTAGAAGGGGTTGGGAGAACGGGCAAGGGTAGGGACGGGATATCGTGGTAGGGGACGCTTTTGTCAAGGGGCTTATGAGAGGCTGACTGGATTTTAATAGGAGGACCCCCCCCCCCCCTTGAAGAATAAAAACAGGTGGGCAATCTTTCTTTGAGCGAGAGATAGCTTTCTTTGTGTCATCCGCCCTCGGCCACACAGCTCCGAGCCTCTTCTGTTAACTTTGTCCTTTTCTTGTAGGGATTGGTCTTGTGTCCACTTTTCGGGAAGGAGGTATGTTTCAATACTTCCTTTGATATGAACATACGTTCTACAAGCTATGAGAGGTTAAAACTCCAACAATTCATAGATTAAATCAATGTTTTAAATCATCTCCCTTACACCTTATATATGGACATTGTGTGTTAATGAATCACACATGTAAAAGGAACTAATAAAGAATATAATTGGAACAGGGTTTAGTACAATCACAACAAATAGTTAGCAAAGGTGTACCAAATTAATCTTTTGCCATAATACATATTAATTAAATTCAGAATATAACACATGATGATATGAGATATCTTACCAGGAGGTTATACTAATAGATGCACAATGTCTTTTGCAAAACCAAATCGATTCGATGTTTTCCCCACACGTGATAAAGCGACGCATATTTGCCATAAGAAAAACACGGATTTTCCTAGTCCAAGCCGGAAAAAATAGGATTATGCTTACCCTCCCTAAATATCAAAAGAAAATGAAGTGTTGTAACAATAAATCAACTTACACCGCCATCTGTTGGAAATGTATATAACTTACAACTAATCACAATCAATTGTAGTATCATAAGCATTAATTAGAATAAAAAAAAGAAATATTAAGGCCAATAACCGAGATAAAAATTATCCTATCTTCTAAGTTGGACAAAACTACACACAATGAGCCAAATTTCATCAAAATGGGTTGAGTAGTTTCTAATTTTACCTCCGACAAACATCGGGACACGAGATTTTTTTATATATAAAGATTAATAGTAGCGTATTTAGACCTTTTTGAGTGTGAAGTGGATTCTATTTTCGAGGCCAAACGAGAAAATTATCCCCTGCTATTTCCCATACAGGGTAATGAATGCTCCATGCTAATATCTCTGCGTTTGTTTGAGATAAATTAATGCTATTTATTTCTAAAGATCCTACAACATGATCCCATATTTTATAAACCAATTCCTGTGTGCATACTAAAAAAAAAAGCATCTTGAGGTTTTACTTTGAAGTATATAAGGTGATTGCAATATTCATCTTATTATTTTTTTTTAATACTAATTTTTATTAACACAATAAGTGAATTTGATGATCTTCTGTAATACAATAGCATTAGAGGCATGAAGGGGGAGAAGTACCCATCGGCATCTCCTGGATTGATAGGTACTAGGGCTGATCACTAGACGAGGAGGTCCCTCATCTAGCTCCTATTCAGCCTTCTACGGGTGTTACCTGGCTTTGACCTGAGTTTTATGGCCATATCACCTATGGAGTGCGTTAGGGTGTCCTTGTAATTTGTCATGGAATCTTTTGTAGTACCTAAATGAGCACGGATGGTTGGATGGCGAAAGGAGAAAGGATTAACGTGGCGGGAAGATGCTTTAACTCTCTGAAGAAGGGCTTCCTTGGAAAGAACAAAATTTCAAAAAGATAGTATACAAACCTATAGTATATCTACCTATCCTAACCTACGCAAGTAATTCCTGGACCCTAACAACGGTGCATAAAAGTCAGATCCAAGCAATGGAAATGAGGTTTCACAAGAAGGTCGAAGGCATGACGAGGAGAGACTGGGTGAGAAACAAAACAAACAGAGCGAGCCTCGATTTAAAGACCAATAGAGGAAATTTCTGAGGGACATAGCCTGAGATGGTTCGGACATGTCTCTCGAATGTCGGAAAACCGCGTAGCCAAAATCACTTACGAGACCGTCGCAGAGCCCAAGGAAGACCCAGAAAGACTTGGGATGAGGGCTTAAAGGAGGCTTTTGACAGACGAGGATTGGAGTGGAAAAAAAAATGAGAAAGCTAGCACAGGACCGGGATTACGGATGAGCCTCTATCAGAAGGAACCTCACACTGCGCTACGGTAAAAGAGGAACGATCAAGAAGATCTTTTGTAGAGGAATATTCGACTGAACCAGCAACACATCTGACAGGTTACAGGGATAATCAAAATGTATATTTATAGTGAACATTGTGGCTCACCAGTTGCGTCTACCAACGAACGAATACTACCTTTAGTTCTGTCCAGGCAGACTAACATATGGGAAAAACATAGAATTATACAGTGAAAATTTATCTCCGTTGTTTATGAGGGGTCAACATCAACTAACATTTTAGGGAACTGTTTTATCGGAAAGCCCTGGTGCTGATGTCAGCTGTTTTCAGATTGAGGTGGCAACTAATGAGATCCGATTGTGGGATGGGGGAGGGAGGCGTTTTTTTTTAAATATTTACTCAATCCCTTGGCGGGAACCGCGGCTCAAATGGAAAACAAATGAAAATTCATGATTGCAAATGAGTTTTAGAAACAGTGTTAATGTTTTTAAAGCTTAGTGCTCCACTTTCCCCCCTAACCTCCCTACAGTGGAAATAAACAAAGCTTAAGTCTGATGCTTCTTCCAGTTTCGGATTGCAGGTTAAAACACTGAGTAGCTTGTTCTTGTTTATGTTTTACAACTTCCTATTTTATTCTACTGGTATTGTATACAACGATGATACTTCTGCCATTTTTATATTCAATTCTTAATACTTACAACGATTATCATAGTTTACGCAAAAGTAACTAATCCGTTTGGATAGTATAGATATTTTCCCCAAATTTCACATGATTGATTAAAAAGTAGACCATTACACATTTGAGGTCCAAGGAATAAAACACGTAATTCCTTTCTTTTCTCAATTTTTCTCAACAACAAAAAAGATATTTGTGTGAACATTTTTTTTGTCTTTAGAAAGAAAATCTGCACTGTTTTGCCAAGGTAACCCAGACTGTTTTTTACGTCGTTGAAGGAAATATTCATTTTATAAATTTAAAGAAAAATATAGAATATTGTTCAATACAATTGCATTGCGTTTTAATCGCATGTCAATTATTTGAATTAATTAGACATTTCTTATCAGGTATATCCTTGAAAGATATTTCATTAAAACAATTAGACAAATAGTGCAAAATCGATCATTCACACCTATCACATACACGATCACCTATGGGGTTTTCACTCTTTATTTAAAACTAAAATAAAAATAAAAAAAGCTATCTATCACAATAAAAGATGGGCCGTTCTGGTTTAACACATTAAAGATTACTAAGCCATAAATTGGTTATGCATTATAATAATAATGGGATATTAACTTTATTATTCTTGTGATAAGTAAACATTTATTTGGTAACATAGCAATAACGTTAACATACACATTTTTTGTTTTCTTTTCTTAAATAACGGAAATAATATCAAATTATAAATGCACAGGACCATTCTTTCAAATCCTACACTAGTTGAGGATTTTACGGCTTTCGCATAATTATTTTTAATGGGCTCAGGCACCTCATGTTTACCCCGAGTTATTTCTCTACTTGTGACGTTATTGATAAAACGGTCGCAGTAGGGAACATATGGTTGGTAGGTTTGAATATGCTTCTCCCGTTATCCTTTGATCTCCACACACTCTCTCTCAATGGTTCCGGAACTAATGACGCGTGTCATTTCTATCCCCCTATCTTACCTTGAAACCCAACTCTTCGGAATAATCCATCTGCGCCAATATTATAAACATGTTTTCCTAGGTATGGTATCTCAACCAATAGGATATAATATATATATTAGGGTATATAGATAGGTATTGTATATAGACTGGGATGAAGTCCCTAAGGAATAAATATTTATGGAAGAATAAATATTTTACCAACGAATTACACCAGTTACAATATAACATATTTACTTAATCCTTTCTTGTATCTATTGCCCTTAAATGGTTCGCCTACTGCAAAATAAGAAGTACCCATTTATTTAACTCCATTTATTTCTTCAATAATATTATTTTGAGAATTTACACGCGTAAATTATAGTATTTTTATGCGTTCTACGCATATAGTAGTTTCCTCCTCATTTTACGGGGTTCTAGCATTAAATTTTACCAACTGAAAATTAAAGTTCTTGTTCTGTTCGATTTTTCAAAAGCCTTTGATTCCGTTGACCAATCCATACTTCTTTCCAAACTTTATTATCCATAACCTATAACACTTAAGGTTGGTTCCACTCATTCATGTCTTTCCGTTCAGAAACAGTAATACAGCAAATATTAATTACAAACCACTATTTTTACTTCTCTACAGAGGAGTACCTTAGGGCTCTTCCCTTTTTCCAATTTTAGGGGTACTTTTAGAACAAAAAAAATAAATAAATAAACCACCTATATTTATATCCATCTATTAAACAAAAGATCTGAATATCCCTTTCCATAGAACTTCCTCCTTTGAGAAATCGTCTACTGTCCATGCAACCCATATTTGGTATTCCTTAACTAACTCCATTCGTCATTTAAACACCCTTATTTTTCTATCTCCTAGTTAACCAATCTTCCGTATAAATGGACCTATAGCCAATATTTTGGTCAGTGCATAAACATTTATAAATTGTTCTTATGATATTGTACTCCCTAGAATCTGTATTTTTATTTAACTGTTCGATATTTAGCCAGAGAAATGTACTTATCATACATATGTATTCTTTCTGTTATACAGAGAGACTAAAAGTCCCTAAAAAATTTTTGTTTTCATTAAATAAATAATAAAAAAATCAAGATAAGTATAAAACGCATATAAAATAATTTATATACTTGAAGTATGCATGATCATCTTCTTGGGAGCTCGTGCTAACTAAAAGGTTCCAGAAATAAATGACCTGGCAAAATCCTCATAACATCAACGGGAATGCCGTTTCCACGCCGTCTAATATTTCCCTAATACGCGGCGCCATCTCCCTAAAAGGATACGATGTTCGCAATAATCATAAAGAGTGGATGGAGACCCAGTAATAACCAGGTACGGGGGGGGGGGGGGTTGCGAACTTTCTTGATAATACGATCTGGGTCATGACCATTTTTCCACCAGTATTCTACACGTGGAGGAGGGTCTTATCTCTGAATTAAGTTAAGGACACAAGATAGATAGAGTGAACATAAGAATGAAGGAGGACATAGAAGACAGAAAGAAATGGAAAAAAGAACTAAAAAAGATATTTTGATGATTTAAACGTGCTTGGTTGAAGAAAACTTCAATGTGTGGAAAACCTTCCTTGGAAAAAATAAAGAATAGATGGATGGTCCTCTAAAACAGAGAAAATTCTGATACCAGTATTCGTCTTGGTAATTGGAAGGCGGCAGCTCTTGAACTGGAAAAATAAATACGGCGGTCGACGGAGCAGGGGTATTCTCAACTAACTTCAGAATTATTTCCATACAATGATAATAGTAGCTGTGAAAATTTAAAATTCATTAGCATAAAAAAAAAAGCCGAATTTCTTCTAATAATGCCGACTCTTGCAGATTTTGATTACGGTCAATAATTTAAAAACAAATACTCGCCTGTGACTTTTCCACAAAATATTCACGATGGAATGATAGAAGTTTAAGGTGGAGATCAGAGATAGAAAATGGAAATTGAAGAAGACCTTTCAATGCTTTTCAATCTGGTTCCCTGCTCTTTTATACTTGTCAATATTTGCATTACGGGATCAAAGGAATCGTCTTTATAAAATTCTCGATTGCTTCAGGTAAAGGATATTTCTTTAGAATGACATGAATTTTGTGTTAATTTAATTTTCTTCCGAATGCTCCTACCCATGAATAATTTACCGTCATAATAACCACATTTCCGGCATGCTGAGGATCGACAAATCAGTAATAATTTAATCCTTCTTATATATATATATATATATATATATATATATATATATATATATATATATATATATATATATATATTTATCAGAAGGTCACGAAACATCGAATTTCTTGAATTCTGTTCGGAAAATAATAATTGATTTGATAGCATTGCGGGGTGTACCATAGCGAGAACTCACACATTTTAGTTTCACTTATTACACTTTGTGATATAACTGGTGTTTGGTCAAAAGGGGTTAAGTCATCAAATGTGAAGCTTAAACCACGATTTACCAAGCTATTGAAAATCATTATAAATTCTTTCAACAGAGACTGTAATAAATGAATAAATTATAGTCAATTATGAATTTTAAGAAGATAAGACAAAATAAATTTTTTTAGGCTTAAGCCCTTTTGCCCAAACATGAGTGATATTTAATTAAATATATAAGCGATGTTAGGAAAATATTTTTTATTTACATAAATCATTTAATATAATTAAGAAAGTCTGGTATTCATCACTATGTTGAAGTAACGGTTTACTTAGTATTATGCTTTTTTTTTTTTTTTTTTTTTTTTTTTTTTTTTTTTTTTTTTTTTTTTTTTTTTTTTTTAACTTTTCCTATTGGGCGGTAAAACTATGAAAACCGCAGTCTTTCTACGTTTTGCAGAGCTAAACGAAGGTGGAAGGATTTCGCCAAGGTTGATCTATAGTGTTTAGGCATCGATTCCTGGTTGGGTTAAGCAAGTTATTATTTAAGGAAGTCTTAATCAACATCGATTGAATTATTCTTCACCAAAGACCGGTAATTATCAAATATTCGTTTCTATTTTTTAATGTTGACCGCCACTTTGACTATTCCCTTCAGTTAACGCGATAATTGAACACTGCCTATTATTTTATTTGCATTAATTAGGAAAGTCTCAGATTATTTAACTGCCTAACCACAGGAACTACTCATTTATAATGGCAAATCGTTTATAATATTGTAATTTCTTTAAAATGAATTGTAATAAAAAAATTGCTTCATATGAACATCAATGTGTAGTTCTGTTCCAATCGTGAGAGAAAATGATTTTTGCAACATTTACGCATGCGCCTTGACTCAAGTCATTAATTCCTACCAAACAAAGTTGGAAACTCATTTCAGACTAATTCCGGATAAGTTGGCTGGCCGATTTTACATATCATTAAGGATTCATGCCGCAGCGTAATCAAGGGTATGGGTGCAAACTACACAAAAAAGAAAATCTACAAACAAACAACAGAAGGTATATATTAGAGACGAGAAGATTAAAGCGATCCTGGAGTTTCATTGATATTTCAATTTCAAATCAGACAAGGGTTGAGGGGGGCATGGAGATTGGAGGGGAGTATCAAAATCTGGTTTGTATTCATCCCGACAACTCGGCAGGATGGAACAATCCCAAACAGTTCATTTGATTTGGTGACTTGCGAGAGGTCCTCTGTTGGTACACCAGGGCGGGCGAAGGAAGAGCGTTGCAACTTTGTGAAAAGTTGGAATAAGTTCACGTGAAAAATCTCATTCGAAGCACGATCAGAATAAAGTAAAACTCTATTCTTGATTTTGTTAAAAAAATAAAAATCGTGGCTTCTGGGTCAGTTACTATAACTTCAAAGAAAAAAAATCGATCAGTAAGGTTAGGAGGAAAATAAGGACAATGGATGTAAATAGTAAGTAAGGTTTTTAAATTGGAATGAAGACTTAGATCATACTTTTAGCATATTTTCATGTGCAAAGGACATGGGCAATGAACTCTGCAAGATAAAGAAGCGTATATGCATCTGTTTGGATACACAAAATACTTAAATTTGATAATATTTCCATTTAAAAAAAAAAATCCAACCAAATGATAATTAATAACCACTATGCACAAATAACAAACAAAATTGAAACACATATAAAAAAATAATAGAAACCAAAACCAAAACAAAGAGAAAACAGGATGAAGGAGACTAAGCAATCCAAGTAGCAAAATCCACATATTAACACCAGTTTAAAATGTGACTTGTGTGCTTAAAATGTGGGAATAAATGTTTCTTTCATACATGCCAACAAATGTGAAATGGAAAAGAGGACAAAAGTATTGTATATACCGGATTAAGAAATGTATGATGACAATTGGCAATTTGAAATGAGAAAGAAAGTAATTTATAGGTAAGGTAATTGTAATACCAATACACAAAATGTAAAAAAACACTTTAGATGACATAGCTAATATGACAAAAGATTAATAATTATAAAATATGTTATATACGGATAACCCCAGACGATGGGCCAATAGCCCGAAACGTTGGGAAATCAAATAAAATTTGAATATACGGAAGAGACTCCTGCATTTAAACAAAATCCTTTGAATAAAACACTCTTCCTCACTAAGTGAAAGAAAAGAACCAAGTAGAAAAAAAAATCATGAATCTGCAGAATGTAATAAATCAAACCAATTTATCATAAAAAAATTGGAAATCCGATTAAGTGATTTAAGCGCCAATATACATATAATATGAGAAAACTGAAGTTAAAATTAGAGTTTTGTAAAATATGTTTACTTCCATCGCGTTTTTTTGGCTATTAATTTATCAAAATAATTTGGTTCTTAGTTCAGTATGGATTTATACCGACCATTTGTAACGTCGAAGTTGAAGTCTTTGACTACAAACACACACAGGGCAGTGGCCGGAATACACGCCTCAATTCTCAGGAACTTCAGAGAGAATTAATTTACTCTTCAACTACCAACATGTTTGGGTGATTCCAAACATAAGTCAAAAATGTGTTTCCGAAGTTTTTCGCTCCTGAAAATGCGCATTTGACTATTTTCCGTCTTAGGAGAGGATGAATTGAGCAATATATAAAATTTAATGAAATCTTTTTATTGAAATGACCTGTATACCGATCCTTAGTAGCTGAGTTGGTAAGTGGGCTGAAAAAGTGATGCAGAGACTAGGGTTCGAATCCCGGCGATGGCCAATACCGTTAAATGAGGTGACATTGTGACTAATGGGGTGACTTTGTGACAAGCCTATTTTACTACAGTTTTTGAATTTTCCTCCTTAAAAAGAATCAGGTTAGGCAATTCAGTGTACTTGTCAGTTGGTCAGTAATGTGCTGCAGCCTACTGGCCACATATAACTTCTTTCATTCCATTTACCATGGTGCTTTATTTCAGATATGTTTGATTGTTTTCATTTTGTTGAAGCCTTGAAATAAAGCATCATGGTAAATGGAATGAAAGAAGTAATAGAGGTCCATAGGTGGCCAGTAGGTTGTAGCACATTACTGACCAACTGAAAAGTACACTGAATTGCCTAAGTATAGTTAAATTTAAATATGACATATTGGCATTGTAGGAGATTAGGTGGAGGGGAAAAGGCAGAATTGATAAAAAGGAATATTCTGTACTGTATAGTGGAACCAATGAAAGAAATGGAAGATATGGAACAGGGTTTATGATTAGTGGTAAAGTTAGAAAAAGTTTGCTACTGTTTGAACCCATAAATGAGAGGATATGTAGGATGAGATTAAAGGGTAAATTCAGAAATATCAGCTTGTTCTCAGTGTATGCACCTACGGAAGACAGTGATGACGAAACAAAGCTCCTGTTTTACCAAGATCTGGAGCGAACATATCATGCAACGCAGAAATATGACATAAAGATTATCCTCGGAGATATGAACGCTCAAGTAGGAAAAGAAAGCTTTACACGGACAGTTGCAGGCCACTACTCACTTCATGAAATGACTAATGAAAATGGTAAACATCTGTGTCAATTCGCTGAAGTCAATAATATGTTAATAAAAAGTACTTGCTTCGAGCGTAAAGATATTCATAAAGGCACATGGAAAGCTCCAAATGGAACTATTACACAAATAGACCATGTTCTGGTTAATAAGCGCCATGCATCATCAATTATCGATGTTAAAACCGCCAGAGGACCGAATTGTGACTCGGACCATTATGTAGTCAAAGCAAGGCTAAGAGAACGTATATCGAATGTTAAACTTGGCCAAAGATATGGAAGGAAGAAATGGGATCTGGATAAATTTAATGATGCACAAGCGAACACCAGATTCAGAGAAACTGTGGATAGAACGCTATTACAGAACATAAGAGATGGAGTTGATGACGGGGTTGATGGGAGGTGGTGCAGAATCAAGGAGGCTATAACTGAGTCAGCTGAGGAAGTAATAGGAGAAAAGAAGGCATCAAGATATCGGGACTGGTTTGATGAAGAGTGTTTGGAAGCCCTAAGAAGCAGAAATGAAATGAGAATGGCTCTGCTGCAGCATTTTTAGAAAAGCTAAAAAAATAATAAGAAATAAGAAGAAAAAGTTTCTAAAGGAAAAAGTTGCGCAGATTGAAGAATTGCGCACAAGCAATGAATCAAGAAAATTCTATGGTGCAATAAGATACATAAACAGAGGTCTCCAAACCAAAATAGATTCATGCAAGGACAAGGACGGAAATGAACTTGATAGTGTAAATGTTACGGCAAGATGGAAGGAATATTTTTTTGAACTGTTAAATAAGGCTAATATGGAAAGGGAATCTGAAATGATCTACTCTAATGAAGAAGACGGTGATGATCTAGAACCACTATCCAGAGAAGAAATAACTGATTCGATTGAAAAACTGAAGAACAGGAAAGCTCCGGGTGAGGATGGCCTTTGCGCGGAATTCTTCAAGCATAGTGGAGAGGAACTATTAAATCAGATGTACTTCCTAATAGAAGAAATATGGGAAAAAGAAATTATGCCTAAGGACTGGTGTGTCAGCATTATATGCCCAATTTATAAGAAGGGCGATAAACAGCTATACCAGAATTATAGAGGGATATCTCTATTTGGTGCTGCATATAAAATCCTCTCAAATATAATTGCTAAAAGACTCAGCGAATTCACTGAAAACATACCTGGAGAATACCAGTGTGGGTTTAGGCGAGGAAGAGGTACTACTGATCAAGTGTTTGTAATGAGGCAGACTTTGGAAAAATGTTGAGTACAGAACCGACCTCCACCTTCTATTTATTGACTATTGCCGGGCATTCGATAGCGTAAGCAGGGAAAAATTAATTACTGCGCTGCGGGATTTCCATATACCAAACAAATTAATCAGATTGATTAAAATGATTACGGATAATAGCAACGCAAAAGTTCTATTCAACGGCTTTGTCAGTGATGCTTTTCCCATCTCAATTGGAGTAAGACAGGGAGATGCACTGTCTGCAACACTCTTCAACATGGCCCTGCACAGTATAGTGAACAAACTTAACGTTAGAGGCAACATAATTTACTCCTCGAATCAAATATGTGCTTACGCAGACGATATATGTCTTTTAGCAAGAAATATTCGGTCACTGCGAGAGGTTTTTAAAGCGTTAAAAGACGAAGGAGAAAAAATTGGCCTCACTATCAATGAATGCAAGACCAAGTATATGCATCTCAGTCCGAATGGAAATTCAACGATAGAGAAAAAAATAGAAATAGAAGGATACTGTTTCCCAAGAGTGAAAACGTTTACTTACCTAGGGGCAGAGATCAACGAAGAAAACAAAATCACTGCAGAGATCTATAATAGAATTATGGCTGGTAACCGCGCCTATTACGCCAATATTAAACTTTTCCGTTCTTCCTTACTGTCACGGAAAACTAAAATTAATTTATACAAAACATTGGTGAGACCAGTTGTGACATACACTTCCGAAACATGGACCTTATGCAGCGTCACTACTAAAATGTTGAAAATATTTGAAAGGAAAGTGCTGAGGAAAATATATGGGCCAGTTTTTGACGGAGGTGAATGGCGAATAAGGAGGAACATTGAACTGTATGACATGTACGGAGAATGTAACATTATTAGTTTTATAAAAGCGAGGCGAATAGAATGGTTAGGCCATATAAGAGAATGGCGGAGGAAAGAATGCCTAAGAAGATGTTATTCACCCCAATGCAAGGTACAAGAGGTAGGGGTCGCCCGAGACGACGATGGTTAAAGGATGTAGAAAGAGATCTGCGTGAGCTTTGCGTAACGAATTGGAAAAGAAAAGCTTTATGCAGACAGCAATGGTCTGATGTAGTGAGGGAAGCCAAGGCCCACCCCGGGCTGTAGTGCTGTCCAGTAAGTAAGTAATGAAATCTTTTTATTGAAATGACCTGTATACCGATCCTTGGTAGCTGAGTTGGTAAGTGGGCTGAAAAAGTGATGCAGAGACTAGGGTTCGAATCCCGGCGATGGCCAATACCGTAAAATGAGGTGACATTGTGACTAATGGGGTGACTTTGTGACAAGCCTATTTTACTACAGTTTTTGAATTTTCCTCCTTAAAAAGAATCAGGTTAGGCACTTCAGTGTACTTGTCAGTTGGTCAGTAATCTGCTAGAACCTACTGGCCACATATAACTTCTTTCATTTCATTTACCATGGTGCTTTATTTCAAATATGTTTGATTGTTTTCATTTTGTTGAAGCCTTGAAATAAAGCATCATGGTAAATGGAATGAAAGAAGTAATAGAGGTCCATATGTGGCCAGTAGGTTGTAGCACATTACTGACCAACTGAAAAGTACACTGAATTGCCTAACCTGATTCTTTTAAGGAGGGAAATTCAAAAACTGTAGAAAAATAGGCTTGTCACAAAGTCATCCCATTAGTCACAATTTCACCTCATTTTACGGTATTTTCTTTTTAAGTAGATTATTTTAAAAAAACTTAAATAATGGCTACTAAAATTGAATACATAAATATTCAATTGGATGATTGAAGGAAAAGAATTATTTTCAAATATCAAAGACTTCGGTATCTATTTATATAATCTTAAAAGAAATATAAAAAACTAAAAAAAACATTAAAGGTCAGGCCAGACATGTCCGCACCGCATCCGCGTGTGTGAACGGTTACTTCGTAAATGAATTAGATCCGTGCTGCGGATGCGGATGCGATGCGGACATGTGTAGCCTAACCTTAAAAGGTGTTTTTTATCGTTTAATTTTAACGATGTTTTAACTATTTGTTTTTAATTAAATTTAAACCAAGTTTAAACTTCAATTTTCATGGAATAAAAATTTTTACAAAATGATTTTTTTGATATTTTTCCTTAAAGAAATTTTTGAATTTAGGTCAGGATATAATGGAAGCAGTGAGAGGAAAAAGTTGTAAAATACGTTTGCGTTATGCAAATTTAATTTGAGAAGGGGTTTGGTTATCTCCTTTGCTTCTAAAGCAGTGAAAACCCTTTTCCCATTCAATGCAGACTGCATAAGGAGATTTCTATCGTACTCTGCAGTAGGTAGGAGCGGTAAAGTTCAATCCAATGCTTTATAATAGTACTACTGGGGATAATATTTTATTCTATTTTATTATCACAATAAAGATGTGTCATGAAAATGTGTACCATAAAATATGAAATAATAAATAGCGAAGGGAAATAGGCTAATTATGTTCAATAAATATTTTATATAAGAATAATGTTGAGAGTTCACATTTTAGTTCTCACAGACATAGATAAAAAGCTTTACTTTTTAAAACTCACAAACATAGTTTAAACATTTTAGTCTGGAAATATATCTATACCCCGATCCTTGCGACCTTGGCCTTTACGAAATGTTAAATTAATGCTCGAGATTAACTTATCATGGGGCAATGAAGGATGGTATTGAGGCCTACTGAGGAATATACTATAGGAAATATAAACTAAATATCACAAAACTGATTTTTCTGGAAGGTAGATGTATGATAGTACAAAATGATATCATTAAAATCAAACTCATTTATTTATTTAAGGATGAGTCTGTTTTACTTTTATTTTTAACCGATCATTTCTTTCGCTATGGTACTTAACGCACCAAATTATTGGGGGGGGGCTCTATATTTTCCTAGATAGGGTAGGTAGAAATTCGAGGGGCTAAAAGTTGAAATAATAATCCCTAAAAACAACTGCTGGGGCATTTAAATTCATCCTCCAACCCTGTATTTTAAAGGTATTTATAGTCTCTTAAAACTTGTCAATTTATGCCTCAGTTATACACTAAAATAGGGAATCGTTAAGGCTTAATGTTGAAGGATGTGGGCCGAAATTTCTTGATGAATTTTATCCAAGTATTTCTTCTGATTCTAATACCACTATTACATTGCTTTCCATTAACTTCTTTAAGCTTCATCAAATTTATGGAAAGTAGGATCAAGCTGCTTGGTTTAAAAAAGAAATGTAGAGCAATAAAACAAAACAGTTCGAGCTGAATTAAAAAATATATAATTCATAAAATATACAATACGCCTAACTAGCTTTTGACAATAAAGTGTGCTGAAATTAACTAATATTTTATTGGTTAAACTCGGATAAATTCGAAAAATCGCATTTTTATTTAATTTTTTACATTGGGTCCTCTCCTGCCAAAATATTGGGGGGGGGCAGTTTCCCCTGGCAAAATATTGGGGGGAACGCGTCCCCCCCGGCGTGACGCCCGTGCTTACGCATTGTCTTCTCAGCATTTGATTGCCTACGCAATCCTTCACATCCTTCACCTAATATACTCAATATGTATATTTATTTGAAGTCCATTACTAACGATTTGTTGATTGAAAACACCATTCAACACAAAAAATGGGTGAGCCCCATCACTCTATGTAAATAATTTTAATAAAATGTAAAAAACTAAACATCATCAAAATCAGCCGATAGTCTTAAAATGTAACAGTGTTACAGTAAACGGCTCTTAAAATATTTAATATACTTTCATAATCAGCACATAAATCAATGTGATTGAAAAAAAAATTTAATAAAACTTAGATATAATTTCAGGATTATAGAATATTCTGATAGAAACGTTAGTAAAGTTTGAGACCCGCTACCATAGATTTTGAGAACTTTAAAATCGGGAGTGGTTTATTTTGTTATGGTTCCCGATTTAGACGCAGGTTAAAGGTTCAACGGGCAGGTGTCGGAAAATTTACAGGTCAAGCAAAGAAAACATACAAACATACTTGCGTCTTTTATAATAGGATCTATAATTAATAATAACAATTAAAAAATTAGATCTGATAGACATAATAAAATAAAAATACCTCTCGACTATAAATATAGAATGCCCCCACTATATCGATGCTTCCGTCTAACATCTCAGCAAATATTTTTGATAAATCAGGAAATTTTTTTTTCTGTATAGAAGGTTTTAGCATGATGCATATTCCGTATTTTTAAAAATAAAGTTCCTGGACTCATGCGAAAAAATAAAAATCATCGTTTTAGTACTTTCATTATACTGATAAATCTAAAATTGTGAAGAAATTAGCAGAATCAATAAGAAATAAATTATTATTGAAAATTTAGCATTTTTAAAATTCTAAGAATAGTTAATTCTTTTTCACTACGTTCATTCCGTTTCCTTAAGCCTTTCAATTAAACAATTTTCGACGATGTTTTCCGGTAAATTTTATCAGAATATTCGAAGTGTATTCCGGCTGTATTCAGAACGTACACTTTGAATAAATATGTTTTTTTATAAGAATATTCAGTTGACTTTATTAACAGCTTATTAACATAATAAAAATAAGCGCCTATAATATCGATACTCGTCGGAACAATAAAACAACGTTAAATAGACAAAAATGTTTTATTAAATTTACTCTACCTAATATTCCAGCATGTTTATAATTATGTTGTCTAATAGGATATACAACATAACATACGTAATTCATTACAAAGCCTCAAAAATTATTTTTTTTTTATTTTTTTTTTGCGCATGCAAAGTAAATAATCTTTAATAAACAGAGGATAGGTATCATGTCAAGGATCTTAAAAGCCTTCCAAAAAAAACTTGCGCTAAATTATTTCAAACGACTTGCGAAGATTTATCTGTATATTGGGAATCAAATAATATTAAGGAATTATTTCATCAAATTCATTTAATAATAAAAACTATTAGTATATATTTCCAATACAATATATTACTGTATTTTTCCCCAGACTCTGTTTCTATTAGTTTCGGTATTTACAAAAAAAAATTTTAACCACATATTATTTTGTTGGTTCAGGAATTTCTTAAAGGGAGTAAAAAATCCTTGGCTGTACAGTCCCTCAGATAGAACATAAAATGGAGGTCCCGAGCCTGTACGATGTCAGATACTTGTTAAAAATTCCTATCCTAATTAAACATTGATAGGCAAAAATTTGGAATCACATTGTAGGTAGCATCGTCCGATTAGCCTCAGTGGCATACAGCGACGTTAATTAAACAAAAAATAATTATTATTTTTTTTCACGTAATAATTTAGGATAGACTATGCTTGTATGTTAAAATCCAATGAATCTTAACATAAAAACTAAATGGTATAGTTCAATAATTTATTTATAAAAAATATACTAAAAAAAAAAAAAATAGATGCCCAATGCAACTTTAAAAAAAATACTAGTTAAAGTTAATTTAAACTTGAGATTGTCACAGTTCGCAGACGGAAATGAGAAAACTCTAAACCAGAAACGGCTCTATCAGAAAAAAATGAGACAGATGGTTTGTCGCAGCATCGGGAGGCTTTTCATATTTTCCAAGGGCTGTGAATATTTCATGAAAAACTGCTCATTTATCAACAGCCCTGACGGCTTCTTCCTATTTTCAATGTAAAAAAAAAATCTTACATTAAAAAACAAACAATATTTCGTATCGCGTATCTTAGATAACTGATAACCAATTCATATTCATTTAATTTTAGGTTAAAAAAAATATATATTTTCCCATAATTTATCCTTTGAATGAAATGTATGATTACTATTTATTAAATGTCCTGTAGTTACACATTTAGCCAGTTTCGTAAATAGAGGGAGGGGTTTAGAGGATATAGAATGTCAATTTGTTGTTTTCAACTACTTCATTTATTATTTAGTCGGATAAAACAATTAGAGTTATATGTTTTATTATATGTATATGAGTTATATGTAGTATTATATGTTATTTAAAAACTAATTATTATTATGAGTTTTAATTAAATTGGTACCAAAATACAGATGTGCCTCAGGATTTGATGCTCTAATAGAACACTGTTAGGAGAAATTATTTTTATAAAAAATACATCGTGAGAACATAAATGATGAAATCTTATGACTTTTCCTTTTTTTTCATTTAGCTACTAAAACATAATATATACAACGTGTGTAATAAATGCCAATTTAAATTAAATTAATATTTCAGCGTAGTTAATAAGTTTAAGAATCGTTGGTTTAAATTTATTCAATCTTAATAAATAATCATGTCTTTGCAGTACCGCATAAAAATTACGCAGGGAGTCAAGGGAAATTCCTCTACAGGCGCATTGGGTATACATTACGGCAATACAAGCAAACCCTCAAAGATATCATTAGGGTACCGTGGTTATGGCATATTTATATACTATTCCCACATTGGTATAAAAAACCGTTTATGTACCATTGCAAGTTTAACGTACTAAGAGAAACACATTATAAAACAAATTTTATAAGTATGCGAAAAGTTATTAGTGAGCAAAATATATAAATATAAAATAAAATTAATACCATGAGCAATACAGTTCACACAAAAAATATAAATAAAAATTAAAGTAATTATATTACGAGTTAATGAACTAATAAAAAAAAAAAATTCGATTTAGGTAAGGTAAGTATTATGTATAAGTATCTATGAACTATTTCCATTCATAAATTTTATTGAAAAAAGAATGATAACAATGGCCTAAGAAAAATGTCACGTCAGAATTTATGAAAAGTTCTCAAATCGTGTGAAAAAACCATATATTCTTACAGTACTACTTATCAAAAGAAAAAAATTAATTTTATGAATGAGATAATTTATATCTTCCATTATAATAATTTACATTTTTCTTTATTATTAGAATTCACAATATTATTTATTGTATTGCTAATAGGAGCACTATGATTTTGGTTAACCTGTCTTTTGCCAAAACTAATAGATTTCATGTTTTCCCCGAAAGGCGTCACATAATTGTTCATGGGAAAAACACGGATTGTCCATGTCTAAGCTGGAAAAATAGATTTGGCAACTAGGTGCTTCCCATCCTAAATATCAATAAAAAATGTATTGTTGTGTAAATAAATCAACTTACACCGCCATCAGATGGAATTTATAGAACTTACAAATAATGACACTCAACCGTAGTATAATAAGCATTTAATTTGTAATAAAAGAAATATTGAGGCCAATAATCGAGAAATAAATAGTCCTATATTTTAAGTTGGACAAAACTACACACAAGGAGCCAAATTTCATCAAAATGGGTCGAGTAGTTTCTGAGTTTACCTCCGATAAACATCGGGACACGAGATTTTTGCATACTTAAAGATTTATAACTATATCAATAGCCATTTCACATATATATTTTTCCGGATTTCACAGTAACCGTAAATAATCAATACATGATTTTTTGTATAACGAGGCTCACCCACTGCGTTAATATAACATCCAGGAGCATTCAATTGAACATTGTCAAAGGAGTACTAAAATATATATATATTTATAAATATATATATTTATCTAAAGATTAAAAAGCAACATTCTTGCTCAGTATTTCGGTTAACAATAATAAATAGCAAAATATTCTATACATATTCTATATAGTATTCTGATACAGGCAGAGAGACAGTGGTTTAAATATGATTTTTAAAAACTCATACATGTATTAGAAAAATAATTGATTGTTGAGGCATTGGTTTTAATGTTTTTTTTGGTTTTAAGTTAATGACATGTTTGTGGATTAAGGTAGATAATAATATTTGTCGGTTACCTTAATGAACTGAGCCGAGGTAATAACAGAACTAAAGGGCTGACAGGAGCCGTTCGCTAGAACATGGAAGGGCTCATCCAAATTGAAGGGGGGGGGGGCGCATAGGTAAACAGCATTAACGCAATTAGCAAGCATAGTGCTGCCAGCTGGTCTCGATCGAAGGGATCTTTCGTCAGTGGACAATAAGGGCTATCACATCACGAATAAGTAACAAATAGGGATAATTTAAAATGTCAGGGAGCAATTAAAAAAAAAAAAATTGCGTGGCCTAGCCAAAAAATGAGCCAGACATGTTTTTCCTATGGTGATTTAATTTAAAATTAAAATATGTAATATAAAAATGCAAGGGTTTTGTTACCTAAAAACTCCAAAATTAGCGGATGAATAAATCTGAAATTTTTACAGAACGTTAACCAAATAGCGTCTCATCTTTAAGCTAATATATCCTATGGAAATATGTTACTAATAATAGTATTATTTTTTCACGGAATATAAAATCACGTATTATAAAATCACGGAAATAAGACAATTGAAGCGTGGAAATGTCAGGAAATTTTTACAATGAAATGAAGTGACTTATACCCTCTAGGGTGAACTACGTTCAGTGCTTGCACCCATGCCATCTTTCATACGTTCAATGAACTCTTCTAACAACAAAACATTACTTATAACTAGATCTCGGAATTCCGTGCAGCAAAAGTTTGAAAACGTGCAATAAAAACTAAAAACGTGCAAAACCATGCAATAAAAGTTTAAAACGTGCAAAAAAAATTATTGCTTGAAAAACAGGAATAAATTATTTATGTGAACAATATAGAGCTACTTTTGAAACAAATAAGTAGCGGAGAGTAAATTGAAGTAAAAAGTTTTATTTTTAAAATATTGGTTTTAATATAGATTTTGGAAAAATAATGATTTTTTTTTATTAGTAAAGAAAAATTAATGGATTACATTAGAAATGTAACTACACTTCATTTTTTTTTTTATAACTAAATACATTTCTAAATTTTATTCTGTAAAACAGTACCTCCTGTCACTTAAACTTTCAATTTATAAAAAGATATCTCAACTTCTACAATCGTTAGAGGACAATATTTATAGCGACTCAGCAACTAGGGATCTCCTTCAATTCAACAGTGACTGAATTTCCGTTCAGGCAATCATTACAATTTTTTAATAGTTTGTATTCAGGATTTTTTAAAAAAAAATTTCGAAATTTTTCGTAAATGATAATTCCTTTTTCGCTCTTGATTGTTTCCAATGATTTTCCAACGTCCTCAACTATTTTTATTTGGTCATATTGAGAAAGATTTTTCTCCTCTAGTTCTGTAAGAGGCCGGTTGCTCTTACAGTTAAATTTTTCGTAAATGATAATTCCTTTTTCGCTCTTGATTGTTTCCAATGATTTTCCAACGTCCTCAACTATTTTTATTTGGTCATATAGAGAAAGATTTTTCTCCTCTAGTTCTGTAAGAGCAACCGGCAAAGCTGCTAAATTCGATCTAATAAATGCCAAATCAGATTGAATGGTTGGATTCATCAAGTGGTTTTTAATTTGATAATTAGTTGCACATTTTCTTCCAATTCTATAATTGATAATATTTCCGGTAAAAAAAAAAAAAAAAAAAAATCAGAATATAAAATATTTACTTAAAATAGTATCAAGATGTGGAATAAAGAGTAAAACACTCGCATGTGAGCTTTAATTATCTTGGAAAAGGGAGATCTTATAAAGGAAAGATATAGTATAGTATATATAATATAGGCTTATTTTTTTTTAAATCACTCTGATGACACGTACTACTCCTGGTACTACTACTGGTACCGTTCTATGGTTAAAAAATAATTAGGTTCTTACTTGTGCTGCAGTGGGCATCAATTAGTGATTTCCTCTCACAACCAATATTTTTATCACAAGATTTGCAAAACACTACACTACCATCTCTTTTGAGTCAGGATATTTTTCAATCTATCCCGCAATTTTCGAAGACACACTTGCTCCAATTTTCGGCATTTTAAGTAACGACATACTCCACAGAAGCTAGATAGTGACGGAATGATGAGAATTAAGAAACAAAATGTAAACATCTAGGAACTACTGAGCCCTTAGTTCTTGGAAATTGGAGCTTTGTGTTTGTTTACATCTCTCTAGTCCCCTTTATTTTTTTCCTGTTTCCTTTCCGTTATTTTTTTTTATTCCTATTCCTAATACCCATTTATATTTCCACCAATTTTTTGATGTGTATTTAAGAAAATATAAATTTGTAATAATTTTTTTCTTCAAAATATCAAATGATGCAATTTCTTGCAATAAAACTTCAAAACGTGCAATTTCGTGCAGTAAACCCCACAACGTGCAATTTCGTGCAGTAAACCCCACAACGTGCAATTTCGTGCACTATAAAACTTCAGTAAAACATCCCTTTAGGCTTGGTTCGGATAAGTAACTTGAATTCGCTTTATTCTGACTTACCAATAAAAAGATGCCATTACACGGGAATTCGAGCTCCGACTTAAAACCATTTCTGAAGAATGGGTTTGGCACATATAACAATTTGGCAAAAAAAAACTTTGTTTCCTTTTTTTGGCACTTGTACCTTTATGCATTTCAACGCTTCAATTATTAATAGAGTTTATTTTTGATCACTTAATTAAAAGAAAGAAAGAAAGAAATTAAAGCCAAACTAATATTTTATGAAACCATGACGCCACTAGAAAGTTATGTTTCATTTATTAGTAATTTTGCAGATTTTTTAAATGCCATTTCACACTCTTTCAATTTGCAAGGAGGGAAATTTCTTTTCAAGGGATCATTAAGACAAAATTCCCTTACACTTTTTTCCCTAAGTTAAATGAAAGTTCTATAATTATTCTGGAAACAATTATCGTTAGAATGAATAATTAAAAACTGCGAGTTTTAGCTGCAATAAAATTAAATTCTTCTTATATGAAGAAAATCAATAAAAAGAACTGTTAACTTTTATGAGCGCTTGTGTAACGTCTTTTATTTGCGCTACTGTTGTCTCAAGTAAAACAATCGTTAATTAACTACTATAGTTAGTTAATTGCTAAAAGGAGGATGAAAATTACTCATAATTGACTGCAGTAATGATGAAATGAGCAATAATGATAGTAGCTAAATAGCTCATTCAAAAGGATATGCTATACTTTTTGATACTTTTAAAGAATTTTCTTAAAAGAATATATACAGGGTCTAGCAGTACCTGTTTCTAAAATTCCCATGCAATAACCACATGCCCCCTCCCCCCAATAGAGAAAAAGCTACTTCAGAATTAATAACATTAAAGGTAACACAGAATAGATGATAGTGGGAAAAATTCATTCTAATAAAGTTACCTTATATTAATTTGTAAATTATAATTAAGAACTGTGTTATTTTTCATTGCTATTTTTTCACTGACAGAAAAGGGGGTGGATAATTGTAAGCCATTTCTGAAACTATTCCAAACTCGCAATATGGATATGTATATTGATGAGGAAAGTCTTGGATCCAGTTTTATTCAACGTATTTACCTGGCTGATTATTTTTTATTTTGAGCTTGGTACACGCGAGAATACTATCCAGGTGCTGATTAATACTGTTTTAGACATTTCCATTATTTGTATTTTTTAAAATAATATCAGAAGAAAATTCACAAAAAAAATATTTTTAAGAAGGAGTAACTAGGCAGAATTCTTCATAAGATAGTAACAATAAAAAAAAAAAAACTACATTTTTTTTCTGTAGATCCTATACCTTATATCTGAATCTTTTTTTTCTTCCAATTTTCTTTCGTATTTGCCCTACTAGAAAAAACAAAACATGAGTGAAATTATTCAAATTCTTCAAACCCTCGATTTTTTTCTTCCTATTTTACCATCGATGTTTTGGGTACTGAAAACCGTCCTCAATTAAAGATAAGCTGTTAGTATATTACGTCACACCTTGGTCACAAGTGTATTCGTATCACAATGCTTAAAAGATATACAGAACGGAATCGACAATTCGGAGTGATCTTTATATATTTAATTTGAAAATATATTAAGAAAATGTTTGGATGAAATTTCCGCATTTTTGTTCAAAATTAAAAATTATCACATATTTCCTGCCGAAGAAATTTCCCGCAATTGACGCATTTCCTGCACGCTGGACACCCAGCATATACATGCAATTAAGGAGAGCCTCCTGTTATATATAATATTATTATTTAGATATTGAGATCCTGGAAAGATATGTTAACTTAAGGATGTAAAACAGAATGATAGCGTATTGGTTCAAATATAAATATGGCAGTTAGACCCGCATATGAACCAAAGCATGTATCGAAAGCAATAAAGAATATTCAGAAATGTTCTCAGAACGATTACGGAATTTTAAATCAGAGTACAACTGGATAGAGGAGATGGACCAATAAGGAATTGGTGACAAAAACTGGTTATTATGACATTCTGACGGCCTCACATTATGACGGCAAAGAAGTTAAGATGGGCGGAAAATGGAGCTCGAGGCAATCCATCAGGAAGCTCAGCACAACAATAAATGTCTGAATAAAAGTTAAAACAACATGTGGCAAGCTAAGAAGAAGGATGTACAGATTATTTCCCTTAATGCTGAAAATAAAGACTATAACTAAATAAAACTTATGTGCAAAAAGCAAATTGAAAAAATAATAAGGTACTTTTCTGTTATAGTCACGCCCAGAGAAAATGTTTTTAATTTAGTTAGTACATTGCTTTAAATAAATAAAACACATGTTTTCTGAATAAAATCAATCTCTTGTCTGCACGTTTTTATATGACACCTCCGTTGAATTTTACCTTTAAATGTTAACTTCATCTCATGGTTATTTTTATATATTCTCATTTCAGGAATAATATTATGCTGTTGAAAAAATCTGAACGCAGTTTCCTCATCCAAAATATTCCTAAAAATATTTTTTAAATTATACTGATACTCAACCATATTTAACGTGATTAATTATCTAGTCAAAACGTTATTATTCGGCAAGGAATTTTCCAACAAGGAGTTTTCTGCTTACAGTGTTGCCAGTAAGCGAACAGTTTTGAAATTAACTCTTAGTTACCTCCCTAGCAACACTGGCGATAACCCTGCTTCTCCTAAAATCAATGTACTAACTAAATTAAAAACATTTTCTCTGGGCGTGACTATAACAGAAAAGTACCAATAATAATTTCAAATCCTCACACACTAAAATAGGTTTGGCTGCGGAAATATAAGATGCCAAAACTTAGGACTTGTTTTGCCGAAAATGAACAGAGCTTGCCTGGATATTGCTTCGAAACGAACCCCCTGTTGGAATGCGGATTCCAGATTAAATTGGGCAGAATCTTCCGCAGAGGCACCGAATTTGTTCCCGATCCAAGAAGCTCGCGCGATATTGGTTAAAAACTTCCACTAGATTGGAAGAATCCGAAGGAAAAATCCTGGGAAAGAAAGTTTGCTCCCTAATGGCCGACCGCTGTTTCCTTGAATTACTTTTTCTCTTCTAAGTCCGTTAACTGTTTTTATCCAGTTGTACACAACCCAACCTTCTTTTCTTTTGAACCCGTTTTTCCCTTTGAAATTTCCGGAATAATTTAATGGTTTCGGTTCAGAAAAAATCATTCAATATCAAGGTTTGTGTTTTATACTTAAAAGTATTATCAAATCGTTCATTAAAACGCAAGAAAAAAAAAGTTTGCTAAATATAAGTACGGACGACAATTTTAATTCATATAATATTTTGAGCTTTCAATTTTTAAATTCGACAAGGAAATACGGTTTTACAGTATTGATGTAAAACTATCGATACTATCGGTAGTTTTAAACAATCGATACTATCGACAGATTTTTTAACTACCGATAGTAGGGGAAAGCGGGGTTGGTTGGCATAGGGGGTAGGTTGGCCATTGCCTTATAGTTTCGCCACACCTGTTGTGAAGGCCCCACCAATGTACCATGTGACCCGCTCGACCTCGGGAGTCTTGTCCTGAGTTTTCAATCTGATGCTAACAGTGTAGAACAGAGTGTGCTTCATTGATTGATTTTACTACATGTAAGTAAATTTTTATATTTTCAGTAAAGTTGGTTTAAAGGCATGGAAAAACATTTGACTCCGATTCCCAAACTCCTTTGAAAAACCTAACCATTCGACTAACCAGTTCCTTGTTTGATTGTTCTCCCCTGTCCTGGCAGTCATCTTTCATATGATCTCTCCTGTGGGGTTAGTTGGCTCTCTTCAACTTTTTTTTTGGCGCTGTAGCAATTCGCAAAAGCAAGTTTAACATAATCAAAGGTGAAACTATCAATTGTCTTTAGTTCCAGCGAGGAAGATGAGAGCAATTTTTCTTATGAAAAAACTGACGAAAGTCTAAATTTTTATCTTCTTCTATCTTCATTCTATTTTCCCTTAAAAGCTGTTAAAAACGATTCAAAATTATTATACCATTATCGTGCGGCTTTTAATAACAATAATATGTGGCAGGCAGTACTTGAATGAGATGGCTAAACAACCCCACCTTTTAGGCCAACCTGCCCCACATAGGGGGTTTACTCTGGATTGACGAATTCTTCAATTTTCTATGATCTTAGTATTAAATATTATGTTGTGAAAAAAACACTTCAAGTACTCTAATACTTGGAGTTTACAGTGGTATCAGCCCCATTGGGATTATATTAACAGGAACGACTCAACAATCAAAAAAGTGAAAACTGTTGCCAACCAACCCCGCTCTCCCCTACTATCGAAAACTTTGGTTTAAAGAAAATAGTGATAACATCTGCCTCTAAGCACTAATGTGCTATATAATCCATGGAAATGAAAAATAAACAAAATGTAACAGTGTAATTTTATTTATGTTTCTAACAAAAAATGCTTATCTATTCTTTTAAAAAATCATGCCATCCGACTTGATGGAATAATATACAAAAAAAAAAAATAGATTGCCAGCCAGCCACTTGATTTGAAAATTACTTGGTTTATGGCATATAAACAAAATCACGATTTTTGTAAAAAAAAAATACTTCCAACCTCTGTTACTCAACTACCTGAGAAAATTTTTTTGAAGTATACACGTTCCAAAGTAAGGTATGTCTAAACATATGCCACAGAAACGTCCTTTTTTTTCTTAAAAAACTCCGATATATTCAAGGATTGCGTTCCGAATGTTGTCATGTCAAATCAACTATTTCGACAACCGGGTTGTGACTAAGCAGTGGCGGTCCCAGGGGGGGGGGATATAGGGGATCAACCCCCCCCCCCCCCGAAATTTTGACGAAAAAAAAAATTAATGGGATGAGTTAAAAAAATTAATTACGCATCTAACATTTACGAGTTTTCTACGGAAGTTTAGTTTAATTTTGACTACAATTGTTTATACATAATTTTGTATATGAACTTAATGTATAAGCCTAAGGAAATAAAGTGTGCTATTTTTACGCTGTTTTGTTTTCCTACCGACCAATCACCCCCCCCCCCCCCTGAATTTTTTTTCTGGAACCGCGCCTGTGACTAAGGGTTGGTATAGCTGTCCTCTAAATACGATTTCTTTGGCCTTTTGATAAAGTTTTTATTCTTTGCGTTTACGACTAAGCTTGAAAGTGATAAAAATTATTTCAAGGTATAACGGGAAACATCCTGTATTTACATAAAACTTTATCTTATTCCCTAATAAAAGACGGGAAAAAATTGCAAATGGGAACGAGCCTTATAGCTCCTATCGTTTCAAATGAAAAATTATATTATACCCCCCCACACCGCCCGTCTTCACCTCAGACCATTGATAGTTTCGATAGTTTTACGTCCGATACTATCGAAACTATCGATAGCGGAGACTACTATAGAATATGTAATGAAGAAATGTACTAAACAACAGGGATCATGCAGGTTCGGCATTTCGTTTAGAATTAGAGTTCTAAGGTGAACTCTATGAATGAATCTATGGGGCTTAAAATAAACTTCGGAAAGATCGAGTACATGGTTATTTGCGCTGGAAATGACGGTGATCTCCTCGTCGACTCTGAGAAATGTACAAAGGTTGATGTTTTCAAGTATCTGGGATCTTACCTCGACTCCTCAGGATCCTCGGAAACAGATGTGAGGAAAAAAGTGGAGCAAGCTCGAAAAGCCACACGCATGCTGCACCCGGTTTTGTGGAACGGAACCATTACTAAGGAAAATAAGCGAAGGATCTTCCACGCCATCGTCGAGCCCATCCTAACGTATGCATCTGAAACCTGGACCATGGCATCCCAGCTTTACTCAAGGGTTCAAGCTGTGGAGATGGACTTTTGGAGGAGATGCCTAAAAGTAACAAGGATGGACAGGATTAGTAATGACGTTGTTCGGGAAAGGATGGACAGAATTAGTAATGACGTTGTTCGGGAAAGGATGGACAGAATTAGTAATGACGTTGTTCGGGAAAGGATGGAGATCCCCTTGTCTGTCAACCACCGAATTGGACAGCGAAGACTACGATGGTACGGCCATGTAAGAAGAATGTCCAGCGAGCGATGGCCGAGACGAGTCTTAGATTGGCAGCCGCAAGGAAGACGGAGAAGAGGATACCCAGGGAAAGATGGATTAGTGAAGTAGAAGAGGAAATGGCAGGCCGAGGCCTTGAGGACGGAGACAGGCTGGACCGCGATCTCTGGAGCTCAGCCCTCTGTAGAAAAGCAACCCGTGTTGGAACGCCTATAAAAGTAAAAAAAAAGTAAAGGTGAACGGTTGAGGAATGAGGTGATTTGCCTGAGTTCTCGCTGAAGATGGTTACTAATAATTTTGTTTAGAAATATTTTCTGAATCATATTTCCCACTTTGCGAAGGCACCCTCCTGATCCCCGAATAAAAAATATTTGCCACAATCGGATTCGAATTCGAACATAGGAGCAACTTATACACTGAGCTGTTCTGCTTTTAGTAAACATGAACGTGAACCCCAAATTTTTTTTTGTACATCTGTTACACATAAGTGAATTCTTTGTTTTGTTTTGTTTAACGTCCCTTTATGCTGCAAAGGCTAATCGTGGGAGTCCTAAACTTTGCCTATTCGGGTATAATAAGGATAGGGATCTTTTACGAGTCACATAAGTGTATTATCCATATACTTTTGATTTCTCTGTAGTTTGATACCATATTATATAAAGGTTTAACAATTTGGTCGCTACGTTCCTAGGTGACGGGTTACAGAACTGTTATTCATTGAGAGTTTCCAGAAGATTTATATTCTGCGTCTAGCTTTGACATGTAATGACAATATTTAAGAACTAATATATTAGAGTAAAATCTTTTTTTTCTTTTTTTTTTTCTCTTCATACATTGATTCGCACCTGCCAGCGATCGGCGACAATCAGCGAATTCGATGGCTGCAGCAACGCATTAAATTGTAATTAAGGGCATGAGGGAAGGAAAGTGCCCAGCAGAGCCTCTTTCCGGGCTTGATACTAATTCAGGAGAGGAGGTCTCTCATCCAGCTTCTTTTTAGCCGCCTTCTAACGGGCATGTGAGCCGTGGCCATGTGTTTAATTAATCTATTATTATGTCCTTCCAATTTAACAAAAAAGTGTTCGTATTTGTTGCTGGATAGTAGATTGTTGTAAGTCTGTATGTAGAGTTTGGTTACATACGTATCTGGGAGCGTCCGTAATTAGTATCAACATTTTTGATTGGAAAGTTTGTAATTTTTGTAAGTGCGTCTTTTCAGCTGAGCCAAAAATCTGTGAGGCGTATGTCCAAATCGGTTTAAGTAACTAGGTATACAGTTTTTGTCTAATTTTCAATTTAGAAGATTTGGAAAAAAGTGAGTAAAGTATTTTTAAACGTATAAATCCATATTTATTTTATATTCTTCTACAAATGATAATCCATCTTAAAAGAAAAAAGAGAAATATTTATGCAAAGGCTTAGGTGTAGCTAGAGTTAGCCTTAAAATGAGGATTTAAAGTAAAATGTATCTGTTACTCTCGAGATGAAAAAGAAAAAAGAAAAAAAAAAAAGAGATGAAAAAAGAACAGAGTGCAGACTTTGTAAATGAAGGGAATTGAAAAGCCCCGGGTTAACTAGAAGCACCTCTTCCGGCTAGATTCTTTCCAATTAAAGGTAACAAGTTTAATTAAACCTTTACCTGAAATCCGATGGTGTGCCTCTGTTGAGCTCTTGAGCAGCGATGGTGAATCCAGATTGCTATCCTGATTTGATTAACAAAGAACGGGAAATTAGTCATTTTATCCAAATTTTGATTAACATTTCGATAAAAATTTGGGGTGTTTTTGAGAAAAAGCTTCACATTCGATATTTTGACACAGTCGCAGTGATATTAGAATTAAGAGATGGCAATAGCCGTCAGTTGATTATACCAGCAACTTGGAAGCCTTGAGCTTTCCATTGTGGTATGAAATGCATCTTGGACTAGAAGAGTACCAAAGAATGAATGAAATTTTCCATTCGATACCCCGTTGAAAAGCAGTAGAAAGATTATTTTAGTTTATACTTTCCATTTAGACTTTGTGCTTTTCTTTGTAAAGATGTGAATGGAAAATTCCACAACGATACCAAGCTTAAATACATCATCTCACAATGTTTGAGTTACTGCGTTTCTCCTTGGCATACTTTTTCAACAAAAAAATATTTGGTGCGATGCGCGCAACACACAACTCTCACTTACCAACCTAATAAGATTAGAAATTGACATGTTTTGTAAATGCCATTCCTCAAAGTGACACACTTTTTTCCGCATTCACTTACTTATTTTATTTACACTAAAAATTTTTATTATTAAATAAAAGTTTGTATTTGTGATAATTCGGCAATGCAAGCATAATGCTCCAAGTCGTCTGATTTTATAATTCTCTATGAGGTTGTTAAAAAATACATATAGTTATGTATCCATGAAACAAATAATTGCCATTTAATGAACAAAACGGCTTTATTTATAAACAATGGCTTGTCATTAAAGGTGTTTTATGAGTTGACGGAATATTATTCCCATGTGTATATTTACTTGATTTTTTTCATATTTCATATTTATTCATTTCTTATTTTTAGGCGAAAAAAGAGACAGATAATTTCTCCATATAAACAAAAACGAAGTTACTTCATGAGAAAACGAAAAAAGGCCCATTATCATTAAGCCCCCTCAGAACATTTTAATAATGATAAAGAATACTTGATTCTCATTAAATCTGACGAGTTAAAATCGTTAAACCTATTTTTGAGAAAATCGAGAAAGAAAAAAAAAACAACGGGGAAAAAAAAAAACAAAGGGAAAAAGTTATGAAATAATGTGCCCCCTCTGTTTGATCAATTTTGATGAAATTTTTGCTGTAATTTCGTGGGCATATACCTACATCAAATACCCAGTTTTATCAAAATCGTTAGAGCCGTTTTTGAGAAAATCGGAAAAGAACGTAAACAGTTATGAAATAAAGGACCCCCTCCGTTTGACCAATTTTGATGAAATTTTTGTTGTCAAATCGCGGGCATATTAATATACCAAATACCTAATTTCAGCTTCGTGTGGTTTATAGTTTTTGAGCTTGTTTCTACACATAAAGACACACACGAGACCATTTCGCGGGGTTATTTGGACTCAGGGGATCCCAAAACGTGTATTTCCGTTGAAAACCGGAAGTCGAAATTTTTCACGATCGCAATATATTCCCTTACTATTTATATATATTTCATGATTGGGTAAGTGAAAGTAAAAATATATAATACAATATAGAAGAATAATTTCGGTAGTAAATCATTTATTATAATTTCTGCTCTTCTTCCGCATCATTTTCTTCCGGAAATGCTGAAATTTTTATTAAACCCATAGTCAAACACTTACGCCTATATCCGAAAATATTTTTAAAAGAGTCTGAGCATTCATCAATTTCAAAACGATGCGGTTCTAATTTCTGAAAAATATGACGCATCCTTTTAAGGCTTATGATTTGAAAGATACATGGACCATATATGGTCCGAGGTGCTACTAAACGAGTTAACGAGGTACAGGGAGGATCGGTCACTCATCCATTAGACAGGATGGGCTGACGCGAGGCCACTAAATGCAGTAGTGGAGGGCTAATGGGCAATTAATACCTGAGCCGTTCGGGTCGTTAGCCGCTCCTTCCCTCTCAGCCACGGACGAATTCCCGATATTGGCTCACCGGGAGGCGTCCTACCTGCCAGCACATGCCGGACACGTATTTTTCACCTACCCTAGCACTTAGCTTAATGATGTCAACCTTATCGGTACAAAGGATCTCCTGGACCCATTCAACTGAGGGAGTTTCTATGTGGGCAAGTCCAAATGGCCAAGTGTAACTTTGTTAAGTTTAAAAAAATACTATCGGTGGTACATAAAACATTGGTGGATTATCGTTAAAAAAGATTAAGCGACGCAAAAATGTTCTAATGTTGGTTAAATAATCGTCAATTTATTTAAGTGCAGTTTCTTCCTAAAGGTGTTGAATGAATGGTCGGAGGGAGGGAACATGAATTTTAAAAAAATTAAATGTTAAATTCTATTTTTAAAAATGTCTCTTTTTTTACAAACCACTCAGCAAAACCTTTTATATATTTGTTTAAATAAAAGTTTCTCTTTAATAAATTATTTATTTACCGTAATACACTTCCTATTAAGATTATCAATTCAAACTCATTGATTGATAAGTCTAATAGAGAATTTTTGTTGTATATTCGCTAATATATCATATTGATCAAATTTATATACATATATACCATGCAGCGAAACCATTTTTATTTTTTTGTGAAAAGAAAATTTACTCTCTCTTAAATTTTTTATTAGTCTTAATACACTTCATATGTTGTTTGAGTGTTGATTTTAATACAATGTTTTTAGCTGGATATTCGCTAATATCTCATGTGGTCAGATTATTTAACTTTTTTTTAACCATAAAGATAGGATACCTGAAGATCCAATGACGATACAATACCTTTTGGAGTGGAAATTTCCTCATTGTTAAATTATTATTATAAAATTATATTAAACATAATACACCTAAGATTAACGTTATCAATTCAAACTCATAGAGTGAGTGTCAACTACAGAATTTTGCTTTATATTCGCCAATTTATCATATTGGTCAGATCTATTTCTTTCAACCATGCAGCAAAAACTTTTATATTTTTTTAAAGAAAATTTTCTCTTTGTTAAATTATTTCTAAACCATACTACACTTCGTCTTAAGAATATCACTTCAAAATCGTTGTCTTACACTGAATTCTTGCTTTATATTCCCAAATATATCATATTGATCAGATTATTTTTATATTAGTTTAAATATGGTAATGAATGTTTCCTAGCCATAACTGAACAGCTACAACTGACTTCTTGGAGAAACGTTGTGCAAGGACACGAATTAACCAAGCACAACTCCGCAAATAACTTCTTCCATTATCAATAATTTTAAGTCATAGAGGCTGAGAGTGCCCTCCTGAGGTCTCTAGGACCAATGGTCAAGCCGCGGCCGATTTTGGAAAGATAAGTCGCAGCCATTTTTGAACCCGAGAACATGATTATTGGTATCATTATAGTTACCTTACTCACTGGCCATCTTCAATTCAAATATCTTTATAAAACTTATACTCATGTCCTCTGTTTTGGTCTTTAGTCATAAGTCATCTTTCCTGACATCTTTATGTTCCCAGACAAAAAGACCCGAATACCAAATATGATAAAATACTATTTAAAAATATACTTATTAACTTTAAAAAAAAAATTACAATCTCCCGTAGGTATATTAAAGCTCTCGTTTTACGATTGCTTGAGTTATTAAAGTTTGTTGAACACGGGGTGATCTTTATAATGAAGCCATTTTTGTAAATCTGTGGGGGGCGACTTGCACAATGGTTGAACTTTTTGAAAGTTTTATGTACCCCCCCCCCCCACTCTCATTCATCCTCAGCAAACACCGCCCTGCTATGATGATACCAAACGGGGGTGGGGAAGCTTTTGCAAGTTTGATATCTCCTAGTCTAGGCAGAGGAGTCTCCTTAGCGTTGTCTATAATGGAAGATAAGTTTTGCATTTTCCTTGATAACATAACTAATTCTCTCTTTCGAACTTATTAGATTAATCCCCATATCAAATCAAAGTTTGGGCAAGTAAATTAAAGATTAAATTCTTAGTTAAAACTTAACCATGGTTATTGCAAAAGCTACTATGTAAAAAAGTTAAGGTAATATCAATAAGAAAAAATTGATAACTATGGTATGGAATGTATTTGTTACCAAAAAAAAAAAAAGATTTTTTTTTAAATTGTCTAAAAAAAAATAAAGTAAATAAATTACCTCTTATGCACCCCCTTAATATTGAAAAAATACACAAGGACCAACAATTATGACTATTTTCATAAAAAGAAAGTACCTATTTCATTTTCATTTAAAGTACCATTGTAAGTTATATATGGACATGATAAAGAACGAATTCCCTGGAAGTAACACAAAATTTGACACCACAATAAAGTATTTATCTTGTGTTCATAAAAAGAAAAAAAAAATTAACTATAACCGTTCCTTCTTAAATTTTTCACACTCTATCACCGACGATATTTGATTCGATATTTCTTTGATAGAAAAGATATGTTTAAAATCACAAAAAAAAAAAGATTCAGTAACATATCACCTCTCATGGGCCCAAATATTACAAAAATAGTATAGAACCAATTTTTATATTATTTTCAAAAAAGTAAGTTTTTTGCATAAAGAAATACTTAAAAATTGTAGTAGGTACCTTATTAATGGATCTTTATCAGAATGAATCCTGGAAGTAACACAAAATATTAAACCAAAGGTATATTATTTAAAAAACAAAAAAAAGCTTTCGATAAAAAAATGATGGGGCAATATTAAAATAAATGTAATTGTATTTAAAAATAAGAAAGGATGGATTCTTATACCGCAGAAAACTTAAATCGATAACGCGCAAATACTTACTTATTTTAAATGATTTATTTTTTGAAGAGTAAAAATTGGGCTCCGCGTGACATGCGCGGTAGCTAACCACTGACTATAGAGGCTCTTTATAGTCATATTTAGGTGGCATTCCCATCATTGACATATAGTCCAACGTAATATACAGCAGACTGCAGCTACAGTTTATTTTTGTTAATAATGTTGCTTGGCACTATTTTGCCCCGACCCCTTCAATTTTAAAATCGGCCCAATTTTTAAAAACTACAAACGAAAAGCATTAATATTTACATTCAAAAGAAACTCAAACATTCAAAAGAAATCTATATATGATGGCATAATCTTAAAATCGACTTTTTTTTCATTTTGCCCTTTAGAATAACTACAGTCAAATTTCGACTTTTATTCGCTTAAATTTTCTTTAATTTGCCTTTGTTGACTTAAGTTTTACTGCCTTCGGCTTGGCTTTGTGGGTTCTTTATCCGGCTTTTTGAATCCTAAAAATGATAATAATGAACAGAATTCCTTAAATGATAATGATTAATTATGTGCGTAATGGGTATATTTTAATAGTTAGATTGAACAAACAGTATATTGAAGAGGGAAATACTTTATTTATATAATAGAAAGTAATGCTGCCCTACTGTACGGGGTTGTTAGAGCCACAGATCATAGCAATCAATCTTTAAAGAAATTGAATATATATATCTAGATTTGTTTTAAAATAAATAAATAATAGTTCAAATAAATGTGCTTTGTTTAATAAATAGAATTGGAACCGTTGAACTGTAGTCATTAAAGAATCCCTCTCACTAACGGAAGGATGAGGTACTCTCTCGTTAGGAGATATTTCGGGGACAATTATCGTTTATTTCTCCCGGAATCCTCTCCTTTTTGTCTTTTATCTCCTATTGATGCCTTTTTGTCATTAGCGAATATCTGGAGATTTTTTCTCTTTTTCAGAATATTATAAATTGATCGTGCTATGGAATAAAACCACGTGCCAGTGTTTTTTTTAATGAGGTGAATGTAAATTGAAAAACAGTTTGGAGGTAATTGATTGAGAATCTACAGCAGAAATGTAGGTTTTCTTTAGACCTATTTACCCTGTCCTGAACAAGTTTTTTTTTTTTCATTGAATTTTCTTATTGTATTTACCAAGTTCAAAATAAAAATACGTTATTAAATAGGAATACTTATAATTAGGAATAATTACAATCTAGTTAGGAATAATTTCAAAAATGGCCAACAACAGTCAGGATGCCTCGGAGAAAAAAATCCAGGTTTTAATGATAAAATACAAATTAATATAAGACGACTTTATGATCATAGATTGTTGCCAATATTTTGTGTTTTGTTTTACATCTTGTTATATTAATTCCCAAGTAGATTATTTGTCTCTCCTGGCAGGGGTGGAGGTATATGCGGGAATTGTATGGAAATTTTAGAAGCCAGTACTGAATTAGGTAGCATTCATTTTGATGTTTCGGGCAACATATCGCGAAAAGAGAGGTCGTTTAAAAAGTAACAGATGTGTTGATTTGATATGTATACTTTCAACGAAATACACATAACCTCGCCAAGTCTAACTTCCTAATATAAAAAAAATTGGCTTTTCTAGATTCGATAGTTCTCTACTGCATATTGCCCGTAACAAAACTGGTACATATTAATACCATCTATAAGAAGATTAAACATCGTTAGAAGATAAAAATATAACTTGGCCTTTAGTAAATAGGCTTATTTGGGTTTCAATAATTATTCGCGGGCGCAAGCGAGGGTGCTGTTTCTTGACTGGAACTAGAGAATCGGTGATAGAAGCCGGACCAGTAGCTTTTAATTTATTTTTCCTTAATTAAAACCCGATTGAGTAAAATATTATTTGAAAATGTCTAATAGGTATTGCTCGGCCCCTCAGTGTTCAATTAGAAAATAAATTTCCAAAAAATAAAAAGCTTAAAGAGTGGATTGTAAAATTAAGAATAGATAAGCCTGTTTCGAAACACATGACGATAAAGAAAGTGACTATATTTATCCAGATAAATATTAGTATTTGACATTTTATTATTCCAAAATGCTAGTTTTATGCAAATAACATTGGGACCATAGTGTCATAGATTTGTTTTTCTTTTTTAATTTACCCATTTTTGTATTAAATCCGTTGTTCTTAATTGTTCCAAGTTTTCAATTTCGATGCCTAAAAGTTTTGACAAATAAATAAATAATATTACTAAGAAACTAAGGTGTCGTGAAAATGGCAGCTGATTTAACAATGATTGTATGAATAGGTAATTAATGTTATTACTAACCGAAAAACGTTAAAATGATGATGATAAAAGTTAAAATGATGTGTTTGCATTTACCAGAACTACCAGCTTAACACGTACAATTACAAGAAAATTGCTTATTATTATTAATAAATTTGATTTCCACTTTTATTTGATGGGTCAGTCCTTAAAGATCGTTTTTTTGAAGGCACAAAGCTCGTAAAATAACTGTTCTTTTACTTCTAGATATTATTCAACATGTAATTATGTGGTTTGCATCAAGGATAGCCTGCCCTTCAATTAATGGTCTTTTAAAATTACCAACTATCTCTATCACATCAACTTTGTCTATCCCCGTTCCTTCCGACATTTTGCAAAACTACTAGCGCACCCTATAGTCTATTGCGCCCCCGAATAGGTTTATTTTTTCTCCTGAAAAGCTTCATACTCAATTGTTGTCAAACATGGTAGCGATGATAATCGAAGTAACAGTTTGCAATAGCTGCAAACCACTGCTTAGTGGATTAGGGTCTTTTTTACTTTACCCAAACCAGTTATTTTTTTATATTATAAGCGATTTATCATACCACTATCTAATAAGATATGTTTATTTTATGTATTTAACAAGCCTGAACTGTAAACAAATTGAATAGGGGCCAATATGCTCTATAACCAATAAGACACAAGATGTTTTTGTTAATAATGAATCTGGTACAACTGAGTCGTGTTCTTAAATCGGAAGAAGAGGCATTTAAGACATTTCAAAGGTTGGGAATTTTGCATAAAACACGTAAATGCAGAAGAGGATGATACTTTATGAAGCTTGCTTTTCACTAAGGAAGATCTCCAGCATTTACATGCAGTTTGAGAAGTTGCAGATGCAGTACATTAAACTATCATTGTTGTTTACATTTTAATCTTTTTAAATACATTACTTTAATCATCTGTTCAGGGTCATCCGCGTTATAGTGGTTAGGGCGTCCCGCGGTGGCCCTAGGTTTTTTTAAAGACAGTAAAATATGCCGTCCTTCGGATAGGACCTAAAATGGGGATCCCGAACCTTTACGATGTCAGGTACTCGTTAAAGATCCCTATCCTAATTATACCTGGATAGGCAAAATTTAGGACTCCCACTGTAGCATCGTCCGAATGCCTTAGTGGCATAAAAATCTGTTCTAATTTCAGATAAATCTCTCTTTTAGAAATAAGTAATTGGTGTGGGTAAAAAAACGACCCGTGAACTATAACAGTAAAATAGTAGCTTAAGCTTCCAATTCTGACCTGGAATATATTTCGGACTGAAAAGGTACCAAAGAAAAAAATGGCCTATATAAATTGGCATCTGTAAGATGTGCCCCAAATAAATAAGAAAGGGATCCTGACGTTTCTTAGAGGAGAATAGCAGTCGTTATGTGGAACCGATGGAAGCGATAAACATGGATTACCCTTATTACGGAGGTCCCGCTAGGGGGCCAAACTTCGGCAATGGTAGATTGTGCCCCATCCATCCATTCCCGGGCGACGTAATTCCATGTCCTTTCTGAAAGTGGTCCTTTGAAGAAATTGATCCATATCTACTGCAAGTAGGGCATCTGATCTTGGAAGTTTTCGGTCAAGGCGTCACACTTATGTTTTTTACTCAGGGGACCGAGTCTAAATAACCAAGGCCCGCGAAATGGTCTGTGAGTGGGAACAGACTAATTCTAAAACTAAAAACCGCACGGACCTGAAATTGGGTATTTGGTGTATGTATATACCCGCGATGTGACAGCAAAAATTTGATCAAAATCGGTCAAACGGAGGGGGTACTTTATTTCTTAAATTTTTACCCATTAGTGCGTTAAAACGGCTTTAATGGTTTTCATTAAATTCGTCATGTTTAATGAAAATCAAGTCTTCTTTAATAACAGGTGAGCTTTATCACTATTAAAATGTTCTGAGGTAGCTTAAATGGGGAATGGGCCTTTTTTGTTTTCTCATGAAGTACTATATGACATCCAACATTTCATCAAAATGGGTCAAACGGAGGGGGCACTTAATCAGTCATAACTTTTTTCCAATTTTTACCTTTTTTTCGATTATCTCAAAAACGGCTTTAATGATTTTGATCAAATTCGTCATGTTTAATGAAAATTAGGTGTTCAATAATATCAGGTAAGTTTTAACAGTATTAAAATTTTCTGAGGGGGCTTAAATGGGGAAGGGGCCTTTTTTGTTTTCCTATAAAGTACCTTTGTTTTAGTTTATATTGAGAAATCAACTGTCTCTCATCATGCCTAAAAATACGAAATGGCTATATATGATATATGAAAAAAATCAAGTAAACATATTCAGGAAAAAAAAAGAAAAATATTCAATATAGTCCATTCAATTCAATATATAGTCAACTCGTAAAACAGAGCCCAAAAATGCGCAGTAAGTCTTTAATGACATACGATTGTTTATAATTAAAGATGTTCTGTTCATTTAATGGAAATTGTTGGTTTCATGGTAACTATATTTAGTTTTCAACAACTGCATTGAGAATTATAAAATCAGACGATTTGGAGTATTATGTTTGCATTGCCGATTTATCACAAGTAAAAACTTTTATTTAATAAAAAAAAAACTAGTGTAATTTAAAGAGCAATTACAAACAAAAATAAGTAAATGAATCTGGAAAAATGTGTGAGTAAGAGAAATGGCATTTAACAAAACATGTCAATTTCTAATCAAAGTAACTTGGTAAGTGAAAGTTGTGTGATGCGCGCATCCCACAAGATTTTTTTTATAAAAGGTGGAATATATTGGATCAATAAATAACTTAATATATCCATTAGTGCTAATATGGGAAAAACCCTCAAGTAATAAAAAAAAAAAAACTTGACAAAACGATTTCGAAGTGAGGTTATTTTCTACATCAGAGATGTTTGCTTCATACACCGGTGAGATTGAAGCTATCTAATTACTCTCATTAGCCTTTCAGGGGCTAAAGACTTTTATGCATGGATTCACATAAGCTTTTTTTTCCTCTCCTAAGACAGATCTGTCTTTTTAATTCGTCTGTTTCTGACTCAAGTGTAACCCTACAGAATCTATACTTTCTACAAATATAGTACTTTCATGTAATATAAAATAAAACACAGATATATATATTTGATATATTACATATATTCATGTGCTTGCTTAATTTCGGCCCAGATGATGATATACATGCTTGGATCGAAACGTAGGCTAGTTAAGTTAACTAAATCTACTGCTGTCTATTTATCATCCCAAATTTAATTATAAAGATATCAGGTCATACATTTGAAAAATACCATTTACTTGCCATAAATAAAAAATGTTAATTGTATCATCTATATGCAATCTTAGATAGAGCAGAAGCGCAACCTATCTAAAAAAAAATTATACAGTTCCCGGATATTCGGGTACTTCATCAGTGAGTCGAAAAGGCTATCGATCAAGCGGGTACTCCATTTTTATGTTATAAAAAAAATAAAAAAAAATGTTGGCAGGGTAAAGAAAATAGGCAGAGTAAAGGCGATGGCTGGAGGGAGAGGGGAAGGGGGGGGGGTGGGTGAATAGGGTCCATTGGGGAGCCCCACTAGTAATATCGGGACCCTTGGTCTTATACCCGCCCGCACCTTCTTTCATCTCCCTCGTATCCTCATCATCGGGGAAAAATCCTTTCTGTATGTTCATAGCTGGCTGGCCAATACTATACGTAGGGTTCTTGTTCAAAGGGGTCCTTTAAGCTAGCTGGTCGATCCAAACACCCTTTGGTAACTTTCTTGAAATCTTGAACCATAGATGACCTGGTATCATATTTATATTACAATATGAGCAATCTTTTTCTGTCGGTATTTATGCGAAATGGATTTCTAAATCCCGCATACAATAGATTAAAACAGGAGGAGCGTTCTAATATTCACATTATTTATCATGGAATAACGATAGTTTTCTTCCTTGCGTAGCACGTTATATTATGCGTATTTTAGAGGTATCCTGAATTGAACGGTATCGGGCGTCGGTGTCCGATGGGAATGCTCTGACGAAAGCGTTATCTTTTGACTGAAAAGTGGTAACGATTGGAACTAGGCATAATAGGCACAGGACAGGCCCCTGGGGTCCGATACAGGATTTAAGCCACAATTTATCGTAAATAGCGTTTAACTGCTGGAATTTTGAATTAACATTCATATTGATAATTTTTGAAATGCTAAAACGATTTTTTGGAGCCTTTTACTGCTTAACAACCAGTACCCTCTGTGATAAATATAATTTCTTTTTTTTTATCATAAGAAGTTTCGGAGGCGACCTGTATTCAGGAGACCTGTGCGGACACGTACTGGTATCGACGCGGAAGGGTGATGCCGTCCAGTAGTCTTGTTTTATTACTCAGAGCCGGTATCGGACCTTGGAGTCCGATTTTAAAAAACAATAGAATTTCAGCTGTTAGCAACATTTTCTGCACTAAAATGCAATAATCTCATTAAAAATCGACTAAATTGAGTGTTTGGACTTTCAGACATTTTCATGTGAAAATCGGCTCTTAAGACCTCGGACCCCGGCGACCGATGCGGCACCTCACCTGTTAGTTACTGTTTTGCTAAAAAAAAAGGGATTTTTAGGTACGCTGAAAACTGAGTATATTCTTTTTAATTTCACTTACCTAATATGAAATATATAGTAAGGGAAAGTATTGCGATCGTGAAAAATTTCGACTTCCGGTTTTCAACGGAAATACACGTTTTGGTGTCCCCTGAGTCCAAATAACCAAGTCCCACAAAATGGTCTGCGTGTGAACAGTTTCTGAGGTAGAGGTTTTTCTCTTTACAATTTCTCAAAAACAACATTATGAATTCGATTAAACTCATTTTTTAAATTTTAAATTATTTCCTGGTTCATACCAGATTGTGGGTTGATATCTAATATCTGATGCCGTCATCAGACCTTAATCGTTTAAAATATTTAAAAAAATAAATAAAGTAAATATAGAATCAGTTATTTATGAACATTAGGCAAATTTTCCGTAAAGTTTAAATTAAATTAAAACGTTGAAAATAGTTTTTACTAGTTGCTAGATCCGGGTCTTTCATATCCGATGCATCTCGAACCTCTTGCCTCTCTACTTTCTCAAAAATTAAAAACAATTTTGGCCAAACAAAATGGTGACGCAGATTATTATGCAACAAGGATTCGAATAGAAAGCATGGGACGAATAGATAAATTTATTAGACCGGATACAGTTGGATTGTCGGAATAAATTTGAATAAAGAATGTTTCTTGCACTACCGTTGACGAAACTTCCAGGGAATTCGACAGATCAATGGCTGATACATTAGAATAGAAATTCGCGGAATATTTTATCGAAATAGCTCGGATTTATCTCGACGTACCAACGCCATACGTCATCACGCAAGTTACTGCACAGTCATCCAATACCTGAATTAACTATTTACGGAACAAAAGCAGAAAAATTTAATATTTTATTTCTTTGATAATCACCTGTGATTATGTCTTCATTGCATCGGAAATGAAAAAAGTGGATTTAAGCATACGCGAACATTGGCGTATAACAGACTTAAACGATTGTGGCCCCTTTCGTTAGAAATAATATTATTCCAAATTAGCGATGACGCTACCTTGGTTCGTCTAACATATATGTGACATTTTCGGAGATAATGAAATTTTCCAGTTTCTCCTTTAAGACAAGCCCCCCCACAAAACAAGTTTAAACTTCACCTACATATATTTGAGTAAATTTTTTATTGATCGCGCATACGTGACAGTCTTTTAATAAATTTCATTAAAAAAATCAAAGCAAATATTTTTTCCTTATAAATGTTGTATGATATTAAGAGAGGAGCCTCTTCGTAACCAACCTGGCCAGGAGATTAAAGGAAGAATAAATGGTTACGAGTTTATGGCTTTATGGAAACTCATGGTTAATTACCACACTCTCTTCAAGGAGGGGCAAAGTAGATTCATTTCCAACAAACTCTTTATGGTTTTCATTGTCATTTCCTTCAGGCAATACTTGCTTATGGCCACTTGAATACCTAAAATCCTGCAAAGATTGTACTTCTAGTGAAGAACTATAGCTGCTCATACTGCAGGTATTTAGACCAGATGATTTGTCGAGTCCTTCTGGGTGTTTAATAAACTTGTCTAGAGAACTTGCACTCTCTCCTTTATTCTTATTTACCAACTTCTTTGCCTTATTATTTCCAGTACTTTTGCAGTAACTGAACCACAAAAAAACTTCTTCATCACTATCTCACTAAGGCATAACAGCAGAAATAGTGGAATAAATAGTATGCAAGTGTAAAACAGAAAGAAGGAGAAGGTACCGAAGACTTTGCTGTAAGTCTTAAAAATTTGGGTGATTCCTTGTAAATTTGCAAATTTTAGCTCCTTTTTCGGTATTAAATTCAATTATTAAAAATATCCTCAAATGTGGCCTATTACCTAAATATAATATAATATGTTTTTTTACAATTAATTTTCATAAATTGTATTAAAAAAAAATGGAATTAAAAAGAAAAGGAGCATTTTTTATTTCTCTGTTATGTTGCAGTTTTTATTGTATTATTTAATTGGTGGTAATTTTAATTGTACTATGTATTTGGTAATATTAATTGTATTTTTTTTTCAATGGTAATAATAATTGTATATATTAGAAAAAAAAGCATATATAAAGCTGAATCTCATTTTTGTATTATTAAGAAAGCAGAAATGTCGTACATTAATTTCATCAATTGTTTTATGTTTATTAAAGAAGAAAGGAGTTGTATGATGTTATGTGAGGAACCGCTTTGAAACCAACCTGGCCTAGAGGTTGAAATAGGCCTAAAGGAAGAATAAAACGTTACGAGTTTATAGCTAACAAATTGTTCATTTTTGTTTTATATCATCCTTATTCATCTTAGTAATATAACAATATAATTGGTATGTATTAAACCAATGTCATGTATAGAAATAAGGCCAGAATTGACAAATTTCATTATTGACATAAAAAGTATTAGAACTTCAAATCTCTACTCGTTTTCGTTAAAGTAGAGGTAACAATAGAAATTACCTGCTTAGTCAAGCCTAAACGAAAGAACTAGATTTGTCAATAATATTTTACAGTAAAATTTTCCCTTCAGATATAGATTCATACCAATAAATTGTAAAAAAAAAAACAGATAATTGCATCCTTTGCATGAGATGCTAAAAAAAAAAAAAAAAAAAAAAAAAAAAAAAAAAAAAAAAAAAATGCACTGAACGCTTTAACAAAATCGTAGAACAGGACTAATACAGGAAATTTTCTAAACTTTAAACTTCATTAAAAAAAAAGTAATTTATAATAATAATAAATTAGTATTTAGCATTCATTGACGTATTTTATTCGCTTCTAGATTTCTTGGGCTTTAAATACTCCGAAAGAACAGAAATTTTATTCTAATCAGATATTTGTAAAAAAATTAAATTTTTAAATAGGTGAACTAAACTTGGACACAAATCTGAAATACATTTGATAAAAATAATTGACTGAGTTGTAGTAAGATTAATTAGCTGAATGAGGATGTCAACCCGTGTGACAAAAAAGAAAATAAAACCCATGAAGGTTCTTGGGTTCAGTGGTGGATAAGTATGAACAGTTCCTAGGTTAGCAGTCGTGCAATGTGATTAACCTTTTCAAAAAAAAAATTTAAATAAAAATTACCCAGTTTAGACAGACTGGGTATCCCCAAGGAGACCCTTCCAATCCCAGGGTTCATCCGGGAAGAATCCAGAAGCTTCGATTAAATTATCACTTGTATTTGTGTGACGTAAAATCAAAGCTGGCCGATTAACTGAATTAAAGATAAATTAAATGAAGTATGTAAGTAAGAAGAAAATAAAAATATGTCGATATTCCACTTATCTGTAATCTACATAATATGGATCTAATATTAAAAAAAATGGAACAGGGTTAAATGAACTTATTATTGTAATCAATGAAAGGATATAAGCAAAAAATACTTCTGCTGACCTTCCATTACCAAAGAAAAACTGAAAGAAAAAAATACCAGGCTGCCACAGATAAAACAACCGTCATGTTGAGAAAATGGAAAATGTCAGAATATATAATTAAGCTAAGAGAGAAAAAGAAGTTTTTTTCCCCCTCCAAGATGCAAAAAACCACAAAGCTGTCTTGGCCAAATAAATATTAAACCATTTAATTTAGGGGGTTAAATTTCCTATTTTAATCCATTTCCGTTAAGAATCTCAACTGCGGAGGAAATTAATTTTTAAGTAAATAAGTGGAACAGAAAAAAAATAAAGAAAGGTGCCACCGAAAATAATTAATGCAGGGACGTCGAGGAAAACAATTTCACCCCCTGAGGGTCGCCATGACAACGCCCTCCACCTGCACCCTAACGCGATCCCCCCCCCCCCCCCCCGACGATAATGCCTCTGTTTCATTTACATTGACCAGGGGGTGTCATGTCTGAATGACAATGGCCCCTCTGTCTCCTGGTTCCCTAATGGTATCGTGTCCATCCTCTGCAGTAAAAGGTCTGATCTGGTGGAACGGGCAGCTGAACAATGGTCTGTGTTACATGAGGAGTACGATCAACAATGAAGAATACGAAATAAAAGAATGAAAGGAAAGAGAGGTCTTAAATGATTGTTTAAGATAATAAATCACATTTTTTGTGTTGATTTTTAAGATCAAAACGATCATTCCCAGGTTGATTTAACTCTCTAACTACTGAGGGAAGTCTTGTTATTCATGCGGAAGGTTAAATAAGTTTAGTAACTCTACTCCCACTCCGATAAGTCAGATTTGGCAACGATTTTTCTGAAAAATCGAAGAAAGAGAGATGGACGTAAATTCATAGGGATTTATTTGAAAGAACATCAGTTTCTGTATGAACTATGCAGATGAGATAATCTTCAATGATGAGGACACTGCAGACATTTCTTGATAACGGAAGAAAGTCATGTATCCACAGAATACGGAATTGCGTCATCAAGTATGGTCGGTCATGGAATCAAGGAGAGGTTCTGAAAAATGTCCAGCATTAATAAATATCTTTATTCCACTAGTAAATAGCTACTTATTTCATGCAACGGAGACGTATGGAGGATTTTAACTGAGAAACGGATCATATCGATGCTCGATTAAGTGCAGTGATAATATCATCCTTAATAACATAAAAAAAATAATAAGAATGCTATTAAATATTGTGATATGTGGTCCAGAAACATGGAAATTATACATATGTTTCATACAATATTTCAAAATCAGTTCGTTAAATACGACTCATATCTAAACTCTCAATTTCTTTAAGATTTATTAACAATAAAATGCATGTAATTATTCAGAATATAAGTAGTATGAAGTGTGATAAGCTCTCAAGCAAACCCGCGAAGTGATAGGTTTCATTAGTTTTTACTTTCACTTACCTATATATGAAATATATATTATAATATTATATATTATAATATGGAAAGAATTGCAATCGTGAAAAATTTCGACTTCCGGTTTTCAACGGAATTACACGTTTTGGGTTCTCCTGAGTCCAAATAATCAAGTCCCTTGAAATGGTCTGTGGGTGTGTGTTAACAGACTAGCTCAAAAACTATAAACCGTACGAACTTGAAATTGGGTATTTAGAAAATTTATATTCCCATGATGTGACAGCAAAACTTTCATCAAAATTGGTCAAACGGAGGGAGTGCTTTATATAGTAAGTTTTTACGTTTTTTTCGATTTTCTCAAAAACTACTCAAACGATTTTGATAAAACTTGGTATTTGATGTATTGATATGCCTGAGATATGACTACAAAAATTTCATCAAAATTTATCAATCGGAGTAGGCACTTTATTTGATAACTTGTTTTACCATTTTTAAGTTTTTTTCTTTTTCGATTTTCTCAAAAATAGCTATAACGATTTTGATTAAACTCGTCAGGTTTAATGAGAATGAAGTATTCTTTAATATCAGGTAAGCTTTATCATTATTAAAATGTTCTGAAGGGGTATAAATGAAGAAGGGGCCTTTTTTGTTTACCTATAAAGTACCTTTGTTTTGGTTTGTATGGAGAAATTATCTGTCCCTCGATTCGCCTAAAGATAAGAAATGGCTAATACACGATTTTACTAAATATTAAATAACATTTAAAAATAAAAATTAATTACTTTAAAATATATATACATATATGATCTAGTTATCCTTATAAATTATTTGAGAATTAAATACTAAGTTTTCTTTGTATTTTAGATGCGAAATAAATTGGATATAAAACTAGATATTTCAATTCTCATTTCTTTATATTACACATTCTGGAATTAAAAGCATTATAAAAGCAATGTTAGATGTTTTTTCAATTGAAGAATAATTTATAAATAAAAATTTTAAAAGAACAAATATTAAAAAAAGAAAATATAAGTAAAAATAATAAAATATGTTCTTATTTGGCCTTAAAAAATTATTAGGCGTCAATTTTCCTTTCGCGTTCACTTCCGAAGGGTACAGTGTATAGCTTAAGTGCACTTAAACATTTTTATTTTTTCTATAAGTATTAAATTTTACAATTACTTTAAAGTTATTGTGATTGGTATATTTTTTTATTAACGTTATGAACAAGAATTTTTTTAAAAAATGCTTCAATTATTGAACAGTATAAGTAATATTTTTCAACAACGATTTAAATAGCAATGTTTGAGTGTTCCAATGAATCCTCCGATCTCTTATATATTCAGACTAACATTTAAGGCTCACCGAGCCGATTGAGAAATAAATATTTACAATATAATAAAATTATATTTATCTTATTTTTATAAAAAACAGATTCTTGTATTTGGGTATTTTACGGATGGAATATAATGAGTAAATTTGTCTGTGAGGGAATAAGAGTAGAATCTATTCATGAGGTTGATGAGAATGAATAGGAAGCGGCTTCTGGTGGATCGGGGATTGAGTGAGGGGGGGGGCCTAAGAGGATTAACCTCCCCCCTCATGCAAAAAAATCCCCCCTCCTAAAATTTGTTTCCCTAACTATAAAATCATTATTAAATTTCAACAAAGCGATCGGATCAGTATTAAGCTTCAAAATTATGAATAATTATTCCTAATTTTGTAACCAAATATAAGTAATTAATGAGATAAATAGAATGTTTATTTGAGAAAGTTATTCCAGATACTTTACAGATTTTGGAAGATAGTTCTCCAGTTCAGAGATAGTATCTACATTGATTGTTAATATAAAAAAAAAAAAAACAACTTTTTTTTTAAGAATTTGGTTTCTATGTAGAGTTCGACAAATTTGTAGTCACATTTTTAAGAATTATTTTAAGGATTTTATTAATTTTAGTTAGTTTTGAAATTTCTTAATACTTATTATGTACAGATCTAATAGTATGAATAAAAAACAATAAAATTGTAATTTTAAAATATGATCCTTTTGAAAAATTTAATAAATTATGTAACTAGTTTGCCTTTCGATATGATTTGTTCTCCTTATAACTATTTACCTATATTGATCATAACGTTTCTCTAGTTTGCACAATACGTTTTTCTAGTGTATTTATTTTTATCCTTATTTTAACATTTAATTTTTTTGTTGTATTTATTGTGTTGTTTGCTAGAGGATTCTGTTTACAACCTTAAAACTATTTTTTATAGTTGATATATTAATTATATATAAGCTGATATACATTGTCCAAGATAGTAGCAGCATATTATGCTTTTTAAATAAATAAGGATTAAAAACATGACAAACAATTCATGCACGTTATACACTATACATTTTATGTTTTGAAATTTTCGAATCATTTAGCAAAAATTATTGATTTTTTAAATTATTTATTTAATAGTAATATAATTTTCAAAGATGATTTACTTAAGAAAAAAAAAGGTTCGCCTTTTATTTGTTATGGTAATAGACGAAATTGAATACAAATCAAGTAGACAAAAAAATCAGTTACAAGTTTTTGAATCTAAATGGAGGACCAAGAAGCTCATTTTAATAAACAATTTTAGTAGAAACCTTGCTAAGAATTTTTTCTATGGCCACTTGAACCAGAATTCCACACATAATCCTGTTTGGGCTGCTGCTTTCCAGGGCTTGCCATCTAATGTATGGTCTCCTTTACTGCTGTGTGATCTTTAGCTATTGAGGCATTTATGCTAGCAGAGGTTTTCAAAATGCTAAATATACCATCCATATTAAGTTCCTCATGACAGAGAGATGAGATGTTTCTTTTAAAATTTAAATAAAATTCCATAGGGAGCTGAAAATATATTACCATGAAAAGCAGCCAAATGTCAGAATGGGCTTCGTGATACATTTTAAACCATTCATGAAAAACTATTTTATATTTAGTTTTGTAACAGAAATATAAATACTGAATAATCAATATATATTATAAAGCAAAGTGTACAATGTGCGTGCAGAAAAGGCTCAAAAACGACTACATCTACTATATGGAAGTTTATGTCGTCGTATTGCCCTATTGCCCCTAACGATGAAGAAGGTTTCAGTTTTCATTTTAACTGTGTAATGTTGAAGGGACAAGGGATGTAATTTTAAGCCTCTCGCTACATGTAATTAGCCCCTCTAATAAGCCCAGGCGAGTTAATGAATGGAAAAATTTAGTTCGACATTTGGAAGCCAGGAACGCTAGCTAAGCTCAATTCATAAGGTTATCGTTCGTTAGTTCGCTTTGTTATGGTTTTAGCTTCAGCTGTTTTTTTTAAATTACACGAGATTATGTATAAATTATTATTTTTTCCTTTTTATTTTTAAATCAGGTCATTACATCTCTGCAATGAATTGAAATTAAAAACAAAACCAACCTTCCTAAGCGCATTAAGTTTTACAGAAGAGGAAAGAATTGGTCGAAACATTGCCTTTAATCAATATACAGTATAAGAGTAAATTTACAACAAAAGAAAAATTGCTTATTAGTGTAGTGAGCGAATAAAAACTAACATTGAATAAAAGATATAACCCAATGGAATATACATCGAAAATAAAGTGTTCATATAGTATTTCTGTTTAATAGTTCTGTTCTGTTCGTAAATGTTCAACCGAATTCGAAAAAGGAGAAGTTACTTGATAAGGATTCGGTATCGTCATGAGAATGGTCTCAATGGAATCAGAATATAGAAACCATAAGAAATGGTACGTACCAGTATATATTTGCTGCCAAAATAATTTTTCTTATATATGGGCGGACTCTGAGGTTTCTAAACTTACCAATAATACTAAACTGAAGTTTCAGGATGGTAAAAATTTTGTTTTAATCATGATTAATTTTTGTCTATTTTTCTGTAATTTAAAGTTATTCATTTTAAAGTTATTCTTTCATTCCACCTATTCCACAGGTCCCTGAGCGAAGCCGGGCCCCACAGCTAGTATATTATAAATTAGGCTATCCCTTAATTATTATGTTGTAACATTTACGTGGGTTAAACAATTTTTATTCAAAGAAAAATAACAAATATCAATGCCACACAAATTATGATAACACTAGTATTAGACAGGTCACAAAAATTATCACTTTGTAACACAGAAATAATCAAATGACTGATCTTCACGACCGAGACTAACTCTCCAGTCCATTGCTCCTTAAATAGAGTCGTAAAGGGAACCGTGTAGAACCAGACGCAGAAGGTACACGAACATAGTTGTCACAAACGCGTGCTATGACAGTTTCTTCCAATTGCTAGTTTATTCCAATAATTCTAAACCATATTTTTTTTTTTTTTTTGTTTAACGTTACAGTATAAATAATTAAGAAATTATTATTTCTCAAAGCTATTTTTTTGTCGGTACGCCATAACTTCCTTAATACCTCTTCAAATTTCATGAATGAGGCATCATTGTAAAGCTTTCCTTAACCCCTATACCGGAAAAATATACAAATCACTCATTTCACTTTCGATTTTTTCGATTGCGAGTTATAAGCGGAGAACCGCGGTTTTAGTAACAGATGTTTCTAAATGGTGTCAATCTTTTTAGGTTTTCCAGGAGAACATTTTCGGCAATATACATTTTTTCGATTAACCCCTTCGTTTCCGAGTTGTAAGCGAAAAACTGAAAATTCTTAGCAAAAAATGGACGCAGGGCTTTTTCGAAGGTGTCATTTTTTTCAGTTTGTCGAGACGAACATTTTTGGTTATATACACTTTGTTTATTGTCGCCATCGTTTGCGAGTTACAAGCAAAAACATGAGATTTCAGTCAATAGAAACAGCGCACACGCTTTCCGCGAAACCGATACGCGTAGTTGGAAGAGTATTTTAAAAAAAAAAAAAAGGAGGGAGTCTTTGTGACAAATTCAATAGAATAGAAGTTTTAAATTTATATGTAAATAGGTGGGAAAAAAATCAAGTAGAGTCCTACACTAAATCATACACAATTTTAAGTATGTGGCGTTTTCCACGGTGCGGTCTTTCAGTGACATCTATGTCTGTGTAAACCTAACCCACCAACAAAGTATCACAGATGACCATATCGTAACTTCAAATATAGTGTTCAAAGAGATCCTGTAAATACTATGAAATAGGTACCTTAAACTCATGTTTCAAAAAAGTAATAATCTACAATTTAAACATATATTTTTTTACTTCAACCCTCAACCTGTGCGTTATGGGCATAGTACATACTTGTTACAGGCATTAATACGCTCTATGCGATACTAAATAAACGGTGTGTACTTGAATTAAGTGGGATTTAATTAAGTAGATTAGAGTGCAAATGCTTTGCACGCGCCAGCTAGTCAAAACATTATTCTGAATTGCAGGGCCACATGTGGTGTAGTGGTTAGCATGACAACCTACTATACTAAAGGTCGCAAGTTCGCGTCCCGAGGTGGCCCTAGGATTTTTTAATGGGAGTAAAAAATCCTTAGCTATGTCGTCCCTTAGTTCTCGTTAAAGATCCCTATCCTAATTATACCTGGATAGGCATAATTTAGGACTTCCACTGTAGCATCGTCACATTAGCCTTAGCAGTATAAAAGGGCGTTAAATAAACAAAAAAAACGTATTCTGAACTGCATCGAAAAATGTATAATGTTATATAATACAATAAATTTAGAAGCGGTTGGCTTTGCACGGTGTCGAAAGAAAATATTAAGTTAAGAAATAAAAATCTTATATGTGAATGGTTGCTTCATTGTTCCTGATTTATAATATAGAGCTGTTATTTCTATTTCAAGAGAAAATACTATTTATTTATTTTTATTTTTATATATAGGGGAAGTAAATTTTTATAAGCTCAATCGGTCCAAACAAGGTAGAATAAATCGAAGGGATAAGTATTTGAATAAATATAAAGGGAAAAGAGAGTGGTGAAAAGGTCATGCTTTGAATTTCATGAATCTCTTCCGGCGAACTCGGCCAAGCTACTAGGAGGGCATTGAGTGGGAATAACCCGAGCCGGAGGGCGACTCGAGTGCTGGAGCCTAGGGTCCACTTCTACCACCGACATCAAATGGCTTTCTGCTCTGCCACGTTAATGTCCTCATACGAGTTGGAAAGAGTGTTTTTTTTTCTTTGTGACAATTTCAATAGAATAGAATGTTTAAATTTATATGGAATAGGCGGGGGAAAAAATCAAGTAGAATTTCTCGTCTAAACTCCTACACAATTCTAATTCTTCCTGAAAAATCTAAATTGATTTATAGCATTTTAAATAGAAAATAAATAGATACAAACTTTTACGTAAATCTAAGAAATATAAATCAACGATTTGGGCTGATTCGAACTGAAAACTCTCTAACTCGCTCTGAGGTCGAATCCCCGAATAGATTATTATCATTTGCTTGTTTTGGATAGAGATCAAATTTATATTTGAAGTGCTACATTTTTAATAGTCCTCACTCTCTTACGTGTCGTTAACCCTGAGTGGACGAGTGAATGTATTCCCAAATGATTTTACACAGCAATACGTCATTGATAGTTTAAAATATAAATTAAAGTGTTAAGCTTTAAAAAAAGTAATTTAAATAGACGAGAATATACTCCAATACCATAAAACAAATCTAGGTAATTGATCGAAGAAATTAATCAATTAAAAAAAAAAATTCAATCTAAACTATTGAACATCAAAATAAACAAAAGTCAACTAAAAGACAACTTATTCTTATCCATTAGCTTAGTTAATTCTGGACATATTTTTTTTCTCTTCCATTTTGTCTCTAAAAGAATAGTGTTTATTTAAATTATTTATATAAACTCATTGTACAATATTTTTAGACCAATTTTTTTTTGCATTGTTCTGAGAAAAGACAGCAGGAGAACTGAAGAGAAATTATTAAACAGACAGAGAATGTTGAAGTATACCTGGGAGGATCGTATTTAAAAATTATTGCAAAAGTAAAAAATATATTCTAAAAATTTTAAAGAAGTGTTCATTCTTTATAGAACGAATTGGATACTCTAATTGATACTTTATACTTGAATTAATAAAATTGTGAACTAACATTTCTATAATTTAGCTTTAAAACCCAGCATGTATTTTCAAAATAATTTATTTTGTTATAATCATTAGTTATATTATTTCTCAAAGCCTTTTTTTTTTTTTTTCGGTACGCCTTAACTTCCTTAATACTTCATCAAATTTCATGAATGAGGCATCATTTTAAAGCTTTCCTTAACCGCTACACCTGAAAAATTTACGAATAACTCATTTTGCCTTGGAATGCAAGTTATAAACACAAAAACCGCGGTTTATTGCGAGAATTGCAAAATGGTCTTAGAGGTTTCTAAATGGTTACAGTCTTTTCAGGTTTTCAAGAGCATGTTTGGTTATATACATTTTTTCGATCAACCCCATCGTTTGCGAGTTATAAGCGAAAAACTACAATTCTCAGCGTATATTTCAAATGGTCGCCGGGCTTTTTCGAAAGTGTCATTTTTTCTATTTTTCGAGACGAACATTTTTGGTTATATACACTTTTCCGATTCTCGCCTCGTTTAACATTGCGATTGCAGTCAATAGAATTATTGACATCTATGCCTGTGTAAAACAAACCCACAAAGATGACCATATCGTAACTTCAAACAGCGTTCAAGCGTTCAAAGAGATCCTGTAAATACTATGTAAATATGTAAATATTTACCTTAAACTTATGTTTAAAAAAATCTGGTGCGTGCGCGCAACACACAACTTTCACTTACCAACTTACTTAGATTAGAAATTGACGTGTTTTGCTAAATATCATTTCCCAATGTCACACATTTTTCTACATTCATATCTTATTTTTGTTAATCGTTAAAGCCGTTTTTGAGTAAATAAAAAACCCCCTGAAAATGATACAAAATTTATTAAGTAAAGTCCCCCCTTCGGTTGATCAATTTTGATGAAATGTTGGCTATCACATACTTGGCATATACATACATCAAATACCCAGTTTGATCAAAATCTTTAAAGCCGTTTTTGAGTAAATAAAAAAAACACTTGAAAATGATACAAAATGTATTAAGTAAAGTCCCCCCTCCGGTTAATCAATTTTGATAAAATTTTAACAGTCATATCTCGGGCATATACATACATCAAATACCCAGTTTGATCAAAATCGTTAATGCCGATTTAGAATAAATAAAAAAAAAAACGTGAAAATATTACAAAATTTACTAAGTAAAGTCCCCCGTCCGGTTAATCAATTTTGATGAAATTTTTACAGTCATATCTAGGGCATATTAATATATTAAATACTCAGTTTAATCAAAATCGTTAGAGCCGTTTTTGAGAAAATCGAAAAAAACCTAAAAAGTTATTAAGTAAAGTACCCCCTCCCTTTAAGTAATTTTGATGAAATTTATGCTGTCACATCGCGGGCATATACCTACACTAAATACCCAATTTCAGGATCGCACGGTTTATAGTTTTTGAGCTAGTCTGTTCACACACACACACACACACACACACACACACACACACACACACACACACACACACACACACACACACACACACACACACACACAGACCATTTCGCGGGACTTGGTCATTTCGACTCAGGGGACCCCAAAACGTGTATTTCTGCTGAAAACCGGAAGTCGAAATTTTTCACGATCGCAATACTTCCACTTACTATATGTTTCATATATAGGTAAGTGAAAGTAAAAAATTAATAATTTACAATTTAAATACATTTATTCTTTACTTCAACCCTCGCCTATGCCCATGACGCACTAAATACGCTCTATACGATACTAAATATACGGTGTGTAGTTGAATTAAGTTGGATTAAGTAGGTTAAAGTGCTAATACTTTGCACGGGTCAGCTATATTTATTTATTAGACTTAATCTTTAATAGAGAAAACGAGTGTTTTGTTTTATTTGGTTTTTCTATTTTGTTTTTCTTAAGGTGTAAACATTGCTATATGTTTATATTGATTCAGATATTTAAAAAATAAATTCATTTTTTCGTTCACCTGTTTCATAAAACTATTTATGGATTAGAGACTGATTTTATTATTATGAATTAACTAATTACTTCATGCTCGCTAACTCATTGCTTCAAAGCTACGAGGGAAACAATTATTATAACGAATGACAATAATTGTAAAATCATTATGTGGATGACAACTGCCCAAAATCGGGGCCAGGTGCTGAGGGCATTGTATGCAAATGAGGACCTCACCGGGAGAGGAGTCCTGGCGCCTCGGCCACATCTGTCCGCATAGCTCACCGCCACCTGCCATCATATCCCCATTATCCGCTAATGCTACTTGGATATTGGCGATAAACTGTATAAATTATGGAAGCAGGAGTCGTGAAATATCCATTTTTGATGTCAACCGCGGCCTAAGTTAGCCTAAGCTTCCTACCATCAATGTAAGACTTCACTTTCACAAAGACAATAAGATAGCTAACGAAATAAAGGTAAATAATTGAAAGAATAAAGATGATAGTGTAGTGTGGCAAAGAGTCATTTTGCATCCCATGGTGCCTTTGACCGCTAAGCTTCAAATATTTAACGCTTTTTCTCGCTCATTATCGACTTATGCGGCACAGGTTAGGGGATCGGAAGAATTTGTAGAGGTTGAAAAGGTATTAAGGTTCTTTATAAGGAAATTGTTTGCTTTGCCACCATTTACTCCATTTATATCTTGCACCTCGAAACTAGCTTAGATTCGATTTATTTCTATACATTGTCCTTATGAAGTAGATACTTACGCAAGGTTTTAAGTATGGATTTATCTAGGTTCCCTCGATTAGTTGCCGAAGAGGTTATTAAAAAAAAAAAAATTCTGGGCTCATAATTGGAAGGTTTTGGCTGAGAAAGCTCGTATCTCCATTAGTTTTGTTGAGGATGAGAGAGTGTGGCTTTTTATCTAAATTTGAAAGAACAATTGAGGCCTTGAGGCTGGGTTTTAAACATGAGTTGATAGAAAGACCTGTCGTGGCCCATCGATATAATATTTATAATATTATAGACTTCAATGTCAAACCTGCTGACTTGACTGCTGGTGCAAAAAATCATATCGCCCTCAGCGAGATACATCTAATATTTAAACTAAGGGGCAAATTATTAAATTTAAATTTTAAACCATTTAATAGCTCAGCACCCAGCACTCAGGATGAGTGTACACTATGTAATTATAGAGTTAAAGAGGACATTTATCATTTTCTAGCTGTGTGCCCAATACTTGCCCCCTATCGTCTCGCAGTTTTTGGAGAAAGAGTTTTATCATTTGAAATCATAATTGAACTACTTAATAGTAAAAATTGCTTTCTTCTAATTACGTACTCAAAAACTGCTTGGAATTATAGAAAACTAATCAGTAATGAGTTCCCCTAGAAGCTTAATTTAATTTTAATTTTTAATTACTTTCCTATTTATTAATTTCCTATACAAATGTAATTTAGACGAATTTTATTTTGAATAGTAATATGTTTCTTTTAATTACTCAAATTTGATTTAATTTTAGTGTTTGTTGTTTCAAAATTATCATTCTTTTTGTAACTAAAATCCGGCAGACGGTTCCCATGCCTTAATTGTTTTTTATATCTACATATACATTGATTAATTTTGTATTTTTTTTTAAATAATCTTATTAATATATATAGAATAAAGATGATCCAGTACGAGTACATGAAAGAATAACTTTTAAAAAAGACCAAAAAAACAGAATACTAACGTTCAATCTATACCTCATCACAGAAAGGTAAGGAGGTTAAGATGGGCGGGACTGAACTCGGGAAGGGAGCCCCTAAACAACAAGAATGGCATCTTCAACAGGCAAAGGAAAACGCGTGAGGCCAAAAAGTAGATAAGCTGATAAAATAAATGAAGATGCTGCTCAGTAGTAGATTATAAAGCACATATTCTAAATATTAATAGCGATCAAGAGATCTAGCCTATGCGGCTAAAAATCTAAAAAGGTCTACAAGAAAAACATTTATTTTAACCTTGATTTATTGAAACCTCTTGTGTATGTATGTGTATGTGTATTGTAGAATGAACTTGTATTTAATGATATACCTACTGATGATATATGTGATGTATATGTATCAGATATTAATATGTAATATGTTAGTATATAATCACATATGATGATATATTTATTACTAATTTATGCAGGGACGGGTATTCATATTAGCCTCAATTAACCATGTTTCATGTTCAGAAATAATAGTTGTTCGTGTTTCTTAAGATATCGCTCAAGTTCGATACATTGAACAAAAAATCATAATAAAACAATCGATAGTGATAGTGATGTTCATTAGACATTCGCCATTCCTGTCAAGATTATCTTTATTCAAATCCAAATTCAGGTCCAAATTTATTTATATTTTAATCGTATCATTAATTTTTGTTCTTTTTTAAATACAGTAACACCAATTTTTCTCACATTCTATCCATTTTTTTTTTATATCAAATAATTTTAACCTAATACAGTTCACATTTTTTCAAAGCTACAAAATTGATCGAAACTCAATCAATTTTTTGATCAAACAATAGTAAAGGTATTTTTACAAGGTATATTTTCAAATATGAGGATAGCCTTGCGGTTATTTGTAACTAAAACTTATAATAATGAAAAAAAAAAAAACAACTAATTTTATTAGTAGGCACTGATCTACATAGACATACTATTCATAGACATGTTATAAAATTAAAAAGCAACCCACACCCAAAAATCTACAGGTAAACCTTTCTTTGGTATTATGAGGAAACGAAAACTATTAATATTTTATCTGTTCATTACAACAATTACTTTGAGTGCAGGTTAATAAAAGCGTTTAAGCCCCTAAAAGCTGTTAAATATAAAGCACAACGATAAAGATTCAAAAAGTGTTTGCGAAGCTTGAAAACTTGGCAACGAAAAGAGGAGTCTTAATCCACCGCAATCCTTTCTTAGCAAGCTAAGCCATTTAACGGAACTTACTTAAGGGAACTAACAACAAAAGGATAATGAATTAATTATAACTGTTCTTCGCCCGTAGAAGTTGCTGGGGAACTTTTTTTTTTTAATTTTAAAAACTTTGTTTCCTTTCAGGGAAGAACTGTCAGCGGAGAGGTATTAAATAATTTTGAACATAAGGTTTAAGATAAAGATAGCTTCGGTATGGAAATAATATTATTCAAACTATATTACTTACTAATTGGGTTTTGATTTCTTATATATTAATTTGTGAGCCCCTCGTACTAACCTGAAACAAAATAGTATAATATAGTCTATAAAAAATAAAAATAAATGTTAACATGTTAAGGATAATTTTTAATAAATCCACGCAGTAACAGAATTTAAAAATTTATTAATTATTTTCTATACTGTTTTAGGCATTGGATATCCTGCATGGATTTTTGATATACATATTAATATTTTTTTTATTGGGAAATTTTATTAAGGGTCTAAGGTGAAATCGATCAGCAACCTTTGGGTAGGGAGAACTATCTGGGGCTCACCCAGCCTCTGTAAAGTTTTTTAATTATATAATAAATTAAGGAGGAAAACAGTTTCGGATGAGCGTGGTCATGGTCAGATAACGTCCTCGGAGGACCGTTGATTAAGAAACGACGCTTCCTTATAAAGCAATGATTGATTCAAGAACCACTATGGGTTATAGTGTTTGTTTTTTTTTTAATCAACTTCTCACAAAAGATACCTGTAATCATTGTATAAGATACTGCTTCATTTAAGTTGGGATCACTATACTCACTTGAATACTTGTGTCCCAACTAGTGTAAGGAACATGGATTCTAATTTCCAAGACACACACATACCACTGAAGCCAACCCTTAAGACTTTAAGGAATTCCTCCGACAGGAACTAGCGGTGATGGAGGGACTGTCGACTGGGGCACTTCCCCTTCAGCACCTATCAAACTTCGTCCTTCCTCGCGAGGGGTTACAGTTAGCCCCATTCTCCCCCCTCACCCCCACACTCAGATACAATATCCGCCTTTTATCATTTTGCTTCTCAAAATCTGTGAATCTTTCTGATAATAAGAAGGTTCTGATAATATTTCAGCGTATTCCTTGCGTCTGTCTTGTGCTAGTCTGAAATTATGATTTTAAGCAAGAAAAATACCTAAGACTCAACCCTTCAACATCACACAAACCTTATGCACTGTTTCCATTGATTTCCTTCTCCCTACTACTTCGTCTAGAGACCTTCTTCAGCCTTAGAAACATAACATATTTCATAAAGCAATCAACGAGCAATTCGAGGTTCAAAGAAGAAAAAAGAGAACTCATTTACTTGGTGAGTAAGTATATTATATTATAAGTAATATTAAATGTTTTATTAAAATTCTTTTTAGAAGATATATTCGAAAGTTTAGACCGTTTGTTTGTAATTTTTTTCAGAAATAGTAATTTATAGCAATCGAAGGCTACTACAGGTGGATGGCGTATGAAATATGTCCCATAACGCCTTCAGTAATGATTTAGTAAGGTTTACAAGGCAATACATACATGGAGGGGGAAATTAAACCAAAATGTGAGTAGGATCCATTTTTCTTTTTAATGCTCCCGGTTATTGCTTTGTTAAATATTATAACTCATCTGATTTTCCTTATTTATTTATCATTTTAATAAAATAAAATCACAAAGTTTTAATAGGAACACTTAACTCTTGGCCTATAATAATTCAACAGGAAAAAATTCCATTTAGTACATACATTACATACAATTCTTGAAACTGCAAAGATCAAAACATCGACATAGAGAAAGTGTCTTTGCCATTGGGCTTCATAACCCAACAACTATGTAACGTCATACAATCCCATTATTTGCTTAAATGGGACATAGAGATATTATTTAGAGGAGCCAATTAGAAAATGAGACTTCACACTGTAAAATCAAGTTGGGAATACGAAAAAAGTATGCATAAGAAAAAGAATTTTGTCACTAACAAGAGGCTGGGGCATTTGCAACCTCGTCACGTGCTAATAGCGCCGGTGAGAACTAAAATCTTAACTGAGTGAAGGATAATGGTTTCTCTAACGTTGGTTAAATGTCGATTTAATCAATCCACATTCAACACTCACTTAAGACCAGTACATACGTCCACATCTTAATTGGTTTACAATCACACACAACGTCTCAACCATTAGAGGATCAAACAACAAAACATTAATAAACACAGCATCAATCATGACATCGTTGAAGACACATCCTGTGCAACGCCCGTGAGCACAATCGATTTAAAACAGAGGCCAGGAAGTGAAGATAGGAGCGGCAGTGTTAATGTTGCCATTAGAACCAATGATGGGAGGGGCCGCGGCTTCGATTCCCCATCATCCGCTTTTACAGGCACTTAGCCCTCCGCCAGCTGTGCGCTATCCGCTATGTTCCGATTCGCCGAATGAATTGAAAAGGGGGGGGAGGAGTAGAGGGGACTCAGGCTTGTTTCATAATTCGAGAAAGAAGGTATAATGCGCAGAGTCGAGCAGTTTTCCAAACATGGAAAATGTTTGGTTCAGAAAAAGAAGTAAAAGTAATCTCTACCTTCCCCACCCTGGATGCTCTATCGTGCTCTATCTTAGAACTTGCTCTAAGTTCTTTATACTTCTACAATGACTAGTTTCAAAACTAAAAAGTGAGATATGGTTACATTGATATTCATAGGACCGAGGACAAGCAAACCTTATTTGAATCTAAACCATTTGGAAATCGCTTCTTCTAGTTCTGGCTGCTAGCTTCTGAAAAGCGACTTCTTCTGGAAACTGATGTACCAAATTATATTCCACGGTGTCTGGCAGTACTAGTTTTTAAACTTCCCATATAATTCTTTCGTCGTTTTTCCCCCAGAATAGGTGGTGGTGATATGTATATACGAGAAGCTTGGTAGTAAGAAAGAGTAGGGATCCTAAAAGTTGGAATCGTGCTCTGAAATTCCATTTACATCAAAAAGTGATCACAATCGTATTCCAATCTTTAATGGACATTTCAAAACGAGATTAATTATTATTAATTTAATTTGAAAATATGTAAACAAAGAAATTTTCTGCATTTTCGTTAACAAACTGAAAATTTTGAATTTTCCCATAAGATTCTTACATACTATAAACACATGTCGTTTAAAACGAAATGAGAAAATAATACCTTCTTGGCTTTATTTCTTCATTTTAAATAGCGAAATGGTTGTATCTGGAAAATCACTACATCAACTACCATTTTTGAAGGATTTTAATTTATTATTTTTTCAAAGTTCAGGCACAAAGGCACTAAGTACAGTGGAGTACTATTTGATGTACTCACAAAAGTGAAAGATTACAAAAAAATTGAAAAGCATTTTACCAATTGGACGTCTTTCCAATTGGAAAAACAATTTTACAGAAAGGAGAAGGGTGTTATGAATATGGGCTTAAAGAGCGAAACGTTCATTTGGCGATAAAAATATATTATTGGGACTACCATTTGGATTACAATTGACACAATAAACTATTAATATGCAATAATATTATTGTGACATGGTTTATTGGTTTTGGTCCAGAAGTTCTTAAAACACCAAAATATCCAGATACCAATGTAATATAAATATTTCAGACTCCAATGTAATTTAATGTTTGAGATGTTACTTAATATCATAGTTCAGACACCAATGTAATAACATATTTCATACACCAACTTAAAATCATAGTCGAGACATATTTCAGACACCAACGCTGAGATCCTCAAAATAAAAAATAATAAAATAATGGGCACTTCTTCGCCAAACATAGAAATTAACTGAAAGAAAAAAGAATGAACGGTACGGTACGGTACATCCACTCGGTACCACAGTTCTTACGGGAATGGCTAATATGGTGGGTACCATAGGTAGCGACACCATTACTATTTTAAATTCAAACTACCCGCGCAAACAGCCGCCTTGCGCAAAAAGGGCTCAAATGATCTCTTCGCGACTCCAGACGGACGTAATCGAAGCGAAAAAACTCGTTACACATCCCCCTCCAGCGCGTAAGTCCGTCAGGATTGTCGAAATAATTTAAGTTTTGAAGGATGCCATAAACCTACTAACTTCCCACTATGATCCCTTAACTTACACGATCCGCCGGCAGTAACCGAAACAACCGTATAAGGGCCTTCATATTTGAGGTTAAGTTTAGCTGCAAGTTTATCAGCCGCCGAAGATAGCTGAAAAGTCATCTTTAACACTTGATCTCCCGGACTGAAACGATCTTTCCTACGTCTCAAATTATAACGCCTACTCTGAGTTAGACTCGCTTTAAGAGAATTTTCCTCTGCAACGTGATGTACTTCAGGTAATTTGCTTAATTTAGCAGCCCAAGAAGCCTGTTCTTCTTCGCGAGCTACCAGGATATCCCCTTGTGGAGCTTGGTGTAAAGGCCTTAGCTCTCTACCAAAATTCAAGAAGGCAGGGCTGAACTTTGTTGAGTCTTGAACGGAAGAATTCATTGCAAATTGTATCTCCCCTAATTTCTCGTCCCAGCGTTGGTGTCTTTTCCCGAGATACGTGACGATTAGCTGCTTTATATTACGATTTGCTCGCTCTGTGGGATTTGCCTGTGAGTGATATAAAGGTGTAGTCTCTCTCTTAATACCGAACTCCTTAGCTACTTCATTTACAAGATTACTAACAAAGTTCTTTGCATTATCGGTAATTAACTTCTGAGGTGCCCCATACCTATATAATATTCGGGATTTCAATTTCGATACAATAACTGAAGAGGTAGCTTTTCTAATCGGACACAATTCCACCCATCGGCTAAATAAATCAACGAAAACTAAAAGATAAACATTGCCTTTTGAACTTCGAGGGAAGGGACCCATAATGTCGACTGACACAATTTCCCAAGGCTGCTTGTTATAGCGAGGGTACATTAATCCGCGAGGTGGTGTATTACTGGGTTTGACTTTCTGGCATAATTCGCATTGTCTGACATATTGGCTTATATCGCGATATAGTCCAGGCCAGTAATATAATCTGCTAACCCTAGCAACAGTTTTATCTATACCCAGGTGGCCCGACTGCGGAAGATCATGATTATCATAAATTATAGATCTACGCAAATGTCTAGGAACAACAACTTTCCATTCCTCACTGGGGTCCTCAAGCTCTCCCTTCAAAGGGTTCTTGCGATGATATAATAATTGTCCGTCCTTTACCAACCATCCGGGATGAAATTCTGGAGACTTTTTGACTCGGTAAAATTTCTGATTATACCATTCGTCGGACGTTATGGAGGATTCCGAAGACGAAATCTCACCGGAAGAAGAACCATGATCGGGATTAGAAGATAAAACGGTTATTGCGGCAATTCTGGATAAAGCATCGGCCACTGTATTCAGTTTGCCCTTACGGTATTCTACTTTGTAATTGTATGGTTGTAAACGAAGAGCCCATCTAGCCAAACGGCCCGAAGGGTTTTTCAAATTCAGTAACCACTTAAGACTTGCATGGTCAGTTATAACGGTAAACGGATATCCCTCCAAGTAATGCCGATTCTTTTCGATACCAAACAGAACTGCGAGACATTCCTTCTCGGTCACGGTATAATTTCTTTCAGCTGGACTGAGAGTGCGGGAGCAAAAAGCGATGACCCTTTCTTCACCATCTTGTATTTGAGTTAAGACCGCTCCCAGACCTGTATCACTGGCATCGGTCTGTAATTGAAAAGGCTGCTCAAAATCTGGTCTGGCTAATATTGGTGCTTCAGTCAGAGCTGACTTGAGAGCATTGAAAGAGGCTTCCTGCTCTTCTGTCCATACCCATTTAGCTTTACGTTTAAGCAAGGATGTAAGTGGAGAGACAACTGACGAGAAATCTTTTATAAAACGACGATACCATCCTGCCATTCCAAGGAACCTTCTAAGTTGCCCAACATTAGTAGGAGGAGGAATCGAAGTTACGGAACTGACCTTGTCTGGATCAACACTCATGCCATCACTATTAATTAGATATCCCAAGTACCTAACTTCATTACATCCAAATTCACATTTTTCGGGGTTGATGCGCAAACCTGAAGCTTTAAGTCGACGGAATACTTCCTTAAGCATATCTAAATGCAATTCAAAAGTTGGCGTACAAATCAAAATATCGTCAAGGAATACTACTACGTATGGGTAGAGTTCGGGCCCAAATATTGAATCTGCTAACCTCTGAAAGGTTGCAGGTGAATTAGTTAGTCCAAACGGCATAACTTTAAATCTAAATAACCCTCTTCCGGGAACTGTAAATGCAGTAATGTCTTTACTGGATTCGTCCGCTAGTGGAACTTGCAAAAATGCCTGCTTGAGGTCGAATTTGGTCAGATATCTGGCTTGTCGAAGTCCGTCCAAAAGAGAAGTCATATTTGGCATGGGATAGGAATCTTTTCGAGTAACTTCATTTACTTTACGAAAATCTATACAAAAACGGTAGCCCGATCCCTTGCGAACCATGACTACAGGAGATGACCATGGGGATTGGCAAGGCTCCACTAAGCCTTCTTCCAACATCCGATCTAGCTCTCGGTATATTGCCTCAAGCACTTTGGGCGAGTAGTGATAGGAGCGTTGTTTGATAGGTTGAGCGCCATTAACGTCTATCTTATGGCTTATCCGCGTTGTTAATCCCGGAGAATCTTGAAGAGTTAGCAAACCTTCACTAACTACCCTATCCAGATCCAACCTTTCTGTGGAATTAAGTGAATTAATACCGCAAAGATTGGATGTTTCATTTCCCGAAAATTGAAACTCTTGACGAAACGAGAATTTATGGTTAGGATCATCTTGAAACCACCATGTTGCTTCACGAAGGTTCGTGCACATATTAGAGTTAACTATAAAATCTAACCCAAACAAGAACATAAATGGAAGCGTTGTTAAAACATATAGTATTGTGTCATACGGCCTATCTCCAACGGTAATTGGAATGGAGAACCTTTTATCCACAATACTAGTACTTCCATTAGCGACACAAATATTAAACTTAGGAATTTCCTCTACGACATACCCAAGCTGAAAGAGAATTTTAATCCCTTCTGGTCCAACGAATGAGGTCGTGGAACCAGGGTCAAATAGTGCCGAGTAAGGCAAGCTTCTTTGGCATTGTTTTCCTATTTGGAAAACAATGTAAAGCTGTTTAGGTAACGATAAGGGACAAAGAGGTGCGGTAGAATTTTCTAAAGAATTCGAGACGAAACAAGGAGAAACGAGATCATACTTAGAGGTACACATAGATGTTCGATAAGGAACAGTAATAGTTGAATTGATGTTTGGTGGGTCAGCTAAAACCATGGGAATAGGAATGACCCTTACTTCCGATTCCCTTGCCCATTTCCCGGAGTACATTTAGGACAGGCATGAATGGAAACTCCTGGGTTACCGCAACGATAACAGAACAACTTAAGAGGCTGCGAACACCTAGAATATACATGAGGTCCACCGCAATTCCAGCAATTTAATTTCGGAGCTGGCTGTAGCTCTTTTGGAGCGTTTTTATTGACAATAGGTCCAGGACTATTTCTGGATTGTACCTTATTCGATGGGAATAACCGTTCCATACAACCAACTGATTCCGTTTTCATTTGTTCTAATTCACGATTGTCATTGGATTTGTCGGTAGCAGTGTCTGTTTCTTTTGACATTGAGGAACCCGAAGGTGAAACACTAAAGATTCCCGATATTTGTTCTTTCTCATAATTCGAGTTATTGCCGTGTCTAGTTGTATTGGGATTTGTAAATCGGGTTTTCCCTTTTGCATTAGACTTTTCGGATCGGCCTTCTTGAGCCATCATCTCGAAGACTCTAGAACGTTCCGTAACAAAATTTATCAAGTCCTCATAAGAAGGAATTTCAGTTGACTTTATTCGTTCTTCAAACGCTTTTCTAGTACCGGGGTCTAAATTTGTGAGGGCTAAATGAAGTTTGATGAAATCCCCCATGTCTTCAATACCTAAAGCCGATAACGCAGAAAAATTATTTTCATGCTCAGATAAAAATCTTTGCAAGTTACTAGCTGAAGAGTTGTTTAAGGGAGTAAAATCCATCACCCTCTTTATATAAAATCTGGCGAGTCGCCTTTTATTTTGATATCTAGAGACTAATGCATCATAAGCTAGGGAATAATTAGCTTCGTCTAGTGCGAACCCTGAGATAAGGGACAGAGCTTCCCCGCGTAAGCTACTTCGTAAATAATGAAATTTCCTAATGGTCGATAAAGAATTTTCTCTATGAACCATAGAGTCAAAAAGAGAATAAAATCCACTCCATTCTTCTAATTTCCCCGAGAATAACGGTAAATCAATTTTCGGTAGCTCCTGAGGTACAGGATAAATAGGGGTAAGCAAAATCTCAGGTTTCTTTTCAGGAGGATTGCACGCTTTTATCAATTTATAATAATTGGCTTTAGTGGTATCAACTAAATCATTGAATGAGTTTTGCACTGCGGAGGTTTCAATCTTGTCCTTTTTATCCGTCACAGTTGCATTATATTCCCGTATTTTGGACTGAATATTCTCAAAACGCGACTCATAATTGACTAGCCTATCGTAAACTGGTTTAAAATCTACTACGGTATTGACAGTCAAAGAGTTCGATTTGGTGAAAATGTTCTGGACTGCGGCAAATATGTCCTCCCGCTCTGATATTAAAACGTCGGGAACACCCATGGTAGCAAAAGAAACAAAATGTCAAGAAAAAATTAAAATAAATGTATGAACTAGCACTCTGAAAAAACGATAACAAGAGAAATTTGAAACTGTTTAAATTAAACAGGCAATTAAAATAATATTTTTTTTTTTTTTTAAATGAAAAATATTAAATAGAAAAGATAATGAAAATTAAATTGAACTCGGGTAAGCTTCCTTTACAAACCCAAAAGGCATCAAACTAGTGCCTTAACAGAAATTTTTTTTTTCTTACCAAAACAAAAGTTTTAAATTAAAAACAAAAGATATAAATTAATGAAACAAATATTAACTATTCCTAAATTCTAATTAAGATAAATCTTAATTCATAAGTTAGAGTCTTAAAAAAAAGAAAACTAAAACTATTTCTTACATAAAAGAAAATAGTATCTCTGTTATCAAAAGTTATTTTTAAAATTATAAAACAAAAATTAAATTCCTTATTATAATAACAATTCTTATTAAAAAAATAATAGAATCCAAATTATCAAATTAAAGTAAATTAATAAAGGTAAATGAAATCTTAATTTGAAAGTTTTGAAATTATCTTTTGAAATTCAATTCAAATAAAATAATCTACATTTAAATTCCAATACTGTTTGTGAAAACATTATTTTTCCTTAGAACAATATATTTTGAGCATTCAATCAATGAAAAAAAAAAATATTTTGTTAAAAAGATATAAGTAATTGGAAAAAAAAAAATTAAAACCATGTAAAAATATTTGTTAAAAGGCTTACGTAATATACAATAAAATCTTTAAAGAAAATTTAAGTAATTGCCTTTCTTCGAAAATGTTATTTCGTTGAAAATAATATTCTTACGATATTGAAAGGGAAATCAGTAAATAACAAAAGTATCGTAAGTTAAACATAGCTTTAACTTCGTTCTTGTTATTGTTATTGATTTAGCTCAAACGTAAGTATAAACTAATACTCTCAATTTAAACAAAGTGCTCAAACAATATAAACTTGTACTCTCTCGTACTATGTATTAGCTTAAAATTAATTTAATATTAATAAAGCTATTAATTAATAAATCTTCAAGACGACACTTATCTTGGAGTTTTCCTTAGTCCCTGTTCGGGCGCCATTAATTTGTGTGACATGGTTTATTGGTTTTGGTCCAGAAGTTCTTAAAACACCAAAATATCCAGATACCAATGTAATATAAATATTTCAGACTCCAATGTAATTTAATGTTTGAGATGTTACTTAATATCATAGTTCAGACACCAATGTAATAACATATTTCATACACCAACTTAAAATCATAGTCGAGACATATTTCAGACACCAACGCTGAGATCCTCAAAATAAAAAATAATAAAATAATGGGCACTTCTTCGCCAAACATAGAAATTAACTGAAAGAAAAAAGAAGGAACGGTGCGGTACGGTACATCCACTCGGTACCACAGTTCTTACGGGAATGGCTAATATGGTGGGTACCATAGGTAGCGACACCATTACTATTTTAAATTCAAACTACCCGCGCAAACAGCCGCCTTGCGCAAAAAGGGCTCAAATGATCTCTTCGCGACTCCAGACGGACGTAATCGAAGCGAAAAAACTCGTTACATTATAATATGCAAGGAGTTTGAATGGTGAATGGATATCCGGGTTAGAAGACAACAAATCAAACATTTCAAATCGGCATGGACCAGATTAGAGATTGCGTAAGTGCTGTCTCACACAACTTAATCAGTGTGGAAAGATCGAGAGTTGTACTTGGTAGGGATGAATGATTTTCGGTTGTTCCAATGATCTATCGATGGTTCTTCAAGCGATCGATGGTTTAGATTTCAACGTTTTTTTTATTATTATGACATCATAATTTTTTAATTTAATTAATCTAATCTTAAATTGTGGCCGACCACCAATTTTAAATTATTTTTAAATAATTTATTTTTTGAAGAGAAAAGATTTGGCTCCGCCGGGAGTCGAACCCGGGTCTCCCGCGTTACATGCGAGGATCCCAACCACTACACCACAGAGCCCGGCTCAAGGCAGAGCAAGGCTATCAGTGAAGAGGAAGGATTTCCTCTGCCTTGAGCCGGGCTCTGTGGTGTAGTGGTTGGCATCCTCGCATGTAACGCGGGAGACCGGGTTCGACTCCCGGCGGAGCCAAATCTTTTCTTTTCAAAAAATAAATTATTTAAACATAATTTTTTAAAGTTTACTTGTTGAGAAATCCTCTAATTTTACGAATTATTTATCAAAATAAAGTTAATTTACTGATATGATAAATAATTATTGTCAATCTTCATTGAGGTATTCACTGGAGCAAGTAGTACTTATATCAGAAGCCGGAAAAATGATTACCTCTGAAAACAGACATGTAAATATTCTTTAAACACAACCTTGGGTGATAGAGCGAAATGCTATGCTTTTAATACGCCTTCTAATATTTGTAAATTGTGTATCTGGTTATTTTAACTTGAACCAATTACCATAAGGATCTGCTTTGAGCTTATTTTTAAATTAGATTTCTTTTCGACCAAACCTAACCTCTTCTCTATCAAAAAAGAGAGGCTTTTTTGGTTAATTTTAATATGATGTATCAATCTGATGCATCTTAAACTCTTATATTTGAAAAATAGTTAATTGATTGATAAATTGCATCAAGTCGACGCAATCAATGGTAACTGATCGACAGTCGGTCCTAGTGCTTAGACTTGCTAAAGATGAATGAAAAACGCCCAAATTAGATTTTTATTTAATTATTTAATGCAAATTCAAAATTTCGAATATATTATCAACTATTTAATAGGCATTAATGCCGGGGGTTCTATTGAGGTCTCCATGTTGACGGAATCGTGTAAGAGATATACATCGCTTTGAAATAAGAAATCTCTCTTGCTTATTGTCGGATGAAAGTTTGAAAAGGAAATGATATTTTCGTTTTAGGGGGCAGACCCACGAGATAGGAGTTGGATAATACCCCGAAACTTCGTCCCTCGGGAGGACCACAAAATATTCCGTTCTCGTCCCGATCGACGCCATATCTTTGCTTTAGAAGTTAGAGTTGTATCTTGTTTTAAAGAAGAATGTTTTCGTCTTCAAGGCAGGAGCGGTCGATCTTGTCAATAACAGGCTGATCCGCGTGGAATACCAGTCCACAAAGACAAAATAAAATTTATAATAATTTCCAATTGTATGAATCTGAAAAAGTGTCTAAGTATTGATGTATTTTGATTCCAAGTAAACTATAACTTATCTAATTCTAAGATTATAAATTTACTCATATGTTCAAGATATTTTCCTAATGCCGCATTTCTTTTGTTGGCTCGTTGTGGTGATGTTAGAGGGGAGATGGTTGCCACATCCCGAACATCAGACAGAACAGACAACTCGTGGGTAGGCGTTGGTATTCCGATCCGCGGCGGTGAACACGGAACATCCTTCAAGAGCAGCCCTCGAGGTGAATGTTGAGGGAAGGCGTGAAGACCCGGATCCCGAGGGACCCAGAGGGCCGCCGATGATACATCTCAATAGCTCAGGCAACTCATTCGTTATCTCCTCCCGTTTCTAGGTGTGTGGGGGGGGGGCTGTAACAACAGCGATCAGTTACCCTCCTCTTCGCGGTTCCCTATCTACGGTCGGCGTTATAGGGGGGAAAATTACTGCTGTCAAGTGGTTGTGGGAAGGAGTAACACGTTTAAATGGGTATCGATCTTTCATACTTTTGTGGGTATTATTGATATTAGTTGAAATAAAGGCAAGAACTTTTTATTTTTTTGTACACCATAACTTTCCTGATAGGTACTTGATATATTCGATTGATTTATCATTTTAAGATTTCTTTTCCCTCCCGTCTGGAAAAATAGTCGGTACCCCTAGAGAACCTCGCGAGACGAAATATCAAGAAAACAAAACTTTATAAGCGCACAATTGATAAAAATATCAATTAATGCAATACATGCGAAATAAAAAGTTTCCGTTACCATATAAAATGATAAATAAATCATGAAAATAGGATGTCTCCTTCTATAAATAGCTGTCTCATCATATCTCAGACGAATAATTATATCACTGCTGAAATAATATCGATTTGTCTATAAACACTTACCTTTTCCATACATTCTTAATCTGCTACGATTTTTCCCGGTAATTCAATCACACTAAAGTTACGAGACTGTTTTTTGAAAATTTGTATTTTTGCAGATTCGCTGCTTTACCGTGTACCCGACGAAATTATTTCGCGATTACTTGTAGAGGCATGGTCACTAACGACATACCTTATGACTAGGATGCTGAAAAGAAGCTGGATGAGACATCCCCTCACTTAAATATCAATCATAAATCATTTCCTCACGCCTATCGTACAATTGTTACGTTTCTAGACAGAATTTTCAGTAGTTGTCAGTATTTCTACAGATTTGAATTAATACATAATAATATTTAAAAAAAAAAGATAAATAAACTTAAAGGTTCTTTGTAAAATAAATTTTAATTGAGATTACCAAAATTTTACATTTTGACAAACTTTTCGATTTTGCTAATTAATGTAAGTTGTTAAAAAATAAATTAATGCATGCCTTAGGGAGAATCGAAAGCACTAAAATATCATGTTAGCCGAAAACATCAGTTAGAACTATGTAGAAATAAGGATGCTCCAGCTTATTTAATGTACATAATACTTCACGGTTGTAACTTCACAATTGAAAAACTTTCTAAATTTCATTCCCGTCAACCACAGAATTAAGCAAATCATTAATTAAGATAACGTTAACAGAAATATTGAATACATACTGCAAAGGAAACAGCAATCTTCACCGCTTCGGATAACACTGGCAAAGAACTAGACAGACTGAAACAGTTTATACAGACGAACCGAATAAATACAAGAAAGAAAAAAAAAAATAAACAGTGGTAGGGATTCTCCAGGTGCACTAAGGAGTGTGCCAAGCTCTTATACGGTACAAAACAAAAACGATAAAAAAAAAAAATAAAAAAGGGTTTAAAGAGAAAGGACAACTACTTCTTATTTTAAAAATGAATCGTTGCTTATATTCAAAGAGGCACCTGCCTCAGGTGTTGTGAAACGGGATATCACCTGCTCGCTGTTGGTGAAACCTGCTTCTCAGGAATCTTTTACAAGTTCATTAAATCAAAACCCATTATAAAAACATAAACTGATATCAAATTAATTTATAATTAATCCTATTACTTATAATAAATTAAGTTTAATGGTGTTGGACTTTTACTAGGAATATTGAAAATTATCAATCAATATTAAAGATCTAAAACATTGATTAATTTTTGGAGAACTTTTAATATATAAAAAATTATAATAATTTTTTTGTTCTATGAAAACTTAATATTCATTCGGACTAATTTAAAATAAACTTTTATTTCTTTTTGGGTTATCATGTATTCAATATACATATGTATATGTACAACTTATCTCAAAAATGTATGCGTAAATTAATTATTGGAATTGTGAAGTTAGTATGGCAGTGACAGGAAATTATATATTTATTCAAGTCTAACCACTGATGTAAACATAAAAGTTTTTTCATAGATTCAATATAAAGGTGAAAATTTCGAAACTATTTTATTTTTATAAAATCTTATAATATAACAAAGAAATTCTTTTCATCACATGTAATTAGTCACATCTTACTGATTATACATTTTTATTCAAATATTTGAATGACTTAAAGGATACTAAGAAACCAGCGAAGTCTTACACAATTAATTTTTCTAAGTAATGTAGTTCCTCTTTTTAACTTCCATAAATACTGTATACAATAGATTATTGATCAAACTAACAGCAAATCAAGCAAAGTTAAAGACACATAAATAAAACAGTCTGAAATAGGGGTCTTTTTGAACTGTATTATTACAACATTAAACTAATGTCAAACTAGTCATCAACAAGTCATATATGTTAAAAAAATATATGAGTGAACACAATAAGAGATAAAATAATTAATTATTGCCCTTAATTTTGTCGAAAACAATGAATAACCTCTTTTTCTCATCAATTGCAGAAAAATACCTAACCTTAACATCTCTCATAAATACATATTTATGGCAACGTCAAAGCGACCCCTTGCCCGCCGATTTAACGAAAACTGTTAATTTTTGGCTAAAAATACAGAATGGGCTTCGATTCCCACGAAGTTATAACACAACTCAAAATCCATAAAAGCCAACTTTTTCTCGCTCAAATCAACTCCCATTTTTTTCTCTTAATTCATACAAGCCCAAGCTAGAATTAACGAATCGATAGTATTTTCACATTTTCATGATCCGACACCATGATGCATCCCTCATTGTTCCATGTTATAAACCTTTGGCTTATTTATTTTGGAAAATAAAGATGAAGTCCTTCGTTGATGACCATAGCTGTTTTTCGCCCCCCCCCCCTAAACAAAGATGAAGTCCATTTTTAATAGGCTTAAAAATAATGTGGGATATTAGTTTGAGGCTAAAGGATCGTATTTTTAGCCATAAAAGGTGGTTTTATTACTGATATGAATGTTTATACAACATGATTTTTTATTTATCTTGATTCGTTCACTTACATTTTCATTTCATTCAATTATTACAGAAGAAGTATATAAAATTGTAAATATAAATACCTAATATTTGAAAAAGGAATAATCTACGTTAAAAACTTGCGTTTAAAATACGACTTTTCTGCCGGCACTCCAAGAAAATCATCATTCTCAGATCTCATTTTAATTGCGAAACAAAGTAAGTAAGAGAGAGAAAGGGATACAAAAATGTTAGAACTGAAACAGTGTGCATTTTCAAAATATTTTTTCTCCTCTGAGGGCTCATATATAAATATAAATATCAATAAAACATTTCTTCTATAATGACATTATTGAATGACAGAAAAAAAATTGTGTACCAATTTATTTTTGACGCTCGAGATCTCCTGGAACATCAAGTCTTGAGTAAGTATAGTATGACAATCTTATTTCTGTGTCATAATATTCGAGTATTCATTGCTATGAAAAAGAACCTTAGCGAAATGTGATACTGGTTCATTAGTTATTCAGCCATCAGTCTAAGTGAAACGCGAATAACGATCGTATTCTTCTCGGACTAAATCTGATTGATCATGGCAATTCGTCAAGAGGGGTTGAATTTTTTTTTCTTTTACTTTTTTGCTCCGATACTGAATCGAAAAGGAGAGGGTGGCGACGGAGTGATTGGGGTAGAGGCGGCTTTGAGAGCTCCATTTTTCAAGTTTGTGAAAAGGCCTTCTCCGGTACCGTCCGGCATAAGAAAGGCTGGGAAAGTTCTGAGAGAGATTATCCTTGAGGGAAGCCAGCACGGCTCCGCACTGTTCTGTGCTATGTTCTTTATATTCAAGGGACTAAAATCTGTAGAAAAAAAGGTATACATACATTTATGAGACTAAGTAAATAATAACTTACGACAATTGTAGAAAAAAATTGGAAGTATTCCATATTTCAGTAAAAATTTACTAATACTAAATAAATTCATTAATTAAAAACGATGCCTGAACAATTTTTAATTTATGCATTAGTTTTATATCCGTATCCCAGAGATAAACGATGCCATGTCTATCTTTTATTGAATTAAATTAAACACTACAGATTTAAATACCAAGTTAAATGCTTTGGTAAAGTAGTTTTATCTTACTTATAAACATTGCATTATGAACGTTTTTTTTACATTTAATTGATGCATATATATATATACCGATCTATTGAATAGAACACCAAATGAATATCTTATATGCAATAGGACCCCCATTATGGTCTGGCCACACATGTCCGCACCGGATCCGCACCGTAGCATTAATATAGGTTATGTTCAGAATATTTTTCATTTAACTTACATATTACCTTTAGTTATGCCTAAAGTGGCCTTTGTCTGACATGTGTGGCCTGAACTTTAGGCATAACTAAAGTTAATATGTTAAGTTAAATTAAAAATTTTCTGAACATAACCTATATTAATGCTACGATGCGGATCCGGTGCGGACATGTGTGGCCAGACCTTTATCCGGGGCTCTATTAAACGGGGTTCCGATTAACCTTGGTTCCGAGCAGCCAATTTTTTTTTAAAGCTGTTTTTAATTTTTATGCTATTTATTTTGTATGTATAAGATTTACTTAAAAAAATGAATACGTTAATAATTTAACAATTACACAATGGATAATTATCTAGTTCTTAGAAATTATGAAGTAAAATAATAAATGAAAAACACGACAAGCTGAGATATTTCCGGTAACTATTACTCCGATTCATATTTTAGAAACGATATTGTTTTCAAGTCTTCCAAGGAAACTCTTACTCTGGCCTGTTTGAATATAAAACAAAATATTCTCAGTTGTGATTTAGTCTCCATTTAAATACGAACTAACAGACACTAACATTTAACGCTTTAACAGATATTAACCATTATAGATCGGATAGAAATGAACAGTGTGAAAGTGTTGCAACCATTGTTTGCTGAGATTCGGCGAGAAACTGTTCGTTATATTTCCGATTTCGTATCTTCGTCGGCCCTAATATCGTGTCCTCGGAAAACAATAAAGAACTCTACATTAGATATAGATGAAGCTGTCAATAGCCGTGCGTAGTGTCAGTGATTCATTGAAAAATACGCTGAAAGGAGTTCGTTTGTTATTTTTGTTCGTTTGCTGTTTGTAAATAAAAGTGATTTTCTGCAGTTTTTTTTATTAATCTTCTTACCTATCACATTGTCAATAAAATGTTGTAATTCGATTATTCGTGGACCCATCATTAGCCCGGAAGGGGGTTCTACTGCATATATAATATCTAGAGATCGCAGGGTCTCTTCATTTCATCGACCACAATTTAGTATAACATTTGCGCTATGATCCTCTTATACCTCATTAGGTAATTTTTTTCTATCCATCCAACTTTAAGGTTTTTAATTGCTGTTTTTTTTTTTTTTTTTCGAATGACAGAGCTTCGACAGTCGACCCACATCTGTAAAGAAGTCGTGTACCTGAATTCCTTTTTTAATGGTTGCTCTCTTTTTTTTTCAATGATAGAACTTTAACATAGCATTTTCCCTCTACGAATTTAAATAATTATTTCTAGTCATGATTAATTAAGAAAAGTGCACCCTCATAAATTTTGCATGAATAGCCTCAGTGTTTACAGATCATTAATATTGAGGTTTCAGGAACTCGGATGGGGATATTTCCATACCGGTTTCGGCGCTCATAGGGAAGATCCAATTCCTGACGTTACAAACCCTCCCATGTTGGAGCATGTTTGCCTTGCTATCCTGGGTAATACCTAATCAATTCTACATCAAACTTGTTGGAGTTTGATGGTGCGCTCCAGAGGTCATTGAGTCGAGAACTTTCCCTGGGTCAACAGAAAGTTGTATTGACTACTTGCAACTTCTCTGCACCATTTGCCTTCGAAATACAAATAATAACGCATACAAAGCCTTTATATATATTTATATTTGATTTTTTTTTACTTTTTTATTAGAACTTTTTTAATTACTGAAAAATATTCCAACAGGAATCTTGTATAGGTCGTATTGGTAAAATGTAAAGATTGATTAATAAAAATTTTAATGAGCAAGATAAAAAAAAGTTAAAGATGTATTTTTAAGCGGGCGCGTCTTGAATTCAAGAGTCTGATATTCAATTAATACATACACAGATTTTAAACGTTGGCCTTAGGTTATTGTATAATACAATACACTTTAAACACATTAAAGAAGGGCTAAGGAGTAAAAAAATATTTAAGCCTTTTATTTGTCGGTACGCCATAACTTCCTTAATACTTTATCAAATTTCATGAATGAGGCATAATTTTAAAGCTTTCCTTAACCGCTACACCGGAAAAATATAGAAAGCACTCATTTTGCCTTCGATTGCGAGTTATAAGCGAACAACTGCAATTGTTTCCGAAAATTTCAAAATGGTCGCAGGACTTTTTCGAAGATTTTCATTTTGTCGAGACGGACATTTTTGGAACTGGAACACTTTTTCGACTGCCGCCGTCGTTTGCGAGTTACAAGCAAAAACATGGGATTTCAGTCAATAGAATCAGCGCACTCGCTTTCCGCGAAACCGTTTCAAAAAAATGAATAATCTACAATTAGGTTAGACATTAAGCTAGAACAAAGTAGGTTAGAGTACGAATGCTTCGCACAGGTCAACTAGTATCTTAATAGAAACCTGTCAAGATGAAACTATATTTTAAAAATCCCCGGTGGTCGGAACACTAATACTAATATTAAAATAAATAAAAATTTCAAAAAAGTTAAAAAAAAAATGATTGTCTGAATTGCATTCTCGAAAATTAAAATAGCTTGAAAATTCTCCAATTTCATTATTTCACCTATCATACATTTTCCTTTAAAAAGGAAAAGAGGGGGTGTATTTTTTTTTATTTTTTTATTTTTTTTTTTCAATGTAGGGTAAACTGTACAGGTATTGGCACCCTTAAGACTACATTTCTGTGGTTAAATTTAAAAAAACTTTTTATAAAGGGATCAAATAAAAACTTCCTATAGCTCCTCATTATCTATCCTCATAAAGACTCGAGAGGTTTTTTTGGGTCAAAAGTTCAATAGTTTTACAATATCACAATATTTATTGTTTAAAGTACCAAATCTAGTAATTGGCTCCCTGTGGATTCAATTGTGAAATCTTCCCTATGGTTAGTTTGTGAAAGTCTTACTTCATAGATGACTTAGAGGACCCTTCAAACATTTGACTCATGAATATCTTGTAATAAAATTAGGACTTGTTTACCTATTTCTTTAAGTTAAAGTTGGGGTGCCAATGACTGTATGGTTTACCCTATACAATATATACATATCGAGGGGAATCGAGGTATTGTATGTAAGGCTCAATTAATGGATAAAACGTGTTGAAATTTTTTACTTATTTATTTATTTCGGGTTCTACAACAAAGGTCACATTCCGGTCCTCATCACGGAATTTCTCCAGACTACGCAAGTTGATATTTGAAAATAAAAATATATTGTAACGTGAAACAAAACACAAAACATATGGTTTAGAATAGTTCTAGACTTGTTCTTGAAACAAACTGTCGTAGCACATGTTTGTGACTACGATCTTTGAGTACCGTCTACGCTGGCCTAGAACCTTCCAGGGTGTTCTTCTTACGACTAAATATAAGGAGCGAGGGACTGGAGAGTTAGTCTTGTTCTGAAGCTCAAGCCATATGGTTATTTTGTATTACAGAGTGATAATTTTTGTAACCTGTTTAATTATTTGTGTGGCATTGTAAATTATATTATTTTCGTTGAATAAAAATTGTTTAACCCACATACATGTTGCAATAGAATTATATGAAATTTAATAAAGATAGTGAATGATCAAGAATTTATTTGTTTTGTAACTTTTGTTTCTTACATTTTCTGCGTGCTCCCTTGCGCTCTCCGTCCCCTTCCCCCACAGCGGACGCCCATGAGTGAGAACTGTGTATATAAGCCTGTGTCAATTATTAAAATCCATTAATTATGAATTAATATTTATATCATAACTAGGAGGTCTATATTAACAATAATTGAGGGCTCTGTCTAAGTTATGACTTTACTCCAAAAATGATGACCAAAAATTTTGTATGAATAAATGCAAATTTTTCCTCCACAAATTAAAATTTTAATCAATTCCAGCTTTACGTCCACCCGTCCACATCACGGACCAAGCCAAAGGTAGATGGCTAATGGAAGAGCCGAGCCTAATTTCGTTAGCTCCAAGCCATTGTCTGGACCGGATCCGTTAATAATACGCAAGACCTTGCAGAGGCCCGAGCTACTGAATAAGTAATTTGGGCCCCCCCATCCCTTCGCCCCCCCCCACTGAAGGGTTAAAGATTACCTTGTCATAATTAAGGCTGATAACAAGGGATCCTGCTCTTTGATATTAGAACACGCCACCCGGTAACTGGCAATTAACAGATAGGCCCCTCTTTAAATAAAGGCTGTAATGAACTCTTAAATTTTATGTATACATATTATTATGGACGGAATCAATTCGCGGAGGAAGGGTTTTGATAGCCTTCAGGGCTTTTTGACTTGCAAAATAAGTCCTGAAGAGAAAAGTCTGCTTCTTCTACGGTAGATAATAATAAAAGCATACGACTAAATATGCTACTTTTGAGAGCTTTAACGCATATAATAACATAAGAACGAAAAACTACTGGGAAACGATCCTTTTACCATATGAAATTTACTTCAATTTTTAAGGGCCACAAAACTGATTAATCTTATTTAAAATAATATAACAATATTAATATCTTCTTAAAATAGTGGCGATAATATTTTCGGAAAAATAAAATAATTTATTATAAGTTAAACCGTTAATCTAAATTGTTACAGTATTATCCCATACCCTATCCACTTTCCATTATTCATCTAAATTGTATCCATGTATCCAGTATTAATCAAAATTGTCAAAAAACTACCTTAAGACCTGGACAATAATGACCTTAATGGTCGACTTCTCCTTAAACAAGGAAAAAAGAAAGAAAAATAAACGGTGGAGAAGATGGGATACTGAACCTATATTTGCCACCACCATTAAAAACCATAAGTAAGTTTAACAAAAATAAAAATCTGGTGCGTGCGCGCAACACACAACTTTCACTTACCAACTTACTTAGATTAGAAATTAATGCGTTTTGTTAATTGTCTTTTCTCAAATGAACAGAACGGCTTTAATTATGAATGAATTTATGAATGAATGAATTAAATTATGAACAATGGTTTGTCATCATTGATATTAAAGAACACCTAATCTTCATTAAACATGACGAATTTGATAGAAATCGTTAAAGTCGTTTTTGAGATCATCGAAAAAAAGGTAAAAATTAGAAAAAATTATGAAATAAAGTGCCCGCTCCGTTTGATCAATTTTGATGAAATGTTAGCTATCACATCTTTGGCATATACATCCATCAAATACCCAGTTTGATCAAAATCGTTAAAGCCTTTTTTGAGTGAATAAAAAAAAAAAACACGTGAAAATGATACAAACTTTATTAAGTAAAATCCCCCCTCCGGTTGATCAATTTTGATAAAATTTTTACAGTCATATCTCGGGCGTATAAATAGATCAAATACTTAGTTTAATCAAAATCGTTAGAGCAGTTTTTGACAAAATCGAAAAAAAACTTTAAAAGTTATTAAATAAAGTACCCCCTCCTTTTGAGCAATTTTGATGAAATTTTTGCTGTCACATCGCGGGCATGTACAAACACTAAATACCCAATTTCAGGTTCGCACGGTTTATAGATTTTGAGCTAGTCTGTTCACACACACACACAGACCATTTCGCGGGACTTGGTTAATTGGACTCAGGAGACCCCAAAACGTGTATTTCCGTTGAAAACCGGAAGTCAAAATTTTTCACGATCGCAATACTTCCACTTACTATATATTTCATATATAGGTAAGTGAAAGTAAAAAAGGTTATGTTCATGAGCATAATTTCAGGTTTTTAGTTGCGGTGGCATATGCTACGGCTAGCTGGGAGAGTACAGTCATATCCATTGTACATAACAGCATCCACGTGGAAAGGGGAAAAAAACCTTGGAAAAGTAAAAAAAAAATGGTAAATTGTAAGTTCCTTTAGTTTTCTATTTATTTTGCAACACAATTAGTGTTAATTTATCCCAAAACTTTTTAATACTTTATAATGCATAAGTATTTTGGGTGGGACGGGGGTTGAGTTTATATTTTTCCGGTTTATCCGACTACAACCAATGTCGACACACTGATTTGCAACACACTTATTTATCAAAACTAATCATTTTCATTAAATCCACTTCGAACTCTTTAACGATGAAAAAAAAAATTCAACCGCATTCCTTATCTAACTCGATTTTTTTCGAAAACATCACTTGGACTCCTTTTATTCTAAGCTCCATTCACAGATTTGTATTTTTCAATTTTCGATTAAGTATTGGGATTTTAACATCAAAATTTTGGGATAGCGAGCATTGGATGAGACAATTTTTGAACGGTATCATTCAGTATCCACTCCTAAGGTATCCTAAATTAGTGATTGTGGAATATTAAATTTAAAAGATTAATTCTGAGTTTGAAAAAAATTGTTAAAATACAGGCTGGATTGCATTGATAAGGAAAAAAAATGTGATATGATGGTTTAATCTTTGCAACTATATCAAAATGGAGAAAACGCATTACAGTTGTCGCACTCCAGGTAGAGTTTGGGAACTTAAGTTCTTCTTCTTAATTATTTTTTGTTCTCCTTAGATATCTCCGGCTTCTTCTGATTAGTCTCTTCCAACTTTTTTCTTCTAATTCGTGGGCGTATTATATATAGTTAGTATCCGGAACAGCTGGAGGACTAGAAAGTATGCTAGGGAATCATGGTCCTTGGTGAAAAAAAAAAAAAATATATGTTCTTCAATTTTGGCTCTGCCGTGAAATACTCTAATATTCCATTCCTGTACGGTTAAACTTTCACTTAAGTTACGTTTCTTCTATACAAAAAAAAATCACTTTTGTTGATCACAAGTCAGAGTACAGAGTATAAATAACGAATTATTAATTTAGTTAAATCAGCTGGAGACGGACCTCAATCCTTCATAAAGTGGGCAATTTTATTTAAATATTTAGTAAAGGAGGAAACCTTAAGCAGGAAAACTATGTTATAAAAATATCTGCCATATTTCTATTCCTTCAAAAAATATATTGGGAACTGGAGATATCATATCTTATTTTCAACTGTATACATGTTCAATCGTTCCACAGCAAAAAGTATTTTTTATTGGTCTGTACACTTATAATATTCCGGAGGGGATTTGCATTTTATTTTATTTTCTATTACTATATAATAAACTAAAATTACTATCACTAAGCACATTTTTCAACGATGTCTTGTTCGTGGCATCGACCCTGTTTCCCCTCGGCAAATATAAAATCTGGGAGATAAATTGAGGAAGGGGATGGCCAAAATTAATCATATCTCGGTAGAGGAGAAGGGTGATAAAAATCTTCCCCGATATCTCAATAATCCCTAAGGATATCGATGAAGGCTTCCCACCAAAAGTCAGGAAAATTAAAAACAGCAACAAGGATTATTTATTATTTTCTTTTAATATATTACATTTATAATAATTCCTTTTAATGATATATTAAATATCTTTGTTGGATAACGATTGATATGTGCTTGCAAGCTGGATAGATATAAATGATAGGTAGATAGGTAAAAATAAACAAAAAGAATTTCCATTTAAATGTTTATTTTAAGTTGTTTCTACTATCGGGGCCGTCCAGTAATTTACGTTAAAATAACAGTAGTTCTGTATCCGTCGTAAAGATAATTGACAAGGTGTGTTTATAATTACGAAAAAACAGTCGCTGTACCTGAAATGTTGATTTTTTTTTAAATTAACACGATTTTTGTGTTACATTGTTTTTTTTTAAATTGAATTTTCTGCTTATAAAAAAATATATATTAGAAGAACCAATCATACTAGTTTTTACCCCCGATTATTTTAAATTATACACTTTTATTTTCTATACACAACGAAGCCTGAATAGTATCCCATATTTATGAGGAAGATAACAAGAAAAAGTAAAAAAATACATATACCATATATTTCGCAGAAAGGAAAACTTCTGCGTTTTACTGGGTTTTTTCCATAAAGTTTTATTTATCTGCAAATATGATATGTTTTAAAAAATTAAAACACTGCATGTTACTTTCTCTCTATGTATGGTATAAGCCTAAACTATTTTTTTCTAAAATATTTTTCATTTGCGTCTTTTCCCCAAGCCCTTGTTTTGAGCTTTTTTTTTCGTATAATTAATAAGTTGTGTCTTGAAGCTATTTTTAAAATTTTACTTTTTCAAAGAAACATTCTTTTCCTTTATTTACAATGCTCTAGAATAGCATCGTTAATGTTTTTTTTTCTAAAAAATCACAAGATTATTTTACCATGTTCAATATAAAAAACACCGCTTTACGGGAATCGTAAAATTTAATGATACGCCTCAGCGACATTAAGGGTCCTTCTAGCCTACTATACCACAATCCCCTCTGCTTTCTTTGTTCAAAGCTCAAAGCTCACAAGATAAATAGGCGGAATCACAAAGGAGGTAATCCCGACTCGCGAGAGGATACAGGAGAGATATGAGTAAAGGCCAGAGTAAAGCGGTCGCGGATGACGAGCTAAAGCAGTTACAAAGCACGATGTAAGCCTATTCGGGGACTTGCAAGATGCTTGTGGTACTTAGCAGCTAAGTTGTAAGGAGCCAACTCTTCCATTACCCGATGAGGCCACAAACATGGCAGTACCATGGATGGCCGCATTACCAATTCATGGACCATCGCTGCCGTGGTAGCCGTCTAAATGCCACTTCGCTTCCGTTAGGAGGAGGTCGTCAGTTATCACGTTACCCCTACTAACTTATTTACTAATTCCCGCTAAGTTATTTAGTAATATAGGGAGAGGGGAGTAGGGAAAGCTCAATAAATTCGTGGATTTATGCCACGGCATGGCTCTTTCCTTTCATAGTTAACTTTATGGGAGACATTTAAATCCGATGAATGGGGGTACCTTCACCTCAGAATATACACGAAGTCGTAATGTTAGATGAATAGGAACAACTTTATTTTCTTAATAAAGTTTCTTGGCCCATTGTCCTGGCTAACTGTTATCCAATGAAATAACTAATTGGACAATTTATATGTCCATATTTTCCCCCTATTAGAAAATATTCTCAAGTCGAAATAGTTCCTTTTCATTTCTCAAAAACCGAAAGAAGTGACATTTCAACGCCACATGACCCAGAGAGAGTGAGGAAAATATGTAGCAACTATTGCTACATGGAACGTGCTTTTAATCAGTAACAGTTTATGCTTTTAATTGAATAAGGGATTTTATATAAACATTTAATAGTACATATTTTAATAATCATAATTTTTAATTAAGTCCTTCCATGTCTATTATCCAAGTTATATGAATAGTCTTTACAGAAATTTATTTATACAATCAGCTGCACTATAACCTCAATCTTTCCAGAGAGCTCGTTTGATCAGATCATGACTAATCGTTTAACAACAGCTTCAAAGGATGGAATTCAGTTGGTAAATAAGAAGAAAATAAATAAAAATGCGCTAAGACCTGATCAAATTTTGACTGAGATTCACTTCCATTCCTATGAACTATTGAATATACATGCAATATATATATTTACTCAAACAGGAAGGCTCCTGGGACATCGTTGAGTGCATCTGCGTATTGATCAAAGGTACTTAAAACTCAAGGGAAATGGTTCTTTCACGAGCAGTCTGCATAGTTCGATATTTTCTAGTAAATATCAGGAAATAAAATGATAGGGCAGTTCCGGGGGGGGGGGTTATTAAGTAGAAAAAAAAGTGAATAATGACCTTGAAATTTCGAAAAAAAGTGAAATTAATTTACTGATCTATAACAAAATTTATATATATGAATATAACAACTTTTTTGTATTTTTTATCAATAAATAAGCGGAGTGTTTTTATGCTTATTTGTGATGTTTTTTTTCTACCGGCCAATACTCCCACAAATTTTTGTTTAGGACCACTACCGCACAAACGTTTTATGCTAATGTCTATCCATTAACCCTAAAGATTAGGGTTACAGAATTTGAATTTTTGCAAAATTGTCCATGGAGATTAACTTCAATTTCTATGACATTACTATTGAATAGGTTTTTGTTTAACGAGCGTCATTGCACAAAATTTAGAAAAACTAAAAAATCTTCTGAAACCTAGGCCAAAAATGTAACTTGTATTTAACGTGAAGAGAAGTCAGTAAAGACGCCCTAGAACAAGATGTGGTTACATCTATTTTCAATAATCACTAAAATAAAATAAAAAGTCGATCACGCCCTAAAAGCCCCCGCTATAAAACCCAGTTAAATTATGACATTGAATCATCGAAACTTATATTTTCGTGTCTTATGCTTTATGGAAAGGATGTGAAATCATTCTTCAGCGCCCACCAAAGCCCGTCAATAATGAAATGTATATTTTGTAATCGTGGGGAATTAAGATAATTATATTTAAGACTGGTAACAATAATTTACTTGTCACTGCTTTACAATAGGCAAAAGGAGTGGGAGAACGGATTAGACTTAACATCAAAGAGCGCGTTATGCCGATAGAACGAAATCACCACTTCCTACCAAGCTGATTTATTCTTCTCTGGGCTTAACGTAAAACTCAACTTTCCGAAATAACAGAATTGGGTTTTACAACAGACCTCGAAGAGTTATGGACTAATTACGCCATTTTTGGAAGTTTTGGAACAGGTAAGAGAGCTTGTTAACAGACGTGAATTGAAAAATTTCGTTACTTTCTTCATAAAAACATCTAAAAAGTTCAGCGAAGGGTAAAGGAATCCGAAAGGGTGGGGAGCAGTGCGGGAGGCGAGGAGGGGCGAGGGCCTGGAAGAAAACCGAACGGGGGAGGGTTCCTCCCGCGTGGGGAGTGTAATGAATTCCGAAGACTTGGGGTGAGCTCCGGGGGTTGGGATAATGTTATACCACGGCTTCCTAACCGGACCCCGCCGCTGTTTGTCCAAGGAACCGAATTACCATCGTGGAGCCTCCGGATTACCGGGAGTTTTGGCCGTTTTGTGAAAATGCGGAGAAATCGACAAAAGGCGGCTTCGCTGATCTGTTCAAGATCAATGATACATATGGCAAATTCTACAAGGAATCCTCGACGAGCTTGTGCTCTGAATACAGAATAGCTTCTGTCACAACGCTCCCTCTTTTTATAGAAAAAAAACACAGCTGAATGATGTATGCATTTTCGATTCCTACCTACATTTTGACTATATTCATATTTTGCCGCGCAATCTGGGAAATGTTCGTATAATAATGATAAAACGTAGTATCGCACGTCGGCAAGAAGATAGCAACAATCAAAAAATTAGATTTTTTTTTTTATAATCATAGTTTTCAATTGCATTTTCAATTTTGCTATGCACCTACAAACAGTGCAACTTGGGAAAATAGTTTTTGATCACAAATGGTCAATCTTAGTTAGTATCGGGCAGTAACTATCACAACTAAAAAATAGCCTTCTATTGCGTTGCTCTCCATGAAAGAATATGTTGAACCGCGCCGTAAGAGAAAGGAGCTATTAATACTATTGCGAGCATATTCTGGCATTCTAAGGTTTGTCATCCTGATTCCACGGTAAGCATAACTCAAAATTGATATATTTTGAGTTGAAGACATCTTCTTCCCGACTTGCGATATAATTACGAAATAATTATGAGATTTCAGAAAGAAAAACTCAAGTCTCCCCCATTCAGGTAAATAATAACCATCCCTAACCAGGCTTAGTTTCGTCAATTCAGTCATCGTAAGTATTAAGAACAAAAAAAGAAATCAGCAAAAAAAAAAAAAAAAAAAAATGTACACGAGCGTAGAGAGAGAGAGAGAGAAAGAGAAAAACAGATTTGAAGGGGAAAATTCTGGGTACCCTTTTCAAGCTAATATACCTCTAAGGTTAAAATAACATTAACCATACGAAATAGTCCATGCGTTTGAAATAATGTAAAACAGATTAAACTGTTAAAAAAAAATTATTTAGTACGGGAGAGCGGGATTGGTTGGCAACACTTTTCACTTTTTTGATTGTTGAGTCGTTCCTGTTAATATAATCCCAATAGGGCTGATACCACTGTAAACTCCAAGTATTAGAGCACTTCAAGTTTTTTTTTCACTATATAATATTTAATACTAAGATCATAGAAAATTGAAGAATTCGTCAATTCAGAGTACGCCAATTAACCCCCAATGTGGGGCAGGTTGGCCTAGAAGGTGGGGTTGTTTAGTCATTTCATTCAAGTACTGCCTAACACATATTATTGTTATTAAAAGCTGCACTTTAATATCGGGTTTTAACAGCTTTTAAGGGAAAAAAGAAGAAGATAGAAGTTTAGACTGTCGTCACTTTCTGCATAAGAAAAATTGCTCTCATCCTCCTCTCTGGAACTAAAGACAATTGGTATTTTCACCTTTGTTTATGTTTACCTTGGATTTGTGAATTGCTACTGCGCCAACAAAACCTAGTTGAAGAGAGCCAACTAACCCCACAGGAAGCCATCATATGAAAGATGGCTGCCAGGACAGGGGAGAACAATCAAACAAGAAACTGGTTAGTCGAAAGGTTAGGTTTTTCAAAGGAGTTTGGGGCTATGTGAACAGAATCGGAGTCAAATGTTTTGCCATGTCTTTAAACCAAATTTACTGAAAATATAAAAATTTACTTGCTTGTTGTAAAATCAATCAATGAAGCACACCCTTCTCTACACTGTTAGCATCGGACTGAAACCTCATTACAAGACTCCCGAGGTCGATCGGGTCACATGGTAGAATGGTGGGGCCTTCACAACAGGTGTGACGGAAACTATAAGCCAATGGCCAACCTACCCCCTATGCCAACTAACCCCGCTCTCCCCATACAGTAAATGGTTTGAGCTTCATTATACAATCTATAAGTTCTTAAATGTGATCCCTTAAGTTGCTTGCCGATACTATGCTGAGCTGTTTTGGAATGCTGAGTTGATTCGAATAGTCTTTTTTGGATGGTGCGTCTCCTCACTCCTCTAGAATAGTTCAGGTGTATTTGACAGAACATTCGAAACGTAGATCGGCCGTGATGGGACAGTTCTATGGCCACCAAGATCTCTTGATCTCAACCCCATGGAATATTTCGACTGTGGATATCTCAAGGAACTGATCTATCGCACTGAAGTGACAAACATAGACAATTTGGGAGCAAGGATCTTCGCCGCTGCTGAAAAACTTCGACGTTTTCTCACTTTTGGTGTGACAGTTGGGAGTATGAGAAAACGGGCACGTTTGTGTATTGCAGAGTACGGCTTCCAATTTGAACATAAATAAAATGATTAAAAATAAATTTATTTTAAAGATATTGGTGAGTTGTATTAGTTTTTTCAAATTTAAAATGTAAATTCTCAAGCATTAACAATCCTTAAACCATAATTTTTTCTCTTTATGTCATCCATATCTTGGTCTTAGAAACACCAAATTAAAAAATTAAGAGTGCGTTAGAAGCTTTATTAAATGAGGTATTTTCCTTCAACTTTGCTGCCTTCTGAAACTAAAATTAGAAACTCTGGATTATGTTAAACACTTTCCGATTTGTATAATTGTTCACTTGTTTCGTTGTTCTGGCTGAAACAAAACACGAAAAATTGGCCCAAATATTTTTAAATGAACATTTTATTATTGAACAATTAATGTAGATTTCAACGGTGCTATCAGCTTTTCGGAGAAATTTTCAGATTTAAAGATATCACGGTTTTCCAATGCCAGGTCGTGATATCTTTCAAAATCGATAAAAAGCGAAATTATTCCGAAATGGTTGAGAATCGGACCATGGTCAATATGAACTTTTTTATTCATTTTATGGTGGAGAATCTACTGGTGAAGTTTGTCGCACGAGTAGCATGTCACCCTGTATATATATATATATATATATATATATATATATATATATATATATATATACACATATAGGAAGGCTCCTGGGACATCTTTGAGAATGCATCGAAGACACTTTTATGGGCCAACACTCTCACTCTGCCTAATGACCAAAGGCACTTAAACCTCAAGGGAAATGATTCTTGCACGAGCAGTCTGCATAGTTCGATATTTAATAATAAATATCAGGTTATAAAATGCAGGAGCGGTTCTAGGCGAGGGGGGTTTGGGTAGAGATTCCCCCCGAAATTTCGAGAAAAAGTGAAATAAATTTACACATCTATATTATATAAATATAATAAAATTTTATCATTTTTATCAATAAACAAGCTGTTTTTATGCTTTATTTAAGTGTTGTTTTTTTTCTACCGGCCAACACCCCCACAAGTTTTTGTTAGGACCACTACCGTACAAACGTTTTATGCTAAAATGACTATACGTAAACGCAAAAAATTGGGGTTGAAGAATTTGATTTTTTGCAAAATTCTCTATTGAGATTAACTATCGTAGTCCTACTTCGCTTTTCAATATTATTTTTTTATGGTATTTGATTAGATACCTACTCCGAATTGTCGTAAAGAAGCTAAATATGCAACAGAAAGTGCAACGCTTCAAGTATATATTCGATCAAATTTCTAGTAATACAGAGTGATGAAGGGTTACAATTCTCGCTCAATCACTTTTACTTTAATTTTAAAAATCACTTCGAATCATCTCCTACTAAACTATAATCCAGATCAACATGTGCACATACATTTCTTCTTTTTCTAGGAGCTATGATGGGAGTCAAAGAATATTCACAATCATGTAAAAAGGGTCCAAGATGAAATGCAAATTCCCCAAAGCCACGTCCAAAGGATCTACGCATTTCAGAAACCACCTCATAACTTGAAAGCCCGCGCATTATAGAGATTAATATTATTCACTTTTTCCCCGACCTTCCATTGTCGAAATGACGTCGTAGTGCTTTCGGATTCAATCCCTGTGAGTAATATTTGACGTACTTTATAACTCATATGCACCATAGTATATCAAAGCATTCTTCTAAGTCAGCGAATACAAGCTGCTTCATAATAATGTATTCTTCAGATCACAGTGTTAATACATAAGTAAAATTATAAATTAATGTACTTACATACATATGTAATAAATTTTTTAAATTCCTCAAAATAATTGAAAAGTTTATTCATTTTATTATTATGGTATATTTTTTTTAATAGATCAACAAAATTATAAATAAAATAATACCTCCAGTTTCCGAGAATTTTCATTTCCTACAGAGTACATAGTTTTTTAATATCCAGACTAGAGAAGGTTTTTGAATATTTAGAAAACCATAATAGAAGATGTTTTTTCTTTAAAATAGATGAAAAAATCCTTGAAGAGGTGAGAGTAAGACAAAACATTAGTAAAAGGGCATTTTTATTGATAAAAAACTATTTAAATTACATTCGACTTGGGTCTCACAATTATAACTCTCGAAACCTCGGATGAAAGAAAGGAAGTTAATTCAATATAAGGGTTGTATTATTTTGAGGTTTTATATTCAATTTATTGTTTTGTTTTTTTGTTTCCCAGATAAAAAATAAAATAAATAAATTATACCTTTCTTAACTTCTCGGTATTCCTTTTCTCAGGGTATTTTTTTCTTTATAAATTTAACGCTACATTTAAAACTTACATCATATATTATTGAGCAAGTCCATCGGCAGAGTGAGCAACGTTTTAGGCATTTCTTGTTTAGACATATCTCAAGCGCCTCAACTTCATTATTCTTACATCAGCATCTCCAAAAGCGCGTTGTACAGTCTTGGTTCTTGCGTCGCCTCCATTCCTCCTTCAACTTTCATACCTCCAAATATACGTCGTAGAACTTTTATTTCTTTTTCTTCCCAGCACTCAGATCCATACAAAAGTACGGGACGCACTTGCTGGAGTCAGGAAAGTATAAGCCTGCTCAGCTGTTTCCTCGATCCAAAATATCATCTTTTGGCTGCTGTTATTTTCTCCTAATTTAAATATAAGAGTTATTATCCTGGGTGACCACAGATTCCATGTAAGTAAACTCCGAATTTGTTTCATATCTGCACGGCACGACAGTAGCTGTCTCACCAGGCTTGGAATTTCTTCGGTACCCATTTACTTGGTTTTGGACTCATTAATTTCTAGCCCAAGTCTACTAAGTCAGTGGCAGAAAGGCATCCGTTTCGGCCTGAAGGGAGCATCCCACTATATCTATTTCATATACAGCACATGCCAACAATTGAAAAAATCTAGTAAAATGTTTCCTTGACGTTGGTCTAAGCCCGCGTTACTTACGGCCTTCTCTAAGTGAAAGGTTAGACAACATACACACCAGAGCATCCCCTTGCAGAAGTCCATTTTTTGCATGAAATTCCTCTGTTCTATAGCCATTTTCTTTAACCATACATCTCAATCCTCTCATCAAACGTCTGGTTTTTCCTGGAATTTCCGTATGTTAAAATATGAATTTGAAAAATGAGTAATCATATTTTATTATCAATTTATTTTTAATAATAGTAGTAATACATGTTTTACTGAAATCATTATATTTATTGCACACTCAACCTAATGAAGAAACCGAAAATTATGAAGCAGCTAATTAATTCATTGGATGTGATAGAGACTGGGCAGCGAAAGCATGCAAATAATGATCAATGTGGATGCCACCGCACGCAGCAGTACATAAATTGCTTGCTTGCTATCTCACGGCGGAGGGCTGCAGATGGTCTGTCGAATAAATCATCCTTTGGTCTAACACACTGGACCCGATGGGAGTCACGAATAATACGACTGTTAATAAGCCTAATAAGAGTATGAATATTCAAGTGCTTAGAAAAACATATTTATGTTTTTCATATATTATATTTATCCACAGAGGTAAACAGCTTCACGACCATTTTTTTAGTGAAATAAATTTAATACTTTGGATTTAAATTAGCACTAATTTAATCTAGATTAATTTAATCCATTAAATTAGACTATAAATATCTAAAAATAAACCTAGAAATTAAACTAGCACCTTTACTCTACATCATATACACGCACGACATACCTATTAACAACGGGACATTGACTGCAACTTACGCTGATGAGACAGCAATTATCACGAAACATCAGGACGCAACACAGGCTTCATTGACATTACAACATCACTTACACAAGTTACACGATTGGTTTCAACTATGGAAAATTAGACTCAATCTTGACAAATCAAAACACATAACATTCACGCTTAGAAAACATATCTGCCACACAGTTTATATTAACAATAACCAAATTCCATAGACGGACACAGTACACTATCTGGGACTCACTTTCGACAGAAGGATGACATGGGGCCCACATGTTAAAATGAAAAAAAGGACTCTTGACAAAAGACTTAAACTCCTCTACCCACTACTTTCTAAATCATCAAAACTGAAACTGAAACAAAAACTAAATACGCACTCTTACTTATGCTATGTATTGTGGACTGCCATTATAAGAAAAGTAAATTGAATTAATAATTTAATATCAAAATATGTAAAGTACTGTATATGGTCAACCCGGTGGTCAGTTTTACCTGAAGGCGGGTAGGTCTTGGAAATACCCCTTGTAAGTATAGGGGCAATAAACCTTCTGTTAGAAATTCAAAATAAGCAAAGCTTAGGACCGACAATGCTGCCGACAAACACCTAGGGAAATACCTAAGAAGATTGCTAGAGAAGTTTGTAGCCATAAACCCTGGTTTTGCCCCGGCAAAGAGGCCGCTGGGAAACACGTTTAATATAGAAAGGAAGGGAAATTTTAGGCAGCCAGCCAATCAGACGAAGTCTGGAACCAACCAGCCAGCCAATCAGAAGAAGTCTGAAGAGAGTGGGGGAAAGAGGACTTATACGGTGAAGGCTCGAGTGAGTTCGGGTGGAGAGTGAGTTCGGAGGTGGACAGAGGTCGGGGGAGTGTGCCAAGAGGGCGAGAGTGGAACGAGAAGGGCAGAGGACCAGATAGGCAGGAGCGGAGAGTCCAGATTTCCGAGAGAGACCGAGATGGGATGCTGTGCTGAGTCAGAGATGGCAGGGACTGATCCAGCAGATAGGCCAGAGACAACACCAGAGAGTGCCCACCAGATAAGGTTAAGACATATACAGTACCTACTATTTGTAATATTGTGTGGTTAGTATTTATTAAAATAATGTTAAATTGCCAGTCAGCATCCATTAACTAATTTGTGCTCGTAAAATATGTTTATATGATAAATAATTTACATTATTGGTCAATAAAATTAAAGATATAGTCCAATTTAGATTTGTTTATTTATTATCATTTACCCTATGCCACAGGTTTATTAGAATAATATGGAATTGGTAAACACGTCACCTTTGGAAAAGTATCCAATTTACATTAAGGCGAATTAAGTACATTAATTACAATATCAATTAGATATATGCCGTTTCTGGTAACCCCCACCCGCCTTAGAAAAGCGGGAGTCCAGAAACGTAGCAATTAAAATGGCATCCCTTGTGGGGACCGACTTACCAATTTGTTTATATCATTAGATGACGTTTCTTGTTAAATTATTCAAAGTGGCATAAGGGTGAATATTATAAGGTTTGATGATTTCTTTAATTTAACTATAAATTCTCCAGAATTTCTTTGCTTCGTTTTCTCGTGTTCTCTTGCCTTAGTGTTAAAGTAGTGATGTGTGTCCTTATACTTCTTGTTGTACGGTCTTATAATAAGTGGCTTGTTTTTTGTGTTATATTTAATCAGTGCTTGCGTTTAACTCTATCACGGAGGTTTCAATAGATATTAAAGGGATAATATACGTGCACGACATTTTGATATGGCTTCGAGGGTAGAAAACGAGGAACTACCACAGCCGAATACGGGGTTGGCTGAAGCGATCCCACATCTAGAAGCAACTCAGTCACAGACCAGGGAGAAAACAGAAGAAAATGGCCTCAGCCCAGAAGTAACGTTAATATGGCAGCTAATAAAAGAGATGCAGAAAAATCAAGAAGATAGACATAAAGAGCTAAAGGGAATAATAGAAGAACATAATAAAAACCTCCAGGAAATAAATGAAGCTTTTCACACAACAAATCTGAAGTTGGAAGCATCTGCAAAACGTTTCACTACACAGAAACCACCCCTAGCTGATAGTGATGATATGAATAAGAGTGCAGAAGATAATGCCCATAAAATAGTGAACAATTATATTAATGAACCCAATGCGACCAATTGTATGGAAACTGGACCGAACGAGATTATTGCTCCCGAAAATGTAGAAATTATAAGTAACCAATCTCCGATGGAAGGAACGGTTCCTAATGTTCAATCAGAAAGTGGTGACATTGAGATTAATTCCGACGGGCAAGATAAGGTTACTTTTGTGGAAGAGGAAACGAAGAATCTTCAAAAAGAAACCATTCAAGAGAATTTACCAATCCCTCAATCTCAGGTAGAAACTCTTGAGTCTTGCCAAGTACGTGAAGTAGTCGATAGGTCCAATGAAAAGGTTGAATATGAAAAGAAGGGCCGACTCAGAGGGATTGATAACGAAGCAAACGTCTTAAGCTTCCCAGAATTTATAAAGATGATTAACTTCGATAAGTCACCTCCAAAAGAAGATCAAATAATCTCATCAGATATGTTTATAGGGCAATCCCCATTAAATTACCGACGATCCCATTACAACGATAGATATGAAACGAATAATTATTTTAAGGATCCACCAACCGAAGAACTCACCGATCTTATTTTACTAGGGGAATTCCATGATGGCTTTGTAATCTCAGAAGATGATAGGAATAAACGCAGACTGTGTTATAATAAGACACGGTAGTCTTTATCCCAGACCAGGGGATAAAAAGGGGTTTCCATCTAGCGTCCCTTCCGTTGACGAGCTAAAGGGTTCTGGCGAAACCGTCGTCAGGTCAACCCGTTCTGGATCAATGTAAATAATTTTTGTATATATAATTGTAAATATTTTTATGTAAATAAGTTTCTCTTTTAAATTTAGGAATTGTTAGTATTAGGGTCTTAACTACACAAAGTTCATTAGAAGCAAGTAAATGGATCTCAGAGTGAAATTATATATTAGATTGAAGTAACTATAATATCAATACTAATTTTTAAAATAAAATTAACATGATCTTAAAAAACGATATACCGATTCAGATTTTAATCAAAGAAAAATATACGGTACATTATCTATAAATAAGAAAGTTAAAATGTTCAAGTTTAAATTTGCAAAGGTCACAATTCATATTCGAAAACTGTTGGTAAATAATAATTGTATATTGCCTCAATTGTTTAGTCACTATGAGCAGCCCCCAATAATAACATTTAAATAACTTGGATCAAGTTTGCATTTTATATATCCTAATTGGATTATTGTGAGCAATTATTATACTTTTTTACAGTGGAGTAGACAGAGGTCCTCCATCGCCCCTGAAGTCGGGTTATTGTTTTAATTGCGTCTAGTAGGAAAAAACCCTCAATGTGGAGCAGCCATAGCGCCTCCAGGTATCCCTAAGATTATTTTTGAGAAGATACTGAAATCTTCAATTACGCCCAGAACACTGAGGCAGCATTTTTATTGATCCATTTGTAAAAACTTGTATCACTATATAATTGATGGGCTCATGATGTATTTAATCCGAACATCCGGATAGGAAATTTAAAAATCTTTTGAATAAAGGCAAGATTTAGAAATTTGAAGAAATTTTAAAAACTTTTAATCATACTTAAGAACTGAGAGTCATTTAATAGAATGTGTAAATCCTTGATTGTGACTAGGACAACCGATTTTTGTGAAAGTAAGAGTTTTTGTCAGCGTGCTATTAAGAAAGGAAATAAAAATACCGAATTAGACGTTATAATAATTAACCCTGAAAATAATTGAAATTAAACATTTATTTAAAATATAAAGATTCCTAACAAAAATGATTTTTAAAACTAGAGTGGGAAAGAATCCCAAATAGTAGAATCTTTTTTATTTTTGAAAATGCTTGCCACACAATAACATGTTACTGTATAAACATTATGCTACTTGTTTTTGTTATTTGTGAATTAAGAAGTGTTTCAGGATGTGAAATAAAGACAGAAGAACTCTGATCACTATGTAAGTTATCTAGCAATTGTTTGGAAAAATAAGATTTTATCATGTGAATACTTAATATGTGGAATTTTAATACTGATATAGATAAGTTCAAGGACTAAAAGTTAAGAAGCTACTAATTTATAAATATCGTAAATAAGAAATTAATTAATTATAAGATCATAAATTTTGATATATTCTACAACCATTCTGCATTTTTATTATAATTTAGTTTTGAACGTTGAAGTTAAAATGTTTTTAAATAGTACACAGAAAACTTATATTGAGAACTGTTTTATTTTAGTTTTTGTTATGTAAATTGTAGCAATTGTAAATTTATTATCGTATCTTGTTCTACTAAAGGGTTTTGTTCTATTCATTTTTGTAACTATTTTATATGTTGTATTTTAATTAATGTTTTGTATATTGTATGTTCATTTTATATCATTTTGTTTTATTCGATGCTGAACAGTTAATTTTGTAGATAGGATTTTACTTTACGGCTGATTATATTAACAATATTTTAGAGAGTATGTTAAAAGAAAAATCAATAAACATACGTTTATTAATTTTTCTTTCCCTTGACACTAGGAGAATGCTATGTATTGTGGACTGCCATTATAAGAAAAGTAAATTGAATTAATAATTTAATATCAAAATATGTAAAGTACTGTATATGGTCAACCCGGTGGTCAGTTTTACCTGAAGGCGGGTAGGTCTTGGAAATACCCCTTGTAAGTATAGGGGCAATAAACCTTCTGTTAGAAATTCAAAATAAGCAAAGCTTAGGACCGACAATGCTGCCGACAAACACCTAGGGAAATACCTAAGAAGATTGCTAGAGAAATTTGTAGCCATAAACCCTGGTTTTGCCCCGGCAAAGAGGCCGCTGGGAAACACGTTTAATATAGAAAGGAAGGGAAATTTTAGGCAGCCAGCCAATCAGACGAAGTCTGGAACCAACCAGCCAGCCAATCAGAAGAAGTCTGAAGAGAGTGGGGGAAAGAGGACTTATACGGTGAAGAAGGAGGCTCGAGGAGTTCGGGTGGAGAGTGAGTTCGGAGGTGGACAGAGGTCGGGGGAGTGTGCCAAGAGGGCGAGAGTGGAACGAGAAGGGCAGAGGACCAGATAGGCAGGAGCGGAGAGTCCAGATTTCCGAGAGAGACCGAGATGGGATGCTGTGCTGAGTCAGAGAGCGTCAGAGATGGCAAGAACTGATCCAGCAGACAGGCCAGAGACAACACCAGAGAGTGCCCACCAGATAAGGTTAATACATATACAGAACTAGTTGTAATATTGTGTGGTTAGTATTTATTAAAATAATGTTAAATTGCCAGTCAGCATCCATTAACTAATTTGTGCTCGTAAAATATGTTTATATGATAAATAATTTACATTATTGGTCAATAAAATTAAAGATATAGTCCAATTTAGATTTGTTTATTTATTATCATTTACCCTATGCCACAGGTTTATTAGAATAATATGGAATTGGTAAACACGTCACCTTTGGAAAAGTATCCAATTTACATTAAGGCGAATTAAGTACATTAATTACAATATCAATTAGATATATGCCGTTTCTGGTAACCCCCACCCGCCTTAGAAAAGCGGGAGTCCAGAAACGTAGCACTTACTCAAGCCCATATCGACATATTCATCACAGAAATTCGGCATTGCTAAAAAGACTCACTTACAAAAACTTTAAGCATTTCAATCAAAATTGTTATGACTTATCACAAAATCACCCTGGTACGTGACTAACAAAACTTTACATACACACCACCATATAGTAACAGTCGACCAGCACTTAACGACGCTATACAAACGATTTTTTACTAATTTAAACGGACATCCAAATACATTAATCAGTAATATGACTGACATGACCATGGGTACGAGAAGACTAAAAAGGCGGTGGATGAGAGATCTGCTCTCTTAAATAACCGAGGTAATTGAATCAAGCCAGGAAGGGGGTGCTGCTGGGTGCTTTCCCTCCTCATGCCTAACATGTCATTTCTAAATATAACCATCTCATTCGCTGATTGTCAGCAATCTTGCTGACAGGTGCAAATCAGTAATTAAAGTAAAAAAAAATTACATATTTAGAAAAAGGTTTGTGAAAGTTTTCACATTTTTATATAAATTAATAAATCATCGGGTTTTTTTCGGAGTGCAAATATTTATAAATAGACGAATGGTATAGAAGACAAGGTAAGAGGGTTTTTGAATAAATACAATTGAATTATGGACTACATTCTCAATTTTATCATGGATCCTCAAACAGAGACTAGTGAAAATAGTATTAGATTAAAAATAGTTTACTATCGCTATTTTATTAACTGTAACTCAAAATTAACCCTTTACCTGAGTTAACACGATCATCCCCTTCATAAAAGAATTTTACGTCTATGCGAATGGAAATATTAACAATATTACCATATGTATATTGGCATTTTAGGTTTTATAATTCTGATTCCAACGATATGCGTAACTCAAATTTGATATATTTTTAGATGTAACTATCTTCTTGCCGACGAGCAATAAATATAATTGAATGGATCCGCCGAAAAAACGTTCTAAGCGACAAAGTTGCCGAAGTGGCACTTTTGGGTGAATGTATTAAAATGTATAATAGTACGTCATAGTATGATCTAGTACTCAATTATGTCATTTTACATGTATACATAACAAATCACATGAGAAAGTATATTCACCGACAGAACGAACAATAACTTTAGACTATGATTTTTTTTCACCGATTATTCAACATTGCATTTTTGTCGCTTGGAACGTTTTTCGGCGGATCCATTCAATTATATTAAATAGAATCAAAAAATAATATCTATCTATAGACTGTTATATAGGGGGAGGGGGCAAGTAGTGATGACCGGAGATGTTTTGACACAAGACGGGTTTTGACAGTGCTATAAAGACCACTGAAAAACTTTATTACCTATTTTACCATTTATTTTTTTCGGTTCTACGTAACTGAGTAAAACAATTCTGATTAAGGTACTTAAAGGTTTTCTTCATTTTACAAATTCCGAAAGGGGAGGCAGCTCGCTTATATCTCCTTGTATGTCTTTGAATTATAAATTTTTTTAGCATCATCTGGGTTCCTTAAAGATCCAAGAAAATAAGTAAACAAATGTTGATGAATGATGTACAAGACAAAAGGAAAAAAATATGCAAATACCTACTGCTTAGGTTCTTGGCTTTTTAACACATTTATATTTATATTACACACTGTCTAACTGCATTTTATTTTAAAATGAAAAGTAAATAAAAAATTCAGGTTTTAAAAATGTTTTAATTTACTTTGTTAAAAAATCGCAATGTTTTTTAAATTAGTTTAATTTAACTGATTTAACCTATTTCGTCGTTAAATAAGAAATGCACCCGGATTATTTTCTTGGTTACCATTATTTTCTCTAATTAGGGACCCTTAATGAAAGCTCACCCGAGGTGAAAATTTTCTTTTTTCCCTTTTTCATATTTTCTTTTTCATACAGCCTCTTCCTTCATTCCAGTTTCTTTGCTGCCTCATCATCTTTCGCTCCCAAGTAAAGGATTTCTAGGCAAGTCCTTTCATAAGAAGGATTCAAAGCAAATTAATTTCGAAATTTCTAGAGCAACATAATTCTTGGAACTCGTTCCTTGATCCATAAGAAGTTTTTTAAAAGTCTATTGTTTATTTGGGACTGAGATTCGTCACAGCAATTCAAAATATAAGCACTAACTATAGATACCTATCTAGAAGTGTAAACTTATAGAATATATATTGTTATATTTTCTAGTACATGTGCCCCGCTCTCCCCTATGTGGAATACATAGGGGAGAGCGGGGTTGGTTGGCAACAGTTTTCACTTTTTTGATTGTAGAGTCATTCCTGTTAATATAATCCCAATATGGCTGATGCCACTGTAAACCCCAACTATTAGAGTACTTCAAGTTTTTTTTTCAACTCATAATATTTAAAACTACGATAATAGGAAATTTAAGAATTCTTCAAGCCAGAGTATGCCAAATAACACCCCGTGTGGGGCAGGTTGGCCTAAAAGGTGGTTTTGTTTGGCCATCTCATTCAAGTACTGCCTGACACATATTATTGTTATTAAAAGTTGTACTATAATGGTATAATAATTTTGATCGGTTTTTAACAGCTATTAAGGGAAAATAGAATGACAATTGGCTTCATTTTACCATACGGATGCATTTATTCCAATTGAAAAAAATTACATAACATTTCAAACAGCAAAAATTAGAAAAAATTAGTGGCTTAGAAGCATCTTTGCGTCAGAACAATGTAAACAAATTTTTTATAAAACGAAACGAATTTAAAACATCTTCAAAAACTTTAGGTAAGATAAATATTCTCTGGCTCTTCAATCGTATCATGAGAAAGTATCAGCGGTGCACTAGTTTCATTTTCATGGTAGCCAGGTGTGGCTGGTTCATCAATAAGCTTCGATTACGGCTGAAGGTGATCTTTATTATCTTTTCTGTTGTTCCTAAAGACTCCGTTTAAGTTTATACTGTCGTCTATTTTTGCATAGGAAATATTGCTCTCCTCCTCCTCGCTAGAACTAAAGACAAGTGGTTTCACCTTAGTTCACCTTTATTTACCTCCTTTGTTTACGTTTACCTTACTTTTGTGAATTGTACTGCGCCAACAAACCCCAGTTGAAGATAGCCAACTAACCCCATAGGAGAAATCATATGAAAGATGACTGCCAGGACAGGGGAGAACAACCAAACAAGTAACAGGTTAGTTGAAAGGTTAGGTTTTTAAGAGGGGTTATCATAACAGAATCGGAGTCAAATGTTTTGCCATGCCTTAAACCAAATTTACTGAAAATATAAAAATTTACTTAAATGTTGTATGATCAATCAATGAAGCACACAATTCTGTACACAGTTAGTGTACAGTACCTCAGGAACAAGACTCTCGAGGTCGAGCGGGTCACATGGTACGATTGTGGCACCTTCACAACAGGTGTGACGGGAATTATAAGCCAAAGGCCAACCAACCCCCTATGCCAACCAACCCCGCTATTTAGTACCAAATAGGACATACCAACGCATATACCGTACAGAAAAACGGTTTATTTTTAATAGTATATATTTTTTTAAAATGATTTCCTTTGAATTACTATTCTAAGAACTGGATTGATGGTTTGAAGGAAATGCTAAAGAGAATAGACAGACAGAGGAGAGAAGTTGGCCTCAACTTGGAACTAACTGGAGTGAACAAATCTACCTCTAACTCGCCCTTTAAAACGTTTAGGCTTATTTGGACACAGGGATCAAGGTAAGACAGATTCATCGATCACTCTAGGAAACAGCTTCACCGCTGCAAGACATTAACTTTATTCTTTTTTATTTTTTCAAACAATAACTAAATTATAAATATAAATAAAACATTTTTGGTTTTGTTTACCTAAAGCTGACGCGACCTGATAAAAGCAAAGGTTACTGAACAGTAAAGAAAAAAATCTGGTGCGTGCGCGCAACACACAACTTTCACTTACCAACTTACTTAGATTAGAAATTGACGTGTTTTGCTAATTATCATTTCCTAAAGTCACACATTTTTCTACATTCATATCTTATTTTTGTTAATCGTTAAAGCCGTTTTTGAGTAAATAAAAAAAACCCGTGAAAATGATACAAAATTTATTAAGTAAAGTCCCCCCTCCCGTTGATAAATTTTGATGAAATTTTTACAGTCATATCTCGGGCATATAAATACATGAAATACTAAGTTTGATCAAAATCGTTAAAGCCGTTTTTGAGTAAATAAAAAAAACACGTGAAAATGATACAAAATTTATTAAGTAAAGTCCTCCCTCCCGTAGATCAATTTTGATGAAATTTTTACAGTCATATCTCGGGCATATAAATACATCAAATACTAAGTTTGATCAAAATCGTTAAAACCGTTTTTCAGTAAATAAAAAAAACACGTGAAAATGATACAAAATTTATTAAGTAAAGTCCCCCCTCCCGTAGATCAATTTTGATGAAATTTTTACAGTCATATCTCGGGCATATAAATACATCAAATACCAAGTTTGATCAAAATCGTTAAAGCCGTTTTTGAGTAAATAAAAAAAACACGTGAAAATGATACAAAATTTATTAAGTAAAGTCCCCCCTCCGGTTAATCAATTTTGATGAAATTTTTAGTCATATTTCGGGCATATAAATAGATCAAATACTCAGTTTAATCAAAATCGTTAGAGCCGTTTTTGAGAAAATCGAAAAAAACGTAAAAAGTAATTAAATAAAGTACCCCCTCTCGTTGAGCAATTTTGATGAAATTTTTGCTGTCACATCGCGGGCATATATACCTACACTAAATACCCAATTTCAGGTTCCCACGGTTTATAGTTTTTGAGCTAGTCTGTTCACATACACACACACACACACACACACACACACACACACACACACACACACACACACACACACACACACACACACACACACACACACACACACACACACACACACACACACACACAGACACACACACACACACAGACCATTTCGCGGGACTTGGTTATTTCGACTCAGGGGGTCCCAAAACGTGTATTTCCGTTAAAAACCGGAAGTCGAAAATTTTCACGATCGCAATACTTCCACTTACTATATATTTCATATATAGGTAAGTGAAAGTAAAAAAATAATAATACAAGAATACCATAATATTATTTCCCCTAGGGGTTTCCTGTTGTATGCTGATGCTCAATAATATGATTGTTTTTTTTTTTATTTATTTATTTTTTTTTTTATTACAAATTTAGGATTTGTAAATACTTGTGGTTTTGCTAAAAAATACATAAACCTGATTGATCATAATAAATATTAATCAGGAAAAAAGGAGGCCTCAGAAAATTATTTTTGGTTTTGAAAAACATATCAAAAGGTTATTCCAATAATTCGTTAACTCTTACATGCGGACATTGGATAGAATTAAAAAGCGTAGCAATGTATTCTACAATGATTAACTGATTTTAAAATAGCTATAAATTAAATATGAGCGCCCCCCTATCCCTTCACAAACTTTCATACACACTTAATAAAAAAATTAATAAAAAAAGTTGGTGATTACACACTTCAGTCTAGCTATGGAGAGTGATCTATGTTTCCGACATTACCCAAAAAGTCGATAATATTGTTCTAAAAGTTATAAAACGGTTTCTAAACGCAACCCCCAACCACCACCGACTATACAGTGCAATCACTTCAGTCCAATAAATTTAGTCCAATATTAATATAGTCTATTATATAAATATAGTCCAATATTAATTTTATAAACATTCAATCAATCATATCAGTAGAATATATTTCCAATTATGTTATAGTAATTACTAAAAATATATTTCCAATTATGTTATAGTAATTACTAAAAATAGTTTCTCTCGAAATACAAACTGATCTATACAGATTTATGTTTCAGAAGAAATTTAAATTAGTTTAATATTACCTTTCTCTAATCATAATTTTTATTAACATGCGGAGCCATTTTTACTTTCACTTACGTATATATGAAATATATAGTAAGGAAAGTATTGCGATCGTGAAAAATTTCGACTGCCGGTTTTCAACGGAAATACACGTTTTGGGGTCCCCTGAGTCCAAATAACCAAGTCCCGCGAAATGGTCTGTGTGTGTGTGAACAGACTAGCTCAAAAACCATAAACCGTGCGAACTTGAAATTTAGTATTTAGTGTAGGTATATGCCCGCGATGTGACAGCAAAAATTTCATCAAAATTGGTCAAAAGGAGGGGGCACTTTATTTAATAACTTTTTACGTTCTTTCGATTTTCTCAAAAACGGCTTTAAACATTTTGATTAAACTGGGTATTTAATGTTTTTATATGCCCGAGATATGACTGTAAAAATTTCATCAAAATTGATTAACCGGAGAGAGGACTTTACTCAATATATTTTGTATCATTTCCACGTGTTTTTTTTATTTACTCAAAAACGGCTTTAACGATTTTGATCAAACTGGGTATTTGATGTATGTATATGCCAAAGATGTGATAGCCAAAATTTAATCGAAATTGATCAAACGGAGGGAGCACTTTATTTCATAACCTTTTTTCCAATTTATAGCTTTCTTTAAATTATCTCAAAAACGGCTTTAATGATTTTGATCAAATTCGCCATGTTTAATGAAAATAAGGTGTTCTTTAATATCAGATAAGCTTTATCGTTATTAAAATGTTCTGAGGGGGCTTAAATGGGGAAGGGGCCTTTTTTGTTTTCCTGTAAAGTACCCTTGTTTTTGTTTATATAGAAAAATTAACTACCTCTCATTACGCCTAAAAATAAGAAATGGCTAAATATGAGATATGAAAAAAATCAAGCAAACTTATACAGGAGAAAAAAATAAAAATATTCCGTCAACTCATAAAATACGTTGAGCACAGGTATGCCGCGGAGTACGCCTTTAATGACAGACCATTGTTCATAATTATTGCCGTTCTGTTCATTTAATGGAAATTATTTGTTTCCATGGTAACTAAATGAAGTTTTCAACCACTACATAGAGAATTATAAAATCAGACAAGTATTATGCTTACATGGCCGAATTATCGTAAGTAAAATCTTTTATTTAATTTTAAAAAAATAGTGTTTTTTATAGAGCAAATAAAAACAAAATTAAGAAATAAATGTAAAAAATGTGTCTTTGAGAATTGGCAATTAACAAAACACATCAATTTCGAATTTAAGTAACTTCGTAAGTGAAAGTTGTGTGTTGCGCGCACGCACCAGATTTTTTTTTACAATAGTTCAAACTCTATTAAAATTTAGAATATTTACTGCAAAGTTTTGCAAAATGAAATAATTGCATAATTTGCAAGTTACAGTATCCTACAGAATTCTAAGAATTTTTCTAAATCTTTATAATTTCATCCAAACCGTTCAGCAAATCGCGACCGTCAGCGAATGTGATGGGAAGAAGTAATTAATGTGATTGGCATACTGGGCATGAGGAAAGGAAGTTCACAGCAGCACCTCTTTCCGGCTTGACACTAATTCAGAAGAGGAGGTCTTTCATCCAGCTTCTTTTTACAAGCCTTCTGACGGGCAAGTCAGCCGAGGACTAAGTCATTAATTAGTCTGCTGTTATGTCCGTGCAATTTAACATGAACGTGTGAGTAAGGAGTTCGTATGTGTTGGCTGACAGCTGGTTGTTGTCAGTCTGTATTTCTGTAAGTCTGTATTTAGAGTTTTGTTACTTACGTACTAGGAAGCGTCTGTTATTAGTCTTAAAATATTGCATTGAAAATTCTTTAATTTTTGTAAGTACGTCTTCATTGCTTAGTCGAAAATCTGTAAGGTGTCCCAATGGGTTTAATTACGTAGCCGTGTATATATTCAGTTTCTGTATGATTTTCAATATTGAGAATTTAAGATTGAATCGAACACCAAACTCATAGGTAGCATTGACGAGAATAACAATATACTTACAGCAAATAGAAAGCTCCCTTCAATTCCAAGAGCGATAAAATCTTAGGAGCAACGAAAATGCACTCAGCCTAGTGAGTACCTCAAGTCGTAAAACGTTGGACTGTTTGTATTTTATTTTTTTTACTCGGACAATGCCGGTGACCCCCAAGCATGCAACGGTTTTTTTCTCAACTAGCAAGGACACAAATCCCCTTTTAAGGAAACGGCCACATCTGGGAAAAGGAAGTAAAGCGTAGACCATGAGAGCGTAACGCGATCTCTGTTCTTCTGCGGCTGGCAGTACATGGGCTCTGTAATAGGAGACGTTAGGAAAAAAATACGCTCCTAGGAGAAGGGGCTATAAATAAAGTAATTGCTACATGATAATTTACAGATAATTGTTGGTGTCATTAAATCGTAGAAAAAACGAGCAGTTCCGGCCACGCATTGTTGTGGCTCAGTTGAATTAATTATATCATATCATTTTTAATACAATCAAATCAAAATTCAATGATAACGATAACGTTTCAGCTAATCTAAAAACCAACGGGATTTAAAATAGAACTTTACGCCAAATTTAAAATTGTTTGGTAAAGAATTTAGAAGGGTAAAAGTTTTTATTTTTTACATCTCATATTTGACTATAGTAAGTATTAATGATACATTCATTTAGCACTTACTGTACTTCAGAAGAGGTGAGATTAAATATAAGTATAATTGGAATAGGGTTTAGTACAAACACAATAGACAGTTAGCTAAAATGTACCAAATATTTTAATATTCTGTCCTAATATATATTAATTAAATTCAGAATATAACACATGGTAAAATAAAATATCGTCTACTTGTTGAGGTTCTACCAGAAATAGGTTATGAAAAGCGAGCAACCACAAACCATGCTGAATGTTTTACATGCTACTTACCAAAACATAAAAATTTAATTTTATAAATGAGATAGATAACGATAACTTTTTACAACAATGATGTACATTTTTTTATTATTAGAATTCACAATTTCTATTTACTGTTGTGCTAATAGGTATACCATGATTTTGTTTAAACTGTCTTTTGCTAAAACCATGGGAAAAACGTGTTTTTTCCTAGTCCAAGCCGGAAAAAATAATTTGAGCTTTACCATCCTAAATATCGAAAGAAAATCATATGTTGTGTCAATCCATAAACTTACACCGCCATCTGCTGGATATTTATAGGACTTCAAATAATTACACTCAACTGTAGTATAATAAGCAATTAATTTGCAATTGAAGAAATATTGAAGCCAATAATCGAGATAAATAACTACCTTATCTTTTAAGTTGGACCAAACAGCAGACAATGAGCAAAGTTTTATAAAAATCGGTTGAGTAGTTTTTTATTGTACCCCCGACAAACAACAAAAAGGTTATGAAATCGACATATGACGCCATGTTAATAAATCGCAACACGACCTACTGTATTTGCAATGATTCGCAACCAAAGAAATATTGTGGTCAATAATCAAGATACAACTATCCTATCTTTTAAGTTGTACGAAACTATACACATTGAGCCAAATTTCATTAAAATCGGTTGAGTAGTTTCTGAGTTTATCTCCGACAAACATCTGGACAAGAGATTTTTATATTTATAAAAGGATGTAAACGTCCAACGCTAAATAGCATTTTGAATGAACGCAGACAAAGTATGTGCTGATGTTATTTTGTATTTTTATTTTATAATAGTTTCGTTTCCTTTTCTTTAGTATTTTAAGTTGAAGTTTGTTATGGGTTTAGAAAGGAATGGAGAGGGGGGACATTTGACAAGGTGACAAAAATTTTTTTTGTACTTGGTCGCTTTTTGTAGTAAATTCACGAAATACACATGAAATTAAAAAGATGCGAATTCTTCCATGTAAAGTATTGTAATTGGAGTTAGTCATGCTGTCAATTGAAAGGCTCATACAATTACAAAGTTCTTCCTCATTTAAATATTTAGCCTTAGAAATAGGATTGTTTTTTTAATATAGGATTTAGGATATAACCAAATTTTCTCAAAGAAATGCTTTTTAAAAAATTACGAGTTCTTTATTCGAGCTTCTGTTAAACGAATTACCAATTTATTTATGGCTTTTATAATCTTAGGAACTGTCAGTAGGTAGTCACTTTCCGAATGGTATAAGTGATAGAGCTGTTTCCACGAGAGGCAGACGTGACGCCATAAGGATTTCATCAAGTTAAGAGACTCAGATAGCATCTATTCGACCAAGAGACCGATAACACGGCAAAGGTATATATATAGAAGTAATAGCTTCGGGGAGATTGGGACCGAAATGGATTAATTTTTCGTACCATAATATATGGAAATTTTTTTTTCTTAAAAGGAATTGTATATATGTTACAAACAATATTTACATTTAATGATAATAAACGAAATAATACGTACAGACTGATTAATAAAAATAATTAGCATTTGAATTCAAGTAAGTTAAACGGTCATTTCAACCAACTGATTAAAGGAATGGCAACAGCTGATATGCTATAGGAGATTAAAAAGGCGCTGGATGAGAGATCCCCTTCATTAAAAATCCAGATTACCTGAAACAAGCCAGGGAAGAAGAGGTACTGCTCGGTTCCGTCCTTCCCCATGCCTAACGTGCCCTTATTTAAATTAGCCCAGCGCACGTTTGCTTATTGTCGAAGTTTGTTGACAGGCGCAAATTAAATTATGAAGCAAAAAAAAAGTGAGTTAATTAAATTCATACGTTATTTTTTTTTTTATTTAATGTTTATCGCACATTTCTTCGGCTACGAGTTGAATTGAAACAATTTTTTGATAATTGAAAAATCGCATAGGCTTGCCTTTCAAATTTTACACTATTTTCTTCGCTTTTTTTTTTTTTTTATTATCAGCAGGTGCCGGAGATCTCGAAAAAAATTGCACCTGTTATGTATCTGATATGTACTTACTCCCTTCACCAAAACACAATTATTAAATTACAATAAATAAAAGCACAAAAGATTTAATTTAAAAGTTTGATAGAAGACTGATATATATCAGGACCATGTTTCAAGAAAAAATGCAACTTTGGTGAGATTGCTAAAATAAAAATGCTCCAAATTACTACTTAACCAAAAAAATAATATTTTTTTTGATGTTATCGTTTTAACATCCAAGTATTGATCTCTTCCTATCAAAAATCTTTAATGCATTTTTATATCCAATCCTACCCTCTATGAGCGGCCATAGCAAAAAATAAAGCACCCTTATGTTGCGCATATGGCCACAGCAAAACCGAAACTGTTGGTATTCCCCATGTGGCCTCGTAACCTTCCTACCCCATCATAATAAAAAAAAAGCCACCGAAGCTAAAAAAAAGACGTACTTGGAGATCTACCAATTAATAAATTGGTTCAATATTTTTTGTAGTGTAAAATGTTTCTTCGGGACCGAATAAATATACAATTTTATTTAATGTTATTTTTTTTTTTGTTATAAAATGTTAATTATTTATACATTAATCAATTGTATACGTTTACATTTATAGTTATGTTTATATTAAACACTCGGGACAAGCCCAAGGGCCTCCTATTGTAAACAATTCTGTTAAGTCTTAGCCTGACTGGCTGTAATTAAAATGAAAAAATAAACCACATGTCAAAATGAAAAAGAAGACCTTGAACATACGCTTAAAAATTCTTTACTCCCTTTTTGCTAAATCTTCTAAATTGAATATTAGACAAAAACTGAATACATACATCTACTAACTTAAACCCATTTGGACATACGCCTCACAGATTTTCGGCTCAGCTAAAAAGACACACTTACAAAAATTACAAACTTTTCAATCCAAAATTTTAAGACTAATTACGGACGCTCCCAGATACGTAAGTAACCAAACTCTACATACCGACTTACAACAACCGACTATCCTACAACATATTCGAACGCTTTACTCTCGCTTTTTTTTAAAAATTGGATGGACATAACAACAGATTTATTCACGACATGGCCACGGCTGACATGCCTGTTAGAAGGCGGCTAAAAAGAAGGTGGATGAGAGACTTCCTCTCCTGAATTAGTGTCAAGCCCGGAAAGAGGTGCTGCTGGCCACTTTCCTTACTTCATGCCATACATGCCTTCAATATTATTGCGATGCTGTAGCCATCGGATTCGCTGATTGTCGCAGACAGCTGACAGGTGCGAATAAATGTTTGAAGACAAAAAAAAAAACAAAAAAAAAACTTACACAGTGTTATTTTAATTTTATTTCTTAAATATAATAATTGTTCAATGATAATAATTTATTTTATTTTTTCATAAAATACAATCCACTAAGTTTGAGTACCAAACAATCTTATTAGATATTTTACACAATCTTGTGAAGTTCATTAAATTTTCAATGAATTAAAAGTACCATTATTTAAATCCATGCGTGCGGAATCATATTTTTTTTAATAATAAAAAAATATACTATTAAATAGTCATTATTACTTTCAAATTTCATTGAAAAATACATCCACCTTCTTTTCCCTGTTCTGTATCCTTGGTACGTTTACTGTGCATTAAATAAAAGTTGCCAAACCTCAGTAGAATCAATATATATATTGTTTCTGAGGTATTCTACAGTAGAATAAGAACAAAATCAACCAAAACCGATTTGACGAAGTGGTTCGTGGTTGAGCGGTAGCTAACTCCGCATAAAATCAACTTCCCAATTCCTCGAGGAAGATGGGTTAGGCTACTCGAGCGTAAGCGCTGTAACCGGTACTCAGCGATCTAACCGGTTGTAAGCAATTCACCAGAACAATAACCCTCAAACAGATAAGGGCTTCTCTCTTTCTATTATTTGCCCTAATCTCAGCGCCTTGATGAAAATCCTAGAAAAAACTTCTTTTTCCCTTTTCTTCAATTTCCCACTCACTTTTTTTTCCTTCCCAATTGCTCTTCGTTCAATATAAATGTCTCTTTTTATTTTCTTTTTTTTGCAGTAAACCATCGCAACAAATTATCCTTTTAAGTCTAAGAATGAAAAAAAAAAAAAAAAAATACAGTTCGTTTGAAGGGAGGTTCAGTCAGATTTAATATGTTTTATTCTAGTATAGCTCCGTTAAAAATCTACCAATAAGCCTCCCTCGTTTCTTATTTCTATTTATTAACAAAGAAAAAAAAATAATACTTTAAATTTTTAATGCGGATTCAGTTATGCAGTGGAGAGTTAAAGAATTAAGTAATTATAGTAAATTAAATAACCCACGTAATCGTTTTTCTTAAAACACAATTAAAGAAACAAAAATAATTTAACTAAAATGTCAAGAGAAACTATATCGGGCGCCCAAAATAAATGTAATGTAAAACTAACATTTAGTTAATATTAAAATTATCTTACCTTCTCAGCTTAGCAATATCTACTTATTCTTCTAGCATAGAGGTGACCTAAAAATTACAAAAACAAATATAATAACATTGCTAATAAATATAAAATAACGTATGAATATATATAGAATTTAATATAGAAGCCATAAAGGAAGGCTAAAAATTAAATGGATAGGAAGAATCAAAAAGATAGGTACAGCAAAACAAGCAATATGGTATGGCAGATAAAGGTATTGAATGTCAAATTCTGCACTGTCTGAAAAACCAGACAGTATACATGCAGATCTTAGAAGATAAGGGTTCGAAGGAATTTTTTAAAAAATTTAGTCCGAGGCGGAATATCGTAGTACAGATGCTATTCCTCTGATTGGTAAAGAGATTGATGAGGATTTAATGACAGTGATAAGTTTAAAATAAAACAAATTAACAATTACCCCTTCCTTCCCTCTCCCACCCATTTTTACGATGTTTTAAAACATTCTGCTATTCGGGGGGGGGGGGGGGGGGGGCGGGGAGACGAATCCAACAAACCAAAGATCATAAAATTAGGTGAAGCCATTCTTGATAAATGTTTTAACTAATCCAACTTTGTCATGTATATCTAAAATAGATTATAAAATGCTTAAATATAAAAATACTAAAAAAGTTAGAACTGATATTGAAAATAGGCTACCCTTGACATGTTTTGGGCCAAACTTTAGCGTGCAAATACGTTCGTGGGCCGCTTTCTATAATTTTTAGCGATAACTATCAAACAGGTAATAATACGACAATATTATTGTAATACAATTTGTTAGAATAAAAAAATTAAATGAAAAAAATAGGTACCTACAACTTTAGAATTAAATCGTGAAATTAGGAATTATTAAAAACTACGAAAGTTAAATGGCCACATCGAAATCAATGAGATTCAGTGTGGCGGATGTGGATAAACGCAAAGCCAAAAAAAAAAAAAAAAAAAAAAAAACAATTAGACTTGAGCCTGAATTTATCGATGTTTGGATTAATTCCACTTATTGCTCACATATGAATTATAGCATTAGAAGTCTATTCTCCCACGGATCGTCTCAGGGGGTGAAAGATCTTCCCTCGAGAGGCCTATCTGGGCTTTAAAAACTGGTTACTCATAATTTAAAATTTAAGTGGAAAGGGCGAAATCTCAAAAAAAAAACTATAATACAGAGTACTGCACACAAGACCCAACTACCCAGCAATGGTACAGGTTTTCAAAGTATTTAGCTATTATAACCGAAAGTGTCTGAAAAGAGGAGCATATAAGCAAAGCGGGTGCAATCAATAACATTTAATTAGATAAGCATTGGGACAGAAGTGCAATAAAGGGTTCAAAAGAATAGAATGCTTTCAATAAAGGGGCGCAATAAAGAAGCGCATAGAGGATAGTGAAAATAGTTTAAGAGTGACAAATGGTGAAAGGCAACTGGGTTAAGGGCACTGAGGGCCATCCTTTTCTTGCTCTCTCGCCATTTGCGCCTTTCTTCCATTTCAGGGTCAGCCACGTTCATCTGAGCTCCAGTAGAGGAGCACGTACCTTTCTCGCAGAGCTCTTTCATAACACTCCTCTTTTATTTTCACTATTCTACTTTCGCGTGTTCGTGTTTGATATCCAATGATAGATACTTCTTCGACGGTTTCGATGCACAGCTGAATTCTGTTCTAGCTATGTCACGCTTTCTGAACATTACCTATTGAATGAAAAAAATCAATTAAATTTTCTTCAGCGTATGTAGAGGAATCTGATTCGTAACCTTCTTACTATATTTTAATCCTCCGATTAACTTTCATATTATGAATAGTAGTCAATTTAGAAGTATGAAAATACTAAAATACTATGAAAGTTTATACCGGTTTCAACCGGAGAATTTCATTTTTAAATCTATAAAATTTAAAAAGCGAGACTTTTATCGATTCAAACGGTTGATTTCGTAAAAACCAATGTAAAGCGAGATCAAAACGATTTTTATAACAATAAAGAACATACCCAGAGATTGGCTGAAGTTATGCAATTTTAATATGGACAGATGTTCGCACCTGGTATCAAAGAACCACTGAGCGAAATTTGGAGAATTTAGGACAAACGGTATGGATTTCTATAAGGAACAAACAAACAAACAACCAAAATTTCATCTTTATTTATATAGGGTAAACCATACAGTCATTGACACCCTTAAGACTAAATTTCTGTGGTGAAATTAAAAAAAAAAAATACTTTTTATGAAGGGATAAAATTGAAAACTCCTATAGCTCCTCTTTATTTATCCTTATAAAGACTCAAGATGTTTTTTTGGGTCAAAAGTTCAATAGTTTTACCATATAGCAATATTTATGGAAAAAAGTTCAAAAACTAGTTATTGACACTCTGTGGTGGGTTATTGGCACCACAGTTATTGACACCCCCTGTCCCCATAAATTTATTTTTTTTTTAAAGTTTTATTAAATAACATTGTAAAGAAATAACACCAATTAAAATATTCAACCTCTTTATTCAACATTATAAATGAAACTACTTTAACACAAACAAATATATTATAAATTTCGGTAGGTATATATAACGTAAAATAAAATAATTAATTTACGTGGATTAATTAACTTACATACTCATTCATATCTTCCTCTTCATTTATATATGGATCAGACTCCACGATGTAACACGCAGGACAAACAAATTCATCAGACTCGTCACTTTCAGGGAAATGGTCATATCTTTTTAAACACTTTGTGTGGTAGACCTTATTGCATAATCCTTATTGTAGGATATTCTCATCTTCTAATATGTGTTGGACGTTCTTGAACCACTTCCTAACATTGGCTTCAGAAACACAAGCGTTGGTACCAGACTGGTACACCCTAGGAAGTCCTCTCTGCTGTAGAGGGGTGCCGTAAAAAGCCTTATACCAGACATCACCAGGGCAATTCTCTTTAACGAGTGTGCTCGTATTTTTTAATTCAATAACTTCTTTTACTAATTGTAAATTGTTAGAATCCCTCTTTCGCACATTTTTCTATCTATGCAGCTAGAGTAAGCGCATCTTTTTCTGAAAGCATCGGCCGTTGTTCTAACGATGATTTTACAAATTTATCACTTAATCTGAAGTTGCCCGAGGAACCCTAAATCTTTTGTATCCTGATTTGATAGAAAAGCCATCCTTTATGGCCTATAGAGGCATCCTCTAAATCCTTCTGGCTATAACTGTGTATATATGTTCTTAGGCATACTAGTTGTACATGCACACACAAAAAAAAGAATTTACTAGTAGGAACTGACAGTGTCAATAACTAGTCATTGAACCCAAAAACTGGTAATTGACACCCCATGTCAATAACTAGTTACACTAGAATTAAAGTTAAAAAAACATTACAGATTTATCAGGAAGATTAAACTATCAAAATTAAAACAGAGCCATCAATATTTAAAAAAAAAATCAAAATTTAGTTATTGACATGGGGTGTCAATAATAGAATACATTGAAAAAAAAATGACCAGTTATTGTCACCCATGAATAATAATATTTAAATTGATTATTTTAATTTAAAATCACTCCAGACACTTCAATTATAGATTAGCAAATAAAATAAACTAATTAACTTTATTGAAAAAAATGTAGGAAGGGAAAAGGAACAAAACTATTGGATGAGAATCCTTATGGAAATCAGAAGCTTGTAGCCATTGACAGGCTACCAACTGAATTCATGAAGGTATTAATTGTAAAATCTTCCCTGCGATTAGTTTGCTAAACACTTACCATATAGATGACTTAGAGGACCCTTCAAACATTAGATTCATGTATATCTTAAAATAAAATTAGGACTTGTTTACTTATTTCTATAAGTTAAAGTTAGGGGTGTCAATAACCGTACTGGGTGTCAATAACTGTCTGGTTTACCCTAGATGATATGATGCTTATATGTGGTTGTATAAAGGGAAAGGATTGTAAAATATTTGGAAAAATTAAAAAAACGGCTCCTCAAAATAACAATAAGCTCAGAAATAGGGATTCCCAATTTGGGAAGCACAAGCGCCCCCTTCCTGACTTGATTCAATTACCAAACTTGCTTAAGCGAGATCTCTAATCAAGTGCCTTATTTAGTCTATGGTAAGTCTGTTTAGATACAACCGACTTTTTTTTAAATAGTAAATAACATGGTTTGAGCAGGTTTAATAGACTTCTTTTTTAGCATGTTACATTCATTTATACATTGATGTTAATGTCAAATTTAAATACGAGCTAGGACTTTAGTTGTCGATAAAAGACTAAATGACTGGTGTTTGAAAAGGCATTTCTTCTAGGTGTAAATATAATGTTTTCCGATCGATTATAGCATAGCACAACTATTGCCAATATTGTAAAAGGTTCAGGTCCCTGGGACCGCAAAATGACTTATAGGAAACATGGACCCATGGACTACATTTCTCTGTTTCATATGTTTTTGAAAATATATTAGTCCCGAGGGATTTATATACTTTTTTAATTGATTTACAAATTTGTTTGTACAATGACATAGGTTGTTCCATCGTTGATATATGTCCAAATGATGAAGAAAGTACATGATGTTTTTTTCTGACCACTTAATTTTTACTTTCACTTACCTATATATGAAATCCATATAGTAAGGTAAAGTATTGCGATCGTGAAAACGGCTTTGATGATTTTGATCAAATTTAATTAAAATCAAGTCTTCTTTAATATCAGGTAAGCTCTGTCATTATTAAAATGTTCTGAGGGGGCTTAAATGTGGAAGGCGCCTTATTTGTTTTCCTATAAAGTACCTTTGTTTTTGTTTATATGGAGAAATTAACTGTTTCTCGTTATGCCTAAAAATAAGAAATGGCTAAATATGAAATAATAAAAAAATCAAGTAAACATATACAGGAGAAAAAAAGAAAAATATTCCGTCAACCCATGAAACACTTTGAGCCCACGCATTGCACTTGCGTGTACCCCTTTAATGGCAGACAATTGCTTATAATTAAAGATGTTCTGTTCATTCAATGGGAATTGTTTCTTTCATGGTAACTTTATGATGTTTTCAACAACTACATAGAGAATTATAAAATCAGACGACTTGGAGTTTTTTGCTTGCAGTGCCGAATTATCACAAGTAAAAACTTTTATTTAATAATAAAAATATTTAGTATTCTTTAGAGAGCAAATACAAACAAAAATAAGTAAAAGTAAAGTGGAAAAATGTATGGGTTTGAGAAATGGCATTTAACAAAACAAGTTAATTTCTAATCTAAGTAATTAGGTAAGTGTAAGTTGTTTGTTGCGCGCAACGCACCAGATTATTATTTTTTTTTTTTTTTGCCAACTGAAAGAAATGCCTGAAATACGATAAAAGATTTAAAAATGAAATAATATGATTACCCCAAAATGTTGTGGTTACAGAATCTTAATTTTTTACCTAGTAAATGTAATATTGAAGCAATCTACGCCTCGCATTCACTTGATAAATAGGTCGAATTGCTTATGAATGGTAGAAGATCAATGATTTAAAAGATCCGTTGAGAAGGCTATCTCCTAGGACCTAATAGCCTCTGTATTGTTAAAGGGCCAAGGGGAGACTTATCAGAGGTGAGGAAAGAAATCAGGGCGGAGTAAATATTAAGGAAGCGGTGGCAGGGGATTCCACGGCCTCCTCTATAATGTAGCTCTGGGGTGTCCGGCCGGTAATGCGGAGTTGATCCCTGTGTCCATGGCAACCGGATGGCGCGGCTCAAGCCTCACACCACAAAAATGCATTCCAGTTTCTTATTCCAATGTTTTGAGAGTGGGTTAAAACTTACTGAATTAAATAATTTTTAAAAAAGAAAAAAAAACTAACGGCTGAGGGAGAGGGTGATCTGACTTCGAACACACTCAACCGCAAGGTTTCCCCCTATTAATTGATTATTTAGCTTGGAGTACTCAATTATCAGACACCACATATACGCATTTTAATAATATACCGATTCCGAAAAGTTTTTTATTAAACACGTTCACGCCGGCGTGTACCCCCGGTGGCTCACACTGGACTGCCTCATCGGGCGGCGTGTACCACCGGGGGCCTCTGCGAAATAATTAAATCTTTAACACTTTGACTGCCGCAAAAGAATACCTGAGAATCACGCTCTCGTGTCGACACAATCTTAAGATTTAATTCTCTGACAAGTGACAACAGTCACTCGATTTCAGGTGACATGGCAGCCAAAGTGTTAAGAAAGGATAAATAATTTCTATATAGCTGAAAATTAAAATAATGAAAATTTAACGTAAATTCATTTATTTTTATATTTATTTGTTGTTGTTTGTTTGTTTAACGTCACTTTATGCCACTAAGGCTAATCGGACGATGCTACAGTGGGAGTCCTAAATTTTCCCTATCCAGGTATAATTAGGATAGGGGTCTTTAACAAGTGCCTGACTTCGTACAGGCTCGGGACCTCCATTTTACGTCCTATCCGAAGGGCGGCATGGCTAAGGATTTTTTACTCCCATTAAAAAATCCTAGGCCACCGCTAGGCGCGAACCTGCGACCTTTAGTATTGTAGGTTGCCATGCTAACCATTATACCACAGGTGATCCCGAGCGTATTTGTATTTATTTATATTTATATTCATATAATTATAAACGTATAAACATTTATTTTTTAATAATAAATACTGTATTTTAAACATAACTGGTACGTTAGTATTTTTTATTGTTTATTTTATCATTGTTGGATTGCCATTACTGCACAGTGCACTAGAATAGCTCCCACCCGATAGAGCGATAAGCATTAAACAGTACCGGCGTGAACTTGTTAATCAAACATGTATAAGTAAGTCTGATGAAATATTTAATCCTGAAAATACAAAAAATTATAGAAATTTTATATGAAAAACGAGAATAAAATCATATAAATGAATATGAGCTGTAGCACATCTCACATCAATTGAAAACTAGAAGGGATTAATATGTATATGAATAACGTATGTTTACCAACGTATGATAAACACTCATTGTATTGAATGAGAAGAGAACTCAAATAGTTCACATTTAACAAAAATATTTAACATTAAATTATTTTTCTTTAAAAATCGAATTCTTTAATAAAAGCGAAGTATGCGAACTTGTGTGAAAATGTCTTAAAAGAATTTATTCGAAAAAAGGCAATTATATATAAAATTACAGAAAAAAAATCTTTAAGATTACGGCATGGGCTACAAAAATTTATGGATATAGATTTTTAAAAAGATATCAAGTTGTTATCAACAGACAATCCGTAAAGCAATCTTTGGGATTTCAGTTATTCTTTTGGAAGTGAAGGGCGAATCCTGATTCTCGGGGTCGGGTAGGATTTCAGGTCCATCGATTTAAGTTATTTATTGATAAAAAACAACAACAGCAATGGAATTTTCGCAATGCAAGATACTGTTTCTTGACTAACTATGCAGGGAAGTAGATTAGGATTGAGTCAACCCTTGAATGATCAGATATCCACTTTGCAGAGATTGAATATATCTAGACATTGGAGTAAATCCAGGGGTAATGGGTAATTAATTATCACTCACAGCAGGATTTAAAGCGGAATCCGGGAGTAGATAGGCCCTCCTCCATTTATGAAAACTCAAGAGAGTTTGAAAAATTACTATAAAAAAGATACAAATTATTATTGTTATGTGCTGAAAAAAAAAAAACTTCATTAAAGCTTACAAATTTATCCGTTAAGCATTTGAAAATCATTTAATGGTCGAAGAAAGTATAAGTGGCAAGCATTTGCGGAGATGAAGTTAAGACGTGACGCCGATAATTGCTCCAATCCTGAACCACAGCTGTTTGGCAAAGCAATAATTACAGGCAATCTGGCGCTTTTGAATGCTAAAGCATTATAGGGCATTTAACTACGTACTTTCACTTGCTAAGCAACATTACTTAATTTATGTTTCGTATATTGTGCTAATTAATTAAATTCAATAAAAAAAAGATATTCCACCTTTAATTACACTGAAATAATGTTTAACAAAAAATAAAATAAAATACGTAGTAAGCAATAATTAACTTTTATGCAAATTATATGTTAGTATTAAATCAGGAATAAACATAATAAAGTTTTATGATTAATAATGTAAGGTAACAACATAAAAAAAAAATCTGGTGCGATGCGCGCAACACACAACTTTCACTTACGAACTTACTTGGAGAAATCGAAGAGTTTCGATATGTAAACGCCATTCCTCAGCTTCACACATTTTTCCACATTTAAGTATATACTTATATTTTTATATCTCCATAAGTTATAGAGTGTCTGTATAGCAAAATTTGGTAAGTCTCAGCACTTTTCGATTCATTATTGCTAATTTATTTATGAAGGGACTAATTTCATCAACAGTCGAGTTTTTTTTTACTGCTTGCTTGTTTCTTACTACGAGTTGCTTTTTGCAAATACATCGTGAAGGTGAATCGATAGGTGTATATACGTCTCTTATGCCTTTCTGGAAATCAAGAACGATTACTGTTCCTCTAAAATCGCTTTGTATTGTTTTTATAAATTTATTATGGAACAAAAGTTTCTAGACTAAAATATACCTATATTAATTATAGTCTATTACCTTACACCATATTTTTACACACCTTCGATGATGCTTCAAAAATTTGAGCATCACGTATTAACTCTCTAAAGTAACATTAATCTTTTTAATAATAAATAAAAGTTTCTATTTTCATAATACGGTTAGTAAAATTTTGGCTGTCATATATATATACATCAAATACCAAGTTTGATAAAAATCGTTAAATCCGTTTTTGAGAAAATCGAAAAAAACCTAAAAGTTAGACAAAATTCTTTAAATAAAGTACCCCCTCCGTTTGACCAATTTTGATGAAATTTTTGCTGTCACATCGCGGGCGTATACATACACTAAATACCCAATTTCAGGTCTGTGCGGTTTATAGGTTTTGAGATAGTCTGTTCACACACACACATACACACACACACACACACACACACACACACACAGACCATTTCGCGGAACTTGGTTAATTGGACTCAGGGGACCCCAAAACTTGAATTTTCGTTGAAAACCGGTTGAACGTTGAAATTTTTCACGATCGCAATACATTCCTTACTATATATTTCATATATAGGTAAGCGAAAGTAAAAAACGATTAATAAGTGTCCAACGGAAATAGACACAGCCCATGAAAAGGGCAATAACAGCTTTCTTATTTACTTAAAACGTACTAAAATACCCACTTTACAGATATTGGGAAGAAAGAATTATCTTTCACAGCAGGGATTAAATTGGAATTGGGGAGTATAGGGGCAATGCTTCCATTTATGAAAACTGAAGAAAGTTTTTCCTAAAATCGAGAAAAATCTCTTGAGATATTAAATAAGGGTGTAAAATGCAACGTCAAAACTAGTTCTGACATACGACACTCACTGTTGAGTCTCACACTCGAGTACAAACCAGAACCCTAGAAAAAGTATTGAATGATTTGAGAAAAAAGTTTCCGAACGCCAACTGGCAGAATCTGGGATCAGCGAGCAAATGATTGGAGGGAAAGGACCAACAAAGAACTGCTGACAGGAACTGGGTCAGTCCATATCTCATGACATGAATCCAAGGAGGTTGAAATTGGCGAGACTTGTAGCTCGAAGCAATCCATCAGGAAGCGCCTTCACGGCTGTGAATGCCTCGAAAGAAGGTAAGAGATCACATGGCAGGCCAAAAAGTAGATGGATAAATAGAATCCAAGATACTGCAAGGATGCATGCAACAAACTGGAAAGATAGGCAGAGGTGAAGGCTAGTTCAGGCAGGTAATGATCTTTAAAGTCAACTAGAAAAAAAAAAAATCAAAGTCATATACATGTTTCCAACGTATTTCTATTCCACATCAATATTTCTTTTTTAACAACCGTAATAGAAAATTTATTTCTGAATTATAATCCGATTGATTTATGCTACCAACCTAATCAACTTTAATTGTGGTAAGATAAATTGACACTATAACTAGCGTCGAGAATGTAAATCAAAATGCCCTAGTGAAAAGATTATTAAAAGAAAATTAACTCCGTTCACCTCTGGTGGAAAAAATATATATTTAAAAATTCTTTATGTTCTGCTTGAAAAAAACCTCTTGATATAAATGAAATATTCTAATGTATGGAATCAATAATTCACACATCCTACCGATCCTTTTTATTATCTATACCATTCAAACTCAGTTATTTTGAGTAATTTGTGATAAACCAGTAAACAAATCCGGTAAGATTTACCTTACAAATCACGTTTTTTAGCAAAAAATAATGAGTGGACCGTTTGAAATAAAATTTAAATATACATAAATTGATAGATATCCCTTGACTTTCATTTGTTGGAATATTTTAAAAATGATTTACTATGTCAGAGAAACGAAAGCCTTTTCGAAATCTTTATGAAACTAGAGAACTAAGGATATAGTTGCTGTTTACAGTATTGGAGCAATCACCAGGACAATCACACAAATAACATTTATTGCTTCATCTACAACGTTTCGGCTATGTCGCCATTTTCAAGTCTCAATCTAAATAATGATTTAATTTATCCAGCTTTTTTAAACATGTCTTCATCAACTAAAATAAATTTTTTTTTTTTTATATATACATAAACCATTAACTGGTGTCGTCATATATGAAGATGATAGACTTAAATTTAAATTTTTTAAATTCATCTTCATATAATAAAAATATTCCAGGAGGTTAAGAAACCAATTATATATTGGATATAATTAACTATAGAACTAATTTGCATCAAATTCCTATCTGATAATTAAGAAATGTTAAAGTAACTAAGAAGAGAATTTATTTTACTTTAGTAAAGTGTATCGTGTAGGAGAGGAATATTATTATTATAATGGTGTAATAAAATAAAAAGCTTGCTGTGACCTACTTTACCCAAAGGGCTTTGTTTAATCTCATAGCGAGCGAAAATTCATTTACTGCAAAACAATGCTTTTTCAAAGCAGGTATTTTCCTTCATGGCTCAGTAGTGCCATTTATTTTTATTATAAATAAATTTAAATAGTATATAGTAACACTTATGTGGGTTTAAATAATATTAATTAAACGAAAATTTACAATGCCACACGAACAACATAAACTCAAATAATCAAAAATGTTAAAAAAAGTATAACGACAATTTTACTCAAACGTAACCGTATAATCGATCTTCAGAGCAAGACTTAACTGTCCACTCTATCGCTCCTCGTATTTAGTCTGAAAATAGAACAGTGTGGAAGGTTCTAGGCAAGCGTAGATTGTTCCCGAACGGTCACGGACACGTACAAGAACAGTTTGTTCCAACTGATCCAACAATAAGTATAAAAATCTTTTCAATAATATGTTTTTCCTTTTTTATTTTTATTTTTCACGTTACAATATTTACTTCTATTTATGTTAAACAATTTTTATTAAAGAGCTTAAGATACTAATAATATTTTATAAAAACCAAAATATTATAAAATTAATGTTAGGACAAATTACTCTCCCTGTTACAGAACTTTGTTATTACAGCATGTCCAAATACAGTTTTTAAAATGAAAAAAGGAAAAATATGACTTTTTTCTGCAATTATCTGCACTATATACAGTTAATTATACATGTTAATGATGTGATATACATCAGTATATTGTTTCTTTTTATTTTTTTGTCCACCTTATTTTATGCTTCTTTCATATTTTACAATTACCTAGTATTTCTGTTCTAGAGTTGCATTATTGCAATCAGTCATGTTTTAGTACTTATTATTACTATTAAGTATTATAAATACTTATTAGTGGTTATAACATGTTTTGGAATGATCTAAGCATTTCTGGATTGGGCCATTTCGGACTAACTATAAGAAGCGATCGACTTGTGTCTTGGTCTTGACATAAGGTAACATTTGAGTCACTGTTCCGTCCCTGCTAATTAATGTTTTGTAACCTAGTCACTAATTTGAATTTTAGTTGTTTTTTTGACATTTTTTATTATAATATTGAGTTAAAAAAATTATTGAAACCTATATTGGGGTTAAAATAAAATGTTCAAAAAACATAAACAATCTAATAAAAATAAAAAAATAAAGATCTGAACCTATTTCAGAAGAAAAGGGAAGGAAAAGAACAGAATGAATAAGGATGTACAGAACAAAGGAAAGAACACATCAGGAAGTGATCAATTCAAAGTACCCCAAGAGTGTGAAACGAAAAAAAAAAAATAAGTATTTAGTTATTTCCATATTATAAATATTAATAATGGATCTTTTATCAATATACTCGTACAATTCAAAATAAATCCCTCTAGGTTATTAGTAACCAGGTAGTAATCGCTTATTTTTAATGTTGTTTTTTTGTTAGGAGATGCATAATAAAAATCAACAGACAGAAATAAAACAGCTGCTTTGTTCAAAGTCGTTTATTGGCAAGAAAGTTCTTAAGCAACGGAAAGGTGTCAATACAATCCACCATTAATCACCATGTTCTTCCTTAGACCGAACGAGAGCTGAATATCACCTTGCAAAGAGTGCGAACAACTGTAAAGGGTATTATGAAAGTAGTGTCAATGTATTTAATTACCTAAATGTCGATTATTTTTGTTATAAAATAATCTCTAACCTTATCCCGTACTCGAAAACTGGACTATGAAATTCTAAAAGATAAATACATAGGTAGGTGTTGAGATATATCTGAAAATAAATTCGTTTGATTGAAATATATTTTTTTAGGTTTTTTTTTACTTTACCCACACCAGTTATTTTTTTTTTATTACAAGTGATTCGTCACACCGTTATTTAATAACACATGTTTATTTTTAAAAAAAATATATATACATTAAAGAGGTTACCTACCTATTACCTCGTTAAAGTTGTTCTTGTTAGCAATGAATTTGATAAATCTGAGTAAGGTTCTTAAATCAGAAGAAATGTCATTTAAGACGTTTCAAAGGTTCGGAATATTGCATAAAACACGGAAATGTAGAAGAGGAAATTTTATGAAGCTTGCTTTTCACTACAGAAGAATATACAATACACATTAAGTTATATTGTTTATATATATGTTTATTTTAATTAATTGTTTTTTGTTTTTTTGTGGGTTGTTTACTTTTGCTTGTAATATTAGTTATGTTGGTATATCATAGTTATGTATTAAAATATATAAATATGTATTAAAATATATAAGGCCAGCTCCGGACTGACGGTCTAATAGACCACAGTTCTGTGAATGTTTTTATTTACTTAGTGATTGGTATGTACCTGGTATGTAAATGAAACTAAAAAAAAAAAAAAAAAAAAAAAAAAAAAAAAAAAAAAAAAAAAACTATCATTTTCTTTTTACATTTGAAGCTTGCTAAATACATTACTTTAATCATATGTTCTTCACTAGTATTAATTTAATAACGAGATAAATCACTTATAAAATAAAAAAATAACTGGTGTGGGTAAAGTAAAGAAGACCCATCCTTTTTAATCACTCATTAAATAAAATATTATAATATTATTGTAGGTTTAAATAATGTTTATTTACGAAAAATATAATTCACAATGTCAGAAAACAATAAAAACTCAAATTATTCACAACGTTACAAAAAGTTACTATTAGTAACGACACAGTGACACAAATGTAATCGTATGCTTTCATGTTCAGAGCAAGGCTAAGACTCCATTCAACTGCTGACGTAGAATATTCTCGAAAAAAAGTCCGGAACTCTTCTCAATGCAACTGACAGAATCAAATGATTTTTGTTTCACGATACAATATTTATTGGGTTTTAGTTTTAAAATGTTTAATATCATTAAAAAAATGTCTTAAATTTAAGTGACCCATACAAACAATTATTGTTCACCGGTCTTCAGGAATGAAATATATCCGTAGTATGGTATTATAATTGAAAATGGTAAGCAACCGAAATATTTTAGAAGTCAAAGGAAGAGATATATAAATGGTGAGAATAATCTTGAAAGGCATGTAAATAGCAGAAAGTCAATAATGACTACAAGAGAGCGGGGACAAAAGGAATAGTTGCCCGGAGGCGGCCCACTGATGAAACGCCCGGTTTCACTACCCGCTCCTCTCCGGTGGCTACCATTGTCTTCGGATAAATTCTTCCATCTCAGTCTGGTATTTTCCATTATGCCTGAACAATTGAGGCAAAAACTCAATGCGGTTTCATACAATAATATCAGTTTATTAGTGAATTAATTCTAGAAATAAAGATAGATGGATTGTGACATTTCTTGAATGCTGTAGCAATAAAAATAATGTTTTCATCACACTGTGTCAAAAACATGAGTGTTCAATACACGGTTTGAGTCCGTAAAGTAGTACTTTTCGGTCCTAGGCATGAAAAATCTTTGGTGTGCTTACCTTACCTGCTACTAATATATATTAATAAACATGTGTTTGAAGGAGGTTACTTGTAGCTAACTGTGCTTCATTCTTATATAAGAGTATATTTGAATTGCAAAATAAAATGGATATAAATAAATAAATAAATAAATTCTTTATTTATTTGTTCTTGGACAGTGTTCCTTAAGAACAAATGTGAATAGTATACAAATGGGGCTTTAGAGCCTTAAAGTATAAATAAACAAATTAAAATGATACAAATTAAAATAACTAAAAATAATTAGGGAACCTCTGCTCAGGTGAAAGAAACTAGTTTTCGCATCTAATAATATATACATATTTACACATTTATTTACAGATTGGTTAAATAGTATTTATATTTTCTTAAAGGAGGAAAAAAAGACAGATAATAATAAAAAAAAAAAAAAAAAAAATAGAATAGAATATATAAGGAGAATGAGAACTTCCATTGGTTTAAAAAGGACGCTGGATGACTATGAAGTGATGATAGAGACGGGATTTAAAGGTGGAGAGGGTATTGGAATTACGGATGAAAGTGGGAATGGAATTCCATAACGAGGTAGACCGGATAATGAAAGATCTATCAAAAGCTGACGTTCGGTGGGCCGGTGTATATAGATCTGAAGGCCTAGAGCGGGTATTGCGGGAATGTACCGAGGATTTGGGATGAAGGAGTTCGGAGATATATGATGGTCGGCGGGATCGGATAACTTGGAAAAGGAAGGTTGCCAGGAAATACTTACGGCGGTAGGAAGGATATAACCACTTTAACTTTTCGTAAAAAGGCGATATGGAGACGTCTCTTGGGATACCGAATATAAATCGGATGGAACAATTTATTAAACGTTTTAGTTTTGAGTCGAGATCCCCTGAGACACCCCCATATACCGTGCAACAATAGTCAAAGTGGGGGAATATCAAGGAGGTGACCAGAAGTCTGCGTGTTTCGAAAGGGAAAAGGTCACGGAAATGGTTTAGTTGCTTTAAGGTCGAGATGGTGCGACGGGAGATATTGGAGATATGGTTTTTCCAGGAAAGAGTTTGGTCAAAGGTTACCCCAAGGTTTTTGACTGTTGGATAAAATTTGATGGGATTGTTATTTAGGAACAGGGGTGGGATGTTATGGACGGTTTTAAGGAGGTGATTGGAGCCTATTAAAATTGCCTTTGTTTTCTCTGCATTCAGCTTCAACTTGTTAGCCTCTGCCCAGAGACTGATCCGATTCAAATCTTCTTGAAGCTTTTTCGTCGCTGGCACCAACTCGGAAGGTGGGAAAGACAGGTAAATTTGGAAATCATCAGCATAGATATGGTATTGGGAGTGGTGAATCAGGAGAGGAAGGTCGTTAATATAAATAGCAAATAGAGTGGGGGATAGAGAGGATCCTTGAGGGACTCCGCAGGAGAGGGGAAGTGTTTTGGATGGAGGTTGACCAGGAACGACTACATACTGTGACCGATCTGAAAGAAAGGACCTGAACCAATGTAAGGCGCTGCTAGATAGGTGGAGTTTTCTCAGTTTTGTAAGAAGGATGTTATGATCTACTGTGTCAAAGGCTTTGGAAAAATCTAGAAGGATAAGAATATTTAGCTTTCGGAGTTCGATAGAAGTTTGGAGGTCATGGGTAATTTTTAGGAGAGCAGATTGAGTCGAGTAACCAGATCGGAAACCGGATTGGAGTGGGTTTAGGAGGGAGCGTTCTTCTAGGAATTTTGATAGTTGATTTTGAACAAGGCGTTCTAACGGTTTTGAGAGATTGGAGAGAAGGGAAATAGGACGGAGATCATTCATTGTGGAGGGGTTTGAGGTTTTGTTCAGAGGTCGGACTAGAGCGGTTTTCCAGGAAGAAGGGAAAACCGAGTTTTGTAACGAGAAGTTGTAAATATGATAGAGAACGGGAATGAGTGAGGGAAGGCAGGACTTTATTAGCTTTACTGGAACATCGTCAGGACCGTAATCGTTAGTGTGGGATTTTAGGACTGCGATAAGAAGGTCATCGTATGTAATGTGGGAAAAAAAGAAGTTTTCCGGATTGAAATTATGATTATTGATAACTGCAGGTGGGGATAAAAAAGGAGTGAAGGATGAGAAATGGTTATTGAGATCATCTGGAGTGAACGGAAGGGAACTGGAGTTATTGGAACCGAGGAAGGATAATTGACGAAGAATTTTCCATTTACTTTTAGGATCGTGGGCATTGGAGAGGGCATTGTGGCAGTGGAGGGATTTAGCTCGTCGGATTTCGGATTGGGTCACATTTCTAAGCTTTTTGAAAGACGCATAATCAGCTGCCAAACGGGTACGCCGAAACTTGCGTCTTGCAGCTTCCCTTCTTTTCATCAAATCCTTTATTTCAGAAGTCAGCCAAGGTGCAGCGGGGCGACGTAGGGTTCGGGTTTTCAGGGGAGCGTGGATATCTAAAATGGATTTCAAATTTGAGGTGAGAAAGGAGACCATGGAATCGACAGAATCATACGAATATATGTTATCCCATTGGACGGCGTCGAGATCAGATTGAAGGGATTCGTAGGAAAGGTGGACTAGATTGCGTGATGATATGACCTTAGGAGAGAAACGTTTGACGGGGATGTCGTATGAAATCTGGATAAGGTCATGTGATGAGAGAAAAGGAACAGGACATTGCGAAGAGGAAATGATTTTGACGGGGGAATCAGAAATGCACAGGTCTAGCCAAGTATCAGAGTATTGCGTGTGATGAGTTGGATAGTAGGGAACTAGGTAAAGATTGAGGGAATACAGGAGGTCAATTAGAAAGGACTTCTCCGAGGATTCAGAAAGTAGGTTTACATTGAAATCGCCGGTTATAATGATATTGGAATAATTGGAGACCAGATTGACAAGGGAGGATTCAAAAAGGTTGTCGAATGGGGCGCGGGGTGGTCTATAAATTACGGCGAATAAAAGAGGAGAGGAGGAGGAAATTTCAACGAACATGTATTCAATATGAGGGAGGTCGTGGGAGGGGGACTGAAGAAGAACTTTGGCCTTAAGGCTTTCATGGACGTATAGTCCGACACCACCTCCCGTGCGATTAGATCTATCATGGCGGAAGAAAGAGTAATTGGTAAGGGAAATCTGGGAAGAAGGGATGTGCGGTTTTAGCCAGGTTTCGGATATAGCGATTATGTGATGAAAGTTGTCTAAGAAGTAGTTTTGAAATTCATCAAAGTGAGCAATGAGGGATTGTGCGTTTACGTGACATGCGCTTAAAATATTAGTCATAACTTAGCTATTAAAAGTGGTAGAAGTATTTGAAAAAAGGCACGTGGATGAAGGGAAGGATAGTTTGAAACGTTTTTTGGCAAAAACGGTATTTTGGCAAGGTACACGCGTGGTTATGATTCGAAAATAGGATAGGAAATGGTAAAATTCTGAGATTTGGAATGGGTATTGAAAATTCAAGTCATTGCTCAATATAAAACTAGCTCGAATTTGAAGGTAAACATCCAGTGAAACACAACTAATCAAATAAGTTCCGGGCTCTAGCTGCACGAGGTAATTATTATGATAGGGAATAGAGGTATGATAGAGGAGAAAATTGTAATATCTAAAATAAAAATACCAATAGCTATAGTTAATTAAAAAAGTGAGAGTAAAAATCTGAATATATGTGATGAAAATATAAATACCAATAATAAGGATGAAAATTTCTAAAACGAAAATAAAATTATCTGAGGTTAAAATAAAACTAAAAATATCTTGTGTAAAAACTGGAGAGTTCGCAAGCTTGATGAGACTCACATACGGCATTCAGCTGAAAACGTCCAGGTCGCTGGGCTTACCAATAATCACCGCTGGGTGACCGTCTGCCTGCCTACAGCGAACTCGTCCTCCACTGAACCATACGTATTTGATTTTAGACGTTGCCTTCTTCTGCCTGGCCAACCAGTAGAGATGCTTGTTGGCTGGCGTCATAGCTTCACTAACGTAGATCCGGAATGCTTCATTGTCGCCCCAGCCCAGGTGCCGCGAAGAGAAGTCTCTCTTCGCTTTCCTCTGATGCACTAGTTCATCTCTTACTGTCTGACGAACGAATCTTGCTACTATAGGTCCTGGGACCCCATCCTGCTTGGGCCTGAGCCTCACCGCGTGGTCCAGATCCTCCGTGCACAGCTTAACGCCCAGACCCGCTCCGATACTGAGTATGGTGCCCATCACGGTGTCTCCTGGCCTCTCCGGAACACCTCTTATCTCCACTGTATTTTTTAACTGCTGCTGCTCTGTAAAGTTCACGCGGCTTTCTAATTCAAAAATTTTCGCCTTTAACGTGGAGTTTTCGAGCGTCAATTTTTCTACGCAGTTCTTTTGCTCCTCCAGAAGGGTTTCGATTTTCTGTAGTCTATCCATATTTTCGAAAGAAATTTCGGATTGTTTCTGCAGAGTTTCTTTAATATCTTTTAACTCTTCTAGGCCTTGAAGTTTGGATTTCATTTCTTTAACTTCCGCGGTTAGCGCCCTCAGTAGATCTATCATTGAACTTGCCTCAGAGACAGGTGCAGCCCGTATAGGTTCGTCGCAATCCGGGCAGGTCCATATTTTACATTTTTCTTTCAGGCCTTCTGGGTCCGTTGAATCAATTTTCGCGCATTTGACGTGGTAAATATTTTGGCAAACAGAGCAGGCCACTTTAGCTTTTTCATCTCTGCTCACAGTTTTGGTGCATACTTTACAGTTGACCATTGTTATTTTAATTTATATTAAAAGGCGAGCAATTTAAAAAAAAAAAAAGAGAGAGAGAGAGTGATATAAATATAAATAATAGAGAGCGCGAGATGAAAATAAATAATGACAGACCTGTTTGTTGTGGCGGGCGCAAGCGGGATTAGGCTGATGCCGAGCTATCACTCCCCACTACTTTAGCTCCGCTGGGTTCTCGACTGACACTTTTTTCTAATGTAGTTTATAACTGTAATAGGGCTGCTTGTGATTGAACTAGCCTTGTAAGCGATAAATGTGAAAATTTGAACAAGAAATAACGGAGGGAAACTGGTAAAATATTATAAAAGAGCGAGAGGCGCACGGTTGAGCTCTTAACAGATAGAGGTCTACTCTAAGACTAAGATATACTAAGGTAATGCCAAACAAAGGTTTTAATATAATGAATAATCAGAATTGTACTATAAATATTAATGTAAAATAAGTATTTTTCTTCTATTCTAGGCTAATAAACAGATATTAAAAAAAAAAAAAAAAAAAAAGTGTGAATTTAATGTCTTATATTGTATCTGCAAGTTATTAATGAAATATAAAAATGTTTTTATGTACTCAAGTATGAGCAGTATGATGAAAAGTATTGTTCATAACACATACCAAAAGTGTGTTTTCCGTGCTTGGTCTAATTTCCGCGCTCGGCTAAGCTTCGTGCGTTAAACTCGACCGTGCACACAAAACAACCACTTTTGGTAGGTACTAGTGATGAAAATAACTATTAACTATGTCAGTCTACTTTATTATGAATTTCATATTTTTTAAATATAAAATTAGGGTTCATTATAAGGAAGGGAAGTGAAAGTATCCCTTATTAGGAATCCCTAATATGGGAAATAAAAAGATAAGGGAAAAAGAAAAAAAAAAACTACATCCCATGGAGGGTCTAGGGTTCAATACTGTTCATGAAAGAACTGTTCCTTGGTCAGCGGTCGCGATAGGAATTTATTCGACAGTGATCATTTTTAACCGCCAGGTTTTCCTCTCAATTTTTCAATTACGTTTACCCACTTTGTAGAGGCTGAGTTTGCTCAAGGAAGATATCCTGTCAAGCCGGATTCGAACTCGGGCCCTTGGGCACAATAGCTCAATGTCTTGCCAAAATACTACCTAACCAGCAGTAAAAGGTATGCACTAACCAAAATTCTAGACTGACCAGTGCTAGCGATAACACCCGGTTCAAGTCTCACTTATTCTCAATACTAACAAAACAACCCCGTTATATTTTTACTTTCACTTACCTATATATGAAATATATAGTAAGTGGAAGTATTGCGATCGTGAAAAATTTCGACTTCCGGTTTTCAACGGAAATACACGTTTTGGGACCCCCTGAGTCGAAATAACCAAGTCCCGCGAAATGGTCTGTGTGTGTGTGTGTGTGTCTGTGTGTGTGTGTGTGTGTGTGTGTGTGTGTGTGAACAGACTAGCTCAAAAACTATAAACCTTGGGAACCTGAAATTTGGTATTTAGTGTAGGTATATGCCCGCGATGTGACAGCAAAAAATTCATCAAAATTGCTCAAAGGGAGGGGGTACTTTATCTAATAACTTTTTACGTTTTTTTCGATTTTCTCAAAAACGGCTCTAACGATTTTGATTAAACTGAGTATTTTATCTATTTATATGCCCGAGATACGACTGTAAAAATTTCATCAAAATTGATTAACCGGAGGGGGGACTTTACTGAATAAATTTTGTATCATTTTCACGTGTTTTTTTTTATTTACTAAAAAACGGCTTTAACTATTTTGATCAAACTTGGTATATGATGTATGTATATGCCCGAGATACGACTGTAAAAATTTCATCAAAATTGATCAACCGGAGGGGGGACTTTATTTAATAAATTTTGTATCATTTTCACGTGTACATATTTTTTATTTACTCAAAAACGGCTTTAACGATTTTGAAGAAACTGGGTATTTGATGTATGTATATACCAAATATGTAAAAGCCAACATTTCATCAAAATTGGTCCAACTGAGGGGGCACTTTATTTCATGACTTTTTTTCCAATTTTTACCTTTCTTTCGATTATCTCAAAAACGGCTTTAACGATTTTTATCAAATTCGTCATGTTTAATGAAAATTAGGTTTTCTTTAATATCAGGTAAGCTTTATCATTATTAAAATGTTCTGAGGGGGCTTTTTTTTTGGGGGGGGGGCCTTTTTTGTTTGTTTCTTTCTTATAAAGTACCTTTGTTTTTGTTTACATGGAGAAATTAACTGTCTCTAGTTACGCCTAAAAATAAGAAATGGCTAAATATGAGATACGGTAAAAATAAAGAAAACATAAAGAGGAGAAAAAAAGAAAAATATTCAGTCAACTCATTGAGACCACGCATGCGGAGTACGCCTTTAATGACAGACCATTGTTCATAATTAAAGCCGTTCTGTTCATTTGAGAAGTGGCAATTAACAAAACGCATTAATTTCTAATCTAAGTAAGTTGGTAAGTGAAAGTTGTGTGTTGCGAGCACGCACCAGATTTTTATTTTTAACTATTAAATGTAATATATTAAAATATTAGATTGGGGTTATCCGGCTTTAATATAATTTTGATAGGGGATGGTGGGATAGACTGTTCAATATAGGTTTTATTACTACAATTCTATCTGTGAAAACTCGGTTCCTTAATTCATACTAAATAACAGCTGAACTTTTTTTAATACCAATTTTTTTTAAATTAAATGAATTCACACAATTTGCAGACCTGGTTTTTGGAACGAACTTTGTACTATACGACACACTCACCGAATTAGAAAAATTGACAGCTCATCTACCTCTATCTAATGATCCACTTCCGGTGTTACACCCAAAAAAAAATTAACAAAGCAATCAAGAGACATCCGAACAGAAAAGCCTCGAGCTATGATCTTATCACTCCCTTTAATCCTTCGTCATCTACCTCGAAAAGCTGTTTTGTTTCTTACACACATCAATAAATATATCTTACACATATACTATTAACCTCTTCTTTTGAAACTCTCCACACTCAAAATGATTCAAAATTCACAATGGGGTTATCCAATGCCTGATTCAGTTACCGATCTAAAATACCTTTTATTTTTATAGTGTCATTATAGACATGATTGAACTCCTAACGTTCAAAAATAATTCAAACGAATATTACATCAAACATCAAAGAAATGATGCATATGGAATAATTGTTATACAATAATGATTACTTTGCTGGAAATCATATTGTCCATACCTTCGCTGGAAGCCAAGTGCGCTGTGTTACAACAGGTGAGTGTACTTTTGACCTATGAACTTCCGATACCCTGACCCGTAGTACGAGAGCGTTCCCTTTCGCATGCTTTTGAATTAAGCCTACACGAACTCCTTTCAGATATTCAACGTAAAACGCACATATATATACAATGCAGACGAGAGTAGTTGGTAACAGACGGTCTAATACTGGAGACCTCCCGCCGGTGGTCGTAGCAGAGGACGAACCGGTCCCTTCCCGATTTGGAGAGCAACATCTTTTTACTTTGCCTTGGTCGGATTCAGTAGAAGTTCCTTCGGGGGCTATCCTGGCCACCATCTCCCGAGCGCCGACTATTGTGTCTTCACGGGACAACGGCCACGATCCTCTAACACGATCACGAATAAAAGCAGGGAAGAAGCCGTATGGAAAGGATGTAGTCTTTTTTTTTTCTTTGTGGTCTCTGAATATCTCAATTCTATTCCTGGATAAAGGGTTCCAGCAATGTAGAATACTCTATACAAATTCGCCTCGCCATAATAAAAAACTTCAGAAAATCAACTTATTCGGGTTTTATAAAAATCATAAATAACTCCCCTCCCCCATCACCTATGGGAGACATGGTCATCTATTTGAAGAGTACATTCGATGCAGATTAACTGAATTAAATTCGAAACAGGAGCGTACTTACATACTTACATACTCGTACATATTTCATATAGAACGAACAGCCCCGGCCATGCGTTGCTTTGGCTCAGTTGAATTAATTATATCTTATTCTTTTTAATACATTCAAATCAAAATTCACTGATTAAGATAAATGCAGCTAATCTAAAAATCAACAGGATTTAATATAGAACATTTAACCAAATGTAAAATTGTTTGGTAAAGAGTTTAGAAGGGTTAAAGCTTTTATTTTCTATATCTAATATTTGACTATAGTAAATGATCCATTCATTTAGCACTTGCTGGATTATTCCAGCAGAGGCGAGATTAAATATAAATAACACACATGTAAAAAGAACATTATAAATAATAAATAAAATATAGAGAATATAATTGGAATATGGTTTAGTACAACCACAATAGACAGTTAGCCGAAATGAAAAAGCGACACATAATTGGCCATGGTAAAATCAAGGATTTTCCTAGTCCAAGCCAGAAAAAATAGATTTGGCTAGTGGAGGATTACCCACCCTAAAAGTCGAAATAAATGAAGTGTGTCAATTAATCAACTTACACCGCCATCTGTTGGAAATTTATAGAACTTACAAATAATCACACTCAACTGAAGCGTGGAAATGCATATAAGTTTCAGATTTATTCACCCGCTACTTTTCGAGTTTTTAGGTAACAAACATACGTCCCTTTTGTAATAAGCGATAAAAGGGAGAAAAAAACAAGTGATCAAAAATAAACTCTATTATTAATTGAAGCGTGGAAATGCATAAGGGTCTAAGTGCCAAAAAATAAAACAAAGTTTTTTTTTTGCCAAATTGTTATATGCGCCAAAACTTCTTCTTCTTCAGTAATAGTATAAGCAATGTTTTCTTCTTAAAAAAGAGTTCATTGAACGTATGAAAGATGGCATAGGTGTAAGCACTGAACGTAGTTTACCCTAGAGGGTATAAGTCACATAATTTCTATAAATATTTCCTAAGGCACTTATATATAACCTTCTTATACATTTTTCACGCTTCAATTATAGTATAATCTATATAAATAAAGATGAAATTCTGTTTGTTTGTTTGTTTATTTGTTCTTTATAGAAATCCATACCGTTTGTCCTAAATTCTCCAAATTTCGCTCAGTGGTTCTTTGATACCAGGTGCGAACACCCGTCCATATTAAAATTGCATAGCTTCAGCCAATCTCTGGGTATATTCTTTATTGTTATAAAATTCGTGATGATCTCGCTTTACAATTTTTTTTTACGAAATGGACCGTTTGAGTCGAAAAAACTGCCTTAAAATTCATTTTATAGATTTTGAAGAGGTCAACAAGGCGCGGTAAGACCGTCCCTTGGCAGGCGTCGAGTTCTGGGATTTTTAAACCATATGGTTTTTGTTTTTTTTTAACATTACAATACGTTTATTCACATGTACGGTAAATTTATTTTTTTTAAATGCCTCCTAAGAAGCGAGCTTCAATAGGAGTAGTGAGCCCAAAAGCTAAAAAACAACGTCAAATACGAGCACCTGAAACTCCCGACGAACATCAAAATAGGATTGAACAACTGAGGCTTAGACAGGAAGAATGGCGGGAAACTGAGTCTGCCCAGGAATACGAGGCCCGCCTTGCGCCACAGAGGCTTAGGGAAGCCGATTTGCGAGAAGCTGAAACTGCAGGGCAATATTTCTGTTTGTTTGTTTGTTCTTAATAGAAATCCATACCGTTTATCCTAAATTCTCCAAAATTCGCTCAGTGGTTCTTTCATACCAGGTGCGAACACCTGTCCATTTTAAAATTGCATAACTTCAGCCGATCTTCAGCTGATATTCTTTATCCTAATAAAAATAGTAATGATCTCGCTTATTTCGTTTTTTTACGAAATCGACCGTTTCATTAGAAAAATTAAATTTCCCGGGTGAAACCGGGACATACAGCTAGTAAGCACTAAATTTGCAATAAAAGAAATAAGTGAGGCCAATAATCGAGATGAAAACTTTTCTATCTTTTAAGTTGGACAAAACTACACACAATGAGCCAAATTTTATAAAGACCCGTTGAGTAGTTTTTGATTTAACCCCCGACAAACATCGGGACACGAGATTTTTATATATATAAAGATATACCTTGTTTAATATAACTTATATTGTACAGTTTTTCTTCTTCATACTTTGATTTGCGCCAGTCGCAACTAAGTGACAAGGTAATTGTCTAGCCCAACAGCATATCCTCCTGAACTTGATTCAAGAAAGGAGGTCACTCGTCGGAATAAAGAGTTTGATTGTTTTGGTCGATAGTTGGTCTGTCAGTATTTTACAGTTTGACTACTTAGATATCAGTCAGCGTCTGTTACTAGAAATCAAGTGGTATTAGTGGACAGGATATTCTTAAAATTTTTTAGTGAAGTGTGGCTTTTTTCTTGAGCCCTAAGTTTGTGAGGCTTATGTCCATGAGAGGTTTAGAAGGTATGTGTGTCTATTAAGTTTCCGCCTCCTTTCCCATTATATAGTAAATAAACAAAAAATAAAATAAACATCGATAAAGAGCCACTATACCTTCATGACAAGTTGATTGGATTTGGTTTTATTAGACATTCAGTATTCCTCTTTCTCCAACCCTTACACTTTTATGGACTCGTTAACATGTTGCGCTGAATTCCCATAAGCAGAGTAGCATGACACTTTATAATTTACACTTCATTACCATGTTGATAGTGAAGCGGATGGAAATAGTTTTGCATTATCTATCTAAGATAGCGCTGTTATGCCCCAACTTCAACTATCGCAGAGGAGCTGCTGCCGCTATTCTACGAAATATTTTATGACTTGATAAAATCCAGTAACTAAGTAATATCACATAAATAATGTTGTTTATTCCGCGCACAGAATGACCATGACCTTATACGAACTTAGAATAAATTTACGCTTAAACGATAATAATCTTAATACAAAATATCTGACTACATTTTCTTTTAAGAGCAGTATAAATCAGGCAAATATTGTAGTTTTATAATTTTTTAAATAAATTAGGATATGTCATTTATATTGAAGTTGGAAAACAAGGGGTCTAAGTGACATTTGACTTGGATTTGAAAGTTTATTTTTTTATTAATTCTAAAATCTCAATCAGGTCTTTGACTTTATCAGTTTTATCTATTATTAGTATATTTGGTTTTATAAAACTTATAATCATTTGTGGATATATAAAACAAAGTCGGGTTAGTTAAACCATTTATAAATCAAGAACGGTTTGACCGATTCAATACGATCTTAAGTTCTTTGACTCTTCTGTACTCCTGTATTCTGGTACAAAAAATGAACCAATCAGCAGGATGCTAGTAAAATTTGGAGAGACGCTGCAATTGAATTATTGAAATGTAGAAACCAAGACGTTCAATTCGATAAAAATTGAGGAACTAAAATATGGCCATGAAGCACATGGTCCACATGCCAAGGGGTCCGAAACGTCAAAAATAAGTATAAATCAATTAAATAAGGTTTAACAGTCTCAAACATAAAGAATATTAACGGGGTCACCTATAATACTAAAGGTCGCGAGTTCGCGTCCCATGGTGGCCTTAGGATTTTTTAATGGAAGCAAAAAATCCTTGTCTATGCCGTCCCCGCGGATAGGACGTAAAATGGAGGTCCCGAGCATGTACGATGTCAGGTACTCGTTAAAGATCCCAATCCTAATTAAACCTGGATAGGCAAAATTAAGGACTCCCACTGTAGCATCGTCCGATTAGCTTTAGTGGCATAAAGTGACGTTAAACCAACCAAACAAATAAAGATACAATAACAAATAAACAATAATTGGTTTAGCTTTTTATTAATGTAAACTATTAATACGGCTGTAACTATTTTGATCAAACTGGGTATTTGATGTATGTATGTATATGACCGAGATCTGATAGCCAAAATTTCGTCGTAATCGTAATCGAACAGTAATCGTTCTCGATTTCCAGAAAGGCATAAGAGACAAACTTTGCAAAGATACGTAAATACACCTTCTATTGATACCCCTTCACGATATATATACAAAAAGTGACTAGCAGTAAAAATTAACAAGCAGAAAAAAAAAAAAAACTCGACTGTTGTTGAAATATTGAAAATTGAGGTCCCTCAAAAAAAACAAATAAGTAATAATGAATCGAAAAGTACAGAGAATGTTCTAGTTTTGCAATACAGACTCTCTATAACTTATGGAGATATAAAATGTTAGCATATAAATGTGGAAAAATGTGTGAAGTTGAGGAATGCATTATAAAGTGATTTTAGAGGAACAAAGCGTTTAATTATTATCGAAACAGGTCGATTTCTAATCTAAGTAAGTTGTTAAGTGAAAGTTGTGTGTTGCGCGCATCGAACCAGATTTTTATTATTGAATACTTGGGTATATTTCAACACTATCAAACAGCCAATATGAAAATTTCTGTTTCGTAGATAGAACTTTCTTCATTAATCTAAATAAGATTATTTCTGACCATTTAAGAGCTTTAGTAAATATTCGCGGCGAGTTTCACTTATAACAAAGAGCGAATCCTATGCGAAGTCAATCAGGTAATTAATCTTTATTTATTTTTAATGACATATATTGTAAAAAACGAATATTCATTTTCTTCACAGACTTTCTTTACACAAGTTTAATTCTGCCCATTCCTGGGAGGATTAAGGAAACACAACAACCTCCAACAAACAGCCATGATGATGGGAAAATCCAAATGAACGTTTACGAGGAACGCTCCCAAAGAGGCGGCTGGAAGGAAATGGGTCACAGTAGGCGCTGAGCCCATCTCAAAGCCTATTCCCATTCGTCGGATAAATCCTTTGTTATGGCTCGGCGAGGTCCTTATACCACAACCATAAATACCTAAGCTAATACTTTACTTTAATGGTTCTACTTTTTCTACCATGGAAGTTGATACTGTTACCCGAAATCTAGAGGTAATAATTTTTTTTTTAGTGTTGAACTTTCCATAGGATGATATCTCTCATTCCCATATAATGCTAGATCGTACCGTTAGTTCGTTAAAGTAAATAATAAAAATATTTTTAAAAATTCAAGAAAAAATATACTAAGATTGCCTTTTTTGTTTCGACTCATATAACTTATTTTATTTTTTTTTTATTTTCCTAATAATTTTTCGTTATATGATTTTTGATATTCTTTTATTTGTCTTTTGATTCAGGTGATTAACATTCAACTATATTTCTATTATATTTTCATTATCTTATGCGCGACCTTCACTTTTTGGAGTTTGATGATGGACAGAGGTTCCGAAACGTAGCTCATAAGATAATAATAAAAATATTATAATATTGTAATGTTAAATTGTTAAATAAAAATAGATGGTGTAAAGTTCCAGACCTTGGGTCTTTTTCATTTTAGGCAACCTGTTACTAAGTAATTATAACGGTTATTTTATGAATTTAAACGGTGATTTATCTATATCAGATAAAATTTGATATACGTATATATGTTTCATATTTGAAATTCTCTAAAGGTTATTATCGCAGTGTAAGTTGTATAAAGTTAATCTGTGCTCTGTATTTTAAAAATGAAATCATGTGTTTTTCAATAATGATGTAACCTTTGTTATTATTTAAATAACCGTTTTTATAACTTAGTAACAGGTTGCCTAAAATGAAAAAGAACCCAGACCTTTTATTGGAACGAACTAATATTTGGAACAAACTGCCATAGCACGTGTTTGTGACATCGGTGGCCGAGAAACATCCGCGCCGTTCCACGAGGTTCTACGACGTTCTGGAGCATCTCCTTACGACTACATATAAGGAGCGATTGACTGGACAGTCTTATTTTGAATGTGAAGCTCATGCCATATGACTGTGTTACAAAATGATAATTTTTGTAACCTGCTTTAGTATTTGTGTTTTTATAATTTGAAAATTGTTATATTTTCGTTGAATAAATATTGTTAGCCCACAGAAGTGTTACAATATGAATGTAGTTGGATTTTAATCACCTGAAACAAAACAAATAAAAGAATAATAAATGACGTTCGGCTAGGGATCTTATCTGGTAGTTCGGATAAGCGTAATTTACCAAAAACATATTTTAAAGTGAAAAAAAATAAAAATTAAACATGCTCGCAAGTTTGGAACAAGAAACTGCGCCTACCGGGCTTCTTTAATACTTACAAGACTGGAACATTTCATAGCATTCAATTAATTAAAAAATACTTATTTACCACACATTAATATGACCTACCTGGAGGGGGTCACCACTAGCATAGAAACCTACAGTACTAAATGTCGCGAGTTTGCGACCCGAGGTGGCTCTAGGATTTTTTAATGGAAGTAAGAAATCGTTGTCCATGCCGTCCCTCGGATAGGACGTAAAATGGAGTTCCCGAGCCTGTACGATGTCAGGTACTCGTTAAAGATCCCCATCCTAATTATACCTGGGTAGACAAAATTTAGGACTCCCCTGTAGCATCGTCCGATTAGCCTTATTAGCATAAAGTGACGTTAAAACAAACAAACCAAAAATGACCTACCTGGACTTACAGAGTTGGGTTTTATGGCTCCAACAACCCAGAAATTTCTTCTTTTACATAAACTAAGATAAAATCCTAATTCCTTCACTACACAGTAAATGCTTCTTTTTCCCCCAAAAATTTAACCTTCCCAACGTTTAACCTTGCATAATAAGCCGTATCCACATAATCAAACACTTCTTCCTTTGTTCCTGTTAATTCTTCCGGTTTTTTTTCACCTTCTAATTAGGAACTATTTTTTTTTAAGTGATGCTAAATTTCTCTGTCAGCCATTAATCTTTTTTGTTGCAGTTGGTTACTTTAGATATTTTTAATTAGGGCAGTTATAAATTTCAATAATTATAATGATAAAAGATCATAAAATAGAAAACTTAGATAGTTTTTATTTAGGATCTCATCAAATGAATGCTACAGAATAAACCTTCAGTATAATGCACACCGGCTATAAGATGTTTACAACTCAAAATACCATATACTTCTATGGAGGGCACGGTCATACTAATGCAGATTGGTGGCTACTTTTGTGTTTATAACAGCCCCAATGGAAGAGAAGTCGCGAGCAATGACTATTTTCTATAGCCACTAGTTTATAGGTACAAAGTAAAATTGAAAATGCAGTTGAAACTTCATATGAGATTATCCCAAAAAAAAGCAGTTTTTTGAGTTGTGACCAACCTCTTGCCGATGTTTTATATGATCTAACAAGGTATGTATTATTCATGTACTGATGAATACGAATTTTGAATACATGGCTAATGAGGTGCAGCCCTGGAATAAAAAAGGAACTGAGCACAAGGATCAATAAGTCATTTGCACTCGAAGCTCGGGGGACTTGAATCTCAATTATGGCCGATAGCCAGATGATCCTAGGCAACTCTGCCATGAAATCCATCTATCTCTGCGATAATGAAACGGCAATGAGATTGTAGGGGATGGATTTCCTCCGGTCGGGAACTAGTAGGTCTGGAATTGCGGCTAAATCGAATAATCGGAACTCCTATTTCTCTACTGGATAGGAAAATTATATTGTTTTTTCCATTACAAAAGATCGATAACATAAATAAATTTGTTGGATATAATTGGAGGATCCAACTTAGTTAATTATAGGATTGACTATCTGAAAACTCCTTAAAATCAGACCAGGGTTACAATGGAAGGGGAAAATAAGAAAAAATATGGTCAAAACCTTTATATATATAGAAATCTCGTGTCCCGATGTTTTTCGGAGGTAAAATCAGAAACTACTGAATCGATTTTGATGAAATTTGGCCCATTGTGTGTATTTTGGTCAAACTTAAAAGATAGGATAGTTTTTATCTCGATTATTGGCCTCATTATTTCTTTGTTTTGCAAATGCTTATTATACTACAATTGAGAGTGATTATTTGTAAGTTCTATAATTTTCCTACAGATGGCGGTATAAGTTGATTTATTGACACAACGCTTGATTTTCTTTCGATATTTATTGTGGGTAAGCATATATCTATTTTTGCTGGCTTGGACAAGGAATATCTGTGTTTTTCCCATGTCAAATTATGTATCGAATGTATTTGTTTTAGCAAAATACAGGTTAACCAAAATCATTGTGCACTTCTTATGTAGTATAACCTCCTGATACGATATCTCATATCATCATATGTTATATTCTGAATATGTATTATGACAAAAGATTAATTTGGTACATTTTTGTTAACTGTCTATTGTGATTGTACTAAACCGAGTTTCAATTATATTCTTTATTAGTTCCTTTTACATGTTTCATTCATTAACACACTATGGTCAAATATAAAATGTAAAAAATAAAAACTTTAACCCATCTAAATTCTTTAAAAAACAATTTTAAATTTGGTGTAAAGTTCTATTTTAAATCCCCGTTGGCTTTTAGATTTGCTGAAACGTTGATATCTTTATCAGTGAATTTTGATTTGACTGTATTAAAAAGAATATAATATGTAACATATATATAGATATATAATATATAACTAATTCAATGCATTGTAACTACTCAACCACAGCAATGCGTGGCAGGGTCTGCTCGTAATATTTATCTCGGATAAAACTACACTATTGATTAATTAACCGATTGCTATTAGTACCATTTGCTGCTAAATTTAATATAAATCAAACAAGGAGGTTAAAGGAAGTTAAAGTGTCATAGTAAATTTAGCCTCGTAAAAAATGTTCATAGTAGGTACTAATTATGAAAGAATCAATTAATGGAGCATAAAATATAAGGGGAGATAACAGGTACACCAATACCATGAATGCATCAGTGCTTTCAACGACCGATGAGGCAGAATTAAAAAAACATTATCGTGGCCTCTTTTTGGCACCTGCCCAGCCTGGTTCGATTCAATGGCACTACAGTCGGACCAAAGGTAAATTTGATTTTGTATTATTTTGTTATTGTTGATGTATATGTATATTAATGCATGTCGCAGCTCCACTATTCTTATATTAAAAAAAAAATATATATATATATAGTATATATATATATATATATATATATATATATATATATATATATATATATATATTAATATAACATAATATATTTAAAATGTACAGGCAGGAAATTATCATTTATAATTGTATTAACATTTATCTGGTCTCTATTGTAATGTTTATATAAACAAATACAATAAATTTATCTATCTATCTAGTTCAGAACAATCCATTCATTAATATTGCATTCAAAATATTCCTTGAGTTGAGAAAAAAAAAAAAAACTCGCTTGAATAAGTGTACATCCATGTAGCTCGCAGTTTCGTAACAACACCATAAAACTACAAAAAAATAAAATAAATTAAAAGTACATTAACCATTACTAGATAACTGTTATTTCACCCTAATGAATTAATATAAAATAATTCTGTACATTTTCAAGCTAAATATATATATTCATATTTTATTCAAATAGAAATATATATTATTAAGCTATAGCTATAAATAGATGACTAAAGTTAGAATATTATATATTACTGCACCATTAGTCTAAGTCAATTTGGCCCACAGAATATAAATTAACACATTGAGCTACTGTATGGAGAACGAACAAGGCCAAAATTTGCATCAAAGCAATTACTTAACCAATATTGATGCAAATATTAATTCGAATAAGGAACAAAAAAAAAAATTAAAACGATATTAGGTATTTTTCAAGGAAAATCTCCATCAATGTTTTTGGCTTTTAAAATGTTTATTATTGATGAAATTTCAAATTATTAAAATCAACAAAAAACTAACGAAAGCGTGAATTGAAGAAAATAAATCGCATAGAGCAATCTTTAGAATTAGAAGCAAATAATCTTGAATACCTTAAGGTAAATATCGGTTTCCCAATTCTATAAAATATGTGTTTAAAATTATTTATCAGGATCCCACCAAAATATATACGCGATTCTAAGTATATATTTTATACCCTAAATTTAACACTTATGGTTTTAAAAATAAATTTCGAAAAATCCTTGGTAATTTTAAAAATTTTAAAGATACGGATAAAGCGCATGGATAGTTCCAAGTATACTGGAATATTACTTCGTTATATATTTTCAATTATAAAACAATCTTGATATTTTTCATGGTAATTTCTGTTAAATAAGAGGTAGCATTTAAAAAAAAAATAATTATACGTATATGCTTAAAGTTATTATCTTATTGGGAACGCTTATATTTATTTTATCTTAAATTTCTGTAATTATATGAGTGTTTGTTTTGAATAATGATTGACATAAATAGAAAATTAAAAATTGACAAATATTGATATCGTAATATACATGGCGAAAGTTTCTATATTTTTGTTAGTGGTGTAAAAAAAAAAAATATCTTTTTACAATAACTGTTATCTGCTGTTGACAAAAATACTGCTTCAGCACCACGGTTTGGTTAGCCTTCTACCCGTCCGTATCTGGTACACTTGACAAGTTACGCGTAGCAAAAGCGAAGTAAGAACTCGTTTGACTTATCCTTCTAAAGGAAACATTTGTACGTGACAGCTCCAGGAACGTTATGCCTTCATGCAACGTTACTTTAAGCTATAGAGGCATATTTATTCGAACGGCTATTAGTAACAGGTTTTATTTGGAATATTAGGATAAGATATTAATTATTAGCATAATTTAAAGAAATGTTGGCGTTTTTCTAGATAAAATTAACATCGCAGTAAAAGAACATTTTTATTTGAGTAAGAGAACTCGATAAAGGAGAGGGTATATTTGAGACTGGTTTATATCCTTGGTTTATTACAAGCCTGAGCTTACTGATTCAAACAAATACTTTTTATTGCTGTTGCTGTACTAAAATGTGCTGCAAAACAATTCCATAAATGTATAGAACAAAAAGTCTCAATAAAATTAAAATTTCAAATAGAAATTTAAAGAAATAAACAATCCCCCAAAAAATTACAAAAAATCCCCCACCCTCTCCCCTTGCCCGGGAACCCCGTATAGTCTAAAAGGCGAGGAAGGGGAGGACCTATAAAAAAAAAAAAAAAAAAAAGAAATAAACACCCTAACCTATACATAATGCACGAATTTAAAATAATTCAATAAACTATAAAATTTATCTTACCTAGATTCAAAAATGAAGAAAATTATTATAAAGTCATTATTACTGTATATGAAATAATTAATTTTACATTTTTAAACTATCAATATTTATGTTCATAGAATAATATTATAATATTGATTTTTATTATTATTTTAATTTTTTTTTTCTAAATATTTAAAGATTACTTAAAATCATAATAAATTTCCTTTATCGATAGTGTTTTTGTAGTAGCTTATGAGATAATAAATAAATTTATTTAATTTTTTACTGGCTATATGTTTTTAAGTGAAAGGCTAAAAAAAACGTGTGTGTGTTCAGAATCGAAAATTTCCGCTCGCGTTTTATAGTTTTGACACCAAGTAACCAGATTGAATTTTTGTGTGTCTGTAAGAATTTCCATTTCGATGAAATTTTCAAGTTGATATAAAGATGATCTCAGATATGGGATGCGTTTTATCCATTTCACATCGGCAAACCTATTTTCTTAGACATGTCTATAGATTTTAGACAGATATCTATAGATAGATTATAGACAGTAATACTTGTTCGATAGACCTCAAAATTGCAAAGTTTTTCTAGAGCTCAGCATTTTTTTTTTAATGTCTCAATCCTAGGACTAATGGAGAATCCATTTTTATTAGCACTTCGACACGGATGAGCAGCCATGCAATTTTATAGTAGTTCTTTCTCTTACTTTATTGTTTTTTAATCTCAGTTTTCAGTTATTGACTTCTCTAAATGCTTCTTCTAATACTCCTATATACATGATTCATTTTATTTTTCTCCCCACATAAAATAAATATGTGACACAGATCAAAGTAAAGTCCTTTCTTCATATGCCGAGGGTATTTTAAGGCCCTTAAAGGTTTGCTGCATAGGTTATAAAATAACAGAAGCATGAAGGTACATCATTAAATATAATCGTCCTCAAAAGTTTCTTGAGAAATCAATGGTTTATATTTGTTACGTCCAGATATAATAAACACATTTTCCCCAAAACATGTATACTAACAAACTATTACTATTTTATACATCATACCATAACGGTTTACCCAAAACATATTTTAATAAATGAAATATGAATAAATTAATAATAATGGAACCTTTGAAAATTAAAAAAAAAAATTATAAATGAGAGAGAGAGATAGAGTGAGAGGGAGTCTCGGTGTTACTCGTGCAAAACTTTTCGTTCCAACTTTCAACCTACCCTTTTCCAGTTTCTGACAATGTTTCTTAATTGAGAGTTAAATTTTGTTTAAAATGAGATTGTTAAGGTTTTCTGCATGGATTGTTTTGAAAGTCGATTTCATTTAACTGCTTCGGGCATTTATTAAACCCATCCCTTTTAAACTGTTTGAAATGAGATCTGTTTTGTTGCTAAGTGTAACGAAAAGAATTGTGATTACTATAAGTTCTTTAAAAACAACGACAAAAAAAGAATTATTTTTTTTTTAAATAGTTCACTCATACTGAACAATCAAAAATATCACTGTGAATTTTTTAAAAATAATAAAAATTTAAAAATGTATATTATTTATAACCGATAATTTTTTATTCGCGACGTTTGTTCAGAAGTAGAAATATTTAGTAAAAATAGACAACTTAAGAGAAAATACTATTAAATGTCCTACTCTAGTCAGGCAATTATTGTAAGCCAATACCTCGGAGGAAGCAACCAGTAGTCATTACTTTTAACTTACCAAAAAAAAAAGTCTATCATTAAACCTAAAATGGGACTATAATTTTAAATTATTAAGTAGGTACGATAAATTAAAGATAATAAAAAATGTAAACATTTATATTAATTAGTAAACAAGTTACAAGAATTATAATTGTAAAAAAAATAATTATCATTATTTCAAAAAACAATTATATCATTAAAGCACTATATTTACAATCTTTAAAAGTTTTAAAGAATTTATTTCTTACTCTTTTCGTTTTTAACGAGTAAACTTCCTTTGTTATATGATTTAAACAATCAATATTTTATTGTAACTCATTAATGTTCTTTTGAAGTTTTGCAAATTATTAATGAATAAAAACCCGATGCTGTTGGACAGCCTGAATAGTAAATGTAGATAAATAAAATTATATAAAATTTAATGGAACAAGTATTGTTTTCCTTTAAGTGAGGGATTTTTTTTTTAATTTTATAAGGCCCATAATTGAACTTTTTAAATTCAAACGGAAACGGTTAAATTTTATGTCCTCAAAACTTTATGAAAGATGCTAATAAAAGTAAAATAAAAATAGTTGAAAATATTTTTTGATGATTGTTGGATTTATATTTTGGACTGGTACAAACGATTTATGGATGATAATGCGAAACTGATCGGTGAAGCAATCCCTGAATACGCAACGACCGAAGGAGCTTGAATAGAAAAGATTGTGAAAAAGCCCTCCATCTCGCCGGATCCACAACTTGTAGCATTATGCCGAGTTCCCAACTTCTTCCATTAAACATATATTTTTCTTTTTACATTTTTCTTTTCTTTCTCGAGTGAAAAGCATTTCAGATCCTCATCTAATGTTCTTTATTAATTTCTATTTAATATCTAAGGTTAACATTAATCTAAGGTTAATATTAATATTTGGGTATTTTTTAAAAATAAACATTAATATAGGTATTCGCCAAACTCTGTAATCCATTTTAGCCTACACAGCACACTGTCTGGATAATAAGACGTTTTTTGTATTGTATCGATTTAAATAGCCAAGCTTTTTTGAATTGATACGTGGAAGTGCCTTAGGAAATTGTCAAAGAAATGATGTGACTCATACCCTCTAGGGTGAACTACGTTCATTGCTACAACAATACATACATACAACAACATACAACCCATGCCTTTCATACGTTCAATAAATTCTTTTGCAACAGCAAAACTTTACTTATACCCATTTCTGAAGAACGGTTTTGGTAAATATAACAATTTGGCAAAAAAAAGCTTTGTTTTATTTTTTTGGCACTTAGACCCTTATGCATTTCCACGCTTCAATTAGTTACAGGAATCGGCTTTTTTCTATGCGATTGGTTTCGTTCAACCGTTTTATAATATTTAATATAAAAAAATAAATAAATAAGGGGGTCGCCTTTGGTGTAGTGGTTAGCATAGCAACCTACAATACTAAAGGTCGCGGGTGCGCGTCCCGTGGTGGCCCTAGGATTTTTTAAAGGGAGTATAAAATCCTTGGCTATGGCGTCCCTAGGATAGGACGTAAAATGGAACCTGTACGATGTCAGGTACTCTTTAAAGATCCCTATTCTAATTATACCTGGATAGGCAAAATTAAGGACTCCCACTGTAGCAGCGTCCGATTGGCCTTAGTAACATAGAGGAACGTTAAACAAACTAACAAAAAAATAAATGTTAATAAAGAATTATAAAATAGTAATTGCTTTGCTGTAATCTATGAAACTATACATTTTATTTTTTTAAAATGAAAATGTACATAGAAAGGGGATCAAAATCTTTGACCGAATCGAATCCCACCTAAATTCTAGTTCCCTGAGAATTATCAATGTAGTTTATTTAAATCGATAGGGATCGCCAATTTCTTCAATTTGTTTTTGGTCCAAGCTTTATATTCACTTTATATACTTCAATGCGGAAGTAGCGCAAATTTCAACTTTACTTTTTACTTCCTCTTCAATATTGGCTCATAAGAAATAACAATGAACAGTTAAACTTTAGTGGCTACTTACTCGGAGTGTCCTACAAATCCAAAAAACATCAAGATCCTCCTCACGCTTCACTAACTTTACAACACCACTTACATGAATTAAACGACTGGTGGAAATTATGGAAAATGACTACTGAGGCTAAGGTACGTGACTAATCAAACCCTAGATACTGCTGACTTTCATATGGCAATGCTCAACCATCAAAGAAAAACTCTGTACAAACGTCTTCATATTAACTTTTTCCCTATAAAATAGGCTTAATTAGCTGAGTTCCGATATGTAAATGTCTGAGGTGCAGACCGAAACGAAGGTAGGAAGAAGTAGCATCGAATTTTCGGTTACACTATGCCTTTACTCTTAATATCAAAATTATTAAACAACTAAAAAATCGATAAATAAAAAAATCTTTAATGTAGGTATATATATCTCCCCACCTGCTTCTAGAACACATTGGCAAGAAACATAAACCACGTGTCTGATATATTGTGACCTGCCTGGTATCAACATAATCTGATTTATTGAAATCAGTGATATAACATCTGTTGTCCTACCCTTTGTAAGTTTCGATGACTCCCATTCTAACCCTTGAATACTAGAGTAGTTCCTCGGCAAAGTAATCACTCGGTATAAAAAAAAGGCACTTTTGACTTCCGACTAAGAGGAAGTACGCCTTCTTATCTTCAAGACATAGCCGGCACGACACCGCCTCGAGCAGGCTAGTGCCCTTTGTGGAAAATGGATGAGGGGTACGTCAAGGGACACGAAGGTAAAAGGCGAGATGGAACTGTGATCAATGGCGGGCGGATGGGATATTAATGGTGACTAAATTAAAGTAATGCAGGCAGTGGTCCCATCTATCACGGCAGTGCCTAGGCTAGTGCGTCACTTCCTCCCGACGTCCCAGATCTACAAAGCGGGTGCCTCCTTCATTTCAATCCAGCTCTTGTAGATGTTTGATGAGTCAAGATGAAAGGAATGTCAGTCGAAGAAAGCCCTCAAGTATAGGAATGTATAGAAACAGAACGTCTGTCTTATGAATTAAATTACAAGCATACATACATATTTTTTTTTTCATATCACTGTTACATTTTAAGGACGTTATGAACAGTTTTGTAACAATTAATCGTGCATTTATGAGCTGATGACAAATAAAATTGATAGGGTTCACTATCTACGAGTGTGTAACCTATAAATCTTAGAAACATAAATTTAATACTAACCTAATATAAAATGATTTATGATTTTCCAGATAGTTTTGAGCTATCAAGGAACTTTTTAAGTTAAACTTTTCTATTTTTGTAACTTTCTTCTATTTTTGTAATCTGCAGCTCTTCAGTGATTTTCTTCGTTTTCTTTTCCCCTGGATAAATCTCTGTTACCATTTTTTGAAGCATTCCGCCTTTGTATAATTCCAATTTTTTCGATCTTGATATCACTATAAGTTTAAAAGATGTACCATATAACGGTGCTGAACCTAATGTTTAGTTTGTGCATCAAAAGTTCCAGTCAAATTGGTAGATACCTAGAAGCTACTAAATAGCAGAGTCAGAGTGTTTTACCTAGGACAGATTTTATTTTTTACTAAAATATGAATTCACTTTTTTCTTATGAAGTAGCCATCTAAATTGTATTCTGCGAGGTTAGATATTCATTAAAACAAAGTCGTATATTTTTAACATTCAAAATTCCATCAAATTTTTGTTTAGCCCTTTTAGATAACTTTTTCAGTTTGAAATATAATAAAACCCTATGATGAAATTTGGTAATAAATTCACATGTGGAAAAAGAAAAATTTCCTGTGCCTCAGGTAAGTGGATGCAGGTAGGGCAGGCGTTTCCAGGTCTGCCGCAAGCCTTATGGTTTACCAATCCTGTGGTCTTTGGCTTGGTTTTCATGGCAGGTGTAGTTTAACAACCCTTTCATTTAGTATATTTTTAATTATTTGCTTATATATTATTTTAAATTATATTAGCCCCCATAAACAATGGGGCTAAATTATATTTTTTAAAATGAAGCAGAATTTCATTGGGTAATTACAAACCAATAATAACGTTTGTACATAGCTGAAGATTTTTTTTTTTTAATATATTGATGACCAATATTATCTTCATATGGTCAGAGTTTGTGAGAAGCTATAAAACAGAAAGGATAGATTGTTTTAAATGCATATAGACAAAATTTTAATTTAACGAGGATAGACCCTGCAAATGAAGATAAAATCGTTAATAACTGAGCCAAGCATAAATTGAAATTTGATTAATGGATACACATATACAGTTGGATTAAAAAAAAAAAAAAAAAAAAATGAAATATGCCATTTGCTTAACCAATAGAACCTTTGTACGGTTAAGACGAAATAGAGATCCCAAGCAGAGGCAAGGGGTCCCAATTGTTCCAAACGCCTTTATATGCACATTAGGGACCCCGATAGAAAGCTAATGGCTTGCATAGCTTCACATGGAGAAGTCTCTCCCGCACAATGCATTCTGCTTCCTTTGTCCTGGTCTAATGATCTTGAGGCCTCTTCGGTTCTTAGCAATTAAATTATCCAATCAGGATCCTACGTCATTATTTCGAAATCGACAAAGCGAGGCTGATGGAAAGAAGCTTGCAGGATTTCAAGACTGAGAGGATTTATTACCAAATCTCCATTACCAAAATGCCAGAGTGGCAATATTCCAATATAATTAATACCCAATCAAGTGCTGTTTGACTAAAATAATGTGTCCAAATGTAGTAATTTATTAGTTCGACAAGGTAGAGCATCAGTTTGAATACCATATAAAATTCCATATTAGAGATACCTGATAAATATACATATTCTACATCACCATGCGTCAATCTCTCTCAACATATTGCACCGCTTGGACAGGTTCATGACAAGGGAGGTTGCAAATTTTTATCGGTGTTTAATTTACAAAACCCTTTTGAAACTCAAACTACTTTTTTCAGCTGGCTGCTTTACAGGACTTATCAAAATTAAAATATTCGACTGGAAATCTTACGCCATTATTGTCATGCTGTTATTTCATATTTTTTAATTTCTATTTCTTAAATATCAGTAATCACCTACAATCGATAAACGGGATAACAGTAATACCCACTAAAAATAATAACAGAGCTTGATAGGCATGAGGAAGAGATAAACCCAGTAGGTATTCTTCGGTCCGGTTTCTTGTCATTTTAAGAAATCTCTCATCTAGCTCCTTATAAGCCTACTGCGGTTGTTATCTGGCATTTTTTTCTTGGACATTTCTTAAATGAAGCAATTTGGGTTTCCACGAAGCTTGTGAAATCTTTTGTAGTTAGTACGTACGAGACGGAACCAGGCGCTTTCGTAAATGCAAAAGTTTTGAACAGAAATAAGCAGTTTCTGGATTTGTGTTTTTTTTTCAGCAAAGCGTATATTTGTGAGGCGTATGTCCAAACTTGTTTTAGTAGGTATGTGCATGTATTAAATTTTTGTCTTAGGTATAATTTTGAAGAATTATAACTGTCGGAGTCGCTGATTTAATGTATTTTCCTTAGTACATAGTGAGGTGTAAGGTGTCCCATATCTTCCTTCTAAAAATACTTCATAGTAAAAACGGCGAATTCTTTCCAATTAATTGCTCACTAGTTTTACAAATATATAAGTTACGGCTCTCCATTTAAGAATTTATACATGAAAGTGGCAATATTGTATAAATAAACAGTTTCCTATCGCGCCAAACTTGCATCAGAAAAATCTATTATAAATGGAAAGGTTTGGAAATGTCTTTGAGCAGAGAAAATTAAAAATTAACTTCAATTCATCAATTGAATTGAAGTTAATTTATATCAATATGTACCAATATGTAGTAAGAAATATGCGAATTAATTTAAGTATTTTTACATTTATACATTGACATGACTACTAGCATTGCTAAAATCTCTAACAAAGCTCCTGAAAAATATTATGCTAAATTATACACTACAATCAAGAAGGAAAACTTCCTTTGTAAACATACACCTTCCAATCTAAAATGCTAAAGTGAATCCTCCATTTTACATACCTACCATGTTTCTTCAGGATCTTAAAAAAAAAATCCCAAACGAAGTAAAATTAAGCGTTATTCGTTTTCGCTTTTATGTCTTATTGCTTATATTTCTCCTATGTGATAATTAGTATCCCCCTTCACTTTGAGTGAGATTTTCAGTTTCTCTTTAATAAGAATTATCTTGAAGATCAGGGCGATAGAGTGATATTAATTACTTATAGCTTCCTTAAAAAAAAAAACAAAAAAAAAAAACATTATATACTTCATTTGATGCCTGTCGTATTATGCCAATGCCGGTTGACTTGTGAATGGACGTTTTATGGCTTCCTACTGTCAAGTTGTTTGGTTGTCTCTCTCAATATGAAGTCAAAAACGTGTTTCCTTGCCCCTTTTAACCGCAAAGGTTTTCACATTAGCTTGTGAAATAAGAGTCTCAAATAAATGAGCTCTTCCAAATCTCATAGAAGTTTAAGTGGCCTGTTTCTACTGAACCCAATAAGAAAAAAGTTAATAATAATCGCTCGTGTAAGCGAGCATTGGTTACCGTAGTAGTGTTTCATGTATTAATGTAGTTAGATTAATATTTTATCATTATTTCTTCACGTTAACATTTTAAATTTATTTTATCTTGAACGTATTAAGAAACCTTATCCCCTCCCCCTTTTTTGCATTTTAATTTCACCTAATTTTAATTATAGAATAAAAAATTATTTTAAAATTCATTTAAATTTAGTCCTCTCTCCCCCTCCTTATTTAAAAATTTATTTTATTTGGTACGCATCGAGAATCCTAATCTTCACCGTTTATTCCGTCCTTAACCTTTCAGACAAAAAAATTATAATAAGAACCATTAACTCTTGATTAAATAGAATCAAGTTTAATGACTGAAAACATTTTTAGACCTGAGGCACAGAATTGTTTTCCCCTTTTAATGCCGAAAACTCTTGAAGAAACGAGCATTATAAGAAAAAAATGTGGGGGGTGACTGTTTTTCATTATGGTTGTCCAAGGTTATTATATGACCGAAATCTCACTAAATCCCTTGGTTTTCCCACTTAACTAATTATTTCATTAAGGGACAACATTTATAAAGGGAGGGTGTCCCCAAGGAGACTCTAATTCTGCCACAAGGGGAATCTAAACGGTACCAGTCATAGGATTGCATCCCGCTTCCCCGAGAACATAGCAGTAAAATATGTATGAATATATATAAATACGTACGCATATATAAAAAACATATGTCTACTTGCAAGAATATATACTGGAGATAAAGAACAATGTGAATTGGTGCTTACCCTCTTGGGAACTGTTGCCACGTGTCAGTCTTCGGCCTGTAATGAAGAAAAACTTTATTAGTGACGTCATCTTAGGAAGGGGGTTGTAGAGTGGTGTTTTTCCATTGAAGAACATTACCTACCATATGAACATTATTACTTTTCATAAATCCATAAAGTACCTGATCTTATAGAAAAATTCAAAAAATTTTTTAATGTATCGAGTACATATATTGAAAAGAAAATGTTGACATAGTTAACTAATAGTCTGTAACTTTGCAAAAAACACCTATAAGATGTCATGTTTGTTCGGGCGCCATAATTTTGCAGTTATACGTAAATTCGTAAAGTTCTTTGATAGCAAAATATAAATTTAAATAAAAAGATTTTAATATTACAACATTCAAAAGTAATATAAACAAAGAGTATTTAATATTACCAAGTAGTGAGTACTATCGATATTTTTTAACTATCGTTAGTTTTAAACTATCGAAAATATCGGTTTTTTAACCGATTAACTATCGATAGTACTATCGAAAACATACTAGGCAGTATAGGGCTTCAGTAGAAGCCTTGAAGTCCCACAAAAAAAAAAAAAAAAAAAAAAAAAAAAAAAAAAAACAACATTGTTTTTAAAGAATAAAGGTAAAAAAAAAGAGATAAGGATAGCCTCTGCCTCTAACTACCCATGAGATATGTAATTCATGAAAATGAAAAATAAATAAAATGTAACAATGTAATTATATTTATGTTTCTAACAAAAACTGTTTATCTATTCTATAAAAAAAAAAAAAATAATTTCCAACTTGATGGAATAATATACAAACAACTGATTGCCTGCCAGTCCCTTGACTTAAAAATTACTTGTTTAATGACATAGAAACAAAATCAGAGTTTTTGTAAAAAAAATATTTTCAATCTCTCTTAATCAACTACCTGACAACATTTTTTTGAAGTATACACATTCCAAAGTAAGATATGTCTAGACAAAGTCACAGAAATGTTCTTTCTTCTTCAAAAACTCCGACATATACGAGGATTGCATTCCGAATGTTTTCATGTCTCGAATCTCGAATCAACTACTTCGGCAACTGGGAATCCTGGTTTCATGGTTACATGAAGAGATTTGGTATAGCTTTCCATAAATACAGTTTCTTTGACTTTTTGGTCAAGTTTTTATTCTTTGCAGTTACAACTAAGCTTAAAACTGATAAAAATTGTTTCAAGGTACAATGGAACCCATCTTTTATTTACAGTAAATATTCATCTTATTCCCTAATAAAAGAGGAAAGAAAAAAGAGCAAAAGGAAATGTGTATTGTAGCTCCTATTGTTCCAAATTAAAATTGAGGTCTTTTTTACTTTACACATACCAGTTACTTTTTGATATTATTAGTGAATTATTTAACAGCATACGTTAGAGAAGAAAATATATGAAGGAGGTTACCGACCTAATACCTTCTAGGTTTAAGAAACGTTGAAGTTGTTTTTGTTAATAATGAATCTGGTACAACTGAGTCGTGTTCTTAAATCGGAAGAAGAGACATTTAAGAATTTCGAAGGTTGGGAATATTGCTCAAAACACGGAAATGCAGAAGAGGATAACAGGTACTTTATGAAGCTTGCTTTTCACCAAAGAAGATTTCCAGCATTTAAATGCAGTTTGAGAAGATGCAGATGCAGTACTTTACACTATCATTTTTGTTTACATTTTAATATTTTTAAATACATTATTTTATCATCTGTTCTAATTTAATATTAAGATAAATCACTCTTTTAGGAATAAGTAACTGGTTTGGGTAAAGTAAAAAAGACCCTGAACATTTTTCTAGTATTCTACCCCCCCCCCCTCCTTCAATAGTACCGATAGTTTTATATCCGATACTATCGAAACTAGTTTTACCTCACTATTACCACGTAATATTAAAAACTAATTAAATAAAGAGTATACATTTTAATAAAGCTTTCAATACTACTATGCGATTATATATATATTGTTTTTATTAGAAAGTAGAAAGAAAGACGAAACAATGCGTTGACTGCAAAGAAGAAAAGAAATGAAAAAGAGGGTGTACCAATCATATTGATGAGGGGCCCGGAAGAAAATTCGGAAAATTGAAGGTAATAGTAAATTAGGCGAACAATGATTATTACGACATAACCACCTTATTTATTAGCCGGATTCGGGAGGGGGTAGTTTAATCAAACGATTTATATTAAAGATGGAAGGTGCCCTGTAATGGCGGGGGGCGAGGGTGGAGGGTAAATCTGGAAGTGGGGGGGGGGGCTAAATTATGAATTGAAGCAATTTGTTTTCGGCGAAGGAGCTCTGTAATAACCCTCCGTGCATCAGCAACGCTACCGTCTCTCGCAACCGTCGACGCTATCCGTATTAATTTATAGAATGTAATATTATTTTTATACATAATTCTTTAGGCATAAATTTTACTTATAGCTGATTAAATATCATTACTGGCAAAAGCAAATTAGGGGCTTAAATAAAAAGTAGGATGAACTTCCAAATAAACCTTCTTTTTTTTTTTTAACAGGAACCTTCCCTCGGATCGCCGAAGGGTGAAAAAAAAATATGCCGTAATGAAATTAAATTTTTTTGCTGACTATATAAGGCGGCTTTGTACACTCATTATCATGTACATAAACAAGAAATATTAGGTTAGCGAATAAAAATATTTGTCTGGACCCTCTAAACAAAGTTTACAACGTACCTTAGTAGAAAGAAATTAGGTAAATATAAAATTCTACTAATGAGAGGATAGGAATGTTTTTTTTTTTTTCAAGTGAATAAATATGCATAAATATATTGTTCTAGAAACATTGATGATCTTTTAGCAACTAATTAATTTAGCTTCACAATTATAGTCAAAAGGCCTCTTTACTGTAAAAGCAAGAATCATTTGTAAGTGTTTCCTAAAGATACTTATTATATTTAGCCGTAAATAACTTTAATAATAATAAATTACTTTAATTAGTAACCATCAATTATTTAAAACCTAGGAAGTTATGATTTAGCGTACATGAGTAATTTTTATTGATTTCATTCCCTTTTTCGGATTTTGGGTAGATTTATGGGTTTGCAGGATTACATTACCTAGAACCTAAATTTGTTATATATCATATTATTTCTCATTAATGTTGTGCATTTTTTAATCTGATACCTAAAAGATCTCGGATCTGATAGTAAAATATTCCTAAGTTGGATCTAAATTTTAGAAAATTTAAATATAAATAAGTAATTTATAAGGTATGGTAATATTTACTTACATGCTAGAGTCACTTTATTGCTTAATTACAGATTACGGTTAATAATAGGGTACAAATAATTAGAAAAAAATAAAATAATATAAAGGAATTAGTCGCAGGTATTTATTCATTTTTTTAATACACAATATTTGACTGAAAAAATTACTATGGCTCATATTATTTCCGTGCAACATAATTTTCAGACGTTCGTTTGAATGAATAATTTTAAGTGGAATTTTCTTATCAATTTGATAGCCTGGTGCGATCATTGAACTCATTAGGGTATATTTCAGTTTGTCGAGGGAAAAATGATTTTATTTTTCAATTCCCAAATGTACCTATAATATTTTTTAAGTGGATCAACAAAAGTGAATTTCCCAGGAAAAAATTTCTATAAAATAGCCATTTGCAGTAATCTCTGTCATTTTCCGTTGCTTTCAACTTAAGAAAATTGTACAGTCCGCAACCCGCACCCTCAACGCCGCGTATAGAATAATTTCCTCTGTCAGATTGCTCCTTCTTATGTTTCCTCTTTGTAAGAGGAGGGTTCGCACCACATCAGGAAATGAAAATGTTGTACATCTTCGATTTCCGAACAAAATGTTTCTTAGACCAAATCCAATCATTGGATAGCCAATAAAAAGTTCGATCGAAAAAAATAACTATATAAGCTAGAAGAAATAACTTGGTAATTTTAAAAACAATTTTAAGAATCAACGATACAGTTGGATTTTTGATTTGAAAGAATACTTTTTATCTTTTTTTTTAAATGCCAAACTACATATGAATGGTGACTTTAGCAATTCCCTTGGATAATTAATTATTTTCTCTTACCATCTATGTACTGTATAAGTCAAAACGACAATGCCTGTATACAAACTAATGAAGCTGACGCTTGTTAGTTTCGGCCCGTTCACTTGCGTAACCCCCTATAAGCCCTACTAAAAGCTTTGGAATGACACGCTATGAAATGAGCAGTGACCAGACGTCGACGATAGGCAAGCTGAGACTTCCGTCATTAAAATATTGTGTGGAGCTGTGTCAAAGCTAAGGGATAAACTTTCAAACGTATTGGAGCACAGCTGGTTGTGGATTAACAGACTAAGATATACTTACGTCACATGGAGAAAGAACTACCAATATCAAGTATGTTAAGCACCTTAAAACCTTGTTGAATATGAAACCAATCAAACTTAAAATACTATTTGTTAAGCATAAAATAGTTTAGTGACTACTTTTTTTTTCTTTAGGAGTCAATTAAAAAAAATTACACCTAACATGTATGAAACGGGTATTTAAGGTTGGAACAGCTAGTTTTAAATTTCATGGTTATTTTTTTTTCTCCCCCGATTTCATATCTAAAATATAAATTACCCTATTGATGATAAGGATCATCTAGTACCATAAGTCACAACAATCTATCGAAGATATCTTTAAGAAGAAAATTGGTATCCATATCCCGGTCAGGACACGCGCTTCTTATCGGTGGATGTGCACTGACCACATTCCCATCGCCCCCTTTTGAGAGTAAATCACACAACCAACCCTCCAAGGTTCCACCCCCTTCAATATTTGAAGTGGAAAACCGGGATTTCCGATTACTTAGTGCTTTATAATGCCTGGTATATGGGGTTCGAATCGCCATCATTCATACAAATGATACCCTAAATCGGCCAATAACACTGCTATAAAATCGGGCTCAGAGAAGTGGTAGGTACAAAGTAGGCTGGAAAGTTTGGGAATTAGAGAGGCAACTGAGCAGGCGAGTCCCCGGTGGCTTTATTGAGTTACTGCCGGAGTGGGCTTTTTCAGCTCCAGCCTTTTAGGGCCTCACAGCGCTTCCCAGTTTGTTCGCCGACAATGTATACCTCAACGGACATGTATAACTACATTATTTTCCTTTAGTGGTGTACCAATAGCGAAAACCAAATAAAAGTGTTCCTTTTTTTTTAACGGGTAAAAATGGAAATTGCTTTAACAGTTTAATTACTTAAGCTAACGAATTCGATTACCTTGGCATACAGAATGCTCTGCTATTAATAGTAGCAGCACTTAACTTAAACCTGGTGTTTGATGTACGTTGTCGATTTTTTAAGTCATTTCAAAGGTAATTTATATTGTTTTGTTTTTTCTTTATTAAACACATACAATCGTTCTTAAACACCTGTACGAGGGCTCTATATTTGAATTTTATTATATTATAGTAGACTCTCCTCAATCTGGCGTGTTCGGGATCATCGTGGCGCCGGAGAAGATGAGGAAAATATAAAGTAAAATTTAAAACAATCAATTTGACCAACGAAGAAAAAAAAATCTAGTGATTCTTTTCACCATGAGAATCAAATCAATGCTGAAAACAAAACGAAGAACAGAGCGGGTGTAAAGGAAAACTACAGAAATAAGAGAGGGTTTCCACGAGGAAAATCAAGCTTTGACTTTACTAGTTAAGTGTTTACTTACCGGCGAGAAGCTATTGATATACCACGGACGGGACTTTGTTTGTTGTATGTTATAGGACGTTGTATTTGTTTGTTGCTAGGCAACATTTTTTAAAAATATTTGATTTTCAAAAATTATAATTTAATAGCTGTATGTACCGGTTTCACCCGCGGAATTTGATTTTTTAAATCTATAAAATGATACTTTTTTCAACTTAAACGGTCGATTTCGTAAAAAACCAATGTAAAGTGAGATCATTACGATTTTTTTAACAATAAAGAATATACCAGAGATTGGCTGAAGTTGTGCAATTTTAATATGGACAGGTGTTCACACCTGGTTTGTAAGAACCACTGAGCGAAATTTGGAAAATGAGACACAAACGGTATGGATTTCTATAAAGACAAACACACAGAATTTCATCTTTTTTTACACACTAAAATGGAGTTAATAAAATATTGTAATAGGGTCCTCTTGATTATAAATACAATGTACAACACAAATAAGAATGTAAAGATTCATGAGTTAGGGAAATATGATGTACTCCAATATAAACGGAGCTAATATATCGATAATCTAATAACTGAATGTTAATTTTCTTTAGTAAATTTTATATTACAAATTTATTATAAGATGTTAAACATTAGCATTTTTTGTCCAAGAAATTTAAAAATTTACAAAATTATTTTTCCTCGTTTACGAGCGCCGGATAAGTGAGAGTGCCGGTTAACAGGGAGAGTAGGTACCACGTCGTTCAGTGTTACACAGTTCTCCAAGGCTAAGAACAATGTATTACATGGGTGTCAATATGAAAATGTCCTTCCAAACGATTCATTCAAGTTATAGGAAATGAAAAAATGAACTATGTCGATGGATTATGGCAAATCAAGGTCATCAGGAGTTGTTACGGAGATCGGTTACTGACATATGAGAAAACCACCAATTATTGGAAAAACGCCATCGGTAGGTTATCCTTTCCACAGATTGCTGTATCATAGAATTTATCATTATAGTTATTTAAAAGGCTGTCAAAACTGGTTGGAGCAAATCCTAATGTTGCGCTTTCGGGACTCTATGAAAAAGGTTTTATAAAGCCGACAAAGACACTTCGATCTCATATTATTATTAAAAGAAATATGAAATTATTATTCAAATGAAGAAAAAAATATTGGCCAACGTAAGTTAAGTTCAGATAGCACAAACCTTAAACAGGGTATATTGTTTAATCACAATTTTTCTCAATGGTACTATTTACCCAACGTTAATTACCAGAGAGGTCATTTACGAAAGCAGAGGGCTGGCTGAACCAACATTATGCATTAAATAATTAGAGCGCTATTGTCGTCGAGATTAAGCAAGCTGATTCGGCTTGCACCGCTTAATAGAAATAATCTTAATTAAGTTAGAGTTTTGCATTTAAATGTAATGAACAAGGTCCCTTATTGGAAATAATTTCAATAAAAAGATTTTTAAAGCTAAGGATAACGAAATTCACTACTGATAAAAATATTTATCCTAAACTTAACACATCATATTTATCAACGTGTATATTGAAAAAAATGTATTAATTTAAATAATACAAAAATATAGCAAAAATCTCCAATGGAACATATTGGAACGGGTAATCATGTCACGACAGAAAGTCACAGTAGTATAAAGACGGTAAAATGTTTTAGATATTGACAAGCTTGGATAAGCGCCGGAGACAAATATTGCTTAGCCATACAATACTTACTGAATGTAAAAGTAGTCTTGTGCGGTAGACTATCTTACATAGGATTTTTGAAAACTCCTTTTTTTTATTTATTCATTCTCTCATCAAAGCTTTGTTTCAAAGTTTAGTTCAAAAATAAGATTTTTAGATCCCCCCTGAAAAGTTTTTATGATTGTTCCTGAGAGCTGAAAAAGAAATATGTAATGTAACACTCCTATGGGTTAACGATAATTATTCGACAAAAATATAGCAATAATCAATGCCACACGAATTATAAAAACAAAAATATTAAAGCAGGTTACAAAAATTATCACTTTGTAACACAAACCATATGGCTTGAGCTTCACAGAAAAGGTGAAAAACACAAAGAACAATAAAATATGTTTGAAACCATCTTGCCCTTAGGCATTTATCAATCAAACATATTCACCGAACACAACGCAGCTATATCGAAAAGAAAATTCAATTTCGTTATTGGGACGAATATTTGCTTTTAAAAAGTGAGCCTGGATGAGTGATTGCTTCGAGTGACGAAATTAACTTCTCCGCATTGGTTATTAAACCTGCGTCAGAAAGTTCCATAACGATGATCGATAAACAAAAAAAAATGTTTCAAAATTTAAGAATAGGACTGGAGCATGCCCTAAAATTGGGTTGTAATTTTAGGCGATTTAAGTGGGAACTTTACATGTCTACTGTAGTTCTTTAGCCTACACTTTCAAAAATAGCGTCCACATTTAAACGCCTAAAAAGTAGAAATAAAAATATGAAAGTCTTTCATTTCTAAGCAAATAATATTATTGTTAGATTAAAATTTTAAAAACTTACCAATTTACTAGCTTTATAACTAAAGCCAATTGACCTATAAAAAAATAATTTGTTCCTTCAAAAAGGAAAATTGAATATAAAATTTCGGGATAACAGCACAGAGAATAAATTACAGATAAAATAATCACCTCTGAAATGTTTGAGCAAGCCATTATAAAGAACTTCTCTTTTAGAAAGATAAGCATCGTTCATTAAGGGATTTAATTAAAAACTGAAAGGAAGATAAAACTTTATTATATTCTATATTTTCGTAAAATGTTCAACTAAATTATTCTTTATCAGAAACGTTTGATGACTATATTTGAAAGGTTTAAAAAGCAAAAAGAATATTTTATGATCAGAATTATTTTTAATTTTTAAAATGTAGTGTTAATGGTTCGTTAGACTGACCCGATTATCTGATAATAAAAAAAAAAATTAATATAAACAACCTTAATATAATAAATTATAATAATAAATAATAAAAATATTTGTTTGACTCTATTTATGAATCCTATGAGGATAACAAGTCCGTGTAAGTTAGAGTGAAAAGGTTTGTAGTGAGTAAAGCTCGGAATTCTGTGCAGTAAAAATTTGAAAACGTGCAATAAAAATGTATTGGTTGAAAATCAGGCATTAAATTATTTTTGTGAACAAACAATAGCTACTTTGGAAAAAAGTAAGTTGCGAAGAGTAAATTGAAATAAAAACTCTTTTATTTTTACAGATTATTTTTATAATATTAGTTTTGGTATAACAACTGAATTTTGGATCTTTTTTTTATAATGCTACTGATATATTTTTGAAAAACATTCCGGTAAAAAAATCAGAGCGTAAAATATTTACTTAAAATAGTAACAGCAAGATATGGATTACAGAGTAAAATACTTGCAAGTGAGCTGTAATTAAATATATTTCTAATAGGAAGATCTTAAAAAAGGAAAGATACTACTCAAATTATGGAATCACTAGATGCAATATCCGGTGCGTAGGCTTGTTTTTAAATCACTCTGATGACACGCACTACCCCTGTTACCGTTCTAGGGTTAAAAAAATCTGGTGCGTGCGCGCAACACACAACTTTCACTTACCAACTTACTTAGATTAGAAATTAATGCGTTGTTGTGGTCCCCTTCGTTAGACCAATTTTGATGAAATGTTGGCTATCACATCTTTGGCATATAAATACATCAAATACCCAGTTTGATCAAAATAGTTAAAGCCGTTTTTGAATAAAAAAAAACACGTGAAAATGATACAAAATTTATTAAGTAAAGTCCCCCCTCCAGTTGGTCAATTTTGGTGAAATGTTGGCTATCACATCTTTGGCTTATGCATACATCAAATACCCAGTTTGATCAAAATCGTGAAAGCCTTCTTTGAGTAAATAAAAAAAACACTTGAAAATGTTACAAAATTTATTAAGTAAAGTCCCCCCTCCGGTTAATCAATTTTGATGAAATGTTGGCTATCACATCTTTGGCATATACATACATCAAATACCCAGTTTGATCAAAATCTTTAAAGCCGTTTTTGAGTAAATAAAAAAACACGTGAAAATGATACAAAATTTATTAAGTAAAGTCCCACCTCCGGTTGGTCAATTTTGGTGAAATGTTGGCTATCACATCTTTGGCTTATGCATACTTCAAATACCCAATTTGATCAAAATCGTTAAAGCCTTTTTTGAGTAAATAAAAAAAACAGGTGAAAATGTTACAAAATTTAGTAAGTAAAGTCCCCCCTCCGGTTAATCAATTTTGATGAAATTTTTACAGTCATATCTCGGGCATATAAATAGATCAAATACTCAGTTTAATCAAAATCGTTAGAGCCGTTTTTGAGAAAATCGAAAAAAACCTAAAAAGTTATTAAGTAAAGTACCCCCACCCTTTAAGTAATTTTGATGAAATTTATGCTGTCACATCGCGGGCATATACTTACACTAAATACCCAATTTCAGGATCGCACGGTTTATAGTTCTTGAGCTAGTCTGTTCACACACAGACACACAGACACACAGACACACGGACATACAGACACACACACAGACCATTTCGCGGGACTTGGTCATTTCGACTCAGGGGACCCCAAAACGTGTATTTCCGTTGAAAACCGGAAGTCGAAATTTTTCACGATCGCAATACTTCCACTTACTATATATTTCATATATAGGTAAGTGAAAGTAAAAAATTAGGTACTTACTTGAGCTACAGCGGGTATCAATTTGTGATTTCCTCTCACATACAAATTTTTATCAAAAAAATTACAGAACACAACCATCCCTATTGAGTTCAGGATATTTTTCAATCCATCCCGCAGTTTTCGAAGACACACTTGCTCCATTTTAGGCATTTTTAGTAACAATATACACGACAGAAGCTAGTTTGACAAAACAATGGGTATTGAGAAACAAAATGTAAACATCCAGGAACCATTGAACCCTCATTTCTGGGAAATCGGAGGTGCGATTTACATCTCCCAAGTTCCCTTTTTTTTCTATGATATTCTCATTTATTTTTCCACTATTTTTTGATCTGGATTAAAGAAAATTAAAATTTGTAATATATTTTTTCTTCAAAATATCAAATGATGCAATTCCGTACAATAAAAATTCAAAACGTGCAATTTCGTGCAGTATAAAACTTCATTAAAACATCCCATTAGGCTTGATTCGGACAAGAAACTTGTGTTCGCTCTATTCTGAGTTTCCAAAAAAATGATGCAATTGCACGGAAATCCGAGCTCTAGTAATGAGTCTTTATTTGTAAGTCGACTGTTGGCATGTGAATATAAGTATGGAGTATAAATTCAGTAACATAATGCATTTGTTGTGTTTAGTCGTATTTTTATCAACAAGACTTGACTTTTTTGTAAGCTTTTTTTTGGGGGAGGGGGTGTTAATCCGAATATCTGTGGAAATTATATTCATATGGTAAATGTATTATGTATTTATTTTTGTATCGTTTTTAGTTCTGAGTATTTAGAAAAAGTAGGTAAAATAAGTTGATTCGTTTGATAAGAGTTTTCATTTTAACGTAGGAGCCAAAAAGAAATAAAAATATCTTTAAATTATATATAACATTATAAAATCATTTTAGATTGATTAATATTTCTCATTTCATCTATTATGTAAACTTCTTTGTAATATATTCCAAAATCGAAAAAAAAATAAATTAAAATACTGAATATTTTGCATTTTTATAGGATATATATCACAGAAATATGAAATGATAACCTAATTTTCTTGACAAGAGATTATGACGTGTTTGGTAAAAATTCTAAAACCAGTTTGCCACAAATGGTAAGGCGCCGAGACAAATACGAATTTATTCCTGTCCTGGAGAAGGTACCTCTCTTAATAAGCTCGTTATAGCAACACCCGACTTAATAAATATCTTAATACATTATATTATCTAAATATATAATATAATATATTAAATTATATATTTTAATATATTATATTTGTTTTGAATTATAAAATTATAGCAGTAACGATTCGATGCAATAACCGTGTAAAGTTTTATAGAAATAATCATTTGATAGGAAGAATATAAAGGCACAAGCACTAAACTTATATTTTTATTTGAAAACAGGATAGAATATTCCAATAAAAATAAGTACAGTATAAAATAGAATTTAAAAACTTTTATATCCTTCCGTTTACTTTTATGACTTTTATAACCCATGTTTATGTCCCTACAATGGCTGTCACATTTATGAGGGATCATACTTTGTAAGATTATGTAAAGTTCAACAGTGAGATGAAATGCATAAAAGACTGTATCTACACTGTTATGTCCATGCCTCCAACGCTTGTGCCAAATCGAATAAATAATAATATTACTAATAATTTTTTATCTCCTATTATTTTACTAATTATAATGATATGATTTAGGGCGAGCAAATCAAAGGAACATTAAAAAAAAAATATTAAACATGAAAAGTAATTGAAATAATAATAAAGAGCTAAAATTCAAATCATTTTGCTTTTTATTAGTCCAATGGTATCGTTCAGTCCTAAAACCATAAACTTTGATAACAATCAAAGGATAGCTAAAATACAAAATTGATTTTTTGTCCTTAAATTATATATAGATATTCCTTTTAAAAGTATGAAATTGCTTAATTTTAGTAGCCATTGTAGTATAATATGCAACATTTATAATTTTTTTAAATTTTTTTGTTTAACAACCGAAAATCATGTCTATGTTATATCTGATATTGGGATCCGAGTCTTGGAAGAGAACGATGGATCATATAAATTTAAAAAAATCATTATATTTGAAGAAAAGTGAAAATTTTCAAATTATCTGCAGAAATTTGCAGATCTTTCCTCCCCCCCCCCCCCTCACCGCCAACTTAATCCTTTAACACAATTAGGTCGGCGGATAAAGAATTTATTTCAGCGAAGGATAATCTGATAAATCTTGACGCTGTCAGGGTAATTATATCTCGGAGCAGATATTAGCCGAAAAACTGGGGGAATGTCAGGACTGACATTTATCCATAACCGATCTTAAGGACGGTAGTCATAAATTTTTGCTTATGACGACTAGGTTCAAATTAAACATTTATTAAAAATTAAATTGCTCTTGTTATTCAATTAACGAAGAGATATACCAGTAATTAAAACAAAAAAATTGTAGGTTTTCAGCACCAAAAGACCAAATAAAATTCATTACCAATTTTAAAATTAGTTTTTCCATAATGATATACATTTTTTATTCGTTTAACGATTTTTACAATTGTATGTGAATTTCAACATAAATAACGATATACAAAAATAATGAATTTCAAAGGCTTAAAAATATACAATTTTTTTTTTCTATAATGAGAAACAAATTTTTATATTTTTTTTTGCATAAATTAAATATTGATTTTATTTATGTACAATAATAATATGAAAATAATATTACACTTATATACCATCAATATGAAAATTTATATAAAACCAATCGCCGATAATAGAATTTAATATTCGAATGAAAAGAAAAATATTTCATTATGTAAATGTAAAAAAACATATAATTATATTTAAAAGATTCCGATATGGCATAATACCCTGCTGACTAGTGATGTAAAACTATCGATAGCGGAGAATTTCGATAGTTTAGATAGCATCGGGCATAAAACTATCGATACTATTGATAGTCTGAGTTGATGATCGGAAGGGGGGGGGGGGTTGTAGAATAGTAGAGTTTTGCATTTGAAACGATAGGAGCTATAATGAACGTCTCCTTTTCTGTAAATAGAGGATGGGTTCCATTATACCTTGAAATAATTTGTCTAGACATTCCTTGGAACCTGCATATGTTAACAAATGTTCTCAGGTATTTGATTTATAGAGGTAGACAGTATTTTTTTACTAAAAAATCCATGACATTATCCATAATATGACATTAACCAACGAAACCAAGTAATTTTCAAGTCAGTTGTTTTGTTTATAGATAGATAGATAGATAAAATACTGTATTTTGTATATAAATACAATCACAGGAGGTCTGGCCTTCATACTTGAAATGAACTTAATACTAATAAGTACTTGAGAAATACATATTTAAGTGTACAAAACAATTTTTTATAATGAACAGAACAAACGAAAAAAACGAAAAAAGAAATGCAAATTACATTCCTAAATAAATTAAATTAACTAATTCTTAAAAAATACTTGTAAAAGTAATTATTTAAATATACAAAACAAATTTTTATAATGAAAAGAACAAACGAAAAAAAGAAAAAAAGAAATGCAAATTACATTCTTAGATAAATTAAATTGACTAGTCCTTAAAAAATACTTGAAAAAGTAATTATTTAAATATACATTTTACAAAACATAAATCAAAATTTTATAATGAAAAGAAAAAACGAAAAAAAGAAATTCAAATTACATTCTTAAATAAATTAAATATATAAAAAAATAAAATAAAACAAATGAACTGACTTAAATATTAATTACATCTCTGTGTTGAGTGCAAGGCCTACATATAAATAAATATTGTTTAATTTTTCTATGTCCTTTACAGATAAAAGGTCTTCTAAAATCAATTCTGGGGTGCCAAGTTTTTTAATATATCTGGACAACAGAGACTGCCTGAGGTCTCCGAAGGCTGAACAGTTCAACAGAAAGTGTTTAATTTGGTCAGTGGAATTGGTGTTACAGTACTTACATAAATGATTGATATTAAAGGACCTATGTTTACTTTTAATTGATAAGCGTGCATATCTAATTCCCGCCATACGTAATTGAGCAACCACTCTTATTTTATTTATATGAGTATTGAGAAACAAATAATCTTGGCGATTTCCAAAAGTTACTATATTCCGATAATATAGGTTAAATTCTGAGTGGGCATTATACCATTATACCTTGAAATAATTTGTCTAGACATTCCTTGGAACCTGCATATGTTAACAAATGTTCTCAGGTATTTGATTTATAGAGGTAGACAGTATTTTTTTACTAAACCATATATGACATTAACCAACGAAACCAAGTAATTTTCAAGTCAGTTGTTTTGTTTATATATTATTTCATCAATTTGGAATGCATACATGAGCAAACCATTCAATTTTTCAGTCTTATATATGTTACATTAAGTTATATTTTTATTTACGCAGACGATACAGGAATACTAACAAAACCACTTACATAAATTAAATGACGGGTGCAAATTGTGGAAAATTAGACTTAATCACGATAAATCACAACATATAACTTACCAAATCACAACCGGAAAAATACCAAATCCCCCAAACAGACACAGTACAGTACCTCGGACTGACCCTCGACAGAAGGATGACATGGGGCCCGCACGTTAAAATGAAAAGGGAAACTCTAAACAAACGACTAAAGCTAATTTACCGACTTTTTTATAAATCCTCAAAATTAAGACTGAGACAAAAACTAAATACGTACATATACTTACTTAAACCCATATGGATATACTGTTCACATATTTACGGGATTGCTAAAAAAATACAATTACAGAAACTCCAGATCTTTCAGTCAAAATTATTACGACTCATTTCAAAAGCACATTGGTACGTGACTAATCAAACCTTACATACTGACTTCCACATGCCAACAGTCGACCAACACATCAAGAATCTTTACAAACGTTTCCACACTAACCTTCACGGACATATAAACCTACTAATAAGATATATGGCCACAGATGAAATGAAGGAAGAGATTCAAAAGGCGTTGGATGAGAGATCTCCTTCCTTAACCGACCTGAATAACTGAATGAAAGCCAGGGAAGAGGTACTGTTGGGTGCCATCCTTCCCCATGCCTAACATGTCATCATCTGCAATTGTCGGTATATTGCTGACAGGCGTGGATATACAAATAAAGTTTAAAAAAAAAAAAAGTTATGTTTTTTTTTTTTATAGAGTAGATCAGCATTTTTTGTTAGAAACATGAATAAAATGACACTGTTACATTTTGTTTATTTTTCATTTCCAAGAATTATATAGCACATTGGTGCTTAGAGGTAGAGGCCATCACTATCAAAAACAATGTTTTCGATAGTACTATCGATGGTTAAAAAAACTATCGATAGTATCGATATTACTTCTACTGCTCACAAACAACAATACGAAAACAGCATGTTTTATAGAAGTGTGTAATACAATGAAAAAAAAACAAAAAAAACTTAAATTCATAGTTTCTGGTCATAGCTCATTGCTGTGGATATATGGAATATTAATATTTTAAAATGTTTAAGGGTTGGCAAAATTTTTTAACCTGTTTGTTTTTTCGTTGCCTTTTTTAGATAAATAAAAAAATAAAGAAGAATGAAAGGAAAGTAGAAATAATGAAAAACAAAGTCGTCAAAGAGGAAAACGCGTAAACAGGTTGTAAATCAGATGTAATTTCCACATTGAAGAGCACCCAAAAAATAAAATTCAAACTAAAAAGAATAGCTAGGATAAGAAAAGCGGGGTTGAGGGGGTGCACCCCCCGAGGAGTGGGGGTAATTGATGAGCCCGGGGAATGAGATTGGGCATTATGTTCCTCGTCGTAAAAATGGAAATGAACAAGGCCCCACCGCACTGTGTCTATAAATAAACCCATTTATTATCTTACCCAATCTTCATAATTGTATCCAAAGCATTTCCCAAGTAGCCCTAAACTGAAATTACCCTCGTGCAACTTTTATAAGTGATGAAACTTTTCGTGACTTCTTGGGCAGCAGCGCAGCACTTCTGGTAGCCGAAGGATATTATTTTCAAGTGCATTGCCTTGTTCAAGTTTTAGTTTCCCTTCCCTTAGCTATAGAACTGCCCGAGTGATAATAAATTACAACTCAATAATAACAACCAGAAGGCATTAGAATTTTACATTATTGTGGCTCTATTGTGGAATAGATGGGACTGTCCACAACAGGATAATTTATTTACAAATAATCTCCCAACAGAAACAAAGTCATATACAATAAATAATTTATTAATATAATGATGTTTTATGAGATAATACTGTATTCTTACTTAAAAATATGATGGGTTGTTTTGTTAAAATGATCTGGTTGGTTTATTGAAATACGCTTTGTAAAACAGTAAACATAAGAGCCAGTAAGGATTTGGTATTCATTGCATAGGGGGGCAAACTTTTAAGTACTGTGCTCGAAAAATGAATTTTCTTACAAAAGACTGAAAGTAATGTCAGGATATGGAAAAATGCGGTATATATTTTTCGCTACCACGTCGAACAGTCGAATGTTCGAATAAAAGGGTTTTATTATTCGATACTTTGTTTATTGCGATGGACACGAAACGAAACTGATAAATGTAATTAAAATATAAAAGGAGATTAAACATAACTAAGATTTATGAAAATCCTGTCCCTACGTACCTATATAGGCTGATTTGGGATTCACCATTATATATTTTTCTCTTCTCTCTTGAAAATTTAGGATTTTTACATTCCATAGTTTTGCATGGTAGCGACGATATCGTTTACAATCTAACTGTCCTTGTTTTGTTTTTATTGAGATTAAATTAACTTCACATACGTGCTACCATAATTGTAACTCATGAATTAAAAAATTGATTAAATAATATTTGCCAAACAAGTTTTGAAATAGTTTTTGCTTATTATTTAATTTCACTTTTTTAAAAAAATATTTTTATAGCTATGTTAATAATTCTGACTGCTAAAACCACTATAAAATTGTATGTATATATATATATATATATATTGGTAATTTTTGTTTGTTTTACTACATTGCTCAATATATCATTAAGTAAATGCAATACACTTTATCATATGCATGATTAACAGTGTAGTCCAAATTTTCACCCAGTTTGAACGCTGATATTTGGGGAGAAGAGCACATATTTTATAAGTTTAAAAAAAAATAGGCAATAGGTACATATTGGACAAACAACAAAACATCAAGGCATCTGGTTTGCATAGAAATCTAAAAAAACAACTTACCTTTCTCTTTTTTATTTTTTGAATCCTAAGATTGAAAAGATATTTTCAAAGAAATAAACGGGAAGGAGGCATCTGTCCCTCACACCTGCACTGAAGTGGCCTCGTAAATCGCGGCCTGCCAATTGTGTGTATTAGTTCTTCCAAGTCGGCAATACGTCATAAGAAGTTCGATTTGGCATTGAGGTATTGGAAATAATGAAATGAGTTTTATGACGATGAAGTTAATAATCACAATGTGATGTTAGGACAAGTACCCCCCTTAATTAATGATTTAATCAAGGGTACCTTCTTTTTAGATACTGGTTTTGTCATAGATAGGTCTTCTGACCTCATGGTCGATCCACGGCGCTAGTAGAGCAATAGAAAAACACCAAAACCGGATTCGAACTAGAGACCTTAAGCACATAATTTAAGTGCCTAACCACTGAGCGATTCCGCTTACAAATGCTTCTATTACTACTTTTGATAAGCATAGATCATTAATATAGAGCAAGTAAGGAGTTATTCTCCTCCACTTGGTGAAATTGTTAAACAGAGGTAGATTGAAACTTTTCAGGCCAGAAACAAATTGGTTGCAATCTACCCTCTGTTAACTGGCTACCTGTTACATATCACCTTTTAAGATGTGTTATGAAATAAAAGGATGTGTTCTGGTTATGTCTGATTCCAAGAGTCAAAGCGTTTTTTTTTTTTTTTATTCGGCCACCGCTCCCTCTCAGAATAACATATCTAAAGGAATACAGTGATTCGACCACTAAAATGGCATAGGAGGTTATGTTGGTGATGGATTGGAAAGGCACAAGACAAAGCTGGAGGACCGAAAACGACCTATTAATCCCTTCATGATTTACGAGCCCACCATTGGCCGAAGCAAATCCATCAATCTACTCCCTATCGAACCCCCAGCGCAGAAATAAATTTATAAACAGCTTAAACTAAAACCAAACGCTAAAATATTATTATACATCTTAGGAATGAGAGAAAGTAAACAACAGGATATTCATGCAACTTTTGATAAATGATGAATACTACATTGCTAAATGTAGGGTTTGCACGAGCCTTAAATAAATGACCCTTAGTTACTTTGCCAAAGTTTTATTTCTTAATGCAAGCCGTGATTGTAAAGGAAGTTCTTTTATTTAAGGAATTTGTGTACCATGTAAGTACGGTCCGTTTCTTGGACAACCGTTGCCTGAAAAAATCACTCTCAACCGCCGGGTTTTCCCCCCAATTAATAACTTTAAATTTTTAACGTACAAATCTTCTACAAGTTTCTCGACTGTAACATTTTAAAATACCAAAAACTAGCTGCACGAAGTGCCTTAATATCATCAGACACAGATAAATACCCATAAGAATTGACCAGCTTAAAAAGTGGAGGAGTGATGGGTCTAAGGTGTAATATATTGTAAATCGACAATCTACGAAGTTTATATTATTTTCACATTTTTTTCGTCAATGGCATCAAGTTCGATAATCAACGTTAGCATTGCAACATGCCGAGACATGGAGGATGGGATCATTGAAGAGAGGAGAGAAGATAGACCCAACCTGGGGCTGTGATCGGACCCTAGGTTCGCTCAAAGTTAAGAGCGCTCCGACGGAGATGCAGAAACCCAGGTTCGATTCCCGGCCATAATAAAATTATTTAAAATTATATAATGATTATATTAAAATAAAAACCAAATTTTCAACAAGTAAAGTATTAATGGTTTGCTCATTAGAACAAAAATTTTCTCTTTAATTTGTACTCTATATTCAGTCTCTAGTGATGAAATTAACGCATAATGAAGGGACAAAACAAATGTTATCTGCTGGGATGTTTAATGCAGTGTTCTCATTATGTGTGTTCTACCTCTAACTCTCTCTTCCTCGGAATTATTCATATCCCGTTATTGGTTTTGAATTAGCATAACAGACTGTTACCGGATGAGCAAAATTTATCTGCATTCCCAGCCTTCCGAATGGTTACGATTCAAAAATATGAAATTATTTGAAGCGTGTTTGTAATTTGTTTGTTTATCCTAACCAGAAGAAAGTGGCATAGTAGGGAAAAATTAATTATTTATAAAATATTTTCAACGTTAACCTTGACAATTAAAGAACATAATGACAATAAATGTACTTTAAAAACTATATATATATTTATAACAGTACTAGTATGAAAATATTTCAATCCTACTCACCAAGAATATTTTTTCAATATTCTGATTTATGAGCTCTAAACAAGAAATGTAAACCTGGCTTAATTTAATTCCTAAATTTCACAATCCTGATAGCATCCAAACTCAAAGCTGAAAAGACTATGATGACTACTGTAAAGATATTGTTACAGGCCCATCTTGGCACTTAATGATATATCGTACTATAGTAACTATAGTACTGCTATATATCTCACTATAGTTACGGAAGCAGAGATTTAAAGATTATAATTATAATTACAATTTTATATTATATCTTCATATCGAATCGGTTAATTTGCATAAATTATAATTTCTCAAACTCATTGCATTTTTACTTTCACTTACCTATATATGAAATATATAGTAAGTGGAAGTATTGCGATCGTGAAAATTTTCGACTTCCGATTTTCAACGGAAATACACGTTTTGGGGTCCCTTGAGTCAAAATAACCAAGTCCCGCGAAATGGTCTGTATGTGTGTGTCTGTGTGTCTGTGTGTGTGTGTGTGTGTGAACAGACTAGCTCAAAAACTATAAACCGTGCGAACCTGAAATTGGGTATTAAGAGTATGTATAAGCCCGCGATGTGACAGCAAAAATTTCATCAAATTTGCTCAAAGGGAGGGGGTACTTTATTTAATAACTTTTTACGTTTTTTTCGATTTTCTCAAAAACGGCTCTAACGATTTTGATTAAACTGAGTATTTGATCTATTTATATGCCTGAAATATGACTGTAAAAATTTAATCAAAATTGATCAATCGGAGGGGGGACTTTACTTAATAAATTTTGTATCATTTTCACAAGTTTTTTTTATTTACTCAAAAACGGTTTTAACGATTTTGATCAAACTTGGTATTTGATGTATTTATATGCCAAAGATGTGATAACTAACATTTCATCACAATTGATCAACCGGAGGGGGGGACTTTACTTAATAAATTTTGTATCATTTTCACGTGTTTTTTATATTTACTCAAAAACGGTTTTAACGATTTTGATCAAACTTGGTATTTAATGTATTTATATGCCCGAGATACGACTGTAAAAATTTCATCAAAATTGATCTACGGGAGGGGGGACTTTACTTAATAAATTTTGTATCATTTTCACGGGTTTTTTTATTTACTCAAAAACGGCTTTAACGATTAACAAAAATAAGATATGAATGTAGAAAAATGTGTGACTTTGGGAAATGATATTTAGCAAAACACGTCAATTTCTAATCTAAGTAAGTTGGTAAGTGAAAGTTGTGTGTTGCGCGCACGCACCAGATTTTTATACCTACCATTACCTACCAGCTACTACCAACAGCGATGTTACTTGTTTCGGTTTTAGTATAATTATAAAAAAAAAATGTATATGTATAAAATTTCCATTCATCCAAAATTCATGATGTTTCACTACGGGGTATTCTATTACAAAAAATATTATATTATATACTGTTTCTTTCATCTATAAAGTATTTATTTTTATTTAAATTAATACGTCATATCTTAAGTTAATCGCGATTATCACGGAATTAAGAAATATCTGAACAAAAGTTAAATTTGATTTATATTATAACCTGAATATATAGACGTTAGAAGTTACTAGATTTACCCAACAGTACCTCTTCCCTGAAACAAGCCAGGAAAGAGTTACTGCTGGGGGAAAAAAACACTGATGTGTATTTAAAACACCCGATCATCCTACAAGGAAACGAATTTCTTTAATCGGGACGGGGAAAATTTAAATGTTAAAAGAATAAAAAATATATCCCGTTCAGTTTTATAATCGAAGCCACGACACGGTTTTCCTTCCTAAATCGAAATGCTATCCAGTTCAACATGGACAGGCATTAACATACCGTCCGAAATGGTTCACCAACACCGACCTCAAATGCGGAATTACACATGCTAATCAAGAAACATTACCAATCGGGTATTCACCATGCTTGTGTCACCGATAAATATTCAGCTAGCAGCACGTGTATCAGTTTATACTGCACAGAGCGTTGAAGGAGTATAGATAAATTTATTAAAAAAAAAAAAATCAGTAAAATATTCTGAAACTGAATAAGGAATTTTCAGTATGGTATTTATCTTTCCTCTGCCTTGATTCATTCGGAAATATGCTGTCGAATAAAGACAAATCTTTGGTCCTTTAAATTGTCAAAAACAAAAATGCAATCTTAATATGAATTCTTTCAAATGCTAGACACATTTCGCGAAAAAACCAAAAAAACACTAATCGAATAATAAAAAGGGTCGGTATTAAACCAAATAAGAGGGAGCTATACCATGCCTTCATATTAGTAATTCATAGTAGTTTGCACTATTGATATATTCAATATTATCGAGGGTAAACTAGTGATAGTACAATATTTTTTCTTTTATGAAATCCAACGTCTATACAAGAAACGAAAATGATATGTTTTGGTTAATGACAAAATACATAGCTTGAAAATCACTCATTACGCCTGGATTTGTGTCTGTTTGGAGAGCACCACATTTAACGCATATTCTGGAAAGAAGATAACGATGTGAGAATTCACAATATCTATTCTAAACCGGCAAATGATTTCCTCTTCTAGCCGGGATTTTAGCTGATGGTTACCCATTCTCTGCAATCAGTCTTTAAAAAATTTAAATGCATTTAACATTTGTAATAGCTCACATCACCTTTTTCCTAATTTAGTTTTAGGTTCTATTGTTTTTATACTAGGTTTTTGCTTTCATGTGATAATTATTCAACATATTTGCTCATTTAATACTATCAATAATTGACTGTCTATAGTTTACGTGACTACTTCACAGGATCATACTCATCATCGATAAAGCATCTCTATAGTAGGAGTAAAAAGTAATATAATGTATTTCTCTGTATAATAATTCTACAGTAAGAGCAATAAGATTCATCTGAACATTTTTAATTAAGGAGCATGATTATGCCCTATTGTAAAAAAAAAAAAACTTCATTGGTCAGTTGTTTGTTGTTTGTTTGTTTAACGTCCATTTATGCTACTAAGGCTTATCGGACGATTCTACAGTGGGAGTCCTAAATTTTGCCTATCCAGGTAAAATTAGGATAGGTATCTTTAACGATTACCTGAAATCGCACTGGCTCGGGACCTCTATTTTACGTCCTATCCGAGGGACTGCATAGCCAAGGATTTTTTACTCCCTTTAAAAAATCCTAGGGCCACCACAGGACGCGAACACCGCGACCTTCAGGTTGCCATGCTAATCACTACTTCACAGGTGACCCCTTCATTGGTCAGTTATTCACCGCTGTTTTAAAGACCTAATATTTTTTCTTTAAGCACATATTTCTATTCTACGGATTTCAAAGAACATTGTTAATCTGTAGGATATGGCTTTTTAAGTTAAAAGTAAAAAATGAAATATAATTTTAAACTTGTCTTAGATGTATTCTTTCCCATCAAAGATCAAATTTGCCGTCTAAAGCGATTTGTGAAATTAGTCCCAGACCTCTAACATAGTTTCTCGAAAAGGGTTGGTAACGTTTAATATAAGACGAGACAAAAGAAACAGGAGACGATAGCATCAGCTCAGATAATTGCCGAGGAAATTCTGTCAATTATCATCCGGTTAATTGGAGGCCTTCAATAACATTAAGTTAAATGGAACAAAGAGATGGGGCCGCGTATTGTTTTACGACAAGACGTTGGTTGTCCGTTAACCGGGTCCGTTTTTGGTCCAATAAAATACAATTAAATCACAACAGTGTCCGACGGAAATAGAACACGATTCCCCATTAAGGAACTAAGGTATTACATCAGTTACTCGAAGGTAAGCTGTTACTTAATCGACTCTCCGGATTAACCGAGGGTAAAAATGAAATAAATGGAGAGGGACACTGTAGTGAGGATGTTGCAGATACTGTTTATATAGCTCTGGATCGACCAAAGGATCAAGAAACCCTTCTAGGATACAAATAGCCGCTTTTAATACATTCCTTCAATTAAATCAATTAATTAAACCTTCAATTAAATATTTAATTAAAAGGAGAAATAATTTGTTGAGCGTTAACGTGGTACAGATTACCAAGTTCCACGAAGGTTGTCACTTATAGACTGAAAAATATCTTTCTTTCTTTCATTGTGGAGAAATCATTCTTTGGTGAAGCAGGATGACCAATCGGTAAGAGAACTTTTTTGGAAAATAGGATGTCCATAAATAAAAAATAAAACATATTTCGATTCGAAAGTGATAAAAAGATCAGTAAGTAACCACATAAACTTGTCGCTTCCCATACATTTAAAAAGATGGAAGCCATTCGAAATTTCTGACCAGATCCATAAAATGGTTTACTAATAACCCCTTAAACAAAGTACTACAAAATATGTATACATTTTATTTAGGTTAGAAATAAAAATATTCGTTGATCAATCAAAAGGGTTTTGATAATAAAAAAACCCCAAGCCCTCTTCTTTCCAACCTTCAAAGCATTGATCAGTTTTCATCCTAGAAAAGAACGCCCTAGGCTAAATTTAGACAACCATGATACTTCAGATCTAGGACACACTGTCCCTGGACTTGAAGGATTGTTTCCTTGGATCACTACTAGAGGTTCATTTTTATAAATACTAGATAAATCTTAAAAGGTATTAGAACAGCTGTTACACAAAGAGTGCACGGAAAATCTAAATAAAAAAGGCCTAAATTCAATCAGAAAACAATAATGCGATTAAACCCAAGTTCATGGTTGTTTTTCTTTATTTAGTGGTGATGTAAATATCGGGAGAATATTAGGAAGATAAATACTAAATGAAATGTATAAATATTGTTTATAGCAAAACATACAATATATTCATTAATACAATTTATTAGGCATTTGAATTGATTTTTACAACTATGAACAAATAATTCATTAGAATGAATATTCATACACTTTTTCTCAGTATGCTGGGATTCCTCAAGGTAGCATCCTCTGTCCCACTCTCGAAAACCGTTTATACAGCTGAGATCCGAATCCATCATAGCATTGCCATTATCATGTATGCCAATGGCACATGTGTGCTATCAGTTATTAATATACATTAATTGGATCAATAATTCCCCAATGTCACATCTCAAAACTCTATGAATAGTGATAAAACAAATAAACTAATTTTACTATTTTTATACAAAAAGCGCTTTTATTTAGTAATATTTGATTTCCTTAATGAAAAATTAATTGTATTTATACATTTTAGTGTGATTTAAAATGTTACCATGTACTCATATTTTAATTAGGTCCTACATTAATTATGAAAAAAAAGTAGACCCCTTCACATTTCTGTATACGCTATTGTTTACAGTATTCTTTTATAATAGAAATCATAGAATTCCTTTCGTCTTTAATCCTTACATAAAAAAATCCAAAAAAGCTCCTTTTTTACGAATTTTTCATACTTAAGGTAGTTTTTTTATATCGAAGGCTAATTTCACTGGTGCTAAGTACATGGAAGCAAAATCAAGGAAAAATTACTTTAGAGACCTTTACCTGCAATATTTACCAGCTACTCACAAGTGTTAAGCGTTTTAACTCTTGTGAGACGTTAGTATTAAGGTACTATTAGGGGTGGAATCTACTATCTAGACACCATTTACACTTACATCCTTAGCGAAGTTGCCTAAAATATAAAGTTCAGAAAGCCACGGTGTGCTTAACTCATTTACACACCACAATGTAACTTAGCTTTTCTACGAAGTAAGACATCGATATGTAGTTTATTTAGCCCGATGTTGGCAAGTAGTGTCATATTAAACTACAGTACCATCCGAATCCTTTTTTAAACATGGCTTCCGCGTTCTTTCCAGACAATTCTTTTAGCCCTATGAAAAGAAGATAGCTCTAGGACCATCTGATGTAGAATTAGTCTAGAACGTTTATCTATGGATAGTCTTATCAAGATTTTATCCCTGTTTTGTTTGAATATACTTGCTCAATCTAAATCAATATAATTTAAAAAAAAAAGATCGAAAATAGACAAATCTATAACCCTCTATTACGTTTTGATTAAAGGAGTTATTTCATAAAAAGTTAAATAAAGTACATAAATATCGAAAAAATAAATAAATATATCGAAAAATAATCGACTCTCAACCCTATCGATATCGATGACTAGGCACATTACCCGCATTGGCCCACTTACTGCAGCTCGGCTCTGCAACACTGGAGCTGCAGCACTAACAAAGAGCTCTATTAGCCGTAATTAATGATCAGTGAGTGTAATATGTGAGTGTTAATGATATCCTAAGTGGAACATATGATTAATCATATCCCGCATTCACGATGAATAATTCAGGGCCCCTGAGTAATGACCTTACTCTCGTTCTAGCGGCTTTGAAAATCTTAAATATCAAAATGACGATGGATTGCAGTTAATAACACATCTCCACGAGTATGAAAATTTTTACATATTTTATTTTACTTCTTTTTTAAGGCAAATAAAAAATGTTGATAATTTAAAATTTATTTTTTAAAATAAGGTGTTTTAAATATATATAATTATTTATAGTGAAATATATTAATTTAAATAAATATCAAAGTTTCCTTAAGTATGAAGAATTAGTAAAAAAATACTCTATTGTTGTATAATGTTCTTAACTCCTACCGTTTATGTTTCTATCCACTCCATGTTTCTATCCAATAATATCTATCCACTCTGTAACATAATATTCCACTCTGTAAAATTCATTAATAATAACAAGAAAACTTTGCCTTTTATTTTCAAGATTTCTATGATTACAAAAAATAGGAAAGAACTAAATTTCTTCACTTAATACTTCTCTTGTAAAAATGTTTCGTGATCTTAGAATTGAAAAGACCTTTTCAAGATTTATTATTAATAAATTTTTCTGTGTATTATCAATTGAATTTATTATGTATTCATAGGTTTTGAAAGTCAAATGTCCATACTTTTAGTGCTACTTACAATAAATAATATAAAAATAAATAATAGCTGTTTCATTATATAGAGTACTTCCCTCCACACATCATATCGCTGCTCAGGAAGTGTAATGACAAATCAGCAAAAAACAAATTTTTACATTACAATTATGTAAAATTAATTTAAATGAAATTACTGGCAAAAAAAATGTATTTCCTTGATGGTTGAAAATTGGCCCAATGGTACAATATTCTTCACTAAATCTATGGTCCATTATATTCAGACGCATTGGAATTATTTTTCTTTTGCTTATACTATATCAATATTTAATTTCATTAATGTTCATTAATTCATTACAAGATTTCATTAATGCCAATAAGGAAGCGTACACGCAATAAACACATTCGTTTTGCATTATCGTTAATTTGAAAAGAAACGAAATGAAAAATGTTCTAAATAAGAACATAGAAATTTGAGAATTTTTTTGCTCATATAACAATATTAGTGAAGCATTTAAATGTTTACAATGTTTTTAATTAATAATGCATCAATGTAGTGTGTCTGTGATTTGATATTTGCCTTAACGTTCGACAACATACATATTAATGATGTTAAAAGTATCTACAGCCCATAGTAGGCCACCCCCCCTCCCCCCCACGGTCATCATCTCTAAACATGCCTCAGGAAACTGCAGCTATGGCAAGCTTGCGAAACCATATCTATATGGTTGTACCCTGTGGACAAACACTATTGTAACCTGTAGCTGAATCTTAATAATTACTGGAATATCAAGAAGAAAAAAAAAAGTTATAAAGAAACGAAAATATATATTAGAGCTGGTTGTTCAACCTCAGAACTTTGAAGTACTTCAACTGGACGGCGAGCGTACATTACGATATAAAAGACCAACAGTTAAAATTACAAGGCAAACACACCACGACCATCAAGTTAAAATTAAAGTAACGAGGAGTGAGGAGTGGGCGAAATGAGAAATTGGAGGCGTGTTAATTGTTGTAACAGATGCTGTAAGTTACAAGTTACCCTGTAAAGTATTTAGGCAGTTAATTCCGAGCGGTCCCCCGCGTAGCAAATTGCCGCTGGCCCCAGGAATGCTGACTCCACGCTCAGATTAATTGCCTCCTTTTTGGACAAGGGGTCATCATTACTCATTAAGATGATGGGTAGAGAGCCGAATAGCCGTTTGGAGTGATCACGGATCCGTTTGGATTGCTGGCAATACTGTCTAAGTGCGTTTTCACAATCAGAAGTTCCACCATCCCTAAAACGTTTTTCAGGGCACTAGGATCTAACAGGTAATTGGAATCCTAACTATTGAGAAGAACAAAAGTTAGTCGACTCTATAATGTCTTATAATTATCCGCGCTATTCTAAATCTGTCCGATAACAATTTCAGCATGTCTCAAACAAACTACAACACACGGTTACAACTTTAGTACAGTATTACATAAAAATTATGTGTAAACAATGTAAGAGAAAATCACGGATTATATAATTGGTTCAAAACCTTATGAGAAACGTGGAAGGTATATATAATTTAAATATCGTAGAAAAATCGGGAACAAAATCTTGGCAGTTGGACGTCCTTAAGTAGCAAACGTGGTTATCCTTTAATGGCAGAGACCAATTTGATTAATCCCAAAAAATTAGTTCACGAAATTACTAGATAGTAAATAAATGAATTCTAATGATTTGCAGTTCAATTAATAGCTGTAGGTATATACCGGTTTCCCCCGGAGATTTTCATTTTTTTTTTAAATTTATTTATCGAAATTTACAACTGTATTTATAAAATACATCTAGTAAATCAGCTAACGATAAGAATAAGAAAATAATATGTCATGAAATAGCATGATGAGAAGCTACCCATTGGTAGCACTCAACTAGTACACTTAGGTTAGAAGAATATTAAGGTCTTTATGGATGAGTTTATTTGTGACGAAGTAACTTTTACTTTTTGTTTCCCTTGTAGATTTGCACCTGCGCTGTGGCGCATCGAGCAAATTTGGTCACTGCTGCTTTTGACTTTGACTTTCTTGGGACTTTCTTGCATTATAATTTACTAAAGTAAGAGGTCTCTTGGCCACCTTCGTTTCAGTCGACGTCGAGGCTGACCAGGTAACAGGGAGGAGGAAAGAGAATGGATGAGTGGGTTAGGGTGATGTAGTGTTGAAGAGTGGAATGTTTGATATTTGTCGTGTATGAAAGATTTTACTGTCGGTATGTTCATGTCATTGTGCAGTGTGTTAAAACGAGACAACGTCAACTACACGATGGCATTGCTGGATCGTGGAGTGGGATGTTCGGAATCCAAACTGGTGATCTGGGATTATGTGATTTGAGTCTAGGATGGGGTAAAGACGCTTGAGAATGAGTTTTTCAAGGATTTTACACATGATGGGTAATAGAGAAATAGGACGGTAAGAGGATGGGCATTCTGGTGGCTTCTGGGGTTTGGGAATCATTTTAACAACAGTTCGTTTTCATTTCATTTTTTTTTTTTTAAATCTATAAAGTGAGACTTTTATTGGTCGATTTTGTAAAAACCAATGTAAAGCGAGATCAAAACGATTTTTATAACAATAAAGAATATATCCAGAGATTGGCTGAAGTTGTGCGATTTTAATATAGACAGGTGACCGCAACTCGTATGAAAGTACCACTAAGCGAAATTTGGAGAATTCAGGACAAACGGTATGGATTTCTATAAAGAACAAACGAACAAAATTTCATCCTTATTTATATAGATTATTTTATAGTTTAATTACCAACCATCTCGTAGTTATCAGTGAGGATAAAATTCTCAGGTAAAATCCAACTATAGTTAGACCTACGATTTAGTAGATTCGACCACCTAACCAATGCGCTGAGTTCAATAATAGTTTGACGTAGATGAAAATCTAGCTTCTATGATAAAAACAATAAAACTTAAATAAAATTAATCTCAGCCCTACTTACCATTCATACTATTAAGTCCCTAGGTAGGATCTTAAAAGTCCCGCAGTAATTAGAAAATATTTAGGTCTATATTCTCTACAAATCTGACAAACTAGCATTCGAAAAATTATGGGGAATTGACATATGTATGTATGACATATGGACGATCTTATTTGCCTTAACTGATTTTAATTGAAAAAGGAAACGTTTGTTTCAACAAGCAGTCGTAAACTGTCGAGCTTCAACTTTTTTGATTGGTTGGGCTTGGAACAAGAGTTGATCAAAGGGTAAACCAATCAATCTTAGAATCAAAAGGGAGGGGGGATGACATTTAGTCCACGACTCCTTGTTGGAACGAACCTACAAAGATCGAGAAAACAAAATAGGACGAGATATTCGTAAAGGAAGATGGTACCATATATGATAATACATGGCAAACACAAAATACCGGTTGCGAGTCGGTTCAAATAATAACTCCGTTTAATGATAGTACGAACGAATCAATTGAAAAGTTCCAGCTCTACTATTTCTTCCTTAATGGTCCTATTAAAGGAATCTAATGCAATAAATCTTTTATTATTACTATGAATAGAAAGAATAATGCCCATTAGGACTGCTATAAAGCCTTAGGTACCATGGGCGGTTTTAGTCCTATATCAGATCCTGCGCCCGAGCTTTTACGTTGAACTCTATCAGAGCTTAGTAGCACACTTTTCTCACATACATCTTATTTATGAGGATCATCACGAAAATAGAAACGATCCAATCTGATGTTTTATTGTTCTCGGATCAGCGTGCATTTATAAAATAGCTTGGTGAAATAATCTCTCTTTATTTGTTTTCGTTTGATGCTATTCAAGACTGCAACGGTCATTAGCCATGAATGGTATTTTATATGTGGCAGATCAATTTTATTGCCTTGGGGTATTGTACCGGATTTTTCATATCATGGTTTCTTTATAGGGGATAAAGTTGGTAAGTTTGAGTTCGATGCGTTCCTTTTTATATTTTCTGTACTTTACAATTATAGTTGCTTTGTTACTCGTCTGACAAGTCTAGAGGTGCAGCCCTGTAAGATATTACCCCAGACGTTTAGATATTATTGTTCAATACATATTATTTATGCAAAAACACTGATCGTATAGGAGAGCTTCAAACATATTGTTACACTTATGTGGGTTAAAGAATATTTATTAAAAGAAATATACAGTTATCTCAATGCCAACGAATTATAGAACTTAAACATATGAGCAGGTTACCAAATTGATAACGTTATAACACACAATCATATGACTTGAGCTTCACACTCAAGACACAGACTTGGACTAACTCGTTCGTCTCGGCTCCTTATATATAATCGTAAATAGTCAGGCCTGGAATATTCCAGAACGATGTCGGCAGTTCTCCGCCATCACGGAATGATCTAGACACAAACAGTTCGTTACAACCGCTTATTTTGTTCCAACAAGCGGTCTGGGAGGTTACGCCATATGTTTTTTTTATTCGCATATCGGTTTAACGTTACAATATCAACAGTATATAAAGCATGTTGATTTATACCGAAACATGAAATTTATATTGAAGAGTAGTATTGATAGCTATATTCAGGCATTATTGTTTCAGATATGAACAATGACCACCTAGTAGTAAGAGTAGTACTAGTAGACCTAGCGTCCGAACATGATTATATTTTATTATTAATAAGTTTATATTGTGATTCACCGGAACTGGGAATGATGAATGTTTATTTTAATCAAGGGAAAAACAGAGCGGAATGATAAAAAAAATTAAGCATTAATTTCTTTTAAAGCGAGACTTTGCTGTAGAAAAGATAAGGAACTTTGCTGTTTTCAAAAAGCAATATTTAAAATATAGGTAATACACATAAAAACGAGCACAACCGATAGTGAAACTTTCCAAGCACAAAGTAAAGTCTATTGAGGAGGCCTTCAATAGATCGATCAATATATGTTGACCTATAATATAGAAAATTTATGGGGTGCTTATTATTCGGAAGACCAATTTCTTATATTGGTCGGAAGACTGATTATTATATCTGTATCTTGAGTTTTCCTCCAGCTTTGGGGGTTGCCAAGCATGATCGAGCTCTTTCATTGGGGAAGGTGAGAAAATTCTATTATTTACCAATTTTCGTTCTAATTCTTCTAGATACAAAGTTATATCTTGTTTACACTTTCTTGGAGAAAATGTGACCTTAGATTCGGGGAGTTTAGGGATAGGATCAGGTTTTGGGGCGATCAACTTCCATGGTTATTACGCCCTAAATAATGTTCTTAATTACTATAATAGTATAGTCCTAAATGTGTAAATTTTTTTTTTTTATATATTCAGTTTTAAGTCGGTTTTTGTCATGTATAAAAAAAACCTTTTAAAAGGTTTTTTTTTTTTTTTTTTTTTTTTTTTTTTCATAAATGTAAATACATTATTATTATTATATACTAGTTTTCATTAAATTACATATATATACACAAGCATACATACACTTCTACATGATCGATTCATAATGATTAAATTTTGCTGTAAAGGTCGCTTTCTTTTAAAATAAAAATCATTTTTTCTACGTTCGTCGGGTCGTTTCCAAGGGATAGTTTCAAACTTCTTGTCAGATTTCTGGAAGTAAAGTATTTATCGTAAACTGCGCAATCCTCTACGATATGCTTCACGGTGATTTGAGTGCCGCATCTTGAACATGTAGGTGGCGGTTCCTTATTAATAAGATAAGCATGAGTCAGGGTGCTGTGTCCTATTCTCAAGCGGGTCAGAACCACTTCTTCTCTTCTATTCCCGCGACAGGAAGTGCTCCATTTCTTGGTGGTACCCTTGATATCTCTAAGCTTGTTTCGGGGAGTTTAGTTGCTTCTTGTGCTACTCCGTCGGCTTATTCGTTACCTTTTGTGCTAATGTGGGAAGGTAATTATAACATGGAAATTTCTTCCTAAATCTTATCAATTCAAAACATGATTTTTTTGATGTAACAGACCTTTTTTTTTTTTTTTTTTTTTCGATTCTCAATAACGTACTTATCTGAATTTCATTTATGTGCCAGGTTTCTTTTTTTTTTTTTTTTTTTCAAATTTCACATAAGTTTAGGGATAAGTAGCCAATTACAAAGAAGGGGCGTTGACACGAAGCAGATAGGAGTGACGCAGATGACTCAGGGCATCCAGACGATGGATGCTATTATTGTGATGGGCAGTTCTATCAAGCGATTCCCTCCGAGCCATCTACCGCCTGCCATACTGCTCGCTTCAACGATCTCGCGATATTTCATCCGGCTTTACGACTTCTCCGTCCTGATACAAATGAGACCTGCGACAATTGGATTCACTCACTCGCCAGTTATTTATTCCGAATCACAAGCGATGACCTCGTAACTCCAGGCTGCATCTCCCCCGTTTCGTTTTGATAGTCGTGTTTATCGGATTAGCTGAGCATTTTGACTGTAACACTCCTAGTGATTTTTCAATGTTCATGGTTTGAAAAAAGGCGATTTGTTATTGTATAAGCTACACATAGGGAACTTGGAAGTATAAATTTTTTTTTCGGGTTATACTTCATTGGAGCATTTAAAATTTAAGGGTTTAATTGCTTTTTATTTTAACGACATAATAAAACAACGATGATATTAACTACTCTGCCGGAAATTTAAGGAGCACATAATGTGTATTATAAAATATATATCAATTATTACGTATATTAATAATAATAAATAGTAAGAATTCCAAATCTTATTACTGCTTAGAGTAATATTAATAAAGTGAAATAAAAGATCTGTAAGATATTATAAGAATTACAAAACCAATGTTATTAGAAAAAAACAACAATGAAAATTAAAAACTTTAAATCGTATAATCATACGCCCCATGAGGGAGAATAGGAATACCTTAAACTGGCTTTTTTTCAAGTGAATAAATATATTGTTCTAAAGACATTGATGATTTTTTGCACCTAATTAAATTACCTTCACAATTATAGTTAAAAGGACTCCTTACAGTAAAAAAAAAAAAAAAGTGCGTGCTCGCAACACACAACTTTCACTTACCAACATACTTAGATTAGAAATTAATGCGTTTTGTTAATTGCCTCTTCTCAAATGAACAGAAAGGCTTTAATTATGAACAATGGTCTGTCATTAAAGGCGTACTCCACATGCGTGGGCTCATGAGTTTTATGAGTTGACTCAATATTTTTCTTTTTTTCTCCTCTTTATGTTTTCTTTATTTTTATCATATCTCATATTTGGCCATTTCTTCTTTTTATGCGTAACGAGAGACAGTTAATTTCTCCATGTAAACAAAAACAATGGTACTTTATAAGAGAGAAACAAACAAAGAAAAAAGCCCCCCCCCCCCCCCCCAAAAAAAAAGCCCCCTCAGAACATTTTAATAATGATAAAGCTTACCTGATATTAAAGAAAACCTAACAGTAAACATGACGAATTTGATAAAAATCGTTAAAGCCGTTTTTGAGATAATTCGAAAAAAAGGTAAAAATTGGAAAAAAAGTCATGAAATAAAGTGTCCCCTCAGTTGGACCAATTTTGATGAAATGTTGGCTTTTACATATTGGTATAGATATACATCTAATAAAGTAAAATACCCAGTTTCTTCAAAATCGTTAAAGCCATTTTTAAGTAAATAAAAAATATGTACACGTGAAATTGGTACAAAATTTATTAAGTAAAGTCCCCCCTCCGGTTGATCAATTTTGATGAAATTTTTAGAGTCGTATCTCGGGCATATACATACATCATATACCCAGTTTGATCAAAATCGTTAAAGCCGTTTTTGAGTAAATAAAAAAAACACGTGAAAATGATACAAAATTTATTGAGTAAAGTCCCCCCTCCGGTTAATCAATTTTGATGAAATTTTTACAGTCATATCTCGGGCATATAAATAGATCAAATACTCAGTTTAATCAAAATCGTTAGAGCCGTTTTTGAGAAAATCGAAAAAAACGTAAAAAGTTATTAAATAAAGTACCCCCTCCCTTTGAGAAATTTTGATGAAATTTTTGCTGTCACATCGCGGGCATATACCTACACTAAATACCTAATTTCAGGTTCCCAAGATTTATAGTTTTTAAGCTAGTCTGTTCACTCACACACACACACACACACAGACACAGACACACACACACACACACACACAGACCATTTCTCGGGACTTGGTTATTTCGACTCAGGGGGTCCCAAAACGTGTATTTCCGTTGAAAACCGGAAGTCGAAATTTTTCACGATCGCAATACTTCCACTTACTATATATTTCATATATAGGTAAGTGAAAGTAAAAACCTTTGTAAATGTTTCCTAAAGTTAATTAAAAAGGGAGCTAAGCTTAATATTACATTTAGCCGTATATAATAATTTTAGTTAGTAACCATCAGTTATTTAAAACCTAAGAAGTTATGGTTAAGCGTAATTATGGATTTTTCATTTCATTCCCTATTTCGGATTTTGGGTAGATTTCTTGGTTTGCAGGATTACATTAATAAATAACAAATATCAGAACCTAACTTTGTTATATATCATATTATTTCTCATTAATGCTGTGCACTATTTAATCTGATTCTTAAGAGATCTCGGATCTGATAGTAAAAGATTCCTAAGTTTGATCTAAATTTCAGAAAATTTAAATATAAATAAAAAATGTATAAGGTTTGGTAATATTTACTTAAATGTTAGAGCCCCTTTGTTGCTTAATTACAGATTACGGTTAATATTGGGGTAAAAATAATTAGGAAAAAAAAATATGAAGGAATTAGTCGCAGGTATTTATTCATTTTTTTTTAGAACACAATACTGGACTGAAAAAATTACTATGGTTTATATTATTCCCGTGCACCATAATTTTCAGACGTTCGTATGGATGAATAATTTTATGTAAAATTTTCTTAGCAATTTGATAGCCTGGTGTGATCATTGAACTCATTAGGGTATATTTCAGTTTGTTAAGGGAAAAATGATTTCATTTTATTTAAAACTAGCTGTATATACCAGTTTCACCCGGAGGATTTCATTTTTTAAATCTATAAAGTAATACTTTTATCGATTCAAACGGTTGATTTCGTGAAACCCCATGTAAAGCGAGGTTAAAAAGATTTTTATAACAATAAAGAATATACCCAGAGATTGGCTGAAGTTATGAAATTTTAATTTGGGCCAGTGTTTGCACCTGATATCGAAGAACCACTGAGCGGAATTTCGAGAATTTAGGACAAAAGGTATGGATTTCTATAAAGAACAAACAAACAGAATTTCATCTTTGTTTATATAAATTATTCTTAATTTTTAACAATGTTATAAACAGTAACGGCTTGTCGATACAGTAACAAAAAAAGTAACCATATGATTTCATTTTCAGAGCCAGACGAAGACTCCAGTCCATTGCTTCTTATATTTAGCCCGAATTCGAACATTCTAGATGATTCTCGTACAATTTGGAACCCCTACTAAAACATTTAGGCACCTGTTCCAACGAAAAGTCTATAACTCTTATAAATGTAAAAGACAAAAGCATGTGGTTTTGTTTCAAGTAATAATATAAAACGAAAATCCATTTTATTATATTATGTATGTTATTCATTATATCAAATTTTTCGAAATAAATATTTAACAAAAAAAAATAATAATAAACTTTAATATTAGAATCAAATAATAAGATGTACAACAAATAATAAGATAACATAATAACCATTTAATATTTAAAAAAAAAAATTAAGTTCATGACAAAAACATTTTTTTTTTATTTTGTCTATAAAAAAAATCTTTATATATTATTTCTATAAGGTATGAAATAAAGTGTTTAATTATAAGTATAATTTTACTTCTTATTTTTCAGATTTATAAAGACAATATATTTTTCTATGAAAAGATAAATCAACTTTCTAATAATTTTTCTTTGAATAGCGAAGTTCATACTTACAAAAAGTTGTTGCAGAAGAAACTTACCTGAAAAAAAGAAAAAAAAAAACAATTTACAACACTGATAATACTTAAAATGTAAATTAAAAATTAGATAACATAGAGAACGAAATTTTGTTAGGATTTCAGAAGTTTAGGATTATGTTAACATTTTGACGATTTACACAATAATTATCACAAATCGAAACAATATTGTTCCAATATTATGAAACATATATAACAAAACCTTTTTAAAGTTAATATTTCTAATCCTAATGTAGCCTGGGATAAAAAGAGGGAAAATACTAAAGGGAATCGCAAAGTTGGACATTGTCTAAATTATTTATTCCGTGTTTATGAGACCTTTCTTTTCAAGAAGGATTTTTTTTTTTAAAGAAAGAAAAAAAGGGAATTATTTATAGTACTGGAAAAAGGACAATTCTAATTTTATTAAAAGGGAAAACATTTCCCTTTATTCCGACAAAACGGCCTACTCAGAACAATTGCAACAAGAAAAATTTTAATTTTTAAAAAGATTTTTTCATATATAGAATAGCGTGTTACTACTGTTTAAAGAAATGTTTTTGTGATAAGATTTAGTGATTACATCTTTATTTAATAACTTGAATATTTATTTTTTATTTGAAACTCCATTAAAAAATATAACAGGAAACGGGACATTCTATGGTACATACCAAAGAGTTACATGAATATGGTACAAACATATAGGAGTAGGTATTATGTAGGTGAAGTTTACTGTAGAGTTCCCACAACTTTGATGAAACAGTTCCAAGTAATGCCTAACGGTGCAAACAAACGTTAAATAGGTTTAATTTATGTACCTCTAAGTAAAAAGCTAGAACCTGGTTCCTCACACGTTTTTGCTTGTTTGACAGTCATAAATTAATCTGAAGAAAACCTTTCTGAGGATTTAAACAGAATGATCCAAGCAAAATGTCGATGAATTTATGCCAAGATAATCTTTGATAATTACAAAGCTGAAGGTAAAAGAATATCTTTTTGTTAGCTTAGCTGAGCTGAGGAACCCCAGACGACTGAAACTTTTTATGTTTAGTAGTTCTTTTTTAGTTTATAAGAGACTTCTTTTTCTGTATATAAAGAAGAACAAAATATTTTTTGTCAAACAAGGCTCTCTTTGTTTTTCAAAAACAAATTCAAAGTCAGCAGTTGATCAGACGAGTTTTTCTTGAAAATTCAAACCATATTATTTCACTACATGCTGATTATGATAAAACACTTTATTATTCCAATTTTGCATAACAGTGAAAATTCACCTATTCCATTTTGATACATATATATTTTCCAATTAATTACAACATTCACAACGTTTCGAGGCTTTAATGCCTCATCTTAAGATTTACTCCTCTCTAATCTCAATTAACAATACTTTAGTTATTATTTTAGTTAAACCATACATCAATTCCTTAAAAATCTCAATAGATAAATTTGTCAAATTACACCTCTCTCCTAGGCCACCTCACTGTTACTGGCTTATGGCTGTTGCTAAACAGATATAACACTAGAATCTTCTAAATTGAATAGACAGAATCCACGAATAATACCTCTACGAACCGGTATTAAAAAATGGGTTAGTGACTATTATATGCATATATGCTATTTTATGCATCATACGAAACGAACAGAACAAGATTAAGTTGATTGCAGAAAAAAAAAAAAAGCAGCAAACCTCACATATACAGCCTAACAAAGTATTTGACCTAGAGGACACCTGAAAGACTCCTCGAGATACCCCATCCTGGTGCTGGTAGGGGTGGAAATGACAGTAGACCGCCCTGAGCAGCGCCGACACCTCCACCATTACCTCTTTACCCTTATTTATTATTCACCCCAACCCCTACGCCTTCTTTAATCACCGTTTCGTCTTTCCCTCATTCTCCTCTCGAGGCCTGATTGCGATGCTATTCAATACCTACCAATTGTTTGGGCTGGCTCCCTTTACAAGTCTTCCCCTCCCAGAAGCCCTCACAGGGCTGTTTTAACAAGGATCTCAATAAATATTTAAATTTATACAAATCCGAGAAGTTATCATAAATTGCGGTCTATGTAAATTATTACAGCATTGAGAATGATTTAAGAAAAGGAATACGTACCAATTGAAGATATCTGGGGATTTCACGGAAGAAATTAAGCTAAGATTTTTCAGTAGCATAAATAATACTGTAAAAACATTATTGGTATACTTAGCAAGTTGGATGAGACAAATAATATGTGCATAATTACACTACAACTATACAAAAAGAATAAAAAAATGGCCAAAACAATATACATCTTAAAAAAAAAAAAAAAAAAAAGAACCAGTTCAACCAGTTTTTTGTTCTGTTTTTTGTATAAGCTACCTATCGGGATAGTATAATTTTTTTTTTTTGAGTTATAATTGGAGCATTTAAGATTTATGTACACGTATTTTAACTACATGACGACGATTTTAACCGTATACGACCGTACACGACGATTTTAACTACTGTGCCGAAAATGTGAGGAAAACATAATGTGTATTATAAAATATACATCAATTATTATATTAATAGTTATAAATAGTAAGAATTCCAAATCTTATTACTGCTTATAGTAATATTAATGAAGTGAAATAAAAGATATGTAGTAGAGGTGAGAGATAGTCAACTATTCTTCAATTACGATAGGTTAAATTATAGTCAGGAATTTCAGTTTAAAATAACCAAAAATTATTTTAAAAAACGAAGTTATCAACATAAATACAGTATTTCCACGCGTAATTCGTCTACGTCTAAATTAGCAGAACATGCCATTGCCCACAACCATTCCTTCGACTTTGAGAACCCCTCCATATTAGCTACTGTACCTAACCACGATAAACTATTCCTCTCAGAATCCATTTTCATCCATCTGGAAAAAAAATAACCCTGTAAATCATAAAACAGATAAAGAGATTATGTCATCCACTTATTCTAACATCTTCCGCATCCTCAAATCCTAGTTTTGATTTCATAGGTACCTGCAATTATCTCTGTATACTTCTTTCTGTATAGTTTCCAATTTTTATGCATTGTTATATTATGTATTATCTCATTTTTATGTTATTATTGAGTCCAGACTTAACTATTTGTATACTGTACCAAATTTTTGTTAGTTTTTAAATAATTTTTAAACCCCTACCACAACCTCTCACCTTATTTTTACCTTTAGTCTTGGTATCCACCTGGACTCAGTAGGTAAATATCAGATTCTATTTTATCTTGTTAACCTGCCACTTATTTTAATATTCATGTATACACCATCTTTTATATTATTATCAGTTCTGTAATGTATTCATTTATTGTCGCCCTCTAGCATAGTTACTCATATATTTGTTTTCTTTTAGCCCTGATGAAGATCCACAAGTTGGATCGAAACGTTGGCTTACCACAAAAAATCATTGTAAACTGATTGAACTCATTGAAAATCGTAACTATCATTTAACCTATCGTAAAAGATATGTAAGATATAATAGAAAAATTACATTTAACAAGGATCTCAATAAATATTTAAATTTATGCAAATCCGAGAAGTTATCATAAATTGCGGTCTATGTAAATTATTCCAGCATCAAGAATGATTCAAGAAAAGGAATACGTACCAATTGAAGATATCTGGGGATTTTACGGAAGAAATTACAGATTTTTCAGAAACATTAATAATATTGTAAAAACAATATTAGAATATTTAGCAAGTTGGATGAGACAAATTAATATGTGCATAATTATTCTGTAACTATAGATTCTTGTATATTTAAAAAATAAAATAAAAAAATGGCCAAAACATTTATCATCTTAAAAAACAATAATTCAAGGTAAGGGTAAACTCTTTAAGGGTTCATTTTATATTCTGACCATGATTCTATAATTATCATCTTTCTGGGTACCAGAAAGATTCATATTCCGGATAATGTGTATTTAGGAAATGGCGGAGGCTGCCTAGAGGGATTCACTTCATTTATACTACAGCTGAGAATTAGGATTTTTTTTAATATACATAGTTACACTATAGTCCTTTTTAGCGATATAGAACTATTGATAGTCTCCGCTATCGATAGTTTCGATAGTATCGGACATAAAACTAGTGATACTATCGATAGTATTATGTGATGACTGAGAGGGGGGGGAGGCAGAATAGTGAAATTTTTCATTTGAAACGATAGGAGCTGTAATGCATGAACATTTCTGTAAATAAAGGATTGGTTCAATCATATCTTAAAATGATTTGTATCAGTTTCAAGCCTAATCGTAACGTCAAAGAATAAAAACTTTATCTAAAGGTCTAAGAAACTGTATTTAGAGGAAAGCTATACCAACCCTCTTCAAGTAACCATGAAACCAGGATTCCCGGTTGTCGAAGTAGTTGTTTGATAGTTGACATGACAACATTTGGAACACGATCCTCGAATGTGTCGGAGTTTTTGAAGAAAAAAGAACGTTTCTGTGACATTCGTCTTTTGAACGTGTATACTTCAAAAAAATGTTCTTAGGTAGTTGAATAACAGAGGTTGAAAGTATTATTTTACAAAAACTGATTTTGTTTATATGTCATTAATCAAATAAATTTCAAGCCAATGGACTAACAGACAATCTGTTGTATTGTTTGTATATTATTCCATCAAGTTGAAAGCCATGTATGAGCAAACCATTCAATTTTTCAGTCATATTTTTCGCGTGGTTTTTTTTTAAGAATAGATAAGCATTTTAGAAACATAAATAAAATTACACTGTTACATTTTGTTTATTTTCCATTTCCATGAATTACATAGCACATGGGTGCTTAGAGACAGAGGCCACCACTTTATCCTTTAAAAACAAAGGTTTCGTTGGCACTATCGATAGTTAAAAAACTAACGATAGTTTCGCTAGTTTAAAACTATCGATAGTTTTACATCACTAGTCCTTTTGAGTTAAAATACATAAATTAAAAAATCTGGTGCGTGCGCGCAACACACAACTTTCACTTACCAACTTATACTACAAATTAATGCGTTGTGTTAATGACACTTCTCACTCAGTTACACATTTTTCCACATTCATTTCTTATTTTTGTTTTCATTTGCTCTATAACAAACACTAATTTCTTTTATTATTAAATAAAAGTTTTTACTTGAGATAATTCGACAATGCAAGCATAATACTCCAAGTCGACTGATTTTATAATTCTCTATGTACTTGTTGAAAATTTCATTTAGTTACCATGAAACCAATAATTTCCATTAAATGAACAGAACGGCTTTAATTATGAACAATGATCTGTCAATAAAGACGTACTACGCATGCGTGGGCTCAACGTGTTTTATGAGTTGACTGAATATTTTTCTTTTTTTCTCCTCTATATGTTTACTTGGTTTTTATCATATCTCATATAATGCCATTTCTTAATTTCTCCATATAAATAAAAACAAAGATCCTTAATAGGAAACAAAAACAAACAAACAAAAAAGGCTCCTACCCCGTTTAATCCCCCTCAGAACATTTTAATAATGATAAAGCTTACCTGTCATTAAAGAACTCCTAATGTTCATTCAAATTCATTAATGACGAATTTGATGAAAATCGTTAAAGCCGTTTTTAATATAATCGAAAAAAAGGTAAAAATTGCAAAAAAATTTATGAAATAAAGTGCCCCCTCCGTTTAACCAATTTTGATGAAATTCTGGCTATCACATTTTTGGCATATAGATACATCAAATACCCAGTTAGATCAAAATCTTTAAAGCCGTTATTGAGTAAATAAAAAAACACGTGAAAATTATACAAACTTTATTATGTAAAGTCCACCCTCCGGTTAATCAATTTTGATGAAATTTTTACAGTCATATCTGGGCATATACATACATCAAATACCCAGTTTGATCAAAATCGTTAAAGCCAATTTTGAGTAAATAAAAAAAACATGTAAAAATGATATTAACTTTATTAAGTAAAGTCCCACCTCCGGTTAATCAATTTTGATGAAATTTTTAGTCATATCTGGGGCATATAATACATTAAATACCCAGTTTGATCAAAATCGATAAACCCAATTTTGAGTAAATAAAAAAAAACACGTGAAAATGATACAAAATTTATTAAGTAAAGTCCCCCCTCGGGTTAATCAATTTTGATGAAATACTCGTATTTACAATCATATCTCGGGCATATTAATACATCAAATTCTCAGTTTAATCAAAATCGTTAGAGCCGTTTTTGAGAAAATCGAAAAAACGTAAAAAGTTATTAAATAAAGTACCCCCTCCCTTTGAGCAAATTTGATGAAATTCTTGCTGTCACATCGCGGGCATATACCTACACTAAATACCCAATTTCAGGTTCGCATGGTTAATAGTTTTTGAGCTAGTGTGTTCACACACACACACACACACACACACACAGATCATTTTGCGGGACTTGGTCATTTGGACTCAAGGGAACCTCAAAACGTGTATTTCCGGTGAAAACCGGAAGTCGAAATTTTTCACGATCGCAATACTTCCACTTACTATATACTTCATATATAGGTAAGTGAAAGTAAAAAAATGAGATATGCTCAACAATTTTATTAGAAATATATTCTAGTATTATACTGAACAAAATTCCATAAACATTTTATATTCCTTATAAACGTTGTTTTAGCTGAATTTGTTGAAAGGATTCTATTTACGCTAAAAAAAATTATTTTTAGAGCCTTGTTATATCGAAAAATATTTACCTTTAAAGTAGATGTAATTGAAAGAAAATGACATTCCTTATTAAGTAATATAAGAAAGCTTGGAACTGGTGACAAAATCATGCACGACACACATATTCGAACAAGTTTACTTTGGGTGTCCCGGAGATTTATCACATGCTCTTTTGAGCCTGACATATTTTTTACATACATTAAGACGTTAATATTTAGCTTATCGTGTAATACATCTCTTGGCAAATTATTCTGCTTATAAGGAAAGTTGTTTTGATGTTTCTTAGCTATTATGTAAATGATTTAGTTGATTAATCTTTCCTTGACGGCAACTTTTTGCCTATCTCACTTGCTAACTTACATGTTTGAGATTCTTCTCGAAACAATGTTAAAATAATTTATACCAAAAAGTATTTATAACAAATTATCTTACTATTATTCGACTATTCCTTTCCTCTGACTATGTAAGCAATAATAATAATAATAAACTCTTTATTTAATTGTCCGGGGAACTATTGCCTTAGGAACAAATTATACAAAAACATATAATAGGCTTCAGTGCCTTAGAGTATAATAAAAAAAAAAAATAATGCATTTGAAATGAAACAAAAAAAAACGCTGAGAAAAAGAATGATAAATAATAAAGTTATCTTCTTGTGGTGAAAAAATAAATAATATCCTTATTGACTTGAAATGAAAAATAACTTATATACAATTATTTACAAATAAACTAAATGGAACTTATATTTAAAAGTTAAATAAATAATAGAGGCCTATATCAATTTAAAGTTAAAATTGATAATTTCTAAAGACTATTTACAATTGTTCTGGAAACTTGGTGGATAGGAGGTGATTGAACAGGCGGGATTTAAAGTTGGGGAGAGTGTTGGAGTGACGGATAAAAGGGGGAGTTATAATAATAAAACCTGATTATATGAAAAAGTTCTGCTAATCTGGAAACCAAAAAAAAAAAAAAAAATAATAGGAAGCAATTAAAACTGCAATCTTCATTACAAGAGGGCGTATTCTGGCTTGTTGGACAAGCCCCGGTCATTATTTTACATTCAATCTTAAAAAATAAGAATATGTAAAATTTAATTTCTGCGGAGTTATTTTTTTTTTCCATTACCTTTTTTGCAGCCCTGAAGATATATTTTGAAGAAAACTTCGGATTATAGTAAATTTAAGTTACTTGTCAAGCCCTAATCAACAAAACAAAGTCATAATATCTACATACATTACATAATTGTTTCATAGAATGAACCTTAAAGATGTACCAATGCACTTAAATGTAGTTCGAATAAGCACAAGCAGCGTTTGAATATTGAATAGTTAACCCTTTGCACTCGAGGGCTTTGCACGGAAACAATGCAAATAACTTTCAGTTTTTAACATATAAGGACATAAACAAATCGTAAAAACTATTTATAGGATATTTTGCTTTTGGTGATAAATGACGGTCGCGGCTTGCGGTGTTTTTCATTATTTTTATAGTACGTTAATCTTTTAACATTGGCTATATTTCCTCAGTTGTATTGTAACAATAATTTGGTTCGAGGCACCAAATAATCCCTTTACATTGATTTAGTTCCCCATGTGCTTCTACTTTAACCGGAAAGTTATTAAGTAGATTTTCACATTTCAGGAGCTTTTCTGATAGTATATCTGAGAAAACTTCAACTAAAAGGGTCCCATCTTCTGATTTTTTAACTGTTTTTACTTCTCTAATTAGATTTTTTATGCTTTTATATTTAAGGAACGGCGAAACCTTTGTGTAATCTGAGGGATTTCCATCTTTATCCGCTCCGGTTCTCTTAATTATCAAAAATGTTACACAATTTTTACTTTCACTTACCTATATATGAAATATATAGTAAGTGGAAGTATTGCGATCGTGAAAAATTTCGACTTCCGGTTTTCAACGGAAATACACGTTTTGGGGCCCCCTGAGTCCAAATAACCAAGTCCCGCAAAATGGTCTGTGTGTGTGTGTGTGTGTGTGTGTGTGTGTGTGTGTGTGTGTGTGTGTGTGTGTGTGTGTGTGTGTGTGTGTGTGTGTGAACAGACTAGCTCAAAAACTATAAACCGTGCGAACCTGAAATTGGGTATTTAGTGTAGGTATATGACCGCGATGTGACAGCAAAAATTTTATCAAAATTGCTAAAAGGGAGGGGGTACTTTATTTAATAACTTTTTACGTTTTTTTCGATTTTCTCAAAAACGGCTCTAACGATTTTGATTAAACTGAGTATTTCGTGTATTAATATGCCCTAGATATGACTGTAAAAATTTCATCAAAATTGATTAACCGGAGGGGGACTTTACTTAATAAATTTTGTATCATTTTCACGCGTTATTTTTATTTACTCAAAAACGGTTTTCACGATTTTGATCAAACTGTGTATTTGATGTATGTAGATGCCACAGATGTGATAGCCCACATTTCATCAAAATTTATGAACCGGAGGGGGGACTTTACTTAATAAATTTTGTATCATTTTCACGTGTTGTTTTTATTTACTCAAAAACGGCTTTCACGATTTTGATCTAACAGGATATTTGATGTATGTATATGCCAAAGATGTGATAGCCAAAATTTCATCAAAATTGATCAACCGGATGGGGGACTTTACTTAATAAATTGTGTATCATTTTCACGTGTTTTTTTTATTTTCTCAAAAACGGTTTTAACGATTTTGATCAAACTGGGTATTTCATGTATGTATATGCCAAATATATGATAGGCAATATTTTATCAAAAGTGGTCTAACGGAGGGGACCACAACAACGCATTAATTTCTAATCTAAGTAAGTTGGTAAGTGAAAGTTGTGTGTTGCGCGCACGCACCAGATTTTTAGGTCTATTTTCGGTATTCCCAAAAAATGTCCTTTAAATTTAGATTTTATTTTTAATAATAATAATAATATCTTTTAAAAAATAATAATATAATAATATTAATAACATTTTTTTAGAAAAAAAATATAAAATTTAAAAAAATAATTTTGAAATTAATATAAAATTATGAAAAAAATATAAAATATAAAAAAATTATTTTTTTTTTTTGTAACTATGTGTTCTTGAAGCTTCACAAATACATACCTATAACCTAAATTTCATTACAATTCCTTAGGTAACGTCCAAAACGGTGCCGAGTGCAAAGGGTTAATTTCTTATTTTAAAAACAAAAAAATAACATAGAGCATAAAATGCCCTGGAATGAACTAATTTCTTAAAACAAGATTAATAATTTATATGTTATTTATTTTATTTAAATAAATCAATGCTTTCGATATGATAACTAAGTTCCAAAAGGCTGAAAAATCTAAATAGATCATTTAATCTAGAACTATTAAGCATCGCATTTGAACTAAGTTTCGGAAAATTTTAATTTGTTCTTAGGATGTCAGTTTTTTTAAACCTAATAACCTCTATGGTTAGAGGCGTTAGCTATATTAGTTACCTCGAGGCGACTAATATATTATTTTATAGCATTATCTCTCAGATTTTATAAATGGTTATCGTCTCTGTTGCAAGCCTTGAACATATTCCTTTCGGATGGGACGAAACGTTGGCTTTGAGTTTAAGAAAAAAATGATTACGCTATCGGTTGAACAAATGATCCTTGACTTATAAACTTTGCATATTGGTTTATTAATTGTTAGTAATCATGGCCGTAAACACAAGTTCTCCATCAAGTTTCAGCTGAACCCTCCTGAAGTATTAAGCACGACATTTAATCGAGATTCAATCAGTGGACTGTTGAGTGTACCGAGCTGTCATTGAGGCAACTACACTCATCTATCAGGGATTATTGATTTCACCAGCTCTCTCGGATCCACTAGGTACTTCATAACACCGCTGAAATAACAGGACGGTTGGTGTAAAGTCAAAACTGGAGATCAAAACAGGGAAATTGCGATCAGATTAAATTGATAAGGCGCATTACCATAGTTCATAGTTAGGATTGCTTGGTATGAAAGTTAGAAAATATGCTAACAGTATGATACTATTGATCAACTTCTGCAATTAATCTCTCTAAAATATTTGTAAACTTCTTTAGTTTATTTTATATCTAAATTTTGATATAGATTGCAGATTGTTCACCCTTTTAGCAAATCTGTTAAGAATATTTAAAAAAAAAACTTCAAATATTCATATAAAATATTTTTAATTTAAAATAAAAATTCTATCAATTAAGGTCCTTATAACATAAAATTTCCTTCGGATGCACAAAAAAAAAAAATTACTATTTATCATATTCTATCTTTATTACATTTTCATTTCTCATATTTAAACAGCCATAGAAAGCTTTTTTTTTTTTTTTTAGTGTAGTTCCTTTCACATCCGTCAGCAAATCACGACAATCAGCGAATGTGATGGCTACAAAGGAATAATACGTCTTAAAGCATTTTGGGCATGAGGAAAGAAAAGTATACTTCACAAGAGGAGGTCTATCATCCAGCTTCTTTTTAGCCGTCTTCTAACAGGCATTTCAGATGTAGCCACATCGGTAATTGGTCTGTTGTTATATCGAGATCATATGTTTTGGTCGATAGGTGGTTGTTCTAAGTTGGTATGTAGAATTTTGTTACTTACGTACCAGGGAGCGTCTTTTTTTTTATTAGTCTCAAAAATTTTTGACTGAAAAGTTTTAATTTTTGTAAGTAAGTCCGCTTTGATGTGCTAAACATATGTGAGGCGTAGGTCCAAATGGATTTAAGAAAACAGGTGCATGTCTAAAAAGATTAAATTTTGTGATGGAATTAACAGCAATTCAAATATAGAGAGGTAGAAGCAGAGTCCTTCTTCTTGAGAAATTAGGTATTTCACTGCAGTACAATGATAATCTTTTGATTTCCCAAGTTATAAAAGAATTAGAGCTTAATCATAAGCTTGAACTGAGGGAAAAGGCTAGAATTTCAAATTTTCATGGGCTCTACAGGGAATTACACGTGGACTTGGGGGAGAGACACTATATGTCGGATGGTAATAAAATGAATTTTATTAAAGTAATTTTCAAATTGCGGGGACAGTTGATATACCTCAATAATAACGTGGGAAGGAGCGAAGAACAAAGACTGTGTACTCTTTGTAATATGAAGGCTATTGAGGATCTTAATCATTATATTGGTGTCTGTCCTGTTCTCCGAGAGTTTAGGTGGAGGTTTTTAAAGAGAAAAGAACTGAGTAAGAATGAAATTATAGGATTATTGAATGGGGAGGACTGGAATGGTCTGTTTATGTTTCACACAGCTGCTTATAAATACCGAAAGTATTTGATACAACAGTTTAATTCATAAAAATGTAAATGTAAATTATTTTTATTTGTTAGGTATGATTTAAGGTGAATAATTCTATCTTATTTTATTGTTTTTGTTTTTCATTTTTCTTGTTCTTGTCTTTCATTGTTATTTTTTCTCTGTACATAGTTATGAAAAGGAAATCGATTTTTATATATGATTTGATTAATGATTTTTAATTTTTAAAGAATTTCCATTTATTTATTTTTCTAATGTAGTAAGATAGTAATTAGTAAGATCAATTCTATAGACAGCTCATGGCAGACGGTGATTTACCATGCCAATGAAAGCTTATTGTAATTTTTTTCAAAATGTAAAACTTCTTTTGATTATAAATAAAGCGATTTATCTATCTATCTATCTAGAAGCAGAGTCCTCCAAACAACAGAATGCTCAAAATTAATTGTAATCTAAGCTTAACCGCCACATAACTCCAGTGTAGGCACATCAGTTATCAGTTATGATATAGCACATCGACGGCTATATCATTTAACGAGAATGAAATCGGATAGAGTACAAGAATAGTAAATTTTGAGTGTAATCGTACCTCGAAGGGTAACAGTATTATCGATAAAACATGAAAAATCCAAAAATAGAGGGGTTGGTACGGATCAATCTAAAAATAAAATTCACAAATTCAAAGGTTTCCTCACTTTTGCTTGCTGGTATTGACGTCGTTTCTCTTGATCGCTAATAAAGCAGCACGTATATATAGCGGTGGGATGGAATACGGGGAGCGAACAGGGGATAAACAAGGTTTAACACGGAGGGAAGCTACCTTTTGTCGAGTTAAGCTAACTCTTGGCTCGGGGCTAACAGAATTAATGTCCCTCAGATAGCTGCGATGATACCCGAGTACTCGATAACTCCCTCTCTCTACCTCTCTTCCTTCCATTTAGATCCCTATCCGTCGGTGGGGAGCGGAGGTTCTGGTAATTGCCAACCTGAAAAGAAGAGAGTAACAAAAGCTTTGAGTTGGCTGATTGCATTTCGGAATTGCCCCTTAACCAGAACAATTTTTTCGGGGAGTTTTAGTTAGGGCTGATTGGTCTTTTAAACCTCTTTAGTATACAATCCCAAACAAGCTGTTCAAAACTTAAAATCTATGAATAAAAAAAATAATTAAAATCTAATCAAGAAAAATACACAAAAAAGCTTAAATTATATCTCTAAAACTTATTGAAACCCCCATCGATATATCTAGGCATCTTAAAGCCCTAGAAACAAGTATTGAAAACTTGAGATGGTATTAACCTGAAAGATAATCGGAGAAATCTTTAGTCAGAATAATAATGCACGAGGAATAAAGTCCAATAAAGAACTGCTTACAGACATACTTTTTAGTGCCTATCTCCACGGGCGTCACCAACACTAAATTATTGGGGGGGCTTATCAATATTTTCATAGATAGGTAAAAGTTCGAGAGGCTAAAAGTTGGAATAACAACGCCTAAAAACAACGGTTTGGATCTTTATTCCTCCTCCAATGATAATTTTTAAAGGTATTTATAAAAGTTGCCAATTTAAGTCACAGTTAGAGTTTAAGTAATTGCCTTCTTCCAAAATAATGGGGGGGGGGGGGAACGCGTTGTAACATAAACCAACGACTTTAATTTAGCCCTGATTAGAGAATGCCACCAATGTCAACTCGTTTAGCTATCACTGCGAGGTTGATTGTAATAAATTCACAAAGATATATCTTTATAATAAATAAATAATTACAAAATATGTAAGCGTCGTTTGGTCAATGGTTTTATAACTATGTTAGTTAACCGATATTTTAATTTAAGTAAAAGTGCACATTTTATAGTGGATGCACTGTCCAAAGGAGGGTCTCCAATAAAATATTCGATTCAAGGCTCGATTGGAACCTCGGTAGTATCAGTCCAATGTCTCACTCTCTGATCTTCACCGACATTACAATAAAATTTTCTAATGACACCTTTAGAGAATAGTTAAATGTTTTATTTAAATTATTAAATCCGAAGTATATAGACAAATATTATATAACGGCTTTTTAGGAAGCGATAAAGGCATTCCTCGGTAGAATCGATAATTTATTCGTGAAGGGGACCCCTGGAGATCAAGATCTCTTCCAAAAAGGGACCGAATGGTCCGCCACTTCCAACGAAATTAACATCATCGATAATATTAATTAACAGATATCAAATTTAATGGAATTGGAAACGAGTGCCTACTCACGAATGTCGATGTGTGGCCTTCGGCTTTTTTGTTCACAGGATTTGGTTTATAACTCAATCTTGGGCCATAAAAAAAAAAAAAATATATATATATATATATTTGCATAATATAAATAAGAAAGTAATATTTATAATAACTTATAGCCATAATATAACATAATATATCTCAGTTAGATCTTAAAATTTAAATTTTCATTAAAAGAAACAAGAAAATTAATCTTTGTAAAAAAAAATCTAGACTGAAATAAACTATAAACAATTTTCAAACTTAATCAGAAGAGGATTTAAAATCGGAGGCGCTGACAATTAACAGATGAAGCACTAAGATAATTAGTAGATTAAATTTAAATATCAATTTCATAGCATGTTGACTGTATACGTTATAGCGTTTTTGCTCCAGTTAAATTTCAGTGACTGCAATAACCGATAGTCAGTACAAACATAAGATACAATTATCACTAACGAGAATTTTCTAAATATAAGGCGATCTTTTTTTTATGATATTTTAAATGAAATGAAAATTGATTCATGAGACCTATACTTATAAAAGACCTCCAGAATTATTATTGTTATATAATTTTGTTTTTTCAGCATTTTTTTTCAATTATGATTATCAAACAAATACCTCGATGTTAAACTTTAATGACTTTTTTTATTCTATGAAAATATTCATTTGAGAAAATTAGGTAAGGTTAAATCTGTACCCCGGAGGTAAAACACCATGTCTATTTTTTTATTGGATTTTATAAAATACTTTGAATTTAAATACTATGATGAGTATGATGATAGATGAGAATAAATGATAAATACCATGATAAATTATTGATTACTTTAGAAGTATTCTCAAAGATTTGGTACCTAAATCCTTATAATAATAATAACTTATAATAACTAAATCCTTATTATAAATAAAATAAAACTGTATTCCTGGTTTTTAAAATAGAAGCAGATGCCTGCTTAAAAGCGCCTGGAACCTATCTAAAGTAAACATCACATTCCCAAAAACGTTTCATGGAGGAAACCTATCAGATGAAAAGAACAAAACCCCTACAACTACAACCCAGATTCTACGGTACGGTACTTTTTAAGGATTTTTACATACTTCAACGATTTTGCAAGGATATGATATGATCGTGATCACGCTTAAAAAATAGATTTTCTTTAGATTCGGTAGGCCAATTTAAAGAACCTGGGTATGCCGCATGAGATGTCATTGATGTGAATTTAAAACCTGATAATCAATTTAGGTACTAAATAGCCATTTAGGTACTATGACAACTAGTCCTAAATGTTTCCTATAGGACCTGAATGTTATAATCCTCCTTACTAAATGTTTCCTATTTGGCACTTGACTTATTTTTACTATTATCCAAATATTTTCTATTCTTCAGAGAGACATAGGGTAAACCGTACAGTTATTGGCACCCTTAAGACTACATTTCTGTGGTTAAATTTAAAAAAAATACTTTTTATAAAGGGATCAAATAGAAACTTCCTTTAGCTCCTCTTTATCTATCCTCATAAAGACTCAAGAGGTTTTTTTCGGTCAAAAGTTCAAAAGTTTTACAATATGGCAATATTTATTGTTAAAAGTGCCAAATCTAGTTATTGGCCCCTGTGGATTCAATTGTGAAATCTTCCCTATGGTTAGTTTTTTATAGTCTTATTTCATAGATGACTTAGAGGACCCTTCAAACATTATACTCATGTAATAAAATTAATTAATTAAAACTTGTTTACCTATTTCTTTAAGTTAAAGTTGGGGTGGCAATAACTGTGTGGTTTACCCTACTTGACCAAAAAAAAAAATAAAATTAGTGATCCATATAGGGTTAACAATCACACGGCACGCGTATCAATTGGTAACAGAAACTAAATATATATCGACTTCTTACAAGTAAAACACATTAATTCAAAATTTTCTTGTTCTGAGATATTTATTATTTACCTAGATTAAAGCAAAAAGATCAAAATTCTAAAATTTCATCAAAATCATTATAGTCTATTTAATAAAAATATACGTTAATTAATATTTATGCCAATTTTCTTATTATCCTTAGTTGTTCTTTTTGTTTTCACTTTAATCCATTTATAATATTATCCTTTATAGTATTCTCTCTTCCTCAGCAACAACTAAATTCTTAATAGTGATACTACCATCTTTATTGTTTTCTGTCACCCATAATTTAAATGTTACTATTGTATTATTTTATTTTTTACTCTTTAATATTTCTTTTCATACTTTTGCAAATGTTCTGTGGGGCTAAAATGAGCCAAGAGGTTGAAGAGCCCATTTTGTTATAAATAAATAAAATAAAAGGCAAGAATACGTTCCATAACATTAGAAAAAAAAAATGTTCACCTTAAAGTATCTACAAACTTCGTGTTTCACTTGTATGCCAATTTTCTATTTTGTTTTTAATTCTTTATTTTTAGCTTCAACTGTGTACTGCTGGTTGGATTTGTTGGTTTTGTAAGTATAGTGGGCACTTAATATAAACGTATTCTGTTTCATTTTGAATATTGAGGTCTTGATTTCGTAATCTAATTGTGAGATATATTATTTTTACCTCCTTTCCGTTTGCACTAAAATCGAATGCAATAGTTTGCAGAAAGTCTACGAGAATTCGGCTGTATGCGGAATGCACTCTGCTTTTGCGGAAACTGGGCGCCTGGAACTGCAATTATCAGAGAGTATTGATTCCACCGGCTCGGATATCCTACTTAATTGAATACTGATCCACAAAACCAGGTGGTTGGTCAACATCGAGATTAAAACCAAAGCTCTTGCTAATTCAGGGTCGAAGAAACTAATTATCAACAGATATGAATGAAAATACGCTCTAGCCCACCGGTTATTTCATTACTTTTTGCGCGTGTCTAGTTTTTACAGCATTATTTAAAATAAAATATTCTATAATATTGAATATTATTCAAAGAAATAAACTCAAAACCGCATAAGCAACTTGAGCGCACCAACTGGAGTGCAACAGTCCATTTAACCGTTTCCGTTCCCAGGAGATTTAACAAGTTGTCTTGTACTGCTATCATCCAAACAATGGAATTGCCCCTTAAAAAATCTAAGGAATGATAATAAAATATGTTTCTTTTTCAATAAGGTCTTAGTTGCATATATAGTATTGCAAATATACCTAGTATATTTGATCATATATAAACATTAAATTTTAATAGACGAACAGCAGGCTGAATGTAGAATCAAGAATAAAAATCTGGTGCGTGCGCGCAACACACAACTTTCACTTACCAACTTGCTTAGATTAGAAATTGACGTGTTTTGCTAAATATCATTTCCCAAAGTCACACATTTTTCAACATTCATATCTTATTTTTGTTAATCGTTAAAGCCGTTTTTGAGTAAATAAAAAAACCCGTGAAAATGATACAAAATTTATTAAGTAAAGTCCCCCCTTCGGTTGATCAATTTTGATGAAATGTTGGCGATCACATATTTGGCATATACATACATCAAATACCCAGTTTGATCAAAATATTTAAAGCCGTTTTTGAGTAAATAAAAAAAAACACGTGAAAATGATACAAAATTTATTGAGTAAAGTCCCCCCTCCGGTTAATCAATTTTGATGAAATTTTAACGGTCATATCTCGGGCATATACACACATCAAATACCCAGTTTGATCAAAATCGTTACAGCCAATTTAGAGTAAATAAAAAAAAAAACACGTGAAAATGTTACAAAATTTATTAAGTAAAGTCCCCCCTCCGGCTAATCAATTTTGATGAAATTTTTACAGTCATATCTCGGGCATATAAAAACACCAAATACCCAGTTTGATCAAAATTGTTAAAGCCAATTTAGAGTAAATAAAAAAAAACACGTGAAAATGTTACAAAATTTATTAAGTGAAGTCCCCCCTCCGGTTAATCAATTTTGATGAAATTTTTACAGTTATATCTTGGGCATATAAATAGATCAAATACTCAGTGTAATCAAAATCGTTAGAGCTGTTTTTGAGAAAATCGAAAAAAACCTGAAAAGTTATTAAATAAAGTACCCCCTCCCTTTAAGTAATTTTGATGAAATTTTTGCTGTCACATCGCGTGCATATACCTACACTAAATACCCAATTTCAGGATCGCACGGTTTATAGTTTTTGAGCTAGTCTGTTCACACACACACACACACACACACACACACACACACACACACACACACACACACACACACACACACACACACACACACACACACACACACACACACACACACACACACACACACACACACACACACACACACACACACACACACACACACACACACAGACACACAGGCACACAGACCATTTCGCGGGACTTGGTCATTTCGACTCTGGGGACCCCAAAACGTGTATTTCCGTTGAAAACCGGAAGTAGAATTTTTTCACGATAGCAATACTTCCACTTACTATATATTTCATATATAGGTTAGTGAAAGTAAAAAAAAGCAAATGTAGAATTAAAAGGTGAATTAATTTTTTTTTTCGTACAAATAAGAATATACAAAAATAAATCTTTGCTTAAAAAAAAATATATTTGGGTTAGTAAATGATGGATTATTTAGGTTCCGATGTCGAATCTTCGTAAGAATCTCTATGACATATCGTAGGTTTAATTTTTATTTTTTTTTAAACGTTCACGCCGGGACTGTTTACTGCTTTCCGCTCTATCGGGCGGGTGCTATTCCAGGGCATTATGCAGTATTGTTGGCCATCCAAAAATAATAAAATAAACAATAAAAAATACTATCCTACTAGTTGTTTATAATTCGGTATTAATTATAATCGTTATTAAAAAAATAAATGTTTATACGTTTATAAGTATATGAATATAACTATAAAAAATAATGAATTTACGTTAAATTTTCAGCTATATAGAAATTATTTCTACTTTCTCAACATTTTGGCTGTCATATAACCTGCAATCCAGTAACTGTTCTCTTGTCAGAGAATTAAATATTTAAATTGTGTCGAAATGAGAGCGTGACTCTCAGGTATTCTTTTTCTGCAGTCAAAGTGTTAAAAATCTAATTATTTGGCAGAGGCGGCATTCTAGTGTGAGCCACCGGTGGTACACGCCGCTCGATGAGGTAGTCATGTATGAGCCACCGGTGGTACACGCCGGCGTGAACGTGTTAAATATTCCTAAAAATAATACGACACTCCTTATTCATCCCAAATAATTTAATTTTCGCTCTCTATAAATAAATACAGGATTAATAACTGTATTCACTTGAATCGTTACTAAAAATTAAAAATAATATATGAATAGTTTCAAACGAACATTACAGTTTTAAACTTGGTTAATATGTAAAATATGCAACTGTCACAAAAAATGTATTATATACTTATATTACTAAGTTCTTCGATGTTCGTTGAACGCCATAGCTTTATTAAAATTCGTATTGTAATAATAAAATATTTTGAGTTAAAGTTGTAAATTTCCTTAATTATTCACTGTTTCCATTAAACCAGTATAAATAATGCTGGATCTCAGCTATTTCATGTATGTTTTTTATTTATTTTTTTTATTTCATTGAGTGATGAACAGGATTTTTATTCCATTGCAACGCCTAAAATATAAAAATATGCAGAACACAAATTTATTATCAGTACAAATACATCACGATTGCCACCTGATAAAGACAGCAGTTTACTAACAATCAGGCTGGAAGAGGTAAGAATTGAGGATATCAACGAGACCAGAATTTATCCCCCCTGAGGGGAATTCAACCCGCATCGCCACCCCCTCCAACACCGGGGCAGGACGAATGATTTCCAGAGTGGAGGTGGCCAGGGGACCAGCGGCTCCCAGAAGTGCGATAAATAGCGAGTCCCAACTCCCGCAGGAGCATCTGATGTCTTTCAGCACTTCTCTTGCGTGGCCATCTTCCAACTCGTTTGTACCTCTTGAGATATTAGGAATCTCCGAGAAGCATATAGAGATTCCAATAAAAATAATTCATAAATATTAAGCTGCTTAGTATTTATAAATTACTCTAAGCTGTAAGGTCATTATTTTGTTTAGCAGGAGTTAAAAATAACATCCGCACGTTGGCGGTAGGATTTAGGATCAGTTAAGGCACACTGTAAAGTAATGCCGAATCTAGCGGAATATTGGCAATCGTGTTTATTTTTGCCTGAAATGCAGAGACTACGATTTACTAAAGAAAGTTTTAAAATAGTTATTTTCATCACTAGTACCAAAAGTGGTTGTTTTGTGTGCACGGTCGAGTTTAACGCACGAAGCTTAGCCGAGCGCGGAAATTAGACCAAACACCGAAAACACACTTTTGGTATGTGTTATGAACAATACTTTTCATCATACTGCTCATACTTGAGCACATTAAAACACTTTTATATTTTATTAATAACTTACAGTTACAATATAAAAAATTAAATTGATAAGTTTAAAAAAAAAAAAGAAATCTGTTTATTAATCTCTAAATATATAAGAGGCTTTGTCCTGACTGACAGAATCAACGCAGAGCAAAAACTACCAATGATAGAAACTTGAAAATCGGAATTTAGATTTTAAACGCAATGTAGGTAACCATTAAAAAAGGAATTTCAAAAATGTAACCCCTAAGGGTCTTAAATGGCGAAATCGTCGTTTAACTCTAACGGAAAACTATTTTTGAGATTTTAAACCATATGTTTTTTATTTGAATATCGATTTAACGTTACAATATTATTAAAATAGACATTCACATAAAATATGACTACTGATTATTTAAATATTAGTGGTAATCAAATTATGCACACTGTGATTCCCATGATAGGGGATGGTGCGTGTTTATTTCGATCTCTTCTCCATACATATAAGAGGATTTGTCCTCACTGATAGAATCAATGCAGAGCAAAAACTACTAATGATAGAAACTTGAAGTTTGGAATTTAGATTTTAAAAGCGATGTAAGTAACCACTAAGAAAAGAATTTCAAAAATTTAACCATTACGAGGTTTAAATGGCGAAATTGTCGTTTAACTCTAACGGACACCTATTTTTGCACTTCGAGAAAAAATATCTAATTTGGACTCATTTTAAAGATCCGGATACGACGAGTTTAACTCGAAAGCCCGAAAACCATGTTTTAAAGCCGAAAAATGAAGCGTTCACGACGAGTAAGCAATTTTTGTTTCGGCGGTTTTAGTGAACTCTCTACATTGCGCGTCTCCCTCTCTTCTGCCGAGCCAGCAGCCTCCCCCCCCCCTCCAACATTCCACTTACCGGAAACTCCGATTCTACTAAATCTCCTTAACATCGGTTAACATATATTATATCAATACCAAGATAATGATCACACAATTGATTTTAAAGGCTCGCGGGAAAAGCCGCGACGGGGAATGCTAGTCTATAATAGAAGAAAAGTATATTTACATTAATATTTATAGTATAATAATAAAACCTGTTTGGCATTGCTTTTTGGAATACCGATAACATTTGATTAAAGATTCTTCTTCTGTTATATCCATGTTATTTTGCACTTCAAACATACTACTTATATAAGAATGAAGCACAGTATAGCTGCAAGTAACCTCCTTCAAAAACATGTTTGTATATATATATATATATATATATATATATATATATATATTAGAAGTAGGTTAGGTTAGCGCACCAAAAAGATTTTTCAGGCCTTTATTTGTTTTAGGACCTTGTTAAGATATTATATGTTTAGGACCGATAATTACTACTTTACGACCTCAAATCGAGTATTGAAAACACATGTTTTTCATGCAGTATTGTAATAATAAATTATAAGTTGTAAAGTATTTTTTCTCTTTCATTTTTTCATTTTCGGTTCAACGGACTTAAACTATAAAAATATTGACATAAAAATTAATGGATGAATTTATTATTTTACGATGTAGGATACGTAGAAATGCCTTTTGAATATATATGATCTGTCCAGTTGATATGGGCGATTATTTCACTTAGAAAAAAATGCCTGCTCACTTGCATTGCATACTTTGCACTGCACTTGCCTGCATACAAATATTCACTTTCACAAGAAACTGTTATCATTTAAGTTTCAGATCTCTGTTATGATTTCTTCCAGTGCCCTAAAATTATATCGAAGTATCAAACATAAAGGCTTTGTCCAGTTGCTCTGGCCTAAAATTAATCAAAATATCTTAATACGATACATTTTTTTTGCCTTTTCTACTTTATTTTTCATGTGTGTTTAAAAAGGGGCACATTAAAAAAAGAATAATTTTTAGCTCATAAAAAAAACAATGTTTGTAAAGCTGTATAAGAAAAAAAAAATCGGATATTTTACATGAGAATATAAAAATCATATTTATTATTCTATTAATCTATGGCAACTGGAAACGCAACAGATATAATAAAAATATTATCGAGCTATTATGATTTTGTTTAATAGTGAAAGTTTCCCTTTTACTGTAAAATCCAATGGTATAAAAAGTGGGTGTGTGGTAGTGATATTATTCCTATATAATTTATATGACATACATTAGAACTCAACTATACACACGCTTAAGTGATCACGTATCTGACCTATAAACTTATATTTCACGCCAAGTCGATAGAATATTATTTTTTCATATATGGATGAGAATCTCGAGAATTGGCATTTGATAAAATCATTCGGAAAGTCAAAGTCATATTTTATTCGATACAATATTTATAACTATTTATTCAATAAAAATGTACAATCTGAAAGGCTAACGGTAAATAATATCTGATTTATTAATAATTAATGAGAAAGAGATTATGGAATAGGGAACGTTTTGTCCGACCAGTTCAAGCATAGAATGAGAATTGCGTGTTTTGATACGCGTTCCCATCACGTGACGATGTCCATTATAAACGGAAAGGCACAAATGTACGGTTTATAATGAATACAAACGAGCTGGTGACAGTGCATTTTGAAAATTATTAAAACGATTTATTTTTACTAAAGCATGTAAATAGTTTTCTACTTATTTATTTATTATTATAATTTAAAAAAAAAAAGTTGATCATAGAATGTTGAACTGTTTACACCTATACAGGCTACATTAAATTTAATCATAGCTTCCTAACTTTATATATTTATTTATTTATTTATTTATTTATATACAGATGCATCCACGGGCGTCACCACCGGAGGGGACGCGTCCCCCCTAATATTTTGACAGGAGGGGACTGTCCCCCCCAATATTTTGGGAGGAGAGGACCCAATGTAAAAAATTAAATAAAAATGCGATTTTACGAATTTATCCGAGTTTAACCAATAAAATATAAATATGAAATATTAGTTTGTTTCAGCACACTCTATTGTTAAAAGCTAGTCAGGCTTGTATGCTTGTTGAATTGTGTATTTTTTATTTCAGCTCACACTGTTTTGTTTTATTGCTCTACATTTCTTTTTCAATTTGCTTAGAAGTTCTTGGAAAGCAATGAAATTAGTGGGAACAGAATCAGAAGAAAAACTTGGATGAAATTCAATTAAGAAATTTTGGCCCACATCCTTCAACATTAAGCCTTAACAATTCCCTTTTTTAATGTATAACTGAGGGATAAATTGACAAGTTTTAACCTTAAAAATATAGAGTTGGAGGATGAATTTAAATGCCCCAACAGTTGTATTAAGGGGATATTATTTAGGTATTAACATTTAGCCCCTCGAATTTCTACATACCTTACCTAGGAAAATATTGACCCGTCCAACCCAATAATTTGGTGCTGGTGACTCCCATGGATGCATTCACCCTTGTTAAATCATTAGCATGAATGCATGGTTTTGTTGTATACAATATTAGTATTCTTCATGAGGTTTTACATAGTTAGAATTATCTTTAGAAATAATTACAAAGAGTTCTATTTTACAGGAGAATTGCTAAATTTTCTAAATAATATGATAGTGTCTTTTTTTAAAACTTAGTCAAGTTTTCAACAGCGGTCTCTGTGTCGCCAAGAGCGATGTCCAGTCTGCTACTAATGCTGCACTCCTTCCTTGCATACTTAAGGGCCACACAGTCCAGCAGAATGTGTTCGACGGTGAGCCGTACCTTGCAGGTCAATTTATTGTTGTAGTATAGGTTGTATTTTTGTATTGTATCTTCTTTTTTTTCCATTCTTATTATATTTTCCTATTTCAAGCTAGAAGTCCGGTTCACAAGAAATACAAATGAGCTGGTTAGAATTTTAAAATCATTGTAGAGATTGATTTCTATCAAAATATTTAATATAAAGAATCTAAAAAATGTTGCATTTTCAAGAATGTATACATATACAGCATTAAATTTGTTGTAATAGGTCTTACTTTTTTTTTTATTTTTTAGTTAATAATTTGAATTAAATACGTTTTTCCATTTATTAATCTTGAATAATTTTTAATTTTTCCTAATTTCATTAATATTTACTTCATTCGATACTTTTAAATAGGAAAGATTGTAAGCGCAGTAATACTAAACATTTATTGAGGAATATAGAAAATTGTCCTAGTAAACGGCCCAAATATTTAAATTTTCAATAAAATGGAATTTAATTCAGTATATTTTAGTGATAATAAGCTTTAAGTAGAAATTGAATTTAAGTAGCATTAAGCAGAAAATTGAAAGCAAAAATAATAATTTTCAATACTTTCCTAATCTTAAAACGAAATCAGTTCAATTCAGAAGCATTTTCCACTCCTGATGTTGCGAGAAAACTATTGAGCTACTGCAAAGTGCCTGAGCATTTAAAGAGGATATGTCTGGAAGTATCAGATAAGGAGCAGTGAATTGTACACCTCTGCTTCTTATCAACACCACTTTCCAGTGACCTCGTTTCACTCCAGCGGAAAACTTATTGCCTCTGATGTGTTTTCCAGTAACACAATCTTTAGCTTGAGTAGGAACTCATGAGAAGGAAAACCGTCATACACTATTTCTGTTACTTTCGTACAAAAAAAGATAATAGGTTATTTTTGGTTGGAATTGAAGACAAAAATGGATGAAGGTATTATGTTTAAAATTCAGAGTTTAAAGAAACTAACAAAGATTTTTTTGGGTAGTTTTTAAAGGCATGATCTTTCCAAAAAAATAAAGTACCCAAAAAAACTGGTAAAGAAGGTTTTGTGCACCTTATTGATTAATTGATTAACCAATTTTTTGGGTAGTTTTTTGGGTAGTTAGTTTTTGGGTACATTCATGTAACCTTAAGTATATTGTAATATTTAATATTGTAGTCGTAATGTTAATGTAACAGATGGTACGTTCTTCCCAGAAGCGCTACCAGAAAAAATATATTTAAAAAACATATATAAAGCACACATTTTTATTTTTTTATTTTTTTTTTATTTGTGTTACCGCCTCTACCCTGAAGGGTCATTGGCGTCTAATGGTGCTTTAAATCCATTTTTAGAATTCTGTGCATTTAAGAAACTGTGCATTTATTTATTAAAATAATAGGAAATTTATTTTATCAATATACATAAATAATACTATACTAAAAAATTTGCGTTATTTATTCCACTGTTTCGAAATTCCTAGTGGGGGTACCAAACCCTAATCCACCCCTTGGAGATTCCCTAGTTCTTAGAATACCAGAGGATATAAAAATTTTCTACATCTTTTTTGGAATAACCAGGGTGCCCACCCCATAAAAAAGGTGTAGTACCATGAAAGTTTATTCTTTATTTATTCTTGTTCATTAAGTTTTTATATTATTTATTTATCATTACTTATGAGTTATTCGTATTAAAATGAAATAAAAAAATTGAATATGACGATTACACGTACACACAAATGTGAGTAGACATTAGATGATGTGTGCATGGATGGATGATGTATTAAATATATATATTTGTTTGGCTTATCCCAGTTCTCAATTTGTATGTGATTACAAATTAAAAAAAAAAAAGTACAAATTAATATAACATCATAAAATATAATGTGATGGCATATTAATATTAGTAAATATTAAATATATTAATTTTTTCATAGACTTCAGGATGGGCAAATCGGGTCCGAAATATCGGCTAGGCAGGTTGAGATAAAATGTGTCATATAAGGGTTCATAATTTCAATAAATAATTGAAACATTATATAATATTTCATTAATTATTAATTAACTTTTTATCCTTTTTGAATATAACAGAATAAAAAAATGAATCTAGCAAGGAAAGAAAAAAAAACTAACTAAACCACCAAAAGATTTATTATGAAATTTCGTAGCTGCTCAACTGCCAATTGAAACAGCAAAAGGATCTTTTAATCTCGAAGATACTAATACGAAAATCTTAACTATAACATGCAATTTTAAAATAAAAATGCCTCGCGGTAATTATTGTTATTAAAGTTCAACAATTTGCTCCCCCCTTTTTATTATATTTTTCTTTTTTTAATCTGTGACATCATTTTGACTTGTTACGTTTTTATTATTTTATTTATTTATAATTTCTGTAAAAGTGATCAGAATGTGGTGGAAAATATGTTCTCTAACGAGCTTGAGTTTAATATTATTATTAATATTAATATAAATCGAATTTTTTTTCTCAAAAAGTTTGAAGCAAATTATTGTTAATCTAAGAACTTTTTTTTTTACTTTCACTTACCTATATATGAAATATATAGTAAGTGGAAGTATTGCGATCGTGAAAAATTTCGACTTCCGGTTTTCAACGGAAATATACGTTTTGGGGTCCCCTGAGTCGAAATGACCAAGTCCCGCGAAATGGTCTCTGTGTGTGTGTGTGTGTGTGTGTGTCTGTGTGTGTGTGTGTGTGTGTGAACAGACTAGCTCAAAAACTATAAACCGTGCGATAATGAAATTGGGTATTTAGTGTAGGTATATGCCCGCGATGTGACAGCATAAATTTCATCAAAATTACTTAAAGAGAGGGGGTACTTTACTTAATAACTTTTTAGGTTTTTTTCGATTTTCTCAAAAACGGCTCTAACGATTTTGATTAAACTGAGTATTTGATGTACAAATATGCCCGAGATATGACTGTAAAAATTTCATCAAAATTGATTAACCGGAGGGGGGACTTTACTTAATAAATTTTGTAACATTTTCACGTGTTTTTTTTTATTTACTCTTAATCGGCTTTAACGATTTTGATCAAACTGGGTATTTGATGTATGTACATGCCCGAGATATGACTGTTAAAATTTCATCAAAATTGATTAACCGGAGGGGGGACTTTACTTAATAAATTTTGTATCAATTTCACGTGTTTTTTTCTATTTACTCAAAAACGGCTTTAAAGATTTTGATCAAACAGGGTATCTGATGTATTTATATGCCCGAGATATGATTGTTAAAATTTCATCAAAATTCATTTACCGGAGGGGGCCCTTTACTTAATAAATTTTGTATCATTTTCACGTGTTTTTTTTATTTACTCAAAAACGGCTTTAACGATTAACAAAAATAAGATATGAATGTAGAAAAATGTGTGAATTTGGGAAATGATATTTAGCAAAACACGTCAATTTCTAATCTAAGTAAGTTGGTAAGTGAAAGTTGTGTGTTGCGCGCACGCACCAGATTTTTATTATATTTTATAACAGTTTTTTTAAAAATAAATATTTCAACTCAAAGAATAAATATTGTTTGTATTATTTTCTTCTTCTTTTACCGTACGTCTAAAAATAGAAGCAAATCATATGGTCGGATGAGACCCTTTGACTTTTGGGACGGGGTCAGACGATTATGGAACTCTAAGGGCCGAGGGGAGGCTGGGAATAAAGGTCGCCTCCTCTTCGAAATCAATAACCCCAAGGCGAATCTATTTATTACGATTGAGGGTACCCTTTGATATTAAAGGGAAAAGGGTTACTAAGAAGGCTGCCGTCCTTCTTAGTAACCCCTTACCAGGACAAAAGGAAAAAGTCTTTTAAAAAACAAGCCATCTCAGGAATTTGTGAGGAATTTTATTCTAAAAGCGTGGAACTATAGTATAAAGTTATGCTGCCCAACTGCAAAAGGTCGCTAATCACACAGCATACTGATCAATCTTTCTAGACATTGATTATATATCCACACTGTACTGCTACCTTAATGACATCGTATTATTATATTGTAACACTTCTGTGGGCTAACAAATATTTATTAGACGAAAATATAACAATCTCAATGCCATAAGAATTATAACAACATAAACATTCGAGCAGGTTACACAAATCATATGGCTAGAGTTTTACAGTCAAGACAAAGAATAATTGGTCCAGTCACTCGCTCCTTATATATAGTCGTAAAAGGAATGGTCCAGACCCCCGTGGAATCATCCAGACCTTGAACTAGTCCTCTGACGGTCCGCTCTAACCGGTAGTCCGTTCAAACAAAAGGTCTGGGGTTTCAAACCATATGTTTGTTTAATATAACGATTTAGCGTTACAATATATTTTGTTATTTATGGAGTGGTGTATAATCCTTGAAGAGTTTATGAGTCTGTATATTTTCCCACCAATCTTCACTCAAAATTCACTAATCGCTGAAGGATGGTTCCTTTACTACCAAACCAAAGCCCCTTAACTTTAATACTTCGATCTCTCTAAATTTCACAAATCCCTTCATTTTCTTCTGGAATTTAGAGGATTTCGAAATTAAATTTGATATTGAAATAGTAAATTAAAGGGGCTTTGGTTCGGTAGTAAAGGAACCATCCTTCAGCGATTAGCGAATTTTGAGAGAAGATAAAAAAATATCATTAAGTACCTTTTTATTAAATCAGAACATTCGTGCCATTGTCCCACTCCTTTTCAGTAGGATGTCGGAATTAAAAAACGAAAGGTTTCTATTTTAAAGAAAGAATCAAGAGGGTCAGTAGGATTAGATAGGGATCTAGGACAAATGGCTTGTTGAGTTTATGATGAACTGATTTATTTGTATCATCTTCAAGTTTGGAGCATTAATATATTTCAAAGGACTTAAGGCTTGAAGGTCTTTTGACAGTTTAAGTTCGTAGGTCCAAAAGGGTACCTTTTTCGTGTCGGATATATTGACCCAATTTTACTCGATTCCTTGTTGTTGAGCTCGAGATATTTTCAGATATTAATTCAGGGATGCTAATTAAACTCTGTAGAACCTAGACAAGAAGAACAACATAAGGCCCCGGACGAGGATGGAGGAGGATCAATCAGGATAATTGAGTACGAACCATTTGCTTTAGGCGGTGCTCGGAGGTGCCGCGCGTGCCTAGCCTGCCGTGCCAAGAATTAGCCCAATTAGATCCGCAGCTAATAGAGCTTGCTAGCCCTCTTCGGCACAAAGAGCCGCTCCTTTCTACTCTATTAAGGATTCCGTCTGTGTTACGGGGCAGAGGCCATAAGGAAAAATAAAAGGACAATAAATCAATCTGATTCGCATTGCTGAATAGCTCCTAAACACATAAAACAACGTCTTATCTCAATAAACGTAGTGTTTATAATTTAAAGTTTAAAGGTAGAATAAAATGTGTTCAGAATAGATATTAAGCCTTCTATTTTACATTTTTCTATGTTTCAGTTTTTAGATAATGATAATATATAATAATAATATTGTTTTAGACAATAACTTACTTTCGACCTCTTTATGAAGAATGAAAAAATATACTCTAAACAGTACCTTTTGATTTTTCTCAACCTTCTTAAAGATTAATAGTTGATGATTGGATCGAGTTATAAATTGGTCGCTCTTTCAAGGATGTACTACCCTCTTAGCGCTTTCAGAAAATAGTCATAACTAAAATAAACGGTTTTTGAGATATTACTTATTTGGAAGAAGTGACCGTAATAATACTAGGTTGTTACAAAAGTCCTTGTGCATATCAAGTTGTTTACATTGAGGTCTCTAATTTAATCCTTATTTATTCTCTGATGAATACAATTCTTATGTCAATGTTTACATTAACTAATCCTCTAATTATCTATGTACGCCAACTGTCACTGCCTATCATTCAGTTTATTAAATTTCACTAGAAATGTCGGAAGAAAAATTTGTCCTCCGCGGCCTTCTTAGGCATTATTGGAAAAAAGGTTTTAGTGCAAAGGCCTCAGCCGAGGAACTTTGTGCAGTGGAAGGGGAAAGTGTGGTGCATCGAAACACGGCCGCATTTTGGTTCAGGCGGTTTAATTTATGGAATACAAGCCAAAAGATTATGCTTTGTGTTTGGTGGAATTATGAAGGCATTTTACACTTCGAGCTGGTTCCAGAGAGCAGGGCTATCAACGCTGAGCTATACTGTGAACAGCTCGATAGGGTATATGAAGTTTTAAAAGTGAAATACCCCGCTTTGATAAATAGGAATCAAGCGTTGTTTCAGCAAGACAACGCCCCTGCTCATCGCTCACGATTAGTTAAAGAAAAATTTTCAGAAATGAACGGGATTAGCGTCTTGCCCCACCTTCCTTACAGCCCAGACGTCGCACCGTCTGACTATGGACTTTTCAGGTCAATGGCGCATTTTTTGAAAGGTCGGCGCTTCGAAAACTTCGATGATGTCAAATCTGGATGCGAGGAGTTCTTTGCCTCGAAAACTGCAGAGTGGTATCAACATCAAATACAACTTTTGGCTGAAAGATGGGTTAAAGTAGTTGAAAATGATGGCCTGTATTTTGAAGAATAAATTTGATTTATAAATTTTGTACTCACATTTGAATAAAATTAATTTTGTGAACAAGGACTTTTGTAACAACCTAGTAATAAACAAGGTTCGTTATTGTAACTTTAGCTAAAATTGTTAGTGGGATTATCATTTTGGCCCCCTTGGATGTCCTTAAGAAATCATCAAGGATTCTATGCATCAAGAAAAACTCAAAAGTCGTCAACTTTTCGATCTCAGAGTAGTCCCATATAAAATATCTAATTTATTAATTTATACATCTGTACTCCATAACACCATGTCAATTTTTTTAATTGATAATGGGATACAAATTTCTATAATTTCGATCTATTAAAATTCGTTAGTTCGTTACGAATAGGAAAAGATTAATGAAGTTTTTTACAATGTATTTAACATTTATAAGTAATTAGGAGTATCGACCATATCAATTATTTATGATAAATAAACTACGAGTATCTTACTACCGATTTGTTTATAGTTTTTGTGTAATCTAAACATGAATGATGTTTTATGGACATAATGTTATTGCTAAAAAAAGTATTTCCACTATTTGACAGGATTTTTATTGTATAGTTGTTTTTCTTCATAATTTAAAGTAAAACATTCCAATATATTTCTGTCAAACTTAAATGTGGACCATAGCAATACTTGATAACTTTTTAACAAAAGTATGTTTTCTATGTACATATAAATGGTTTGTATTTTCCACCTACTTCCCCTTCTTGGGAAATATGAGTGTATATGAAATATAGACGTTTCATATATACATATATATATATATATATATATATATATATATATATATATATATATATATATATATATATATATATATATATATATATATATATACATCAGCCTTACTCCATAAATCCCATAGTTGTTTGTCGTATATGGTCGACTGACTTTCGACTCTTTGATATCCTAGTCTTTCCTGTTTGTTCATCACCCCCGGTTTTCCGGCAAATATTTTATTTTCCGTCCTTGCTTCAAAGCTGTTGGGTAAGTGGGAAATGGTTATCACTGTATAAAATCACCGCAGTTGGCATTTTGCTGTATACTACATAAAACCTAGCTTTGGGTAGGTGTGTACTATGTACTTCTTCAACCAGTTCTTCCCATGTAGAATTTTTTAGGATATGTCCCAGATATCCTTCAAAAATATTTATTTAACGCTATAATTATATCAAGAATAATAAGGGTTTATCCTACGGTAACATAAATAAATCCTAACCCGAAGCGATGAGTGCTGTTTTGATTGTATGGGACATAAATTGATTAACTTAAATTAAGCAAAGAACCCTGTTAAAAGCTCGGCCAGTTGTAAAGACCAACACTAAAAATATTCTTAAAAGAAATTACTTCTGAAAGAGCTGAATGAGGGTCAACGACACAATATCCATAAGAAAACGGTAAAAGGAATATATTAGCATGTTATCATCACTAAGCCAAATAACATGACATTACAAGTCCTTATGCGGGAATATTTTTCATGCTCCGCGGAGCCCGAAAGTTATTTTTTCTTTCTACTCTCTCTTTTCCTTTAGGAGCATTTTCTATTTCTTTCTGTCTGACCGAAGCTGGTGGAGAACGAAAAAGAAAATAAAGAAAGAAAGAAAAGATACATCAATCCTCGAAGCGTCTTTGAAAATATGACTGAATTGGAAAAAAAAGAAAGAAAAAAAAAACCCAAAGTCAACAAGAATTAACAACCGTTACAAGATATATGCCCATGGTAGGCCCCTCATACCACACATATTCCTATACACGATATAGGCGCTAAGGCAAAAATACTACCCTGTAGGCATACATTTTGTCAGATAAATATCGGAACAAAACGACATAAAATAAGATGAAGTTTTATTACAATGCATTGCTCAAGACATTTCGTATGTGTTTTTCTTTAGATTCTTCGAGTGATGAAGCTTCACAATTTAGCCTGTTCAATGTATTCATAGTTGTTATTAAAGTAACGCTGTTAAATACAAATATGTAAAATAGATAATAAACTAGTTCATAATCATGAATAGTGCAAGAAATAGAAAAAAAAAAAAAGAAAAAAAAGGGTTGTTTTGGTGATGCTAAGGAGACTGATCGATTTTTTTTTTTTTCAGTTCAACATGTTTTGATAAAACTTCATTATTAAAAAATAAATATGTGTACAGTATTTAAACTTATAGGTAATTTATATATTTCTAAATTCCTACATTTTTAGCTGATAATCTGAAAATCAAAACTGAGAATTTTAATTAGCTAAGGCACATTAATAATATAACAAAACGAATTAACAGTATATGGATTGATATTTAACTCAGAATGAAAAAGTATTAATATTTATGGCCACTGCTAGATAAGTAATGAATTAAAGGTTAGGAATAAATAAAATATAGGTTATGATAAAAATATAACACCTTAAATACTAAAGAAATTATAGTACCGTAAAATGAGGTGACGTGACTAATGGGGTGACTTTGTGACAAGCCTATTTTTCTACAGTTTTTGAATTTCCCTCTTTAAAAAGAATCAGGTTAGGCAATTCAGTGTACCTGTCAGTTGGTCAGTAATGTGCTCCAACCTACTGGCCACATATGGACCTGTTTAACTTTTTTCATTCCATTTACCATGGTGCTTTATTTCATATATGTTTGATTGTTTTCATTTATTTGAAACTTTGAAATAAAGCACCATGGTAATGTGGCCAGTAGGTTGCAGCACATTACTGACCAACTGACAAGTACACTGAATTGCCTAACCTGATTCTTTTTAAGGAGGGAAATTCAAAAACTGTAGAAAAATGGGCTTGTTACAAAGTCAACCCATTAGTCACGTCACCTCATTTTACGGTAATTAGTTTCTGTATATGATAAAAAGGGTAGATTTTATGAAAAAAAGTAGATGAGATCTTTAAATATCCTAGACGTGAAGAAATAATAAAAAAAAAATTACATCGCTGATGCGTTGGAAGTCTAGAAAAAGTAATAATTAGGTTTAAATGGCCAGAGGTAGTTTTGAATGGTCTGGTTTGTGGTAGTTCGGAGTAGTCAGGGATAGTTTGCGATGGTTCATAATGGTCAAAAATGGTTCGGGGTGGTCAAAGATGGTTTCGAATGGTCTGGGTTGGGGGCTTTTGGAATGGTTCAGAATAGTCAGAAATGGTCAGGAATGGTTACGAATGGTTTCGGACATACGTTAAATGGTTTGAAATGCTAAGAATGGTCTTCACTGGTTTATAATCGTTTGGTTTAGGATTATTAGAGATAGTCAAAATGATTGGGATGGTCAGTAATGGACAATGTTGTAACATTCCTAGAAAATACTACCTCAGACCTGATTTCAGTTTTATAAAACTTTTCTTTTACAACTTAAACTTACTTACATATTTGATTTAAGGGGTTCATTTCGATTAAAAACCCGAATTAGTAATTTTCTTCGGTAAGTGATATTGAAAAAGTGTAAGGAAATCTCTTCTTAACTAACCAATTTTATGAGAGGAATAGAGTTTATATATATATATACACACACACACACACACACACACACACACACACACATATATATATATATATATATATATGTGTGTTACGAAAATAAAAACGTTTTCCTAATATCAATATATTCTGAATGCATTTCAGAAATAATTATTAAGTATCCAATGTGAGAATTCTCGGTAGAGCACACTAGTATTTGTAATGAATTCTAATAACATCAATATAATAATAAATTTTATTATTATATCTTCAGCACTATTGTCTACGAAATAGAAATGCAATATGATAGTAAGTGAAACCAGTGAAAGTTATATCTGAGACCAGCCCGAGTAATATGATCTAAATTGGTACCCTGAGACCAGGGCTATAAGAACCTCATGGTAATTAAAAACTCTTACTAATTACCATTTGATTTATTGTTGATATTCTCAGCGCAGCTCAGCAATTACAGGATCGGCAGATGAATAGATAAGCGAAAGTGAATTGTTACCTTGATTAACGAAATAAAATTTAAGACCGTATAAGGCAAAATTCCTTTTAACGCTAACTCAATTTTCGTTTTCGCAATCTATATATAACTTACGCAATGTGGAATAAGATATTTAAAAAAAAAAATTGGTGATTTGATCATCGATTATATCCTGCAAACGATTGACGTTAAAAAAGGCTAAAGACTTAAGGCTTAAAAAAGACTAAAGGAGCTCAGGATAATATAATAATTATTTATGAATATCATCAGATTTGCCTTTATTATTATCAAACGTATTAATAACACAATGATGGTTTTTGAAAGTTGTTGAAGAAATTAATCAGAATATTTTTTCACATTTTTATTATTTAAATTGGGGCTATTCGAAGATTAAAAACGAAAAAGTTGAACTGATTTATTTAATTAATTAAATTTACCAATACATAAATTAAATACATTGATTAACTCTGTTTTAGGACAAGACTTTTAAAGAGAATCCAATTTTCAAATATTACGAATATAGAATTTTTCATTTGATTTCGACACCTTTTTTAATTTATTTATGAATATATAGGTACATTAAAATGAAAATCGCAATAACTACATATTTTTTTAAATGATGCAGTCACATATTAAGTTAAATTATATATATATATATATATATATATATATATATATATATATATATATATATATATATATATATATATATATATATATATATATATATATATATATATATATAATTTATACTTACAATATATTGTATATATTATTGATATAATATATAATGTATTGTTTCTCTCAAATAAAACAGTACGTTTCTGAAGCGAAGCAAAAACATTTCTTTGAGAAGGATACTGTTATTGCATTCCATATCAGATTCCTTAACTTCCAAAGATGCTTTGAAATGTACCAAATTTCTCTACATAGTAACACACTAAGTGTATTTTGGTGCTCTTATAGGAAAACCACACATTCTTAAAGGCTTCTAAGTATAATTCAAAATTTTAACAAGTGTGTTCTGACAAAATACCAATGCTTAAGTATTTGACATAACCACGATAAAAATATGGTTAAATAGCAAAAAGAATATCCATCATTTGGAAGAAGATTGCCACAATACTAAATTTTTCATATTTATACTTAAAAGACTTCAAATCAAATATTTCTTTTTTGAAAAATTCAAGATTTTTAAATTTTATAATGGAGAGCAGTCTAGGCTCTCGTCCATACAATTAAGAACTACTAATAATGATTACAACAAATGCTTTTCCTGTAAAATTTTAGATTTTTTATTTGCCGCACTCTTCTTCCAAGCTAGTTATTTTAAAAAAGTATATAAGTTAAGTATAAAATATCAATAAATAATAATACTCTAAATTATTGGTGAAGCTGAATAAAAATATTTCCTTTTTTTAAATCACCGAAAAAAATTTAAATTGCTTCTGAAATCAGTATACATCTGTAAGAGGATACCACCCCACAGACCACTAAATACCATATAATTGGAGGGTTTCGGCTATAGTTTTAAATATCAATCAATAATATTCGGCTATCAATTTTCAAATTATATTAGATAGTTGATAAATAATATAGTTATTTATTATTATTTTTTAATAATAATATAACATAGTTAGTAAAATTGTCCCATATATATATATATATACTAAGATTTTATTTATTTATTTTGTTTAGATTATTACGTAAAAATACGGAAGCTAAACATTGATAAAAAAAAGAAACATAATCAATCCTTTCCATTTAAATTTAAAAAAATATTTTAATTTTAAATAAACTATTAAATTTTTTGAAAAAAAAAATTATAAGTAAAAAAACTATATCAAAATATGAGCAAATTTCCAACCCTAGAAAATATAAATACCTTGAAAAATATAAAGATAGAAAATCTTTCACTAATTCGTGCATGGAATATTTATAATTATAAATTAAATAATAATTTTAAAATAATAAGTTTTCAAGCCAATATTAATTTCTAAATAAAGCCATGAAACCAATGAATAAAAATGAGAAAATAAATTTTTAATGATAGCATATTCAAATAATTAAAGTGAAATAATCGCTTCTTTTTCGTTTAATGATAATTGGAAATAAAATATGTTGGAGTTTTTTAAACTGTTATTGAGCTTAGCAGGTTTTTATATTTCAGACAAGTTTCGGTATTATGAGCTCTTTTGACATATATTTCATCTTATTAGACACTTTTAATATAATAATAAAGTTAGTTGATTTATTTTTTTATTTTAAAAAGATTACTAAGATATTGAATTAAAAAAAAAAAAAATTAAATATATCAGTTTGCATTGAGATATAATGTGACAATAATATGAAACCGCGGAGATCCAGTTTCATTGTATTGTCGAATCTCTTGCGAACTTCTTAAGAAATGAAATGAATATTCATAGATGGATTCAATTACAATATCAAAAGTCGATCACAAGTTTACTACCTAAGTCATAACTTAATTTCTACATCTCTCCTAACAAATCTAGGAAAACGTGCAGTGAAATACAATGATTTTATTTAGGAAACACCTAACCATGTTGCAGTGGGAAATTTCCTCGAATTGAAATCACGACTTATCCGGTCCCGACATTCAGTCGTAATCTCACGAATCAGTTCGAATCGGGTTGAGAACTGTATTGCGACTTGGATCGTGAACTAAAATGTTACTGAAGACCATCTTAATCAAAGATGATCCCAGGAATGCTGGGAATCAAATCTATGTGGACCCCAGAACAAAATGGGTCTAATTGATATTTTTGAAAAAATCGAATTAAATGCGGAAAATGATAGTAAAAATACTATTCTATGGATTAATAAAGAGATCGAAACGGGTTTAATAACAATGATATGTATAAATAAATAACAACGTAAGAAATAATTCATTGAAATCGGATAAACCCGTAAAAAAAATGATAGTTCTCCGTTATAATAATAATAATAATTTTTTAATAATATTATTTCGTCTAGCCTGGACTATTGAAACGTTAATAATCCCCCCAATTATTCAGATGGTTAACTACTTAATCTGATGTTCGGAGCAGAGACCAAAAATCGAACTAATCAAAGGTGAAACCGATCTGGATTTATAGACGGTGTAAATGACCTCAATTCGTTTTATAAAATAGAATTTTATTATAAAATGCCTAAAACTAGAATTAATTTAAAAGTTATCAAACGTCAAACAACTGATTGAGAGTTTAGGAATAATTTCAAAAATAAAAATTTTTCAAATCAACATAAAAATGTTTTTTCAAACTTTTAACTTTGATTCATTCAAAATAGGTCAAATTGACATGGGGTAGGGATCCTTTAAACCAAATAAAGCTATTCTTTAATTTATACTTAAAAGAAAATAAAAAGCTCAATAGGATTCCATATTTAATTTAACTCCCTATGTTTTGTCTTACGTTAATTCCCATCACCCTCTGAATTAACTCTGGTTAGAGATTTAATTGATGGGAAAATCTAAAAGAAAGTGACTAGATAGATAGATAAATAAAAACTTTTATTTGAATTAGAAATATATAAATTAAATATAAAAGTCTTAAATTAATAAACTTTTTTTTTTCCACAATGAACATATTCATCTGTCGAGGTGTTCGCCAAATAATACTAACTAATTTTAACATAAAAAATTCCTTAGATTACCATAAAAGAAAAAATACACAAAAAAATCAAAACATGGTTTACTAAAATCTATATAAATATTCCAAATTTATACATGTAAATACTCCAAACTTTTCTTACGAATGTGATTATCTACAATGTATATTCAATCAAATTAAAGCTTTCAGTTAATGTAGGCACTATATAACAACTTAATCAAAATTGAAATTTTTAACCATTTCGTATCTATAATTGATAGCTGTCTGTCTTTAGATACAAATATAAATTTTTGTAATTTGATCCATTTGAAGTTTCTATGGTTCCATCAAAATCTAATTTTTGTTTTCCCAAAAATGCTGTTCTGAATTCTTTTAATACTGGGCATATAGATGTAAAGTGAAAGATATATTCATGTCACATAGAGAACAGTTTTCCCCTTTTATCTTGCCAGGGTTGGTAATTTACATTTATCCCCTCTTGCCATAAAAATCAAACGAATAAAATACAAGTCTTTCTCCTTGAAATAACCACAATCATACACTAGGTTGGCTTATATTTTGTGAAATTCAGCTGCTCTCGGTCTTTCAGTTTAGTTATTGGTTTTTTCTTCTCTTATCCCTTCGATTAAGCTAGTTTTAAATATTTTAAGTTCGTTCAAGAGACCTTCTTTTGAAAAAGGAGTATCAAAATTTCTATCTATTTTTCAAAATTCTCTCATCCATAGTATATCTTTAGTGATTATTAATTTAGCTATTGTATGTGGGAGTCGTAGTTGGTCCATTTCAAACACTGATAATGTATTAAATAATTTCAATGTATAGATATAGAAAGTGACTATTACTATACTATTGAAGAGGATGCAATAATTATTTAGAACGTCTTTCAGTATAATTGTTCCTTCAAAGTAAAACTTTTAAGTTATTCTATACGAAGATATTTTAACATTATAAACAATATTACAAAGGACCGGTTGGGAATGGGTAGAGGATTTGGAAGTAGCCTGACCAAGCGGATTGTCATATTTATAGCAGCTTGGAATTTCATCAGAGATGACCTTTGTGCGGCTATTGGATGATATCTCTTAAAGTATCAAATGTATCCAATGTATTTTCGTTATCAAGTAGCAAGTTAATATTAAAAATACTGGTTACGAGTTATGTTGTTTATGTAACAAACTAGGGATTCCAACCATGAGAACGCCTAATGTTGGCTTGAAAGCAGCAGACACAAGAGCTGATATACTAAACGACCCTGAAGAATGAGATAGGGTTCTTGCGTGTTTGCGAGCCATAGCCCCGCGGACAATGCGTCTACTTCTGCATCCTTTCTGTGGAAGAATAAGCTGCTCGGTTTGCCACGATCCTCGGTTTGTCAGGAGTCTCACATATCATTCGCTCAATGATACCTTCCGTCTTTTGATATATGGTCTACAAGCGAGTGTTCTACAAGATCTGGCTCCCGATGACAAGAAATATTTTTTAAGATTTTAGGTGATAACCTCAAAAAAAAATGCTATATGATACTGGTGAATTTAGGCATCATGGAGGCAGAGATGTAGGTACATGATAAAAACATAAAAAATCAGGAACATGCACCAAGACTGTCCGTCAACAGCTTAGATAACAGAGACCAAAGAGTTCTATCAATTCTTATAGAACCTGATTTAGCTGTAATAGTAATGGAGTAATAGCAGTACCTTAATCAACAAAATCTTATTTTTCACGGCAGATATATACATAAACGAATAGCCAAGTAAACCAAAATGAGCTATACATTAGAACCGTGTTCGCGAACCACGCAAGTTATTGAAAACGGCAAATTAACTTATTCCTTGTTATTTTTTTTTTTTTAAAACGCGATCAAACGGTTTGACTTTTTTAAGTAGTAGCCAGACCATTTACAATATAATGATTCAAATAGTTATTTTTATCACTAGTACCAAAAATGGTTGTTTTCGGTGCGCGGTCGAATTTAACGCGCGAGGCTTGTTTTATTTAAGAATTAGTTTTATGAAAAGAACGCAGTTCAACTTTATAAGAAAACCTTTTTATTACTGACGTTTTTATATATAATATCACATGATCTCCCTCTGACTAATATCGATCTATCGACATGTAACAATATATCAACAGCCGAGTGCCAAAATTAGACCAAGCACCTCAAACACACTTTTGATACGTGTTATGAACAATACTTTTCATCATACTGGTCACACTATAGTACATTAAAACACTTTTATTTTTCATTAATAACTTATATATTAAAACCTTTGTTTGGCATTGCCTTTGGGCTTTGTTTAGCTAGAAGTTGTTCGTTTAAAGCTTCTTGGGCTTCTTCTAAAACATCTTCTGGTCTATCCATGCTATTTTGCACTTCAAACATACTAGTTATATTAGAATGAAGCACAGTATAGCAACAGATAAGCTTCTTCAAACACATGTTTATTAATATATATATTAGTAGCAAGTAAGGTTAGCACACCAAAAAGATTTTTCAGGGCTAGGCCCGAAAAGTACAACTTTACGAACTCAAACCGAGTATTGAACACATGGTTTTGATGCAGTATGATGAAAAAAAAATTCCCATAGGAAGATATCTCTTATATTTTATATTTTTAACCATTATATTTATACCGATGTTGTACAGTCGTTGTCAAGTACTAAAAAAAAAACCTTCATCCACTAAACATCGTAATGCCTTCGTTAGCAATCCTTAAATGATGATACCAAGATGTCTAGAAACAACAGGAGAAAGAGAAACGTTTCGTGATCCATGAAACGCTGGCGTGTCTTGCTTTAACGATCCAGTAATGACCAGATCGGAGAAACCTTTGCTGGGAGAGGAGTTCCAAATATGGTTAACTCGCGGTAGCACACAGGCGGGGGTGACTAAACGCAAAGACTGGAAACTTGGAAAATGTTGGAGTACGGCTAGATGACTGCAACTCTGTTAGGTTTTGTTATACAAATATAGTTTGTTGATAGAGTTTTGTTATTCGCCTTTTATAACGGAACAAGACAAACGAAAGCAATGAAAAAAATATATACAGAATTTAATCAGATCACTATTAATCTCTAAGAAGTAACAAGATTTTTTATTAACTAGATCTTTTTATAACTTTTGAAACGAATAACTTATCCTACAGTAAATAATGTTTTCTTTCCTCCACTAAATTATAATAATAAAAATTTACAAGACAAAAATACATGAAAGAACTTACTCACATATGTGAAAAATCTCACTTTTTAGCTATATCTTCTCTTCAGTTCCAATACATTTAAAACCAATAGTTTCATTAAAAAAAAAAAAAGTAGGTAAGAGGTACCGAACCTTGTAATGTTGTTTACATTATATTTACTTCAAATTACATGTATATACAAAGACTACTTTATAAAAAATACAAGTTTGAATGTGCTTTAAACATTAATGATACAATGTTGCTTATTTATTTAACATATAAAATGAGCCATAGTACTTTTTTTTAGGCCTACCACATAGTAAGTAAAAGATAGATACACAATTTTGTATCACAATAAATAAAAATATTCAGTTCGGAGTTTAAAACCGGAAGTATACAAAATCGCTTCAAATAATTTAGCTATTTTATTAAACATAAGATAACAGTTATAAAATCAAGTTTTCCAAGTGCTACTTAAATTTATAAAATATCTATTTATAATCATTTGAAAAATTTCCAAACAGAAAGCATGCGTCTTACGAAACGTCTTAATTTTTACTAAAATATTTTTATTCATAGTTCGTAAAGATGATGAATGGCACGAGAACAAAGAAAATTAAATAATAATTGGAAATTAAAAAAAAAAAATGTTAAACTTTAAACTTTAGCTATAAAAAACTTTAAACCGCACCTATCCCTCTATTTTTGGATTATCCAATTTTGATGCAATTTTAAATAGTGTGCATCTACCGTTCGAGCTATGATTCCGGACGAAATCCACTATTATTTAACTATTCGATTTTATTCCCGTTTAATTAAGGAGTCTCAGCTACAATAACCATGCGACACAAAATATGTTTATGAAATCAGCCACTATTTGAACTAATATATTATTTTCTGTGATGTTTAGCCTTTATAGTTCTACTAAAGGTTAGGCTAGACTAAAATGCCTATTAGTTATGTAAAATGCCTATTAGATTGTGAAATAGACAGTATTGGGGATAAGGACTATAGGTAAGTTATAGAATATAACTTTAGTAACATACCTTCTAGACACACGCAATATTGGGTTACAAAGATAACTAACTGTTTATATTACATTCAATATATTATTTTCTTTTATTGGTCATTTCCAAAAAAAAAAAAACAAAACTGTTTATTAGAAGGGTTTTAACACATTATTTATTATGATCTTTAATATCAGTGTTATTTGATACACAAAACTACCATGGAATTAAGTATCAATTTTTGGCTCAGCAAAAAAGACGAACATAAAAAATTCGAAACAAAGCTTTTACATACAGACTTACAACAACCTAGGTACGAACTCTTTTTATTCATGCTTCCATGATCAATTACACGGACATTACAACGGACTAATTAATAACTCTTTGAAGGTGACTAAAAAGAAGTTGGATGAGAGAGCTCCTCTCCTGCATTAATTTCAAGCCTGTATGTGCTGCGGCGCACGTTCCTTCCAAACGCCTAAAAGGTCTGTCACAATATTTTTTTTCCAAAAAAAAAATATTGTGCCTTCCCATGAATCCCCATTTTCATTTACCTGATTTTCGCTATTTACTGAAAGGTGGAAAAAAAATATGTAGAGAAAAATTTCAGCAATTCATTTTTCACAATTTTAAAATTTAAAATAATATATCTTCCCCGTTCCTATTTAAATCTCTTATGAGAGCCGGGACATAACAGAAGCCGTTAAAGATGAAAGATATAGCGGAACTTGAAAAACGACCTAAACCCTCTGACAAATAGTCTCAAGTCCCCATTTAAATTGTATTCAGCGACATCGCTTGTTTATATTTCCTTTCATGTTTCTACACGGGTCCCCATTTAAATAATTTTATATGTCATAACTCATAATTGTTTACATCTTTTTACTTTCTTCGGGAGAAATGCGAGAGGAATTGAAGAGCTGCCATACAGATAGAAGTGCACGAACCAATAGAAAGTTTTTGCAACAAAATCAAGCTGGACCGACATATTTTACCCTTTAATTATTTATTCTACCAAGAGCGGTAGAGTGAGCCATAGAAGGGATTCCAGATTCCAGGGTCTATCGTTGTCTGGTGTAATTATTATAATAAGTCTGCTGTGTGAAAAAAAAAAAACTTAAAATTTAGAATTAGAAAAATAGCGACAAAAAATAAATAAATAATGAGCCAGTTAGAATTGAAAAGAAATGAATTTTATCGATTTTGAAAATTAATTGAATTGAATAAATAAAATGGTTCATTTCTTCATTAGAGAAACATAAACATAAAAAAATATTGCTGGTGAAATGCAGAGAATTTATTTTTTCCCCTGCTTTGATATACCTTGTAGCGTAGGTTGATATAACTTTATCCGATTTTTAAAATGTTTCAGGAATCATCACTATATGCAAACACCGTTACGTAAGAGGTGAACTAGAAGACCTAGTAGATGGAAATTGGATTGGAAAAAGATCATACGTAAAAGAAAAGTTTAAAAAACTTGGTTAACTTTGACCAAAGAGATAAAGAATTAAATGTATTTCATCCTCTACAGATGTTATTAATAAAATCTTTATATAACTAATTAATGTAAAGAGTTTTCCAAAATTTATTTTAGCCCTATTATTTCCATTTTATTTTATTTCCCAATATATTTGAATTAATTTTAGACCTATCATTTGTTTCTTTTGCTGAGTCTATAACCTGGTCTTGGTCATTGATAAATCATATAATATAAATATACTTTAAAATATGAAAAAATCATACCAATATTCAAAATATTTAAAGCCAAAAAAAAAAAAACTTTATTCATTTCTGCCCACCAAAAGAAAAATATAAAAAGGACTTGGTAGGATAAAAAAAAAATAATAATAAAGAAACTTGAAACATGATCCGGGCACTTCTCTTTTAAAAGGAAACACTAGCCTAAGAGTGGGTGCGGGGGTAGGGGAGGAATGTAGCTAGTAGCAACGCTTTGTATGAACACTGTAATGAGACTTGTATTACGCTTCTGTAGAAGAAAGAAAATTAAAATAAAAAAATATTTATGTATTTATTTAAAAATTATTATTTTAATTTCTGTTATGACTTTTGAAATTATTTTGCCATACTCCTTTGATATTTTTTTTTCTCTTTTTAGATAACTGATAAGGTAAACCTGACAGTTATTGACACTCAGTACAGTTATTGACACCCCAAATTTAACTTAAAGAAATAAGTAAACAAATCCAAATTGTATTTCAAGACATACATGAATCAAATGTTTGAAGGGTACTCTAAGTCATCTATGAAGTAAGTGTTTAGCAAACTAACCGTAGGGAAGATTTCACAATTAAATCCACGGGGTGTCAATAACTAGTTTTGGCACTTTTAACAATAAATATTGCCATATGGTAAAACTATTGTACTTTTGATCCAAAAAAAACCTCTTGAGTCTTTATAAGGATAGATAAAGAGGAGCTATAGGAAGTTTCGCTTTGATCCCTTCATAAAAAGTATTTTTTTAAATTTCAACCACAGAAACGTTCTCTTAAGGGTGTCAATAACTGTACGGTTTACCCTATTCAAGTAAAAAGATTTGATGATGACAATGAATTTTAAATCTATATTGTTATATTAAGAAATATTTTTTAATGTAAAGGAGGTATTAAAAAGATGTAGTGTATGTTTTAGGAGCTTTCTAAATTATTTTTGAAATTTTAATAACTTTAATTACTTCGAATTAATACATTCATTAAACTTTTTCTCTGTGTTTATGCCACGTCGTTTAATATGGCAAGTATTGATGATTGGTGCGATAAGGTGTTTTAATGGTTTTCATCGACGCTAATTCCAAATTGAATTTCAGATTATCGATTGCCTATGCGCAATTTGATTCACCCTTAATCCGATTCCAAATTGAACATCAAATTTCTGATCGCGCATGTGCAATTGGATTTCCTGTTCATTTGATGTTTTCTTTGTAATAAGGGTCGTTTATGAGATCTTACAAATATTTTTATTTTTTTTCACAACTAAGATTTGTTTTATACCAATTGATTTTTTCTATAATATTAATGAATACATATATCGCATCTAATATCTAAATTATATGCTCGATAGGGGAAAAGCAATTTTATATACTGAACTGCGCTGGATTTTGATTCATGGATCCGTTGTGAAATTCATTTATAACAACTTTATCCATGAGACGATCCTGAAGGAAAATGTTATTTATCAGCGTCCGAAAATGAAAATAAGACGGAGATGATAGGAGGAACCATTATTCGCGGGTTTATATTGAAACTTTATTGCTCAACGATGAGTTGCAAGTTTAGAAGAAATTGGATTCCATAATGATTTATGCCGCGAAGTTGATATTACCAATGCGCCATTTTATAAATGAAACGATTAAAGGATGATAAGGTAATTTTAAACTAACAAGGGGAGGGCACAGCTATGGGGTCGTCGATCGGGCCCATTTTTTTTCTGGTGATTCTACATCGAAAAATAGTCGACACGTGTTCGAGCGTTCCGTCCAATGGGCCTTAGGTGCTGAGAAATAAAATAAAATACCTTGAAAATCCTTTATTTTTTATCTTGAGTTTGGAAAATGATATCGCCATGATTCTTTCACTAATTTATTTATTTTATAGAGTAGATTAAAGGAAAAATACAATCGTTAGAGAATTATTCATATTTCTTCAATTTAATTTAAAAAAAGCTTCAAGTTTTCAAGTAAACTAGCTTTATAAATTTGTTCACATAAAAAACAATAGCAGAATTGAGTTCAGCACCTCAAGAAACCCTGATGTCTTGAATATCATCCAAAACAAAAAATAAAAATTTTTTCCTGTCGGGAGCAGCTTAAAAATGTTTCAGCAAAATTGTATGTGTAGTTTCAAATTCTGCATCTCGTGTTGAGCTGATCCGATTTTTACGTTCTTGAGCTCGTTAAATAGAAGAAAGCTTCCTTTTTCTAACCATATAAATAACTATTGTATTTCCACGGGAAGCTCTTGTAAAAAATGGTCCTCAAAATAAAAATTAAATTCAAACTTTTCTTTATATTGTGTTGATTCCTGAACACGTAAAAATATCTCGATTAGGTAAAAATGTGTAACTCTAGAGCCTTTAATTACCCTATAAATTTGATGAGAATCGGTAGAATTTTCTCCGAAATATGGTCAGATTTTTGGATGTTTAACGAAATTGTAGGGGTCTAGCCTTAGCGAAACTTTTAATGCAATTTTTAATTTTTTTTTTTTTTTAATCTTCCCAAAATTTACTTATAGGTTTTTTTGATTGTCCTCAAAACGAATCTGAAAACTGTTATGAAACAAAAACAGTTTTGCACAAAATGATTTTTTAATGTCAGTATTTTGCCAGAATATTCCATCAACATAACTCTAAAAAGTAATTATTTCCATCCTCTGCACATTGTTTTTATCACTAGTAAATTCATTTTACGGAGCCTATTTTGTTTTTCTTGGTCGGCTAGGAGAAAATGGGTTCATCCCGATTGTTTCACGTTCGCCTTACAAAAAATGATTTTGAACTTCAAACGAACTAAAATTTAAAACTACTTTTTCTCAATGATCTATATGCAATGTATTTTTTCTATGCCCTCGCCATCAACAAGTAGTACTTTTTTCTTATGGATATACTTAAAATGTGAAGGTTGTATAATGAAACAAGTGTGAACTAAAATAGAAAAACGTACTTTGCACTCGTCCGCATATACTCTTTGTTCACTTACTGGTGAGGGTAGGTGGGGGATTTTAAAACTGATACGATGTGAATCATTCCTAATTGTTGTTTGTTATTGAAAACTCTTACAAACCTCTCTCTCAAAGTGATCGACTAACTTTTTATTTACTTTCATTCTTGGATTTTTTTAAAAATTATTAGTAATGTTTTTGGTTGTTACTTGGCTCATTTCTTTCATAACAGTTTTCAGATTCGTTTTGAGGACAATGAAAAAAACCAATAAGTAAATTTTAGGAAGATTAAAAAAAAAAAAAAAAAATTAAAAATTGCATTAAAAGTTTTGCCAAGGCTAGACCCTTACAATTTCGTTAAACATCCAAAAATCCGACCATATTTCGGAGAAAATTCTACCGATTCTCATCAAATTTATAGGGTAAATAAAGGGTCTAGAGTTACACATTTTTACCTAATCGAGATATTTTTACGTGTTCAGGAATCAACACAATATAAAGAAAAGTTTGAATTTAATTTTTATTTTGAGGACCATTTTTTACAAGAGCTTCCCGAGGTAATACAATAGTTATTTATATGGTTAGAAAAAGGAAGCTTTCTTCTATGCAACGAGCTCAAGAACGTAAAAATCGGATCAGCTCAACACGAGATGCAGAATTTGAAACTACACATACAATTTTGCTGAAACATTTTTAAGCTGCTCCCGACAGGAAAAAAAATTTATTTTTTGTTTTGGATGATATTCAAGACATCAGGGTTTCTTGAGGTGCTGAACTCAATTCTGCTATTGTTTTTTATGTGAACAAATTTATAAAGCTAGTTTACTTGAAAACTTGAAGCTTTTTTTAAATTAAATTGAAGAAATATGAATAGTTCTCTAACGATTGTATTTTTCCTTTAATCTACTCTATAAAATAAATAAATTAGTGAAAGAATCATGGCAATATCATTTTCCAAACTCAAGATAAAAAATAAAGGATTTTCAAGGTATTTTATATTATTTCTCAGCACCTAAGGCCCATTGGACGGAACGCTCGGACACGTGTCGACTATTTTTCGATGTAGAATCACCAGAAAAAAATGGGCCCGATCGACGACCCCATAGCTGTGCCCTCCCCTTGTAAGTTTGCTATTGCATATCGACGCTTTCAGGCTAAATTTATAACGTTAAAAAAATAATACATAAATAAAATGGAAGCTGATAATTTTTATAAATTTTAAATATTTTGATTTGAAGAGAAAAGATTGACCGTGGCCGGAACAACGTGGGAACACAAATATAATTTTGGATGGAACTATTTTTAAAAGAAAACTTGGTGATTAACACCATTTTCAATGCATTGAACTAAGCCATGTTAGAAAAAGTAAGAAATATAGTCTCATTTAGTAAACTAAGTATACTTAGTGTTATAATTAAAATATTCTTAGTGAAATTTCAAGACAAAAGGTGAACTTACGATGAAAATATAAAAATATTTCGTCATTTTTCTTTATTAAAACCAGCAGGTAAATATTGAAGGAAAATACGAGTATAACAGGATTAATCGCTAGATGGTTATTTACAATAATCTATATCCAAACACAACCGTGCAGCGAGGACAGCGAGATTGGATTTTGTTTTGTACAAACACCACAATTATATATTTTATCTAAATCTTTTTGCTAATAACAGGAGTAGGTACATACATATATGAGGAATCGTATACTAGATTTGTTCAACGTTGTATTTTTACTGTCTCTGAAACTGAATAGCAAGTTCATAAAACTGAATTTTAGATTCAAGTTATATTTTCATGTGCTTATACTTTCTCTCGCTTGAAGTGCGTTCTTCTAATCTTGCTCTCAGAGGCAGAAAGGTGTGTGATGTATGAAAGCACGCACAGTAGGGAAAAGTACTTTACAGCGACGCCGTAATTCTCAGGGTATGTGAGAACTTCGTTGTTTATTCTCCCTTGTGAAAGTCTTATTACGGGACTCTGTGATTTTGTGCCCGAGTTTTGTGAATACGAAATTCGTTTTTGCCGGTAGAGAGAGAAGTTTATAATCATGTTGAGAAATGGGGACTCACCACTGATAAAGAAAATAATGGGTGGCGGGCTACATTGTTGCTACTCCAAATATTTATCATTTGCAATTAACATTTGTCAACAATAAAGAAATGTGATAGTAATTAAAGGGTTTGCTGCAAAAAGCAGTTAGCGCACATCCTATCGCTGTTGGAAGTTAACAGCACTACCTTTTGCTAAAAAAAAACTTCTTTTGTTGTGTACAAGAAGGATTCATCTCTATTTTCTATATCCACCGTTACTGAAGATGGAGCAGGCTGTCTTGTTAGTTTTCAAGCATAAGCCAACCACCCATCTGGATGCAAAATATAAAGATGTGATAGACCTTCCGTACAAATAAATTCCACTAAATGATGTGTTTCTGCGACCGATTTCAGCCAGACAGACAATGAACTTGATAAACCTGATGTTACTGAAGGAGAATGTACCGATTAAAACGATGTTATTCTATGTTCTCTTTGAATGAGAAATAAATAATGATATTATAACACTTCTGATGGTTAACAAATACCTATTCAAAAAAAAATATACAATTATCAATGCCACACAAATTATAATAAAATAAATATTGGAGCAGGTTACAAAAATTATAACTCAATAAATCTTGAGGCTTGAGCTTCACAGTCAAGACAAAGACTAAGACTAACTCGTCTAGTCACTTTCTCCTTTTATATAGTCGTAAAAATAATGGCCTGGAAGGTTCTGGATTGAGCTCGAAAAATCTAGTCCCATACACGTGCTCTGAAGGTTTGTTCCGACCTCTTGTTCGTTCAAACATGAGGTCTGGGATTTTAAACCATGTATTTTTTTTATTTAACGATTTAACGTTACAATATTAAATTTTATTAATTTTTACAACTTTTTTCCGAGGTATAACATATTAATTTGTGCAAGAAAGAGAAAGCTCTCAGAATCATTCACGTACCACCCTCATCTGGATAATTTTTTAGTGAAAATACTGTTCTAATATATAAGGACCATATTAGTATTAAGGAATAACAATATTTTTACATAACTTTAAAATTTAATTTTTATTTTATATTTTTTTTATTTTCCAAAAATTGGAAACATCGAAGCTACCTAACTTTGCAGAAAACTCCATTTGTCTAAGAAAAGATGCAATGTAAGGCGCGGGGAAGGAAAGTACCCAGCAGTACCAATCAACAGGCTTGATCTAATTACTAAGATTGTTCAAAGAAGATCTCTCATCCAAAGCCTTTAATCTTCTCTCGTATTCATGGGGATGTCAGGTGTCTTATTAGACGGATGATATGTCTTTCAAATGTAAGTCAATAAAAAAACGTTTATAGAACAATTGTTTGGTAATTGCATGTTGGTTGACGGTAGATTGGTAGAGGTATGATAGTGCGTTAGTTAGGAGTAGTAATACTCCTACCTAATAATCCAATAGTTTTCATTGGAACCTTTTAAGTTTTTGCAAGTGAGCAGTTTTTGCTGTCTCGTATATTTCCAAAGAGTATTTCCATATAGATGTAACTAAGAATGCACAAGTTTTCGAGGAAAAAAATTATTAGGTAAATCCTTAAGTTTTTTTTTAGCAGGAAATTCCAACATCAACTTCAGCTTCCACATCAACCGATGATTAATAATAACTACTTATAGCGCGCTTAAATTTCGATTGTAAACAATTGAACAAACAAAACTGCTTTTCTAGTTATGAATTAAAGTATATATGAAAAAAAATCTAGTCATGGCTTGTTATATAAATAACAAATCGAGACTTTGAAACATTAAAATAATTTATTTTTTATTATAATGAATGATTTAAAAAAAAAAAAAAAAATAAGTCAAAACGATTACAACTAGTAAGTGCGTAACTCCAGAAACATTCTTTGAATTCTGGCCTTGCAAGTAGTACTTGTGAACTTTCTAATTTAAACGCGTTGCTATAACCAATCTTCACTTGTAGCTTCAAGGAGAATACCTAGCTGTATTGCAAGAACATTGACTTTGCAAACAAGGTTTTTCAACGAATTATGGAGCAATATAGTCAATGATCATTGAGGGCGTGTAAATCAAAACTTTAGTAAGTAATAATATTTATATGCAAAATTTTTACAAATGTCATTTGGCATATATTGTAAATTTGATCTTCATTCGTTAACCTCCCCTAGGGGATTGTCTTGAATACGTGATTGGAGAAGCCTCCCAGAGAAGGCACTCCTAGCACAGACAGTTCTACAGTAATAGGTCCCTGCTCCAGAGGCGTTTCATTCTCCTTGTAGTAATATGTGGCAGTGTGTCTGTTAGAAATTTTTTACCAGGGGGTTGGGATGTCCAGAAAGTGAGTTATGGAATGTTCTGTAGTGTTTCTTAATTATATCAGTGACGAATGGTGTCTGTAGGTCTTTGTGCAATGATTTGTTGGTAATGTAAAAAGGGCAATATCGGAGAAATTTAGACTGGAAGATTTGGATGGTCTACAGACCCTAAAGGGATGGTTTATTGCATGAACCCCATAATTGAGTAGCGTACGTCCATATTGGTCTCAGTAACATATTAGGTATATTATAAAATTTTGTTAGTAATTGATAGTTTGTTTTTATGGTACAACATTCGTCTTAATAGTGAAAGTTGGTGATTTAATCTTTTCTTTAATGAATCAAACCAAGACTTCTTTGCTTTGTTTTACGTCCCTTTATGCTAATAGGCTAATCAGACGATGCCACTGTCCTAAATTTTACTATTTAGTAAAATTTTTTAATTCCTAAAATTTAGTACCATTTTTACTAAATTTTAGGAATAATTAAGATAAGGATCTTTGACGAGTACCTGACATCGCACAGGCTCGGAAATTTCATATCGCGTCCCATCCGAAAGGCGGCATAGCTAAGAATTTATTACTTCCTTTGAAGAAACCGAAGATGTGAAATTAGGCAAGGTCCATTCTACTCTTCAGGAAGAAGGGAAATTTTGCACCAAGGGGGAAAGCGGTCTGAGTAGCTGTGGAAGGAGACGGGCACACAGGAAGAGCAGGATGCGGATTAATTTTACATGGTTTATAAAGAGTAGTTGGTTGCTCCCGAGGAATGGGTAACATCCAACTGATGCTATAACCTGTTTTGCCAATCAGGCAAGGTAGTACTGTAAAATACTCGTAAATAATAGTCCCTTTGAAAAATCCGAAGTCCACCTGGCGGTATGCGTATGAAGAAATTGAGTATTGTGAGCACCTAAAAGATCTTACCGATGCTTTATTTGGCTAAACGTCGGTTAATACACCCTTGGTCAAAAACAGTTGAGAGTTGGAAATGTTTCCCTTTCCAAGTGCGACTGCACCGAAACTCTGAACATAGTCAGTAATAAATTCCAAACAAACAGTATAAAACGAAACAAGGATGCTGGAGCTCACAAACGTCTGTATAAGAGAAAATGTTGGGATAGGAGCCGCGGGACTGCTATTTGTCATCGCGCGCGTGTCGCCCTTTATTTATCGCTGCAGAGCCCAACCCCCCCTTCCTCCAGTTCGGTCTTTTTCAATTAACGCACCCCCCCTCCAAAACCGATGAATATATTACTACTACACCTACAAGCCTTTACAGATCAGCGTTTTTGTAAAGGTGACCCTGCGGACCATGTCTGGAGGGGAGTTGGGAACAAATAGTGGACACAGCGTTATCTCAAAATAACAGTGGGTTCGCTGAAAAATGGACGCATAGAACTAAATATGAATAGAAACATATTCGTACCTTTATGAGTTCAAAGTCAAACGTGAAAATGGTTTGTTGTTGTTGTTGCTAACGACAACATCCAGATTTACCTGCTAACAATGGATACAATCTTCTCATATACGTTTCGGGGGCAATCTACTCCCTGGACGTTAGGCGGCGTTTGGAACCTTTATTGGAGGGGAACATGAACTGCGTTTTGTATATTTGAGCCAAAAATTCTATGGAACAACTTATTTTAAAAGAAATGAACGTTTTTTACTACATTTCGATGTAAGCGGTCAAAATTTTAAAGGATAGCATGAAATATACAAGTTTTCGGAATTCTAAATTTAATAAGGATTAATCAATCTAATACATCTTTAAAGTGGCATAAAATTTCTTTTTTTTTTTTTTTTATTGGTAAATATTGTTAATACATATACCTAAAAAAATATTGTTTCATTTAAAAAATACTACAAGTGGGTGGGTACTGGTAAAAAGAAAAAAATCATAGAAAATAAAAAATACTAAAAAGACCATTTTGGGAAAATGGAATAAAAACATTTAAACAGTCAACAAAAGTCTGAAACCACTTCTTGCTTTAGAGAATTATCACACGGTCGATAAATCGAGAAAATACTCTATACTTTTTTTTTTTTTTTTTTATGTTTTCCCCATTCCAGTAACCCTGGGCATTCCCCGTTCCATTCCATTAACCTATACTTTATGAAGAGTTACTCCACATTAACCCCATTTCAGTAACCTATACTTTATGTAGAGTTACTTTATTATTTTACTTTTGGATAAGTTTAGGACATCATAATTGTAAATTTCTTCTACGAAAAACTTTTGAAGATTATTTGTTTCAGACTTTTTTCTAAGCTGGGCCAAACCTATTTAATAAAAAAAAATTGAAAAATAGACCAAAAAATAAAATTGAACGATGCCTAAATTTGGTATTATTTATAACAATTTAAATATTAATGAAGATAGGATTTGAAATCCCTAAGCTTGCATTGTTTTTTTTTTAAAAAGTCACAGAGTTACAGAAGACTAAATTAAGTTAAAGAACTTAGACTAAGAGGACACTCATAAAAAAAAAAAAAACTTCTACTCACTGATTTTCTATAAGTAATTTTAGTAAACTGCGACTCACCTGAAATAAATAAGTAATAATTAATTGAAGACATAAGTGAAAAATTTTAGATAACAGGTAAAACTAAAGAGGTAAAAAGAGTAGATGTAAATTATGGGATATTCATTGCTTCACAGCGTTCATAAAATAAATTGGTAGGTTTCGACACAAGCCCATCAAATACAAAGAACAAGATAATAAATAATCAATCAACTCAATGGTTATATATTATTTTTAAATTACCTTACAAATCAATATTCCATTCGCCTAAGTTTAAGTATATATGAGAGAAATCACAAAATAGGCTATGTTGAAAAATAAGGCAACATAAAATATGCAAATAAGTTAAAATAAATAAACCTACTGAAAATTAAATATATTCTATTTCATAAAAAAAATCTATACAGATGAAATGACAATAGATGAATTAAAAAGTACTATTGAAAACGGTTTTGAAATTCTATATGATCGCAATACTTTAACGTACTATTATTTAGTACTTAAAGCGGTGAAAGTAATGATTAAAGATGATGGCTACGTATAATATGCAATTGTATAATATGCAGTATAACGATTCAGTATATAATTCCCTTATGTATTTTACAAAATTAAACTTAAATAATTAATAATGAAACCAGAAAGGGGGTAATCATGGGTGGTTTCCCTTCTCATGCCTGACATGTCATTTTTTCCTGTTTCGACCATCTCATTCGATGATTGTCAGCAAGGTCTTACATTGTCAGGTATGTCTTCCGAATAACTAATGAAATTACAATTAAAAATTTAAATAAATTTTGTTGAAGGATAAACATTGAAGAACACTATTTAGGAGATTACGAGATAAAAAGTTTTAGATAGAATTTTCAACGAGCTTTAAACAAAAGGGTTTCTGTATGACCCAGTTTATAAAACGCCTGAGGACATCATTACCGAAGATTTTATACTTAAGGAAAAAAATAAAAAGGGTGAAACCCTTTTTGTAAAACTCGTTATTCAGAGACTCGATCCGTAAATATTCAGAGTGGATAGATGAGAATATAACGTAGCCATACATAAATAATATGGTTTTTAATTATATACGCTATTCAGACAAATTGTGAAAAAATTGTTCTATATACATCGTTAAGGCATGTTTACTAGATCAATTTTTTGGAGCCAAAAGTTGCTTCGGTCCAATGTAACCAAATATTCCTATTCAACACGTTCACGACGGGACTTTTTAATGCTGTTCGCTCCATCGGGCGAGAGCTATTCCTGGGCATTATGCAGTATTGGCAATGCAACAATAATAAAATAAACAATAAAAAATACTATCCTACTAGTAATGTTTATAATGCGATATTAATTATAATAGTTAATAAAAAATAAATGTTTATACGTTTATAAGAATATAATCATTACAGAGAAGTCCTTAATGAACCAAAATTAAAAAAAAAATTTACATTAGCAGCATTAGTTTATAAGTAGAGGTATATCATTAAAAAAAAAAAATCTTCAGAAATCTTTTTTTTTTTTTCTTAAAATTTCCATCCTTACAATTTCATGTTTTATCCAAACATTAAAATTGTCAGGAAGTAGACATCACAGTCATGTCACCTGAAATCGAGTGTGTTCTTTTGTCAGAGAATTAAATATTATAATTGTCTAGAACCGAGAGCATGACTCTCAGGTATTCTTTTTCGGCAGTCAAAGTGTTAAAGTTCTAATTATTTGGCAGAGGCAGCATTCTAGCGTGAGCCACCGGTGGTAGGTACACAATTATTTCAACCCTCATTGGTATTGCATATGAATGAAACCTATGCATATTATAAGAGGTTATATAACTAGGTGACCATGGAGAGGTAAAATACGACGAGAGAGACAGGGAACGGGGATGGGTGCTATGACTAGACCGAATCGATAGCCGTGGAAGGAGCGTGGTCATGGAGCCGGGAGTCATGTTACCATGAGAACTGCCTCTGGAACCCTGGACCACTCTTCTGTAACAATGCTCTCCTCTGGAAACCTTTCCACCGCAACCCTTGTTTTCCTTGTCCTTACTAAACAAACGGCACAATGGGGCAGGCCAGCATAAAGCATTTGTAGATAATGTTTCTACTATACATTCTTCCAGAACTGTACATAAAATAATGACACTTACGGGGATGGATGGATAAATAATATTTAGAATCAACATTGGTAACTCTCAATAACAGTTATTATTCGCAGATAACACATATCCAGTAAAGTTGGAAAAAAAAACACCGATCCTGCCCTAATGATTATATTTGAACAACATTCTTTTAATGATTTATTTATACTAGTGATTAATAAAATTGTTGGAATACATATTAAAGCATGTATTATCACCTAAAGAATAAATATCAATCACATCTAATTAATAACCATTAGAGGTAAATATCTTCAAAACAAAAGACATACCTCGTAGGAGTTTTTTTTTTTTTTTCGAGATGTTCAATCCATACAATAATTTCAAATTATTTCTGCTATAATAAATTATTAAATATGTATTCCAACTACTCTATAAATGAAATTTATATAATATTTTCAACTAGGACGCGTAAGCCCCATGCACCACCTTACATATAGAGTCCCAGATTAATAGGATACTAAAAATATATCAAAAAGGAAGCGTCTTATTAAAAAAAAAAAAAAAAAAAAAAAAAAAAAAAAAAAAAAAAAAAAAAAAAAAAAAAATAGGAGAAGAAAATGCTGGACTGGTTGAGGTCTATGGAAAGACAATTTGTATTTTTTAAGAAATATACCATTCAAGGGCAGACATTCCCTCCAAATTTTGTGGTTCCCTTTTTGACCCATTACTTTTATTTTTTTGGTTAGGTCCTAAAACCAATGAAACGTTGTGAAGTCCGTTTTTCGTTACACTATTTAGTTATTCGATTTGTTGTTGATGTTGAGGACATAAAAGTTTAAAAAGATTAAAATGTACCCCAATCTTATACGGCCATAACTGCAATTTCTTAAAAACTGGGATTTTCTTAGTACTCGAGCAGCTCTGGAAAGTACTTCTCTTAAATCTTTAGCTAAAATACTTCCTTTTTTGTGATATTTCAAGTGTGGGTGTTTTATCTGGGATAACCTGTTGATCAAAAAGCGGAGTCTAACTCTAAAAATAAGAATTGTATTTGTTTCCTCAAAATCGAATGAATAGACATGGAATATTCACCAAGGTTTTTCGAAATTTCGGGTTTTTTTGCGATGGTAAGTAGGCACTTATTGTAAGACTACTTAGTAAGCCTTAGATTTGTTTTGAAACAACGAATAAATATTAATACCTCAGGATATACATGTAGGGAAAGAAGATTTTTACATAAATATTACAAGATGTATATTTAGTATATTTTATATTAGTATATATTAGTAGTAATAGTATTTTAGTTTATATTAGAATATTTTATACAGTATATTTTTAGAAGAGAAATTTTACAGTCGAAGGGCTTAGATTTTGAAGTAGGAAAACGTTCCATTTAATAGCTGATAATTTTTTAGGAGTGCTCGGTTTTGCAAAGGTGCAGCCACAGACATGGCGGAAAGAATTAATCTGGGCTCGTATGGAATTTTCAACAGACACATCTGATATATCAACTTATTTACTTTTGTTCGATTATGGTGCATGAAACAAGGTCTTAATATTTTATAATATCGGTTAACTCTAATATTTTTTAAATGACGGACTGATGAGTATTGTGCCTATTAAGGAAACCATACCTACCAACAACTCAATGAATTCCTTTCGTACATATCATAAAAAAATTCTAAGTATTTTTTTTCGCCATAAATCCAAGTTAATATTAACCTATATCCTTTTTTTTTTTTTTTTTTATGATTAACAAATGCTAAGAACACTCCATAAGATAAAGAAGTTACTACGTCAGCACTCTTTCGGTTTGTTTTTCTATTCTCTTTATTGGAAATAAATAAAGAAATGATGTCACTTACTATTAATTTCGATTTACGATAAAGCATATGATGGTTCTCAAACCATTTATCACAATGTCACAACCTTCTTGATTAGAAACGAACCGTAAAGACAAATGAAAAGATACCATATAAGAATGATGTTAGGCAAGATTATCATGGTCTTGCCGATTTCAGCTGTAATTAATATTGTAGAGTTCCAGGAACTCTAAAGGTGATTAATAATTTTAAAGACACTTAAAAAAAAATTAAAACTTTTCGAGCCGAAATAAAATTTTATGGACATTGACTTGGTTAATTGAGGCCTATGGAAAAAAGACCAGCTTATTTAGAACGACTGAGAAACCCCAAGGCGAAATAATTATTATTAAGGATTATATAATTATATTATTATAAACTTTCAAGTAAATTCTAAATAAGTAAAAAAATAAATTTATTTTAAGCAAAATCTATGCTCATCTCTCTGGTATTATTTTTTTTTCTAATGGGCCTCAATTTTTATATTTTTGCAACAAATATATTTTATAAATAAGAAGAATGGCTGTAAAATTATTGGATAAAAATGCATTTTAATTTCATCCACGTTGACTATGTAATTTATGTAAAGAAAGTATTTAAATTGATATAAATTCTATTATTGGCAATAGGTGGTTCTGATTTTTTCCATACTGGTAGAGGTTGAAGGGTGCTAAAATACCAAAATAGAATTTGATCGATCAAATGCGATCGATCGGCGATATATCGATTTTAAGATTTAAATCCCTATATTTGAACTTTCAATATATATTCGGCCTCGAATTAGACTAAATCATAAAACACACTTGTCGTTGAATTATCGGACAATATTTTTTTCCGTTCAAATTCCTAAAAAATAGGGTATTTTTAATTTAATTTTTTGGTTTTTTTCTTATTTAGAAAATAATTATTTTAAAATCTTTCAAATGGAGCAAGTGCCTGAAAATGATGTATATATAAGCGGAAAGCTCAATAGATAATGATACTGACACATTTCATTCTCCATGTATAACCCTGTACCTAATAAACTACTTTATTTAAATTTAAGTGAAGAAAGGATGCATATAAAAATTAATTTGAAATACTTTGAGCGATTTTATTTTTATTTTTTTGTTCTGATAAAGGGAACAATAAAGGAAACGATAAAGGGAGGGATTGTTATTTTTATTTTTTTGTACTGATAAAGGGAATCCCATGCTCCTTTATGAAAAAAGAATTCTTCGATTATCGTCATTTAGTCAGGAGTAAGAGATTTTTGGCCGCTAAATGACAAAATTTTCCCACTGTGCAACGTCTACTTCATACGATCGTTAAAACCGTTTACAAATCATCAGTATCGCGGTCTATAAGAGATGTTGTACAGAGGTAAATCGGAAAATAGTATAAGAAAAATAAAGCCCAGAAATACGATTTTCAGTTACACCTTGCATTGGATGGGTATTATTTATAATAAACACAAATGCGTATGCTGTATAAATGAGCAAATATACAAACTGATGCAATTTTATTAGGTAATATTTTACAATTTATAAAAATTTGTTTTTACATTGTAATATTTTTATCTTCAGAATTATATGTATACTTTTTGACTATTAAAAGTTTTCAACTAATCTAAAGGCCTATATCTAAGTCTTGATAACGTATTCATTTTCCAATAATTAATTTATTTGACTTAAACAGGAAGTTATTTTAATATAGCAAACGTAAATCAACTTTGTATCAACTTTGGTATTATATTTATTACTATTATTTTATTATTTTAAATATTATTAATGTTTCTAATAATTTATTCTGTTGTATCTTATACTATTCGTTTAATAACATTCCATACTTCATTGTAGGGTTCAAGTATTAGCTTTATATTAAACATTAGTATTTTAATTTTATTAGTACTTAACTTTTAAAGCTTACCTAATCATTGTTTGTATAGAGCCAATGTCCACCTATTAGTTTTTCCTAACTTTTAACCATTAAATATCTTTCTGTTTTATAAGAGCTTTCGAAATTCTGCTTATTCTAATCTGAAGGTATTGTAATTTTTGTTTTGTTTTCTTATATCATCTTCTTAATTCGTCTTAAAATATTAAATTATACATCTTTCTTTCTTATGTACATTTGTGCGTATATTATGCCTAATCGCATAGAACACGCATATTTTTCAAATAAACTCCTCTTGCATAAACTCCATAAGCATAACCAGCGATTACTTAGACAAAGGGTCCGTTCTCAAACTGATAGTGGATTTTAAAAATTGAAAAGGGGTTGTCTCCGGATATTGATTGAGTGCCGTCTGTAAGGTAGGAAGCCCGATGATTTGCACGCAATAGTTCTGTATCGATTGCAAATCTGGGAAAACCAGGGCATTATAGGTCATCAACGACCTGTTACAACGGTGAGTATAATTATAATTTGAGCTACCTTTTCATAAACTTCAATATATCAATACATCTTCAGATATTCCAACTTTAGCAGAATCGTCGATATATTACTTTAATTAGATGGTTAGAATAGGTTGGTTACACCTCTAGAGTAACCCCCCGTATGCCACACATGGCCAGGTAGGGGTACCGAACAAAAAAAAAAAAAAAAAAAAAAAAAAAAAAAAAAAAAAAAAAAAAAAAAAAAAAATAATTACTTTAATTATGTTTGAAAATAAATTTTAAAATATTTAAATATGATTGTAAAATACCAATCAGCTGACTTCACAACACCTGGTCCAACTCGCTCCTAATAAGAAGGTACAAAATGTCACAGAGGTTTCGAGAACCCCGTCGTAACAAAAGCTAATTTCCTACCCAGAGAAATAAAATGCGGTCCCAGTTCCGGATAGGCGGGGCGGGAATAAAAATAAAATGTAGGTAATTTAAAACAGTGAGGGATGACGTTCATTAATTTGCCGTTAACAGCTAAGTCCCCGGGTCGTTAACAAGTTTCTCATTAGCAGTAAAGGCTTCGGCTCAAACTGCCAAATACAAATTACATCCTAACAAAGATCGCGCTTTTAAATGTTCTCGAAAATTTTTGCGCTATCCTGAACAACCTTATATAAGGTTTTTGAACTAGAAAAATAAAATATAGCTAGGAGAGTTACGGAAGAGCAAGTAGTGAACGAAGCTTTTACTCATTTTTTGAACGAAAAAAAATTTGTGGTACGAAGTTATGCTTTAGGCGGCCTTCACATAACAATGAATGTCCCTAAAGGAGCCCACGTGCAAAGCCAAAAATTAGATGGATAAATAAAATTAACAAAGTGCAAGTAAACATCAAACTAGAAAACAGCTAGAGAAGGGGTCTCCTTATCCCTAGTAAAAGAAGTGGCTAAATATAAAATATGAAAGGATTTAATCATGAAATAAAAGAGAAAACAAATATGATTTTCCAGGACCGAAATTTCAAATTCAGTTAATATTTGTAGTAATATAGATGTATGAGATAATAATATTTAGTTTATATAGTGGTATAAACTAAATATTTATATACGTTTCTTAAACGAAATATGGAGGTAGCAAAAAAATAATCATTTTTATTTTTAGATTGTTCAACGAAAACTATTTGTTTCCATGGCAACTTGTAGAAATACAATAAAATTAAGGATTATAAAAAAAATTGTCAATATTTTTTAAACTATTTAATTGGGAGATAAAATATTCGACCACGGCCGGGACCCAGATCCTCTGCATCTTACTAATACATCCATGCAGTTTAAAAATTATAAATTATATCAATTAATAATAATCAATGATTAGATTTCAACATACAAAAAATCTTCTCAATTTCGTTTTAGAGTGGAAAACAATGAAAACTATTTAGAGAGAAGTTGAGAGGATTGCGAAGTGCATGCTGCTCAAACGATCGGAAAATAACAAATCCTAAAATTTAATGAATAAAAGTTACTATAATAACTATTTTGTTAACTATTGACTTAATCAAAGAAATATTAAATCTCCCTAACTGAGAATAACGCAATATCGCCGTCGTTTTCTGAAAAATAATCAAAAAATCAAAACTTGAAAGCTTAAGCACTCGACATCACAAAATGGTGTCTTCTTTTAGTTAAAGATATGAGGATGATATGTGAAAGCCGTGTAATGCCTGCAGCGCACCAGATTTTTAAAATATTGTCCTGAACTTTGCCATAATCTCTACAATAATGTTGAATGTTTAATTACATTGCATCGCTTGAGTAGAGATTTTAAAAAAATAGAAAAGATTATTCCGCAAAATGGAAATTTCATGTTTGAGGATGAACTCTTATGAAAATAAATGATCTGCTTATTTTGGAAGAATTGGTTTTTATGTTTCAAAGCTATATTCATATCAATTTAAATAAACAATAAATTTCAGATAAGAGTAAAACCGCGTAAAAGATAACTGAAAAGAAAGGAAGAAAACTTGCTGAGCTGAAAGTAGAAATTTTTTCAACCTAAAATACTCATTTTTTTAAAGTTAATTACATTAATTAATTACAAAAATAGATTACATTAAAAAATAAAATTATTAACTCTATGAAGAGGGGTCGTGCGTTACTGAACCTTCAATGGGATGTTGTAGGAGAATTTATCTGTGAAGCATAAAAATTATATACTATACTATAATATTTAACATTTAAAAGATTTAAGAGAAGTTTCTATGCAATATTTTGGGACAATTTTTAATGTATTGAGTAATCTTACAATTTAACCTACACTTGCACTACAATTATTTCTAAACAAGCCCCATTCATTTCGACGAACATGTATTATCAATTTAAAAAACCGGTAAGCGAATTGAAATAATATGTTAGCATTAAGCTGATCGCAGAATTCGACAGCCAACGGCCTATACTTATCAATCAAAAAAAGCAATTGTGTTGTTTTTGCTCAATCGATAATGATCAGCAAAAGAGCGAGTGACGAAATTGTATATGATGATGTCACATTGCGAAAATAATACTGAGGTATAATTTGGCAATTTTTGGATTAGATGTTAGGCCAATTTCAATTGGATTGTTCAATATCTATAATATATGTAATTTTTAAAATCGTTGATAATTATTCAATTGAATATTTCATTATCAAGCCGACTGTTAATATCAATCAGTAACTCTGGTCGTAGCTAGAATGATTATATTGTCATTATTATACCTCCACTCGACATTTCTTTTTAATTTTAAATATTAGCATTATGTTTTTATGAGTTACTATTTCAAACATTCATCGAAGTAAAAGTTACTAGGACCTTCAAATATTTTTTATTCAACGTTAACAGGGATATTTACAACAAATTATTAATTTTACTAAATTTTCTTACAAAAAGTGATAGTAATGTATTACAGAAAGAAAACGAAATGTGAATCCCGAAGCATCATAATAGACCTATAGTAACATTATATTCCTAGCAATTATAAAATATATCTAGGCTTGAATTTAAAGAAATTCTAAACATAATCATCATATGATATTCAAAAAATCTGGTGCGATGCGCGCAACACACAACTTTCACTTACCAACTTACATTAGAAATTGACATGTTTTTTTAACTGCCATTTCTATAAATAATAAATAATAAAAATGACTTGATTTTGATTAAAACTGATTAATTTAATCAAAATCATTAAAGCCGTTTTTGAGATATTCCAAAAAATGTAAAAATTGGACAAAAAGTTATTAAGTAAAGTACCCCCTCAAACTAATCAATTTTGATGAAATTTTGACTGTCATATCGCAGGCACATACATGCATCAAATATCAAGTTTAATCAAAATCGTTAGAGCGGTTTTTGAGAAAATCGAAAAAAACATAAGAATTAGATAAAATTCTTTAAGTAAAGTACCCCCTCCGTTTCACTATTTTGATGAAATTTCGGCTGTAGCATCGCGGGCATATACATACATCAAATACCCAGTTTGATCAAAATCGTGAAAGCCGTTTTTGAGTAAATAAAAAAAAAACACGTGAACATAAGACAAAATTTATTAAGTAAAGTACCCCCTCAAATTAATCAATTTTGATGAAATTTTGACTGTCATATCGCAGGCGCATACATGCATCAAATATCAAGTTTAATCAAAATCGTTAGAGCGGTTTTTGAGAAAATCGAAAAAAACATAAGAATTATATAAAATTCTTTAAGTAAAGTACCCCCTCCGATTCACCAATTTTGATGAAATTTTTGCTGTCACATCGCGGGTATATCCATACACCAAATACCCAATTTCAGGTTCGTACGGTTTATAGTTTTTGAGTTAGTCTGTTCACATACACAAACACAGACACAGACACACACACACACACACACACACACACACACACACACACACACACACACACACGCACACACACACACAGACCATTTCGCGGGACTTGGTGAATTGGACTCAGGGGACCCCAAAACGTGTATTTCCGTTGAAAACCGGAAGTCGAAATTTTTCACGATCGCAATACTTTCCTTACTATATATTTCATATATAAGTAAGTGAAAGTAAAAATTATTTCGAGTGGCGAAAAGTTACTATATTCAAGTTCAGAATAGAATTATAACAAACGTGTATTGGACATAAACAAAATTCACAATCTGCTTCGATTCAGCCAATGGTTTGATCTTAAGTGCACGTCTAATAAAAAACTGGGTACCGGTCAGGACTTCATCATTTTTGGAATAAGTCTAGTGATTATTTGTGGATGTTGATCACAACCTGTTTATATAAATATTTAAAAAAAAAATTAATTTCTATCAAATGTTATTTACAGGTTAATTAAAAAAAAACAATTTAAATTTAATTTTATAAATTTTTATACTTCAAAACGGTGCGAAGTTTGTATATGATGTTCTTTTCTTAATGCGATTTTAAAATAATAACCATGTGCATAAAAAAATGTTTTTAATATATTATCATTATTAATAATATTGTGGCGTTAAACAAAAACATATGGTTTAAAAGTCACAGACCTTTCGTGGGAACGAATTAACAGTTGGAACAAACTGTCATAGCAAGTGTTTGTGACTACGAAGTTCGAGTACTATCCACGCCGTTCCAATGAGGTTCTAGACCATTCTCCTTACGACTATATTTAAGGAGCGAGTGACTGGACAGTTAGACTTAGTCTTTGTTAAAGAGAAGCCATATGGCTATCTTTGTGTTAATTGGAAAACCTTATTTTTCTTTGAATAAAAATTGTTAACCCACATAAGTTTACAATATAATCCATTCAAATATATATTTATATATTTTTATATAAGACAGGTAACCTAGATGCAGGTATAAATAGCTCTTTGAAGTTGAAAATGCAAAATATGATTAGGCTCTGAAAGCATCATTATAAGTTTTCCTTTGACGGAAGTCCAGCAGAGGAGAGATACATTAAAGCCAACATTATAAAGCAATATTTGAGAAATTGAGACGCTGTTGACACGGAGGAATCTATAAATATAAAACTAATATCTTTGTTTATTTCCTGGGATTGCCTTATACGTATGTGTATATATTTAAATATTTTCTTTTATTTATTTCTTAATATTAATATTTTTTTTATTGTATCGAAAATTGAAATGGTTAAAGCAATTAAGATCTTCGATCTGACTAGTAAATTTACTATTTTTTTTATTCAACCGATTTTCCAGAATTTTAAGAGAGAATATATATCTATATTAATGTTTGATTCTTGATAATATCCCATTTTTCACTCAGTAAAAGTGCCATCGAACATAAAAAGATAATAACCAACGCTAAAATGCAACCACGATTAAAGGAGAAGAAATACTAAAAAAATAAAAAGCAGAACAACATAACAAAATAAGAAATTAGTTTATCATACACAAAACTAATTATATAGATATAATTCTTCGATTAATAATTCATCGTAACATGATCTTTACCCTCACTACGGTGAAAAAAATTGGGAAGTATACTTGATCACAAAATTACATTAGATCAAAATATCTAAAATTTAATAATCTATTGCATAGGTTTTACCAATTTTTCAAATAATAATTTTTATACCGGTAGTCACAATAGAAGAGATGATGTTGCACTGCTTTAAAATGTCCTCGATATGACGTTCTTGACTAAAAAATAATTCATTAATTCAAAAAGTTGTCAAGCTTATATAAAAAAAATCTGGTGCGTGCGCGCAACACACAACTTTCACTTACCAACTTACTTAGATTAGAAATTAATGTGTTTTGTTAATTTCCACTTCTCAAATGAACAGAACGGCTTTAATTATGAACAATGGTCTGTCCTTAAAGGCGTACTCCGCATGCGTGGGCTCAACGAGTTTAATGAGTTGACGGAATATTTTTCTTTTTTTTCCTCTCTTTAAGTTTTCTTTTTTTTTATCATATCTCATATTTAGCCATTTCTTATTTTTAGGCGCAACGAGAGACAGTTAATTTCTCCATATAAACAAAAACAGAGGTACTTTATAGGAAACAAAAAAACAAAAAAGGCCCCACCCCCCCAAAAAAGGCCTCTCAGGACATTTTAATAATGATAAAGCTTACCTGATATTAAAGGACACCTAATTTTCATTAAACAAGACGAATTTGATAAAAATCGTTAAAACCGTTTTTGAGATCATCGAAAAAAGGTAAAAATTGGAAAAATATTATGAAATAAAGTCCCCCTTCCGGTTGATCAATTTTGATGAAATGTTGGCTATCACACCTTTAGCATTTACATACCTCAAATACCCAGTTTGATCAAAATCTTGAAATCCGTTTTTGAGTAAATAAAAAGTACTCGTTAAAATGATACAATATTAAAGTCCCCCCTCCGGTTGATCAATTTTGATGAAATTTTTATTCATATCTCGGGCGTATAAATAGATTAAATACTCAGTTTAATCAAAATCGTTAGAGCCGTTGTTTGATAAATAAAAAAAAAAACTTAAAAAGTTATTAAATAAAGTACCCCCTCCCTTTAAGCTATTTTGATGAAATTTTTGCTGTCACATCGCGGGCATATACTTACACAAAATACCCAATTTCAGGTTCGCACGGTTTATAGTTTTTGAGCTAGTCTGTTCACACACACACACACACAGAACATTTCGCGGGACTTGGTTAATTGGACTCAGAGGACTCCAAACGTTTATTTCCGTTGAAAACCGGAAGTCGAAATTTTTCACGATCGCAATACTTCCACTTACTATATATTTCATATAGGTAAGTGAAAGTAAAAAAATATCTCATCCAATATCGTGGATAAGACTAAAAATGTAAAATGATGGGCAGTTTATATTTATTTAAACAAATTTCAAATAAACTTTGACCTGAAGTCTATGTTAATTTAAGTTGGGGCAGGAATTTAATAAGCATTCAATATTCCTCGAAGGATAAAATCTCTCGAGAAACGACTCACAGTTTATTCACTTAGCGAACTAACCCACAATGTTAGAGGATGACACACTAAAAAATTTCTCTCACCTTCATGTTAATTTTATGAGAGAGGAGGGATCATAAAAGTGGCTGAATCCGTCATAAAAATCTGATTACGAATTAATACTTTATTTTCCAACTTTCTACGCAACATGAGAAGAGAGAGTTACAATGATATTTTGCATCGTTACAAGGATATGATCCCAAGAGACTTCGATGAAACTTTTTAGTTAAAGCAACATATTAAAATATTGTAATATAACAAATCTTAGGGACAGAGCACGAGTTGAAAAACAGATATAAATACCTTGTTCTCTCTCTTCATAGTTTTATCAAAACCTGCCAGCAAATAGTGACAATCATCGAATGTGACGGCAGACATAAATAAATATAATAGGCATTATATTATGTGGGAGGAGAATGCCAAACCCAAGGAAAGTACCTCTTCCCGGACACTAATTCAGGAGAGGAGGTCTCTCACCCAGCTTCTTCTTAACGGGCATGTGAGCTGTGGGTGCCAAATTATCCGTTGGAAAGTCCTAGCAATTTAGCATGAAAGCTCGAATAAAGAGTTTGAATGAGTTTTTGAATAGCTGGTTGTTGTAAGTTTGTAGGTAGTATTTTGTTACTTACGTCCAGGGAAAGTCTGTTTTTAGTCTTAAAATTGTGGATAATTAAGCAGAAAATCAAAGAATGTACGAATGGGTGTAGTATAAATTACTCAAATGACTATATTTTCATGCGAAACACATTATTTATACAAAATATCAATATACAGTTTATGATCGCCATCAACCAAAATCACTCAGTATTCAAAGTTTATATGACCTTGAATTGAATTGATATATCTTAAAAAGTCCAAAGTAGTTTTGAAGTGCAAACCAACACCCATCAAATCACACAAGTTTTCCACAACATATTAAAAATTTGACGATATTTTACTCCGCAGTAAAACGCCGACAATTCTTATTGAATTATTTAAGCAGTCTATTTGAATTCGGTTTACATCAATATGAACTACCCATCTGAATAATGTTAATTTTTTTTATTACCTACTGGATGATGGAATATGATAATTTTAAAGTTTAAAAACTGAGATATAAAACATTGAATACTGAATGTTTTCGGTTTAGGGAGGACAGAAAGTTATACAAAGAACTGTATTTGAATATTAAGCTTATTACCGATATTGATTCTTGTATTGATAATATCTTAAAAACCGAATTTGAATTTATCATCACCAACAAACCATAGATATCCCTCATTTAAGGATTTATTGAAAAGAAATTAATACATTTTATTACAATTATGTACAGTCAGAGTTTTACTAAATTCTTATATCGTTTATGGTAAAATAGTAGTTTAAAGAAAACAAGGATGAAGACAAAATATAAAAAAACATTGAATGGGCTCAGTGATTTGTAAAACGTTTATTATTCACCTTCCACTCACAAAGATTAAAAAAAAAAATTATCGTTAGGGGAGGGGGGATAACGTGCCTACTGATATGCGTTGTTTGACAACAAAATCCACTAAAATATAAAATAAAAAGTATTAGAAAACAAATATGCTTTAAACCGACATGAATGATTATTACGAAGAAGAAAAAGAAAAAAAAACAATAATACATGTCATCTTGACTAAAGAAAGAACATGCTATCCAGAGACATGAGTGGAATGCGATTGGTCGAAGGATAAATTAATAGAACCAATTGGAGGCCTGATAAGAAGAGACATAGAGGCATGCCGGGCGACCATATGGGCACCGTAAGGCCTGTCAGATAAAAGTTTTAATGGTAGTCCCTACTTTGTTGTTCAGGAAGTACTCCCTATCGTTGTTATTTATTTATATTATATTAAAATAATCATACTACCAATAGTTATAATAAAATATTTTATTTTATAATCAATATAATAATTCCTAATTAGTTGATTATAACTATAAATTAAATCAAAGAGTGATAGACCCTAAATTTATTTTATGATTTTTAAAGTTTTAAACAATGCAGAAATATAGAATAAGCCACACAGACCCTGACAGCATTTTATTTACTTAATTACGTAACTACTATTATGGATTAGTATTTTTCTTTAAGAGAAGTGACGAAAGAAAAAATAACGTATTCATTAATCTCTCTCTTTTTTTTTTTTCTTTCTGTAGATTATTTAAATAGATTCGATAAATTTCAGATGGTACTTCCAATTTCACATACTTCACATAGGTACTTCTAAGCGAGCTCATGTACAAATTATATGGGATCGGGCGAATCAAACATAAAACTTCGTGAAGATATAATAAATAATTAATTGATAGATATACTTCATCTTAAAATTAAAAAAATGCAAATAACTTAAAGATGTAAAATTTTAATTAGAGTTTCATTACTAATTAGTAATAGAGTTTTATTACTAAACTATAAAGGTGCGTTTATTATTCAATTTTTACTTTAATTTTTGTTTTCTTCATGTAATTTATAAATAAATTCGTCATATAAATAAATAATTATAGTTGTTTTAATATTAACAGGTGATAAGATGTGAATATCTATAAATATAAAAATGTTGTTTTTTTGTTAATTGAATATACAAATATATTTCCGAAAGATTGAGTGTGATATGTCAATTATTAGAATACCGATGATATTCTTAAAAATAGAAAGAAAAAAATAAATTTGTATTTACCGAAGTAATTCTTAAAAAAAAAAGTAAAATGCATAACAAATGTCTAGGATTTATTTTCTCTTAAATTACTATTATTGCACAGTTCCAATCAAAATGATACCGTAACGTAATATCTATCATCCCAGTGAATAAATGATTAAGTAAAGTTCCTTACTTTTTAGAGCACGACTGCTTTAAGATTGAAAAGAATCGATATAACAAGGTTTTCATTATCAAGATGTTGGTAAAAAATAACAATAATAATAAACAAAATAGTGGCAACTAATTAAGGACATCGAACCAACTAAATAGGTTTTATCAGCAATGAGATAATAGAGACGATTAATTGTTCACAGATCGATTACGACAGATTTGACACAAACTATAATAACTATATCTTAAATGAACGCCTGACTTATCCACTATTGAAAAAAAAAAAAAAAAAAAAAAAAAAAAAAAAAAAAAAAACCGTCTTCATGCTTTTATTCATTTTATTATTCATGCTGGAATTTTAGTCACAGCCCATAAATATTACTTAACCATTTATTTTATAAAATTCCAGATATGTTTGAGTAGTTGACAATGTTAAGGTTCGAAGTTATATAAAATTTATAGGGAATTACATTTTTAAAAATACAAGTAGCCACATTAAATTAAACATTTCATCTAAACATTTAGATGAAACGTCGTATGTTTAAATTGTAAAAAAATATTTTTCAAAAGAAAGAATTAAATTTTCATGGCTACAATATTTTAAACTGTAAACAGGTAGCAAACAGTATTGCTAATATATTTATGAAGCTTTCCTTGCTTAAAATTTATATTTCAGTTATCTTAATTTCAATTATATATTAGGAGCAGAACTTTGGGTTTCCGCTAAACAGGTACACTTGAACTAAATTCAAACCGCAGTGTCAAAAAGTCTTAGAAAAATTGTAAACGCTCCTTGGTATATTTCTAACAACACAATACACAAAGACATTGACATTCTGACAGTAATGTCATACAGTCATGACAAATACACCATATTTCACTGTTCAACTCATAACCATCCAAACCCACTTGTTTCTTCTCTTTCCTCCTCCCAGTTTCCTGTCCAACACGGCAATTAAATCAAACAAATCGCAGATAAACTTTGCATTCTCCTCAAATTAGCTAGATGCGCTTCAGCGCAGGCGCAAATTACGTAAAATATAAGTAAATAAATAAAAAGTTATATACTAAAATTTTGAATTGTCTCACTGTTTTTGCTGACCGGCGATATCTGTGTACAATATATTTTTTTTTTTTAATCTTACTGCTAATGGGAGGAGAAAAATACTGAAATAAAAAACAAATGGAATCTTCTTGTTCCTTAAGATATTTTATTTAACCCACCCAGAAGATATAATTGATACAGAAGGAAATACGTTGAAGAGAAATAATCGACGCCTAGCATTAAAAATGACGCGGGTTGGGAGACTGGTGTGGAGCGATAAATTTGACGGAGGAGGGTTTTGAATAATGGACGGAAGGGGTCACCACTGGTGTTTGCATCATCAGCCCTGTCACTGAATTAGGCGTCTCTGAACGGCTATTTCCACTAAATAAAGCATCCGAAAAAGATATTAAGAATAACAAATAAAATGAAACTATATTAAATATATATTTTAAGAAATAATAACAACAGGATAAGAGTTTTTGAAACAACCGCCCTTTGCAGACTTTTCTATTATTATTTTAATATATGAGGTCTCGTTAGCATCTTCTTTTTTAGACCCCTCGAAAGTTATTCTCGAATATTTCGGATTAAAAGCTTATGAACTAGAGTGTATAGATGACCAAGAACAAGACGGTCTCGATAAATCAATGCCTCTGGTAGTCCAAAAAAGAAAGAGAAAATGGTAAAAGAGACTGAAAAGAGACTAGAAAGATAGGGGGAACTTAGCCAAGGGTCCTAATAAGTTTCTGGTCTTCTCGCCTCAACTGAACCTTAGCATGTGTTTGTTGGGCAGTGAGCATCTCTAAAAGATGAGCTACAGAATGAAATATGTTCAGCTAACTTTGAAACACAAACGCTAAAAAATAAAAAATAAAATAACTAAAAACTAAAAAAATATGAACTCTTAAAGAAATCACTGGATCACTGGATGACCTTTCCCTTCCAGTTTATTAAAATTTCTATAATCGGGGTTCGAATATTGTTACTTAGATTAAACCCAAGTCTAAATTCTGTTTTTTTGTTTGTTTAACATCTCTTTATGCCACGAAGGCTAATCAGACGATGCTACAGTGGGAGTCCTAAATTTTGTTTTAGGAAAATTTGGTTTAAAAAAACCCAAGGATTTTTTACTCCCATTAAAAAATCCTAGGGCCACCTCGGGACGCGAACCCGCGACCTTTAGTAAGTTTCTCTAAATTCTGGTTTTATACCAGAGAGATAACTTCGAATTTCGTTTGCTTTTTCAACGACATGATTAAGAATAAAATATTTTAAAACCTCCTGGCTTGGCACGTGCCCTTCCAAATTTCGGTAAGATACTTTGGGTTAGGCACCCTTTGTGTACAATCTACACAGTAGAAATAATTCAAGTTATTGGTATTGAATTGTATACAGGTACTTAACCTCTATCTCTTTCACTCCCTCTTTGAGTATAACCACCAGACGACCAACGCGGCGACTAGTTTCATCATATTTCTCAAGTCGTATTAGATGACTTTCCGTCTTATGACATGGGATACCCTTCACTCTTGCCTTGGCAGTGAGGCTAGGAACAAAACCGTTATTTTACTATCACTCGTAGTCACGTTGAGGACATGTGAATCGAGTTGTAGATGCATCGGTACCATTATAATTTTAGCTATGGAAACTAAATATCGCTTTCTCTTCGTAAAAACAAATATGGTTTATATTGTTATATTGTTAAAGAATTAAAAACTATTTTTTTTTAACCCATCAAATCAAATTCAAATTATTTAAAAATATAATTATTTAATAAATAGTAAGAATTCTTCTCTGTTATAAAGGGCCGAGAAGAATCCAAGAAAAATTGGATAACACCCAAAGCTCTAAATCGAAGATCACAAAATTCTGTGAATCAGCCGTTAAAAATTTTTTTTTTCTTTTGTCGCAATAGGCCTAGAGACCTTTGGCCGCGCAGTGTGGTCTTCTTACAGACATTTGCGTTGCTTGCGGGAGCACAGACCTCCTAGAGGGGGTAGCCTAAACCTCACGTCGCTGTAAGCCATGGTCACCATGGTGCAGCATCAGACTGCCCATAGCTCCATAACCAATCCGATTGGGGCCAATTTGGCAGTGTCCTTCCCACCGATGGCGTCAGCTCTCTCGGGTCCAAGGACAGTGGCGAATTGGTCTAGGTCCAAGGATTATGGAAGCTCAGAGTCACCCCGGTCGGTGTGACGGGCCTCACATACCCGGAGGTGGAGGTAGACTTGGACTGCGTGGCGTTCATTGACGGGTGGTCACCCATCCAAGTACTAAACACGCTGGAAGTTGCTTAACTTTGATTATCTATTGTATATATATGTTATATAAATATAGTACAGGAGGGTTCCGATTAACCGAGTGGATGGGGACCAAGGTTACCTCGGTTAATCGAAACAATCGGTTAATCGGAACCATACCAATACCAACGGAAAACGTAAGTTATTTTTAAATAAAAACTACATCAAACGCGTCAAAAAATACGCGTTGCCCATGGCAACGTCTGTTGGGAAACATGAAGATAGCAAGTTCAAAACCCGGAGCCAGGGGAAAATTTAATTAATCTCGGCATCAATCCCCCACCCTCTCCCCTGGCCCGGGAAACCCCGTATAGCCTACAAGGCGAGGAAGGGGAGAAACCAAAAAAAAAAAACTACATATATGCTCAAAAACCTAATAATAACAGAAATTATGAAACTATTTTTTTAAAAAGAAATCTTTTATTGTAGTTTGTTTAAATGAACTCATATACATACACATACCCCACCCCTTCAGACTTGGCACCTCGGTTAGTCGGGACCTCGGTTGACCGGACCTCGGTTAATCGGAACCCTACTGTAATTAAGCATACCGCTTAGTTACAGTTATAATTATAATTATAATTGTGTGAAATAACGAAGAGAGCTGAGTCACTATGGCCAAGGGAAACTGGACTCCGCGTATTCGCGAAGAGTGAGTTCCCTGAGTTGATTGAAGAACGGAAATACGCGTAATACGAAGTATTTATGTACGGGTGAAAAGGTTATGTCGTATCTGAAGCCTATCAAGGGGAAGAAGAATAACCAAAGGGACAATGGGAAGAAGGAAAATAATTCAAAATGCTGTAGTAGCGGCTAGGTAGGGAGATCATAAAAAATATATATAAATTGTGTGATTAATACGACTTTGTTATATATAGAGAGAGAGACTAGCTGACCCGTGCTAAGCATTCCCACTCTAACCTACTTAAATCCTACTTCATTAAAGCACAAACCGTATATTTAGTTTCGTTTCTTTTATCGGGGGCGGAGGGGTGGAAAACAAAAGGAGGAGCCATGAGCAACCTGTAATAAAGAGAAGAGGTGAGGTTAGAAGGGGGAATACTTAAATACACATATCGGATTCGCGGAATGCGCGCTGATTCTGTTGACTGAAATCGCATATTTTTGCTTGTAACTCGCAAACGGCAGTGACAATCTGAAAAGTGTATGCAACCAAAAATGTCCGTCTCGACAAACTGAAAAATATGACACCATCGAAAAAGCCCTGCGGCCCTTTTGAAATGTTGGTTGAGAATTGCAGTTTTTCGCTTACAACTCGAAAAAGAAGGGGTGACCGAAAATGTTCTTGAAAACCTGAAAAGATTGACATCATTTAGACACCTAAACGACCATTTTCTCGCAAAAACCGCTGTTTCGCGCTTATAACTCGCAATCAAAGGCGAAATGAGTGATTTGTATATTTTTTCGGTGGAGCGGTTAAGGAAAGCTTTAAAATGTTGTCTCATTCATGAAATTTGATGAAATATTAAAAAAAGTTATAGCGTACCGACAAAAAAAAAAGGAATAATATATATGATTTAAATTTTAATTCAACTATATTGCTCAAAACATAAATTAAGAAAATTCAATCGTAAAGATAAAATAGGTGAAATGGTTGACCTGATTAAAACAATAACATCCGTTGTCTTATTGTCCTTTGTCCAATCGCGACAAAACAATGCCTTCAACACAAATTATTATTACTTTCCAAATGCTCTTTCATTTTAATCAATTCAGATTTAAATTTTAAGAAAGTTTATGGTTCAAGACTGAAATAGCCCCACCCCTCAAATCAGAATTAAGTGCTATAGGGTCTATACCCTTACACTATATTTCAATAATCAAAAGTCAAAAACGAATTGCAACATAATAAGTGGACCTTGAGAAAAAAAGGGTCTAAGCAACATTTTGAGTAATTCATGGTTAAAGTTCAATAATAATTATGAAAAAAATAAATATGTTTTGGATTTGAAAATTATTAATTGTATTAATTATTCTAAAATGTCAATCAGATCTTTGACTTTTAATCTTAGTAATAAATATTTATTATTTTTAATTTTAGGCATTTTATAATCTGTATAATCTGATATATATAGATACAAAACAAACTGGTGTTGGTTACATCATCTTTATATAAAGAACGGCCAGACCTATTCTTAAGATTTTTGATTTGTTGGATTTGAAGAGCAGAATAATTATTAAATTATCGAAAAAATTGCAGGGAAGAGCATATTTATTAAATACTTTTTAATCCAATGTCGACATTTAGTTGATATTTCTACGAGAAGCAACAACAATCACTAACAATAATTTACAAAAGAAAAATTAACTCTTTAATAATTGCTTACTGTTTTATTGATTTAACTGAACAAGTATCGTTCTAAAATTCAATAATCTTCTTACCTTATAATGATTCCTTAGGAAAGAAACTCACCTGAAAAAATAAAATGAAATTAGCGTCACTTATAAATAATAAATGTGAAATGTGCCTCTGATCCATTATATATAGTAAATATAACTATATTTCTTATTTTTGTCTTACACATTGAAGCATTCCTAACAGATCCTTATAATATCGTTGCTAACATAGCTAAAAATGAAATTTATTTCTTAAGTATTCAATGAGAATTCCTATTCCTCCTACTAATCTCATACTCTTATCTGCTTTTCTTATCTACTCTAGCTCACCCAGACCCTATAAGTAGGGAATCTAGATTAATTGAAGGGTAAACTTGACGGTTGAGAGTGATGGAACCAACTTTTAAAAATTATAATTCACCATTTAAGATATATTGCAAATTAATTTATTTATAATATGTTTTAAAATAATTTCAAAATAAATATAATATATTACAAGCCAGAGCATTGTTTTCAAAATTCTCTTCAATCAGGCGCTCAAGTTATACCATACCCCATAACAAACATCCGTCAACTGTGTAACATCAATCGAATAAAAAAAAAAAGTAAACAAAACATTTACCAATTAAATAAGTTTCTAAATTCACTATTTTTTCTTATGCAAGAACTCAATCATTATTTCTAAATTATATTAAAAAGTTCTTCGAAGACAGAATAATTATTATTTAATAATAAGTATCGCTTTAATAATTTTCAAAAAACAAAAATAAATAAATAAAAATATCTTTGTCTTTCTTTTTATAATCAAGTAGTTGGTATTTTGTAGTGAATTTTATCGAAAGAATGATTTAATTTATTTATTGTAAGGTGTACTAGTATAAAATATATAGTAAAATATTCTCGTTTACCTATAACTAAAATACGGGATTAAGAATAATATGAATGTAACAGCAATATTCAAAGTTCTAGATTTAGGATATTTGTACTACTTAGGGCATCAATGATTATTTTTATTTCCAATGTTACATTAAAGCAAAGAAATAGATATATTTTTTTTAATATAATATATAATGTAGTTCTTAGAGAGCTCAAGGCCCTTGAGAATAATTCGGAGAAATAATTATTATTTATTTTATTATATTTTCATGGTAAATTGCACAGGACTTAATGGGTACTTGTGCTTGTGGTACGCCCGTAGCTGAAGAAAAAAGAAGGAAAGAGAGGATTTAACAAAAATACATAAAAAATCTGTCAAGAGAGAAAGATGGAAGAATTATGGAGTAAATAAAAAGAACGTGCGGTATAAAAAAAATTAAATAATAAAAAAGCAGTTTACAAAAACATATGTATCCTATATATTCACGAAATACTTATTTATGATCGATAAAGAAACATTTATAAATTGACCTAATGAATAGTTTTTCATTTAAATGATTTTTACTTGTATTGGTTTTTGTACTATTTTTCGTTTTCTTATTTTTTTCCCTAATAACTAATCGATTATTTCATATTTAAAGGTTTATGCATTATACATCGACAAAGGGGTTATCGATTGCTTTTAAGCACTAAATAAATAATTATATTTGTTTTACTGATTACGCATAAACAACCGATATAAAATTAATTTGATTGTATCAGATATCATGAAATAAACCTCCATGCATGAGATCCGATGTGCCGCTATCCCCGAATAAGGTTTCCCACCACGTGGTCTCCGAGGCTCACAAAGCGAATATTAATTGAGAGAGAACCGTTTTTCTCTCAAGCCAATTACAATTGCAAAATGGAGAGTCGACAGACTTCGTGGAAGACTTCTCTCAACGGGGCTCTAATATCTGTTAATTATGACAAGGGGACTTATTAATGAGAAACCTTGCCATTCCAGATTAAATTAATTTTTATTCCATCTCAAAGATCTCAAAGTTATTTGTATATTTTCCTTAAAGAAGGTTCAAAAAACTTCATCTCCTAACCATAACATTCATTTATGTGTAGACGGTTCGAATTTCTATGGATGCAATGTTTGTTTGTTTGTTTGTTAAACGTCACTTTATGCCACTAAGGGTAATCAAACGATGCTACAGTAAGAGTCCTAAATTTTGCTAAAGTTTGTTTGCATGATTTTAGCAGTAAAGAACTAATGGTTATGTTCAAAGGGTGCAATTACAACAGAAAACAAACAAAGAGAAAGAATTTTTACAGAAGTAATGGATAACATATTTTATTTAGTTTAAATATTTTTATATTCGAAGATCAATTGATATAAAATTAAACAAGATCGTTACTCACAAGAAAATTAAATTAATATTAAAATTATTTATTTTTAGAAAACTTCAATTAAACTGGTCAATATAATAATATGCTATATTTCTTTCTTCTGTTTTTTAAATAATTCGAAACAAATATAATCTGTCACATTTTTTAAATCAACAGATAGGGAATTTCAATGTAAGTTCATCGAAATCAGCAAATGGAATTTTTTTTATTTTTTATTTTAAATAAATAATAAACATACGACCTACGCTAAAAAAAATGAATTCCTATGTTTTCAAAGAACACAGATAATATATGACGTTTGGTTAACATATTGGATTTATTCCTTGAGGCATGTACCAAATCATGGACCTCCTTACCATTTATTTCAGTAAAAAATCCTACAAACTTTCCCGCTTGATCAACTGCCTCTAAAGAGCTCGGTTTGATTTAATACCATGCATTTCAAGCTCCCACTTTCAATAGCCATCCCTTCAAAAGAGATATGAAAGCTTTTCGTTATTTAGTGCCGGGAGGCTCGGCCGCATAAAGTGAGAAAGATAATGGGGACAAAACAGCTCCCTGCGGAACACCGCTACTGAGAGAAATCCACTTGTTATTAAGCTCTTCCATAACCTCTCGCATTATTGTTCTCTCCTAGTAAAGTCAAACCTCGATATAATAAAACATGTGAATACAGGGTGTCTAGCAGTACTCGCTTCTAAAATTCCCGTATCATTTCCCATAAATCCCCACCCCCCACTTTACCCCCATCCCCCGAGAGAGAAAAAAATATATACTTAAGAATTAGTATAATAAGAGATATCACCAAATACAAGATAGTGCCAACCATTTATTTTTATACTTCTGTCATATGAATTTGTTTATTATAATTAAGACCTGGATTTAAAAAAATATTAATGGCTAAAGTCGTGAATCCAGTTATGTAGTGATTATTTTTAATTCTTAACTTGATATATGCCAGAATGTTATCCAGGCCGTCAAAAAACAACGGCAGCCGTTTAACAACATTGATACAAAAGAGACATTAAAAAGTTTATTGAAAAATGGGGTAACAATATGGAATTCGAAGAATTCAACCCAGAAAGAACAAGAACCCAGGGCCTAACACTCTGAACTACCCTACCGTTTTATTATCAAACATCTGTCATAATTAATATCAAGGGAGAAAAATATAATTAGCACAGAACTAAAAAATTTAAACATAATGAAGAATTCTTTCATTGCTTTCTACGACCCAGGGTATGTTTTGCCTGTTATTTAAAGGCCGTCCGAACTTCACAACTTTCTTATCTTTGTAACGTTCTTCCACTTACCCCTCGATTCTACCATCTCCTTATCATCGATAAATTGTTTATAGAAAAATGAAAATATTCATATGTATAGTTATACTATACAGTAGAATGTCGTTTATCCGAAATAACTGGGACCAAAGGAACAATGGATAATCGAACTGCCGTAAATAAGGATTATAGAAACGAAATAAATGCTATAATAAACGAATAAGATAAATTATTTTCAAAAAAGCATACTTAAAAAAAAAAAACTTTTCATATCTTATTTTTCAAATAGTCTACTTCAACTCCCTTCATTATTTTTTCTTCAGACTTCGTAAATATAAACATATAAAATAAAATACGAATTTTAGGTGAAATTATAACAACATTCGTGCTACCGGTGTTGAATATTATTGTCATTTGAACTTTTACATAAAAAAAAAAATCTACAAATCTGACCTGGAGATCCGAACAAAAGAGGTTTTAATGTATTTATAATATAAAGATAAATATATTATTATTACACAAGTTATTCATCTTTCAAAAGGATTAAGGTAAAGAGACACACACAAGTATACTTAATCCTCAAAAAAAAATTAGGAAGATTGGTTTGTCAAATCGATAGTAGGAAACGATCGACCTGCCAAGATGATCATTGCCATGTGTTTTTCCTGACCAATTGGTAACAAGATCAAGAATAAACCATTCGAAAACTGAAGAAGCCGAATAAAAACAGAAGTTTGCCAATCCTTTGAAGTTAGAATTTGCTAGAGAATCATAAATGGCCTTCGTCAATGTCCAATCCAACCCAAATAATTTGATGAGCTAGGATTGGATAGAGTGATATGCGTAAAAATATAGAAGGTTTGCGGATTTTTCATCAGCTATTCTTCATAGTGTATCCTTTAAGTACTCAAGAGTTCACGAAGAATATTTGCAACGACTGAATCAGCTTTATTATTTATCCCCAACATGAGGAATTTCGCGGTAGAAAAAAAATTCCGATATAATCCTTTTGAAATATCGGTGAGCCGGGCGGGTTTTATCGATATTACGAGGGTAGTCGTAAAACCGTCCAAGCCAATTCTCGCTCAAACATGACGCTTTTACCCTGAGCTGAAATTCATCAGTATATTTTAATATGGTGATGAAACAAATTTACATAAGCTCCTTGTTTTAATCAGATTTGTTTTCTTTATAAAACTGCGCATTTTTTTTTTTTTTTTTTTTTTTTAACAGAGGAACAGCTATAGATCATACCTGACTCTAATGACTAACTAATACAGGGCATCAACAGTTGCGAAAGACATTGCCTCGCCTTCTTCAATCACCGATAAATGCAGAACAGGTAATTTAAATTCAAATCTCATCCTGATCTCACTCTTATGTTTACTGAATAGCTGAATAGTTTTTTCATGAATGGTGAGCCATTTCTTTAATAATCTTTACTTTTTTTTTTCTTTGATTCTTTTATTAATAAAAGAATTATTGAAGACATGTGGACGGGATTTGACGTAAAATTTAAGAGCATTAGGAAGTCGGAAACTTTAAAGACAAAAGTATATATTCTCTTCTTTTTCATAGACCTAAGAAGTTTATTTTACCTCATTCTATCCATAATTATGCTATATCAAATAGTTGGTTGAGAACTTAAATTTATTGTTGTTGGATATATTTATTTTTTATTTTATAAACGTACTAGCTGTATATCCCGGTTTCACCCGGGGAATTTCATTTTTCTAATAAACGTGAACAAATTTAAAGTGAAATCATAACGATTTTTATAACAATAAAGAATATACCCAGAGACTGGCTGAAGTTATGAAATTTTAATATGGACAGGTGTTCGCACCTAGTAAGAAAGATCCACTGAGCGAAATTTGGGGAATTTAGGACAAACGGTATGGAGTTTTATTAAGAAAAAACAAACTAACAGAAATTCATCTTTGAGCTGTATAAACCGGTTTGATCGGGGAATTTCATTTTTCTAATGAAACGGTTGATTTCGTAAAAAACCATTGTAAAGTGAGTTCATTACGATTTCTATAACAATAAAGACTATCAGCTGAAGATCGGCTGAAGTTATGCAATTTTAATATGGACAGGTGTTCGCACCTGGTATGAAAGAACTACTGGTGAAATTTGGAGAATTTAGGATAAACGGTATGGATTTCTATAAAAAACAAACAAACAAACAGAAATATTGGCCTGCAGTTTCAGCTTCTCGCAAATCGGCTTGCTTAAGCCTTTGTGGCGCAAAGCGGGCCTCGTATTCCTGGGCAGACTCAGTTTCCCGCGATTCTGCCTGTCTAAGCCTCTGTTGTTCAATCCTAATTTGATGTTCGTCGAGAGTTTCAGCTGCTCGTATTTGACGTTGTTTTTAGCTTTTGAGCTCACTACTTCTATTGAAGCTCGCTTCTTAGGAGGCATTTATAAAAAATAAATTCACCATACATGTAAATAAACGTATTGTAATTTAAAAAAAACAAAAAAAAACATATGGTTTAAAAATCCCAGAACTCGACGCCTACCAAGGGACGGTCTTACCGGGCCTTGTTGGCCTCTTCAAAATGTATAAAATGATATTTTAGGCTGTTTTTCGACTCAAACGGTCGATTTCGTAAAAAAAAACCCATTGTAAAGCGAGATCATGACTATTTTTTTAACAATAAAGAATATACCATGAGATTGGCTGAAGTTATGCAATTTTAATATGGACAGGTGTTCGCACCTGGTATCAAAGAACCACTAAGCGAAATTTGGAGAATTTAGGACAAACGGTATGGATTTCTATAAAGAACAAACAAACAGAATTTCAACTTTATTTATAAGATTAATCAATGATATGGTTCTTTTTTATTTAAAAATAATGAAGTCATGATTTCGTGTAAAACCATCCCTAAACTTCTTCTAACTTTTGGGGGCATTAGTTTCCGTCTGAAAATTGGCGTCAAAATGAAATTTCCTAATCATATAGAAAATACGAGATACGTTTGTATTATTGCTTTTATAAACCGCGAGGAAGGGGTCAACTGAGGTAAGGTGGTTAGCATAGAAACCTACGATACTAAAGGTCGCGGGTTCGCGTCCCGAGGTGACCCTAGGATTTTTTAATGTAATTAAAAAATCCTTGTCTATGCCGTCCCTCGGATAGGACGTAAAATGGAGGTTCCGAGCCAGTACGATGTCAGGTACTCGTTACAGATCCCTTTCCTAATTATACCTGCATAGGCAAAGTTTAGGACTCCCAATGCAGCATCGTCCGATTAGCCTTAGTTGCATAAAGTGACGTTAAAACAAACAAACCGCGAGGAAAGTATAGGTTATGTCAGATTCGATAAATATAAAAATAAACATATTATAAAGTAAAAAAAAAAAATTTCTTATAAGCATTGTCATAAATGATGTATGTACTTACATGATATTGTATATACATGATCTTCCCCTTCTGTCCCTGGAGCCTTATGTATTTTGCCACATGTAAGTAACGAAATGATATCAACTAAATGGTATTTAAATAATACCTAAAAACAAAGACTTCAAAAGTTTCAGTCAAAAAATTAAAATTCATAACTATAGCCATCATGGTAAGTTACAAACAAAACTTATAGTCTGATTTCCGCCTGCCAGTAGTTCAATAACGTATAATGACCCTCTTACAACGTTTCACAATTAATTTGAACGGACGTACTAACGAAATATATGGCGATAGTAACAGTTTGATTTTATGAATAAGAGGTGTTCTTTTAAGGAAAACTGAAACTCTAACCCCCGCATTTCATAATTTCAATCAGACCCTTACTTATTTTAAACGATATTTGGGCGAGTTCAAAAAAATATATAAAAGGAAAAACAACTATATATATTATAAATTAAGTGAAAGTAAATAAACTAAGCCAGGAAGGTGCTTTTATCAGTTATTTACTAAAATTTGCTATAATTAAACTATGTGCCTTCTGTGTTGTAAAGTACGAACTTCATATCTTCTAACATTAACCTACTATAGCATTCTATTGCAAGATCTAAGATCACTGGGACGTTTTTTGATTTAGGTTTTTGTGTACAGTTAAATATTAAGCAAGTTTAAAAATTAATAAAGGTGATAAACACGATTTATGTCATGCAAGGAATAAAAAATTGGTTTGAATCAAGCTGCATGGCTTTTAAAAACGGTTAGGTAAAAATTTTTCCTTCACCCTAATCGGAATGTTTACGAAATAAGAAAATCGACTATACTGCCAAAAAAAAAAATAGAGGTTAAAAAGTTTTATTTGCCCTCTTGAAGTGGAACTTTGCTCTAAAAAATAACGTACTTGCCCCACTCCACCTTACATACTAACATTTTTTATTATTCTCCAATTCGTAAGCTCTTTTTTTTTTTTTAATATCGACAGCTACTAAAAACTTTCAGTACCTTCAGTAGACAAGCTTACGCGACAATTATTCCTGACGTTAGTCTTAAATAAGCCTAATATATAAAAATATCCATGTTCCTTATAAGAAATGATGGGAATACCATCGATAGAAAATAATGTATAGTTTACGAGAACACATATCCGAATAATTTATCCACTAATGGAGAAGCACGTAAACCACACAGCAAGTGAAATTATACGATCTAGGCATTCTATTAAGTAGAATACCGTGTACGCAGATAAGCGAGATTAATAGGAAATGTCTAGTTCAATATCGGATAATAAATAAACTTTCGACTGGATTATACTAGCTTGCCTCAATTAATAACTATATATTACCTTAGAAGTAGTACAACAGACATATTAATTGAGATATCAATAGCAATTTTCATAAAAATTTAATAAGTGGACCTTAGAACAGAAGGGGTCTAACTGACCTTTCCCCCTTTTTAAGGGAACCAAATTAAAAGTTTAAAAAAAGAATTATGTGGATTCGAAAGATGAATTTATTTTATTTTTCATTCTGAAATCTCAATCAGGTCTTCGAATTTCAATATCAGTTCTAACAATTTTAGTATTTTTAGTTTAAGGCATTTCATTATTTTTTTAGGGTTTTTTAACTTTGTTTTGTTAATTAAGGTTAATTCTACATACATAATATGCATACTATTTTTTATGATGTTATAAGAAAATAATCACCATATATATTATATATAAACCATATTATATATAAACCAAAACACGTCATAATGACAATTTATAAACCATTAATGGTATAATAAAGACTCCATACACATACAAAGCGACATTTGAAACCAAAGTAAACCTGATCTAATCAAGGATCGCCTCCTAATTACACATTTTCAGAGTTATAAATATAACCCACGTCATCCCTTTGTTTTCAAACTCGAACTGTTTAATACGAGTAAATCGATGCTTGATCGTGAAGAGAACTAGGCAATATTCAAACTGAAATTAATAGGATTTCTTATTCCTTCAAGGCAAAATGAAAAATATAAAAACTAACAAAACTATTTAGAAAAACCAGTGGTTTAATGTCGATACAAATGCTTGGAAAAGTTCTTGAACAATGAACTACTGATATAAACTGCTAAGTCTACGCCTTATGATTTAAAGACAATCAATAAGCTTCTACACAAGAACGAACGCATAAATATTTGGTAAAACAAAACGAGAGAATACGATGGACTTTCCCAAACCGGAAATCTCCCCGGATTATTCTAATGATTATTTTATGTTACTTAGAAGCGCATTAACCACAGTGTACAAATTTACCTGGGTAGAGCTGTTTTCTGACTGATTTAAAAAAAGTTGAATTGTAAACCAAAAGTTTTAGTTAATTTATTCTTTGCAGTTTAACAAACACAAAAAAAAAAAAATCTGGTGCGATGCGCGCAACACACAACATTCACTTACAAACTTACTTAGATTAGAAATCGACGTGTTTCGATAATATGTAAACGCCATTCCTCAACTTCACACATTTTTCCACATTTAAGTATATACTTATATTTGTAGATCTCCCATAAGTTATAGAGTATCTGTATATCAAAATTTGGTAATTCTCAGCACTTTTCGATTCATTATTGCTAATTTATATAAGAAGAGACTAATTTCATCAACAGTCGAAATTTTTTACTGCTTGCTTGTTTTTTAATACGAGTTGCTTTTTGCAAATACATCGTGTAGGTGAATTGATAGGTGTATTTACGTCTCTTATGCCTTTCTGGAAATCAAGAACGATTACTTTTCCTCCAAAATAGCTTTATATCGTTTTCAAAAATTTATTCTGGAACAAAAGTTTCTGGACTAAAATATACCTATATTAATTATCGACTATTATCTTATACCATATTTTTTCCCACCTTTACATGTTTATTCGATTTTTTACACACCTGCGATGCTTCAAAAATTTGAGCATCACGTATTTACTCTCTAAAGTAACATTAATCATTTTATTGATAAATAAAAGTTTTTATTTTCATAATACGGTTAATAAAATTTTGGCTGTCATATATACATACATCAAATACCAAGTTTAATCAAAATCGTTAAAGCCGTTTTTGAGTAAAAAAAAAAAAAATAAAAAAAAAAAAATAAAAAAAAAAAAAATAAAATAAAAAAAAAAACACGTGAAAATGGGACAAAATTTATTAAGTAAAGTGCCCCCTCCGTTTACCAATTGTGATGAAATTTGGGCTTTCGCATCTCAGACATATTTATACATCAAATACCCAGTTTGATCAAAATGGTGAAAGCCGTTTTTGAGTAAATAAAAAAAACACGTGAAAATGGGACAACATTTATTAAGTAAAGTGCCACCTCCAAATAATCAATCACACACACACACACACACACACACACACACACACACACACACACACACACACACACACACAGACCATTTCGCGGGACTTGGTTAATTGGACTCAGGGGACCCCAAAACATGTATTTCCGTTCAAAACCGGAAGTCGAAAATTTTCACGATCGCAATACTTTACTTACTATATATTTCATATGTAGGTAAGTGAAAGCAAAAATACAAATAAGTATATTCATAAAATATAAATGAAAAAAAAAAAACCTGGTTTATCATTTTTTTTTTTTTTTTTTTTTTTTAAGTGGAGAGACTATTCGGCTGAAAACACATTGAGATCACACAAATAAATAAGTGGAAAAAAAACATACAGATTTTGTGGGAAAAAGTTATATTTTTATATATATTTCTATAACCTACATAGCTTAAGTTTAGAGCTAGGGTAAACCATACTGTTATTGGTACTCAGTACAGTTATTGACACCCCAACTTTAACATAAAGAAATAGGTAAAAAAGTCCTAATTTTATAACAAGATATACATGAATCTAATGTTTGAAGGGTCCTCTAAGTCATCTATAAAGTAAGACTTTAACAAACTAACCATAGGGAAGATTTCACAATTAAATCCACAGGGTGTCAATAACTAGATTTAGCACTTTTAACAATAAATATTGCCATATTGTAAAACTATTGAACTTTTGACCAAAAAAAATACCGCTTGAGTCTTCATAAGGATAGATAAAGAGGAGCTATACGAAGTTTCAATTATATCCCTTCATAAAGAGTATTTTTCTTAATTCCACCACAGAAATTTAGTCTTAAGGGTGCGGTTATAACTGTACGGTTTACCCTATATTTTATAAGTTAATATATCGAAGATTATAGAGTTTTGTTTAATCCTATACCCTCCCGTCTTTCTCGCAGAAGTATTTATTTTTTAAAGGTCTATCAGGTTTCAACGATTTTGAAACAGTGGGTTTTAACACAATTATTTATTTATCGCTTTTTAGGTCCATTTCCGAATCTATCCAATGTTAGACCCTCATATGTTCCTCATTTTTTATATGCTATTCAAATCTTTAAAAATTAATGATTACTACGTATCGCCTAGATACTGATCACAGATAAATTAATTGGAAAGTAAAAAAAATATCTTTCGTCAGCTCTCGAGGCCGAGGAAGCAGGAAAGTTGGTTTGTGAACTTGGCACACGTGTGTGACCACTTGGACCACAAGCTCCTGCCATTTTGGAAGATTAAAGACTTTTCTTCACTTAAAGTGGAAATCCCTTGATCGGTCCAATTTCGAGCCCAGGCTAAAACTCAGTTAAAAGTTTGATCCTTCATCACTGTAAATTAACCTAGAAAAGAAATTGTGGAGACCAACTACTTTTTTCTTCTCTAGGCTTGATTGAATATATATACTTAGTATAGTTCTTTTTTTTTTTTTTTTTTTTGGAATTAATGTTTATTTCTTCTTAATTGGCTTTACCTACCTTGTAGATCTTTGGCAACCTAAACTAGCCGCCTTCCTAACCCCATCTGTGCCAACCTCAAGTTACTGCTTTCCAGTTTGCTCAGATGCATCTCTGCATAATCTCCGTTGTTTAAATCTATCCATATACCCTTTTCCATCCCAAGTGGTCTCTCAGTACATGATGTAAAATGTGATTTTTGAGTAGAGACTTCAAGGTAATATACTTTTTACACCCATCTAGACCTCCAGGCCTCTATATTATAAGATCTAGACCTAGAATCACGGCCATCGTTCAGAGTTTTCGTTTGAATATTTTTATATTTTTTCCTAGAATGCTGGTAAGTGCCTAGTTCTCTTAGTTTAAGACGTTCACGCCGGGAATGTTTAATGCTTTTCCTTCTATCGGGCAGGGGCTATTCCAGGGCATTATGGAGTATTGGTTATCCAAAAATAATAAAATAAACAGTAAAAAATACTATCCTACTAGTTATGTTTATAATGCGGTATTAATTGTAATTAAAAAATAAATGTTTATACGTTTATAAGTATATGAATATAAAAAATAAATGAATTTACGTTAAACTTTCATTATTTTAATTTTCAGCTATATAGAAATTATTTCTACTTTCTTAACACTTTGGCTGCCATGTCAACTGAAATCGAGTAACTTTTCTCTTGTCAGACAATTAAATATTAAAATTGTGTAGAAACGAGAGCGTGATTCTAAGGTATTCTTTTTCGGCCGTCAAAGTGTTAAAGATCTAATTATTTGGCAGGGGCGATATTATAGTGTGAGCCACCGGTGGTACACGCCGCCCGATGAGGCAGTCCAGTGTGATCACCGGTGGTACATGCCGGTGAACGTGTTAATACCATACCCGTATAAAGAGCTTAGCTTTAGCGCTCCAAACCATGGATGATCTTAGGTTCAGTGTTGTTAAGTAAAGTTTTTGTCAGCGATTGTGAGAGGAGGTGATTAGACCGTAATCAACCACCAGTTTCCCCCCTTTATTTGTTAATTAGGTTACCAACTTTATTGAGCTGGATGTGCCCCAGGAAGATCTCTCGGTCACCGAGATGATCTATGACAGAACATTAATCCTGTCAAGCTAGATTCGAAATCGGGACCAAAACACAGCAGCTCAATGCCTTACCAGTGAGCTACCAAACTCCACGAGGAAATCGGAAACTTAAAAAAAAATGATTTCAGAATGTTAAAATTTTACTGAAGGATTTCAGTGGCTAGGAGTCTACTGTGAGCTGTCCTACTACGTACATTATATCGAACATTTCAAAAATAGATCAAAGTCAAGAAATGAAGATTTCGAAAACACATTTAACAGATCAAATTGTTAGGAAAAGTACCTTTTTTATTTTCATATTTTTTTCTCTCTCTTTTTTTAAATATTTAATACAATTTATTTTTAAGTACTAAAATTAGGTAAAGGGTTGTGAATAGAAGGGAAGGACAATAGACTTGGTTACTATATCCTTACACACATATCAAAATTATATACCTTATAATTCCTTATACGCGATGCTAAAATGTATATTGAGAAGCTTTCGTGCCTAAAGTCCGCCTAGGAGTGAGCCAATCCCAGTCCACGGGGACTTGAAACATTGGTGGCTAACTTAGTCCAAGACTAGTTTGGTACCCGCCAGCGACCACCACAGAGGAGCGTTATGTTAAATAACTAAACCAGGGTATCTTAATCTTGGAACAACTTTGACTATTAGTGTCACTGCGAAATGTTAAGGTCGCTACTATTTTAGGATTAACCAACTGGCCCAGAGAACCCACCTAGGTAACTCAGGCAGTTCTAAACAACTGGGCAAAATCGGGCTTTATGTCAGCAAACATTTTTTTTGCTTCATAAAGCAAACAATAAAATTCTAAATTTTGTCGAGAAAGAGATTCCAGCGCCATCTAATGGCTAATGACATAAAAAAGAACACACCACCGGAAAAAACATTAGTTTTCTCAAAAATCGATTTTTGTTATAAGTTTCATAGCAGGATGAAGATAAGACTCTTACATACAGAAAAAAAAAGACTTGTTCAAGTTGATTAGTGAACTATAATAACCTGAAAAATTACTGTTGGTGGGTGTCTATCACTATTGGCTTCTAAAATCCACATGTAGTTCCCGGTTACCCTCCCATCTCCTCCACCTCCAGAAAAAAAATATACATGCTTAGGAGTAAATATGACGAGAGGTAATACAAAATACAGCACAAAAGATTGGCAAAAATTTATAATTATAAAGTTATCTCGTCTTAATTATTATATTATAATTAAGGCTTGGGTTTTTATTTTACAGACTCATCCAGGCTCCATTTTTTATATGATTCCGAACTTGATAGTGATCACATAAATAGTGATATTGATTGATAAAGTGGTGAACCCTGTTTTATTAATTTATATGATGTAGGTAGTTGATTATTTTTTATTTTTAAATTGGTACATACGCCAATTTCAACCAGACCCTCAGAAAACATCGCTGTTTTAGTCAATTCGATTAATACGTATTTTTAAAGTTAATAAATTAAAAGGTTTTAAAGAAACCTATATTTTTGTTGTCGGTACCAAATCTGATCTCTTAACTCTATTACAAAAAAAAAAAAAAAAAAACCCATCTTTTTCGTTCGAAACATTGATTTTTCCTCCGAGTGATGGAAATGGCTTGGGTTGGTTTATCTTATATCTGATGGTTTATCTTCCTCTATATACTAACCATCAGAATTTTGATTAACTAAAAAACACTGATGTCAAAGACTACCAGTGTCTATTTTATAGCAAAGGGAATCGCAGATGGCACTAATTTATATGAATTTAGTTTGAAAATAGGTTAGGAAAATGATTGAGTGAAATTCCCGTATGATTCACGCATTTTTATCACCCGCACGAAACATCCCGTGTAATTTCCCTCACACACTGTTAAACGAATTAATTTTTTTTATCAGAAAAATTACACAAAAGAATATGCTGTAGTCATTGTAGTTAATGTTTAGTTGTTTTTTTCCCAAATCTGAAAATGTGTATTATTATCATTCTTACACCTTAAATTATTTATTATAATCCAACTTGAAGTTTACTATAATAAACATCATTCCTGCTGGATAAAATTAAACGCAACAGTCCTCAGAAAAACCACGCAGACCCTACATAACGAGCCCCCACTAAAGGTACTTCCCTCCAACCGCCTGATTTATCCCGTAGTTAATGCCTGGTCCTCATATTAGGGTTAAGTGGGGAAGGGGGAGCATTTTTCAAACCAACGATCCCTCTTTTGATCCCACAAATGTCCTTTCAAGAGAAAATGTTGTGTGCTTAGTATTTGTACCATTTAATGTTCATACTGTTAAACTTAAGGTAGGTTAAACAATTTTTATTCAACGGAAATAACAATTTACAATGCCACACAAATTTTGAACAGGTTACAAAAATTTTCACTTTGTAACACAGAAATAACCATATGACTCCAGAACAAAAACTAACACAACAGCCTAACGCTCATTATATACAGTTCTAAGGAGAACAATCCAGAACCTTCTAGGCCAGCGTAAATGGTACTTGAACATCGTTGTTACAAACATGTACTATGACAGTTTGTTCCAACAGGAACAACAAAAAGTCCAGAATTATTCTAAACCATATGTTTTTGTGTTTTGTTACACGCTACAATACCAAATAATGTTAAAAGGTATATAATATATTTTAAATAAATATTCTAATAATTTTATCTTGTCATTTTAAAATATGGTCATTCCATGTCAATTAACTTAAGCCTCACCATCTCAGATTTTCTCAAATTTTGGTACATGTGTACTACTTGTATCTACTAGACAAAGTGTGAAATATTAAGTGTGAAATATTGAGATATGTCTACCCGTTTTTTGGTAATTATTGGTCTCTAAAGCACGGAATGCGCTGTTAAAAGGCACAATAGTCCTATTCAAATTTTGAAAAAGTCTACAGCTATTTTTAATCATAAAATGCTAGATTTTTGGAATTTTTTTAGTAATGAAGAGGAGTATCCCGTGAGTCGCCATAGTGAATGCATGCCTGTGAAACTCTCTTACTTAATTTAGGAAAATAACGGTTTGGAAGAAACGTTTAGTTGTGAAAAGTGGTGGAAGTGGTTCGTTAACTATTTATTATTATAATAGTAATAATAAAATTAAGGTGTATACCAGAATAAAGAATTATTGACCAAGAATAACTGTGGAAATACTAGACACCGACCAGAACCCTGGTAAGTCACGTGACTCAGTACTAAATATAACCTTACCTCAACATCAATTTAATGAATAAAACTAATACAATAGATAATTATTATACAACACCAAAAAACAAAAGGCAAAGAAGTAATTCGTCACCTGAATTAATAATAATGGACAGCCAAAATAAGAAAAGTAAAGTACCTACCGCTAATATGGATCAGAATGAAAATACAGGAGCTAGCAAAGAGGAGTTATTAGATGCTATATCTAAAATGCTAGATCAAAAATTAGAATCAAAATTTGCAGCTCTGGCAACAAAAACAGATATAAGTCATCTAGAAAAACAAATGAAGGAATTTATTGAAGAGAACATAAAATTAAAACAAGAAATCAAAATACTTAGAAACGAATACACTATGGTAACACAAAAACTAGAAGCCATGGAAAACAAGCTCAGAAGAAAAAATTTGATTTTCAGAGGTTTAAACCTGACAAACAATTCTAACCCTATAGAGACTGTAAAAGAATTGTGTACTCACGTATTAAAAACAGAAGAAACTGTACCAATTAATGATGCTTACCTGTTAGGCCCGCCTGATTTAAAAAATAGACCCCTACTGGTCGAACTTACTACAACAAATGCTGTTAATAAAATAATAAAGAATGCCGGTTCGCTGAAAAACACTGGAATCTCTATTAACCGTGATTTGTGCCCACAAACCAGAATAAAACAATGGAAACTTCTAAGAATAAGGAGGGAAATTAAGGAGAAATCAACAAATAAAGTTTTAAGAATGAAAGTTGTAAGTGACAGACTGTTTATTGATAACAAATGCTTTACGTGGTCACATCGGGAAGGTTTATTGTGTGAAGATGGTGACGCAGTGGCCCTACTGAAGGACTGCACTGGACTGGACCTGGGACAGCTGGTGGCCTCTCTGCTAAGCCTCGGAGCAGATAAGGACTTCAAGCCGCGTCACAACAATCAACAACTCGGCTACGTAAATAGACAACAATGAGGTAGGAAAGTCTGTCGAGAAAATAATTATGTTAATAATGTACCAAATAGCAAAGCAATTAATAATTTAGAAATAAATATTTTATTTTACAATATAAAGGGTCTAAATAATAAAAGAGATGATTTTAATTTTTTTGTATTTTTAAAGAAGTTTGACATTATTTTTTTAACAGAAACTTTTATTATAGAAAGTGAAACAACCAATTATGAATATCTTTTTCCTGGTTTTAAATTGAGCTGGACCCCAGCTAAGAAATTATCTAATTATGGTAGGGCGAGCGGTGGATTACTTTGCGGTATAAATGTAAATATTTACCCCAACATTGCAAACTATATTGCAATGGATGGTTATAAAATAGTCCAGTTAAATATTAATAAGATCATTTTGTCATTAATACCTGTTTACATAAATTGCAATGACTGGCTACATGATTTCTCTGCATTTATTAATTTTTTTAACACTAAGGAGTTGAGTAATGTAGTATTGTTAGGAGACTGGAACGCACATACCTCTAATTCGCAAAAAATTAGCCAGGATTTAATTTATCAATGCCCAATTTATAAAAAAAGGAATTCAGAGGATAAAAAAATTGATGGAAAAGGAAGAAAAATGCTTGAGTTCTGCGACAATAACGGATTGGTGATTTTAAACGGAAGAACCCGGGGTGATAAAAATGGGTCTTTTACATATATTTCCAAAAGAGGGAGCTCTGTTATCGATTATTGCATGGTTTCAGTAGATTTCTTGCAATATATAAATTCATTTCAAGTGCTCGATGAAACTTATTCGGATCATCTACCTCTATCTTTGAAACTGGATATGAATAGTGGAAAACAGACAAAAGAACAGTACATACCAATGTTGCCTAAACTCATCTGGTCTGAACAATACAAACGTAACTATACTGATAAAATTCAAAAATCGTTAGAAAAATACCAGGTGCACATAGGAGATCCAGATAGAAATGTAGACACCCTCTCATCGCTTATCCAATCAGCTAGCGGGCCGATAAAACCAGCCCAACATCTTAATTCTCGCAACAAATGGTATGATTGGGAATGCGCGAAAATACGTAAAAGAAGCTTCAATCTTTTAAAATTGCTGCGAAAATCTCAATCCGAATCTGTGAAAATACTTTACCTAAATTGCAATAAAAAATACAAAAAGATATGCAAAGAAAAAAAAGAACGTTTTTTACTAAACACGATAGAAAAAATACATATTGCTAAAGACGCGAAAGAATTGTGGAATGCGATAAACTATTTTAGACAGCGCAAACATTTATGTGGGCCTGAAATAAAATCTAATGAAATCACCAATTTCTTTGTAAAATTATTATTACCATCTCATAGAGTAGTCTTACCAATACACACAGAAGAGTACAGAGAAAATGAGCAATTGGATAAATTTATAACTATACCGGAAATTATTAAGGTCCTAAATATGTCAAAAAACAATAAAGCACCAGGAATAGACCGTATTCCTTTTGAATTCTTCAAAAATGCCCCTCAAGTGATGTTGGAAAAAATAGAAGAAATATTTAACGATATCTGGAGCAAGGAAAAAATTCCCGATAGTTTTAAGAGTGCAATAATCTTGCCAATACACAAAAAAGGGGATATAAATATTGTGGAAAACTCTCTCCTAAACACGATTTCGAAATTATTTACCGGAGTTATACTTAATAGACTTATAGACTGGGTAACCGAAAAAAGAATAATACACGAACATCAGGCTGGTTTTAGACGTGGATATTCAACCCATGATAACATTTTCACATTATTCGGTATAATAAACCTGAAATTTAAAATGAACCAGGCAGTATATTTATTTTTTATAGACTTTAAATCTGCATTTGATGGAGTGGAAACACAAGCTTTGTTTTATAAGCTAAGCAAATTTAATTTTTCGACCAAAATAATAAAGGTTTTAAAAGATTTATACAACGGAACCAAATTTAGAGTCTGGACAAGAGAGGGTTTATCGGAGGAGTTCAGTTCAAGTGTCGGGCTAAGACAGGGTTGCTTACTAAGCCCACTTCTCTTCTCACTATTTGTTAACGACCTAGTCGAATATGTAGAAGGAGGAATATTTTGGAGGGGAGAAGAATTAATATGTTGATGTATGCAGACGATATAGTGTTGATCGCCGATAATCCTAATATTTTGCAGGAAATGATAAATAAGGTAAATAAATACTGCAAAGATTGGAATTTGGTGCTGAATTTAGAAAAATCGAAAGTGATGATCTGCAGGAAGAGACTAAAAAAGGAAGATAAAAAATTGAGATGGCTCTACAATGAAAAACCGATTGAAATAGTTGACACATATAAATATCTTGGTTTAAATATCAGATCCAATTTAGCACTCAACTCGCATTTCAAAGATAAATCAAGAACATGTAAAAACGCCCTAAATGCTATCTGGTCCAAACTTATTGTCAATAAGAACATAAACATTGACAAAAAGTTCCAAGTTTTTGACTCAGTTATAAAAACTATAATATGTTACGGCGGACAGGTGTGGGAATACGAAGAAATAGACCTAGTGGAACAAGTACAAAGATATTTTATCAAAAGAGCTATTGGTTTACCACAGAACACCCCCAATTACATGTTGTATTTAGAAACCCGACGTCACCCATTATTCATATACACCCTTAAACTGAGCTTAAACTATTTAGCAAAGTTATTAAAAATGGAAAATGAAAGATTTCCAAAAATAATAGCCCGGAGGATAATAGACAACAGTATAGCCTGGTCAACAACATTGAAGAGATTAGGAGCAAAACACGGAATAGTTCTAACAAAAGAGAATTTTCTACAAGACATAGAAAAAAATAGAACCATTCTCGTCAATAAAACTATGGAATATAAAAGAGAAATATTCGTAAAAAGAGCTAAAGCAGCCGAATTTCACCAGCTCTATGCAACTCTGAATTATGACAATAGGTACTTTGAAGACAATAAAGACATTTATTCCATCAGATTAATATTTAAAGCAAGAGGAGAACTACTGAACCTCAACTATTTACCTGCAATGAACAAAAGAAATAATTGTACCATGTGCAACCTAAATACAATAGAAAACACCTTCCACTTTATCTCAACATGCCCAATTCTAAATGAAATCAGGATTAACTGTTTTGGAAAACGGTCTCTGAATATGGAAGAAACCGTAGATATCCTAAACGGCAAATGCAACCAACATCTATTTCTGTATCTAAAAATTGCAACAAAATATAGGCAAGAAATGACTCATGAATATAATCAGTAGAAATAGATTCCCCTATACGTCAGTCGAAAAAAAAAAAAAAAAAATCTGGTGCTTGCGCGCAACACACAACTTTCACTTACCCACTTACTTAGATTAGAAATTGACGTGTTTTGCTAAATATCCTTTCCCAAAGTCACACATTTTTCTACATTCATATCTTATTATTATTCATATCTTTGTTAATCGTTAAAGCCGTTTTTGAGTAAATAAAAAAAAACCGTGAAAATGATACAAAATTTATTAAGTAAAGCCCCCCCTCCCGTAGATAAATTTTTATAGTCATATCTCGGGCATATAAATACATAAAATACCAAGTTTGATCAAAATCGTTAAAACCGTTTTTGAGTAAATAAAAAAAACACGTGAAAATGATACAAAATTTATTAAGTAAAGTCCCCCCTCCGGTTGATCAATTGTGATGAAATGTTGGTTATCACATATTTGGCATATAAATACATCAAATACCAAGTTTGATCAAAATCGTTAAAACCGTTTTTGAGTAAATAAAAAAAAACACGTAAAAATGATACAAAATTTATTAAGTAAAGTGCCCCCTGCGGTTGATCAATTTTGATGAAATTTTTACAGACATATCTCGGGCATATAAATAGATCAAATACTAAGTTTAATCAAAATCGTTAGAGCCGTTTTTGAGAAAATCAAAAAAACACGTGAAAATGATACAAAATTTATTAAGTAAAGTCCCCCCTCCGGTTGATCAATTGTGATGAAATGTTGGTTATCACATATTTGGCATATAAATACATCAAATACCAAGTTTGATCAAAATCGTTAAAACCGTTTTTGAGTAAATAAAAAAAACATGTGAAAATGATACAAAATTTATTAAGTAAAGTCCCCCATCCGGTTGATCAATTTTGATGAAATTTTTACAGCCATATTTCAGGCATATAAATACATCAAATGCCAAGTTTGATCGAAATCGTTAAAACCGTTTTTGAGTAAATAAAAAAAACACGTAACAATGATACAAAATTTATTAAGTACAGTGCCCCCTGCGGTTGATCAATTTTGATGAAATTTTTACAGACATATCTCGGGCATATAAATAGATCAAATACTAAGTTTAATCAAAATCGTTAGAGCCGTTTTTGAGAAAATCAAAAAAACACGTGAAAATGATCATATCATCTTACTATATATTTCATATATAGGTAAGTGAAAGTAAAAAAAAAAAATCGCTTATAGCTAGTTTTATAATTTGGCCATTTATATACGAAGAGTTTTTCAGTATATATGTCAGTTCCGTTCAGTATGAAATAATTTTTCTTTTGTTATTTGGCTTTTATTACTACCACTTATCACATATCTTCTGTTATTGTTATATATTGTTATATTATTGCAATATAAATAGGTTTACCTATTTATATTTATAACAAGCTAGGATATCTCGACAGACGGACCTGCGTCCATTGTCTATTTACGTCTTAGTATTTTCTTATTTTGTTTTGTATTAAATAATTTTTTTCATGAATAAACGTTATTTCTATCATCTATCTTCTATCTTCTAGTAATGAAGAAATTTTCATCCCACTTTTATATTTTGCTGTATGAATAGATATAATAGGGGAGAGCGGGGTTGGTTGGCATAGGGGGTAGGTTGGCCATTGGCTTATAGTTTCCGTCACACCTATTGTGGAGGCCCCTCCATTGTACCATGTGACCCGCTCGACCTCCGGAGTCTTGTCCTGAGTTTTCAATCCGATGCTAAAAGTGTAGAGAAGAGTGTGCTTCATTGATTGATTTTACAACATGTAAGTAAATTTTTATATTTTCAGTAAATTTGGTTTAAAGGCATGACAAAACATTTGACTCCGATTCTGTTCACATAACCCTAAACTCCTTTGAAAAACCAAACCTTTCGACTAACCAGTTTCTTGTTTGATTGTTCACCCCTGTCCTGGCAGCCATCTTTCATATGATCTCTCTTGTGGGGTTAGTTGGCTCTCCTCATCTGGAGTTTGTTTGTGCAGTAGCAATTCACAAAAACAAGGTAAACATAAACAAAGGTGAAACTACCAATTGTCTTTAGTTCCAGCAAGGAGGATGAGAGCGATTTGTGTGACGACAGTCAAAACATCAATCTTCTTTTATTGTCATTCTATTTTCCCTTAAAAGCTGTTAAAAACCTATTCATAATTATTATACCATTATAGTGCAGCTTTTAATAACAATAATATCTGTCAGGCAGTACTTGAAAGAGATGACTAAACAACCCCAACTTCTAGGCCAATCTGCCCCACATAGGGGGTTAATTGGTATACTCTGGGTTGACGAATCCTTAATTTTCTGTGACCTTAGTATTAAATATTATTTGGTGAAAAAAAATACTCGAATACTTGGAGTTTACAGTGGTATCAGTCCTATTGGGGGATTATATTAACAGGAACGATTCAACAATCAAAAAAGTGAAAACTGCCAACCAACCCCGCTCTCCCCTACTATCTATTTTTAAAAAAATATATAAAAGTTTTTAAAAATGCCCATTTTGGGAAAATTGAAATTAACATCTTACATTTAGTTTTAAGAAAATTTCTTAGAATCAACCTATACATTCTTGTAAATCATATGAAATGGCATGGAATGCACTATTAAACGACACCAATTGCATAGTCCTAGTCAAATTTGGAAAACATCAACAGCTATTCTTAATCATGATTTTTTCTGTTTCTAGGCCTATTTTTGAAGGCTTAAGAGACCAATAATTCAAAAACGGGTAGACATATCTCAGTAATATTTCTCAATTTTTCTAGTAGATACAAGTAGTACACATGTAAAATCTGAGATGGTGAGGTTAAAAATGATATATTTTTGTGTTGATTTGACGTGGAATTGCCTAATATGTTTAAAACTTGGTGGTTTTGTCTAATTTAATTTAATTCGTAATTAAAATTTAAAAGGCCGAAGTGCTAATATAAAAACATTTTTCTAAATTTGGAAACATTTCTATTTTATTTAGGAACAAGAGAAATAAGTTTCTTACCAATTACCATTTTAAATAGGCAAAAAATAACAATGTTTAAATTTCCATATAAATTTTAGCATTTTTTTTAACTAGCATTGAATATGTGAAAAAATTCTAGGCCTTCCCCTATTGGATGAAAGTTTGCGAATATCCTCGACAAAGCTCGGCTACAAGCAGGATTTAAAGGATCCTCGAATTCAATTAGCGGGAATTGGGAGCATTTCCCAACATGCGGAATACTAATGGCCACCAGCCCCCCCCCCCTGGAAATTGGGGAAGGATGAAATGGCTTTCCTTCCAACGAGTCGTTAAGAGGGGCAAGAAGTCATCAATCTTCAACACTTCTCTGTATTGGTAATTAGCTACAAGGGGCCAAATTTCTCATCCTAAATTTTAATATCTCTATTCCTCTCGAAAAGTAAAGAATAATAATTTAGAGAGGTAACTTCATTTCGAGCATAGAGCTATCGATTATCATTCTTCATGAAATAATCTATATATAAATATTCCATCGAAAATGTCTCCAAGAAAAATTATGATAGGGAACCTAAACTTGAAATACACAATAAAAATAATTCTTTTATGTGAAGAAGAAAAAATGTCAAACTCATTCCTACTTTCTTCAGATTCTCCTTCAATTCTGGGACATGAGTTTACTGAGGACAGTTCTTGGTTAATTTCTCGAAGATTTTATTAATTTTGTTTTCTTTTGCTTTTATCGCTCTTGCCAAGCGTTTTTTTTTTTTTTTTTTTTTTTAATGCAAATGGGGAAACAACTTCTTTTTTATCTCTTGGCACAACAATAACGTCTCTTGGCACTTCACTTTCACTTTTTAGTCATTTTGATTATTTGTAAAATTGAAATTGAGAAAATTCACTATAAAAAACGACTAAAGGTCTGGCCACACATGTCCGCACCGGATCCGCACCGTAGCAATAATACAGGTTATGTTCAGAATATTTTTAATTTAACTTACATATTACCTTTAGTTATGCCTAAAGTTCAAGCCACACATGTCAGACACAGGCCACTTTAGGCATAACTAAAGTTAATATGTAAGTTAAATTAAAAATATTCTGAACATAACCTATATTATTGCTACGGTGCGGATCCGGTGCGGACATGTGTGGCCAGACCCTAATTCATGACGGAGTAACAGGGTGGAATTTCTCATAACATATGATTTTAAAAAAAATAAATAAATAAATAAACCCTATATTTTGGATGTAGATACCATTCCTTATATCTTAATTGTTTTTTCGATACTATCGAAAATTTTAAATTTGAACCAAAAATGCGAGAATATTATTCAATCATTGTCTAGAATGTTTATAAATCAAGCTATTAAAAATTACCGCCAATAGTTCATCTACTGTTTATTTTTTTTTTAATATCAAGCTATTAAAAATTACCGTCAATAGTTCATCTATCGTTGATTTTTTTTTTTTTTTAATGTAAGAAATAATAACGAAATACAAATTACGATTGTGACCATGTTAGAGGTAATATATCCTCTCTAAAATATAACGCCACTCACCGTTGATTCTGGATGTGTATCAAAATCAAAAATTCAAATAGGGCAAAAACGGATGAAATTGAAAAAAAAATCAGGGGGTTTCTTGTTTTTTTTATTAAATAGCCTTATAATCATATCTTATGAGGAATTCCACCCCTATAATCATATCTTATGAGGAATTGCACCTTATAATCATATCTTATGAGGAATTTCACCTTCTTATGCCGTCATGAACTATTTGTTTAGTTTTTCAGTAAATTTTCTCAATTTTAAAAATAATCGAAATGACTAAAACAGTCAATTACCCTCAGGTGAACACGAAGCGTTTAGGTGTTAAAACAAACGAAAGCTATAAAATCAAGAGAAAAGATAACCGGCATTACAAGTTTGTGTTTATTTGTTTAGGCTTAAAAGCGTAAAACCTATGGGTCATCAACGCCTTAACACAATATCCATTTGTCTTTCAGTTATATTGTCAACATTATTTTAAAATAGAGAAAAAGATTAAGTTCATATAGATTATATTCATCGATACATAAACACATATACAAATACATACATATACACGTATACATATACCAACACGAAAACATAAACTAATAACTAGATTTTGTTTTTTAAATTGATTTCTTTAAGAATCTCAATGCCGATTTTATACTATGGTCGCCATCACCCAGAATGTCAATTCTATGTGGTGTTTTACACAACTAACTATTCAGTATTGATACATAAGACGGGTAAGGTTCAAAATATGTTTGACTGTGAGCCTGTTACCACCAGTGACTACATTCAAGCGGTGGCTCCTTGCTGATGAGGTGGGAATGGGTCAGGCATGTGTGGCCTATCTTAAGTCTCGTCAAGACTCTGTGTATGACGGTTTGAGGTAGACCATGGCTTAACTGATCTTTTTATATATTTCAATTTGACTAATTGGAAGATTAAATGAGGACTATTTTGTAGCATTAAATATGGACAAAGATGACGAAACTCATACAATGGATAGTGTTATGACCATTTACGTTCAAGCAGATTTGCTCATATTAACTGAAATCGAAAATGGTCAAGAAAAATGAATGGCACGTGAACTCCCTCCCATTTAACAACTTCTACGGTTATGCATTGATTATGATATTTATCAGTATTTTGGAGATTAGCCATATAGAAAAAATTTACGCTTTAGAACTTTCGATATGGACCATAACATAGGATCATGAGCGAGTCTTCCCCAGTTTCAAAATTGAAAGGAACTGTTTCATGGCGGCCTTAAAAATGTAGGAGAGATTATGGACACTAGGAGGAGAGGGGAGACGGGAGGGTGCATAATCTATGGCCTGGATGCGGGCCAGTTACTGCCTTCTTCGGGACTTGCCGGAGGTGATGATTCTTCCGAGGGACCATTCTCTTCCTCAGTATCGCTGCTTCCCGAATAGTGAATGCGTTAGCATTGAATAGTAGTGTATTTCCTCCGACCTGATCGGTGTAAAGGCAGTGGAGTAGCCAAAACGGTTGTTGTTCGCTCAAGTTTCCAAGTTCTTACTCGAGCAAGAAAAAGCACAATCTTGCATTTATTTACTTCAGTATCTTATGATATATAATCAAGAGTGGGTGAAATAAATATATCTGCAATTATTTTTTATAGACTAAAAAACTCAATAACTGCAATACCTCAACAATATGGAAACAAAGATTATGCCATTATAAAAAAAAAAAAATAATAAAAAAAAAAAAATAAATAACTGGAAAATTGCAAGAGTTTCGGTACCACTCCTGGTCGAATTCATTGACGGACTCCACTTCAGAACCGACTCTGATGGATACCTACCTCTTGACACATTACTCTCGAACCCTCGGATTCTAAAGGTCAAATAGATATTCAAAATGGTATAGAAAATTTTACTAATAAATTAACAACTAATATAATATTTTGTAATATAAGGGGTTATAGATATAGAATGCAAGGCCTCAAAGTCTCGTATAATTTCAATAATTCACTTAATCGTGCATGTAACCTGCACGATTAAGTGAATTATTGAAATTATACGAGACTTTGAGGCCTTGCATTCTATATCTATAATTATATAGTCTCTTCCTAAAAGCTTGTTTAATAAGGGGTTATTCAAATCTGCTAGATGTAAACCCTGATGATGTGAATATTTCAAATAATAAAGCTGTATGTATAGTAGAAACCTGGCTTACTGATAATAATTTTATTACTCCAATTTGTTTAAGGAACTACACCTCTGTTATTAGTAATGCAATAAAAAAAAATAAAAAACCGTGGATAGCGAGAGGAAGTTGAATGACATTTTTTTCTATTAGCAATCGATATGTCAATGATCAATCAATATCATGCCAGTTTTTATTTTGTTTATTATTTATGATACCAGTTTTCTTATCTTTTTTTTTTAAATTTTAATACCAGTTTTTAATTTTGTTTATAATTTACGATACCAGGTTTTAATTTTGTTTATACATGCTACAAGTTTTTAATTTTGTTTATAATTTACCTTTAAATACTTGCGTTGTAGATTAGTAAGTGGAATATTAAATTGTGATATAGTCTTACAGCTAAAATTTTTGTAAAATTATAGCTAAAAGATTGTAATTATTGCTTTGTTTTTGTTTTTTCGATTTAAAACTAACCATAGTAACAAGAAATGGGCCAGATTCAATGGCTGCATGTGTAAAATTAAAGCCTAGAAACCTAAAAAAAATAAGATTATGCCCTAATGCACCCTCTATCAGCATGGCGCATTAATAGAAAAATGCTATCCATATTGGACAAAAAGAAATAGAGTAATCAGTATTATTATGCTATCATTATTTCTTTTAATACCTTTTTTCGAATGGGGAGTTTCCTAAACTATTTTTATTTTGGTTAAAAATTGTACACAACTTCAATTAGAAATAAACAACACCTATCATCAAAGACATAAAATCAACACTTATCAACACTCAAAATAACTGTTATTCCCCATAAATAATGTTAATAAACAATCAAACAAATTAGTTAATAGAAAAGAAACACGCGAACCACAATTATAACAAGTGCAGCAAGGGTACGTGATGATAAAGCAACAGGATGGATTACCTAAGGTTTAGCTTGGGTAATCTATCCAGTTTATCACCAGGTTTTAAATAAAAGAAACAACTATAAGCAAAAAACCAACAAGTGAAACAAAATTTATCGTCAGTTGAGGTTAAAATTTACTATAGGTACCTTTAGTAAATAGCACTTTAACAGGAGAGCACATTGGGGCCATTTACTCATGATTTATCGTGCCTACTGTCCAGCTTTAATAGCCATACTCACATAATGTTAAGCATTCATCAGAAGTTGCGTGAGTATTCATAAATTCTAAATTCATGAAACATTATAAACGATTAAGATAACTGACACATTTGTGAATAAATGCTGTTGAGAGGAAATCGCCTCCTAAAAATTGTAATTATTTATTTTTAAATTAAAATTTATCCAGTTATAATTTCACTTTTCGCATATGTTGATTTCATCTTTTAAGTACATATCCACGTTTTTTTTTGTTTTGTTTTTGTCTTCATTTAACCATCTTTAAATGCCAAATTAATAATTGCGTTGAGCGCAAGTATTCTCTGTAATTACACCAAGTTAAAGCAATTTAATCATAAAATTAGGGTTTAATGAGTAAGGACCTTCCCAGAGGAAGACCGCGCATCGAGTGTACAAACTAGAATCTAAATTAAGCATTGCGAACGATTTGTTTAGATTCCATCAATCCTCCAAATCATTGGTCGGTTCTGCCTATTTCAACCGAAAACAATAACTTTCCCGGGACTCGTTTACTTTGCAAGAAGACAGTCCTTTTCTTCTATCAACATCATCTTCCAGAATGAAGTTCCGACTTCCATCGGTTTGGAAGATAACAAAGTTTTAGCCAAGCCTCCCCGAATACCTTCTAAAGTAACTTCGCTTATTTAATTTCGCTCAAATTGAGTAAGTATTTGATAAGTTCTTTATAATTAAAACTTTGTCACAGCTTTCGACATAGCTGACAGTGGAAAACCTTTGTGATTTTACTGGTCTAATATTGAATAAAGGTTTAGAAACGATCATAAAAACAGGCGATCAGTGATTTTATTATATAAATGAAAGCATATTACAACAAATAGATAAGAAATAACTGTTTTAACGCTGAAATAACAGTGGAATAACAAACCATTAACATTAACCATAAGCCTTATAATTATAACCAATATCGATTATAGAAAATTTCAAAGAAAAGAAAATATTAAATCACGAAAAAAATAAACAACCTAGCTTGTCATCCAAAGCACACCAAAACAACAAAGCATGACTTTATTGACCAGAGATTTTCTCTACCACGACAATGATATTGGAAATCTATGAATCATTCTGAACAATTAAATTTTATTTCAATGAATAACATAACTATTGACTAAAAAATAAATAATATTGTAACACCAATGAGGGTTGAAATAACTTTATTGAGGTAAAATTATAATACGAAAATGCCTAAAAAAAACAAAACAATTAAAACTCAAATTAGTAACAGCGTTACAAAACAATACTCCAAACTAACAGTGACTTCAAATTAACCTTAAGCTTCCATGTTCAAAGCAAGACTGAGGGACTAGTCGGTCGCTCCTTATATTAGTCCGGAATGAGCCAACCCAGAGAGGCCTGGTGATTCCAAAAGATGTATCACGTACTAATGCATGACTGTAACGGTTCCAGGCAAGTCTAGAATCTATTCAATGAAACAGAAATAATCTCTGTTTTTGTTACAAATTATAAATATTAATGACAAAAAAATAACTTAAAATTGGCAGAAAACATTCGTTATATTGAAGAAATTTACGTAAAAAAATAATTATCTTATAAGTTAGTGATCCCCTTCTCCACTCTCATTCTTGTATTGGCCCTGAAGAAGCCCACAGCAAGATAGGTGAAAGCTTGGTAGTGAAAAAACCTGTTACATGGTCAAACCCTGAAGAAGAAATACAAATAATAATTATCTTGTTATATGGAATCGAGAAAAATAAAATATTTTAATGAACGTTCTTTTTTTTTTTTCAATCCATCATTTTATCAAATCATTCACTTATTATTCACTTGACAATTTTTATAAATAGTAACAATTACGTAGTGATATCTCTTCGGTATTTTGATTTTATTTTATTTCATCACACATGATTCTTTTTTTTTTTACATTTCTATTTGAATTTGCCACCTTAACTGTCACGGAGATAGCAATCGCTGGGCAAACAATTGGTTATCAGTGGCATCATGATGACATTTGTAAGGGATTAGAATTTCGGGCTTAGCCATTTTTTTTTTTTGCCCCCTTGCTCTCTGGATGTTAAATTGTAAGCATCGTCATCGTCGTCGTGTGTTTTTCTCATTTAGAGTCCGCCGCAGATGGTTTTTTTTGGTACCTCTTGGGTGTCAATTTATTACGATTTTCTGCCTCCTGGGTATGAAATTCATAATTGTTTTAAAGTTTTCTCTTCAACCACATTGTTTGCCGCTGGCCGCAAAATTCAAGAAGGACGAGCAACAGGTGAAAATTTCCTTCATCCTAGAATCTCCTTTCAATGTCTTTTACCCGATTATCCTCATTTCACCCTTGCCCGAAATTCAGAATCAGCGTACAGCGTAAGCTTGGTAAGTTGCATTAAAGATTTATTTCATTTTTTTTTTTTATTTTACAGTTCATACAATTGTATTAATTGCTTATCCGAGCTCACCAGAGCGAAATAATTTTTTTATCCCGTTTTTTTACGTTAGTGATATTGATCAGATTAAGTGCATTTTTTCCTCTTTTTTTATTTTCACTAAAATTATCGTACAATCTATATAAATAAAGTTGAAATTCTGTTTGTTTGTTTGTTTATTTGTTCTTTATAGAAATCCATACCGTTTGTCCTAAATTCTCCAAATTTCGCTCAGTTGTGCTTTCAGACCCGGTGCGAACACCCGTCCATATTAAAATTACATAACTTCAGCCGATCTTCAGCTGATATTCTTTATTGCTATAAAAATCGTAATGATCTCGCTTTACAATGTTTTTTTTTCAAAATCGACCGTTTCTTTAGAAAAATGAAATTCCCGTGATAAACCGGGATATACATCTATGTATATAAAGATTAAATTCTGTTTGTTATTTATAGAAATCCATTCCGTTTGTCTTAAATTCTCAAAATTTCGCTCAGTGGTTGTTTCATACCAGGTGCGAACACCTGTTCATATTAAGATTGCATAACTTCAGCCGATTTTCAGCAGATATTCTTTATTGTTATAAAAATCATAATGATCTCACTTTACAATGTTTTTTTTTACGAAATCGACCGTTCCTTTAGAAAAATGAAATTCCCCGTGATAAACCGGGATATACAGCTATAATCTATGCATGTAAAGGTGAAATTCTGTTTGTTCTTTATAGAAATCCATACCGTTTGTCCTAAATTCTCTAAATTTCGCTCATTGGTTCTTTCAGACCAGGTGCGAACACCTGTCCAAATTAAAATGGTATATTCTTTATTGTTATAAAAATCGTTTCGATCTCGCTTTACATTGGTTTTTACAAAATCGACCGTTTGAGTCGATAAAAGTCTCAGTTTATAGATTTTATAGATTTAAAAATTGAAATTCTCCGGGTGAAACCGGGATATACAACTAGTATCAAATATTTTTTTATTGCTTTCATACCGAACTAGAAATGTTAAGAGAATTTCACAACCTTATTAGGCCCCATTTTATGATACTTATTGAAATTTCTTAAAATATTATGTTAGAAATGCCTACCTCATAACTATTTTCGATACGTAATATGAAGAATACAGGTGTTGTATTTTTTTTTTTTTTTAAGGAAACTCAGTAGCTTTAAAAATAAATAACACAGGCCAACGATGAAAAAACTTTTTTAATGAAAATACCTTATTCTTATGTTGTTTAGGTTGCTGAATCCAAATATGATGCTTAAAAAGTTGTATCACCCACCATTTATTCACATTTTATAGTTAAATTCATGAAATAAAGAAACATTTTTAGAATTTAACAGCTTTTTCATAGTTAAGATAACATGAAAAAATAGGTCTAATGAACAAAGATGATGTTGGCAGCACTGCTGAAACACATGCTAAACAGCTGATGTTTTGTTTATTTTCAACATAACCTCACTTTTACGTTTCCTGTACATGTGCTCAGTGCAATGTCTCATCGCGGCTGTAAAAACTCTGCTGACAGTTTTTGTTATATTTGTGGTGAGTTTGCTATTAAAAAGCACCAAAGAAACATTACAGACTTTGTGAAAAAGGTTTATCTAGCATACTTTGGAACCAAACTTGGAGACCAGGATAAACCTTGGGCACCGCATAAGGTATGTTATGTATGTGTTGAAGACCTCAGGAAATGGTCAAAAAAAGAGAAAAAACACTTTAAATTTGCTGTTCCCATGATATGGAGGGAACCAAAAAATCATTCCGATGACTGTTACTTTTGCAGTGTAGATATTACTGGTCATAACTCTAAGAACAAGAAGGTAATAAGCTACCCTAACCTTCCGTCCGCCATCCGACCAATAGGGCACGGTGTAGATTTGCCAATCCCGGAACCACCAGAGGACTTAAATTCTATTGAAACAGAAGTATTTTCTGATGTACAGTCGGAGTTAGATGAACACGATGAAGAATTCCAATGTGTTACAGAAAATGTAGAGCCTAAATTGTTCACTCAGGTCGAGCTTAATGACTTAGTTAGGGATCTGGGCTTAACAAAAGAAAAAGCTGAACTGCTTGGCTCTAGGCTAAAAGAAAAGAACTTGCTGGCGGCTGGAACCAGCTTTCATGTGTATAGGAAGAGAGAACAACAATTTTCGAAGTATTTTGAACAAGAGGGTGATTTGGTGTACTGCTCAGACATTCATGGTTTAATGAATGAGTTTGGAATTGAATACAAAACAGAAGATTGGAGGTTGTTTATTGATTCATCCAAAAATAGTTTGAAGGCAGTTTTACTACACAACGGTAACATGTATGCCTCTGTACCTGTCGGTCATTCTGTACATATGAAAGAGAGTTACGAAAATCTAGAAATAGTGTTAAATAAAATAGGTTATTCTGCACACGGTTGGTTGATATGTGGTGATTTGAAAGTTACGTGCATGCTCCTTGGTCAGCAAGGGGGTTTTACCAAATTTCCATGTTTCTTGTGTGAATGGGACAGTAGAGCTCGGAATCAACATTGGTGCAGAAAGAACTGGCCTGCTAGGGAGTCTTTAAAGCCTGGCGAGAAGAACATTTTACGCAAAAACCTTGTAGATCCAAAAAACGTGCTTCTACCACCACTACATATTAAGTTAGGTCTCATGAAACAGTTTGTAAAGGCTTTGCCTAAAGATGGGCTTTGTTTCAAATATCTCTGTCAGAAGTTTCCACACCTTTCAGAAGCTAAACTGAAAGAAGGCGTCTTTACCGGGCCTGATATTAGAAAAATGATGTTTGACGTTAACTTTGAATCCACAATGACCTCAAATGAAAAAGAAGCATGGGTTTCATTCAAGCAAGTTGTCACCAAGTTTTTGGGAAATAAAAAAGACCCAGAATATAAGGCTATTGTTGCTAACATGTTAAAAAAATTTGAACAGTTAGGATGTTTGATGAGCCTGAAAGTTCACTTCTTGAGCAGCCACCTCGATTACTTCCCAGAAAATTTAGGAGATGTTAGTGAGGAGCAAGGTGAGCGTTTTCACCAGGACGTTAAAGTGATGGAAAAACGTTACCAGGGCCGCTGGAATACCAACATGATGGGGGATTACTGTTGGTCACTTCACCGGGAAGTTCAGCAAGCTATTCATCGCAGGAAAAGCTACACAAGAAGCTTCAAGGAAAAAAGGGAAAGAAAATATAAAGCAATTCCAGTTGACAAGTGAACCTTGTATCATCACATAAAATTACTATTCCAAGTATTTTACTGTAAATACAAACCATTTTTACGATTCTACAGTGTTTCATTGATTTCCCTATATACTGTAAATGGGTATTAGACTATATAATAAAATACATTTTGCTTGGAAACTAAGGGTGATACATAAAAATTACGAGCAGATTTGGATTCAGCACATAAAAATCTATCAAGATCAGCTATTAAAATTAAAAAAGTTTTCAAAAAGGTTTTTTTTGTTGGCCTGTGTAATAAAGGTTTATGCATTTTAAAATAATTAATTACTTTATCACCTCCGATTCACTAATTTGGTATCAGCTATTAAGATCACATTTAGCACACTAACTTCATTTCTCCAAAATAAAGAAAATTCAATGAGAATAACAGAAATAATATTTCTACCACACCCTGACCTTCCATTCTCAGATCCCCCATATCACTGTCAATGAGCTGGGACGCCAGTTGAAGCTGTCTCAAAATAGCTAATTATTTTTAGCATTTGGAACTAGAATGAAATGAGCCGAGATGTTAAAAACGACTGAGGTGTATCGTCTTTATTTTAAAAAAAGAAATCATAAAAAAAATAAATAAAAAACAATTGTCTCACAATACCTTTAAATACATGTATAATTCGGCTTGGAAAAATAATCTTTAAATTTTGAACCTTTGACGTTTCTACTAAATTATCCTGATGAGTACTTTACTATAACTAAATTAAGGCGATTTAGTTTTAATATGCAAACCGTAAAAGATCAACAAGTTTCTCCTCTTTTTTTTATCTATAACTGGTTTTATTAGTCAATTTCAAGACTTGATTCTAATCGAATGGAAGAGGTAATGATAAATGATTTTATTTAAAAAAAATAAATTGCTCACTTTACCAAACGGCATAACCATTTACTAAAATATTCAACGTTCAATTAACATATTTTTTTATACCTAGTAATGACTGCCCGAGCAACAAGTTCGTCAGGCTACCCAGCTTGCATGACTAATAATTTTTTTTTTTGCTTTATTTGATTACATTCAAGAATATTAACTCAATTTCATTCAAATTAAAATACCAAAGGTCGCGGGTTTTCGTCCCGTGATGGCCCTAGAATTTTTTTAATGGAGTAAAAAATCCTTGGCTATGCCGCCTCTCGGATAGGACGTAAAACTGAGGTTCCGAGCCTATACGATGTCAGTTACTCGTTAAAGATACCTATCCTAATTATAACTGGATAAGCAAAATTCAGGACTCCCACTGCAGCATAGTCAGTCCTATTAGCCTTAGCTATCATTGACAAAAAACAAATAATTTAAAAATACGATTGAAATGTGAGCATAATATAATACATATGGAATGAAGTATCGAATAAATATTATTGGTACCAATCCAAAATCATTATTAAATATAAATGTCAGGAGATCTGCTACTTATCGGGAATAAATATTAGTGATGTAAAACTATAGGAGCTATAATAAAGTAACGAGCTATAAGGACGTTTATAGATGAAATTGTAAATAAAGGATGTGATTCATTATAACTTGAAATAAATTTTATCAGTTTCAAGCTTAGTTGTAACTGCAAAGAATAAAAAAATTATCAAAAGGTCAAAGAAACTGTATTTAGAGGAAAGCTATACCAACCCTTTTCAAAGAACCATGGAACCAGGATTCCCTGTTGTCGAAGTAGTTGATTTGACGTGGCAACATTCGGAATGCAATCCTCGAATGTGTCGGAGTTTTCGAAGAAAAAGGACCTTTCTGAGACATTTGTTTAGACATACCTTAATTTGAAACTTGTATACTTCGAAAAAATGTTTTCAGGTCGTTAATTAACAGAGATTGGAAGTGATTTTTTAGAAAAACTGTGATTTTGTTTATTTGCCATTAATCAAGTAATTTTCAAATCAAGGGACACTGGCAGGCAATCGGTTGTTTTGGTTGAATATTATTCCATCAAGCTATAGGGCGTCGATGAGCAAACCATTCAGTTTTTTAGTCTTATAGTTTTTGCTTGAAGTTAATGTCTTTTCTATAGAGTAGCATTTTTTTCTAGTAACATAAATAAAATTACACTGCTATATTTTGTTTATTTTTTATTTCCATGAGTTTTATAGCTCAAGGGTGCTTAGAGGCAGAGGCGATCGCTTAATTCTCTAAAACAAAGTTTTCAATAGTACTATCAATAGTTATAGAATGCAAGGCCTCAAAGTCTCGTATTATTTCAATAATGCACTTAATCATGCAGATTACATGCCAAATTTTCGCCTATTCAGGCATCTTCAGGGCTACTACAGTTTCGCAAGCAAGCTAGAAACAGACTGACTGTGGCCTTGCATTCTATATCTACAATTATATAGTCTCTTCCTAAAAACTTGTGTACTATCAATAGTTTAAAAACTATCGATGGTTTAAAGTTATCGATAGTATCGATAGTACTATCGATAGTTTGACATCACTAATAGATATGGATCCGATGAGGTCATAACGGTAAGCTACATTATAAATTAAAAAGTTTAAACAAAGTTTAAAACTATCATAAAGATGTACCTTAATCCGCTACACAAGGTTTTATCATGCAACCAGCGTTATGTTGTAAAACCCATAAATGCGTTAAATACGAAAATCTTCTTTCCGTTAAATATGGCCACCAAAACTATTTAATTCGAATAGGCACCGAATTGTCTTTTTTTTCTTTACGTCAATGGATTTTCTGTTCATATGAGTGAAATGGAAAAGGAATAATGGTAAGCTTTGTAAAAAATAAGCCAAAATAAAAAAGTAAGTAGGGTGGGCTATACAGTTATTGACACTCTGTACAGTTATTGACACCCCATCTTTAACGTAAAGAAATAAGTATACAAGTCCTAATTTTATTTCAAGAGAAGCATGAATCTAATGTTTGAAGGGTCCTCCCTCTAAGTCATCTATGAAGTAAGACTTTGACAAACAAACCATAGGGAAGATTTAACAATTAAATCCACAGGGTGTCAATAATAGTTTTTGCACTTTTAACAATAAATATTGCTATATGGTAAAACTATTGAATTTTTGGCCCAAAAAAACCTCTTGAGTCTTTATAAGGATAGATAAAGAGGAGCTATATGAAGTTTCAATTTGACCCCTTCATAAAAAGTATTTTTTTTAATTTCACCACAGAAATGTAGTCTTAAGGGTGCCAATAACTGTATGGTTTGCCATTCGAAAACGAAAATGAGTAAGGACGAACATGGTATTTGAATTTGAAATATATTCAAATGTTATTAGAACCCGTATGTTGTTAAAATATGTTGGTCTATGAATAATAATCTTGTCCGAGGATCCACACCTAGATTATATAGCAGTTAAACTAGTTTACCATTGTGCGGTTTAAGCGATTAACGGAAATGGAACATTAAAGCCGGTAGATGGCAATACTATGCGGACCGCACAATGATGGCACCCATTGCCTGATAGAGATCTCTGGGCCTGAGCAAGCTGCGCAGACGATGACCCTACAACCAAATTTATGTCCAACAGTTGTGGGGGGGGGGGGAGAGAAATTTATTAAATTCCGTCCCCGCCCCCCCCCCCCCCGCGGTGTCCCAGAAATGTCCCATGTGTGTTCCATTACCCCAGCTCACTAATGGCCGCGATCTGCGCTTTATTAAAGTGTTCCTCTTGTCTTGGATCTATGCCGGCATAATAAAGCCGTTACGTTTCAATTCGGTCTAATAACTCATCGCCAATAGTGGAAGCGGTTAAAGGAATAAATCAAAATAAATGGGATATTAAATCTCCGGTATGTCCGCAGCCCTGGAATAAAATTTTCAGTTACAGTTCCGAATTTTTTATCCAAGACATTGGCCGGATACATCAAGGATACCTACTACTTGGAATCCCGATAACATCCGAAGTGTACCCGAATATAGACGAGGACCGCCGAACCTCTACACTCCCTAGTTAGAAGAAAATAGGTAATCCATTATACAGAATGATTAAATTAGGTCAGGCCAGAACTAGTCATCATCTCATTTATTTTCCGAACTTTTTAAAGTTTAATTATATAATGGCTAGCTAAATAGATAATGGCCGCGGCAGTTGACGCCTTTAAAATAAAGTAAAGTATTCAATTACATTATTGAAGCAACGCACGCCCTAGATAATCAAGAAATGACTTCGATATAAGTTGGATAAGGGATTAGGAATTTCATTTCCGACAATCTCTGCATTGAAAATTTCCGTAAAAGAACTGAACAGTATTAGATTTAGTTCTTCAAACCGAACTGCGAAAAATGAACATTTACATGGAAATTATTTAATAAAATAACATTAATTAGGGTCAAGACCAGAATTTTTTCCTCTTAAAAAAAAAAACACACTATGTTCGGACACCATGTGTAGTTTTCAGTGGAGTTCTAAATAATATTGAAAAATCTATTTGTTACATATTTTGTTAAGAGGGTAGAAAAAAGAGGCTAAAAAAAAATATGTAACTAACACAAATCAAATATGCAATACCTATCATTTAAATAAATTTCAAGGTGCACTATTAAATCTAGATATTAAACAAAATTGAGAACCCACTTTAAATTGGAAAGAAAAGTTGGAAAACATTCATCTATTTGAATTAAATTTTAATTTTTACTGATTTCTGTTGTTACACTATTTGTCATACCCATAGCTAAGTATTTTTAGAAATATAATTGCATAGATATTTCCTATTAAGCTTTTTATTTTACATATACATATATATATATATATATATATATATATAGAATTGTATCATTTTGTTGGGTATTATGTGACAACTTATAATTTAAAAATAACAAATAATTGTCCATTGACAATGACTATTAACTAAGAAATATAATTGATATTTAACTGAAATGGAATAATGCACATTGATACTTTATTTATCATCAAACTATTAAATTAGAAAGTTAAAATTATCTTACACTTATTTAAAGAATTAATTGGAGTAATATATTTACTTCTTCCGTATTTTATTATTATTTTTATAGGAAACATCTTGTAGTAACATCACAAATAAAAAGAAAAATTAATAAACAGGCCTTTTTAAGATAAAAACCAATATGGATGGTTCTAAAAAACAATGAAAGGGCTATACATAAATTAGAATAAGAAGTGTCTAAATTATAAATTATAAAATAAATCATAATAGAAAATTTTTATAAAATACATGCTACAATAAAACACAGAATAGGAGATAAGTAGTAGTGATTATCAAAATTATTATTTTATCAGTATATCCCTAATTAAATGTTTACGAGATATTTGAAAAAAAAACGGTATACATTTTTTAAAACTATTATTGACAAATCGTTAACATAATCTAGTGAATGGGTACCCATCCAAACAAAGCAGTTCGGCATGACGCTGTATTAAGTCAATTTAGCATTGAAGCCAGACTCGTGCCCCCCCCTCTATATAAATCAATATCGACAACAGTTTGTGGGACGAAAACACAAATCTCGATGTTACTCATCTTGTATTGATCTATTATATTTTTATAATATAATAATAAATTTATATATATATACATACACTTTTTCTTTGGATATTCAAAAGTAGCCTGTCATAAAGAAACATATTTTGAACTGAAACTTTTAAAACATCCAGGTACTCTATAGAAAAATAAATAGGTACTGATGAAAAAAAGATAATAATAAAAATATTTTGTAAATACTTACATAAGATATGAAAAATAAAATGAAAATATAAATAAATTGCATATATCATTCTTCTTTATTAAATTGTCTTTTGAGGTGCGTTGTATATTTTAAGGTGGTACAAAAAAAAATTCCCTAATTTTAAAAACGTTATTATTCCTTGTCATTATTATTTTTTATCAAACGATTATTAATCTACGTTGACATTTTCTTCACTATGACTCATGAAAACGATACATATAATACTTATTCTTGAAATAAGAAGAATAATATATATGATTCGTTTTATTCATTTATGATTCTTTATTTATGTCCCATGTCGTTTTACTCCGATGGATCTGTCATAATTTCTAAAAATGTTCCTTGCGGAAACCGCCGTATTCTATGAGGTGTTCCCCAAGGGTCCTTACTCTCTATCTTTTCCCATCTATATTAATGATGATCCTTAATCCGTCTCTCCCACCTCTTACTATTCATACGCGGATGACTCAGTGATTTACTTCTCTCCCGTCATCTTTCATCTTGCATAATTTAGATTATAGATTCCAAAGAAATTTAGAAGGATATAGTATGTCATAAATATAACAAATCCTAAAAATATTAACCGAAGATGGGAATATGATAAGTTTTTTTTTATAAGTTCACTTACAATACTTTCCTAAATTGAAAAATAGAAAATGTAACTACCCACTTAATTTCCCATTAACTACGAATTTTCATTTTATTATTTGTTAATATTACAATAAATGAATCATACTTATTCATTAATCGTTATTTCACGATCCTTATAATTTATTTTTGTTTATTTTCATTTTATGGCAATTTTTGTCTAAACTATTACAGATCTCTAAAAGAAAAAGTTTATCAATTATTCTTAATTGTTTAAGCTTTGAAATGAACTTTACCACTCATTCACCATTAACTAAAAATAATATTGTAGTTTTTAAATAATAAACGATTTATTTTCGACAATGAACGTATTCGTCCGTCGAGGTGTTCGCTTCATAATACTAACTAATTTTAACATAAACAATTCCCTAGATTACTAAAATATAAAAGAAAAAAAAATACACAAAAAACAAAACAAAGTCTTCTATGTAAATAATCCAAATAATGCCTTTTCATCAGAATGTGATTATCTACAGTGTATATAGAAACGAAATCAGTTAGTGTAGACACTCATAAATATATTTATTTACACATATAACAATTTATTCAAAATTGAAATGTTTAACCACTTCGTATCTATAATTGTAGTTTGTGATGATTAATAAGGTCCACGAGTATCCAGGATAAAGGCAGTATTATATCACCAAAATTTTAAGTATAATATTTAATACCTAATTTCACTTGTAATTTATTTTAAAGCTATAAAATTGCTAGCAAGGAAAGAGCACTAAACACCATTCCAATTCCTTTGAATTATATTTTAAGCATATTAACATATTATCAAACCTTATTTTTTATAACTCGTTATGTCATTGAACTTAAGAAGGTATTCTCTTTTTTTTTTTTTCATATAGGAATTATCCTCATTTAAATGGTCTGAAAGGAAAAAAATATAAAAATAAGGTCCACCATCCAATGGCATACCCTTAATAAACAAAAATTAATAAATTACAAAATTTAGTCATTAATTAAAAGAGAAGTAAAAAGCCGAGAATGTGGGGAGTACCGTGAACTTTCGAATGAGTCTATCACCGTTTTATTGCCGAAACATAATTACCCTCTTTTTCCCTTTTTAGAAAAATATTAATGTCGAAAAAAAAATATTAAAGAAACTATAATAATAAAACTAACCTATAAAATACAAGCAAGTCATCAAAAGCAACTATATTTACCTGGACTGAAAATGAATTTCAGGAAATGTAAATTGTTCTATAAATGTAAAAATTAACATTTTTAGAATTTAGATAAATTTAAATTCACAATATGGTGCCATAGAAGGTAGTGGAATCGATGTCATAAACCATTATAGAGTGGGTTGGAGATGGATATTTATTGTTACAAATAAATGTATTGTACTACCTATAATTTTTACTTAAATTTATTTAATTTTCAATTTCTATAAATATGGGAAAGAATAGGGAGAGAGGAATTTAAAGATGGAAGTAATAGGTACATATTCAATGCCAGATTTTTTACCCAAAATATAAAGAATCAAAATGTATTTAAATTATATAATTATACATTACATGATACATTATAGTATAGGTATTCTAGTAAGTCAAAGTAGGGTGTTATATGTTGCGGAAAACTGCCTCACTTAGGGGCTCTTATGCCGTTTCCAAGGATACCGCCCTCTTTCTTCAGGTTTCCCTCTGTACGGGTGTATACATGCCACAGCTCGACTGGAACGCAGACCAAAACGTTTGAGGAATCTCTTGAGGAATTCACGAGTCAAAGTATCCAATTTTATAATAAAAACAAAAATATTATTATTTATTCAATAATAAAAAAAACTATTCAAACAAAAAACAATAATAGTATTACATTTTATGTTTTGATAAATTAATAAAAATAAATGCAATATAATATAACTTTTTAAATCATTAAATATTCAGATCTCTTTATCCAAGGGGGTACTCTATGAAAATTTTTTTTTTCAATTACCTATATATGTTTCATATCGTAAGATAAAGTATTTCCATTGTGAATTCGCACGTCTAATTTTTAGGTTTTTTTTTCGATTTTCTCAAACGATTTTGATTAAACTTGGTATTTCATGCATGTATATTCCCGCGATGTGACAGTCAAACTTTCATCAAAATTGAACAATTAGAGGGGGCCCTTTATTCATAACTTTTGTCTCATTTTCACGTATTTTTTTTATTAACTAAAAACGGCTTTTGACAAAAATTTTGATCTGCGACAGCCGAAATTTCATTAAAATTGTCCAATTAGAGGGGACACTTTACTTAATAAATTTTGTCTAATTTTACCTTTTTTCGATTTTCTCATAAACGGCTCTAACGATTTTGATCAAACTCAGTAATTCTGTGACCGCGACGTGACAGTCAAAATTGTACAATTAGGAGGGGCACTTTATTTAGTAAATTTTGTCTCATTTTCAAGTGTTTTTTTATTTACTCAAAAACGGCTGTACGATGTTGATCAAACTGGGAACTTGGGGATGTGTGTATATGCCCGCGATGTGACAGTTGAAATTTCATTCAAATTGGTCAAACGGAGGGGGAACTTTATCTAGTAAATTTTGTCTCATTTTCAGGTTTTTTTTTTTTTTTTTTTGTTTACTCAAAAACGGCTGTAAAGATGTTGATCAAACTGGGTATTTGATGTGTGTATATGATCACGATGTGGCAGCCGAAATTTCATATCCCGTGTTATCACTGATATACTTTCAAAAAGCTAATCGCTGTAAAAAACAACCAAGCAGTAAAAAAAACTGGACTGTGGATGAAATTAGGTCCCTTTAAAGAAATAAGCAATAATGAATCGAAAAATTACTGAGAAATTTCAAGTTTTGCATTACAGATACATTATGGTAAATTATGGAGGTATACAAATATAAGCATATAAATATTGAAAAGTATTACACAACAGTTTCTTATTTCCAAATAGTTTTATACCAGAAATATCTGGTAACACCCAAGACTTTCATTTCCGCTTTGCCAAAAAGTCTAAATTATTTGCATCATAATATTCATTTCGTAATCATCACTAAAATAGGTCAAACTTATTATTAACATTTTTATTTGGGAATTTGATAGTTTAGCTTTAGTTGTTTTCAAACGGATCTATAATATCCCAGTATTTAAAAAGGCTTCCCGGTACAGGACACGAGAGTAAAATTCTAAAAAAAAATTAATTTTGTTACTTTCAAATCTCTATCAGGTCTTTGAATTACAATATCAATATATTGACTTACAATATCTTACATATATTCAAACTTGTTTTAATACTCTGAGTTTTAAACATTTTATAATCTATTGTAGATATATTAAACAAAGTCAGGTTAGTTACAACATTTATAAATCGAGAACTGAAAGACCGATTTTGATGATCTGTTTGGATTTCTCCGCCCTGAATAGCAGAATAAGTAATAAAAAATAAAAGAAATTGTATAGAAGGGAGATGATTAATATCTTTTTTACGATTTTATCCGATCTAAATAAAATTTGGAAAAATTCGTTTTTGCGTGTTGAAATAGCCAAACAAGTTTAATTCCAGATAAACGTTATCGTTCTAAAGGTTTTAGATGGGTAGGTCAGGCAGGGAGGATTATTATTTTTTTCTGGATTACCGATTTTGATTGAATTTCAACAAACTGTTTTTAAAAATACTTTTTTTAAATTATCACTGGTCATTAAATTCACTAAAAGCTACTTTCTAATCCAAAGAATGTCCTTTGGACTACCATATCCCTATGTCAAGCATTTATCTCGATTTTTTTCAAAAATATAACTTAGTCCTGCTCCACATTTATTTAACACGTTAGGTGTGTTGGCGTATTTTAGGGGTATCCTGAATTGAACGGTATCAGCCCCGGGGGTCAGACGGCTGGGATGAGCCAAAGGCGATACCGGGCGTCGGAGTCCGATGGGAATGCTCTGACGAAAGCGTTATTTTTTTACTGAAAAGTGAATTATGAAATGAACGTCTCAGGGGCATTATCTCTTGGTAAGGATTGAAACTAGACATGATAGGCGCAGGACAGCCCCCTGGGGTCCTATAAAGGATTTACACCATACTTCATCGAAAATAGGATTTAACTGCTGGAAATTTACAACCACTCAATCTATAATAAAAAAAAAAAAATCTTTTTAAAGAATTGAATTTATATAAAATCAATATAGCAAATCAATAAGTTTTATTTATAATTACGACTTAGTAAGAAATATTTAAAAAAATATTGTTTTCTTTCTCATATTTATGCAATAATTAAAGAATGTCAAAGAAATTTAATAGAACTACGTAGTATAAAATCAAACACATAAGATTAAACATAACCATAAAGGTTGTCGTTGCAATATTATCGGACGCGGAAGGGTGATGTCGTCCAGTAGTCTTGTTTTATTACTCAGGGCCGGTATCGGACCTCGGAGTCCGATTCCAAAAAAACAACAGAATTTCAGCTGTTAGCAACAGTTTCTGCACTAAAATGCAATAATCTTATTAAAAAACGACTAAATTGAGTATTTGAAGTCTTCGGCTTTTCGGACATTTTCATGTGAAAATCGACTGTTAAGAGGGGAATGTAAAATCGGACGCCGGGGACCGATGCTGCACCTAACGTGTTAATATCCAAAAATCAATCTTGATCTTTTTTTTTATATATGCTTTAAAATCCTATTCCTACACCACGCCTTATTTACATAGATATAGGGATTATAAACTTCTATTACAACCGTGAATTGATAATGAGGTAACACCAATCTATGATAGGATACTCTTGATTCAACAAAGGATAAAGAACCCGGCAATTAAGCATAATCTTGGTCATATTTCATCCATGCACTACCTTTTTCCAAGAAGCATATCTTCCTAAGAAAGGGTTGATATTATTTTAATTAATTACTTGAGTGAAGGCTTCTTTGTTATTATACTGTGTCACGTAAATAAGAAAAAATAATTACAATTAATAAAATGGCTAGAGTATATTTGTGAAAAATACTTTCTTTTCCTTTTCGTTTAAGCAATATGGGTTAGTAAAGAGACGAGACGCCTACAGAAGACAGTCATAACGAATTGAAGGAACAATTTGTCATTGGAGGGATCACGTGTTATCCGCCACGTCCAATTCAGGATCAGTTCCATAAAAAATATCACGACTAGGAACATCTCCTGCGGAACTGACATTTAAGAAATGGAAAGGTCATTTTTATAGTTAATAAGTAAGCGTTGGAACTGTAATTACTAAACATAAAACGAAATAATTAAATAGGAATAAGAACGTTTTAATTTTAAATAATTTAATTTTAGTAATAAAGATGACCTGAATTAAGGGGATTGGACGATTACAAAAGCTTAATATAACTTGTTTGTAAGTTCAAAACTTTACTGTTATAGTTCGTGGAATATATTAGTGCCAAGAAAACAGAGAAGGTTAAGTTTGATAAATAGATCTTAACAGCAATGAATGAAAATAATAAAAAATTTATGACATTACAAATTAATGAGATGGTAAACAAGGTCACGACTGTCTTGGCATGCTTCCATCTTTTAGAGTATCGAGCACTTTTGGTCCCTGCAGAAAATCGTTAGTTCGGTATTGTACATTAAAAATAATATTGTGACACTTATCTGTGTTTAACAATTTTTATTTAACGAGAATTATAATTTACAATACAACACAAACAAGGAAAACACAAATAATTAACACTGTAACAAAAAGTATCAATTTGTAACGATATAGTAACACAAATGTAACCATATCATGTAACTGTGACTTGAGCTTCAGGACAAGACTAACACTACACTCCATCGCTTCTTATATTTAGTGTGAAGAAGAACTGCCTGGAAGGTTCTAGGCAAGCGTAGATGATACTCTAACAGTTTGTTTCCACTGTTTGTTCGTTCCAACTCTTTTCAATCATAAGTTTTGTGTTTTGCTTTGTTTCACGTTAAAATATCATAAATTTGTTTACACCTTCTTTATAATTCCAGAACCGTTTTTTATTGGACAAGGGATGTCTGAGTGACATTTATGGAAAAATCGTGTTGGATGCGGAATATTATATTAAAAATGGCACAATTTTGATTGATAGAAAGTTCAAAGTGGATTTAATGACTGTATAAACTTTTAAAAAATATCTGTTTTTAAAACCAGCGCGTTAAAATTCGTTGAAATCAGAGAACCCGGTAACAAAAAAATAATTCTCCCCCCCCCCACCTAAAACCAATCAATGATAACATTTATGTTGAATTAACCTTCTTATTCATCTATAACAACCGAGAAGAAAATGTGTTTCAAATTATGCCGAAATCAGAGTATATGGTAAAAAGTTTATAATCACTGCCCTCCATCCATTTTTCAAATGTTTTTTCTGCTATTCTTGGTGGAGACATATCCGAAGATCATCAAAATCTGTTAAGCCGTTCTTGATTTATAAGTGATGCAACTAATCCGACTTTGTTTTATACATCTAGAAAAGATTAAGAAATCCCTAAAACTAAAAGCGCTAATTAAGGCAGTACTGATATTGAATGTTAAGGTCTTTGTCTGATCTAACTGTCATTTTAGAAAATGATTAGGTTTTGATCAATTTGGTAGCTATGAAAACGTGTGGACTGTATCAGGTTAAAAAAAAATTAATAAATTAGCTTGAAAATAATAAAAATGAATAGATGTTAGAAAAATTGATGTTTAATGGATGAATGATTACAGAAATTTGGGCAATTTACATAAATTATGGATTAACCTGACAAATATATTTTGTGATCAATGTGCTCTGGTGGGCAGGCAGCATGCTTGTCTTTTCTTGATTGCGGTGTTTTCTCTTCAGCTTCATCTCCGCGCCTCTCCGCCCCACTTCTCAGCTCAGGGAGCTCTGAGCTCTACTCCATTTCGATATTATTTACAATACTGGAGAAAAAAAAGAAAATGTCCAGCTCCAGCTCAACTTGATACGAACAGGAATGGCGACGGAATCATAATGGCGACTGTCCAATGAAAATCACTATCGATTGTTCTATTTGATTTGTCGATCTTAAGCGGTTATCATTCTAATCTAAATTCAACATAAAAATAGTTTTTCATATTATCAGTTTTAGTGACCTATTTAAGATAACTTTCCTTTGGAATTAACCTTCATATACTACTATAATACCAAAGAGCGAAATATATTTCAAAATCTGCTAAAGTGGAAAAAATAAAACAATTATGCTATTCCCCTTCGCCCAAGTTTTCCGAAATAACTCTTCAGCAATTCGGTACACAGACGATTCCCAATAAAATAAAATACAAAATAATCAGGCTATCCCTTCTTAATTTATAAATAGTTATATAAATCCGACGATGTTTTATATATTCTCAATAAATTATAAAATTGCCTAAAGCTAACATTACTGAAAAAGGTTTGAATTGATATTGAGTGCAAAAGATTAAGATTTTAGAATAATTAAATAATTCATTTTTCAAACCCGCATAAAAATATTTGTTCAAATTTTAACTACGATTCACTCAAAATGAGAAAAATTTCACATCTTTAATCTTCTTGATGTAAATATCGGTGCAAGTAATAATAAATACAAATAAGTAGAAATATTACTAAAATAAATATTTTTGAACGATATGCTCCAATTTCCGAGGCCGGTACAGCCCACTGTCCAGATAATAACAGTGACCAGCTTTTGTTCAAAATGACCAGCATCCTGCTATTACATCAATTTGAATCCCAATGCGCTGGCGAATTTGTTGCACGAATCGTCTCTTTGGCTATTCTATGTTTGTAATGCTTAGAGATTTTTTCTAGGTTTTAAAATATCTCGAGTATGAATTAAGGAATTAAAAAAAATACTTTGAACTTCGCTTCTCGAGTATTATTTCTGAAAATATATTTTTTTTAAATAAATCAAAAGGAAGTGAGTGGGCATTTAATTTTTTTTTTATATAGCTCCTAAAATAAAATTTTCCCACACTGCTTGGAAAGGCAGCAATGAAACGGAAATAGTGAGTATCTATGTTTTCCAAACAGAATAATATCGTTCGGTGTACTTATACCATTCCTAGAAGTGGAAGGTGAATTTAAGCCAGATTTTCCCGCAGGTATAAATTATTTCCCAAGTTTTAAAAATTCAGAAAACCTATGTGAACTCTCCCGATCGAGTAAGAGAAACTTTTTATGTGTGATTAAGTTTCAGTTATTATATTATTATCTCTTATCCCTTCCAGTTTGAGAGTGGTATAAAACCCATTAGCGCATCCTTTGAGCCTTTTTTAATTGATTTAGATGGTATAAATTTTGTTAATGAATTAATTTAGGATTAGAGTTTTGGGTTTCAGAAATGCAGTGAAAATCATTTTTACCATCAGGTAAATCATGTTATATTGGATTTGGAATGAAAATGAGATTGGGTGGGTTGCAGGGTGGTTTTAGCGGCCATTTTTTTTTTTTTTTTTATCGTCCCTTTATGCTACTAAGGCTAATCGGACGATGCTACAGAGGTAATCATAAATTTTGCCTATCCACGTAGAATCGGATAGGGATCTTTAACGAGTACCTGGCATCGCACAGGCTTGGGACCTCAATTTTACGTCCTATCCGAGGGACTAGCTATGCCGTACCACGTGCCGTACCGTAGGACGTAAATGCTGCCTTTATTCTGGACACTCGTGGACCTTATTAACCATTGTCACTTATTAAATGTTTGTTCGTTTGTTTATCCTCACTTTATGTCCCTAAGGCTAATCGGACGATGCTACAGTGGGAGTCCTAAATTTTGCCTGTCCAGGTGTAATTAGGATAGGGATCTTTAACGAGTACCTGACATCGTACAGGCTCAGGAGCTCTATTTTACGTCCTATCCGAGGGACGGCATGGCTAAGGATTTTTTACTCCCTTTGAAAAATGCTTGGGCCTCCGCGGGACGCGATCCCGTGACCATCTGTTTGCCAGGTTGCCATGCTAACCACTACACGACAACTGACCCCATTTTTAAAAAAAAAATTTTAACGAATCATCTGCAAATTAATATGATTTAATTTTTGGAGTAATAAGGAGATTCAATGCAATGATCTTGAAAAGTAAACATTAAATACGAGTAACATATAATAAAATACGAGATCTTTATCGCTTTATAAGCTGACATAACGACTTAATTAGTGTTGCACAAGAGCGAAGTTTCAAAGGTCAGGAGTACTAGTATGACGACATAGTTAGTGGAACTATCATCACGGTATAACAACCTCTAAAGATGTTTGACAAGTATTCAAGTATTTGCAATGCTGCAGCGTCTTAACATTACGTCAATAGCGAGCATAGCTATAAAAATTATAAATAATGCAACAATTTCTTCATCGGTAACTATTTCTCGATATTAAGATCGGAATGCATCCCCATTATTGCTTGCTCTTAGCGTGCTTTTAGAATATTTAATAAAAAATCGATGAGACTCCTAAGTGCTTTTATATGTATGGGCTTCCTGTACCCCTGCCTCATCGACAACATGGTAATGAATTAGATATGAGCGATTTAGGAAAAGCTTTCAAAAATTATTAGTACATGCTCCTTTATACTGTGCACTATGTCCGTGCATATATTTTTATGAACAGTGAGATTATAAATACACGTTATTTACTGCTTAGACTCCCTTTCTCCCCGCAGGAATGGACTTTTGTGTTGTTGGAGTTGGTAAGATGGAAAATTAACTTTGGCATTTCGTAAGTAGTAATAGTTGCCTATATTTTTTTTAGATTTTATTTTTTTACATCGTCTGTTAGAAGGTATACCTACTGTATTTGTTTTTAATTAACTATCACGTATTATTTTTTAAATATTTGTTTTTTAAACCGCGACTGTCCAAGTTGAGAAACAGTAAGCAAATTTGATGATGGATACTATTATAACTTCAGGCTTGAAGAAAGTAAAGTATCCTAAAAAAAGAAAGAAGAGTTGCAGAGGTCACTCATCCAGGTTCTTTTTAGACGACTTCTATAAGCATGTCTAAACGTGGCAAATTCGATTATAAGTTTAATGCTAGTCCCCTAAAATAAGATTCATTTTAAGATGAAAATGTGAATAAAAAGGAAATGATGTTCGAAAGGTACATCCTAAGGGGAGTCTATAATTAGTCTTAAAATTTTTGAATAAAATGATTATTCAGTTTTTTTTTAACAAAAAACCTGTGAAGCTTATGTCCATATCTGTACTTGAAGAAAAAAGTGTATTAGGTCCAAATTTAAGAGAATTTTTTTTTTCAGTTGCAATATTGTATTTCAGCCCTATCAAATATACTTTGTTTGTTTATTTAACGTCCATTTTTATGATACTAAGGCTAATCGGACGATACAGCAGTGAGAGTCCTAAATGTTGCCTATCCAAGTATAACTTGGTTAGGGATCTTTAACGAGCACCTGACATCGTACAGGGTCGGGACCTCAAATTTACGTCCTATCCGAGGGACGACATAGCTATGGATTTTTTACTCCCTTTAAAAACTCCTAGGGCCACCACCGGACGCGAACCCGCGACCTTTAGTATTGTAGGTTGCCATGCTACCACTACACCATAGGTGACCAAACCAACCAATATACTTTAAAAGATACGATTAAAACAATATTAGATCCAATTTATTTTCAAAAATTGATAAAAAAAAAAACACTAATACATATTTTAAAAAAAAAATCAATTTTACACTTATGGAACCTGCAAAATCAAAACCATCAGAAATGATATTATTTTTGACAACTCGTATCAATCTAGAGATGATTATACAACATCATGAATTTAAAACCGTTGTTTTATGAATTTTACGATTTTGGACCTAATATAAGTGTATTAGGATAAAATTATACAAGTTATTAGTCTCGTTTTTTTTTTTTCAATGTTATAATTTAAATTGAAAAAAAAATTATCTCCTTTCGATCAATACGCTTTACTATGTATATAAGAAAAAAAAAATTATTTCTATAGGAGATATAAGCAGCTGTACTCACAAAATTCATCAACGTATAAAGGTCTCTTTTTGTAGACTGTAAATGTATTAAGGGTCAGAAAGGTATAATCGAATGAAATATAAAATCGAAGGACTCTATATATATTTATCGATTCTATATTTCTATTTCGATATCCGCTGAGAGCCGGTGACACGGGAGACTATATATAAACGGACGGAGTACAGATGGCAGTGATGGTATCGCCAGCTGAAGAGAGGGTGTCGCTTTTTATCCCACCCCTTGTTTTATTTAAACCTCCCCCTCCCGTCCGCGGCATCCGTATTCACCGCTTTATCTCTCTCCTTCATTATTTTATTTCACTCTTTCCCTTTTATATGTTTCCATGCCGCGGCCATAGAGGAGCCCTTTCAATATTAAACACCGCGATGAAAAAGCATTAAGAAGGGGGGGGGTAAGTGGTACACTCGGCCAACTTCTATTCCTCAAGGAGGACCTCTCCAACTCCCCTTACGGGGAAAAAAAGTTTTGTTTTTAAAAAGGCTCGGAAAATGACCCTTCCGCTCCTTTTACCCCAGAGTGCGAGTTTGGAGAAAAAAAACCGGACTATTCCATTAACTGAATACTTCCGAGTGTCCGTATAACCAAATACATATATTTCATATACGGATTACTGATTGTGCTTGATCTTGGTAAACCATTGCCCTAAAACAATAAAAATATTGGAGGCAAAGAAAAACCATTATACTCATAAGCTGCTTGCGAGACATGATGGGTAAGCTAATTTTTGTAATTTAGAGCTCTGCAACATTTATGTGTAACATTTTTCACTTGGTGTAGATGCTTTCAACGTACAAGCGTGTGTAAACCACTACACCTTTTTTTTTTTTTTTTTTTTTTTTTTTTTTACTTCCTACTTTCGCGACTGTCATAAAACTTTGACAATGAGCACATTTTTAGCTATGACAATAAAATAAGGGCATGTTAGGCACGGGGAAGGATGGCACTCAGCGGTACCCCTTCCCTGGCTTGTTAACGAAGGAGATATCTCATCCAGCGCCTTTTTAATCTCCATATCAACTCCTTACTCCTTACCGTTTCTCTTAACAGTCGGTTAAAAAGACCGTGTCAGTGAGTATGGAAAAGTTTATAAAAATAAATATGTTGGTCAACTGTTTGTATTTGGAAGTCAGAAAGTAGGGTTTTGTTAGTCCTTTAACATTGTGATTTTGGGGTCACCTGTGGTTTGGTGGTTAGCATGGCAACCTACAATACTAAAGGTCGCGGGTTCGCGTCCGACGATGCCCCTAGGATATTTTAATGGGAGTAAAAAGTCCTTATCTATGCCGTCCCTCGGATAGGACGTAAAATGGAGGTCCCGAACCTGTACGATGTCAGGTACTTGTTAAAGTTCCCTATCTTAATTATACCTTTACAGGCAAAATTGAGGGCTCCCACTGTAGCATCGTCCGATTAGCCTTAGTGGCATAAAGTGACGTTAAACAAACAAACAAACCATAGTGCTTATATATTATGAGTCCTAACATTTTTGATTGAAAGGTCTGAACAAATTAACCGTAAGGTATGTACAAATTAACTGATTTTAACTTCATTTTAACAAATTGGATTCGTAGTAGTTTTCCCTTTTATGATAAAGAGAAAGCTTTAGCAGTGCAGCACCCAGCACTGTGTGATGGGTAGTTTGCGAGTTTTCTGCAAGAAACAATTGGGAATTCCAACAATTTCCCTGATTTTAGAACACAAAGCGCCACGAATACTTTCACCTTTTAATTACTTTCTCTACTGTATAGAGAAATTAATTAAAAGCTGAGCTTGATTTTCAAACTAAGCAGCTCATTTTACACGTAATTTGATTTTATAAAACTTTTAAATGTAATATTTTTCATTCGGAGTATCCCTTTCAGAGTTGCAAGCTTAGAAAAGTGAACGTGACTGTGCTGAAAAGGTAAAAATTGAAATTGTTAAAAAGATAAAAATTACCTATTTGATAAGAATTAATGGCATCGATAAAGTAATCGATTTTAACTAAAAGTAACACATTCGACCCGAAATTTTAAGTTCTTCTGTTTTAAAAATAATAAATCGTCTGTGCTATGCATTGCTTTCGAGTTTCGACGAGAAACTAAAAAATACCAAAATTTTACGTGTTTCAAGGCCACCATTTTGTATTTCATCAGCTTTATATTGGCAAACGTGCCAGGCCAATGGATATATTCATTTGAATGAATGAATGGTTTTATTTTTTTAATAATTACTTTATTTACAATGGTTATCTACAAAAACCTCCACGATAGACTAATAGTCCGTCTCTTGGAGTCCGTCCAACTTATAATATTTAATACAAATTATATTACAAAAGAAATAAATACAAAAATAAAACAAACAAGTATTGTGAAATGTTGAATGAATAAATATGCAAATACGGCTCAATACAATATCAATGAAAACAATAATAGCTCCTTATATATATATATATATATATATATATATATATATATATATATATATATATATGTATATATATTTCATATGCCCCAAATTTATATTTATACGATACACATTTTTTGTTATCGGCTCCGGGACTAGTAGCTTGATTATCTATCTTAACGGGGCGAATTCGAGTTGTCTTTACCCCCGACTGGCGAATCAGTCTAAATCCGTGGATTATGTCCAGGTTCATTATGTGCACGAGAACCTAAACTTCTTTTCTTGCCCAAAATTCGTGAGCACTGGAAATTTTAGACATCAATTGATTCCTAAGCATTAACCTGTGCGTTTGATATAGGTTAGTCAGCTTATAATCAGGTTTTATGTCAAAATTTTCGTTATTAAGTTTAATATCATGTTTTTCTTTACTATGATATGTATTATGCTAAGAACTAATTTTTATTTAATAATTTAACTAATCATCCTTCAGTAATGAACTTAGTAGGCATATCTCATTTCTATATTCTCTTTAGTTTAATAATAATATATTTCAATGGTTTTAATCTGCATTAATTTGTTATTCTAATTTTATGCATCCATCTTAATTATTTTCCGTCTAACAACATAAATATATATATATATATATATATATTTTATTTGTTTCCTTCTTATAGTAGCCCTATAAGAAGGGAGTTTATTTTCCACAAGTGCCATACAATATATGTACATAACTTGTGCTTGATGTTAAACAAAACATTACATTGTAATGAGATTCAAAGATATTAAACAATAGTGTACAAAAACAAGAAACAGAAATTATGTAAAGTTGTAAATAAAATTATACACACAAAATATATAAAGTTATAGAATATATAACCTAAGAAAGAACTTTCAAAAAAAAAGAAAAAGAAACTACCTTACAAAATAACAATAAACAAGAGGAAAATTACAATACAAGAAGAAAATACATAATAACACTGAAACCCAGGATGATAACACACAAAATACCAATAAATATGATACTTAGCAACTAACATTGACAAACACTTAATATAAATATAAACCTGTAAATAGAATTATGAACTATCTTTCACTGTGGTTAATATCTATCGATAGTGAGAATTTATGTTTCCCATTTTCTCATAAATTTGTTTTGCGAATACTTTTAGTGCAGAATTATGGTTATAGAATAATTTTTCTCCCTCTACAGGCCAGTATTTGTTCTTCTTTGTTACTTCGTCTCGTAGTAGTTGTCGTTGAGCTGAGAGAAGTCTGCAGTCGTCAAGGAGATGCTGGTATGTTTGTTCGGTTATGAAATCACAAGGGCAATATGAGTTGTCTGTTAGTTTGAATCTATGTAAGTAGGATTTAATTGAGCCATGTCCTGTGAGTAATTGTGTGGTGTAGAAATCAGTGAGTGTACTCTTCGTGCATAAGTAATCGGTTACGTTCGGTATAAAGTTTTTTAGATGTAATCCAGTTGTTGAAGATGTCCAAGCAGTTTGCCATTTGTTTATTGTATCTGTTTCTAAAAGTTTCTTGAGATGTGTTTTTGATATTTTATTATAGCTTAGTGGTAAGTCAGTGCGTTTTGAAGCTTTTTTGGCTGCATTGTCGGCTAAGTCGTTTCCGAGTATTCCTGAGTGACCTTTGATCCATGAAAAGTGGATGTTTTTGTTAATGTTTTGTAGTCTAGTGATTATCTGTCGAATTTGTTCAGTAAGCGGGTCATGAATATAATGATTGCTGAGAGCTTGAAGGCAAGATTGACTATCAGTGTATATGTTAATGGATGTAATGTGTTGTAGGTTTGTTTCAATGTATATTAGACTGTTGAGTATTGCTAGTTTTTCGGCCTGGTTGTTTGTACATAAGCGTCCTAATTTATATTTCTGTACGTCAGTTAGTTCGTTCTTGAGAAATACTACGAAAGCACAGCCAACAGAGTCACCTTCTTTACTTCCGTCAGTGTAGATTTCTGCATCGACTTCATCCAATGGATTTATATGAATTTTTGAATATTGTGAAGGATGCATCCATTTAGCGACATCAGTTGGCCTCTCGATATCCTCAGTTCTGTAAAGTTCGTTGTCTTCTGTGCTATGTAGTAAGTTATATTTCATTGTGTATTGTTTCCTAATGAGGTCGATGGGCACAATTTTTGCTAGCACGCAAGCTGCATTGTAGGAAACTGTCTTAAAGCCCTTTATTATTTTTAAAGCCATCAGCCTTTGAATTCTCTGGAGTTTTGTAAGGTTATGTTTGCGGTCTAATCCAGTTTGCCAAATATTGATTGCGTAAGTTAGTGATGGAAGTACAGCTCCTTTATACAGTACGTGTAGTGCTTGTGTTGATAGTCCCCATAAATTACGAGCAGCAATAGCTAAATTTTGAATAAGCCGTAGTAATTTGTAATAAAGTCTGTCGATGTGCGTGTTCCAGTTTAGTTTATGGTCTAACGTAACACCTAAGTATTTCAGCGAGTTTACCCTTTTTATCAATTTATTTTGTACCCATATGTTAATATCTGGTGTTTCCCTTTTTTTTGAAAAAATTATGTAATTAGATTTGTCATTATTGAAAGTTAATTTGTGCTCATGAGCCCAAGCATTTGTTAATCGCGTCACGTAATTGGCTAAGATTTGGAGTTCATTAAGGTGTTTTGATCTAATTAGAACTATTAAATCATCTGCAAAAGCTATTATATCGGTATTAGTAGGAAAGTCTTTTTCTAGCAAATTATTGACAATTAAGTTCCACAATATAGGTGAGATGCTGTAATATATATATATATATATATATATATATATATATATATATATATATATATATATAATGTATAAACTGTCCCTTTTAGCACAAAGGGAATAATGGATTCGGTTCGCTGGACCATTCACCCCTTCACTGTTTTATGCCCCTACTTCTGTGCAACCCTTGCATTCTTTGTTACAGAACAGATTGCAGTTACAATAATAATATAATACTTGATATTTAACTTATAGGGTGTTAAAAAAGGATGTAAAAAAAAAAAAAAGTATATTTTGTTGTGGTTATCTATATACAAGTTTTTATATCCTAAAAATTATTCTGCAACTTTTGCTTAACTAGATAAATATTTCATAATTTCCATAATAAATTCAGAGTGTTAAAGAGATGTAGTGAAAATTGTACCCTCCTTGTCATTTTTAATGTAGTCGATTCATTTAACCCTTTAAATAAATAAATACAACGTTTCGCTCATCTTCATAGGCAAGGTGATCAGGTCAACTTATTATTTATTATATTGCACAATATTATCATTGCAATATAATAAAATAAATTGACTTTTATTAACAGCAATTACTTTATAACAATTAAATTAACAGTCACAAGCACAGTTTATCTTTTTCACCATGAACAAATTGTGGAACGTCATATAAATTAAATTTCTCATGATTTTTAGTGATAGCGCACAGTTTACTTAAAACGAAAGAAATAACTTCAAGCCAAAATTTTAATACTTATTTTTTTTTTTTCTTCGGCTATCCAGAACTTAGGGTTTGGAAAGCTTTATAAAAAATGACTTTGCTAACATTGGCGTGAAGTGAATATTTTAAAAGACTGCAAGCCATGATCATTTCATAAATATTTTAAAGGAACGTACTTCAAAGTATACAGAATACGTTTTTCATTACAGAATACGTTTTTCATTAATTTGACGAAAAAAAAAAATTGACGAGTTCTTCCAAACTCCCAGCGCAAATAGTGTATATTTACTTAGTGTGCTTAAAATGCATCACATTTTTTTCAGGAATTGTAAGCAGCAACGCATTAACTCACACTCTCAATTAGACAACTTTACTAGTTTTTTACTTATTTTTTCATTCTAAATAAATTTTAGAAATTTGTTTTAATCCCTAACGCCCTATTTTTTCTGTTAAATGATACCGAGTCTTTGTTTTTAGAATGTATATAAACTAGGCTGCGATAGTTTAAAAATGACCATTATATTATTAATTGTATATGCTTGAATTATTAAGCATAAAAAAAAAAAAAAAAAAAGTCTTTCCTACAACCCCAGACGAAATAACGTAATTCTATGTTTAGATGATGAGAATTCAATCCAATCCATGAACTAAAACCATAATTGATATAACAAATTTATACCAATCAGTTATCTTGGTCTGAACTGTTCTATTGAATGCTTTAACGAGTTTGGTCTAAGCCGATGAGTTCTAGGCAAATTGCTTTCTCAAACTGAAAATGATCGAGCAATTTATTTCCAACTTAATCTCAAAGCCCATTCATTGTAAATTATCAAGGAATTGTTTTGGCCTAAATAGAGTGAAGATTCCCGATTTTCTCAAATAAAAGGTAGTAATTTTATTACAATAATTTAGAAATCTGATTTTTGCAAATATATCTTCTTTGATTCACAAGAACATAAATAATAATTATATATATAATGAAATTTTGAAACATTATAGAATTATTAAAAAATAATTAATTTGCGTTCACCAAAGTCAGATCTTGGGAAATAGACCTGGAAAATATTTAAAATGAAATATCGAAAAATAAAAATTAAAAACTGTTTAATCACAACTTTTAAAATAACATAATCATTTTAATAATGAATTATAAATATAAAAAATAAATAAACAAACTGAAGAACATTATTTGATGTCCTACTAAAGCATACAATCATATTGACAGTAAAAATACTTTGAGTAATCTTTATTAAAAATACCGTTTCGTTTAATGAATTAAATATTTAGAAAACAAATTAATATAATAATGATGGAGAAGAAGGGATTTAAAAAAATTCAAAGATTTTAGCCCCTCAAAAACCACTTAATAATACAGAAAAATAATTACCTATTTTTTTTTTCAATAGATCTAGAATAAAAACAATTTTATTTTTACCTTTGTTATGATTTCTCTGCTTCAAATATTGCAGATTTTAATTCCAATAACACTGTTAAAACATATTAAATTCAAAAATAACAAAATGCATGCAACGAAACTTTCTGCTATTGAGTATTTTATACTTCTTTTTCAGCCAATAGCGGGCCTATTTACATCTGATTGTTTATATATATTGAAATAATTGTTTATATATAACAATACCTATATCATTATTTCTGATTTAGATGAAAAACAAGATTTTCGGAAAAAGCTGTTTTTTTTACATCCATTTTTATCAAAAGGGTGCAATTAATTATATCCATTGTTCATACTCTAATAACCAATATGAAACAATTCAGGAGTGCAATCAGACATGGAATTATTTTAAACCTTTGGATACAAAATGTAAAAGCAGGAAAAACAAACATTTATCCTTTTATCCATACAAAATAAATTTTCCTGAAAACTAAATTATTCCTTAAAATCCAGCAAGCTAATCAACTCTTTTTTATTACTCGATGTTTGCTTTGCAATTTCACAGCAGTATAACTTTTGAACTTTTTGTCGATCTAATTTTGTTTTCATTAAGGTTTAAGCGTTACTAAAAAATATATAATGAAAAACGCTACTTGTAATTATCGATTATTATTTATTTTTTATTAATTATATTTCAGTTATGTATCGATTTTATTCTCAGATATGTATATAAATATATGTATAAATTATTCATAAACCAAAAATAAATTATAGGCTCTACCAAAAATAGGACGACTTGGTTACATTTCACATTTCTAAAGGTCACTACAGCACAAGAATAGATACTAGAAATCAATATCCTCTTCTGATTTAGCAGCTTCTATGAGAATTTATTAAGGTGAAACAAATAAAAGGTTAAAAACCATGATAAAACAATCTAAAAACAAAATAAAAAAATTAAATTTCTCTCAATCCATCAGGAGCAGGTGCAATGTAAGTTAAAAATGAATATAAATACATGATTATCAATTTGTTAAAAATATTTAATTTTTTTATTTATTTAAACAAATCTGCAATTATTGTATGATTGGTGTAATGTAATATGCAATTCATTTTTTCGTCCCTTTGCAAGTGGAGCTCATTTCTAAGAGAGACACGTACCACAAGACAATCCGCATTTTATAAATGTGTAATGTACATTATACTACTAAGCAGTGTAAAAAATACTAAAAAATAAATTAAACTGATTACATGCCAATACTTTATTATTTCAAGACAGTAATACAGTAGACAGTAATAATTAAAACCTAAACCTTTAACATCATAATTTTTAAAAAATTATTGCTGTCTTTTATATTAATAATGGAGCCTAGAAGACAAGGGGCCTAAGTGCAATTTTTAAAACAATTTGAAAAAATTAATAACTTCAAATGCGGAATATGGTAGTAAAAAGACCTCTAAAGAGTATAAAGGGTTGGAAGTAATGAAAGTCATCAAAATTCTTTTAAATCCCATAAACCGGTAAAAAATTAATAATTCTTCCTCGGAGTCAAATTCCTCAGAGTTAGTTGAACAATGAATATATAAATCCAACTTTGATTTATATATCTACAATAAAGCCTAAAATTAAAAATACTAAACTAGTTAGAAGTGATTTTGAAAGACAAATTATAAAGCTAAATTATAAAGCTAATTATAAGGCTAATATTTTAGAATATAATTATTCTCTCAAATCCACATAGGTACATATATTTTTCAAATATTAACATTGATTTACTAAAATGGGAAATATATCAACTCTGATTTCGAATGTCCAGAATTAATATCGATTTTGCATGGAAAATCAAAAAAAATAACAGGAAATATTTAATTAGATTTAAGAATGAGCTTCATCATAACTAAATTGGTAAATATAATCAATTCTGATGAATGTACTTAAATAGATAATTTTATATTTTTTTTTTTAATCCTTTTCTAATTTTTTTTTTAATCCTAATTTATAATCTTTAGTAGAATTATTATTCGAGTAATTTCACAACCCCCCGCCTGCCTAAAAAGCTGATTAACGATCTAGTGTATGTTCCTTGGACTGAGGACCAACGCTTCATTATGGGGTGAGAGCAAAAGGGTTTATTGTTCTCGTAACCCCTACAATGTTTCACTTTCCAAGACTATTTCTCATAACTTCATTTAAAACAGTCTTATTGTTTCTGATCAATTCAATGATATATAAAAAAAAAAATTCTGTCCGTGACCGTTATTTAGATTCTATCGGTATCTTTACAAAAGAAAAGTATATTTTTATTTATTTGATAATATATTAACACCACACCACACCTTTAATTTATATCTAGTGCTATGTATTGTGGGTGCTGTCATGATAGGAAAAGTAAATTGAATTAATAATTTAATATTAAAATATGTAAAGTACTGTATATGGTCAACCAGGTGGTAATTTTTACCTGAAGGCAGCTAAGTCTTGAAAATACCGCCTTGTAAGTTATTGGGGCCATAAACCTTCTTGAATTTCTGTTAGAAATTCAAAATAAGCAAAGCCTAAAACCGACACTGCTGCCGACAAACATCCAGGCAAATACCTATGAAGATTATTAGAGAAATTTGTGGCCATAAACCCTGGTTTTGCCCCGGTGAAGAGGCCGCTGGGAAACACGTTAAATATAGAAAGGAAGGTAAATTTTAGGCAGCCAGCCAATCAGAAGAAGTCTGGAACCAACCAATCAGGAGAAGTCTGAGCCAGCCAATCAGAAGAAGCCTGAAGAGAGTGGGGGAAAGAGGACTTTTACGGAGGAGGGGGAAGTTCAGGAGAATTCGGAGGAGAGAGAGTTCGAAGGTGGACAGAGTTCGGGGAGAGTGAAGTACGGGGAGTTCGGAGGAGAGAGAGTTCGAAGGTGGACAGAGTTCGGGGAAAGTGAAGTACGAGGAGTGCGGAGGTCCAGGGAGAGAGCGAGGGCAGAGTCCAGATAGCCAGACAGGCTGAGAGGGGATGCTGTGCTGAGTCTGAGAGAGCGTCAGAGATGGCAGGGACTGATCCAGCAGATAGGCCAGAGACAACACCAGAGAGTGCCCAACAGATAAGGTTAATACATATACAGTACTAGTGTAATATTGTGTGGTCAGTATTTATTAAATAAAGTTAAAATGCCAGTCACCATCCGTTAACTAATTTGTGTCAGTAAAATATCTTTATATGATATATTAAAGGGGGTATAAATGATTTATATTATTGGTCAATAAAATTAAAGATATATTTCAATTTAGATTTCTTTCTTTATTATCATTTACCCTATGCCACAGGTTTATTAAAATAAAAGGTAATGGGTAAACACGGTAAGGTATTGGTAATAAGGTATTGGTAAACACGTCAGCTTTGGAAAAGTATCCAATATACAATTGATACATATTCATTATATTGATTTCATATATTAACTTGATATAAGCCGTTTCTGGTAACCCCCACTCGCCTTAGAAAAGCGGGAAGCCGGTTACGTGGCAGTATGTAAAGACAGGTTTCAGATAGTACTATACCCGACAAAATACCTTATTATAGGTATATCATTAAAGAATTTCATTTTTACTTTCACTTACCTATATATGAAATATATAGTAAGTGGAAGTATTGCGATCGTGAAAAATTTCGACTTCCGGTTTTCAACGGAAATAAACGTTTTAGGGTCCCCTGAGTCCAATTAACCAAGTCCCGCAAAATGGTCTGAGTGTGTGTGTGTGTGTGTGTGTGTGTGTGTGTGTGTGTGTGTGTGTGTGTGTGTGTGTGTGTGTGTGTGTGTGTGTGAACAGACTAGCTCAAAAACTATAAACCGTGCGAAACTGAAATTGGGTATTTAGTGTATGTATATGCCCGCAATGTGGCAGCAAAAATTTCATCAAAATTGTTCAAAGGGAGGGGGTACTTTATTTAATAACTTTTTTTCGATTTTCTCAAAAACAGCTTTAACGATTTTGATTAAACTGAGTATTTGATCTATTTATATGCCCGCGATATGACTGTAAAAATTTCATCAAAATTGATCAACCGGAGGGGGGACTTTACTTGATAAATTTTGTATCATTTTCAGGTGTTTATTTCATTTACTCAAAAACCGCTTTGAAGATTTTGATCAAACTGGGTATATGATGTATGTATATGCCCGAGATATGACTGTAAAAATTTCATTAAAATTGATCAACCGGAGGGGGGACTTTACTTAATAAATTTTATATCATTTTCACGTGTTTTTTTTTATTTACTCAAAAACGGTTTTAACCATTTTGATCAAACTGGGTATTTCATGTATGTATATGCCCAAGATTTGATAGCCAACATTTCATCAAAATTGATCAAGAGAAGGAGGCACTGATGTAGGGGTCTTTTTTATTAGTTCGTTTTTTTGTTTCTTATAAAGTACCTTTGTTTTTGTTTATATGGAGAAATTAACTGTCTCTCGTTACGCCTAAAAATAAGAAATGGCTAAATATGGGATATGATAAAAATAAAGAAAACATGTAGAGGAGAAAAAAAGAATGCGGAGTACGCCTTTAAAGACAGACCATTGTTCATAATTAAAGCCGTTCTGTTCATTTGAGAAGTAGCAATTAACAAAACGCATTAATTTCTAATTTAAGTAAGTTGGTAAGTGAAAGTTGTGTGTTGCGAGCACGCACCAGATTTTTTATTAATAAAAGTATGATTAGTGGTGTAATTGTTACCAACAATTAAAAAAAAAATTAACATCGAATTTTTCATTTATTCACCCTGTCCCAAAGCACGTTTTGTAAATTTCAAAAAATTACCTAGGCACGAAAGACACTTTTCTTATTCCTCAATTATCATAGCTGATAAAGAAAGACTGTAAGATTTCATATTTATTCAACACAGAGTTTTAAAGAAGTCGCGAAAGGATATGCAGCGTACTTAAAAAGTTTCCCATATACTTGTCTCATTTCCTCACCACAAGGTAATTTGTGTTGTTGTAATATCACAAGGGGGCTATAAAATTTCTATTGACGCCTTTGTTTTATTACCTTTGTTACAATACTTACCTTTGATTTATACTATTATTTTACTAAAGGTTAAAAAACTGCATTGTTCTCATTCCTTCACCCAATTTATTTACCCCCTCCCCCAATGTACTCCCTCAAGGAAGATACTTGCTCAATCGATATTTGCGTATTGTAATAATCTACCAATTAAAAAGCAAAGCAGTACTCTGAATGTATTTTAAAAAAATTAACTGTAAGGTAATGTATGCAAATTTCAGTGCTCTAATTAGCCCTTACCAAGAAAATTACTCAAATAACAATCATTCCTGGTCAGATATTTCATGTTTAGTAGGGAAAATAATTTCAAACATTTTAACCCTAATTAATAATCCCCTTTCCGATTGAAGTGCAAAGCCACTGATTTGGATCTGCATAATTGGATGTATTTTATCATTCTCAGGATGCTGTTACATTGAAATCTCGTAGGGGCGAATATAAACAAGGATGTTTATATAAATACATAAAGGTGGGTGTTATATGGACGAGAAATGAGTAGATTAATTTGAATCGGATGACTAGATTGATTTTTATATCCTTTTATAGCGATTATTTATTTAAATAGTGAGTATAAATTATTTATATTTATTCCTGAACAATCAGAGGGATTTTTTTTGTCCTCCCCTTCCTCGCTGGTTAGGCTATAAGGTGTTTACCAGGGGAGTGGCCATGAATTATTGATTGATGCCAAGTATTATTAATTTCCCCTGGCTCCGGGTTTCGAACTTGCTATCTTCGGGGTTACAAACGTATGTCGGTTGTCAGGGGCAACGCGTATTTCCTAACGCGTCTGTCTCTCGGCCATCCCGCCACCCCTATCAAAAGGATTGTTATGATAAAAAAAAAAATTATAATATCATATAATTACAAAAAATAAATAAATTGACCCTTGAAAAACAACTAGTGGTATCATATTTTTCGTAACTTTTCATGAGAGCCGTTCGTTTGACTTACATAAACATACACCATATTACCCATATACCATAACTTTGCTCGTGTAATGAATATGGGATTCGAATAGTAATTTTTTTAATAAACCTATTGAGTCGCTTGTTCTTGCTGTTTGCTGGCTTTGTTATTTTGGCTAAAGAAAAAATATAAATAAAAAAAAAAGCCTAAGATGCAACCTTCGTCTTGCAAGCATCGAAATGTAACAATGATCAAGGAGTTATTTGGGAGAGTCTTTAATTATTAAATATTACAGATTCATTCCATTAGGGAAACTACCAGAACAGATGTTTATATTTTTTTTTTTTTTGTACCTAACTGATGCAATCGTTCTACATTTTAAATGGTAATAATACAAATAACCCAAAACATGAAAATTAAAAAAAAATCATTGAAATGAATGAAAAAGTTCAACTGATGACTTATAATAAAAAATAAAGTCAATCACCACTAAGTGTGGTGGGAGTTAAGGTCTCTTGATAAGCGGAACGTTATACGGTAATGATGATACACTGAAGCAATTTAGAAATAATAAGAAAATGTATATATTAATAATACAGTTTAAAAAAAAAGATAAAGAAATATGAGGAAAATAATTTTTTCATTATTTAAAAAACTTAATTCCAACTATTAGCAAATTAATATCTTCCCCAATCCCCCACAAAAAAATATGACATAATGAGCTTTTCATTATTTGTTTCGCTTCCTTTAATGATATTTATATTCATGTTATCAATTAATCCTGTGTTTTCAACCTAATATATGTCTTTATTATTTCAATCATTAAAATGTAATATTTTATTGCTGAACTTTATAATAATCATGTCAATAAAATTTAGTAGGTAACGTATCATTATTTTTATCGAAAAATAAATTAATACGAACATAAATACCTTCATTAAATTTTTTTTTATAAGACAGTCGCTTAAATTATTACATTATTTTAATTTGAATAAGTAGTAATGTGTAGTTAGGTATTTTAGCAAAATAAGTCTGAGATTTTTTTTCTTTTAAATAGATTAAAATTTTGTTCTTATTTTTTATATAACATGATATATATGCAAGTATTTTTTCAATAAAAAATTAGGACCTCCATTATCTAAAACTAACTAGATTGTGACTGTAATAAAGTTAAAGTTTTCTGATAGTGCTCAATTGTATATCGATAGGCATGATATAGCTTTAACATTAAGATTCCCCTAGGATTTTTTATACATATAATTTAGAGATAGAAGCAACTGAAATACTACGCATGTACTGAGATACTATCATCGCTTCCTCCACTTCCGTTTCCTCCAATAATTTATTGTTTCCTACTTCAGCTCGGTACTGAACGCAATACCAAAGTACTTAAATTACTTCTCTTCCTCAAAATTTTACTTTGAACAAATTGCGCAAAATGCTAACTTCAAGAGGTGACCATAAAAATCGTTTATATTATACATATATAGTCATATATTATGTTCAGTTACATATACTTTATAAGATCCAAATATCTTGAAAAAAATAAGTCATATCAACCTATTAATATGACACATGAAAATACTAACAGATTTTTAGATTTTTTCAAATTCTATTGTAATGATGTTAAATCTTTTTTTTTTTTAGTTTCTATTTTATGATGATGACTATCAATAGTTTTAATTTTAGTCAAATTATTTAAATGTGAAGAAATAATATATAATTACTAATAGTTCAGTTGAAATCCCGAACTTGTAGGGCTGTGCTTCATTTAATGCGCATAACTGTACCATTTGTAGACGCTGATGACCTAAGCTAAAATTTTTCATTTGATTTAAAAAAACAAACTCCTATTTCGGGGACCCGCTCATTATAATAATTTTTCGAATCATTAAAACCAGTTATATTTTTTTAAGCATAAGCATGGGTGGGGTTCCACCTACGTTTAAAAATCAAACCCTTTATCAATATTTTTTACTTTTATTCTTTGCGGTATTAGGTACATTAGTACTGGCCGAGCGAATATATTTATATACCTACACGAGTACCCAGAACATTAACAGAACAATGAAAGAAGGAACTGTGGATTTCAGATTAAGATAAGAAATCAGATCATGTACCGATGTCCTTGATTTGATATGTTGAACAAGAGGTTACTAACACGGAAGGATATACCGCTAAGTATTGTTTGTTTCGTATTTATGAAATGTTACTAGTATAAAGTCAGTTTTTTTTGTTGTTTTTTTAACTTTTTTTATTTACTAAATTGTGTTCAACCAACAATTTGATTAACTAAAATGAAAGAACATTTACTATTGCCAATAGGGTCGATAGTTAATTAACATAGATCATTATAGTAAAATCGTACTTAAAAAATATTTAAAAAAGATTATAATCTTTTCGCTGCCCTACAACCTATAAGGCCTCCAAGTCATAAGTATAGTAGATTATAACATAAAAAAAATTGTATAAATATAGGTATAGTATATAAATATGTACCTCGAAGATGACTTAACGAACGAGTTAGGTTATGAATAAATATCGTAAATAATTTTGAAAAATACATATAAATTGCAATGTATAAACCGAAGTATTATCAAATAAAAACTATTTAATAATTTTTTTTGGAGGGGGAGGGATCGCCTAATTTTTATTGATTTTATTTTTTATATTATAAAAATAAAATAAGAATTTGTACTAAAATAATATGAATATATGTAACATTTTTTTACATTTAAATAATTTGACTAAAATTATAACTACTGATAGTATTATCATAAAAAAAAAGACTTAAGACCATTAAAATATAACTGACCAATTCTAAAACAGTTAGTACTTGCATATATTATATCAATAGGCTTTTATATATATTATAAACATATATTATATCAATTATTATTTTCTAGCTCTTTGGACCTGATAAAATATATAATTTTTAATAAAATTAGTATATTAAAGATTTATAAATAAGACATGTTTATAAATATTCATGTAACAAAAAAATCTATAATTTGTTACTGAAATAATGATTGAATAATTGCATGAACTTTTAATGAAAATTCTTATAAAGTAGTAAACAGTTCTAAGATTCATCGCTAAGTTTTATCCCAGTCCACTGAGCGCAATAAGAAACTTTCAAAGGAATTTTATCTACAAAGGAATGTGTCGCCAAGAGAGAGCATATTTCATTTATTTTTACTTTTTTTTTATTTATTTATTTTTTTTTTTATCAATGAAGAAAAAAAAAATTAAAACAGGACATGAGAATCTATGGAATAAAGAATCAGAAGAGCTCCAAGTAAGAAAAAGAAACTCTGTAGTTCCTTTGAAAGCGACTTCCTTTTCAACTTCGAATGACAAGAAATACTCAATTGGATTTTTATAAACCGAAGTTGAAAAAAGAAGAAGAAAGAAAAGAAAAAAAGTTTTATAGAAACTAATTTTGTTCTGTGGCTTCCTAGCTTCAGTATACCAAGTTTGTCGAAGAGTTATGTTGATTGTTTTAAAAGGTATGGGTAGTGGTGGGGAGGGGGAGTGAGGGGGGCGTTCGAAAACTCTAGCAAACTAAATTATTGCACCTAACTTTGGTAACTTTTAGCGGCTACTTCAATATATAAAGATTTTGAAACTTTAGTAGAAGTCTGGAAATAATAGAAAATTTATGATAGAACTAAAATATTCCAAGTCGATAATTTAACTTAACTATCATTCACATTTAATGTTTGTTTTATGATCAAACGTTGTTATTGATCCATAAGACTTTTTCATCAGTTAAAGTAGACCCGCTCGTATTCTTAAACATCCTGACATCCATCGTGTTGACACAGTAATATCAAGACGCTTGTATGGTCAAGCAACTAATATAAAATTCCTCACAAAAAACAAAACGCAAAAGCATGAAGGCTTTTTAAAAGTGCTTTAAAAATGGAATATTTTCCATCCTAAGATTTATATTTCTCTTACGTCAAAGATAGGAAGCACCAAATATCAGACGCAGTATAATTACTAATGTTACAAATTAATGTTTTCCAGAGTTTACGTATTCCTAACCTCACATTATAGAATAAATCAGAATTAATTTTTATTCGAGATTTCCAATCGATTCCCTGACATAAATCGAATATTTTAAAAAGACCGCCTTCAGTAGTAATTAAAAGAAGTAAGTCGATTTATATATATTTTTTTAAATATTTTTTATAAGAAGATACATTCAATTATGATAGGATTGAATGGGTTTCAGCAGAATTTCTTTTATTTTCTTTGTTTTATCCTTCCAAATAAAATGACACATAGAACTTAAAACGCAAAGCATTTAAATTCGAATTTATTATAACTATGTATGGCGTAAATTATAATTTAAGATTAATAAAAATAAATAGTGTAGGCTACAAGATCTCGTAAATTTATTAGCTGAAGGTCACGATGCACAACTCGGTGCTGTCTCGCAATAAATATTCATGAATTACTCACAGAATCTGTGATTTAAATAATATTTATCGACGGCGATATGATATTTACAATTTTTTTTATCTTAAAAGAATTAGAAATAATACATAATCTCTTCCACTGTAATTATTTACATTTTTTTCAGTTTTATCATTATTTATTATTATTATTTTTTTTTTCGTGGTGGTGATCTGTTGTGCTAAATAAATGGGGAAGATATTAAAAAATGAGAATATGAAAAAAATATTTTATTATAGAACTCGATAATTACCTATAAAGCAAAATATGTACAGTAAGCTCCTTGCCAGACCATCTGTTAATATATTTTTTAAAGGGATCGAATCAGGTTTGAAACTTAAAAAGTAAAATTATTTTATAATCAAGAGAAATCTTAATAAATTTTTTTTTCAGCATATTATAAGAGTAAGTAAATCATTAAAAATATAAATATTTATTAGTCATGGTTTCACAAATAGTGAAAAAAAAAAACTATGACATTAAATGGCAGATAAATTATTGAAAGAAGTTGTATTGTACTGTTGAAAAAAAAAAAACTTTTTTCCAGGAATGTGAATTACCTCGTCAGCAAGAAAAAAATTTTACGTTTATATTTTTTTTCTACAATCTATTATTAATTTTATAAATAATAATATGTATATTATTTTTTAAATCATATCATCAGCAATTGTCAAAGAACAGCTTTTTTACATGAATATTTTTTAATCAATGAAGTTATTTCATTCGGGATTAAATGGCATTTCTTTCTATAAAATAATAGTTACTGCTCATGAATCCCGTTAATACAGTTTAAAATTCTGAGGAAAATTTATAAATATATTTCATATAGATGAAATTGATATAGTAAATAAAAAATTAAGAAATAACATATAAGAATAAATTAATCTTATAGGTTCATATCAGAAAAATCTAAATATTAAATAAAAGCACGTTATGTTGCTTTTTTTTTTTATTAGCATGTAAAAAGTACTGTAGGTACCTACGTTACATAAAAATCTAGGTGGTAAAATTTTTCATATATGGGCTATTGTAAATATGTTTGAAATTGACATATAGGCATACACCTTTAAGTTAATACATTAAATATGATTTTTTTATTATACACATTAATAGTTTATATTATTTGGATCATTGATAATAAATATTAAAAAAAAAAATGTATATACTAATTTTAACCCTTCCTTTAACCTGTTTAGAGCAATGTATTTATTTAACAACCATAATCATTCTGAAGAATAAATCATATGAACAAAAAAATATACAGTTTTCCTGTAAAATAAAAAATACATTACTTCTGAACATGAAACCAATTGCTGGTATATAATATAATACTGCACTATATAAAAAAAAAATTTAAAATATATCAAATAGTGAGAAATTTATTATTTAAAATATTAATAATCAGAGAGAGAAAATTTTTCAAATGTATTAAAAAAGAAAAACTAATACAACAGAAAATATTTTATTATTTTGAGGAATGGGCCAATTATAAATGGCAGGGAATTGGAGTTCGACATTTTAAAGAGACCCCGAAGGCTAACAGATACATCTACGACAAGCAGGTTCTTTCGGGGTCAGAATGGTCGAACTCCTTAAAACTCAACATTAATTATGCTCCTCTGCGAGGAGTCCCAGGAGCCAGCGGACAACCGAGAGAAGTTGGGTCCCTCTGTCGTAAATGCGGCAGAGAGTCTGAAACACCAGCCCACGTGCTGGGAAAATGCCCCAACAACTCCCTCCTCATAACTCGCCGGCACCATAGGGTTAAGCATGAACTTATAAGACTCCTTAAAGAGAGGAACTTCGCCTGCTTTGACGAGGTCTATTGCATTGACACAGATGGATCCACGAGGTATGCAGACATTGTCGCATTCCCTAAGACCGGGAATAAAGCACTGGTGGTGGATCCGACAATTAGATTTGAAAACAATGACCTTGACCAGGCGGGTGAGGTGGAAAGGGAAAAGAGAGATATCTACGAAAAGTGCATCCCTTTCCTTAAAGAGAAGTTCCGCGAGACCTTTGGAGAGAGAGAGTTCTCCGTGACAGGCCTCTGGTTCGGATCTCGCGGAACGATCCCAAAAAGAACAAGGAGTTTTTTAGAAGACCTAGGTGTCGAGATGAGAGAAATTTCGGTGTTGGCTGAAAATATAATCTTGGACTCCCTGGGCATTATCCACTATCACCTATATGGCCACTAATTATGTGTGGCTGTTCTGTCTGTCAAAGATTTTTTTTTTTTTTTTTTTTTTTATATATATTTGTGTACATTTTTTATTTATTTATTAATTGTGTATTTATTTATGTCTATTCACTTATTTATTCATATATTTATATATTCGTCTAGTTATTTATCTGTAAGCTATTTTGTTTTTTGCTCTGTATGCGTGCCATGATAGGACGGGGAGAAAAATGAGAGAGAATGTTGAAAGATTTGCTCAAGAGTGATGTAAACTATAACGGGGGAAGAAAAAAGTAAGAAAAATAATGGTTTAAGGGAGAAAAAGAGAAGAAAAAAAAGGAAAAAAAAAAAATAAACAAATAAAAAGTAAATAAAATATTGGAAAAGAAATAAAAAAATGTAAGATTTTGTAACCGTAGGTTTATATGCATGAAAAATTATAATGTAATTTTAGTTTAATTAATGTACGTAATTGTATTGATAAGTATGCTGTGTATTGTAGCAACCCAATGTAATTGGGCAGCACTGTTTTGTTTTGTTTTAAAAAATAAAGCATTTCTCTCTAATGCATATAATTTCATAATTGAATACTTTATTTATATAGTCCAGACAATAAAAATAAATGAATTATATAATGAGAAGAATAGATTTATTATGTATCGAAAGATCTTCCGTTCTGTGACGGATGAATAACATAAAAAAAAAAACATTATTCGAATCTGTGAAAAAAAGGCCGTTTATCTACAATACATAATATAATATCGTGTAAATGAAATATTAAAGTTAATACAAACCAGATGGGAGACTACGAGGCAAGCGTTGCGAAGGCTTAGAGGACGTACAGTACGCAAACAGCGAAGACGAAAGATACATACACTAACCACGACGGATGCCGGCGGCAGACTGAGCGGCATTGGCTGAGCATTCACCGCGAGGGAGCGGCGCATGCGCAGCTCCTCTCTATCGAACCTCGGCCGCCCTCCGCTTTAATTAACGGCTCTCTTAGTTCTGCTTCTTGTCTTCGTCTGGCTCCCAATGGCCATGACGTCTATCTTACTCCGTAATATATAATACAGAATATTGTGAGTCATCCATCCCCTGTCAAGGAGTACTATATTCTGTATTAGTGATTTAAAACAATCGATAATCTCGGCTATCGATAGTTTCGATAGTACCGGATATAAAACTATCCATAGTATGATGTGATGACCGGGGGAGGGGGGGTTAGAATATAAGAAACTTTTTCATTTGGAAAGATAGGAGCTACAATACACATTTCTTTCCTCTTTTATTAGGGAATAAGATGAATGTTTCTGTAAATAAAGGATGGGTTTCATTATACCTTGAAACAATTTTTATCAGTTTTAAGCTTAGTTGTAACTGCAAAGAATAAAAACACTATCAAAAGGTCAAAAAAACCTCCTCAGAGGAAAGCTGTACCAACTCTCTCCATGAAACCATGAAATCAGGATTCCCAGTTGTCGAAGTAGTTGATTTGACATGACATTAGGAACGCAATCCCCGGATATGTCGGAGTTTTGAGAAAAAAAAAGAAGAAAAAAAAAGGAATATTTCTGTGAAATTTTTCTCGAAGTACCTTACTTTGAAAAGGCTATCCTTCAAAAAAATGTTGTCAGGTAGTTGATTAAGAGAGATTGAAAGTATTTTTTTTTTAAAACTCTGATTTTGTTTCTATGCCACTAACCAAGTAATTTTTTAGTCAAGGGACTGGCAGGCAATCAGTTGTTTTGTTTGTATATTATTCCATCAAGCTGGAAGGGATGTATGAGCAAACCATTCTATTTTTCAATCTTATATTTTTTTGCGTGAATATAAGGCGAAGTTAATATTTTTTTTTTTTTTTTATAGATAAGCATTTTCGTTGTCATATAAATAAAATCAGAATAATCTCTCAGGTTAGGTTAGCAGGAAATAAATTTCAAAGATTAATTATCAGCGGATCTATTTTTAGTTTTGATCCTCATTCAAAATGAGCCCACTCTGTAATAGTAATGAACCTGACAACCTTAAACATTTTTTTATTTCATGTCCCATATTAGCTCCCATAAGATCCCAATTTCTAACATTTTATATAAATCTAGATCTCAGTCCCGATTTAATGTTTGAGGATTAGTTCACTATTGACAATATAAAGAAAATTAATAATATTTTCATTTATATTAAACAAAGTACAAAAATAAGAAGCTTCATCATGTACGAATAACTTTTATTTTTAGGGTTTTTGAAATTAATTCAATGGAAATTATTTGATTTATTTTTCTTACATGTGTATATATATGTATGTATGTATGTATGTGTGTGTATGTTGATATATGTATAAATAAATACTTAAAAGTACTTGTGTAAGATGTACATATACTTTTTAAATACATGTCTGCTTGTTCTTATCTTTATAAATGTAATATTAGTTATATATAATTATGGAAGGAGAGGAGCAATTTCCTGAAGAAGATGAATGTTTATTTCATTACCTAGTTATGTATAATTCTGTTTTTTTCGCCCTCTGTATTATTCTTTTATTCCGATACGAATCAGTGTAAAGTTAATTTTGTTCATTTATATATATTTTTATTTATTTTATTATTATTATGTATATATATTTTTTTCTTTTTTTTTTTTTGTATGTAAAACTTATTAATTTATTTGTATGTACAATTTATGCCTGGAGAACTCCTTGCTACAAGATGTAAAATCTTAAAAGCAATAAAGAGAAATAAAAATAAAAATTAAATAAAATATTATTCCATCAAGTTGGAAGGGATGTATGAGCAAACCATTCTATTTTGCAATCTTATATTTTTTTGCGTGAATATAAGGCGAAGTTAATATTTTTTTTTTTTTTTTTTTAGATAAGCATTTTTTTGTTAGAAACATAAATAAAATTACACTGTTACATTTGGTTTATTTTTCATTTTCATGAATTACATATCTTATGGGTGGTTAGAGGCAGAGGCTATCACTTTATCCTTTAAAACAATGTTTTCGATAGTGGTATCGATAGTTAAAAAAACTATCGATAGTTTTACATCACTACTCTGTCTTCATATAAATTCGTAAAGGGGAGGAACTTGGTGGTGGTCTCGGTCAAATATCTCCTTGCACAAGCTTTGACCGTGAAATGGACTTGCCTGAAAACTATTGAACTCACGAACCTTGGTTTTTTTACTTATTTATTTACACCTTTTTTTTTAACAATAGTCAAAGCTGACTTTGACCCACTATCGATTGCATCGATTTTCGATGGATCTTTTTTGTCTCTTTCCTGCGTCGACGCCTTTTGAAATTGAACTCGGGATTCCTAGATTTTTTTTTTTAAATGTTCAAAACATTTAATTCTTAAATAACTAAATTTCTAAACTATTAATCAATGGACTGTAAAGTAATCATCTAAGGTTTAACGCTTAATTTTGAAATTCATTTTATTTTAAGTCTGTCGTAAAACACTACGTTCTTTTCATTGTACACTAGGTATTTAATATAGGCCTATGTACATTTTTATATCAACCCTCTTTCTAAATACATAAATAAAATTAATGAAAAGAATAATAATGAAATTAAAAAATAAAAATAAAAGAAACTGGCCTGCCTTTAAGTCAGCCCAGGCGATTACCTACTAATAGGCTCGAAACTTTGATTATAAATAAATAATTTATGTATTTAATTATATAATATAAATAAATAATATTATTTAATTTACCTACCTTGACCAGAACCCGGAACATCTTCTACTTATTTATTTTCTATTGTAAATCTCATTCTAAATATAACAGAACCCTTTATGAAAAGGTCATAGTTCAAGAAGATAGAGTATGTCTGGCACCAAAAGCTGTTAGAAAATATTACCTCTTTCACAAGATGCCTTGTTTAAAAGGGTGCCTAAGCTAATTTAACCATGTACAAGTGTCTGTGACAGTGGCAAGATGGGACGGAAAGGAAATGTTTACGACGCGTATAAATAGGGTGAAGAAGTTCTCTTAATATACAACTTTAGCGGGATTCCGAGTTTATGAAGTAACAGTTAATTTGGTTTTAGTACCATCGTTCTTATGACCTGGTTCCATACGTTGTTGTTAATTAATATTGAATGATAAATACGTTTATTCATTGGATAAGTTACCCCATATAACATTAATTTGGGTTTAAATAATTTTTATTTACTTAAAATTATAATAGAGAACGCCAAAACAAACTATAAAAGCTCAAATTAATAACAACGTTTCAAAAAGAAACTACTAGTGACAAAAATCGTTACAAGTTTCGATGTTCAGAGCCAGACTAAGACTGGGGTCCATTTCCACCTATATTTAGTCCGAAATCAAACATTCTGGAAGGGCGCAGAATATTCTCAAAGCATCCAGAACAACAACTGTACAATAACAACAAAAACAACAAAACGTCTACAACTCCTTACAATGTGATAAGACAAAATCATATGATTTTGTTTCACGTTGCAGTATTAGATGAATCCTGTAAGGTTGTTTCAACGAACTAACTATTTATGGTCTAGAACTGGGCTATAGGTTTTACTCAAATCTTCCCATAAATTATAATTAGAGTAATATTCGTAAACGGAATCAGTTGTAAAAATAGAAAAAAAAGTAGCAAAAGTAGAAGAAAACTGGCAATACTTAATTCCATTTATTTAATTCAAAATTAAATTAAAAAATTAATTAATAGAATAAGATGTGGTATTAGGACAAATTAATATGTTATATACTAAAATAGTGGTATTTATCCTATATACTAATAATTACATAATCTCGGCTATGTTAATACTAGGTAAATACAGTTAAAATATTGTCATAGGCACTATCAGTAAAAAAAAATTATAACCTTGTAAAATTGAGGTAACAAATAATATGATCTACTAAATGCTGTAACCACAATTTATAATACCTACATATTGCGTTCTCACAAACGAAGGTAAGAATCCTTATTTTTTGGAAAGAATTAAAAATAGAAGATAAAAAATTATACTTAGAATCAAATGTACTTACTTCATTTTGAAAGTTTTATAAACCAAGGAACAAAGAACTAATTTCATTTTGTGCCTGACGTCAAATCCATTCATAACACTAATCCAATTTTGATAAAAGTTTCTGGGATTGTGTGGGTTGGTGCCTAAATTCCCACATCCATTGCCAACATTAATTTCGCCTACACAAATTTGTTTTCCTTAGTTCTGATATATTTCGAAAATTGGTGCCAAGTTGAAGTGTAATGATGGAGGAAACGTGAGGAATAATATATAAATGGTAAATCAACTCTATTGAATTCCTTCCTCTACCCTTCCTTACTCAGACTCAAAAGTATTCTTTTATCTTTATCGAATTGCAATGCCAATGATGCCCAGACTTCAAACTTATATCGATTTTTGCTTTTAACGCTCCTCAGACTTGATTTACTTGATATGGTTAATTTTCAATGCCGCAATTGGATGTCTTAGGTATCCGATGGAATTATCGAGGAGCTATATTGACATTTTTTATGGATCAGCTTTGAATAATCTAAGTTGTGAATCCAGATCCCGGAGCGACTTAACAATAGTCCTGACTCAAAACTGATTGGACTCCAAGAAGTTCCTGAAGCTAATTAGACAAATATTTTCTGAGAGTGTTATATATTTCTTACTCCATCAATATTTTATCAACCAAATACAAAAAAAAATCTAAAGATCAAATGAAGGGGTCGGGGCAAAATAGTGCCATGCAACATTTTAAAAAAAAATAAACTGTAGCTGCAGTCTGCTGTATATTACGTAGGACTATATGTCTATGATGGAAATGCCACCTAAATATGACTATATGGAGCCTCTATAGTCATATTTAGGTGGCATTTCTAACATAGACATATAGTACTACGTAATATACAGCAGACTGCAGCTAAAGTTTATTGTTGTTAAAAATGTCGCTTGGCACTATTTTGCCCCGACCCCTTCAAATTATGTATTTAATAAAAACAACATGACAAATTTTATTTTACCTATATAAGTAATAATATTTCAATATTGCATTAAAATGAACCCTTCGTATGTAGGAAATCATGATAAAATCATTCCTTTCAAGTCTTGGAACACCTGCCGCCATTTAAATAACATTACCGCCATTACCGTCATATAGTAATCATATAAAAAATAAAATAAAAATATTTCCAGTTATTATTGATGACATGGTAAACCAAAAAAATGTGAAGCAAAATTATAAAACTGAGTACTTATTTCATGTGATACATTTTAACTATATAACTATATACAGGGTGTTTCGGAATTGCGCAGCACTATTTTAGGTACGTGTTCTCTAACACAAAATAAACAAAAAAGTTCATATTAACATATATCTCAAACTCATTTATTAAACAGATATCAAAGGTTAAAGATTTATTATTTATTTACTGCATTAAGACTGACTGTACAACGTTTAACGTGTTTAATACTAAATAAAAGGTTTTAATCACCTGATAAACAAATGAACGATAAGCAATGACAGTAGTTGCTCATCTGTTTGTCTAGTTCTGTGTGTTTTAGTGTGAGCGAATCTTGTGACACAGTTCAATTTATGATTATCATGGGAGATACCACAAATTTATTCACTTTTGATGAACAAACAGACATGCTTTTAACTTATGGCGAGGTACATACAAACGGTGCTGCTGCTGTTCGAAGATATCGTGAAAAATTTCCTAACCGAAGAATACCAAATCGTAAAACGTTTGAGGCCATTGAAAGACGTCTTAGGGATAATGGTACGCTAAAACCTATACGAGTGAACGCCGGTCGACAACGATTTCGACGAACTGCAAACGTAGAAGAAGAAATACTCGATGCTGTTCAGTTATCTCCTACTACTAGTACCAGAAGATTGTCACGTCGTTGCGATGTTTCCTCTACCAGCGTATGGCGAACTTTACGCGAACAACAATTATATCCATTTCACGTATCAAGTAGGCAAGATTTGTTACCACAAGATTATAACAAGCGCAGAAATTTCTCCCAGTGGTTAATTCGACAATGCACACGAGATCCTAACTTCCTGAACTGCATTTTGGTTACTGATGAATCTTGCTTTACAAGAAACGGGATTCTTAATTTTCGAAATACCCATACTTGGGCCGAAGAAAACCCTCATACGACTGCTGTTGGACATTACCAACATACATTCTCTTTAAATGTCTGGTGTGGTCTTCTAAGCGACAAAATCATCGGACCCTTCTTTTTGCCACCTAGGCTGTCAGGTATATCTTACTTGCATTTTTTGCAAAATAATCTGCATGATATTCTAGAAGATATTCCGCTAGGCATTAGGCAAAGGCTGTGGTTTATGCATGACGGTGCTCCAGCTCACTTTTCTCATAGTGTCACTGATTATTTAAATGCAACTTATGGAGACCGATGGGTTGGTCGAAACGGACCTGTTAAATGGCCACCACGATCTCCGGATTTAACGCCATTAGATTATTTTGTGTGGGGCTGGATGAAGTCTATGGTTTATTCTGCGGCAGTTGACACGCAAGAAGAGCTAAGAAATCGGATCGTGGAAGCCGCAGTAACTATCAACCACCATCCTGATGCTATACGAAGAGCCAGAGAAGCATGGATTCGTCGTGCTGAATGTTGCATTCAACAAAACGGAGGCGCCTTTGAACATTTACTCTAAATGTTGTAATAATAATAAATAAATAGTAATAATAAATCTTTAACCTTTGATATCTGTTTAATAAATGAGTTTGAGATACATGTTAATATGAACTTTTTTGTTTATTTTGTGTTAGAGAACACGTACCTAAAATAGTGCCGTGCAATTCCGAAACACCCTGTATAATAAAAAGTAAAGACGGAAATACAACTCTCCGTGTTTTTTAATGTAGCGAAAGCCCATCCTGAATAAATGCTTAGTTGAATGGTACTTAATGATCATACAGAGATGTCTGATACTTCCATTTATCATTTAATTTTCATCTTTTTTTTTAAGTCATTGTTTTCATTCATTTGAACATATTCATTTATCTTCTTAACAACAATAGATTTCGGATCTAATTTATCATTTGGGAGCACATTAAATGTTTAATTTTAAATTTTAAAATAAGGACTACCTCTATATAGTATCAGATATGTCATGGTATAAGCTCTTTAAATTAAAATAATCATATAATTCATCCTGATATTCCTTTTCGAACCAAGAATTCCGTCATTGAACTTAGCAAATGAAACTTTCAAAGCACCATAGTCTATTGTAAAAGATACTGCTACAGAATAGTAGAAGTTTCCTAACGGCCTCATATTTGGTCACCGTGGTTGGCCCTGGCCTCTTCAATGAGCCACCGTCATTCTGCTCTATTGGGTACTGCCACTTTCCAATTCCTGGTCCCAAGTAGGCTCCTAGAATCAGTTGCCACTCCATCCACCCACTTCTGGTTTTATGGAGAACTTCGCCGGATGTTTTCCTTGGTACTTCTATCATGTTCATCCTGCCAAGGTAATCCGTCAAACGATTTCAGGTTTGGCGAAGAGATCATTAAGTTCTTACTTACGCGTGCTCCTATATATATATATATACATATATCTTTCCGTCTTTGGGTCAAACATTATTCCATTGCAAGATCAGTAGTTCCTGTTCATCGACGTTTGATTTAGTCCATGTTTGCCAAGCATAATTCAGGACAAGACGGATGAGAGTCTTATTCAAAATGGATCTTAGCTTTCCTACTAATGATGTTACCTGTGTAGTGTAATTAGTCGTGTTAATTTCTAATGCCAGGTAAATAATTTCCTTAAGCCTCTCAAAGATACATAGTCTAACAATTATTCCTCCAGTGAGAAAATATGGGATGTTAAGAAATGTGGCTTTTGAATCATATTGGAACGTGAAACAGAAAAGAAAAACATGTGAATGAAAAGAAATCTAGACTTGTTGGAAGAGTTGTAACAAACAAACAAAGTTTGTTAGCAGTTCTGCTCTAGTACATGTTCGTGGCTGTTCGAATACCTTCTACTCTTGTTTGGATCATTCTAAAATGTACTGATTCCTTTGGCGGATCCAGGGGGGAGGGGGTGCTGTGGGGGCTGCAGTCCATTCCTTTGGAAAAAATTTTCATCATTTAAGATAGAATTTGACTTTCCTTAATGTAAGGAAGCAAGTTAAAGAACAAATAATGTGGAGAACAAATAGAATTTTAATTGTGGGAAAGGAACATAAAGTGAGTCTGAATCAGTCATGGGCGGATCCAGCCAATCGTAAAGGGGGGGGGGCTGCAGCCCCCCCTCCTTTAGGACTGCAGCACCCCCTTTACGATCGGCTGGATCCGCCCATGACTGATTCAGACTAAATATAATGAGCGACTGACTGGAGAAAGTCTTGCTATGAAGATCGAATCATGTGGTTAAAACTGTATTACTGTGTCGTTACAAGTTGATACTTTTTGTAACCTACTATATAATTTGAGCTGTTTATTGTCCATTGTTATAATTTTTCGTTAATAAAAATTATTTAAAATCACAACAGTGTTACAACTGGTGTCAGGTGAGGGGTTTAAAGGAAAAAGATGCCAGGAAAACGGATTGGAGAACTTTGGCTTTGGGTTTCGCCAAAAAAAATCATGAAAATTGAAGTAAATATGAACTATTAGTAAATGTTTATTTATTTTTTAGGATTCAGAATGAGTACAAATGGAGATGATATTCCAGAAATATTTTTTTTAAGTCCTGGAATATAGAACAGATATTTTAGTTGACTGATCTAAGAATCTTAAGAATATCTCTTAATAAAATCTGCTGGAGTCATTCCACGTATTATATATTCCTTAGTGGCACCTTGACCTGAAGAGCCTGGAAATAATTTTTAAATTATATTCATGTAAAAAAATCATATATTTATTTATTTTTATTTAATCATAATTTGCTCTCAGGGAAACACCCTATGCAAATAGAGTCTATCGATTATACAAATTATAGATACATACATTACACATTACATATACAAACATTATAAATACATTATTAATTATTAATATACATGAATATAAAGAAAAATAGAAATATTCAAATGTATAACATCTAAAACTTAAAAAATTGAGCATCTAAAAATTAGTCATAAAATTAAAAAATTTAAACATTGAAATCCTTATTATTTACCTAGATTAATTAATAACCAATAAATTAACAATTTCTATTACTGATGACACGTAATATGGCTATTGTTATGAGAAATCATCCTACCAAGTCTCTATAGTTTAAAATATTGGTAAAAAAATAAAACAAATTTCGTAAATCTTTTACGCTTTGTGGCTTAAAAATTTTAATTCCATTAACATTTTCCATCCTTTGGTAATACCTTTCCCTCAGATTGGAATAAATAGGGCAAACAAACAATATATGATATAGTGTTTCATTATTTTTCATATTGCACATTTTGCACTTTTGCTGAGGATTAATAATTACAATTTTATTGTTAACAGAAATTTTTATACTGTATCTACCTGAAAGTCTGATCTGCATTAACAGCCTAGTAAATTTAAAGTTAGCTGGGAGTAGTAAATAATCAGCCATTTGGAATCTATTCAAGAAAAGGTTTATATGCTCGCTATAGGTAGAATGCTGCAATCGTTCTGTGTCTTTATCTAATAAGTAGCATTTATATTTATTCAAAATTTTATTACTATTTGCTTTTATCTTAGCTGTATTATTTTCAAATATTAATCTACCCTCTTCTATGGTATCAAGCACATTTTTTAGTTGGGAACACCAGTTGTATTTAGTAGTAGCAGAAGTAGATGAATCCAATCTGTTTAACGCTAGGAAGCATATTTTAGGATATCTCCTATCATCCATTTCTATAAGTTTAACCAACCAGTTTAGCGTGTATTTTAATATATTGTAGCCAATGTGCATAGAACCTGTTTCTAATCTTATTAAAAAGTTTGGTGTAGTTTTGCTAAGCGAGAAAGCTTTTTTGTAAAAATTTATGTTTGAATTTTCTAACAGCTCTATATACCGAAAGCTCCACACTTGTGCACAATACAACAGGGACGTATTTATAATAGCTTTTTTAAGCTTCTCCCTTGCCATCATGAATTGATTTTAGCCTTAGCACATAAGTTTATTACCGTTCCTATTGTTGAATTTGACTTTGATATAGCTTTCTTCACTGTTTGAAAGAACAAACCGGACATAGAAAATTGAACCCCCAAATAATTATAACTGTTAACTATCTCGACCAGTTCTCCCTCCAAATATATACTTTTATATCTCCTTGGTCGCCCCCTACAGAAATTCAATATTTTAGTTTTTTCAATATTAATTTTTAGCTTATTGACCGAGCAATATACGTGAAGAGTATTCATTTTTTTTACAAGATCGGGGTAAGAGTCAGCAAAGATAACCAAGTCATCCGCGAACAGAAGAAATAGGATGTCAGCGCCATTTATTATAGGTATTCCTGACAAATCCCGATTTCGAAAAAAAATCCTCTATGTCTGATAGAAAGAGATTGGATATCATTGGACTCAAGGTTTCTCCTTGCAGCACTCCTTCGGTGATTTTCAACTTTTTCGATAATCCCTCAGGGTTTCCCTTGATTTGGGTGCAAGCCTTACTATAAAGGACTCTCAAAACTCGGATAATTTTTCCACTTAAGCCTATCGAGAATAATTTATGCCACAGCAAATTGTGGTTTATCGAGTCTAAGGCCCGGCTAAAATCAACAAAAATAACAAATAGGCTTGATCTTTCATTTAGAAATTGCTTTTGTACAACTGCATTCAAAACGAAAACATTATCGAGGCAACTTCTCCCGCTCCTAAACCCTGATTGACACTCCGGAACGACTTTACTTTCATCCGCCCATAATGTGATTCTTTCAAGTAAGATGTGTGTAATAATTTTTCAAGAGCAGTTCGCCAAAGATATATTACGATAATTATGAGGGTTTTGTCTATCTCCTTTCTTAAATAACATAACGCTTAGAATTTCCGACCAAGATCTAGGTATTTCTTCTTCGTCAAGGATTTTATTAAATAACCTCTCTATGTACAAAAGCCAGTTAGGTGGAAGATTCTTATAGACTTCATAAGGGATACCACCCAGTCCTGGACTTTTACGATTCTTAACTTTATTGGTAGCTCTGTTGATTTCCTCGGTGGAAATGTAACCATCTAATAGGGGGTGACGATTATCAAAGAAGAGGTGATTGGATGCCAACCTAGGGGGATGCAGCATTTCGAAAAAGTTTTCCCACACCTCTATGTCAATTTTCGGCTCGGAAATTCTTTTACCTCTAAATCGTTTTATAATACCCCAAAAAGATGAACTGTCCTTGGTAGCGCCTAGAGCTTCAACCATATCTAATATGTACGTTTTCTTTTTCGTTTTCAAAAAGTTTTTGAATTTTTTTTTTCATTTTTAAAAAGTTTAATAAAAATTCACCCATAAATTTATTTTTCTTACATAAAACAAAACACCTTTTTAGTTCATTTTTAAAATCCCTGCATTGACTGTCATACCACGGTTTGTTGTTGGTATACTTTTTTTTACAAGGTTCTGGAATACATTTCACTATATTCAGATCTTTTGATGTCCCAAAAACAGCGGATAAAAAATTATTATGTAGTTCATCGACCGTATTATTGTTGAAGTTGATCTCGACTAATGTAGAAGACAGTAAATAATTTTTAAATATTTCAGAAATATTTTTATCCCATTTAATAACCTTTCTCCTATAGCACTTATAAAAAAATCATATAGTACAAGATCATATTACTTATAATATGTTTAATATAGGCCCTTTTTTGACGGTCATACATTAGTCATACATCTGTTCTCAGTTCAGGTTCAGTTAGGAAAGTTTGTTCTTACACAATCCTCAGTACTCAATCGTTTCAGTTTTTGTAGCCCCGAACAGAGTGACCAAGTATTTATTCTTGTGCATGAACTGTTTAACGAATATCATTTGTTCTAATGTAGAATTGTACATATGAGGTAACAGAAAAACTCATGGAGGAAGACTTGACTCACTATAATAGTCTTAGTTTTTGGATTGAAAGAAGAAAGACCCACTCATGCAGGTAACCTTAGAGGTTGGTTGGATGGTGGTCTGGGTTGGGATGGTCAGAGATGGTTCGGGTCAAAATATTTTGTTATCTTCTCGGTGGGCATGGTCAGAGATGGTTCGGAAATGGTTTGCGGTGGTCTTGGTAGACATGGTTCGAACTGGTCAACAATGGTTTATTTTGCACTAGGTAGTTATACTCAAAGATAGATCGGAATGATCAGAAATGGTTTGGGGTGATAAGGTTTGGGATGGTCAGAGGAGGTTCAGAATGGTCAGAAATGGTTTTTCATCTGGGTGGGGACGATAAAAGATGGTTTTTTTTTTTTTTGTTTAACGTCACTTTATTCTGTTATTGCTAATCGGTCGACACTACAGTGAGAGTCATAAATTTGCCTATTCAGGTATAAGTAGGATCTTCAACGAGGACCTGATATCGCACAGGCTTGGAACTCCAATATACTTATGGAATTTCCAATGGCCAAGGATTTTCACTCCTTTTAGAAAATCCAAAAGCCACGTGGCTACGAACATTTGATTCCGCGACATTCTGTGCAGTATTTGACAATGCTTAACTATGAACTATCGACTGATATGACCGTCTAAAAGTTTTTTTGTTCTTTTTGTTTTGTTTTTTCCTGTTCCACTGCAACACATGAACGGTCTTGGGTGCAGTGCTATGTAAGGATGTACTGTTTCTTGGTCAGCGGTCGTGCAAGGAGGTGATTTGACCGTGATCACGCTCTATAAATTTAATGTTATATATAAACCAAAATACCCCATTTTTTGATAATTATTGAAAGCATTCTATTGAAATATCAAATATATTACCTTAACAATTGAAAAATTAGAGCACCCGTCGTAAAATAAAGATGCAACTCAAAAAACTGCGTTTTCCGTTAGAAACATTATCATAAGTAGGGGGTTGCCTATTTTGTATATTTACAAAATTTATATTTTGTATTGTATAGTTGTATATTTTGAACATTAAATAGGAAGGTAACTCTATAAGGTTCTCTCACCACCCAAACGATGGGGTTTCTTCTTGGTTCAAGGGCATTCAAAAGTGTAAAACAAGATCTTTACTAATGATTCCCCAACAAATTCAATTTTTAAGCTGTATCTTTATTCTTAGACGGGTATGATATATCATCAAAAGGTGTAAGCAACCTACTTTAATCAGGGTGGGAAGGTCTATATTTATTCTGTGGGTCCACCACGAAATAAAACATACCCAATCAGATCGGATTCCAACCAATGCCATTTGACTCAAGAATCTCAAAGCAGGCTTTACCACGCTCGTAAATTCATATTTTCTATACTTCTATTGATGCTGAAAAACTTCCATTACTTTTAATCCTCTTTTAACCCACCACAGCTCAGCTTATTTCTTTTATCTTCCCCCACATTTTTGCTGCTCGCACATATTTATTTATTCTTTCTTACTACCATGATAAATTAGTCATCCAGGGTTTAATTAACTCATTATTAACTATCGCTCTATAAATTATCACAATTAATGGTCATTTGTTTCTCATATTACTTTCATCAACCAACTCCTTTTTTATTTAATTAATGTCACATATCGAAAGTAAAAATACTTAATAAACATAATACTACAATAAATCTAATGATAATCCGAACGCTGAATAAAATTATTATTTATTTTTGGGTAACCACTTATTATTGTTTTTACTTTTTAAATATTGTTATTATTAAGAAAGATTATCGACTATGGCCGGTATTGGAACCTAGGTAAGCTGTTTTGCTGGAATGGTGGGCTGCCATTGCGCCACCAGAACTGTATCCAAGTCATTCAACGAACATGGACCGTTCTTGTCATACAACGGAATGGACACCCGGGTTCCAATCCCGGCTTTGGCCAACCTTTTTCTTCAAAACAAAAATATGAATGCTGATTATTATACTTACCTTTCAGGCAGTCTTGCTGACGTTTCATATCGCTGGTGCAAAATGTATTTTCGGGTGGATTTGAATTGTCACTTCCTGAAGGCTGTCAATCAGAATGCATGGTATTAATTATTATAAGTGGCAAACATAGAAAAACATTTATGGGGGCCACTTGATCATGATCGTGTGTATGAGGGGGGAGGGGGGGAGAGGTCTGACTTATCATACTTCCTGATGACTCGGGGAATGTTTGTGGGTTTCAGTTACTGCTTAAAAATGACTGAATAATGTTATTAGCCGATTTAATTAGTTTTGCAAGGTTCATTAAAAGAATACAGATTTTAATACCTAGTAATTATAATTAATATATTATATTATAATATAATTATTATAATATTAATAATATAATATAATTATTATATGTAATATTATGTTATAAGTATTATATTATAATACTTAGTACCTAATTTTTCTATAGTAATTAAGACTTTAATTGATACTAATTTCGGGGGGGAGGGGCATCCCCGGCCCTCTAATATATCCCTAGTATTCATCACTGTAATCAGTATCATTATAGTGATACTTAACTGCATTATGTTACAATTCTTCAGTAGGTAAAACTTTAACATAAATAATAATAATAAAATGCATTAATTTGCCCCAGTCCATTAAGTATATGAATTCCTGGAAGTTTTGCCCTAAATGAACAATTTTAAAAACTTGTTTTAAATGATAGAACCAAGTTAAATATTTTAGTTTTTTATATAGCAATTTTTGAAGTTTTTAAATGTAATAATTATTTATCAATCACCCCTTCCTCTTTACACATGGTTGATATACCCCAATAGCGTTAAACCATTGAGACCCCAAAGTAATGATTATTGTGCAATCATCAGTAATTATAAGTTAATTCATCATATTTACCAAGTACATTTGTATTCAATAGTTAATTAAAAACTAACTATCTTTTATAACTTGTAGTTGGTTTTTGGAAGAATGCACACTGTTTACAAAATGTTGTTGAGCGGTGTTAACTACTTACTACAAATAAAATTATTACTGGTAACTACAATAAAAACAAATTACTTGTAGTTAACAAGTTATAACTAACGATCAACCTATTTACTATTCTTTTGCTTTTGAGTTTTGATACCGATATTGAACACCAATATTTCGGTTTTTATGGCTTTTATTTCTTTCTCGTCTCGGTAATTGGACCCTTTGATAAAATGTGTAATAAAAATTTATTATAGATGAAGATGTATTTTTCTTTAATGTTTCTATTTGAAGTCTGCCAATGACGTCGATGTAATCGACAAGCCGATAGGCCGATATTTTTTTTTTTATTCAGTACCCCTACCTATACATGCGTGGCAGAAGGGGTTACATTAGAGGTGTAACTAACCTATTCCAACCATGGTAAGAAGATCGAGATTTATCCAGACGATCGGCGAGGAAATAAAAATTAATCCTCACAAGACGGAGTAGACAGACCCGCCGCCGTTCGCGTCGAAAATGTTGAAGCGCTCTAACACGCTCGGCTATTCCGGCCCCCAGATACATCGAAATGCCTACAGACCGATATTGATAACTATCGACCCCATGTTTTTGTATTAACAATTTATCACCCCCTAAAGATTTATTTTTGATAAGCAAGTGGTTTTTATTTATTTGTTTCCGTTAGGTATAAAATGCATTGGTCAATCGATCGCATCTGAAACCCAATGATACCTGTCTATCTCTGTTTATTATATCGTCGGGTGCACGGTCAACTAAAAAAAATCTGCAAAAACTCAACTTTTCAGGAGAGCCAACAAAAAAAGTTATACTTTCAGTACGATACGGCACATGCTTTTAAAAATTTTAAATACAAATTTATATGATTTTTTGGTGAGAAATTTATTGGTAATAGTCGTAATATGTCAAGACTTTAAATCGAAGATTACCAATACCGGTCATCGAAATCATTCCGAAGTTAAAGACAAACCTCATGCCACATATTCCAAGTAGCTTTATCTTTAATAGAGCCATGATAATCTTAAATTATTTGGCACTTATGCCACCATATTGGGAGAATTGGTACCTAAAAAATCCGACGATTGTAGTGGCAACTCCCGTCCTCGTTAAATGGTCCGATCTTATATATTACCGCCGAATGTGTACATCTACTATTAGTATGGTTTAAATATTAGTACGGCTAATAATCCGATCGGAAAAAAAGTCTTGTTTCAGGCGTAACGGTATCTGTTGATTCCCAGTTATAACTACAGTTTGCTCGACTCTATAATTAACGCATTATTACCTAGCTTAAGTAATGAAACACAGTTACTTTTCACTTAATCACGAGAAATTCAAGTGTTGTTTGTTTTAAAAATTGTTCGCTTACAGTAAACATATGAACATCTAGACCATCATTTCCTGGACGTATGCAGCTCTGGTTGTTCAGAGAACCTCCAGATGGAATATTTTCACCACCGTCACCTAGAACAATGTGACTGTATATTAAAGATATTTTTATAAAAATAATTTTTATTATAGCACTATATATAATATTATAAAGCTCTATATAAATGCTATAAATAAGAATTAATCTAAGCTAACTTTGATTTTTGATCAGTGCATGCAAATGCAGAAAAATGTAGATAAAGCTGAGGTAAAATTATTCCAGGTTAATTACCCAACCAGAATATTGAAATATAACTCGATATTTAATTATGATAATTCTTTACTGTTTTGTGGTTAAGCAGATATTAGTCACGTTTTTTAATATATGTAGATCCTTTTATTAACCTCAAACTTATATAATATTCTGTTCAAAGTTTCGGGAACAAGCCATTTTCAAGATGAACATCTAAAATTTAGAATTTCAAGTTAACAAATTAAATTAAAAACAATTAAGTACTGAAATATGTTTACACCCACCTGTGACCACAATGTTCAATAAAATAGGCTGAGTACCCTTGTCATAGAATTAAAAAATTGTTTTACTAGTTAAAAACTATAGTCTTTTCATTCAAGCTTTTCAGTCAAATGGATTATTATGCCAATCCCCTTGTCCCATCCAACATGTAACTTCACTGTTACATAAATAAAAAACTGGAAAATATTAATTAAAAACCTTTAAAATTAAATTAAAACCTTGATTAAAATTTTACATTCTTGTATCTTTCTATTTATTAATTTTCTAAAAATTCATAATAATTTTTTTAATATAAATATCTAGACATATAACTTATTTCAGTACTAGGACAATCAATTAATAATTTTACTTAAAATTTCTGCATAGTATTTGTTCAAAGTTTTAGTCATTTTTAAAATTTACTGTTTTACCAATGTTCTCTGAAATTGACATTGCCTCAAGCATTTTTCTCCTATAGATAGATAGATAGATAGATAGATAAATAGCTTTATTAAATATACATTTATAATTTCTTTCTTAGACAAAAATAAAAAATAAGCTTTTGTTGACATGGTTAAAAAAAACCGTCTGCCAAGAGTTGTCTATTCATTTTTAAACATTTTTATATCTATTTACAATTCATACACTGTTCATAATTTTTAACTTGTATTAAAATACATATTTACAATTTTTATAATTTCTTCAAAGATTCTAAAAAAAATTATAATAATACAGAATAATAATAAAGAAAAAGAAGAGAATAAATGGAAAAGAGAAAAAAAAAAAGCTTATAAAACAAATACCAAATAATAAACATTAATTATTTTCTATTTACTTTACTAATGTTGTTATGCATTATATTGTTGAATCAGGAATGATCTGTATTTATATGCTATAATATGATACTGGTATAAGCTGTACCAGTCTTCCCCGTTCAATAATCCTATCAATTCGTTGGGACTTAATATTTTTTTCTTAAAATATTTTATTCTGTATTCTTGTAAAATAGGGCAAACGGCGACATAATGGTATAAATCCTCAATTTCGTTACGGTTACAAAGGGTAAAAAATCTTCGCTCTTCCCGTCTCTTTACGTTATTATTGAGATGAACTAATTGTCCTCGTAATTTAAATATGATTTTGATAAAATTCATTTTATTTGCATCTGATAAGTAATGTATTTCACCCAAGTCAATATTTAGCTGCTTATACAGTCCATGGAAATTAGATAGTCTTGCCTTTTCCATCATTGCCTCCGTAAAATTATTTTTTAATACATTTAGAATTAAAGAAACTGTTTGGTCTTCAGAATATTCTAATTTTTCTCCTGTACAAGCTTGATTCCCTATGTATTATTTCAACTCCATCAAAATCATACCTACATATGCTTTGTTTTATTTTTTTATTTATTTATTTGATTTATTTTTTAGACCTGTTTTTTTGGCATTTTTTTCTATATTTTTGACATAAATTTTTGCTGGTACATCCATAAAAGGATCTACATATATTAAAAACCGTGACTAATATCCATTTTAATATCTATATAAATAAAGATGAAATTCTGTTTGTTTGTTTGTTCTTTATAGAAATCCATACAGTTTGTCCTAAATTCTCCAAATTTCGCTCAGTGGTTCTTTGATACCAGGTGCGAACACCCGTCCATATTAAAATTGCATAGCTTCAGCCAATCTCTGGGTATATTCTTTATTGTTATAAAATTCGCGATGATCTCGCTTTAAAATTGTTTTTTTTACGAAATCGACGGTTTGAGTCGAATATAACGGCATTAATTTTATAGATTTTGAAGAGGCCAACAAGGCCCGGTAAGACCGTCCCTTGGCAGGCGTCGAGTTCTGGGATTTTTAAACCATATGTTTTTTTGTTTTTTTTAACATTACAATACGTTTATTCACATGTACGGTAAATTTATTTTTAAAATGCCTCCTAAGAAGCGAGCTTCAATAGGAGTAGTGAGCTCAAAAGCTAAAAAACAACGTCAAATACGAGCAGCTGAAACTCCCGACGAACATCAAAATAGGATTGAACAACAGAGGATTAGACAGGGAGAATCGCGGGAAACTGAGTCTGCCCAGGAATTCGAGGCCCACCTTGCGCCACAGAGGCTTAGGCAAGCCGACTTGCGAGAAGCTGAAACTGCAGGGAAATATTTCTGTTTGTTTGTTTGTTCTTTATAGAAATCCATACCGTTTATCCTAAATTCTCCAAAATTCGCTTAGTGGTTCTTTCATACCAGGTGCGAACACCTGTCCATATTAAAAATTGCATTACTTCAGCCGATCTTCAGCTGATATTCTTTATCCTAATAAAAATCGTAATAATCTTGCTTATTTCGTTTTTTTACGAAATCACCGTTTCATTAGAAAAATTAAATTTCCCGGGTGAAACCGGGACATACAGCTAGTTTTAAATAAACCTCATCCTACTGAGCTCAAAAAAATAATCATGGCTGGAATAGGTGAGTGATTTGGTTAGGTCAAATTACAAATAAAATAACATTTTAGCCAAACAAACCAAAAAAGGTAAAATTATGCTATTTAATGAAGTAAAGTATGCTATTTAATGAAGTGTGGAAAAAGATTTCGGGAACGGTGAAATAATTTAAGGGTACTTTGCAACTCAAACCGTATCACACATGAATGTTCAAATTCTGAAAGATAAACCTGATATCGCGGAGCTAATCAAAATACCACAAGCCATGGTCCGTTTAGCCCTAAACTACTTTAAAGAATTTCATTTTGAAACAAATAATTTCTGAATGCTTAACGATAATTTGTACATACCAATCGTAAATGTTGTGATATCTTCACGAGACATTTTCTCAACTAAGTCCAGTTGTTCAATGAAGACAAAACAGATGAGTTGGTTACTTCCGAAGTGAACCCAAATCAGTTGTTCTATTCCAACACGAGTTGTGACTACGTAAATGTGCCTTTATACTATGCGAACTTCAGCCTCAAACAGATAATCTCCCTAAACTTCCCGTACCGGCGGACTACGAACAACTCTTTACACTGAAGTCAAGCGAACAATGATGACTGACCGCACCTGGGCACCTTAATACAACAATTTCATTAAAAAGACGGCTGACTTGGAACTAGCGACTCTTCTGACTTTTGCTATAACTTATAATGTTATATTATATTATTATATTATTATTATTAAATGTTATAAAAATGCTAAAAGAAGGTCTAGAAGATTATCTTAAATAACTCAAAAGCGACACATGTTATGATATTGATAAGGATTAGGGTTATATTATTTATAATGGTATCAGTTATACTTATATCCTAATAACAGATGTTACATTTGGAGTATTTTTAGAGTTTTAGTAAGGATGAACAAAAAGATAAGAAAGAAATAAACAAATTGCACAAGAATAATTTATTTCTAATAAATTACGCTAGGCAACAAAACCAGATAGTTAATCCAAAACGTAAGTCCGTACAATTTTAGTTACGATATACAAAAACACTTTACTAAGGACGGATACACACACAACACTTTCTAACCAACAATGTTAACACTTCATACATATGTTTGCTAAGACTTATTTACCACTGATCATAAATAAAAATCTTTTTGATAAAAACAAAATAACAATAATATTTATGCCTAAATAAAATAATAAGATTAAATAATAATATAATAATAAAAATATATATAAATCTGTAATCAGTGGCAAATCTAACTAAAGAGACCTTTAACGTATTAAAAATTTGGTCGTTCACTCGCGACCCGTTACAAAGTGATTTATCAAATGATAGGTAATTCGATGTTAGGCCTGTACTTGTTATCCATATGTTTAAAAGAAGACTGCCACAATACAAACATTTTTGTTTTGCTTTTTTTTTTCCCTTATAAGACTTCATATCAAAGTTAAAATTTTATTTAATTCCAAATTTTTAATTGAAAAATTCCAGATCTTTAAATCCCTCATTAAACAAAGGAGAGCAGTTAAGACACAGTCTTCCATAAGAGTTGACAGATAGCAATAATGATCACAAAAGATGTTTCTTCCAGTAAAATTTTTTTGGAATCTCTTCTTCCAGAGCGATATATTTGTCCTTTTTTTTTATTGTTAAATATATTGTCAATTGTTTATGGGTTGTGCTTGCTCGATTTTCGATGTGATTAAATTTAATGGTTTAAAACTTATACTTTTTTTTATAAAGTAAATTGGTGATTCTTCCATCATATATGAAATTCTTGTTTTATTTTCTACCAATTGAAATCGGGAATCCTTTCAAAGTATTCAACAATTTAAGGTCTGGCCACACACCGGATCCGCACCGCAGCAATAATACAGGTTATGTTCAGAATATTTTTAATTTAACTTACATATTACCTTTAGTAATATGTACAGTATAGTATAGTAATAATACAGGCTACACATGTCAGACACAGGCCACCTTAGGCATAACTAAAGGTAATATGTAAGTTAAATGAAAAATATTCTGAACATAACCTGTATTATTGTTACGGTGCGGATCCGGTGTGTGGCCAGACCTTAAATTGTTGAATACTTTGAAAGGATTCCCGATTTCAATTGGTAGAAAATAAAACAAGAATTTCATATATGATGGAAGAATCACCAATTTACTTTATAAAAAAAAGTATAAGTTTTAAACCATTAAATTTAATCACATCGAAAATCGAGCAAGCACAACCCATAAACAATTGACAATATATTTAACAATAAAAAAAAAGGACAAATATATCGCTCTGGAAGAAGAGATTCCAAAAAAATTTTACTGGAAGAAACATCTTTTGTGATCATTATTGCTATCTGTCAACTCTTATGGAAGACTGTGTCTTAACTGCTCTCCTTTGTTTAATGAGGGATTTAAAGATCTGGAATTTTTCAATTAAAAATTTGGAATTAAATAAAATTTTAACTTTGATATGAAGTCTTATAAGGGAAAAAAAAAAGCAAAACAAAAATGTTTGTATTGTGGCAGTCTTCTTTTAAACATATGGATAACAAGTACAGGCCTAACATCGGATCCGGATCCGGTGCGGACATGTGTGGCCAGACCCTCACTCGTAACAAATATTGGTTCATTGAGATTTATGAAATATAGGTAGAGCATGAGCTTTGAAATCACGGCAGTGATGGATTAACTCAATTATTTAAAATACTAAAAAATCATTAAAAAAAAATACCTTTTACTATCTGTTGGCTAAACCAAGGAGCGGATTTAGCACAAAAATTGGGTGGTCCTGTCCTACCTTCAATGTTGTTTTTCGATCGTACAACACATACACTTACACTCTAGGTGTCAAAAAAGAATAACCACTTGAACAGTCATAATATTGTTGATGTTTAGTCAAAATCTTAAGGGCCGTTTTTGAGAAATTGTAGAGGAGTAGAGCGTTAGTATAAAGTGCCCCATCAATTTTCACAATTTTGACGAGATGATTTCTATCACATCTCGGGCATATAACTGCCTTAAATACCTAATAACAGTTGCGTAAGATTAAAATTTATTTTAAATGACAGTTTCCTATCTTATGGAAATTCTTGAGAATCCCATACCGCTAACTTCGATCCCAGGAGATTCGGGTCGGGTTAGTTTACAAGCCAAAGTGTCCCCTGAATATTAAATTACACCAAGTTATGTAGCAACTACTAGAGCTTGGGCTAGTAATCTATGCATGCTCCTCCCAGAGTACTACACTATGTTCATTCCCCAATCTGCGTTAGATAACATAATCACATACTACATTACAACCCTTCTCCTACTTAGCGAAGTTACCTCATAGTTAGTTAATGTGGATAATGTACCTTTAAAGAGCAATATCCCAACTTTTCAATATCCTCTCAAAACTATGAGAGTATATAGGCTCCATATTTTTAGTATATAAGAGAACTCTCAAACCCCAATTGACACTTTTCAATTGAGGCCTTGACTAAATAAGAAAATGACCAAGAGATAACTTCTAATTCTAAAACTTGGCAAAAACAAAAATGACAAAGAGATGTAAGCATTTAGTCTATAATGTTGTGAATTTGTTAAATATCATTCCGCTTTCCTTGTGTTTTTAAGAATGCAGTTTAATAGCAGAATAGGTTAACTGTTTACGATATATTTTAGTCATATTATACGCTTCTTAAAAATATATTCATCACAGTCAAAATTCTATTTTTAGATCTTTTTTACATTTCTTTTAATATATAAAACTACCACTTTAAGTCCTGTGAGCTTCAAATCAAATTGAATAAATAAATATCAGAAAGTTCTTAAAGGTTGGAATCAGTTGAAGGGAAATTTTTATTACATATTAACGAACTCAGTTACATATCTTTTTTGTTGACGATATCTTTTAACTAAAATATTCTTCACCATTTTTTTATTTTCACAAGCTATTTTAGATTATATAATTGAAATTTCATTATGATTTATAGTGTTTAAGATATTCGAGATAAAAGTGTAAGAAGTAATCGCCATCCCAGGAACTTTTTAACTGCTATGGCAAACTGAATATGGTGATTGATTTGAGAAGTATATCCTAGTAATCACTACAATTTTTTTTTATTACAGAATTTTGTTTTACTGGACATTTTAATTCTTGAACCGCCCGTAGTTTGAGAATCGTACGTATTAATATTTTTTTTTTTAATGATAGGACACGATTTTTAACCAAAAAATCTGGTGCGATGCGCGCAACACACATCTTTCACTTACGAACTTACTTTGATTAGAAATCGATGTGTTTCGATATTATGTAAACGCCATTCCTCAACTTCACAAATTTTTCCACATTTATATACTTATATTTGTATATCTCCATAAGTTATTACTGTTCCTCTAAAATCGTTTTATATTGCTTTCAAAAATTTATTTTGGATCAAAAGTTTCTAGACTAAAATATAATTAAGTATAGAATATCTGTATATATATATATATATATATATATAAGAGGCTTTGTCCTGACTGACAGAATCAACGCAGAGCGAAAACTACTAATGATAGAAACTTGAAGTTCGGAATTTAGGTTTTAAACGCGAAGTAGGTAACCTCGAAGAAAGGAATTTCAAAAGTGCAACCCTTAAGGGGTTTAAATGGCGAAATTGTCGTTTAACTCTAACGGACACATATTTTTGCATTTCGAGAAAAAGTGTCTAATTTGGACTCATTTTAAAGATCTTGATACGACGAGTTTAACTCGAAAGCTCCTAAGGGACGTCGAAAACTATGTTTTAAAGCCGAAAAATGAAGCGTTCACGACGAGTAAGCAATTTTTTGTTTCGGCGGTTTTAGTGAACTCTCTCCATGCGCGCCTCCCTCTCTTCTACCGAGCCGGCAGCTTCCCCCTCCAACATTCCACGTACCGGAAGCCCTGATCCCTCTCCCCCTTCGCTCACTTCGAATTAGTTGCGTTAATAGCAAGTTAATGCTAAAAATTAACTTTTCGGTCAGTTGGAACAATGTATTTTTTAAATTGATTTTGTTAACATATTGTATTAAATCAATACCAAGATAATGATCACAGAATTGATTTTAAAGGCTCGCGGGCAAAGTCGCGACGGGGAAAGCTAATTACCTTATACCATATTTTTACACACCTTCTATGCTTCAAAAAATTTGAGCATCATTTACTCTCTTAAGTAAAATAAATCTTTTTATTAATAAATAAAAGTTTTTATTTTTACGATACGGTTAATAGAATTTTGGCTGTCACATATACATACATCAAATGCACAATTTGATCAAAATAGTTACAACCGTTTTTGAGAAAAAAACACGTAAACTGCGGAGGTTCGATTCCCGGCCGTGGTCAAATCTTTTATCTTCTAATAAAATAATTTAAAACACGTAAAAGTTTGAAAAAATTTACTAAATAATGTGCCCCCTCCATTTGACCAATTTTGATGAAATTTCGGCTGTCGCATATCAATAGATGCCATATCAATAGGTCATTGACAATACGCGCGTTTTTAATTTTGGAGGTCCTGCACAGAAGTGTTATGCTTACATAATTCCTCTGCTCTCCTGATAGAACCTTAATATTATTGTCTCAGAAGCATTAAGTATACTTAACTCTTGTGAATAGTTGGTAAACATTGCAGGTAAATGCCTCTTAAAGAGATAACCTTGAATTGCATTTTTCCTAAAGTTAGTTTCCATGTACTTAGCACTTCTGTGGAGTAAGCCATCAAATACCTAGTTTGATCAAAATAGTTAAAGCCGTTTTTGAGTAAATATAAAAAACACTTGATAATGAGATAACATTTATTAAGTAAAGTGCTCCCTCCAACTTCCTCAATTTTGATGAAATTTTGAATGTCACATCGCTGGCATATACATACACCAAATACCGAGTCAATTCAAAATCGTTAGAGCCGTTTTGGAGAAAACGAGAAAAACGAAAAAATAGACAAAATTCTTTAAATAATGTACCCCTCCGTTTGACCAATTTTGATGAAATTTCGGCTGTCACATCGCGGGCTTATGCATACAGCAAATACCCAATTTCAGTTTTGTACGGCTTATAGTTACACACATACACACAGGCCGTTTCTCGGGAATTGGTTATTTGGACTCAGGGGAACCCAAAACGTGTATTTCCGTTGAAAACTGGAAGTCAAAATTGTTCACGATCGCAATACTTTCCCTTACTATATATATATATCATACATAGGTAAGTGAAAGTAAAAAATGCATGAACCAATATCACACTTCTTTAACTAATTTTTTTCACACTAACTCTTAAAACGAGGTTAGAAAAGTTATGTTTTGTGGCTTTAAATTAAATTCTTTCTTGAGTCATTACATCTCTGAATCCAATTCAGCATCGAGTTTAATAATGAACCTCTACTGACAACAATAGGAACCTAGCGACTTTCTACCCACAAAATAATCAGGTATCACTGGATCAATCAACTAAACTTTTCACTAATTATCCTTTCAAATCGCAAGTAACTTAATTTAATGATCTCGTCTAGTTGCGGGTTGAATTCTCGACTTCGAAGCTCACTATGCTACATCTCATTAGTTCTATAATAACTCTGCCAGCGGCACCACGAATCATCAAGGGAAATCTATACGTCTGAGATGTAGGATTTGAAACTCATACGCTTTCAACCATATAGTTTAATAGTTTTAATATAAATTTTTAAATACTCAAAAAATATAATTTTTTTATTTTTTTTTTATTTTGTGTTTTCGCCTCTACCCTAAAGGGTCATTGGCGTCTAATGGTCTATGTTCACGCCTGTCTTAACTGAAAGACAATCAGTGAATTATAAACAAAGATTAAATTCTGTTTGTTTGTTTGTGCTTTTTTTATAGAAATCCATACCGTTTGTCCTAAATTCTCCAAATTTCGCTCAGTGGTTCTTTGATACCAGGTGCTAACACCTTACTTACTTACAGCGGCTCAACAACCCATTACTGGGTCAAGGCCTCCTGAATCAGCCTTCGCCAGTTGTCCCGGTCAAGTGCTGCCGTTCTCCAGTTCCGAGTTCTAAGGAGGTGGCGAGAGTCATTTGCAACACCGTCCTCCCAGCGAAGCTTAGGTCTCCCTATCCTTCTTGTGCCATACAGCTGCCCTGACAGGACTTTCCGAGGGATGTCCTCTTCCGACATTCTAATAACATGGCCTGCCCACCTAAGTCTCCCGAGTCTGATGGTCTTAACGATATCAGGACCATTTAGGAGAATGCTTAGTTCGTGGTTGGTCCTTCTCCTCCATTCTCCATTCTCCATACGAAGCGGTCCGTATATGTAGCGCAAGATTTTCCGCTCGTAGACCAGTAGGCTTTGCTCTGATTTCTTCGAGATGGTCCAGCTCTCAGAGCCATACATCAAGACTGGGCGAATGAGGGTCTTGTACATTAGTAGTTTTGTACCTCTGGCTATCATTCCACTCCGCAGTTGTGGCCGGAGACCAAAAAAACATCTATTTGCCAACGTGATCCTCCTGCTTATTTCATTTGCCACTTCTCCTGTAGAGTTAACAAGGCAGCCGAGGTAGATAAAGTTGTCTACTTGCTCAAAGGAGTAGTTCCCGAATGGAACGCGTTGCCCATGCCTATCCTCTTGCCCTGTGGCCATGTACTTGGTCTTGTTCTCATTGATAACTAGGCCCAGCTTTCTTGCTTGGCCTTCTAGAGCTTGAAAGGTGCTAACACCTGTCCATATTAAAATTGTATAACTTCAGCCAACATCTGGGTATATTCTTTATTGTTATAAAAATCGTTATGATCTAGCTTTACATTGTTTTTTTACGAAATTGACCGTTTGAGACAAAAAAAGTCTCATGTTATAGATTTTATAAATTTAAAAAATGAAATTCCCCGGGTGAAACCGGTATATACTGCTAGTCATTAATAAAATACAACAGCCATGAAATGCCAGTTTCTAAATTTACTTTTTTATAAACATTCACTTTTTGTCGATATACGAGTATATCTACAAATTAAGGATGAGTTTGACTTATGACCTAAACATTACAAGAAAACGGGGTCATCTGTGGCGTAGTGGTTAGGATGGCAACCTACAATACTAAAGGTCGAGGGGTCACGTCCAGTAATGGCCCTAGGATTTTTTAAGGGAGTAAAAAATCCTTAGCTTTGCCGTCCCTAGGATAGGACGTAAAATGGAAGTCCCGAGCCTGTGCGGTATCAGGACTCATTAAAGATCCATATCCTAATTATACCTAGACAGACAAAATTTAGGACTCCCAATGTAGCATCGTCTAATTAGCCTTAGTAGATAAAAGCGATGTTAAACACTTAAACTTCAAGAAAGCCTTGGTATGATGGTAAAATTTAAATGTGTACCAAAGTCATGTGGGTATCTTGGGGAAAAAACTGATAGCCGAGCAGCAAAAGTAAGTATTGAGTAGCGATGTCTGTTAGAGTGGAGGTCGTATTGGCATCAATCAGAATAGGACACAGCAGACTAACCCATTCCTTCTTAATCATTAATGAACTACCAACGAAATATTAACATTGTGATAACATTCTAACAGTATGTCATATTTTCCACGAATGTCCCTTTTACATTCCGCTTATCAATAAATAGGGTTAAAATCCGATTTGGCTCGAATTTAAAAAGGCACGGTAAAATTAGTATAATTTTGAAAATCTAATAACTTTATAACGAAAATATGAAATCAAATGTAAAATATAAAGGCGTAGCGAAGGAGTAATAATTAAAGAAATTTAACTAATAAACATATTTATAAAATAAAAAATAAATAAATGCAATTAGTATTACATAGCGTTGATTATCATTGCAGTTTTAAGCCAAAAAACCCAAACAAACAAACAATCCACTTCAACATCTTTTTCGTTTTAATTATTTCTTTAAATATTTTATTAATACTTGATGTTGATAGGTACATATTCATTATGTATAATACATAGTACTGGAGTTAGTACTGAGCCTTTAGAAACTCCTGGAAATTAGTAAGTAGTCTACCGCTTAGCCCTTTGTTTAGATTTAAATATTGAATCGAAGTAGATAAAATATTATTTCAATTCCATGTTTTAATTTAAAGTAATATTGTAGAGAGGGGTTAGTTAATTACTGTGGAACGAACTATCTAGATCCTAGGAAGTCTGTTGTGACAACCGCGACATATGTTATCTGTTGGAAGGGCTGCCATGATGACATTTGATAAAGGATGGTAGACATCTCCATTTGCAGCGATACCATCTCACCTGCGCCTGTCCCAGATTTGGTGTGAGCTGTTCCCAATGTAATCCGACCAAAGGAGTTGGCGATTAGTTTTTTGTTCGAGCCAGCCAATCTTATTATAGTTTGATGAAAAAACAAAAACAAACAATTATGTTGTTTGCCGGACCCTATTACCTATGGATTGTTTATATATTCCTAAATTAACAAATGAGAGATCATAATTTAACTTATTCTATTCTTCAAATCCATTGCTGAAGATAATATAAGTTATTTTTTCTTCTTTTTTTTTTTTCTAAATTCTGTATTGGATAGATTTGAATCAAGATTTATATGTTATTAATTTATTAGAGAGGGATGCTAACTAATTTTATAACTATTCGAGAAAAAAACCTTATTTAACAACAAATATTAATTTCAATTTTTTTCATTTCATTCGTTTTTTTTTTTTTTTTAAGCGCACCAAACATGATTTTTTAACATTCATGATTATTATGTTTAGTGCTGCAGGAGCTTGTGAAACTCCAACCCCCCCCAAATATAGTTAGATAAATATCGATTGAATAATAATTATAAACGAATTAGTTAACATTAAATAAAATCACTGTCAAACATCCCATCCATTCTAAAAGAATGACATCAGATTTTGCGATGTAGGAACCCCATGACATCAAAATAGACTTCTTTCAGTTCCAATGAAACAAAATTTGAACCTAAACCTTTTACAGAGACTATCTAAATTTAATATATAACTTAAAAGTTAATAAGCAATAAATAAGCCAAATTTACTTTAATGGGGCAATATTAATCCATTTTGTCCCAGAGATCCATGTGTTTACGCAGCATTAAAATGAATATTTTTCAGTTTACTTTCGTGATATTATTGTTTCTATTTATATTTTCGATTAATGTATAAGGCTCTAAATTATTTTAAAAAATGGGAAAGATGGTTAAAAATATTGTAAAGCATATGTTTTGAGACCTGCAACACTTCAAATATGCACACTTCACAAATGTGAAATTTAAAAATTTCTACTAAATGATTGTTGTTTGAAGAATATCATGAAAAATAAATTCATAGCAACTTTTACAATATATTTTATCCTTAATTTTGTTTAAATGGAATTCTTAATGTTTTTACTTTCCAATCCAATGTCAAACGAGGTGTGTTTCCAAAAAATGCATGCTGTGTGCAGCATGATCGGCATTTTCATTACCTGGTATTCCGCAGTGCGAAGGGACCCAGGCGAAAACAATGCTCCTGCCTACTTGACATAGCCTCCACCACGTGTTTCTAATTTCTCGAACAAAACCATGTTTCGGCTGGTGGCTTTCTATTGCATTAATTACTGACATCGAATCTGTTATTATTGTTTTATTTAATTTTTAAAAGGGGACTGCAATTTCCGTATTTAATGCTTTTGAAAAAAATAACATGTTTTATTTCTTTGTTTATTACCCTTAATAATAAAAGTTTTTAATCTTAGTACATCCTAGTATGGAAAATCTGATCATCCGAAAATGTAGAAATGAATTTACTAAATCAAAGAGGTGGTTTTAAATTGCACAAAACGTCAGAAAAATAAGTAGAAATAAATCCAGATAGTTTCGATTTAGCAGTGCGAAGGGACCCAGGCGAAAACAATGCTCCTGCCTTCTTGACATAGCCTCCACCACGTGTTTCTAATTTCTCGAATAAAACCATGTTTCGGCTGGTGGCTTTCTATTGCATTAATTACTGACATCGAATCTGTTATTATTGTTTTATTTAATTTTTAAAAGGGGACTGCAATTTCCGTATTTAATGCTTTTGAAAAAAATAACATGTTTTATTTCTTTGTTTATTACCCTTAATAATAAAATTTTTTAATCTTAGTACATCCTAGTATGGAAACTCTGATCATCCGAAAATTTAGAAATGAATTTACTAAATCAAAGAGGTGGTTTTAAATTGCACAAAACGTCAGAAAAAATAAGTAGAAATAAATCCAGATAGTTTCGATTTACTATTTCTAAATCATCAACTCTATTATTTAAAATAATAGTGACATTAATTAATTAATACTAATTAGAATGAAGAGCTATGCATATGTTTGAAGCAAATTAATCACTCTAATGTATAATTAATTACTAATTGTATATAAGATAAGGTTATTATATTTAAAATAAAAAAACAATCATGTCACGAATGCAGTCATTAATTTAATTAATATTTGTTTTTATGTAAACAAAGTGATATTAGCTATTTTAAAAGTACATCGGCCTCCTGATGGAAGTGGTACGAGTTGCGTGTTGCACGCAGTGCTCCAACACCGAGGATATATCCTCGAGTACGTGGGGTCCGGCTTGGATTGATGAGCTGTCTCTTCAAGTACAGAATCCAGGAAAATATGTTTTCTAAAAGAAAATGTCTGGTTGTCGAATAAACGAACTCTAAGGGAACTAAGTTTAAAAAAATATTAGAAAGATATTATCCGAACTCAAATTAGAATTCGTATTATAAAATATAATTTCTAACTAAATCAGTGTTCATATTACAGCATATACTATTAGATTTAAATATAATTATAAACACTTTCATTAAGAAATTGAAGGCAATAAGATAAAAAAAAAACAATGATCAGTTAAACATCAAAGACCTATAAGTATACGAATAATATTATCCTTCTAATTGCATCTCTTTGAGTGTGCTAAGCAAAAGAAAAATCCGAATGTATTTAGTGTTCAGTTCATAATAATTTATAATTTATAATTTATAAATTATAATTTATAATTATGAATACAATTATACACATACAATTTATAATTTATATATTTAAAGAATTAATACGTTTTGTTTTGTACAGGAAATGTTAATTCTCCATGTCCATGAAATTTTCATTCTTTCGACATACTTTGTTGGTGAAAACCCATGTCACTGCAGTGTCGAAAATTGGATCAATTCAATGTTATTCAATAGAGAGTAAATATTTATTTGGATATGCAGGTCAATGGCAACATCTGTATTTCATACTTTGTGATAGTACTTTGTGAGTTACAAGTATTCTATTGTTTTTTTCACTGCTGTCTCATTGTCTTCAAGATTTTACTCTAAAGATCCCAAATCTAATTTCCTGCTTAGGTTTTGATAGACTTTACAACTTTGAAGTAGGTGCTCTACATTTATTTCTACCTTACATATTCTGCATGAAGGAGGTTCAAGACCTTTCAGCAAGTGAGCATGCGAGAACATACAGTGTCCTATCCTTAGTCGACAAAGAGCAGTTTCCTCTCTTCCTTTTCCAAGTTATCCGATCCCGCCGTCCTTCATACATCGCCGAACTTCTCCGGTTCAAAACCTCTGTCCATTCCCGCAATACCCGTTCTAGGTCTTCAGATCTATACACTCCGGCCCACCGAACATCAGCTTTCGAAAGATCTATCATTATCCGGTCCTCATCCCTATGGAACTCTATCCCCCCTTTTATCCATCATTCCAACACTCTCCCTGCCTTCAAATCCCGCCTGTTCAATCACCTCCTATTCACCCAGTTTCCCGAACAATTGTGAATAGTCTTCATAAATTCTCAATTTTATCTTTAAATTGGTGCAGGCCTTTACTTTTTATTTATCTTGTAAATATAAGTTCAATTTGTTTTATTTGCAAATAAGTAGATATATGTACATATTATATGCTGCACATACTCAGTTATCTTTATGTTAAGTGAATAAGGGAATAAATTTAATTTTAATTTTTTTCATCACAAGAAGACTAATTTATTATTTATCATTTTTTTTTCCCTTCTGTTTCATTTTTTATAACACTCTAAGGCACTAAAGCCTATTATGTATCTGTAATAATTTGTTCCTAAGGGACGAGTTCCCGGGACAATCAATAAAGAGTTTATTTATTTATTTCTGTTGGAGGTGGTCCAGTCACTCGGGTTCTTCTTTACGCCCTTTTGTTTGGATTCTTCTTGGTTCCATTTGGTCTGCCATGTTTTATGGATTTGAAGTCTTATCGTTTTTAAGATATTTAGGTATTTTAAATGGACTATAAAACGAAATTAACCGTTTGTTTGTTTGTTTCTTTAACGTCCCTTTATGCTACTAAGGCTAATCGGACGATGCTACAGTGGGAGTCCTAAATTTTACCTATCCAGGTATAATTAGGATAGGGATCTGTAACGATTACCTAACATCGCACAGGCTCGGGATCACCATTTTACATTCTATCCGGGGGGACGGCAGAGCCAAGGATTTTTTACTCTCGGAATTAACTGAAAATTAAACATTATTTTAACATTAAGTGAAAGTGATGTTAAGAAATTTTGATATTTGTACGTTCCCCTTGATATCTTAAAACTTCATCTTTCCCCAAGTTATTATCATTCGAATTCATGTCAAACGATTTTCAGGAATCAATAAAAGGATCAGAATCGGGGATTAGTCCTTTCTAGTGAATGAGATCCGGAAAAGTGAGTTCGCAAATATCTTGTTCATTAAAATATATTTATTTTATTCAAACAAAATAAAATAACAATCCAAAACCTTTCAACAGAAGACTGCATGATTCTCCAAGACCATATAATTTTAGTCTACCGACCTCTTGAACCTCTAGCATGTCGTGGTATTCGTGCAAAGTCCATGAGGTGTAAAACGCCCAGGCAGTAAACCGCCTAAAGAGGAAATACCTTTCGACGTAAACCCGGTTTTATTTTTTTAGGAGCACATTTTCTCTCCAATAAATCCATATGTAACTCTGGAGTTGAACAATTTTGTTCGGGTCTTGGATAATATGACACAAATAACTACCAGAATAACTTATGTTATCACATACTCTTCCTGTTAAAAAAATAAACTTCTTCTTCTTCTTCCTCGGCGCTACGGTCCTGATGGGACCTTGGCCTCTTCAACAATTCTTTTCCATTCGTTTCGGTCCTGGGCGATATTCCTCCATCGCCTCACCCCAAGCCGCCGCAGGTCGTCCTCCACGTCGTCCAGCCATCTCAGTCGTGGTCTGCCTCTTCTTCTAGCTCCACCTGGTCGACTATACATTAAGTTTCGAGGCAAACGCTCTTGAGGCATTCTCTCGACGTGTCCTACCTAACCATCTGATGCGCCCACTTATTTGAAAAAAATAAACTAGTTATATTAATAATCATTCCTCATCGGTAAAATACGATTTGCGGTGAGAAGTTTGTATATACACATGCATAAACATATATAATCAAGCTTTAACATAAAACATCATAATAGCTTACTTTAAATTTCTGTGGAATAGAAAAGGATAATAAAATGTTCACTGGCTTTATTTGAGTTTTTCAATGTAAAGATACTAACATGCCTATGGGACTGTGCAAACTTCAAGTCTACACATTTTTTTTTGAGTTTTGATTTAAGAAACATTATAATTTCAAAAAGGCCTTAGCTATGTTAATACTTTTCCTATTTCCGTGATTCAATTTTTTATTTTTTCTCGATTGGAGAAAGCTAACCATTTTAAACAAAAGTATTAGACAAAAACCGAAAAATAATTGAATTCTATTCCTTATAATATTTTTTCTATTTGGGATATTAACAAAAAAAAACATTATAACCCATTTATAATTAGAAAGTTCCTGCACAGATATTAACATGTTTATCGATTCTAATGGTAATAATTTCAATGGGGCAGACTTAAGTAAAATTGGCAATATCACGTTTTTAAATTTTAAGACGTACCACGTAAAACAAAATTAATTAACGATAATGAGCTTAAAAAACAAAGGATCTACACATACATATATAGTATACACATCTATACAGTATATAGATATGTAGTATATAGTGTATAGTATATAGATATATAGTATATAAATGTATAGTAGATAAGATGCATTTAATATATTTTAAATGTAAGACAAAATTACTTACATAGAAAAAAAAGACTCGCTGTTTATTGATATTTATTTTGTTATAAGTCTGTTAGGTACAAATATTGTTAGAAAAGTATTATCGAAAGAAAACAAGGGTCATAGAAGCTACAGGATGTTAATTTTTTTAATGGTTATTTAAAATTATTGATAGTTGGAGCCTTCCTACTCCTTCACAAATATAGTTTAGGTTTATAGTGTTATAGAAAAAAAAATATATTTAGTCTTCAGATGATCTTAGCATCTTAGCGAATTTCCTTTTAAAGGTTGAAGGGTATATCCAGGTTAGTTAAGAATTAAGGTTGTTGGATATTTATTTATTTATACTAAGAGGAAAAAGTTGGAGGGACTTGAAGCTTCTCTTAAAAGGGAAAATGTTAAATTTAGTTTATGTTCCATTAAATGTGCATTTTATATATTGTTTAATTTACAAGGCAGTGAGCTTATAAAGCGTTCGATTTTTTGACTAAATTTTATAGTTTGCTATAAACATAACAATAAGCTTCAAAAAGTAAATTTATTATTTGTAAAATACGTTTTAAGAATAGTTATTAAAAAAAAAAAAAAAAAAAAAAATATCCACATTCTATAATTGAATCGGGGGAAAAGCTATCAATCCCCCCCCAAAAAAAAAAAAACAACTAAATGTTCTTACCTTCAACCGTCCTATAAAATTAAATTGGTTCTTGATCATTCACTAACGTTTTTCACCTTTTTATCAACAGGGGTATTATATTTTGTTATTATTATTAACTATTTGTATTATATGATTAATAGTTCCCTTCCAATTGCTTATCAATGTCTAAAAATATTTGAAAAAGGTTCATTAAGCAGCCTCAATAAGTTAAAACATCAAACTAAGAATTAGTTGTGGTATATAAATCCGTAGTGGAGCATTTTATTAAATATAAAAATTGACTAGCTGTTATGCATCTCTTGAGTACAGAACTGAAATACCGATTATATGACGACAAGACTTTAATTTTTGAAAAATCTGCTGCGATGCGCGCAACTCATAACTTCCACTTACCAATCTTCTTGATGTAGAAACATCAACAAAATATACATGTGTTTGTGTAAATAAAATTTAGAAAATTCACAGAAAATCGCTGTATCCACATTCATTTACTTATGTCTATCTGTTATCCTCCATAAGGTATAGAGTATAATAATTATTGTTAAGTTTAAAAGTTTTCAGTAATTTTCAATTCATTATTATTTATTTTATTTTTTAAGGTGAAAAAATCCTAATTTCATCAATAGTTTTGTAAATAAACCGTGGATGGTAATCGATAGAAAGGTTATTTAAGGTTAGTAGAAAATTGGCTGTTAAAAAAAAAAAAAGCTTTAAATATTACTAGCATTGATATTTTAACATTAACTAATAAAATATATATTTTTTTTAATTTTTATCTTTGACAGTGTGAAAATTAAAACCAAATACATCATGGCGTCTTTTCACATCTATATACAATAGTTATCATGGAAAAAAACGATCTCCGTTAAATAGGTATGTTCCAACAAGCTCTTAAAACACGCAGATGACTCTTTCGCATGCGCAGTACGCATTAATTGTCGTCAATCGACTGTTAGTAAATACTGCGCGTGCCAAAGAGTTGTCAACGTATTGTAAGTACTTGTTGGAACATACTATTTTCAATTTTTGGATAAAATGTAAATAATATAATTAGAATAGAGTTTAGTACAATCACAATACAGTTAGCAAATAGACAGTTAGCAAAAATGTATCAAATTAATATTTTGCCTTAATACATATTAATTAAATTCAGAATATAACACATGATGATATGTGATGTATCAGTAGGTTCTATCTGAAACAGGTTATGAGAAACGAGCAACCCTTAAACCATGCTGCATGTTCTTGCAGTGCTACTTATCAAACCATAAAAATTTAATTTAGGAATGAGATAGATAACGTGACATTATTACTTTTTATAATAATAATGTACATTTTTTTATTATTAGAATTTACAATTTCTATTTATAGTAGTGCTAATAGATGCACAATGATTTCGGTTAACCCGTCTTTTGCTAAAACGAATAGATTCGATGTTTCCCCTCACGTGAAAAATAAGGATTTTCCTATTCCAAACCAGAAAAAATAGGTTTGGCTACTGGATGCTTACCCTCCCTAAATATCGAATGAAAATTAAATGTTGTGTCAATATATCAACTTACACCGCCATCTGTTGGAAATTTATAGTACTTACAAATAATCACACTCAATCTTATTACAATAAGCACTTAATTTGCACTAAAAGAAATATTGAGGCCAACAATCGAGATAAAAACTATCCCATCTTTTAAGTTGGACAAAACTACACACAATGCGCAAAATTTTATAAAGATCGGTTGAGTAGTCTGATTTTACTCCCGATAAAGTAGTTTTCCTCTATGTTTTCCCGAGTAGTTTTCCTATTGTCATTATCTCATAATCAGAAATGCTCATAAGCAGCAAACGCCACGGTGTCCCTTCCAAGATATTCAATGCTGCGGTAAAATTTCAAACTTTAGCGAATAGAGAAGCAGAACTCATTAAGTTGCAGCAATTCATAGCGGGGACACGAGTGCTTGAAACTTGATCGCACAAAACCAACGAACGTCATTTCCACAGCAGCGGGCATCATCACTGCCAAGTGCCTTTTGAAGTCCGGCCAACTTCAAGCACGTTCAACTATCCATCCCAACTTAGTGAGCTAACGAGACTTTTATTTAAACTAGAAAATTTAAATTTAGTCATTTTGAGCGTAAATCAATAAGAGAAAATATTTTACACCCAGTTAATAAGTAATGCGAAAGTTCTTTTTCGCAAAGAAGAAATGGAATACATGAAAAATTTGTGTCTTTATTAAGCTTTATTTCTATATTCCCCTGTTGTCTTATGTGAAATACAACGGTGAATTTTCTGGAGGTAGGAGATAATTTATAATAAAATATAATAGCCTTTTAAATATCAAAAATACATACTATGTACACTTCAGCTAGATTGGTCTCCATCTGGAACCAATAGAATAAATGGTATAATAAATATTTTTAAGATGTAAACGTACTCTATTCTATTTATATATTAAATACGCTTGCTCTCTAGAAACACACCCAATTATATGCTATATCTTGAAACAAAGAGAGACCTGCGGTTTTTTCTCACTTCATAATGCATATTAACTATATTTTAAGGATTCTAAAACATAAAAATCAGCGTCTACCTAAAATACTAGTGTTAGAAGGCATAAAAACAAAAAGCAATAGCTGGTTTAATGAATGGGTAAAAATAGCGGATCTACTAGGCTGTGAACTGGACAAGGATTTTAAATCGGTGGAAAGATGGGAAAGGCAAATGAATACCGTAATAAATGAAACGAAAGGAAATTTTAGAAAAGAATTAGCGATATCTACGATTGGTGCAGAGTATCATCTAATGTACAAGAAACTTGATTCGAACGTTAATTATGTAAAAGATGATAACTAATAACTGGTTTTAATTCGAATTGATTCAGACGATGTTCAAGGCTAGAGGGGAGCTTTTCAACTTAAACTGCAAACCATGGCTGAAAGATATAGTATACACCTGCTCCATGTGCAGTAGTAAAGAGGATGAAAACATGTTTCATTTTATTGGCAGATGTCCTATTATAAACTCATTCAGAAAAAAAATACCCTAACAGAAAAAAAGGTTATAGAAATTTTAAATGGAAAATGTTGAATGGCGTTATTTTTATATATAAAGGAGTCTTTAAGTTATAAAAAAATTCTAATAAACTAATTCAATAACAATGATTGAAAGACGATTTGACAAATTGGGACAAAAAGGTAAAGAGATTATAGTTGTATAAAAATATTATATTCATATTGAGTTTATTATAGTTTTGTTGTATTTTATAGAGTTAATTACATTATGATTATTAAAATTTTGGTATATATGGTGTATAAAAGGTAATTTAATTTGTTTATAATTTCATTAAAACCAAAGGTTTGCTATTTTAGTTAGACTAAAACAAACACAAAAAAAAGAGGAAAAGAATATTTTAATTGGTATTATTGGCCATTAAGTTGATTCCCTGGCAGACAGTTTATCTATGTCAGAATTGATAGTTTTGTATATAATGTAAAATGTTAAATAAAAGAAATTTTGTAAATAAAACACATTTATCTATACCCTCTATCTATCTATACCCTCATTGAAAAACTGACTGATAATAACAATTTTAAATTCTACTAATGTTGATATGTTACTCGTCTATATCTGCCTGTCATATCATCTCCGAAGCAGGACATACGTATTCGGTCGGGGTGAGACCTAAATAACGAATATGCATGCACTCTATCTCTAGATAAGACTCTCTAAATTGACAACACAATAACGCTAATTACTGTTGCATTATTTATCCCCTGTCTCGGGTATACATGGATCTTACGCTGTTGTAATAGCATATCGAGTTTGAACATCTAGCGTTTATATGAGCGCATCTTTTCGCTTCTGAACCTAAAATACATATGTAAGTGTCTTTATGAGAAGTGAGAATTGTAAAAAAAAATTAATTCTTCATCTATAACAATAATTTGGAATTAATAATTCTTTCAAGAGGGTACTGCACAAGCAATTAAAAATGCGTCTCGAATTTTTTTTATGAAAATTGAAGAGATGCCGCTTCTCGGAGCCATTCAGAGACAATATTTTAAATAAAAATTTAATAAACTATTTGTTCTGATTTGGGGGAGCGAACCACTTTGTTGATTTCATCAATCCATCTACTTTTTGGACAACCACGTGGTCTCTTTCGATCTATACTTGCGATCATTGTTATGAAGAACTTTGCTGATTTCCTTTCTTGAACTCCTTGCATTCATATCATAGATCAGTTTCTGTAAGCAGTTATTTATTGCTCTTTCTTCTCTATAAGCTCATTAAATTCTCCTAGTTAAATAGTTTATAGGTTTTTTGCTCAGGAAAAAAAATAAAGAATTGGTATAGTACCATAGAATGGTACTATAGTATACCTATAGTATAATCGTTTAAATATTTTCTAGTGAATTTCAAAGGACATTTCTTTAAGCCAATGTAATGTTTTTTTAAAAATAATCCATTGCATACAAGTTGAATACACGTATTGATTTTTCACTTTAAATACCATAAAACATAGGTACATGCAGGTATTCACTCTACAAAGGTACATGCAGAATGGCCACTAATAATATATGTTATAGGATGAGTGTAAGAGCTTTTATAACTGTAATTTGAGTTAAAATAACGAAATAATACTTTTCATTCGACCACAATTTAAAATATGGGTCAGTATTTAAAAAGAGATATCACACTAAACCTGAAGAGCAGAGAAAAAAATAAATTTAATACGTGAGACAGTATCTGGAACAAGAATGTAAAAAAAAAAAAAAAAAAAAAAGTTTGCAACATTAAGTTCAGGGTATCCCCACCCATCCCTCAACAACCCCCTATCGCTTTTACAGACTGACATTTCCATTTCATCTCAACTTTTCCTTCTTTTTTTTTCCACCTCACCCTCCCCTCAGCCAGAACAAAGATGGGGTGCACCGCAAGCCTTCCCTTTGTGGAATGCATAGTCTCGGGAATAAATTCGTGTATGGAAGAGTAAAAATTGTTTCCCTCGGGGCACGGGATTATCTTCTCCCTCTCTCTTTATCTCCATTCGCCATCGGCTTTCCTTTTTATCCCCCCCCCCCCTCCAGCGAGTTCTGGTTCTCTTTATGCAAGGCAACGGACTGATGCACTTGAGATAACATAAATTCAACTTTCGGAATAGATGTGGAATAATAAATAGGACTATCGAACATAAAACATACATTTTACTCGAATACTCATAATTATATTAACTAGCTGTATATCCCGGTTTCACCCGGGGGAATTCATTTTTCTAATAAACGTGAACAGTTATATAAACAAAAAATAGAACAAAAATAGTACTAATAGATTATTTTTATAAAGCATTCGGATATACTATATTTTTAGTTTTACCCTCTGGGGCATATATAAATAGATCTTTAGGTGAACCTACCCTAGAGCATACAACGGAAAACTAAATATAGGGATTCCAAATTGATACTAGCTACCCTCAGTGATTGCTCTTGAGCTTTATATATAGTCATCGCAAATGCGACCCGAACTGGGAATTGTACTCTTGAAATCAAAGGGCATATCACTGGGGACAATGGGGATTCGAGGTATGTTTGATGTTCGTCAAGAGTTTCAGCTTTTCAGACGTTGTTTTTTAGCTTTTGAGCACAATACTCCTATTGAAGCTCGCTTCATGAGAGGCATTTTTTAAAAAATAAACGTATTAATAACTAAGTAATCTGTTGGGTCGCATCGTTCAGCCTTAAAACATGGACCCCGGTCTGTTCCGGAGGAACTGCCTTACCGGGCCTTGTTGGCCTCTCCAAAATCAATAAAATGAGACTTTTTTCGACTCGGTCGATTTCGTAAAAAAAACAATTTAATAGAAAAAATTTTCTCGGTGGGCTTTGCGTACTAAGATCTGGCATATGCTACTCAATACATACTTTTACTGCTCGGCCATCCAGTTTTTTCCCCAAGATACCCACATGACTCCGGTACACATTTAAATTTTACCATCATACCAAGGCTTTCTTGAAGTTAATTTCTTTAACATCCCTTTATGCTACTAAGGCTAATTGGACGATGCTAAATTTTGTCGGTCTAGGTGTAATTAGGATAGGGATCTTTATCGAGTACCTGATACCGCACAGGCTCGGGACCTCCATTTTACGTCCTATCCGAGGGACGGCATCGCTAAGGATTTTTTACTCCCTCAAAAAAATCCAAGGGCCACCGCTGGACGAGAACCCGCGACCTTTAGTAATGTAGGTTGCCATCGTAACCACTACACTACAGGTGACCCCTCTTTCTTGAAGAGTTTAGGTAATAAGTCATACTCATCCTAAATTTGTTGCTACATATCGACAAAAAGTGAATGATTATAAAAAATAAATTTAGAAACTGGCATTTCATGACTGGTTTATTTTATTAATGACTAGCTGTATATACCGGTTTCACCCGGGGAATTTCAGTTTTTAAATTTATAAAATCTATAACATGAGACTTTTTTCGTCTCAAACGGTGGATTTCGTAAAAAAAACAATGCAAAGCGAGAACATAACGATTTTTATAACAATAAAGAATATACCCAGAGGTTGGCTGAAGTTATACAATTTTGATACTCTTCTAAAGGTGCAGGTAAAATTAATTTGGAAAAACCTGAAAAGAACCCCGTGTCAATTAGTTTACAGCCCTCGGAAATTTTTGAGGAAACCACAAGCTTTGTCACTGGGGAATACCGGACGGGCTGGAAACAGGGTCAGAGAAACGCGAATGCCAATTATGTAAAAATAATTTTCATATTTCCTGCACTCGTCCTAAATCTGAATAAGAAAATGATGGTTATTTTGTATTCTCGCCATGCTCCTCTAATATTCATGAAATTAAAAAAATAGGTGTAGGAACGTACCTAAGTAGGCATACTTACATATAATTTTTAGAACTGTTATATTAAATATTTTATATATCTGTTTATTTTATAACATTTTTAAATTATATAAGTACTATATTTTTTTTACGAATTGTTACCTACGATTTATGAATGATGCATTCCTAAATAATGATACGATAAACCGAACGCGAAGAGTACAAATTCAATTTTTGTTTTAAAAGAAGCCACAAAAACGTCCCTTAAGGTGCTGACTGCTGGGGTTTTTATCCTATTGGAACAGTAAAATGGAAAGAATTAAGAAATCAAGTCATCAAGCCTTCTAACGCTGAAGCGGTCGGAACTGATAAATCAGTCTGCAAGCCCCAGGGACTACAGCGCTCGAACTGATATATCAGTCTACAGGGGTTAAAGGGTTAAAAGTGCCTTTCTGGTAGACTATAAATTTGTGAGGGGTATGTCAATGTAGTTTCAGTAAGTATTTGTATATTAAGTTTCTGTCTGATTTTCAGTTTTGACGATTTAGAAAAGGCCTTGATATTTGAAGTCATCCTTCCGTCAAATATCAAATATAAATCAATTAAGATTTTTTTTTTCGTATATCCGCGCCTGTCAACAATATATAGACAATCAACAGATGTAATGGCCCTATACGATTACAAACGATGACATGTGAGGCATGGGGAAGGATGGCACCCAACAGTACCTCTTCCCTGGCTTGTTCAGTTATTCAGGTCTGTTAAAGAAGGAGATCTCTCATCCAACGCCTTTTTAATCTCCTCCCCACGTTTATGGGCATTTCATCTGTGGCCATATCTCTTATTAGTAAGTTTATATGTCCGCGTAGATTAGTGTGATAACGTTTGTAAAGAGTCTTGATGTGTTGGTCGACTGTTGGCATGTGGAAGTCAGCATGTGGAGGTCAGTATGTAAGGTAAATTAATATTAATTAATAAAACGTTATAAGTATTCATTTTTCATCCAGTTTATTTATTACAGATTTATTATTTTGTTTATATTGCGTGCATTTAATTCGATTTGAATTAATTAAATCTGAAGGAGCTATTTTCACGGTTTAATGGAGAAATGGGCTGCACAGAGCTAACGTAATTTGTTCCACATCGTCCGTCATAGGCAATCAAACAGAATTCTGGAATTAATATTTAGTGTCCGTGGCATCAATATTTATTAGATGATTGCGGAATTTAGCTAGGGTTTTACAAAGCCATGATCCAATATTATGTCAAACTTACAGAGGTGTTCAACATATAAATCAATTTTAATTTTTAATTCTTTTAAACCTAGAACTTGCCTTTCAAGGATGCTAATCTGAGACTCCGAAGTTAAGTGAAGTAGGAATATATTATTAAACGAGATGTCGAAAATTTAAGGCTATGAAAAGTTTCGATTGGAAGTGTTTAAATATTGATAAAGATCTTGAAACTTATTTTTTAAATATACATGCTGGGTTCTTCGCCTTGTTAACAAAACACAAAAAGCAAGAGAAATTGCATTAGAAGATATTGTTAATAGTAATTTTTAAAACATTTTTGAAAAAAAGGTAAATGTTTTAATAACCCTTTAATTTTTAATTCAAAAAGTTTTTTGGTTTTTTTTTTTGTCTCTCCTGAAATATTTGCGATACCCGAAAAGAAGTGCTGTAGGGCACTTTCCTTCCTCATGCCCAAAATTTATATCACATTAATTACTTATTTCTATCAAATTTGCTGACTGTAGCTATTTGCTGATGAAATGAAGTTGTGTAGTAAAGAAAAATGTATAAATAAAGAATGTCGCTAAAATCTGATTATATTTCGTTCAATATGTTTGGACAATATCAATTGTTTCAAAAAGTTTTTTCATATTACAAAAAAATAGAAGGATCTATTTTTTAATTCAAACCAATATTTCTCTTGCTCATTTGAAATAAATCAATAATTTAAACGCACAATAATAATCTAATATAATAATAACAATCTATCAATAATTTAATATACTGTTACTGAAAAATGGTTGGTTAAATATTTTTACTATAGTGTGACGGAAAAAATCAAGACCAATGTTTTGAGAGATCTAGAACGGGATCGTGATTGTTTGTGAGTGTTCGTAGGTCACCATAATAATAATAAAAAAGCGAGTGGGGAGAAGAGGACATTTTGTACATTTTGTTGTAACTTTATGTCAATAACATTATTCAAACCCGTATCTGAATTTTATAATCAATGAGAAGCAGGTAATTTATACGTATATTGGTAATATATGTATACGTATATTATAGGCATTTGAATTATACGTATATTGTTATAAAAACGATATATTTATAGCTAATAGGTAATGAGGTAAATAATAAAACAAAATTTAATTGTAGATTATTTATTTTTTGAAACATAAGTTTAAGGTATTCCCATATTTATTTAGTATCTACTTGTTTACAGGACCTCTTTGAACACTATGTTTGAAGTTACGATATGGTCATCTATGATTGTTTGTTGGTGGGTTTGGTTTACACAGACATAGATATCACTGAAAGAGCGCACCCTGGAAAACGCCACATAGGTACTTATGTTAATATTGGTTTCGCGAAAAGCGAGTGCGCTGATTCTATTTGCTGAAATCGCATGTTTTTTATTGTAACTCGCAAACGACGGCGACAATCCGAAAAGTGTATATAACTAAAAATGTTAGCCTCGACGAACTGAAATAAATGACGCCTTCGAAAAAGTCCTGCGACCATTTTCGCCTAGAATTGCAGTTTTCCGCTTACAACTCTCAAACGAAGGGGGTTAATCGAAAAAATGTATATGACCGTAAATGTTCTTCTGGAAAACCTGAAAAGATCGAGAGCATTTTGAAACCTCTGCGACCTTTTTTCTAGCAAAAACTACGATTTTACGCTTATAACTCGGAATCAAAGTCGACATGAGTGATTTGTGATATTTTTCCGGTGTAGTGTTTAAGGAAAGCTTTAAAATGATGCCTCATTCATGAAATGTGATTAATTATTAAGGAAGTTATGGCGTACCGACAAAAAATAGGCTTTGAGAAATAATATATATGATGATTTAAATCTTTTAAGTCTATGTATGGTAACTGCTTACAGAATATCATTTGTGCTTTGGAGTGTGTTCCGAATTATTTAGTTGTTTTTAGCGCCTAAATAAAAAAAAAAATCTCTCATCACATAAATATTTGAATTTCAATTTATTTTCATGTTTATTTATAATATCACCTACACATATTAAATAACTGGGGTTAACTAGGGGAAATTCGATTAAATCGTGGCAAAACAAAACACATGGCGTTTACTCTTCGAAAAAATATCTGCCCTCATATTTACATCGAAAATGTTCAAAATAACAATGTAAACTATCTCGTTCTTTTCTTTGACATGAAAATGACATGGAGCCCGCACATAAATGAAACGAAAGGCCTTTAACAAACGGCTCAACCTACCTTACATTTTTTTTTTTTTTTTTTGAGTAAGGTAGATTGAAGGACTGAGACTAAAACAAAATAAATTTTACTATAACCTATATGGACAAATTCTTTTCAGATATAAGTCCAGCCAAAAATACCTACTAACCTTATGATCAAAAATGTTACGACACATAAATAATAGTATGTGAGTAATCCAACCCTACGTATTGTGAATTACACATGCCCAAATATGAAGAACATAAAAGACTACAAACGGTTCTAAGCTAACTTCCATGCATATTTTAACCCACAAATAAAACACATGGCAACTGCTTACATGCCCATAAATACGAGAGAGAAAATTAGAAAGGCAATGATTGAGAGATCTCCTCACTTAAACAACCTTGGTTATTGAATCCAGGGAAGGAAGGTGCTGCTAAGTGCCATTCTGCCTCATGCCTGATATTTCTTTATTAAATTACTATATTAGCCAAATCATTTCATGATTGTCGAAAGTTCATCAACATTCTTATATTAAAATAGAGAGAAAATTTAAAAAAAAAAGTTTATCTATTCAAGAATGTGTTTTGATATTAATTTTTGTTTAATATTGATTTTTATTATTATGTTTTCATGCTTAACAGAATAATTCATTTAATTTTAATTAAATCATGTTTTTGTTAATTATTTTTTCTATAATATTTTGCAAGGGCATAGACGGCCCAAAATCGAAGGGGTTAACTTGGCGAGATAGGGGTTATACAGACCTTTAATATAGGTTAGGGGTATCATCATTTTATGACTTATCATTATTTTATGACCAGATTCTCATAATTTGAAATATGTACTAATCCACTTTTATATCAACATATTATTATTTATTTCAATGGACGTTTGCCAAATTGATTAAAATAAATGGTTAAATCCGCTCCAGGGTTATTCATCCAAGTCCTCTCTTCATGAGGATTATCCAGGATGGAGAGATGAGAGGCAACTTAGATGTAAGCTCCTTACCCAACCTTCTTGTCGGTGGTGGGGGGGGAGAGGATTCGAGGACTATTTGTTTAAGTAAGATTTTTATATATTTCCACTCTACATCCATAATCTTTTGTTTTAATAAATTTGTTTAATTAATTGTATCTTAAAAGAAAAATTTAATTTATGAATTTCATATGTAGTAAATTTAGAAAACATTGCTGTTCAGAAAATTATTTTTTTAGTTCACTATAGATAGTTCATAAAAAAATAAAATAAAAAAAATAATTATAATAAAAGTTTTTATTTGAATGTATCTGTTGGGATTGCAATAAATCTATCGATTTATTCTCCACCAAAGTTCGTTAATTTTGTTGAGTTCACCAAGCTCAAGATTTTAAGGTACAAAATAACACAATTAAACTTGAAATACTTAATATTTTAATTAAACAAGTCAATTCAATAATTCAAAACACAATCAAAATCATTTAAGCAAACTTTAGCAAATTTAAGTGAACAATTTAAATTACATAAAAATGCAGTTTTTTGGGAACATCTCTCTCATAATCAACCACCCATCTGTTTAATTATATTTTTAATATCACAAGGCTATCTCGATTTCTAACAGTATCCATTCTTGGTTATTTTTCGAAATTTAATGAATACGACTTTTTTTTTATTGAGGAATTATAAACAATTCTATTGGGATCGCAACTGAAGATGTGAATCAAATAAATTAAATAATGTCTCATTATGTATATTAGAAAACAGTTCTGTTCAGGAAAGATTTGTTTGTTTACCACTGTTAGCCCATCAAAAAATTTTTTTGTATAATTTATTCCTAATATACCTAGCTATTATTGGCTGGTCACATATGACCCTTGGGCCAATAACCTAAAAATGAAAACTGTACATAAGTAATTCTTCCATTATGCACGAAATTATGTCCCTTAGAGATTGTGAGATCCTAAACAAAAAAAATAATAAATAGATAAAAAGATACACTCACCTTGGTTTCAAGTATTTTTTTAATCGAAATACTTCCCCTTATTCCCAATGAAATTTAAATTTAAAAAACCCAGTTAAAAATACCCTGACAAGAATGTTAATCCCTTCATGTATGAATAATACTTATAAGAGTAATAATAGCGTATTCATTTTTTAACATATAATTTTCTCAAGAAACGCTTTTGCACGCAACAATAACACTAATCAGCATCTTTAGAGTTCTATAGAAGATTCAGTTGGCTTGAACACTTGTGTCCCCACATTTATTTTATTTTATTTTATTTTATTTTATTTTTTTTTTTTTTTTTTTTTTTTTTTTTTTTTTTTTTTTTAGACCACTTCCATAGGAAATTTACTATTAACTCCTGGTAACTTTTTTCATACCAACCTTCCTATTGTTCAGCTAGTTTGTGAATTAATGTGTAAAAATCAGGACACGCCAATCAAACGTGTTAGTCTCTCACCAATCACCAATCTCAAGAATCTTGATGAAAGTAAGAACTAAATAATAGGTTTGAGTTTGTTTTCAATAAATATGTTTTCATTGGGAGGAACAGTTTCTGAATAAAAAAAAACTCTTTTGGTGCTCCAGTTCATCCATTCATTAGATGTGCAAAAAATGTTAGCCCCATATGTTAATCACTCAAATAAGTGAAAAAAGGAGGATTCTTAAAAGAGCTAAATGTTGTTAGCATTTTAAATGATTCACTAACGACTCTTGCTTTAGTGATTTCAAAGATCTGCTGTATCTCATAATCCAGGAACTTCTATGAAAGGATTTCTGGTAGGAGAGATTATAAACATACTCAAAAGGCGTTCCTAAAAATATTTGACGTTAAATTTCAAATAGTGGAAAATGAAACTTTAATTATGTGGGGAGAATCACTCATTTACACGTAATCAAACAGATAATTTTTTTTATTTTTTAGTGAATATGATACTGAATAATGTATTTCTCATTAAAAATAAAATATACACATTACTGAATAGAGGTTAGCCCTAATCTAATATTAATTTATTATTAAAGGATCTATTAAAGCCTTTGATAAAGTTCCTAATAAAAAGTTTTTATTAAGGCCATCACAGCTTCTTGAAATTCATTTAAAACTAGCTGACCCGTCGAAGCTTTCGCACTCTAGCCTACTTAATTATAGTATCTACACGTCGTATATTTACTATCGTAGAGAACGTATGTAATGCGTCATGAGCATAGGAGAGGATTGAAGTAAAGAATAGATGTGCTTAAATTGTAGATTATTTATTTTTGAAACATAAGTTTAAGGTATTTACATAGTATTTACGTGTTTACAGGACCTTTTTGAACACTATTTTTGAAGTTAGAATATGGTCCTCTGTGATAGTTTGTTGGTGGGTTTGTTTTACACGGGCATAGATGTCACGGAAAGAGCGCACCTTAGAAAACGCCACATACTTAAATACACGTATGTGTTTCGCGGAAAGCGAGTGCACTTATTCTATTGACTTAAATCGAATGTTTTTGCTTGTAACTCGCAAACGACGGCGAAAATCGGAAAAGTGTATAGTTCGTCTCAATAAACTGAAAAAATGACACTTTCGAAAAAGCCCTGCGACCATTGACAGAATTGCAGATTTTCGCTTACAACTCGCAAACGAAGGCGTTGATCGAAAAAAATGTTCTCCTTGAAAACCTGAAATGATTGACACCATTTGTAAACCTCTACTAACCAAACCGCGGTTTTGCGATTATAACTCGCAATCAAAAACGAAATGAGTGATTTTTATATTTTTCCGGTGTAGCGGTTAAGGAAAACTTTAAAATGATACCTCATTCATGAAATTTGATGAAGTATTAAGGAAGTTATGGCGTACCAACAAAAAAAGGCTTTGATAAATAATATATTATATGATTTTATTAGAATATTTGACTACAAATTTTACATAATGTTGTCCCAAAACTATCCTATAATTTCATTTTTAATTTAAATTAAATTTTTTGGGAACATCTCTCTCATAATCAACCACCCATCTGTTTAATTATATATTTAATATCACAAGGCTATCTCGATTTCTACCAGTATCCATTCTTAGTTATTTTTCGAAATTTAATGAATAAAACTTTTTTTTTATTGAGGAATTATAAACTATTCTATTGGCATCGCGACTGAAGATGTGAATCAAATAAATTAAATAATGTCCCAATGTGTATATTAGAAAACAGTTCTGTTCAGGAAAGATTTGTTTGTTTACCACTGTTAGCCCATCAAAAAAAATTTTTTTTTTTTTGTATAATTTATTCATTCCTAATATACCTAGTTATTATTGGCTGGTCACATATGACCCTTGGGCCAATAATCTAAAAATGAAAACTGTACATAAGTAATTCTTCCATTATGCACGAAATTATGTCCCTTAGAGATTGTGAGATCCTAAATAAAAAAAATAATAAATAGATAAAAAGATACACTCACCTTGGTTTCAAGTATTTTTTTAATCGAAATACTTCCCCTTATTCCCAATGAAATTTAAACTTAAAAAACCCAGTTAAAAATACCCTGACAAGAATGTTAATCCCTTCATGTATGAATAATACTTATAAGAGTAATAATAGCGTATTCATTTTTTAACATATAATTTTTTCAAGTAACGCTTTTGCACGCAACAATAACGCTAATCAGCATCTTTAGAGTTCTATCGAAGATTCACTTGGCTTGAACACTTGTGTCCCCACCTTTTATTTTTTTTTTATTTTTTTTTTTTTTTTAGACGACTTCCATAGGAAAACTGAAATGTTTATCATGGTTGGCTTCATTGTTCAGATTGACTATTAACTCCTGGTAACTTTTTTCATATCAACCTTCCTAGTGTTCAGCTAGTTTGTGAATTTTTTTGTGTAAAAATCAAGACACGCCAATCAAACGTGTTAGTCTCTCACCATCAAGAATCTTGATGAAAGTAAGAACTAAATAATAGGTTTGAGTTTGTTTTCAATAAATATGTTTTCATTGGGAGGAACAGTTTCTGATGATTTTTTTCTGGATAAAAAAAAACTCTTTTGGTGCTCCAGTTCATCCATTCATTAGATGTGCAAAAAATGTTAGCCCCATATGTTAATCACTCAAATAAGTGAAAAAAGGAGGATTTATAAAAGAGCTAAATGTTGTTAGCATTTTAAATGATTCACTAACGACTCTTGCTTTAGTGATTTCAAAGATCTGCTGTATCTCATAATCCAGGAACTTCTATGAAAGGATTTCTGGTAGGAGAGATTATAAACATACTCAAAAGGCGTTCCTAAAAATATTTGACGTTAAATTTCAAATAGTGGAAAATGAAACTTTAATTATGTGGGGAGAATCACTCATTTACACGTAATCAAACAGATAATTTTTTTTCTTTTTTAGTGAACATGATACTGAATAATGTATTTCTCATTAAAAATAAAATATATACATTACTGAATAGAGGTTAGCCCTAATCTAATATTATTAAGGCCATCACAGCTTCTTGAAATTCATTTAAAACTAGCTGACCCGTGCGAAGCATTCGCACTCTAACCTACTTAAATCCAACTTAATTATAGCATCTACACGCCGTATATTTAGTATCGTAGAGAACGTATGTAGTGCGTCATGAGCATAGGAGAGGGTTGAAGTAAAGAATAGATGTGCTTAAATTGTAGATTATTTATTTTTGAAACATAAGTTTAAGGTATTTACATAGTATTTACGTGTTTACAGGACCTATTTGAACACTATTTTTGAAGTTAAAATATGGTCCTCTGTGATAGTTTGTTGGTGGGTTTGTTTTACACAGGCATAGATGTCACGGAAAGAGCGCACCTTAGAAAACGCCACATACTTAAATACACGTATGTGTTTCGCGGAAAGCGAGTGCACTTATTCTATTGACTTAAATCGAATGTTTTTGCTTGTAACTCGCAAACGACGGCGAAAATCGGAAAAGTGTATAGTTCGTCTCAATAAACTGAAAAAATGACACTTTCGAAAAAGCCCTGCGACCATTGACAGAATTGCAGATTTTCGCTTACAACTCGCAAACGAAGGCGTTGATCGAAAAAAATGTTCTCCTTGAAAACCTGAAATGATTGACACCATTTGTAAACCTCTACTAACCAAACCGCGGTTTTGCGATTATAACTCGCAATCAAAAACGAAATGAGTGATTTTTATATTTTTCCGGTGTAGCGGTTAAGGAAAACTTTAAAATGATACCTCATTCATGAAATTTGATGAAGTATTAAGGAAGTTATGGCGTACCAACAAAAAAAAGGCTTTGATAAATAATATATTATATGATTTTATTAGAATATTTGACTACAAATTTTACATAATGTTGTCCCAAAACTATCCTATAATTTCATTTTTAAATTATCCAAAAAGGCATATTTAGGTATGGTATGGTACGGCCTACCATAGTAGTACGTTTGGTATACATTTTTAAATATATTGAGTTTATAATTTCAATAAAAGGGTATTTTTTTCTATCATGGATCCTGTATAAACCAATATAAACCTCATCCTAGACAATATATTTCAAGACTACGGTTTTAAAAGTATGTTTTCCTTTTTTCTTAATACTTCAATTAAAATTACAAATGTAATTCATTAAATAGAAAAATAACCTATGACGCCGGGGTCACCTGCGGTGTTGTGGTTAACATGACAACCTACCATACTGAAAGTCGTGGGTTCGCGTCCCGCGGTGGTCATAGGATTTTTTAAAAGGAGTAAAAAATCCTTGGGACGACATCCCTCGGATAGGACGTAAAATGGAGGCCACGAGCCTGTACGATGTCAGGTACTCGTTAATGATCCATATTCTAATTATAACTGGAGGCAAAATTTAGGACTCCCACTGCAGCATCGTCCGATTAGCCTCAATAGCATAAAGTGACCTTAAATCAAACAAACATATGACGCCTTTGGAGATATGCAGTATGCAATCCCTCTTTACCGTCCGGAAATGCAAGTTCAGTATCTAAATTAAGTAGCGGGGTAATATTTGTTTTTATTAAATAGATATATATTATTAAATTTTCTTGGAAACTAAAAAAAATCTGTTGCAATTAAAGATTAATAATCTTCCTAATATTAAAGTAGGTAATACTTTCATTTCACAACCACCTTAATTTTTAAATCTATTGGAAAGATTGATATTTCCAGGAGATTTTTATTAATGATTTTGATACAAATATTTTAATACTTAAGTATATTTGAACTGTTGTTCTGTTGAATAATGTTATCAGTCATTAATTAATTAATTAATTAATTAATTAATTAATTAATGAGTTATGATGCACCAATTCTCGTTTGTTAATAATCTTTAATTTAAAATAATTATCACACTATTATTTAAGCTGCCGCATTTCCGGGATTTATAATTTCAGTGAATATTATTTCAACATAATAAATAAATTCATACATATATAAAAAAATCTTTTAAAAATATAATTTAAAACTTAAAAAAAGAAAAACATTGTTGACATTAATTTTTTTTTTAACACGACCTTTCATGATTTCAATAAGGTATCCCATTAGCAAGACTAATAAAGGGTACTACTAAAAAATTTGTTGTCCTTTGTTGAAAGTTTTATTTACAATATACCTAAAACGGTGTGAATTAAGGCTTGATCAAACATTGTGAATAGGAAAAAATACTTAACAGAAAACAATAAGTTAAAATTGACTACAGTGTTTAGGATGCCCGCAATAGGCAAAACGTCGAAAAAAAAAATTTTTTTAATAAAAAGTTAAGAGTATTAAAAGTAAGAGTTAATTAAAAGTAAAAGAGACCAAAGGACCAAAAATTTATTATAATACCCATAAAAACTGGTACATTAGGTCTCAACGAAACAAGAAAAAAAAAACATTTATTTTACGAGGTAAAAAGTAATAATGCGGTGAAAATTTAACCACATTTTTCCCATCTAAATGTGTGTAACGCCCGTGCAAAATAGTCAGCCATCTTAATTAAACTTTAGCACTCTTTTGACTTGTAAAAATAAAAATAAAATAATAAAAGCTCTTTATAAACAAGCTCCAGAAGAGATCTCAATCAAGATTAAGGTATCAATTTAAGGTAGTACTTCTATAAATACGAAATACCTCATAATAACTTATGTTTTTAGTTTGGACTTGTTTTATAAATACTAAAGATTATCTGATGAGTTATGGGTTAGATAAAAAACTTCTACTGACTCTTTTTCATGTTATCTTTTCAGTTACCTTTTACTATTATAAATCAACTCTTAGCAAGCTTTTCACTGCTTAAAGAAAGTAGCACCACGTTGAATACATATTTGCTTATTACACAAGCAGAATAAAAGGGGCCCACCACGACGGTTCGTATTGAAAACCAGGAGCTTAGAGCTTGTTACATTCAAGGACACGCTTTGGTACTCAACAAACACCCAAGCTCACAATAGTGAGCTATAAACTTATAAATAGACACCGTTCGTTGGTACATTCAGAAATCGTTAAAGACACTACATACATATTGAAAAGAAATCCGATTAGTCAAACACTACTGTCTTCCAGTTTATGTCGGACTTCGGTATGTTAATATAGAAGGCAATAACTCAAGAAAACGAATCTCTTAGTACTCAATGGAAAATCGAAATTTGAAAAAAAAAATAAATGGAAACGGATTTTTATTTATTTAAAAAAGTACTAAATCAATGAAGATAATGTTGTAAATAGAATAAACTGTAACAATTTGTAGGTTTAAATAGTTTTTATTAAACCGAAATAATTTACAATGCCACACAAACGATGAAATCACAAATAATGAAATCCCTATTACAAAAAGTATCAATTTGTAACTGCACAGAAAGGTTTGAAATAATCCCCTTGAATTTTATTGTTCTGATGTGGTAAAGCAAGTTTATTTCGGTGATAGTACGATATTTTCTTGTATTATTTAACTTCAACTGTATCAAACAAATCAAATCAAACAAACAAATTTTATAAATTTTAATTCAATTCCTTAAACATATGACATCACTGGTAATGATATAAATTGTAAAGAGAATATACACCATAGTTTCACTTTCTTTCTTCCAAAATAATAAATTTGAACCATGAGGGTGAAATATGTCGGACAGAGCAGAGTTTGGATGTTAATATTTACATACAGTAAATTTGGTAGAAGCTAAGCAATTTCCCCCAGAGACGTCCCATGGCAATGAACGCATTTCGTATTCAAGGCCCGTTTTAAGCCTAAGTGATGGGTTATTTCCAGTCTTTATCGGGAATTATTCTGGTCAGGAAATATTGTTCCATTGTTATTTATCGTTACTATTACTGTATCCCACATTTGCTGAAAAAAAAAGTTTAAAGCAAATAATAAATAACCTAACTGACAACAGTGCCCCAATTTAGAAACCATCAGAAAATCACATAAATACTTTATTTGCAAAATTTAAAGTTCACAGTTCCACTAAAATGAAATCTTCGCAGTTTTTAGACATATTCCTCCGAAATATACAGATTATTACAGAGCATCGGAAGTCATCGATGAGGGGTGGAGAAGCATTTAAGAACCCCTTGAACACAATTATATTATTTATGTGTATATATAAACATGCATAACATGTTTTATTTATTGTTCATTTTACTCATTTTTACTTAATCTCTATAATAAAAGCCTCCTTTCGTGTATACACTGTTAATACCATTATACTGAACCTTTTTCGGAGGGTTTCGGAGATGGGTCATTAATTTTTGCTTTGAACTTTTTCAGTCCTATTTCTTTTAAGCATTTTTTTTTCGTTTGGCTGTGGGGTAATAGACTTATGCTTTATACCCCTTTTCTTTATTAAAATTTTATAAATAACATTGATCTGGAGTAGGTTTATTTATAATCAAAGAGTTGTTGTTGTGTTTGCTAACTTTACTTTCAGAAATCATATCGCAGTAGACTATACCTGGAAAAGAGGCTATAAGATACTGAGATAGATATGATTCTTCCATCTGAATGCAAATACAAACAATATATTTATGTATTCAAATACAGCATCATTCCAAAGCCCTTGTCTTCTAATACTTCTTAATATAAATCAGAACAAATATATCTGTATTATCATGCACAAATTACTATTTCTAATACTTATTTTTAAATTTAGGGCCATTCCACGTCAAATCATCCAGCCGAAGTTCAAAATATTACCCCCCCCCCCATCAGATTTTAATAAAAATTTATAGATATTAAGTACATACAGAAATAAGAAAAAATGCCAAATTTTATCCAATTCCAATAAGTAGTTTGAGAATTATAGTCATTTGAACTTTTGAGATGTTTGAAGTTCCGATGACGACTTGAGCTCAAAACCAATTCGTATGTATTAAGACTTTCCTTTGTAGAATGGGTATTAATTGAACTGAAGCTTTAAAAATGTATTCATTAATTCTGCATTTCATACAGAATCAGATGATACCATAAATATTACAGAGATTATGTTTCATAGTGGAAAAAAAAAATTTTAAACACAAAAATTTATATTTTTTTCAAGTTGTAAAACAGTCATCGAAAAATGCCATGAGCAAAAATCTCTCTCCAACTAGCCTAATAAACTAAATATCAATAGAAAGAGTATGAAATTTTCTATCTAATTATGAAGTAATATGAGTGGCTTATTGACTTATAAGGATTTTATGTCGATTTGAATCAAATATAGTAAAATTTAATTAAAAAAACAAATTAATACAGCTGAAATATCCCTAAAATATCCTCATACAAAGATATATTCTTGAAAAGGGCATCTAATTTCCTTTTAAATGATATAATAATATAGGTTGGCTTTTGAGCTGTAAGTGTTTTACTACAACTTAAATCTAATAAAATTAATTCAACTTAGTGTATGTACATTTCTGTATGACTAAAATCTCTCTTCCAGCCTAATAAACTATTATATATCGCTGAAAAGAGGATGAAATTTTCTATCAAATGATGAAATAATACTAGCGGGTCATTGAGTTGTAAGAGTTATATTTCGATTTGAATGTAATCTAGTGAAATTAACTTTAAAAGTGGCGAATACAACTTAATACAGCTTAAATATATTTCCAAAAATCCTCATTGAACCATATTTTGCTGTAAAGAACAAGTATCCACCTTTCATATAATTTAATAATATGTGCGGGCTTTTAAGATTAAAGAATTTTTTTATAAGTTAAATTTAAAAATATCAAGTCAGATCACAACAATGGTGGGAACAGATTGTCTCTTCGTCGCGCCAACTATTGTTTCTACGCAAACTCAAAAGTTTTGAGTTTTTTTGAGAAAATTCATTAAGAATATTATAAATTTCACTTTTATTTGTAATTGATGAATTTTGACAAGATTAGATGCCCTTTTCAATAATATATCTTTGTATGAGGATACTTTAGGGATATTTCAGCTGTATTAATTTGTTTGTGTCACTTTTTAATTAAATTTTTCTATACTTGATTCAAATTGACATAAAATCCTTATAAGACAATAAGCCACTCATATTACTTCATTTTAGATAGAAAATTTCATCCTCTTTCTTTTGATATTTAGTTTATTAGGCTAGTTGGAAAAAGATTTTTGCTCAAGGCATTTTTCGATGACTGTTTTACAACTTGACAAAAATATAAATTTTTGTATTTAAGAATTTTTTTTCCATGATGAAAAATAATCTCCGTAAATTTATGGTATCATCCGATTCTGTATGAAATGCAGAATTAATGAATACATTTTTTAAGCTTCAGTTCAATTAATACCCATTCTACAAAGGAAAGTCTCAAAACATACAAATTGGTTTTGAGCTCAAGTCGTCATCGGAACTTCAAATATCTCAAAGGTTCAAATGACTATAATTCTCAAACTACTTGTTGGAAATGGATAACATTTGGCACTCCTTCTTATTTCTGTATGTACTTAATACCTACAAATTGTTATCAAAATCTGATGGGGGGAGGTAAAATTTTGAACTTCGGCTGGACGATTTGACGTGGAATGGCCCTTTAGCATTTTATTTCTTAATATTTAAGTTAGCCACTCCACCTTTATTAATTTAATCTCCATGAATATTTCTGATAAAACGTTTATTTTCTCGCACATATTCCTCCTCAATCAATTCTTTTATTTGAGTTCCTTTTTATATTACTTTTAAAAAATTCTATATCCTGTTATTTTATTTTATATTTTATTTTATTTTTTTTTTTTGTATTTTAAAGACTCTGTTTATTTTAAAGACTCCACCCCTCCTATGATATTACTGAAAATTCTCAATGGCTGATTACGTATGTTTACTACATAATATATACGTACATATTATTTTCACGTAATAAAAAAAAAATGATCAATATATAAATAAATAAATATCACGTAGGTTATTTTCTGCTTCCTCAGAATGTCGGTTAGATAACTCAACTTATATAATTTGATAAAATAAATATTTTTTTTTATCTGTAAATCCTCCTACCATTTTTTTCTTTTTTTTTTTTGGTTAAATTAAGGAGCCGTTATCGACATATTTGTACATTGAGGTTAATGTTTTTCCCTAGTGTAGACAAAATTAATAAATACATTTTATATGGAACCTGATAAATCCATCAAAATAGGATAGTAGCTGTTATGTATACCACAAGGATTTGAATAAAGTATACCCTGAACTGAATTTCAATGCGAATCGATATTTTCAAATCTGAAGGGAAATGAGGGGAGGGGAGGGAAATTTACTTCCTACATGAATACAAAGTTTCCCTACCTTCGGTATCGAGGAAGCAAAATTTAAGATTTTTTTTTCTGTAAGGTATTGTTCTACTTCCTAAATTGTTGTTCTTCAAAGGAAAAAGAAATGGGCCGTTTGTAACAGAAGATTGTTTTTTAAGTGGTTTCGTAAAAAGAAAAAAAAATGAAATAAATAAAAAACGAAACCAGAGAATTCATGCCTACTTCGCGGTCAAAACCGCTTTCCTCATTGTGGAAAACCCTTTTTTCTTTTTTCCTAAGCTTTTCCTAATGGCAGTCTTTTAAATATCTCATCAAAACCACTCCTGGGACCAATTGCCCTTTTTAAGAGGAGTAGACCACTTTCTAAAAGTACTTTTAATTCAAAACGTCTGTCTCTGAGAATCTTCCTTTTTTTTTTCTTTTTTAAATCCCATAATTTCTTTCTTTCTTCTGCCTCTCAAGTAAAAAGTACAATCATGCCTTAATAGTTTTGTCTTTATGCACTCAATTTCTAAGCCAAGGAGAATATAGAGTGGATCACACTTAAACTTAGGATAACATATCATTTCTAAAATTAAATATGTTTTATTGTATTACATCTATGTTAAAATTCCATAAACAATTTTTAAATAAAAAAATTGTCTAAAGTTTTAAAATAATTTTTCTATAATAGCTAAAACTACATTAGCTACACTAGCTAACTTAATTAGCACTTAGAAAACATATCTTCCCCACAGTTTGTGTTGACAACAAATAATTTCCACTTTCTGGGACTCACTTCTAACATAAGCATAACATGAAGCCCACATGTTAAAATTAAAAAAAAAAACTCTTAACGAAAGACAAACTTCCAATTTTTTCTAAAAAAAATTAAACTACAACTGAAACAGAAACAAAATACGCAAAATCCTCACTAAATATCAAGATACATACACTGACTTAAATAATTTACAATACTTGAATAAATTTCATAACTAGTTAAAACATTCGAAACTTTGACTAAATCCCCATTTCACTTCAGTATGTATTGACAATAACGAAATTGGGGTCCGCATGTTAAAATGAAACAAACGACGCTTAAAAAAGGTCTAAAACTACTTCTTCTTTTTTAAACGTCTAAATTGAAACACATAGAAATCAAAAACATATACATACTTACTTAAACCAACGACGACCCACCTTCAAAAACTTCAAACGTTTCGATCAAAATTTTCACGCCTTATTAAAAAAGCACTCTGGTACTTGAAAAATATTTACAAAATAAAACTTTACACACAGACCTCCATCTACCAACAGTTGCCCAGCATATAACGACGCTTTACAAACAATTTTTTATTAATTGGAACGGACACATGAACAATTTAATAAAAAATGTGGCTGGCACACACCTGGGAGACTAAAAGAAAAAATATATTTTAATTATGTCTACCTACTTATTATCAACATACATAATTTTTTTGGCTAACTCTACGTTACTACTTGAAGGCATGAAAATTGATCAAAAAAGAATGAAGTATAAAAGGAAAATACTAAATAAGAGAACCTAACGTTAAGCAAACTGAGGTAAAAATCCCTAATTAACTTCTAGATGGCTGGAAAAGATACCCCACGTTTCATAGCCACCCTATATTCAACAGGGGTTGAATGGAAATCTTTAAAGATTAAATTTTTCATTGATAAACACAGTAAGAGTGCGGGAATCGATAAGAGTTTAATATCTTTTTTTTTTATATTTATATTTGGTCATCTTTTTCCTGTTATTAATATACTCTTGCGTTATTAATAACATATATTTTAACGAAGTTAATAAACTATAACTCTGAACTTCATTAAATTCTTTTTTATTCATAAGGCGCGTCCGGTATACTGTAAAGCATAGATATTCTGGATTCGTGTTCATACATAAAAAAGTAATTATAGTATTATAATTATAATATAAATATCGTAAAAAATAAAAATAAATTATATAATCACTTTTCTTTTCTTTCTATTATGAACTTAACTGCATTGGCAAGGAAATCTATATAGCGTATGTAATCGATAAAATAAAAAGCCAAAAACAGATCTGAGAGGATTAGCAACTGATTATTAGCATAATGCATGAGAGGATTATAAGCATAATGCTCTACATTGATTTGACAAAGATTTTATTAGAATTTCAGCTAAAATGGTATTTTTTTGTTAATTAGATCAACCTTTATATTGAAATATTTTATTTTTATGTAAAAAAAAAATTGTATACATTTATTTACATCTTTTATAATGTATTTCGAAAGATTTTATGTAAAATATAAAGCAAATAATTTTTTTCACTATGATACGAAACATTACAATGTAATAAAACAAATAAATTCTACATCTAGGAGAAATAAGGTTGAATTAATAAGCCTGTCAAACCAGTAGCGTATCAAAATTTACAAAACTTAAGGTTAAATTAAATTAAAAAGGTGATTAAAATAATCTTCTGACTTTTATTTCGATAATCTGAACTACGGATGTACATACATGCTATAATATTTCAAAAATACTATGGCAATGCAATACTTAAGTCAAAAGGAGAAAATCAACGAATACTCTCAAGAAAACTTGATTTCTTTATTTTATTTATGGCTTAATAAAATGCAAACGAAATAACATATACTCAAAATTGTTTTATAAGCATTTTGTAACTTTATTTCTTCCATATGTATCTTCCATATATATATTCCATGTAACCATCTTCTACAATGTCTTTAGAAATAATTTATGTAAAAAATCTATTTTTATAATTGATGAACTATATAAAGGAATTTTCTAAGAAAATTCGTAATAAAAAATTTTACAGATTAAATATTTTATATTTGATTAATCATTTTTTTATATTTTTATTATTTTTTTAATATTTATATTTAATTAAATATTTTTTTATATTTATATTCTCACAAGTGAATGACACCTGCCGTCTCTCATAGATCTTGATGAACATTTCTTGGAGGTTCCTACGTATTTTTATGTGGATTCCGCCAATAGAAAAAAAGGTGAAACCTCTGGTTTGATTTTGAAAACTTATATCGTTTATTCAATAAAAACTAAAAATATAAGATTTTTGTTAATTGGGAGTGCTGAATTCATGTCGTGTGAAAAAATCCATAATGGTATTTGCTTGAAAAACTAATAATTTTTTACAATATTATTGATCTAAAACCGAATAAAAAATACAAATTTTGGTGCAAGGATCATGTCGATAATATTTTTTAAACTCGAATTATGAAATAAACTAGTTTAATGTGTAACGAACTGCAAAACACGTGTCAAATATTTTTTGATCAGGCAACCCAAAAAAGTTTCATCAGTATCCCTGAGATACTGGGCGTGTTCTTCCCTTTTTAGCTAAACAAAATATACGATCATGTATCTTATAAAAAATTTAATTCTTTACTAGTGATTTGTTAATTTAAGCTTTTTATAATTAAATAAAATTAATATGTATCTAAAATGAAGCTATGATACTCCGCAAATTCCCATATACCGTCTGTGAATGCAGACAGCGATCGATGATGAAGTCTCTGATTGAAGATAGGAACGCAAGCTCCTACGGACTTTCATCTGGGAACTCATCCAATTACTCCCCCGTTCCTCCCGGAATAATGTATAAGCCTTCAGGAAAAAAATAATTACCAATCTTTACCGCGTCTGCTGTGCGATTTAAAATTCAACATCAGATAGGAATCAAAGATGTAGGGTAAATCGGACAGTTATTGACACCCTTAAGACTACATTTTATTTCTGTGTTGAAATATAAAAAAAAACTTTTTATGAAGGGATCAAATTGAAACTTCCTATAGCTCCTCTTTATCTATCCTTATAAACACTCAAGAGGTTTTTTTGGGTCAAAAGTTCAATAGTTTTACCATTCGGCTATATTTATTGTAAAAAGTGCAAAAACTAGTTATTGACACCCTGTGGATTGAATTGTGAAATCTTCAACTATGGTTACTTTGCTACTCACTAACTTCATATATGACCCTTATGAGGACCCTTCAAACATTATATTCAAGTATATCTTGAAATATAATTAGGACTTGCTTACTTACTTCTTTAAATTAAAGTTTGGGGTGTCAATAACTGTCTAGTTTACCCTATTTTATCAAAGGTTCAGGTAAATTATTTGAAATAAGGTAGGTATAAGGAGGTGTGGTACATAAGGGTCGTGCAGAAGGGTCTTGTTGGAGATGTAACATGGGATACTGGCTTTGTCTCTAAGGTTTTGGATTCGAATATATATTGCAAGGAATGAATGCATTGGACCGTAGTTAGTGTTTAGCGTTCACATCATGAGCAGTTCGTCCGTATTTCATTATTAATTATAATGTTATTACACATTTTTGTTTATTATATTTATTTAATCCTAATTTATTTACATTTTAACACGAGAAAATTTACACAGCTTTGTTCATTTTGATTTTTAATATCGCTCCAAGGTTATAAAACCCACCTTGTACGCTGTATAATTTTGTTCTTAAGGGACTAGACCCGGAACAAATAATTACACCATTCAGTGAAAATAGTAAAAAATGCCCTTTTCGTAGTTCGCTTGTTCCGCCTGTTCGAGGATTATCTGTTCGGGCACCTGTTCGTTCAATGTGTATCGATCTTTGAACATTCGTGTTTATTGAATACGAGCACTGACCAGTAAAACCTCCCACCTCATAAGATCTCGGTTAGGTTGGCGTCTTAACAAAGTCCCTATTATTTCCTCCCATTCCTATTCACTATTTGCAGCCCAACTCTTTCCATCGCAAATCCTCCCTAGTTCTTGACTAAGCAATCAATATCTACTTAATTACCTAGTTACGGTTAATCCGGATCCACTACATTATTTCCACCGAAATGATCTTTTTCACAATCATGGATACGGGGACGAATGCCATCGAAAATTGCATGGATTCCCTGAAGTGCCTCTCATTAAAAGTGAATGTCCAACGTCGAATTCCCTCATTATTTTTTAAGTGTAATTAGGTAGCTGATCTCAAATCGTTTCATAACTTCATTTTGCCATTATCAGTATCTATATATATCTACTTTAATGAGCATAAAATAAAATAAAATTAGTTACATGCAAAGTATAAAATATTTTTTAATATACCCTTTGCAATATTATAAAATCACATCTTTCTTTCTACTTATAAATTTCAAGTATAAGTAATATAAAGGAAAATAAAATAAAAAAACTGGTGCGTGCGCGCAACACACAACTTTCACTTACCAACTTACTTAGATTAGAAATTAATGCGTTTGTTAATTGCCACTTCTCAAATGAACACAAAAAAACACGTGAAAATAATACAAAATTTATTAAGTAAAGTCCCCCCTCCGGTTTATCAATTTTGATGAAATGTTGGCTATCACATCTTTGGCATATACATACATTAAATACCCAGTTTGATCAAAATCGTAAAAGCCGATTTTGAGTTAATGAAAAAAACACGTGAAAATTATACAAAATTTATTAAGTAAAGTTCCCCCTCCGGTCAATCAATTTTGATGAAATTTTTACAGTCATATCTCGAGCATATTAATACATCAAATACTCAGTTTAATCAAAATCGTTAGAGCCGTTTTTGAGAAAATCCCTCCCTTTGAGCATTTTTGATGAAAGTTTTGCTGTCACATCGTGGGCATATACCTACACTAAATACCCAATTTCAGGTTCGCACGGCTTATAGTTTTTGAGCTAGTCTGTTCACACACACACACACAGACACACACACACACACACACACACACACACACACACACACACACACACACACACACACACACACACACACACACACACACACACACACACAGACCATTTTGCGGGACTTGGTTATTTGGACTCAGGAGGCCCCAAAACGTGTATTTCCGTTGAAAACCGGAAGTCGAAATTTTTCACGATCGCAATACTTCCACTTACTATATATTTCAAATATAGGTAAGTGAAAGTAAAAAAGGGGTCTTGTTTCTTTTGCGACTACATGCTACTAACCGGTGATAATTCAAGGAACAGTTTTACACACTGTAACCTGTAATAAATCCCGTTTCATTGAATCATATGATCCACAATTTGCTTCTATAACAACCATTCTGGATTGTGATCTTTAATCTTACTTAGTGGCGATGATTTTTCTTGGTTAAAGAAGAAATTCAATAGTGAGAAAAAATGTGTCCGTTTCCTTCTGGAACATGGAATTCCACCTTGCGTAAAAACAATATGTTCAAATAGACATAAAATGTACATTTAATTCTAGTCCTAAAATTCGATGAAGCTAAGGCTATCTGTTGGAAAACCGCTTGTTTAAGGCTAGGGGCATAGTTTAAGGGCTTATACATGTTGAATTATTTCTTTTATTGTGTAGTTTTAGTTACGTTATAAACAGGTGAATCTATTTCTTTACTTTCACTTACCTATATGAAATATATAGTAAGTGGAAGTATTGCGATCGTGAAAAATTTCGACTTCCGGTTTTCAACGGAAATACACGTTTTGGGGTCCCCTGAGTCCAATTAACCAAGTCCCGCGAAATGGTCTGTATGTGTGTGTGTGTGTGTGTGTGTGTGTGTGTGTGTGTGTGTGTATATGTGTGTGTGTGTGTGTGTGTGTGTGTGTGTGTGTGTGTGTGTGTGTGTGAACAGACTAGCTCAAAAACTATAAACCGTGCGAACCTGAAATTGGGTATTTAGTTTATGTATATGCCCGCAATGTGGCAGAAAAAATTTCATCAAAATTGCTCAAAGGGAGGGGGGACTTTTAACTTTTTAAACTTTTTAAGTTTTTTTCGATTTTCTCAAAAACGGCTCTAACGATTTTGATTAAACTGAGTACTTGATCTATTTATATGCCCGAGATATGACTGTAAAAATTTCATCAAAATTGATCAACCGGAGGGGGGACTTTACTTAATAAATTTTGTATAATTTTCACGTGTTTTTTTTTATTTACTCAAAAACAGCTTTAACGATTTTTATCAAACTGGGTATTTGATGTATGTATATGCCAAAGATGCGATAGCCAATATTACATCAAAATTGATCAACCGGAGGGGGGACTTTACTTAATAGATTTTGTATCATTTTCACGTTTTTTTTTTTTTATTTAATCAACAAAGGCTTTAACGATTTTGATGAAACTGGGTATTTGATGTATGTATAAGCAAAAGATATGATAGACAACATTTCATCAAAATTGGTCAAACGGAGCGGGCACTTTATTTCATAATTTTGTTTTCCAATTTTTACCTTTTTTTCGATGATCTCAAAAACGGCTTTAACGATTTTTATCAAATTCGTCATGTTTAATGAAAATGAGGTGTTCTTTAATATCAGGTAAGCTTTATCATAATTAAAATGTTGTAAGGGGTTTTTTTTTTTTGGGGGGGGGGGGGGGGGGGTGCTTATATTTGCTTGATTGTTTGTTTCCTAAAAAGTACCTTTGTTTTTGTTTATATGGAGAAATTAACTGTCTCTCGTTACGCCTAAAAATAAGAAATTGCTAAATATGAGTTATGATAACAATAAAGAAAACATGTGGAGGAGAAAAAAAGAAAAATATTCAGTCAACTCATAAAACTCGTTGACCCCACGCCTGCGGAGTACGCCTTTAATGACAGACCATTGTTCATAATTAAAGCCGTTCTGTTCATATCAGAAGTGGCAATTAACAAAACGTATTAATTTCTAATCTAAGTAAGTTGGTAAGTGAAAGTTGTGTGTTGCGCGCACGCACCAGATTTTTTTAAAGTTATATTAGGTAAAAAACATGTTAAACCTAATATTCTGTTTAACTTTTAATTAATTAACGTTAAAAAGATTAGTAACATGTTGTAGTAAAACAAACAGAGATCGGAAAATCTTTAATTGAGTTTCGAAATGGTGTAAGAATTATATTATCAAAATTGTGATTTTTTTTAAATTGTGGTTTATGTGAAACCATCGCTCTCGAAAGCCGAAAAAAGGATCTACCTTGCCGTATTATAGAATGTATAGCTATTTAAATTTTACAATTTTTTGTGATTTCGTGCTTCAGATAAAGTTTGTTACTCTTTCTCAGAATTAAGTTTTTACCCGTTTCCACTAATCGTACTTTAATATGTAATCTAAAAAAAGTTTTCCATCACTTGGAATGCCGATGGCCGGACACGCCAACCATGCACGGTGATAAATCATATTTTTTTTTTTTTTTTTGGTAGAGTGAAATATGTGGCGCCAACCCTAAATATTTTCGCAGATCTCAGCTCCTGATTTTCCGTAAGTGACTGACCTTTGGCGCGGTCTTCCTTTCATTTGATGAATTAAGGAAGATTAATTGGATTATATCTATATTTTGTATTAATTAGATTACAACCGTATATTCTTCACGGAAATCGACGTTATGTAAAAAAACTATTAGATTATGATTTTTTTTATTTATGAACAATAATAAAAATCATTCTCGAAAAAATTCTACTTCTATTTAAAATTCCAGATAAAATTTCTGATCGGATTTGATTTTGATTAAGTGTTCCAGAATAGAGTTAAATTTTTTATTTCGAAACAAGTATATTTTTAATAATCCACGCTTAAAATTTGAAGGGGTACGAACAAAGAAGAAACAAAAAAGTTTGTTTACTTAATCCTAGTGACATCCTAGTAATCCTACAATCCTAGCGACAATCTCAAAAATATTCAATATCTCAAAAACGTTAAATTTTTGTGCCTTAAAATCTATGCGAAGACCTAGTATAGATATAAGTAAAGTGTACGACTCTGTTATTGCAAATCTCGAAAGAATAGATTCTTAGCAAAAGTAAAATGTTAATATATAGACAAAGATTTGAATATATAGTGCTGAATTATATAGTCTGAGACGTGGACTCTTAACAGAGCTCCAGAAAAATAGTATTGATGTACGGCCAGGATTTCAAGATTAGACCATAAAATAAACAGCCAGAATCAAAAGAAAAATAAATAAAACATATTGGGAGTAATGGAAAAAAGAAAGTAAAATGGTATGAGCACTTGAAAAGAATGGATCTAACCTGAATAACGAAAAAGTTAATGCAATGGAAGGCAGATGGAAGGTGGAAAAGATGAAGGCATATAAAGGCAAGTTATATAAAGAGGGTAGATAATCCTAAAGATAAACTATTGGCAGCCATGTACTGAAGGAAAAGGAGACGAAAGAGAGGAAGGTGTAAAAAAGAGACTTGGAAAGAGTTTAGTTGAGGGAAACATAAAAAATGAAGAAACCTTTAATGAAAAAATAAATAAAAATGATGCCTTCTTTTCTTATAAAAGATCTATATTGAAGATTTTGTACAAATGTTTGAATCTATTTGGGATTTCTCACTTATCCAATAAATCCACCTTAATGTTTGAAACCAGGCTTGACATAATATACAATCTTGAAAGAAGGAAGAGACAGCTATTATACCGTATTGTATATAGTGTAAATTTTAATACCTAAAACCAAACATCTTGAATGCTTCGCCGAATCCCCTTTAAGTAATTCGAAGTCTTACTAATAAAAGCTAGCGTTTGATGTAGGTTCTTGTAACTCGATAGCAGAGAGCAGCTTGCAAGACTCCCTCGATGGCTGTGATGTACCTAAGATCGAACTCCTAGAAGTGCCCTCCCTGTCCCCTAAGTATATAACGGGTCTGCAATTATATTAAGTGAGGAGGGGGCGAGCAAGGGTATCGTGTTTGGTATTCCGCTCCTGTTCGGAGGGTCCCAGCTGTGCGTCTTCCCTACGCAAACTGAAAGCCCTAGGATTGTCCAAGGGGTCGGATTTGCAACTTTCTTACAACTCCTCAGCAGTGCTCTACCTTACTTAGTCTCAACTAGAGGAAAGTCTTTGGAGTATTTAGCTTATCTCCGAATGCAAATGAAATTTAGAAAACTGTAGGTACGATTAGAAGAATGGTCTTTTAAACCTTGGATACTTACATTGTAAGTCCTTCTTTTAAAATATCATTATGCTTTAAAACCTAACTATGCTTAAGCACTGAGATGGTATTTTCCCTTATTACATGTGATTAAATTGATTCATTGTAGCCCCCCTCAAACCCCTGAATGGGCAGGATAAAAAGGAGCTATAACAAACAAAAATAGTTATCACGAACAAATATTATTATAATAGACCAGACTTGCCAATGCCATACAATTAACAACATACTCATAGTTTTAAATTATTATTTTTACATTTAAAATATTTTACAAAGAAATGTTGCAAAGAATAGTTGTGAAGAAGCCACAATAATTGAGGCATGCTAATGGAAAAGGCAGTACATAATACCAAATTATTGATTTCGAAATAAACAAAAAAACTAGTATATGAGCTATAGTTTTTGTTTCTGTTAAATAATTTAAATATTATTTTGTTCCATCTCCATTTCATTTCTATTGGCTAATTATATCATTTTTCCATCAAGTATCGGCATCTATACTCAACGTCCAGCTATACTCAACGTCCAGCATCTATACTATATATCAAGCATTTATACTTTAGGAAAAGTATGTAGTTATATAGTAGTCAGCGTTTTTACTATCTTTTGACGTCTCTATGTACAAATATCTTCAAGATAGGTTTCTGAGGTTACTTAATCTTCCAATTGCTTTTATATCCAAATACCTTATTTTGTGTTTCCATACAAAATTTCTTTAGTTTAACTTAAATAGTTGATTCTCCTTGAAAACTAAGTCGTCACTTCCCACTAATTATGTAAGTATCGATACTATTGTCGAAAATCTCATATTTTGTTTATAATGGGAAGAATTAATAGCTTCCCCACTGTAAGCATCCATTTACCATATAATCTATTTCAAGGTAAAACAAAATTTTAAATGTAACAGTATTTTTTTTTCATTTTCTTACAAAAAATCCATATCTACTGTACGAAAATATATTAATTTCTAATTAAAAAAATTAAAATTAACTGACCAGATATGTTTACATTGTAACTCACATAAAAATAAAGTATCACTTGAATGTATTTTGAAAGGTAAAAATTATATAAATATGTTTTTCCGGCAAAGCGATAGTTAGTGAGCTAAGAGCTAAAGACATGTTAGATATTTTCATGCAGCCAGTTCGTTCTACTGACGTAGGATTTCACAAAAGAAATAAATTTTTTTTCTAAAAATCGACAGTTTTGCATCACCAAATCTGACTCAATTCTCAGGATTTCAACATCAGTGAAGAGAATTGTTGATATTACCTGGAATCCTTCTCTTCCCCCCAAAGGTGCGGAAGGGGGACAAGCCTGTATTGAATTTTCTTTCCTTTACTCAATATTTATTTTAGTTGTATTTTCTTGTCACAAATTGAATTCCTATCTCACTATTAATATTTTCCTTGGTTAAGACAGCATTGTTAATACAAACAAAAGGTTTGATCTCTTTTTCCTTTGAATTTCATTGTAGAAAATATTAAACTTATTAAGTTCTTTCAAGTGGAATATTTAACAGCTTCGTTAGACACTTATTTAACGTTACAGTAAGCATATGGTAGCAGGTAGGAAGGTCATAACAAGCACAAGTTCTCAACTTGACTAGGAGAGAATTGAGTGGCTGATAAAGTTGGCAAACATTCTCCAAGTATATTGAGCCCTAGTTCCAATTTAGCCCAGGCCGCTTAACTCACAGTTAGCACCAGTAGTTCCGAGTCTGATATTGCTCTTACTATGTAATGGCTTCTCCCTCTAAAGGGAATTACTTCATTAAATAATAAAAAAAATTAGGAGGGGTATTGGAGGATAGAAAAAAACCCATGTATTAAAAAAAAATAATATGAAATTTATTATATTCGTATACATAATTTTATATTTTATCGAGTTGGCGCGCTCAAGAGTGCATTTCCTCAGTTTGTAAATCGAAAAAATGTTCTTAAAAAAATCGCCAGTGAGTATGGGTCATTCTCTTAAGACAACTCGGAGTCACTTTCATTTTGCTGGCAGTGTTAAATTTCTATGTAATAGAAATAAATAAATATCGATGTAATAAATTTCTAGAGGCCAGTGATATTTTTATTATGTAGTTTTTACTTTCACTTACCTATATATGAAATATATAGTAAGGGAAAGTATTGCGATCGTGAAAATTTTCGACTTTCGGTTTTCAACGGAATTACATGTTTTGGGGTCTCCTGAGTCCGCGAAACGGACAGTGTTTGTGTTTGTGTGTGTGTGTGTATGAACAGCTAGCTCAAAAACTATAAACCGTACGAACCTGAAAGTGGGTATTTGGTATATGTATATGCCCGTAACGTGAAAGCAAAAATTGCATCAAAATTGGCCCAACGGAGGTACTTTACTTCTTAACTTTTTAGGTTTTTTTTTTCAATTTTCTCAAAAACGGCTCTAACGGTTTTGATAAAATTGGGTGTTTGATATATTTATATGCGCGAGATATGACTGGAAATTTCATGATAACTGAACAACCGGAGAGAGCACTATATTTCATAACTTTTTTTCCCATTTTTACGTTTTTTTCGATTTTCTCAAAAATAACTTAGCGATTTTGATTAAACTCGTTATGTTTAATGAGAATAAAGTATTCTTTAATATCGGGTAAGCTTTATCATTATTAAAATGTTCTGACGAGGCATAAATGGGAATGGGGTCTTTTTTGTTTTCCTATAAAGTACCTTTATTTTTGTTTATATGGAGAAATTGTCTGTCTCTCGTTTCGCCTAAAAATAAGAAATGGTATGAAATATGAAAAAAATCAAGTAAACATACACAGGAGAAAAAACAAAAAATATTCCGTCAATTCATAAAACAAGTTGAGCCCACGCATGACAGTCCATTGTTAATAATTAAAGATTTTCTGTTTATTTTATTCAAGATTCAAGATCCTTCGTATTTTTTTTTTAATTCGATTAGTCGATGACGATAAAACGGTTCCTATCCAGCGATTAACGATTAACGCCTTGTCTGCATAAATAGAATGAGATTATTATACTGGAACGTTTGAAAATTCTCTCGGTACTTCCTCATTGGATAGGATCAGTTCACAAAAGGGATGTTTGGCCGTATTCCTCGTTAAAAGTAACTCTCTCGCCGCCAATAGGCCGATAAGAAATTCATTGTTTCGCTATCTAACTGGGGCAACGCCCGCCTCCTCAGCGGCTTACCTTATCGTTCCCTTCCAGTCCTCACATTTCCCGATGAAAATCTTGTACGTCTGACTATTCAAAGCTTTTTTTATTATTCTGTCAGGTGAATACTACGTACCAAAGGTACACACTGTTCCATATCCACCTCTGATAATAAACAAAGTTATTAAAACACTAATTTATTTATTACACCCTTCCTTGCCGTAAAAAGGATAAACTGCTTGACGTGTAGTAATACTCATATGAGTAGGTCAAACCATCTGTAGGGGAAGGGGTATTATTATCAATTCAAATACTATCTAGAAATACTCTAGAAAGAGAGAAAATTAACATGAACTAAGCACCGCTACTTTACATTAAAAAAAAAATTAATGATATTATATTGAAATTGAAAAAAAAAACAAAAAACAATTTGTTACTTGCTAAAATTTAAAATAAAAAATATTGTAAAAAAAAAGTGTGCAACAATAAATCCGGCCCGGAGGACCACAATTTAGTGGAAGGGGTATTATTAACAATTCAAATACCATCCTTCTTACCTAATATTCGCTGATTCATCTCTTATGGTTCCTATGAAGAAATAATTATGTTTTTGTTGATTAATTGTGCTATGTATTGTGGATGCTGCCATGATAGGAAAAGTAAATTGAATTAATAATTTAATATCAAAATTTGTAAAGTACTGTATATGGGCAACCCGGTGGTCAGTTTTACCTGAAGGCGGCTAGGTCTTGGAAATACCGCCTTTTAAGTTATTGGGGCCATAAACCTTCTGTTAGAGTTTCAAAATAAGCAAAGCTTAGGACCGACAATGCTGCTGACATACATCCAGGGAAATACCTAAGAAGATTGTTAGAGAAATTTGTGGCCATAAAACCCTGGTTTGGCCCCGGCAAAGAGGCCGCTGGGAAACACGGTGAATATAGAAAGGAATGGAAATTTGAGGCAGCTAGCCAATCAGAAGAAGTCTGGAACCAACAAATCAGGAGAAGTCTGCAGCCAGCCAATCAGAGGAAGTCTGAAGAGAAGGGGGGAAAGAAGACTTATACAGAGGAGAGACAAGTTGAGTGGAGCCGAGAGGTGGTCGAGTGGAGAGTTCGGTAGAGAGGAGTTCGGAGGTGGACAGAGGTCGGGGAGTGTGCCAAGAGGGCGTGAGCACCAGATAGGCAGGAGCGGCAGAGTCCAGATTTCCGAGAGAGACCGAGATGGGATGCTGTGCTGAGTCTGAGAGAGCGTCAGAGATGGCAGAGACTGATCCAGCAGATAGGCCAGAGACAACACCAGAGAGTGCCCACCAAATAAGGTTAAGACATATACAGTACTAGTTGTAATATTGTGTGGTTAGTATTTATTAAAATAATGTTAAATTGCCAGTCAGCATCCATTAACTAATTTGTGCTAGTAAAATATGTTTATATGATATATTAAAGGGGGTATAAATAATTTACATTATTGGTCAATAAAATCAAAGATATAGTTCAATTTAGATTTGTTTATTTATTATCATTTACCCTATGCAACAGGTTTATTAGAATGATATAGAATTGGTAAACACGTTACCTTTGAAAAAGTATCCAATTTACATTAAGGCGAATTAAGTACATTAATTACAATATTAATTAGATATATGCCGTTTCTGGTAACCCCCACCCGCCTTAGAAAAGCGGGAGACCGGGAACGTAGCAATTATATGGTTGATATTCAATTGGAAAATTTTAATATCAATGAAATTGAAATAAAGAATAAAAATTAAATCAGTAAAACATTTATTTTTGCACACAAAACAAAAAGAAATATTAAATGAATCTTAACAGAATACCAAAAAAAATATTCTTCTACAAAGTAAAGAAAAAAAGAAAACATATATATATACTTTTTAAAATTAAACAATAAAAACGATGAACAACTTTAACTTTTTTCTTTCTTTTTTTCCTTAATCAGAGTTACCTCCCTCTTCTATTCTTCGGATTCCCTGGTTACCTACCGGGTACAGGTCCTCTTTGAGCTAAAGTAAAGTGGTGTCATTAGACAGCAGCTCTCCACACGTACACAAAGGCCTTGTAGTAAGGGTGTGAAAACTTGTAGTAGGAGCTGTGGAAACTCGTTTGTAAACACCCATATCCGATGCAGTGTGCTCCAGCTAATTACAGAAACTTCCTGGATATATGTGTCTATCTTTCCATGAAAATTAAATAGAATACTATTTTATAACCTGACAATTTGTTCATATTTTCAAACATTAAATTCAATACGTAGACAAAAGAGATTCATATATATATATATATATATATATATATATATATATATATATATATATATATATATATATTTATAAATCAGTTCACACTGATATGTCGAACCTACACCTATATTTTTAGATTTTCCAATTTTTATCAACAATAATGTGCATCTAAAGTCCGAGATTTGATTACAGATGAAATTTATTACTGGGGTTAGGGATTAGTCAGTTAACCTGAAACATGATTAACTGAAGCTACTATGAATTACCCGCACCTAGCCCTCTATTATGGGTTTTTCCAATCGAGCCTCCGATCGATACTGATTTATATATATATAGTATAGTATTTATTTGTAACTGCATACCGTACCATATTAATTTAATCTGCAATAGAAAGCCTTTAGGAGTAATTCGTTGAAAGCTCTAATTGTTATAAATATTACCATTCGGTATCTTTTCTAATCGATAATTGCGGACCAAGCCGACGTTATATGTTATATACAGTAACAGTCACTTAATAATACTACATTCCCATACTTTTTTTTTTTTTTACTACAATTATTTAAAAATATTCTTTTTAATAGTTCGTTTCAAAAGTTAAGGAAATTTATAAGGCATTAACCAATATTGGCATGACTCTAAGTAGTATAAGTGGAGTGGGACCAAAAATCAATTGATCAATGGCTAAGCCTTTCAAATTCACTTTTAAAAAAACATACCCTATAGAAGTTCAGTCAAAAAAGTTTTTATATTTAAAATACCACTTAGAAAAGATAAAAAAAAAAAAAAATTGTTTGACCGCCTAGATCATTAACATTCCCACCACTACGTGACCGTATCGTGACACAGGAGCCGTCCGTCACGCCCTAGACAAACATAAAGCAATCAACAATATTAATTAATTAACGAGGGGTGATGAAATTAGTCTCAGACATAAAAAATAGGTAATTTGCTTAACTCATTTCATGAAGTTTAGGTCTTTAAGAATTTTATTTCTATGTTGATATAAGTCCAAAATTTATGATTGGTAAACTTGATAATAATAAGAACAAAAGCATTTTTTGTTCTTCCAATAAAAGATTTGGGCCACTTTTTAAAAAAATAAATAAAAAAACGAATCAACAATGAAGTATGAAGAATCTTATATTTTCGTTAAATATTTATGGCCATAATTAAAATATACAGCATTCATATATTGCTTTGAATGATTAAACTTTTTTTCTCCGAACTCTTATGTGAATATTCATAATTTATATCTAGTGAGATATAAATTACAGTGGTACACTCTCTTGTTATTTATTTAACCCAATTTGTACTAAGGGAAAAAATTATATGAATTTTAGGCCTTTTTTTTCTTGCTTTTTTTTTTGGGGGGGGGGGGGAAGGAACGCACTCCTGGAACACCAAGGGGTTCTTAAAAATTTATTATCCACGATATTCTAGAAATACCAAAAATGTATTGCGAATGTTAAAATTTCACATTCCTGAAGTGTGCATAATTCAAGTTTTCGATTTATGGAAGATTTTATACATATCGCAAATGTTAAATAACTGATATCACTAATTATTAAACTTTTTCTTCTTAATTAAATGCAGTTATACTAATCATACATTATGACTCGGACGTACATCTGGAATACGCCAGCTAATGATTTACACGACCCTTATCTTAACTATGAACTCCCTCTTTGGGTGAGAAAGTTTCTTTGGATAGAGTTTAGGGCACCAATTAGTAACATCTTCATCTGTGTACCCCCAACACCCCCCCTCCTTTTAACTGACAATGTTTACAGATGAGTTATTTGGAGGCAAGAGTTTCGGTCCGAGTTGGTTCCGGCACGACCTCAAATTCTGGGAGTTAGTTTTCAATCGGTTCGACCGCTACAGCCTAAGGACACTAAATGCCCAAGTCCATTCTGTTTGTTGTTATCTTCGATTGATTATCACTTAAACTTTTTTAAAACTAGCAATAAAATTAATGCTTCATTTATCCTGAAACACTTGATTGGTCCATAAAAAAGCAATTTTGTCTGAAGTTGGGTAAATCCAGAGTCGATCAAAAAGATTAATAAAAAATTGCAATCAATTTAATTTTTTCAAAACATTTTTATTTCATCTTTTTCGTTTATAACTATCAATCTTTTTTGACAATTTTTTTTTCTCTTTCCCTGTTGATTTTTTATTTCCTGCGTCTTTTCTCAACATTCAGGCGTAAAACAAGTTAGTGCCTAGTGTTTTAAGGCCACTGCTGTATTCTATACACATATTAGGGCCACTTGATTCTTTTCTGGCGATACAACAATTGCTTTGTTCCATCTGGTAAAAAGCCACGCTATAAATGAAAAAATAAATAACAGCAAATGAAGCCACGTCAGTTTATATCTTCGACAATTCACAACCAAGTTCTACATTATGCACCGTTTCTACGACTATGCTTAGACAACGGAACTAGAACTGAACAGACGATGCAATCAACTGTAACAAAACCAGGATGACAAATCTTCACTCAATTTACAAAACAAGTCGAGAATATTATTACCGATTTGGACTTAGTAAAGGAACCTTGATGTTTTCGAAAAACAAGCCTACATAAGTAAATACAATATAAACCGCAAAATCCGAAATTTTTAAAAACAAAAACATTTCAAACGAAAACTTACATGTCCATTGTACATGGACAAACTAAAATTAATTTCGTTCTATAAAAGTCTTCCTTTATGTTTTCTAACGAACTATAAGAAGATTGAAAAGGCAGTGGGCCTTTGTAAAGATGAAAAGATAAAAAGCGACGCGATTTCAAATATACCTATTATAAATTAACATTTTTTACCTTGATTTACTAGTAACCAGACGCGTTTTCACATAAAAGTTTTAGTTATGGAATGAAAACCAAAAAATACATAAAAATAATAAGGATTTTGCTGATCAAGCAGCGGAAAATATATGGCTCCTTTAAAATACTCAAGTTAATTTTGAGACGGGCCAGGGAAATGAAAAAGTAGGTCCAATAATAGGGAAGGCAGTGGCTTCATCACAAAGGATATTGCAGAGTTCATTATCGGGGGAAATGCTAGCGTCATCATGGACCTTTGTGTCTTTTCCCTATATCCTCTGGTGGGAGGAATTTTCCAATATTTAGCAAGCCGTTGTTGCAATATCGGTTGGAAATTAAACCCCTCCCGCCCCCTTGCCCCTCCAAAACATCCGCTTAGTCTAGAATAAATGACGAGGAAGGCAGTTTCCTATACGACGGCAGGACTAAAATTCCTCATTACTGCTCCTCACCATTATCGGTCCACCTTTTTCTGCCATCCTTATAAAAAAAAAAAAAAAAAAAAAAAAAAAAAAAAAAAAAAAAAAAAAAAAAAAAAAAAAAACTAAAGAAAAGCATTGTGTTCGTACTAGAGGTAGAACGGATGCAAACCTTTTAATGAACTACTGCCTTGGCATTTGCAATTCAATTCCTATTTATCATACGCCCCACTATTATTCAAGGTTCTATATGGGGTATCTGAATGAGAAAAATTTTTTTTCTAACGAAACATGAAGTTTTCATCAAAACAAAAAATAAGTATGACGCCTGCCAAATTGGGTCCGTACACCTTCCTCACTCTTTTCGTCGAATCCACTTGAAAAAATGAGACAATATTTATTAAATAAAGTGCCCCATCCGTTTGACCAATTATGCTGAAATTTTTAGAGTGAAATTCAAAGAACTTTGACGGTATATCCTCAAAAAAAAGAAAATATTACTTTTATAATTTGTTGAAAATTAGTTTGTTATTTTTTTAAAATCCAATCAAATTCTTTCAATTGTCTACCTCTTGGGTATAAAATTTATGATTATTTTGAAGTTTTCTCTTCAACCGTCATTGTTTGCCGCTAGCCGCAAAATTCAAGAAAGACGAGCAACAGCTGAAAATTTCTTTCATGCTAAAACATTCCTTCAATGTCTTTTACCCGATTATCCGCATTTCACCCTTGCCCGAAATTCCGAATCAGCGTACAGCGAAAGCTTGGTAAGTTGCATTAAAGACTTATTTAATTTTTTTTTAATTTTACAGTTCATTTAATTGTTTTAATTGCTTTTCCGAGCTCACCAGAGCAAAATAATTTTTTTATCCCGTTTTTTACGTGGGTGACATTAATCAGATTAATTGTATTTTTTCCCCTTTTTTTTATTTTCACTAAAATTATCGTACAGCATTATTTGTTGCATTTGCTTACTTATAAGTAATTACTTACCTTACGCTCCATCTCCCACATCTACTTACAAATTCAAATCACAGATATTTATTACACTTGAAGTAACTATTCCCCTCAGAGGTAGATTGATCTAGCCCGTATATAAAGTGATATACAGCTTCCTCCAAGTTGGTACACCAGATAGGCAGGAGTAGGAGATTACAGAAGGCGGACAACAGGGCTGAAGTAATCAAATAGGGCCAGGTACCCCTCTCCTTCCGGTCTAATAAAAAGGTTTATTCGGGTTTATCCGAGATGTAGGATTTGGTCGTGGAAGAGCGGAGGGGGGGGAGCCGGAATAAAATAAGGGCCTTAGGGTAGGGGAGACCAATCTCCTCGGCAAATGGAGGAAAAGGGAGAGGAAAAACAACAGGAACAAACCAGAGCCTGCATAAAGAAAGGCAGGACATTTTATTGCTATGCCCCTTTTCGCAGCTCATCATTCTATGTCACTCTTTGTGATACTCCTTCCGGATTTATATGACATCTTTTACCGAGATCATAGCCTAAGTCAGTTCTAATAAAAATATATTGGGTAGAGTGATCCATTTCAATACCATTGCACGCTAGGATCATCTATCGTTCATTGTCTATTGACTAAATCATATTTTTAGTCAAAATTATTGGATCATGATGATTGGTTAAATGAATTTATGCGAGACAAATAATTCTTTTCTATAATTTTTTCTATTTAAAAAAAAGATAGATAGGAACGTTTATATTTGATTTTATAATTACAGATATATGATACCTGGGAGCGTGGTAGCACACTGGTAGGGCAGTGAATTGCTGTGCTGAACAGAGTACGAATCTGACATGGCTCAAGATATCTTTATTATGGGACGAGAGACCCTCCTGGGGCAAACCAAGCCTCAATAAAGTGGGTACCCGTAATTGTAAAATTAAGGGGGAAAACCTGGTGATCTCGGTCAACCTCCTTGCACGACCGCTAACCAAGAAACAGTACTTCCTTACATAGTTCTGAACCCAAGACCCTTCATGTGTTGTAGTGGTACAGGTTTTTATGAAACGTAATATTGTTTAACTTAAAGGAATTTTCGATATTGAACGTATTCCTCTGTACAGTGGTTCACTTCATAATAATAACATAACCACTTTCTGAAATCGGATCATGTTCAAGTTAACCCCGCCAGTGATTTCATCTGGTAACATTTACCTAGTGATAAATTAAAATATATGTGTTAAGAAACAAAAGTACTTACTTAGTAGGAATTTTTACAAATGTTCGGTATAAAACCATAATGAACCAGTTTAATAAATTTTTTATTTTATTTGTTGAATTTACCTAAAGTTATTTTTTTAACAATTCTTCTTTATATTTGAATAATATAAAAGGCAAAGTGAAATAAATTTTACTTCAAAAGTGATAGAAGTAAACACAACGGTATTTCATAAAATTCAACTTCAACATTCAACATCAGTTTTATAAAAATTGTTAAAGTGCTTCAAAAATTGATCTGATAGAGTTATGGGGCACTGCAAAGCTCTCAAATATCCCGAGGATCCAATCATCCCGATCGAAAGTATCGAGGAAGACACTAGATACACCTTACTCCGTGACTAATGACTTACCACACAAGGACCTCAACATCCAAACAGTCATCGATACTGCCACACAACAATACAAAAACTTTCAGCAAAGACTTACTTTCAACCTGAAACCACCTGCAGAAACACTTAAATCCACCACAATTCCATAAACGCTAAATATCAGTCATCTCTTGATATTTTTTATATCTAGATCATTTAGACATGTTATCAGATTCTACGAAAGTTAACTTAATACGAAAATAGAAATTCAGGGTTTCGGTTTCAAATCACGAACATTTTTAAGGTCCCGCGATTCGTCTAAAAAAATGATGATGAAAGCAACATCAGAGGAGTTGAACCTGGCCTATAAATTTAAAACATTTACTTAAAATAGAATTTATTATAATTTCAACTCTAAAGGAATACTTTAAATAAACTTTTCCATCCACAAATTCTTTTCATGTATTGTTTTGACGTGCGGTTTCGTGCGTAAAGATAAAGTAGAGAACACGTTTGAGGAGCTTGCATGTTTGTATTTTTAATATTCGTGCAAATGAGCTTTTTAAAGAGAAAACTGAAGAAACAATTATTTGTTTTTACATTCACACTCTGCGTCTGGTTAATGATATATATATTCAAGAAATAACGCATACGTATGGACTAATTTTTTTTTTTTTTTAATGCTTTGTTTATCCTTATTCTCCTTAAAACGTAAATGAAATGTTTGATGGAGTTGATGGCACGCAATCAACCTATTCCTTACAAACTATACGGAAGTGAGGAGTTTTCCTTGCCACTTTCTGTGATTGTCACGCCTCCGCAGTAAATATTCTTCCCCCGAGAAGGCTTTAGCCAGTATGGGGGATAATGAGGAGCTGTTAGGGAAGTTATTAAGGTGATTCAGAGCTCGACAAGATGATTACACCGCCCGTAAAACTCCAAGGGACGGTTGTCCCCTTGAAAAGTTTCTTCTTCCAGACCCTCCTGGTCCCTCGGGGCGCGTACTTAACCTCTTGGATCACTTAATTTAAGCCAAGGGCCCTCCTCCGACCTCTTCTTCTACCCCGTACTTCTTGCACTTACCATAACAAATGTAGATGCGATTTAGTTGTGCAAAACTGTTTAGTAACTGCCCCCCCCCCCCTTCCTCCCTAGAGCGATGAAGCATGATGACCTCTCTTTCCACGAAATTTCATTTCATCGTGCTAATATTCTTAAAGACAGTGGTAGTAGAATTAGGGTAACCGTAGACATTTAAGTGACACTTTCGAAAAAAAAAGAGTTACATGAGAAATATTGTTGTTAAAATACCACAACCTTTTGATTGGTTAAGAGATCGAAGTAGATTTAATGAATGTGATGTTAGAATAAGTGTGTATAAATCCGTTAAAGTCGGATAAACCGGGGGAAAAAATAGTGATTCTCTCTAGGTTTTCCTAGTTCCGACCCCTTGGTCCTCCTAGTACCCTCCCCCTCAACTTTGGATCTTGCCTCAAGGCCATGGGCATAGTAACTTCATTATTATTAGAAACCTCCTCCACTAAAAATGAAGCCTTGATTTCTTCTTTTTTATTTGAAAATTCTTCTTGAAAATCTCTTACACAGTTTCTTTATTTGCTGTTGATGTTAGTTCAATACCTGCCAATTCAACTTCGTTATTTATAATTAGTTGTGATTCATTTTTCATTTTTAACTACTAACTGATAAATCCATTATGAATTGACATACTACTTAAAGAATGAAATTTTGTTTCTACTTCCCCCCCCCACTTATCACTCGATATTGAATTCCTCTTCATCTACATATCAGTAAGCCAACAATAAGATTTCTTCCTTTTACTTAAGCTGTAATAGTTTTTCGGCTCTTACGTACAATTCCTATAGTGAAAATCAACCCCAGGAACTCTCTTTGAAAACTTCTGTTCCATTGAGTGATCAAACTCGTGAAGAGTCTTCTCCACTAAGCTCTTTCTAACTTAGTAACCATCAATTCTTCAGTACTCATTACCCTCAATTTCCCCACATGGAATGCCACTGCATTATTAAGGAAATTATTTCAAGAGACTAATGATTACAATGAATTTTCCCGCTGCAATGTTTATTGCATACAAAACAAAACTTTTATTATATCCTTCAAATTAAAATTACTTTATTATACCCTCCGAAAATCCATAAGATGTTATATTAACTTGATACATATCTTTTAGGCCAACTCTAAAGGTACATTTAAACATAAGTAAGGGCTTGGTTTACTTTTTACACTGTATTGTGTAGTTCGACAAACAAACATAGATGACGTTGAAATAGCCCCAAGGTCACTTGTTCTTTCGATCAATCGAGCATCAAAATTTCGATAAATATAATTTCTATAATAATAATAAATACAAGCGACTCTACCGCTAGCACAAAACACCGGATGTATGTTGGAGGCACTTAAACACAGAGTTGATTGCCCTTCTCCCCCCTACGATGTTAGTCGTAAGGGTATTTGCTCCTTAGATATCACTAACCTGACCAAATTTAATAGGAAATCGTGAACCGGATCAGTTTTTATATAGTTTTAAACATGGATTCTAAAAGTTTCCGTAATTATTATTTTCTTTATCAATTACCGACTCATTATAACCTTGGACCTCTAAATACAAAGCTTATTATCTTATTATATATTAACCCTACGCAGGTGACTCAGTCTATTTTAGTTTCGTTTAAATCAAAACCGGTGAATCAAACGAGAAATCAGTAATTTCCATTTTCATGACCGCTTCTGTCAGCTGTCACTGATAAGTTGTTTTGTAACGATTTAATAACTGGGAGTCGTTATGAGGTCCCGAAACGTAACATATATAAATTAACCATAGAGGACACACACGGGTAAAGCAATCCATTTGGCCGAGATAGCAACTAATTCCCTTAAGGGACTGTTAGATGGAACGGATAACGGTGATTGATATTGACGGTTGACCGTCGCTAAGTAACTGATCATATCTTAATGTCCTACCTGGTGGCTGCTGGCCCCGTCGTAGATTAACTTAAAATACCTGCCATGTCCCAGGTATATCAGATCAAATAATATCACCCCATCCAATATAACAATGCTGTAATAATTTTTTTTAATGTTTTTATATGGGATGTATATTAATTACTATTAATAAAGAAAACCTATATCCATATCTTACAAATAGCATTCAGAATCATTCGTTCCTTTTCGTTGGCATCCCACTATGAAACCAAGTAGTTGAACAAACGCTTGAGTTGCGTTTAACATATCAGAAAACCTCGAAACTTTATAACACAATGACAGGCTATCTGAAGACATCCATATCCGTATAGGATTCAACTAAGTGAAACTTTCTCTTTATTTATTATTCTAAGGAAATATTAGCGGGTGGCGAGATGGTCGATTGGGCAAAATTAGAAAATAAGCGTGGCTTGTGGCAACGTATGATTGGGAATCCGATGATAGCAAGTTCAAAACCCGGATCCAGGGAACATTTAATAATTCTCGGTATTCATCCTTCTCCCCTGGTCCAGGAAACACCGTATAGCCTAAAGGACTAGGAAGGGGATGCACCAAAAAAATAAAAATCTTTTACCTTTTTTTTTTGTTTGTTTTTCCGGTGCCCCTTCCTAGGCATGTGTAGCATACATAGGATTACTGTAGAGGTGTAACCAGCCTATTCTAATAATGGTGGAAGGTCGAGATTTTATTTCGTGGGTCTGCCACTATTGCAATCCGAAAAAGAAAAAAAAATCATTTTTATTCTTGATCATAGGCCATCCTTTCAAAGAACATAATCTATACTTTCCCAGGTGACCTGCCTACTGGGAATCCAAGTGAGCATTCTACATCCACATTTTAGGTATTTCTGTCTGACTCTGTCCCTTGCCGATCCCCGCCACGGTGGTGCAGCTCCTGCCCTTAAGGTCTCTCCACCTTTTTAACTTTCTTCCTCTAATCTGCTGGTTGTCCAAACAATAACCTCCATCCATTGTCAGCTCTTTTTAAAATGTGCCCCACCAATTCCCGTTTATTGTTTTTGTTTTTTGAAATGCTAGAGGTCTATAATGATATTAGTCTGAGTATTTTATTTTATGACATTCGTCACATTTAGACGGATTTTTTCCATTTTGAAACTCAAGATTAATTTTCAGTAACGCCACCTCATACCTCGAAAGCCTCTAAGATCTCTCTAAAACCTTTGTGTTAAGCACATTTGAGCGCTACGTTTTTCAAGCCCTCAAAGCTCGTAGTTACTTCAAAGCAATAGGTTCTCGACACATTTTCTGATGACACTAGCACCAAACCCCCGAGAGCTAGTCTAGTAGTAGAAGTTGTCACTTTCGTTACTTAGATTTCCAGTTGTTTGGTATCTCAATTTAGGATTAGAGGAGAATATTTCTTAATATTTTATTAAGAATGAATAATTCCTGATGAATTCGTATTGTTATAATCTTAAATGTGTATTTTATCAACGATGATTAGAAGGGTGCTTACATTAGAGTTTTCGATAAAATAAATCTGTAGGAGTATTTTAGATTTATTGATTTGATATATATTTATGAATTGATACAAAACCCTCCAACTGAGTTTTTTTATATTAAAACTTTTTATATTTAGAGGGTCAACGTGATATTTAATTCTCATAAATGAACGTTTGATTTTGGGTGAGATCCTAATGCTCATTTAAAAGAACCATTGTCAAATTGAAAAATTGGATCCTATCACGTATTTTATATTAGTTTCCCCCACAAAACATTTAGGAAATAGATTGGGAATTATAAATTAGATATATTTAATAAGACGTATGTTATACCTTATACCTTGTAGCTTAAATCTATTTTTTCAAATTAGTTTTTTATGTTTTTTAAATTTGCAATGAATGTTAAGCAATCATTATGCCTAAAGTCACTAAGTCCATAATGTATTTAATCCTGGCTCATACAATTGGATATCAATACTAAAGCTGCTCAGAAAATTCATTTCGTTTCGTTTTACTCTTTCTGTTTGTTTTGTTTTTTGGACTTCAGCTAAGTTTACAAAATTTGACAACCTGGTTTGGCCAAAAAAAAATAAAAGAAGCCTCATTTACTTTTAGCCTGTCAAAAGATTCAATGATGGGAAGTAGAAATGACAAGAAAATGGTACAGTTTTATATTTTATAAATATAGGATTAGGATTTTAAAAATTTTTATGCTAAAACATAACTTCATGCCTGCTTATAGATTAAAATATTAAATTTATAATTTCCTTATTTGTTTACTTTCTTTTTTCTTAGGCAGCCCTTGTCTATTTCAAAATGAGCCTCAAAAAGTTGTTCCATTCGTTGCCATTTTCAATTCGATTTTATAAACGATCTTCATTAAATGACAAAAACTCCCTCCGAGTATTTTACGCTTCTCCTGCCGGTTTTATCTCCATACCTCGCCTTTTCCAAGTAGCTAATTTGAGATAGTTTTTCAAAACGATCCCAATCTACTCTTCAAATTACTAACTCTTCGAATCGAGCTTTAGGTCAACATTAATTTTACATGGAAGATTTCAAATTGTGGCAATAAAGCGTTGTAAATAACCAAGCAGCCACGCGTACCAGGTCGATCATAATCTCCATAATTCATATCTCTTACTGCTGTGAATCCCAGGGGATTCGTTCTTTGAATAAATATTTAAAATTCAATAAGCACTTTCATTCACATATAATGCTGTAGAAAACGATCAATGATCAACACTTAATTAGTTTGTTCGTATGTTAATAGCATATCAGATGCTAACAGCGATGAACAAATAGCAATGCCCAAAGTAATGCAAATAAATGAAATAAATAACAATCATTTTCTTTATTAGAGCTTAAAATTCGATCGACTCTCCTAATGGAATTATCGGCTAAAACTCAATTCGAGCGCTAACCTGGCAAATATAATTGAAACGGGAGGAGCCAGGGTCCATCAGCGGATATCAATAATTAACCAAAATCCTATTTGCCCGGAAGATCGATATCCACGGGGGTCGTACAGACTTTATAATATCCTTCGTCCACGGCGACTTTCTGGTCCAAACAGGAGTTTTCATAAAGATCTAGGAAGAATTATTTCGTACCAAAAATACCAATTCATCACTCGTCATAATGTCTTATAGTCGAAAAATCGAATGCACTGACATTTTTCTAATACAGTAAATTTCATTCCCATGCGCTTTAGAAAAATCGGTCAAGATTGTAAAAATGAGAAAAATATTATAGATTGTGGCCAGGGATTTTGAAGGAATCTTTGAAATTGAATTGAATGAATTTTGAAAGAAGGATTTGTGGAAGAGTAAATTTTTTTCTTCAAACCTTTTTTCTTCCAGCACTCCCCTATATGGTTTTAATGTAATTCATGCCCCCTTTTATGTATATAAATGTGCATTTTTTAAAAAAGTTTAACTTCTACTTGTAGCTCTTATTGAAGTTACGTGTTAAAAGCATGTAACTATTGAGATCCGTGTTTGTTTGTTTGTTTAACGTCCATTTTTATGCTACTAAGGCTAATCGGACGATGCTACAGTGGGAGTCCTAAATTTTGCCTATCCAGGTATAATTATCTTTAAGGATAGGGATCTTTAACGAGTACCTGACATCGTACAGGCTCGGGCCCCCATTTTACGTCCTATCCGAGGGACGGCATAGCTAAGGATTTTTTACTCCCATTAAAAAATTCTAGGGCCATCGCTGGAATTGAACCCGCGATCTTTAGTATTGTAGGTTGCAATGCTAACCACAACACCACAGGTGACCCCTTGAGATCCGCGTTAAAATAATGTACTACCTTTTTCTTTTTAGAGAATATATTTATTTTAAATAACTAATCTTTGTGCTCCCCAAAATCCTTCTTTGCGTCCCTCCAAAATCCTCCTTTCACGCACGTTCCAATTTGAGAAGCTCTGCTTTAAGGCAGTATTAAATTAAGAAACATTTTCTAAGAAACGATAAAAAAAGAAGACAAAATGCTTTGATTTGACATACGAACATTCCAAAAAAAAAAAAAAAAAAAAAAGTGTAGCTAATATGCTACAGCTGTTCTCACGTGATGCGATTGCCAAAGAACACCACCCAGAACCAAAATTTTTAACTCGCGTACTACCCTTACTTCGTCTTGAGTCAAATCAATGTGACAGACATGCGTATAATACCTACTAAATTTAATCGGATCATAATATATTGTGTCAGGATCGTGGACTATCTCATATTAAAAAAATCTGGTGCGTGCGCGCAACACACAACTTTCACTTACCAACTTACTTAGATTAGAAATTGACGTGTTTTGCTAATTATCATTTCCCAAAGTCACACATTTTTCTACATTCATATCTTATTTTTGTTAATCGTTAAAGCCGTTTTTGAGTAAATAAAAAAACCCGTGAAAATGATACAAAATTTATTAAGTAAAGTCCCCCCTCCCGTAGATCAATTTTGATGAAATTTTTACAGTCATATCTCGGGAATATAAATACATCAAATACCAAGTTTGATCAAAATCGTTAAAACCGTTTTTGAGTAAATAAAAAAACCCATGAAAATGATACAAAATTTATTAAGTAAAGTCCCCCCTCCCGTAGATCAATTTTGATGAAATTTTTACAGTCATATCTCGGGCATATAAATACATCAAATACCAAGTTTGATCAAAATCGTTAAAACCGTTTTTGAGTAAATAAAAAAAACACGTGAAAATGATACAAAATTTATTAAGTAAAGTCCCCTCTCCGGTTAATCAATTTTGATGAAATTTTTACAGTCATATTTCGGGCATATAAATCGATCAAATACTCAGTTTAATCAAAATCGTTAGAGCCGTTTTTGAGAAAATCGAAAAAAACGTAAAAAGTTATTAAATAAAGTACCCCCTCCCTTTGAGCAATTTTGATGAAATTTTTGCTGTCACATCGCGGGCATATACCTACACTAAATACCCAATTTCAGGTTCCCACGGTTTATAGTTTTTGAGCTAGTCTGTTCACATACACACACACACACACACACACACACACACAGACACACACACAGACCATTTCGCGGGACTTGGTTATTTCGACTCAGGGGGTCCCAAAACGTGTATTTCCGTTGAAAACCGGAAGTCGAAAATTTTCACGATCGCAATACTTCCACTTACTATATATTTCATATATAGGTAAGTGAAAGTAAAATACTTGATTTTCATTATACATGAGGGTTTATATTATACTCGTTTGTGCCGTTTTTGAGAAAATCAAAAAAGAAAACAAACAAAAAACATACTCGTAAAAATGGGACAACATTTAAGAAAGAGTCCCCTCCGTTTGATCAATTTTGAAGAAATTTTTGTTTGTCACATCACAGGCATATATATATATATATATATATATATATATACATTAAATACCCAATTTCTGCTTCGTACGGTTTCTAGTTTTTCAGCTAGTCAGTTCACACACAGACCATTTTGCAGGACTTGGTTATTTAGACTCTTGGGACTCCAAAACGTGGGTAAAGGTACTGAAGTGGGGCTGATGAGCCTGGCCTGTTTTGAGAGGTTATGTGATCGTGATGTTATCGGCCTTTTTTCAGTTAAAAATTGCCTTGATTGGCTTTAATAGATTCTAGCTCTCGACACCCGCTCGCTGCGCTCGCTCTTCAGAGATAAAATAAACCCCGTAAAGGGTCCTTTTCAGTGGTGATCGGGCCTTCTTTAGAAGAGCGCCTTAGTGAACGACGCATCAGCCCCACTTCAGTACTTGTACCAAAACGTGTATATCCGTTGAAAACCGGAAGTCGAAATTGTTCACGATCGCAATGCTTTCTCTTACTATATATTTCAAATGTAGTGTGAAAGGAAAAAATTTTTGATGAAAAAGTACCAACATATTGACATTTATTATCAACCTATTATCTAATACATTATAATGTTAATTTATGGACATGATGCAAGTTATTTAAACAAATTTAGACATTGACAACCCGCTTAGATTGATATCTTGTTATTAAAACAGGTTCAGTCGAGTGATTAAGAAAGACCATTAGCCAAATCGGTGCTTGTTTACTGAACACTTGTCGGGGTCCCTAAGTTAGAGAATCATTTGCATATAATTGTCTCTGATAGATCCTTCAAAGTACTTTACATGCATACTGCCTTATAGATCGAAAAGTCAAGCATTATATGGGTAATATTCTTGTTTAAATATTTTAAGATAAATTTTAATATGTTATAAACTGCATATTTATTTAGTAGATGCTTTCGTATAGCAGGCGTTGGAGGAGTTTCGTTCAACTATAATTACTAAACGAATTATTTTTCATTATTGAGGCCAATAACATACTTTGCTTTTGATTGAATCTTCGAAATTATCTTATGTAATGAAACCGAGGTAAAAAATGTTTTTGATTTTTGACCAACCTTTCGAAATTAGTTCGAGTATGCGCACGGACCACATTCATAGAACTTTATGCATCTGGTGAAACACATTTCGATCGAAACATGTTCCGTCATGGGGAAAGTCATTCGTGCTACACGAACGGTTTTATATTAATCAGAAAAATAAAAAAAATTGTGTTCCATCGCATGCTCACACACGGGATCATACAGTGAAAACTGGCACCACTCTGTCGCCACTACTGGCAGAACTTAGTTTTTATACGATATTAATACGATTCATAGCATAAAATGTATACATTTAGAAAGTATTGGTTATTTGCAATTTTTTTTATTCAGGTAGTAAGTAATAGTAACAATAATCTGCTCTCCGACTCGGCTTAAAATGAGTTTAATTAATTGAACAAAATTATTTTTAATTAAGATATTAATTTTAATTGAATGAATGAATGAAAATATACTGTATTTTGTAAATTAGATTACATTACAGGGTGTTTGGCCCTTAGAGAATATATATACAAAAATGTATTTACTCGGATTACAAGTTTGTTTTCTTTTTTTCTTCTTTTTTCGCATAATGACTCTTATATGATAAAATTAATAATGCATTAAAAGTAAAAGAACAAATGATACAATAAATAAATAAAAATAAAATCCATGAATGAAACAGCTAAACAATTCTTCTGATTACATAAAAAAAAAAAAATAAATAAATAAAAATAATCCTCTAATTGAAAATATATACAATACTTAATATATACACAATACAATATATACACAATACTTAATATATGAATTTGGTTTCGTATATTAAACAAAATTGTCTAACAAAGCTTAAAAATGAAAACTTCAGGTATGCAACAGGTATGCAAACACAATAATAAAGAAATAAAAAAAAAAAAAAAATCAATATCAATAATCTTACTGTACATGTCTGAAGAATTGAACACATTTTCCATAATTATTGAACACCTATGATCAGCTTTAGAGATGAAACTGTGAATAGGTAGATATCTCTGAGTTTATTGTTGTTTTCGACAGTTAATAAATCGGCTTTTCACTGGGGGGTGGAGGGTGTATTAATATATTTGCTCAAATACTTTTTGAGCACGTACGTATTTGAGCAATTTTAATTAATATATATAATTTCATAGTAAATATATGGTATTAAAACAATAATAGGAGTTCGTTTAAAATCGGCAAAATGTTAACTTTAAAAAAGTTTTTATTCCTGCTTTTTTAAACTGAAACTGAAGATACATATATATGTTGTATAAGAACAACGTATGTATGTATCTTCAACGCATACATACCTAGAAAGTTATAATAACATAATTGTCATATCATCCTAATTAGTGTTTTTAAGCTAATATAAGTGCAGTGGCTTGCCGATCGTGTAATTTTCATATGACTTAAATAACTTATAAATCTCTATATATATAAGAGGCTTTGTCCTGACTGACAGAATCAACGCACAGCAAAAACTACTAATGATAGAAACTTGTATAATATAAAATATAAATTATAAATTTAAAACTTTTCCAATTACTTAATTAATCAATATTTTGGGGAGAATTAATTATCCAAAATTTTCGGACTTCTTTTTCGATTTCTTGCACATAACTCGCCAACTTCGGATCACACAGTGTTTCTTTCAAATATAATTATCTCTGCATTGAATCTCTTTCGATTTAGAAGCATAAAACCGAAAAAAGTTTTATGGCAACCAATCTAAGGTGACAGACGTTCATATCTGTTGTCTAAAAAATGAGAACTTTCAGCCTTCTTGATCAAAAACAATCTTCAAATAAGAAACTTGTTGGCCCTCAGCTCCAGGACTAATTTCCAAGACTTCAGGCATTAAAAAATTTAGAGTCCACCAGTCAGATCTCGTTATCTAAAATCTAAAATGGAAAATTTTGTTTTTTTCTTATAACTCAAAATCATCGCACTAATTATGGTATTCTTTTTATAAAAAATCTGGTGCGAAGCGCGCAACACACAACTTTCACTTACGACTTACTTATATTAGAAATCGACTATTTCGATAATATGTAAACGCCACATTTTTCTACATTTATATGCTTATATTTGTACATCTCCATAAGTTATAATGTATCTGTAATGCAAATCCTGAACGTTCTCAGTACTCTTCGATTCATTATTGCTTATTTCGTTTTTAAAGAGATCTAATTTCATCAACAGTTGAGTTTTTCTTATTGCTCGGTTGTTTTCTACAGCGATTTGCTTTATGTAAATATGTCATTTACGACTCGTAGTAAAGTTTGTCGCTTATGCCTTTCTGGAAATCGAGAACGATTGCTGTTCCTCTAAAATCACTTTATATTTACTTTATTTATGACTTTATAGAAATTTATCATGGCAGTTTCTAAACTAAAATATAATTAATTAAAGATTATCTTATCCCAAATTTTTTCAACCCTTAAGTGCTTTAAATAATTTGAGCATCACGTATTTACTCTCAAAAGTAAAATAAATTTTTGTATTGTCAAATATTTTTTTTATTTTCATCAGGGATAATACGGGATATGAAATTATGGCTGTCACATCGAAGGCATATACCTACACATATCAAATACCCAGTTGGATCAAAATAGTTACAGCGTTTTTTAAGAAAATAAAAAACAAACTTGAAAATGAGACAAAATTTATTAAGTAAAGTGCCCCCTCCAATTTATCAATTTTGATGAAATTTTGACTGTCACATCGCGGGCATATACATACATCAAATACCGAGTTTCATCAAAATCGTTACTGCCGTTTTTAAGAAAATCGATAAATCGTAAAAATTGGAAAAATTCATTAAAAGAGTACTCCCTCCGTTTGACCATTTTTGATAAAATTTTTGCTGTCACATTGCGGGCAAATACATACACCAAATAACTAATTTCAGGTTCGTGCGGTATATAGTATTTGTGCTAGTCTGTTCACACACACAGACACACACACACGCGCGCACAAAGACCATTTCGCGGGACTTGGTTATTTGGACTCAGGGGACCCCAAAACGTGTATTTCCGTTGAAAACCGGAAGTCAAAATTTTTCATGATCGCATTACTTTCCCTTACTACATATTTCATATATAGGTAAGTAAAAAAAGAGAATAACATTTTGCATCGAATGAGTAATTTAATGTTAAAATCGGACATGTGGTATAGCCAAAATAGAACATATAAGGTACTTTTCTGTTATAGTCACGCCCAGAGAAAATGTTTTTAATTTAGTTAGTACATTGCTTTAAATAAGTAAAACATATGTTTTCTGAATAAAATCTATCTCTTGTATGCACGTTTTTATATTACACCTCCATTTAATTTTATCTTTAAATGTTAACTTCATCTCATGGTTATTTTTATATATTCTCATTTCAGGAATAATATTATGCTGTTGAAAAAATCTGACCGCAGTTTCCTCATCCAAAATATTTTTTAAATTATACTGATACTCAACCATATTTAACGTGATTAATTATCTAGTCAAAACGTTATTATTCGGCAAGGAATTTTCCAACAAGGAGTTTTCTCCTTACAGTGTTACCAGTAAGCGAACAGTTTTGAAATTAACTCTTAGTTACCACCCTAGCAACACTGGCGATAACCCTGCTTCTCCTAAAAGCAATGTACTAACTAAATTAAAAACATTTTCTCTGGGCGTGACTATAACAGATAAGTACCACTTAAAAATCGGTACTTTTTAACATTTTTGTAGGTAATTATGATCTAATGCCTTTAACTCGAAAACATCTACTAAGAATAAAATGTTACCGGAGAACGTTCCAGAGCATCAATTTTTTTTTATAAAACAAGCTCCTTGGTAAAAAAATTAGCTTACTACTGCGTAATATTCATCCACCTACTTCCCTTTTTTTATCATTAAGGTAAATTTTGCTAAACTCCATATCAATACAACGAGGGTGGTAAATGAAAGATGTGTGAGTCGCACACTACATCAGACTTTTTTTTCGAATGTATAAAAAACAATATTTTATCACGAAACAATACAAAGAGAAATGATGCTGCCAATTTCTGGTCTCATGTGTTAGATTCTCAAAGCCATATTTTGATGTCATCTGTATTGAGTTGATAGATTTTTTTTTTTGAAAAATTATTTTCCAACTTCTCAAAATGATGTCTTATCATGACTTCCGTAAATATCTGGTGAGTATTAACATCAGTTAATGTTAATTTCAAGTTTTTTTTTTTTTTTTCGGCTCTTCATAAAACTTTATCTGATGCCCTTTTCCACATGATATTTCTTCTGGATTTAGGTTCTTTTGTTACAAAAATTACACTACACTTTCCTCCTGATTAATCTTTAAATGTATTTTTCAGTATTAAGATTTTTAAACCTTAAGAGAATTAGATTAAAAGTGATAAAAAATACACATGTTTCATTTTCATAAGTAGGTAAGTAAACACGTGATAAGAAAGGAAAGTGGAGTCACAAAAATAAACTGGTACCGAATTAATATAACGAAGGAAAAATCTTAAATATAGCATTTTTTTTTTCAGAGTAATTTCATTTCAGAAAAACTTTCAGCATGAAGTAGGTAGGCGAATAATTTAACTAAGCGCTACGAATAATTTCACGTTTTTTAACAGACTTCGAAAGAGGAGGTTACTCAATTCGATACGTATGTGCCTTTTTTTTTTTTTTTTTTTTTTTTTCTATGTATGTCCACCGATTACTCCGAGATGGGTGGACCAATTGGAACGAAACCTTTTGCATCTTGTAGAGTATTTTCCCAATGTGGTCCCATTAAAACCTTTTTTGGGTTCTTAATTTATTAAAAAAGTTATTGGGAAAAAACATGAAAATAATTATTTAATTATCGCTCAAAATATTTACTTATTTGAAAAACATATGTCATAAGGTATGCTCCAACAATCTTTTAAAACCAGTTGATAAATAACAAACTGATCATGTACTATTCCCGCCTTTTTTTATTCTAAATTTGATTGGTTGATTTCAAGCAATGCTCAATAATGTTTTAATGGTCCATGACTCGGTTGGAAAACGAACCAATCAAATTCAGAATTAAAAGAGTGGGAGAGAACATGTGAAGTATGTTAGTTATTGACGTGGTTTAAGTGCTTGTTGGAACAAACCTTATACATAACCTTAAATAAATTTTCAACAATAGATTTTGATAAAGATATATAAAATCAGTGGAATATCGCTGTCGTTTTCTGAAAAATGAAACACTTCTGTACGGTTCCGGCAAAATTATTGTTGTTTCGACCCTGTTTCTGAAAAATTTTGCCAAGAAATAAAACTCAAGAACATTTTTTTAGGTTGCTTAAAAGATTTTTTTTATAGATTTAAGAAGATTAAAGCACATTAAACACCTATAACAGTAAAAATTCCTAAATGAATGTCTAAACGACGGATGGACAGCATAATCATAAAACCACAAAATTCATAGAATGTAAAGTAAGGCCGAGCATTAATAACCCTTTTTAAAAGAGATTCGTAAAATCTTAGCCATTATTGTTTTAAATTGGATTTTGATTTCCGACTTCCACTCGTTATGCACAATGGAATTCAATGCATCCTGGAAAAGATCTTTTTCATTTGATTTAAAGGCCTTAACAAAAGATTCAGGCACCTCTGTCAGCTTCCGGATACACTCGATCTCTGTCTGATATTAATATACAATGTAATCATAAAATCTTGTGCGGATTCTTCACTCTGGAGTTACACTTTTGTTATGTTATCCAGATTACTATTATCGGTTTTTAATTATGTATCTGCAACTATTGAGGTGTTTAGATGAAAATTGCTGTAAGTGCCAAATTATTGATTTTGAGATAACAAATAACTATTAACTAAGCTTAAATTTGGTTTGAAAATTAAGAAAATATTATGGACATGACCATAATATGGACTTATTATTATTCCAGTCATGAAATAAATACGTCCCGCTATAAATGTTTAATATTATTTTCTTCCATCTCCCATTCCATCTATGATGGTGAATTGTCCAATTTTTTTTTCTTTAAGTTACGATAACGTCCCTAGGGTGGATCGATAAGAGAGTCTAGAGACGAAAATCTTAAAGATAGTCATTTATCAAGAATTTTTTCCATTTCGGGGCAGTCATATTCTCAGATACCGAAATAACAAACTTATATGTTGTTTATTATATTTACCAATAAAACTGGTCGAAAAACGGCCAAATTCCCAACTGTTCCTATACCTACGACATCCTGAAGTTGCCGGATTCATGTTACAGCCGAGCAAAACTGAACACCTCCTTTCGGAACACAGATGTATGTATGTAAGAAACAAGTACCGAAGACAATATTCCGCAAAGGAAAAAGATTGTCATTGTGGAAAAAAAGTTGTATCAGATAGATCATTGGTCTTTACAAAACATCAAAGTAGACAGGGTGTTGAAAGGTGTGTACTGCACCTAACGCAAACGATTTTCAATTTATGTGCATATTCATGCACAAAGTTTATTAAAATTTATATAAGTATAATATAAAGACCTGGGATAGACGAACAAGGTATAGCGTTACCTGGGGGGCTGACTTTTATTTCGCCAGGGACCCACGGAATAGATCTCGTCCTTCCCACCATGGATAGAACAACCAACTAATGAACCAAACTCACTTGTAGTATCTAAAGAGGGGTACCGATTAAAAAATAAAATAAAAATAAAAACGACTTCGAAAACCCGAAATCATTTCAAAACACACTTAAAATCTGTATAAAAAAAAGCATACAGAATTTTTTTTAGAAATCAACGCATTGCTTCCTTCCGCCTTATATTAGAAATTATCTTTCGCCACTAAAAAGTATAAAATAAAAAACATTTTATACAAAAAATTAAACCTACTTCGAAAACTAGGAACCAGTAAAAATAAATGCACTGAAAAGTATGAAATAATTACCTTCTGATTTTTATGAATACGCAGCAAAATTTAAAATCGTTTGAAAAGCGGAAAAATGCATTAAAACGGATAATTTTATTTTGATTAGTACGAATACAAACTAACTGTTAATAAAAATTAATTAATTAAAATATTAAATACCATGTTCAATACTTAACAATCTTTTCGGAGGCGGCGCAAAATAGAAAATCACTTCTAGAGAAATAGAGACAAATAGAGAATTTTAAGATTTTCCTAATTTTTAGTGTTAACAATTTTAAATGTTGCGCCGCCTCCGAAAATATTGTTAAGTATTGAACATGGTATTTAATATTTTAATTAATTAATTTTTATTAACAGTTAGTTTGTATTCGTACTAATCAAAATAAAATTATCCGTTTTAATGCATTTTTCCGCTTTTCAAACGATTTTCAATTTTGCTGCGTATTCATAAAAATCAGAAGGTAATTATTTCATACTTTTCAGTGCATTTATTTTTACTGGTTCCTAGTTTTCGAAGTAGGTTTAATTTTTTTTATAAAATGTTTTTTATTATTTGTCTATCCATTCAGGAATGAACTGTTTATAATTAAGGTGCTCATTTTACGCATGATTCGGTGCTCTACAATTTCATCCGTATCATTTTTTATTTGGAAAAGCCGTTTTCGAGTTGGAGGCATTGAAACATGAGCGCTTGGATCTTGGACTTTCGAGTTGGCGTTATGACCAAACCGATTATAACTTTAAATATGTTTTCCGCCGTGAAATTTCATTCTCTCCTATTTTTAAGAGAATACTATTATCTGAGCGATGCATTGTGTTCGAGCTATTAGCAAAATACTGAGAAAAATGCGTTTTATCCATCTTCACAAAGCCCCTTGACAATATTTTGTTGGGAAAATGGCCTCAAGCCTCTGCCCGTCTCCCCAATTTTCATTAAAATGGGAACATTTGTCAGGTATCAAATCTTTTGGAGACTAAATTTACTGGGCTAATAGGGGACTGTGGGAACTAGAGATTTAGGATAAAATAGTTCCATTAATCCGATTTCGTATATATTATTATGAAAGACATGAGTGATCAAACTTACATCCGTAGTATAGTAATCGAATATACTCATGATCGCTGTCTTATATTCCTTAAATAAATAATTTGTCAACCTTTCAATACAAAATGCAGCTTAGTAAGGAAAAAAGGCGAGAAAATAGGATCACTGAGGTCATCAATTTATTTAAATCAATTTAACTTATTTTAAATTTCTATAACATTGCCACAATTTTAAATATAGATTTTCAACCTTCTAACTCATGCTGGAGATGACATTAGTGGTGCGAAAAACCTTAAAATATATTTGAACATATAAAATCGTAAAACTTTACATTAAAACCGTGAATATATAGGAAAAATCTGAATATCGAGAGATGCAAATTAATTCATATCAATGCAGAAGGAACTCTAAGGATTCGGAACCATAAAATCGAACAAATGGCCAGCTTCATATATCTGGGGCAGAAAATCTGAACAGAAACAGGGACTTTAGCAGATGTGTCTGATCCAAGGTGTGAGGGAAGGTAAAAAAAAAATATGGATGCGCACACAGTTTCCACCCTGACCTATGGATGCGAGACCAGACCACTCAATTATAAGGTGTTTTATAAACTAAAGACGACTCTCAGGGCCAAGGAAAGGTACATCCTAGAAATTTTGGAAAATCTTTAAACCCTGATTTTTAGACAAAAAAACTTAGAAGTGTATAAGGGCCATGTCTGAGATTCCTGATATACCTGGGATGATACATCGCAGGAAGTGGACGTTGACATGGCACCAAGTGAGATCCGGGATAGACTCGTGGACTGGTCTCCTGAATTGGGGTACCCTATGGTAAAAATAGTGCCAGAGATCATCCACTGACCCAATGGACTGAGATAGATCTCTTGTGGAGGAGCCACGTGGAAGAAGGTTGCCATAGAAAGGAAGGAGTGAAAGAGGATGGATGAAGGGCACTCACTACCTGTCAAGATGAAGTAACAGTACCGTAAAAGATATTTAAAAGTGGTATTTGTCATTATTCAGGTTTTCATTTATAATTAATTAATTATCCATTCATTCTTATCCCTGAATTTTCCCTTGTAATTCAGTATTTCCTACCCCTTTGAAAAAACATTAATCCATCCTATTAACAGAACTATCAATTCTACTTCCTAAAGACTATTTCCCAATCTCTTTCCTTTCTATTCTCTCCAAACCTCTTGAAAGAATAATCCAATGTTGGATTTCCAACTTCCAAGAGACATCCATACTGCTTGATTCCTAGATATCCTTTTTACCAAACTAAAGACAGACACTTTCCTTTTCCAATTTGAAAGGAAAATAAAGTAAATTCAAAAGTGTTTTGTTTTTCTAAAACTAAATAATTGCAGGATATAAGTTTTTTGTTGAAATTAAAAAAAAAATTATTTGTACTAGAAATTAATTAAAATTTAAAGATTGTTGTATAAAATTCAAGGTATATCAATTTGCACAAAGACACGAATGAACTCGAAGTTGAGTGTCCTTAAACAATAAAACCTAACCTAACCTCAACTTGCACATTTAAAAGGATGAGTAATTTAAAGATCTATATATAAGACTAACCAGATTAAGTTTTTATTGCAGAAAAGGACTGGGCGTGAATTAATCACTTACGAGCAGATGAGGGAGATCATCGACAAAAAGATGAAGGAAGATCAAAAGGAATATGAATCGAGGAGAAAAGCTCAGAACAAGGATTGTCCCCTAACACGGGGCGAAGGGTTCTCATTCCTTCTAAGTAAATTACTTGTATGTCAGAGTAATTGATAATATCTCAACTTAGTTGTAGAATAATGGTTCATTATTCAATATAATAAATTTTAACCAAACTATTAGATTATTTTAAATTACTTACAACAGCATACTTGTGCCAACAAATTTTTATCTGCAAATCAAATTACCAAGCACGAGAAAGAATTTAGTTAAAACTTTGAGAATAAAGATTTTTGAGACTTGTTAATAGACTTTCTGAAATCTAAAAAAAATTGAAAACTGTAAAATTTGGAAAGTAAATCACTATAGGAAACAAACTTAGTCCCCACTCCACCTTCCTGTATTACACTAAAAAATTTCTGAGCTTGGAATACTAAATAATTGTAAGAAATGTAAAAATTTAGATTTTTACCTTAAACAACCTATTATAATGAATAATCATAATGTAACATCTCGTGGCAAACACATATAGGCTAGTTGCTCTTTAAAATTCTCATATGTGAAATAAAATATTTATATATTTTAATATATCTATATAAATATTTTTTATTATCACGAGTAGCATTTTTTTAGGCATGTAAACAACTCCAGGTGTCTTTAACTTATTATAAACAACTTGAAGCCCCTGGGACGGGTGCTCTTATTATTAATAATAACAATAATATCATTAACTTATTTTATTTCTTTATCAACTTTGTTATAACCAGTTAAAGGACTCTGGATCTGTACATATATTGTTATTCTTAGGGGACTAGACTTCCCAGAATAAAAATACTTTTTTCATTCTTTCTTTCTAACTTCAGGTGGGGCACAGGGCATCTTCAAGTACGTTCCATTCCGCTCTTTTTGCACCAATCACATTTGCCCAAGGCCAAGTCTTGCCAATCTGGTTCAAGTCCTACAGAATAGATCTGCGCTAAGTCTCTCTTGGTCTTCCTCTTTTCTAAGTTCCTTGGGGATTCTACGAAGGAGCTTCTTTTTTGATGGCACAATTGAAGACACACTTTCTTATAGTGTGTCATATTCATTTCCACATCTTGGTAGCTACTTGGTAGTTCTTCCTCTTGATTGTAGCTGATCTTCTCATGCAAACAGTTTCTCAGGATCCTTCGCAATCATCAGTTAATGAAGATCTGAGGGGGTCAGGTAATGCTTTCAGTCTCCTTCCAAGTTTCACAGCCGTAGAGCAGGACTGACTTAATGATGTTGTTAGACAGCCTTACTTTCGATTTCCTGGACATTTACTTGTTCTTCGATATTGTTTATACCTGAACAAATGTCCCATTAACTTTTTTGATTTAGTTTTTAACATACTCTAAGGAGCCTCCTTCTTTCGTGACCACACTTCCCAAGTAAGTGAATGATTTAACTAGCTCTACAGTGTTTTCCCTGTGAACAAGTTGATTCCGACATCTCTTCACATTCAGTTTCATTTCTTTAGTTTTATCAATGTTGATCTGCAGTCCAACTTGGTAGGCAAAGGGAGCTCTTAGTAACTCAGCATCAATCTGACAATGGCACAGGGGGAAAAAAAAAGATATAGCCAAAAAGGTAGAGGTGAAAAGGTAAGGTGAAGGTAGAAGTAGAAAGGCCGAGATAGAGGTGAGTTAAAAATTTATTGTTTTTACGAAATAAGTACTTGGGAAAGTGACAATAACTATCAATAAAGAAAAAAATAAAAAGAAAAAAAGAAAGGATTTCTTTAATGAAGGAGTCTCTTCCATATTTTTGTTGTATTATATTTAATTATCCCAACGTTTCGGGCTGTTGACCCATCCTATGGGGTTATCTTTGCTATAAGTCATTTTTTCTATTGCCAATTGTCATCAATACAATTTGTTATATATAGACATGCAACTGTCCATGTTCTTATTTTAACATTTATTTGGCATTAGAAAAAAAGAAAGAAAAAAGAATCAGTCCATCAAATAAGATATTTATATCTTCCTTAATCTTTTCTATTGGGATCATAATTACCTGAGTACCTATTTATAGTTGTAATAATAATAATGGCTTAGGATCATGAGTGCTCCATACCTTGCTGAAAATTCTCATTACTTTTTGTTTTAACAGAAAAAAAACAAAGGCGGTTCATTAACTTTAGATGACATAAAAGAGTTAAAGGAGAAAAAGGCAAAGGCAAAAGAGCATTTTCATGACTGTTGTGAGAAATTAGGCGTAAGAGAACTGGTTCAAGGAGTAGGTGTTGTGAAGGTGGGTAATAAAAATTAACAACAATTAAACATATTGTTGTTCAACAATAATTTCCAAATATTTTTTAGTCTGGCCCTACTGAAGAGGAAATTAAAATTCAACAATTCGAAATCATTAAAGAACTTCTCGAAGCAAGGAACAAATTTGATACATGGGTATTAAATGAGGACCCAGAAGAAAGTAATAAAAATCTATAATTTTTATTTTTATTATTGACCGATGATTATTTAGAGATTTAAAGCTGTTTTCTTATTTTTTATTTTAAGATCTATTTATGATGCTGTTAATATTTCCCTTCTATCTTGTCAACTAAAATGGTCAATTTTTAAAACATGACTAAATATAAAAGAAGGAAAGTTTTATATATTAATGTTTTTACCTTAAACTTAGAAAAAGAAACAAAAAAAACGATTGATATAAACTCAAAGAAAGACTTAATGGAGATTGTAGAAGAAAAGAAACAGAAAATGAAGAAACAATCAATAAGAGAAATACAGAAAGCTGAAAGCTCTAGGCGAAATCCCCCTACATTGCGTATGTTGTTGATTCAATACTAATTTTATTAAAATTTACTTTAAACCTTGATTCTAAGCAGAGTTGCTTATCCATCCAACAAGGGTAACTTATTCAACATTCAAAAAATATATTGTTACATAACACCTCAATATTTTAACTTCAAAATGGTATACACAGATATAAATGGGGGAGGGGATAATAGTGGAATTATCCCCTTAATTAATCTTAGATTTACAGAAGTACAATTAATGGTCTATTATAAAAAAAAGTTATTAGAACTCCACATTGTAAGAAAAAATGAAATAAAAACTTCTGTTTATACTCTTAGAAACTAACTAATTTGATGCAGTTGTGCTTAAGTACATATAAAAAATAAAATTAAAATGATCGAATAAAATCAGAATTAAATGAATGAGAGTGAATATTAAGATTTATTGCTAGAAATAGTTATTAAATAGATATATGAAATAATGCAGTTACTATGAAGTGCTAACGAATCTATTACTGTTTTATTATTTTCAAACTCTATTTAATTTTAGCTATTGCAAATCTAAGATTTCAAATCAACGATTGCATCCTTCTCTCTATACATGTGTACCTAGACCAGTTACATCATTAGTAATTTTTCAGTTTTCAAAGTTATAATGCTGAGGTCTTGTGTAGTTAATATTTTTTCTGAATATGTATAAAAGTACATATACGACCATATTTAATATGGTTTTGATTTTTAAATCACCATTTAGCACTGATCACCATAGAAATGGTGATCTGAAACTCAAATCCATATTACATATAGTAATCAATATATATTATAAAGCAAAGTGTACAATGTGCGTGCCGATAAGGCTCAAAAACCACTCAACGTATGTTTAATAAAGTTATGTCAGCGTGTTGCTATCCAACCCCTAACGGAGAAGAAGGTTTCCGTTTTTCTCTTAAGGGTGTAAAATTGAAGAGAAAAGAACTGGAATTTTAAGCCTCTCGCACCATGTAATTAGCCTCTCTGAGATTGAGATACGAGTTTATGAATGAAAAATTCAGTTCGAGCTGCAGGCTACCAGGAAGCGCTAGGAAGCGTTTCACTCAACGTTTATTGTTCGTTCATTCCGTTCAGATTGTAAAGGTTATATATTTTACAGCTGTTCTTTTTAAATTACTAAAACATCAAGCGAAAATAATTAATTTCACCTTTGCGTTCAAAATAAAATAATGATTTTACATCTTTGCAATCAATTAGAAAACCGCCTGGATACCTTAAAAAATTAATTTTCTCATAAGAAGGTTAATTGATTAACACATTACATTTAATCAATATATAACATATACTTAAGTAAATTTAATGCAATATGAGTGAACATGTTTTAGTTGTACAGTGAGCGAATAAAAACAGACATAAAAAAAGAGATAAATTGACTAAATATAAATCGAAAATAAAAAGTTTTAAGTGTTCTTATTGTATGTAATTATGAAAAAGAAGTTGGTTATATTACTATGTATGATGAGGATTCCAGTTGACAAAATGACGTAACTCCAATTACACCACTTTTTTCAACAAGATTTTATCACCCATCATAGTTCAGGATAAAAAGAAATATGGTGAAAAAATTGTGACTTCATGAAATTTTGGTTTTCACCTTGTGATAGCAGTAAGATTCGAGATCTGCAGAGTCCGCCGAAATTACGGGGGGATAACTTAAGGGAGGTTGAAATGGAAGAAAGGTATTTAAATAAAAGTTTCTATGAATCTTCGATAGTTTCTATACTTCTGGATATAATAGGACCATCACTGTAGTCGGCGCTTAGGTTGTACTGGAAATATGAATGTAAAAGGTATTTATTGTGTAGTTGCTGAACGCTACTATTTTTCTAATCTTTTTTTCTTCACTTAATCATTTGCTTCTTATTGTCATGTTTCATTAGGCTTTGTTTTGTTTTATTGAAGTTTGTTTATTATTTTTTAAAAAATCCTATTATTTGTATAAAACTATAATATAAGTACGTCTCACATGTAACATGTGTCGTAGTTGATGCTGCAGAGGTCTATGCACCAGTATCGCTGGGGGCGGGCCCCTGGAGTACCACCGGCGACACAACTAACATGTACATTGTATACAGAAATGTATGGTATGTACAGTATACAAAATAAACTCCCTTCTGGCAGGGTTACTGTTAGAAGGAAATATTAAAAAAAAAAATACTATATATTTTCAATAATTAAATACTTTGATAGTTTCTTACCTTCTTTTTAAAAACTATTTATTAATAATTACCAAAACTGAGTATAGGTAAAAATATATTAATTTTTTGTTGAAATTTAACCATTTTTTATTTTTACATAATTAATTTATAATTGTTAAACATATATTTAATAATAATTAACAATATTTTTTTAAAAATATAAATTAATATATTAATTTTTCTTTCATTTTATTTTTTCAGCTTTTTACTTCTGAAGTACATCTTTCATCAATTACTTGAAGCCATGCTCTGTAAGAAATGTTTTATTCAATAGAACCATTATTTTGTTTCTATTGTTTTTTTGTAATTGACCATTATTTATTTGCAATTGAATGGTGATTTTATCCAGCCACACCTCAAAAAAATAGACGCATTTTTAATCAAATGCTAGTCAATACCAATTTATTATGAATCTTTAATTTTACTAAATTTGGACATCCAAAATTAAATTGTAGATTATTAATGTTCTTAATACAATACCTTGTTCCTTGATGTATAATCTTGATATACATACAATGCAGGCTAAAAAAATCTGGTGCGATGGGTGCAACACCCAACTTTAACTTACCAATTAACTTCAATTAGAATTTGACATATTTTGTTAAATAACACTTCTTATCTTCAATCATTTACTTATTTTTTTTTTTGTATTTGCTCTTTAAAGTACACTAATTTTTTTTATAATTAAATAAAAGTTTTTACTTGTGAAAATTCGGCTATGCAAGCATAATACTCCAAGTCATCTGATTTTGTAATTCTCTATGTAGTTGCTGAAAACTTCATAGAGTTACCATGAAACAAATAATTTCCATTAAATAAACAGAACATCTTTGATTATAAACACGTCTGTCATTAAAGGTGTACTGCACATGCATGGGCTAAACATGTTTTGTGAGTTGACGGAATATTTTTCTTTTTTTCCCCTGCAAATGTTTGCTAGATTTTTTTTATATTTAGCCATTTCTTATTTTTAGGTGAAGCGAGAGACAGATAATTTCTCCATGTAAACAAAAACAAAGGTACTTTATAGGAAAACAAAAAAGGCCCCCTCCTTTTTACTTTCACTTACCTATATATGAAATATATGGTAAGTGGAAGTATTGCGATCGTGAACAATTTTGACTTCCGGTTTTCAACGGAAATACACGTTTTGGGGTCCCCTGAGTCGAAATAACCAAGTCCCGCGAAATGGTCTGTGTGTGTGTGTGTGTGTGTGTGTGAACAGACTAGCTCAAAAACTATTAACCGTGCGAACCTGAAATTGGGTATTTAGTGTATGTATATGCCCGCGATGTGACAGCAAAAATTTCATCAAAATTGGTCAAAGGGTGGGTACTTTACTTAATAACTTTTTAGGGTTTTTTCGATTTTCTCAAAAACGGCTCTAACGATTTTGATTAAACTGAGTATTTGATGTATAAATATGCCCGAGATATGACTGTAAAAATTTCATCAAAATTGATTAACCGGAGGGGGGACTTTACTTAATAAATTTTGTAACATTTTTACGTGTTTTCTTTATTTACTCGAAATCGGCTTTAACGATTTTGATCAAACTGGGTATTTGATGTATATATATGCCCGAGATATGACTGTTAAAATTTCATCAAAATTGATTAACCGGAGGGGGGACTTTACTTAATAAATTTTGTAACATTTTTACGTGTTTTCTTTATTTACTCGAAATCGGCTTTAACGATTTTGATCAAACTGGGTATTTGATGTATATATATGCCCGAGATATGACTGTTAAAATTTCATCAAAATTGATTAACCGGAGGGGGGACTATACTTAATAAATTTTGTAACATTTTTACGTGTTTTCTTTATTTACTCTAAATCGGCTTTAACGATTTTGATCAAACTGGGTATTTGATGTATGTATATGCCCGAGATATGACTGTTAAAATTTCATCAAAATTGATTAACCGGAGGGGGGACTATACTTAATAAATTTTGTAACATTTTTACGTGTTTTCTTTATTTACTCGAAATCGGCTTTAACGATTTTGATCAAACTGGGTATTTGATGTATATATATGCCCGAGATATGACTGTTAAAATTTCATCAAAATTGATTAACCGGAGGGGGGACTTTACTTAATAAATTTTGTAACATTTTTACGTGTTTTCTTTATTTACTCGAAATCGGCTTTAACGATTTTGATCAAACTGGGTATTTGATGTATATATATGCCCGAGATATGACTGTTAAAATTTCATCAAAATTGATTAACCGGAGGGGGGACTATACTTAATAAATTTTGTAACATTTTTACGTGTTTTCTTTATTTACTCTAAATCGGCTTTAACGATTTTGATCAAACTGGGTATTTGATGTGAATATATTCCCGAGATATGACTGTTAAAATTTCATCAAAATTGATTAACCGGAGGGGGGACTATACTTAATAAATTTTGTAACATTTTTACGTGTTTTCTTTATTTACTCAAAAACGGCTTTAAAGATTTTGATCAAACTGGGTATTTAATGTATGTATATGCCAAATATGTGATAGCCAACATTTCATTAAAATTGATCAACCGAAGGGGGGACTTTAGTTAATAAATTTTGTATCATTTTCACGGGTTTTTTATTTACACAAAAACGGCTTTAACGATTAACAAAAATAAGATATGAATGTAGAAAAATGTGTGACTTTGGGAAATGATATTTAGCAAAACACGTCAATTTCTAATCTATGTAAGTTGGTAAGTGAAAGTTGTGTGTTGCGCGCACGCACCAGATTTTTACCTTATAAACGAGAAAACTCCCACTAGTAAAAAGCCAATAACCTTTTAAACAAAATAAATTGATTATCTATATAAATAAAGATGAAATTCTGTTTGTTTGTTTATTTGTTCTTTATAGAAATCCATACCGTTTGTCCAAAATTCTCCAAATTTCGCTCAGTGGTTCTTTGATACCAGGTGCGAACACCTGTCCATATTAAAATTGCATAACTTCAGCCGATCTTCAGCTGATATTCTTTATTCTCCAAATTTCGCTCAGTGGTTCTTTCAGACCAGGTGCGAACACCTGTCCATATTAAAATTGCATAACTTCAGCCGATCTTCAGCTGATATTCTTTATTCTCCAAATTTCGCTCAGTGGTTCTTTCAGACCAGGTGCGAACACCTGTCCATATTAAACTTGCATAACTTCAGCCGATCTTCAGCTGATATTCTTTATTGTTATAAAATCATAATGATCTCGCTTTACAATGTTCTTTTTAGGAAATCGACCGTATCATTAGAAAAATGAAATTCCCCGAGTGAAACCGGAATATATGGCTACAATCTATGAATATAAAGATGAAATTCTGTTTGTTCTTTATAGAAATCCATACTGTTTGTCCTAAATTCTCCAAATTTCACTCAGTGGTTCTTTCAGACCAGGTGCGAACACCTGTCGATATTAAAATTGCTTAACTTAAGCCAATCTCTGGGTATATTCTTTATTGTTATAAAAATCGTTTTGATCTCGCTTTACATTGGTTTTTATGGGATCGACTGTTTGAGTCGATAAAAGTCTTAGTTTATAGATTTTATAGATTTAAAAAATGAAATTTTCCGGGTGAAACCGGTATATACAGCTAGTAACTTATAAAATATCAAACTACACAATAATTTCAACATTCTTATTAATTATTTCAAATCCCTGGACATTCAACAGCCATTGTTCTTAAAGACGCATTTTATAAAGGTATCTTTAAATTCATTAGGAGAATTTCGGATGGAACAGGCGAAAATATCACAGTAGGTGGTCACACTCTGAAAGTGGTCAAAACCTTTAAATACCTTGGCTCACTGATTACTGAAGGTAATGAAATGGCAGAAGAAATAAAAGCTAGACTGTCAGCCGGAAATCGATGCTGCTTTGCCTTGAGAAAAATACTTAATTATAAAACACTGTCTCGTAGGACCATGATCACGCTCTATGAGGTCATAAGACCTGTGGTCACATATGGTTCCGAGACCTGGGCAGTATCCAAGTCCCCAGAGAGAAAACTGCTTGCGTGGGAGAGAAGGTTTCTCCGCAGGATATATGGACCGGTAAGGGAACATGGAGAGTGGAGGATTCTCTCTTTAGCGAGCTTTACCAGCTATATGATAAACCGGATCTGGCCTCAATAATAAGAGGAAGCCAAATTAGATGGTTGGGGCATGTGGCACGTATGCCTCGAGATTAGATTCCTAGATGCCTGCTGGAGGATCGCCCTGGTGGTTGTCGCGGTAGAGGAAGACCACGCCTTAGGTGGCTGGACCAGGTGGAGGATATATTGAAGAGATTGGGCATAAGAAGATGGAGGATGCTTGCCCGAGACAGAAGAGAGTGGAGAAAGATCCAAAGAGAAGCCAGGGTCCTTGTAGGACTGTAGGGCTAATAAATAGATAAATAAATAAAATTTATTAGGATCTGAGATAGAGATTAGACTATTTTTTTCTTTTTTATAAACATCCTCATATGAAAGTGTTTACCGCATCACCTCAGATATTTTCATAATAACTGATGTTTAGAAAACTGTAATAAAAGTTGTACAAATGATAGGGAGGGAAAAAAAACTATAGCATAAAACAACGTAATTTATTAAAAGTGTAAATTTAGCTAATTGTTTAAAAAATATTCTGCAAAAGATAAAGGAGTCAGACATTAATTAATTATATGGGATATAACATCAGACTTAATTCATCACAACGTCAAGTTACCAATAAAAAACTAACAACATAATACATTTATTTACAAGCTGAGCATATAACAAAATATATCATTCTTTAGTCATCAATGTAAATTTTCGAAGGTATAATGGACAGAACAATAATATTTGTTGATGGTACAATTGTTAACTTCTTCGATTCACTATTATTCAAATTCAATCTACTTCTGAGCAAAAAGGCACATACAGAATCAGATGCTATAATCCATTAATATACTACATAACAATTGGTGCTATATAAACATGAACTTGCTTATGAAGTTACGGTGGAACTCCTAAATATTGAACTTTTATGAATAAAAATCTTTGTTACTTAATCAATTTAAATTAAATAAGTTTATAAAAAATAAAAAAAAATACACATATACAAGCTTGCACCAGAGCCTCTTGATATTGAAATAGGATTGGGAATTCAAATTCCAGCAGGTAAATTACAAAAAGTGACATAACATCAAAGAAATATTTATAAAGGGTAAAACTGCAAGTTTGTCGCATGAGAATTCTCTTCACAGAAACTCATCTATGAATAATAAAATGTAAAAAACACAATGTATTCAACATGGATGACTTCGTCAATTTTAAGGCCAATAAAACCTTTGTTTTCAAAGAGGATAAATGTTTCAAAGCATCAATCTGTGAACATGTTTGGTGAGAAAAATTGTAAGCTTAATTTCATTCTAAAAAATAACATTAATCTTAATTGTTTATATGGCATGAAGCTATTAGAAGTTAAAAACAATTTAAAATCAAGTATCAGATTACCAAACTAAAAAAGTATGTTTATTAAAAAAAAGTGACAAAGATTCATTAAATAGGAACCTGCTATAAGTTGTAGCAACCACAGAATTAGAGCATCTAAAAAAATTTAATATGTATGTCGATGAAAATTGTATGAATTCTTCAAAAATTATTTTTTTTTTTTTCAAGAAATCTTTTCAGTTCAATATTTAGAAGTTTAAGGACAAATCCTTCATTTGTTGATTTTGATAAAAAATTAAATTTAACAGAATACAGAAGTTATCTAACCCTTTAAGCATCATAAACATACCTGATTTTTCAAGCTCCTTAACATTGTTGAGATCACAATTATTGTGACAGTAATATAGATAAAAAATAGAACTAACAAAAAAAAGTAAACTCACAATTATCATCCTTTTAAATTGGCACGCTATATTACTCAGCACTTATAAAAAGGAAAATTTACAGCATGTATTTCAAAATTTCATAAAATAAAATCAATACTTTACATGTATAACATAATAAACTTTGAAAAACATTAATACAGTGAAATCACTATTTTTCCGTATGTTTAGATTTGTAAATAAAGGCATGATAAATGACTGCTTGGGTTACAAAATAATGGGAGAATAAATATCAGAAAAATGGTAGTCAATATTGTTCGATAAGATTAAGGTGGACAGGAATATACTTAAAGTTGTCTATCAGCTTCTTTGCACAATCTTGCATGTAAAAATGGTAGGTAAGAAACCATCAACATGACTCAATAAACAAATAAGTGCTACACGACAATTAATAGTAACATACAAGAACTTAAACAACAAAAAACAGTTTGAAAACCCCAGCACATTAATCCAAATTTAAGAAATCCAGCAACATTTTTTATCTAAGTTTAATAATTAGATACTCTTGCCAAGTACTTCACTTTCTCATAACAATAAATAAAAAAAAAAGAAAATGTTTTTAATTTTTAAACCATGCAGTAATTTGTATAAATGCAATGGTGCTCTTAAGCGGATTAGGAGATTTTTCTACTCATGAAACATATATCACCAGTCGGCAAGAATACGAAACAAGTAGAAATTACAACTTTTCCAATTTGTGTGCCATTATAAATGAAATATAGTAAATTTTCAGCAAGGAAAGTGCCATAATCATAATAGCAATACCAGTTTACAATCAATAAATAACTTTTGTAACAATGAAAATTTAAATATTCCTTTTGATAAATTTTCATGTTGACATTTTTGAATTATGTAATTATTTTTGCCCACCATCTATATGCATTGATTAATTTTGAAAACTTGATAACATCAAGCTCATGCAGAACATATTGTTACCAACTTATTCTTACCACACTGATAAAAATAAGTTGGTTATACCAATATACTAATCATCTTCCCCTTATCCTATGAGAAATTACCAGGAAGGGGAAACAGGGCGAGACAAAAAAAAAATGAGTTTACCTGTTTAGCTTTTTTTTATACAACACAGATTAATTTTTTTAATAAAGAATACTTTTTAAAATGTATGAAACTTTCAAGAATGTATGTGAAACCAAAAGGGAGTTATTCCTCTCCATTATGGTACACCTAATGTACTCAGAAAATCAATATCAGGAGAAATACCACAAATAAAATACAATGTAATAATATCTCATAACAGAATAGATGAATTATTTAAAATTAGAAAAAAATTCATTTTTAAAACAGTTACATTAAAAATCTGAATTAAGCAGTGGTAATTGTTTTAAGTCCATCTACATTTGTTTAAATTGCTAAATTCAATTATTTGACATATGAAAATAATAAATATTTTTTATTATAAATATTTACTGATTCCTTGCTCTCTAAATAAAATAAAAGTACGAATTCAAAGTAAACCATAAAAAACAAATGCAGAGATCAAAAAGATTATATACAATGGTATATCTCGTGATAGTAATACTTGAGCAATAAAAATATTTTAGCTAGTTACTTGAATAAAAGTTAAAAATGAAAGTTTGAATACACAAATTAAAATGACTGAATTAAATAAGGCACAATAAGGGTTAAATAGTTTAATAAAAATGTAGAAATATAATATTTAAGAAGGTTGATTTAAAAAATACAGTTTTCAAAAATTGAAAAGGAGCTTAATCACTCTTTCAGTATACCATTTAAATTCTGGAGAACAAATAAGAATTACAAAAAATATTTATGTATCACTTTGAATTACTTCATTAGCAGCTTAGATGAATTAAAACACATACATAAATCTTCCAATGTTAGTGAACATCAGGTACAATCATCAGTGGCAGATATTTCATAACAATAAATTGAACAACCCTTAATTATCATCAATATGTGAACGCTAATTAAAACATTTGAAGTCTTAAATTCAGATAATTAGGCATTCTTCTTTGGTGGGAAATCATTAATCCATTCTAAAACATCGGTATCCTCATTTGAATTACATTGTTCTAAAACATTGTATTTATCTTTCAAATGTAGAATCGTCTCCAATATGTGAGAAGGAACGTTAAGACGGTCCTTCTTACGGCATAGAAAACAGATAGCTTTATAAATCTTGTCAGGATTGAATGAAAATTCATCCATTAGCCATACTTTTAAATAAGATTTCAATTGAGGTTTGATCAAATCAACTAGTTCTAGTAAAAGGTAAGCAAATGTCAAATCTTCTGCAGTAAAAGCATACAACAGCATTAGTAATAAATATTGTGATGGCCCGATCTCTACTAGAATATCATTAGAATCATATGAAGAAGCCTGCAAAGCCATTTCAATGGCATTGACTGCCCTCCTTTGCAAGAGTCCATTTAGTAGATTAGAAATGTGCTTGTGTGATTCAAAATCTTTAATTGATATTTTCCTCTTTTCTGGACTATCTACTGGCATAATGATGTTTATCACCTCATTACCATTCTAGAAAAAATAGGAATAGTTGTCAACAAATGTTTGTTATGCACAGGGTAAGTATACCTAAACCATTGTTTTATTGCGACATGTCAAAAAGTATACTTATGATTCAAGTGCTTAAATACAATTTTTACTAAGAAAAAGATTATTAAATAAAATGAAATCTTTTCTGATTCCCTACAAGGACGATTAATCAAGTAATTAAATAATGTTTTTAAAAATTGAGACAGTGTTAGTTGATCATTACTTTCCTTTTATATCAAATAACAAAATTCAATAATCATGATAGTAAATATCCTTAATAATAATAATCTAAGGTTAAATACTCGATCTCTTCAATGCAAAACATATTTTATAAAAATGCATTGATCATGATAATATTCATAATATGCTGTTAACGAAAAAAAAATCTGTCACAAATCAGAAAATTGGATTAAATTAAGTAAATACTAATTGCGTCATATTTTCTAAATAAATAAGATTAATCCAAGGAATGATAAGTTTTTTAACACCATGAGACCTACCTAAACAGAAAGCCACACACTTACAAAACATAAACTAGCCTATTCATCGTTCATGAACCAATAACAAAACAAAGAGATCAGTTTTAGTCAATAAAACGTGTTTTGAAATAAGATGATTTATTGAAGAAAATAGAAACTTGAGTTGGACGCTTTAAAGTAAGAGTAAATTTAAATGCGTATATTCATTTTATGTTAACACTCTATTCCCTATTTATGATAATCTGATTGAAAATCAAGATTAATAATCACTACAATTGTGCCACTTTTTTTCGATGGATTGGTCAAGATTTCATATATAGTAACAATTTTGGCAGAATTGCGAAAAATACGGAGTTTGTCGAACACAGTGTATAGAAGCAATTTCGTTTTGTTTATTAACCCCAACGATAGTAAATCAGTATGGTCTTGTCTGAAAAGAAAACGTTGGGGGTTGGTTCATCTCCTTTGAACAAGCCTAGTGAACGGTAGTCGAAAATCGCGATCTAATAAAAGCCCCGTTTTTTAATATAAAAGGACAGGCTGGGAGTTTGAAAAGAGTTGTAAATCGCAAACTAAGAAAACTTTTAAACAGAGCAAAGAAAGTAGACTCGTAGTTACGTTAATTACAGCAATAATTGAAAAAGTTCACGGTTTTTCTCTGAAATCCATTTAAATTGTCATGAGAACTCAGTCCATCCATAGAGGAGAACTAATACTTGTGTAACGTTACCAAAACTGTAATTATGAATTTATAATGAAATAAAATGGTGAGATTACAAAGAGGGCCACAAGGGCAGAATAGTTTTGAACCCCATCAATATTAATTGGTGGAGGCTTAATCTGTACATTATTGGTCTGCTGGGGTTTATTGTTGGATTGCTGGGCTTCATTGCTATCCACCCTTTGTAATACTTCAACTTTCTTCTAGGTCCTGGTAGAATTTTCATACGTTTTATTTTTCCTCCTATAATCAGTTGTAGCGTTGGTTGGGGCTTCATCCATTTCACTAACCTGTTGCTGAGAGGCCGTGTGTTCGGTCATCTTCAGCAGGATTAATACACTTTCAACTAATGAAAACTAATCTGCATTACTAAAAAGAACTATCAAAACTAGTTTTTTCCGACAAGAACCCATTAATTATACACTTTAAAATATACAGTCTTCGACTCCGCGGTGAGATCAATCATGACGTATGGTGGGCAGTTCTGGGGCTATAATTATTATAATGATATTGAGCTCTTACTTAAAAAATTGTTTACACTTCCCTCCTATTGTCCGGACTATGTGTTATATCTTGAAACAAATAGAGACCCATTATATTTCTACACTCTCTCTTTGTTTTTAAAGTATTTAAATAAAATTTTCAAAATGCAGGCTAGTAGGTTACCGCGTATATTAGCTTCATGTATTATAAAAGAGAGACTGAGTTGGTACGAGAAACTACAAGAAATTACAAGGGACGCTAATTATGAAAACATAAACTGGATTAAAGAGGGAAACATAAAAACAAGGGTTAAATTTATAATAGATAATTTAAAAAATGATTTTAGGATAAATCTCATGAAAAAAGTTGCAAATGCTAAATTCCATTTAATATACAAACAATTAGAGTTCGAATTAGATAAAAAACACTATTTGAATGATGTTAATAATTTAAACCTGATGCGTGTTATAATGAAAGTACGCTCCGAGTCATTGAATCTAAATTATGCAATAAACCAACAAGAACAACAGCTGATATGTTCACTCTGTAATATGAATGAGATTGAGGACTTATATCACTTTGTTGGGGTTTGTCCTGTTTTAAGGGAAATTAGGATAAAGAGTTTTGGCTGTGGTCATTTAGATTATGAGTTATTTTTACTTTCACTTACCTATATATGTAATATATAGTAAGTGGAAGTATTGCGATCGTGAAAAATTTCGACTTCCGGTTTTCAACGGAAATACACGTTTTGGGGTCCCCTGAGTCGAAATGACCAAGTCCCGCGAAATGGTCTGTGTGTGTGTGTGTGTGTGTGTGTGTGTGTGTGTGTGTGTGTGTGTGTGTGTGTGTGTGTGTGTGTGTGTGTGTGTGTGTGTGTGTGTGTGTGTGTGTGTGTGTGTATGTGTATGTGAACAGACTAGCTCAAGAACTATAAACCGTGCGAACCTGAAATTGGGTATTTAGTGTAGGTATATGCCCGCGATGTGACAGCAAAAATTTCATCAAAATTGCTCAAAGGGAGGGGGTACTTTATTTAATAACTTTTTAGGTTTTTTTCGATTTTCTCAAAAACGGCTCTAACGATTTTGATTAAACTGAGTATTTCATCTATTTATATGCCCGAGATATGACTGTAAAAATTTCATCAAAATTGATTAACCGGAGGGGGGACTTTACTTAATAAATGTTGTAACATTTTCACGTGTTTTTTTTATTTACTCTAAATCGGCTTTAACGATTTTGATCAAACTGGGTATTTGATGTATTTATATGCCCGAGATATGACTGTAAAAATTTCATCAAAATTGATCAACCGGAGGGGGGACTTTACTTAATAAATTTTGTAACATTTTCACGTGTTTTTTTGATTTTCTCAAAAACGGCTCTAACGATTTTGATTAAACTTAGTATTTGATCTACTTATATGCCCGAGATATGTCTGTATAAATTTCATCAAAATTGATCAACCGCAGGGGGCACTTTACTTAATAAATTTTGTATCATTTTTACGTGCTTTTTTTATATACTCAAAAACGGCTTTCACGATTGTGACCAAACTGGGTATTTGATGTATGTATATGCCAAATATGTGATAGCTAACATTTCATCAAAATTGATCAACCGAAGGGGAGACTTTACTTAATAAATTTTGTATCATTTTCACGGGGTTTTTTTATTTACTCAAAAACGGCTTTAATGATTAATAAAAATAAGATATGAATGTAGAAAAATGTGTGATTTTGGGAAATGATATCTAACAAAACACGTCAATTTCTTATCTAAGTAAGTTGGTAAGTGAAAGTTGTGTGTTGCGCACCAGATTTTTAAATTATTTGAATGGACTCAATTGGAATAGACTATATGTTTACGTAGTACAGGCAAACCGTTATAGGAATGAACTGATAACAGAATTTAATCATTGAAGCTAAATGGATAAACATGAATAATATTTTTAGTGAGAATGTTTAGGTAGTTTTGTTTTTGTTTATATTTATGGTTAAAATTATCTACAGTCTATGATCTACAGATAATAATTTTGATAGGTAATGGAAATCATAATGTATAATAATGTATTTTTTAATTTTATTATATTTTAGTCAACATTTTCAGTTTATTTCAACTTTTGTTCTCTTAGGCTGAGCTTAGCTGAAGGACCTAGTCCAAGCTTATGTGTATATTTGTGATAATTTAGTTATTTTGTATGTATAAAATATTTTAATAAATGCACATTATTATTATTATTATTATTATTACACTTTAAAATACACATAAAAACCTTTGAAGTCCGCATTTAAAATTTTAAATATACCCTTTCACATAACATCACTTAACTCATATGGACAGACAAAATTATTTGGATCCAATGTAACTAAATAATAATGATCTAGTGTATTTCAAATTATTTTATTATTTCCTTCTGTATGTAACTATTTTAACTTGTAAATAGTAAATAACTAAATATGAGGATTTAAAAAGTGAAATACATATTTCAAAATCATAATTTTGCTTTTTGTTATTCGAATACTAATACTTCTCGAATACTAGAGGTCACAAAAAAAAAAGTATTTGCCCCCCCCCCCCCCTCCCTTACACGTAATTGTTAAAAAACTGCAAGGTTTAGTTTCAATAATACTCAAAAGATGGCAGCACAAAAAAGAGAAGGAGAAAAATGTTAATTTTAATAAAATCTGCAAGATAGCAGCACCATCCAGACAAGGACCATGTGGACAAAACCAGCACGAAAATTTTTATTTTGTATTAGTAGAGTAGGAAGATAGAGGAGCTCAATCAATAGTTTCGTTTACAACAGTAGTTCCAACTACTGTCGCAAGATAGCAGCACTATGCAGACATCTCTTCTTACCTACAAATTGAGCTCCTGTAACTTCCTACTCTCCTAGGACAAAATAAAATTTTCGAGCTGGTTCCATCTAGATGATCCTTGTCTGTATAGTGCAGCTATCTTGCGTCTTTTATTGAAACTAATATTTTTCCATTCCTTGGTTGGTGCTATCTTTCGACAGTTATTTGAACTAATGTTACCTTTAATCGTCAAATAATCAGTATTACCTGGATTTCGTTAATTTGTGTGAGAAAATATACATTTTTCAATCAAATCTATCCCGTTCACGATTAATAATTTATATAAGAGTGCGCTGCATTAATTTAACATTCTTTTTCTTCATAATTCATGGATATAAAGGTGTGAAATGTAAAATGACAAGGAATAAGTTGTCATTTAAAATATAATATTATTTATATTAGTATAAAATCATTCCACCTGGTAAGTATTATAGTCTGAAAGGAGCTATAGAAAGTATCGAGTGCATTTAGACTTTAATTGTGAATCACCAATTGTTTAATGAGCTATATTATGAAATATTAAATCAGGATTTAGATGTCTTAAAATCATGTTTGCAACTGAAATTTTCCAAGTTACTGTTTAAATTTATGTTTCATATCTTAATTTTTCCTGTAGACAATGAATGAAAATTTTCCTCCATAGCAAAGATGACAGTGTATTTTATAATTTCTGTCCAATGGTTACAAATTAGGAATTACTTAAGTTTTCTTATAAGTCATAACTTGTATTTGAAAATAATTTATTTTAGTAGTGAAAATAATATGTAACTATTACATTTTAAGATTTACTTGAAAATGGATGCAATAAAAATGCATTTTGATCTGAAAATATTACTTTCAAAAGATCTTGTGAATAGTAATGAGATAAAAATAAGTTTCCTGCTCTGCTATAAGCTATATTTTTTTTTCTCTCTTTATTCTTCAATTCACAAATATCAGTATATTCTGCTATATGAAATGGATTTTGAAGTTTTCTGCATTAACAGAGAATGCTCAAAACATAAAAAAATATGAATGAATATAACAGAAATTATTATTAAAATATAAGATTCATGGAATAATGAATGTCCAGCTACTAATTTCAAAGGTATAATGCGAATTTCTCTAAAAATATAAAACCATGATGTTGATCAGTTTTTAATAACCTCTTTAATGTTACTTTTTTGTTAATGTTTATTGTTCATCTAGATAAAATAAATGTTTTCCGATAATCTATTTAAATATATGTAATTTATCATGCGAAATTTTTTAACAGTTGTTCTTACTCAGAAATAACTTTTGTCCCTTTTATTGAAAAGATCTTATATTTCATTTTAATATAATTAGATTATGCAGAGTAAACAATAAACCACTAAGTTTTATATGTAATTTGCTACACCATGTCTTATTAATATTTACATTATGACAATGTAAAGCTTTGCTACAATTTTCTACAAATTTTAGAATAGTCCTTTTTTATTCGAATTATATAAATAGTAATTGATCTTATTAAGCATTGGTATTGTTTTAGGTAATGCTACTCATTACATTTTTTAACTGACAATTATAGTTCCTTAGCTTTAGCAAATACAAATCTTGTTGAAGGGGAATTTAATTAGGTATTAAATCATTAGCTTTCAAATGGATTACTTGAAAGTCAGTCATTTATCTTTAAAACCAGCTCCTTCAAAAATTTCTGAAATGTCCTTTTTTTTCTAATTTCCATATGTTTTTAATACACTACATCACACTGCTGAAGTAGTGAAATAGTTCAATATCGCTGAAGTAGTGAAATAGTTCAATATTGCTGAAGTAGTGAAATAGTTCAATATTGCTGAAGTAGTGAAATAGTTCAATATTGCTGAAGTAGTGAAACTACCTCGAAATAATCATGAACGTTAGATCTTTCAATACTAATAATAAAAATTCTCAAAACTGATCAGCTTGTTAATGTTTAGTTTTTTCTGCTGAAAATTTAGAAATTTTTGCTACATTTGAAGCTGGTTTTGAAGCTAAATGTCTCAAATACTGGCTATTAGTAATCGCAAATTTGCTCTTGTTTAATGAACTAAGATACCTTTAAAGGTAAAAGTTATTACAATAAATCTTTTCTTATATAAACAGAATTTTCTTTATTTCACTATTAATATTTTCTTATTTTGTAGGATCAATGCTTGATCGAAGAAAAAGTTAAAAATAATTGAATTAAGGATGACTCAGGCAGAAGAATTATTCAAGCCTCCAGACTGGCTTTTGCTTTATCTATCAGATCGATCAATGAAGTCTGATCATTTAATAAAATGGGATATGTTCCGAACAGATCAACTTTTAGCCTATAATATAATGTTAAATCAGATTTTCAATGAGGAACTTAACATCCTTAGATCACGCTACCTGACATATAAGACAAAACTTTTACATTTATATCACATGAAAAGAAAATTACACATTAATCAAATTTGAAGAAAAAAAATTTAACAATATCCATTGATTTCTATTAACAATTCCATATTATTTTTTAGGTTCAATTTGTGATATATTTCTATGGCACTGTTTTGTTTAGACTGGTTCACTTTTATTATTGCTTCGTAATGCAGTATGTACTACGACAAAATATTATTTTTTTTTAATATACTGGTCTTGACCGATGTGTTTTCTTGATCATCCTCAGAAAATCTTTCATATTATCTCCATCCTTTTCAACTTTTTCTTCTTGCTTAAAAATGTATATATTATTAATGTGAGAGCTTGGTTTCTTCTTTGATAATCACAAGTCAATGAAATCTGGTGAGCATCAAATATCTTTAACTTACCAACCTCCTTTCTTTGACTAAGAATAAGCATTATATTTTTAAAATGGTGAACATTATTATTACTGGAAAGAGAATGCAAAACTTTTTTCCTCAATGAAAGTTGTTTTTGTTTATTCCATTAGAAAGTGGGTACTGTCTTTAGTACTTCATGCAGTGGTGTACTTAGGATGAAGCTAGAGCTCCATTTACTCATGGAACTCCATACTTGAAGGGGATTAGTTTGAATTTCTTATTCTTACTGCCATATTTTATATGAATGACCTTCTAAATATTATCTGTATAAATACTATATGTCAACTACATATAAACGAAATATCATGCTTTCTTAAATTCTAAGCTTTCCAGTGGTATTGTACATAAATATTACAACTGTTACAGGAAATTGTTATTATTGTATTTGGGAATCATATATTTTTTTACTTTTTTATTTGGATAAAATCCTTTTATATTTAGCCATTTCTGGTTAATAGGGATAATAAGGGACTGTTATGTACTTATAATATAACAAAATCAGGTACTATTTCTGAACAGGGGCTACAGGACATGGCCTATTTTGAGAGCTTACTCGTATCTGATATTGAACTCCCATCATTTTTTTTTTTTTTTTATTTTATTGGTCCTCCCCTTCCTCGCCTTGTAGGTCATACAGGGTTTCCCGGGCCAGGGGAGAGGGTGGGGGATTGATGCCGAGAATTATTAAATTTTCCCCTGGCTCCGGGATTGAACTCCCATCATGTCTTTTTCAGTTAAAAAGAGCTTTGATTAGCTTATTCCACTAGCTTTCAACACCCACTGGTTCTTTAGAGTTAAATAAAACTCCAAATGGGTAGAACTCTCAGGTATTCTTTTTCGGCAATCAAAATGTTAAAGATCTAATTATTTGGCCGAGGAGGCATACTAGTGCGAGCCATCAGTGGTACTCGCAGCGCCATTGTGGCAGAATGTGTTAAATATTAAAAGTTTGATCAAAACTTGTAGATCATATCATTAAGGAAAAAAAGTCGTTAGGTTAAAGAGCCCCCATACGTTAACTGAATTTTGAATAAATCTTTGCTGTTCCATTACCAGCATATACCTACTTGAAATACCTCATTTCAGTCGCTTCAGAGCTATTCTGTTCACTCAGGCGATTTTGAGGGAGATAGTTATTATGACTCAGGGGACCCCAAAATGTGTATTTCTGTTGAAAATCGAGAGTCAAAAATTTTCATGATCGCTATACTTCCTCTTACTATTTATTTCATGCATAGGAAAGTGAAAATAAAAATGAAACTAATTGAGTTATATGACAAATTGAATAATAAAAGGATTCCCATAAAGTTTTTGGTATGGTATAGCATACTACAAAGAAAGGTATTCTATAAAACAATAATATTGTAATGAATAACACTTAATGCTTACTGCTTTCAAAATGAGGGAACTACTGATAAATGGTGCGCTCATATTCACAATGTATCCAAAGCAGTCCCGGAGGAAAAAATATCATAATAATTACATTTTTGAATATTACAAGACTTATTGTTGGAATTTCAGACGAAAGAATAATATTTACATAAATAAATAAATAAATATTTATAATATTTTTGAAGGAACATTACAAAATATATTTTTGGAATTATGGTCTACAGGATAGAACCCATTTCATATTGTTTATCATAAATTTTGATTATTTTAAGAAATAAAATAAATAGTTCCATTGCCTACAAATAGTAGTATTGTTAATTATAAAAAAAAAAAAATAAATTATGAGGGACCAATTGAGAAGATTTTCAGATATCTATCAGAATAGAGGCACGAAAGAATATGACAATTTGATTAGTACATATTATATTGAATAAATTATAATAGGGTATTTAAGAACATAACAACTTTTATATAACAAAATAAATAAATTTATTTATAAGAAAATAATAGTTTATAACACCCTAAATATCATCTAAAGGGGAAATCAAAATATTGCTCGACAAATAGGACAAGTTGACTTGTGGCTCGTTGAAAACCATTTATACTGAAACAAAACAAAAAATTTTAGTCTAATTAGAATAAGAAAAGACAATGGTACTTAAAAACAGGGGGCAGTAATAAACTTACAAGACAATAAGAATGAAACTTCTTTTTACATGTGTGACATGATAGCTTAGGAAGCTGGTGGGTAGTGTTGTGGAGAATGGAGAAACATATGTAACATTCATCGATCCCTTCGAATTTCTTATCTAAATTACTTTTCCATAAAACGAGACCTTCCCATATAGAACCGTTCTGAAACATAAAAAACAATGTAGAATTGTTGCTAGAAGATTCATATAAAGATTAATGACATAAAATAATTATGAATAAGGAAAATGCATCATAAAGACGCTATAATGATAAAAAAGGATAATTATAAAAATCAAGATTAAAAAAACATAAAAAGACAGTTAATGAATAGTATGAAAATGGATATTAAGCTAAAATGAGGGAGCATCTTGGGTTCAGTATGCAGTAAATACTGTTTCTGGTTCAACAGCTGGGCAAAGAGTTATTAGTTTTTTATTAAAGAGTAGCAACTTAGAGGCTAAAAAGTTTGCTAATAAAGGCTGGGATATAACATGGTCAATCAATGGACTTTGGAACATACTGGATAAGTACTTGCCACAACCGGACCCAAGTCTGAGAGCTTGAGCATAGAAGGTAGTAAAGGAAGTAACATACACACCTGATGCGTTAAAAATATCGTAAGCTGCTTCAACCACTGACGGGTCTGTATTGATGAAATCATAGCCTTTGAAATATCGACCTTTGGAGGTGACAAAGGGTGATTATAAGCTAACTGTACGACCAACTCTGTCGAACTTTCCTCGACCGTATAAACTGCTACAACTTCCCGAACTGAAGGATGCGTGTAAACCTACAAAAAAAAAATAATAATTCTGAATAGGAACATAATTCTGATGAATATGATGATGAAATATTTTTTTTCATATTCGAATATTCTCTTACAAAAGTAATCATACCTTCATGTTATCAAATGATTTCTGCTGCTTATTAATGGCTGACATCTCTCTTGCAGCCAGGTTCGGGGATATAAAAGCTGTTACCAGCCTGTCGATAAATGCAAGTTGTTTAGGTTCTGCTTCCGATGCCCATTGCCTCACAACTGCAGGTAGAGTTGCCATCAGTTCCGAAAGAAGCCAACAGCCCAAGTGGCTCAATTTTTCACTAGTCCAATCAGCTATAATTAAAATCATAAAAATTTAAACTATAAATAATTTTTCTTTGAAAATTACCATCCCAGTTACACAATTTTCTGAATATTAACAGTTTTTATTATGACAGTGTATATTGCCAAATTTTACAAAGAGAAAAATATTTTAAAAACCATGCACTAACGATTTACAGGAATAGTTATTATTAGGTGGCAGGGGAGGTATAGAGGTAGCACAATGTGTGTACAATACATGTTATATGAATGAAAGCCCTTACGAGATTAAAAAAAATACTTGTTGTGAGGAAAATGATAAAACAAATAAATATATATTTATCCCAAGGCAAAAATATAAGTGTTAAGGGTGTTGGTAATACAAAAAAAGGGGGTGTTGGTTATAGCACAGTTTAACTTAGAGAGAGTTAGCTTCTCACAGGCAGCCTTTTCTCTGCCAGTATTTTTGTATCGCCTCTCAGACCACCTATTAGGTGTCAGCCAAATATCGAGAGTAAACATGTGCCTGTACGTGTTGAGGTGTTAATCCTCATTGATACCACACCTAGAGATTCATTTTCGACATGTAGTCATACTGTCTTGGGGTGGATGGTTGAGGGAAATGAGACCAGGTCTCTGTAATAAGTTAAAAAAAAGGGTGAATATTTATGAAAGAATATGTAAAACAATTATTATAGGGACCCCTTTATAGTGGCAAGTGTTATAAAAGCAATTTATGTACACTTACCAGGTTCTATCTTATATTTCTTAAAGTAATTATACTTAGATCGTGATAATGGCAGTTAAAAAAGTTAAAGTTATAAAACGAAGAGTATAAAACAATTTGATATTTGTTGTTTAAGGCTTCCATGGTCCGAATCCATTGTCTGCATTTCTTCTTCAGGGTTTGACCATGTCATAGGTTTTCCAACAGCCAAGCTTTCACCCATCTTGCTGTGGGCTTCTTCTTCTTTTTGGCCCTGAAGAAGCCCACAGCAAGATGGGTGAAAGCTTGGCTGTTGGAAAACCTATGACATGGTCAAACCCTGAAGAAGAAGAAATGCAGACAATTTGATATTTGTAAAAAAAAAAAAGTTTAAGACTACATCAGGGTTATGATGAAATGATACAGCTAAAATGAAAATTATAAAAACAGAAGGAATTAAATGAGATAAAATAAAAGTATAAGAAAAGTTTATGACAGAAATTAATGAATTATAGCCGTCTGATCAGAACAAGTATTACAAATAAAGTAAAAGAGGTAAAGAATTAAATAATGATAAAACTAAATAGAGTTAAATAGAAATTTTATTGATAATTAATGATCACTATTTATGTATATTTAAAACCCTTCAGCTAATATATTTTAAACTCTATTTAGTTTAATAATATTCCTTCATAAGTTTCAAAGAATTTTCCAATCCAAAATAGCCACCTGAAAACCCCTGATTTCTTTTAGAAAAATATGTTTGTATTCATTTCACTTTTTACAACAACGGTCTACACAATGCTTGTCTTTGTTGTATTTTGTCATATTATTTTATATATATTTTTTCAACAAACACGAAATGATTTTAGAATATTTTATTTAAAATTTTGACACTCTGTTAGACAACAACACAGACATTCTGAACTGAATAAAACTTTAATATATATTTATAATACTTACAAAACGAATGTGAAGGTTTATTTACAAAGAATTCCTGTCCTTTCTTCACATTTTTTTCTAAGAAATATATCACAGATTCAGGCATCAGTTTAGCAACCCCTTCTATAAATTTATGGATGATATCCTTTTCTCTAAAAATAAAATTTAAAAAATCTTATAACAATGAAATTTTGAAATGTCTTGTCTCATAAAAATATGATTATCAAAGGCTAAGTTTCTATCCGAACCCATACTTATTTGTTTTAAAAGAATCATTTTTAGTTCCTAAATGTTTTTAAGTTTTATTTACTATATAAGAAATATATCATGACTGTAAGAGAAATTGGTTTGTATAACAGTCATTGATGGAAGCAGAAATCTTCTTCAAGTTTGCACAAATAGTTAGCTCGATAAATAAAATTAGATCACTAATCGAATATGCAATTAAAATCTGGTTGATGATTAGGCACATAAGAAAAGAATTTGCATGCTAATTCATCAGTGACCCAACCGACATCTAACGATTCTAAGTTTAACAATATCAACAATATTATATTTAAATTAAAGGCTACAGCCCTGGAAGGGTCTTGGGTACAGGAAGTATTGTTTCTTGGTCAGCGGTTATGCAAGGAGGTGATTTGACCTTGGATTTTCCTCCTTAATTAAGAGGAGGAAAATCCAACCACCTCGCATTCCCAGAGCTGATCTATGATAAAATAGAGAAAATGTCCTGCCGAATCAGAATCTAACTCAGGACCTTGAGCATTGCAGTTCAGTGCCCCGCTCCCTATTATATTTAAATAGGTTTTTACAAATAATTTTTACATATTTTTTCTTTATATCAGCTTCAGCTACACAGCTTAAATTATTAACTGGCTGTAATTTTTTTTTTTTTTTTTTTTTTTTAAATTACATTGTCTTTTTCCTTACCAAGGCACATCGGGTTATTTGGAACCAAACTATTTTTCTTCCTTATTATTATTATGATTCTATATTTTGATTTTAACAATACTAAAACAGAAATTTTTAATAAATAACTTACTTTATCCACAAAGGGTATATGTACTTCTGCTGCGAATCACCTTCTTGGCAAATTTTTATTAGGACCGACCACAGTAGTAGATAGGCGAGGCTGTAAGTATAACTGTCAGTGAACGGTGCCACAGAACAGCTTACACCAATGCTATAAGAAATATTTAATATAGTTGAAAGAATAATAACAAGACACAATAATCATTTTTTCTAATCAGATAAAAAATATCATAAAATTAAATCAGTGTGTAAGTACAGTAATCAGAATGAGATAGAACAAATAAACTATAACACAAGTAACAAGAAATAAATTTTATCAAAATACAACAACCCCAACAAATTAGCCTAACTCTTACACAAACTCTAATTATGTTTAATCCCATAATTAATACATTTTTGTATTTACCTATAATCTTGTAACATTGTCATGAAGACGGTCTGAGTCTCAGTGAGTTTTGGCTCCAACATATTACAAGATATTTTATCTAGAGAAGTTTCATTAAGGCCCTCATCCAACTTGGTTAGATTTGGCAATAATCTGAAAATCATAAATTATTTATAGTCAGCAATCATCAATTTTTCCATCAATAACTGTATTTCAAAACTAATTGTAATATAGTTATCAATAATTAAATTTCATCGTTTAATTTGGATGTCTATTTAAAAAATACTAATGCGAAGTATAACACCATGGTCTATTATTTCCAAATATTTATATATCAAATATAAGCAGTGTTTTCCCTTATGCAACATAACAGCTAGTACAGCTCTTGTTTTATGAAAATTGGAATCACAAATTTTGAGGAAGGTTAACATTTTAATTTTATTTTACTTTGTCGTTTAGACTGATTCATTAATGAAAATAATAAGTCTTGAATTGAAATCGAACAAACCTATTTCAGATTGAAGACATCTCTTACACAGTTAACATTTATCCATAGATGTAAATAAAACTATATAAATAATAAAATATGTATAATACATCAAACTATCTACATTGACTGGATTTAAAACTCACACTTGTAATATTTTATAAGAAGTTAGTTGCACAGGAACAGAAGGTGCTAGAATACAAGTCATGGTGAATTCGACCCACTCCTTGATGCTGCCATTTTCGGGTTTCAACTTGTGGAAAGTTTTCATTTCGCAGAGATAACTTATGGTTTCGCTGAGTTGTACAATATGTAGGAAAGTCATATAGTTAACACCTCGCCTTAGAGCTGTTTCTAAAACATAAAATTCTTTACTTAATGGATAATATTTTACTTTAATTCAATATTTAACTTTATCTCATTTACAATAAATATTTTCTTTTCTATCTATATATTTCTAGCTCATATATACTCTTATTTTTTTATAAATAATATAAAAAGGGCAGAATATCCTACTAAAAAATTAATATCATTGCTCAGAAGCCATGATCAAAGCAGTTTACATTTTTTAATTTATTTAGTAATAATTTCTATAAGGAGTACAATAATTTATTTTCTAGATAAGATCAACATACAATATGTTTGTATTGGGGTCACCTGTGGTATAGTGGTTAGCATGGCAACATACAATACTAAAGGTCGCAGGTTCGCGTCCCGCAGTGGCCCTAGGATTTTTTAAAGGGAGTAAAAAATCATTGGCTATGCCGTCCTTCGATAGGACATAAAATGGAGGTCCTGAGCCTGTACGATGTCAGGTACTCGTTAAAGATCCCTATCCTAATTATACCTGGATAGGCAAAATTTAGAACTCCCGCTGAAGCATTGTCTGATTAGCCTTAGAGGCATGAAGTGACGTTAAACAAATAAACAACAACAGTTTGTACTAATGTAATAAAGTTTTGAAAAAATAATGAAGGAAACTTTCATTTTTTCAACATTTGAAATAAACATCAATTCTTAATTTATTTCTGGGACAGTTTGGTATGCCAAATTGTGATTTAAATGGTTCAATTGATGTTACCATGGTCTAAAATAAGCATTAGATTTAAAAATCATCTACATATTAAAGATTAAATAATCTTTCTAAATATTTATTACCAGTAATATTTTTCCAAGATTTGCAAAGATAGTAGTAAGCATCAGCTGCAAACACTTCTTTCCATTCCTCACAGTAATTGGCTAAAGATTCTTCATTGCTGAGGGTATCTGATATCATTACTAACAATTTACATGTTGCTGTACTCATCGAGATCACCTGAGAACACAATTTTATATATTATCAATATACTACAACAATAATTTAGTAAAACTTATAATAACCAAGATAAAATGTTCAAATAACTTAAGCAATTCACCATTAAAACACAATATAAAAATATTTCAAAAAAGACATAATTACTTCAAAACAGTCTTCAGGTAGGTTCTTAATGAAGGAGATGCATTCCAGCCACCTAGTCACGGAAAGCCTGGCGAAGTCCCAGGCTACAACGTCTAATAAGGTTGGGTGATGCTCAATCGCAGTTTGAAATAACCAAGCTACTTCAGCAGAGATTCCAAAAAGGTTTTCTGGGATTTCTTCAAAATTCCTAAAATAGTATGAGAGTGATTCAATTTATTTCTGATACAGTAAAACCTGGTTCATCCACATTATCCGGATCAGATTTATAGATATTTTTAATTTATTAAAATGATCACATAAATAATATTTTTTAATACTGATAGCAATTATAATTATATTTGTAACGATGAAAGTAAGATATATTAGTATTCCTTTTTATATTTGTATTGAAGTAAGATAGAAAATAAAGAACAGAGTAAATAAAGACACAGGGCGTAGAAGTGGATTGACCCCCATTTTGACTTAAAGAAAGCACAAGCAGTGTCCATTAATCCATAAATGCCAAATGTGTTACAAAACAAAAGACAGTGTACCAATTCATTGAAATGAAATTATGTGGACAGTTATACACCTATCTTTAATGCATATATATTTTTAAACAATTTTATGTGATTTTGAAATAAACATTTTTTTTTTTTTTAATTGTAATAAATTCTAATACATTTATTTGAGATTTTTCTTTCTTTTTTTTTATTAGCCATATTTCCAGATTATTCGGATTGCCTTTGGCACCAGTTAGTTTGGATAAACGAGGTAGTACTGTCCTCACCAATATTAATTATAAATATCAATGACTATTGGTAAACCTAAAACTTACAGGATTCAATGATATAGAAAGAAGATTCTTATGATGGGTTTAATAGATTTAGATAAAGTTCTAATGACACTATATAGAAGAAAATAATAATATATATTTAAAAATTGATTATTTTCATGAATTATTTGATATATAGATTCAGCAAATACTTTTAAATCATTACATAAATGAAACAATATATCAAAATTTATATAATAGTAACTGTTCAATACGAAAAATATGTTGTCCATCACAACTTTTTATATAATTTAATTAAAGAGATCAATAACACCTACTTGGGAAAACTAAATGCCTCTCTGTATTTTTCGGCAACGATTTTCAATTTTTTGTTCAATTCGGCAATAGACAAATTTCTGCTTTCCACAAGTTTCCTTAATTTACGGACTTCGTTAATTTCTAAAAGAAATTCTGGAATTTTATCAACAATATGGAGGTTTGCCAATGCCATACTAGTTTCATCCTAGAAAAAATAAAATAAAATGTACAAAAACATTCACCAAATATACCAAAATAATTTGCATGACTAATAAAGACAAACATTGATGGTGGAAGATATAATGAAGAAGAAATGGCATATATTTTTTTTTCCTATGTCTATTTTACTGATTTTGTTTCTGTTTCTTGATTCCCTTACTACAAAATGTCTACAGGTTAAAAACCAGAGACCACATTATCAGCAGAAAATTTATCCACTTGAATAAAATAATAAATACCTTATTTTTATAAGTTATTTAAAAGTATCATTATTAGATATTTCAATTTTATTAAATACAAACAACAAAGGAGGAGTTACCATTGGCAGGTTAGTTTCAGGATATAAAAAAAGTGGTAAAAAAAGTTACCAGTAACAAAAAATTATCAACTTAGAAAACTATGTACCTAAAAAGATAATTTATTAATATTTAAGTATTCCTATTGCTTAAAACTAACCTTTTATCGTTTTAAAAGAGTTCAGGTCTCTTTAATATTAAATGACGTTAATTTTGTCAGTCCAAACATTTATTTTTGTATTAAGACATATTTTGTTTATCAAAATAAATAAAGAAAAGCATTAAATTAATAAAAGTATCACAAACCTGCAATGTACCTTCGAGAAATTCCAAAATTAACTCCTTCGCTTCAGAAAACAATATATTTGATGGAGGCCTGAAATCAAAATTATTGCTAGATTACAGGAATAATTGGGTATAAAGTTGAATAATTTGATGTATTTAAAATTTCATAGAATATGTTTCAAGCCAAAATAGTCAGCCACACTCTAAAAATTTAAATTTTACGATTATATAATATATGCCAATATTATTAAGGCATTTCAAAGTCGATTGCCTTTTCAAGTCAGAGCTGAGCTCTAGAGATCATGGTCAAGCCAATTTTCTTTTAATCCACTTATTTCAGCTACTTCTAGGTTGTACCTGTCTCTTTTTTCCTGGCGGTTTCCAATCCAGAACTCGGTCAATAGACATTAAAAAGTAATGATCATTAAATCATTAAACATAATGATTTAAAAAAATAAATTATTCAATTCAATATGACACCCATACTGCTTATATTAGCATATTGTGATACATAATTACTGAACAATTTCTTTCTGAAAGTTATTGCCTTTTCACGCAACTACCTTCTTAAATATTAAATATTAAAAGTTTAAACATAATCTTGAAATTCCTTTGCTGTTTTTTAAGTGGAATTAAGGTGAACACAATAATACGCCTGGCATCTTATGAGGAATAAATACAGAAACACTCCAATATTTTAATGTTATATCTTATGCCATTTAATGGTGACTCTTTCTTGAATCAGCAGTTTTGTTGAAGTTATAAGGACGGACTTTATTGTATTTTTTATAAAATGATAACACAAGTTTTATCATAGAGAAGTAGTATACCAAAAGAATAAAGAATTATAACTTGAAAATATATTTTTAAAAATTAATCATCATAACTCACCCAACAATTGATGTCAAGTTATCCAGTATTCTTTTCTGTTGGTTTGGATCACAGCTTTGGACAAGTTCTTTCATCAATCTACCAAATGGTTCAATATAGGTTTTGACATCAAAATACTGTCTTGTCTAATAAAATAAAAATGAAATCCAATGTTGTTAAACCATTAAAAAATATTGATTACAAACTAGAACATGCTTGTAAAAAAAAAAAAAAATATAATAATTTAATATAATTGAGATTTAAGTTGATCTTGAAATTCTGAACAGTCCAATTATTTCTTGAATAGAATTTAATGAAATTTGCATTAGACCTTTTGTAAAATACTCATATTATCCATCTTCCTTCCAAATTTTGATCTAGTCCAATCACCAATGTAAAAAAAAATTCATATTCTTAAAAACCAAATTATACGCTGGAATTTGATATAATTGATATCTAATGGAATTCTCTAATCACTAACTTTACACCAGCTTCAGGTGAAATCAAAATAACCATTATAGGTACAGAGGCTTCGCAATGAAAATAAATTTGGACACGTACAGGATCAGCTTCGATAAAATGGATTAAGCTTAATTTTTCGACACCTTTCCTATAACTAAGAGTCAAATCAAACGGAACCCTTTAGTGAAATACAGGCATATCATAAAAAATATTATTGACAGAGAGTAAGTGAAACTAGTAGATGGAATTTAATGAAATTGGTATGGAGTAATCTAGACACCATTCCGCAATAAATCCTGAAAATTTCATCATAAATAGGATTAATGGTAGAAAGATGATATACTGCACTGTGTTAACTAGACAGAAGTAACGAAATTTTTAACCACCGACAGGAGCACAAAGCTTCCCTACTTTTGTTCGTGAGTAAGCAAAAGACATTATGCCTTACAATTAATCATAAAATATAAAACATAATAAATTTTAAAATATTCTTATAACAATAGATTATCAAAGTATTAGGCATAAGAAATACAATCAAACCTCTTTTTATCTAATATAAAGGTTCCTTGAAACTTATTGAGTACATAGATCAACAAAAAGTTATTATATAAAACTTACACTGGAATAATAACTCTTGATTTTTTTCAAAAGCACTAATCCACAGGATAAATGAATAATTGGTGAATCAAACTTATTCTTCACTTCATTTACAAGATTGGGAAGAAACATCAATTTATCATCCAAATCACCTTCCTTTTCTTCTTCATTTATTTCCACCCCATAAGCGGACGACAAAATCTTCAAAGCAAAGTCTAAACATCTGACATAACCGAGGATATTTATTTCATTCAATGGATCCCACTTTTCTTCAACAACACTGAAATTATGATTTTCCAAAATATTCAGATTGGTATCTGGTTTTCCATTTATGGCATCTCCAAATAAGCATATTTCTTCAACCTGTCTTCGGAAAATTTCAAATGGGTTCGAACTGATTAAAGATAGTAATATTTCAATTAATGTAAAACCTATCTCTGATGTTTCCTCATGGTTTATAAGAATACTGATGAGATTTATAACTGAGCGATGAACAAACTTTGTATCAAAGTGTAATTCTCTGAAACAAAAATAAAATAGAACATATAATTTACCAGTCATTACATACCAGCCACAGGAAGGTGACATACATATATTACCATAATAATTGATGGCATGATGATGGATATCAGTATTAATGGAATATATGGAAGAGATTTTTGTTTAATATTTTCTCTTCAAATTAAAATCATATTAATGGAGGTAGATGGTTGACCGTAGAAGTTTATGTGATGGAAATGGTTGGGGGTGCGGTCAAATAAAACAACACTATAAGTGTAATAACATATATTGTGCCAACGACTCGACCAAAGTTTCAGGTCTCCATCAGGGCAAGCCGCACCCCCAACCATTTCCATCACAAAATCATATTAAGTAATGTGACTGTGCTCTGGCTTTGAGAGATATGAAAATCTTTCTTTTCCATTTGCTCGTTTTTTTATGAGTCATTGTAAATAAAATTGACATAATAGAGTAAAGTAAATAAAATATTATACTGACCTATCAGTTATAAAAGAAGTGATGTGATCAGACATCTTCTGAAAGTGCTCTTTTAATATTACATTACCAATCGGAATCTTAACTACATATTCTATTCCTTCTTCCCAAGTTTTATAAACAATATTTCCATGGCCTTGAATTATATTGACAAATAGAGACTCAAGCATTCTGAATGCTAAATCTCCATAACAAGGTTGTTTGGCAGACGAAATTTTTCTAAAAAGAACACTGACCATTTCAGTTGCGATTTTCAACTTCTTTTCATGATATGGACTTCGAAAATCCAATTCAATAATTTCTAATAACGAAAGAACTGTGGGTAATCCAACAATGAACTCTGAAAAGAAAATGATTGCTTAAATAGGGCAATTAGTTTATATAAATACAATTTACTTTATGTATACATGTACATATAAAGTACATTAATTCCAAATTATGCATGATTTTTTTTTCACTAATTTTAAATACACACAATACAAATCACAAGTAATATTTTCGGTCGGTGAAGCCAATTATTTTATTCCGGAAAAAAAATGAAAGGCAGGTCGTCTTCCATCACAATCCCTCCAAGATTTATAAACAATTTTTTATTTTTAATTTACTACTCTATTCTAAATTTCTTTATTTTTAATTTTAAGAATAACATTTTTAACATTCTCATGCTAGACTGTCCAGAAATGCAATATTGATTTTGCAAAAAAAAAATCTAGTAGATATTTTCTAGACTTTATACTTAAAATAAGGAAAAAATGCTGTATATTTTATGGAACTTTAATTTAAATATGATATTCTAATTCAGGCTATTGTTTGAAATATGTATGTTGAATAAAATAACCTATTTTTTAAAATTAAATAATTTATTTTTGAAGAGAAAAGATTTGGCTCCGCCGGGAATCGAACCCGGGTCTTCCGTGTGACATGCGCGGTATGCTATCCATTACACCACGGAGTCGCTTCCAAACGGTGCCAAATCCTTCCTCTTCACTGACATGGTAATGGATAGCATACCGCGCATGTCACGCGGAAGACCCGGGTTCTATTCCTGGCAGAGCCAAATCTTTTCTCTTCAAAAATAAATTATTTAAAATAATTTAAAAAATAGGTGGTCACCCACAATGATGGTTAAATTAATATAAAATAGTTTTTAAAATGTTTATGCCGCTTTTATTATTGAGATTATATGGAGCGGTCACACCACCCTATTCCGTGGATAATCAGGAGTTTATGTTATTTAAGGTAACTCAGTTCTTAATAGATAAACTCAAGAATTTGATATTAGACATAATTTCCAACCCAAAGTTCATTGGATACATGATCCTTTACCATTAACCCTTTAACTGTATAGGTAGCAGGGCATGAGTTGGTCCGCCGTAGGCACACCGAGTGGTTCCCCTGGGCAGAGTACTTTTATGGCATTCAAGCTCTCGCATCTTATATGTTTTGTGAGCTTAATTAATCCTATAGAAATTTCTTCATCCTCACTTTTGGAGCTGGTGGGGTTAAAAACTTTTTAAAAATTAAAAACTTCCCCATCACTAGCACCCATTACAAGCTCTTCCTCACTATATATTTTTTTCGACATCAGAACTATTTCACAACACAAGTTTATGCCACAGTAGTTTCAAATAAACTAAAATTAGACAAAGGTTAAATAGGCTGGTATAGAAAGGTTTGATATCAGACAAAAGGTTATGCTATTTATAGAAAGCTGAAAAGCAACGGTGTATCAAGGCAATATAGTAAGAAAAAGAACAATCAAATGCCCTCAAGCGGTATGGGGAAATATCATATATTCCAAAAAACGTCAAAAGAAAGCGCTAGTGACTCGACTCTTGCAGCAGTGAAACGGAAAAAAAAGACTGGCTCATATATGAGCCATCAGCAGTTAAAGGGTTAAATGATTTAAAATTGCAATATCATATAAAGTAGAGAAAACTTTGTACGCTTTTCCATTTGGAATCGGATCAAACATCAAATGGATCTGAAGGAATTGGACCATCAAATGGTTATTTTAGACACTGTGAGTAGGAAATTATGTCCAAAATAACATCCAAGAGTTTTGTCACAAAGATCTGAGTCATAATCTCTCTCTACATGTGTGTAAGTGTATATATATATATATATATATACATACATTTATTTATTTAAAATTTTATTTTCACATACATGCTACGTCATGTAGCCTTTCACTTCAAAACATGTTGGTTTTCGCCGTATTAATATATAATATACATATATATAAAGAAAACAATTCATAGTAGTGTCCGACCGAAACCAAAATTTCAGCCGAAACCGAAACCAAAATTCGGCCATAGACCTAGTTTCGGGCCGAAACCGAAACCGAAACTTACTTACGTGTCTATACATAATGCATATAAGTGTGTTCATTGATATTATTGCTAAACTAGACATAATATCAATTAAAGCATATAAAATAACAGTAATTTAACTTAATTATTCATTTAATAAGTGAGCTGGTATACAAGAGTGGTAAAACAGGTAAATTAGTTAGGTTATAGGATCGAATCCCGGCCCCTCCTTCCTCGTACGGCTGGTCCCCGTGGGATGTTAGACCATACCCCCTCAACTAGTAAAGCCCTAGAAGTTGAAATAAAGTTGGGATGGGGCCAAGGTTGAAAAATTGGTTTTGCATCTGATTCCCATTCCATACAAGAACAAAGAACAAAACCTACTACCACCATTTGATCCAACTTTTAATGAGAAGGTTAATGACTAAAATATTTTTTACTTTCACTTACCTATATATGAAATATATAGTAAGTGGAAGTATTGCGATCGTGAAAATTTTCGACTTCCGGTTTTCAACGGAAATACACGTTTTGGGGTCCCCTGAGTCCAATTAACCAAGTCCCGCGAAATGGTCTGTGTGTGTGTGAACAGAATAGCTCAAAAACTATAAACCGTGCGAACCTGAAATTGGGTATTTAGTGTATGTATATGCCCGCGATGTGACAGCAAAAATTTCATCAAAATTGCTCAAAGGGAGGGGGTACTTTATTTAATAACTTTTTAAGTTGTTTTCGATTTTCTCAAAAACGGATCAAACGATTTTGATTAAACTGAGTATTTGACATCTTTATATGCCCGAGATATGACTGTAAAAATTTCATCAAAATTGATCAACCGGAGGGGGGACTTTACTTAATAAATTTTGTATCATTTTCACGTGTTTTTTTATTTACTCAAAAACGGTTTTGATCAAACTGGGTATTTGATATATGTATATGCCAAAGATGCGATAGCCAACATTACATCAAAATTGATCAACCGGAGGGGGGACTTTACTTAATAAATGATGTATCTTTTTTACGTGTTTTTTTTATTTACTCAAAAAAGGCTTTAACAATTTTGATCAAACTCGGTATTTGATGTATGTATATGCCAATGTGGTAGCCAACATTTCATCAAAATTGGTCAAACGGAGCGGGCACTTTATTTCATAATTTTTTTACCAATTTTTTACCTTTTTTTCGATTATCTCAAAAACGGCTTTAACGATTTTTTTCAAATTCGTCATGTTTAATGAAAATTAGGTGTTCTTTAATATCAGGTAAGCTTTATCATTATTAAAATGTTCTGAGGGGGCTTTCTTTTGAAGGGGTTTGGGGCCTTTTTTGTTTGTTTGTTTCCTATAAAGTACCTTTGTTTTTGTTTATATGGAGAAATTAACTCTCTAGTTACACCTAAAAATAAGAAATGGCTAAATAGGAGATATGATAGAAATAAAGAAAACATAGAGAGGAGGAAAAAAGAAAAATATTCAGTCAACTCATAAAACTCGTTGAGCCCACGCATGCGTAGTACACCTTTAATGACAGACCATTGTTCATAATTAAAGCCGTTCTGTTCATTTGAGAAGTATCAATTAACAAAACGCATTAATTTCTAATCTAAGTAAGTTGGTAAGTGAAAGTTGTGTGTTGCGCGCACGCACCGGATTTTTTCACTTTTGAATTGAATCTGTGGACATGTCGAAGTATTTAGAACATATATTCTTATTTATGTTAATCTTTTTTTTTAGAAATCAAATTTCATTATTAATGAGGAGATGATTAAAAGCACAAAAAGGTTCTTAACGCTCAAGGTAAAGAATAAATACTATTCTTTACACTTAACATTTAGAAACCTGTATGAAAAGCATGCTTTCATTACATGTTAAGACTTGATTTGATTTACGAGGACATTTCTGTTTGTCACTATCAAATTTTTGTCTCCACACCCAACTTAAAGTTTTCGATCAATTAAAGATACCAAAAGAATGAGAAAAATCTATGTTCTATTGAAATACAAGTGTAACTAACTAAAATAACAGATACTTCCCACTATCAAATCGAAGGGTGTTAAATGCCATGAAACAGATCGAGCTTACAAGCTGAAATCGTGTAGTCCAACTTTCTTCTTGGAGATATCAGACACAGGAGCTAGTTTCGGCCTGGCCGAAGATTCGGCCAATTTTTGGCCGAAACCGAAACTGCGGCCGAAACTGAAACTTCGGTCGGTCACTAATTCATAGTATAAGTTAATCTTTACCTCCATCGCTATCTAAATCCATGAAATGTTTGACAGTTTCTGAACTGGCATCATCCTCTTCATCAAAATTTTTTTTATACATCTGACAGATCTCTTTTTTCACACCTTCAGATTGCAGCCACTGCTTCAATTTTACATTCTCAGTATTGGATGCTACTCGAAGAGCATCCTTTAAGCACTCTTTACATCTCAACTAAAATTTTCAAAATTAATATAAACATCAAATGTTGATAAAAAAAAAAAAATCTTAATAATTATTGTAGATATAAGTATGTAGATGTAGATTCCTCATAACAGATATGAGGAAAAAGACAGATTAGAAAATTTTAATTGATACATAAAGTATTTCAAATAAAACAGATTGCACTTTATTAGAATCATGAAATGAAGCAAGCTTAAGCAAGCTTCAGAGCCAAGGAAGAAGAGGAAGAAGGATCAATGTTAAACACATATTAAAACACAGTTTTTAAGTTATAAAAAATAACTGTTGGACCATAGTACCAACTTTCACCTGATATTAAAACAAATTTAATTTGAGACAATGTAATAAAATCTAGAACAATGTAATTCAGTGATTTGGTAAACTACTTCAAACTAGTTCAATGCAAGAATTTGAGCATATTGATATATAACAAAATATTCTTAATAAATACCGTTGTCAATGGATTCATCACAGATGGCTGATCATTTTTGTCAATGTATTCCAAAGTATAAAAAACTATTCCTAATAGATTTTCCATTGGTATCGTCATGTCCTGAAGCCAAGAGATAACTCCGGAACTCCATTCGGGCACAGTTCTTGGAATAAGACTTTTCACATGGACATTTAATAATTCAATTATTTTATTAAGCTGAGAAACCACAAGAACTACTGCAGGCTCTTTTTTTTTCTCGAAGCAAAATATATAGTAGACCATAAATAATTCCTTAACAAAAAAAAGCATATTGTCTTCAAGTTTTTTTTCATTACTATTTTTAATAGAGTTTGTATTTTTGAGATTCTTTGATTCCATCAAATTTTCATCAACTTTCGAATCTTCCACAAAAGACACCTATTTTTCAAACATCATAAAAATAAATAAAAAATATTAAAACAAACACAAAAATAACAAAATTACTCAATAACAGAAGCCCAAAATACTTACCTTTAATTTTTTCTTGAATGGTGTATCAGGTGTATTCAAAATACTGATAATTATTAACTGAGAATCCAAAATGACAGAAAGTTTCTCTTTATCGGAACAATTATTACTGAAATTAGTTACAGATAAAGAAAGGAGTTCTGTCCAAAATTTGTTATTGAGAATTCCATAAAATCCCAAAGAATCTTCATTCTTAAGCCAGTATATAATCATACGTGTCAAGGACTTTACAAAAGCTTTCAGTTGATAACGATAGACTGATTCGAGCATATATGTAGATAAAACCTTCAGGAGCTGGAAGAATAAAAGATTATATATTTATATAATATAAAATCTTAATATTATAATTAGAATTTCCAATGAATCAATAAGATAGAAAAGAGACACATAAATGATCATAAAAGAAGCTGAGGAAAGTAAACCTTATAAGCAACTTGTTATTCCTCAATTTTTAACGGTTTGAAAAAAAAAACTATTCGTTGTTTTCAAAATACCACTTACATGTTTTTCAAGAAGAAATTGACAAAACTCCTTATCTTCAATATTTGCTTTAATGAGATACTGGATACATTCTACAAAAGATGAAGCCACTGCATCACTCTCACTAGGACTTTGAATGACTAACTGTAACTTCATCCTGTGCCGATAAAAAAAAAATAAAAATTAATTGATGAAATTAAATAAAAATTTATTGACTTCAGTTTAAAACAAAAAGAACAAGTTTCAAATTGATACTTTTTTAAAAAATTTGAATTTTCGAGTTCCAAAATTTAATTTAATTTATGAACTTGAAAATTGTTATCTAAATATATCAAGTGAAAATTTTTTTGACAATAATTTTTAGACCGGACACTAGACTAATATTAAAAATGACGCATCAAATCAATATTTTTAAGTAAATGTGAACTCGACTAGAAAAAAAAGCCTATTTTTTTTAGAGATACCTACAGTGTTAGAACTTAAGTTGTCCCGTTTTACGTAGATTGAGAGTTATGTACATTATTAACTAAATTACACCAAAATCCTTTCATGTTGAGAGATGAACACAAATGTACGTCACAAAAAGTGATAAATAAACAATACTTATAGAAATGCAGGTCTTAATCTCATTAAAAAAAAATCATGGAACATAACAAAGGAAGCTTGCCTTGAATCCTGCAGTGAGTTGAAAAGTATTATTGGATGTTAGCATAAAAATTTCTAAGAAAACTCAATCCATCTTTTTGTGGTTAGCTATTTTAAGTTCTGTGCTGCTATTTAAATGTTAATACGCTGTTGAAGTTTTAGTAAGTCATGAGTAATATCTCGAGTTCTAGCTCTAGAAGTCGTAAAATTTAGCTAATTACACTGAATTTGAAGGAGGCAGTAGCGGATCCAGAAATTTTCTTAGAGGGGCTGCGGTTTTTTTTTTGTTTACATTTCCTAATGTAAAATATGTATTAGTACATTTGTAACATTGTAAATGAATGCAAATGCCCCCCTCCCCCCTCCCCTGGATTCAATACTGGAAGGTGCTCAAAGAATTTATTGATAGACATATTTATGTTCAAATATATATGAAATGAAGATGTAAAATTTTAGAAAGTGCATCATCAATTACAATCACACCAAAAATTAGCCACACACAAAATTATACATTGATTCAACCTCTGCTCATTTAGATTTATATGTATATAAGTAATATGTATTATAAATACATATTATGTTCTTACTTATTTGTTTATGTAATTATTTTACTTAAGTCACATTTCTGGGAGCTTAACCTGATGTAAAATCTAGGATTGCCTGTATTTTATTTCTATGTCTCAGAAAGTTAATAGACCTTCATTATCCACTCAGTAATAATTAAAGATTGAATTGCTGTTATTAAAGATTTGTTTAAAAAAAAAGTAAAGCCAAGAAACAGCATATTGAGTGGAGAAAGGTGGTCGGGGAGGCCTAGATTCTTACAAGACAAGTCTATATCGTTAGTTAGTTAAGAAACAAAAATTTTAATTTAACTGAATCTGATTATGCTGTTGGTTATAGGAGAGAACCTTGAAAAAAAAGAATTGATAAACAGAACCAAAATTGGAACTACCTTTGAATCCAATAAATAGAAATTAAACCAGCTATAAAAGATATAAAAACTCCACTACAATAAAAAAAAATTAATGAAATTTAAGAAAATATGTTTTAAGCCTAATGACAGGATAATTAACCAAGTAACTTCAGAATTAATTGAAACTAATAGAAATATTCGACATTTTACATGTTGTTGTTTCAAATAAAAAGAATCAGAAGAAAATAATTTAACTTACCCAGCTTGATAACTACTAAATATTTTTTCAAAAAAATGATGCTTATCCTTAATCACATCTGCAGGAATACTATTGAGTAGAAGAAGAATATTCGGATAAATACAGCTAGCATTCCCTTGGCCTCCGTGTTGTAATATATTACAGAACTTGGGCAAAAAAAATTTATCTATGTTGACATGATGCCAAAAATCCTGTAAGAAAAAACAAAAACAAATCATTAAATAAATAACATTTAACAAAAGTAATTTGGTTTTCATAATATAATTATGTAATAAAACAATAATTTAAGATTCAATAGATTTTATTATTAACTGGCTGACCAACTTAAATCCCACTTAATTAAAAGAGCACACCCTGGAAAACACCACATACTTCGGTTTTGCGGAAAGCGAGTGCGCTGATTCTATTGACTGGAATCGCATGTTTTTGCTTGTAACTCGCAAACGACAGCGACAACGAAAAAGTGTACATATCCATAATGTTCATCTTGACAAACTGAAAAAAATTATATATTCGAAAAAGCTCCGCCATTTCGCTGAGAATTGCAGTATTTTCTTACAACTCGCAAACGAAGGGGTTAATCGAAAAAATGTATATAAAATGTTCTCCTTGAAAACCTGAAAACCTCTAACACCATTTAGAAACTTCTATGACCATTTTGATTTTCTCGCAAAAATCTTTTGCGCTTAAAACTCGCAATCAAAGGCGATATTTTTGTGGTGTAGCATTCATGAAATTTTATGAAGTATTAAGAAAGTTTTGGCATACGGACAAAAAAAAGGCCTTGAGAAATAACATGTATGATAATAATAGTTTATTATTTAGTAAAATAAAATTATAATAAAATATGTATAAATAAATTGGCAATAATGGCAACAAGAGGTATATACCAATATGACTATTCTAGGTTTTCCCCAGACAGCGGAGTTATGCTAAGAAGTTAGGTGGGGTAAATGTAACCCCCAAATGCATGTTTCTGAGGTTGGATGGTTATATCTCATAAAATACTCAAGACATTGAAAACATGTTCTGAATAAGAGTTGCAGACCATTAAATTCTGCATTGAATGAGACCAGACTAATGTTTTTTCAGAAAGTTCCCATTTTAAGGCCTGCTTACACAGATAAGTTTTTAGAACAAAGTTTGGAACCAAACGTTGCTTCGCTTTTTGACTGACAGGGACCAAACAGAACTATTTAATTGGTTAAGTTTTTTGATCAATCTTGGGATGAAAATGTTTTAGTTCACTATTAAACGGTTACTAAGTGAACAGCATTTTTTTTACCAGAAAACAGACAAAAGGTAACATCGATAATGGTTATCTAAGGATATTGAATAAAATTTCAAAATCAATATAATTACTAAATTATAGATGCACAAATCAACCTGGTTAGGAAAAAATCAGGGTAAGGAGGTCGAGCTTCATTCAAACGAAAAAAAAGTCATGTTAATGTATGAAACAAAGCTTTAAAGTAATATAAAAAGTAAAAATATATTTATAATTTAATAATAATAAGTAGGAAATAGATTCTAAATTAAAAAATTAATAAACTTTAAAGAAAAATTATAAGAGAGGGGCATTATATAATAAAATAGAGGCCATAAGTGAAACTCTTGACAAATAAGGTGAAACTTGGTAGTTATTTACACTGCTAATTTCAATCAATTAATAAGAAACTTCAATGAAGTCAAGTATTAACAAGATAGTTTGAGTGTGTTCTTGAGATTTGGAGAATAATAATTATAATAATCACTACTAAAAAGAAAAATAGTTACATTGAAATTGATTCCATAATAGAATAATTAATACCTTGACGTGAGTGAATGAGTGAAGTGCCGCTTCCCATACAGTAGATAGCACAGCAGAATCATAATCATCTATTCCTCCAATGATTGAATTAGCTACTTGTTTTGTCTCATTTTCCAAAAGGAAAACACAATTCTGGCAAAGGGAAGAGAGCAAAGTAAACCATGCTGAACGAATCTGAAATTTTCAGTATGTTTCATTTGCTATTCGAACATTACACAATTCAATTCTGGAAGCACAATGACACATATTGACAGCCATCTGATGAAATATATTATAACTATTAACATACGAGGAGGTGAGGTGCAAAACTTGTTCGTTTCATTTTTTTTTTTTTTTAATGGAGATGGCAGGGGATTCTAAAAGATATTTTAATGCTCTTTTAACATATCTTATCAGATTGAAGCACAATCGATAGCTCCTTAAACTTGCGTGTTTTATTTCAGTTTATACTTGTTCTTCTTATAATAATTGATTTTCCAATGGCTCTAACAAGCTGAAAGACGTTGATAATCAGCTGACAAAATATTTTGGTGACGAGTGGAGGGCCAATGATTCATTGAAGTATTATGCCACAGACGAGGCAAACAAAGAACAACTGGATGATGAAGTCGCTATTATAGAAGAAGACGATGGCCTTAGGATCTACTCTTTTCGAAACGTTTTTGTAGTCAGATGTTTTATATCAGTACACAGATATTTTTGAAAAATTCATCAAAAAAAAAAGAAAAAAAGTTTAGTCAAATGTTTTTAAGTCGTTGGGTGATATTATTTTGTAAAATGATACCGAATTTATTAATAAAATGGTTGTGAACCTAAATAAATATTACTTATTAGAAAAATAACTTCGCTTTTGTCTTCTTCACCTTGTATTATTATCCTTATTGGAAGATCAACTTTGACTGTGTGAATTAAAACTCGTTCGTTCCAATGTGGTGTGCAGCAAAAGTCTTTCCTGAAAATATTTTGTAGCAAAACTTTCTCATTTCATACTTTGTTACTTTAAAATCAGTAATTTTTTTCATTCCAAGCTCATTTCCACAGAGTAGCTGTATTTTTCGAAGACAAAAAAAAAAATTTTATCTGGCCACTCTACAAGACAAGGTAAGTTTTTTAAGTTCCTGAAAAACGTGTTCCTGTGGAACAAACCAATTTTACACCTCACCTCCTCATATGAAGAACTTAAAAATTACACTCCATCTTTAAGAATAATATAATCAATTATTTCAGCTTTAGAAGATTCTTAAACGACAAGCCTCAGGTAAATAAAATAATGTAGTATAAAATTACCTGAAAAAAAAGTTTCTAGGCAACTTTTTATTTAGGAATGCTGTAAAATTACATTACTGCATCACAAATATTACATATTAATCATTTGATATAACAATAATATCCATTTCATATATACATGTAATTAACTTATTAATTCGGTTATTCATATATTTATATTTACTTACTGGTGGACCCTTAAATTTAGAAAACTTCCAAAACTTGGATGATGATATGATTTCTTGATTGATAGTTCTAAAATTTTCAATTTGTTGTTTAGGAATTTTCGATAAATAAAGAGCATAGCCATTTAAACTGGAAACAACAATTCTTTCATATTTGGCTTCCATTTCTTCTTTGCTGAGACTGTAAAACCATGGAATATTGTAATAAAGTTTGAGATAAATTTAATTTAAAATAAAATAATTCTACTAATCTATTAGAGGGCTCATAAAAATATGAATATTATTAAGGCGGGTTCACACGAGGTAGTGAACAGGGCGAGAACACGACCAGTAATGCGCATGTCACACGACTTGCTTTCTCCCAGTAGGAGCTCACGACCTTATCTAGTTCACACGGCAAAGTGCCTTTGTTGGTCGTGCTTCTCTCGCGCTTGTTCTCGTTATGGCAGAATATGAAGCCGCAAAAGTTGAATTGTAGCAATTTGAATTGTAGCCGGGTATCTGAGGCCCCAGAAAGCACCCCCTATTCGGTTGAGGCAGTTTAGAGTCAGAGCTACCCTATTTCTCAAGCACTCCAGGGACGATATACGACTGAAGCGGGCGTGCTCACTCCAACTAAATGGAGATTTCACGACCCGTCACTTCATGGTCGTGCACTACCAACATTCCCACTACCACTAGTTCACACGTGGTAGTGATCACGACTGACTAGCCGGCAGGTAGTGCTCTCGCCCAATTCACGACCTCGTGTGAACCCGCCATTATAATGATTTAAAAAAGCCAATGATTATTTCAAATTTGAAGGACCATAGAATTTTAGGATTGTGTGAAATTTGAAAGATAGAACTTAGATTATAAAAAAAAAAAAATGTAATTTCTAGAAAAATGTTTAAATTCCTTGTACTTACTCTCCTTTTGAAAGTGACTGAGGTGTAAGATTTAAAAGATTTTCTTTAATATAATTTAAAATTTCTCCTTGACAGAATGAAATTACTTCTATCATTTTCTGGGCAGAAAAAACTTCCTAAAAATAAATAATAAAATTGTCCAGTACATTTAAATATTGTAAATAAATTTTAATAAAGTAAAGTTAAAAGTTAATAATATTCATTTAAAAAAATTATTTGAGGCACAGCGAACCATAGTGGGCCAAACGTACCTACAAAAACTATGGGTCACGCTAAACATAAAGCATACTTTAAAAAAAAATTATAAACATTAAAAATTTTTACATTTGTGTATTATTCCTATTTTTAACCGACTTCGAACGAAAGAGGAGGTTACTTAATTCGATATGTATGTGCCTTTTTTTTCTATGTATGTTCACCGATTACTCGGAGATGGATGGACCAATTGGATTGAAACCGTTTGCATCTTGTAGAGTATTTTCCCGAGGTGGCCCCACTAAAACTTTTTTGGGTTCTTAATTTATTTAAGAAGTTATCGGGAAAAAACATGGAAATAATTATTTAATTATTGCTCAAATTGTTTACTTATTGGAAAAACATATGGCATATATAACATAAAGTGTGCTCCAACAAGCTATTAAAACTAATTGATAACTAACAAATCTGAATATTGTTTTAATGCTGGATGAATTCAATGGGAAAACCAACCAATAAAATTCAGAATCAAAAGAGTGGGGGGAGAACATGAGCAGTCTGTTAGTTAAAAACTGTTAGTTAAAAGTGTTTTAAGAGCTTGTAGAAACAAACCTATACATAACCTTAACTAATTTTTCAAAAATACATTTAAATAAAGATATATAATATCAGCAAAATATAATATCGCTGTCATTTTAGCGATATTGGTATATATATTAGATAGATATGTATATTCACCGATAACAGTAAACCTTCTTAATTTAGATTTAATCGATGGTTGGACACCATAATCTTAAAACCACAAAATGGTGGAATACCAAGAAAGACCAAGAGTATTGATAACCGTTTTAAAGGAGAATTTAAGACTTCTTCAAGTTCCCGAAGGTTCGTATAAATTTAAAAAACTAGGTATGCACATTAAAAAGGAATACAATAATTCCTGGAAAAGCTTATTTTCAGTTTATTTAGGGGCCTTAATTCAGGATTCAGGCACCTCTGTCTTCTTCCGGATATACTCAGTCATTGTCGGATATTAATATACAATGTAATCATGAAATCTTGTGCAGATTCTTCATGGAGTGACACTTCTAATATGTTATCCAGATTACTGTTCATCAGTTTTTAATTTTATTTCTGCAACTATTGAGGTGTATAAATAAAAAAGGCTGTCAGTGCCAAATTATTGATTTTTAGAAGATAAAAATCTGTAATCTAAGCTCAAATGTGGCTCAAAAACATATTATGGACATGTCCTGTTATGAAATAATTTACGTTCGGCTAAATAATTTCAATATTAGTTTGTTCCATCTCCAATTCCATCTACAATGCTTAATTGTCTCATTTTTTCTTTAAGTTACGATAACGTTGCTAGCTGGTGGCATACCGGCTTTGCTATTGTCTAGATAGGAGAGTCTAGATATAAAAATCTTTGAGATAGGCACTTATTAAAAATTATTTCCATCATTCATTTTCCAATTACTATTTCAATTGTTTGCACTTTTCCACCTGCCTCAATTGTGTGTTGTACTTGTTTCCTATGTATTAACTGAAATGTAGTAGAATAAGCGTTATCAAAGAGCAAGACTCTCTTAAATTAATTTTCATTGATTTTAAGGTTTTGATCGATCTTTATTAAATCGTAAGAAATTGAAATATTCAATTGTCTAATGGTTGCCGAAATTTTCAAAAGCCAAACCGTCATAAGTTCAGAGTTTACGGTTCGTGAGAACCTAAGTGTGTTGTTGAGAGCCTAAGTCTAATAATACATGAATGAATTTTATTGAAAGAGAAAGTGAAAATGGACTTGGATGTGTTTATGGCTTTTTCGTATTCGAAAAGTCATCTCTCAGGTACCGAAATAAGTAACATAAATATAATGTATTGTATTTCCCAATTAATGAAAAAATTTCTAGGACACTTTCTGCATACAGATATTACATTATTTAAAAAAGAAATTAAAGTTTCGATGTTTGCTGATATACATCCATCAATAAAATTTTCAATTTTGTTGTGTATTCATAAAAATCAGAAGGTAATTATTTCATACTTTTCAGTCTATTTATTTTTACTGGTCCCAAGGTTTCGAAGTCGGTTTAATTTTTTTATTTTTTTTTATAAAATGCTTTTATCTTAACTCAAATTAAGATTTTTACAATTTTTTTTTTGGGGGGACTTCAAGGCTTCCACTGAAGCCCTATACTGCCCATACTAACACCCATGGCACTGGGTGATACTTCTCCTACGAAAGAAAAGCACCACCCACGGCGGGACTCGAACCCGCAGCTCCGGCATGGGAGTACGGCGCTTTACCGCACAGCCACACCGGTCCCCATTTTAGCCACTTAAGTACTTGCCATCTGTATTTTGTACTATATTAGTGGACTATAGGTCTCAAAATAAAGTTATATATTTCATTCATTTAAATAATAATAATATGTATAAATAAATAATAATAATTTGTTTCAGTATTAATGAGATGTTTAATCATTCCTTTATTTTTTTTTCCTATTTTCAACAATGTTTTCTGATTTGTTCAAAAACATATCGCAATCTTGGGTATTAAATAAAAAAGTAGTAGAATTTTCATAGTTTCATTATAATGAAATATTTTCATTTATTTAATACCTTTAACAAAATCTTAATGTGTTATCAACTCAAGGTTAGTATTTCTGAAGAGGATGTTAATTATGAATAACAATGTAGTTTGTTTAAGTATCAGATTTATGCAGCTACTTGAAAAAGGCAGCCATTTTTTTTTTTTTTTAAATAAAAGAAGTTTAAATTAAATATGATTTTTAAATTAAATCTTGAGAATTGCCATAGGCCACCAACATGTTAAAATTGAGGCCAACTGCCAGAAGTCAAGAGAGAGCCGAATCGAGACTAGAAAAATGTTTCTAGCCTAAAACAAGCCTTAGGCTGTGTTGGCATATTAAAGGATACCACTAACTCAAGAAACAAAAACAGAATGAGATTTCCAATAATCTAATATCCATATATTATAATTCAATAAGTATTTAAATCATGATAGACTGCAAATTCTATCAGTGCAAGTAGCAAATAGGAGCATACACTAAATAAAAACAAAAACCAATAGACCAAGTTTCTATATGACTACAGAGAATCTGTTACAGAGAAGACTCTTAAGTTCCAGATTCTTTAAAATAACTGTTTGTTTGTTTTGTTATTTTGGGTTTTTTTCATATGTAAAAGCTCAGATGACTTAGATAAATAATGATTTTACGAGACTCAAAAGGATTGCAGAAAACAATCAAATTCACAAGAATACAAATTCATCTAAACCATGTATTTTATTTTCATAATAAACTATTTTCAGAAATATTAAACAGACAGTCAATATAACTCTTTTGCTTTAACCAATACCTAACCTAAATAAAGATTTACCTGAAAAGCATTGGAAGCAATAGATGCAGCTGGGGCATACGTATCATACTGCGATATAAACCAGAGTGGAGCAATTTGTTTTAGGTATGGCGCTAAATTTCTTCCAACTGAGTTAACTATGAGCCGATGAACTTCTTGTACAGCTTCACGAACTCTATGCTCAACATCAATTGCTAATACGCAATAAATTCGAGCCCATACGGGTAAAACTTGATTTATTACTTCAGGTGTAGATGCTTTACAAAGGTCTTTTAATTCCTGCAAAGCCTTAAATGAAAGATAATAATTAATAACGTTCCATTTATAATTGAATAATGAATTAAGTAAAAAAACAAAAACAAATAGTGTTGCAAAATTAAAAGAAATAATGAGTACTGAAGTTTGATGGTAAAAAATAAAAATCAATAAGAAATAATTACTCTGATGCTCAAAGCAATAATCAAACATGGTTCAAATCCAAGATCGTTAAATTTTCCTTTTCCAAAATATTAGTTGGCTTTTAAGCGCAACCCTAGACACACTTTATTCCCTCATACTTCAGGGTTAAAAATCAGATACCTCAGCTTACACCTATCCTCTAGAGCAGGGGTACCCAACCTATTAAATAGTGATCCAAAACCAATTATTTATGAGCTGTTAATTAGATTACCTACATTAAACCTCAAGTTTAAATTAGGATTTCGTACCAGAGAGAACAAGATTATGATTGGTTTTTTTTTTTTTTTTTTTTTTTTTTTATTTCGAAAGACAAAATCAATACCAAAACGTTTGAAATCATACTTGCCAGCCGCGTGCCAATATCGAAACCCCGAAGTGCAACATTTTAGCAAGCATGTTTTGGGTAGGGCACCCTTGCTCTTGGGACATTCAAGGGCTGTTGTTGGACTTAATGAGGTAAAGCTTTCCCTATGTTACTTCTGGGCATCGCCTATTTCAGGAGGTTCTGTTACAGTCATTTAAGGGGACTCTCATCCTGTCCTTTTCAGTTGAAAAAAGCCTTGATTGCCTTTATTAGATCTCAGCTTATGACTGCTGCTTGCTACACTCGCTCTTCAGAGGTAAATAAACACCTAACGGGTTCTTTTCAGTTGAGATACACACTAAATGATAAATTGTTGGCATTGCCCAAAAATAACATAGGGAAACTAGTACCCTTATTAACATGTTCTGAGTGGAGTTGTATACCAGTGCATTGCTTATTATTTGCTACAGAGGTGGTTCTGCATTTCACAATTTTACAAATTTTATACTTCTAATAAATGAAATTTAATTGTATTATGTGAAAACAATAGACTAGAGTAGGACTTTACAAGGAATTCAGACATTTACTTTAATGTTACATTCCATTGAAATATAGATTTAGCTTCTGCTCATTCAGTAATACTTCGGAGTTAGATTAATCCAGTAATAGGGGATGAGTATATTACTATAATCCGCATATATTACTGATTAGCAATCCATAAAGTTCAATAACCCATGACATGTCACCATACTGTCTATATTTCGCCTTTTTATTTTTTTTAAACTAGGTGTAAATAATACTGTTACACTGAGAGTTGTGGTTTTCTTAATTTTATGTTATATTGAGGATGGTAAAGAGGTATTAGCAATCTTCAAGAAATCAAAGAATAACAATACTGATCTTACCTTAAACCGAGTTGTGGCATCCTTCTTGTTGATTTTTTTGAAAACTACTTGGAAATTCGGATCAACATTTGGACAAAACATTTCAATTGAAAGCAATGACATACTAGGCATTTGTGTTGAAGAAGAAGCCAAATGTGGTTCGCTTAATGTGGAGAAAGATGAAAACTGAAAACTTTTGTTGTCCACTAATTCTGCTATTCTGCCACTATTTGAAGGCTAAATTCAAGAAGGCATTTAAAATCATTGTCAAGTCAGTGTAAAATAACAAATAAAAAAATTAATGTTACCTTCATGTTGTTTTTAGTCCTTTGGGACTGTCCTTTGCGTTTATGACCACCCATTGCTTAGTTTAATTGAGAAAAATTATTACAGGTATGAATTACAAAACTTGATCCACTAATTTCTTAATCCAAACACTCCATTTTCCGAATTTCACGGAAAAGTTGAGGTAATATAACCTCCTGTCAATAATTTACCAATCCAAAGAGCTTAGAACTTTTTACAATAACAGTTCTTCTTCTTCTTCTTGATCATCCCTCTTCTACCGCAGCGCAGTGTAGGTGCCTTTCGCAATAACAGTTCATCATTTTTAAAATCCAACTATAAATTTTTTGAAAAATTCCGAATTATTTTATTGAATAGTTGTGGACTATTCCTAAATGATATTACTGTCAATCTGTCATCGACTGTCTATCCTAAACATTGAGTACAGAAACAAACGTTTCTATGAAGAAGTTCTGTAAGCATGCTGACCTTAAACTTCTTCAAATTTTCTAACTTAAAAAATTGGGAAATGGAAATAATTATCCAAAATTATTTGCGTAAAATAATTGAATATTTTATAGTCACCGTTTTTTATTTATACAACCAAAATGTGTATAGCTTAAGGTCCTCACAGACTAAAATTATATGTTCAATGTAGGAATTAATATGCCTGGTATGAAAAAGAAAATGTATCCCATAAATAGATTAAGCGGAAGTACCATTCTATACCATTAACTAGCTGACACAGATAACACGACTTTTTTTAATGATAATAAAGAATGATACCAATAAAAAGCTGTTACTTGGTTAAAAATGTAAAATAAAAATTAATAATACCAAGTAAAGTAAGTAAAAAAACTGGAAGTCGAAATTTTTCACGATCACAATACTTTCCCTTGTTTAATGAATAGATAAGTGAAAGTAAAAAAATAATAAAGGTGTGAAAAAAAAAAGTAATGATTTCAGTGATTCTTATTTTCTCAAATCAAAGGACCATCCATTTCTTTAACTAAATAATTAAAAAAAAATATAATTTTTAAGTATGCCCCCAAAACGTTTAATGGTGGATAGCAGTAGTGCAACCAGAATTACTATCAGGGGGGCTTAAATCATTTTATTTAATTTCAGAAAAAAATATTCCACTCTATCTGTCAAGTAGAAAATGTGATATAATTTATTTGACAATTAAATGAATGGAAAAGTGATGCTTAAATTGTAAATTTAATTAAGATAATATTTTAGTGAGAAAAAATATATATGTTTCTGGGGGGTCTTCAATACCAAGCCCCCCCCCAGTGGTTGTTTGCGCCAGTGATGGGAGATGGGAAATATTCCATAGAATGGCAGTTAAGCACCTTTTGGGCAACTTTAACGTTTATGAACCTAATCACTACTGTTATGTGCAGTTTAAAAGTAACCATATTGATCCAGCCTTTCTTACAGGATAGGATTGCCAAGGAATTTTCATTATAATTTTTTTTATACTCTATAAAGATAGGAATCAAACTGATGAAAATCATAAAAATCGGACCTATCATCAAAAAAGCCATTCTTGAGTTTTAAATAGTGCAACTAACAGGACTTTGTTTTATATAAATTTTAATAAACATTTTCCCATAAGTTATTTTGGATAACAACTCCAAATTGTACCACATTAGGTAAATCAATTTAGACTTCAATTATCTTTAATTCCAGTCATGTCCATGAGCTTAATATTGAGGATAGATTCCTTGCCCACCCCTCCCGGCAAAATTAAAAAAAAAATCTGGTGCGATACACGCAACACACAACTTTTACTTACCAATTTGGTTAGATTAGAAACTGACAAGATTTGTTAAATGACATCCTCAAAGTCACACTTTTTTTCACATTCATTTAATTATTTTCGCTTGTATTTGCTCTTATAAGTACACTAAATTTTGTTATTATTAAATAAAAGTTTTTACTTGTGACAATTTGGCTATGCAAGCATATTACTCGATCTGTCTGATTTTATGTGTGAATTCTCATTGTAGTTGTTAAAAATTCATGTAGATACCACGAAACAAGTAATTTTCATTATATGAACAGAACGTCTTTAATTATAAAAGATGGTCTGTCATTAAAGGTGTATTGCGCATGCGTGGATTCAACGTGTTTAATGAGATGGCGTGTTTACTTGTTTTTTTTCATATTTCATATTTAGCCATTTCTTATTTTTAGGAGTAACAAGAGACAGTTAATTTCTCCATATAACAAAAAAAGGTACTTCTTAGGAAAATAAAAAAGTCCCCTTCTCCATTTAAGGCCCCTCAGAACATTTAAATGATGATAAAGCTTACCTGATATTAAACAATACTTGATTCTCATTAATCATGACAAGTTTGATCAAAATCATTAAAGCCGTTTTTGAGAAAATCGTAAAAATGGGAAAAACCATAATTAATTAAAGTGCCCCTTTCATTTAATCAATTATCATGAAATTTTTGCTGTGGTGTAGGGGCCATAAAGCTATTTTTGAGAAAATCGAAAAAAACGTTATGAAATAAAGTGCTCCTTCTGTTTGATCAATTTTGATGAAATTTTGGCTGTCAAATCGCGGCCATATACATACATCAAATACCCAGTTTGATCAAAATCGTTAAAACGGTTTTTGAGAAAATCATAAGAACATAAAAGTGGGGGAAAAAAGTTATGAAATAAAGTGCCCCCTCCCTTTGATCAATTTTCATGGATTTTTCGCTGTGATATGGGTTTCATATACATATATCAAGTAATCAGTTTGATCAAAATTGTTAAAGCTATTTTTGAGACAATCGAAAAAAAATTTATAAATGTGACAAAATTATTAAATAAAGTGCCCCCTCCATTTGACCAATTTTGATGAAATTTTAGGTGTCACATCGTGGGCATATACATACACCAAATACCCAATTTCAGTTTTGTATGGTTTATAGCAAACATACACACACCATTTGGCAGGACTTGGTTATTTGGACTGAGGGGACCCCAAAACGTGAATTCCGTTTAAAACCGGAAGTCGAAATTTTTTAGATTGCAATACTTTTCCTTACTATGTGAATGTAAAAAATCAGAGAAATATTAAAACACAACTTTACAAATTTTCTAGTATACCTAGTAGTATTCATAAATATGGACTTAAATACTATATAAAATAGGTGGTTTTATGATTTATATAGGGTTTTCCTATAGACAATTGTTTAAAATGATAATCCATTCAAAAGTAACATGGTAAATATAAGCAATAAAGTTATATTTCATAAAAAATAAATTATTAACGCAAGTTACTGATATCACCAAGATCACCAAATATCACAAGAAATAATCAGGGGTTACAGACTTCATAAATAATCAGGTTACAGACTTAATGATAGAATTCTCTGGGATTAATTACCCAATGAAGAAATGATTTTACTAATTAATACTCAAGCAGGTAAGAACTAAAGCCGTTAAAAGGAGTAATGTATATAACACAATGTTATTACATAATTAATAAATAAATATTGTGTACGTGATTTAATTTTAACATTTTTCTTTACAAACATATTGTACTATCTTTCTATCATTGTTATATTAATATTAATACTTTTCTTTTTATGTTATATTTTAGGATTTTATTTTATTATTTTTTTTTATTTAATTTTTTTTTCTTTATTTTTTTCGTTTGTTTTGTATGAGCATTTTATTTTATTTTTTGTATATGGAGCCAGACCTCCTGTAATTGTAATTATTACAAAATACAGTATTTTATTCATTCATTCATTCATAATTAATAAATCATATATGTAATGCTCATGCGTTTGAAAGGTAAAAATATAACACTTTCTTCTAATCTAGTCATAAAAATTTAAATGTGCTTTACTTGTTTACAAAAATGCTTTTAGCTCCCTCAAACTGCATTGATAAGAGGTTCATTTTTCTTCAGTTATCACTTCAATTGTTATAACTTAGGATGAGGAAGGAGTTATTAACTATTAACATTTTTATAGTAAAGAGTAAATTGAAGGTAAAGGTAATTTACCACGTTCACGCCGGGACTGTAATTCATGCTCCTCGTCCATTAGCAACTGAACTTAATGATGAGCTCTACAGGACGAGTTATTCAAGGGCATTATGCAGTATTGACAATCGAACATTAATAAAATAAACAATACAATCCTACCTTGTTATACATTGTCATGGTAAATTTTGTGATTTTTGTGTCTAGTGCCGACCACCGGTATTACACACCGGCGTGAACGTGTTAAACAGACAATATGATTGAATAACACACTGCGTAATTATAATAAAGCATTTATCTTTAATGTAAACAAATATATTTGTTAAAAATATATAATTATTGATATTTTTATGACATCATAACTTTTCCAGTGCAAGATGATTAATTTTTCAATCAAATTACAACCATTTAAAATGATTATTCATTGTAGGTGAGCACTGTTCGTAAACTGAAAAAGAAAAAAAAAGCTTATCATTATTTTTTGTCATTTTGAAGGATTTATAAAATGTGTTTTAAAGGAATGACTTTCAGTTAATAGATACCTTTCCCCAGAATGTAGCAGAGTGAACCCTTCATTTATCTTTTCAAATGGAAGTTTATGGGTTACGAAGCCATCAAGAGGCAGTGTATTGCTCATGTATTCTTCAACTAATTTTGGAACACTATCACGGCTTTTCCAACCTGTAGAGTAAAAAGATTAATGAGTTGAGCTAAACCTTAAACATATGAGGGAATTGGAATGGCATTGGTTATATTAGTCGCAATCTTTCATGGCATGGAGAAGACGGTACGGATGCGTTTTGACTAAAATTATATATGATGGACTCATGGACGGGGCCTACCTAAGGGGCAAATTAAGAAATGGCCAGCCATGTGCCATTAAAAATGAATTTATTTTTATGAAATATGAATAAATACACACGTATTATTGAATTACATATTACCCCAACCTTAATACAGTGAAAATTGTTTAACACAAAAGAGAGGGGACTGAAATATTTCGTGTTTAAAGATATGAGAGAGTGGGGGATCGCAAAAACATTTTTTCTTTTTATCGTATATCCAGATAGAATTTCGGTTTTTCAAAGTCAAATTAGCATTTTTTTCATATATAACTTAGACACCATGATTTTCGCTACCAAGATTTCCATACTCCTTTTATATCGAGAAACAAAATCTTTTCGTGTTAACCGATTTTTGTTTTGTGTTAACCGAAAAAAATGTGTGAAAAAACTAGTAGTTTGTCGGGACCGTTTTAGTAAATAGTGTTAACCCATATTTTGTCTAGAGCATTTTTGTACTAAACTTCTTTCACTGTTACTTAAAACATATTTTATTTCAAATTAATGATAAATGAACAACATGGTTGAAGTATATTCATTTCACTGTTACTTGAAACATATTTTATTTCAAATTAATGATAAATGAACAACATGGTTGAAGTACATTCATATCCTAGCATCAACATGTAACCTTAAATTGAACAACAATCATTCTAATCACTTCATACTAGTAAGCAGAAAATCTCAAGAAATCTTTATTAGTCAAGAACCTTGAAGTTTTATGTAATCAAAACCTTTGCACCTTAAAAAAAAATCTGATGCGCTGCACGCAACACACAACTTTCACTTACCAACTTGGTTAGATTAGAAATTAAATTTTCTAAACCAAATTAGGTTAGACGAGATTTGTTATGTTTCTATGAAAATAATAATAATAAAAATAAATTAATAAAAATGATGAATTTATATTAAAAATATACCTCCAAAAGCAGTTCCTTTCCAAGTGCGACCAGTTACAAGTTGAAAAGGTCGAGTTGAAATTTCTTTCCCTGATTCTGCAACTCCAATTATAACAGATACGCCCCAACCTTTATGGCAAGCTTCCAAGGCCATCCTCTGAACAAAAAATACTTAATTATAAATTAAGTTGTTTCTCTTGTATGTACATTGTACACACTTTAATGAAATATTTTGACTTAATAATGGATATTAATTCTGATTTGAGACAAAAGGAGAAGGACCTAGAGGGAGAGTAAGTTAGCCCATTTTGGGCAGAACACTTGGAGAGACCATTCCACCATTGGGATGGAACGTATGTACATATATTTATATATATGATCAGTAATATTACATATTTTAGAGTACCTTTAAATAGATATGTACGAATGCAAGCATTTAATGAAAACCTATAAACAAAACTATGTTAGAAGGAGAAAGGTTAAATAAACAACATTCGTTACCTGCTATCCCGATGTCAGTACTTCAATGTCAATTTAATCTCTTTAATATTAAACATGAGACAATGTGTCACGTTCATTTCAAACCCCTCTTAATTTTATTTTTAACTCCGGTTTTATTTATTGGTTTCATCAATGTTACTGAAAGATAAATGGCAAGCCAGAACCTTCCTCTTAAAAAAATTTATAGTTAAAAACTTATATGGCTATCACTTCATTATTTTGTAGATTTAGTTCAACATTTCGATTACCACATCATTTAAAACAGAAAAGAAAAAAATGAGGGGTTAGGAAGATGCATATAAATAAAACCAACCTATTATAAATATGCTAGAGATTTTATTCTGTGATTCCACCTGCCCAGGATGGATCAAAACAGCTGTCTTTAGGCTAGATAATGGTTAAGCGGGTCGAGATCTAACATGCTCAGCTATTCTGGCCCAAAAGTAAATGGTCCAAAAAAATATATATAAATTGATGAATAATACAGTAAACTCATAATTATCTGATTTCTGGGTTATCAGTGGCGTGTGGATGATTTTTTTTTATTCAACAATCATAATTTAATTTAAAAAGTAAAAGATTTTCCAAAACATTATAATTTACACCTTTAATCATCAAGAATAAATTTCAAAGTAGCCCCCATTTTACACAGCTATCTAAAAACTTTTCTTAGCTTGTTTTTACTGATATAGGTTTTAATATGTTCTTGCTACACTTCAAATCACTATTACAGTCATATAATTCGTCAAATACAATTTTACGGAACTTAAATAAATGATTTTTCAAATTCATTAAAATTACCTTTAATTATTCTTTTACAACAGTTGTTACGAAGTATTTGAAAAACTCAGAATCACTTGGTCTTTTTTTCACACCTTCGTAATTTGTGACTAAAACTCTAATATAGCTATTGTAGTAGTAACTAAAACTAAAATAAATTGGTCTGGAAAGATGAGATAATGACTGAACACTAGCCTTGTTTTGATTCGAGAAGAATGAAATAATAAGATAGAAATAAATATACCTTTAACTAATCCTAGCACAGGATATTCATCAAAATAAAGAACAGTATTAGTAAACAAACACTTTTCCTATGACAAAAACTTTTATGATCACAACTGACGGTGAAAAAGTTATTGTTAAACTCACACTTTAATTTTAATTGCTAAAAAAGTTTATGTGAAATTTTAAACTTTTTATGTGAAAATTTAAACTTTTTGAAGAAAAACTTTTATCATAAAGTTACTTATAAACTTTTATTGAGAAAACTTTTTCGTAATAAGTTTTTCAAATTCTTTTAAAATGAAACTTATTTAAAAAAGTTAATGACTTTTTCGACCCCTGGTATAAACAATCTTATGTGTAACTTATTCCTTTTTATTTAATTTTTTTGTTATCTTATAGTTACAATCGCATGTTATTTATAATGTTGCCTAATTTTTATAATGTTACTATAGTTATACATCTATTTGAATAAATATATATGAATTATCAGGTAAAAGACAGTCTTCATGATATCCATAGAGAGAAAAAAAAAATTTGTTAAAAAGAAAAGAAGAATATACCCAACTGAGTATTTTAGTATAAGAATTGATATATTAAATTATATTTATATTATCCTAATATTAAACAAATAGTCTGAAATAGAAATTTAAGTATGCTGTGTTATAGCAAAAGACCCAATACGATTGGGTAGCATTTCTTATACTAAAGTTTTTTTTAGTGAGCATTAATATTTTATTTTGCAAGCATGCTGCTGGTAGACTAGCACAACAGTTTGCTTTACATCAGGCGGATATAGGGTAAAGAGAAGGAGGAAATTCCAGAGCATTATTGAGCGAGCAAAAAATTTAGAAATCTATAACAGAAATTAGGATTCCTAAAGAGGCATATATAGGTCAGAAGGACAAAATCTGGTGATGAGGGAGTGGATGTAGGACTTTAATTATAGTTGTTTATAGGCATAGGGACGGTGATAGCTGTTGTGTATTTAGTAAAGGAATCGGCCAAGGAAATTTGGAAATATATGTGTATGGAAGGAGGGGAAGAGATAGGAGAGCCTTTCGGCTTATAAACTTCTTTTACAAAAATTATAAAGAGCACCCAGGTATGAAAAATGTAAATATATTTTTTATTGCTCATCAAGGCGAATTTAGTATCAAGTACTCTCAACTTTGGCAATTACTATAGCACCCAATTTTGGCCTAATAAACAAAAAAAAATTATGCGCTAAATGTTTCCAAAGTTCCAAAGTCGATAGAACCTATTAAAAGTAAAATAATAAACATTACTTAGAAAAAAATATATATATAATTCCAAACACTTACCATAATATTAACGTTTCCAATACATTCAAATGTGTAATCACAGCCTCCATCTGTCATTTCAATTATTACATCCTTGAAATCTTTATCTTTATAATCAGCAGGGTTTATGAACTCAGTGCAACCAAACTCCAAAGCTTAAAAAAATATGAAATTTAATTCATTAGTTTTGACAAACTTTCAGATTTATGGTTATATTTAAAATTGTATTCCTTATTTTTCACTAAACACTATAGAAATTTGATGAGTTAAATATTGAGTAGTTCAATATGAAATCCTGAACCCTGTGTGTATTGAGTAAGAGAAATGAAGGTAAAAACGTTAAATATACACATGTGCCACAATAATTTTTTTTCCTTCTTTTAAAAGCATCTATTAGTTTAAAAATATACCATAACTTGCACGACCTCAATAATTAATAAAAACAAAAAAGATATTTAAAAAAAAAATCAAGATTCTTTCATTGGAAAAGCTTAATATGAAGGAATCAGAAAGTAACTTCCATTATTAATAATTACAAGAATAAAATATAATACTTTAGGAAAGTAAATAAATAAAACACTTAATAAAAATGTACCTAACAAACTAATTATATACCATATTTTTTTTTATTGTTATTTAAGTCAATTCCAATTATTCGTGAAGCTTTAGCAGCTTTACAACCCATCGCAACAGCTAAACCAACAGCACCAAGTCCCCAAATCGCCACTGTGGATCCTGGTTCCACTTTAGCTGTGTTAAGTGCTGCACCATAACCAGTCGATACACCACACCCAAGTAAACAAATTTTATCCATTGGTGCTTTATCGTTTACCTAAAAAAGAAAGCTTTCATTTTTATCTATAAATCAAACTAACAAAAACATTTTATGAATTAAAATTTTTTATAACAATAATCAGTTTAATTGACTTCTTCTTTTTTTTTTTTTTTAATAAGATTTATTAGACTAGTCGAAACATCAAGTATATCATGATTCGAGGAAAATTAATTAGATATATCGATCATAAAACATATATATATATATATATATATATATATATATATATATATATATATATATATATATGTAATATATATGATTAAATGACGTTTCTACATTATCAAAATACATAGGTCACTTAGTTCTCCATCAGTGATTCTAGTTTCTACATAGAGAGTCAAACTGAATAACAGGGAAAATATGTAACTAAAGGAAGCTAGATGGATTCCAGACCAAATAAAGTTTTGCACAACTAAATGTTACTTCTAAAATAAGAAATTCTAATCCAGATATAATAGAATGCTTACCTTAGCAACAGAAATTTCAGCCACAACAGTGTACTCGGAGAACGTAGAGCATCCCATAAAATGAAACAATTTCTTTCCTTTACAAGTAAACCGGCTAGTACCATCAGGCATAACTCCTTGACCCTAAAAGTTGATACTTGAAATATTATTAATTGTGGTGAACTGCAAAGTAATAAATACAAATAAAAATTCAAAATGTTTAAAGGTAATATATAATAAATAAGATACATCAGTTAAGGTCCCAATGTCAGGCTAGACAAACATATCGCTCATCCAGTAAAAGACTAGTCTATATAAAAACAATCGATTTTGAGATATTTTCAAGGATTATCTTCCACCATCACTGTGCAATACTGCATATAGATTGCAATAGTGATGATTTGTGAAACATATTAACAATAGGATAAAGAGGGCAAACATTTTTAACAAGAAGGATAAAGAATAGAATAAAGAAGGCAACAATGCCAAAAAAAAAGAAAAAGGAGAAACTTTAATCCGCCCTACTAAAAATCGATTTGGTTGAGTTAGACCAGTCTAGTAATGGATGAGTGATATGTTTTATTTATTAATATACAATTAATTTTTGTTAGATTGTTGAAAATATGTAATCTCTTGTCACTGAAGAGCTGTTGGTCAAATTTACATTACATACATAACCTTCAAAATCAAAGCATTTTAAAATGTGATAAGTTTAATAAGAACTTTAGAACTTTCTCACGGCATTAAAACCACACAAAATTTTTTTTGGTTCATGATATAGAAGAGAGAAATAAAATATTAATTTTTAATATTTTTAAAGTGAACTTATTACGAGCAATTATAATAAGGCTCAATAAAATTTTACAAAAATAAAAAATATAAAATTACATACCTGGGTGGCACGAATTTTACCACATAAATTAGTCTTTGGTGACTTACAGAATTTGCATTCCTTGCATTGAGGAGTATACAATGGTATTACATGATCACCTAAAAATATAGACAATATCAAAAGGATATATTAAACCTACTGATTTCCTGACCTACTGATTGTAGATAAACTTGGTACTATCTACAATACCTGCTCTTTAGGACAGCTTATATAGACAACTTAAAAGAGCGACTTCAAAAAGCATTAATCATTCTTTAATATGAATTTATTAGCATTAGTTTATCATTGAAGAGTAGATATTTGAAAATCTTATTGATGATAGTTGAAATCAAAAATAACTCAATGACTTAAGACTTGAATGTTTCCAGCAATCAAATATAAAATTACAACAGTACCACTACTGCTTCAAGGAGCGGCCTATTTGGAGCCACGATTTACAACTGAAAAGGACTTATCAGGAGTGAAGAGCTCTTGAGTCATACCTGCGATCTAATAAAGCTTAATCACAAAGATGGGCTGGGAGTTCGCTCATTAGCGAAGTAACATTTCATTTTAGTGAAATAGAGTGGTCACATTGGCCAATGCCTAGAAGTGACATAGCAATAGTGGTACCATTGAAATCTCAAGAAAAATACTTTAATAAAAATATAAGGCATTCCACCTGGTTTTACAGATGTCACTCCTTCTCCAACACTTTCAACAATCCCTGCTCCTTCATGACCGAGTATACAAGGAAAAAGACCTTCGGGATCATGACCACCAAGCGTATATGCATCTGTATGACATATAGCTGTGGTAAAAATTTTAATCCGTACCTCATATGCTTTGGGTGGGTCAACACTAATTTCCTCAATAGTCAATGGTGATTTTTCTGACCAAGCTACAGCTGCACGACACTGAATCACCTGGAACAAAAATGCAGTAATTCATTTTAAAAATAATAATATACTCCCATTTTTTTCACATAATCTTTTCCTGAAGCACATATATTTCAATTTCGGGGCCTAACCTGATCAAGGGGCTAATGGTCTAACTTCAACCCAGCTATTATAGGAAGTAGGGACTGGCCGAGATTCGATCCTGTGATATCCATTCTGCAATACCGATCCCTAATGTTAAAATTTAAGAGATGGTAATAGTTCTTCTACATTGCTCCTGGCCATAGCCAATATGACGTTTAGTGTGACGATCTCAACGGAAAAGGACTAAGTCATCTCTGAAGAGTGAGGGGGAGTCAAAACCTGGGATCTAATGAAGCTGACAAAGCCTCTTTTTAACAGAAACAGATGCAATGGGCTTCGCTTATCTTACAGGCACATAACTTCCCGTAACAGGCCATGCCCAGTAGCAGCATAGGGAAAGCTTTACCAGACTTTCTTTAAATATAACAATTGTACACCACAATATCAACTTACATTTTTAAGGTACATTTTAAGTTTTAAAAAAAATTTACACAAATAATGATTCTAAAAGGAGGCTAAAATTTGTTTCATATTGCTCTCAAATACTAAATATGGCAATATAAAGTATTGGACAAATAATTATATCCAAAAAAACATGAAGCTACTTAAAGTTACTCCAAACAAAATAAAGAATGAAAAAAAAAATACCTGTCCAGTAGTATCAGACATTTTTAAGAATAATAAGAAATTCAATCGAGCTAATGCTTAATGAACTAATGTCAATCAATTCCTCTTCACACTACTAACAGCCAAATGATTGATCAATGATGAAGCACGTACATGTATCCAGATAACAGCTAACCGCTGGATAATGCTCGGCCTTTTTTGATAACAAGGACAAAGAGGTTTTCCGAGTTGTCATCTCTGGTAAATTTGTATATAGGCGCCGAGACAAGGGGGGGAGGGACATTTTTTGTCTCCTAATATTACACAGTAGTTTACTGAAAAATAACTTTTTAAAAATTTACTAAACTGTACAGGTAATAGGTGGTTCTTATAAGCATTGACCAGATTACATTCACCAACACCCTCTTCCTGATAATCACTTCAGATAGCTCTAAATAAAGTTATTATTAGAAATACATATGAAAAAATTTAAAAAAACTCTAAGCGGAACATCACCACCCAGATTCGGTATCTTGGCTCTTATCATACAAATAATAACAGATATATTCGATTCGAGGTATTTCTGCCTGAGGACCACCATGTTCCTTTATGGATTTCCTTTCGCCCTCTAAGTAAGGGGCTTCCAAAACCCAGGCTAGATGCAGCAAGATTTACGTGGTCAGGTCAAAAACTTCTCGACCTAACAATGAAGGAGGTAATTAATATAAAGGATTAATCCCTCATCATGTTCACCTATTCCATAGTTATATGTACATAAACTTTTATAATCCTACTGTCTCTTGTCTATTATTTATAATACTTTTAGTTTTACCAGTTTGCTCTTGCCATTGAAATTAGTAACATTGAGTACAGAGCTGTGAGGAAACGTCTAAGGAATGGGTATGGTGGCTCCTCCCCTTGCTATAGCACTGTGAAAAGCCACTTGTCAAGTTTAAAATCACACCCTCGACCGGAAAAATCATGTCCACAATTTTTTGGGATTCAGAAGGAATCTTGATGATTGATTACAAAGTCAAAGGCGTAACAATCACAGGAGAATACTATTGTAATGTTTTGACCCGTTTAAGAGAATCAATCAAGGAGAAGAGGAGGGGTAGCTGAGCTGAGGAGTAATGCTGTTTGATAACAATGCCCCTAAACACACCTCTCGCCAAGTGATTGCCACCCTGGGCTTTGATGTGATCAACCATCCACCATATAGTCCAGATCTAGTCCCTAGTGACCACACTTTCTATTCCCAAACCTCAAAAAGAAGCTCAGGGGTTAAAGAAGAAAGTTATTATTGGGGGGTTTCGAATAATTAATAAATAGATGTGAAAAATGTAAGTATCGAGGGCGAAAACACAAATCATATAATACTATATTATTACAGTAATATATGATTTGTGTTTTTATTTCATTCTGTACTATGTTAGGCCAAGAACTTTTTGACCTCCCCTCCTATAAGCACTTAGCCATTCACATGCAAGTCATCGGGGAAACTGTGATTTTTTTCTAACCAATATTTGTATTGTAACACTTATGTGGTTTAACAATTTTTATTCAAAGAAAAATAACAATGCCACACGAATTATAACAACACAAATATTAGAACAGGTTACAAAAATTATCACACAAATAATCATATGGCTTGAGTTTCACAACCAAGATTAAAGCTCCAGTCCCATCGCTCTTTATATATAAACTCCCGGATAAAATTAGCGCATCACTTTGTATTTCATATATATTTGTTAACTTATTCATTGGAATTAAATGAAATCGCTCTAATCAACAATTATTTGTTGCTGTTGTTGTTTGTGTTAGTTATTATCCCTACTTAATCCCTATTTTCATGTTTGTAAGGTAAAAGAAGAAATCACCTCAATAGTATTACTAAGTATTTATTCTGACCGAGGGTTTCGAGGTTGTAGCTTACTATCTTTTTTCATTTTCCATTGTCTTTTCAAGTTTTTATAACGTTTTTTTGAAATTTTAATATGGATAGATCTGAAGAAATTGCAGTTAGAGCATTGACACTGTTTAATGAAGGCTTATCCCAAAGGCAAGTGGCATTACGCTTGGGAATAAACCAATCGTCGGTTAGTCGCATATTCCATCGATTCAGGGAGACAGGGAGACTGGGAGCAACAGTAGGAGACCTGGAAAAGGTCGGCCAAGGGTTACTTCAGACAGAGATGACCGTTTCATAACGCTCACGGCCTTAAGACAGAGATTCCAAACAAGTCTTCAAATTCGTAATGACCTTCATTCCCCCAGAAAGGTAATGATTTCAAGTCGAACAATAAGGAGACGCCTCAGTGAAGCGAATCTGACCTCCAGACGCCCTGCCACTGGCCCATTGCTCACCATACAGCTTCGAGTAGCCAGACTTCAGTTTTCACAACAATATGCAAATTGGACAATCGATGATTGGGGAGCGGTTTCGTTTAGTGATGAGGCGAGGATTGCTTTACATTCTCCAGACGGTCGGATGAGAGTGCTAAGACGCCCAGGAGAACGCTTTGCTGCCTGTCCCATTTCTCCCAGAATTGCGTTTGGAGGAGGTTCTGTAATGGTATGGGCTGGCATCAGTTTGGAAGCCCGCACAGAGATACACATAATACGAAGGGGTTCACTGACTGCAGAAAGGTATGTGACAGATATCCTGGAGCAATTCGTAATGCCGTTTGCACCATTTGTTGGGGAAAATTTTCTTTATCTCCAAGATAATGCGAGACCGCATACTGCTGCTATCGTAACTGATTACTTCTAGGAAGTAGGAATTAATGTTCTACCAATTCCTGCAAGAAGTCCGGATCTTAATCCTATAGAGCACATGTGGGATATGCTGAAGAGGCGTATTAGAGCTCGGTCTCATCCCCCAACAACTTTCTTGTAATTATCAAGTGGGAAAATTAAACAAATATTTAAGCAGTAAAAATTGAGTGCAGGAAAAGTATAAGCTATATTTCCAACAATTACAAAGCAGGTGTTACAACAACAATGGTCACAATCCAATTAATTTTATAGTAAACAAAAAATGTGACTATATTTATCTATTTTCCTGTTAATTTCATATTGTCTTTAAAACATTTCTGAACATCCTCCCACCTTGAGGAGTTTTTAACTACTCAATAGTAAAATAAAGAAATATTACGAACAGCACATAGTCTAAATTTCCATTTTTCCCTTTTTCTAAACAAATATTTTCTATCTGTATTCAAAGGAACCGTAAAGGTATCCGAACACCCCTTCCGCATCGTGTTCTCAACAAAGGGCCACTTTCTTCCTCCAAATCTTCTTCTTCTATGTTTGAGACTCGTTCTTCTGAGGAACCGTCATCTTCGCCAATATCTGGAATTATTTTAGGTTCATCGCTAAATACCTCTAAAGGAAAGAGACGTTGAATGGGTCGATTAATTCTGCCATTAGCCGTCTTCACCGTAACCAATCTGCACTTCCCATCTTTTCCAGGAATAAGTCGTTCTACCACACCTAACGGCCAATCGATTCTTTTCAAATTATCATATCCAATTAAAACCACTTCTCCAACAGCTGGCTCTCTAGTTTTTTTATTCTTTTTAGAAGATTGCAGGAGACACCCCAAATATTCCGCTCTGAATCGTTGGCGTAGTTCTTCTTTTAGTTTGTTTCGATATCTTAGTCTTCAGCTAAATTTTGATGACTCTATTTGATCCATGTCTGGAACTCCACTCTCTTCAATATCTTGTAAAAACATTTTAGGTGAGATAGGGATAGGATCCATTGCAACATCGGATACATAAGTGATAGGTCTTGAATTCACAACACTTTCACATTCACAGACTACTGTATATAACTCTTCAGCAGTCAAACATGCTTTTCCCAATACCTTCCTCAATAGAACTTTAACCAGGCCGATTAAACGTTCCCAAAATCCTCCCCACCATGGAGCACCAGGTTGGTTAAAACGCCATTCTATTTTTCTAATAGAACTCCAATTAGTAATCTGTTTCCAGTCAATCTTCTTTAACAGTGCATCCATACCTCGAAAATTGTTTCCGTTGTCACTGTATATGATGGTTGGTCTTCCACGGCGTGCAATAAATCTCCTAAAACACATCATAAATTGTTCAGTTGATAACGACGAAACTAATTCTAGATGTAACGCTCGATAAACTGCACATGTAAATAAACAAATCCAAACTTTCTCCCCGTTCCTAAGGTATAAGGGACCAGCATAATCCGTACCAGTCACTTCAAAAACTCTTGCATCTCGTACCCTGTTTTCGGGCAAAGGTGGGGAATCCTCTTCAAAATTTTGAGAGTCAAAACGTTGGCAGATGACACAGCTTTTCAACACTCTTCTGATTGTTTGTCTTCCACGTAATATCCTATATGTTTCTCTCAATTGATTCAATAGCCCAAGCCCCCTGAGATGACAGTTACGATTATGTTCTTCTAAAATCAGTTTTTCAATTAAATGATGATTGCCAGGGAGGATAATAGGTGCTCGAAAATCTTCTGCATCTCTTCTTGCCCACAGTTTGGTTGTTAATCTCTTTAAGCCAAGGGAGTCTTCAAAGGTCTTCAATTTAGAAAGCCGCTTCATTCCTTCACCGGAAAATGATTCTTTTTGTACTAGTCGTAGTAATCTGGTCTCAGCTTCTCCCAACTCCTTCGGTGTTAAAAGGTTGCTCTCTTCACCTAGTCTTCTGCTTTTGTTAGCAAAGCGCAACATCCACGCAACAACCTTTACTATCTGTGAATAGGTGCTGTATCTTTTACATAGTTCTTTAGTCCATATACTGTCACTAATAGCACAATTTGTTTTAAGTAGAGTCACCTTCTTGCGTTCTCCTGATATTTCAACCTCATCTGGTGTAACAATATCTTGAGGCCATTTATCATCAGGTAGTTTTAGCCAAGGTGGCCCCTCCCACCATTTGGATAGGGCCAATTCTCGTGGACTGCATCCTCGGCTCAGTAAATCTGCAGGGTTCGATTTACCAGGAACATGATGCCATTCTTCTTCCTTACTCAATCTCCTGATTTCCTGAACTCGATTCCAAACAAACACTCCCCATGGTTCTTTTCGTTTAATCCAGGCAAGAACTGTAGATGAATCGCTCCAGTAAAAACAAGGAATTTCTCCAAGTTCAGTTCTAATATTATGAGCCAATCTAGCACCGATTAAAGCAGCAAGTAGCTCTAGTCTTGGTATTGTGCAGCTGCTAACTGGTGCAACACGTACTTTAGCTTCGAACAAGCTTACAACCACTTTCTGTAAACTTTCACAGCGTAAAAAACAAGTTGCAGCATATGCTGTCTGACTGGCATCACAGAAGGTATGTAAAGTGATGGAAGCATCTATTGCAGGGGTTCTTATAGCCCATCGAGGAATTTCAATATTTTTCAAGAATTGAACTTCATTTAACCATTTTGAAAATTCTTCCCAAATTTCTTCACTTACTTCATCATCCCAGCCGCCTCCAGTTGACCAAGTCTTCTGAATTAATAGTTTTGGTATAATTGTGGATGGCGAAATGATTCCGAGTGGGTCAAATATTTTTTGAATAACTGACAAAAGTGTTCTTGTCATACTTTTAGTAGGTCGCAGATCAGGAACCTATACTCTAATAGTGTGTCATTTTTTCTATCCCATATAATTCCTAATACTGGAGTGTTCGTGGAAGCAGAAAGATTGGGATCATTCCACTCCCACCCTCTAAGCTCAAATTTAGCCATTGAAAAAATGGCTATACTTTCTTCAATAAAAAGGTTAAGTTCATCTTCGTTAGCAACACTAGTAACACAATTGTCAACATAGAAACATTTCTTCAATCGTGTTATGGTTGCTTCAGTATAGTTAAGAATACCTTTATTACTTAGTTCTTCGGTTCTATTCAGTAGATGTTCAAAAACAGCTCCTAACAAAAACGGGCTGCAGCTACCAAAAACCACACGAGCATGTTGGAAAGTTTTCAGATTGTTATGTTTGTCTCTCCATAAAAATTTCAAAAATGGTCTATCATCTGGATGAATTCCTATTTGAAGAAATGCCTTTTTAACATCCGATATGACTGCTAAGCGTTCCATACGAAATCGGAGTAAAAGTCTTGGTATCAGTTCAATGAGGTTAGGGCCTTTTTCTAAGCAGTGGTTCAATGAAGGATGGCCTATTTCTTTAGCAGAGGCATCAAAAACTGGCCTAATTCGGGTTGTGCTTTCTTCTTTTATTACAGGTCTGTGGGGCAAGAAATGACTACCCTGGTCGTCAATAGAAGTCTCCTCTATTATGCCGGAAGGCAACCACTCTGCGAAAATGTTTTCATAATAACCGGTTAATTTAGCATTGTTTAACTTCTTGAGAATAGAGTCTAATCTTTTCCTGGCAATCTGAAAATTATTTGGTAAAGGTGGGTGGTCTTTCAACCATGGTAGTCTTACCTCGTACCGACCATCCTCTTTAATTCTCACCGTTTCTTCAAAATGACGTACTGCATCATGTGTTTGCTCTTCTCTTGTTTTTACAGTAACAGGGTCTTCTATTCCTATGAGATCTAATCGCCAAAGGTCCGAAGCAGAAACGTCTAGGGAGGTAATACTAACATTTTCTGAAATACAGCTATTTCCTTCTATAGTCTTTCCCATCAAGGTCCATCCAAGATATGTTTCCACTGCAACTAGGCCACATTTTAGGATTTTTCTATTACCTGTCAACAGCTTCCCCGAAATATCTGCACCAACTAAAATATCAATCTCACCATAATCTCTGTCTGTTAGAGTGATCTTAAGATCTTTTAATTCTTTCACCCAGGGTCCAGAACTGTCAATTACAGGTAATTTTTGACAAATCACATCCTTGTCAAGGGCTTCAAAATTACAAGCATAATCATTAGTAATGCTTGAAACTCTTACCTGGTAAATTTTATGATCTTCAGGATTCGATCTCGTGCCACCAAACAATCCATGCACAATTGTTTGAGAACCAATTGGTTTGTATCCCAGAAGAGAAGCCATTCTCTTACTAATATATGATCTTTGTGACCCATCATCAAAGAACAAACGACAAGGGTATTCCTCTACATTATTTCTCAGTATTACCTTCAATGTTTTTAAATACACCTCATTGCTAAATGTATTAGTCAAACTTTGTTCAGTCTTTGGGCCAGATATATGTGTGCTACCTGGGTTCCTCGTTTAGAGCACAACAACGTTACATGTTTACCTTTGCAAATGAAACATCTAACCACAGCCTTACAATTTTTCTTCATATGACCTTTCTTGAGACAAAGAAAGCAACAGCCTTTGTTCCTCAAAACAACTCTTATGGTATCTAAATCCATATCTTGTGTCTTGAAACAATTAAGAGAATCATGGCCCTTTTCACAAAAAATACAATTTTCATTAATCGACTTATTGACATTTAACAACTCCGATGATGTGGGTATCATGTTTACCTTCACGGGTTTCCTTGTCTCTCTTGCAGTGTTCTTCTTTTCTTCGTTGTCCATAAAAACAGATTTGGTGAGCATGATTCTCTCCTCACTCTCTACTTCTCCTCGTAAAAATTTTAAGAGGTCATCCAAACCCTTTTCAATATCAATTTTATTTGTTATTCTATGCCTCTCCCACAGCCTAAGAGTTTATTCTGGAAGAGCTGACTCAGCTAAAGGTATGAGCATACATGAACACTTATCAGTTGTTACACCTAGAGTGTCCAGCGATCTCAGTTGGCATTCTAATTTATCATACAGAGAAGTTAAGGTCATACCTCCTTTTTTTGTAGCCTGATTTAGAACCAAACCCAATAAATCTCTGACATACAGCTGAATCAGTAATCCTTCACGCCCAAATCTATTTTTCAGCTGTTCAATTACCTTTGGGTAATTTTTAGAAGATGGAGGGAAGCTTTCTACAAGCTCTCTAGCAGGAGATTTTCCCACAGTGGCCTGAAATAGGTACTGGAACTTCTCTTCATTATCTAATTCTTCACTGTCATGAACCTTTTTAAAACTAGCCCAAAAACTTATCCACTCGCGTAGACTTCCATCGTACTTTTTCAATTCAAGTTTTGGTAGTCTGTAATTTTTCTTACATGCAATTCCAGGTTCAAATGTGGAGCTTGAGGTATGCTTATATTTTTCGGTAACCATCCTTTCTTTAATTGAGACAGCCGAAAACCATTTGTCCCTGTAACTTTCAATTTCTTCAAATTCTTTTTCAATTATACTATCATCTTCTACATGGACAAATAAAAGTTCTTTTACTTGATTGTCAAGACTAAAAAGTCTCTCTGCTTTGTCCGATAATTTCATAAATGTTGTTGAGACATCATTGGTGTTGGGGGTTTCTTCACTACATAATCGGGTGAATTCATTGTACCCCATTGAGAAAATTCTTCGGATCTGAGTCCTCTCCCTTCTTAAATTTTCTAATGCACTCATCATGAATATACTACTTATCAATCAATTCCCCACAAGGGATACCACTATTTCTTGTAATTATCAAGTGGGAAAATTAAACAAATATTTAAGCGGTAAAAATTGAGTGCAGGAAAAGTATAAGCTATATTTCCAACAATTACAAAGCAGGTGTTACAACAACAATGGTCACAATCCAATTAATTTTATAATAAACAAAAAATGTGACTATATTTATCTATTTTCCTGTTAATTTCATATTGTCTTTAAAACATTTCTGAACAACAACAATTAATGAACTTGAAACCACAATATTGGAAGAGTGACATTGCCAAGACTCAAGAGGACATTGCCCGAGTCATCCGGTCAATGCCAAGACGACTGGAAGCAATAAGAAAAGCAAGAGGAGGTGTTACAAGATACTGACTCCATAGGGTGACATTTTTTAATGTTGATTCTTTTTTGTGAATTTGATTCATCAAACTTGCTTTTAATGTTTTCTTTTTTTTTATTTCCTTTAATTTTTTTTATTTCCTAATTTGCCATTCTAATTTCTTTCATATTACCATAAATGGTCCTTATGATAAATTTCTAAAGTCAAATATAGGAGGCTGTTATGTATCTATCACTTAATTTAAAAAAAAAAAAAATTGAAAAAAGGAGGTGATGCGCTAATTTTGTCCATGAGTTTAGTCGTAAGGAGAACAATCCAGAACCTTAGGCTTGCGTCGATGATACTCGAACATCATAGTCACAAACACGTGCTATGACAGTTTTTCCAACTGCTAAAGGTCAGGCCATACATGTCCGCAGCGCAGCACTAGTATAGGTTATGTTCAGAATATTTTTAATTTAACTTACATATTACCTTTAGTTATGCCTAAAGATCAGGCCACACATGTCAGACACAGACCACTTTAGGCATAACTAAAGGTAATATGTAAGTTAAATTTAAAATATTCTGAACATAACCTATACTAGTGCTGCGGTGCGGATACGTGTGGCCTGACCTTAATTCGTTTCAACAATAAATATAAAACCATTCCAAATCATGTTTTTTTTGTTTAGCGTTTCAGTATATATACTAATTCTATAAATTTATGTTATTTGCGTCGGTTATAATAGATGTGGAGCCTTTCTGTAGTAGTCCACTTCTTTCCATCATAATTCTTTCAGATAAACTAAGTTTAGTTGGTAGTCAAGGTACTGCAGTATCTTTGTAAAAATTAAATTTTTCATAGTTTATGTATATGTGAAGTTCTTTTGACGTTTCAAGTTGAGCCTTAGTAATGAAATAGCTTGTTGAAAATCTCCATTCGCGATTATATTTTACGGAGTAGGTTGCAAATCCCTTGGCAAACCTTGAAAATGGTGTAAATGAGCAAACAATATTTGAAACATGAATATATACATATACGTAACAAATTCGTATTATTACACCATTTATAAGACAAGAGCGGCTGGACCGATTTTTATGATCTTCAGTTTGTTGGGTTTGTTTCTGCCTCGAATAGTAGAATAAGCATTAAAACTGAAAAAATCAAAGACATTTTATTAATTATAACAAATTAAATGATGTTCGTTGGCAATCGGATCGCGTAAGTACGGCAGTTGTTTTGTTTAAAACTGTTCGTAATAGTCCAAATTATTTTCGGACGCAAAGAAACGACAGGAAAGTTGCACCACGGGTGTTTAAACTGCCTTCGAACCATGGGCGGATCCAGCCGATCGTAAAGGTGGGGAGCTGCAGTCCTAAAGGGGGGGGGGCTGCAGCCCCACAGCCCTTTATTTGGATCTGCTAATCAGCTTTTTTACCTTTATGTTCCTTTCCCACAACTAAAGTTCGACTTGTTCTGCACATTATTTGTTCTTTAACTTGCTTCCTTACATTAAGGAAAGTCAAATTCTATCTTTAAATGACGAAACATTTTCCAAAGGGAGGGGCTGCAGCCCCCACAGCCCTCCCCCTGGATCCGCCAATGCTTCGAACAGAATATCTTCAATTAATTACTTAAAATATCTCTCGTCCGCTCGGAAATAAAAAATATCCACTTTTTATTCAGTTATGTGGTTGAGGCGGTAGGAAAGGTCAGCCAGTGTGAAAATTATATAGGTTCTTGGTATAATTTCATTATTAAATAATTTTAAAATATTTCATTCTTCATAATTTTCGATAGCTCTATTCTGAAGATTTAGAACAGGCAGTGGTCATTCTATGGTGTATTTCATACAATTGAATGGTTGTGGTCTATGGCTGTTTAGTATCCAGAGGGCCACATCAATGTTTGTACCTTAACTTCCTTTCAAATTTTTATAAGATGGATCTCAGGAAAGAATATGTGTTCCAGTTTTGACAATGATCCGAATCAGGCTACCACAAAAACAATGGAATGTTTCATATTAGTGATGGGGCAATTTACCACAAGTGGTGATTATCACATTGACTGGAGCAAAAACAGTTGTGCTGTAAACTGGTCAGGATAGTTGCATACCCCCTTCTCTTGTTTAAAATTACAACCATTTTGATTCAATTCAGATGCGGTCCCAGACAAAAATTTAGGTGGGAATAGGTCATGAAAAAAAAAAAAAAAACACATGTAAAGCATAAAAACACCACATATGTTTATTTTAAAATAGAATAGGAAATTTATGAAAAATGGTATATAAGAATCCGGAAGGAAGAGGAAGACATGGGAAGCCCCAATTTAGATGGATGAAAGTACGGAAGAGCATTTAAATAAGATAGGAGTGCAGAGATAGAGAAGAAGAGCCATAGATAAGGCAGAGTGGATCATGCTGTTAGAGAAGGCAAGTATATTAAAGTCATATACATAAATACTACTATTGTAGAATATAGTGTCCTTGATTTGAGATGAAAATTCTACATCGAATCTATGGTCCAGTAAAAGTAGGCGTAAATTAGAGACTAAGTAGCAAGTCGGAACTTCAAACACTTTATGGACAGCTGGACATTTTGAGAGTCGTCCGCATTGGGAGGCTTATATGGGCTGGACACTGTGCAAGAATGCCAAAACAGAGAATTCCAAAAAGGACGATATCCGAAAAAAACTACAGGTCAAGAGGAGCTGGAAAACCGATACTTTGGTGGACAGACGGAGTCAAGACATCTTCTAGGCGTGCGGAATTGGATTGCTGCGCAGGATAGGGAGCGATGGAGAGATCTTCTGAAGGAGGCCTTGACTCACTAATTGAGTTGGTACGCCACTGATAATAATAATAATTGTACAATATTAGATGCATATATTTTTGAAACTAATTTTTTTTTTTTTTTTTTATAAAATTTCGTTGGCGAGGTGGTGAGTGGTCGATTCCCAATACCTTCGATTGTTTAAATTTTTTGTTTTTTTGTCTTACTATTGAATGAAAAGATTGTTTAATATAATTGTTCCTGGCGAAAGCTGTCTAATATTTAGTGAACTGCAAATAATACAAGAAGTTGGACTACCAAAGTATTTTCCAATGATTAAAATTAATTGTTAAAAACCCTGTAGGTCAGTATTTTTATAGTCGTCTTAAGCAGACTATATAAGGTAAATATAATTTTTGATTCAGTATAGTAATTCCTCTTATGATTTCTTTCAAATGAATAACATTTCAGTTTCATAAATTATATCATGAATACATTTTTAAAAAAGTATAATATATATTTATTTTAATTTATTAAAAAAAATAATTCTAAACAATTGTCATTACTATGATAGCATATCCAATTTTATAATGTGACTACAACAATCAAGACACTCTCTCTGCCTTAATTTTAATGAAAACCTCCATTAAATTTAATTAAGGGTACATGATCATTGAAAACGTAATTTTTGGAGATTGCAAAATAATTCCTGAATCCTTATTTATAGCCTTTAAAACAAATATGATTGGAAGGTAAATTAATAAAAATATATTAGTTTTAATTTTATTAAAATTAAAATATTTTAATAGCTGGATGATGAAAATGTGACCCATTTAAATCAAAGAAAAATATATTTGAGTATTTATTGAATTGCTATTCAAATTATTGAATCATTAATCAAATTAAGTTATTAGTTAGTATGTTTTAATGGTGAATATGATTAAAAATTAATTAAGGGGCAACTGCAAAAAACATTTTTCAAGCTTATATTTATAATCAGCAGTAACTTCATTGTACTTATTATGTTTTAAGACCTTTTAATGGGAGGGGAAATTAAAAATAGTGTCATAATTAGAGTGTATATACACTTTTTATTAAAATTCACCCATTTTTTAAAATAATAGTGGTACCAGTAATATTTTTTATTTATATATTAAATATATAAATTTATTTAAATATTATAAATAAGGTTGCTGTATACACTCAGTTTCAAAGTATGGCCTTAATATAAAGTAAAAACTTATTCATATTTCTTTTTAATTAGTAAATCATTTACAATACCAAGAGATGAAATAGCTTTAGTTTCAACTTTTTTACATTCAATGATCCATTATTGATTAGAAAATTTTGTTTTTTCAGTGAATTTAATTACTATGATCAGAAGCACAATGAAATTTAATATTTCATAAATATTCTTTCCTTTACCAATCATGCTATGAGCTAAAGAATTTATTTTAACGTTTCTATTAATAGAATGCTTAATTTTGTGGCTATGATATACTAGTTTTGTGATTACCTTAAAATTATATCACCATATTAGAAACAAAAGATATATTAATAATGGAATCATATACTGGGTAGGTTTTTTACCAGTACAAAATAAAAATAAAAATTGTATCAATAATTTACATATTAATCAAATGCATTGATCATTTGATTTTTTACCCTCAAAATTACCATGTTCTTTGTTTTTTTAGTAAACTAAATATTTATTATTAAATGTTTGAAAGATATTATATTGTGCACCTATATATTATAATATTAAATATAAATAAATAGCAACATTTTCAGAATTTATATTAATTGAAACTTGAATCTTTATTAAATACACGTCTCACCCCTGTAAATGGAATTTTTTGGTGATAATCTTTTGTTAACGGGGAAAACGAGAATGATCACAGCTAGTGGAAATTAATCGGCATCAAAGTGTTTCTAGAAAAATGTAGAAAATTTTAACTGGACAGTAAAGTAGTGGCAACACTGTCGAGAAAATTATGTTGATGGGTACTAGTGTAGATAGGGGTGGAAAGATTGCTTCTTTTCAGTTCGAAATGTAAGTTAAAATTCTTTTTGCTATACGCTCGGCATGTTCTATCTGACATCTTTATAAAACTGGTAGAACTTGAATTTCATTGCGCACAAATGAAGTGCGCGAGGGCATAAAGTGTTGTATGCGCAAACTCTAACAACATGGCGACCCATATATATGCCCTTTGGCTGGGACTAAAATGTGTTATCAATCGATAAACATGGGTGACTTGAGAAGAAAGGAAGTATGCCTACTTATATTACGGGACTCGGGTGGTTGAGTTGTTATTTGTTTGAATAAAGGGTTGTTACTATACCTCGTTGTTTTCTGGTATACTTTAATGAATCCCTTTTAAATTAAGAGCTCACACGCAGGTGCGTACGCAGTCGTACAATATCTTAGGAATTATCTTGCTTCTTGTAGTACCATAGCTGTTTTAAAAGTTGTTTTCAGTAACCTGCATGAGAACATCTAGGGTTATGCTCAATTGATGGCCTCTCTTGACAACGTTAAGTTAAAATACCTTATAGTTTCTCAAGGTTTTCATGGAGAGAATTAAAATTAAATTTAAAATATGTTTTTGGTTATAAGTTTGTTTTAGCTTGGATTGAATTTTTTAAAGTAGAATGTTTGGACACTTTTGTTTGCTTCACATTTATATGTATTTAGTCTACCTTGAACTTAATCATTCATATATATGAGGGGTTTAGGATGGAAGGGAGTGGAGGCGAAGGAGATCTCTCTGATTATGGGGATTGTGGTGAAGAAACTGGCGGAGAAGAGGATCTTATGTCAGTTGCCCTCCACAACTCTGAAATTACTGCTCAGTTAGCTGCTGCAGGTATTATTTTTCATAGTTCTTATGGTCGTGAATTGGTAGCTGTTGATATTATTAATTTTATCTCATCAAATCAACTCATTCTCAATATTACTTACTCATTAGAAAAGTGTATGTAGGTCTGAATAAGTATCGAATTACTTTAACTCTATTACTACTACTGAATTATTTCTAAGTAGTTCAGTTTATACATTTATTATTATTTCTTAAACCATTTCATGTTTTTTAAGGAGTTTAACAGTTTTTTTGATTAATTATAGTTGCATGGAATTTATTAAAATTCATTTTGAATATTGGTCTTTATATTTATAATGCCAATGTTTATAATTATGTTTTATTGTTATAGTGGCTCTGATTAGGTTTATTCAGTATTTAAATTTTTAAGGATGAATTTTCTTTATCTATTAGTAATTTGTCAATTATCTGGTTGTTTTTTTTCCAACTTGAGGGTATTTTTCTATAATTTTATGAAGTACATTTTCGTTTAAATTTGAAGTCTGATATACATGCAGAATGTTTTGTTTTATTCCTGTTTAAACCTCTACATAAAGTTAAAAAATTAAATCAAGAGAAGACACATTTGAATACCTAACCAAATTAAACATCAAATATATTAATTCTCTAATCATCTTCAGGTTTGGTGATTTATTTAATATGATGAAATAAATAAAATTAGGCCAATTTTCACCAAGAAAACGTCACAAGTTTAATTAGCTAGGCACTGTTTCGGCTCCTAGAGCAATTTAAGCCATGCATCTTACTTGATTATTAATTGAGTGATTGGAAAAAACCATCGTTAAAATTTGAAAAACTGGTTGCTGAAGGCAAAAAGTTTTTCATATCTCCCACTGCTAACTCCGAGCAACTGTCTTAGCCAATTGAACTGCGACAGTTGCTCAGAGTTAGTCGTGGAGATATGACGAACTGGTTTTTAGACGAAATTAAAATGAAGCCTCCAGCAACCAGTTTTTTACATTGTAACAATAGTCTTTTCCAATCCCTCAATTAATAATTAAGTATGATGCATGACTTGAAATGGCTCTAGGAGCCAAAACAGTGCCGGGCTAAATAAACGACTTTTTTTGGTAAAAATTGGCCTATTTTTATTTATTTCGTAATATAAAATATATTCTTTCTTTATATGCAACTAAATGATTAATATTGTATTTGGATGAGGTAGAGAAAGTAGCTTGACAATTCATTCGTGTTTTGGCAAAAGAGCTTAAGCCGTAAAAAGTTTTTTGTCTCTTCTTCTTAAAATTCATAATCTTTATATATATAAAAATCTCTTGTCACAATGTTTGTCGGGGGTAAAATCAGAAACTACTCAACTGATCTTTATTAAATTTGGCTCATTGTGTGTTTTTTCAAACTTAAAAAATAGAATAGTTTTTATCTCGATTATTGGCCTCAATATTTGTTTTATTACAAATGAAATCCTTATTATACTACAGTTGAGTGTGTTTGTTTGTAAGTTCTATAAATTTCTAACAGATGGCAGTTTAAGTTGATTTATTTGTCACAAAACTTCATTTTCTTTCGATATTTAGAGTGGGTAAGCATAAATCTAGTTTTTCTGATTTGCACTTGGAAAATCTGTGTTTTTCTAATGGCCAATTAGGTGTCGCCTTTTCACGTGTGGGAAAACATCAAAGCTATTTGTTTTAGCAAAATACAGGTCAACCAAAATCATTGTGCACCTATTAGCACTACAATGAATAGAAATTATGAATTCTAATAATAAAAAACCATGTAAATTATTATAATAAATTAACGTTATCTATCTCATTCATAAATTTAAATTTTTATGTTTTTATAAGTAATTCTGTAAGAACATGCAGCATTGTTTGAGGTTCCTTCCACTCCGTGCTCACTTTTCATAACCTGTTTTCAGGTAGATCCTACTAACAAAGACAGAATTTACAATCATTTTTTTAAGCTTAGTAAATTTTTGTTTAAGCTTCTCATTCGATGAGTCCTATAGCTCAAACACCAATGAATTGGAGTGTTTTAGGAATTCTTACTTTAGGTAGCACAAATTAAAGGATTTTTCAAAGGAAGCTGTGCTGTGAAATCTTGATGTACAAAAATTTACATTGAGATCTTTTATTTAATAAGTTGATACAAGAATGTAGAGTGACCTGGTCAAACATAAAAATTGTTTTCTATAAAAAAGTTTAATTATTTCTTTATGTCCAGATCGGTTTTGCTATACATTTTTTTTTTTTTTTTTTTTTTTTTTTTTTTTTTTTTTTTTATAAATAATTTATAATGTTAATGTTTCATAAATTGGGGGATTTGGTCTGCTACAAGAGCCTCCCCTAACTTATATCAATCCGATAATTTATCATAATAAACTTAACTAAAGAGTAATAAAAACAATTTAAAAATGAAATGATATAATACAATAAACATAAATAAAATATATATTAATTTTAATTAATTTAATCAAGCGATAATATACTTTTCATTTTTACCTATACCATTATACATATGTGAACTAAATAACAAATAACTAAAATTGAGCTGCTATAGATCTTAAGTGATAAAAAAGGTTGAAATTGACATTTGAAACTCAAAATAAAAATGTATATATTATATGTAGGATGTGGATTTGAAGAGAGGAGCCAGGAGCCCACTGCACATAAACAATTTTTTTTTAAATACATATCATTTGTCAGCTTACGATTTCCAGTTAAGTCCTAAGATGCACTTAGGGGCTGCATGTTCACTGCTTAACCCTAAGATGCATGTGGCTTATAATGCACAGGCCTCAAAGTTGAGATTGAATTCGATCTTTATTAAGGACATTATTTTGTTTAAAATTTATTTTATACAATATGAAATAGTCAATTCTTTTATATACAAGATAGTTAATAAAAAGTCCTAAAAGCATGATAAATATAAATTATGAAATAAAAAAAAAAATGTTGTTTGGGAAACTAGTGTAATCATTAAGTGTATACTTAAAAAATACTACTCTAAAGGAAGGATAAGGATTAAACTTTTTTTTTTTTACTTTCTTGAAACTAATAAAAACAGCTTAAGTAATGTAATTGGAATTGAGAAAGCTAGGAAAAATCCATATTTTTATTCAAACTGGTGCAGTATGGGCAACATAGATTTCACTATGATTCCAGTTTAAGTTTAAATTAATCCTTGCTTATTTTAGAACAATATGTATTTTATAGATGACAGTACTTCCCCTTATTGCATCTGGTAAGTGAATGTAAAAGCTATAGAGGATAAAACCCGTGCAAAACACTATAGTTACGTGCCTGTGATTCAAGAGTGTTACAGCAAACAAACAAATTCTTTTATATAGAATGTTTATCCATTTTTATTACTACTGACTGTGAGAGATGGTTAATTATATAATTTCAACCCTGTATTCCAGGAAGGAGGGGGCGGGGTGAAAAAAAACAAAAAAAAAACAGGTTAATAGTGTCATATTTACAAAATAAAATGTATAAAAACTATAAGATCTATAAGATCTATAAGTTGATTCTTTTAATAGGTATTTAACTTCATGTAATGCTTTTCACATATTATGAGTTATCAAAATCATGAGGATAGATCAACTTCATTGATAATGTTAGTAAAAAAGATGCTCGATATAAAGAATTTAATCAAAATTATTTTTGTGGCTAGGGAGGGGGTTACTTGTTACATTGAGTTACTTTGCTCCAGGTTCGGAGTTCGAATCTGGCTTGGCGGGGTATCTTTAATAATCTGCCTCAGTTTGTCTCGGTGGCCGAGAGACCCTCTTTTGGCAAACCCAGCCTCTAAAATGTGGGTACTCTAAATTACAAAAATTAAGGGAAAAACCTGATAGTTAAGCGTGATGAAATAATTAATATAAATAAATTTGGAGGTGAGAGATATTCAACTGTTCTTCAATTACGATAGGTTAAATGATGGTCAGGATTTTCAGTTTACAATGATTTTATTGTGGTAAGCCAACGTTTCGATCCAACTTGTGGATCTTCATCAGGGCTAAAAGAAAACAAATATATGAGTATCTATGCTAGAGGGTGACAATAAATGGATACATTACAGAACTGATAATAATATAAAAGATGGTGTAACATGAATATTAAAATAAGTGGCTGGTTAACAAGATAAAGTAGAATCTGATATTTACGTACTGAGTCCTCATCCACCGTAGCCTGACCTTGTCCGATCCACAATTTCATTGTCATAACAAAATCCGCCTGAAAAATATCCTAAAATCTAATGATTTTCCAGAGCACTTAATAAAAACACTTATCAATAACAATGCTAAAACCCAAATTCTCTCTAACAACTCTTCACAATCTCCGATCTCTACTTTCCAATACAGATCTATCCCATATATCCCCATTCTCTCAAACAAAATTAAAAAATCCTTCTCATCGAGTTTCCCACACATACGCCTAGTATTAAAAAATAACAATAAATTAAAAAATCTGTATACCAAACTCAAAGACCCAGTACCTCTCCTAGACAAATGTAATGTAGTTTATCGTATCCAGTGCTCCACGCTTAATTGCAATAGTTACTATATCGGTGAAACCAAAAATTATTTTTAAAAACGTATTTATCAACATAAATACAGTATTTCCATGCGTAATTCGTCTACGTCTAAATTAGCAGAACATGCCATTGCCCACAACCATTCCTTCGACTTTGAGAACCCCTCCATATTAGCTACTGTACCAAATCATGATAAACGACTCCTCTCAGAATCCTCCATCTGGAAAAAAATAACCCGGTAAATCACAAAACAAATAAAGAGATAATTTCATCCACTTATTCTAACATCTTCCGCTTCCTCAAATCCTAGTTTTGATTTCATAGGTACTGCAATTATCTCTGTACCTCTTGTACTGTTATTACTTTTTGTATTTTATACTTCTTTCTGTATATTTTCCTATTTTTTATGCATTGTTACATTATGTATTATATCATTTTTATGTTATTATTGAGTCCAGACACAACTATTTGTATACAGTACCATCTATTTTGTTCAAAAATGTTTTTGTTCACTCAGTTGTCATGTGCCTTCACTTCAACAGCGTTGGATTTCACCGTCATAAACCTTTGAAGTCGGCAAACTAACCCCCTACCACTACCTCTCACCTTATTTTTACCTTTAGTCTTAGTATCCACCTGGACTCAGTAGGTAAATATCAGATTCTACTTTATCTTGTTAACCAGCCACTTATTTTAATATTCATGTTACACCATCTTTTATATTATTATCAGTTCTGTAATGTATCCATTTATTGTCACCCTCTAGCATAGATACTCATATATTTGTTTTCTTTTAGCCCTGATGAAGATCCACAAGTTGGATCAAAACGTTGGCTTACCACAATAAAATCATTGTAAACTGAAAATCCTGACCATCATTTAACCTATCATAAATAAATTTATCATTTATTTATGCTTTTTTACATCAAGTATTAGAATTTTACAATTATGCAGCATTTACTTACATCACTTTAAATTATCATTTGCATTATCAATTTGCATTTCTAGTTTTATCAACAATATAGTTTCTTTAAGTTTGACTGGTTTTATCAATTGTATACTGTATAGGACCTGCTGGTTTAGCTGCCGCTGCAGCCATTGTTTCTACAAAGAAACGAAAAAGGCCACATGTATTTGAAACTAATCCTTCCATTAGGAAGAGACAGCATAATCGGCTTCTTAGAAAATTAAGTGTAAGTTCCTACTGTTTCATGTGTTAGCGTGATATTTAATCAAATAATTTTCCTAAAAAATTATGCTTTTAATCCTTTATTTGTTAACAGTATACTATTGATGAGCTTGCAACCAGAGTTGGACAGCAAGCTGTTGTCGTTGTTGCCACTCCTGGCAAACCCAACGGAGCTTTTAAATGTTTTGGTGCTAAGCCACTCGAAGATGTTGTAAGTAAACAATAATTAATTATTGTATAATTCTTATTTTTAACCTTAATTCATTTTATGTTGTCTCGGGGTTTTTAATGATCATGGAATTAAAGCTTTTCTAATAAATTTCAAGATAAAGAACCTGAGATCGGCTATTTTAAGTGAGTTAGAGACTGCACTCAGCGAACAGGCACCGGCCCCCGCCCAGGAGGATCCTAGTCTCTATGAACTTCCTCCTCTAGTCATTGATGGGATACCGACGCCTGTTGAGAAGATGACTCAGGCCCAACTGAGAGCATTCATACCGTTAATGCTCAAGTTTTCCACTGGTGATTATTATTTTTATGTTATTTAATTTATTATTTTGACAAATTACTTTTTTTCAATGAAGTACAGCAGACTCCCGATTATCCGTGGTATTGGGTGGCATGGCAACCGCGGATAAACCAATTCCACGGATAATCCGCAAAATTTTCAAAAGGTGAACAAAACAATTCAAATCAAAGCAAAATGTTTATTTATAGATATTACATACATACATATATATAAATAATTATGTAATTTATAAAGTTTTATCACTCATTGTAAAATAAAATCACAAACAAGCTATGTAACTGCTAAGGCCAGGTTGACAAAACTGACGTGAACGAGAAAATGAAATGATAAAAGGAAAAAGTGGGATGGGAAGGGAGTTCTGAGATTTGTGACTTTCAGTCTTCGGGTATTACACTTATTGGCTGGGACACTTTAGTAAACAAACGGTCTGCTCTGAGAGTGGTGACTCACGCACTTTTCGGGTTTTATACGGCGGGTCCACATGAGTAAGCAAACTTTTTCTAATTATAAAATTATTTGAATAGTGAGATAACCCCTCTTAGTTAAATATTTAATTATTAAACAAGCAATTTCTGTTTTTGTGGGGGAAACTGAATTTTTATTTGTCTCAGTTAGAGGATTGTTCATGTTTCACCTCCTCTTTCCCCCTCTATGGCTTCCTGATTTATTTAGTTTTTCAAATTTACTTACCATCAGATAAGATTCCAATATGGTCCCACTAAAATAATTGAATGAAAAATATATAGGTTTACTTATTTATATTTCCCATAGAAAACATGGCCTGGTGTCTGACTTCATATACCGAAGATCACCTCAAGTTTTATAATAAAACAAGCAATAGTTCATTTTGATTTATTTTTACCAACATTTGGAATTTATATCATGAAAATTGTTTATTTTTTATTTGAAAACTCTTTTTCTTTTAGGTAATGGAAAGCCTGGATGGGGTCGAGAAAGTACAAAACCTCCGTGGTGGCCTCAAGACTTGCCTTGGGCCAATGTCCGAATGGATGCTAGGTCTTGTGATGAAAAACAGAAGGTAATTTTGCCAAAGAAAAAAAAAGTATATATTAAAAACATTTTTGATACTTTATACTATAGTTAATTATGTTTAAAATAATTGAATTAAATTAAACATTTTATTTTTATATTTGCAAATTTATTATATTCATCATTATTTTGATGTTTAAATTTTATGAAAAAAATGTATAACATTTAATGCTTTATTAATGTTTAGAACTCCTTCTTATTTTTATTTTTGAGATATGCGTAATTGAGGGGTTGAGGCAAAACAGTGCCAAGCAACATTTTTAATAAAAATAAACTGTAGCTGCCGTCTCTTGTATATTATTTAGTACAATATGTCTATGATAGGATGCCACCTGAAATATGACTATAGAGTACTCTATAGTCATATTTAGGTGGCATTTCCATCATAGACATATAGTACTACAAGAGACAGCAGCTACAGTTTATTTTTATTAAAAATGTTGCTTGGCACTATTTTGCCTCGACCCCTTCAATTAGTTTTTATTTGTAATATATAAGTTATGGTTTTTAAAAATCCTTATTTTATATATTTAACCAGTTATTTCCTCTTAATGAACAGTTGACCACAGGTTGTAAGTTAATAGGACAATGTAAGATCAACACAAAGTTATGCAAAATTTATAACAAAAAAACTTGTTGACTCTTTCAGTAACATATTCTATTAATTGTTAGATATATTGATACTTATAGGCTGTAATAATGTTTAAAACCCTAGGGCTAAGTAATCATTTAAACCTGGATATTTTCACGTATATATATTTTTTTATTTTTTTTGTTTTAGACATCTTGGACTCATGCACTGAGGCAAATCGTTATAAATTGTTACAAGTATCATGGAAGAGAAGACTTATTACCTGCTTTTAACGATAGCAGTACGGAAGATATAGATCATCATGACGTGAAGAGAATAAAATTATCTCCCAACCATCCAAGTCCTCTTCACTCGCATCAGGTAACATTATAGTTTAAAATTATTGAATTTTAATGCAGAAAATCACTAAATATACCCAGATAAATCTGATAAATCCCCTCTTCATTTTATTCTATTGGTTAAATAATAAGAAATCATGGCTGAATCTTAATTATTTTCTTGTTGGTACAAACAATCTGTATAACTACAGTATTCCATTATGGTTTACCATTTCTGGCCAACAAAGAATGTATGTATCATTGTCAGAATGATCAGAAAATTGTGTAAATTAATGCTTAGCTTATTCATAATTAATTTTTAATACTTCTATGGAAAAATTAATGTAAATTTGCCCAGAAAAACTGACTACCTAGAATATCATTTTTACACTCCACTACTCTTACTTTGCATGAGAGAAGTACAAGAAAATTTGTTTTATTAACAGCTTGGTGACAATCGAAGTTAAATTTTTTAATCAAAATCTAAGTTAATTGTCGAGTACCTTTTTCTTTTTTTTTTTTTTAAGTACTCGATTTAGCATTACTTTTGGATTTCCCATTTTTGGATTGGAGTCCCAAGATATGTCCTTTTTCCTTCAAAAACTCCGACACATTCGAGGATTGCGTTCCAAATGTTGTCATGTCAAATCAACTACTCTTCGACAACTGGGAATCCTGGTTGCTTGGTTCCTTGAAGAGGGTTGGCATAACTTTCCTCTAAATACAGTTTCTTTGATCTTTTGATAAAGTTTTTAAGTTTTTGTATGACTAAAAATAATTTTCATAAAAATTATTTCAAGGAATAATGGAACCCATCCTCATTCACATAAATGTTCATCATATTACTTATTAAAAAAGAAAAAAAAAAAGTGCAAATGGAAATCTGTATTATAGCTCCTATCGTTCCAAATGAAAAATTAAACTCTTCTACCCCCCCCCCCCCCTCTCCCCCAGTCATCACCTCAGACTATCGATAGTATCGATAGTTTTACATCACTACCCCACCCCCAACCATTTCCTCTTTGATATAATATGTGATTTTTAATAAATAAGTAAGCCAAAATGCATAAATCATTGTTTGAATACACTTCGTATCCTTTTCTCTCTCATAAACTTTGTTTTTCCGAGGCATCAGTCAAGAAACTTAAAGCCATGTATCATGAATGAATACAATGCGAGCTCTGGTGATGCTTCAAGGGTGCGAGCAATGGAGTGTTTTTCTTTTCCTATATAGCATGTGCAGTAATTTATATATTAAATTTCAATTACTAGTGAATAAATTTGGTTTAAGCTTAATTGCCTAAGTATTATTGTCTGTATATATTTATTAGTGTTTCATTGCCAAAGTTATAATATGCAAACTTTTTTCTCTTCTTTTGCTTTCTTCTACATACATGCAGAGCTTAAAGGATCTGAATGCTGGACTTATTGGGGTATGTGGCTCCTCAATTAATATCATGTTTATAATTATTTTTCATGTGATTGAAAATTGTATCATTATCAAAATATATATTTTCATAGTTCATTATTTACAAATTTATTGCTATAATCTTTTTAATGTTTGCAGTCTCGTCTTCATTTTGAATCTAGGAAATAGCATTATATAGAGCATTATTAGCTTTGTAGTTAGAATGACAAACCCCTCCATGTCTTTCATTAATATATCAGGTCATCATTTAAGTAATGTCGGTTTTTAATGGCGTGCTATAAGGTATAGGATAAAATCAATGGAACAGGTTCAATCTAAAATGTATTTACCATCTTGTGTAACAGTTTGCCATCTTGAAACCAAATTTTGAATGTCTGTTCTGAAAAAATCCTTTGGTTTTGAATTAAAGAAAGCCAACACCTCGTTTTTCACCTCATCTACTGAATTCATGTTCTTGCTGCCTAATGAGCTTTGGAGACTGCAGAAAAGGTGATAATCCGAAGGGGCCAAGTCTGGGGAATAGGGTGGGTGAGGAATAATTTCCCATTCAAAGTCATTTTATTTTCGCTATATGGGGCCTCACATTGTCATGATGGAATACAATTCCGCTTCTATTGATAATTGATGGACGTTTCTCCTCAATTGCTCGCTTCAATCGGTCCAGCACAGTACATATCTTCAATGATAGTTTGGTTAAGATCAAGGAATTCATGATTAAGGATTACTTCCATATCCCACCATACAGACATCATCACTTTATTCGGATGAAGTCCTCTCGCTTCTGTCCTAGATATTCTCCAGGTCCTGACCACTGCCACGACCGTCTAACATTCCGATTGAAAACCAACTTTTCATCTCCAGTTACTTTCCTGTTTTGAAAAGGTTTTTGATTTAAACGGGAGAGGAGAGAAAAGCAAGTGTTCACTCGCTGTTGCAAATTACTGGTGCTTAATTCGCGAGGGACCCACTTTCAAAATTGGTTTCAAGATGGCAAACTGTTATACAACAAGATAGCAAATACATTTTAGATTGAACGTCCAACATTTTCATTGATTTTATCCTATACCTTATAGCACGCCATTAAAAACCGACATTACTTATGGGATGACATGATATATATATGTATTTTTTAAATAACAACATGAAATCGTACATTTCAATAAAAATTTACCTTAAAAAGTGTGATCATCAACTGTTTAACACTCCGCATCAGAAGGGTGAACGGTTTCTCTAGTATAACTAAACTTCCTTGGTGGTCGGCTATTTTTATTAAAACATATGCTAGCTAGCTCAGCAATGTTATGACCTATTGAGTTAGTTTATAGGAGCAGGATCCCTAGTTTTTAGTCTTATCACTTATTAATGGTGGAATAAGAAGACCTGTGTCTGAACTGCTATGGTGAAATTAGCAACAAAGAAAATGGAAATATTCCTTTAAAACTTGTTAACTTTGATTAAAATTTTCTTTTATTAGAAGGCCTGAGGGATGAAGGAATTTCATTTACTTTATATTTTTAACTTTCTTAAGACATGTTTTGTTTTATTTAATAATATTTAGCATCTTATCAATCTAAATTTTAGAGTTTCTACCTGCTGGATTTTGACACCTATAGACCTCACCAACCAGGTCTTGATTAGTTTCGAAATCTGTTGTAGCCAAATGCTATGAGCTTGATCTGCCAAAACTTGAGAATCAAAAATAGAATTTATCACTTCTCCTTTAAATTTATTTTATTTTGAAACCTCATAAAGGAATCTGTTTGGGATCACAGATTCTATTTTTGCATAGAAATTCAGTCAGGGTTGACCTTCTCGATCTGTTTCCTTCTCTTTTTGAAGATGCTGTCGTTTAAAAGAAAAAAGTTCTTTGATCATTGCCCTTTCCCACCCTACTTTTTTCTATAGCTTCTGTTTGTTCCCACTTTTTAAAAAATAATAAATTTATCTTTCCAATAGTTCTATCCAATCTATTCAACTGCTTTTAGTCCCTTATATGTATTCATTAATGAATTAATCAGTTATTAGTCCATTCTAAACAAAAATATTATTAATTTTGTTTTATTACGTAGCTGACAGAGGATGAGGATGCTAAGTATACTCAAGTAAGTATTGAGATTTGTAGAGAAGCTATGAAAAATGCTTGTTCTCATTAAGAGTTGATTTGATCCTCTTAACACATTTTAAAATAATGGATACAGTGCAGTCTCAAAATCATATTACATATTAAAGGGTGGAAAGTTTTATTCAGAAATAGTAATGAATATGAATTCTCTTAGCTCATACTTACGCAAGCGCAAACCTCCTATCCATAGTTAATATAAAAAATCTTTCATCTTCTATTAAAAAACTTTAATGTAAGTAATTCTTGTTCCTCATGAAGCCTTTTCTTTTGCCCCTGTAACAAGTATTTAGTTGAGACCCACCACAAAATACTTGATCGGTTAAACTGCTGGTTTAGACTTTTCTCATCTTACACCTTATTTTTTTCCTTCCCCAAGATAACAATCCTGTTAATAAACCCTTATATTTTTTTTCAAATCAAGAACTTTTGATTAATTTCATCACAATTGTTATTATATTTTACTAATAAAACTTAGACTCTAATAAAAAAATTCAGATGCTGTTGCGAGCTATCGATCGCTAGACCATCAAAAGGTTTTAGAAATTTTAATCACTCTATTTCTCTGTAGGTGACAGGCTCAGAGATGGTTCCGACAGCCGTTCTCCAAACTATAACCAATCCAGATGGAACTGTTTCTATTATTCAAGTTGACCCGAACAATCCAATCATAACTCTTCCTGATGGTACGACAGCACATGTTCAAGGTGTTGCTACGGTAAGCAGGTTTAATGATCTATTTATAAATTAAAATGATTCTGTAAGTTTCCATTTATTTGTTTCTATTAAATGTTATTTTATTTTTCTATCACAAGGTTACAGATTATTAGATTTATTTTAGAAATATCTTTCTCTTAGGATGTTAATTGAAGAAATTATTTATTATTATCTTTTGTTATTTTAATAATCTGATTATAAATCATTTTAAAGATTAGTATTTTTGTTGGAAATTATTCATAATATTGAATAATTATATTTACATAATTGATAAGCTATGAATAAATTATCGCGGACCTTGTCCAAAAATGTATTTCTATAATATCCCTGTTCTGATATCTAATGAGTTTAGGTATTAAGGTTATTATCTGAACAAAAAAGCGACAAAGCCACTAAAAATGTGACAAACTACTAAAGAGAAAAGAACTAAACAGACGATATGGTCACTTATCCAGACTACTTGACAAACATTCAAAATTATCTTTAACCAATAAAATCACATTATATACAGCTGTAATAAAACCTATGTGGACTAATGGGATAGAAGTGTGGGGAATAATAAAATTCAACAAATACTGACTTACAATACAAACCTTATGTCAGAACATTTAAAATGCTCACGGAACCCATGTAGCCTACCTCGACGAATAAGAGACTTGCTGAGTTAATTTGCTTTTACCTTATATATATATATAGATTAGTCAGAACTTGATTTATAAAAATCTTAAACTTGAATTTAAATTTAATTTATATTTCCTTTAATTAGATACATGCTGGTGATGGTGACGGTAGCGGAGAGACAGACACGGTTACGGTTGACTTAAATTCTGTGACTGAAGATCATGATGGACAAATAATTCTCCAAGGCGAAGATGGAACAGGTTAGTTATTGATTTAATGTGTTATTTTTTCCATTATTTTGTTTTTAATTTTATCAATTCTAATCAAAAGAACAATAAGAAAATATCTTTAAAAAAAAATAATAATTTATTTGCGTGTCTTTGTTGTTTCTGAATTTCTAACACGCTTGGATTTTCTGTTTAGGGTATCCAGTGTCAGTTTCCGGTATGATTACAGTTCCTGGATCCATGTATCAAACTGTTGTGGCAAATATCCAAGCTGGGGGAGATGGAACAATACAGGCAAGTGAATTTTGTATGTAAAATTATAAATAAGACAGCCTGTGTTTTCATATTGGTTTGAAGAAACAGCAATTCATTAATTTTCAACTTCTAAATTTGTGGAAACTAAAATTAGGTATATAATGAATCTTGAAGTTTTATTTTACCTGTGTTTTCTTACTTTCAACTGCTAATATTCTTAATAATTATTCATAATGGGCAAGGACTAAAAGAATAAATACACCTTGGTTTACTGTCCTTTGTAATCAATTTTGCCTTTTTTCATTTTGGAATCCATTAATATTCTCAAATTATATTTATCTCTGAACAGGTAGTAACACCTGCGATGATGGGAATGGCAGGAGAAGTGGAAGTGGACCGGAGTAAAACCCACCAAATAGTCGTATCGACTGGGGACGGACCTCAAGTCCTACAAGTGCTTTCACTAAAAGACGCTTCTCAAAAAGGCATTGACTGATATTAGGTAAATATTTGTTATGTTATTTTAATAGAGAGCGCAGGTCTTGATCATCTTACCACTCGGTTCACATTAGTCACACCTTTGGAACAATTAATAATTCCCTTATTTATTGGGCCATAAAGTTTTTGAAAGCTAATTATTTCTGTTTTGCATCTAAACATTTTTTCCCCACAAATAATATTACTTGATATTGATACTCCTTCATCATAATCTCTCTTCATCATATATCATACTTACATGTTATAATAAATCTGAAATTAAATAACTTTAAACGATTTTGATTAAACTGAGTATTTGATCGATTTATATGCCCGAAATATGACTGTAAAAATTTCATCAAAATTGATCTACTGGAGGGGGGACTTTACTTAATAAATTTTGTACCATTTTCACATGTTTTTTTTATTTACTCAAAAACGGCTTTAAAAATTTTGATCAAACTGGGTATTTAATTTTTGTATATGCCCAAGATATGACTGTAAAAATTTCATCAAAGTTGATCAATCGGAGGGAGGACTTTACTCAATATATTTTGTATCATTTTCACGTGTTTTTTTTATTTACTCAAAAACGGCTTTAACGATTTTGATCAAATTCGTCGTGTTTAACGAAAATTAGTTGTTCTTTAATACCAGGTAAGCTTTATTGTATTAAAATGTTCTGAGGGGGCTTAAATGGGGAAGGGGCTTTTTTTGTTTTCCTATAAAGTACCTTTGTATGTGTTTATAAAGAGAAATTATGTCTCTTGTTTCGCCTAAAAATAAGAAATGGATAAATATGAGATATGATAAAAATCAAGTAAAAATAGAGAGGAGAAAAAAAGAAAAATATTCAGTCAACTCATAAAACACGTTGAGCCCACGCATGTGGCGGAGTACGACTTTAATGACAGACCATTGTTCATAATTAAAGCCGTTCTGTTCATTTAATGGAAATTATTTGTTTTATTGTAAATCAAGTTTTCAACAACTACATAGAGAATTATAAAATCATACGACTTGGAGTATTATGCTTGCATTGCCGAATTACCACAAGTAAAAACTTTTATTTAATAATAAAAAAAATAGTGTTTTTTATAGAGCAAATAGAAACAAAAATAAGTAATGAATGTGGAAAAATGTGTCTTTGAGAAGTGGCAATTAACAAAACAAATCAATTTCTAATTTAAGTAAGTTGGTAAGTGAAAGTTGTGTGTTGCGCGCATGCACCAAATTTTTTTCAGGTTTGGTTTATCTTTACCATTTTCATATTGTTTCTCTCTTATTATTTTATTGTTTTTACATAAATTATCATTACCATTTTCATGTTGTTTCTATCTTATTATTTCCTTGTTTTTGCTTAACCCTTTTTTTTAAAACGTCCGCATACAAGAAAATGCCTTTCCTTCCATTGGAACATTTTTATACAATAGGCTCTCAATAACAACTTTAGAAAAAATAATAGTGCTTATTGTTTAGAAATTGAGATACTATTGAACTTCTGCTGTTTTTAAAGTGTTTTTTTTTTTTTTTTTTTTTTTTTTTTTTTTTTTTATTGAATTATTTCGAGATGTACCTTCTTACTATGTGATTGTATTCTCCCAATACAATAAATCTGTGATTTAGCAATATTAACCATTAACAATCAAATCATAGAGTCTTTTAGCTGATAACTTTTCCTCCTCGATGGTGTAAAATTAGTAATTATTAAGTTATCCAGAGCAAATCTTACTAATTTTTATAACTTATATCATGATTTTATATAAGTTCCACAATTTCTGTTTCAGATATAAACATTAAATGTGCAATGTCATAGTGATTAATGAAGAAAGTGAATTCAGTCTTACAAGGAATATTTTAAATGTATTTCTTAATCAATAGACATGGTCATATTGTTGTATGATAATGTTGTATAAGTGTTCTTGTTTAGTTATAATTGTACAAAATAATAAAGCCAAAAATTGTAGTTTAATTTATATGTACTTGTAATTGACTATTTTTGTCCGATATTGGAAAGATAGCCCCCATATGTTGATTGATCGAGTGTGAAGGGAAATGACCTGATTTTAATTTTTTTAACATAAACATTTTTCCTAAGTAACTTCGGATCACATGATTGCGATGAGGTTAGGAAATATTAGTGATACATTCTTCTTCAGTATTAGTTAATTAAGGTTATGGAAAACCTTACAATAATTGATAATAAAATTTCTATTTATGTATATTTTTATTTATACGGCATAGCCAAATATTTTTATAACTTTATTTAATTAGGAAATTTCATTAGGCTCTTGATAATTTATCACTGTACCATACACAATGATAATGGCAAATTATAAAATAGAATGAAATAATATTTGAAACTTTGTTTTTTTAAACTGATAGTAATTTTTCTGTTGAAACCGTAGTTCTTGGTTAATTTCATCATATATTGAAAAATTGAACTTTAAAGTGGGTTAATGAAAATTGCAACTGAACCTTTTAATATCAAACTGAAAATTTTGAACTTTTAATTGGGTTAATTAATATTAAAACAAAACCTTTAATATCAAATTTGAAAGCTAAAAAATAATTTTGTTATGAAAAATAATGTTTTACAACTGAATATAGATATACACATTTGTATAGAGTAAAACTAAATACAGTTTTGGGCCACAAAAAAGTTATTATTTCTTAAATTTCTTCGTAAAAATTGTATTTTTTTGTAGCTGATTTTTTTTCATATAAAAATGTAATTATGTATACTAAGATTTAATTTAAAATTTCATTAAAAATACAATAATGTGTTATGTAAAAATATTAATTTCATTGTGCTGGGTAATTTATTTGCTATTTATGTAATTACTGATCAATTACATATACATAATTATTAACTTTTTTTAAAAAAAACAACTTTTGTTTGATTCATTGATCTAATTTTATTATCTATCTTTTTTTATTTTAAATTTTATTTATTTATTTTTTTTTTATTCATTGATCTATTTTTATTTTACTGACGGAAAAATTGTCTTGTTTAAATTCTAGGGTCGTGAACATTTTATTAATAAAAATATATTTTCAAAATGTAGGAGTTCTTTGTAAATATGTATGCATGCATCATACCATACAACCGCAAATTTCGGTAATTGAAATAATTATAAGTAGGTTTAGTGAGAAATTTTATCATTATTGCCTTCACCTTATAATTACCTAATTATTGACACTTTTTTGTTCTTTCAAGGAAGAAACTATCCAAAAATACTACTTTGTTGGTTGCTTTTAGAATCTATAACTCAAAGTTTTTTCTAATTTCTGAATTTTTATGTATAATTGTAATAATGAAGTGTTTTTCTTTAGAGAGCAACTCATGATTTTCAGAAGCGATTTAGTTAATGTTGGAATGCAGAATTTTTCATTATATTTGACATCTATTACTATTGTTTAAACTTTAGAGGATATTAAAGTAACAGTTGTTACCATTACCTCCTCATTATTGTTGATAAAATTATTTCCTTTATTAATTATAATGCTTTTGTTATTCTGACACTTTATGTTGAAAGGAATGCTTTGGGGCATTTCTGGTGAGTGTTATGTATCTCAGAATCTTGTTTTGTTAATTATGTTTAAACTTACTAAGACTAATTTTTCAGTGCAATTATTTCAGATGTCTAATCCAGTTTTGTTTTGTTTTTTTCTATGGCTGTGCGTAGTTTAATTTTAATTTAGTTTTCAGTTTATTGCTTCTACTACCATAATGAGTTTCATCAATAGACCATTGTAATATTTAAGGTTTGATTCATGTAAACCTTTAATTTCCTGGATAATGTAATTTATATCGGCACTGCTTGAGGTGAAGCTACAATTCACTGTTGGAACAGTGGAATTTTATGAATATTTTATTATATATTCATACTTGTTTGCATTAATAAATTTTTATTTTTTATTAAATTTGGGATTCAAGCATTAATTCTTAGCAATGTATCTAAATGTGGTTGAGTAGTACTTCATTTTAACCATTCAGTTGGATTTTAATGTATTAAAATTTCTGATTTAAGAATACGTACCCTTTTCTGTTGGCAATTACCCAATGTCTAGAAAACACAGATGTAAACATTTTCAAAAATCTTAATTATACTCACAATATTATGTTTTGTAACAGGAAGTTTGTTTAAATATTTTTTAAATTCATGATCACTTAAGATTAAATTCCATTATACTGCCAAGAATACCTTTTTAATAATCCACATATAAAAAAAAGATCAAACATATGATTTACATTCCTTTGCACTACCCACCAATTAAAGAATATTTTAAAAAAAAAATTAAGTTTTCTTGTCTTGTTTTGCTTAAGTGCAGTAATATTGTTAAAGTTGTTTTTGTTTGTTTTTTAGGCATCAATTTCATTTCCCTTTAAAAAAACAAACAATATATTTGCTTATTAAATTTTTTTAACTAAATTTTTGGAATGATGGTTATCAGTATGCTTGTTGTGATTCTATTATGAGACCCATATATAATGAGTATTTAATGTTTTCGCTCTGCCAAGTAATTCTACATTTATTTAGTATTCTTGATCCACTTTTGTTCTCTTTAAATGGTTGAATACAAAATATACATTATTTTAAAAAATCTAGTCATTTAGATTATTAAAATAGTAGTCCACTAATTTAAGTTAAGAAATTTCCTTTTATAAAATATAAAAATTAAAAAATTTTTTCTTGTTTTCTGTGTTCTGATTTTTTTCTTAACTGCATAAAAAATTGTGTCTATTTAAGTGTAAATGTAAGTTATTTAATGTATGTGTTTGAAATTTTTCTTGTCGTAAATGTAGATGTATGATTAAATTAAGTGGTATAAACGTCAAGGATACTATTATTTGTAACATAAGTATTGACGATTCATTCCTCTATTGAATTTGTAATTATTTTTGCACAGTGAGTTGTATGTGTAATATACTAACATTTTTATATATTAATATGTTGTTGAATATAACAAATATGTTGTACATATTTTAAATTAAAGATCAGAAAGTAATCTTGGTATGTTAAATTATCTTATAAGAAAAAGTGTGTGAACTAAATAAAATTTCTGTTTTAATGTAATAATTTCTTTATATGGGGGCTATATTATTGTTTGATAATATTTCAGGTCTATGCCGAAGTTACCAATGTGAAGTTTTGTTAATGAGCTGTATAATTTATTGAAAATTGTGTATAGTGTGGTGTAAATTAAAAACTCTTCCTTTTTATTCATAAAAAGTGAGTTGTTTTGATGAACTTTCTATTTGCTCCTTTTTCATTAGGAATATATTTTCGTCATTGTATGATTCATGATTAAAGAAAATATTTTCATGTTTGCTACAATCTCAGATTAAATTTCAAGCCTTTAAGTTTTATTAATACTGGAAATTGGTTAAAGATTGTCCAATAGTAGTGAATATAAAAAAATCAATTGAATTGTCGGAATAAAAGCTATATCATTTCCACGGCATGTCAAATTGAAACCTTAATCCTACTCTTTCTGGGTCCTGGTATTACGGCCTATTCACACTATCGGTTTCGCTCCCAGTCCACTCTCGCTCTACCCCATTCACACTATCGCTCCACTCCCAGTCCGCTCTCCTAATGTCTTACCATATTCACATTATATAATTTTACACCGTTCACTTTTCAATGGTTTAAGCTATTGAAGCCATTAATAATCGAAGTCGTCTGTATTTGGATTTTAATTAATGATTAACTTTCAGTATTTATTTATTCATCAATTTTACGGCCAAAAAAAAGTTCAACGTTTCGTTTGTAGATATAGCTGTTAAGTGTACTTTTCTTGATGAAGAAGATAATATTATCAAAACACATAATAAGAAGAATATATTGCAACACAATGATAATTATTAATAATAATTATATATTAATTTAATTAATGGTGAAGAAATAATTTAAATTTGTTTCCGAATGTATTCGAATACGCTTGAAATCGGTTAATGCTGCAATTTACTGATTGTGTTCTCTTCTTTTCCTGATTCATATTATAATTATTTTTGGCTTTAAAATATTTTTTTGATAATGATCTGACATTTTTCATAATATACTGCATTTTTATTCGTTTTTAAATTTAACGTTATTTTATAATAGCAATGAGTATGTAGTCAATAAATAAATCTGTGACCGTTTTATACGAGTACATTAATTAATTGCAAAATATTTCTTAAACATAACATGAATTTTTCTCATGGAAAAACCGCTTCACAGAAAATTTCTTTTATTTTCTTTTTGATGATTTTTTTTTTTTAATCATTTCAAGCATATTTGAATACATTCAGAAAAAAATTTAAATTATTTCTTCACCATTAATTAAATTAATTTATAATTATTATTAATAATTATCATAGTGTTGCAATATATTCTTCTTATTATATGTTTTGATAATGTTTTCTTCTTCATCAAGAAAAGTACACTTAACAGCCATTTCTACAAACGAAAAGTTGAGCTTTTTTTGGCCATAAAATTGATGAATAAATAAATATTTTAATAACTGAAAGATAATTATTAATTAAAATCCAAATACAGACGGCTTCGATTATTAAAGGCTTCAATCGTGAACGGTGTTAAATTATATAATGTGAATATGATAAGACTTTAGGAGAGCGGAGCGATAGTGTGAATGCGGTAGAGCGGGAGGGGAGTGAGGCCGGACCTGTACCAATAATGTGATTACCCTCTTTCTATTCCTCTTTAGAATATTTTGCCAGTGAGACCGGACCAGGAGTGGAGCGATAGTGTGAATGTGGTAGAGCGAGACCGGAGCGGTACCGACAGTGGAATACTCTCTTTCTATTTCTCTTTAGAATATTTCGCCGGAGCGGGAGGGGAGCAATAGTGTGAATTCGCCCTTAATGTGTTATGAGAAGAAAATTAATGATCGATAGAAGAAACTTGTAAATTTAATATTGTGAGTTTCAATTTAGCTTTTAAATTTGAGTTGGTTGTTGAAGAGAATCAAGCTAATAAAGTGAGAAAAAATATTTGTCAACCTTTTTAAGCCGCAGAAATCTAAATGGCTCTAAGCAGGCAGAAGTATAGCTTTTGAAGAGTTTTTATAGAGGATGTTTGAAGAACAAGGATTTCAATGTTATTAACAATTTCTTATATAAAGATTTGGTATGAGTCTCTAGATTTAGGATGGAAAAATACAATTGGATTAAACCAAATTTATAAATTATACCATCGTCTTCTATAATAATATATTTTATTCTATAGTATATTTACTACTTAAGTTCAGCTATTTTAATTTTATTTTAAAAAAAAAATATCTTCAGTCGATAAAATTTATTTTTTATTGTAAAATAATATTCACAATATTATAATACTTTCTACTAAAAAGTTGTTTTTAATTTTTCCAGTTATATGTATCTTTATCTCAATTGCTCCTGAACTGACTTACTATCAGACAGCCTTTTTTCTAGCAATCTGGATTTTAGTCAGTTCAGAATTCATTAGGCAACTACATATAAAACCAAAAAAAATAATAAAAATAACGGGTAACATTTGTTATTAGACATTCCAAGCAATGCATAAAAAGTATAGATGTTTCTACAATACTGTAATAAAAAATATCCAATAAACATTGACATATTTTATTATAATAGTCTCTATAATGATAATATTGATGTTCACACTCTTTAAGCATAAATCAAATTGATAATTTTATAATTGTAAACAAATAATTAGATCGAACATCTCTTCCCTATTTTATTTCTATATAAAAATCATATTTGTTTAGTTTCTAATAGTATGCTCCTTTACACAGGGAATGGATGAAACTAGACGAAAAGATATGATTGTGATCTGCAACGTTTTAAGTACTCATATCATGAATTATGTATGTCCTTTGTGGCTCATCCCCCATTAACACAAAGTTGTCAATTATATTTTTATTTATTTTATTTGTTGACAACCTGAACCCTGTCACAAAATTCCTTTTCTCAATAATAATCATTCAATATGGATTTACTTCAGTTGATGAAAAAAATGTGCCTCCCCTCAGAAAATGTCTGATACCAACTGTATAATCATTCTTGTTTGTATGCTTTATCATAGCATTTGTATTCAGGTGCCAATGAAATTTATAGGAATGGTGGCAGGTAGTAGTTAGTATAAGCTTAAAGTTAATTACATGTGTTTTTCCCTTGTTGGTTATATAAGTTTACTTGTAATTATAAAAAATGACCCATTATATTTAAAAATAGAAAACTTACTGCAAAAAAGAAAGAAATGAGAGATGGGTGACAAAAGCATGTTATAAAATATTAAAAGGAAATGGAAAAGATGGAAGTAATTGCGAAACATAGGTTGAAAAATTAAAGATTTGACTTGTTTTTTAATAAACATATAAAAAATAAGGATTTAACATCTCATCACTCAATTATTTGAATATGACATTGTTGATCTTCCTAAAAACAACTTGAAATACATATATAAGTAATAATATACTTATTAGTACAGTAATATGATAATTATGAATACATTTAATTAATGATTAGAGATTATTTTAATATACCGTCGTCTGTAGTGGGTTAAATTTGAAATGATTTTAAAAAATATCGCCCAAATAAAAAACAAAAATAAAAATTCCGTGAAGCGGTTCTTCCTTGAAAAAAATTTATTGTATGTTTAAGATACCACTAACCAGTCCGCTTGCATTTATTTACAGTGAACAGTGCAATTATTGCAATTAATCACTGTCTCAGTTATACTCCTCTATCATTTTAAGAGCTATAATTATTTAGCGAGAAACTACGGAATTATTTTTAAGCAATAATGCTTACTCCCAAATTTCCTGCTGGATCCGCCACTGCCTAAGAGATCCTTTTGTTGCACCACCTAAATTATATTTTTTTCTTTTTAGAAACTAGAAATAATTTAAAGAATAAGAAGGGGAGGGGAATACAGGGGATAGACCCCTGAAGAAAGATCGAAAAAAAAAAAATATATAAGTAAAATATATGTATGCATCTAATTTTCTATTACAGTATTACTTATATGTAAGAAGTTCCTATTCTGGTCTAACATGATTAACTGTCGGGTTTTTAAGATTTATTTAGGTTTTTTTTCACGTTTGTTTTTACCGACCAATACCTCCTTTCCAGAAATTATTTCTGTGGCCGCTGCTTGGAATGTATTATAGTATTTTGTATTAGATACACATAATTTTAGAACTAACTACATTCTGTGAATCAGATAATTAAAAATCATCATAACGAAGGATGTAAAATAATTATTGAAATTAGAGCTGGAAAAACCGCTCTAAAGCTATAAGATAGGATATTTGTAACATATGTACAAATGTCGAGTAAACTGATTAAATAGAGAGGTTATCAAATATGAATTATAATTAGCAACTTAAGAACATATTTAACCCTTAAAGCAAATAATCTTGTAGAAGTCTAACATCTAGCTGGTCTTTCCCCAAAAGATCATATGTTTTTAAAAATTTGAAAGCTTCAAAAATCTTAGAGAGATAACTATTTATTCTTTTTGTAGTAGTTAAATGAATGCATGACTCGCCTCATTTGCCATGATGCAACGCACTATGCCTCCCATCACAAATATTTGCTCGAAAAAACAAGGTAGGTTTCTTAGATGTAATTCATATTATTTATTTTTAAAAATCGCCTTGAAAAAATCATAACACGCATATTAGACTTTAGAAATCTAAATGGAAGTGCTTAATTAACAGGTTGCTTCTTAATCACCTGATGTCTATCCATTTAACTTAATATTTGAGAATCAATAATAGGTACGTCTCAAGGACAACCAAAGACTTTAACACCAGTGGATTCAGGGGAGGTGCATGCGCCCTCCCCTGAGAGGTGAGGACACAAAGAAAATATTACTATTTCTATATGAAAAGGGATTTTACATAGTAATATTTTATGTCCTGGATGGAAAATGTATAGTATTAAAATTTAATTGTGGTTTACAGGGGTGGTTCCAGAGAAAAACAAAAACAATAGTTGGGATAGGAACATGGGCGTACTCAGCGGGGGGAGGAGGGGGGCAGCTGCCCCCCCCCTGGAAGGCTGGATGAAATAATTATTTAAGGCGGGAAGCAGTAAAAGAATACATTTTTTCAAGCAAATTATTGTAATAACTTAGTCGATAAAGCACTGCTATAATTATACATAATTTTGGTTTCATTCACCTTTTCCGCGGTAAGGTGTTACAACCTGAACGACCATAGCTGCCCCCCCCTAGTTTTGATCCTGGGTACGCCCTTGGATAGGAGATATGGCTAGTAGACAAAAATTTCTGCAAAAATAATAGGAACTATATTGAATTCGTTTACTTAAATAATGCTATACTGGAATTTTAAAAACAAATTATATGCGTAAATTTATTATAATATTTTAATTCTTTTTAAAATTCGGGAGGGGGGGATAGGAGCTATCCCCAATATCCCCTACCCCCATCCACCGTCTTTAGTAATTTACGTTTATATTAGGCATGGGGTGATATTTGAAATTTATGTATCTGATACTGATGTTTTTTTTTTTTTATCTGATACGTTTGTTTGATACTTTTGTATCTGATACTAATTAAATGTTCGTGGATTAAGGGTATCAAGCGCACAGAAAATCGCTAATAGCCATTCATTATTTTCTTTAGAAACTTACGTACTTACAATGCAAATTCATTTTTTTTTTTTTTTTTTAATCTTAATTGACCTTTTAAAGAGTTTCATTCCAAAAAGGAAGTTTATTCATCTTTGAAGAGCGAACGGGAGACGAAAGATGGAATATAATTTAGCTAATCAAGGCCCCTTTTAACTGGAAAAGGATGCAATGAGGGTCCCCTTAAATTACGGTGACATAATCTCCTGAAACAGGTCGCTTCCAGAAGTAGCATAAAGAAATATTTACCTAAAATAAACTAAAAATAGAATACAATAATATTATACAAACAATTACAGCTTTCTTTCGTTTTTTATTATTATATTCTTAGACTAATTCAGCTGTGAAATTTACTGTCGAAGTACTTGGGTCAAGATTTAAGAAGTTATTTTCATTTAAACTGAAGGCAAATACAATGTTTAAATACGCTTGTGATTATGATACATATCAATTTTGTCTCATTTTCATGTTTTTTTTTTTTTATTTACTCAAAAACGGCTTTAACGATTTTGATCAAACTGGGTATTTGATGTATGTATATGCCCACGATGTGACAGCAAAATTTCATCAAAATTGGTCAAACAGAGGGGGTACTTTATTTAATGAATTTTGTCTAATTTTTATGTTTTTTTCAATTTCATCCAGAATGGCTCAAACGATTTTGATCAAATTCGTCATGCTTAATGAGAATCAAGTATTGTTTAATATCAAGTAAGCTATATCATTATTAAAATGTTCTGAGGGGCCTTTAATGGGGAAGGGGCCTCTTTTATTTTCCTATAAAGTACCTTTGTTTTTGTTCATATGGAGAAATTAACTGTCTCTCGTTACGCCTAAAAATAAGAAATGTCTAAATATGAAATATGAAAAAAATCAAGTAAACCTATAGAGGAGCAAAAAATAAAAATATTCCGTTAACTCATACAACACGTTGAGCCCACGCATGCGGAGTACAGGCATTGTTCATAATTAAAGCCGTTCTGTTCATTTAATGGAAATTATTTGTTTCATGGTAACTAAATGAAGTTTTCAACAACTACATAGAGAATTATAAAATCAGACGACTTGGAGTATTATGCTTTGCCGAAGTACACAAGTAAAAACTTTTATTTAATAATAATAAAATTATTGTTTTTTATAGAGAAAATAAAAACAAAAATAAGAAATGAATGTGGAAAAATGTGTGACTGAGAAGTGGCAATTAACAAATCAGTGAGTTGTAAGTGAAAGTTGTGTGTTGCGCGCACGCACCAGATTTTTTTATGTTTCTGGTAGTAAATGACATAGGCACATGCTCCTTAGAAATGATGTGAAGTGTGCACACATTTGAAAATCTCCAAAACTATGAATATAAATTCATAGTTTTGGAGATAATTATTTTCAGAGAAAGTAATGTTCCTGGGAGTCACAAAATGGAACATAAGACATCATTATATGTATTTAAATATTTAAAAAAATAAATCCCAAACTTTTGCAGTCTCGTAAAGTCGTTATCATTCTACATGGGTATAATTATTTGTTCATCCATCGATCATGCATCAGTTTAGATTTAAATTTTTTTTTTTAATTGTTCAACTTGCGAGAAGTCCGTCGTGTATGTTATTTTTCGATATTATAAATACATTTTAGTTATTTAAAAATTAATGATATATGTTTCAATATATTATTTAACATTCTGAATATGTCAATATATAAAATTTTGATTTTTTAAAGATAGACAAGTTTCTTAAAAAATGTTTGACACTACTTGATTGAAAAAAATTCTTGTTTTTTTTTCACATGGATGCACTTTATACAAATAAGTTCTTACATTACATTATATATTTATAGAAATGAATCAATGGGTTAAACTGTTATCTAAAATTACAACTTAGTTGACCGCTCTATTTTAAGAAAAATATGTTTATTTCTAATGAAAAAGTTCATAGTGCTTTGAGACACCTTAAGCTAGCGGTGTCGAGGAAGGTAATCCAACCGTCATCGGGCGGAGGAGGATTAGAAATGTTTTTAGAATAAAATTGATTAAGTCGTTCTATATTATATAGCTCCTTTAATTAGAGGATTGGCATTTTCTTTTTGTAATTCCTCATTGATAATACATCTATCAAGAAATATAATTTTTTTGGTTTGGTTATAATCTTGTTATCTGTTGGTTTGCCCTTTAACATCTTATCAGTTACTATCACTATAATAAATGTTTCCAGAACTTAATGCCCTTTACTCTGAACATTTTATATCTGCAGATCTTTAGATATAGGCTTTTCATTTTTTTTTTTTTTTGTGTTGTGTATGGTGACCTTGCTATGTCAGTGCTATGCTCTTTGTAACTACACAATAGAATTTCTTACAATTGTCAATATTAATCAATAATTATCTCTGGAAGAAGTAGCCCTAGGTAATGCTATTTATTATACTCTTCGCTTCTCATTGTGATTGTTCCATGAAAGTTTTCTTAGCTCATGACTCCTATTTTGAAATAATTAGCCCAATTTGAAATATTTTTATCAAAATAATAAATTCTGGTATGCTTGTAGTTCATTTGTAAAAAAAAAGAAATCTTATCTTTGTTAATTACACAATATATTCATTTATTTAATTAATTTTTGCTCTATGTTTATTTATTTTTTTCAGGACAGTCTCTATTTTTAAAATGTATAGGCCGAGGCTAATTGTTGTTTCTAACCGACTGCCTTTCGTTCTGAAGCAGAATAGTGCAGGTGTATTGGAAAGAGTACCAAGGTAATGAACTGTTGTATCTAACTCATGTTGTATGTTGCAACACTAGGTTGAAATTGTGACTTATTTTTTCAGGAAGTATTTGAAAATGTAAATAAATTTCAAATTAATTGAATTTTTTATTTACCATAAAGTTCTTGTCAGAAGTTTCATTTCCATGATCTTTCTCATAAGAAGATTAGTTTTGTGTTATTGAATGGTATTTAGCTACATGTTCTTTTTTTTTAATTTTAATAAAGAAATAATCGGTGGTTACACTCCTTTTATTTTATTACTATCATTTTAATATTATGTTTTATTATAATTTTGATAAAATAAGTTTGAAAGTAACAAAATGGTATGAAAAAACTGTCTGCCATTTGTTTTGAATGGACAAAGTAATTGTTTCTTCTTGGGATACATCAGTTAGTTATAGATAACTTTTTTTACTTCTCCTATCTACATCAAAAATGTCTTCCTTCAGAAACATAATTTTCTAATACGGTGGCTTACAATATATCTTTAACCTATAGAAGCAGTAATTATCATGTACACGATGAATGGTAGTTATGTCTATTCAATCATATAATATCCGAATTATTATTTTATTAGGAGTATGCATTTTGTTGAGGCTATGAGTTCTCCCAATGCCTGAGTCGATGCGAGGCTGGATAATTACTACTGTTTAGTCCCTAAATATTATAGTTCACTTCCTATATTGTAGTTATATATCCTATATAACTCTGAATTTCCAAAAAATAGAAGAAAAAAAAACTTCAACTCAAGGATTTTTCAATTTTGTTTAATTCAAATAATCATCCATCTCTGGGGTCACTTGTGGTGTAGTAGTTAGCATAGCTACTGCACAAAAGGTCACGGGTTCCTAAGCTGCCAGGTGGCCATAGGATTTTTTAATGGGAGAAAAAAATCCTTGGCTATGTTGTCCTTCGGATGGGACGTAAAATGGAAGTTCTGAGCCAGGGCGATGTAAGTACTCGTTAAATATCCTTATGCTAAGTATACCTGGATCGTCAAAAGTTAGGACTCCCACTGTAGAATCGTCCGATTAGTAATACTGCAGCAAATCATTTCAGTAAAAATTATGATATTCATTTTCATATTCATTCTTACAGTAACTCTTAATCAAACAAGTATATACATTGTTTCCGTTTAGTTTAAATTTTTGCTTTGAAGCTTGGCAGCTCATGCTCATTTTATCATTTTATGAAACTTGGTTATCTGGTCTTGGTAGATTTGTATTTTCTGTGAAAGCTCGGTTAGATTTTTGATACTTTTGATAATTGCAATACTTCTCGTTTTTATATATCACATATAATTAAGTTAAAGTGAAAAGACTGTGAATGGGTAGTAGAGATTGAAACACTTTGTCACTGTGAAATCAAACCGGCATATCTGCAAAATGCATATGTTTCACCTGAGAACTTTAAAGTTTTCGCATGTGATATTTTGCATTTAATGTCCATTTGGTTCACCTCAGTGCCACCTTATGCATGAATAAAATTTATACGAATACGGCTTATTAAAGTAGTAGGTAAGTAGCCGTATTGCGCAATAGATCTGTCTTCTGATAAAAAAAATGGCTATTCCCACTTAAATGCATACCGGCCCAATGCCATCTAACGGATTTTTATTCAACTATACGATATGCCAGTTTGACATAAAAATAGACGGGAAAAAAAGAAATTTTTTGACACTTACAACTCAAAAATTCAATTTTTGCACAAATGCCGGTTTGATTTAACAGCCACGAATTGATCATTAGAGTTACAACGAAGTTGGGGTTATTATTTTGTTTCTATTTATTTATTCTTAGAGTTGGTAATAGTTTTTACATTGGATTTTGAAAATTTGATAGTGCTGGAGGTCTTGTGACTGCTGTTGGACCAGTTGTGATCCAAGGAAATGGAATGTGGGTTGGTTGGCCAGGTCCTCACTTCAAAACTGGTACAAAAATACCTGAGTCGAGCCCAGAAGACGCTTCACCTTCAGCTGGTCTTTTGTCTTCCAATATTATACCAGTTGAAATTGACACAAACCTAATGGATAACTACTATAATGGATGCTGTAATGCTACTTTTTGGCCTTTATTTCATTTGATGCCTGATAGAGCTGTTTTTAATGTTGACTATTGGCAGGTATTTGTTTGATTTTGTAAAATATACATATATTCATTACCTTTTTTCAAATATATCAATTTATCAAAAATATCAAATATAAAATTTTGGTAGTTTACAAATAATGTGTTGGATAAAATTTAAGTAAATTAAAATTTAAGTATATGCATTTTTTCTCTAGGGATGAATTCTATGTTCGATATAATCCTTGATTATTGTTTTGGAATCTCAATAAAATGGTGATGAACTTTTTTTTCGAACTACAGCTTTTTATCAAAATCTTCTATAATTTCCTGTTATAACTTTGTTTTTTTTCGAATCAGTCATTTAATGACTGAATAAAAAACAAAAAATAAGGGGGGAGAAGGATCCTCAATTTATAAATGTTTCAATTTTGAACTCACTGAAGGAACGATCCTAATAGAGTATAATGCTGAAGTAAGCTTCCGACACAGATGGACCGTTTAAAGTATTTACTTATTGGTGTTCTACTACCTTGTCCTATGGTCTTTACTTGTTTAAAGACTTATAGTATGATTTTAGCCATAAGGTAAAGGATAGAAAGCTAGAATGAGCTAAGGTTCAAGTAGTGATTCCAGTAAAGTTGGAATGAATAAGATTCGAGTAAGCTGGAATGAGTTAAGATTCAAGGTAGTTCGCCTAGCATTATACGTCATAAATTTGTAGTTACTTAAGACAAAGGTTGCATTGAAGGTATTCCGTCTCTGAGGGCTGTCTGCCGCTCGAGATCATCTAAAGTTTAATATTAAGGCATTATCAATTTTTATTTACTTGTAATCAAAGATATCTTTCCTTTCATAATCTTTCTTTGGTATCATTTTGAAATTCATTATTTATTATATAGTTTTTATATTACAGGCATTCCGAAAGGCCAATATTCTTTTTGCTGAAAAAGTTATATCAGCTCTGCATAAAATGTCAGATGGCAGAGATATTGATCAGGAAAGTACATTGATATGGCTCCACGATTATCACCTTATGTTAGCAGCCAATACCATCCGAGAGGTAGTTCTCAAAAAGACAATCACTGGGATAGAACTTGATGAACTCCCTATATTCACTGTCCGTCTCTTCCTTATTTCCCTATTTAACATATGCTTACCTTATTTTAACATACATATTATGGACAATAACAGGCTAATTGCCAAAAATTAAAAAAATGAGTTAGCCTTGAATAAGCATTATAAGTGCCCATGCCACAACCCACTGTACAGGTTAAACTCAACAATCATTAAACAGAGTTAAATTCCAGCCATGTTTTCAGGCTATAGCGGGCTAAGTACCTTTTGAACTGTATCAATACAGTGAGTTGATGGTGTTACAGATAATATTTATTACTTCAAATAGTATTCTGCATATTGAGGGGTACATAAATACATACATATTTGGCGCTATGTCCTGTTACTGAGACTTGGCCTCCACTAAGAGCCTCCACCACTTTGCTCTGTCTTCTGCTGCAGCTCTCCAGTCCTGAACTCCAAGTAAAGTTCTGGCATCACTGATTACGCTGTCCAGCCATCTAATCCTCGGTCTTCCTACTCATCTCGTCAAGTATTTCAGAGGCATCCATTCTGGCCACATGTCCTGCCCATCTTACTCTGCCAAGTTTAATAAATGTGACGATGTCGAGGTCGATGAATAGAGTACATAGTTCCCTATTTTTCCTTCTCCTCCAGACTTTACCCATCTTTCCTCCTGAGAATCCCTCGCTCGAACACATTGAGCTTCCTCACATCACTTTTCGTCATAGTCCAAGCCTCTGATTCATATGACAGTATCGTACGAGGGTCTTGTATATATTCAGCTTGGTGTGCTTTGTGAGGTACTTACTTCTAAAGTGTCGGCCAAGTTCAAAAAAACATCTATTGGCAGCAGTGATCCTCCTCTGTATCTCTTGAGCCATATCGTTCTTATTATTCACTTCAGATCCGAGGTATACAAAGCTTTCAACTCTCTCGAACTCAAAAGATCCTACTTCGAACGGAGTGCTGAGATCAACCATATTGAAGGGTAATGAAAGGAAATTTTACTGTTCCGGACCCAAACATATTTGTACCGTAACCTACTCTTTGTTATCTATCTACTTGTGACCTACCCTCTGTTATCTGTCTACCTATTCTAGGTATATAGGTATTCTTGTCTTATGTTGTCCTTTCTTTTTATTTTCTTTATTTATTGGAAATAATAGTTCTGTTACTTTTCTTAATTGATTTCATATTCTGTTGTTAGTTAAGTCATTTTTGATCAGTTATCAGTTGTCATGTCCAGCTTGGCGCCATTTAGTATAGCCCCAATTTTAACTGAAGAGGACCCCTTTGGGGTTTTATTAAAGCTAATCAAAACACTACTTTACTAAGGAGTTTGCTAATATCTCGGTCACATAATCTGTGATAATAGAAGTCGCTGTTACAAATGTAATAAAATATGAACCCTGTTTTATTAGTCGTAGTTTTATAAATTTCAATTTTGATTAATATAAATAGCAGCTTACTCTCTGATAACAGGTGTTATCAGTGTTTAAGGTTATAAACATCGTAGGTATCAGTAGATTTGGTAAAAAGCACCAGCAACAACTACATGCTTAGCTTGTTCTGTTTTTCTTTTAAAATAGTTTTTTTTTTTTTTTTTTGCATTTAAATGAAAAACGGAATTAGGAACAATATATTCAAAGGGTAGGTAAAAAAGAATTTTGAATAAACAGAGAAAATTTACTTACTTAAAATCAAAGTTTTGGCTTTTAGTCTGTTATTGATGTCCAGTCTCATATATAAAATTAATTTTAAAACCAATTTAATTATCTAATGATTGATTATTACTTATGTTATTTAACTATGTTTTATTTTCTGATTCCTTCAGCCATACTGAATCAAATCCACCCTTTTAATTTTGTCTAAATTTAAATTAACAGCAACTCCCTTATTTTTGCTGTATTTTTTTTTATCATGATCTGTGTCCCATTTAATTTTTTTTTTCCCTTATGAACTTATAATTTTATCCTAATCAATATAAAAAGTTGCTTTGTTTCATTGACTCCTTTTATTTACTTTCCCATATAAGTGTTGCATTATAACAAACATACAAGATTGAGAATTTTTAATTTGGAAAATAAGCCTGGAATTAAAGGATCGAGGATAAAGTTAAAGCATTTTTTTAGATTGATTCATAATATTATTCTGATAAACTTTTTTTCTTTTTCTTTAATATTTATGCCTTTTAACTTTAAAACTTAGTATTGCTGTAATTTCAAATTGATAAAAAAAAAAAAAAATAAATTTTGAACTCTGCTGTGACTAAATTTTCAATACTTACTTTATATCATTGGAAATTTATTTTTCTAATGTTTATTTTTTCTTGAATAGTTTTTTAATATAATTTAAAAAAAATGGTGGTAACAGCTGAATTTAGCTAGTTTTTGTATGAAATAAATGCAGTTGTAAAGTTATTCATGTGACATTTAAGTTACTTTTTTATGTCTTAATTGTTTTATCTTTATAATTTGTAACTAATTTAGAATTATGCTAAATGTAGCTACCATGTGAATTCATCTTGATCAGCCACCTAGACACACAATACCATTTACTAATGAAAAGTTTTAATAATTGTTGTAATATGAGAATAATACACTGCCATTTAAAATAAAAAAAGTTTATAAAACATTTTAATACATCAAGATCTGTCTGACGAATTTAATATTGAGAACGTATTTCGTAAATGTAATGACTAAATCCCACAACGTAAAAAGATGATAATTCTATGAGGGTGGGCTAAATATAGCTTACATAATGTAGTGTAAGTTTGTATTTTTTATATTATATTTACTCAACCTACATTTTCTGTTTTTTTTTTTTTTTTCAGGCTCCTGAACTTAAAAATACTAGTTTTAAGTTAGCTTTTTTTCTTCATATCCCCTTTCCTCCTTGGGATATCCTTCGTATATTTCCATGGGTGGATGATTTATTACAGGGGTTGTTAGGTAACGCTTTTTCCTAATTTTTAAATAGTGTTTAATAATTTTTCTTTTTAAATTATTTTTTCTATTTTTATTGATATTAATAAGCTGAATGTTCCTGAATTTCAAATAGTTATATCATTATTGTTGTGTTAGGAAATGATATGATTGGGTTCCATACAAAAGATTACTGCATGAACTTTATTGAATGTTGCCGGCGTGGGTTGAAGTGTCGAGTAGATACTGAAAATTTACTGGTAGAACACGGAGCGAGAACGATAAAAGTTTGTCCTCTTCCTATTGGAGTTCCTTTTGAAAGGTAAGGTATTTTTTATGCTTTAAAATGTTTGTGTATTTCTGTTACTAATTAATCTCTTAATCGTTAATTAGAAGGTTCTGTCAGATATTTCGAAGTATTCAAAGTGATGAAAATTATTAGAGAATAAATTAACAGATTTAATGATGAAATGAATTTAAAGTCAATAATAAAAATTACATTAACACAACCATAATGATGAACTTGAAGTAGGAATGTAAGCAGTTTTGGAGCTCCTTTCCTTAGTCATCATTAAAAAAAAATAAAAATTTTCTTTTTCTCTCAGAAAACGTACCTTGAAGATGTGGACGAAATATTTGAATTAAAAGAATCCAATTGAACGGGAGCATTCTAAAATTTCAAAATATTTAAATTTAAAAAAAAAAAAATAGATGTATGAAGCAAATTTTATGGCCACACAGACTTTAAAGAGAGTAAAGTTGGAAAATATGTAATGGGTATCATTTCACAAGATACCCTATAACTACTGCATAATAAGAAGTTTATAACTCCTGAATAATCAAGAAGACCACCTAAACATTAAGAGCTCTGAGTTCTGGACTTCTTCATAGTATACAGAATGCTTCTGAAATGAACAAAATATACATAGCTCATATGGACTATTTTTAATGTTACTTAGTTATTCCCTGTGGGTAAAGAATTAATCCCCTGAAAAGTGGAATTGTATTCTTGTCAAGTAAAAACAAACGAACTAGTTATGAAAGGAAAAGATTACTTTGAATCTGAGTAACATGTAATATTAACATCTATAGGAAGCCATCGTTTTGCTAACACAATAACCTTCATGAATTTTTGTGTTACACCAATGAACTGTTTAACAGGGTTATCAGGGGTGCATTCATGATCTGGGCATATTGTTACCTGCAAAATATTTTACATTACTTTTTTAATTATGTCCCTTTGGAATCTATATTATTAATAACGTTATTATTAATTAAATTACTGAATATAATTTTGCCTGGTACTCATGAGCTGGGAAGTAATCGGAATGCATAGATAGTTTGTAATTGTTGGGAGTATAGAGTCAACACATATGTGTAACACAGCATATGTATTCCCTCTGCTTATCTCGGTATGTATCTGGGCTGCTGCTGGTTTCTGCCCCTACTTGCATTTTTTTTTAATCTTCAGCCACGTTTTTTCTTGTGTGTAGTTGGTATAGGAAAGTGCACATGTGATGCTAGTTCTATTTTCTAACATAACTAGATAAATTTCCTAGGTATCAAAGAGATAAGATTGAAATGACACAGCATCCTGATTACTTTGTCACTCACGTGCACTGAAATTCCGGTAGGTATCAAAAATATGGTTTGAAAATTAATTTGACGTTCTGATTGCTTTGCTGCTCATGTGACTGTGCCATATTATGTATCTTTTGCCTTTTTGAAGTAATTTAAAAACATTTTGGTTTATTTTCTTTGAACTGCATTAGGTTTCAAGAACTTGCGCGAAATGCACCAACTGTAATAAAGGAACCTGGAATGAAACTGATTCTCGGAGTCGATAGGCTTGATTATACAAAGGGAATACAGAATCGTTTGTTAGGATTTCAAAAGTTACTTGAAAGGAAACCTGATCTAATTGGAAAAGTATGAATTAAATTTACTTTACGTTATAATTAATGAAATTTTAACTCTTAATATGATCAGAATTCTATAAAAATTATTGATATTAGTTTTCTTTCTCTCGCTCTCAGGACATGATTCAACCCTCTGCATGTTTTTGATCTCATTATCTTCTGGTTTGAAAATTATAAATTATGGATTAAAAAATTAATTACTCGCAAGCATTTCTTCTAACATTTTAAATAGAAAATTAACTTAGTCCCCATGCTTTTGAATAAAATTTATTGGAATAAGAAGAATCTGTGACATTATAAATCATTATCTACTCCTGATAGTACAAGCTACCTTCAATCTGCTGTAATGGCTTATCTCTCTTGTATATTTTTTTATAGGGAAAAAGCCAGTAAATGTTTTTCAAGTATCTCTTATATCTCATCAGTATACATTACAGCTTATGTCTTAGGAAATATGAAAAACTTTTAATTTTGCATTTCAATATTGGTTTTATCATTATTAATTCTTATTTATTTTTATTTAACTTTTTTAGGTAACATTATTACAAATAGCTGTCCCTTCTAGACAAGACGTAAAAGAATATCAGGATCTAAAAGAATCAATGGATAAACTTGTGGGTAACATTAATGGACAATTTTCTACTCCCAAGTGGTCTCCTATCAGATATATTTTTGGTACTGTTAGGCAAGAAGAACTTGCTGGTTATTACAGGGACAGTGATGTTGCCTTAATTACTCCTCTAAGGGATGGTGAGTGTTATTTTCTTAATAGCTAATTGTTTGTTTATATTATATTCTCTTACTGCATATATAAGTAGAAAAAGAAAATGGTTTACTAGGGTCCGATGCAATGTCAAAAAAAAAAAAAAAAAAAAACATTGAATCATTTACAATTTTTTTATTTCAGGGATGAATTTGGTTGCTAAAGAATTTGTTTCATGTCAGATAAAAGATCCTCCTGGTGTATTAATAATATCACCGTTTGCTGGAGCAGCTGAACAGATGGAGGAGGCTCTGATTGCTAATCCATATGAAATAGATGACATCGTTGACACTCTTATCAGGTAATTAATTTAATTACTCATGTTTAGTAATTAGTAAAGGCTTACTGCGTATACAAAAGAGTTGCCAACGTGTTTTAAGTTCTTATTGGAATATACCTTTGATTCATTTGGATATTGCCTTATGTTATTTTCTGATTGATAAGCATTATAGGCAGCACAGTTCCCTTTGTTTTCCATTGTAAAAAGAATCAATTCCTATTTATGATATATTGTTGAAAAACATGATGGTTCAGTCTAAAACTCGATTATTTTCCCCAAAAAATATTTATGTAAAACAATTCAAACATATCATTGGAGATTACGGAGTCCCATGAATAAATACATTCTTGGTACACCACTGTATAAATTACTGATCACAATACCCACTTTACAGTAGAAAAAAAAAAAAAACAATTTTCATTGAGGAAAAAGCAAGCATCACACCAAATTTTTAGAATAGGCAAGTGGTATATAAAAAAAGTATTTTACTTCATCTAAGCTTCAATATCCATACTTCAATACCCATCCAATTTAATTATATTTATCTTGTCCATGGGTAAAACTATTAATTAAAAACAACTAAAATGTCCTTAATGAAATGAATTAACCAATTATTTAATTACAAAAAATAGGTTAAAGCTGAAAGATACATCATCTCTAATAATATGACAATATCATAATAAAGTAAAATATTACAACATAATTAATTAAATACTTTCTCTGTATTAACATTTTATTTTTACAGAGCACTTGAAATGCCTAATGATGAAAAGGTGTTGCGTAATAATTACCTCAGACAAAGGGAGCAATCACAAGATGTGCATTTCTGGATGAGAAGTTTTCTGCAATCAATGAGTGAAATTGTAGAATCTGAAGGTGAAGATGTTCGCCCTACTTTATTTAATCCAGTATCATTTTCAGACTTTGACGTCTATTGTAAAAAGTATGTATTTTCAAAGACCGATTTCCACAATTTTACATATGCATGTTATTTTATGTGATCTTGCTGGTATAAATTCCTTTTATTTTCAATTGATGAGTGGTTGACTGTTATTGTAAATGGGGGAATCATATTGTTGGTAGCCTTAGTGTTACTAAGGCTATGGCACTCATACCTCTACCTAAATGATGAGGCACAAGACCTTTTTTTTGTAAACGTAAGTGGACTCTATTGGATGGTAACAAGATGTTAAAAATAAAATTAACTGGTTACATGAAGACTTATCGATTTATTGAAAATAACAAAATATTACATGATAGTAGGAACACATCATTTTTCTATTAACACACTTTAGTATTTTCAATTACATGGTCATGCTGACTCACTGCTCATGTGGGTTGGTGAATATGATCTTGCTTCTGGCCTCTTCTTTTCTACTCTTCATCCACTCCAGCCGGGGAAACGGGTCCTCTATTTACTCCCTCATGGCTGAGATTCAATATCGTATTGAAGAAAAAAACAATTTAACCTGTTATCTTGCTGGAATATGTCTCACACCAAGTTCATTCCCAGCCTCTGCCGATGTGGGCATTCAAATCTTGGTGGTCCCGCCATTTGATTTGCCCAGCCCTGGTACTGCATTTCATGGGAGCTTTCAGGAAGCTGAAAAACACTAAGTTATATGGTTAAAAAAAAAACAACAGAAATTTTTGAGCCTGTGCTGGCCTAGAATGTCAAGATGATACCTTAGCATTCACAAATCAGAAGTGATGCCAATCGAATTGACTTGAACTCGACCACTTGAATCAAAATCGATCTTCTGATTCTGGCTAGAACACGTACATTAAGACAACTCCCCCTTTCTGCAATAGATGTGGCATCCCTTAAATCTCAAATAAACAATTTGTGTACCTAGTTACTACGTCTGGGCTTTGATTGCTCTTGGTCTGTTAATAGATATTTATAATAGATATTTTTTATATAAAAAAATATTGTTGAATATTCATATTGTAATAGGGTGTATAAAACAAAATGACCATTTTATCGAATTCCAGAGTTCAAAAGTCTGTAAATATTTTAATGCTATTTATTATTTACCGATACTTAAAAATCCATTTAGTACATTCTCAAAGCTTGTTTACTATTACTGGACTTCTTAAAAAAAAAAAAAAAAAAAGCCTCAGTTTAGTTATTTATTTCAAAGAAGAAACATGACAGTGTCCTACGAAATTCTTAAAAAAAAAAAAAAAAAAGCCTCAGTTTAGTTATTTATTTCAAAGAAGAAACATGACAGTGTCCTACGAAATTCTATTAATTTTAAGACATTACTGGATAAAAAATGTCACAGCTGCTGAAGCAGCTTTTGAAATTATTAAATATAAAGGTTGGACCTTGTCCAGCAAGCAACTGCGCGGCATTGGTTTGAAAGATTTAGAAGTGGAGATACGACATTGGAAAGGAAGGGCTCTGGGCAACCATTAATGGATATTGATGTGGTTCTGAAGGAAGCTGTTGAGTCCAATCCGTCCACAAGTACTCGCAAACTTGCCAGGGAGTATGGTGTGTTATTCATAGGCGTCACCAATACTGGATAACAATGGACTATGCTTTGGCTATTAATTGTAATTTATATCAAAGAAATAATAAGACAAATATTTGGTTGAAAAACGGTCATTTTTTTTTTTTTTATAGACCCCATTATTATAATTTGAAGTATTTTCTGAAAAAAAAAAAAAATAGGTGATCACTCTGTATCAAAAGTTTAGACCTTCTAGTATACAATTGTGGGAGTAATGAGAACATCTGATTTATATTCGTCTTTTCTTTTTTACTACATTTTGCCTTCTTCAGAGGAGCTAATTTGATCAAATATAATTCAGTTCTTTGGAAGTTTGGTATAGAATCACTATTCAGATTTTGGAAATTCTACATATCGGATATTCGTACCATGCTTTAACAGTTTATGAGTTTTATTTTATTTTTTTATTGGTTCTGATTTGTTAAAGAATGCTCCATTCCTAAAATATTTTAATAAATGGTAATATTATGTTTCACAATATTTTAATACATTTTTGTATTAAAGGATATTGCAAGGGAGAAAACAACTTGCTCTGCTCTTAGATTTTGATGGAACATTGGCTCCATTAGTGAAAAGACCAGAACTGGCAGTTTTACCTGTAGAAACTAAAGACATTCTCACAAGGTTATCCCAAAATCCTCGAATTCATATTTCTATTGTGTCTGGCAGAAATGTGAAAAATGTTATGGAATTGGTGAGATAACAATACAGTTTTCTTATAATTGTACATAAAAAGTTATTCAACTTTAGAAGTGTGTTTGAGTTTTATGAGATTATTGGCTCTCTTAACTAATCCATTTTTAAATAATTAGATAATACCTCAAATTCTGAGATATTATGATAGGAAAATAATGTTCAAACGTATATTTAAATTCAGTTATGTTCTATTTAATATTATATATTATAATAATGTAATAATTTATAGAATATTTTATATATATATTTTATTATATGTTAATATTTAACATGAAACAATGTCTTAGGACCATTCAAATGCTTAGAGCAGTCTCCCACTTGCTTCAAAATTATTATTAGATTAGCTAGGGTGCCCAGCTTCGCTCCGGTAGTTGTATGGTAGTTTTAATAACAGAATAACTTTAAAATTAAAGGAAATATAGAACAAAATTAGCACCTTCTTAAAACTTCGGTTTTAACTTTTTTTTTTTTTTTTTGGGGACTTTAAGGCTTCCACTGAAGCCCTATATTGCCCATACTAACACCCATGGCACTGGGTGATGCTTCTCCTACGAAAGAAAAGCACCACCCAGGGCGGGACTCGAACCTGCAGCTCCGGCATGAGAGTACGGCGCTTTACCGCACAGCCACACCGGGCCCCCTTGTTTTAACTTGATATTAATATTAAGATTCCAGATCTGCAGAGTCCGCCCAAATACAGAACCTTTTATACTTTATGGGGGCTGAAAAAGGCAAATGAAAAATTAATTTGGCTGCAACTTTGTCGATTTATGCATCGTTTTTGATGGTTTCCGTGATTCTGAATCCTATAAGCCCATTCCATGCAGCCAACAGATAATAATTTATTAGATTATTGTTGAAAAATCTGATATCTCAGTTTAAAAAATTATATTTCGAGTACATCTTAGGCCCCGACTACTGGGGTGCTCGACCCCCCCTCCTAATGCTGGAGTTATAGTCTGTGATAACTCTCAATCAAAAGACTGCAATGTGACTTTTCCATTCGATTTCATGATGTAATAACTTTATATCACTGTACATAACTGCATTTTGCCTTTCACGACCATATTAAGTAAAAATCCATTCAGAAGATTATTTTAAAAATCCCTGGACAGACAATTTGTCTATTAACTTCAAATTGATCATTTATCTATGATAGTATTTATTGATTGAGATTGAGTGAAGTTTTAAACAAATTAAAACCTGTCCATTGATTCGTAATATTTGTTAACTTTCTTGTAGGTTTTGTGTTATCTTATTACATTTTACTCATATTTAGCTCAAGATTGAAATAATAGTTACGTAGATATCAGACCCACATTTAACAGAGATATCCGCATCAACTTATTTTTGATTAATTGACTTATACTTGTATATATCTGTATATCGCACGTCGGATTGTTGCAACTCTAAAAATATCAATTTTGGGTTATTAATACCGCTTGAATCAGAATGAAAAAACCTGCAATGCCATAATATTCACAATATTATTAATAATTTCTTTAGCTTCAGGCGCGATTTACCATATTCTTTTACGGTGACGGATGATCGTATTAACGCAAGTAGGGGGCTACTTTTGAGTTACAGTTAGTACCACTGGTACTAAACGCCGCAATGGTAGACTATTTTCCCTAGTCACTGTCTATAGGTACATAATAACAATGAGAAATCACTTGAAACTTCACATGTGATTATCCAAAAAAAATAAATAGTTTTTTCGAGTTTTAACCACCTTCTTGCCGACATGCGATATGTGCGTGATTATCATTGTGTTAGCAAGGTATGGTTCTTCAACTACAATTTGTTACAACTTTCGATCTGTTGAATGTAATGTCATATAAATGGTCCTATAGGATCCAGAAGTATAAAAACTACCGAAGATTCAAAGCAACTTTTTTTTAAAGACCTTTCTTCCATTTCAACCTTCCTTAAAATATCCCCTTAATTTTGCAAATCTCGATTCTTACTACTATTAAAAAGTCAAAACAAAAATTTGATGAATGCACAATTTTTTTACCATATTTCTTTTTATCCTGAACTATAAGGGATGATAAAATTACATAAATGCTGTAATCAAACCAACTTCTTTTTCATAACTACAATAAGAACATTACAAACTTTTTATTTTCGATTTATATTCACTCATTACCTCTTTTTTTATGTTTTTCTTACATGCTCACTGTACTACTAAGAAATAGTCACTCATATTGCATTAAATTTACTTATATATTGATTAAATGTAATGTGTTGATCAATTAGCCTTCTTATGTAAAAATTCATTTGTTAAGGAATCCAGTTGGTTTTCTAATTGATTGCAGAGATGTAAAATCATTATTTTATTTTGAAACGCAAAGGAGAAAATAATTATTTTCGCTTAATTTTTTAGTAATGTAAAAAGAACAGCTGAAAAAATATATAACCACTACAAACTGAATGAATGGACAATAACCATTGTGTGAAACGCAGTCTAGTGCTTCCTGGTAGTCTGCAGCTTGAACTAAATTTTTCATTCCCTAACCCGAAAAGATAGGCTATTACATAGTGTGAGAGGCTTAAAATTCTCGCCCTTTTCTCTTCAATTTTACACCCTAAATATAAAAACGGAAACCTTCTTCACCGTTAGGGGTCATAGGGGCTCACAACGACATAAATTTCTTGATCCTATGTGGAGTCGTTTTTGAGACTTATCGGCACACACATTGTACAATTTGCTTTATAATATATATTGATTACTAAGCTTATAAGAGGTCATGTATATCACAATATTTTTACTTTCTTGTACCTATTTCATTTATATTATTCATAATTTTTTCTATTTTTATTCAGGTTGGAATTAAGAACATAACATATGCTGGAAATCATGGCATGGAAATAATACAATCTGATGGTAATCATTTCTTGTTTCCAATGCCTGTTGAATTTCAAGAAAAAGCTGCACAACTTGTTCGCGATCTTCAAGAGCAGGTCAGTTAAACTTTCAACAGTAAAATATAAAATTGGATTTAGATGAAAAATTTCAATGGATATATGCTATGCCAGCTGAATTTATGCAAGTATATAAAACAGTTATTACAATTCGGAAAATGAAAATTATTTTTTTATGCAGTAGACCGTTTATTCAGGAAGGCCTTATAACACTTCACAAGGAACTGAGAAATAACAATAAACGCTTACTCTGAATAACAATAAACACTTGTAGCTTACTCTGGCTCTGTACATTTTGTGCGGAGATAAAATTTCTTTTAGTTTGGCACTGAGTTAGAGGAAATTTGGGTACTATTTGGATGTTCAGAAAATATTTTTTTTTTTTTTTTTTTAATGAAAACAAAAGGCGATTTTCTTATATTGAATTATTATATTCAGGTAATGTCCTTTTTGGTCCAATACCTTATGCCATTTTTCTGGTTGAATCATGATTCGAGACTCATGAAAGGTTTGTTCTTTTCTGGTAATAAACTGATTACATTTTGATCTCCTCATTTGGAGTAAAGATTTTACGGTTTAAAGAATTTTGCAAAGACTTGAACAAATGATAATCGGAAGGTGCCAGATCTTGAGAATGTGTTGGGTGTTATATCCCATCCAAGCTCTAAAAGCTTTTGGTCACTTCTCAAACTTGTATGAAGTCTTGCATTATCTCGGTAGAACACACCTTTTTTGTTGATAAATTTTCTGGTATTTGCATTTCAAGAGACTCATTCAATTTTTCCAGCTGATGACATTACACTTCGGAATTAATAGTTATGGTGTATGGTGGGAGCTCAGAAGTATTCCTTGCTAATCCCACCTAACAGATAGTATCACCTGGTTTTGATAAATATTGCTTTGAATCTGTACATCTTTTTTATCCCATCATCTCTTGTGTTAAACAAAACATTTAACAGTGTTGTGGACAATCCATTTCATTCCTGTAGTGATGTTACACTGATGTATCATTTTCTTGACATTTGAGAAATTTATTGTTTAAGAATTTGAGAAACCCTTATGTTTAGCTGTGAGATTAAACCTAGGTGTTTCAAATCGATAAATGTAATCTTTAATGTTCCGAGATGGCCCTAGGATTTTTTAATGGGAGTAAAAAATCCTTGGCTATGCCGTCCCTAGGATAGAATGTTTATTGGTGGTCCTAAGCTTGTTCACGTCAGGTACTCGTTAAAGATCCCTATCCACTGTAGCATCGTCCAATTAGCCTTAGTGGCATAAAGTGATGTTAAACAAACAAAGCCCGAGTCTCTTCATGGGGCAATTCTTTTTGTTTTTTTTCTGCAATCTTCCTCCATTATTCTTTTAGGTTACCTTTCATCATTCATCCTTATCATTTCTAAACCAATTCAACCTGATTTTTCTAGAGCCAATAGTCTTATAGATTGTGCATCTTTGTCTTTGATTCAGCATAATTGAGGACAACACTATATCTACTACTTCTATAGCATTATAGCAACTGGTTGGTATATTGCTCTGTATAATTTATGAAAAAAAGAATAAAGGACACACTATTCTGGTATAGAATAATAGTAACTGATATATTGTTCTATATAATTTTCATCATACTATATTAAAAACATTTGTTTTCAATACATACTTAAAGTCCGTAAAGTGGTATTTTTCGGTCCAAGGCCAGAAAAATCTTTTCAGTGCGCTAACTCCTAAAACTATTTATAATACATATTACTAAACATCTGTTTAAAAGAGGTAACTTGTAGTAATAGTGTGTTCCTTTCTAAGTAGAATGCTAGTGGAAAATACTATGCTAATACCAGATGTTTAGAAGAAGCACAAGAAGCTTTTAACGAACTATTCCAGCTAATCCTGTGTTTTATATGAAGGCGAATATAATAAGTTTTGAAACTGGTTAGGAGAAATATTGGTGTTGTATATGACGAGATTATGCTTGTTTATCTATTGGATATGGCAAAAATCGTAAAGCCACCTACCTTATGGTCAAGATATTCCATGATCAAAAGATGTGTATCCATTGATAAAAAGTTTATTGTAGATCAAAAGTGGTAATGAATTAAAATAATTTTACTGTAAATATTAATGTTAATATCTAAGTATTTTTCTTCTACGTTAATGAACAGATGTTTAAAAAAATAAATGCTAATTTAATTTCTTACTATTTTATGCTTGTAAGTTATTAATGAAACATAAAAAAGTGTTTTAATGCACTCAAGTATAATATAAGCAGTATGATGAACAGTATTGTTCATAACACATACCAAAAGTGGGTTTTCGGTGCTTAGTCTAATTCCCACGCTCGGCTATGCCTCACACGTTAAATGCAGTCGCGTTAAACGCACACTTACAACAACCACTTTTGGTACTAGGGATGTAAATAACTATTATGGAGAAAACTGGAATGTGATTTTTGTGAAATTGGTCCCTATTGTAATGAGGATGATATAGGATTTAATTTTAGCGATTTTGGTACTCTTTTTAAATAAATTATATAATGAGAAATTTTATGTTTATATATATATATATATATATATATATATATATATATATATATATATATATATATATATATATATAGGGTAAGCCGAACAGTTATTGACACCCTTAAGACTACATTTCTGTGGTGAAATTAAAAAATATATTTACTTTTTATGAAGTAATCAAATTTAAACTTCCTGTAGCTCCTCTTTTTCTATCCATATAAACCTCAACAGGGTTTTTTGGGGTCAAAAGTTCAATAGTTTCACCATATGGCAAAATTTATTGTTAAAAGTGCAAAAACTAGTTACTGACGCCCTGTGGATTTAATTGTGAAATCTTTCCTATGGTTAGTTTGTTAAAGTCTTGCTTCATAGATGGCTTAGAGGACCCTTCAAACATTAGATTCATGTATATCTTGAAATAAAATTAGGACTTGTTTACTTATTTTTTTAAGTTAAAGTTGGGGTGTCAATAACTGCACTGAGTGCCAATAACTGTATGGTTTACCATATATATATATTATTTTTTAGCTGTTACTCCGAATCATTTAAATCCGAATAAATTTAAATCCAGTATTAACTGTCTACTAATTTTTATTTATAGGTAGTTAAAGAAGGTGCTTGGGTAGAAAATAAAGGACTCACTCTTACTTTACATTATCGAGAGACACCTTTTGAATGGAGAACTGAAATTGTTTCAAAAGCAAGAACTTTGATTGAAGCAGTTGGCTTTAGAGCATCTCATGCTCACGAAGCTCTTGAAGCAAAACCACCTATCGATTGGCATAAAGGAAGGGCATGCATATACATTCTTCGTACAGCTTTTGGCCTTGACTGGTCAGAACGTCTTAATATCATATATGTTGGAGATGACACTACAGATGAAGATGCAATGAGGGTAAACAAATTTATTTTAATATATTAAATAGTAGTTCATTTACTCTTAATTTGTTTTTAAACAATTTTTTTTTGTTTTGTCCTAGGCATTAAAAGGTATGGCAATTTCATTCCGTATTACACAAGGTTTAACAGTCAAGACCTCTGCTGACCACAGATTGCCAACAACTGATAGTGTTGTAACATTACTAAAGTGGGTCGAACAAAATTTTAAAGATTAGGAATGACCGTTGTTGCGCTCAGTTTTCCAGGGAATATAATTCAGAACCGAGATGTTTTGATGTGTCAAGTATTTGTTTTTTATTTAAAGATGTGCCTTATCTTGACAAAAATAATTTACTTTCTGTTGAGCTTTTTATTTAATTTTATATGAAATAAGGTTGTGAACTCTTATTTTTAAAAAAATATACACTCAGTACATTAGAAAAAGTATAATTTTTTTTATCTCTGAATGAGATCCATAATTAACTTGAATAGGGAATAACTCAATTAATTTGACATTCATAAGATGCAAAGATATTTTTAATATTATTTTATTTTATATAAATAAAAATTTATAAAATTTTATGTTGTTTTCTTCTCTCTGTTCTCCAATTTTAGAGTAAAAGAAATATTTAATAATAAATATTGTACCTCTTTTATCAGCCTCAATTATTTTTTAATGAGACTGTTAAAAAAATACATTTATTATTTTAAACCTTTGTGTTATTCTAGAAATACTTAATGATATCCATAGAGAAATTTGACCCTAGCTTTATACAATGGAAGATTAGTACTGTTTTGCCCGTAGCAGCTGGTGGCACACATGCTCTGCTAACTTTACAGATAATCCTCGCCAGCATCTCTTGCAGAATACTGACAATATCCGTGGTTTGGAAATAGATGGAGCTATCTAGGTGTGGCTCTTATTTCAACTAAAATGGACCTATTAACAGTTAGTTTCCCCCTTTGAACAAACAAAGCGATAAAAGTTATGTCAGTATGTTATGAAGTGATCCAAATTATTAAACACTAGACTCGTAACTGTCCAGGTGGTGAATATGGTATCTTGGCCCATCCATGAAGAACCTATACTTCGAAGAACCTATTAAAGGAAGTGGTTTTTCTTTTTAATCATAGGAAATAGCTGCGTTCATGCATTTCATCACTAAGCCACCATCAGGGATGAGATTAGTTTTAATACTGTAGCAGCAGTAATGCTTAATGGACAAAGACATGACAGTGGATCCTTTTGTCAGCACAACAAATTTCATGTTTAATCCTCAAACGTTAACTACTCCAGTAAGAAATAGTTACCTTAAGGGAAAAGGACTAAGACAGAATAAGTAAAGTAAGCTTGTATTGTTTAACTCTACAGTACTCAAGCACCACCTTTTGGTAGAACCTATCTGATTACTGTTATTTCAATAATAATTCAATAATGTTGGTAATTCCTGGTATACTTTTAATAACACCTTTTAGAAACTAATTTGTTGTAAAATGATTCATCAATTAAATGTAAGGTATTCTTGATAAGTCTAAGCATAATTTTAACAATTATAGTTGGTAACCATTCAATTTGGGATTTACACATAAATTAAAAGTAACTTGATATAATAAGATAAAGCGGAAAAAATTTCTGGGAGCTTCTAAATTTTTCTCTTTTATCATAACACTAAAGGGTAATTAAGGATAAAATAAATTACATCATCTGTCAAACTTCTGATGTTTTTACTTTGATTTTATCACAATGTAAAACAAATAAGGTACAAGTAAACTACAGTTCAACTAAAACTGTATTACCAACAACCTAATTTTAGTAAAAATAATAAATGCATGAATTACATATAATAGGTAGTCATTTAAACTATCAATATAAATAAATAGCTTTTTAAGACATTGAGATGTTCGAAGAAATAAAGTACAAACAGGTGTAATAATTTCTTGAGGAAATCAGTTTAATAAAATATTAAAACTGATCGAAAAAAGAAAATAGCTTGAAATACTAAATAAATTAAATGCGTCTGAATCTAATTTATCATAAAAAGAAATATAATTGAGTCAACATAAGAAGAGAAAATGAATATCCATTAAATTAAATTATATAAATAAAAATAAATCAAAGTCATCCTTTTATTCAGAAGGCACAAAATTTACAAAAACATCAAACATAAATAACAAATTGTACATTAAACCTTTTTAGAAAAGAAAACAAGAGTATTAAATAAATAATGACAATTTGTAAATTAGTCTTTAGATTATCACTTAATTTTTGTCATCATCTTTTTTCTTGAGAGCATCCCTCTGCATCTTCTTCTTAGACATAGGCTCATAATCATACTTGCTTTTACTGGACCACCAAAGAAAAAATGGGATTCCAAGAGAAGGTAGAGTCATAATGGCAAAAGCAGCCCAATCAAGGAGATGTGGGGAAAACTTCTTATCATAATCCCTAAAAGATACAACATACCCCTCACCTGGTTCACTGCTAAGTGCTACATTGACGTGAGCATCTTCAGTTCCTCCGTTGTATTCCACTTCAGCTGAAGTAAAATTGTAGAAACCGAGCCGGATGGGCCTTAGTACTACAGTGTGTGACATGTTCGTAGCAGGAGGTATCCTATGAATTTTAACTTTAAGACTTCCACCAACAACTGTAAATCTGTCAGGGCTGAAACTTTTATCAGTAAGTAACACATTGACTGCTGGGCTGCTCCCAATGTTATACAAGGTATACTTCACAACCAAGTCCATGTTTTCAACAATGTACTTATTTAAGATTTGCTTGGATACAAGTAGTCTAGCACCAGTTTCTGATTCTTCGACTGAAAACTTGATGCAGAGGAACATTAATGCTAATACTAAACTTTGTCTAAATGACATCTTGAAAATGTTAAACGAAATTCATAGACTAAAGAACTTGCCAAAACTGTGACTGTGTCACAACTGAACTTATATGAAACTGAGAAACTGCCGCGTGGAGTCCACTCAGCCAACAGAACGAACAGGTGCCTTCTGAATATCCATGGTAGGGTAAAAACTTATATAATACATAACAATGGTTAATAGGCTTTTCTCCTAAAAGAACATCCTTCAGTTAATCTCGCTTTTCCTCCTGTAGGTCGGCAAAGAATAGTAAGGCATCCTTCACATGGAACATGAGTCTGAGCATGCGAGAAAACGGTGCGAATTTTGAAACAACCGGGACACTTAATGTCCATAAAATAAGAATTGGGATGTTGTACTAAACGTTTTAATTTATGCTTACGTTTCTCTTCCTCGGGTCTCGGACACAGTAAATCTTTAGCAAGAGGCATACTTAAACAAATCCGGAAAATTCAACACAGCTATCTCACTCCTATTGGATTGAGAGTTGTCAACCACGTGCAACATGCCTTTGACAGTTAGGTAGCAACAATATAAAAATATTTAAGTCCAAGGTTCTATTTGAAATATTGAAAGAATTCATTTAATTTTTTAAAACAATCAGTCGCAATTTTAATTAATCTATAGCGATTTCGAAGGTTTCATAACGATACTAGATTGTAATTATTTGGATGGCGTTGACATTTTCTCGATTCCTTGATAGTGTTCAGAAATGGCTGCCATCCTAAGGGGTATGTGATAATCAGTAATTTGTATAATTTAAAAGAATAACCGGCATTATAATTTTGATACACCATTACATGCCAAGGGTTTTTCCTTTATTCTAGGTTTTTTAGTGAATCTTTGAATCATCTTATATTTCGACCATGCTAAATTTGATCATCACATTTTAATTTAAATTGATTTGTTTCTCTATCTATGATTTGTGTTTAGTTGGTTTCGTATCATTACTTACTCATCTAATTAAATGAAGCGTTGTGTCTTAAGTCTTTAAACTTTAGTGGTATTGGGAATCCAAACTCCTTGAGTAACTATCCTTAATTATATTCCTCGAATACATATACCAATATTTTTGACCTGTTTTGTTTTTAAATATTAATTAAAACAGTGTCATTTCTTTACCAAGTATCCTGACTTAGTGGGAGTAAAGGTATCATTGTGGAAAGTGGTTTTCTTCCTAACATCTAAGAATTGGTTTAGTAGAAGAAAAATTTGTTTTCTAGATATAAGTCAATCAAGAATTTAAGTATACCTTAGGGATATAATACTGTTAATAAGTAAACAGTAATCAGCCTTGCATCACTATCATTAATTTTATCATATAAAGTTAAAAAAAAATGTAGTACGTGTCTCTTCCTTATATTGCTCCTTTAATGCAAGATCTCATATATACAGATCTCATATATAGTGGCTCACAGTCAAAATGATAGAAAGGAATATTTTTATTTCAAATGCTAATTACTTCTTCTTTGTTATAATTTAAAAACCAATGCACATGAGGGCATAATGATTCATTGTCATACATTCAATTTATATAATCAAATCAAATCAGTAGCAATTATAGTAATAGAAAAAAAAATTCATTAAAACTCGTAGGGATTGAAAGCCACAGTGAAAAAGATGCAATGTTTACTTCCGTTTATAAAAAAAAAAAAAAAAAAAACGAAAGTAACAAGTATTCTTCAATTATCAGGTATATCAGTTTATTAGCCTCTTAATTCCTCTTTTATTCTTTCAATGAAAACAAAAATTAACAATATGAATACAAGTAATCAGTCTAGTTCGAGCTTTTGCTTAAAGTGGGTGCGCATACAACTATTCGTTAACGAGAAATAGTGATTAACAATTTAAAAAGGGGCAAAACATCATGAAAAATTGCCTCTACTATCAATAGGAGTTATGCCACCGTTCAAATTATTATTAAAAGTTTTAAAATGGAAAATAGAATAATAAGAAAAGCTAGTGTGAGTGCAAAACATTTTTTTACTGGTAATGATAAACGTTGGATTTTGTCCCAAATAGCAAATAATTCAAAATTAGGTGCTCCAAAGTTGACCACATTAGTTAAAAAACATTTAAATTAAATGGTATGTACTGAAACCATTTGAAGGGTCTTAAGAAAAAACCAATACAACGGTAGAGTTACATGGTATAAACCTTATATCAGTGACAGAAATACAAAGCTACGAATCAATTTTGCTAGGGATTGTTTAACAAAAGACATGGGCTTCTGGAAAAGTCTTCTGTATTCGGATGAGCCAAAATTTAATTTTTTTGGCTCCGATGGAAGAGGTTTCGTCTGGAGAAAGTCAAATGAAGAGCGCCATGAAAAAAATCTTTGCCCATCTATCAAACTTGCAGGTGGTCATGTCATGGTTTGGGGGTGTATTGCTGACTCGGGGGTAGGAAATCTTCATTTTATTGAGGGAACAATGGATAGACAGTTATATTGTCACATCCTGAAAGAAAAAATTTAAAGCGAGTTCAGTCGAGCTTGGAATAATAAATAATTATTGATAACGATCCTAAGCATTCTTCTTATCTTGCAAGAGAATGGTGTTAATATAACTGCCCCAAAACTATACAAACACCTCTAAAATCACAAGACCTAAACGTCATTGAGAATTCATGGAGTAAATTAGAAACAGCACTGAGGAAACATGAGATATCAAATAGAGAAGATCTCAAAGCGGTGCTTCAAGAAGAATGGGACAAGATAAGCCCACCTTAACACGTTGAGCGCCAAGCGGTACGATCGTACCGCTGTTGGACTATTGGCTGGGGCCGAGGCGGTCCCCAGGTACCGCCCGCTCCCGCCAGCTAAAAGATTGTTCTGGGCCAGGGGACCGCCTGCCGAGCGTGATTTCAAGGCATATTGGACCGCTCCGGCCCCGAACAATTCGCCAATGCAATTGGCCCAAATGTTTTTTTTTTTTTTTTTTTTTTTTTTTTTTTAATTTGGGGGGTATAAATAAATAAAATAAATTAATTTTATTTATTTTTTTACAAAACAAAATATCTTATTTATTATAATAACATATTTTAAGGGGACAAGGGTTGACGTCGCGGTCATAACCGGGCAGCCCCCGTACTACTATAGGTAGCGGGCTTTACCCTGGGGCCGGGCGGTACATATGTACCGCTCACAAAATTATTGTTTAATTGCCAAAATTAAACTTTTTATTTATTTCTTTTGCAATTTTTGTATCATTCTAATCATATTAAAGTTATAAATTAGGAAAAATTGCTTTGGCCCCAGGCAAAAGTACATCATCTTTTCCCTGGCGCTCAACGTGTTAAACAAAAAGACTTGTTCAATCCATGCCCAATTGTTTGAAAGAGATAATAAAAAATAAAAGCTTACCAAAAAAGTCCTCAAATTCAAAATATTTTTTATTTTTTGGATGTTTTTAATTTTGCATCCTTTTCACTGTGACCTCAGAAGTATATATTTATGCATGAAGTTTTAGTTTAATTTTAGGTTTTGATCTCAAATAAACTTTTAAGTATTGTCAATTCTATCCTTACTACTTTACTTTATATTTGTAAACAAAGATTGTTGAAAATAAATTTTGGCTTTGTATAAAATAGTTTTTTTTCAAAGTAAATTCCTTGCATCATTTTGACAGTGAGCCACTGTATGTCCTAAATTAAAGTTTACTTTACCCCTCTAGAATTACACAAAAAAATTACAACAAAAAAATAGTAATACAACCAACTTATCATTTGTCCAAGTTCATTTTACTGGCTATTTTAATCCTCTACTCTTTATTTGAAGGCTAATCTTCTATTAAGACAGTTCCCTTGGATTTAATGATAGTAGTATGTTTTTGGGTCCTTGGACCTAACCATCATCTTTTGAATTTTTCTGAGCTTATTTATAATTTCTTTAATGTATATTGTGTATTTATAAGAAGCTTTAGGTACAAATACTGCTATGTTACTTCTGAGCGTGGGCAATATGGCGCTGTTTAGTGTTCCTGATCTCAAATGAAAAGGAAATGTTTGATGGTTTATTTATTTCAGAAGAGTGAGTGGGTGAAAAAAAGCTGGAATCAAATAAAGCCAATCAAGGCCTTTTGGGAATAAGGACACGATGGAAGTTCGCTTTCATACCTGTTAAAATAAACCATGTCCAGAAGTAACATAGCATTAGCGTAACTAAGCTTTGTTTTTCAGCATAATGATATCATAAATAATATATTGCTCTAACAGGCATTTTGATCATTCATTTCTCACTACTATTGTTTATTTTATTCATTTATTTAACTGATCATTATGATTAATTTCCCACTTTTTTCTAATGATGAGGATGTAGTCAAATATAAATTTAGTTAAATGGAATGTTGTTCGCTGCTTAGGATTCATGTCATAAAACATACTAATTGATATTTACTTTTCATTCCTTGCAGCGTAAAGTGTATTAAATCCAAAATCTTAAGACATGAGATTTAAAATGTTGGGCTTTTATAAAATAATCTTTTTTCATTTATTTATTGAAATTTACAACTATATTTAAAGAAATACATTTAGTAAATGTGATAATACTAAGAAAAAATCTGTTGCGTGTGCGCAACACACAACTTTCACTTACCAACTTATTTAGATAAGAAATTGACGTGTTTTGTTAAATATAATTTCCCAAAGTCACACATTTTTCTACATCCATATCTTATTTTTGTTAATCGTTAAAGCCGTTTTTGAGTAAATAAAAAAACCCGTGAAAATGATACAAAATTTATTAAGTAAAGTCCCCCCTCCGGTTAATCAATTTTAATGAAATTTTAACAGTCATATCTCGGGCATATACATACATCAAATACCCAGTTTGATCAAAATCGTTAAAGCCGATTTAGAGTAAATAAAAAAAACACGTGAAAATGTTACAAAATTTGTTAAGTAAAGTCCCCCCTCCGGTTAATCAATTTTGATGAAATTTTTACAGTCATATCTCGGGCATATAAATTGATGAAATACTCAGTTTAATCAAAATCGTTAGAGCCGTTTTTGAGAAAATCGAAAAAAAACTAAAAAGTTATTAAGTAAAGTACCCCCTCCCTTTAAGTAATTTTGATGAAATTTATGCTGTCACATCGCGGGCATATACCTACACTAAATACCCAATTTCAGGATCGCACGGTTTATAGTTGTTCACACACACAGACACACAAGACACACACACAGACCATTTCGCTGGACTTGGTCATTTCGACTCAGGGGACCCCAAAATGTGTAATTCCGTTGAAAACCGGAAGTTGAATTTTTTCACGATCGCAATACTTCCACTTACTATATATTTCATATATAGGTAAGTGAAAGTAAAAATATGTCTTGAACACACATGAAGAGAAGCTAGCTCTCAACTGATACACTTAACATAGAAGGTCCCGAGGCCATCTTCTTTTCAGACACCTTGGAGGATTGTCTGGAATAGAGGGAGAAGCAAGGCTGGAAACAAGAGGGCTCGAGTGGGTCGGGTGTTTATTATGAAAGGATATCAAAAAATAATATTTTAAAAATTGTTTAGGACTTAACATGGTTAACAGTGATCTGATGTTTGAATTTATTCATCAAGGTTTCGTCTAAAAAAGTTTTGCCAATTTATGTGCTAATAAATTAAAAATTTTGCATTAAAATTGGAATAGTTGTAAGTGTATGTTTTCCCTAAGTAACAGGGTCCCATCAGGGTCGTCTGGAAATGTCAGAGGGATAGAGCTACTTGTCACTCATCCTTTCTCTTCTCCAGACAGTTCTGACTTATATCTTTCTCTTTATTTACTGCATCTCTGACCAACTTCTTACTGTTTTTTCTGAACTACATCAACTAACTCAGGAAAATAAGAAGTATAATACGGTTTATGGAAAAAAAATTATATGAATTTTTTTTCTTCCTCATTTACTGCATCCCTAACCAGCTTCTTACTGTTTTTCGGTACTACATCTAGCTTATTGTTGAAATTAAACATGCTATCTGGTAGTAGAACTAGTCAACATTACTAACATCGTCCTGGACCCTAAAACATACTATTACTGAATAGTACATTATTTTAATTTAATATAATAGTCGCAATATTTATCCAGTTGTCACCAAATTAATTTTTACTCTTAATTTTCAGAACTTGCTGCTGCATTCCGAGGTATCCATTTATATAACAATTCGTAGTTATGTATAATATCAGCAATAATTAATATTTTTATAATAATCATTATTTATTAAAATATTCAGATAATTTGGGGTACTCCATTAGAAAAAAATTATGTAGCAGTCTTCATGTTGCCATTATTAAGTTATCCTGCTCCAATATCAGGGATGACTAAACTTGATATTTTCCTTAAAACTCTGTTTTCCATAAAACTAGTGTATTAATTGTAAAGTAAGCAAGAGGTCATTTTTTCATTCCAAGAACCATGCGCCAAACGTAGGTTTATTGGTTGGACAAAATTCTAAAGTTAATAAGTTTGTATTATTTATTCCCCTCAGATATTTTTTTATTGTATCAGTTCTATTTTAGGAAGATAATTTAAAAAATAAATTAAAAGTATTGTGAGCATTCCCGAAGTTAGAAATTTTTTTTGAACTTCGCATGGGAACAGTATTTTATTAGTTTTTGTATGGTGTTAATTTGTTAATAATGGTGCGATGCGCGCAACACACAACTTTCACTTAGGAACTTACTTAGATTAAAAACCGACATGTTTCGATAAAATGTAAATGCCATGCTTTTCCACATTTATATGCTTTTTTTTGTATATTTCCATACGTTATAATCTATCTGTAATGCAAAACTTGAAAGTTCTCAGTACTTTTCAATTCATCATTGCTTATTTCTTTTTTTAAGCGACCTAATTTAATCAACAGTCGATTTTTTTTTTTTTTTTACTTCTTGGTTGTTTTTTTACAGCGATTTGCTTTTTGTAAATATATCGAGAAGATGATGAATCCAAAGGGAGGTGTATTTACGACTCTTAGTAAAGCTTGTCTCTTATGTTTTCCTGTAAATCGAGAACAATTACTGTTTCTCTAAAATCACCTTAGTTATTAGAATGAAATTTATTGGAACAAAAGTTTCTAAACTAAACTATAATTAATTACTGATTATCTTATACCATATTCTTTTGCACCTTAAATGCTTTAAGTAATTTGAGCATCACGTATTTACTGTCTAAAGTAAAATAATTTTTTTTATTGTTAAATAAAAGTTTTTATTTTCTTCATTGATAACAGGGGGTATGAAATTTTGGCTGGCACATCGCGGGCATATACACACATCAAACACCCAGTTTGATCGAAATAGTTACAGCCATTATTGAGAAAATAAAAAAAAAAACTTGAAAATTAGAGACAAAATTCATTAAATAAAGTACCCCCTCCGTTTGACCAATTTTGATGAAATTTTCGCTGTCACATCGCAGGCATATACATACACCAAATACCCAATTTCATGTTCGTACAGTTAATAGTTTTTGAGCTAGCTGTTCACACACATATACACAGACCATTTCGCGAGACTAGTTTATTTGGACTCAGGGGACCACAAAACGTGTATTTCCGTTGAAAATCTGGAAGTCAAAATTTTTCACGATCGCAATACTTTCCCTTACTATATATTTTATATATAGGTAAGTGAAAGTAAAAATCAAAGCAATTAATTATTTTGCAAGAATATTTATGAAGTTACGATAATAATTTACTCACAAAACACATCAACCTCTCAAAATTGATGTACAGCTGACTGAAGATTTGACTCTTGGTACAGAGTGGGATCCATACTTTTCACCAAATCAGAACATTATTTGAGATATACATTATACTGTTGTGATCTGAAAAATAGTTGCTGTACTATTTCCCCTATGTTGCTTCTTGGCACGGCCAATAGGGCGCTGTTTAATTTGGCACAAATCTTAATTGAAAAAGACCTGTTTGGATATGGACAAGGTCAATGAAATCTTTTTATTTGATTATGTTCAACTCAAAAAAGCAAATTCAGGGACTACATTGTAATAATGAAAATTAGGATGTTTGTTCCAACAATGAAGTTGGACCATGAAAATCATGGTATTTACTATTTTGTCAGAAAGCAAAAATAACATAATGAAAACATAACAAAAAGAAACCTGTTGAATCTTTCACTCAGTATATGAGAGACACTATTGTCAATTACCTATGATAAATTATTTTTAATTTTTGTTTAGTTACAAAAAAAATATTTGTAAAAGTCCTGATTATTAGTAAATTTTATTCTTAAAATACCTTTAATTTAAGTAATATAATTATTATTGAACTTTTGAATATTTCATTCCTTGATGAGGAATTGTATTTATCTGGATAGAGTTTATAAAAAAGATTAGTTTTCATCATTTACATAAATATACTTTTTCCAACCTCAAGTATTTCTATCTAATAAATATAATTTTGAGTAGTGATTCGACTTTGATGTGTTTTGATAAATTTTTAAAAGCCATTCCTCAAATTCACACATTTTCCGACATTCATTTACTAATTTTTTATTGTATTTGCTCTCTAAAAATTTTTATTGTTAAATAAAAGTTTTTACTTGTTATAATTCGGCAATGCAATCATAATACTCCATCGCGTCTGATTTTATAATTCTCTATTTAATTAGTGAAAACTTCATTTTGTTACCATGGAAACAAATAAGTTCCATTAAATATGTATTTTTCAAAACACGTTGACAACTTTTTCCCTTGAACAGAACGTCATTAATTATAAATAATGGTCTGTCATTATTGGCGTACTGCGCATGCGTTGGCTCTTTGTATTTTATGAGTTGCCGGAATATTTTTCTTTTTTTTCTCATGTTTATGTTAACTAGATTTTTTTATATTTAGCCTTTTCTTACTTTTAGGCTTAACGAGAGACTGTTCATTTTTCCATAGATACAAAAACAAAGGTACTTTATAGGAAAACAACCCCATTTAAGCCCCCTCAGAATATTTTTATGATGATAAAACTTACCTGATACTAAAGAATACTTAATTTTCATTATACAAAAGGAGGTATATCAAAATCATTAGAGCCATTTTTGAAAAAAAAAAAAGAAGCAAAAATGGGACAAAATTTATGAAATAAAGTGCCCTCTCCGTTGATGAAATTTTTGCTCTCAAATCGTTGGCATATGCTTGCATCAAATACCCAATTTCGGCTTCCTATGGTTTAGTTTTTGAGCTAGCCTGTTCAAACACTCAGACCATTTAATGGGGTGGGATTTGGTTATTTGGACTAATGGGACCCCAAAACGTGTAGTTCTGTTGAAAACTGGAAGTCGAAAATTTTCTCGATCGCAATATTTTACCTTCCTTTATTTAACATAATGGTAAGTGAGAGTAAAAAAAAAAATTAAATGATACATGCTATATGAGATTGTTTGAACTGCATAGTTTTTTGGGAAAACTACTTAAAATGAAATATTTAAACTCATAAATACACAGGTTTGGTACTTGAATATATTTTGGTTTAGTCTACTAAAATTATTTAATTTCTAACTGGAAAAATTATTTCTATTTTCTTTTCTTTTTTGTTTTGATCATTTTTGGTCTTTATTTTCTCTTTAGCTCTATTACCCTATTTTTCCTTTTCATGCCTGATTTTGATTATTGTTAAGATTAATTTTGTATAAGAATGTACTGTAGTTAATATTTACACGATAACTATCGAAGTACAAACACTAGGGAGCATTTTCATTTATAAACATTAAACTCGCATAGATAAACTCTACTTCTTATTGTTAGCTTTAACTCTCTGATCATTAACTAGCATTTTCTTCTTTTAGGGGCCCAGACTGTATTGAATGAAATTTATTTTTTTGACAAATTCAACTTTTTTTTGTAGGGATTGTTAATACAGCTAAACCTAACTTGGCTACTTTTGTTAAGTATGCCAAAGTTGAACTAACTCCTCCCTCACCAAAAGACATTCCGGCTATAGCAGGTGGATTTAAAAATATACTATCAGCAGCTAAGACTGGAAAATGGAAGAATATGACAGTTAGGGTATGCTATTTAAATATTTTATTACTGTACGATTAAAATATACTTTAGATATATTCTTAATTTTCTTTATTGTAAAATCAGTTCATTGGTATTTCTATCATTTGTTTTCCTTTCTTCATCAAAACATATTAAAGAAACAAGTATGGTGGTTATTTCTATGATTCATAAAACTAGGCATATACAATACTATTGTTTTTAATTATTTTTTGTACTTCCTCAATCCCTTAACTGCCATTAAAGGAGTGAAGACACTGTTGATTGCCTTCCATAATTTTCTTTAATGTCCCCAACTAGCCTACTTTTTTATTTTATGACTTTCTAGCATAACCATTTACAATATTAATAAACAAAATTTTGTTCTAGGAAGCATGGCTGAACACTCTTGTAACCATGGAAGTTCTTTGCTGGTTTTATGTTGGAGAATGTATTGGAAAGAGATCACTAGTGGGGTATAAAATTGAAGTGTAAATAGAATTAAGGGGAAAAATATAGAATTTTAAACATGTATTATATATAAATGCTAGTAAATTAATTTTTTGTTTTGTATTTTTTTGTTCCATTTCCTTTATTATTTCTGCAGTCAATAAATTGAATATAATACCTTGATATTACTATTGTAGTTAATTCTTAGTAAATCATGATGCCTAAAGCCAGAGCTGATTTCCATGAGTCACCCAATTTGAACTAAGGGTGAAGTTGTATTATCACCTGGTCGGGAACATGCAATTACATGCAACTAGCAGTAAACTGGCACTGAAGCCAATTAGTTCTTTTTTTTTAAATGACTCATAAAGTGAAATATTTCACTCCTTCACTTACTAGCCATTTCAATATGATCCTGGCCTAAGACGTTTTTTCTTGTCAAAAATGTTTTAAATAAATTTTGAACATGTACTTAATATCACGATTGTTTTCTTAAAACTTGATATAATGATTTAACATTGTAAATGCAGTACCATCTTAATAATCCGACACATATGGGACCAGACAACTGCCAGATTATCAGAAGTAAAATAAAAACGTATTTGTGCTCATATACCAGGTACGTTTTTATTATTATATTTTTACTAAAATATAATATTTATACTGGCGCATTTGTACATATAAAACAAAATACCATGTATATGTAAAGAATACATTCATATTAAATAAAAATAACTGGGAAAAATAGATACATATGTATTATGAAAAATAATCATTAATTCTTTTTTCGATTTTTGCCTTTAACATTTTATCGAAAACGCACACTTGCAACCTTTTAAGCACTAACCATTTTGTGTAGGGATTGAAAGCGTCGTTGGTTACAGTACGTGAGTTGAAATACCTATTCATCCGAGGACCGAATTTGGCCGAGAATTTTGTTGTCAGATAGGGATTGTAAAATTTCTTCGTTTGTGCCTTGAAGCCATTCTTTGATATCCACATTTGACAGGGTAACGCTCAGTTCACATTTGTTGAAAAAATTGCAAAAATCCTGAAGACAATAGTAGAGTTGAGCGAGTTACCTTCGTCAGAATAGTCAATCACGTCTTAAGAGTTCAATAAAGGGGTGTGTTGGCCAGATCTTTTTCCAATGACACTGGATGTTGTTACTTTTCACTTTAAATTAAGCTAAATTAAAGATGACATCTTTAATGTTTGGTTTTTCAAAAACTTAATGATCCCATCCGGTTGTTTTATTATGTCCGAAAGTGGAGTTTTTTTTAAATTTATTTTTATTTGCTGGATTAAATTTTGATCCATGGGCTGCTAGAGTTTTCATATTTAGGGGCTGAAGAGTATGTAGAGGACTTAAATTTGACGGTCACGCGATCAAGTTTCTGTTCTTTTGGGTGTCCCCCATAGGGCTTGATTACCAAACGTGCCGTATTATCGGGATTGTACTATAAAGTATGGTAAGGCTCGATTGTTCATATGAGACAGCATCATCATGTACATTATCCAGGGCTGGAAGGATTAAGTATCTTTTGTGGGACTGCCACAAACTAAATTTCAGTCTTAATTTGAGAATTCTGAAAATGCCTTTCCATGTCTATCTGAAAAGTGTTGCATTGCATAATTTTTACCTAAAATTAATGCTGCTAATATTGTTGTTATTATAATTATGTGTGTTATTAATACTGACGAAATATTAACCATTTCAATTAGTATGAAATTTTAATATGCAATAATAGTTTTTATTTTACTCCACAAAGTTAAATCAAAGAAACTTCATGCCTGGAAGTTTCTATTAACCCTTTTATTAATTCATTAACCCTTTAACTGCTACCAACAAAAATATGAGCGGTGAGCAGGCATGGCTCCAGAGCCAGCACCAGTGCTACTAACACATAACTGTGCGCTTAGAGGAGTGCGCCGCGCCTCCAGCGCTACTATCACAGATCTGTGATTCTGAACATCTGCTACTCGCACATATTTCTGTGCCGCTGAAACGGCATCTAGCGGTCTCTAAATCAATCTATGGACTCTTCGAATTTCCAGTAGGTAGCGTAGGCATCCCATTTTCATTCTATGCCAGGTCTGAGTGGTCAGACCTTTTTATACCTGGTTTGGCCTAGGCACTGTTTCCGTTCAAGTCCCTCAGTATAGTTTGTAGTAAACATTAAAATATAAAATTAACTATGTATTGCCGTGATGTATGTGAAGTATCTTAGTGTTTATTGTCATGTTTCAAAACATATCACACACAAGAACATTATTAAAAATAAATTTTTTTTTAGATTTATTAAAAAATAAAAAAAAAAATTAACTCTACCAATGCTGGTCTAAAGTCCGGATTTAAAAATGAGGATGGAATTTTTTTAAAAATCAGAAATGACGAATTTGCGATGAAAAACTAGCCAAAAGAATTCAGCAGCCCTGTAGCACCCACTCAAGGTCAAGCCTTGGACTGATCCGCAGCGAACAGGTTAAACATTAATAGAATTGTTTCGGATCTTGGAAAATCTCAGGCATTCACAGAACCATTCACAGAAGGGTGCGCTTGACAGTTCTGGTTCAGGAGTGACAGTTCACAGATTGGGGCCTTAAGTCCTCTGATCCCCTCACCTCATTTAGGATAAAGTCTAACATGAGCCTTTCAGTTGACACAATGACTTACTCCAATTTCAACATTTCGGTGAAATGCACTTTAAATGATATTTCCTGTAGTAAAATTCGAACTTTATGACTATATATATTACACATCATATATTAGTAAATTGTTATGCTTTAATAATTCACAAATATTATTAAAAAATAAAAAGGTATGAATTTTCCAAAGAGTTACTGTTATTAAAAGTGCTTTCATGATAAATGTTGAAATTGGAGTAAGTCATTCTGTCTTATACAATGCAACTCATATGCAAAAAGTTTATAAATACAAAAACATTTCCCAAAGAGTTTTTAATAAAATTTTATCAATAAATATGGAACCAAGAACATGAATCCATTAAATTATAAAAATTTTACAGTGAAAGCATTACCTTGTAGCTTATATACTTTCTTTATCACTATATTCGATGTTGATTGGAGTGGTGGTTTTTCAATTCCATAGAAGCATGCATTAAGTTAATTTAATAAATATTGAGACATATTTAAAGAATCTATAGTTCAAGAAATAGTAAAATAGAAACAACATAAATCATTTAAATTTACTTTAGAATAACTAAATATATGAACTACAGCAGTTATAGTTACAGTAATTTCAATATCTATTTTATTATCATATCTAACTTTTCTTTCATCATTAAATTAATTATGTTGATACAATAACTGTATGCTGTAGGTACAAATTATTTGACTAAAGACATATTTATCACATTTCTTTCAATTAATAAGACAGAAATATAAAACAATTTAGCATCTCTTAACATAATCAGTCTAGGGATTGTTTTATAATACTGAACAGCCTAAAGCATTTCTTATTCACAAAATTTATAAGACTAAAGAGAAAAAATAAAGATGCTACGTCAAATAAGGTGAATCGCAAAGCTCAATGGTGACAATAGATAGGCACACATTACAAAAAAAAAAAAAAAAAAAAACCAAATAACTTTAATTACAAATTTCAGGAACAGTTATAATTACAGAAAAATAACAAATAATTCTATGGTTAAGTAATTAATGTTAAAAATAACATTAAGGAAGAAAAATATACAACAATAAAATTAAATTAACTACTTCCTCTCTCGCTATTTAATAGATTATTTCAAATGTGCTAAATTCGTCAGAATGATGTTTGTGATGACAATGATCTAAAAATCAGGAGGAAAATGTGACTGACTATATACAAATTGTTAGACTAACATCATTAAGCTGACTACAGTTAAAAAGAAGGATGCTCCCTTCCTCCTAATGATTGAGAGAGAACGACCATCTGTGCCTGCGCAGCAGCCCGAAGGGAGAGGATGTGGCTGGCCTCCTTTTCACTCTTGGCGAGAGGAAGGGCTTTGTCAAACAGAGTGACCGCTCGCATCAAGTTGCCTCTGTAAAAAGACAAAACATTGTTCATTCATATTACAGGTACTAATCTATATAAATAAAGATGAAATTCTGTTTTTTAATTTTTGTTTGTTTGTTCTTTATAGAAATCCATACTGTTTGTCCTAAATTCTCCTAATTTCGCTCAGTGGTTCTTTGATACCAGGTGGGAACACATGTGAATATTAAAATTGCATAACTTCAGCCAATCTCTGGGTATATTGTTTATTGTTATAAAAATCGTTTTGATCTCGCTTTACATTATTTTTTTACGAAATCGACCATTTGAGTCGGAAAAAGTTTCACTTTATAGATTTAAAAAATGAAATTCTCCGGATGAAACCGGTGCAGTTGGCCCCACTTACTCATGGGATTCCGTACTTGCAGGGAATTCATTTGAATTTTTTCATAATCATAGAAATAACTATCGGGTTTTCTGTCAAATGATCGAGGTTTTTGATGATATATAGTAAATAGGAATCGATAGAAGGGGTTCATAAAAGCAGTGGATAATGAATCGGAACTAAATTATTAAATTAAGTAGAGTGAAAGAAAATTTTCGAATAAAGGGCGAAACGAAGAAAGAGCAATTAAGTATTTTTTAAAAACCGGCGGTGATATTCAATTCTTCTCATGCTTTATTTTAAATAATGCTACCACTTTATTTATCATCGGAAATTCTTTGATCTGGGCCCTTTTTCTTGAACAATGTCACTGACACATCAATCTAACAACCTAATGAAAATTTAAGAACATCCTTATTTTTACCTCGTTATTTTTAATTACGATCAGCAGAATCAAATGGTCACAGAGGTCTATAAATCTTAAGGTCCATTTCTTCAAACCTATGCCACTAAAATTATAACAGATACTTACTTTTGAACTTCAATTGAGGCCAATGTCTCATATGCAAATTCACATTTTTGATCAACTTCAATAGCTTTTTCTATCAGTTTCGAAGCCTTTTCAATATCACCTTTCCATTGTAAGTATAGCAAACCTAAAACATAATGTTGATGTAATTTAAAATTATAATACCATTAGCCCACCTTTGTCCAAGAGGAGGCAGAAGCAGGACTAAATGCGTTTCTGTTTTCCAATATAGGAAAACCGGAGAAAACTGGGTCAAGTGTCAATTATTATCTTTCAATATTCCTATTAATATTATTATTGAGTAATATTAATTAATGTAAATTATTAATAGCACATTAATTCCCAGTAACATCAATAACCTAGGTGTTTTAAAAAAATATTTTATCTAGACAAAGACAAGTGATTGTCGGTAATATTTGATAAGAACCAATTCGTATAGCAGTAAATAATTTTTTTTTCTTCCCCCCTTACATTGACATACTGGATGATAGGGTTAATCCACAAAATTAATTTCAATCTGCTCAGGGCAGATTCGATCAGCTGTTGATTGCCAAAAAGCTTGGCTTAAAGCAATACATAGGATATAATGGTTAGACCATAAGGGGTCTCCCAGGCCAAGGGACAGGGTGGGGGACTAATGCTGAGTATTATTAACTATTCACTGGCTATCTTCGGCTTATCACTCATATGTTGGTTGTCAGGGGCAACGCATATTTCCTAATGCCTAGCCCACTCGGCCATCCTGCCACCTAATCGAAGCCAATCTACGAACCTATTTTTTTCCTAATACTTAGCTATTACATTGTGGCTTCAGTTTAAATCTTTAATAAAAACAACTTGTTGACTTATTTTAATCAATGGATTTAGTATATAGCTTAGAATCCAGAAAAAGGTCATAACAGTAAAGAATATCTATTAAAAACATTTAAAAAATAAATTTTTTGAATTTCATATTTTCCTGAATTCCATGCTTTATACTGAATCCAATGATTACAATAAGTCAAAAAAAGTCATTTTTGAGATGTTAAAGTTTGGAACTGAGCCAACAATGTTATTTACTTGATGTATTTATTGTTAAAAGAGTAGTAAATTTAAAAAAAAAAAAATTCCACTAAATGTTTGTTATATATAAGGATCAAATAATTTACCGACAAAAAACCTTTTATATAAAAATTGAACAGCTGTTCAAATTTTAAGCCATTTCATTGAGATGCTGACAAAATTACTATTTTTGAGTAGGTTAATAAGTCGTGCCTTACGGCAATTAATACACATTAACAAATGGGAAATATGAACGATGAGAAATTTAAATACCTTTATGCACTAAAATAGAAGCATTTTTTTCATCTGCTTTTATTCCTAAATCAAATGTAGATTCTGCTTTTTCATAATCTTGAGCATCATTATAAACCTACAAGAAAAAGCATATATTAAAATAACACAAAATGATACTTTTGTAAAATAATATTTCTCTAAAGAGTCATAAAAAACAGACACATTGAAACAAGCACAATTTGATTAGTTACAATTTACTTTTAATGATACAATGATCTTTGCAGAATTATTTAAAAACAATTCCTCGTGAAAATTTGAGCTCCTAACAACTGCAACTTACCCAAGTTTGATAAAAAACTGCAAAGGAGGAGGGAATAGCAAAAGTGAAAATTTATTAAACTACTTGTAAGATTTGAGGTACTTAAAAACATGTAAGTATGCCTGGGCATAAACAATTTTCATCCATATAAATTATTAATTAAGCACTTTTGCATAAAAGAACACCTTTCATATGGTTCAATAAACCACCCATATTTTTTCATTACTTTATAGAAAATTTGTTATAGGAAATCTTGAAAATAAATGGATACAAATTTACTAAAATTTAGTTCATATCTATCAAAGATATGAGCACCTATTTCACCTGGACAGAAAATAAGTATGCTTGTCATGATGGATATTGTATATTGTGAATTTCTAACCTTAGTACCAGAGGTGATCAAGCTCAGTGCTGATCATCACATAGAATAGATAAAGACGTATACCCATCCCAGTTTCCTATCTGTTACATAACTGATTTTTGTATTTATTAGCTAGAAAATACTTTCGGTCTAATGTACATTACGGGGGTAAACATTTTGACACTAGCTAGTGAGTCATTGCTAGGGCTAGATGAGTTCTGGGAGAGTTTGACACAACAAGCTTGGGTCAAAATGCTGACCCATAAACAGAAAACTGAGAATAGCATGAGAATACTGGCACTGGCATTTAATATTCCATAAAATTATGATATTGGAAAGAAAAATATCTAATACTGACCTGAGCTAAAAGCATATAACCTTCGGGGGTATTAGGGAATTTGTTTATTGCATTTTGAAGACCTTTCCTTGCTGTCTGGGCTATACTCGAGTCATTTCTTGATACACCCAGGCGATACTCAGCATATAATTTTTGAACTAATATTAGACCAGAGGAAGGGTGTAACGTAATTGCTTTTTGGAATTCTTCAACTGCCTCTTCTAATTTCTCACCAAGAAGATACATCTGCATAAAAGAATATTAAATAAGAACAAGTAAAACTATTATCAGATAGAAATTAAATTTTATAATAAAACTAGCTGTATGTACCGGTTTCACCCGGAGGATTTCATTTTTTAAACTCAAACGTTCGATTTCGTAAAAACCAATGTAAAGTAAGATCAATACGATAAGATAAGATAAGTAAGCGAGATCAAAACAATTTTTATAACAATAAAGAATATACCCAGAGATTGGCTGAAGTTATGCAATTTTAATATGGACAGGTGCTCGCAACTAGTTTGAAAGAACCACTGAGCGAAATTTGGAGAATTTAGGACAAACGGTATGGATTTCTATAAAGTACAAACAGAATACAGAATTTCATGTTTATTTACATAGATTTTAACTGTATATCCCGGTTTCGCCCAGGAAATTTCATTTTTCTAATGAAACAGTCGATTTCGTAAAAAACCATTGTAAAGCGAGATCATTACGATTTTTATAACAATAAAGAATATCAGCTGAAGATCGGATTAAGTTATGCGATTTTAATATGGACAGGTGTTCGCACCTGGTATGATAAAACCACTGAGCGAAATTTAGAGAATTTAGGACAAATGGTATGGATTTCTATAAAGAACAAACAAACAGAATTTCATCTTTATTTATATAGATTAAAACTGCAGCTTAAGCAATGAGCGGGATTAAACGAAAACATGATGGTTATTAAGTGGGGGAGGATAAATAGGAGACAGAATCGAGTTTATTGAGAGAGGCCCAAGAACTAATTATGCTAATTTTCTTTCTGAATTTTTAAAAAGGCATTAAAGGAGTGAGAGTAAAATACATTCGGTTAAATACTCAAAGGCTCAAAATTGAAAATTTAGTTTAAATTTATTGACGGCTGTGGTTATGAGGCCTTTTCATCGATTCCTATTTATGATATGTCATCTAAAAACATGATATTCAGTCTAAAAATTCGAAAAAAAAAAAATGTCTTGGCAGCCACTCTCCAAAAAAAAAAATTTTCATTGAGGAAAAAATTTATACCTCTAAGAGAGAAGGGTGGTAAGTGAAAGTTGTGTGATGCACGCACCTGTCACTCACCTGATTTTTTATTTTCATAAAAGCTTGTAGACTGAAGGGTATAGATTACATGTACATGTAGATAGGGAATAGAAACACATTAAATTATTCAAAATATTCTTTAAATTTGAGCTGGAAAATAGTTCCATCACTTTGAAATAAACAAGAATTAAAAAAATAACAATTAAAACCCACTTGAGCTCTCTGATGTGGTATATCAGGGTTGTTAGGATCAATAATAGCAGCTTTGTCAAAATCTGCCATTGCATTGTCAATTTCCTCAGCTTGCATGTATAGGCACGCTCGTTTGAGCAAGGCATTAGCTTGAATCTGTAAGAAAACAGAACTTACAACACAAATCTTATTAATTAATGTGACATCAATTACAGCTAGACAGAAATTAGTAATTCGCTATAGTAAAATTGTTTTAAACAGGACCTTATTAGAATAGATATAAAAAGGATTTCACATATTCCAACATTATTAAGTACATTACTTAATGTTTTTTTTTTTTTTTTTTTTGTATAATGGTTACTTCCACCCTACTATATATTGCCCCAGTACTGAGTGGAATAAATCAGATTTTAATTATGGTATTTGTAAAGTTGAAAATGAATCCCATAAAAATTTTGAAAAGTGAATTATTTTATGGACTCAATAGTCTCTGACCACTTTCTGTGAAATTTTTCAGCATTGGCTGTTGACATAGTTTGGACCCGTTAAAAACTATTATTAAAATTATTTACGGCTAAGATAAGGAATTGTTGAAGGAATGTTGAATTATATTTAAAATATAAGATAAATTGAAGGGGTCGGGGCAAAATAGTGCCAAGCAACATTTTTAACGAAAATAAAATGTAGCTGCAGTCTGCTGTATATTACGTAGGACTATATGTCTATGTTAGAAATGCCACCTAAATATGACTATATAGAGCCTATATAGTCATATTTAGGTGGCATTTCCATCATAGACATATAGTCCTAGGTTTATACACAGCTACAGTTTATTTTCGTTAAAAATGTTGCTTGGCACTATTTTGCCCCGACCCCTTCAGTTAATCTTTGAACAATTTACAATTTCCTTTAATTTTTCCTTTAAACTATAGGAAATAATAAATAAATAAATTAATTTTAAATGTATGTTGAAAATGTTAAGAAATGGAAGCATTGATGACCTTAAGGGTTTTACACCTTAAAGCCCTATCAAAGAACAACTTTAATGAAAAAAATTTGTTTACCTTGACATCAGATGAGGTATTAATAAGAAATGTAAGGTCATTCATTGCTTCCTTTATTTGCCAAGTAAGAATGTACATGGAAGAACGAAGAAGAAGAGCATGTTCCTTAGCCTTATCCGAACTTGGATTTTCCAGTTCCTCTGTGCATGCACTAATTATTTCAGAATACTTCTCTTCTACCATTGCCTGCTTGGCTTTTTCGATCCCTCTACAACTGGTATAAAATTACAAATCCTATATAATTCTTTTATTCTATCATTAAAGCAATAAAAATTTTTGATCAAATTAGCAAAAACAACAGACATTCAAAGTTAGTAAAGCTGGGACTGTTAAGATACCAAATTTGAAATATATCTAATAATAGAAATCTAAAAAACAACAACAGATAAATAAATAAATAAATAAATAAATAAATATATATATATATATATATATATATATATATATATATATATATAAATAATATAGCCCACTCTTGAAGAATAGAATTCTTCGGTGTTATGGCCGGGTGCACACGAGCGAACTTTTTCCGTGTCGTGCCGCACTTGCGACCAGGGGTACATAGAGTGTAATGGACCGATTCACGAATGGACGGGATATTGCCGAATGGCAATATCCCTGCGGTACCTTTGCGACCCCCTCAGGTACTGCTCCACTGCAGATAGGACTGCAGTCAACTAGTTCCTACGTTTCTATTGAGAGACTCAGACAAGCGATATTTTACCACAACGGAATGACAGGTTCCACAAAAAGACCAGGAAGAAATTGTTAAGTAAAGCTATTAATTAAATATTTTCATTATAAAAAATAATAAAATAATATAAATTTTAATCGAAATATGTTTCAGATCAATTTACATTATTTTATTTTTTAAGTTTCTTAAATTTAATTGCAATGAAACAGCAGATGCTGCAAATAACTATTGAAATTAAGTGCAACTGCAAAGAATTTAAATAAAGTAGATGAAAATAAAAATGTAACATATTTTACGAGCTTTAATAAACTGTTGTAAAAACATCAATAATAATGTTATGGCAATAACAACATCTTTATTAAAATAAATATACTTCAGAAAATTAATAATGTTTAATTCTTTATGTTTTCTAAGAATTAATTGGATTTAAATTGGAGGGGGTAATTATTAATAAATAAAAAAATTATAAATTAAACACAAACGCAAAAATATTCTCTATACAATCTCTATATATATAAAAGGCTTTGTCCTGACTGACAGAATCAACGCAGAGCAAAAACTATTAATGATAGAAGCTTGAAGTTCGGAATTTAGATTTTAAACGCGATGTAGGTAACCACTAAGGAAGGAATTTCAAAAATGTAACCCCTAAGGGGTTTAAATGGCGAAATTTTTAACTCTAACGGACACCTATTTTTACACTTCGAGAAAAAATATCTAAGTTGGACTCATTTTAAAGATCTTGATACGACAAGTTTAACTCGAATTTACGAAAGTTTAACTCGAAAACCATGTTTTAAAGGCGAAAAATGAAGCGTTCACGACGAGTAAGCAATTTTTTGTTTCGGGGGTTTTAAACTATTCATTGTGCGCCTCCCTCTCTTCTACCGAGCCAGCAGCTTCCCCCTCCAACATTCCACCTACCAGAAGCTCCGATCCCTCTCCCCCTTCGTTTTTTCAAATTGATTTTGTTAGAATATTATATTAAATCAATACCCAGATAATGATCTCAGAATTGATTTTAAAGGCTCGCGGGCAAAGCCGCGACGGGGAATGCTAGTGTTTTATAATATAATATGATATGGTTATTATTATTTATTATACAAAAATATAATATAAAATATATTATTATAATTATACAAACACATAATATAATATAGCTGCAACAATAAAAATGTGGTGCGATGTGCGCAACACACAACTTTTACTTACCAAGTTACTTTGATTAGAAATTGACGTGTTTTGTTATATACCATTTATAAAAAGTTAAATAAAAGGTTTTAGTTGTGATGATTCGGCAATGCAAGCGTAATACTCCAAGTCTTCTGATTTTATAATTCTCTATGTAGTTGTTGAAAACTTTATGTAGTTACCATGAAATATATAATTTCAATTAAATGAACAGAACATCTTTAATTATAAAGCATTGGTCTGTCCTTAACACATTCGGTGCGGACCCAGTAGATATACTGGGTGCCTGTCTACTCACGGTATGGGCCCAGTAGATCTACTGGCCATGCTGCGTAGTTTATGACTTCACTAGAAACGCTCTTGAATGGGGATTTTTTAAAATTCTTTAGCAAATCCGGTATATTTCGCTTCAGGTACGTAACATAAATCAGGATTAAAACTTCCTGCCATTTTGTTGCAGTAAAGTGTCGTACTTGCTGAGAAGCAGTACCTGAAGGGGGAAAACCTGCCGTAAGGTAACGCAGGGATGTGGTCGTTCGTGTGAATCGATCCATTACACTCTATGTACCCTGGGTAGCAAGTTCAGCTGATTCCGACAACTGTCGCTCGTGTGCATGCAGCTTCAATCTCCCTTTCCTGCTGCGGCTACCTGCGACACTGCTGCAGCACCAGATTGCTCGTGTGCACCCGGTCTATATTTTTACTTTCACCTACCTGTCTATGATTTATATAGTAAGGGAAAGTATTGCGATCTTGAAAAATTTCGACTTCCACTTTTTCAATGAAAATACAAGTTTTGGGGTCCCCTGAGTCCAAATAACCAAGTCCCACGAAAAGGTCTGAGTGTATGTGTGAACAGACTAGCTCAAGAAGTAGAAACCTTACGAACCTGAAATCGGGTATTTGATATATGTATCTGATCGCAATATGACAGCAAAAATTTCATCAAAATTGATCAAACGAAGGGGGCACTTTATTTCATAACTTTTTCCTAATTTTAGGTTTTTACCCCGATTTTCTCAAAAATAGCTTTAACGATTTTGATTAAACTTGTCATGTTTAATGAGAATCAATTATTCTTTAATGTGAGGTAATCTTTATCATTATTAAAATGTTCTGAGGGGGCTTAAATGAGGAAGGGGCCTTTTTTGTTTTCCTATTTTTTTTTGTTTATATGGAGAAATTATCTGTATCTTGTTTCGCCTAAAAATAAGAAGTGGCTAAATATTCCGTCAACTCATAAAACACGTTGAGCCCATGCATGCACATTACGCCTATAATGACAGAGGATTGTTTATCATTAAAGATGTTCTGTTCATTTAATGGAAATTATTTGTTTCATGGTAACTATATGTAGTTTTCAACAACTACAAAGAGAATTATAAAATCAGACAACTTGGAGTATTATACTTGCATTGCCAAATTGTCACAAGTAAAAACTTTTATTTAATAATAAAAAAATTTAGTGTACTATAGAGAGCAAACAAAAACAAAAATCAGAAATGAATGTGGAAAAATATGTGACTTTGAGAAATGGCAATTAACAAAAGACATCAATTTTGTTGTCACATCAATTTATAATCTAAATAAGGTGGTAAGTGAAAGTTGTGTACGCAACGCACCAGAGGCTAAGAACCTGTGAGCTTGTCGTCTTCAGTTGTTGGCTATACTAAGCACTACACCAAAGGTGACGACACTATTTCCCATGTTTTTAATCACAAAAATTGGAATATGTAATATAAATTACATATTTCACATTTTTTCTTGGCAATCTAAACTACCATTTTGATAGTCCTACCTACTCATAGTTAATATTAAAAAAATATTCACAATAAAAATAACATAAAATGACATTTGAATTTTATAATGTAAGGATACCTCAGTTCTTTATCTGCAGTTACATTTTTAGGCAGGTCTGCGACCACAGGATCATGAGCAAATGAAGCAAAATAAGCTTTAATGAAGTAATCGGAAGGAAGAACAATGCTCCTTGATTTCATAAATTTGTCAGCTTCTTCTTTGCCTACAAGTTAAAAAAAAATATATTTGTAGCATATTTAATAAACATTCATGGCTGATTCTAATAGCCACCCTATTAATCTAAGTAACAATGATTTTTTTAAATATTAGGTTTTTAATGAAGCAGATCATTAATCAACTGAATTTAGTGGAAAAAAAATTTAATATAAACTGAATTTTTGTTATTAATCCTGTTTCACTGTACTACTTAAGTTCCAACCAAAATTAATATTTTACAAATTCATAAAAGAACAAAATTTCCAAAAGAAATGAGCTCCCAAAACATACCAATAACTTTTAGAATTCTGTCAGCAGCTGATAATGTTTCCATGTTGTTGAAATTTTCCAGAAGACAAACGGCAGTCACATCTTCCAGTGCTTGCCTAATCTTACCAATTTTCTCCGCAGCTTTGTATCTCCTGGTCAAAGCTTTGAGGTAATCAGGTTTTAATTTCAATGCAGCAGAACAATCATCTACTATTTTCTGTGTTTCATTCTGGAAGAAAAAAAAATAATATAAATAATATTAAGAGAGAGGAAATTATATATAATTGATGTTCTAAAAAGTAGTCAAATGCTATATTTATTAGTAGCAGTTTTAGTAGTCCTTCATTAGATTTTCAAAAATTAAAAGTTTTAGAAATTTTCTTTACACTTAAAAAGTTATAAGGAATCATTATCACAATCGATCACTCGTTTCTTTTTTTATTTATTAATATACTATTTTTACTGTTTCTCTGCTAAAACAACATAGCTGGAAGGAGGACAATATTCCTGCCACAGGAATGCAAATAGCAATAATCAAGGTCTGATCACACATAACCACACAGCAGCATGGGCGTGTATCGGATCTGATTCATTTACGAAGGATAGATAGTAACCGGTCACACATGCCCGACACTGGGTCAACCTACCCGTTACTATCTATCCTTTGTAAATGAATCAGATCCGATACACGCGTGCTGCGGTGCGGTTATGTGTGACCAGACCTTTAAGAGGTTATGCATAGAGATGACTTAAAACGATATAATACTACACTGCCCTACCAGGCTCAAGGTTTGGTTAAAACCAAAAGCTTCACCTCAGGTTTGTCCTAAATTAAAAAAAGGTAGTTAAGAAAAAACCAAATCAGTACCAAATCTTGAAATACATTATTTTATACAGAGCATTATATATGTATAAATTGTATTGTTGTAAATTCTTATTATGAATTGATTGTGATTTTTTTTTTCTTTCAAAAAACCTAAGAACTTGGAGTTACAACATTGTGCAATAGGTATCTTTAAGATGACAAAAAGTAAAACACCGATTTGAAATAAATAGTACTGACTTAATCAAAATGAATAATTTTTTATCATAAAACAAGATATCAACAAAAGTTAGAATTCATAGGTATAGAGAATATCGACCTTTTAGGACTGATACATTACTAGAACACAATTACGTTTGATTTTGACAGTAGGTTAAGACACAACAATCACTATGTGAATGGGTTCTTGGAAGTAGCTGAGGGTTAACCATAATTGTTGCAGAGAAAAACAAAAGCATTTTAATTTACCCATCAACCACATGTGATATTCATGAACAAGTACCAGTAAGAACGAATTGATTAATGTGAAATAAAGAAAATGTTATTAAGTTCCTGCACTCAAAAGAACTAATGAATGATGAAACAATTAACTTGTTACTCACCAGGGCATCATATGAAGCAGCCCTATTTTGATATAGTGTTGCAAGGTGTTCGGTGTCGGTGGTTGGACACATAGAGATGGCTTCAGTATAACAACGGATAGCTTCATTATATTCCCCTTTTTTATAAAAAGAATTTCCTAAATTCTTAAGCTTCATGCTTCTTTCCAATGGAGTCTAAAAAAGAAGTTAAAAAAGTTAGATAAATCAACATAAACAGTTAACAGCATTACATAACCCAACATGTTGACAAGTTTAGTTATAAAATAAAAGATCTACACAAAAATCACAAGCAGCTTCCTAAATGAATAACAGAAAAAAAATTCAACCTCTTCTTTTTCTACTTTGTGGTTTTCTTGCTTCATTTCACTTTTGTCATCTTTAGGAACATTTTTCTTCTTGGAAGGTTTGCAAATTCCATTTTTGTCAGAATCGGTAATCTTCGGCTGTTTTTTTGTCATAAAATAATAAGTACCGGCTACTGCAGGTATCCCTACAAGGATTGCTAAAATCCATTTCGACCAAGAATACTTTGGAACGATTGGTTCATTAGACATTTCTTAAAACTGTTCACACACTTCAGGCATTAAGGGAAACCACTGGGAAGGTTCTAAGAAATATCTTGATAGAAGAATGTCTGCAAAATACAAAGCTGATAACAGGACTTCTTAACACTTAGAACATGTTTGCCCTTTTTGATAGAATCATTCAAATTTGGGTGTGCCGGTAAACCACATGCTTTATTTTCGGTGCATCAATTTTAATCTTATAAGAAATTTATGAAATGATTATCACAATGAAAAATTAATTATCCATCAATTCATTTATGTTTGCATATTGAAAAATGGGATTAGAAAAATTAATTCTTTGCCTCGCCTCGTGGAACCGGCTACCGAAAATTGGTCATGAAATGTATACTATAAACAATAATCTAGAATAGCGTAAACAATTTTAACCTACTTAATTTTTTTATAAATTTATTCAATTTTGAAAAGTGGTGTTATGCGATTATTATTAAAACATATAAAACCATTCGCTAAGCAGCCAGTATTTTTTAAAATAAACTGACAGTAATTCAACTCAATTATTCATTCAATACGTGGTCTTGGTATAGAAGAGTGATAGACAGGTGGACTAGTTAGGTTATAGGATCGAATCCCGGCCCCTACTTGTAAGGTTGGTCCCCGCCGATCTTAGACCATACCCCCTAAACTAGTACATCCCTAAAAGTTGAAATAATCTTGGAATAACAGGCTGATAATTATTAAGAATTCACATTATCACATCTAAATAATAAATAATGTAGTAAATCTTCCCATAATAAAGCCGATAGAATACAAAATGGCGGCCAGTTGAATACGTAAAGCTGCATCTCAGAAGCTATCTAGTCTACTGAGTCAGTTTTGGTCTCTAATGTTACCGAATAACGCAGTTGAAAAATGTATAGAATAGTTTTCTGTCGAAAACGTGCTTCTTCATGTTCAAAACGGAAAAATGTTTTTGGGGTGTTATTGGTTATCCGGTGGGAAGAGGGTCTGCCAAGGTCGAATAATTGGTTTTTGCATCTGAGTCTAAAATAACAAAGAACAAAACCTACAATCACCAGTTGATGCAACATGAGCCCTACCCCCCTTTTTAAGACAAAGTTACTGATTAAAATTGTTTTCCTCTTTTGATTTGAATCTGTGGACATGTCCGGTTTCTCCGACGACTAATTTAAGTTTAAGTATTTATAATATATATTCTTATTTAGTGTTAATCTTATTTTTTTAGAAATCAAAGCTCATTATTAATAAGGTGATAAATAAAAACACAAAAAGTTTCTTAACTCTCAAGGTAAATAATATATATTACTCCTTCCACTCAACGTAAAGAATTCTGTATGAAAAGTATGCTTTCTTTACATGTTACACAGACTTCACCCTATTAAATCAAAGGGTGTTAAAGGTCATGAAAGAGATCGAGCTAAAAAGCTGAAATATTGTTGTCCTACTTCCTTCTCGGAGATATCAGACACAAACGCTAGTTTCGGCTTAGCCAAAGATTCGGCCCATTTTTAGCCGAAACCGAAACTGCGGCCGAAACCAGGTTTTTTGGCCGAAACTGAAACCGAAACCGAAACTTCGATCGGTCACTACTATCTACCCTTCGGTTATGTATGACTAGACCTTAATTCTTATTCTATATTAGAATCTCTTATTACTCTTTAATTAAGTGCTATAATAAAGAAAATGGTGCGATGCGCGCAACACGCAACTTTCACTTACCAATATACTTATATTAGAAATCGACGTGTTTTGATAAATATGTAAGAGTCATTCCTCAAAATCAAAATTTACTTGTTTTTGTTTGAATTGCTCTCTAAAGTGCACTAAATATTTTTATTGCTAAACAAAAGTTTTTACTTGTGATAATTCCGCAAGCATAATACTCCATCAAGTCTGATTTTATAATTTCTATATAATTGCTGAAAACTACATTTAGTTGGCGTAAAAAAAATTAATTATCATAAACAGTCTTTAATTATAATAAACCCCTCCGTTTGAAGAATTTTGATGGAATTTTTGCTGTCACATTGCGGGCATATACATATGTACATCAAATACCCAATTTGATCAAAATCAAAATACAGCCCTTTTTGAGAAAGTAAAAAAAAGAAATCATGAATATGAAACAAAAGTAATTAAATAAAGTGCCCCCTCCGTTTGACCAATTTCGATGAAATTTTGGCTATCATACCGCGGGGATATACATACATCAAATTTTTTTGTTTTGAGCCCTCTTTTTTTTTCTAAACGTTCATGATGATGCCATAAAAGAACAGTATGCAGAGATTAATTTTAGGCTACTTTACTCATGAGAACTTCTCTGACGACCGTTTCCGAGTAATAGGTAATTAAGTGTTATTAACTTGGGGGGTGGTGATGAAATAAAATAAGGTAGAGGATGGTCATAGCCTAGAGATCGATACATCGAAGAAGAGACCACACAGGGTGCGACCTGCTTAGTTGCATCCCCCGGGGGTTAGCCGTAAAATTTTATTGTTATTGCTCCAATCAGGTCCTCAAATTAGTAAGCTGACTGCCTCCTAATTTATTACTCTTTTATTAGAAAGGAGCCCAACGTATAATTTCAACCGCGTAACTTTTCCATCATCTTGATACACCAACGGAACTTCCGTGTTTGTACTTCCGCCTTATGAACCGAAATGAAAACAAAGATGGCAGAAGAAACAGATTGTCTGGTGGAAGAAAAGGAATTTTGCGTATTTCATTTTCACTTCTGTACTCTTGCGAGAACTCCTCATCGGAAACACATTATTTTCTTCACCCTCATACATTTCAAAAAACAAAGAATAATAGAGGAACATTTTTAGGGTCTTTTTCACTTATTTACTCTTTTAGTAACTGTTATGGATTTGTCACGAACATATGAGGTAATAAATAATTACGATTCCATTAATGAGGTTTTAACCGAAATCATGAAATTACTGTTTTATTGAGTACGAAATAAAATAAAATTATGTTGAAATTAAATAAATTCTTTCTTCACAAAGGAATGTAGAATAATGGAATATTTCACAGAAAATGAAGATGTTACTGAGGACATTATATATTCCCTGTAACGATATAGCTATGTGGATGTGTATCCCTAAGAAAGTTGCCGGCAAACTGTTTTAGCATCTACAAGGGAACGTTGTTAATTTTTTGTAATTTGCCTATCCGAAAATTATTATGATTTATTTATATATGTATATTTATTTACATCGATTTAGATATTATTCATTTATGGCTGGTTTAAAAAGTATACCACTATCAAATTTTATAATGAAATACCCGCTTCAGAAATTCTATAGACATGCGCTGCCTAGTTCTGTCGTAATTGGCGGAAAAGGCGTAAATTTGAAATATTTTTTTTTTTTATCAAAATATTTTTAGAAACTGTTTTATATTCGTCACCTACCTTATGATTAGATAAATTAATTTGATTATAATTATAATTGGCGATATAAAAGTAAAAAATACCACATTATTGTGTAAAGAAATAACATATCAGCTCACGTAGTTAGACATTATCGCACTTCAGTTATATATTTATATAATTAAAACGGATATATTTATCCGTTGTATTAAAATAGAACAGAGTAACCGTTACACTTTTACGAACCATATATTCAGGGGAGGATTTAGCACGAAATTTGGGGGGGGGGGGTAATGACCTACCTGTCTCATTATCACGTGGCTGACACCAAGACTTTTGTATGAGATTATTACCTTGTATTAAGAAGGACGTTAGGAAATACGACTGACATAACCCGAGTATAGCAAGTTCAAAACCCGGATCCAGGGGAAATTTAATAATGCTCGGCTTCAATCACACCCACTCCCCTCTCCCGCGAAACCCCTTATGGCAGAACCGACGAGGAAGGGGAGTCTAAAAAAGTATTCAGTAGAAAAAACAAAAGGAAAAAATCTGGTGCTATGAGCACAACACACAACTTTCACTTACCAACTTACTTAGATAAGAAATTGATTTGTTTTATAAATATTTAAACGCCATTCCTCAATTCGGCAATGCAAACATAATACCACATCGCCTCTGATTTTATAATTCTCTATGTACTTATTGAAAACTTCATTTAGTTACCATGGAAAAAATTTTTGCGTAAATTTATTCAAGTAATTTTTCTCTCGAAATTTCCTCCAAGAATCATTCCCATTCCATCGAATAACATATTAGTTGGTTGTGAGATTTCTTGACAGTTTTTAAAAATTAAAAGAGGGAAAACTCATTATGATTTTGTGACTAGAGGAGAAAGTTCTATTTTGCTGACCTTCTTCGATGTTCCCCCATCCCATATTCCCTCCCCTCCCAATAAAATCATTTTATTTACTGAATATGGCAGGCGTTTTGAAAACCTGATGATGTAGAATTCAAATCTCGGAGCAAGTGGCATTTGGTAATTAATCAACATTAATCCTCTTTCCAGGCCCGGTTAAAAACCCGAACGAAACACCCGGGAAAAAATCCAGGGGAGGAAAAGGTTGAAAATAACTAATAGTTAGAACCTGGGCAGAAGAGCCCTATGGCAGAATTATAAAATGAGCCTATCAGTTGAAAGAATGACTAACTCCAATTCAACATTTTGCAAGAAATCACTTTAGAAATTCGTGTTTTTTAATTTTGTATATTTTAGTAAATTGACGTGGTTTAGTGTCTATGTCATACTAATACAAAACAGAAAGATACGAAGTTTCCAAATATTAATATTATTTAAAGTGCTTTCTTTCAAAATGTTAAAATTGGAGGTAGTAATTCTGTCATCCTGTCAGCTGAAACGCTCGATTTTGTATGAATTGAAAAACACATGAACGCATACAATTGACACCTGAAAGCCAGAGTCTGAATTTTCATTGCTTGCTTCAATAAAATTTCTTCATTCTTTGTACTTAGGACGATCTGGTACTTAAGTACCACAAACAAGGGACTTAAGACAGTTTGGCTATAGGGAATCTCGTGAACCTCACGAGTATCGCTCATTTTAATAGTTTCAATGTATTTAGCGTTATAGATTTATATAATAAGATCAAACCATACCTCACAATCGAAAAAATTGAAAAGGACTGTCTGGCTCTGATGTTCCGAATGTCATTTAACCCAGCTAAAAACAATAAAAAAAAATATTGCCTCTCTCTTAATTTTGGCGCCCGGTCCGAGTGATCTTGTCAGAGTTTTGATCCTGAATAGATGCAATGGTTTACGAAAATGTTGCTAGAACCTTATGAAAAGATTTGAGCCTGAAATACGTATATGTGCATATAAATGATATATTATTGCGGCTTTGGTATCAATAGAGAAGGGATTGCGGTGGCGGTGGCAGTTCCTGACAGGGAGTTGTCTTCATCAGTAAACAGAGAACCGGCCTCCGGACCTCCTATTCTCTCTCTCTGTACATAATTCATTGCCAGCAACTTTTTTTCTCTTTCTTCTTCTTTTTTTTCTGTTTATTTTTTCCTTTTTCTAACTATTGAGCTGTCTCTCTGCCTAGCCATCCCACCTAGAGACTCCTAGCGGTCAACAAACCTACTATTGATTTTTTTTATTTTCTCCACCCTAATATGTCTTTACCAACTTCTGAGAACGGTAATGTTCCTGTTTTCCTGGAGTGAAATCTCTAGTGTCCATTGCGCTTCATTTCAAAGGTCATGTATATATGCGACAGAGAAAAGAAATGGAGAAAACTCTTAAACTGCGGGTTTAAACTAAGTTTCGTTATTCAAGTTCTAAGAGTAGAAAAAAAAAAGTTTAGCGATTGTTAGAATTTTATGGAATAAGAAAATGCTAAATTCCTCAAAAAAATCATTATATTTATTTCCAAAAACAGAAACTCTTAAATATTGGACCTACGGTTATTACAGATTTTGCCTTGGTAATCAGGGGCCAACCCCTCCCGAAATTTTCTGAAAAAAAAGAGTAGTGAAACAAATTTCCACATCCAATGCTAACAAAATTTCTAGAATTACGTTATATGAATAATAATTGAATGAAGTTCTTATTCTTTTTAAAAATTAATAATGTGTGCTGGTCTGTTCTCTTTATGTATGTTTTTCACACCCAACAATCGCACCTTCCGAAATTTTCCCTGGTACCACTGATGTTATTAAACATTTTCTGACTTGGTGATTGCATTTTACACTTATACTAAATTATCTTGACTACTATAAATCCCAATGAAATTTTAATTATATATTTCAAAATTGCTGGTCGAAGTGAGTGAAAAAAAAAATACATCACGAAATGGTTAAAAGTATTTGAGTTACACGAGGCCACGGTAATTACAAGAAAAAAAGGAACGCACCTGTGATAGGTTAATTGAGTGTTGAATTTTACCCTTCGATTGATTCCAACCTTTAATAGCCTTCTGGATTTTAATCAGGCAGCTTTAGCCCTTTCACTGCATAAAAAACACAGAATATCGCTTTCTCTTTTTCTTCCTTCTCCCGATCTTCATCAAAATTTGTGGTAATTTTAAGTGGAAGTTTTTTTTTTTTTTTTTTTTTCGATTATTGATCATTCTAATAGTTCAATTCTCAATAACACAGCTCCTAAAACCACGAGATCGGTGTTGATTGTAAAAGGCCGCTTTTGAAATGCTAAAATCGTGATTTGGGAAAGCCACGGAAATTAAAATATTCGTATTAAGGAGCGAAAATATGGTCCATGTAACCATGGGCGTCACCAGCACCAAATTATTGGGGGGGACGGCTCAATATTTTCCTAGATAGGATAGATAGAAATTCGAGGGGCTAAAAGTTGAAATAATAAGTCCTAAAAACAACTGTTGGGACATTTAATTCATCCTCCATCGCTGTATTTTAAAGGTATTTATAGTATCATAAAACTTGTCAATTTATGCCTCAGTTATACATTAAAATAGGGAGTTGTTAAGGCTTAATGTTGAAGGATGTGGACCTAAATTTCTTGATTGAATTTTATCCAAGTTTTTCTTCTGATCCCGATCCCACTAATTTCATTGCTTTCCTTAAACTTCTATAAGCTTCATTCATTTGTTGGAAAGTAGGATCAAGCTGATTGGTTTAAAAAAGAAATGGAGAACAACAAAACAAAACAGTTCAAGCTAAAATAAAAAATATATAATTCATCAAATATATAATAAACCTAACTATGCATTTAACAATTGAGTGTGCTAGAATTAACTAATATTTTATATTCATATTTTATTGGTTAAAATCGGATAAATTCGTAAAATCGCATTTTTATTTAATTTTTTACATTTGGTGCTCTCCTGCCAAAATATTGGGGGGGGGGGGCACGTCCTCCTCTTTATTGTTATTATTACATTCTGTCACATTTCGAGACAGATCTATCTCTAAAAAAGGAAAAAGTTTTATCCTTTACCTAAAGAATTTGAAACCAAACCAAATCGGAACTTAGAAAAAATATAAAATTTCAGGTGATAAATAATTTCAATGGCTGCATTTGTTATTTTACATTGCAGTACTGGCAACCTTTGCCTCAAACGCCGCGCCGGATTACTGTAGACACCATTGCGGTACTGGATTAAAGATTTTATACAATACTTTCTCATTTAAATTCAAATTTTTCTCATTTAAATATGCAAAATGTTCGGCAAAGACTATCGTATTTCACGAAGGAGGAATTTTTACTTTTGAAGATTTTCTTGACCCTACAATGCGAATAAGTTGACGATAAAGAAGAGAAAAAGCCAACTTGAAGACATGACAAGGTTGATGGAAGACGGGATGTACAACAAAGGCTGATCTCCATTTGATGATTAGGAATGGTCAGGGTATTTAGAAAATCAAACAAACATATTTTTGTTTGGTATCCTTATTTTTTTTAATTATGACGATTATTCCTTTTTTTTCTTTTTCTTTTTTTTTTTTTAGTTTTAGGGACTAGGTAGTTTTTTTGGCTTGGGGAGGGGGGGGGGGGTGTTTGTTTTCTGCAAGTTAATTCAACTTAATGTTCGGTTTTTGTCACTAATGAAAAGTAAAGTTTATGTTTGTTTTTTTTTCTTAAAACATCATGCGTTATTATTCGAATTATCCTAATCATCAATATATATTATAAAGCAAAGTGTACAATGTGCGTGTCGATAAGGCTCCAAAACTACTACACGTACGATTAAGTAAGTTATGTCGTCGTGTAGCCATATAACCCATAACGGAGAAGAAGGTTTCCGTTTTTGTCTTAAGGGTGTAAAATTGAGAGAAAAGGACTGGAATTTTAAGCCTCACGCACCATGCAATTAGCCTGTTTGAGATTGATATACGAATGTATGAATGAAAAATTTAGTTCGAGCTCCAGGCTACCAGGAAGGACTAGGGTGTGTTTCACTCAATGTTTATTGTTCATTCATCCAGTTCAGTTTGTAAAGGTTGTATATTTTTGAGCTGTTCTTTTTAAATTACTAAAAAATTATGCGATAATCATTAGTTTATCCTTAGCTTTCAAAATAAAATAATGATTTTACATCTCAGCAATCTATTAGAAAACCAACTGGATTCCTTAAAAAATTAAATTTCTCATAAGAAGGCTAATTGATCAACACATTACATTTAATCAATGTATAATATATACTTAAGTAAATTTAATGCAATATGAGTGAACTTTCTTAACAGTACAGTGAGCGGATAAAAACAGACATAAAAAAAAAGAAGAGATAAATTGACTGAATATAAAACAAAAATAAAAAGTTCTTATAGTAGTTATGAAAAAGAATTTGGTTTGATTACTATGTATGATGGGCATTCCAGTTGAAAAATGACTAACTCCAATAACCGCATTTATTCAATAAGATTTCATCATCCCTCATAGTTCAGGATGAAAAGAAATATGGTGAAAAAATTGTGCCTACCTGAAATGTTGGTTTTCACTTTGCAATAGTAGTAAGATTCGAGAACTGCGGAGTCCGCTCAAATTACGGAGGGATATCTTAAGGGAGGTTGAAATGGAAGGTCCTAAAAAAAAGTTTCTATGAATCTGAGGTAGTTTCTATACTTCTGGATCTAATAGGACCATCACAGTAGTCGGCGCTTAAGTTGTACTCGAAATATAATATTTTTAACTGAGATATCAGATTTTTTAACTATAATATAATAACTTATTATCTGCTGACTGCTTGGAATGGGCTTATACAATTCAGAATCACAGAAACCACCAACAACGATGCATAACTCGACAAAGTTGCAGCCAAATTAATTGTTCATTTACCATTTTCAACCCCCTATAAAATATATAGGGAATCTTATTTGGGCGGACTCTGCATTTCTCGATTCTTAGTATTGATATCAAGTTAAAACCGAAGTTTCAGGAAGGTGCTAATGTTGTTCTATAGTTCCTTAAATTTTAAAGTTTTTCTGTTATTAAAACTACCTACCACACAACTACCGGAGCGAAGCCGGGCATCCTAGCTAGTTTTATATAGATATAAAAAATCTAGTGCGATGCGCGTAACACACAAATTTCCCAACCTACTTAGATTAGAAATCGACGTGTTTTGAAAAATATTTAAACGCCATTAAGTAACTTCACTCATTTTTCCACATTTATTTACTTATTTTTGTGTGTCTCCTTAAGTTTTAGAGTATTGTAATTTGTATTGGAAAACTTGTTTGTTCTCAGTACTATTCAATTCTTTATTGTTTATTCCTTTATTTAATGGCCCTAAAAATGCTAATTTCAACAACAGTTTTTTACTGCTTGCTTGGTTTTACTGGGGGTTGTTTTTTGTAAATATATTGTGAAGATGAATCGACAGAAGGCGTATTTACGGCTCATAGTAAATTAAAACTTAATTTTTGAACGTTTGTCTCTGATGCCTTTCCAGAAACCGAAATCGATTACTGTTCCTCTAAAACTACTTTATATAGCATTCAGAAATCTATTATGGACCTAGAGTTTGTAAACTAAAAAATAATTAACTAAAGATTATCTTGTACCCTATTTTTTTTCACACCGTAAACAATTTAGAATCACCGAAAAAAGTACACGAAATTTTTTTATTGTTAAATAAAAGTTTTTATTTATGATATTACGGGAATGCAAGCTACCTCTATTTAGTTGTTGATAAAAAACATTTCGTAAAAAAAAAAAAAAAATGAACCTCGAAAACTAGGAACCAGTAAAAATAAATGCACTAAAAAGTATGAAATACATCTTATTTTTTAAAATTAATTTATGAATTATAATTATTTAAATGAATTAGAATAATTATATTTATGAATTATAATAATTTAAAATTATTTATGAATACACAATTTCTATGTAGCTGAAAATTAAAATAATGGAAATTTAACGTAAATTCATTTATTTTTATATTTATTCGTATTTGTATTCATATATTTATATAACGCAGAAAAATTTATTTTTTAATAACAGTTATAATTAATATCGTATTATAAACATAACTATAAGGATAGTATTTTTTATTGTTTACTTTATTATTGTTGGATTGTCAATGCTGCATAATGCCCTGGAATTGCTTTCGTCCGATGATAGGGCGAAAAGCATTAAAGGCGTACTGGGCATGTTGGTTTGATTGACTAAATATTTTTGATTTTTTCTCATGTATGTGTTTATAAGATTTTGTTAATTTTTCATATTTATCCATTTCATGTTTTTAGGCATAATGTTAATTTCTCTTTATATACAAAATCAAAGGTATTTGATATGAAAACAACAATTTTTCCTTCGCCGTTTATGCCACTTCAGAACATATTTATGCTGATAAAACCTACCTGATATAAAAGAATACTTGGTTCTCATTAAACTTTGATCAAAATCGTTGGAGCCATTTTTGCAAATATCGAAAAAACCCAGTCAAAAATGGGACAAAATTTATGAAATAAAGTCCACCCTCGCTTTGATCAATTTTTCAGGGCACATCGCGGGCACACACTGTCACATCGCGGACACATAAAGATACCTCAAATACCCAATTTCAGGTTCGTACAGTTTATAGTTTTTGAGCTAGTCTGTTTACACACAAGATCAAAATGATCAGAGCCGCTTTTGGGAAAATCGAAGGGGAAAAAAACGTGAAAAAGAGACAAAATTTATTAAATGAAGTGTCCCCTTCATTTGACCAATGTTGATGAATTTTTTGATGTCACTTCGCGGACATATACATGCACAAATTCTTACGGTTTATTACTTTTAAATTATTTTATTAGAAGATAAAAGATTCGACCACGGCCGGGAATCGAACCCAGGTCCTCCGCATCTACGTTGCGGCGCTCTTACCACTGAGCTAACCGTGGGGCCGTCCCAGACGTGATCGAATCTTTTACTTCTGCGATCCCTCCCACCAGGTCTCGCCACATTGTAGCGAAGTACCGGGGGCTGAACAATTGTCCAGACGAACGGGATCTGATTGACATACGTCGCAGATATTCATTTAATGATGTATTTATTTATGGTCTTTGGTTGAATATTTTAATTTATAATTTTTAAATTATTTTATTAGAAGATAAAATAAAGACCGTCTGGGACGGCCCAACGGTTAGCTCAGTGGTAAGAGCGCCGCAACGTAGATGCGGAGGACATGGGTTCGATTCCCGGCCGTGGTCGAATCTTTTATCTTCTAATAAAATAATTTAAAAATTAAAAATTAAAATATTCAACCAAAGACCATAAATACTTACGGTTTGTAGTTTTTTAGCTAGTCTGTTCACACACATACACACGCAGCCAGTTTCGCGGGACTTGGTTATTTGGAGTCAGGGGACCCCAAAATGTGTATTTCCGTTGAAAACCGGAAAGTCAAAATTGAAAGGTCCACCTAACAAGGAAAAAAATAAATTTTTTTTTTTTTTTTTTTTTTTTTTTTTTTCACAGGAGTTTCCACCAATGGTGGGTTTCCTTAACCTATATATTGTCTATTGCCTCCTTCCAGACTTTTCGGTCTAAGGCCCATTCTTCTCGTAGACCATGCCCCATCAAGGAATCTTCTACTTCGTTATTCCATGTTTTCCTTGGTCTACCTCGTCTTCTCCTTCCATCTATTTTCCAGGAATGGACAACTTTTGGCATTCTTTCCTCGGGCATCCTTTTCAGATGACCAAACCATTTCAGCCATTTTTTTTCTATTTCTTCCAGAATGTTTTTTTCAACTTCCATTTTTTCTCTAATGGTTTCGTTTCTCACCTTTTCCATCCTGGATATTCCTGCCGCTCGGCGCCAGTAGTCCATTTCGGTGGCCAGGAGTTTCTTCCGAAGACTGCCCTTTATGGTCCAGGTTTCTGCTCCATATGTCATTATACTTAATACAATACTTTTATAAATATTTTTTTTTGTTTTAGGGATGATATTTTTGTTCCACAGTATTGAATTAAGCATCGATATGGTCCTTTTCCCATCCGAAATTCTCCTCTTGATTTCTTTATCACACGAGCCGTCCAATTCAATCATAGACCCAAGATATTTAAAATGTTTGGCTCTTTTCTGAGCCTGTCCTGGGTGCAGTTCTATGTCCTCATTACTGGATGACATGAATTCTGTCTTCTCAGCATTAATGGTTAGTCCCCATTTTAATAATTTTAATAAGAATATAAATTAAATTTATATTCAAATTAATTGAGAGTGGTCAGGAGACCTCACATAATGGACAAATTGTCCACTCCCCCGTTAATTTGCAAAAATTGCGAGATCGGCGGGATAGAGGTCTGTGAAGAGAAGGTTGGCTTGATCGGGATATGTACCTGGTGGTTCAAGTTTAAGAATTATCCGCAAACAAAGTATTAATTCTATATTCTACTCACTTTTTTTTTCATTTTCTTCTAATCTTTTCTCTATATTTTCCCGTAGGATTTGGATATGACGAGTAAAATACGGCTTACCAATGAAAAAACAACACCTAACAATAAAAATGTAAAAAGATATTTTTAGGCTAATTAATTAATATGACTACCGTATAATATGTGGATAAGGATTTTATGACTGGCTTTTCAAAATGATATAAAAGAAAATAATTGTAATCTTGTAGGGGGATGTATTAGTATAGTAACATTGTAACCTATCTCTCGAATTCCAAAGACAGATTTTTTTTTTTTTTTCAATTTTCAGAAAATCCATTAGAGCGTTTGGGATGCCTTAAGCGGTAACGTGATGTATTAATAATACCCGGTGGCTGACATGAAATCTCCCTCCAAACAAGAGTCCCATCTTCGAGGAGTGTGGTCCGCCTCCCGTAATAACCTTCGACATTTTTTGCCCCATTTCTTCTTCTGCTACGTCTCTGAGACAATTTGTACCTGTCGGGGTTTTATGATAAATGAGAAATGGATAAAAGATTCTATTTGCCATCTGTGTTTGAGCTCCGGGAGAGGGGGAGATGAGAGGGGGGGGGGGCGGCTTGCAGACCAGCAGCAAAAAAGAATAGCGCGACCGTACTCAGGAGTCATTTGTAATGCATGAGTGTCTGGAGCGATGCAGCTCGGTGCAAGGCCCGCAAAAACAGGCACAGATGGAACATTGTTCAGCCTGTCTCTAAATCCTTGTTCTTGACAATCACTCTCTCCTCGGAACACACAGGCCGCCTTTTTTCATTCCCTCTTTGTTTCATCTGTCTTACCCTTTCCGGATTTTTCGCCAACTCTGTGCACTTGCACAAGGTCGACCCTCCACTGAGGTTGGTCCCTAGGAACGGTCCTACCTCCTTGGATGTGGAGCAGCATTTCCCATACTGTTTTCTAGCCAGATAGGAGGTCAAACAGGTTTTAATCTAATACGGAACATTATTTCTTAATGGCCTGTGTCAGTGAATGCATAAGTATATACATTTTAACTTGTCAGAGCTAACTATAGATTGAAGTACCAAACAGTAATTTTACATCACACAAAACAATAACTATATAATAAAAAGTAAAATAAATCAAAATACATAACCGTCGATTCCCACCCGATCGTTGCATTTCGGATATAGTCCCATCCGTCGTCACCAATATTTTGATAGTACGGACTTTGTCCTTTAAATACACTTTTAGATGGAAAAAAATTAGTGAAATTTCCACGGCATTATAATAATAAACCTTGAATAAATATCAGAACATCAAATATTTATTAGGGTATTAATATAGCATATTTGACAAAATTGATAGTCTTTTTGAAAAGTTTATATTTGAATGTTTGGAACCGAAATTTTCGGTCTTTTTTATTTAAAACTCTGTAAGAATTTTTTTTAATAAAAAACAGCTTTTAATGAAAAAAAACCTTTAGACTTGGGCGTATTTACTTTACTCTTACTTTAGAAAATAAAGTATCATTCTCTAATTAACGTTTTGTTCACCACAAACTGTGATACAATGCAAATTATTCGCACAGGGAAACTATTTATAGATTATTTGTTTTGGCTGTGTGAAAAGGAATGATATAGTATTCATAAATCTGAACATTGTCTCAACAATAGAATAAGTAGCGAATTAAACAGTAGGAACGGCAGCGCTAAAATATTTTTGCCTGAAACCTATTGATTTTTATAATTTTGGGTTAGTGTCGTTAATGTACTAGTAAATAAAATAGATAGCATATGACTTTGTGTGGATATTTGTGGTTTGGATTCCAGGTTATATCGAAAAGATGATCCAATTGGCGGAATCCGGAACGTTATCACGGAATGAGGTTTGCTTACTAGAAGAGAAGCTACTACGATAAGGGCATTGATAATGGACTGGCCAGCTGTTCAGAAATGGATATCAACGATCTCTAGTGATTAGGTTAGGTGATGCTTATTGTTTGGTGGAGCTTTTGGCTGTGCCCCGTCCTGGCGACTCCGCCCGACTTGGCCACCTGCAGCAGGAAGTGGGTGAGGATGACGGACCGGAACTACCAGAGGGCCATCAAGCACTACTCCGACTGCGTCCTCCTAGGCCAAGCGCTAGATCCACCCTCGAGGGAGCTCTACCAGTCCAACATCGTCGTCAACTTGCAGAAGACCTGCAATTACTTCTTTCAAAGGTGACATAGTTCTTTGAGATCTCTTTTTCTTATTACCTTTTCTTGTATTTCCGAGAGGAGTATATTAAACTTATAGTAGTAATTGATATACATGGGTAATCAAACGGTGTTGGTTTTTAGGGTGTCTTTCACCCTGAGTACTTCAAAAAAGTTTAGGCTGGTAGCTTTAGAAATTTTTAGTCTTCTAAGAGTAACCAATCTAACAAATGCGTCAAGTCAAGATTCTTTAAATCAAATTTGGACTATCTTTCATAACACCTGTTCCTGACACGCTAAATGATTATTCAGTTAAAAAGGAGTTTCGGTAAAGGTACTGAAGTGGGGCTGATGGGCGTGGCCTGTTTTGAGAGGTTTTGTGACCGTGATGTTATCGAACTTCCATCGCCTTTTTACTTTCACTTACCTATATATGAAATATATAGTAAGTGGAAGTATTGCGATCGTGAAAATTTTCGACTTCCGGTTTTCAACGGAAATACACGTTTTGGGATCCCTTGAGTCAAAATAACCAAGTCCCGCGAAATGGTCTGTGTGTGTGTGTGTCTGTGTGTCTGTGTGTGTGTGTGAACAGACTAGCTCAAAAACTATAAACCGTGCGAACCTGAAATTGGGTATTTAGAATATGTATAAGCCCGCGATGTGACAGCAAAAATTTCATCAAATTTGTTCAAAGGGAGGGGGTACTTTATTTAATAACTTTTTAAGTTTTTTTCGATTTTCTCAAAAACGGCTCTAACGATTTTGATTAAACTGAGTATTTGATCTATTTATATGCCTGAAATATGACTGTAAAAATTTCATCAAAATTGATTAACCGGAGGGGGGACTTTACTTAATAAATTTTGTATCATTTTCACGTGTTTTTTTTATTTACTCAAAAACGGTTTTAACGATTTTGATCAAACTTGGTATTTGATGTATTTATATGCCCGAGATATGACTGTAAAAATTTCATCAAAATTGATCTACTGGAGGGGGGACTTTACTTAATAAATTTTGTATCATTTTCACGGGTTTTTTTTATTTACTCAAAAACGGCTTTAACGATTAACAAAAATAAGATATGAATGTAGAAAAATGTGTGACTTTGGGAAATGATATTTAGCAAAACACGTCAATTACTAATCTAAGTAAGTTGGTAAGTGAAAGTTGTGTGTTGCGAGCACGCACCAGATTTTTTCAGTTAAAAAGGGCCTTGATTGGCTTTAATAGATCAAAGCTTTCGACTCCTGCTTGCTGCGCTCGCTCTTCAGAGACTAACAAACCCCCTAAAGGGTCCTTTTCAGTGGAGATCGGGCCATATTTAGAAGGGCGCCTTAGTGAACGACGCATCAGCCCCACTTCAGTACTTGTACCGAGAATTTCGTTCAAAGGAAAAAAGTTGAGCAAGTAATCATGTAATCAATATTACTTTTAATATAAACTGACAAAACGATCATTTATTTTGGTGAAGTATGAGTGGTTTACAGTGTAACAAAAAAAAAAAAAATAAATAAATAAATAAAAACTTCTGTGAAAAAAAAAATGTAAAATTTTACTATTGACTTATGCTCTAGATGGGCCAAACTTTTTTTCCTAAAGTTTTGTATTAACAACGCCTGCAAAGCGTACATTTCTTTAATTTCGGTTGAGATGAGTTACCCGCTGCGCTCGGACAAAAATGTGAAGCATTCCCCATTTGCAGTTGAGGTTGGGCCATACCAAACGATTCGGTAAACTTCGTTAACTTTCGACACATTCGGTCATTATCGTAATCCCGTGAGTGATTTTGACGTCTTTTGAATTTTTCAAATATTGAGTGAATATTTCAGCTGTAACATCTTCATGTATGATTAGATTATATTTATTCATTTAATGAATTAAGAGGTTATTATGAATATTGAAGGCTTGAAAATTATTCAAACTTCCTAATTATTCTAGCTGTTACTTCATTTATTATATCTTTCCTAATATCAATATGAGGCAGTTATTACCAAGACTATTTGGTTTCAAGGTTGATTTTTTTTCTAACACTCCAAAAAAAAAAAGATAGTTTCTCTAATGTCGTTATCTTTTTCATTGTTTATAATGTTCAGTTCAATAAATTAAGAATAATTAAATATAAATTTTTGGAATTCAAATTATAGACAGTAGTTCAGTTTTTTCGCAATGAAATTATTATTTAAATCATATGTGGGTAACAACCGGCCCTTTGTAACATTTGACTCGCGTGGCATTTTGAAAAACACAATTAAAAAAATATTACACTAATTACACATAATCACTCCAAATGAAGAAGATTAAGATTAATAAGGCCATCATAACTTCGGTGTGTATCGGTGTGTATAGCTTCATTTAAACAAGAATAATTTACGTATGTTCAAAGAACGGTATTACTTCTGTTTAGCAACTCCAAGATGGTGGCCGGCGTGAGTAAACAACAAGGTATTCCGGTCACGCCCTAGCCGATATCCACGATTCAGTTCGGGTTTACCGATAGTTCCCGAGCAGATGTAGTCAATGTATGAAAATCTCCTGTGATAGTTGCTTAAAATTTAAAATTTGATGGCCTCTTTAGCAATATTTTACAAATAAATTTAATCTTTTGTTTTGTAAATTTGTTTTTTTAAAAAATATGTTATTGTTCTGTTTAAATGATTAAATGGATTCAAGTTAAATGCACATATAAATGCAAAAGGTACAAATAAATTAATAATATAAGAATCCGAGTATTCCTAACCACCATATTATTATTTTTTATCTCTCTATTCACCTTGACAGATTGTGTAGCTGGATCAGACCTAACCTAGTAAGTAGTAAGCGACGAATGTGGACAAAGCCGGCATCGGATCTCGGGAACTCTCGGTAAATCCTAACTGATTGATGGGATTGATGGGAATACCTTGTTGTTTATTTACGCCGGCCGCCTTTTTGGATCCGAAGTAATACCCAAAAAGCTTATGCACAAAAAATGCACTACTAAAGGTTGGCCCAAAACATGTCAGAGGTTGCCCATACCCGATTTCAATAAATTAAATCATCATCTGCTTTCAGAGACCTCTTATTACCTAGGTCCTGTGTCAGATCCCTCTACCCCACAGTGGTCAATAATTGCTTTTTGGCGGACATAAATCTGCCATTTCCACAATTTTACAGATAAATTGATGGGATCTTTTTTATTACCTTTTTAATAAAATTCAAAAACCAAGGAAGCAATTCCCGTTAAGATTGCATCGGTCTAAGTGTCCTTTTTGCTTACCCAAAACCAGGTTTCTTGAGTGTTAATAGATAGTTATCGTTAGTATGCAAAAAAACATGGAAGAAATCAATATTTTTCAGAATTTTCTTTTTTATTTTTTTGGTCTGAGGGTGGGCTTTCATACCATCGAGTATCCAAAAGAAAGTTCAAATTACATTGAAGTTATGGGTATATTAAAAACAACTAAAAATTCAACATTAAACTCGATTTTCTCCTTTTAGAAATAAGATATCAATATACCGATTTCACTGAAAGTTTACATTCAACGGTTAGTATATTACGTATAAGCAACATGAATTTGGTTCGCTTTTTATGGTACAAAAGCAATTTATATACTACTTTTTTTCAATAAAAACCGTTTTTCTCGGTTTCAAAGGGGTGCTCCCCGGAGTTATCTCTGGGGTAATTTCAAATCTTACTTGTACTACGACCACATAAAAAGATCAGTTAAATTCACTTGCGCCTTTTTTAGAAAAGTATGTTTTTTATATGTTTACAGAAAAATTGGCAATGTTTGGCCCTGTAATCTGCTCTAAATGGTACAGGTACATTTACTAGCTCCTTCTAGTCTGTAACATAAAACGACTACATCTATACATAAGGTTTTCACTTATAAATGTATACTGCGGTATAAAATTTTGAATAGCCTTATTGAAAACCTTGAGTAACTGTTATCGAATAAGGGGTTTTACAAGTAAACAGAATTTCGTTTCCCTTTTTCAGTTGATTAATTGAGATGAAAAAACTACTGAATAGCCTAAATCACATACATATTTGCTCTTCATTAAACTTAAAACGAATAAATATAGACTTTCTTTGTAAAAGTAAAACCAACCGATTTATTCTCAGTTAATTTGTCATAACTCGTAAAGGGAAGATTTTATGACTTTTCCTGTAAACACTTATTATCTAGAAATAATAATTTTTTACCTATTTTTATTCAGGCATTTTTGTAGTGGAGGGTATAGGAATTAGGAAAGAATCAGTAGGACTCTGCTCTTGTGTTGCTAATCGGCTTTGTCTACCTTACTTAAGATAAAGTTATGTTTTATCTAGACAATCTATAGCACTACAAGTCTAATTCAGTCCTTCTTGTTTTGATGCGAGAAAAATGGCAATGTTCACCCTAAAGTATAGTCCAAACATTTTAACGAGTGTAAATTGATTTGACGAATTAACTGAGAATTTTATACCGCAGTATACATTTATAAGGGAAAACCTTATGTATAGATGTAATCGTTTTATGTTATAGATTAGAAGGAGCTTGTAAATGTACCTGTACCATTTAGAGCAGATTACAGGACCAAACATTGCCAATTTTTCTGTAAACATATACAAAACATACTTTTCTAAAAAAGGCGCAAGTGAATTTAACTGATCTTTTTATGTGGTCGTAGTACAAGTAAGACTTGAAATTACCCCAGAGATAACTCCGGGGAGCACCCCTTTGAAACCGAGAAAAAACGGTTTTTATTGAAAAAAAGTAGTATATAAATTGCTTTTGTACCATAAAAAGCGAACCAAATTCATGTTGCTTATACGTAATATACTAACCGTTGAATGTAAACTTTCAGTGAAATCGGTATATTGATATCTTATTTCTAAAAGGAGAAAATCGAGTTTAATGTTGAATTTTTAGTTGTTTTTAATATACCCATAACTTCAATGTAATTTGAACTTTCTTTTGGATACTCGATGGTATGAAAGCCCCCCCTCAGACCAAAAAAATAAAAAAGAAAATTCTGAAAAATATTGATTTCTTCCATGTTTTTTTGCATACTAACGATAACTATCTATTAACACTCAAGAAACCTGGTTTTGGGTAAGCAAAAAGGACACTTAGACCGACGCAATCTTAACGGGAATTGCTTCCTTGGTTTTTGAATTTTATTAAAAAGGTAATAAAAAAGATCCCATCTATTTATCTGTAAAATTGTGGAAATGGCAGATTTATGTCCGCCAAAAAGCAATTATTGACCACTGTGTACCCCTATAAATAATATAATTTAATGTTAACAGGTTAGTGTAAAGCATAAATATAAAATTAAAAATTTTATTGAAATATTACGTTTATTAGGACCTCTCTACCAACTTCTGGTCTGATTGGGGTCGTCAGAGAAGTGGCCAAGATACTTGAAGGCTTTGAGCAGGAGTCAACAACAGTATCAGGGATAATACACAATAAGTAATGATTTCAAAATTGCAATATAATAATTAATTAGGGAATAACACTGTTCTGCATCAAAATCCTCCCATCAACCAAAATGTTGTTTTATTACGTTTTGGAGTGTGCTGAACACGAATCCGTAGTCAGAAAATTTCTATCTGGCACCATTTTTTGTCAATTGTGTGTTTTAGGTCAAAACATGAGGCGTTTTTAGACATTTCGAGTATTTTTTTTATCATCGAAAGTTAACAAAAAACTATTTAAATTTGCAAAATGAAAAAAATTGGGAGGACAAAAGAGCAACAAATTACTATGACATTGTCGAAGAATTGCTTTCATGATATAAGACCATGGGTTGCAACATGACATTAAAAATTCATTTTTTTGCATTCCCATTTGGATTTCTTCCTAGTTTCAGATGAACACGGAGAACGATTTCGTCAAGAGAGCCCAAATGGAAAAAAGTTATAGCAGTAAATGCAATGAAAAGATGGGCGCCGACAATTGTTAGACACAACAACGATAGACTCGTGATACGAGAGAGGACAAAAGGAAAAGATATACACATAATAATTGTGTTCAGTATTAAATATTATTATTTATACTGTTTTCACCCAAAAAGTGTTAAATAAATATATGAAAAAAGCGCTATTTCAGTTTTTTTATTTATTTTTTTTTAAATCAACCTCCGATCTCTAAAAAATGGTGCATGATAGAATTTTTTAAAATGTTGATTTGAATTCATTAGCACACATGTAAATATAAAAGTCACAAAAACTTTTCATGGGAGTGAGAAAAAAAATTAAATAAAAAATAAGCTTTTTCAGATGTTAAAAAAAAAATAAAAAAAATGCGGGATCACCTGTGGTGTTGTGGTTACCATGGCTACCTACAATACTAAAGGTCGCAGGTTCGCGTCTCGCAGTGGCCCTAGGATTTTTTAATGGGAGCAAAACATTCTTAGCTATGCCGTCCCTCGGATAGGACGTAAAATGGAGGTCCCGAGCCTTTACGATGTCTGGTACTCGTTAAAAGATCCCTATCCTAATTATACCTGGATATGCAAAATTTAGGACTCCCACTGTAGCATCGTCCGATTAGCCTTAGTAGCATAAATGGAAGTTAAGCAAACAAAAAAGAAAAAGGCAAATTTCTCAAAAATGATGCTAGATAGAATTTTTTTGACTTCTGATTCGAATTCAGTACACATAGAAATATAAAAATTTGGAAAAATGTCCTAACGGAGTGAAAAACAAATTTAAATACGCAAAAAAAAAAATATACGCTATTTCAGGTTTTTCAAAAATGTTTAATTTCTCAATATTGGTGCTAGATAATGTTTTTGACTTCCGATTCGAACTAAGCACACGTGAAAAATAAAAATCAGGAACAATGTCTCAGGAGCGATTTTTTAATTTTTTTTTTGCAGAACGGTGTTATCAATAACATTTAACGTTTAGTCATTTTGTGAATTTAGTCCCAAAAGAATAAAATTAACGAATGCAGTTAGGTAAGGAATTCCAAAAAATGAGGCACTACAAAATATGGATTTTTCTTTTTAATTGAGAATGACATATTACATTACATCCATTTAAGATGTAAATGGAAGAACTTAGGTCACGAGTATAGTAGGTTGGTTAATTGTTTGTCATACGTTGGAATAAGGTGGCTTATTTAGGTAGAGTGTAGGGTATAGGGTGTTGTCTTTCGGAAACTAGGCGTTCTGCTCGGAATACAATTGGGATATCTGTGAGCGTCTTACTGAGGAGATAAATCTTGTATAACAATTAATTTTCAGTCTAATCTTGTGCTAAGCAGATATCCCTTCATAAACTGAGCATCGTTGTCGAAGTGAGAGAAGAAAGATATGATGATTACTTCAAGGAAGTGAATCACGTAATTTTGGAAGGTGTTTGATTGTTGGGGCTGATTTTCGAGTCATTTAGGAAATATGGTTATTAAAGTTCAGACACTGGCCAAAGGTAACTTTGGTTATTATTCCAGTTTTTTTAGAATGTTATAGTATTTTTTTTTTTTACATACTTTTTTCATAAAAAGTCGAAATTAATACTAAAAAATTTGTATTTTATTAAGATGTAATTATTATTTTTCTATTAAGATTATAGGAATTATTTATTGTATGAGCTTATAATGTATAATAATGTATAATATTTATTTTATGCAGCTTGTCGTGGTCCACCGTAAAGGCTCAGTGCAGCAGCATACCCCCTCTTGACATTCACAGATGTCCAAATCCAACACGCAGTCCTAACAAGTGTAACAGTAATGCCCAAACCGCTTCAAGCAAAAACAGGTAAATTTTTTTGTTTAACTTTAATATAATAAAATAATCTAAATTAAACCAAACATAAAAATCTGGTGCGATGCGCGCCACTTTCACTTACCAACTTACTTTGATTAGAAATTGACGTGTTTTGCTAAATGCCATTTCTCAAAGTCACACATTTTTCCACATTCATTAACTTATTTTTATACTCTTTAAAGTACACTACATTTTTTAATTATTAAATAAAAGTTTTTACTTGTGATAATTCGACAATGCAAGCATAATACTCCAAGCCGTGTTATTCTTATTTTTTGGCGAAACGAGAGAAAGATAATTTTTACATATAAAAAAAAAAACAAAGGTACTTTATAGGAAAACAAAAAAAAGTGACGATAAAAATGTAACACTCGTGACGGAAAAATAATAGTGGGGAAGTGTTGTTATGTTTTAATGCCTAAATGATTCATTTCTTTTGTATAGCTATTTTAAGCTGTAGAAAGGAGCAATAGAGAAAAGAAAAATAGACGAAGGATATAATACGAAATATATTCTTTATAAAAAAGAGATGTTGGCCAAGAGAAAGAAAACAAACAAAATGATGGGTTGTTAAACTAGAACTATTCAATCTACTCAGCTTTTGAAATTACTGTTTGGTCTTTAACTTTGGCAGCAAAGAATTAATTATCGGTAAATCGTTGACACCAACTTCATTTCAAAAACTGAGTAAAAACTCTGTCAAAAAATGACAAAAATCTATCTATCTACATATATATATATATATATATATGAGAGGATGAACTCGAATAAATGTCACTGACCAACATCTTTTGCCAGTATCATTCGGATTTTTTTATGAACGCTGATACATACAATTAACATAACACTGGTGAGGACTAATTATTGTGACATACATGATTTTGCATGGAATATCAAATAGCTGCCTATTAGATACTTTTTTCTCCAAGTTTGCATGAGAATCACCCAAATGCCCATTATGTGACAGCGAAAATTTCGTAATAATTGAATGAACCGCGGGTTACTTTATTTAATAAATTTTATCAAATCATTTGTTTTCGTGGTAACTAAATTAGGTTCTCATAACAACTAAGAAGAAATATAAAATTGGACTCCATGACGTATAATAATATTTTGCATTGTCACATTGTCAAAAAAAAATAAATGCCTTTAGTGTAAGGCATTAGAGACTAAAATTCGAAAAATGAGTTTCAAGTTTATAATAACCGTAAATACATAGCCCTTCTATCGATTTTAATTAACGATATATTTGCAAAAAAACAAGAAAAAAACCCAACTATTGATGAAGTTAGGATTTTATCCCTTTGATTTCATCAATGAAAAATTGTCAATAGAGTTAGGTGTTAGTTCTAGTGTTTTCCGCTAGGTAGCAGCGCTAGCATTTGAATGACAATCGTTCATAACCATCATCTGAAAATTCCACAAACCCAGCTCAATAAAAATAATTATTACAACATTATCATAAAATATTAAAAAAAATTATTATTTCTGATGGCATTTATATTTTGTATTTATCTTTAAACCTTTAAATATTGACCTCATAGCTCATTTACGTAACTTAATAATTTTTTTTGTTATCAATATATCTTCCATATATTTTGTATGAATAGCTATATAACTTCCTAAAAAAAAAATACTTCTCTATAGTATATATTATATTTTATAGTATTTATATAATATTTAACATTGTATAGTTTATTTCGCGGTACTAAAGCAAAATTAAAGCCGTTTAATGATGACACCGCAGTTCGGCAAGAAGATGGTCACAAATCAAAATATATCAAATTTGAATTTTGCATATCTTTGGAATCAGAATTACAATGCCAGAATAAACTTACAATATTATTAATAGTATGATAATAGTTCCGTTCGCGTAAGGTGCAAAATGACATATTATTTTATGAAGGGTAGGATCGTGTTAACACAGCTAGTTAAAAACCACGCGGAGGCTTCTCAACTCTACTAATAACAACGAGAACTGCCTCGCAGTAAATACCAACCCACCTTCAAGTACCGATTGTAGGAAAAGGTATACAGGCAATGAAAAGGTATCGTTCCACTCTCGTTAGTGGATTTCAAACAAATTATTCATTCTCTTCAGTTTTAAAGGGGCCGGGAAAAATACAAAAAAAAAAAAAAAAAAAAAAAAAAAAAAAAAAAAAAAAATAGTGTCAATTCTGTGTTAATGTTAGTGCAATAAAATAGTGGTACAAAATATATACATAGAAAAATGCAATGCATGCCAAAAATCAAAATCAAAATGCAGTCTAAATTTTAAATGCGATAACCAAAAAAAAACTAAAAACAACAGTTTTTAGATTTGTGACCATATCCTTGCAGATGTGCAATATCTATTATTATAGAAATCTTCAAAAGGAAATTATTTAATCTAGATGATATTTCTTATAAGGAACCCAATCCATTATCAAATACTCAGTAAACTTAGGTTTCGATGAATTCTATGTTAGTGACCTTAATAACATCCAGGATAGTGAATATTTACAAAAAACGTATCGATATTTTATTAATTATTAAAAATCTAATCTTTTTCTTTATTTTACGCTCCATATATTATGGATTGATCAACAATTATGTATTTTTTCTTTCAAAACAGTAAGAAATAATCCTACTAGAAATTAAAATATACCATTATATTTGGTTACTTTGTTGACTTATGTTTCTGTATCAGTTGATATTAATTGTACTTTATTGATAATTAATTTCAGTTGTTCCCAAACTGCGATGTATTTCATGCTTTTGGTCTTCATCTTCCTCCTCATCCTCCAAATAATATTCATCACATGGTTCTGCTGTTGTAACAATTGTATGTGAGTATTAATTATTATAAATTATTTAAGTTTAATTTTGTATCTATATATAATGATAAGGAAATCTATATATATAATACCGTTAATAGATAAATAAGTGCCATTTTATACTTTGGCTCCTGTAATTTGATCACAAATGTTACCAATAATTTGACAATTCAATACACGACTTAACAACTTGAAATTTTACATAATGCATTATTGAGATTCACATGTTGCATTTGCTAGGTGCGAACCTTAAAATATTCTATTCTGTATTACTTTCACTTACCTATATATGAATTATATAGTAAGTGGAAGTATTGCGATCGTGAAAATTTTCGACTTCCGGTTTTCAACGGAAATATACGTTTTGGGACCCCCTGAGTCGAAATAACCAAGTCCCGCGAAATGGTCTGTGTGTGTGTCTGTGTGTGTGTGTGTGTGTGTATGTGAACAGACTAGCTCAAAAACTATAAACTGTGGGAACCTGAAATTGGGTATTTAGTGTAGGTATATGCCCGCGATGTGACAGCAAAAATTTCATCAAAATTGCTCAACGGGAGGGGGTACTTTATTTAATAACTTTTTACGTTTTTTTCGATTTTCTCAAAAACGGCTCTAACGATTTTGATTAAACTGAGTATTTGATCTATTTACATGCCCCAAATATGACTGTAAAAATTTCATCAAAATTGATTAACCGGAGGGGGGACTTTACTTAATAAATTTTGTATCATTTTCACGTGTTTTTTTTATTTACTTAAAAACGGTTATAACGATTTTGATCAAACTTGGTATTTGATGTATTTATATGCCCGAGATATGACTGTAAAAATTTCACCAAAATTGATTTACGGGAGGGGGGACTTTACTTAATAAATTTTGTATCATTTTCACGTGTTTTTTTTTATTTACTCAAAAACGGCTTTAACGATTTTGATCAAACTTAGTATTTGATGTATTTATATGCCCGAGATATGACTGTAAAAATTTCATCAAAATTGATCTACGGGAGGGGGGACTTTACTTAATAAATTTTGTATCATTTTCACGGTTTTTTTTTCTTTACTCAAAAACGGCTTTAATGATTAACAAAAATAAGATATGAATGTAGAAAAATGTGTGACTTTGGGAAATGATAATTAGCAAAACACGTCAATTTCTAATCTAAGTAAGTTGGTAAGTGAAAGTTGTGTGTTGCGCGCACGCACCAGATTTTTTTTAAGTTGTATTTCATATCGCCACTTATAGGCTTTTTGTTTATTATACAGAGTGTGTATAAAGTTCTTAAACTTAGATCTAAAATTGTGCCAAAAAAACGTAACAAAATATTTACTGAACAAAGTTTTTCATGGATAGAATAAAATTCTGCTAAGCTGACCTGCCTTTGTTTTAGCTTTGTGGTTTGAAGCCTAAAAATAACTTAATTTTTATTCATTTTTTAAATATTAATTGAATTTTGATATTAATTGTTTTATATATTTATTTTAGCTTTTAAATATTTGTTGTAGCTTTTAATATACAGAGGGTATATAAAGATCTTAAACTTAAATCTAAAATTTGGCCAAAAAAACATTACAAAGTAATTACTGAATAAAGTTTTACATGGATAGAATACAATTCTGTTAAGTTGGCCTGCCTCCGTTTTAGCTTTGTGGATTTAAGGTTAAAAATAACTTAATATTTATTCTTTTTTTAGTGTTAATTAAATCTTAATATTGAATATTGAATACATTTATTTTAGCTTTTAATTATTTGTTGTAGCTTTTAGATATTTATCTTAGCTTTTAGATATTGTAACACTAATTTTTTTTTAAATAATTTTATTTATGTAAAATTGTGGCAAACGGACAATTAGAAATCAAATGAGTAACAACGTTACAAAACAGTAACTAGCAGTGACAAAACAGTGAAGCAAAAGTAACAGTATGCTTCAAAAGGCCTATATCTTTCCAAAACATGTGATTACGCACTAATCCACGAATGTAACGGCCCAAGAATATTCTATAACTTTTTTAGTGTAACAGAAATAATCATCTGTTTCTGTTTTACTTAACAATATTTATTTTATCTTTTAAATATTCATTTTATTTTGGAAATATTTATTTTTTTAAGGAGCTATCATTTTTTTGTTACTTGACAGTTCATTAAATGAAAAAAAAACTTTCTAAAAGATATTGAGATATACAAAAGATATAAAACATAATTGAAGTGGAATGGATTTATATGTTATTCTTATTTTTCGTCTTGTAAAAAAGAATAAAATATCAATTAGTCTCCTGACTCTCAGTTTATTGGGTAGATCGTAAAATATAAACTTTTTTTTTTTCCTTCATAACTGAACACCTTCATACCTATCACTTCAATTATATTGGCTAATTAACGGTGTTACAGAGAATGACATTGATGTTTTTTTTGGTCCATAGGTAAAATTGTTAGTTTATCTGTTCTGTCCTGTATTAGTCTTTAATTCTCTAGCAGCCTCCAATTAATAAAAATTAATTGGAATTTGTGCACTTTTTTGCCATTTATGCAATGCAGAAAACAGCATTTCAAATTTCCACAAAACTTCAAACTAAATCAACAAACATGGCAACAGATTCCGTAGTAATTTTGTTTGTTTTTTTTTCCTCTAAGTTTTTTTTTTCATTAGGTCATTAACTGTTTTCTTAAAATAATTTTTTTTTTACTTTCACTTACCAATTTATGATATATATAGTAAGGGAAGGTATTGCTATCTAGAAAAATTTCGACTTCCTGTTTTCAACGGAAATGCACGTTATGGGGTCCGCCGAGTCCAAATAACTAATTACCACGTAATGGTCTGTGTGTGTGTGTGTGTGTGTGTGTGTGTGTGTGTGTGTGTGTGTGTGTGTGTGTGTGTGTGTGTGTGAACAGACTAGCTCAAAAACTATAAACCGTACAAGCTTGAAATTGGGTGATTTGATAGATGTATGTGCCCTCGATGTTACAGCAAAAATTTCATCAAAATTTATCAAACGGTGGGGGCACTTTATTTCAATATTTGTTTCCCATTTTCAAGTTTTTATCGATTTTCTTTAAAACGGCTTTAACGATTTTGATCAAACTCGTCATGTTTAATGATAATCAAGTATTCTTTAATATCAGGCAAGCTTTATCATTATTAAAATATTATAAAGGGGCTTAAAACGGGAAGGTGCTTTTTTTGTTTTAATATGAAATAACTTTGGTTATTATTTATTTGTTTCATGTTAACTAAATGGTAAATAAAATTAGACGCGATGGAGTATTATGCTTGCATTGCTGAATTATTACAAGTAAAAACTTTTATTTAATAGTTAAAAAAATAGTGTACTTTATCTAATAGGAATAGAAACAAAAATAAGTAAATGTATGTAGAAAAATGTATGTCTTTGAGGAATGGCATTTTAAAGAACACGTCAATTTCTAATCTAAGTAAGTTGGTAAGTGAAAGTTGTGTATTGCGCGCATCGCACCATATTTTTTAGTTTTAACATGTGGTTATTTTGCTCCCCTCTCTCATAGCGAATATCGCGCTCTAAAGGCAAAGCATATAAATAACTTTTCGCCGCTTCTGCACATAAAACATGGGTCATCCTAGTTTCATTACTATAATTCTCAACAGGCGATGTGAAGTGGATAAAACGGATGTGAATGAAAGGACTGTCAAAACGTTGGTTTGGGAATTTTAACCTCGGCACAACCATCCGTGAAGGTAACCACGTTCTGAGCGCATATATGAGTGAAACATTGAGGCTAGAGATATGGCGGCAGTTAGTGAAATATTCTTGGGCCTTCTAAGGATACAGAAAAGGAGAGATAAAGAAGCGTTTCCATTCAAGAACCTAGAAAACTTGTGTGTCACTCTCCGTATTTTACTAACCTTTTTCGTTGAATTGCTATTCTGGCTAGGTCATATCCATCCCAATTATATTTATGCTATTCTTGCATAATAATAATTTGTGACCGCCTTTAAAATTAGCGCTAGATAATTACTTATTCCTCATCAGAATTAACAAATTTCCAGATGCATGGAGGTGTGTAAGAACGAGGGATCTTGCCTATGTGATGGAGAAGAAGACAGCTATGAAGATGATTGCCTAGGTAGTAATTTTTATCTTTTATTTATCTATTTTTTTATTCAATTTTCTACTAAACAATTTTTAGTTTAATTTAACGATAATTGTTAATGTCTAGTTAAGAATTAGAAATCATACGTTGCTAAACGAAAATAATTATTTGTAAATGAACATAACTTTTTAGCTCCTAATAATACCGATGAATATATATTTATGTGATATTTATGGAGGAAAATACATCGTGGAGAGGATTTCTTTGATTAAACGTGTAAATACATATTACAAAGTTTCGGGGCAGTACTAAAGCTTATATAAATACTTGTCCTGGCTATGTTATTATATTTTATTATATTAAATAAAATTTGTATTGTATTAAATAATTTTTTTATTTTATTAATATAAAATAAAATGTCACGGTATGGAACGTTGTAAAAAATACTCATATTATTTCTTATTTAACCTGAAGGCACTATAATAAATGATGAATACTGTGTTTGCAATATTTTCTTTTCTGAAAAATATTTTTTATATATTTTTCCAACATGTATTGAAGGTCCTCTGAAGATGGTAATGTCTTATTTTATTACTTTTAAAACGATATACTCACATTAATTCAAAATTTAGACTACCTCTTATACCCTACCCACTGAGCTGGAGTTAAAAAAATGTTTCTGGGGTATCAATTTTTATATAATACCACTCCATTTTTGTATTTGTTTTTTATACGGTTTTGTGTAGCTTGTTTGTTTGTTTAACGTCACTTTATGCCACCAAGGCTATTCGGACGATGTTACAGTGGGAGTCCTAAATTTTGCCCATCCAGATATAATTAAGATAGGGATTTTTAACGAGTACCTAACATCGTACAGGCTCGGGACCTCCATTTTACGCCCTATCCGAGGGACGGCATAGACAAGAATGTTTTACTCCCATTAAAAGATCCTAGGGCCACCTCGGGACGCGAACCCGGGACCTTTAGTATTGTAAATTTCTATGCTAACCACTACACCATAGGTGACCTCTAGTTTTGTGTAGATTTACATTCCTACAGAATAGAGCAATGTTAAAATTTGCTGGTGAATTGAGTTGTCCTGTTCTCTTTTGAGGGTCTTTGTACATTATTTCAGCCCACCATTTTTTTTTTTGCGGGTTTCACGGCCGATCCTTAAACATTTAATTCGAGTGTTAAAAATGTTTGTGCTTGAAGGAAAACCGAAAAAAAAAATCATCCCATTTCAATAAATTAAAAACGATAATATATATAAAATGTTCAAATAATTAAACCCGAGAGTGATATTGAGCAATTGAATCGATCAAAATTTATTCCCTTAGGAAAGCTTTAATTGAACTAGTTCTTTAATTTTATTTTAAACCAAGAAGTAGGGGAATGGATGTTGTTTTAGAAGTTATTTAGTTATTTTTTAAATAAGTTTTTTAAATTTTATAGGGTTTACTAAAACAGCGGTGCTGCATCATAGTTTTAAATTACGTCAAATATATTATTTCGATAGGTTAATATTTTTTTAATCGCTTATTAGCTATTCTTAAATTCTCAAGAATGTGAAAGATTAATTATCATGACTCAATGATTTTAATAAGTATCTTATTTTTATTATTTATTCGACAGCGATAGTTGATCCACCATCCTAAGACACAACATTCTATTAGTTGCGCTGATAGTGAAGTTTTGGAGAAATGTTTTTTTTGCAACGTTTGAATGTCAACTCAGTGAAACGTTTTTGGTTATCGTGAGTCATACTGCCGGACCTTACTGATTTAATCTTACGTTGCAAAATTTTCGAAAGTACTGATTGTTAACAGTTGATGTTATTATATTTTATTCACTTAGTATCTTCTTAAATTCTAATGAATGTGAAAGATTAATTTAATGTCAAATAATAGCGAATTACGAAACTAAATTTAGAATAAATACAAAATATGAAAGAATAAATCTAATTCACATTAATATTGTTAACAGCAACAGAAGTCTATCATATGACCGAGATACAACAAGATCTGGCATCTCTGTCATCCGAAAATATTGGATCGTAAGTAATTTCTAAAATTTATGGTTTATACGTATTGGCTGGGAGGGGAGAAAAGGTTTTTCAGAGGATAATCATATTTAGAAAATTTGACAACGACGTTGCTGATACCCGACATTGAAAAGCGAAAGTTTGAATTTTTCATGCCAATATTTGCTAAATAACAATTACAAAAATACAAATAACAAAACACATTTTAAAGCATTTCATTTACCGTTCGATAAAAAATTAACAGATAATCCAATTTATAAGATCAAAAGAAATTTATTTGTCTTATGAATATTTGAAATTTTTATTAATATGGGAGTTAACAGCGTTGCTGTCGGTATAGTATTCAAAATTAAATTAATGGATTTTTACACCTGTACTACTTTTTGAACTGGAAAAATTAAATAATTTCCATTGCTTTGATACTTGTAACAGTTTATAGTAAAGGGTATAATGATTCAGTTGGAGTTAATTAGTAAGCTCCCTCAACCAAAAAAAAATATCATCCCAAATTATATTCACGTTTTTATATCACTCCCACATAGATAACATGTCCAAACATATTAATAGTATTGAGTCTAGCTTAAATTAACGAGTATTCGACAGCCAAAGCCCTTATGAATTAGGCTGGTTTTGAAAAACAAAAAGATATTTATCTAATTATACATAAGATTAAAAAATCTTATAGTGTGTAATTGTATAATTCTTTTTTTTTCTTTTTAATAGATTTTTCATTATATCTGTAGCAAAAAACATCAGTCAAAGCATTATGAAATCATTTTATAAATATATAACTAGTATTATTGTTTACTGAAAAAATTATAGTTACATAACAATAGACATAGACATAAAAAATAAAAAAGTTCAAGTATGTACTTATAAATTTTTACATTATTTGCAACTAGAATACCATCAAGCCAAGCCAAACAGAATTGGCAATTTACGGTTCTGTAATTGTATAATCGACACATTATTTTTAAAATACAGCTAAATTTAACTATAAGACAAAAAATTATATTCATATACGTATTATATATAGCATTATGCAGTAGCACAAAAAAGATTTAATTGCTCAATTAAAATATACTTATATTTAGAAATTTAATATACCAAATATCTTGAATATTTTAAGCACGAATTCTTGGGGAAATATCATTCGGCAGTTTTTATTATCCCATGAAACTTTTTTTTTCCTGACTACTCGTAATGTCTTAGATATACAAGTAACGGGTATTACTTGAAATATTTGCATTAATGACCAACATTTTATAACATTAAAAATGATTAAATATGATATGAAAGATATTAGTCCAGTAATAAAACTGAAAATGCCATGTGAACTGAACTTTAACTTCCTTTAATTTATTTCTATTTTGTAGTAAGTTTACTTTCTCACTTGTAAGTAAGTCTTACTTTTCATTATTACTATATTTTTGATAGATAGCGTATTTCCGAAATATCAAAAAGTTAAGTGCAATTGTATATACCATTGTAAATCGCATATTTAACGATAGTTTTATTGAAATTTACAACTTTATAAAAATAAAAATTCAACTACTGTAAAACGGGGTGACATTGTGACTAATGGGGTGACTTTGTGACAAGCCTATTTTTCTACAGTTTTTGAATTCCCCTCCTTAAAAAGAATCAGGTTAGGCCATTCAGTGTACCTTTCGGGTAGTCAGTAATGTGCTGCAACCTACTGGCTACATGTAACTTCTTTCATTCCATTTACCATGGTGCTTTATTTCATATATGTTTGATCGTTATCATTTAGTTGAAAGCTAGAAATAAAGCACCATGGTAAATGGAATGAATGAAGATGTTGGAATATGTGACCAGTAGGTTGCAGCACATTACTGACTACCTGGAAGGTACACTGAATTGTCTAACCTGATTCTTTTTAAGGAGGGAAATTCAAAAATTGTAGAAAAATAGGCTTGTCACAAAGTCACCCCATTATTCACAATGTCACCCCGTTTTACGGTAGTGAATGTGTTATAAAGAATAGCCAAATTTGTATATAATTGTTAACATGCGGCAGTGAGGTGTTTTGCGTATGCGAAACATCTTATTGCTGCAAAATCCGTATTGCCTCAAAGGCAAGGGAGGATGTATAATAATAATAATAATAAATGTTATAAAGAATAGCAAGAGCAGACTTGTAGAATATCCCCTCGAAGCTCTCCTCTTATATTTCTATTAGGTCACGAGGCCGTCTTCTTTTCAGAGGCTTAGGAGGATTATCGGAAAGAGTGGAAGAAGCTATGTTGGAAATAAGTGGGTTTGGATAGGTCTAAAGTTTATTGAGAATGAGGAATTTAAATCGGCCTGGTATACTAAATTAAGATATTTATGAATGATTTTATTTGGGACAAAAAAAAAAAAAAAAAAGGCATTTAGGATTTAGCAAATGATTGGAGGAAATTCATAGTTTGGTTTAGGCCCCAAATTACTTCATAGATATGTTTAAGTATTCTTTTATAATTGATTGCAAGCTTTCTGCATTCGTCTTATAAGGCTTGAAGCAATCGGTACTTGCGAGTATTAACTTCTCGTTAAAGTTTTGATAGGATTCCAAGTATCAGTAATGATATGAGTTTAAGAGTTTTAACTGGATCTTAAACCAGAAGAAGTGGAGTATTAAAGGTTGCCGAAGTCGGGAAATCGTGGTTTACGACGAAGTTGCATTGTATAGGATTAAAAAAAAGGATTTTGAAATGTGATTGGAGAGCTTGGCGTGCAACCGGTGCTTGGCTCAAACGCTTTACCCAATCTTATAGTAGCTAAGAATTCGCAAAAAAGTACATATATATTCTAAACTTTTTTAACCAATCAGTTTAATGATTTGTGGGATAAATAAAAGACAGTCTTGAAAAATGTTATGTAAGGATACAATGTTGACATATTGATGGTATTTCTTTAGTGATTAAGAAGGAAGCCTTTTTCTACAATAGCTTTCCAACTTCTTAAGTTCGTATTGCTATTTGGGGATGATATGGTTTAGTTTTTAACGCTCAATCTATTATATACTTTTTCGAATAGAATGTTGACACAATATGAACATGGGGGTTTAGATGGTCAAAGAGTTTTCTTTTATTTTGTATAAGGAGATAGCTATGTTTTATTAGAAAGCAATGAAAACTTCTGCTTATTCGAATATCAAAGCTTAGTTCTCGGAAGTTGAAAGACCTCTTGTAATAAGGAGATGCAATATTTGGACGAAGGATTGTTTGCCGAAGCGCTTCCATTGTCTTGACGCTGCTGGCTTAAAATTAAAAATGTTTGGAGAAGCAGAAATGTTACTCTGGTCTTCCTGCCATGGGCAGTTTTAAGTGATAAAAAAAAGATAATGTATTCGTTATTTATGTCCAGTATTTATTTATAGGGACCATTTTCTTTTCAAAAACTTTTAAAATATTTATAGAAAATGACAAAATTAGAAGTCTTAAAACTTCTTGGTAGTAGTGGTAGAAGAATTGAAGATCTGCAGAGACGCCCAAATTAAAGAAGGGATTTCAGATGTTTGTCTAAAGATGCATTTTTAATAGTAGTTATGTTTCTGAAACTGATGAGTCCATAAACATGGCGCCAAAGTACCGCTTTTTGGTAAGCGGTCGTGCAAGGTGGTGATTTGACTATATTCCGCTCAATCGCCAGGTTTCCCCCCTCCCTCATTCTTTAGTTTATGTGTATCCACTTATAAATATTCATAGGATTAAAAAAAAAATCGGATGGTTTAAATTTGGTACTGTTTGATTCGATTTGCGCAGACTCGTTAGATCTCAACTCCTACTACCAAAAAAAGGTATGACCAAGTTTTCATGAATGGATAAACTTTGTTGTAAACATATTTTTCCGATTTCGGTCCATTTACCTGTTTTAATTAAGTATAAAATGCGAAGATTGAGATTTTGGGTCAAATAAGCAAAATGAGGGTTATCACAAGGGTATATGACAAGTCCAGTGTTGTTTATTTCATTTTTTTTTTTTTTTTATCGATGTCTGATTTATATTCTCCTCCTGTACTAGTGATTCCGAGTTCGAGGCACTGCTGAAGATGTCGAGGCTGCCGAAGACGAACAGAGAGTGGCACAACAAGGAAGCCGACTGATGATGCGAGGACTTGCTATTTTGAGCGGGAGTTGCCCTGCTGTCTGCCTCCACTACTCCGGCTGTCTGGCCCGTCTCCAGCCCATCTCGCCTCTCTGTAAATATTTATTATTTAGTTTATTTCACTCCGCCTTCCCTCAATATATCTATTTATATTTCCTCTATCCTCAGAGCTACATGTCTATGTTTTTTAGGTTTAGTTATGGGAAAATTTGTTTATATGCTTGTTTATCTATAAAAACGAATGTATGCACATATAACAAATATACAGTGTATATATAAAATATAAATAAATTAAAAGGTTATTTCAGTTAATGCAACCAAGACACAGAAGAAAATTATATAAATGGATGTAATGGCTGATTATAATTTTTTCGGCTTAACACATTGTACACGGCTGAACACATCATATATGTATTTATTTATTTTATTTTTTTACTCAGCTTTTGTATTTAGCTCTGACAACCTCTATCTTCAGTTTCATCCATTCGTTTTACGTGCCCATACCACAACCTCTTCCATTTTTTTTTTGTCCCTCCCCTTCCCCACCTTATAGGCTATAAGAGGTTTCTCGGCTTCGGGGAGAGTATGAGGGTTCGATGCCAAGTATTATTAAATGCCCCCTGGCTCCGAGTTTTGAACTTGCTATCTTCGAGTACGCAATCATCCGTTGCCGTGGGCTAAGCGTATTTTCTAACGTGTTTGCCCACTCGGCATCCTCCAATGATTTTATTGACAATGTTCTGCTAGCTGGATATGGCAAAAATTATCCTCCTGAAGTCCTTTCTGTGATCAATAATGGTGATGTCACCTTTCCCGACTTTGTACCAAATGATTATGGCAACATGGAATGGTACGTTGGAAAATGGTCCCCTTGTGTTATGCATATTTGTATCATATTCCGGCACATTATGGAGAAGTTGATAAATAAGCATTAATATTGAAGAAAAACTATACAAATTGAGCTGTGATTTATCGAATTCTAGTTATTTCCTTTTGGCCATTGATATATAGTTGTGGCAATGAGGAAATTTTTCTTTTTTTATAATAGAAAAGAAAATCCCATTCGCTTGAATAAATCGTTACTTGGGAGGTATATCATCCTATTCCAATCGATGTTTCTTGTTTATTTTTTAATGTTATTTTGGTTTGTACAAAACCTATCTATTGCTATTCGAAGAATGCTTCGAGGGATCATCCAGCCTTCCCTGTTGAAAAAGAAGTATTGAATGCCGTATATTCCGCTTTTCAGAAAACATTTCTTACAATACATATACAGAAAAAAATCTTTGATGCGCGGTCACATGGGCTTAAGTCACTATTTGAGCATTTAGACATTATGTCGTAATATTATGGCACAAAATCAGAGCTACCGGTTGGTATTAAGGTTTCAAGTCAAACTATATTGTTTTATAAAAATAACAAATACAAATAATATCAATAATTAAATTTTACATAATGTTTTGAACTGTGCTATTGCTCTCCTGAAAAATTCAAAACTTTGACTTAAGCCCTTATGACCGCCCATCAAAGAAATGTTCTTTGAAAAATTTAACAATTTTTCCTGATATATTACTGAACATATTTCAGAGTCAAATGTCAATTGGCTATTGGGACTCTCCGCGATCGCTAAGTCCGCTTACGGCTAAATACTATCTTGCTTTTCACATAGGTACTCTGAAAAATTATACTATCCTTGCGATTGAATTTTACTCACTTATCACTTGTTAACCCTAATTTCATTAATTTACTTAATTGTTTGAATGTCGATATACCTAGTCATTGAAAATGTTTAAGTTACTGATCAGTAAAGGAAAATGGAATTATACTATGTTGCAGATAATGGTGAATATAATTTGATTTGTACAAAGAAATGTGTAAAGTTGGAAGTCGATGACAATGGGATACCTCGAGGAGCGGACGAAAGTTCCAGGGCCTTGCAGATACGAGAGGAAGGTGGAGTCTCCTGCTGCACCAAAAAGTTTTGAGCTAACCTATACCGATATCGATTGTGACCTATTTATATCGACTCTACGAAGGGAATTCGTAATTAAAACCCGAATATACTTCTGTAATAAAGAGGCGTACATTTTACCGAGATTTTTATTTTAGTCAGTTTTATAATTTATTTTTTTTACATAAAATTATTTTTAAGTAATTAGCCTATTCGTTTACAAAATGCAAGGGGAAAATTCTATGCTATACGACACACTCTCCGAAATAGACGACTTGACAACTCCACGACCTCTATCTAATGATCGATTTCCGGTATTTCACAAAAAAAAAAAATCCACAAAGCAATCAAGAGACTTCCGAACGGAAAAGCACCGGGCTAAGACTCCACTCTCATCCTTCGTCACCTACCTCGAAAAGCTATTTTGTTTCTTATGCACATCTATAATGCTATCTTACACACAACCTATTATCCTCTTCTTTGGAAACTCTCCACACTCAAAATGATTCTAAACGCACTACTGATCCTTCATCTTTCCGTCCTATCGCTTTTTTTTTTTCTTAAAGGTCAGTAATAATTTGATCGAAGCACAGGATCCATAGCAAATAAAATACATAAAAATAACAAAGGTTATTCAATAATAAAAAAAATCATTCACCTACAGACGCAGGTGGACGCAGCAAAAAATGGATTTTAAAAATGCGCTCTGCTGCGCTTAAAAAATATGGATTGTCAAAAAAAAAATTTGTCTTTCTTTTGTTGCATTTATTCGGGATTTTATTTATGGGTCAAAACATAGAAAAAATAGCAAAATTTGTATGGTAGTGAAGCATCTGGTATCGCTGTTCACGATTATGATGGAAAATGGCACCAAAAAAACAAAAATGTGAGTTGCAAAAATAATTATAGAGTTATAAAATTTTTGTTGAAAAATAAACTTTTTCAATTATCGTTTTTCAAAGGGTCATAACGATGTGTACAAATCGGAATAACTCCGAATAAATTGATGGAATGTGTCAGGTAACTTTTCTATTTATTGATAATGAAAAGAAAACCAAAATTCCAATACCTTCGAAAAATAGTTTTTTCCCCCCGTCCAACCACTGTGCGGCGTTCTGTTGCTTGTCGTTTCTGTCTTGTATGAGCATTCCAAGTGAGCCGTTTGTTCAGGTGCAGTCCCAAGTAGCGGATCTGATCGACAGGGATAATTGAACAATTATCAAAGATTAATGTGAGACGTGTTAAGTTTACAAGGAAGCGTAAAGGTGATTTCATTGGATTTCACCCATAATTAATCATTGGATTAATAATAGTCTAGTTAATTCTTAGTTGGGCGGTTCTGAAATATTCGCCATGGTTAAATAAGGGCTTGCTGTTGCTTGTTGTTTCAGGCTTGTATGAGCTTTCCAATTGAGCCGTTTGTCCAAGTAGCGGATTTTTTCGACAGGGTAATTGAACAATTATTAAAGATTAATGTAAGACATGAAATTATAAGTTTTTTGAGGAAGTGTAAATGAGATTTCATTCGATTTTACCCATAATTAATCGTTGGATTAATAGTAAGTCTAGTTAATTCTTAGTTGGGCGGTTCTGAAATGTTCGCCATTTACCCTTAAATTTATCTTAAATTTTTTTTTCACCGAAATATTTTTTTTTCAATTGAAATTAATAACTCACACGTAAAATATCATAGGATTACTATTTTCATTTTTATGTATTTTAGTATTTATTTATTTTTTCTTTACAATTTTAATATTTGATTCGTACCATTAAAAATTGTGATCATATCAATCTTCATGAATTACGTTACTACCGTGGATCAAACTCAAAGGTTTCAGTCTTGTCATAGCCGTTTCCAAGACTGGAGTTTTCGCTCCCCCTTCTTCCGCAGATACCAGTTGAAATTTTTTTCTACCATAGTTTTGTCGATGTTCCGAAAGATAAGGGAACTAATTTATAAATTAAAATGGTTCCGAGAAATGCTAATAGGTAAACATCAGATATGAATCCGCTAGTCTTCTAACATTTCCAAATAGAGATGCTAATTTGCTATCATTTTTTTTTTTTTTCTTCATCTCGAAAGAAAGTTGCCGGAGGTAAAAACTTAAGAATTTGTTCTATATATTTAATTTCGACGACTAATGGCTAATATAGGAGTTTATATGATTTCCTAATTGGTCTGCTTGGATGGAATGTGCATTCCTAGCTTGATAACGTTTTTTTTTTCATTTTATTTTTTAGCATAGTGGAGATTCCTGACGGTGCAGTTTCGGTTGTTTTCAATGGGATGACATTAATTTATTATCCGAATATCCTTTGTTTTAATGTCTGTCCTTCTTATCTAAAGAATATCTGGACTTGGTCTGAGATGCATTTGGGTAGAAGAACTTGAATGCTATTAACTTCCTAACTTTGAGGTTCCACATCTAGTTTCTTCATTAACATTTAAGGTACTTTAAGCCACTAGACTTTTAGGCATACTTTTCAATATTACGTTATTTTTATTTTTGTCATAGGGGCGAGTCAGTTTAGTGAATGTTTCGTAGCGTCCGTATTTGTTCGTTTAACAAAGAAGTTTCAATTTTTTTGTTTGGACTCGATTTATGTATGCACATCATTTCCAAATATATTAATTTATGACTAAGCTAGTGTATAATGTCAATCAGTTAGAGTAAAACAGAGAGGAGTTTTCTTTCCAAATATAAATGAGATTTATTTTTATTTTCCATGATTTAATTGAGTTTCATAGACTTGAATAAGAATTTGCAATTCTGAACGCTAAAGGAATAATGATCCGATATGAGGCCTACATTGTATTTTATTTTTCTTATTGCTTGTCAGCATCCTTTTTGGATTATTTTTTATAAATATACACATATCTTAAATCATACACTACTTCATACTATAATTAAGAGGACTTTACATAGTTAATTATATACTTACCATTATAGTACATCAAAGCACCTCATCTTTTTTTACCTACTATGTCCTCCGTATGTGATTTAAATATTGTGTCTCGCAACCTCGAATTTTCAAGGGTATAAAAATAGTAATTTTATTATCCATATTAGACATATGTTTTTCATAAGAAGTAGAAATTATGTGTTGATGTTATTTTTTAATTGCCACTTTTTTTAAGGGTGGTTTGAGTTATCTGTTAATATTCCCTTTTAATATAAATGGTCGTATTGTGAGAACCAGTGAATTGGCAAACCTGCATATTAAGTAAAATTCAAATATAAGAAAAAAATACCTTACCAGAACTTAAAATGGGTGTGAAATAAAGCCATGAGAACAATCCTCTGCTTTCCAACAGTGATTGTCATTAAAAGTCTACATAGGATCTAATTTTACTGGTTTGAGTAGTCCTAAAGGGGTAAGGCTTAAGTTGGTTACTTTTGTGTTGTGGGTGAGAGAGTGGTGCACAGTTGATCTCGCATTTGGGCCCAGACAACTGTAGTCATATACATACTTAATATACTTAAAATTGAGTATATTAAGTATATACTTAAAATAAGATATATATACTTAATAATAATAATAATACATTTTGTTTACTTGGTCATTTATTAATAATAGTACTGGGATGTTCAGCTTATTTAAATAAAAAGTTGTCGAGACTTCTAAATTTCTTGCCCAACTCAAAAAATGTTATTTAATTAATAAAATATAATAATGGCATAGAAGAGGGGGGGGTTCTGGCATCTATGCAGAAGTTCGTGAAAAATGTTGACAAACGGATAGCGAAGGCAACTGATATTAAAGCAAGAGAAGAAGCTTTAATTGACTGTACTAAGAAATCGCTTTTTTTCAGTTCGACCATTCTTGATTTAGACCTGCAGTAATAGCTTTACATAGCCCTATTTAGTGAAAAAATATGGTTAGTAAATTTCGAATATGTATAAAAATAATGTTTCTAAAAATTTCAATGGACAGAGAGATGGAAACAGAAGAAGATAGATGAGGTGGATAATGAATAAAAGAATGGAGGAATATATGATGGAAGAAACGGGCTTGGGATAGGATTATTTGGAGGCACAGAAAAGAAATAAGCTGCAGTGCAAAGTCTTTATACAAATACATTTAATAAATAAATGAATACAATAATTTTTAAAAAATCGATGATTGTATCCAAATCTCGAAGAGGAAGATGAAACAATAGTATAATAAAGGTGATTCCAGAGGAAGTTTAGGATTACTGCGGTCAGCTATCGGAGTCATAGCTGTATCATCACAATTCTTACTTTACCGTATTCTATCATTTCTCCAATTTCTGGTATTTCACAAAAATAATAATAATAAATACAATTAATCTAAAATTAAAAATAAATAAAGCAATCAATCGAAATGTTTTTTTGTTACCATCCTTGATTTTAAAATTTCAGTTGTTCTAGTTTTAAAAATGTATAAACAAAAGCTCAGTAGCTTAATGCCATTGCGAGAATGAACAGGTTTAGAAAAAAAAATAGTTTTTACGTTTTAGTTTTAGCAGTTACAGCTTACTACAGAAAATATGGGTTTCCATTTTATTACAATATATACATATATACAGTCGAACCTGGATAACTGGATTCTCTTGGTGACAGGATTTTAATCCCACTTACAGAGGTATTCCACTTAAACAAAGTTTCAATTATCCAGGGTGCAGGTGTCTTATGAAGGGGGCATGTACCACTAAAAGAGGTTTTTAAAGAACTTATAATTTTTATAAAAAAATATGATAGTACAAACTTAAAAATCATAATTAAATAATATATCGATAAAATCATAATATATTGATACATTTATATCATATTTTTTTAATGTGAAATTTTAAATAATGCACATTACAGGATAATTATGTACAAATTTATTAATGAAAGTAATCACTTATTTTTTCTGCACTTCACTTTGGCACTTAAAAATGTTTGTTTCTATGTCATATAATTTATCAAAGATTTCATCTTCAGCCCCTTTATTCATTTAAAAAAAAGTCTGCAACTTCTCAATAATATTTAGAGCATCATTTTTCGTGACTGGTAGCCTCCCTTGCTCTTCTGAATTCTTATTTCCGTCTGGCGTTTTAGATTTTTCAAGGATCTCTTCATCATTCAGCTCTCCATGCTGTTATAATTTCATCATTCATGTGGACGTACTGTTTGAATGTTGGAAGCGTCTCATTAGTATCTCCTATCACATTTTCCCAATCCTGTGGCTGAACAGGATAACCGGACACTTATAACAGGATAATAAAAGGTGAATAAAAAATCGTCCCACTTACAGAGGTAACTTTCAAAAATATTGATTCCACTTATAGAGGTGAACACATTCCAGTTAAAGAGTTTATTTAAGGGAAAAATGATGGTATTACAAGTTTTGTACCACTTATAGAGGTATTCCACTTAACCAGGTTCGACTGCATATATATATTAAAATATATATGTATATATATATATATATATATATATATATATATATATATATATAAACATTTTTTTTATTTTCCAGGTTACCTTAGGATCTAACTATGTAAGAAATGGGTTAAACATTATTTCATGTACCATGTTTGACCGAGAGCAGCTATTTTCCAAAAAAATAATTTTGTTTCATTGTGCACCATGCCCGGGGTAGAATGAAACAGTTAAAAAAAAACAATACCATAATTAACAAAAAAGCTTTATTCGGCTTCCAGGTGGTTTTTCGTTCTTCTAATTTAGGGTAGCCACGAAATTCTTCAGCAAAGAGGAAAGTTTGACTTTCGAAGAAAGTTGTCATAATTTAATAATTTTTTTTTGCTATATCGCTCTCAATTTCGCACCAATCTGTAAGAAAATTAAAAACCGACTGCTTATTGCACAATAAAAAACACATGGGGCACGAAGAAAAACTCATGGGACTCCATGAAACGTTTCATTGTGCCCCGAACGCCCTAGTTTCAAAGAACTCCATAAGAGCCCTTTTGTTATGTCATTAACTTCCTACGATGAACGTGAAGAGGTAGCATTAAAAGTCAGGCAAAATATTAAGAGATACATGCATACATCCTCTGGCTGCCATGGCCTCGCCTATCCCTTCATCAACCTCTTCTCCGGTCTACCACTCTTCCTTCTTCCCCATGGCAAATGTTTCATCATCATTTTGGGCCATCGGTCGTCCACAATTCTCATGACGTGGCCAGACCAGCTCAGCTTTCTTGTCTCGATGTAGTGTAGGATATTAAGGGGTCCTTTCATCTTTTCTCTGGTTTGTGAAGCGTTACAATTTGGATATTCAACTGATGTTCCAACTACGCCACCGAAAATCCATTTTTATCGAGAGAAGTTTCCTCGCTAAATCGGTTGAGATAGTCCTGGTTTCCGAGGCATACAGCACTGAGCTATCAACAAATGAATAAAGACTCTCTTACGTGATGCCCAAAATAAAATGAGAGATCAATTCATTTACCTCCAACTGTAGGAGCAAGTTATTTGGTATGATTTATATTTTTTAAACCCAGAACCAACGCTGAGATTGGGTTAAAAAATAGGTCGCCTGACAGGGCAGTATGGAATATAAACAAGAGTTGCAAAACAAGAAAGCTATAATATTTTTTTCGCCTTCCTCTACTAATACTCTACTCTATGTAATATATGTAGGCTTAACCCAATATATTTTTCAGCATCCTATAATCAGATTTTTCCCTGTTTTTTAATTAATATATAAATAAGGTACTAAATTATTTTATAAACTCTTCAAGAGCTTAAATATTTTTTAAATTATGTTTTTGTGAATTCAAACATCAAATAGCACAATGGAAAAAAGTGAAATTTGAAAATTCAGTCTAAAACATTGATGTTTAAAGAATATCATGAAAAGCAAATATTTATAAACTAGATAGTAAAATGTTTTGTATGTATAATTTTGACTAAAGGAATGTATTAAAAAAAATATATTTTTTTTATCACTTTGGTTTGGTTCTTGGAGAGCAGGAATTTTAATTTGACCAATAATATATTCTTTTTTTATATTCATTTAGATAGGAAAAAAACACAAAAAATTCATATTATTTCAACTCTTGGTACGTATGGTGAATTCAGATTTTTCACAAACAAGTAAAATGGCATGCATATCTACATAATAGTAATATATGAGAATTTCAGAGAAAATAATACAAATAATACTACAAGGTAATTGATAAGTAGGAAAAAATAAAATTTTCTAAACAACCAAATAGTGACTTAAAAATACACGCCAGGGCATATAACGCTTTGAATTGTTATACTATCATTATTAAAGAAACAATATATTTTGTAGTTATTTACTGGGTTCGTAAAAAAGCACGTTACGCCTAAATACCTTAAGCATAAAGTACTTTTTAATAGATGAAGTACTTTCTATGGATGAAAAAAATATATTGCTCAAGTTAAACTTTCATAATTCATTATTATTATTATAATTCATCTGTCGATCCCGCTCGCAGAATATCCGCGAAAAGAAATATCAAAAAGTGTATTTATGTTGTAGGTAGTTGGAGGACAATGTGATTTAATTTTTGAGGCCTCTTTAAAATATATGTAACATTAGTAATAATATATAAAAGATGCTTACTTTTTCCCTTTTATAAAGAATCTGAAATAACCGATACTAAAAAAAAAAAAAAAAAAAAAAAAAAAAAAAAAAATCGAATAATAATAAAACGTTTCTATTCATTTTTTAAATTTTTTACTTTCTCTTACCTATATATGAATTATATAGAAAGGCAAAGTATTGTGTTCGTAAAAATTCCGAATTTGTGTGTTTGTGAACAGACTAGCTAACATACAATAAGCCGTACGAACCTGAAATTGGGTATTTTATGTAAATACATGCCCATCACATGACAGCAAGAATTTCATCAAAATAGGTCAAACGGAGGGGTTACACTTTAATTCATAAATTTTGTCTAATTATCTCAAAAACGGCTCTATTGATTTTGATATAACTTGTCATGTTTAATGAGAACCAAGTATTCTTTAATATCAGGTTGGTTTTATCATCTTATAAATGTTCTGAGGGGACTTAAATGACGAAGGAATAAATTGCTTTTCATAAAGTACCTTGATTTTGTATGTAGTAATTAGTTATCGTTAGATAATTAATTTATAATTTTTAAACTATTTTATTAGAAGATAAAAGATTTGACCACAGCCGGGAATCGAACCCAGGTCCTCTGCATCTACGTCGCAGCGCTCTTACCACTGAGCTAACCGTGAGTCCGTTCCGATCGTGATCGAATACCTTGATTTTGTTTGTATGGAAAAAAATAACTGTCTCTAATTATGCCTGAAATAAGAAATGAATTAATACGAAAAAATGAAAATGTTGCGACAACTCTTAAAACACGTTAAATCCACCCATGCGCAGCACTCCATTAATGTAAGGCCATTCATAGCTTCTCTGCTCATGTGAAAGAGTTATCAACGTCTTTTGGTACATACACACATACATATTTAATGGAAATTATTTGTTTCCATGGTAATTCAATGAAGTTTTCAATAACTAAATAGGTAATTATAAAATCAGACGTAATGGAGTACGAGTATTATGCTTACATTCCCGTATCACCACAAAAAAAAAAAAAAAAAAATTGAAAATATTTAAAATGCTCATATTATTTAAAGCAGTTTACAGAGTGAAAACAAATATGGTACAAGGTAATCACTAATAATTATATTTTAGTTTAGAAACTTTAGTTTCATAATAGATTTATGAATGAAATATAAGGTAGTTTTAGTGGGTAGTAATTGTTCTCGGTTTCCGGAAAGGCATGGGAGACAAACATTTGAAAATTAAATTTTAATTTACTACGAGTCGTATATACACCTTCTATCGATTCACCTTCACTATATATTTACAAAAAGCAACTCGCAGAAAAAACAAGCAAGCAGTAAAAATCTCGATTATATATGAAATTATGACTATTAGAACTTTCAAGTTTTGCAATACAAATTACAACTTATATAATTATAACTTCTCGAGACTAACAAAAATAAGTAAATAAATGTGGAAAAATGACTTCACGGAGCGAGGGAAATCGTGGAACTATCGAACCTTAATCTTAAGAAAACTGTAATTTCATGAAATTATCTTTAAACAGTACCATTCGAAAAAAAAATCTGGTGCGTGCACGCAACACACAACTTTCACATACCAACTTATTACATTAGAAATCGATGTTTTATGTTAATTGCCACATCTCAAAGTCACACATTTTTCTAAATTCATTTCTTATTTTTGTTTTTATTTGCTCTGTAAAAAAACACTATTTTTTGTTATTAAATAAAAGTTTTTACTTGTGATTATTCGGCAATACAAGCATAATACTTCAAGTCGGCTGATTTATAATTCTCTATCTAGTTGTTGAAAACTTCATTTAGTTACTATGAAACCAATAATTCCGTTAAATGAACAGAAAGGCTTTAATTACGAACAGTGGTCAGTCATTAAAGGCGCACTCCGCATGCGTGGGCTCAACGTGTTATATGAGTTGACGGAATATATTTCTTTTTTTCTCCTCTACATGTTTACCTGATTTTTTTCATATTTCATATTTAGCCATTTCTTATTTTTAGGCGTAACGAGAGACAGTTAATTTCTCCATAAAAACAATAACAACTGTACTTTATTGGAAAACAAAAAAGGCACCTTCCCCATCTAAGCCCCTCAAAACATTTTAATAATGATAAAGCTTACCTCATATTAAAGAACACCTAATTTTCCCTAAACACGACTAATTTGATCATAACAATTAAAGACGTTTTTGAGTAAATAAAAAAAAACACGTGAAAATGATACAAAACTTATTAAATAAAGTGCCCTCTCCGGTTGATCGATTTTGATGAAATTTTTACAGTCATATCTCAGGCATATCAATACATCAAATACTCAGTTTAATCAAAATCGTTAGACCCGTTTTTGAGAAAATCGAAAAAAACATAAAAAGTTATTAAATGAAGTATCCACCCCGTTTGATCAATTTTTTGCTGTCACATCGCAGGCATATACATACACTAAATACCCAATTTCAGGTTCGTACGGTTTATAGTTTTTGAGCTAGTCTGTTCACACACACACGGACACACACACAGACCATTTCGCGGGGCATGGTCATTTGGACTCAGGGGACCCCAAAACGTGTATTTCCGTTGAAAACCGGAAGTCAAAATTTTTCAGGATCGCATACTCCCCCTTACTATATATTTCATATATAGGTAAGTGAAAGTAATATATTATTGCATGTATTTTATGAAAAGCTCAATACTGATAATATCTGGCTGTTAATTACTGCAGGGTTAATTTATTGAGAGTTGTGATGACATAATGTTTCAATCTGTTATTACATTACGTGTTTTCTTAAAGGAAATTCAAAAAGAAAAAAAAAACACTGTAATATGAAACCTTTGAATATTTACTCGCCGATTATCTTTGTGCTGAATTCAGTTACTTTAATGCTGAGTAGCTATGAGAACTTTTAGCTTTATTAAGTGATTATTTTTTTTTTCGTTCAAGAAATCGAATAGCCTTTCTTGCTACTAACCGTTTATAAACAAACTATATTGAATTTCCTTTTCCTCCTAAATAAAAGTTGTTTTGCTAACGCCATGGACAAAATTTAAATTGGTTAAATGCCCTGATGAAATCACTTCATTCATTAGTACAAGTTCAGGTATAAAATTATTCCACATCTACTTCGTAACTGGCTAAGAAGTAGAGGAAAAATAGAGAAATAGGGGAAAACATGTGAAAAGTTTGTGCCTTCATGAAACTTGGTTTTGGTAGTAAGAATCGAGATCTGCAGTTCTGCAAAGTGATCATACCTTGTCTGATTGTTTATACACTTCTAAATCAAATGAGACCATTACCATGACGATACATTCTAAGTCGATACAGGTTAAATTACGTGGCATAACGCGGGAGAAACTAATACGGAAAAAAAAAAAAATACATTTCGCATTATGTACATATATAAGGACTGGAGTTTGTGTTTGTGCCCAAGTTTGTGTGATGCTGAGGAACCAATATATACCTAATTGTATCTGGTTAGGCGAAATTTAGGACTCCCACTGTGGCATCGTCAGATTAGCCTTAATAGCATAAAGGGACGTTAAACAAAACACTCGAACGCATTTTGTCTTGTTGTGAAATCGGTGTCATATGATTGGGAAGCTTAAAAATTTAACCTTAAAGATTAGTTGTTTCTTTTTGATTTGATCGGACTATTCATATCTAGAATCATACTGCTAATACGAAGTTATGACCAGGGTTTCGTGAACGTAAAAATGTTTTCCTATATAAGCTGAATTTTGGTATAGCTTTCCTGTTGTTTTAGCATGTAACCGGAAAACTATAACAGGGCAGCGCCATTTTTTCTAAAATCTAAAAGCATGATACATAAAGGAAAACATGTAAATTTCTGAATTGGACAACAAATGTAGGCTTATGATTTATTGTTTGCAAATATATATATATATATATATATATATATATATATATATATATATATATAATAGAAAATATATCTAAATTTTTTTGGAAAATTTATGTAAAAGAAAAAAACATTTTAGAGAATTGATTATTCAATAGAAGTCAGCTTGCGAATTTCCAGCTGACTCGTTGACAAACCTCTGACTTATCAAATTGCATTGTTAAATATTATCAGCTACGCTATTGTTTTTGTTTTTATTGTTCTCTTCTCTTTTCCAAATGTTAACGGTATTGTCAGTGGTTTTGATATGATCTTTGGGAAATTCCTATGTTTGTTTCCTTCCTGTCGTTTAAACGGCTTTCATCTCATTTGACCAATTGAGAAGAACTTTTTTGGTAGTGCGTGTCTAGGCAGGATAATGCCACATAAAAGTAGGTAAATTCCTGTAATTATTTCGGTATATCCACTTTTTTTTTAAGTTTTTCTCTTACCGACTTAATTTAGAGTGTTAACATTTTTTTTTAGAATATTTAGTTGAATATACAAATACTTCTTTTAGATCTTAATGTTTTCTCGACCTCTTCAGCGTTTGTAATGAATTCAATGGGAAACTTATGTTGTAGTTATTCTCAGTTTTATTGCAATTAATTACGATGATAAACTCCTCATTTAAAAACAATGCGATGGAATAATAACTACAGGGTTCAGATACATTCAGACCTACCAGCCCCTTCGTTTAGTTTTATAACTGAATTTATGTTGTTCATTCACGAAGTAATTACAGGTCAGTTCCTTATAATCACCTATGGTAATGTGTATTGTATTTATTGAAGATTTGTACTTGTTATTTATTGTTAATTGAATTTTAAAACAAAGGGGTAGGAACGTTGAAGTAATTAACGTTTTTTAAATATTTTATTTCTACATCTTATTAATTTAAAGCTTATAACTTTTTTTAGATCTTAATGTTTTCTCTACCTCTTCTGCGTTGGTAATGTATTCAATTGCAAACTCATGTTGTAGCTTTTCTTAGTGCTAGTCCGGGGGTGGGAGGGGGTGGAAAGATTTTTTCTAAAATACAATTTATTTGTACAAGGAGTTAACGCTATATTAATAACACATTGAATGTTCCCGAAATCATTTAGGCATACTTCGATTATTTTTTTAATTCGGTTATTAAATACCTATAGTTAATTCGATTGAACAATGGCACTATAATGAAAGTGATTGCTGTTTTGTTAAAGAAGGTCTTTGAGCTAATCAAAAGAAGCAAAAACAAATTTTTTATATTTGTATCCTGTAATAGATCAATCCATTAACCAAAGTAGGGGTTCCAACATTAACCAACTGTTCACATATGATTACATTTCTTCAAGCACCTAATCGTTCAAATCAATCCACGAGCTCAAGATTTTATTTTACCAATACAAAAAAAAAAAAAAAAAAAAAAAAAACTGTATAGAAATTAATTCAAATATTTCTGTGGAATAAGTGATATGTAGCCAATGAAGCCAGACGAAGAATTTTACCTTCCAGAATTGGAAAGAACGTCAAAATGATTGAGCGATGAACCAATCAAAATACCTTAAATACCTTAATTAAAAATTTATAACATCAACAATTTTTGCTGACGCAACATTACATCATATTTACTTAAGGTTCGAGGGATATAACGGAATTTAAAACATACATTTAAAAATTAAATTTAAATTTCCTTGTCGCTTAACTAAGCGATTTCGACCAAACTTCATGGTTATCTTAAGTCAAAATTTATTTTACTGCCTTTGCCCTCAATGGATGTCATGGTTATTATGTATCAATCGATTCGTTTTATTGTGCAGAAAAATAAATAAATAATTATGTATCAATAATTATTCAAATGTCCAAGACAAAAAGATGCATCAAGTTAATTAGGCCAATAAAAATTAATTTTAGGAAAAGTTAAATAGATTAGTATACAGAATCTTCTAAAGCTCCCAAATACGTATTTTTATAAAAATTAAAAAAGAAAAAAATCTAGTTGAAATAACAATATTTAATGTATAAATATAGAGTTTATATTCTCTATATTGTAGCGAAAAACAAAATGATTTTGATGTCAAAAAATCTGGTGCGAGCGCGCAACTCACAACTTTCACTTACCAACTTACTTATATTAGAAATTGACGTGTTTTGCTAAATATCATTTCCCAAAGTCACACATTTTTCTACATTCATATCTTATTTTTGTTAATCGTTATAGCCGTTTTTGAGTAAATAAAAAACCCCGTGAAAATGATACAAAATTTATTAAGTAAAGTCCCCCCTCCCGTAAATCAATTTTGATGAAATTTTTACAGTCATATCTCGGGCATATAAATACATCAAATACCAAGTTTGATCAAAATCGTTAAAACCGTTTTTGAGTAAATAAAAAAAACATGTGAAAATTATACAAAATTTATTAAGTAAAGTCCCCCCTCCGGTTGATCAATTTTGATGAAAGTTTTGCTGTCACATCGTGGGCTTATACATACTCTAAATACCCAATATCAGGTTCGCACGGTTTATAGTTTATGAGCTAGTCTGTTCACAGACACACACACAGACACCATTTCGCGGGACTTGGTTATTTTGACTCAGGGGACCCCAAAACGTGTATTTCCGTTGAAAACCGGAAGTCGAAAATTTTCACGATCGCAATACTTCCACTTACTATATATTTCATATATAGGTAAGTGAAAGTAAAAAAGATGTTTCCTGATAATTCGCTAAGTGGTGCACGTTTAAAATCCTCTTTTTAAAATATCAGTAAGGAATCGTCCTATTTTAATAATTTTTTATTTATTTATTTTTTTTTTTTTTTTAGTAAATAGTTGCAGTTTTGAAAAACATAAGTAAAACGAGAAAAATTGTATCCTTTTTTGTTTATTTCCAAATGTTTTATTTTCGTCCTAATTTCTTTTACAGCAATTTTTCGGGGTATTAGGCAGGACTCACATTGAGACGTCGGCGACCTTTATGTATTAGAAAGCGTAGGAGCAGCGCACATTGAGAGGCTGAGTAAGGTAGAGCAGCGCAGGCTGATTTGGCCGACAGAAAACTGTGCGACATTGCGGTTTCAATCAAGTTTTCGCCTTGATTATTTTATAGCCTATTATTCTTAACATATATTATTACTAGCATTCCCCGTCGCGGCTTTGCCCGCGTTTCTTTAAAATCAATTCTGTGATCATTATCTTGGTATTGATTTAATATAATATGTTATATATTGTCAACATATGTTATACATTAACAACATAACTGGGATCGGAGCTTCCGGTAGGTGGAACGTTGGAGGGGGAAGCTGCCGGCTCGTTAGAAGAGAAGGAGACGCGCAATGGAGAGAGTTTACTAAAACCGCCGAAACAAAAAATTGTTTACTCGTCGTGAACGCTTCATTTTTCGGCTTTAAAACATGGTTTTCGAAGCCCCGTAAAGGCTTTCGAGTTAAACTCGTCGTATCAAGATCTTTAAAATGAGTCCAAATTAGATATTTTTTCTCGAAGTGCAAAAATAGATGTCCGTTAAAGTTAAAAGACAATTTCGCCATTTAAACCCCTTAGGGGTTACATTTTTGAAATTCCTTTCTTAGTGGTTACCTACATCACGTTGAAAATCTAAATTCCGAACTTCAAGTTTCTATCATTAGTAGTTTTTGCTCTGCATTGATTCTGTCAGTCAGGACAGAGCCTTTTATATATATATAGAGATTTGTATTTTCCTTCTCTGTTGAACTGGTTTATGTACCTAGGTAGCACTTATTTATATATAGGGTGCTCTAGATCAGAACAGGAAAAAATAACAGGACTTACACGGTTTTAATAATACAACAATACTTTTTGAATATTTTTTGCTACTTTAAACCGCAATGTAATTTTGTAATTTCTTGCTATTCCAAATGTGTCACATACGATTGTTTTGGATTTCCAAAACACAATAATTTCAGGATGAAAGAATGTATTAGTGAAATTAAAAAAAAAAAAAAATGATTCCTTAACTAACTCAAATACAAATAATGCTCTGCGTCACCAGCGTCTCAATAAGTGCTCAGACTAATACACGTACAACAAAACCTGCGCTGCCCTTCTCTGTTCTGCATAGCGTGCGTCTCAATGTGCGGCTTACCAGGCACACACTGAGACACAGGTGACGTAAATCTATTGTGTGTAGATGTAATTAAGGGGATTTCAGAGAGAAAACATAGCGAAGTTGCATAGTAATGGTCATTTGTGCACTGAAGTCTATAGCAATGTATTAAAAAATTATAATGCTTTTCGTTCATCACTTTGAAACTATGATAGGTATATTATATAGTAAGGTGTAGCCATTATTCCTTACTTTCCGATCGTTTCTAAAATAAAAATATAAAATATGACATATAATCAGTTAGAGAAAAAATAAAATAAATAAAAATACCTATATTGAATTTAACATCAATTAAGTTACTACTCTTACTACTTACTATTATTACTACTATTTACTGCCATTATGTTTTTTGTAAATATTTAATCTTCTACTCCATTACACTACCCACTGGGATTTCCGAGGTACAGGTGCGTGCCTACAGTTCTGTTGGACAATGGAAATAAATTAAGATTTAAAATGTGGGAATTTCACAGCAATAGTTGTTACATTTCTTTTTCTATTATTTTCTACTTAATTTTTGTTTACAACTTTTTCTATTAATACAGTAAATATCTTTATTTAAATAGGTTATTTGCTTATAGTACCAGCTTTATTGGTCTGAAGGCTCACCTCCATTGAGCACCTCCGAAGTCAAACAAAGTGCAATACGACCATCAATGTTTTAATCCTTGATTTTCCAAATCTTTCTTAACTTCTCCATAACATTTAATACAAGAAAAGTGATGATTAATATAAATTTTTAATGATCTTAACATTTGAATCCTATCCTTTGGAAGCTTGAAATCCCTATTCAATGATTATCCAATATGAACGAGTTTTCTACGAAAAAAAAACAAGGAAGTTATTGATTGCCTATCGAATATTCAATATCAAGCAATAGATGATTTAGGTTTTTATTGCGATGATACAATTTGACATTCTTAAAAATTTACTTGTTTAGATATATATCATGCTAAAATTTGTTTATCAAAATAAAGTTAAGGCATTGATATGATAAATATTTGTCCTCAATCTTTATTCAGATATTAACTCGAGCAAGAATTACTCAGAAGCCGGAGAATAATCACTGAGAACAGAAGCCGCCTAAACCCTCTGAAAGTAGACGCAAATATTTATAAAAATAACTTTTGGGTATTTTATTTCAAGAAGCCTTCTAATTGTGTATCTTAAAAAGTTTGAAAATTGTGCGTCTGGTTATTTTAATTTTATGTACTTACCATTGCTGATATTAACATCTATTATCAGCTTAATTTGATATTGATTTCTATTCTTACTAAATTAAAAAAATATATATGTTTTCTAAAAACTGCATGTAACATAAAATCATGTATCATTCATTATATTTTACGTATGCGCTCTGCTCATTGTTATACTTTATAATTTTGTTATACGTTCCATTCTTATCTTCCATTTTCATTATTTGGAAAAACGTTCTAGGGTTAATCGATTGGTAGATTGTATCATATCGATGTAATCGTGTCAGTCGATTGTAACTGACAATCGGTCATCCATAGTTAAAGAGCACCTATTTCTACAAATAAAATCACGGTAAAGACTATGATCTTTGGTGTCTTACAATATAGGGTAAACCGTAGATGAGGCCTCATCGTATATATTATTTCTCAAGGCTTTTTTTTTGTCGGTAAGCCATAACTTCCTTAATAATTCATCAAATTTTATGAATGAGGCATCATTTTAAAGCTTTCCTTAACCGATACACCGGAAAAATATACAAATCACTCATTTCGCCTTTGATTGCGAGTTATAAGAGCAAAACCGCGGTTTTGGCGAGAAAACAGTCGTAGAGGTTTTTAAATGGTGTCAATCTTTTCAAGTTTCTTTTTTTAGAGCATTTTCTGTCATATACATTTTTTCTATTAACCACTTCGTTTATTTCGAGTTGTAAGCGAAAAACTGCAATTCTAATCGAAAATAGTTGCAAAATGGTCACAGGGCTTTTTCGAAGGTGTCACTTTTTTAAGTTTGTCGAGACGAACATTTTTGGTGATATGCACTTTTCCTATTGTCACCGAAGCGTCGATTGCGAGTTACATTAAAAAATCAGCGCACTCGCTTTCCCCGAAACCGGTATGTATATTTACGTATTCCGTATCTATTCTTTTCTTCAACCCTCACTTATACCCATGACGCACTAAATAATAATAAACACTAGATACTAAATATCATACGAACGACCCTTCCCAGGGGTCAGCCAGTATGACATTATTAAAAATATGAATAAAATAACAAATATAATAGATCAAAATTAAATGTTGCTAATATATTAAGGACGTATAGGGTAAACTGCCCTGTTAGTGACACTCAGTACAGTTATTGGCAACCCAACTTTAACTTAAAGAAATAGGTAAACAAGTCCTAATTTTATTTCAAGATATACATGAATATAATGTTTTAAGGGTCCTCTAAGTCATCTATGAAGTAAGTGTTTAGCAAACTAACCACATGGAAGATTTCACAATTAATTCTACAGGGTGACAATAACTAGTTTTTGCACTTTTTACAATAAATATTGCCATATGGTATTACTATTAAACTTTTGACCCAAAAAAAAACCTCTTGAGTCATTACAAGGATAGATACAGAGGAGCTACAGAAAGTTTCAATTAGATCCCTTCATAAGAAGTATTTTTTTTAATGTCACCACTGAAATTTAGTCTAATAACTGTACGGTTTACCCTACTATTACTATATAAAATAATTTAGTAATACTTTTATAGAATTTTTTTCTCATAATTATGTAAGAGTAGAACCTCCGCGTTTTTATGTTAATTAATTAAGTAAATAAAGAAAATTGAGTTATATTTATTTTTAAATTTGAAATATCATTCCGATTTTTTTAAAGAGATGTTTAGATTAATAAAGATATATAGTTAAATATTTGCTATATTATATATTTTTATATCATATTATATTGTTCTTTGGGACAGACGGACAAGCGAAGTCCAAAGCTGTTCGGAGTTCGGAGCCGGTGGAGGGGGCTGGTTGGTGGGAGCTAGTCCACAATCAGTCTGGTATCGGCTCCAGCGAAGTTCGCCTCTCTATTACAACCACTGTGAGTAGCCAATTCACAACGTAATTTACAGCACAAATAATGCATTATCTATTATAACTATTCATACTACAGGGAATCTATAAAGCAAGTTTAAAAAAAAAATAAATAAATAAAAAAATGTATTTTATCTTTATTTTAGAATTTAAATCATGAATAGTAAACCTGATGAAGGATTAAAAAAAAAATATATATGCATTATGGTTCATGTTATTAATTTGTATCCTAATTTTTACGAATTAAAAAAAATTAATTAAAACCACACTACTTATATAAAAATATTTGATCACAATAATTATTATATTTCTACGAGTTGTATATCAGTAAGCAAATGGTAAATTACTAATAATTAAAAAAACGAACATATGTTTATGTGGAAAGAATAAACTTTTTTTGGGATCCTTTATAAGGATTAATATTTTATAAAGAATTTACGTATGAAAAAATCATTAAAAAAAATCGAAAACATAAAAGTAATTTTTTAAATTACTCATGTGGAAAATTCAGTATTTTTTGTTTCATTTGCAAATCATGCTTTAACTCTCTCATTAGTTATTGAATCCAGCTTATTTTTTTTTTTTTTTTTTTTTTTTTTCTTTTTTCTGCATGGGACGAGAACGTAATTTTCAAGATTTATTTGATGTCTCAATCATTCGATTTTATTTGTATCAAAGAAGATATCGTTTACCAACAAAAAATAAAACGAAAAAAAAACTTTTGAGAAAAAACATGTGGACCTTAGAAGAAATGGGTCGAAGTGACATTTTTGAAATAAATCGAGATAGATCTGAGCTATTGTAGTAAAAATCTTTTGATAACAGGCATAAGTTCAAACAAATTTTTGTTTTACAAAGTTTGTCAAAATTCGTTTGAATCAGATAAGCCGGTAAAACATTAATAATTCTCCCTCCTCTCCCTCCCCTGCCATGGCAATATTTAACCTTCATATACTACTATAACACTCTGAAACTCCAGGTTTTTCAAATTTCGTCGAAATCGGATAAAATGCTAAAAAGTTAATAATCACCCCCATCCCACCCATTTTTCCTATATTTTGATGCATATTCTTCGTTGACTTTATATGTCTAATATAGAATATTAAGTGCCTACAACTATTGTAAGTCCAATTTTCGAGTAAAAAAAAATAATGATTCATGATATTTTTTTCAAACTTTAACTTTGATTAACTCGAAATTGGAAAAATGTCAATTATACCCCATGTCATCCAAGGACCACACATCAGACGTTTAATGAAATCTTATAATCATTTTTTTGATAAAAATTTACGATTGTGGAAAAATTCAAAATGAATATGTCTGATATAACTTGAATAATAAATAGCAAGATACAAAAATATACAAAAAAACAAAAGAATAATAAAAGAATAAATAAACGTTACGTATCAGGAAAAGCAATATCAGTATACAAATTATTTCATTTTAAAAAGAATAAAAATTGATGATGAAAACTTTTGGTGTATATTTATTATATATTTTTGTAAAAAAACATATATATATTTTAATCGTTTCATATGTTATGTTAGATATAAATATAAGTAAAATATATATTTATAAAATTTGAAAAAATTATATTAATTTAAAAAAAAATTCTAGCAATAAAAAAAAAATTAACTTTCGTACCTGTATATTTAACATTATTTTTTAAATAAATAAAATACTTTATGATTACTTATGGTAAGATCTTTTTTGAAATTTCTCGAACGAATATGAAAAATTTAATGTAATATTTTAATTATATAATTAAATATTTTTACTAAGCATGAGTGACATTACGTAAAAAAAAGAAAAAAAAATCGATGAATATAATCTGTCCGAATATATTTCTGTAAGATATTAGAAGCCGGTCCAACCGGGGGGTTTAATTCGTAGAACACGACTGTAAAAAGAGTAAGGGAAGAAAATCATAGTAACTAAAATCATATAATCAGTACAAAAGGGATAAAAACTTAATATACATTTTATCTATAATGAAAAAAGTATTGCCTCATTAAATTTTCAAATTTGTTTCTTAATATTAGTTTACTGAAAAAAACGTTTTACATCTAAGCATTATTTCAAATATACCGCAGCAAGTTCGTTTCCGATCGGAAAAATTAAGACTATAATCTGACTTATTTTAATGAATCATTCAAAACCAATTAAAATAGTGCCATTTAGTTGTCTTTATAGATGCACCAGAACCCCAGGAACTTCCGGAATTGAGTAAGAAAGATAAGTCAGACCCCCTCCCAATATCACCAATCCCCCCCCTCCCCAAATTCATTTTCTATGCACACAACTGTATTGAGGAGAAACTACGTATCAACAAAATAAACTAAACAATTTCAATTTATTTGATTCTCTCTACATGGATACTCCATGTAATTTTACTAGTTCGTAATCGTCCTTCCTCAGTTTGATTAAGCCATTTATTATGTAAATTTTCAGTAGTAGATTAAGGGAGGGTCGCAGGGGGAGGACCCTTATAAACTTTTACTATCTTTATATATATAAAATTCTCGTGTCCCGATGTTTGTCGGAGGTAAAATCAAGACTACTCAACCGATTTTGATGAAAGTTGGTTCATGGCAAGTTTTGTCCATCTTAAAAGATAGGATAGCAATTTATCTCGATTATTGCCTTAATTTTTTTTTTTTGCAAATTAAATGCTTATTATACTACCAATTGAGTGTGATTATTTTAAGTTCTATAAATTTCCAACAGATGGTGGTGTAAGTTGATTTATTGACACAACGATCCCTCTTCTATCGATATTTAGGGAGGGTAAACATAAATCTATTTTTTCCGGCTTGGACTAGGAAAATCTATGTTTTTCCCTTGGCAAATTATGTTTAGTCTTTTCACGTGTGGGGAAAACATCGAATCTATTAGTTTAAGCAAAAGACAGGTTAGCCAAAATCATAGTGCACCTATTAGTTTAACCTCCTGATACGGTATCTCATATCATCATGTGTTATATTCTGAATTTAAGTAATATGTATTATTGCAAAAGATTAATTTGGTACATTTTTGCCAACTGTCTATTGTGATTGTACTAAACCCAGTTCCAATGATATTCTTTATTAGTTATTAGTATTAATAAAAACTTTAACCCATCTAAATTCTTTACCAAACAATTTTAAATTTGGCGTAAGTTCTATTTTAGTTCCCGTTGGTTTTTTAGATTAGCTGAAACGTTTTTATCTTTATCAGTGAATTTTTATTTGACTCTAAAAAAGAATAGGATATAACTAATTCAACGCATTATAGCTACTGAGCGACAGCAACGCGTGGCAGGGTCTGCTCCTTTCTATGTAAAGTGCGCCATACATTGTCACTTTCTAAGTGATCGAATTGAAAATGGATTTTATTTAATTATTTACTAGTAATTTGAAACGTCACTATTTACTAATACATATTTTAAATTAGGCCCTTCATTACTCATGAAATGTAAAAAAAAAAAAAAAGTGTGCCACCTTCAGAAAATTTCTGGATCCGCTACTGTTCATTATACATAAATGTATATCTATGTAATATATGTATATATTTATTTTTATATAATATTGAGAAGATAAAGTATTTGTCTTGGCTGCGATTTGAACCCCGATTTCCGTATCAGCAGTACGGTGCTCTTGCTACTCTACTCGGCGCTTTAGTCTAGCATGCCACCAAGCACATATCCCGGTGGTCAAGCCAATCTGTTCTTTTCACTAACCCCCCTTCCAACCTGTTTAAATATATGTCTAACGTTTCAATTTTTTCAACATAGATTGTATGGCATTAATGATGTGATGTTTATTTTAAAACATTTTTTTTTATTATTGATCCTGTCAATTACGACTAATATTAAGTTATCAAATTTACTATATCATTTTGTATTCTTAGTCGAAAGTTTCGGTACCATTACGGTAGTTTCGACAAACAATTATAATAAAGTTAGCGTCTCTGTTTAAAGGCCATATCATTATTTGGTTATTGATTAAGGAAAGAAGGAACAACCTTAAGGATGCAACAGTTGTTTACATGCATTTGAATAGGAAAAAAAATATAAAATAATTTGTATGTTATTTTACAATATCGAATTAAAATATTTTCATCGGCATCACTCTGAAAATTATGAAGTTCTGTTTGCATTCTTCTAAGCGCAACTGAGAAAGGTATGCCCGGGTTCCCGTTTATTTACCGTTTTCAGTAATTATACACCGGGGAGTAGATCTTCAACGATGAAGGAAACATCAACAACATAAATTTGTCAAACCTATAATCTACATGAGATTTTAAAAAGTAGCCTGGTGAGAGGGGGACCAATTTTAGGTGCCCCCTAACTTGAAACAGTCAACTATAATGCTTCTAATTTAGTTATTAAAGGAGGCTCCTCTATTTTAACTAGTCACAAATTAATAAGCTGAAAACTGTGGAATGTAAAATACGGGGGCAAAAACTGGCTCAAAGAGCGATGTAAATGGGACCTCGTATCGGCAACACTTACCTTCTCCCTTCCCCCACACACTCTCACTCTCACTCTCTCTCTCTCTCTCTCTCTCTCTCTCTCTCTCTCTCTCTCTCACTCACTCACACACACTTCACACAGATACATTTTCTTTCCAATCATTATTCAAAAGCATGATTATAATGATTTATAACTTTAAATATTAATAAATAAAATTGGATGACATTACTATTGATCGCTTACAACAATCAACCTCCCGCTATATTCTTTACATATTTTATTTTATTAATTTTTATTAATAATTAATAGATTATTAATTTTATTAATTAAGACGCTACCATATTACGAAATCACAGAATAAGTAGATCTCCGCAATGGTATTTCAAAAAAGGCGAATAACTATGTTTTTTCCGAGTGCACTAATACCTCGTATCGGCAACACTTACTTCCTCCACACGAAAAATTTGGTACAGAGGTAAAGGATCATTCTTATCATGGGTTTTGTCACAGATGCCAGGTCAGCTCACTGCCCACAGTGGCAGATGGTCCTTTACTAAGTTCTCTCTCTCACTCAGTTCTTGTAATTCCCATTTCCTAATATTGAGTTTCTAACCCCTTCTCATTTTTTAAAACCTGGCTCCATTAGTGTCTTATTTTTTTTCTTATCAAACTTGCCGCCCTTATGAAGTTTATGCCACAACTCACTGATTTCCTCCAATTGATTTACGTCTTAGCCATAAGGCATTTTACGGATGGATTAATTTCATAATCCGAAGACCTTCGAATCCGGTCCCTGATGATGAGATTCGCAATTTTCCTCTTCAAATTTCGCGGATCAAGAAAAGTACGTGTACGCATCCCCGCAAGAAATTTAACAACCATGGCAATTGATTAAAGCCAGGGGATGATTGCAGATGAATTCGTTTCCTCCTAATGCGTGAAACTTCATTACAATATGCCCGTCTCATTTGCTGAACTTCAGCATCTTGACAGGTGCAAATCAGTCAAGAAAAAAAAAAAAAAATATCTTGGAATCTATCTTTATACTGTTGGTATGAGTTATGCTGCATCTGTTCAAGGTTTGGCAGATATGTTCTTCCATGTTTTTAATAAAATTATTTTTCATTTCATTTCATTTCTTCCCTCCTCAATTAGTGAAGCACTGATTAGTTGGATTTTAATTCCTATTTCTGGGACTTGGTGTTCGTTATCGTTTCTTCTGATTGCAAGATATGGGATGTTAACAATCGGGTTCATTCAGCCTCACTTTGTTATTGATTACTTGTAGTAATCACTTTAGCGGTCGGGAGGAAGGGATTGGACCATTGTGGTGACACTAGACACCGGCCCCTTCGTGACCTCTTTTATTCATGAAGCGGGTCTTCATTAGGACATTGATGAATTAAAAGATAATGGATGCACGACAGGAGCCTGGAAAATATGATGGAGGTGGGTTGTGAAAGGTACAAAGGTGCTCTATGGTCTTCCGAAATAGTCTTAAAATACCCGGAATTAGTGAATAGGTATCAATAATTCATAAGCGCGTCCGTCAGCCGGTATCTATGGGTTATTTATGGCACCTTGTTTCATTTAATTTTCTTTCAGCAATTTCTAAAGGTCACAATCGAAGAAGAGCAACTGTCTCATTCTCTCTTTCTCTTATTATATAAAATAAAATAATATTAACATTTATACATTCATACATTAACAAATCTGTTATTCTTAAGGAACCCCGTCTCAGAGTAAAATTATTTTTTATACTATTCTATTCTAAAAACTTAAAAATTTACCACTTTAAACCATATAAGATTGTGGGTTCGCTAATGTTTAAGGAAGTACCTTTTATGGGTCAAGGCCCGAACCTAACTGCCAGGTTTTTCTCTTTAATTAATTACTCCATTAAGAGTGGTTTATAGAAGCTTGGTTGTCCCCATGGCTGTGTTAACGGGTCTAAGAGAATATAAAAGTGACCCTTTCACAGCCGGATTCGAATCCAGTACCTTGTGCATATTAGCACAGTGGCGTTCGTATCAGCTTCTCTACCACTTTTTATTACGCTTTACATAGATCTATATTTATTTATATATTAATTGGAACAATAACTGGTCCTTATACATTAGCTTATTATTTACGTACATCATCATTTGAAGAACCTACAAATGCTTTTTTTTTTACCTACAAAAATAATGTTAGTTGAATAAATAAATTTACAAATCTAATTCTCACAAGATGTCAACAAGGATAGTAGTATTCATTTGTAAGAATTTTATAATGTTTTGTTATTTTTGTAAGAAAATAAACGTGCTCTTTTTTCGCTTTGTTGGTATGTTGTTTCCATCTATTTTTTTAATACCGACTGATCCCTATGATTTTTTTTTTCTGGACCGTCACTGTTCCAATACAGGGCAGGATTTCTCGAGTGTTGCCCAGGATTGAACCATTTGAATATCTGATGAAATTATTTAAAATTTAAATAATATCTAGAAATTCTATTGTAACATTTTAGTGATTACAAGTTTTTGTTGTTTTTCAGCAATGTTGTTTGATTCTGACTCACAGTGACTCACGTTGATAAGGCTTGTTGACAGGAGATCTTTCGTTGAGTTTTTTGAGGTATTCGTAATGGTTAATATGGATTGCGCCATACTTCTTATATTATCTTTTTAGGGATTGGATTCGTTAATGTGATTTTTCTGTGAGCTTTAGTCGATATGATGTAAGTTTTGATATGGTTAATATAGCTTTAAAAAAATAATACACACACACTATTGCTAATGCAAATTAAATAAATTCAATTAAATGTAATCGTTACTTATAGTATAATATTTAAGATTTTTATTTATAAAATTTAACTGTCAGTAAAGAGAGAAGTTTAAGATCTTTGGATCATCTATGAGAGCAGTTTGCCGTAGCTAGGGATAAGGGTTCTGGTAATAGAGTTGGTTAGCCCTCAGCGGTGGTGATGCGGAGACCCGGGTTCGAACCCCGGCCCTGGCGAATCTCTTCTCTTCAGATAAAATTTTAGGCATTTTAAATAGTCATTAAAAAACTTTTTAAACTCAAAAAAGAAAACACTATTTTTTATTTCTTCACTATCTAAACTATTGACTGACTACGGTGACGCATTGGTCCATTTAGGACCCTGGCCTCTTCCACAATCTTACTCCACTTTAAGCTCTCATCGGTCACACTCTTCCATCTCCTAACTCCTGGCGTTCTCAGATTTTCCTCCACATTGTCCTGCCAGCGCGACCTTGGTCTTTTTTGTTTCCTCCCGATTGTCCTTCCATAATCATCTTTAGGATTATATTATTATTCATTCTGTGTACATGACCAAACCTAATAATTCTTGCTTTCTTAAAGGTAAAGGCAACAAATTAAGAATTATATAATTCCATCAGTTCTTCATTTGTTCTCATCCTCCTTTGACCCTATCAATGTTCCGTAGATTTTCTAATTATTTTTATGATTAGGTTCGAGGTTTCGCTGGCATACTCAGGTCTTGTATATTTTTACCTTCAAGGCTCTTTTTTCGGTTTTTATTCTAGATATTCTTTTACAAGAACAGAAGCACTACTTATCAACTGTTATCAGATAAAATTGTATTTATTAAATTATATTATTATTTTTAGTTTTATACTTATTTCATAACGGCGTAAAAGTTAAAATATGTTTTAGTTATTTTTCTCACTAAATAAAATGAAAAAGAGTAAATTGAAAAGAAAATTTTTTCATTTTTCTTTAAGTATGATGTAATATTTTTATTTTTTATTATCTTAGCTTTAGTTTATTTGTGAAAAACGGCGATGATCATCGACAGCATGTAGTTTTAATTTTTATTTAATTTAATTGTAACTGTTCATTTACATTATATTTGAATTTTTCCCCGGTCAAGCTATAAGGTTTTTAAAGAAAGATTTTTGATTTTATTTGTTATAATTTTATGATTATTTATATCCTTTATATTTATATTGTAATTCAATAATTATATTTATTTTAATGTTCGTATTTAACTTTATGATTTTTTTTTTTTATTGATTTATATTATTTTTCTAATTTGCGAAATGTTCATTAAAATTTTACTTTAGAGCCAACTCCATTCGTTCAGCATTTGTCAGCAGAATATGAGTTAATTAACATACAATAATCGACATATGGTATAAATAAAAATTTATAATTTTTTAATGTAGTGAAAAATGTTAGATACTGTTGCTTAGGCAGTTTTAGCTACGCAAATCAGTTATTTAACCACATCTGTTGAGAAGCCATAGAGGGAATTCAGCAACTTTCTACAATCCTCATTTGCCTCGAAAGCCAATATATCCATTTTAATACAACATGGTCTCTAATAGCACACATATTTTATCAGTTTTTAGCGACTGTTTTAACCCCTCTCTAATCTAATGAAGGAATAATTAAATATTTTAATATTGGGATATAGGTCGAATGTTCGTCTTCGTGTATACGTATACCCCCTACCACCAACAGCGTTTTTCTTATACTGTCGGTTTTTAAAGTTTATAAATAGTGTATTTTTTTTTTATCAATGCATAATTACTGCAAAATGATTGCACAAAATAATTTGTTAAGATAACTAGCTTTCATTTGTTTGTTAAAAAAACAAAATATAAAGTTGTACCTTTATTACTCAAAAACGTTCCTAGTTGAAATAAAATAACAAATCAACGTTAGTTTATATGTTTAGCTAAATAAAGGAGAAAGGGGAGGAACCCGTTTTGTACATAAATTAAAATATTGGTGATCAAAAAATTGCAGCTGGACAAATAATTAAAATTATGGAGTATAATAATTATTTACGTAAAAAGTTGGATGAATAAGAGTAAATAGTTCTAAAATATTCAAATTATTAACTTATATAATTTATTGAATAATAATAATGCCGACACCACAACTCGCTCCATACAAGCTCCATCCAACGACCGCCGTCAAGACCAAACTTCGCGAGATCAGCCTTCATGCAATCCTCCCACCTCCGCCTCGGCATCCTCCGTGAACGTTTCACAATCGAATTAAAATTAAAAATAAACTAAAATATTTTTCTTAAAATTTTTTTTACCATACCATAGATATGGTATTGGTCAGTACAATACCATTGAAACCAATTGAATTAAAATAAAATAATAATAGTATTAATAATAAGTAGTTTATAACCATAAATTAAATGAAAGTTAAAGCAACAGTTTAAAAGAATTTACCTAAACTGTACTGTCAGAAAAAGTAAATAAAAATAAAATTTAAAAATAATATTATAATCTATATACAAAGTCATAAGTGTGCAAAACCTAATCTGAAAATTATACTTTAAAGAATGAAATCAAATTGCAGGTGATAAATAATCAACTTGGCAAGCAGGTCATGCAAAACAATTTTTGATATTAACAATCAATATATACTATAAAGCAAAATGTTCAATGTGAGTGCGGAAAAGGCTCAAAAACGACTGCACGTACGACCAAGAAAGCTATGTCGTCGTGTTGCAGTATAACTCCTAACCGTGAAGAAGTTTTCCGTTTTTATCTTTAGGGTGTAAAATTTAAGAGAAAAGGATCGGAATTTTAAGCTTCTCGCACCATGTAATTAGCCTACCTTTACGGGTTAGTGAATGAAAAATTTAGTTCGAGCTGCAGACTACCAGGAAGTGCTAGGGTGCGTTTCACTCAATGTTTATTGTCCATTCATTCAGTTTGTAAGGGTATATATATTTTTTCAAAGTTATTTTAAAATTTCTAAAAAAATAAGTAAATAAGTAGTTTCTCTTTTGCGTTAAAAAAAAAAATAAAATAATGATTTTAAATCTCTGCAATGAATTAGAAAACCAACTGGATTCTTTAATAAATTAGTTTTCACATAAAAAGGCTAATTGATCAACACATTACATTTAATCAATATATACTTAATATATAAGTAAATTTAATGCAATATTATTGCACATTTCTTAGTAGTACACACACACATAAAAAAAAGAGATAATTGGACTGAATATAAATCAAAACAAAATGTTTGAAGTATACTTTTTGTAGTAATGAAAACGAAGTTTTTTTGATTTACTATGTACGATGAGCCTTCCAGTTGACAAAATGGCTCCAATTTCAGCATTTTTTCAATAAGATTTTGTCACTGCTTATAGTTCAGGATAAAAAGGTATATGGTAAAGAAATTGTGCCTTGATTTGCATAAAATTAATTTTCCTTTTACCATTTTCAATCCCCCACAAAGTATATAGGGACCCTTATTTGGGTGGACTCTGCAGATCTCGAATCTTATATATACGAAATACCAAGTTATAACCGAAGTTTCAAGAAGTTGCTAATTTTTTCTGTTATACTACCATACAATTACCGGAGCGAAGCCGGGCACCGTAGCTAGTATGCTATATATGAGTAAAATATGTACTGTGACTTAAGAAACCAAAACAGCTGTTTTGGATAGAAACTTTGTAAAATGCTCTATGACCGTCTAGAACGGTCACAAATCGCACTAGTTTTTCTAAAGTGACACAACTCAAAAATTGGTGTTCTTGAGTTATGTCTGTGAAAGACATTGGTAAATAACTCTTTATCAATCATCACAACTATATCAACCTAGCTTCAGAGCTAGTCCGTCAGAAGGCACTTGTGTCACTCTTGCTGCCTTAATGCTATTGCCCCTACATAGGCAAGAGTGACAAATTTCAGTTGTGTTAAATTTTGAGTTGTGTCACTTTAGAAATTCTAGTGCGAAATATTACCACGTGGTAATAAGTTTGTGATCGTTATTTAAGGTTTGAAATGGATCTAGAATATTCTACTGTATACGATATATAAGTGAGTCAGTCTAGCCTTGACCAGCGATGTTATACAGTTACTTTTCAGTGACTTTTAAATTTAACTGTTTAGTTACTTTATATTATTTTCTTGTTATCATTGCTTGATATTTTTGTAATTTCGCATCAATAAAAATTAATTAAACCCCTATTCCTGTAATAAGCATTTAACAAGGGAAGCCTGATGTTTGATTGTGGGTTTCTTCAAACCTTTATAACCCACTTCAAAGAAAACGGTACCTTCTTTCAAAGTACTGATTCTAATATAATCTATGGATTATATTGGTACGTTTTATTTAAATATACATTAAATCAATTAAAATGATTGTGCTAAATATTTTTTTTTTTTTATACTACGCAATTTCGCGATGCCTTATATTTTTCGTTTCTTGGATTGGATTGATCGTGAAGTGATGGCCAAACAGAAGGTTTATACTCTCTGAAGAAAGAGGCACAGACAGCAGACACTCTGTCGCACCCAGAAGAAGAAGAGGAAGAAAAAAAGTAACAAACAGGAGGAAAAAAAGGAGATAAACAGAGAGGTAACAAAAAATAGCGTTAGTGGCCTCGAGTAAGTCAGCCTTAGACCCATTGAGAATGGAGGGGCCAGATTTGGCACTCGGTTATACGGCCTCTCTTATATCTCTATAATGGCCTATTGTATTATATTGGACCTTCTTAATTGTTTCTGTAATAACATTCATATTTTAATAGAACTAAAAAGAAAATATTATTGTAAATATAAGCAAGGTGAATTGAAGAAGGTTGATTTAATTTAATTATTGGACCTTCATTTTATTTTATTTAATAAAAGAAATGCGTTAAAATTTACCGTGGTATCTCTCCCGCCTTCAGCAAATGTGTGAAAATGTACTTTATAAATACAAAAGTTATCTACTCCAAACTTCCACATTAATATTTGACTATCAGAAGTAATGGCAGATTTGTTTTATAATTTTTAAAATTATAAAAAAATCGAGAGTATATAAATGAAATGTTTCTTTGTATCAAATTTATCTTTATGAACTTTTGAAGCACTAATCATTTTCTTAGGCAATTTTTATTAGACCATATTGCGTCTATAAAACTGCATAAGATTCTTAATTTTTTTTATGTATTTGAAACCCAATATTTCCTATTTCATAGATTATTAAATAAAAAGAGTAATTAGTTAATTACACCATTCTATCAATCATACCATTACTTGACCGTATAAAAAAAAAAACGGTATAAAAGAGTGGTTGGGGTAGAGAGGGGTAGTTAAAGGGACAGGGGGGAAATTGAATCCATTTACGCAATCAGCGAACTTTGAAACACAAAATTATCACTTGTACAAAAACTTTTTACCATTTTCGGTTGGCTTAAAACACCTTCTCCAGTTTTTTTTTTTTTTTTTTTTACTTCCAGTTAAGTATTTAGATATTTTTATTTATCTTTCGAAAAAAAAATCTGTTAGATTTATAAAATTTTATATTTTTGAAGGGGCATAAAAAACAAAACAAAAAAACTTTGCTCTAGTTTGCGCTGGTACAATCTCAACTTTAAAATGTCATCAGTTTGTTCTAAATAATTAAGTACGCGTAGGATATATCGACTGTATGATAGTGTCAGTTTAACGTTATTCGAAAATAAATGATTCATACTCCTTTTTAATATTTATTTTCTTCCTTAAATGTATTAATACAAACCATATCTTTCTTGATTTATTATTCAGTCTTCTATGTATACGTTCAATAAAAGAATAATATTTATCGACAATCTTTTTATGTTTCAAGTTTATATAAATATATATTTTTTTCAAAGGTGTTTTTTAATTTCTTTTTATTGATAATCCACACGAAGAGGTATATACAGTAGAAAACGAATAAATTCCATATTTTGTGGAAATTGAGATTTCAGAGGCTGAAATACAGAAATTCCAAAGAGGTATCTTGGAAACTATTTACTCCTATAAATTTAATTCACTAATATCCATACAGCTATTTATTTTAGGGGTGGTCCCAGAAAAATATTAGGGGTATGGGGGATTGGTCGGTAAGAAAAAAACAAAAAAAAAACAAGCAAAATATATTTATTAAGCTTAAAAACAGCAAACTTATTTATTGACAAAAATAATAGGAACCGTATTAAATTCATATGCATGAGTAATAATGCACCAGAATAACTTTAATAAATTATATACGTATTTATATATGAATTTATTCCAATTCTGGGTTTTCCTTCATGGGGGTTTTCCTGGGTTTTTTAGGGGGCATACATGGGGGGAGGATCTATCCCCTATATTCCACCTGGACATGACCCTGTTTTAGTTGAATTTCCGGACAAGAGAAATAGCTTTACAAATTTCATTGCACTATGACTTACTCAATAATGTTTGCTCAAATATTTCGATTGCTCCCTTCTTCAAAATGGGTTATAATAGTTTATTATAAAAAATAAAAAAAATCACCTAAAAACACTAGAAAATTGGAAGAGACGAAACGGCTGTCATAAATTTCCCAATGGTGTGTTTGTACAGCGTCGGGCACCTTCGGCAAATACAATAGAAGGATCGGACATCTTCGGCTGTTTAGGTACAACGTCCTGTGACGCTGTTTGCGGGCACTTAAATACTTTTTCATCAAAACCAATTTTAGATAAGTCATTTTATGATTAATTTTTATTATATAATCTATTCATAAAGTTGGGAAAAGAGTTAATAAATAAAGTAAAAATGAATATCAGAATTTGACATCAAATATAGCCCAGACGGTTAGTTTACCTTCAACAGTCCGAGAGCTGGACGTCAGCCACCACAAACTGTCGAAGGGCAGTCTGTTACGTTCTGTTTTTTTCTGACAGTTTACTGGCGAAGGAGGCCCAGACTGGATGCCAGGTAGGATCATTTCGTAAGAGGCTGAAGAAAAAAAAAAGAAAACAAATATGTCTGTAATATTTCATTATGTTTGTCTCCACTGTTTTAAAAATAAAGTTATAATGAGGTATAATTATATTTTCGAAATTATGACGTTTAGCACCGCATTAAAGCGATTAAGCTCACTGAAAAAAAAGATATATATATATATATATATATATATATATATATATATATATATATATATACGTATATCTCTCGTCAGTATGTTTAAGGGTCTGGCCACACATGGGGGGTATAAGGGTCCGCACCGGATCCGCACCGTAGCATTAATATAGGTTATGTTCAGAATATTTTTAATTTAACTTACATATTACCTTTAGTTATGCTTAAAGTGGCCTTTGTCTGACATGTATGGCCTGAACTTTAGGCATAACTAAAGGTAATATGTAAGTTAAATTAAAAATATTCTGAACATAAACTATATTAATGCTACGGTGCGGATCCGGTGCGGACATGTGTGGCCAGACCTTTACATAGTGTGTACTCGTCAGACAAATTATTTACAATATATATATATATATATATATATATATATATATATAAGCCTTTTTACCTTACTCGATACACTACATCAATTTAAACCGACTTATTTCTAAGTTTCGTGTTTGAATTTTTATGGAATTGATTTACTTTGCATAAACAAAGAAGATGATTAAATATTAATGTGAGATTCGGCGATCCTGAGTTAATAAAATTAACTTTATTACAGTTTATAATGAAATTTGGATAAGCAGTCGGCAAGGAGAAGCGGAATAAAGACCACTGTTTGGGAAAGATCTTTTAAAAAAAATTTGGATTTTTTTTTTTTGGAGTAATATCTCTTTAATATCGTTTAGAAGCAATTTTTTTTGTTTAGTAATTATAAAGTAAAGTAAATGGTAAGTAAATACAACTTGTTTATTAATTTTAGGAGTCCATTCAATACCTTCAATTTTTTGAGCTCATTTATAGTTTTAGGCTTGATATTTTAAATTTAAATAGACGAAGCATGGTAGAAGTGTTTTTGGTGAATCTCAACCAGAGATTTGCTGCGAACATTATTTTAAATTTACTTAATTCTTTACGAGTGAACAACGCATTCTTTACTTGAGCGTAAAAAATATTTTTTTGTCCAATCATTTTTGTTGAATTTTAATTTATAGAATAAGAAAAGGGGACGAAATGAGAATAAAACTAAAAAAAAACATAAATTTGAATCATCCTGTTGTCCACAGATCCAAATTTATTTAAAAGCAAAACGAAAGTGAAAGATTTCCTGATCTTGAATCATTTTCTCCGAATTGTATCCTTTTTTTACGAGTACTCCTGGACTCAAAAAATTACCAACCATAAGTTATTAATGGCGACAGAAAAACCTTAATTTTCTAAAAAACCTTAATAAAGGATGCAGTTAACAGATAAAAAGTTATATAAGATCATAGTTGAAAAAAATGTTTTGCGACTGTAAGATGTTACATTTAAAAAAATTATTACCATGTTCGATTCAACGACGTAAAAACTACTGAAAACTGTTTATCAACTGTTTTTTACCTCACATTATCTACAAATTTTGGTTGAAAGTTCATATTTTGCGGGCGATAATTACTTTGCAAACCATCAGTTATAAATGGCGACAGAAATACCTCAATTTCCAGATTACCTTAAGGTTCTCAATTCGATTAATATTAAACTGCTGTATTATCCCTCCGAAGGCTTTGGGTTCAGTGCTGTGTAAAGAAGTACATTTTCCTAGTCAGCATTATTTGATTTGAAGGTTTCCCCCCTTGATTTTCCATTTAAGAATAGCCACTTTAAAAAACCTGAATGAGCTTCAAGAGGGTTTAATTCATCTCGGCTCCAGATTCGTGAAAATCGATATCAATAAAGATGAAATTATATTTGTTTGTTTGTTTGTTCTTTTTAGAAATCCATACCAATTTCGGTCAGTGGTTCTGTCATGCCAGGTGCGAACACCTGTCCATATTAAAATTGCATAACTTCAGCCGATTTCTGGGTTTATTCTTTATTATTATAAAAATCGTTATGATCTCGCTTTACATTGTTTTTTTTTTACGAAATCGACCGTTAAAGTCGAAAAAAGGCTCATTTTTTAAATTTTGAAGAGGCCAACAACGCCCGGTAAGGTCGTTCCTCCGGGAAGGACCGAGGTCCACGTTTTAAGACTGACGATGAGTCCTTTTCGTAGGTAGTACAGTACCAGGGTAATGGGTAGTACAGCACAAGGTAGTACAGACCACTTTCGGTGGTATACTGCGCTACTGAATTTCCGAACTCTTCAGAATCAACGGGAACGCCTCCTCATCAGTTGGAACTGAAGATTGGGTCACCTATTGTCCTCCTTCGAAATATTGACCCTCCGAAACTATGCTAAGTCTGAAATGTCTATTGCCTAATGTAATCGAGGCAACTATAATAACTGGCTTTGCTAAGGTGGAGAATGTTTACATACCTCGAATCCACATTGTCCCCAGCGATATGTCCTTTGATTTCAAAAGAGTACAATTCCCAGTTCAGGTCGCGTTTGCGATGACTATAACTAAAGATCAAGAGCAATCACTGAGGGTAGCTGGTATCAATTTGGAATCCCCATGTTTCTCTAATGGCCAGGTTTACGTTGCATGCTCTAGAGTAGGTTCCCCTAAAGACCTAATTATATATGCCCCAGAGGGTAAAACTAAAAATGTTGTATATCTTAAAGGTTTAGAATAATAATCTATTAGTGCTATTTTTGAAAAATGAAATTCCCCGGGTGAAACGGGGATATTCAGCTAATAATAAATAAATATAAAAAGTAGTACAAAATTATTTTCTACGTTTTCTGTAATAATCAACGGAATTCAGATGGATTTGCTCTAGAAAATTAATTCTTCGAAGCAAGCAGGTTGAGTTTCTCAGCGATGACTACACTTTTCCCATGTTCCAACGGGATAGTAAAAATAGAGATTACCGAATGTTTCATTTAGGACTAGACATGACAGATATTATTTTTTTGTTCTTTAGACTGTAACATCAGCTCCACTCGGTATATTTTGGATAGGAAGACGTCAAGTATCTATTTCTTCTCTTTGTGTGTATAATAATACCGTAGCAATGAGTCCCTTGGCTCTCAACTCCTGTCAGTCATTGATCTCTAACGTCTGGGTCCCGCCGCGACAACAACCAACTGAAGGATATCCTGAGAAGATTATCTTATCACAAAAAAAAAAAAAAAAAAAAATTGTAAATGGAATCACAATCTGATCCTAAATCAATAATCAGATTATAACTGTGGAGATGGGCTACTAAATATTAAAATTTATTTCCATGCGTCAATTTTTTTTTTTTTTAATATTTGAAATGATATTTTATGCTGAACAATAAAGCAATAGCAATATTTGTTTAAATACTCGTATGCGTATAATATATATGTGAATAATATATATTATACAAAGAAGTAAAGAAGTGTTTATCCAATAAATTGATGTGGAATTACCTTCTTATCCTAGTTTAACATCCGGAAACCCCATGTGTTTTAAATTTCGTTAAAATTTGATTAAATGGTAAACATTCAATAATTAGCCCCCTCCCACCAATTTATTCTATCTTTTAACACTTATTCTATTATTCGGGCTTGCTATAAAATCTGTAATGTAACATAATATTTCCTTCATGTGCAAATTAGGTTTTTATTATTTCATAAGTTTTTGAATTTTTTATTCTATTCTGCAAGGTACGAGAAGGTTATTTTAAATATTTGATGTACCAATCATTGCATTTTTTATTTATTTTAAGGTATCAGGGAAGATACCATGTACCACAACAAAAAAAAAAAACTTCGAGAAATAATGTATATGCCTTTGGAGACATTGGGGTCTAAGTGACATTTTAGTAAAAATCGAGTTAGATGAGGAATATTGTGCAAGAATGCCATTCTTTTGATTGGTGAAAAAATCAAAGAGGCGATTTAATGACAGGGATAAGCTTAAATAAATAAGTTTGTTTAAAATAGTGTGTCAAAATTTGTATACCGGTAAAACATTAACAATTTCCCCTCCCTCTTCCCGCCCCCCCTCTTCCAACATCACACCTACAAGAAAATATATATTCAATATCATACCTATTCGTCAGAATATATATCTGGCATTAACCTTCTTATCCTACTAAAACATCCGGGAACGCCTGGTTTTTAAAATTTCGTTGAAATTGGATTATTATTATTATTATTATTATCACTGGCGCAACAACCCACTTAGTGAGTCAAGGCCTCCTTAAGAAGATTGCCCCATCGCTCCCTATCCTGCGCAGCCGCAGTCCAATTCCGAGCACCTAGAAGATGTCTTGAATCCTTTGCGACTCCATCTGTCCACCGAAGTTTCGGTCTTCCGACACCTCTCGACCCATAGATTTTGTCGGACATCATTTTCCTTGGAATTCTCTGTTCCGGCATTCTGGCAACGTGGCCGGCCCATCTAAGCCTTCCCACGCGGATGACTCTAATAACGTCTGGTTGCCCATAGAGCATTTGAAGCTCCAAGTTGTTTCGCGATCTCCAATTTCCGCCTACTTTTTTTGGGCCGTAGATTCGGCGCAGAATTTTTCTCTCGAAAACAAGGAGCTTCTGCTGGTCAGAACTCGAGATGGTCCAAGTCTCAGAGCCATACATCAAAACGGGGCGAATCAGGGTTTTGTACAACCTTACTTTAGTTATTTTCGTGAGATAGGGACTTCGGAAGAGGTGGCCCAATCCGAAGAAGCTTCTGTTCGCCAGCATTATCCTCCTTTTAATCTCTGCTGACGTATCGTTATTCACATTAACCTGTGAGCCGAGATAGACAAATTCCTCTACCTTTTCGAAGTGGTAGGTTCCTATAGTAACCCATTCCTTCTGATAGACCCTCTCGCCTGATACCATGAACTTGGTCTTTTCCGGATTTATTCCTAGACCCAGTCTCCTAGCTGAAGCCTCTAGAGCCATAAATGCTTCCTTGACTGCCTGAAAGGACCGTCCCACGATATCGATGTCGTCGGCATAGGCCAGGATCTGGACAGTTCTATTAAAGATAGTGCCTGCTGTCTGAATGCCGGATTCTCTAACCACTTTCTCCAAAGCAAGGTTAAACAGGAGGCATGCCAAGGCATCACCCTGCCTCACCCCTTTTCCGGAAACAAAAACTTCCGAGAGTCCTCCCTGGATACAAACCATGCATTCCACACCCGTCATAGTTAATTGTGTGAGACGTATTAGCTTCCTTGGAATGTTGAGCTCTTCCATTGCCTTATATAGTGCTGGCCTATCGAGACTGTCATAAGCTGCTTTAAAATCGACAAAAAGATGGTATGTTTGCATCTGATATTCTCTACCTTTCTCAAGAATTTGCCTTAGAGAGAATATTTGGTCTGAGGTAGATTTACCACCGCGAAAGCCGCACTGATAGCGACCAAGTTCACGTTCTGCGTAGGGTTTTAGCCTCTGAAACAAGATATTGGATAGAATTTTGTAGGCACAAGGGAGAAGTGAAATGCCTCTGTAGTTATCGCACTCCAATTGGCTTCCTTTCTTGTGTAAAGGGCAGATAACATTCTTGCGCCAATCCCTAGGCATTATTTCCTCTATCCATATATCAATTATGAGGTCATGCATAACTTTCTGGAGCACCTCACCACCGGACTTGAAGAGCTCTGAAGGCAACCCATCATGGCCTGGTGCCTTATTATTTTTTAGATTCAGAATTGCCTCTGTAATTTCGTCTTCATCTGGAGGTTCAATCTCATCCTCTGCAGAAAGTGATATCACCGCATCGCGTGAACCATCTGTATGTTGGCCACCACCAAGCAGGTTACTAAAATGTCGACTCCATCTAGCAAGTACCTGAGACTTCTCATTAAGGAGTGTTCCACTTTCATCATTGCAGGCACTTGCCTTAGGCTTAAATTGTTTTCTACCTTTATTGATCTGCTGGTAGAACTTTCGGCTTTGCTCTGCACTTCTCAGTCTCTCAAATTCTTCCAGATTTTCATTTTGCCACTTTCTCTTTTTTTGGCGATGTAGGTGCTTTTCTTCTCGTCGTTTTTGGCGGTACTCTATCGTAGCTCCACGCGTACGCCTCTGCAACATGGCTTTATATGCTTCATTTTTTCGCTTTGTGGCCTCTGCACATTGTTCGTCATACCAGGAGGATTGATTATCTTTCTGTTGTTGTCCCAGTATTTTTTCAGCAGCTTGATGAATTGAGTCCCTATATTTATTCCACCTATCGTCAATGGAGCATTCTTCCGTTATTTCTAGTCGGTGAATTCTTTGTTCCAAATCAGCCATATATGATGCACTAATTCCATCTTCCTTAAGTTTCGGGATGCAGTATCTCTTGGTTTTTGGCCCTTTTATGTTCTTTACCAGGGAGATCCTTTCCCTAAGGCGTGCAATGACTAGATAATGGTCAGAGTCGACGTTAGCTCCCCTATAGGATCTGACGTCCAGTAGATTAGATCTGTGCCTGGAGCTGATCAGCATGTGGTCAATCTGATTTACTGTTGTTCCATCTGGAGATCGCCAAGTGCCCTTGTGAATTCTTTTATGAGGGTACATTGTGCTTCCGATCACAAGGTCATGTGTGGTTGCAAAGTTTATTAGCCTATGCCCATTATCATTACTATGTTCATGTAAGCTATGCTGACCTATGGTTGGAATATAAATCCTTTCTCTCCCAATCTTTGCATTCATATCTCCAGCAATAATTTTAATGTCATACTTGGGGCACTGGTTAAAGGTTGCTTCAAGTTGGTCCATGAATTCCTCTTTATCAGACTCATCTGCCATCTCTGTTGGTGCATGGATACTGAATAGGCTATAGTTCTTGAATTTTCCCTTGATGCGTAATACACATATTCTGGGACTGACTGCTTTGAAGCCTATCACCAGTTGTCTGAATCTTCTAGTAACAATAAATCCTGTGCCAAAAAGGTGGTGTTTCTCGTGACAGCTATAGTAGAAGGTATGGTTTCCTTTTTCCAGAGTGCCCTGGCCAGTCCACCTTACTTCTTGTATTGCAGCAATATCAACTCTATATTGATCTAGCTGATCCAGCAGCGCCTGTAGAGCGCCAGCTCTAAAAAGTGTCAATACATTCCAAAATCCAAATGTGAAGTCCATAAGACGGTCCGTGTGTCGTACCTTTTTGGGATGTCCGGCTATTCCTCTGTTCGGTTCCGTAATAGTAAAAGTTTCGGGGAGGAGGGTTATTGGCCCTCCGTACCCTAGTCTTGTGGTGGGGCTGCCACCTTTGAGCCTTCAGACTTGCTCCCCCGTCCGGGGCGGCTACCTAGGGAAGGTGGCCCTAGGGTGTGTAGTGTAGGTGTCCTTAGTCTGTAGTGTGGGGGTGTATGTAGTGTACTGTAGTTGGTGTACTGTGTGCGTGTTAGTGTAATGTTCCTCCAACCTGGGGGGCCAGTGGCTATCTGCGGTACTATGACCGGGCGATGGGGTCGCCAATTCCCTACGCCAATGTTGTCCACCAGGTTGAAATTGGATAGAATAGTAAAATTCTAATAATCACCACCGTCCCACCATATTTTTACTATTATTTAACAAGTATTCTGATATTCGGCGCTGAAAAAAATGATAGAACAAATCAAAGATCATAAAAATTGATCTAGCCATTCTTGATTTACAAATGGTGTAATTAACCCGATTTGTTTGTATATATCTACAAAAGGTTGTAAAATGTCTAAAACTAACGATACTAAAAAGTTAGAAGCTACATTAAAAGTCGAAGACCTGGTTGAGATTTTAAAACAAAAAAGAAAAATAATATTTCAAATCCTCCAAAAATATTTTTTCAAACATTAACTTTGATTTACTTCACTTAAAATGTCTCTTAGACCCCTTGACTTAGGGGCCGGGCCTTCCACCTGTAGAAAAAATAAATGTATCAAATATTTTATGCCACTTGCAGAGGTCAGAGATAGTCAAACTGTCATTCTTAACGTTATCATTTAACGATAGGTTAAATGATTATCAGGATTTTCAGTTAAAACTTTTTATTTTGGAAAGCCAACGTTTCGATCCAACTTGTGAATCTAAATCAGGGCTAAAAGAAAACAAATATGCTAGACTATGACAATAAATGAATACTTTACATAACTTATAATAAAATATGGTAAGCATTATACATGAATATTTAAATAAGTGGCTGGTTAGCAAGATAAAATAAAATCTGATATTTACCTTCTATGTCCAGAGTGATACAAAGACTGAAGGTAAAATAAGGTGTTAGTTAGATTCGATCGATTAGATTGCGGGTACCTATGAAATCAAAACTAGGTTTTGAGGATGCGGAAGATGCCACGTTCATGAGGTGATGTAAATTAAAAAAAAAAAAAAGAATCTTTCAAATAAAAATAAAAATATGTTTTCAAACTTTAACTTTGATTTACTCAAAATAGTGTGCCAAGGCCCACAATTACAATATTATCCGATTGGCAACAGATCGGAAAAATAAAATAAAAATTTTAAACCTTGAAATATTTACAGCATAATTTAAAACAAAACCAACTCAAATATTATAATTACCTTTGTAATTGAAAGTATGGTCTTTAACTAATCGTTTACTAACATTCGCCAGGATTAGATCCTATGATAGGTTCAACTACATTTAAAACCGAATGTAATCAAAATTAAAAATATTTACTCATCGGTTGGTCGAAGCAGTTTTCCATCTTCAGTGCAGCGCAGTGCAATTCCTTTGTTTACTAAACTCGTCTCGACGACGCTCTAAAATTGTATTCGAATTCAGTTTGCGGTTCAGGGGAAACCTCAGGGCTGCCTTATTATTATCCCAGGAATAGATTCCCAGCTGGTTCACGTAATCGTTTTAGGAGTAGTCGAAGGAGATCGTACTCTCTCGATAAACAAATTATAAAAATAATTTATACTTATATTCGCCATTACGTTTATAAACAATAACAAATTATTTTAAGACCATTGTGGGTTTAAATAATTTTATTTAGATAAAATGGTTATACCATTTTATTGTTTAATATTTTTATACAAAATATATTATACATTTTTGTATAATAATTTTACGCAAATGAAATTATTATACAAAAATGTCAAACAAATAATTACAAATCAAAATAATAACAGCGTTACTAACAGTGACACAAGGGTAACCTTCTGCTCCGACGTTCAAGGGAAGACTAAACACCTAGTTATCGTTTCTTATATTTATTCTGAAACGGAACAATCTAGTAAATTTTAAATCATTCCAACAAGTAATTACGTACGAATGAATACATGGATGTAACGGTTCCACCGAAGTCTAGAACTCTTGTTAATGTAACAGAAATAATTACCTGTTTTTTTTCTCACGTCACACTATATAAATATATAATTAGTACGAGAGAAAAATAATTAACGATAACAATAACACGCAAAAGTTACAAATATAATATTGTTATTGGGATAAACATTATTATTGTTTTTTGTTTTTGGTAAAATTAATCTTAATTTTAAGTGTTTCTTTCAATTTATGTCTTAATATAGGTCAATTATATTAAGACTGGTATTATATATTATCTAATATATTACTGGTAAATTTAAAAATTATTGCCCTTCGGGAACCCTATTTTTTGCAAAAGCCTTCCTGGGATATTATGGGGTTAAAAATTAAAAAATTATCAGCAGCAATTTTATTTATTTTAATTATTACTTTAATCAAGATAAGACATAAAAACAATTGAAATTTAAAAAAAACCATTTTTGGTAATTCTGAGCAATCAGTGCCCAAACTCCAATTTCTTTCAAACTTCACATATCGATCTATACTCACCTAAATATTATTAATGAGGTAAAAAAAAAAGGTCGGAAAGCTTATAAAACATTTTATTTTTTTTAAAGTACATAATAAAAAAATAAATAAAAATGGTCTTTTCCAAAAAAAAAAAAAATAAATAAACAAAAAATGTCTTTCAAATTAAAGAAAAATTTAATAAAAATATCCTCCTTACATAAAAAATAATAATAAACCAACAATAATAAAAAAAATCAAATTTAAAATAAATAAACAACCTAATAATCCCCCTCATCACTGTCCGAATCTTCATCCTCTTCTTTTGAACCGCCGTACAATCTTCCTATGGCCTTAAAAATATGGTGGATTCTCTCACTGTAAGTTGGATGTTTCCTTTTGAACATAAATTCAGCCAAAGGGCAAATTAAATGATGCTTCTTATTCCCATAACGTGTAACATTTCCTTGAACAATTTGAACATTATTATTATTGTTATACATAATATTATTAGTAAAAAAATTATTCCAAATGATTTCCGACCTTTTTTTTTTTTGACCTCATTAATAATATTTAGGTGAGTATAGATATGTGAAGTTTGAAAGAAATTGGAGTTAGGGCACTGATTGCTCAGAATTACCTCATTTTTCATTATATTATTAAAAAAAAACAACAATTTAGTGTAAATTTTGCAATTTCACATTTCTGAATTTTGCATTTTTGGAATTTTTAGATTGACAAAGAACATACTTATAAACAAATTCAAACCATCTTTAACATTTTAAAAAATAATTTATTACCTTAACAGAAATGAAAGAATAAAATATTATACCATAAACTTTTGTACATAGAAAGAAATTTGTATATTATAACAGAAAGACAGAAAATAGCAAAAAAAAAAAAAAAAAAAGAAAAGCATCAAAGTAAAAAAATAGGTTATAATTTGGAAGAACAAGTTTTCGTTCAGAGCCGAAATACAGGAATATATGAAAAATACGGATCGAAGAATAATAAAATTTACAATTTTATTCTTCATTTGGTTTTATTGTTATGAATTCAAATGTTTTATTAATTTCTTTGGTCGATTAAAATAGAATATTGGGTAAAATGACCTGAACCATCCCTCTTGTAAAAATAAACATGGTACATTATGTGTTCCATGATATTTGAACCTATTTTATTGCATTCATATTGCCATGTGTTTTAATATCATGGCAGTGCGACATGTAGCGGTTCTGTTTTTCCCCTTACTAATTAAAAATTAATTATTAAATAATTCTATCTAAAGAGAAACATTAGCCATGACCGGGGAACGAACCTGGATCTCAGCATCACCATCGCGGTGCGGTAACCAAATACGTTACCACATCCCGTATTTCCAGCTGTATCATCCTTCTCTCTTCACTGACCGCAAGCGCCGACCATATCCAACCTTTTCTCTTCAGATACATTATTTAAGACTCCAATGTAATAAATTTAGTGATATGAAAAATTTATTAATTTGGTGCCTTCTTTCTCATCAGACCACTATTATTGAATATATCAAACAGCTTGTAACAGTTTTTTTTTGTTGTTTTTCTAAGGATTATATATATCAGCTAGATACTGTTAGTTACTCTCGACTTACTTTAAGTTATAATGAATGAGTTCGATCCAACAAGAAATTTTCACGTTGAAGGTCTAACTTTCTAAACAAAGCTTTATAGTGAAATTGTTCAGATTTTTGCCTGTTCTAACGCCACTTTATGCCAGTAAGGCTAATCGGTCGATGCTATGGTGGGAGTCCTAAATTTTGTCTCTCCAGGTATAATAAGAATAGGGATCTTACATCTTACAGATTCGGGACCTCTATTTTACGTCCTTTCCGAGGGACGGCGTAGACAAGGATTTATTACTCCCATTTAAAAATCCTAGGGCCACCTCGGGACGCTAACCCGCGAGGTTTCTATGCTAACCACTACACCACAGGTGACCCCAAAAAATTCTTCAGGTGTCACAACGTCATTCGTTCTTTGATCTTTTAAGAGATGTATCAAATGCATATTTATTTATTTATATATGAAATTCCACAAACAGGCGAATTGACCAATTAATGTGGTAAACAATATTAAATCATAATAACAATTTCCTTAGAACCAAAACCCCTTAAAAACATAAAAATAACAAATCAATTATATTTAAATCAATCAAGACTACTATGACGAATTGAGATAGCACATGTACCATAGTAACCATAGTAATCATGAGTAAGGCCCAGGTATACTAGGCTGATATTGAGAAAACTCAATATGACTTTTGTTTCTTATAGGAATCAATATAACGGAAGCTCGATTTTCGCACAAACGGTAATATTTCGCCTTAGGTAACTTAGATTGATGATCAAAATTTTCCTATGTTATACTGTTAATGAGTGAATGTATCTACGGACGTGGGGAATATAACAGGGTTAACTGAACAATAATCCAAATGAGTTAGGTGTAGTGGAGGTAATTTCAGAAGAATATGATAACTATGCAGTAAACATTAAGATCACCAAACACTTATGAGCTATGAGTTACTTCTTCATAATGTGCAGAAGACTTCTATAATGATCCAAAAAAATTTCACCTTACCATAAGTATGAAGCTGAAAGGCTGAGTACGAATTCATGAACGTTAAATGTTTAGGACAAAGCTATTATATTATATTTATCATTATATTCAATTTTTAAATTCTGTAATTCTAATGTAAAATTGTCCAGTTATCTTGTGCTGTTAGATACTGCGGGCGAAGGATGTCCCTCTGCGGCCTGGCCTGGTTGGTCGTATGCCTCTCAGCTGCCAGCTCCCGCAGGCCAGAAGACTTCTACCCGATTGTCATCGAGGAGGACAAGCTCTTCTCCGCCTTCATATATCCGGGGAAGGCAGTCAGGTAAGCGGAACTTATATATTTATTATAATTGGTGACGTAATAAGTAATGAATTTTAATTTATCATTACATATTACTTACAGGCATAGGTGTTGCGCAAGAAAGGCCATTCTCAATATGTTTTTGTTTACATTACAAGGGCCACAAGAAATGTGCATAAGCTCATTGTTAGCTTCCCTTTAACAAAAAATAAACAGATTGGTTCATGAACAACAAAGCAGATTTGCCTTTCTTGCCGCTATACCATCGACATGAACTTAAAGGTGGCTTACGGAGTAGATACGATCAAACGTATTCTAACTTACTATGCACTCAGTGTCATAAATAAGATACTCTAGATGATTTAATCTAAAGGAAAAACTTGATTATTCTCGGGTGACTTCACGCAATACAAAGAACCCGTACTTTCTCTCAACGGCTCTAAACCCAAACCAATAGCTTTTAATGAGATTAGGTTTATTTCTACCCCTTTTTCTTAAAGTAAATAAAATCATGTTTTTGAAATCGTTGGTAACTTACCCAATTGGGATTACAGACGTTAACCGAGTTTCACAAATTTGAGGTTTTTAATGATTATCATTGATATCTAAAAAAATAAAAATTTTCGATAGGTTAAATGATGGTCAGGATTTTCAGTTACAATGATATTTATTATGGTAAGCCAACGTTTCGATCCAACTAGTGGATCTTCATCAGGGCTGAAAGAAAACAAATATATGAGTATCTATGCTAGAGGGTGACAATAAATGGATACATTACAGAACTGATAATAATATAAAAGATGGTGTATACATGAATATAAAAATAAGGGGCTGGTTAACAAGATAAAATAGAATCTGATATTTACCTACTGAGTCCAGGTGGATACTAAGACTAAAGGTAAAAATAAGGTGAGAGGTAGTGGTAGGGTGTTAGTTTGCCGACTTCAAAGGTTTATGGCGGGGAAATCCAACGCTTTTGAAAAGAAGGCACATGACAACTGAGTGAACAAAAATATTTAAAAACTAACAAAATATATGGTACTGTATACAAATAGTTGTGTCTGGACTGAATAATAACATAAAAAAAAAAAAAAAAAAAGATAGTACATAATGTAACAATGCATACAAATTTGGAAAATATACAGAAAGAAGCATACAATACAAAAAATAATAATAGTACAAGAGGTACAGAGATAATTGCAGGTACCTATGAAATCAAAACTAGGATTTGAGGATGCGGAAGATGTTAGAATAAGTGGATGAAATTATCTCTTTATCTGTTTTGTGATTAAGCTTAATTGCAACGCAATTACAACGCTTAATTGCAACAGTTGCTATATAGGTGAAACCAAAAATTATTTTTAAAAACGTATTTATCAACATAAATACAGTATTTCCACGCGTAATTCGTCTACATCTAAATTAGCAGAACATGCCATTGCCCACAACCATCCCTTCGACTTTGAGAACCCCTCCATATTAGCAACTGTATCTAACCACGACAAACGTCTCCTCTCAGAATCCATTTAGAAACAAATAACCCGGTAAATCAGATAAACACAGATAAAGAGATAATTTCATCCACTTATTCTAACATCTTCCGCATCCTCAAATCCTAGTTTTGATTTCATAGGTACCTGCAATTATCTCTGTACCTCTTGTACTATTATTATTTTTTGTATTGTATGCTTATCGCCAAATTTGTATGCATTGTTACATTATGTACTGTCTTTTTTTTTTTTTTTTTTATGTTATTATTCAGTCCAGACACAACTATTTGTATACAGTACCATATATTTTGTTAGTTTTTAAATATTTTTGTTCACTCAGTTGTCATGTGCCTTCTTTTCAAAAGCGTTGGATTTCCCCGCCATAAACCTTTGAAGTCGGCAAACTAACCCCTACCACTACCTCTCACCTTATTTTTACCTTTAGTCTTAGTATCCACCTGGACTCAGTAGGTAAATATCAGATTCTATTTTATCTTGTTAACCAGCCCCTTATTTTATTATTCATGTATACACCATCTTTTATATTATTATCAGTTCTGTAATGTATCCATTTATTGTCACCCTCTAGCATAGATACTCATATATTTGTTTTCTTTCAGCCCTGATGAAGATCCACTAGTTGGATCGAAACGTTGGCTTACCATAATAAATATCATTGTAACTGAAAATCCTGACCATCATTTAACCTATCGTAATTGAAGAACAGTTGACCATCTCTCATCTCTACTAATAAAAATTTTCGTTCTTCGAAAGCATTACGAGCAAATTCATGAAATTTAGTATGAAAGTTACTTTTGTTTTAGCAATATTTGGGTTATTTACTCTATTTCTAAATTCTATATATTTTTTATATATATGAAAAGGCCAAGGATTGGGCTTTAACGAAAAAAAAAGTTCGTCCAAAAAATTGTGGGAAAAAATGTAATCGCTAAAACTTTAATGTTAGTTTTACTTTTTTGATTGTTCATGATGTTCAAAGTATGTAGAGTAATAACTACAGATTTAGATTCTATTGGATATAGGATATACAATTTTCATGCATAGAATAAATTCCGATTTTTTTCTCAGTATTTGGGTTATTTACTCTATTTCTAAATTCTATATTTTTTTTTTATATGAAAAGGCCAAGGATTGGGCTTTAACGAAAAAAAAAACTTTCAAAGAGTATCTAGTGAATAAAAGATATAATGCGATAACATGACTGATTGAATAAATGATATCAATCAACGCCACTTTTATTTACCTTTTTTTAACTAACATTTTATATCGCTGAATTTTTATTTATTATCGCTCAAGTGTCCTCTTTTCTGTTAATTAATTCGAGCTCCTTGTTTGTTTTTTGATGGTGTAAAAAAAAAAATAAAAATGTTATTTAGTTTATATCTTATTTTTAATATTTTAAACTAATAATTTAGATTATTTTATTTTTATTTTTTATTATATTGTATAATATTATAGACATTTGTATCGTATTATTATATTCCAATTTTTACTTTTTGATTCTTCAAACTGAAGTAGAAAATGCCAGCTGTCATTCATCATCATGTTAAATAGAAAAAATATAGTCCTTCTATTAATCTCTGTAAAAATACTCAAATTTTCTTCACAAATTTATATATAAAAAAAATATTTGTCTAGATATTAAATGATTTGAGTTTTTTTTTTTTTTTTTTTTTTTTTTTTTAAGTTAGGAAATTTCTTCCATATTTAGTTTTTATATGTGATTTCTTTCTGACGTTTCGGGCATTTGACCCATCTTCAAGGGATTATATCTGGAGTTATATTCTGGAATTTTCTACAAACATTAACTTTGTCAATTATTTTTTATTATTGCATATTTTTAATTTTTTTCAATGTTATAAAAACATGTCATATTTAATTATGAAACAAAATAATTAATATTTTGGCGGTTATAGCTTTATTTGATGGTCACACTACTTTCCTGTGAATTTCCTCACAAATTTAAAAAGGTTTTTAAATTTTATTTCACAATTAGATGTGCATGTGTTTATTACATAAAAATGATTAATTAAAATGTAGATGATTGTAAAGATTTAACTCCAGATATAATCCCAGAAGATGGATCGAAAGCCCAAAACGTCAGAGATCAATAACAATTAAATCTAAATTTGGAAGAAATTCCCCCACTTAAAAAAATTAAAAAAGATCTGGTGCAATGCGCGCAACACACAACTTTCACTTACCAACTTACTTAGATTAGAAATTGACGTCTTTTTTTTAATTGCTATTTCTCAAAGTCACATATTTTTACACATTCGTTTCTTATTTTTGTTTGATTTTTCTAAAAAGTACACTAAAAGTTGTATTTTTGAATAAAAGTTATTACTCGTAACAATTCGGCAATGCAAGCATAATACTCCAAGTCGTCTGAGTTTATAATTCTCTATGTAGTTGTTGAAAAATTCACTTAGTTACTATGAAACAAATAATTTCCATTAAATTAACAGAACAGATTTAATTATAAACAATGGTCTGTCATTAAAGGCATACTCCGCATGCGTGGGCTCAACGTGTTTTATGAGTTGACGGAATATTTTTATTTTTTTTTTCTCCTATATATGTTTACTTGATTTTTTTTTTCATATTTCATATTTAGCCATTTCTTAATTTTAGAAGTAACGTGAGGCAGTTAATTTCTCCATATGAACAAAAACAAAGGAACTTTATAGGAAAACAATAAAGGCCCCTTCCCGTATTAACGTAAAAAGTTATTAAATAAAGTTTGACCAATTTTGATGAAATTTTTGCTTTCACATCACGGGCATATACATATACTAAATACACAATTTCAGGTTCGTACGGTTTATAGTTTTAGAGCTAGTCTGTTCACACACACACACACACACACACACAGACCCTTCGCGGGACTTGGTCATTTGGATCCTAAAACGTGTAATTCCGGTGCGAACCGGAAGTCGAAATTTTTCACGATCGCAATACTTTCCCTTACTTTATATTTCATATATAGGTTAGTGAAAGTAAAAAAAAAATAACTAAAATAACAATCTACTTTATATATTTTAAATAAGACTTTCAGCTTGTGCTTCCAAAAAACATGGTGATTAACTCAACGAAAAGAAACCATTTTAGACCTTATGAATGAAGTAAATGAATAATGAGGAATAGATTCTTGTGTTAAGGCAGATGATTTTTTTTATATCGTTTTTAATGTTATTTGAATTTTTCTATAAGTTTGGAACAGTATCATTTTCCATTATTAGATTTACATTGCTACTTATGTATTACTGAGATAATGATGACTATAGCTCAGAGTTGGGCAAATTGTAATCAGCATAATGATTCATGAATATGAATAATTGGTAATCATAAAACAAATGAAAAATGAATAACCATTATTCATAATCAGTACGGAGTATTTTTAATGATTATTGAGTGTTTATGGTATTCGTTTGAAATGAATAATGAATAACTGGTATTTAGTTATTTATTATTCATTTCAAATGAATAGCATAAACACTCAGTAATCATTAAAAATACTCTGTACTGATTATGAATAATGGTTATTCATTTTTCATTTGTTTTATGATTACCAATTATTCATATTATTTAATCATTATTCAGATTACAATTTGCCCAACTTTGCTATAGCTGTAGAATGTAGAGTTATAAATAACCTCAGCGCTAATTGATTGCCACAGCAATCTATCAAGCAGGAGCGATACATCAAAGAGAGAGGTGTTAGATGATCAATTAGATAGATTAGGGTCTATTTAATCTAGAGGCGATGCTAAGGGGCCGGAGTGGGGGCCCCCTTAGAACAGGGGGCTAAATATAATCTAATGAATGGGTCTTACGCGGTCTGGTTTATTTTCATTTGTCTGGGCTCCTAAACTCTGATTCACTTTTATCTTCTCCTTGTCACTCTCTAGCCTATAACTGACGTAAACACTTCCCATTTAATATCTTATTTATTTACATTTATTCTGTTTTTTCTTCTGTTTTATTCATGTATTTTTTAATAAGTTTTCGACTGTAATACTTTTGTAGTTAATTATCTGATTTCGAAAAATATTGATGAGTAAAAAATCAGTCATGCAGTAGTATTTGAAGGTTCCATTTAATATAACAATAATACATATATAATTGTGATATTTATTTTCAGTAATTTTAATTAGTATTGCTACATTTTATTACTAAAAACTTCTAAATTTTATTTCAATAATTATTTTGTTTGAATTCTTGTTTGTCCTTCATACTTTTCATTGCTTTTACGTAATTTTTGAACCCCTCCCCCTCCCTAACCACCCAAAAGTAATAGTTAAACTATTAACTTTTTAACTAATTTTATTCTTTGGTCTGTCCCATTTACGCGTAAGTTTTTCTATTCATTGGATTTTCAAAACTATGTGAAATAAATTTTCTTTAAATATTATATTTTAATTTTTATTTAGTATTTATTTATAATTATATTTTTAACAATTTAATTAGAAGATAAAAGATTCGACCACGGGCGGGGATCAAATCCAGGTACATTTATTATTAAGTTTATTTATTATTTTAGGACCAAATTATTTTAATAATACTTCTTATTTTTTATTTCTTAAAATCCATAAATTTGTAATATGTATTATAATTCATACATATTGCATCAGAGTCATAATATTTTGTTTATATTTACATAAGGAGTTCAGTTTTTGTGCAAAAGGATTAGGCCGATCGCAAATTGAGACACTCGCGACGCAGAGCAGAGCAGAGCAGTTTTTGTGGAAAGTGAAATAGAAAGGAAGCGCGCGGTCCAATCTCCTCGGAAAACTGTGCGACGCAGTTTTTTTTCGTGCTTCCCTGCCCTGATCTGTGTCTGTTTACCCATTTCTGCTCTGCGTCGCCTGCGTGGCACTATTCAATGTGCGTCTTACCTTAATGTCGTTAATCAGTCTGTGTTAGAAATTGTTGTAGCATTCTGTTGCAGTCTTTGTGACGGGATATCCAAGTCTTACAATTATAGTAATAAATCATTGGGCACTTTGAAAAGTGGTCCAATATTCTATAGACCGGAAATTTTCTTTTCAGTCCAATGTAGGCTCTCTTGGCCAGGTAGGTAGTAGATGTGCCATCGCATCAAACCCTGCTTCCATACAGCGCACTAAGACGACTTTCAAGGCGGTAGCGGAAGGACTAGCAGATTTACAGAAAACAGATTTATTGTGTAGGATTCGAGTCACTTGAAATGTTGTACATAAAATCATTTGGTTTGCTATTCCCCAAGTACCATGGTCGACTCGCACTTCACTTGGGATCAGATTCACAATTGAGTTAGTCCATATTGTCGTGCTGAGATTCAATTATTACGATTACTTTGCGAAAATAACATTTAGTAGCAGACAAAATAACATGAAAAAAGAAGTTTTATTTCCCTTCAAAACTTTGTTATTTGAATCAATTAGACACAACGGTACGGTAGTGGTCGACAAGATTAATGATCTCTAATTTTGATTATGGACTAACCGTACGAATTCTCTTATATTCTCCATAATTTCGTCAGAACAATCAGATAAATTATTTTCATGCACTAGTCTATCAATTAAACCATCGTTTCTGGTGCTTGGTTCAGTTCTGCGCAAAACTTTGTACAGTAAAGAATTGGTTTTGAAATTTGAAACCACAAGGATACCACCGTATATCTATGTATATATTACCGTAAGGAGCAGCCAGAAGCAGATAAACTAGGTATCAAAATAAATAAGAAGAAATGTACTATTAATGGTTAAAGCATGGAAAACACGTTTTTTAGAAATTCATTTCCAAAGTTTAAAAACTGATGAAAATTTCTTATATAATATTAAACAATAGATCTTACCCATTTTTGCACTTTTGGTCAAGATGAGCCAATGAGCAATTCACTTAAGACTGGTACTTTAACAGGTAAAAAGAATAATTAAAACGTAGTAATGAGATGGTAATAGCCAAAGTAAATATCTACTAACCGAATCAGTTTTATACTTTGTATTTTTATCCATACTTCAAGCTAATCCTTAGCTTTGGGCTTTTGTTTTTATATTGAAATATTGATGTTTTCTTCCTTTCCTAAAATTCTAAATTTTATATTAGCCATAAAAAACCAATGTTTATACTTAATTTTGTTTATTTTTGAACACTGCTAGTGACACTTTGCGCCTGTTCAAATTTAGTCAAAATTTCAAATCAGACTGAACCGTCTCCCCCTCCTACAATACTGTCACTAAATCATGGCCCACGATCGGCCAAGTTTCCCGATAGGACCTTTACAAGTCTAGAGACGATTTAAGTTTTACTACCCGCTCAATAAATTTCCCCCTCGAATTTTCCAGGAATACTAGACGGAGATAGTAGCGTAGAAAGGGGAATAATCTAGATAGTGGTCGCAAGTTCTTTATGGCCGCCCCCCCCCCCCTTGCGGCCCAAGCCATTCCTTACCACCCTCCCCCCCCCCCCCCCAGCAAGCAACCCCTTCAACTTTATGCTCTTGTACTAATCCTTTGGCCCAGACCTAGACCGTTCAACTCCCCCTGTAATTCTAAAAGCCCTACGATAAACACTCAAGCTGGACTAACTTTTCCCAATTTCAAGATACTTCTTAAACTACTTCTATTGGCCAGAGACCAGGCAGAATGCAGAAGGGTTTTGTTTTTCTTTACTTTGTTCGGAGAAATTTTATATTTTTTCGTTTGGAGAAAAATTGGCATCTTCCCTTTGTGATAGGTACATTCAAAGACGATTAAATTGCAAGTCAAAAAGTAGTTACGGTATACAGTGGCGGATCCTGAAATTTTCTGAGGGGGCGCACCTTTTTTTTTTTTTTTACATCTCATGAGTAATGAAGGCCCTAATTTAAAATACAATTAGTACATAATGACATTGTAAATTACTGTAAATGTTTAAATACAATTCATTTTCAAATACTGGGCTTGAAAAATGACTAAATATAGCCCATTTTATATAGAAATAGTGAAACTTTATGAGTGTCCTCACCTCTCAGGGGGGGGGGGCGCGCCCCTCCCCTGGATCCGCTACTGACGGTATGTGATCTAGACATGAATTGTTACGCATATCAATGTTTAAATAATTATAATTTATACTAGTTATAAATTTCACTTTAGTGAGGAAGAGTGGTTTGCTTAAGGATTATCTTTAATGAAGGAATCTCTTCCATGGGTTATTTTATATTTTATTGTCCCAATGTTTTGGGCAATTGGCCCATCTTCTGGGTTTATCTATTTTCCAATTTTTTTTATTTCCTTCGCCATTTGTCTTTATACAAAATTGTTTTATATGAAAAATGCATCTATCTTTTCCTCCTTCATTCAGACAGGGCGGGAGCACCTGCGCTACATTCGCTCAGGGCTTGAGTGGAGAAGCTGGCCATGGCCAGGACTCCATAAATCTATTTACAAAAGGTCTCGAGGCCACTGCCGTTTCAACCGTCGAGGAGGATTATAGGGGTGGTTGGAGTTGGAGAGGGATTGCGCTAGGGGATTGGGATGGTGGCTAAGGTTCTGGTGGAACTTTGAGAATTTGGTTGGGATGACGTCGAGGACAAATGGGATGTTAAGGTCATGATGTAGGGTTTTGTTTGAAACGTAGTAGGGAGCATTAACTATGGTACGAAGGACTTTAGACTGAAAGGATTGGATACGTTTGATGTTCGAAACTTTTGCTGTCCCCCACAGTTCAAGTCCGTAAGTCCAGATGGGTTTCAGCACGGTTTTGTAAATCAATAGTTTGTTGTTGGTTGAGAGATGGGAAGTCCTACTTAGTAAACAATATAGTTGACTGAATCTTCTGTTAAGTTCCTGTCTTTTAAGTCTGGTATGTGGGTTCCAGGTGAGTCTTTTGTTCAGGATGAAACCCAGGTACCGCACTGTGTCAGCTTTGGGTAAAGGGATATTGTTAAATAGGACCGGTGGACAGGAGCTGCGGTGGAGAGTGAAGGTCACGTGTTTGCATTTTGATTCATTGACTTTTACCCGCCAGCAGTTGCACCATTGCTCGATAAGGGAGAGATGTCTTTGGAGATTGGATGAAGCTTCTACGGGATCGGGATGGGATGAAAGAATGGCTGTGTCATCTGCAAATGTGGCTAAGAATGTGTCGGGGGGGGGTAGGAATATCGGCAGTGAATATAATAAAGAGAACAGGACCCAAAACACTGCCTTGGGGGACTCCTGCCTTAATAGGATAAATGTTGGAAAATTCTGAGCCACTACGAACTCGGAAGGAGCGATTTGAGAGATAGGACTGTAGAATCAGGAATAAGGATTGGGGAAGGATGCTCTTGAGCTTGAAGAGTAGTCCAGCGTGCCATACCCGGTCAAAAGCTTGTGCTATGTCCAGAAAGGCGCCCGAACAATAATGCTTGTTTTCAAGAGCTGAGGATAGGTAGTCAACTATTCTGAGGCCTTGTTGGGTTGTAGAATGTAAAAACTCACTATCACACAAATTAGGAACAAAAACTTAAGTAGGAAATTGCTTCATTATATCTTCGAATCCAACCGCACTTGCCATGTAGAAGACCATATGCCAATAAACAATAACTTTGCCTAAAAGAAAATCGGTCAAATTTTTGAAGATTGAACATAAATATTGTCAAAATTAAACCTCCAATAATGTCTCCTATGATCATGGTAAGAATGGGGTCAATAAAATAAAAAATAAAAAAATAACATTTATCATATCAAATAAAGATATTTACATTACCTATAATTATTTATTTTTAATACTTACATTTCGCTTCGATGGTTAGAGTTAAAAAAGATTCGTAAAAGGGCGAGCACCGGTAATCTACCGACACCGGGCACTTTCGGAGTAAAAACACTAAAAGAGAAATGACACTTCTCAGTTCATGTTGATTCTTGTCTCTGCGGTGTATCATAAGATTCAATTAGAGAATAAATGCCCCTTCAGGACACCTGTGACTTGCCGAATAAAACGAGATTTTTTATAAGTGACGGTTAAGTACCGCGCACGCGCCCGGATGAAGGTTAACACTTTTCATGGCTTTGGACTAATTTCATGGCTTTGGACTAATTTCATTGTCACTTGTTATAACTGTAGCTTCTTTGTGGACTTTGCGTTCGAACTGTGAACCAGTGAAGTTAAACGTTGGGACAAATAAATATAAAATAACCTACGGAGGAGATTCCTTCATTAAAGAAAATAATTATAATTTTTTTTTTTTATTGTTTCATCTGCGTGCTAAAACGTATTTCTACTATATTAATAAACCACTGTATTGTAGATATTTGGTTTATTATTTAATTTAAGTGTTGGTAGAGAAATATTGGGCTCTCCTAAGTTATAGAAGGCCACCTCTTCGCCAGGAAACAGATCTCCATAAAGAGATGTGCATCAAATTGAGAGACAGATCGGTGCCTCCTTGACCTTCCTCAGTATCCACTCATTTCTTAAACTGATCCGGTCAGCGCGCTCTACCTTCATTCACTTCGATTCACGCTCTTGTGCCTAGAACTATTATCCATCTGAGATTTTCTATATTTAATCCCCTTCAATAATTTGTCAAGCGAGATTACGTAATTCATGAAGTGTTCTTATGTTTATGCAAGTTGTTTGAGAGAAAAATACTTTCTTGGTAATATAATATTACTGACAAGAAATGGGCACGGACTTCGAAGAAAATTTCTTTAGAATTTTTCAGATACGTATTTTGTTATTAGCGCTAATGGACCCTAGAAGACAAGAAAAAAGAAAAGAAAAAGAAAACTGTTATTAATAAACAACTATTTTAGTTTATATCTCGAGTTTAAAATATGATAATGACATAATTCTTGCACGGAAAGTTTTATTGCTTAGATAAGATTTAAAGAAAATCTAATTAGCTATTCCTTAGATGTTCATTTAGGTGAATAAATTTTTTTTTAAATTATTAGATCTTCAAGAAACTGCCATTACAGATTTTTATTACAAAAAAAGTTCAAAATCGTTTATAAAATTAAAACACTGTAGCGTTAAACCGATAAGCAAATAAAAAAAACATATGGCATAAACTCCCAGACCGTTTGTTGGAACAAAATAAGCGTTTGGAACGAACTGTTTGTGTCTAGATCTTTCCGTGATGGCGTAGAACTGCCCACGATGTTCTGGAATATTCCAGGCCTGACTATTTACGATCATATATAAGAAGTCTGTGTCTTGACTGTGTTTCTCAAGTCATATGATTGTGTGTGTTACAAAGTTATCATTTTTGTAACCTGCTCAATTGTTTAAGTTGTAATAATTCGTTGGCATTGTGATAACTCTATATTTCTGTTAAATAAATATTTGCTATCCACATAAGTGTTACAACACGTTTGCAAAATTTAAAAAATCGTTTATTCGGTGATATTTTGGGACTTATCGAATAAACATTATGCGATGTTTGACGGTGCTGAATTCGAATCTGATTTTTTTTTTTTTTTTTGTGTAAAAATTATATTTAAGGGTAGTTTGACAGAAGTAATCATATTTTTACAATTTCATTGACGTACCATAAAAGAGAACCTATTTAGCGGCGGTACATTTCCGTAAATCTTCACTCAGAAATAAATGTATTCGGGAGAAAAAAATATTTTTATCTAATTGGAGGGTTCTAGCTGGAATTATAATAAATTAAACATACCTGAGAATTACTCTAAGGAATGATATTGCGACGAGTGGTATCGCAGATTGGATTATGATATCATGATATTTTTATCTTTAATGAATAAAAATTTTTCAATGTTTTCGAGGGTGCTAAATTTGAATCTTTCGTCATTTTTTGTGTAAAAAAAAATATTTAAGGACATTTTGGTTGAAGGTCTAATAATTGTTTTCAATTATTTTATTGACCTAAAATATTCCGTGAAAACTTATGATATGGCTTTATTTTTCTTTGAATCAACGCAAAAAAATAAAAATTTTGGTGCAAGAATCCATCCTATATAGGTTTTTTTTAGATTATCATTTATTTATTGAAAAATAAATAATACAATCAGCCACACTTTCGGGCATTTAGTATTTTTGTTCTAAGGATCCATTCATACACAAACAACTGAAGAATAACCGAATGAGAAAAAGAAACATTCAATTCTATTAATTTTTTAAACTCGAGATATAAAATAAAGTTGTTCAATCTCTTTTTTATTTTATTTTACTCTGCAACCATTAGCACAAAGGGCAAGATACGTGTATTTTTCGGTCGGAAATCTAGAGAAAAAAATTCTAACAAGGGGACGTTCTGAGTTGTAACTCACAGATTTAATTGCCGATTTTTGTGTGGGTAGTAGGGACCTATAATAGAGCAAAACTAGAGTTATAGCCGCCCATGAGCATTGGGAGCCGAGAAAAAAAATAAAATATAAAATAAAAAAAAATCTCGTTTTATTTTTTTTCTCAGCTCTCAGTCAAGATAAAGAAATAATTCTTTCATGTAAAGTTGTAGTTTTCTATGCTATTTGAAATAAAAATACTTTCGTTATTCTCAAGAGACGACCCAGCTTCAGGGTGCTCAAAAACTCCAAAAAAATGACGAAATCCACTGTAACTCAGTGGGAATTTTTTTTCGTTGAAAACTGACCTCAAATACCGATTCAGCGAACCAAAAAACCCTTCTGTGTGAAATTTTATCAAAATAAAAAAATTTTCCCCCTTTCGAGGATGTTAAAATTTTAAAGTTGAGATTTTGTCAAAAACATCAAACAGTCATAACTTTTGCTGTAATCAACCGATTAAAATAGTAATGGCATCACTAAAATCAACGTGCATTCTGCTTTCTATCCATCTATATAACATAGCATTTAGTCCAGATTTTAGTGGACAAAAACTGGCTTGAAAAAAAAATTCCGAGGTCAACTATAACTTGAGATATCTCAATAAGGGGACATCCTACGACCTCCGCATTTAGGCTAAACGATTCAGTTTTACAGCTTCTAGGGGCCCTTAAAATTTGGTCTCAATCGGTGGCAAAGTCTGTGAGATAGCACGAATTATTTACGTTTTTTTAAAAATTTATAGCCTCTTGCCTCTGAAATTCTACCAAATCTTAGGGGTAAAATTTTTTAATTTCTGATTTCGACCAAATTTGGTTACTACGGGTTTTTTGAGATGAGGAATCTGAAAATTATATCAGTTTTTAGTTTAAAAAATTTCCTCACCTATATTTTTGAAAATGTCTTCCAAAATTTTCGGAGTTAAAAACGCCTGATTTTTTATTTCGGCCGAATTCGCTATTTACATCTTCAGGTCTAAATCTAAAAATAATGATTTTTAGGGTGCACGTAGAGTTTGAGTCCCCATCAAGAAATATTTGGTCGTATATCGATTTGTTTGTTTGTCCCTTCCACGAATCAATTATAAGCAAAAATTCATTTTCCCTTGTGTAAGGCACGATGATGGTTTTTAGAAATGACATATATATATCAGTGGTTAATTTCCCGGATTTGGAGCTACTTACTACCACATTTTTATAAAGCATTTCAACTTCGTGCACTTTTTCTTGCACTCGTGGACCAAACGAACCTTTGGGTTCCTGCAAACATAAAAAAACTTGAGGTAAAAGCTTTCCAGACGCGGTCAACGAATATTGCGCTGTGTAACTGTGTGTAACTTTGTTCAAGTCTCCTATACAGACTTGGACTTTTTTTTCACCACGAAAAGTGACGGTACCTTTCACATCTTGTCTGTACTCACAGCCAGTTTGATCCGTGTTTATAGCCATATCGTAGTTCAAGTTCGAGCTCGTGAGAAAGTTTCTTACCTGTGTTGAAAAAGTTTCAGCGGCGCTATGTATCTGCTCGATCGATTTTACATTACCTTTTGGCACATAGTTTGTTATCTTTCTGTGACTGAGAGCGTGCTTCTGTTTGAATCTCCGCAGCCAAGAAGGTGAAGCAGAAAACCTAAAACTATCTTCAAACATTTCATGGGATAAGCGTATTGCCCAGAATTGAATATCACGGGCTGTGACCACCAGATTTTGTGATCTTGATTCACAAAACATCTGAAACACACTATCTTCAATTTTTTCAGTTTGTCTAGCCGACTGCACTGGCTCTCTACATCAGATTTCCATCTCAGCAGCTGTGTGTTTGACTGCAGCAGTTTAGAGCCATGTCGTTGAAGAGATTTAAGTGACCAATTCGGGTTTTGATCAGCTAATGCTACCACTTTTAGCTTTACCTCGTAAGGGATGGGGTTTTTTCTGTCTCTTTTTTCATCGGGCTCATACGATTCAAAGAAGCTCTGAGTCGAATAGTCATCCTCCTGGGATGAGCTTTCTTGAAATGCCGACCCACCTTCAGCATTACTATCAAGATATAGCTCTTCATCTTCCAAGATTCTATATTCGTCGACTATTCCTTGCAGCTCCTCTATCAAACTTTGGCAGATGAATTCCGCCCGGGAGGAAATTCGAGAGCATTCAGTACCAGAAATCAATCCTTGGCTTTTCAATTTTTCTAAAACAAACAAAATGATTGTAAGGTATTACTAATATCAAGTCAAACATTCGCCAACTTTTGAATTATTATTGACGGAAAAAATAGATTTATAATTAAACTATGGAAGGTCAATCGAAATTGTCAAATATTAAGAAACTTACCTTGAAATAAGAACATAGCATCTGCAAAGTCTTTTTTTAATAGAGGATCAGCGAATAGCACAATAGACTCCATAATTGCAAAAAAAAACCTTTAGATGTCCAGAAATACTAATAGACTCAAGTAAACAAAGCTGTACTAAGGGATCTAACGTTTATAGTAAAACTGATAGAGGAGAAAATATTGGGTTGTCCGGAAATTAATGCAGTGTTTCGTGTTTACTTTTGATACTCCTTTGAACCTTGGTGCGTTCGGTGGATTATTGTTTTGTGTTGTCAACTCTCATTCTCACCCAAACAACCTTGTTTGTTTACAATGTTAGCCTTTCGAAGTAAATCTGCCTTACTAAAGACATCAATACGGATTTTTATTTTTATCGTCAAGTTCAAATTTGATTAAGAAAAATACAAGATGCCATAAAGCTTCATTCCCTAATCCAAGACCAATTATCAACGTCAGCATTTGAATCGAAATACGGAACGCATGGTATGAAACAAAATATAAGTAAGGAGAACCAAATAGAAGCTTGGCGGGCATTTCCAGGATGTTCCAAGTCCGGTCAGTCAACACAGCATTGCATATATAAGTAAGGAGAGGTTTTTTTTCAACCAAAACCTTTTATTATTTTTAGATTTAGACCTGAAGATGTAAATAGCGAATTCGGCCGAAATAAAAAATTAGGCGTTTTTTACTCCGAAAATTTTGGAAGACATTTTCAAAAATATAGGTGAGGAAATTTTTTAAACTAAAAACTGATATAATTTTCAGATTCCTCATCTCGAAAACCCCGTAGTAACCAAATTTGGTCGAAATCAAAAATTAAAAAATTTTACCCCTAAGATTTGGTAGAATTTTAGAGGCAAGAGGCTATCAATTTTTTAAAAAACGTAAATAATTCGTGCTATCTCACAGATTTTGCCACCGATTGAGACCAAATTTTAAGGGCCCCTAGAAGCTGTAAAACTGCATCGTTTAGCCTAAATGCGGAGGTCGTAGGATGTCCCCTTATTGAGATATCTCAAGTTATAGTTGACCTCGGAATTTTTTTTCAAGCCAGTTTTTGTCCACTAAAATCTGGACTAAACGCTATGTTATATAGATGGATAGAAAGCAGAATGCACGCTGATTTTAGTGATGCCATTACCATTTTAATCGGTTGATTACAGCAAAAGTTATGATTGTTTGATGTTTTTGACAAAATCTCAACTTTAAAATTTTAACGTCCTCCAAAGGGGGAAAAATTTTTTATTTTTTGATTTTGATAAAATTTTACACAGAAGGGTTTTTTGGTTCGCTGAATCGATATTTGAGGTCAGTTTTCAACGAAAAAAAATTCCCACTGAGTTACAGTGGATTTCGTCATTTTTTTGGAGTTTTTGAGCACCCTGAAGCTGGGTCGTCTCTTGAGAATAACGAAAGTATTTTTATTTCAAATAGCATAGAAAACTACAACTTTACATGAAAGAATTATTTCTTTATCTTGACTGAGAGCTGAGAAAAAAAATAAAACGAGATTTTTTTTTATTTTATATTTTATTTTTTTTCTCGGCTCCCAATGCTCATGGGCGGCTATAACTCTGGTTTTGCTCTATTATAGGTCCCTACTACCCACACAAAAATCGGCAATTAAATCTGTGAGTTACAACTCAGAACGTCCCCTTGTAAGTTCCGTGAGAGTCTGACCGTGTCTCCCTCTCCTTCTTTAAGTCCACTTTACTTCAGTATATTCATACTTGTCGACCGACATCCTCTAGTGCATTGACATAATTTTAATTTATTTGAGATCCAGAAGTGAATGATGCAGAAAAATTATAATTGCTAATTTTGAAAACCAGCAAGATCACCGTCCTAGCACACGGTGTTCAGTAATGACCAAGGCCAAAAAAAATATATTTAGTTCGGAGTAATTTATGAACGATTTATTGCCGGATGAGATTGAAGTTTAAACCTTATTAAAATGAGCTATTATTTTTCAACGAACCATCGCGATTCTTTTCATCATTAAAGTCGTGCAACATGATTCGACACGTCCACAAATCCTTTAATCCGTACCGACTTCTAGTACGGATACAATTTATTAAATGTTATTATATTTTTATTCTCTATTCCAATTTATAGCTTGATTCATTTACCCTAATATTCAAATTACTACCTAGGGGATTAGCAAAACATAAATTAATCTGTTTAAATTTAAGACCCTCATATTCTTCATATTGTTTTCTTAAAAAGTTTGATATTTATTGTTTTGTATTTTTATTTGTACTATAAGAAGCTTCTTTTGTATGGGATTTACTCGTGAACCATTAAAAACGTCTTATTTTATCATAAAATTAAGAGTACCCACTTAAGGCATATCTCTCATGTAGTCTGGAAAGACTCTTTAAGACCTAAATTTTGCCTATCCAGGTATACTTAGGATAGGGATCTTTAACGAGTACCTGACATTGTACAGGCTAGAAACCTCCATCAGAAGGACGCCATAGCCAAGGATTTTTTACTTCCTAGGGTATTAAAAACTCCTAGGGTAAAAAAATCCTATTACTATTAAAAAATCCTAGGGCCACCTCGGGACGCGAACCCGCGATCTTTAGTACACTAATACAATATATTACACCTTATAAATTCAATAGTACGTATGGGTTAACCAGACGCCACGGTGTTGCTCCTCTATTGATATCTCATTCATAAGAAAGGCATTGCTATTACCGTATTATACATAGCGTAGCGATGTATTAATAAGTTTTAGATTAACTTTAGTTGTTTGTTTAATAGGGTTTTTAAGTGTAGAACTCCCAGGTCATCAACGCCTAAAGTCTTTTTGTAAATAAGAAAGGCTCAATAAGAAATATATCTCATTTAACTTTAGCTTAAGGGCACCCTTTTCTCAAAAATATTGTACACAAGTATAAATTAATAAATAATACACAATTTTATTTAAAAAAAACAGGAACGAGGGTAAACCAGACAGTTATTGACACCCCAACTTTAACTTAAAGAAAAAAGTAAACAAGTCCTAATTTTATTTGAAGATATACATGAATATAATGTTTGAAGGGTCCTCTCTCATCAAGACATCTATGAAATAAGTGTTTAGCAAACTAACCGTAGGGAAGATTTCACAATTAAATCCACAGGGTGTCAGTAACTAGTTTTTGCACTTTTTAGAATAAATATTGCCATATGGTAAAACTATTGAACTTTTAACCCAAAAAAACCTCTTGAGTCTTTATAAGGATAGATAAAGAGGAGCTATAGGAAGTTTAAATTTGATCCCATCATAATTTTTTTTTTTAATTTCACTACAGAAATGTTGTCTTAAGGGTGTCAATATAACTGTCCGGTTTACCCTATTGGGTATATCTTTTTAAGTAACTAAATTAAAATCGATGAGTCAATACTAGTTTCTTGTATAACATAGAGCGACTGTAGTTTCTCCCGCTATCGATTAATCTAAGGGACAGGGAATGGAATGGAAGCTGCTTCAGAAAGTTGTTGGAAAGTAAAACCTCTGCGCAGAAAATTCACCGCGTGTTGCAATATGGAAGTTCTTAACCGTGCCCAGAAGAAAGGGGGATTCCCCATTCGTTCGTCATTTTTTTAACTGGATACCTCAAGAATGTTTTTCTTTATCGTATCAAAAAGAGCGATAAGAACACCTTATAATTTCTATAAGGTTTATCTAATATGTTTTTATTTTTCTGCATTCATATCATATGATGACGAATCTCACTCCAAACTACCAGCTCGAATTTCTTCTCGGGAATTCCAATGTATATCACTCTCCTTACTAGTTTTTCTTAGAGTATTTCTCAGATATGTTTAATTTAATTTTTTTCTTCACTCCAATAAATTTAGGGTATAAGCGATATTAGGGTAACATATATATTTATATAAGCTACATAATATAACAAAGAAAGTCTATTAAGTCAATTGATTAATTAAGCAACATGCTTCCTTTTTATTTAGGACTATGTTGAAAATTTTTCATAATGGCCAATGCCACACTAAGAAAACAGCAGTTTCATACAATTAACTTTTCAACATCTTGTAGACTATACGTATAGTCTATGTACTGTTCAATTAAAAAATAGCTAATATATGCTATAATTGAATTTTTCTATTTAAACATTAAACTCTTTTTAACTTATTCAAGCAATGCAACTTTCAACATCTTTTAGGTAGATACATCGTTAGTTTATAACACATCATTTGTCTATTATTGTAAGATCTTATTAATAAACCATATATTTGGCTTTAGGAAAAGGTTATTTATTATGCAACCAGTGGGGTCACCTGTGGTATAGTAGTCAGCATGGCAACCTATAATACTAAAGATCGCGAGTCCGCTTCCCACAGTGGCCCTAGGATTTTTTAATTGTAGTCAAAAGTTCTTAGCCATGCCATCCCTCGTATAGGACGTAAAATGGAGGTCCCGAGCCTGTACGATGTCAGGTACTTATTAAAGATCCCTATCCTAATTATACCTGGATAGGCAAAATTTAGGACTCCACTGTAGCATCGTCCGATTAGCCTAAGTAGCATAAATGGACGTTAAACATACTAACAAACAAACAACAATTATGCAACCAGTAGAAATGATGCACTGAGTGCATAGCAGTAGTCATTATTATGGTTAGATTTAAAAACAGTCTGCGGTGCTCGCATTACACAACTTTAATATACCACCATAATTTACCGTACCATAATATTTAATGTACCCTTTTTTTTTGACTTTGTGAAAAGGGTGAGAGCACTAACGGAAAGGGAACACATAAAACTTTTATCAAAAACAATGACAATTTTGTTTTATTCTATATAAAACTACTGTCTTCGGTATTTCATACAGTGGTGTTCTAAGAATGAAGTTGATTCCAGTTACGCTTTTGAACATTCAAGTTTCAGACCGTTTTTGACGATATTATAGTGAATCTGAATCGATAAATAAGATTTATAATAATGGTCTACTATAAATTGGAACTCAATTTTCAATTTTTCAGTGATTGAGTATTTTCAGAATGCGATATTATATTCTGCTCTGGTAAGGACAGTTTATGATTCTTTATTAAAATCAAAATTAAAAAACTTCTCCAGTTTCCTCAAAATAGTTTCCTTTTTTTTCCATTTGATCACGAAATTAAAAAGATGTTTTGATTGTTTTTAATTTCATTAGTTTTATGACAGTTGCAATTAATACCATCGAAAACAATATTGTTAAAAAATTCTTAACTTTTCAATATAAAAATATAAATAAATAAATATAATTAATTTTATAAATTTCTAGTACGTTAATGTACCTTTTAAGTGGACCCCAAAACGCGTATTTCCGTAGAAAACTAGAAGTCGAATTTTTTCACTATCGCAGAAGTGATGTTAAAAAATCGTTTCCTTTGATATTTTTTTGGCATTCCTATTTATAAGTGAGTAGAGAGGTTATTCGCTGGTGACATTGAAAACGCATAGGATGACTCAGAGGGCCTCTAAAGAGCTCTATGTTATGCTTTCTTCTCAAGTGGCTACAGAGCCTACCCCAACTGGAAACTTAATGACCAACAACAGATGCCTAGGCCATGGAATATCTGAACTCGACGGCATCTATCAGAGGGGATCTAGTCTTTTATTTCAATTATCATAATAAAAAGATTTGATTTCTAATTTTTATCATCTTTAAATTTTTTGTGTTGTTTGATTATTTATTCAACCCCATTTAAAACTACTATGGCTAAATGAACGATGGGAATTCTAGGTAGAAAATAGTCCGGGGAGGCGGTCAATAAAATACAAAATAGTATACAACTATTTTATTGTTGCCGACGTTTCGACCCAACTATGCAGGTCTTCGTCAGGGCTTATGACAGGGATGGATGTCACGGCCAAAGTGAGGGCTGGGAGGCTTTATTGACCGCCTCCCCGGACTATGTTCTACCTAATTCTATATCCGGTCAACTATCATCTATCCGATGGGAATTCTAAATTATCACTAATTGACTAAAGTGGGAATTTTAAATTTGCCTATCGAAATATAATAAGCCTAGGCTCCGGACCGCCATTTAATGTCCCCTCCGAAGGACGACATAGGCAATAATGTTTTACCCCCTTAAAAAAATCCTAAAGCTACCTTCCGGGCCACGAACCCGCGACCTTGTATTTAGCACGTTGTCTTGGTAACCATTACGCTACAGGAGAGCCCTATTTCGTTAAGATAACACCTAAATATACTGTCCATGTGCCTATTATGTTTATCGGAATTAATTTATTTCTTATTTAATTAATGTTTATATTTTAACATTCTGCATCTAACCGAGTCATTAGCGGCATAAATAGATTTGATTTTTTTTTCTTTAAGTTAATTTATAAATTTTAGTGTCTTTAATGAATTTCATTATTTTATGTATTTTTTCATCATTATCCATGAGTGCTTCGTTCACTGTGGAAGGTGCAATGTCTTTGTGTTGCTGTCAGAGTATAGTGTGCATTTTGTTAAAAAATTTAATAAAGCCCTACCGGAGAGTTAACATTAAACTTTCTTCCTCAATAAATTTTTTTTTATTGGAAAAATGGGTTCAGTATTTAATACAGTGGAATACCATGAATGCCGTACTTACGTCATTCCGTATTTTCCTGAGATTCGTTAGAATTTGTGTATATAAATATTCTTTTTAGGAGACTGAACAGTGATGTTCTTCGACAATAAATCGTAAATAATAATCGATTGAAAGGGTTCATAACAACAACCGATAATATATTGGAACTAAATTTTCATATTTGCGCGCTTCAATATTTTCTGTAATTGAAGACGATATTTTATTATTCTCAGGCAAGAACATTTATTAGTGCTTTATTAAAATTAATAGTTTACCTATGTTCATACTACGCATTGGAAAGAGTTGCCATCGTGTTTTAAGTGCTTGTTGGAACTTACTTTTGATTCATTAGGAATCGCCTTATGTTTTATTCACTTCGATAACATTTTGAGCAACACGCACTTCTCTTACAATGCTCTCTATCATTTCCTCCCTAAACATTTCTGTGGTTTTTCATAGTAAAACGGAAATAAAAAGTTTGTTTGTAAATATTTAGGTTTTGATTTAAGACAGCTGCGATTACTATCATGGAAATCAATAATTTATGTTAAGTAATCTGTAAGTAGAAAGTATTATTTTTTGATACTTCAATAATTCCAATAATTTGTTTGGTAAACCATGTATATTTTTTCTCTTTTATTTGATTATTAAATCCATTCATATTTATATTTAGCCATTTGCTGTCACTAGGAATAATAAGAAACTGTATTTTAAAGGAATAATTTATCCTTAGACATTTAAGCCCAGACATTTCCAATGACGATAAAAACTACTTCATATGAAAGAATGCTTTATTAGGATTAGTCATGATAAGTTTAATCGAAATCTTTGAGAAGTCGTAAAGAGAAAAATAGATGTTGGGGTAAAGTGCCCCCTACTTTACTAGATTTATTTAATTTATTTTAAAAGGTTCATTTAGAGAAAAGAGAGATTTAGACGAAATCTTTGCTGTCACTTTGCTGACACATAAATACCTCCAAATCCTAGTTTCAGTTTCGTACAACGAATTTTTAAATACAGGTATATCCTAAGATAAACCGGAACTTTATGAAATCTGCTGGAAATCAAAAATTTCTCTGCTCCTATTCGTTTTTTTTTTTTTTTTTTTTTTTTTTTTTTTTATCCTCAGTGTTTTCAGATTTTATAAAAGACCTAGCAATATATCACTAAGCAAAATAGGACAGGGGATACAAGTCTTGGAGCCAAAAAATAAAATAAAATAATAATAATAGTAATTCAGTAATCGAAATAACAATTATCTTTCGTTTGATACTTCTTTCATCAAAAGCCATTGCTCTGGGCAGACTACCATAGTATATTTATGCAATATATCATTTTTATACCTTATTATAGGGGAAAGTGACCCATTATGGCCTAATATGTGATATGTGGTTTCTGGATATATTTTGTACTGCAAACTCGTTTTTATTCTATAAAATTGAAGATTAAGGTCGCTTTGGCACACAACCTTCTCACATTTCTATACATTCTAACCCTGTTCGATTATTTTGAGTGAATTCATGTCCATAGTTTTCAACAACTTTTTTCGTACTTATTTTGACCTGTTATTTCAGCCCTCAAGGTAAGTCGAATTCCCTTAATCATTTTTTTTATCTTAAACGCTGAAAAATTCATTACAATATTTGCTAACTACTTTCATTTTTTTATAACATACAGAAGCATACTAACCTCTTAAAAAAAAAAATCTGGTGCGTGCTCGCAACACACAACTTTCACTTACCAACTTACTTAGATTAGAAATTAATGCGTTTTGTTAATTGCCACTTCTCAAATGAACAGAACGGCTTTAATTATGAACAATGGCCTGTCATTAAAGGCGTCCTCCGCATGCGTGGGCTCAACGAGTTTTATGAGTTGACTGAATATTTTTCTTTTTTTTCTCCTCTTTATGTTTTCTTTATTTTTATCATATCTCATATTTAGCCATTTCTTATTTTTAGGCGTAACGAGAGACAGTTTATTTCTCCATGTAAACAAAAACACAGGTACTTTATAAGAAAGAAAGAAACAAACAAAAAAGCCCCCCCCAAAAAAAAGCCCCCTCAGAACATTTTAATAATGATAAAGCTTACCTGATATTAAAGAAACTCTAATTTTCATTAAACATGACGAATTTGATAAAAATCGTTGAAGCCGTTTTTGAGATAATCGAAAAAAAGTTAAAAATTGAAAACAAAATCATAAAATAAAGTGCCTCCTCAGTTGGACCAATTTTGATGAAATGTTGGCTTTCACATATTTGGCATATTCATTCATCAAATACTTAGTTTGATCAAAACCGTTAAAGCCGTTTTTGAGTAAATAAATAAAACACGTGAAAATGATACAAAATTTATTAAGTAAAGTCCCCCCTCCGGTTGATCAATTTTGATGAAATTTTTACAGTCGTATCTCGGGCATACACATACATCATATACCCAGTTTGATCAAAATCATTAAAGCCGTTTTTGAGTAAATAAAAAAAACACGTAAAAATGATACAAAATTTATTAAGTAAAGTCCCCCCTCCGGTTAATCAATTTTGATGAAATTTTTACAGTCATATCTCGGGCATATAAATAGATCAAATACTCAGTTTAATCAAAATCGTTAGAGCCGTTTTTGAGAAAATCGAAAAAACCCTAAAAAGTTATTAAATAAAGTACCCCCTCCCTTTGAGCTATCTTGATGAAATTTTTGCTGTCACATCGCGGGCATATACCTACACTAAATACCCAATTTCAGGTTCCCACGGTTTATAGTTTTTGAGCTAGTCTGTTCACACACACACACACACACAGACACACACACACACACACACACACACAGACCATTTCGCGGGACTTGGTTATTTCGACTCGGGGGGTCCCAAAACGTGTATTTCCGTTGAAAACCGGTCGAAATTTTTCACGATCGCAATACTTCCACTTACTATATATTTCATATATAGGTAAGTGAAAGTAAAAAGAAGTCACATCCACTAATTTGGGATACCCAATACTTCCTATTATGGGATATCCCATATTGAGGTACCTTTTTATCACTGAAATAAAAATATTTATTAATAGATTAAAATGATTGTAAGGATTATATATGAGAATAAAAAATCACAAAAAGCAAAAGAGACAAGAAAATCCCGTCCAAGAAAACTGTTTCAGGAACAAATGCAAAAGAAAGAGCATCGGCAACATAACAAACAAAAATGACACGGAAAAAAAAAAAAAAGTGAATCGGACTCTACTATGGATAGCGAAATTATTTATATGGAAAGCGACGATAGTAGTAACACTGATTATTTAGAAATGTGTATTTTTTGCGATACTTAATCTATAATTAATTATAATACTATAATTAAAAAAAGTATCCCATAATATGGCACTTTCCCCTATACCTTAAACAAATAACATACTTTATAAATATATAAAATGTTTTAATATAATGTTTAGGATATTATATTAATAGTCAGGCGCAATTATTTTGAAATTATTAAATGGTTAAGGTAAAAACACGCAATACATGAATACATATGCGGTAGGCCGTGGCTTGAGAAGACGCAGCTGGCCTGTATTTTCTACAGCCTTCTGAATCCCATTTTACGACCCCTCGAGGGGAGTTATATGGATTATTTATTTTACTCGATTCACAAGGCAGACGACATATTGAAGGAGCTATCTTCAAAGCGAAAAGGAAGCGGACGCTGGAAGGCTTAATATAATGCGGGATTTAAGGGGCGGTGTACCTTTCAGCTTTTGGCAAGACTCGGTCACGGCTTGAAATAGATGGCTGCAATCCGGTGCATCCATCTCCGACTCTTCTTTCACGTCTGGGCTGCCGCTCCGCATCTCAAGAGGGATATTGTACAAGATGAAGCTGCCAAAAAACAATGAAAAAAACGAAATTTCCAAAGAATCTCCGTCTGGGAGGAAGTTCATTTTTTAATATTATTTATTATAGTATTAAGCAATTAAACCATCTTAAGTCAAGTTTAATTTTTTATATCATATTGCTTTTTAAATTCAAATAATACATACATAAATATAGCTATAATTTTATTTTATATATTTATACTGGTTTATACATTTTTCAGTCATACGTACTCTTCTACTTTACATTAGGTCATTGATATCATGAAAAATCTCGACTTCAGGTTTAGGGTGCCCTGAGTCCAAATAACCAAGTCTCGCAAAATGGTCTGTGTCTCTGTTTGAACAGATTAGCACCAAAACCATAAGTCACTCGAAACTTTAAGTACTTGAGGTATGTTTGATGATGTGACAGCACATTATACGTAACATAAAAAGGCTCTCAAGAATTTAATAAACTCGTTATGTTCAATTAGACTAAAGTATCCTTCAATTCAGGTAGGTTTTATCATCACAGAAATGGTCTTATGGGGCTTAAATGGTGTTGGAAAAATTATTCCTTTAAAGTACCTTTAATTTTGTTTATCTGGAGTAAATTAAAGTCTTTCATTATACCTAGTATTAAAAAATGACTGAGTATAAAATAATTTTATAATCAAATTAAGAAAAAGTACATGCATGTTTTCCTAGTGTGTAAATTTTAATTTCCGTAATAGCTGAAATAATAGGGTAAACCTTACAGTTATTGGGACCCTTAAGACTACATTTCTGTGGTGAAATTAAAAAAAAAAACTTTTTATAAAGGGATCTAATAGAAACTTCCTATAGCTCCTCATAATTTATCCTCATAAGGACTCAAGAGGTTTTTTTGGTTCAAAAGTTCAATAGTTTTACAATTAGGCAATATTTTTTGTTAAAAGTGTTATTTTATTATTATCTAGTTATTGGCACCCTGTGGATTTAATTGTGAAATCTTCTCTATGGTTAGTTTGTTAAAGTCTTACTTCATAGATGACTTAGAGGACCCTTCAAACATTGTACATAAACATAATAGACTCATGTATATTTTGTAATATAATTCGGACTTGTTTACCTATTTCTTTAAGTTAAAGTTGGGGTGCCAATAACTGTACTGAGTGCCAATAACTGTATGGTTTACCCTATGTGGGCATAATGATAATAATAATAATTGTTGGAAAGCTGAGAATTTCTGAAAGAATAGTATTTAGGTTCTTAAATAGTAGAAGGTAACTGATAAGAACAACGAAATAACTATACAAAAATAACGGAAACTATTGATAGCATGGTACGAATTGTAACTGTAATAAAACCAATTCAAGACTCATGGAATTGCAAGCAATCAAAAACCTTTAAATTTAATTTTTCTATTGATTTAACTATTTGAGGAAAATAATTGGTGAGATGGTACGAGCGTGCTTCTCAAAATGTTTATCGATTGGAAAAACATATGGATATCTGTAATCTTTAATTAATGAAGTTCGCTTTAATCGCAATTCTCATAACTGTTGATTTTAAAATATTAGCTTTTCTTAACTGATTTTAATTGTACGAGTTAAGATGGTTCAATAATAAAATACTTCACTTTTGATTTTATATGAAACATGTCGAATTGAATTAAAAATCTACGATATCAAAATGTGTAAAAGTTGAATTTTTAGAGGAATAGCTAAATATAAGAAATAAATTTTATCTTGAAGAAGAATAGATAGGTCCAATTTTAACCTTAAATTTCACTTAAACCAAAGAAGTGAATGATATATTTTTATCTTCTTCTATTTTTCCTGATAAATTTTCAATGCGCTTGTGCCCTCCGGATGCATCGTATGCACTATCGGAAATGGCAATTTATTAATAACTCAAAGGCCACCAGCGGAAAAGCAATAGGCGAAAAAGCTAAAAGTCGCCGTGATGGCACTTAATGATCAAAGGGAAACGGTACGGCTCTTAAGCTCCTACAATATAAGAGGGGACATATTGCTAAATACCAAAGAGGAGATGGGAGGATATATTTAAGTGTAAGGTTTCCGGATATCTAGGCTAGCCATCGGGGGAGTTTATCAAGGTGGCAGGGACTACTTATCTTAGGGACCACAAATAACAAAAACAGATGATACCTCAGCTCACTGCCCATTACATTAGCAAGACTGATTGGCCTTCCTGTCTTGTAACATCCCCACTCCACAATCCATATCCCCCGCATTCTTCACCGTAATGTCCTTAATTCAAAGCCTCTTCGGTAATTTAAGAGTTTCCTCAAGAGTGGAAAACATAACAGTTTACAAGTTTGTTGTATGTCGTGGTAATTGCAAGTATTTAATTCTCGTTATAAGCTCCTTCTACCCCCTTGCCTCTAGTTAATAAGTACTGGAACCGGCGTGTAAATAGTCGAAGGATTAATACTTTATTTGTATAAAAATAACTTCCAATAAAACCAAGCACTACAAGCACAGAATATACTTGCAGCACGTACCTCAGCGATCGGTAATTGAAGTGTGGAAATGCATAAGGGTATAAGTGCCTTAGGAAATGTTTACAGAAATGATGTGAAATAACCCATCTAGATCGAAGTACGTTCAGTGCTTCCACCCATGCCATCTTTCATACGTTCAATAAACTCTTTTCTAACAACAACACATTACTTATACCCATTTCTGAAGAATGGATTTGGCACATATAACAATGTGGCAAAAAAAAACATTGTTTTATTTTTTTGACACTTATACCTTATGCATTTCTACGCATCAAATATAACTCACTCAGTACAGCCCGATTTTATTTTTTCCGTTGAATATAAATATAATACAATTAATTCAAAGATAATGTAGTATTCAAATATTTGTAATAAATTTAAGCCTATTTAGATTTAAAAATTTACTTTTTTTTATTATACATATATATTTTTTTACTTACACTCAAATAAATCAGGGAAACAACGCTTGGTCAAGATAACAACACCTTAAATACTGTTAGTGAATGTAGATTATGTTATATATGGCTTGAGTACTTAGTGCTTCGCAGCACTCCAAAAAACTTCGGCTATATATTTTTTTTATTTTGTGACAACTAGCCAAATTCCCTACTTTAATGATTAATTTCACGAATATGCCAGAAAATAAATGTCATCCCATCCTCCCATCCTTGATATATATTTTATTTTATTTTCTAGCTTCTTCTACTTACTTCAACAAGAAAAAGTTTCCACCCTCAGCTTCACAGTGACGCCCTGCACGGCTCCAGTTGCATGGGACATCGTTGTCAGGAAATCGAACGAAACTGGAAAAGGTAGTATTAACGAATAAACTATTATGTCAAAAGATAGCTCAAACCTTACCTTATACCTTACTTATTTTATAACAACTTATTTGTATTCTAATTATCATATGAAAATATGGCACCTTCAGTAAAAGACTGGTTTAACTAAAAAAAAAAAAAATTGCAATATTAATTTGTTTACCAATCATCTTCCAATCTTCCTCTACTATCTCTGTACTGCTTATAGACCTTGGCACGATGGTTAGTGAAAGTAGTTAACAATCGGATAAAGCAGGCAACGAAAGGCAACAAAGAAAGGGGAAAGAAGGAAGTTTACTTTAAAAAAAAAAATCGCTTCTTTTTTTTCTCAAGGTCAGACCAATCTTGTACTGTTTGTACATATTTACATTACATGGTTGTTTCTCATCCTTTTTATATTTGAATCCCTCAGTAAACGTCTCAATTTTTTATAAAAATTCCTTCCAAACTTTACAAAGAAAAGACAACTTCCTAAGTAGGTTTTTAGGATTTTTTCCATCTGATTATCGAAAGAGAGGAACTTGATGTGCATATGGAAAACGTATTATCTCGTACCTCACTCGGATCCATCAGCTCGAACAACCCTCCCCGAACCCTTCCAACGTCTCTAGCTTCCTAAATCTCAAATCCCCAGTCCACTCTTTAGGTGCCTTTACACTCTACGACCCTCGGGTCTTTTTCGTTTAAAGCACTCCAACGGAATCTACAGTTACAAACAACACAACACATGTTTTTAAAAGTAACGATATTTAATAACTATTATTTTATTTGTCACTTTATTCTATCTTCCAAAAATTACAGATGTCTTCCAACATAACCTCGAGTAAATCTTTGTTTTAATTCCTATGTCTCCACAGAAATTCAGCAAGATACGAATCTATTAAAGTCCTCCTAGTACCAGCTTCTACTTTATTTCGCCTTTTAGCCGCAGCCCATAGAGATTCTATCCTTTTTGTAAGAGTTCCTGTTTCTGGATCAATGAAATTTTTTGAATGATTAACCGTGTAATGTTTAAAGTCAAAGCCTGGATTTTTTTATATTTTGGTATATGACCTCTATAAATCGGATATAATAGTTGTTTGAGGTAGAATGCATTCTTTATTCTCTTCGAGTATTACGTAACCAAGTAACGTTATCGCAAATAGTAACGTAGTAGTTACCATATGTTCATATTTGTACATGTAAATGTGCTTTAAACGAAAAAGACCCCGACCCTCACCCTCGAAAAGGTTCTCCCCCGAAGCTTGCCGTACCGGCGTTCCACGAACAGCCATTTATACCTAACGTGACGTTAAGCGAACCAATATGGCTTACGCACCCGACGCTTGCTTATGTTGAAGCACATAAACAACTCCTTTCACTTGGGAAAAACCCAAATCAAAAGTTACACTAGGACTACCCCCAAACACCGGCAAACTGATGAAGTACCTACAATAACCGGGGTGTTGTTCGAGGCAGCTTTTGAAAACAAGGTCCCTTCTTCTGGATCTGTAAATCCCTTCCCACATAACTAACACAATCCGATCGTTACTTGTTAGGCGATCTTACGTCCCCGTGAGATTACCTTCTTCACCAGCTATTTATCATTCAAATCTCTTTTTCTACGTTTTCCTTGATATTTTGATTTGATTTTGATAACGAAATCACCATACTCATAATAAAATAAATCTCTTTACTTTTTTACTCCTTGATATCTCACCATGAGATCACAAATGTCATAAATCCCGAATTGAAGTTATGTGATAGTTAACATATAGCGGTCTCCTTTTCAAAGGGTTTGCAAGTGAAAACAAGATTTTGCTAAATAGGGATTAAACGGTGAGAAACGGAAGTTACGGCAGTGTTACATTACAAGAGCTGTTGAAAATGCATATGAATTAATCGAAATCTGAAAATTTGTTGGAAGTTAGGAATATGTTGGAAGTTAGGAAATTTATTATTGCCCCTCTATTTTGCTCGCAATTAAAAGGGTGATGTTGCAGTGGAGGAGGCGGACGGTGAGGTGCTTCGGCCGTCGGAAAAAGGCCCGGCTGTGAGGGTGCTGTCCCCAGCCTACCGCGGGCTCTACACCGTGCAGCTGAGGGTGCAGCAGGAGGCCTGGATCCAGCTCTACGTCACCTACCTCAGTCACCCCAGCCAGCTGAGGCCGGTCTCTAAGCTCCAGCTCGCCAACAGGAGGTCCCAGGGGCAGGTCTTCGTCAGGTGGCACCAAACGTGAGTAACTACCACATCAACTTGTTTAAACTTCACACATCACTTTTTCCACCAACCCTTCAAGAATATAACCTCGGACACAAATCCTTTCTACACATACAGTTTACCAACATTCAAACCCGTTGTCTATTTACAGATAACCAAATCCCGTAATACTGATCCAAATAATTTTTCCCTGCCCACTCTTGCCCTTTTAGTATTGTGAGACCAAATACTACTCATGAGAAAATTCTTACATCTACAACTAATCAATCGATAGACTTTAAGCATCAATTACCCCTTTGCACTCGGCACCATACGGACGTTACCTACCGGAAATTATACGCAACTTACACCCTGAAAACATAATATTATACAGTAAAATTTTAGAACAAAGTAAGGAATTTTAATGAAATTTAGGTTATATGTAATTGGAGAAGTAAAAACAGTTATAACATTACGAGATGGGACCCTTTTAGTTTTCTCAGATATCCAATCAGAAAAGCTCCTAAAATTTGAAAATCAACTTAATAAATTTCCGGTTAAAGTAGAAGCACATGGGAAACTAAATCAAAGTAAAGGGATTATTTGGTGCCGCGAACTAAATTATTGTACAACTGAGGAAATAAAAGATGAATTAAAACCAAAAAATATATCAGATGTTAAAAGATGAAAGTACTATAAAAATAATGAAAAACACCGCGAGCCGCGACGGTCATTTATCACCAAAAGCGAAATATCCTTTAAATAGTTTTTACGATTTGTTTATGTCCTTATATTTTAAAAACTGAAAATTATTCCCATTGTCTCCGTAGAGGAGCCCTCGAGTTTGAAGACAAATCTTAATTGGCTCCACTCCGAAGACCTCGAGTGCAATGGGTTAAGCATACACCTCATTTCAACAGCAAAAAAGAGGGACAAGACATCACTTCGACAGCTTATATTTTCAAAACAAAACTTATTTTTGTGTCTGCATAATATCAAGTTTCAAGAGAAAACTTAGCCAAGTTCTGCTTTTCACCGCTAGATAGCAGTACTGCCTCCTATATTTCAACCTTTCACCTATGATAGATCTTCTAATCTACCTGACCCTTACTTTAACTGCGTATTGTCTTTAGTCCTCATTGTTTTGAAATCGACTGTCATTTTGTTTTCTGCCTTCGCTTTCAGTTTTCAATCCCAATTGGTCTCTCCTACTAAGTTAAGAATAAGTTCATCACACTGTTGCACTTCCACTTGGTGAGCGGTCTTAAATATCCTAACTGCTCTAATGGTATTCATTATTATTGTTTATTTTTATAGTAAAAAGTTCTAATTTCCTTAATTAAAAGTGGTTCAAACTTTGTATATCTGGTTTACTCTCTCATTTTTCTAAATCAGATTGGTTTTCTACGTGCTTTTTTCTTTCTCTATTTCTTCTACTTCATTTCATCCCTTTTATATTTTCATTTTTTTTGTATTGTTTATATTACATCAACTTTCAGTGCCTCAGTTTTGTCTTTATTCACTATTTTACTTTCTAATTTACTTTCTTTCAAATGATCCTCTGATATTGACTCCCATTAAGTTAAATCCATTGGTTGACAGCTAAAATGAGAAGTTTTAATGTACAATTCTTATGCCGCACCTAAGCTCCTAAATAAATATTCTCGTACACATCATACTAATTACGAACCATAGGGTTAGAAAAATGCACAGAAAACTGTTGTTACAGAAAAAGCGTGTTTATTCAGTAGAACACCGTGTTCATAATTGAATGATCTACATATATAAATATTTAATTGTGATTTTTCCGTTTTGTTGTTGTGATTTAGATATGTCTACATCCTAAACCCTTCCATTGAATAATAACGGGGATAATTGTTTTTTTTTTATTCTTGAATTTAGTTTATTGGTACCGTTTCAATATATCTACCTGCACACACACACACACACACACACACACACACACACACACACACACACACACACACACACACACACACACACACACACACACACACACACACATACATATAAACACACAACTCCTTGTTGGTCCGTCTTCAGCCTTTGTTTTCCAGTTTGCTGCACGTAGTGTGCTATGTTATCTTTGTTTATTTAGTCTATCCGCCTGGTGTTTTAGTTGTTCACGTGCTCGGAGTTTGCTGACTATCTGTTTGTGAGGGACGTCCTTACAAATCTCTTGGAGAAGATACGCATGTTAAATTCGCTACAAACACTACTCATTATATATTACATTTCCTACATAAAGGCTGTTTTTATTATTGCGATCCGGTGGCATACAATAGTGTCAAAGAGCTAAGATAAAATTCATGAACAAGAACTTTTACAATAGGCGAAAAAGATTAACGGTTCCCCATGAGTAGTTTATTCACGGATTTGTCATTGTCGTTGTTACTTTTTGTTTGTGAGTTGATATACAATAAAATGCAGCTATGAATGCAATCGGTCACTCTTTCTTTTTTTATATAATTCAATTATATATTTATTTGATAGCATGAATATCACCTATTTTAAGTCAAAATAGGGGGTAAGTAAAAAAAAAAAAAAATATAATATATTGGACGGCAGTCGGGTATTTTTGTTATTAATCGGAAATATACATTTTCATTGACTTATTTGGGTGCAGTTATTTTATCTAGTCCTCCCTTAGAAAAATAGTGTAAACTTAAATCTCAGTCGTTCAATGTACAGTAAAAGATCAAGTTTTTACTTATTATCACTTGATAAAATGATTACAAGCATGTTTTAAATGGTTGCGATGAAAGTGTTTACAATAAACTTTTTTGGGAATAGAAACAATAATAATAATTTTTATTTGTCAGAATGTTTACATCAACATCAAGAAATTAGCTCTTTACTAATTAATTATTAATGAATAAATCATTCTGACCTGCCCCAAGAAAGAAATATTCTATTTTTTATTAGAAATATTCTAAATCATTTGAATCTGTAAAATCAAGTGTAAATGTGATACAAATTTAGGTAGAGGGTGTTATAGAAGCCTTAGCACCTCTAACGAAGGTTAATCATGTATATCTCATATGTTGCAGTATATAGAAATAACATCTAGGTCACGGGTTCACCTCTGGTATAGTGCTAAGCATGGCAACCTACAATACTTGCAGGATGGCGTCCCGCGGTGGCCCTAGGATTTTTTAATGGGAGTAAAAAATCCTTGGATAGGACGTAAAATGGAGGTCTCGAGTCTGTACCATGTCAGCCTGTACTCCTTAAAGATCCCTATCCTAATTATACCTGGATAGGCAAAATTTAGGACTCCCACTGTAGCATCGTCTGATTAGCCTTAGTGGCATAAAGTGATGTAAAAAAAAACAAACACCTAGGTCACACACCTGTCTGGATCTATTACTCCTTAGATATTAGAAAATTTTGATTTATATGTATGTAAGTATGTGTATATACACGCGAGTTAAAAACATGGCATAAAACACGCGAGTTAAAAACATGGCATAAAACACGCGAGTTAAAAGAGATTTCGATATTTTGTTCAGAAAGAGTAACAGAAACGGCTGAAGTGAACGAATGGGATGGGTGTAAAGTGAGAAGTTATTGTAGAAACCAAAGAATTTTGCTTCACAACGAGTAACGAACTAGTTTTGAAACACAATGGGCTATGGAAAGAATCAATTCTGCAACAAAGCTCTATTTTGTACAGCAAAAATCAATATGAAATAAGAAGTTTTGCTCCAACCTGATAAGATATGTTGAGAGAGCATTAAAATATCTTTTAGAATCTTTTTCTAATTTTGCCGACGGCGAAATTATTTTATTTATGGCGAAAATATTTTATATGGTTTAATTAATGTATGAAAGTTATATTGATAAGTATGCTGTGTGTTATAGAAACCCAATGTACTTGGGAAGCATTGTTTTATTTTGAAAAATAAAGCATTTCTCTCATTTTCAACGATAGCAAATTAATTGTTTGAAAAATTCTTTGTTGATTTTTTAGGTGCTTTTATTGATAAGGCCTTAATTGAATTTTCTCAGGAATTTCGTTTGGAATTGTCTCTCTCCCTCCGAACTGACTGGCATAAGGAAATAATTCAATAGATAATTAAGTTAAAAAAAATGTTTTTTCTCCTTTCTTGTTGAGCCTATAAGGGTGAAATGGAGGAAGTGTGGAAGAGGTGAAAAAAAGGAAGGCGAGCGTAGGCGCAGAGAGGGAACACAATGAGGTTTTGACCGTCAACTGAAAAGAAGTTTTTGCCGCGGCTATTACCGGCCGCTTTGGGATTGAGCCGAGTTTACTGCCGAGCGAATCTGTATAATTAAAGTACGGTGCAAGCATAAATTTCAGTTGAGGGATCCGAGTCCACCCTCGGCGGTATAACATATCGCTCTTTTCACTTCGCATAATTTACATTAGCCCTCAAGTACGGAGTTTCTTTTGCTCGGGATCGTTACGGGTCTGTCCTCCTTTTCTTTTGTGAGCATATATTATTCACAAGTCAAAATAAATACATACAGAACGTGGGTAATAAGAAATGGTAATGACTTTCGGGGAAGCGATGAAGTATCACAAAGGATGTTGTATACGAATAACAAACCCAGCTGAGGAAGAAGGAATGAGGTTTAATGAATTCGAATATCGATTCTGCCTCGAGTTAGAGCAGATAGAGGAAAATTTAAATTCGTATGCTTTCGTTTTTTTTTCTAAAAAGATTGAGTTAAGCATATAATAACATTTTTTTGAAGAAGGGAAGGATGTCTAAAAGGCTCATTATAAATAGCAGTTTCTAAGAGAAAAATAATGACTGATATTATATAACTGTTTCGCCTACAAAGAAAACTCCTCATTTGTCAATAAATAATTCCATAAACAGGGAAAAGAACAAAAGAAAGATAAGAGATACAACATAAAGTTATCTATTATAGCCTTATAATTGGTTTCCGTCCATTACAGTATCTCGGGGATGGAAAAAGCTGAGCAGGCCTTTTGGCTCGAATCAGCGAAGAAACTGAAGTTAAATGCAGGTTAAATAAAAAGGATGGCAGGTTAAATGCACTAATTAAAAAAAATACCACTGGTAGATTGGGAGAAGGATTAGAATTGGAGAAAGTCTTAACTAACAGAATTAATATCCAATATTGTCAATGCAACACAAAATACGTGACGTCATTGAGGTGTAATTAAACTTCAATATTTTCCCAGAACCTTACATTTTAATTCTATAGGGTGAAAAAATGAAATGTTATCATGGCTCGTTTTCTATTCATGGTACTCATATATCACGGTACTCTGAACTATTTCGGTGATATAGTTCCATCGTCACCATGTGCTGAACCAACCAAGAACAAGAGATCCCAAAATTGACTACTTTTCTTCTGTTATAGTGCATTACTCAACTCTATACGTCAATAATAGATGGCCCTTTTGTCGACGTCTACATGTTTGTGATCAGATGTTGGTGATCTTGTTGGTGATCAGACAGCTTCTTCGGAAGATGAGGAAGTAACCAAGATTTACTATTAACACGTTACGTGCGACGGCGTATTTTAGGGGTATCCTGAATTGAACGGTATCGGTCCCCGGGGTCCGACTGTTGGGATGAGCCACAGACGATATCGGGCGACGGGGTCCGACTGTTGGGATGAGCCACAGACGATATCGGGCGTCGAGGTCCGATGGGAATTCTTTGACGAAAGCGTTATCTTTTGATAAAAAGGGAATTAAATGAGCGTCTCAAGGGCATTATCTCTTGGGAAGGATTGGAACTAGACGTAATAGGTGAAGGACAGGCCGATACAGGATTTACGCTATTCTTTATCGAAAATCAGACCTCGCATCCGATTCTGAAAAACAACAGAATTTCAGCTGTTAGCAACATTTTCTGCACTAAAATGCAATACTCTCATTAAAAATCGACTAAATTGAGTATTTGAAGTGTTCGGCCTTTCGGACATTTTCGTGTGAAAATCGGCTGTTAAGAAGGGAATGTAAGCATCGGACCCCGGGGACCGATGCCACACCTAACGTGCTAAATTGATTTGTCATTAGAAAAATGTTTCGCCAGTAAAAAATAAAATGCTTCCGAATCGGGTAGCGTCAGTTGATTCCTTGTAGAACCTTCAAATACTGTCTTGAAACATAAAGAATGGGAAAGACAAGTACTAACAAAATCAAATCATACGAGTTATAGATCATCTTATTAAAAGGACTTTTAATTAAACGGAATCGATCATGTTCTGTTAATAGTCGGGCCTGTGCACTACATCTCGTACCGAGTTATGCATCGAGAAGAGAGCCTCATAAGGAAAAGGGAGTCTTCAAGGCTAGGCCCGGCCCGGGTTGGCACGAAGGAGCGGAGGACTGCTGTAAACAAACACAGCGTAGATCGCTGATCCAACATAATACGTGACAGGCCGACTCCAAACAAACGGCAGCTCCAACTGGACAGTTCTATTTAGGACCTCCGGCTATTTAAAGAAATCGCTTCTACTCTCCGATCGCCAGCTCTTCTAGATCCTCTATTACACAATCTTATCTTATAGGGAGAAATTTAGTGATATTAATACATTGCTATATTTCAGGAAGAGCTGGCGAGTTATTAGAAGGTCTTATATATTTGTTTTACTAATACATTGCTACTATTTACTAATACATTGTTTTACCAGTGATTTTTCTGGGAACAGTTGTACCTAATCTAACCTTAAAATACTGATTCACATGTTTTCAAAATTAACGCAACATTTTCTAAAAAAATAAAAGCAACAATTTAACATGTAGGGGACACAAGGGGAGTTGGATGACAAAATCATTCATTTTTACGTATCTGTTAGCAAGACCTAACAAAAAAACAAGATTTTTTTTCTCCCATCTCAATAATTGAAATCGGTTACATTTCTTGCGGTTTTCTACATATATAAATGTTTAGTTTAAATTTTGTAATTTTTTTTTATTTTTATTTTAATGGTTTAGCTAGCTAATAGGTTTCCGAAATCGGAAAAAAAGAATTCTACATCAAGTGACATCCTCCTGACCTTGAGCATTGTGATTTTGTCATCCGACACCCCCTTGTGTCCCCGCCGTGCTACTTCAGCAATGTCTGCTGTCCAAGTTTCCTCATCTCGTCTGCTTATGTGTCAATATAATTTCTCGAGAAACTTTTCGTAGTCTCTGTCTGTGTTGTTTCCGGAATCGCCTCTATTCAAGGTTAAGAACGTTGAATGACTAGACGGTTTATCACGCTTACGGATTTGAATTGAAAAGTTTGCATTTTTCCTTAATGGCTGGTTTTTATCTTTCATCTAGATATTCAGATGTGTTTGATTCAATAAGAGACCTCATTTCCGAAAGTTTTCTTTCGAAAAGTTAATTTTTTACCTTTGTCTACTATCGAAAATACTCGCATGTAAGATCGATTCTATTCTTCATTTTTCCAAGATATACATAGATGGAAGAATAAGGAAACACGAGCAATAAATAAAATTAAAATATTCAATTTCTTAGTCCCTTTATTGAACTTTATAGCCATACTATTTATTTAAAGTTAATATTTAAGCTGAAGGTCACCACACATATTTTTAAGTATTCATTAAAAACTTCTACTGTCAACTTTTCCGCTGCTCTGTGCCAATATCAATACTTGCATTGGCAGCATTGTCCTCTTGATTGATTTCAAATTGTCCTCAACATTTTGTATTTTATATTCTTTTCTCTAGAATTTTGTCCATAATTAAAAGTAGTCAATGTATAATGATAAGTATAAGCAAAACAAATCATAAGCTGGATCAATGAATCATAGATGAATTTCTAATAAAAATTAAATATAATTAAATAAATTCAAGGGGCATTGGTGCAAATTAACTCTTGATATTGGCACAGAGCAGCCGAAAGCCGAAATTATATTATTTATAATTTTAATAAATTATATTATTATTGTTGGGTTTTCCAAATTAAATTAAGATAAACATTACGGAAAAACCCTTCACTACTACGATTATCAAACTGGTTCAGTAGCTTCTAACATTAATCGCTACTGCAAGAATATTTTTAAAAATCTCTATGTTTAGGTGTCGATACCGTATCCCCCAGTAGGGAGGGAGAAACGTCTGTTGGAAAAAAAATTTACAGGAACAAAATATGATTATGACATAGCGCTTTCTTTAAAGTCTCCAATAACTTCTCAGATAGCTAGGAAAACTTTATTGTGCATATTATTATATCTCCATTTTATATATTATATCTCCATCATCTTTATAAGAAATAAAATGTAGGAAAAAAAATAACATGAACGTTAAAAAAAAACATCGAAGTTATCGAAACAATATACCTATCCCCTCCAATTTATCGATGTTAACCCTTGACTGCTAACGTGTCATAAAACACCTTAAATGTTAGTAAATTTTACATCTAAGGAAATAACATTTGTTTCTACAAAAAAATTAAGACAAGATTTGTTAAAACTAATGGTTTATTAAATGAGAAGCATACATAAAATCTATAAAACTATATATCGTTTAAAGTATTTCATGAAACAAATATTACACTGCTTCATCGACTTTATAAATTCTTCATTATTCTATTTTTATTTTTTATTCTCGGTTTTTCACCGGTTATGGCAAACTACCCGCACCTAGGTCAAGGGTAATGCTAGAAAAGTTTATTCCCATGAATTGTCTAATAATGCTCGTAGTTCCGAGCAACTCTGCCTTCTGCATCTGTTCCAGGCTGTTAGGGGAAGGCCTAATGCGGTTATGCTGTTCACATTGGTCTCCGGGATCAATCAGTTTGTAGAAATTATCAGCAATAAAACCGTCACTCTGTACAGTTTGTAAAATCATTTCTTTGCTCAAGTCCTGATATTTTCTTATTTTCCGGCTACCACCTTATGTAGATTAATGTACCCATATTTATACTATTTTTGCTTGCTTTTCATATTTTCTATTTAATCATTCTATTATTAATTATTTGTTATTTTTAAATATATTTTATAAGAAGAGAAAAGATCGGCCTTGACATGATCATCCGAATCCTAATTATCTGAAACTCCAATTGCCCAAATTCACTTGCCATCAAGCACTTGCATGACCTTGCTGCTCATTAACATTTTACTCTTCAAGATAAAGTACTTTACTAAAAATGTTTAAGTAAAAACAACAGTAGGTATGTAAATATCTATGTAAAAATAACTACATTATTAGAATGCAAGGCCTCAAAGTCTCGTATAATTTCAATAATTCACTTAATCGTGCAGGTTACATACCAAATTAAAGGATCGAATTTTTGATATTCTGAATAAAAACCTGTATCCTAAGAAATTAGTTTCGTGCACATGGTACAAAATCATGAATGAAATAAATAAACCAAAGATGCCTACTAACAATAATAATGATGGTCCCCTCCTGGCTCGGTACAGAACGCTAACCTATATAAAGCATTTGTCTGAATCCCTTAAACAGAGCTTCAAAGAATATGACATCAATGAAATAAAAATCACTTACAAACCATGCAATAAACTTGATCAAATACTTACCCCGCTCAAAGATAAAATTGCAACTGGTCTTAATTCTAACCTAATTTACAAAGTTAATTGCCTGGATTGCCAAAATGCATATATTGGCATGACTACTCAAAATCTCTGCAATAGAATCTATCAGCATAAAAATTCATGCACAGAATACAAAAATAAAAATAAAGGAATAAAAGAACCTAAAACTGCACTAGCTAAACACACTTCCGAGCATAAGCATAGCTTCGATTATGACAAAACTATAATTTTGCATAAAGAAAATTCTTAGCAAAAATTAAAATATCTTGAAGCACTATATATAGCTGCAAACATTAATAAGGTTGTCAATTTTAAAACTGATGCAAGAAATCTTAACAACTTTTTTGCTGAAACTATTAACATTTTAAACCAACAGTAATTTATTTATTCTAGATTTGCCTTTGCTTTTCATGTGTTTTTTATATATATTTATAATTCTAGTGCATGATGTTATGTGTGTAATGGGTGTGAGTGTGTATGTATATATGTGTAGATGTAAAATTAAAATTACTTTATTTGAACCTTCTTCAACTTTAATATTGTATTTAATTTTCTATAGACCTCATTCAGTTATTATCTCTGTTATCTAAATTTGTTTGAATGTTGGCAACACTGTATATTTCCCTGTTAGCCCTCCTTCCATATGGGAAGGTTTCAGTCTGTTTCTAGCTTGCATGTGAAACCGTTGTAGCCCTGAAGATGCCTGAATAGGCGAAAATTTGGCATGTAACCTGCACGATTAAGTGAATTATTGAAATTATACGAGACTTTGAGGCCTTGCATTCTATATCTATAATTAAATAGTCTCTTCCTAAAAGCCTGTTTACATTATTCCATATATTTCTCTTCTTGCTTTCTAGTACATATATATGTTTGCATTTTCTTTGAATATTACTTTTGATTTAGGATACTGTTTCGGCCTTGACCTTTGATCCCGGTTTTCCGTATCACTAGTAAGACGCTCTTTCCATTTGAGCCACCAGGCATATATCCAAGCTTTTAGGGAAAGGGTTGACTTGACCGGTATATGTGCCTGGTGGCTCAATAGGCAAAAGTGCCTTACTAATGATGCGGAAATCTAGGTTCAAATCCCGGTCATGGTCGATCTTTTCTCTTCTTATAAAAAATCTTTAAACATTAAATTAAGAATTTTCATGTAATCGTTACCAGAAAAATAATTGAATTATTATTGTTATTATTATAGTTATATACCATCTCTAATGATTTATCATGGTTAGAACTATTTAGATATTTAAAAACAAAAAAAATAATAACACTATAATTGAGTAAACATTTCACAAATTTTCGTAAAAAATTACTAATCTAAGTGGGCAATGTTCTGATTCCAAGAAGTCTAAAACTATCCTTTGCCAGTGGTCATGTCGGTGGTTCATATTTTTTGTGATATCCCATCTTCTTGTATTTAGGGTGGTCATAAAAATTACGAAGGTTTGTACTCTACAGCTAAAAACATTGGCATATATATATATCGCATTCCTATTACAATAACTCTCAATAGAGACTTCCTGTAACGTGCTGGCATTATTGTGATAATACCTAAATTTACTGTATATGATAAACTCCCTTAATATATTATTAATAATTGGAATGGGTTTTAGGTAATTATGTGAAGGATTTATTAATATAAGGAGGTTATGTGTATTTGCAGGACGGTGGATCCGGACGAGACGGAGTACGTGATTGTGGTCCATCGCGGACAGGAGGCGCTGCAAAGCCTGTGCAAGGCGGGAGGGGAGATGTTCGGGGTCCAGAGGCCCAAGGATTGGACTCCGCCCCCAGGGATCGGCCCCAACGGGCCCCGCATGCCACGTCGTGGCGACATAGTCGTGAGTATCCACCGTAATCATTCCTCAAATTATTGAAAATATGTGTATATACGTTACATTTCCTATCTGATGAGTAATGTTGATATCAAGCTGAGCATTTTTGAGAAACGAATATGTACGAGTGTATATAAACTTGCAAAAACTATACACAATAAACGCTGGTAGCTTCAATCAGCTTTCGTCAAAGTTCGGAGATGACGAGGCTGCCAAGTTTATAAAAGAAGGTGGTATTGGCGCTGTGAGATTTCCCTCTGATTTCTAATATATTTTACTATTGATATTACGATCCTTTTCCTTATATATTGTTTATTATTTATATATTAACCAACTTTTCTGGCTGGTTGCCCAGCCCCATGAAATGAATATGCCTTGTGGGCTATCTGAATATGCTTCTGCTGCTATCTCATTCTTCCAGATCTCCCATTTCGTCTTCTTCAAACTCTCCGTAATCTCACTAATTAATTAATCAGGGATTAATAGAATCTCACCAAGAATCCTATCCCCAAGAGCTCCTATTACTGCCCTCTTTCCAAGAACTTCCCTCCCTGCTTTCTCCCCCAGGACTATTCCTTCATTTTTCCAAAATATCCATATCTGCAGTTCCCTCTAGGCCTTGTTAAGTTATTTCAATTTATGACCATAGTCTCCTTTCATGGCGGTGTTTATTGAACTTCACTGCCTTCATAGGTAAGCCATAATATTGAGCGGATGTTAGCGATATTTTCGTTCAGTACTTTATTTACAATTATTTTGATAGTAAATGAAGCCTACTTCGCCCCACCATGGCACCATCCACAATGCATAGCAGCCAATTTTTTAATTAATTTCTAAAAGTTTGACCCCATTCTATTTGTTTTTCTTGTGAAAGAACTATATAATTTTTTATAGAGTGTAAACAACTGCCAAAAACTATGTCTAAATCGTTTTGTGATTAGATGGAAACCTGTTTCTCTTTTTTTTTTTTTTTTTTTTTTTTTTTTTTTTTACGACGTAATTGATCGTATTTGCAGTAGCCAAAGTAGTAGTTAGTGATATTAAACATATTTTATTGCTCATAACAATATAAAATTGTAATAAATGATGGGACTGCGGGTATGTGTGTTGAGATGGACCGGGTTGGCAAACGGACGAGCTGGCTGGTGCGCGGCCTCGAGCCCAAGGAGCGCTACCAGATCGAGGTCTTCGCTGTCAACACCGCCACCAACTTCAGCTACAGGTACGCCGCTGCCTCTAACGTCACCTATCGGAGGCCCAAACCAGTCCCGCTGCAGGACGGGAAGCAGGCCAACGCCGAGCTGAGGAGGTCGGAGCCCAGAGCAGCCTTCAGGTACAAGGTAAGCTATCATATATATCATAGTAACATCATATATATCAAAGTAATATCTGGTTTTAAAGGGAAATAATACATAAAAGAAAAAAAGTCCAAAAAATAAATAAAATTTAACGAGTCTCACAAAAGTTAGAATTGAAGACAGAGGAAAATGAAAATGAATCCGAATCATAATTACATGTTAAAAAATGCCGGTTAAAGTTTAATGATCGTTTTATTTCATTTTTTGGGAGATTTTCATTCTCTTATATTTGAATTATATGGTTCAATTTACACGTGAAAATCCAATTTCTTATACTCTCGAGTATTATCATTATGATTTCCGTGGTTTTAATATTATTAAATATTTTGTACGCATATTAGAAGGTAATAACTATGTTGCTATGATATTCAGAAAACATTCATAACTAAAAATTTCCTAAATAATTTATTTATTTTATTTTATTTTTTTTTTTTTATTAAAATTTTAATTTAAAAATTTCCTATTTTGAAACACGACATTATTGATAGGAGTGAGGGGATGATCTTATTTGATTTGGAAACATAGAATATTTAAAACGACGCATCACTCTATTTGACTCTTAGCAAAGAGTGGAGTTGCTCTACTTTAAGGAGTACTCTCGATTCATACTACCAATATGGCTTTCTTACCAAAACTTTAGATTATTTAACTTGCATTACAAGCAATTTCATAATTCATTATTAAGTGATTGGTGTTAATGATCCTCAGGTCAGAGATACTGGTAGCCAACTGGAAGTAGGAGTGACGGCTTGCGGCAGTGGAGCTAGCGTCCTCGCCGAGCTGCGGCAGAGAGGATCTGCCGTTGGGGACAAAGCCACAATCAGCGGGCACGGCGTGCTGAGGGTGGCCAATCCTCCGCAGGGGGCCGTATTCGTACTCAGGCTCAGGCTGCCGCCGCAGGTCCGCAGCGCCCACGTTCAAGTGAGTCTTCCTCTCTATATTATTTGAACATAAGGAAATTATGATAGGATATCCTTTTTAGGACAATGAATAGGTATATAATTTGAAGGAAGTATAAAATAAATAATTTAAAAAAGAGGTAAGGTTACTACCGAATTATACTGCGCCGTAAAACAAGCTTTGATAGTATGCAAATATTGCTACCGACTTGCTTGAGGTGTTTACCTTAAAGTTACATTTTAAGTGTTGTCTTAAAGTGGTGAACGCAGCTGATGATCGTCTTTCTAAAATTATAGCTTCAGAAGTGATTAAGCGCAATATCTTTTGGTTTAAAACATGGTGTGATTTGGCGGAAAGATACCCATGTAGGTTTGAAAGCAATCTGGATAGTGTTTCCTCATGGAAAGACCAGTTAGCTGTTTTATTTACCGCTATCACGTGCCATCATAGGGAACAGTGTGAACTGGCTGCGATGAATTCTAACAGATTTCTTTTTTATAAAGAATTAAATCATGACATCGCACTTTTTAGGTTCAAAGATGGCTGTTCTTGGGATCTTACTAGGAACGATTTATGTTAGATGTTTAAACTTAGATGCGAACTCCTTTATTTGAATTACACCCCATGGTAATTTAAATACGATAGGGGGATAGATAGGGAAAATACGAATTGCCAACTTTGTAACCTAGCCGTTAAAGAGGACCTTTTTCATTTCCTGGCAGTGTTCAGCTCTCAGTAACATTCGAATACAGTTTCTAGGTTGTAGTACTGTCCATACTACTTTTTTAATTTCTCTCCTTAATGCCCCCACTGTAAACGAATGCCGTAAAATTGTAAATTATACTCGACATGCATGGTCCCATCGCTACCACTTAATCCATCCAATATAGACAAAATTCATCTTTCGTATCTTTTCATTCTTTATCTTTATATAATTCTTTATCTTATTATATAGTATTATTTATTTTATTTTCATTTCTTAATTATGCTTTTATATCTGTTGTTTTTGCAACCCTTACTTAACTTGTATTTTCTTTTTTAACCCATAATCAGAATTTGTAGTAATTGATAAATAGTATTTTCCTTGTTTTATATTTGTACTTTAATCAGAAGAATCTAGTTTTTTATTGTTTATTTATTTTTATTACTTTATATCTGTTTTGTTTTTTTAATTTATTATTATTTATTTACTGTATCAGTAATATTTGTCAAAATTTTGTATAAATTTTCCAGCAGACGGATTTCCATGCCTTACAATGTTTGTCTCTTTTGTTTATAATTTGTAATTGTTATTATTCAATAAAGCATTATTATTATCATTATTATAGTATGCAAATATTCTGATGGAATTTTTGGCGATAAGTGACTAGTCAGGCATAAAATGGATGGTAACCTATCAATATCTTTCCTCAATTTCTACAGTAAAAGATTTCATATATACCGAGTTTTTAGCATTCTAGTATTTATTGGTATGCTGTAGAAGTATCGCTTATGATTCTGTCTTTTTGAAGTATTAGGAAATTGTCGTAAATGATTACTCGTGTGTTGTTTAAATGTGGACGATATCAATGAAAAACCTTTGTACGTGATTAATGAAACAAACATACCCGTATTGACTTCCACTTTTCAACAGCTTAACTGCAAGCTGTATACTACAATTTTATTTACTTTTCTTTGTTTAGAAGCATGAAACTCTCAGGCCTTTAGCGCCTATGAATTTGTCAATTCTTTCTTTTTCTTTTCCCTCTTGCAGGGGCCTTAGCCTTTCAATGAACCTTCTCCAGCTCAATTTCTTCACTTTTCGATCGCCATCTTTTGCAGATTATCTTATTTACCATGTCATCACATCGAATCATTGGGCTGCCTCTATGTTTTTCTCCTTTTAATATAATTAATTATAATTTAACAGATAATTATCCTTATATTCAAAATGTTTATGTCCTTGAAATAATTTTGAAAAAAAATTCACAATTATTATTGTTGATCATATCTTTCTGTGGTTTTGGTATTCAATCCGCTTATACGTTTGTTGGCGATGGTATTTATTTTAATTTTTTGGTTCTAGCTTAGATTCGATCTTATATATGTCAAATTATGCATTTTAATTTATAATGTACTAGCTAGGGTGCCCGGCTTCGCTCTGGTAGTTGTGTGGTAGTTTTAATACCAAAAAAAAACTTTAAAATTAAAGGAAACATAGAACAAAATTAGCACCTTTTTGAAAATTCGGTTTTAACTTGGTATCAATATTCTGCAGACTTGAGAGTCCGCCCTAATAAGGAACCCTGTATAATTTACAGGGGGTTGAAAATGGTAAATGAACAATTAATTTTCCTGCAACTTTGTCGAGTTATGCTTCGCTTTGATGATTTCTGTGATTCTTAATCCTATAAGCCCATTCCAAGTAGTCAGAAGATGATAAGTTATTAGATTATTGTTGAAAAATCTGGTATCTCAGTTAAAAAAATTATATCTCGAGTAAAACTTAAAATGATGGTCCTATTTGATCCAGAAGTATAGAAACTACCGAAGATTCATTGAAACTTTTTTTTAAAGATTTTTCTTCCATTTTAACCTCCCTTAAGATATCCCCCCGTAATTTGAACGGTTTCTGCATATCTTGAATCTTACTACTATTACAAAGTGAAAACCAAAATTTCTTTAAGGCACAATTTTTTCATCAAATTTCTTTTTATCTTGAACTATCAGGGATGATAAAATCTTGAATGCTGTTATTGGAGTTAGTCGTTTTTTCAACTGGAATGCTCATCATACGTAGTAACCAAACAACCTTCTTTTTCATAAATACAATAAGAACACTTCAAACTTTTTATTTTCGATTTATATTTAGTCAATTCATCTATTTTTTATGTCTAATTTTATTCGCTCACTGTACTACTAAGAAATGTTCACTCATATTGCATTAAATTTACTTAAGTATATATTATAAATAGATTAAATGTAATGTGCTGAGCATATATTAGCCTGCTTATGAGAAAACTATTTTTTAAAAAAATCCAGTTGGTTTTCTAATTGATTGCTGAGATGTAAAGTACTTATTCTATTTTGAAACGCAAACTAATTATTTTCTCTTAATTTTTTAGTAATTTAAAAAGAACTACTGAAAAAATATAGAACGATTACATACTGAATGAATGGACAATAAACATTGAGTGAAATGCACTCTAGCGCTTCCTGGTAGCCTGGAGCTCGAACTAAATTTTTCATTCATAAACTCGTATCTCAATCTCAGAGAGGCTAATTAAATGGTGCGAGAGGCTTAAAATTCCTGTCCATTTCTCTTCAATTTTACACTCTTAAGAGAAAAACGGAAACCTTCTTCTCCGTAAGGGGTCATATGGCTAAACGAAGACATAACTTCCTTAATCCTACGTGGAGTCGTTTTTGAACCTTTTCGGCACGCACATTGTAAACTTTGCTTTATAATATATATTGATTATTAGAAGTGATTTTGGAAAAAACCGATTTTTTTAACATTTGAATATTGATTATCAGCATTCTAGCCGTTTTATTTTATTTTTAATAAAAGTACTAATGTAGCTCTAGCCATATCCGCATCTATGTTCCTCAAGTATATTTTTAAATAACAGAATCAAAATTAATTTTTGGTTTAATAGATAATTTTTTTCTTCATTTGTTTTGATGATTGCACTGTTGAAGAAGAATTATTATTTAGTATATTTCTAATAAAGACATGATTATTTCACAACTTCTATTTTTCCTCTCATTGTTCTTTTGACTGGCTATACTAGCTTTTATCTTTTCCATTCCTATTTCTTTATTGTTTTATTGCATATAAAAGAATGTCTCATGGTTTGGTGTTATCAGACTAAATGCGTGTCCATTACGTTTCGTTGACAAAAGCAAGTTCAATGGACTGTATTTACGTCAGGCGTAAAATTTAAAAGTGGCGCCGTCTATGATTTGTAGATAGTTCTGCAAGACGATATCGTACTGCGGGTCTGCAGGCATTCTCTTCCTGTACGGCATTGTCCAATATTAATTCTTAATATAATTCATCTTTATGGATACAATTTAAAAACTTGTATGTATTAAAGAAAATATATAGAAAATATAAATATTGTTTTTTCAAACTTATAACAAATAAAAACTTCAGAACTACAAATCTTACACCTTCCATGATCAGTATATTTTTATTCTCACCTTTTTTTTTGTTTAAATATATAAAAAATGCATATATAGTAGGGTTCTGATTAACCGAGGTCCGGTCAACCGAGGTCTCGATTAACCGAGGTGCCAAGTCTGAGGGGGGGGGGGGGTACGTGTATGTATATTAGTTCATTTAAACAAACTACAATAAAAGATTTCTTTTTAAAAAAATAGTTTCATAATTTCCGTAATTATTATTATACATTATTATTATTGAATGTTTATTAGGTTTTTAAGCATATACGTAGTTTTTATTTAAAAATAACCTACATTTTCAGTTGGTATTGGTATGGTCGGTCCGATTTACCGAATATTTCGATTAACCGATGTAACCTTGGTCCCCATCGACTCGGTTAATCGGAACCGTACTGTACTTAAGTTTGCAAAAAGTCCAAACTAAACATTTTAAAATTATTTAATAAGCCTTTAAAGTCATAGTACTTTAAAAAAAAAAGAATTTTATTTTAGCACCACCCTATTTTAAATAAAAAGAAAAAATTAAATTATTATCTCAGTTGGTTGGAATATAATTTTTTTTAAAAGTTATTAAATTGAATTAAAATTTATTTTTCATCAACATAGTTCTGTCTCTGAAGTCGCTTTTTCCCATTATTTTTTTTATGAAAGATAGATTAAAAATGATTATTAAATGGTTTCATCGATATGAAAATAATTAGAATTGGGAAATGATTGAGATTGTTTTTCTATTTTTTTTTCCTAATTTATTATTATTATATTATTTATCTTCTTTCAATACCAAATGAACTTACAAAATCTCAACCCTCTAAATTTTATTGGAGTGGCATTGGAGGAAATTAAATTAAAGCAATCTCTGAAACTGCAAACTACAAAGACCGAAATTTAAGCAAACTTTTGCAGTATTGTATTCTGCATAGAAAACAATTTGAACACATTGAAAATCACACAATTTGATACCATTTAGGCTAACGGAGTTGTAAGTTTTTACTTTTATTTTACCTTATATAATATATTTGTATGTATATATAATACCTACATCTTCGAATTCCCGAAAATCCTGTTAAATTGATACTGTGCAATAATCTTTCATTTTCTCCGATGAAAATACTGCTAAGAAGTTAAAAGCAAAATTTTATTTTTATCCTTTTGTTTAATATTATTTTTTATCGTTAGTAAATAAAATTATGATTCTTGAAATACTAAAAAAAAAGAAAAAAAAAAAAAAGTAAAGTAAAACTTTATCAATCTGGACCATAAAATGATGCCCAAGATAATCTAATATCACAAAATTAGATAACTTAAGTAGCTATGTCACTACATTAGATAAATTTACATATATATTTGAGAGTATTTATTTATCATCAAATTACATAACGCTAGGCAATGTTGTTTGTGTCACATAAATCTATGACTCAAACTCTCTTATCATCTCAAAGACATTGGCATGATAAGTCATGGTGCTTCCTTCAGATTTTTTTTTATCAAGCAAGATAAAAGGTGTAAGCAGCATACTCTGCTTTGAGCCCTTTTATCATTATTTGTTGAAATAAAAGCTATCTATTGTATCTCTGTAGAATCCCCATAGAAATACACACTCACAAAAAAAACTGGAAGTAAGAAACACGTATTTGTGAATAACGATGGGTCATCTTGGGAGGTGAAAATTTCAAATTGTTCCAATATTGATTTTTTTATTTGAAAACATATAATATTTATGTATAAATTGTAAATTATAAACATATTTTATAATTTTTTTTAAACATATTTAACAATTTTAAAATTTATTTTGGATAACTCCCTCTTCCGCCCAACATTATAATTTGTTCTCATATCAGCTTTTGCTCAAAGCCTGTATTTGCTAAGTTATTTATGAATGTCATTTTATTTTATTTATTTTTTTGAACACCTGTAACTATCGTAAAAACTTATTTTTTAGTTTGTTGATATGCATTTGTCTATACGCACTTCAAAAAGAGGCACTTTTTAAAAGCTAAGGTTTATATTCTCTTCAATGCTGACCAAAGAGCTCTGACGATATGAACATTTTAGTCTCTCATTGAGTTTTTTAACAGGTTGACTTGCAGAAGTTTTATTTTTTTTAAACTCTATAAGCTCATAGTTTTCTAGAAAGCTGCCTTTAGTTTCAATAACTTTAAATCCTCACTTCATCCTGAGAACATCCTCCCACTTCCAGACTATCGGGACCTAAAAAGAGATGAGTATTAAACTTCGCCATCTTCTTCTAGAAAATGTTGGATCCCCCACTAATTCTTCCCCAAAACGATAAATGGGTTCATCCTAATTATTTTTCATGGATGGAAATGCATTTGCTTTACACTCTGTAGAAGAATATACTAATACTATTCCACTGTCATTCTTACAAACATGAGGGGTTAATAAAACTCCTGTCCAAGTGCTTTAGTACCATTTTCCTATTTACAGAAGTGAAATTTTAAAGTAGCGATGAACCTATGATCAAATATAGGTATTAAAAGTTACGAGTATGTCCAATTTATGTAACTTTGACAATATTATTATCATCTTTAAACGTTTCTCATTTCCCTTATCTTGTCTTATTATTTAGCGAAACCACTGTTCCAGGTGACTGCAACTACGAAGGGCTTGGATGATCCAGTACTCCCAGAGCTGGCTGTCATTCACGAGTACAAAGGACTCAGGACCTGCAACCAGCTGACACTCGGGTGGGTTCCAGTCCAAGGGGAGGCGCTGTACTGCATCACTGCCACCCAGGTGAGGAGAAAGGACGTCTTCCACCAGATGCCGGACCAGTGTGCGGTGGAGCAAGCCCTCAACTCGCTAGCCTACTCTGTACTCCAGTGCAGTCAGATCTTGCCCAGGGAGAATCAGTTAGTATCTTCTCCAACGATCAGTATAGATAAATAGGTAGACTGTAAAGAAACCTATTTATCTATACCTATTAATTCTAGAAGATCTCCCTTAAGAGTAACAAGCATTTAAATATATAGTAATAAATAACATATAAATAGAGATCATATCAAGCGAAAAGCTAGATTAATGAAATTTAAAAAAAAAATATATTTAGATTTTCTTCTAAAAAAAAAAATATACATATACAATAATAACAAAAATTAGAATAATATAGAAAATATTTTATTGAGAAATTTGAAAAAAAGATAAAGAATATGAGTTGATCCTTAGAGTTACCATTTAACATATTTCACTATCAATCAAAAAGTCCACTCTTAAAAAAATATTATACTAGGTATGTTTGGAATATGAAAAGGTATTAGGAAAAGAAGTATTGAGACGAGGATAAGGAAAAAGAATGGTATACAGACGGAATTCTAGAGAGCACTTGAGTGGCCAAGAATGGAAAATTTCAAGTATAGAAGTTAGGAACGAGTGGTCCTATGAGGGGTTATCTATGAGAGAAAAATAACTATGAATTGTATGCGACTGTATATTAGGAAGGGTACTAGGAGCCACAGTTCGGTTGATATGCTAGGTAATGCCAGTTTAGCTCCTCATAAAAAGGGGACACATGAGGCCTCCTACAAGTACCAAAGACAAATCTTAAAAAGTAGTACAATCCAGCAATTATTTATGTGCTCTTTATTAGCAGATAAGATGATAGCCTAAATAATAGCAGGGATAAGTGGGATATCCTGTTCTAAACCTGTTAGCTACAGTCAAGTTTTCATTGTTGAGCACATTACCTGTAGCCTATATGATCTTTTTTTATGATTGTGGTGTTATTTATTTATCACTAGCTGTATATACTGGTTTCACCAGGAGAATTTTATTTTTTAAATTTATTAAATCTATAAAGTGGGACTATTATTGACTAAAACGGTCAATTTCGTTAAAACCAATGTAAAGCGAGATCAAAACGATTTTTATAACAATAAAGAATATACCCATAGATCGGCTGAAGTTATGCAATTTTAATATGGATAGGTGAACCTGGTATCAAAGAACCACTGAGCGAAATTAGGAGAATTTAGACAACGGACAAATGGTATTGATTTCTATAAAGAACAAACAAACAAACAGAATTTCATCTTTATTTATATAGATTATACAATTATTATTTTAGTTATATTTACATTTGGCACTATGTCATGTCTTCTGAATAATTAAATAAATATTAAGAAACAATGAATAATTAAACTTTATTTAAAATAACAAAGATTATTAAAAAATATAAAAGGCTATCTTTTGGAGGTGGAAAATGGTCTAACGTTTTCTTAAAACTCCTTCTGGGATGAATAATTGTCAGCCATTTCAGTCAAAACTTGTTTTCTCTATTTGAATAGAGTCAAACTAACCTAATGGAGGGTTCGACCCTTCATTCATTCACATGTTTGGAACAAAACATAGGCTGTAAAATTTAAGGAAAAAAATGTTGACTGATATTCCTGACTATTATGCATTCCAGAAAGCAGTCTTTAGCTTTTATTTAAATAACAATTTTATCTACAAATCCTAGTTATTGTTATCTATAAATCCTAGTTAGAATAGGAAGGTAATCAATAAGATATGCAAGCCTTTCTGTCCGGTGTTCAAAAATAAATGCTGAAGCTTAAGAGCCAATTATTACTTTAAAAAAATATATATATTTTATTGTATACATATACAATTAGGGGATACTTTATTCAATCATTCATTGCTATGTTTCAGGACAGTAATTACAGAACCAGTAACCAACTTAAAACCTGGAAAGCAATATGACATTCAGGTCTCTGTAAAAAAAGGCAATTCCAAAGTCCTGTCTTATGAACTGATCAGGGTGCGCACGAAGAACTCTTGCAAATAGGAGCTAGAAGGATCTTTTTATTTCTTTTAATAAGTCTGATTTTAAGCAAAATGATTTGACTGATTTTTAGTTATAACATGCAATTTAAGTCAATTAGGTAGCCTAAAGTGTACATACATATTTATATTTATTGAAGTATTATTTGAATTAATTTATTACATATTTCAAACGCTTGAGAAAAAAAATTAATAGTAATAGAAAACAATCGCTATGAAAAGACAATAATTTAAAACTTAAAAAGTTTGAAGTGACTTTTGTATAGGAGTACTTAATAAAACGAGGTGTTGTAAATAGATTTTTAATGAAAGTGTAGATGATGGTAGTAGTTTACCTTTTATTTATTTATTTATTATATTTTTACAAAGTCTTTAGCATATTCTGCCATAATTATCTTCTTTTTTTTTAATTTGTATCATTCCCTTGTACTTGTAAGCTAAGTATTTTAATAGACTAAGTGCCATCGGCTATTTGCTAGTAATGTACCATTTTAATACAATTATGTATATAGTTTTTGTATTTATTTCAAATAAAGATATTCATATTATCTAGGAAAACTTATGATGGTTAATCTTGCAAAATCTGGTAAAATGTGTATTGAAACGTGTGTATGAATTAGAGAGTTCATAAACACTAGTAATTTCTTTATACTACTTTATTAAAGTGTTGATTAATTATTTATTGCATTGTTACATACCTTCTATCCCTTTGATATACAACATACAGGTAAGTTCTAAATTACAGTATATTTATAGAATATTTCAATGCATACTATAACCCTCTCAATGTTTTACCCAATTCAGACATAACAGGATTAATTATTCAGTGTTTATTCATTATTTATTTTTTAATTAAAAATCAAAAGTGACAAGAAGTACAGCATGGTCACTAACATCGTTAGCCTTTATTGAAAGTTTATGTTAAAGTTAATTTTTTTATTTCATAATTAAATTGCTTAAGGTGTTTTTTTTTTTTTTAATGCACTTACTCCTGAAGATATTTAAACACTAAAAAATAAATTTTGAATTGAGGCTTTAAATTTGGAATCTTCAAACATACATACATCAGCGGCCCGACAACTCATCTCTGAGTCTTGGCCTCCTGGATCAGCCTTCGCCAAGTGTCCCTATCCAGTGCAGCCGCCCTCCAGTTGCGGACTCCGAGTAGGGTCCGAGCGTCATGTGCCACACCGTCCTGCCATCTTAATCTGGGTCGTCTTTCTTCCTCGTTCTTCCGAAGTTCTTGCCGAGGAACACCTTCTTGGTGATCGCATGCTCGTCCATCCTTGCCAAATGACCAGCCCATCGCAGCCTGCCGAGACGAACGAATCAGGAGATATCAGGCTCCTGGTATAAGATGTAAAGTTCCTGGTTTGTCCGGCGGCGCCACTCGCCATCCCGGACGACTCCTCTGTAGATGGAGCGGAGTATCCTTCGTTCGTGGACTTGTAGAGCCAACTCGTCTGTCTTCTTAATGGTCCATGTTTCCGAAACGTAGGTCATTACTGGTTGGATAAGCATCTTGTAGAGGAGCACCTTTGTCGCCCTGGACAGGAGTCGGCTTCTCAGATGATGTCGAAGTCCAAAGAAGCACTGACTCGACTTCGTTATCCGGCATCTGACTTCCCGGGAGACATCGTTGTCGCTATTGATCAGGCACCCAAGGTACGTGAACTCGTTCACCTTTTTGAATTGATAGGGGCCGATTTTTACTTGTTCTCCCTCTTTAGAGTATTGGCCGGTAACCATATATTTTGTTTTTGAGGAGTTGACTCTTAGTCCGATATGTTGGGCAGCACCCTCGAGCAAGAGGAATGCATCTACCATGTCCCGATAAGATCTCCCTATGATGTCTAAGTCATCGGCATATCCCAGTAGCTGTGTCGACCTATTGAAGATAGTCCCGCCCATTTGGATGGAGGAGTCGCGCACCGCTTTCTCAAGACCAATATTAAATAGCAAACAGGCCAATGCATCTCCTTGCCTTACACCATTGCCTGGGATGAGAGGGTCAGACAGGTCAGCCTGGACTCTGACAAAACATTGAACGCCCTCCATAGTGACCTCACACATTCTTACCAGCTTCCTGGGCACCCCGAGCTCCTCCATAGCCTGATAATGTCTGCACCGATCTATACTGTCGTAAGCACTTTTAAAGTCCACAAAAAGGTGGTGGGTTTGGACGTTGTGCTCGCGACCTCTCTCCAGTATCTGCCGAAGTGTGAAGACCTGCTCGGCTGTAGACCTTCCCTTGCGAAATCCCGACTGGTAGGGACCGACGATGCGCTCCACATGAGGCTGCAGTCTGTCAACTAGTATGAGGGACAGAACTTTATAGTCAACAGGCAGGAGGGAGATGCCACGGTAGTTAGTGCAATCCAGTTGGTCCCCCTTCTTGTGTATGGGGCATATGATGGTCCTACGCCATTCTCTAGGCATGTTTTCTTCCTTCCAGATAGCCATCAGAAGTTCCTTTAGGGCTTTCACAAGTTCTTGACCACCATATCTGAACAGCTCGGCGGAGAGTCCATCGTATCCTGGTGCCTTATTATTCTTCAGTTTACCCAGAGCCATTGTGATCTCATCCTCGTCCCCGCCCTCTTGGGGATTTGGCCTTAAGGGGCTATCCTCAAGTGTCCCTCCATGTCCTAGGAGCTCCTGAAAGTACTGCCGCCATCGCTGGAGAATTCTAGCCTCGTCAGTCAGAAGAGTTCCGTCCTGAAACTTTTTTTTTATTTTTATTTTTTTATTAAAATAAAATAAAAAAAATTAAAATAAAAAGAAGAGTTCCGTCCTCATCCTTGCAAGCCGTCAGTCTCGGCTTGAAGGGCTTCCTTCCTTGATTTATTTTTTGATAAAATTTTTGGACTTCAGCGCTAGTTTTCAGCGTCTACAGCTCCTCGAGCTGACTTCTGCACCATTCCCTTTTCTTCCTCTGATGAAGGTGCTTCTCAAGTCTCCTTCTGCGAAGATATTCTTTTTTTTTTCTTTTTTTTTTTTTTTTTTTCTTTTTATGGGCTAAAGGCCTTCCATTGAAGCCTTCCCCGGGAATCTTCAAAACTTACACTATTTTGATTTTTTGAGGCAGAAAATATAACAGCAAACCATTGAAATAAAAGTAATCTATAAAATAAAATCCTGACTATTAATCATCCTATCGTAAAGAAAAACAGTTGACTATTGCACACCTCTACATTTGTCTATAAAATAATAGTTTAAAAAAATAAGACATATTATGTATGTTTTCTAGTCATTACCATTAATATATATAATTGTTTCTAACATAGCTGCTTAGAATCTTCCACTGACAAATGGTGCATGCTTAATCCTTCAAAAAAACGTTTGATGACAATGAGCATTCTGGAATGATCATAGCTATCTTTGAATAATTATTCTAAACTCCATTATTTTGACTAGAAAATAGAGAATGGTAAATAATCTTATAAAGATTCTTTCCCCTACAATAATGCAAGCTTTAGACCCAGTTTTCCATTTCTTTTAAATTTCTGAATTAAAAATGACTGTTAGGTATCACCAATTTTTAAATATGAAATGCATTGACTCCTTAATATATTTAAACATACAATAAATTTTGGAATTGAAGGTTTTAATTAGGAATACACAAAACTAACACTATTTTGACTTTTCTGAGGCAGGAAATATAACAACCAACCATTAAGTTAAAAGTTATCTATAAAATAATAGTTTCAAAAAAATTATTGAAAGCCTTCCTAGATCTCACAGGAGCATTCGATAATGTACTGTATTTCTGGTGAAACTAAAGTAGACTCTTGAAGACAGTTTCTATTAATATTTCTATTAATATATCTCAGGAAATTCTTAGCTTATACTGAAAATTACATTGGATAATCAGGATCAACAGCAAAAAATCATGAAAATTTGAAATGGAAAAGAGGATAAAGCTAGGGGACAGCTGAAGCCCATTATTGTTTGTAATCAACATGGACAGAATAATATGAGAAGTAGAACTAAGGTGCTCCAAGTTGAATGTAAGAAATTACAAAAAATTTCCAGTATAAATTTAAAATTTAGTATATACCAATGACATTCTTATAACGGCAGAAAGAAGCGATGTCTTAAAAGAAGGGCTATAAGGATGAGAGGAATTACTTAGCCGAAAAGGAATGATCATCAAATCGAAGTATATAGTGGTGTTCAAAAGTGATGCTACGGAAAAGGAAACTATGATTTGTGGAGGCATAGAGCTGGAATAGGCCACAGTATATCAATAATTAGGAATCAAAATCAAATTTTCTCAGGAATGACATAATGGAAAAGGTAAGTGGCAATGTAGAACATGATGATTTTATATAAATAAATCTGTATCCCTTCATAAAACTATGGAGCTGAGCTGGTCTAAGTTTAAGAAATTTGAGAGACAACTTCAAGCCTCTGAAATGAAATTCCTGAGCTGATGAAAACTCTTGGTAGCACTAGATGCTTTAGAATTAGGCATTGTAGGATACGAGAAGAGACTGTCCAGATGGAAATTATTCATTGAAGAGATTTCAGCCGTTTAAAAAAAATTCCGATAAACATAGTTCCTAAAAGTGTATGGAAAGGAGGGAAGAGACAGTAGGGACTGCCAAGAAATAAGAGGGAGGGATTCATGTGGGATATGGTATGGAACCAAGGACTCACTCAGGTTAGGTTAAGCTAGCTAAAGACAGAGAGATTTACAAGGAGTGGGTAAAAAAAGCTGCCCCACATTGTGAGGTATAAATAAAGATAGAATAAAGAAGATAAAAAGTAATCAAAGTGACAGAATGCTAGGGGTAATGCAGAGTGATAATGTATGTTGAAATGTAGTCATTTGTTATTTTTAAATAATTAATTTATAATTTTTAAATAGTTTTATTAGAAGAGAAAAGATTGACCACGGCCGGGAATCAAACTCAGCATCTCCATAGCATTGCTCTTACTATGAGCTAACTATAGTGTCGACCTTGGTTGTTTCCATCTTTTCTCTTCTGCGATCCCATCCATCAGGGCTCGCTAAATTGCAGTATAGTGACCGGGGGGGGGGGGGGGGGTTACTGGACAATTGTCCATATTATACGATCTAATTGACATACCGTCACAGTTAAGCATTATATTTTGAAAGTCCTTTGTTATTTTTAAATAATTAATTTTATAATTTTTAAATAATTTTTTAGAATAGAAAAAATTGACCGTGTTGAAAAGGTGTAGAATGAATGGAAAGAAAATGTGGGTGGTCTGTATGAAATCGGTTAGCTATATAGATGCATGGGCGGATCCAGCCGATCGTGCAGGGGGGGCTGCAGTCCTAAAGGGGGTGGGCTGCGGCCCCACAGCCCTTCATTTGGATCTGCTAATCAGCTTTTTTACCTTTATGTTCCTTTCCCACAACTAAAATTCTACATGTTCTGCACATTATTTGTTCTTTAACTAGCTTCCTTACATTAAGGAAAGTCAAATTCTATCTTTAAATGACGAAAAGTTTTCCAAAGGAAGGGGCTGCAGACCCCCCCCCCCCCCCTAGATCCGCCAATGTATAGATGTAGTCATATTAATTTAACCATCACCTATTTTTTAAATTATTTTAAATAATTTATTTTTGAAGAGAAGAGATTTGGCTCCGCCGGGAATCGAACCCGGGTCTTCACCCAGTCTTCGGCACGCTAACCCATGCCATTTTGGAAAAATTGACGAACCTTGAGAGATGCCCAAAATTGGACAAAAATTGTCCATCTCCCGTAAATACTCAAAACTTGCGAGATCGTGGGAGAGTTGTCAGTGAAGAGGAAGGATTTGGCACAGTTTGGAAGCGACTCCGTGGTGTAATGGTTAGCGTGCCGCGCATGTCACGCGGAAGACCCGGATTCGAATCCAGGCGGAGCCAAATCTTTTCTCTTCAATAATAAATTATTTAAAATATAGATGTACTCTTTATTTGCGATCTTTGTAGATCGGAATTCAACTTTTTTCATCTGAAGATCTACCTTCACATGCATAGTTTCAAATTAGAGGCCATTAACTGTATATTTTACTCATGTATATATTCGCTTATTTTATATATGGTAAGTCGAAACTCCGTTGGTTATTTCCTAAACCTTCAGGTTAAAATGGCCATTTTTATAAAATTCAAAGAATCCTCGCTGAACGCGGCAGCATACCGCTTAATCATACACTGTGTAATCTGTTTATAATAACTAAATTTTTAAGTTATTCTGTTTTTATATGAGAGTATTATTAATTGGTGCGTTCCTAGCTTATGTCATTAAATTAAAAACACAATAAAAGGATACGTTCTAGTCATTAAGGTATCACTTTGAAACAAACTCTATTAATTTCTTTTTAAGTTACTTTACACAGTTTATAAAAGGATAAAGTTTAGCAGAGAATGGAAAATATTTTTAGAGACAATTAAGCTTTTAAGATGATAGTGCTTATCGAAAAAAAATGCTGCATCGATACTACAGCGATTTACAAGATGGCGTTTTTATTTGTTATTGGTTGGGCTAAGACAGTTTATTTATCTGGAGTTGATTAATTTTAAACTGATGTTTTAGCTACTCTAAAGGCTATCAGTTCTATGTCTTCAGAACTAATCGGAGAGTTGGGGTAATATTTAAACTACCGATTTGTGTTGACAAAGTCTCTATCTCTAAGTAATTAAATAAGAAGCAATTATTATATTTCAGTGCATTACTGGTGCTTAGAACCATAGTGTTTATGTTATTGCAGATATTTTATTATATTTTAGTTTGCATAGATTCTGTTAGAAAGAGCTAGTTAATATTGATTTATTTCTACAAATATCCAATGAGTACATTATTTTTTAAAGGCAGGTGGGTTTAAAAATTGGGGATCCAACTTCTGCAGTTACAACCGCTCCTGACTGTTATTCAGGTGATGAAAAAAAAAAACCACGCTTGTCCTCTAGACCAAAAAAATTCCGTCAGGTTTGTCTATTCAGGATTTATTGTTATCATTGCTTGCTGGTTTTGTTTACTTAGATTAAATGACTTCTTTGATGGTACTAGTTCCTCTATGTTACTTCTGAGTAAAGCTAACATGGCGCCATTTAGTGTGGCTCCGATCTCCATTGATGACCCCTTTAAAGGTTTACTTTACGAGTGTAGCAAGTGGGAGTCAAATAGCTGGTATTTATTAAAGCTAATAAAGGCATCTTTTAACTGTACAGCACGGGATTTGATTCCTCTTATGTTTCGGTATCTAATCCAACTCCAAATTAGGCCATACCCATAAGTAACATAGGGGAAGTTTTACTTCTTCTATTAATAATTTCAATTCAGAATTAATTAATGCATGTTTTCTAAAACAATTTAAAATTATTAGTATTGGTTATTTTATGCTTTCTCTTCCTAAAATCTAAGGATTAAACAATATAAAAAAACTTTTGTAAATACTACATTATTTATTATTATTTTGATATATTATTAAATAACTAAACTTGTTTACATTTAAGTGATAAAGTTCAGCATTTTAATTTTTATCTATAGAATAAATATTTAGAATTGAAAGAAATTTTATTTTGGGGGTGTTCATATTTATTTATTTCATGTGGCAATGACTTTATTATTGACAGAAGGAGTTAACATACAACAAACTAGGTTGTCGTTGATGCCAGCATTAAACGTCTGTGTTAAATATCTTTCTGCGTATTGCGTATTGATGGTATTGACATGTATAAAATAATATTGAGGTGTATAAGATTAATTTGTCTCTGCTTTCTGAACCAAATTAATTTGCACAACCACTCATATTGATTACAAGGTCTGTAACCTAATTGATCATTTTTAATTCTAATTTAAAAATTGTTACTTTAATTAATCATTGATTTATATGTTTTTATTACTTCACAATTTTTTTTTTTTTTTTGTAAAGTGTCGAATTGTTATAAAACCTACTGCTTTATTCGCTGTAAAACATATAGTATAGTATTCTATTCTTAATACATTTAGCAACTTTCCCGATATTAAAACCTCCATGGCTGTTACAGGAATGTTGAATTAGACCAATTCCTGTATTGCAGGACTTAAATAATGGATATTAAAGTATTTAAAAATTATTATGAGGCACATAGTAAAATTTTATTAATTTTAGAATTTTCATTATCACTGATTCTTCTACTTATGTATATTAAATTTAGAACTTTTATGAATGTTTAAATATATTAACTTCGACTTGACAATAATTGGCTTTAAAGTAGAAACTTGTCTTGTATGATAATCTATTATAAATTTATTTTATATTGATTTAATCATTATCGTGGATGACCACTCTTGTTTTCAAATTATTTTAGATAATTTATTTTTGAAGAGAAAAGATTTGGCTCCGCCGGAAATCGAAGCCGGGCCTTACGCGTGACATGCGCGGTATGCTTATCCATTACACCACGGAGTCGCTTCCAAACGGTGCCAAATCCTTCCTCTTCACTGACACCTCTCCCACGATCTCGCAAGTTTTGCGAGTATTTACGGGAGGTGGACAATTTTTGTCCAACTTTTCGGCATCTCTTGACTTTCGTCAATTTTGAGGAAGGAATTGGAAACAGTGAAGAGGAAGGATTTGGCACCGTTTGGAAGCGACTCCGTGGTGTAATGGATAAGCATACCGCGCATGTCACGCGGAAGACCCGGGTTCGATTCCCGGCGGAGCCAAATCTATTCTCTTCAGAAATAAATTATTTAATATTATAAATTTAGAAATTATTTCTTGGAATTCTAGATATTAGATAGCTAATTCTAATTAATACAATAAAGTATTATGTTACTGTTGTTTAATGTAAATATAGCACATATCAATGTTAATACTATCCGAGTGTATGAGTATTTTATGTTTTGTGATGTTCGAATAATGTATGTGTAGGCATGGATGATGTTCGATATCTTTAAGGACTGGCTCCGACCACATACTTCACCAGAATTTGCAACCTGTATAGTATGTAACAGGGTTATCAAAGCAGGTAGGTTGATAGTAAAATTTGTATCTTTAATTTCATTTTCTTTTTATTTAAGACTGTCAAAATCCTACTTTAGATCACGAACTAAATATAATGAAATTACTATGAATTCTTTTAAGTCATCTGTTATTTGAAGTGAACAATTTTATTTGTTTGTTTTTGCTTTAAGGCGTAAAACCAATTTTATTTCTAATTTTAGAGTTCTGTGATTTTAAATTTGTACTTCATTTAATCGGTTATAGATTAACAGTCTTCTATGTTCGTACAAAATTGCATCAGTTTTGGTTTTGTTGTGTTTCTGTTGTATTAAAATAAACATTGTTATTGATTAGAATGAGCTATTATTAATTTTTTTTAATTGAGAGACATAGTTTTTGTGCTTCGAATCATAATGAATTCCAAATTTTATATTTCTAAATATTATAATTTTTTTTAAAAAAGTATTAAATATTTGATATGAAAGATTTGTTTTGGGCACTTGTTGGTAGGATTTTTTTTTTGTTTCTTTGCCAAAGTTTTGACTTTGGCAGAGATAATCTAATATCTATAAAGAATACTAATTGGCCGTTGTGAATAATTCGCATAGCGTATTAATCAATGACCCGATAGTCTTAATCTGAGAATGAGTAATCACACCGTAGTGTAAAGGAGAGAATTTTTTTATCAACTATAACATGAAGAGAATTTAAAAACTTATATGATTTTTTTTTTCAATATGTTGGGGACACAGAGACCTTTCACTTTTGCGCTCACAATCGACAAAAAATTGATAGTTTTTGATTTATACACAAATAAAGTATTCTTTTATACACAGTTTTTTTCCTGGAATTTTCTGTGGAATCTGATTGTTTTTCCCACCTAGATGGGAAGAAAATATTTAGCATGATACCTCAGTCAATGAACATGATGAAGTATCAAAAAAGTTATAGTGTCCTAACAAAATACCCCTTTTTTAGATACAAAATAATATATAGAAGATTGAAACTGGGGATAATGCTCTGGTTGCCATAGTAACCAGTTCATATTTTCTTAATTTTAACTTAAAAAGATATCTTTACTAGTCTATCGTTAGCCAATAAATAAAAACAAATAAATCGTAGAAGACTATTCAGAGAATATTTTGGAAGGTAGTGGTTTTGGCTACATGGAAAATATTTCTGTAGAGATATATTTTATGATTAAAGTCATGATGTCAGTAGAAAGGCCCATCCAATTTACATGATTTTTTTTTTCCAATTGTAGGAAATGCAGAGGCCTTTCACTTTTGCCTTTAAATAATCAAATATGATCAAGTACCAAAAACGTTATGGCCTACCGACAAAAAAAAATACCTGTTGGAAATAATATATATAAGATAAAGAAACACATATAAATAATAAAATAAGAAGAAATAATTAGTCATAGCACTGTTCAGAAGTGTTTTTGCTGTTTCGTTCTAGAGATTCCGATGTGGGAAACAGCTGCCTTGTTGGGTTAAAATTTAGTGGTATTTATTAACAATATCACTGCTGTCGTTAACAATCCAAATATTACTTGCTGTGGGATTAAATTCTCGCTGATTAGCTGTTTTTGACGATCTGAAAAAATTTGATTTCATCTGTCATAGTTTACATATGGAGCTCAGCATCAAAATTATGTTACAAATATTCTGACAACACAGTATAAATAATGCTTCTTGATGGTTGTTATCAAATATTTAAAAATATTATTCTAGTCATAATCCTATTATATTACAGTTTTTTTTTTGTTTTGTTTTTTAATTGGTCATGCAGATCATATTATAAGCTATTTTGCAGAACACAAGTTTCATTCATTTATAATTCACTATTTTTATTTTTAGCCATTTGTAATTGCTGTACAGTTTATATTTTTATATCATTTCATCTCATTTTCTTGTTCAATGCTTTTCTATCTCTTTCTTATTAATTGTTTATATCTTTTTATTAATTATTCAGTCCCGATTAAGGCCTAGAACTCAAGCTGAAATATTGAAATATTAGCTTCAATCAGAAAGATGTGTGATGGAATAATAGAAAAAACTTTAGATTATAATAATATAGGAAAAATAGGCCAAAATTAATCCTGATTAGCCCCGAACAAAATTTGTAGATTTGTGAAATTTTGTTTTTAAATTCTTATACCAATACAGAGTCAAAACCAAAGTTGCATGATACTTGTAAAAAAAAAATATAAAAAACTTATTCTAAGTATATTCAAACATATTCTTAGTAAAAGAGATAAAAAAACATATTCTAACTGTTTGCAGTAATTGTTTATAACAATATTTTTAATTTTTGGTTTATGATGTACAAATTATTCAATTTTTGTTTGGGTAATGTATAGTATACTAATCAAGCCAACTTTTTTTACCATTATACCAAGAGCGTTTTATTTTTGAGATTAGATTATTTTTTTTTTATTTAAGGGCACACAACATATTTTTATTTTAGATGTATCTGTATCATTTTCATTGCTTCTTTTCACTCACTGCACTAATTAAGAATTTTCAATAATTTTGTATTAAATTTAGTATTGTATTATACATTGATTAAATGTAATGTTTCGATCAATTTGCCTTCGTTTTAGAAACTTAATATATTTAATAATCTAGTTGGTTTTATTTATTTTCATTTTATTGTAGAGATGTAAAATACTGGCTTAATACCTAGATAAAACTAATTAATTAAAAGTAATCTCACATAATTTAAAGAGAACAGGTGAAACAAAAACAATTTCCAACCAAATGAATGAACGATAACCTTATGAATGAACCTTAACCTAGGAGTGTTACCCTTGAACTAAATTTAGCATTTACTAACCCATGAGTCATGTACAGGTGGGCTAATTAAACATTGTGAAAGGGAGAAACTTCCAGCCCTTACATCTTCAATATCACGCCCTTCGTATCTTAACGGGAACCTTCTTCATGGATAAGGGATATAGGGCTAAAAGGCCTTATAACTTCCTTGATCATACCTGGACTCGTTTTTGAGTTTTAGCAGCACACATATTATACTTTTTGATTATAATAAATATTGATTTCTAAGTTTCAGTGATGTCTTCTATGACTGCACCCAAATCAATTTTTTTTTTTTTTACTACAGTCAATTAAAATCTGCCACTATTAAATTTTGTTTCAAGCTGATATGTGATTATTTTTTATTTGATTTTTATTGATGTTGAATTATTGTGTTAACCAGGTCTTTTTATTTATTTAGGTAAAAGTGAACTTGAGAAACACGCTGCAGGTAAAAGACACCAAATGCTTCGAGGTAACGTTCCCTCTACCACAACCGTGCTGATTGGTCAAGAGCTGATATCTCAGTCAGAACTTCCAGTCAGCATCAGTATCAATGGTATGTCAATAATGAACATGTTATTCCTATTTTAAATAAATTCATTCTCAAGTGTTTAAAAGTTCAAATTTAAATAAAATAAATCTGGAGTTTTATAAATAAATGACTGTTTGGTTTTCTTAAGTCAACCTGCTGACAATCAATGAGGATGTCAAAGTCATAGTAGTGATTAGCCTTTGCTTAAAGTTCATCATTATATTCTGTCAATAAGATTTAAAGTGTTTTTTTTTAGAGTTGAGCAGTCTCGGCCACCCGTTGCTGTGGCTCAGTAGCTATAATGCGTTTAATTAATTATATCCTATTATTTTTAATACAGTCAAGTCAAAATTCACTGATAAAGATTAAAACGTTTCTACTAATCTAAAAACCAACGGAATTTAAAATAGAATGTTACACCAAATTTAAAATTGTTTGGTAAAGAATTTCGAGGGGTTACAGTTTTTATTTTTTACATCTCACATTTGTCTCTAGTTAATATTCATGATCCATTCATTTTTAGCACTTATTGGATTGTTTCAGCAGAGGTTAGATTAAATATGAGTAACACACATGTAAAAGGAACTAATAAAGAATATAATTGGAATAGGGTTTATTACGATCACAATAGACTTCAAAAATGTTCCTAATTAATCTTTTGCCTAATATATGTTAATTAAATTCAGAAGATAGCACATGATGATATGAGATATCCTATCAGAAGGTTCTACCTGAAACAGGTTATGAAAAGCGAGCAACCTGAAACAATACTGCATGTTTTTACAGTAATATTTGTCAAAACATAAAAATTTAATTTTATGAATGAGATAGATATTATTAATTTATAACTTTTTATAATAATAATTCACATTTGCTTTTATTATTAGAATTCAAAATTTCTATTTAGTGTAGTGCTAATTAATAGATGCACAATGATTTTGGTTAACCTGACTTTTTCTAAAACAAATAGATTTGATGATTTCCACACAAGTGAAAAGGCGACACATAATTGCCCCTGGGAAAAACACCGGTTTTATAGTCATAGCCGGAAAAAATAGATTTGGCTAATGGGTGCTTATCCATCCTAAATATCGAAAGAAAATGAAATGTGTCAACAATTTGACTTACACCACCATTTGTTGGAAATTTATAGAACTTAGAAATAATCAAAATTTCTTTATGACCTCTACGGGGACATAGATGTGGTCAGGTTCATCAAGCTAGGGAGACTAAGTTGGGCCGGCCACGTTGCACGAATGGAAGAAGACGATATCCCCAGGAAAGTATTGGACACCGCCCTTCACAGCTCGCGTCGAACTGGTAGGCCAAGGCTTAGGTGGGTTGACGGAGTGGCAGCTGACGCACGAAGCCTTTTCATGATCAGAAACTGGAGAGCGGCAGCACAAAATCGGGCCGAATGGCGGCGGCTCATTGAGGAGGCCAAGACCCACCAAGGGTTGTAGCGCCACGTAGAAGAAGAAGAAGAAGAAATAATCAAATTCAATTGTAACATATTAAACAATTAATTTGCAATAAAAGAAATATTAAGGGCCAATAATCTAGATAAAAACTATCCTATCTTTTAAGTTGGACACAATTACACACAATGAGCCAAATGTCATCAAAATCGGTTGAGTATTTTCTTATTTTACCTGTGACAAACATCGGGACACGAGATTTTTATATTCATGATGAAGATTTATTCAAAGTCGTTTGACAGTTGCAAGAGTTCATAAAGAATTACTGTATAGCAACCGATGTTGATCTTTCTGACAGTAAATATAAAAAAATAAGGACCTATTGGGGTCTGTCTATCTTTTCCTAAGCAGTATTCAGAGTACTAGATGTTAACTTGGTTTTGGTTTTTGGATGTTAAATGCTAACTGTATTGCATTTAAAGCAAAAATATAATCTGAATTTTATAGAAAAGAGTCCTTAAATTAATGTTGTTTCATTTATGCTATACTTGCGTTTTTTTTTTTTTAATTAAAGTTTTTTATATAGTGGAACTTCATTATAACCACCCCTGTTACTCTGACTCCTCGCTTATACCAATATTTTTTTCATATTAAAATGAAGAATATGAACTTATTAACATACACGATAGCTATTGTAATTTTTTTAGGATTTGTTGCCACACTGTATTGTTTCTATTTTGTCTTTTTTTTTAACTATATCAGTTCATATTTCATCATTTAGAGCAGCAATTGAAATTTGGTTCTACTTCTTCATGGCTTAATGCCATTATTTTCTATAAAATAAGAGAGGTTTTCAGAAAATATTCATGGGAAGGGTTTGTGAAATTCAAGAAACCAGATTGACATTTTAGTAAAATTTTGTCCATACTTTCCTCGTTTTTTAATCTTAAGAAGTTTATAGGAGTTTTCTCTAGTTAATATCTTTTTGTTTAGCTGAGAATGGAGGTACTGCTGCACCAGTGACAGTAGATGAGTACACGAGCGTGCAGTGCATCGACACTGGAACCTACACCAATATTCCCAATGATGGAAATCCGGTCAGCAGTACCGAAACATACCATCAGCCTGTACAGAGGCATCATCAAATCATAGCTCCTCAACCACAGATCGAACTGACAACTAAGGCTGTTGGTAAGTAAAGTTCTGTCACTAGCCTGGCTACTTAAATATATGAATAAATAATGGCTGATAACAGAAAGAAACCTTATTTACCATAATAATTATGCACTATTATTAGGTATATCTTTGGTTAAGTTACAAAATTGTTAACAGTAAGCCGCCAAGCACCACCATGGAAAGCTACTGCCATCGTGAACGGGCATGTAACTCGGTTAGACCTCACTGACTACCGAGGACGTTATCTAATATTGTTCTTCTACCCACAAGATTTGTAAGTTTTGTCATTTACTTTATTTTATTACAAATGATTCAAATTTGAAATTTATTTTATCATGTTTTTACATCATTCACAGTTCAACTTATTTGTTGCTGATATATAGTATTTTTAACACAAAATTAAAAATTTTCTAACTGATTATGAATTAAATTGAAGGCTATTGGATTCCATTATTGATTTCTTTAACTGATTTTTACTTTTATTTTTCTTCACAGTAATCGTGTTTGTGCCAGTGAAATAAACGCTCTTAGTGATAGAGTTGCTGAATTTCGAATGGCACAGACTGAAATTGTTGCATGTTCTGTTGACTCGCATCTCTCCCACCTTGCCTGGGGAAAGTTGTCTAGACAAGATGGGGGTGTTGGGAACCCCAAAATACCATTACTGGCTGATCCGACTCACTCAATTGCTAAAGATTATGGTGTGCTTTTGCCAGAAAAAGGTCATACTTTGAGGTAAATATGAAAATGGAATTTAGTTTTTCTAAAATGGATGTTTTGGATTCTTATTCCACTCTGTTATTCTTTTTTACACATAGAAATATAGTTTAAGAATTGTTGAAGTGTTTTATTGTTCTATAAATCATGCATCTTAAAGGCATGTTTCCTGAATAAATTTTTGTGTCTAAAATGATAATTCCGATTGTTCATTACTTATTTTTAAAAACTAAAATTGATATTTTCCAGTCAAGCCATTGTATGGCTGCTGCTAATTAAATCTTGAAAAAATCACCTGCTATTCTTTTAAATTGAGATTGATGTTTATTTATGAAAGTATAGTTACATTTTGGTGGATAATGTTTTTTTTTAAAAAAATGTTTAGTAACTTTATTTCGTAAACTGTGATGCAGGGCTACATATGTGATAGATAAAAGAGGCGTATTAAGAGCAATGAATATCTATGACACTGTCATTGGGAGGGGAATCGACGAATTGCTGAGGACTGTCAAGGCTCTTCAGTATTCCGACGAAACTGAGGAAGCTGTTCCTGCTGATTGGTCGCCTTCGCATCAGGGACAATGTAAGTATAAATCTAAGAATTTAATTGTATAATTTATATCAAACATCTAAGTAAGGTGTAAGCCCTAATGATATTAAAACTTTTGGTACCACTTTCGCTATTCCCCTTCTGGCTTTGACAGCTGATAAGCACACTGCTATCTGTTGGTCACCATGCGAACTACTAGGACCGCCATCTTTCTCCTATTGTCCCTCCTGTTTGAAAAATAACCGTCTTACCTCAGCATTACTCATTTTATTTTACGTCACACTATCTCAACCCATCCGAAATTTACACATCGATTTTGTGTCAGTCGATATAATTATCTAGCTTTTTAAAAGCCCGCGTCTCCCCACCCTTTGCTCCATCATACGTCACTTTCTATCCATTTCTCTGACTATTGCGAAGAATCAGTATTTTGAACTGTATTCGGGTCACTCAATAATTCAAACCTATACCATAACGTCCTTTTTCATTTAACAATTCCTTTTTAAAAACCACTTTGATCACTTTTTTAATAATAAACCCTAGACATTCCATGAACATGAAAAACGAGGAACTTTCATGTATGTGTATGATGTATGATTTTTTTTCTTCTTTCAAATATAAATATTACCCACAAAATAGGTGGCTTCATATTGTGAAAAATAACAGTAGAATTAGATAAGCATCTTCAATTAAATAAATCCTATCTCTCAATTTTTTTTTTAACTTTAACTTTTTTTAAAGTATGTAAATGTCACTTCTTCAGAAAACTATAGGCCTAATGAAAAGATAATAGGTTACAGAAAAACAAATAAGTGGATAATGAGGCAGTGTATAAACATATTTTATGAAAAAATATTCTTAAAAAACGTATATTTTGAAAACAATACGAGGAAATGTATTTGAAATGAATGAATGAACCATCATGAAATATTTAAGTTGGGTAAGGAACTTATAAGCATAACGAATAGTTACATAATTACTTGTATTTGGTATGATCTAGGTTCAATATTAATATTTTACAGGCTCTAAAATACTAATAATTCGAAAAATGATAACACTCCGATGAAAAGTAATGTTTGGTAGATGCAAGGGTGGGGAGACGCGGGATTTTCAAAATTAATCATATGTACAGAAAGTACGATTAATCGATGTTTATTTGCCATGGTGAAGGTGGTTAGGGAGATGACGTCACGACCCGATACTACTAAAAAAAGGTGCGTAATATAATTCTAACCTAGCCATAAATTCAGCCTTTAACGGCTAAGAAGAGAGGTGGTGGGGATGGTAGTTCGCATGGTGACCAACAGATAGCAGTTTGCTTATCAGCTGTCAAAGCCAGAAGGGGAATAGCGAAAGTAGTACCAAACTTTTAAAAGATTTAATATTTATATTATTTTTATTATATTACATTCAGATTCCCTCTGTTCCTCTAATAGTGGACCAATTCCCATTTTACAAATTATAAGAAACTGTTAATTTAATTTTACTACTCCAACATTTAATCGGTTTATTATCTTATATACCTTAACCCTTTAATGGCTCTGGACGATATATCTCGAAAAAAAAAAAAAGATGGTACCCACAAGTGAACAATGAGATTACTCGTGGCTGGCCGCCGGTACCTAGTAGCGGAAGATGGTATAGCTAGGTTGCAGGGGTGTCTATTGGCGAAATATTTGTTCAACCATTATTCATTTCAAGTTCTAGGCGCTCTGAGCGATAGTCCTCTGCTTTTATCCGTCTAGGATTTGGCGATATTCACTTTTTTATTTTGTTAGTATTTCGCTAGTTTTGGTGTTGTTGTCATCATGTCGTGAAAGTTGTTTACTGAGCAGTAATAAAATTATTATAATCTCATTTATAATCACCTTCATAAACCAAATAATCTTTCATTATAATCGATAATCTAGCATTTATTTTATTGAAATAATGATAAAGGTATTATAGAATCATGAAAAGTAAATAAAACTAATCAGAAATAGTCGGAAAAGGTAATGAGTCGTTGAAGAAGTTGAGGCACTCTGCGGCTTAGCTTGGGGAGGGTAAAAGCCGGCTGACCCGCTTAGATTCTCAGTGCAACTTTCGTCCAGAGTCCTTAGCTGCTTAAGGGTTAATCTGATGAAGTATGGCTTTGATAACGCATGATAAACAAATTTTTATATTTTCTTCTCCTACAAAAAAAGTCCCACTAGATATTTTTTAAGTTGAACATCGTTAATTGAGGGGAAATTTTGACAATACGTTCTTTTAATTATTCATTTTTGCTACAGATTTCATTTTTATAATTTTTATTTTATAAATATTTTTTTCAGGACCATTCTGTGATGAGCTGATATTGTTTCCCAGTTTTCCAAGTAAATATGAATTCTTCAGATATTCTATAAAACATTATAGAGACCATTCATTCTTCATTGAAGGGAACATTCTCTTTTTTGAGAAAGCTGTAAATATTTCTACTTTAGCTTTATCCTGTACAATATATTTAATAACTATATTTATTAATAAAATATTGGCATGTCAAAGTTATATGAGGCATTAACTATCATTGAAGAAAATTAATATTGTACGTAAAGTGTATAATTTTAGTCACTTATTTCCTCCGTGCATGTATATAGATTGTCTATCTTTATGATAATAAATTATATTTTATAAATGTGTTTTTTCCTCTTTATTGTCACTATAGTACTATACTGCAACCATCTAAATTCTCTGGTTGATTCATCCTTCGGTCTGAATATTCTATGCAGCAGTTTATTTTCAAAAAACCCTAGGGCATTACCCTTATTATAAACAACCATTCTTTACATCCCTCTAGATCAGTCAAAAGTATTATAGTTTTTTTAAATTCTAGTTTTGAAGTTTCGGAACAAGGCGCGAGGTTAGTAATTTTCCAACCAAATTATAACAATAATATTCCTCCTATATTCTGGCTTTGACTTCCTCTTAAATTTCATTATTTCTAGTTATAGTGTTATCTAAATGTTTAAATACCGGCTTTCATCACATCATACATCACATTAAGCTTTATAGTTTTCATTTCATCACTAAACAATGCCAAAAAAAAATTATTAGCATAACCAAGCTGTTTCCACCCAGATTCAAATGTTTTCCATGACATATAGGTCCCTAATTGGCATATTCCAATAGCTAATTGAATAAGATGGTGAATAATCTTGTTTAAACCTCTCCAAAAAGGATTAATGACTGATTTGATTGAATTTTTTAGTAATGCATCTTAACCAGATTTATTAACTTCTTTGGTATTCCCAGTTCAATCTGAATATAACGCTGCTTATGGGGGACAATGGAATCATAATCGTTTTGGACACCATTATATTTAATTTTTTTCTGTAATATTAGCCAGAGCAAAATATTTGGTGAGTAGTAAAACAGTTCTTTCTAACACCTATCATATTAATAGCTATCTTCATAGTTCATATTTGCTTACTAAGATTCACTGATTCTCCTAGTCTTAGTATTGGTTTAATTTTTTGAAATACTTATTAGGTAAGTAGTGATTAGTTTTTTTTTTTAAATCTTAAAATTTAAAAAAAAAAATCTTGTGCGTGCGCGCAACACACAACTTTCACTTACAAACTTACTTAGATTAGAAATTAATGCGTTTTGTTAATTGCCACTTCTCAAATGAACAGAACAGCTTTAATTATAAACAATGGTCTGTCATAAAAGGCGTACTCCGCTTGCGCTCAACGAGTTTTATGAGTTGACTGAATATTTTTCTTTTTTTCTCCTCTATATGTTTCCTTGATTTTTATCATATCTCATATTTAGCCATTCCTTATTTTTAGGCAAAACGAAAGACAGATAATTTCTCCATATAAACAAATACAAAGGTACTTTATAGGAAAACAAAAAAGGCCCCTTCCCCATTTAAGCTCCCTTAGAACATTTTAATAATGATAAAGCTTACCTGATATTAAAGAACACCTAATTTTCATTAAACACCACGAATTTGATGAAAATCGTTAAAGCCGTTTTTGAGATAATCGAAAAAAAGGTAAAAATTGGTTAAAAAGTTATGAAATAAAGTGCCCCCTCCGTTAAACCAATTTTGATGAAATGTTGGCTATCGCATCTTTGGCATACACATACATCAAATACCCAGTTTGATCAAAATCGTTAAAACCGTTTTTGAGTAACTAAAAAAAACACGTGAAAATTATACAAAATTTATCAAGTAAAGTCCCCCCTCCGGTTGATCAATTTTGATGAAATTTATACAGTCATATCTCGGGCATATAAATAGATCAAATACTCAGTTTAATCAAAATAGTTAGAGCCGTTTTTGAGAAAATCGAAAAAAACTTAAAAAGTTATTAAATAAAGTACCCCCTCCCTTTAAGCAATTTTGATGAAATTTTTGCTGTCACATCACGGGCATATACATACTCTAAATACCCAATTTCAGATTCGCACGGCTTATAGTTTTTGAGCTAGTCTGTTCTCACACACACACACAGACCATTTCACAGGACTTGGTCAATTGGACTCAGGGGACCCCAAAACATGTATTTCCGTTGAAAACCGGAAGTCGAAATTTTTCACGATCGCAATACTTCCACTTACTATATATTTCATGTATAGATAAGTGAAAGTAAAAAATGTATTGAGGAAAAAATGTGTGAGTTGAGATTTAGGTAGTGAAATCTATTCCATTTCATAGCGTTGTTCGTGCAATTTAGAATTGTTCTTGACCAAACAAACAGATTAATGTAATTATGTAATATGTAATTAATGTTCATTCAAAACTTTTTCTGAGAACCAAGGAACATATTTTGATTTGATTAGCCGTTTTCTTAATACTCGTAATATAACAAAATAGCTAAATTAAAATATTTAATATTTTTAAAAATTAAAAATAATGGGTTACAATCCGATTTCTAACAATGAGGGGATTTTGGATATTTCAGTTGACTGAAAAATCAATAACTTTAAATAAGTGAAGAGTCCACGGAAGAAAGGGGGGATGTCATTTGGAGTGCTTTCCGAGAAAATCGAGTTTTTAGTTTTGGATCTTTAATTACTTACGTATCTTTTATCATTTTTCTTCAATTTTTTTATATGTCCTTTTCCTTTTTGTTTTGCGTGTCAAAATAATAAATTTGCCCGAAACAGACATATCACGCTCTAAAAAAAAATGTTTTTGTAAAAAAAAAACAATTTAAACATAACAGAAAGGGGGATAGTCATGGACGCTCCCCCTTTCTTCCCTGTTTTATTGATGAAGTGGTGATATTAATAGACAATCCATATAATTTCTAATATGACTCTCCCCCATTCTAGGTTTTTCCGCGTGGACATTCCCCCTTTCTTCCGAGTATGTGGTTCTTTCCATCCCTTGTAACCAACCTACTGTCTGTTTTTTCTGACTATTTCTTTTCACCAACATATTCTACTCATGTAGACGAACAATTATATGTATATAACTAAAATTCGGAAAAAATTGACTCTCCCCCTTTCTTCCGTGGACTCTTCAAGTACTTTTTACTTTTTGCTTACCTAAATATGAAATGTATAATAAAGGAAATTCGTTGACCGTAGAAGAATATGAGATGGAAATGGTTGGGGGTGTGGTCAAATGAAAACACTACATGTGAAATATATATATATATATATATATATATGTTATTTCACATATAGTGTTTTCATTTGACCGCACCACCAACCATTTCCATCTCATGAAATATATGTATATATATTAAGGGAAAGTATTGCGATTCTGAAAAATTTCTACTTTTGTTTTCTTAAATTATGGATGTTAGGTTTTGATACCTGGTTATTGCAATTTAAATGAAATACCTTTTTTTTATATAAAATACAATTAACAATAATATTTTATTATATTATAGTACACTTAAAACTAGAACACATTTTTTATTTAGTTTTTTAGTTTTCCCTATGATATGTGTCTTTCCCAGGTATGCCTGTTCCTTCTGAATCACCTAACCAAGGGTATTTGTTGGGGCACTCCCTGCAAGTTTCAAGATACCTGCAAAAAAATCATTCATATTAGTATAGCGATTAACATGATTATAACATCTTAAGAATTAGATTTATTTCAATCACAAGTAGGCAGCTATAACGGTAGTGGTATATTCCATATAAAATAAGAATTGACAATACATCCAATAAATATTTTCTCTCATGTATTGGGTTCTCCACGTGAAGACTTTCTAAATAAGATGTGATATTTCTAGTTTACATTTATATAATAGTATGTTTTTATTCCTATTATTGACTGTAGAGTGTGTTAAAGACATAAGTTTCTTGCTAAATCAAAAGATTGTCGTTCCCTTGTCACGTGGATTATAATCGGAAAGCTCTAAAAAGTTGTAAACCTTCAACAATGAGAATTATAAACAGTTCTCGTATGATTTATGTTATTTGTACCTTCTACGGTGAGCATTATAAATAGTTCTAGTTTGATTTATTCGTTTTGTAAAATTAAATCACAACTATACCTTGTCGTACTGAAGTTTGCCTCTGGTGGCTTGAATGAAAGTGCACACTTGTTCGGCAGGTTGCACGGTGGAGGAGGTAGGTTGTCTTTTTTATTACACTTCCAAGGTTCGAACGTCAACAATTCCTTTGTTGGGTGCGGATCCGTTATCCATGTTAATGCTTGAGTAACTGTCACAAACCATACATCTTCCCTAAAAACATTAAGAATAAAAATTATTTGTATATAAACTTGTACATAGTTGTTGGCAAAAATAATTAATTTTTTTAACTGAATTTTTATATGTATCAATTGAAAAAGTTATAATTAATTGATATATATTTCATTATCGATGTAGTTTCTAAAAATATTAATTTTTAATTCACATAATTAAGTTTTTAGGAATAAAATAGGTAATTAATAATAATTCTTGTAGCTTGTATTACATCTCTATAACAACATATTTTTTTATTATTACCTTGTTATTTAATCTTATTAAAAAATCCTTTGCAAAATCTATATATTTCTTGTTTAAATTAAATATGTATTTATTCAATGCCATTTACGTTTTTAGTTAACCAATATTTAAGTGAAATATATTAATTATCTCAATGCAAGCTTAAAGAAGTAAACAACTAAAAATTTACTTAACGTTAAAACTTACAAATTTATAGCCCAGTCAATGAACTTGTGCAGCCCTGCTTCCAATTCTTTTATTTGAAACCAATTGGTGTGGAATGGCATCATGTATGGTGCCCTGTTTTGGTCATAATACCTGTAAAAATGCAGAATTTTAAATTTTTGGTTATTTGATGGCTTAATAATTCATTACCTAATAGACTGATCTGACTAACTCCCTCAATTCCATTTTTATCAATTTAAGGTAAGGATTGATCTTTATTTAATCGAATACGCAATATCCATTGGCACTATTCAAATATTCAATTGTGTAAAGGTTCACGAGATTTTCAAAAGTTAACTGTCCTAAATCTATTGTTAGCGATATCTGTGAGCTATACTGTCCCAAGTTCAGCAGTGTGGATGAATTTTATTAAATTAGTTAATATAGGACAGCTTGGCTCTCAGGTACCAAATTATTTATTAGAGAAATCATTCCCTTATATTTTAAATGTTTGATTTAGACTTAAAAAAAAAAACTTAATAATTTTGATTTTATTTTTTAGTGTATCAGCTACTAAATGTACTAAATAGTGGGACTTGTGTTCTATAAGTGAAAGGTATATTTCCTATTTTCTCCAACCAAAACAGCTGAGACAATTTTGAAGAATATTGCTTGAAGTTTTCTTATTCAGAATATTTATCTAATGTAAATTTAACCAGAAACAACAGGGGAAAAAATCTGAAGAAAACATGATTTTTTTCATGTTAAGGTAATTAAATTCCCTACAATGTAAAAAAAAAAAAAAAAAAAAAAAAAAAAAAAAAAAATCAGACCTTTTTAGCAAATATGTTGCATATTGAACTTTGTCCCTTGTTTTGGGGCGGGGGTGGAGGGGGAAGTTAGATAAATTACTCTGAAGGAGGAACTGTTTCTTAGGAGTTCTTCAAGGTGATTAGACCAAAATCAGCCTCAGAGGTTGTTGTTATTGTGTTGGTATTGAAAAAGTGTCTATTAAGCTAAACTCTTAACGGGCAACATTAATTTTTAAATAGTATCTTAATCATGCCATTATTCAAGAAATAAAAAAACAAAACAAGTTTTGTATTGGGTTTTTAGCTTTCATCCAATAGTGTGAAAGAAGCCAGTACTTAACAAGTTCCTCCCCTGCAGTGACTGTTAAGCCTACCTTCACACTTGTTGATAACATGAAAAGCCATTTACTGTGTGGCCCGATTGGAGTGAAAACGGGGCTTGTTTTCCTCTTTTTGATGAAGTAAGTGGAATTCTAAAGCTGTGATCCCTAAAGGTATTTAATCCGTTAAACATCTCGGCAGATACCATTGATAAGATCTATCTTGACTGATTTATGTATACAAATCAATCATTGCTAATATGCCTATACAAGTTTTTAATATTATTATTTAATAATAAATTAATAATTTCCTTATAGTTTGGTTGTGATGTAAAAAAAAAATTATATATATGAAAACTCAATTATTAAATCGAACCTCTCAAAATCTTCTCTTAGCCATTCAAAAACTTCATCTGCATCATGATTATGTAAGACACATTGGTCCAAGTATGGACAGTGACCTCCTTCATAAGTTTCAACATAATGAGCATTCAATGGCACTTCCCAGATACCTGAATGGATATTAAACTAAAATTACAATCACTAATAATATTGATCATCACTAATAATCAATAATATTTATCAATTACTATCACTAATAATTTAATACCAAATTCTATGAATTGAAAAGGTACTAGTAAAAACATTTGTGGAAAGATAGATATTTAAAATGAACATGTTTTAATGGCCTGCATACACTTCGTACATCTTTTATGGTTTTCATTTTTAGAAAATTTCATATATTTTTCATTTTTTATATTTTTAATAAAGAAAAAATTTATAAGATAACCAACTATGGTGCAACTTTTAGGGATAATTTTTTAATGTTTATGTTTCTATTGAAGGAAAAGAAGAGTAATTAGTTACTTGTGATACAGCTTTTAAAATAAAGGAAGAAAAGACAACTAAACTAGGCTGTGTCAAAAAGCATTAATCAAACCATTATAATAATATAGTATGTTAGAGAGTATTACCTGGAAATGATTTGGTTGGGCAAGTCCCGGACTTACACTCATGAGGAATTTTATAGTCTAGTGTGTAGGGCCAAATTGGAATTTTGCTTGGTGGTATACCAACAGAACTGTCATAAATGAAACCAAAATCTTCTATCACCTGAAAGTAATAATGGTTAATCACATCTCATGCCTATGAGAATTTGTAGAGTTGAAATTTAATGCTCTTAAAATTTTGAGAAATTTATTAAATGAAAAAACATTAATGTGTTTTATAACTAATTAATATTTTTTATTTTACCTGATATTGTGTATTTCTTCCTGGCTTGAGGAAAGGTGCTCTCATTCCTACGATGTCTGAGCGAGATATGTTTGCGAAATGCCTCAAAATTTCTCTCATACCCAGCATCTCACCAACCCATTCTTCATAACCCTTATCTTGAAGCCCTTGTTGCAGTCTGCAAATGTATATAATTATATGCATTTATTTAATTATATTTGTCACTTAAAGAAAATTAAACATTTGTTTTTTCTATAAGTTATTTCAATTATTTGAACACAATTTTCGAAATATTTACCTTATCACTGTTTAAGTTATCTCTAATTTACTTTTTTATCTATGTATAAATCTGAGATTGGGATATTCTTTTTAAACTTACGATATAGTTTCTGTTCCTATTTCATGTCCATCATGTGCCAAAGATTGTATCATGTTATAATTGCAGTATTCATGAGAAACGAAAAATGTTCCTCTTATTGGGCATCCATTTGGATTCTTTCGGTCGGGTGAGAACACTCGCTTGTAATGATCATAGTTATTTAAATTGACTGCTCCATCAAAGGTCAGCAGTATAATCTGTGGCGTCTGTAATAAGGAAAATTAAGAATAATATATTTCCTTATTCATGTTTTCATAATAATCTAGATTGTTATACTTAGAAATCAGCTTATCATGCTTTTATTTTATAAAAGTATGGGTAACCTTATTATAAAAGGGTGGGTACCCTTAATTTCTAATTGAATTTCAGTTTCAGCTTAGTTAATATTAATCCTGATATGAATGTTTTCATTTATTGATTTTTAAAAATAATAAATTGCTTTTACCTTCTCCGGATCAAGACGCCCAGGTATAATCGTACCATCTCTACTACAGAAACAGAATGGGAGCTGACATTCTGCAGGTTCACACTTCACCGCCAAATCGACTGGTGGCTCAGTGCTAGGGGCAGGTGCTAAAAAGAATTTATATTTGATGTTCAGAATATAAACATTTATGTGATATATATTGTATAATTTAACCAATAATGTAATTAAAATTACTTACTTGTCGGTAAAGGACCACACCTAGCTTCTGACTTGAATGTACACAATTTGTTGATATCATCGAAGTACAGCCCAGACGGGCACCTATTTAGGTAGGGATAGTTGTCCACGCACTGTAAAGTTTAAAATTTAATTATTAGAAAGTAACCAATTCTAAAATATTTCTATAATTTACCTTACAATTAATCCAGCCAATCTTTGTTTTGAAAGTTAAATTATCAAATCCTGTTTGTGCTTTTGATTATTTTTGTGCTCAAAAAAATGAACAAGTTCTAATAAATAACTGAATGATACATTTAATAATTTTTTCTATGTATAACATTTTTTCTATTAAATTTTTTTTTAAACTAAACATTTTTAAGGTATAAATGTGATTACTAATTAACTTTGAGAAGTTATCGTTTGGCTTGGTAATAAATCAAAAGAAAAATCTTTTCTCAGTTAGGAAACACTTATCTTATGCATCTAAAAAAATTTCTAAGTTTAACATTTAAGTCCATATAAGAATTCCTTATCCATCCTAAATCTGTCGTTAATTATTGTGACGTTAAATCGTCAAATAAAAACATACGGTTTAAAATCCCAAACCTTTGGTGGAATAAACTATCGGTCATAACAAACCGTTGGAGCAAGTGGATGTGCCTAGATGTTTTCGATGGAGACCTGGAACCTCCCAGGAGGGCCTCGAACCTTCTAGAAGGTTCCTTTTACAACTATATATAAGGAGCGAGTGACTGGGTCAGTTAGTCTTAGTCTGTGTCTTGACTGTGAAGCTGAAGTCATATGATTTGTGTGCTATAAAGTTATCATTTTTGTAACCTGTTTGAATATTTATGTTATTATAATTCGTTGGCATTGATAATTGTATATTTTTGCTTAATAAATATTTCTTAACTCCCAGAAGTGTTACAATATTATGAAATAATTATATTATAATATTTGGATTCTTGATTACTAATCAAAGAAAAAACAATATTTAATGATGAAATATTAAATATTCTTTAGCAACTTTAAATAAAGCTATCTCAAAGTATTAAACCAATCGCCTGTCATTTACTGTTACTTGTGAAACTATCAAACAAAGAGAGGAGTAAGAAATTTTTCCTGGCGAAAATTGTCATCACCTGTTCTTCATATTCATCTTATGTGCACATTTTCCTTAAAGGAATCAGTTATCAAGTGTCCAGATATCAATTTTAGGAGGTTTTTTGTTGTTATTTGTTTATTTTTCAACGTCACTTGGTGCTGCTAAGACTGATCAAAGGAGGTTTTTCGTTATTATTTCTCATTTATTTGGTAATGTTCTTGAGCTGCAAATGTTTAATTTTTATCATTTTTGTCTAATTTTCAAGTGTTTTCTTTATTTTGTTATAAAAATGTCCTCTATCTTTAATAGGTATTTTAGTATAACATTTCTCATCTCATTGTCTTGATATGAAGCTTCTCTCCAATCAGTTATAAAAGAAAGTAGAAGGGTCTCTATAATGTGGCAAAGGACTAAAAGTAAATCTATTATGACTGGAATAAAGAATAAGTAAATTGATAGAGCAGAAGTATATAGTACCGTAGTAACCTGTAACAACCTGATAGAACCTCCTGCAGGTTGCCGGGTCTGCGAAGTTGCCGTTTCCGGCACCTTCGGGGCAAGTGAATTCAGCTTCTTCTTTCTTTTCTTCTTTCTTCTGCCCGCTGACTGTAACAAAAAATAAGAAAAATTAAATTAATTATTTTTTCAGATTGGTGTATATTCCTTAAGAAAGTTATTAAAATAAATTCTTATTTCTGAAAAATAATAGTACCCAAATGTTGTAGGCCTGATTTAATTGAACGCTTTTATTATTATGCACATAATAGAATACATAATGATAGCTTCTGATCTAAATGCATTTTGTCCTGGGACCTTAAATTATTGTTGGTAAGAAATCTAAGCCCAATGTTGAGGATGATACAAAATGAATTCTATGCCCTGGCAAAGTGGCGACCTTGGGTATGATGGTGGCAAGAGATGGAAGAGGATATATGTAATATAGGCGTTTACATGGTAGAGGAAAGAACACTGTGAAAGTAAATATTGAATTAGGCCAATGGTCAATTTGGTATATAGCTTTTGAGAAGTAGAAGAAATGATTTTGGGTAACTTTAAGTGTTAGGTGACAAATGGAACAAATACATGTATGAGCCAATAGTCTGACTATTCTATTCTATTCATTCGGCGCGACAACTCGATGCCGAGTCTTGGACTCCTGCAGCAGCCTCCACCAGTTGTTGCTATCCTGTGCAGCCGCCATCCAGCTCCTCACTCCCAACATGGACCTGTTATCACCAGCCATGCAGTCACTCCACTGCAGCCGAGGTCTTCCTCTACGCCTTGTTCCGTGTATTATCTCAGAAATCATTTTCTCCGGAATGTCATTTTCAGCCATTCGAGCAACGTGCCCAGCCCATCTCAATCTATTGAGCTTCATGAAATGAACCACATCTGGTTCCTTAAATAAATCTCTGAGCTCCTGGTTTGTCCGGCATCTCCATACCTGTTCAACTTTAAGAGCTCCATAGATTTTACAAAGAATCTTCCTCTCAAAGATCATTAGATTCTGCTCCTCAGTCTTGGCTATAGTCCATTTTTCTGAGCCATAAAGAAGTATCGGCCGGATAATTGTTTTGTATAATAAGATCTTCGTTTCTCTTGACAAAGCACGGCTTCTAAAATGTTGGCCAAGGCCATAATAACAACGATTGACACATAGGAAATAGTCTGACTAGATAAAGGAATTAATGGTTTTGTCAGGAATGAAAAAGAAAATCACACGCTTGTTGAGGAAAGCAGATATTTCACACTCCAGTATTCTCATATTGTATGCAAAGTAGACCTTTTGTTGCCATTTTGTAAAATCTTGCCAACTGTGTGGGCAAGTCTGTCAGTATCTTTTGATTTAGGAACGAGTGATTATATTTTCAAATGCTAAGTTTTAAATTTGTTTACTTGCTATTTATCATAGTAAAGCTAGTTTTAGTTTCTTTAAAAAAATAATTTGTGATGTACCTTTTTTTAAATATGTATGATCAAATTACAATTTTAATATAAATATTATTATATAAATTATAGGATGGATTGAGAAGAAAAAGGTGTATTTAGAAAAAGATATTACCGCATTGACAGCAAATATAAAATAAGTATAAAATGAGAACCAAAGATATTCTTTTTTTTTTTATTTATTATTATGCATTGTTGTACCAATCATCATTAAGGCAGATATACTGTGATAGTTGCAACTTATTTTACTTAATACGTATGTTTAAATGATTTTGTTATGTTAAGTCCTTATACACATAGCGAATCCAATGGGTGAACAATAGAGTTAAATTAAGCGACCAATTCCATCTCTGGTGTCTAAAAAGAGAGATGCCAAAGAGAAATAGAGGTGCAGCCTTCTATGCTAAAGTAGTTTCTTAATATTGAACTAATGACCCTGTGATTTATGTAAATGTGCCAGGGCTGGCCGGGGGAAAGCCGGTTCCCAGAAGATCGGGGAAAGGCAGATCTCCTTACGAGCCTCTGATGAATGGGAAACAATACAATTCTTATTGGGTAAGGACTAAGGAACTGATTGGGTTAAGATAAGAAAATAATATAAATTGTGACGTTGTAGGGACTTATATTATGGTGAAGAAGGTGTTATAGGGACTTATATTATGGTAATAAAAAGTTTTAAAAAAAGATGTGTTTTTCCCGTTAAATGATTTATTAATAGTATCTGATTTGAATTTTTTGACTTAAGAGCATAGCCAAATTTGTTAAGACATTGGTTTGAGGATGTCTTTGGACCCATTCAGCCCTGTAATTAACAATTTACCAGGGAATGCTCTTTTATTCCATCTATAACAATAAATGAAAATTATATTTAATAAATCTTTAAAATGGTGACTTTATCATGGATAACTCTTTTTTCTGTTCATATTAAAAAATGTTTATTTGTGGAAATTTATTTTTGAAGTTGGCTCACAATGCTTGATTAATCAATTTTGTTCAATAGTATTTCAATAAATGTCACTTTTAGTCTAATTTTTTTAAACATCTTTGTCTTAATATGTTATCAAAATGTACCCAAAGAAAAGTTAGAAAGTGAATGGGATACTGGGCAGAATTATTTCCCATGTGAGTGCATGAATTTCTTTTTTATTACTTTGTTATATAAACTACTTTCTCTCCTCCAAAAACCTCATTCTTAAAAGCAATATTTTATTTTAAATATAAGGCAGCCTTACTATTCGGTAAGAATTCAAGAATAATTATATTAGACTCTACAAAAAAAGTTTTAATAAAATTTAATTCAAATTTATGAGTAATAGACTGATGAAATATGAATATTTAGATGATAAATATTTTCAATAATTTTAAATAAACATCTATAGTGATAATTTGGTAGGTAAAGGAGTAAATCTAGGAAGAAAGAAGTGAGAGGGTCTTTCTTTTAAATTTCTCAAAGAATTGTAGCTCTTGAATGAACTTGATTTTAACTGAGATAATAGAAGAAGGGCACACTTAGCAGAATTAACAATTACATTATCTGCTGTAGATATTCTTCTTTTCTTTTTTTTAATTATAAGATTAATCAAATATTTTTAAGGCGCTTAGCTGATAGGCGGGCGCAATCGAATATAGGGTGCGCTAGTAGTTTTGCAAAATGTCGGAAAGAACGGTGTTAGACTCAGTTGATGTGATAGAGATAATTGGTAATTTTAAAAGACCATTAATTGAAGGGCAGGCTATTCTTGATGCAAACCACATATTTACATGTGGAATAATATCTAAAAATAAAAAACAGTTATTTTACAAGCCTCGTGCCTTTAAACTAGCAATCTTAAAGGACTGCCCCATCAAATAAAAGTGGAAATCAAATTTATTAATAATAATAAGCAATTTTCTTGTCATTGTACGTGTAAAGCTGGTATTTCTGGTAAATGCAAACACATCATTGTAACTTTACTCGACGTTTTTCGGTTAGTAATAACATTAATTACCTATTCACACAATCATTGTTATGACAGCTTAGATTCTTTGTCATATTATTTATTTATTTCTCAAAACTTTCAGGATTCGCATTGAAAACATGGAACAAATAAGCACAACGGATGTAATAGAAAAATGGGGAAAATTAAAAAAGAAAAACAAATCTATGACACTCTGGTCCCAATGCTATTTGCATAAAACTAGCATTTTGGAATAATAAAATGTCAAATACTAATATTTACCTGGATAAATATAGTCTCTTTCTTTAAAATAAAGACTACATATCGTCATATGTTTCGAAACAGGCTTATCTATTCTTAATTTTACAATCCACTCTTTAGGAAGCTTTTTATTTTTTGGAAATAAAAGGGAATGACACGTCTTTTGATTTTCTAATTGAACACTGAGGGACCAAGCAATACCTATTAGATATTTTTCAAATGATTTTTTGCTCAATCGGGTTTTAATTATGGAAAAATAAATTAAAAACGCCAAAAAACCCTATGAATCCCAGGTAATGGCCCCGCTTTTATCCCCGTTTCTCTAGTTCCTGCAGCGCCGTCGCAGAAGCAGCACCGTCGCTTGCGCCCGCCTATACTGCACAAAAACGATAGAATTTTTTAAAATGATGATTGTTTCTGGAGTTATATTTTAGATTCAGTTCTTGACAAAAATATACATTGCATTCAACTGAAATTCGAAAATATTTGATTTTAGGATATTAAAAAAAAAAAAATATATATATATATACAAAATTGGGTGGGTGGGGTACAATGAAACTGTTGGTGCACTGGGCGAACCAAAAGGTCTAGTGCAACCAATTTCAGACAGGGAACAGTAAGGGTGACTCCAAACAAAGTCAGAAATTGTTCCCTTTTTACTTGTATGACAGACTATCCACGTGCTGAAGTGCGGTTTTGTGGGGTAAAACTAAAATTTTTGAAGTGATTTTCATCTCTAGGTATGAGTAATTATTTTATTCAATCTGCTTTAACAACTTTTTCATTATGCATGTATCTCTTAAGATTTTGCCTGAATTTGGCTTTCCTACCTCTTCGCGTTCATCATAGGAAGTTAAAGACATAAAAATGGCTGGTATGGGGTTCCTTGAAACAAGGGCGTTCGAGGCACAATGAAACATTTCATGGAGTCCCACGAGTGTTTCATCGTGCCTCATGTATTTTTCATTGCGCAATAAGTAGTCGGTTTTTTCATTTTCTTACAGATTGGCAAGAAATTGAGTGTGGAACACCAAAAAAACTATATTAATTTATGACTACTTTCGTCTCTTACAACCAAGTCAAACTTTCCTCTTTCCCGAAGAATTTCGGCACCAGAACGAAAAACCGACTGGAAGCCGAATAAAGTTTTTTTGTCAATTATGGTGTTGTTTTTTTCAGCTGCTTCATTGTGCCCCTGGCCCGGGGCAGCAGAACGAAAAACCGACTGGAAGTCGTATAAAGTTTTTTTGTCAATTATGGTGTTGTTTTTTTTCAGCTGTTTCATTGTACCCCGGGCCTGAGGCACAATGAAACAAAATTTATTTTTTGGAAAATAGCTGCTCCCGGACACACATTAAGTATAAGATAATTTTTAAAGCATTTCTCATATAGATTAGATCCTAAGGTAACATGGAAAAAATAAAAAAAATGAAAATTAAGACTCAGGTGGGGTGCCATCGGTAAAAGAAACTTTAGTGTTTCATTGTGCCCCACCCTCCCCTACATATATTTTAGTTATTTATTTTTTGAGTATTTATTTATGTTGTGTTTTTTTTTTTAATGATTTATCCACGGTTTATTGAATAAAATTATTTATTAAAATATATATATATATATATATATTTGAGGTATTTATGCGGTATATCCACGAAATTGAGTCTCAGGTTTTTAAAAATTATGGTAATAAAATTTGAAGTTCATAATTTTAACACCTTCCTGTTCGAAATTATTAATATTTTGTTTGGTTTTTGGCCCGGTTTGGGGTAATCTTTCGATTTTAATTTGAAGGTGTAATTTTGGAAACAGTTTGTATGTAAAGGAATCGCAGCCATATACAATTGTGTTATATTAAACTGAAGTGAAAGCCTTAACCTCTGTAAAACATCCATGAAACAGTTTTGAGACGTCGTGATGTCAAAGCTCCATCTTATGCAATATCATGTGGGCTGTGAAATACTGACTTGTTCCAGTAATTTTTACACGAGCTATTGCTGAAATAGAATATGGGAAATGGTGTTTGGCTCTGGGAAAGGTCAGAGTTGTGGGTGTGCCATCTTGATAAATTATGTACTACGAACTCTTGTATTATGGAAATGGCGTAAGTGGGTGGTTTTTATAGATATTTCAAAAATATGATTTTAGTATTTCATCACTATTAAATTTGTTTTGTAACATTCCGATCCGTCAAAGAATTTTGAAAACGTCTTCATTTTTTTAGTTAGTAGAATTTTGAGACAAAAAAATCGATTCGATTGTAATATATCGAAGTCCTTTATTTATTTAATATTTGTCGCCTTATCTCTGTTTGATCATGCGTCTAAACTAAAAGTTATCCCCACCTCTTCTGTTTTCTTCTTCTACCATCAGCCCTTCTTTCTTTTGCACTATTTTGAGATAAACATCATTTGGTGAATAATCTTTTCATTGTAGGTTTATTTGGAATTATCTGAGTTCAAGTGAAACACTGATGTTTTTCAGGGTTACCTTGGAGAATTTATTCATTTAAAGAAGTTTTAAAGTCATCACGTGATTTATTTAGATAAATGCAAGATAAATGTCTATTAGTACACAGCTTGCGGCCAAAGATCTCGTGAGGCCTACCGCGGTACAGAAAAAAAAAAAAAAAAAACAATTGCCATATTTCTACTTCGGTTTTTCCTTAACGAAAAATGACTTACTTTCAATCTACAGTTGATCACGTTGTTATCTTATGTAACACAGGAGGTTTGTTGCTATAAGCAGAGGTGGTCTGTCTCCTCCTCTTTTGATTGGTCGATTTACCCGTTTCGATTGGCTCTTGTTCGAAAACCAACCAATCAAACAAGTGGGAGGATGACCGTCAGTCTGCTTCTTGGAACAAACCTGGGATTTTCAATAAGGCCCAATTCTTTTACTACAGTCGTTAATCGACCGTGGAGGCGGGACACCCTTCTATAAGGGGAGAGGGTAACGATGGATTTTTTCTTTCAAGTTTGAACCAAGCCCATGGAACATAGGGGTATAGGTTTCTTATTTATTTTTATAAGTATAATATGAAAGATTGAAAATCAGTAGGTACCAAAAAATGTTGAGCTGATTTTATATAACGCTATATAATCAGTAAGAATTCCCATGGTGATTCATTGTAGAATAACTTTCTGAAATGCCCCTTTTCTCTCAGCAAATGAGAACCGCATAGGATTGTGCCCATTGTTTTGGTTCCACGAATTCATTTGCGTTATCGAATGTTACGCAACGATTTACGGCTAGTATTAGAATGACTCCAAAAAAAAAAAAAAAAAAAAAAAAAAAAAAAAAAAAAAAAAAAAAAAAAAAAAAAAAAGAATCTATCCGCGGTGAAATCTTTTCGAATCCCCGAAGTTGGGTGAAGGTCTTTATCTTCATGAACACCACGTCGGCGTAGGGGGAAAGAGCGGAGAAATTGGCGGATTTGGACAGGTGTAGGCCTTTAACCTGGTACGAGCTATGGGGAGAAACCTCGATGGAATACTCTAAGACAGCGAGGTAGTTGCTATAGAAAGTGAGTTAGCATACTTTCACCTTTGGTCCAAGGTCAAGGTGTTGTAGCGGTCTGCTACGATCCGCTCACTGCTGCGTCTCGCCACAGGCGTTACTACCGAAAAGGAAGGTTTAAGGAGTGACATTAATCATTTACACTTTCAATAAAGATGCAGTCAAGGAACTTAATAATGTTTGCTTCTACTTGGGTTGAGGTTTGAACACAGAAGTCTTCTAGAAATAGACTAGACCACTCGATTTTTGAAGCAGAAGAACTTGGAAAGCTTTTTTGTGATCCATTTAGTGGACCTGATTCAATTGCAGAATTCTGACGGTTTAACAATTAAGAATTGTGTGACCTAAACGAAAGTTGAATTATAGTTATGCATCAAAAAACATTTGTAATAAAATTGAGTGCGTTTTTGGATCTCATGGAGTGAAGTTTAGTATTCTGCTTACTGTTGCAAATGTGGTTTAGGATGTTTATGACCTTATGATGCCTAAATTTTCAAAGCGTTGATATTTATTCTTTTATCTACCTTTAAATAACTCTTGGCTTTTTTTCTTTGGCGTTTGGTAATTATACCTAAGATGGGAAATTAACGTAGTTTATTTGGATACCTTCCTCGGGGCAAACAGAGAATTGCCTACTGTAGCGAAATTGATCATTCGTATTTTATTAATTATGATTTTCTCAATCAATAATGTTGTGTAAAGGTCTGGCCACACATGTCCGCACCGTAGCAATAATACAGGTTATGTTCAGAATATTTTTAATTTAACTTACATATTAACTTTAGTTATGCCTAAAGTTCAAGCCACACATGTCAGACACAGGCCACTTTAGGCATAACTAAAGGTAATATGTAAGTTAAATTTAAAATATTCTGAACATAACCTGTATTATTGCTACGGTGCGGACATGTGTGGCCAGACCCTAATTCAGTATTCCAAATGGAATAGTTATTATGGATTCCAACATCCGAGGAAGTTTAAAATTTAAAATTTTATCTTTCCAAAAAAATGTGGATGAGTACTAATTTATAATCTTCAAAAAATACACAGAGCTAGTAGGGAGTCTGTAAACCTTACAAAATACTCACTTCTAATGATTTATGAATATACATAGAAAAAAAAATTTAACAGCCGACAATAATGTAGGTATGGGGGAAAAAGTTATTCGAGTCGTAAGGAAGCAATGAACCGCGTTAAAGACATCGATTTGTTTGTCCTGGAAGGTTGAGTTCGGTAACTCAACTCGATTCAGTTGGTTGAGTAAGTACCACTTCCTTTTCCACTTATAAACTCGTCAGATTTTCGTCCCGCAATTAATTAATTTTAATGTTTTTCCTCTATTAAAGCCAAAGTTAATTTTAAAATAGGTTTTAATTTTAATCCAGAATTTGAATTACTTGATGCACGCATGGTATGGCAGATTGCTTATGAATAGGGAACGGATTTTACACATACATAGAAATATTCATTCATTTATAATTTTTGTTATATCTTTGTTCAAATATAGTTACGTATATACATATGTACATATTTGGCTATGTATTTTACATGAAAATCCGTTCTCTACATATGAATAATTTTATTGTGTTGATAGATCTGTTGGAAATTTTCTTCTCTGATAATTAGTATTAGTATTTAGGTAGGGGAGACCGAGGGGAGTTGAAACAGAGGTGAGTTGAAACAGTAGCGATTTCTCGGAACTTAAAATCGCTAGCGATTTGGCAACTTCGCTTATCAATCACTTCCCTCCGCCCGCTGACGTGTCAATTCGCGTCGGTGGCTTAAGTCGCGCGGCTTTGGAGTTCTGCGTGGCATGTGACAAAAATCGTAAAAAGTAGGTTTTTAACGTTTTTTTATGATGCCTATATTTTGATATGGGTTTTTCTATTTTGGCTTAAGTTATTTATGTTTCGAAAGCTCATTAACTAAAGATTTACTAAGGTGCTTTTTACTACTTTCGGAGTTGATTATGGAGTACTAGACCTGTAGTTACCTACTTAACTGATATATCTGCACAAAATATTTATAAAAAAGTTTGTTTCGTACTTTAAAAGTTTAATTTAAAACAAAAAAATCTAATTTGAACACATTTTATAACTAGGAAGTAAATGATGCCGGCTATATTATGACAAACGCTTATAGGTAAATAAATATTTTAGTTGACTGTACGACACCTAACTGTTCAAGTGACGGAATGCGAATACTTAATATTCTGGCATGGTATTGAAACAGACCTTTGGAATTCTGTTGGCGGCGATAACGCATGTATATGTATTCCACGTTTTCAAAGAAATACTTGGAATAAGTTCAAGGTAGGGTAGGTCACAGTGATTAGGTCATACCAAGTACATAACGTCTGAGGTGTTCAATATATTTACATATACTATTATTTTTATTAAATCAATGACTGATCATTACCTAATCTATATACCTACCTATCTGGTTTGGAAGAGGCAACGATCCGAAAATGCCAACTAGCAACATGTTTGGGTTTACCTAGTACCTAAGGCACAAGGTTGATCACCACCTAGTCCTTGAAAATACTAAAGGATGCTTCCAGAAGGGAGATTGTGTGGATGGGGCACTTGTCCATAACTAACCGTATCTTCGAGCTCACATCCGCATCGACCGACATTGTCTGAGCATCTTGTAACAATGGCCATTCAGCTACTAGATTCATTGTCAGAGCCTCCTTCTATGATTAGACGAGGTTTTAATTAACTAGATTAAAAAAAAAATTATCCTATAATCATTGGCCAAAGTAGACTTCCACGTGGGAGGAGGAATTTATATTTTTTTATTTTGGACTCGTATCGTATCTTCATTTCAACACGAAACTGTTGCCAGCCTGCTGTCCAAACTTTCGTTATTGTCACTGTTGAATGGAAAAGATCATTAATTTCAGAATATTAATGTTGTAATAATCTATGTCCTTCAGATATGTATGCAACTGAAAAATTATAATAACAATTAGTGCATTCATTCAATAATAGGATTTAACATCATGATTATTCTCTGAACACGTGACCTCTCTGAATCTTAATTTTTTTTCTTCCTCAACATAAGTCGCATTCCGAGAGTCGAGCAATGAGCGAAGCGTGAGTACTGAAACGATTACGCGTTCTTTAATCACCAATGGGCAGTTACATGGTTTAGGCCCATTATGCAATTTTGCAATTCTAGCTAAGAAATGAAAAGTGATTTCATCACGTGAAAATGCAACCAGCCGTCGTAAAGTGCAGCCTTGCACACACCTCCCATCGTCCTCGACTTACAGCCACTCATTTATATCTAGCCTTCAACCTTGTGAATAATTCATCTTTATATAAGTATAAGATATTATGACTTAAGTTACATGTAGGTTAAGGAGAAAAATATTAAAAAATCAAGTTTAGTTTTAAAATGACAAACATAGAAAATAATGAACTTGCTTTCCACAAAATTTCGTTTACTAATTGAGGAGAGGAAGTACTTCTGGATTGAATTTCTAATTTACGCTTCCTTAAATTATCCTTGGGAAGTGCTCAGCTTTTAGCAGGCATTCCTGTGAAGATTTCTCCGACTAATTACATAGACTTTCACAACAGTAAACATGAATAATGTCATGTCCGTATTAACTAGCAGTGAATCCTTTTTGTACTATTTCAATAACTATAGAAATTTCAAATTTAGCAAATAGACCTCATCAACTTTTTGACTTAAAAAATATTTGCAAAGTCCTTAAAATTGTTATTCTTTGAAATAAAATGTATTACAATAGAACATATTACGATCTACAATACGCAAGAGAGTGTTCAGGTTACTTGCAGTGTCAATAGCCGTGTCGGATCGAATCGTACTTGGAAGGAACTTTTATTATTTTATTTCATGGTGGAGGTGAAGAACATATTCCAAGAGCTCTTGAAAAAAACCTTCTAAATGTCCTATTTAGTTTGCTTGAGGACATAGAACAAGTCACATAGTAAATAAAGGACGTAACATACTCGAAATATACATATTTATTATCATCTGCAACAGTGAGGATCCTCCATCTGGGTTCAACCGTTAAAAATATTATTTTACATTTTCTTTTGAAGCAAATAAACGGAGTGTGGCATCATAGTGATGAGGCACTAATGCTGGAGTTTTGGGTTCGAATCTGGCTTTGGCAGTTTTCGATTCGATTCTGCCTAATGATGTAAAATTATCGATATAATCGAACGTAAACTGTCAATAGTCAGTAGTAAACAGTGGCATACTTATATAGAATAATTTTTGCAAGTGGTGATGACCGGGGGGGGGGGGGAGATATATTTGTTAGGCCCTTCACCAAGAAATCCCCCTTATCAATCCTCTGGGCCAGGTACCAGGGGTGTGCCCCTTAAACGGAGTGATAATGGGTGATAACATAATTTCCCTTATATAGAGCCCCCCCCCCCTCGAGAGGCTGTCACTTTTTCCCTTTGAAAACTATTGGAGGTTCTGGAAAGGTTTGAAACTATTGATATCGGGGGGGGGGGGGGGTATTGATTGATCACAATCAAAACATCTTGCATGCCCGCTGACCATGAAGCAATGCTTTCTTACTTAGGACCGAACTCATATTGTAATATTGCTAAATGTTCACCCGGAGCCAGAGGACATTTAATAATACTCGGCATCAATCCACCACCTTCTCCCCTGGCCTGGGAAACTCCGTACAGCCTAACAGGCGAGGAAGGGGAGGACCAATAAAAAAAAAAAAATTGCTAAAGGGTTTTTTTTTTAAGCAAATTATTTTGGAATGATAAATTGTATTTCACATAACTTATTGGGGAAATACAATGTTGAAAAAATATGGTCAAGTCGAGTTTCCGATATTCTAAAAATAAGTATTTCTTGAGTCAAATACATTTTTCAAATTTTATTTAATCCATTGTCTCATTGCTGGATTTCAACTGACTCAGACTATCCATTCCTCGCAGCCGTTCCATTCTAAAGTCTGTTCATGGCATACCCTGAAACGGAAATCCCCATTCTACGCATACATCCGAGAGTTTGGTAATAGTCGAAACTCGTCTGGAATAGACTGCTGAACCTTAGAGGAACGTACAGGAACTTCATTATGACTCAGAATGGACTGAAGGCAATCACTCCCGTTAGAAAGTGGGAAGCAAGATCACTTGATCGACTAAATGATGCTGTTCTTGTACTAGCATTTCCCCTTAGTCTTCCAAAATGGCATTATATTTTCGCTGATGTAATCATAACTGACAAACAATCATATTCCATCTACTCTCAATGATGTAAAAATGAGTAGATTTTCGTCGAACATCTTGAAGAAAAGAGAAAAATTAAACAACCACAGTTCTTAGAAAAATGCCTACATTTTAATTTTTAATAGTAATGATTTAAGGATAAACAGTAAAACCTTTCCCTTGGGATATGCGAAATTCTAAACATAACTTAATCTGTGCATCATAAACATACTGACTTGCACCAACTAACAGATATTCCAAACAGACCAACAGATATTTCACAAATCTTTTTCATCAATAATATGTAAATTACTCTTATTCATCTACATTACTCATTATAAAACTTCAATCATGTACAAGAAGACAAGCCTGACTTGTCATTGTAATCTGAGCATTTAATCCTTGGATTGTCATTACTTATTTATAAAATGCACCAAATAAAATTTATGGTTTCCAAACCACACCTATATGCTGCGGAGTCTAATATTGAAAAAATCCGTTTACTAAATTCAGTATAAACATTTAAACATGGGCGTGCCTTAAATACTGAGAAAGTTGCCTGTCCTTGACATCTTTCGAACAGCTAAGACACATCAGCCGACTCCAGTCGTATGATTTAGATTTACAACAAATAAATGCTGTGATGGATTTTATTGAATTTTAAACATTTTGTAAAAAGTAAACCTAAGCACTAAACTGACAAGAAAGCCTTGCTGGTAAAACATTTCCGCTTTGAAAGTTGCGAGGAAGCAACTTCATTGGAGGTCACTTCATAGTTCTACTATAGTCGAAAATCAAGATTAGGAATTTATAGGTTTATGCGGTTTCCAATAAAAAACAAATAAAAATGGCAAACCCTAAAAAAGAAAGGAATAAAGAAATAAAGGCTATGCCATCAATTACTTGAGCAAAAAGATAACACAAATAAATATAGAAATGAGGCAGAAAATAGGTCTTAAACAGTCCAGGTACGAGTATTTTTGGATCAAATCGGATTTTGGCGACAAATCAATGACAACTCATGGAAAGCGCTTGAGATAACGACCTGAATTGCGTTACTGCTCTTTTCATTTTAAGTGTTTTTTTTTTTATCTTTGGTTGTTTTTAAAATTTCAATAAAGGTAATTTAAACAAAAATATTACTCTGTAACAAAAGCATGTTAGAACCTCCCGAACATCAAGTTTGGTGGCTGTTTGTATAAGTTTGGGAAATGTTTAAAACCGCCATTACTCTGATATATCTGAGCTTGCCAAATAAATGTTTCTCAGATCAGGATATATTCAGCTCATTCAACATTATCGGTCCGGTTCTGTGTGTCGGTCTTGCATGGCCAAACTCGCGGACGTACTTTATCAAAGGCCGGTCGGCCATAAAATTCGGTCTGCCACACCTAGCGGATAACAGACCGTTTGTCCAACACGGATTTGTTTTTCAGTCGGCGTCCTTCAGAACTGTTCCTATTGCCATCGATTTTTCAAGGATGTCTTCTCTTTCCCAGAATCGGGGTAACGGTTGTCGGATAGATTAAAAGATCTTGATTTATTATTGATTGGCATGCATTGCTACTTATGTATTTGGTTATAATTGTTGTGTTTATTTGCCAAAATTAGATCTTTGCTTCCTCAATACATAAGGTAGGGAAGCTTTTTATTAGTACGAGAGGTTAATACGTTTTTAGCATGGAAATTTGATACCAGAATTGAAAAATTCAATTTGCTGTATAAGTTTTAGAAATCTAGGATGTATATGCACTCAAAACAGTGGGTTGGTAGGTTTATTACTTAGTTAGATATTTTCATAAATGTTTAGTTATGGTCAGAATGCTTGAAGAATGTTAAGAGAAATATTTTCTGACACAATCAAATCCAATTAGAACATTAATTTATTTCTTCATTTAGGGCCCTACGCTTTAGGGATTGACCTCCATCTTCTGGCAGCATGCCAATGAGATAGTCTTATTGGATAGTCGTGTAAGGAAATATGAAATTAATATTTTAACTTTTTATACTAATTCCAATATGAATATCTCTGTGGTTTGCCTGAAAAAGAGGATGAATCTCCGAAACGTCGTATAGATGCCGAAATGAAGAAATAAATGCAGTTTTTGATAAATTTTTAGGAATTAGTATCTAGATGTTCCTATATCAATTTCATCGCTTGCAAAGGGAGATTTTATATGATTTTAGAGATGCCTATATTTCATAAAAACTCAAATTTAGAAGAGACTCGTGGATTAGTAATAAAACTTCGCTAAATAAATTTTATGGGATTCCATCAACTACTTTCGTTTGCATGATAAAATTTGGCCTTTTTTTTTAATATATTACTTTATATAGTAATATAATAAAATTACTTTCATTTCATGCGCAAACCTATTTTCTTTGCTACGATTATATTTAAAAATGTGGTGTAGAACATATTTGGGTTAATTGATATCATCCCAACTGTACTCATTTATATGACTGGTGATTAAGAATTAGAATATTAAATAGGTATACCAAAATAATTTGTACGCCTATTTTAGACGTCAAAATAATTTATTTCGCCATATTTATACATTTACATTAATGGAATTTCTGATCGGTTTGAACTGAAAGGAAATCTCAGGCTGCCAGTCGAGCTCGAAGGCAGTGAACGTATCAGGCTTTCTCTCCTCAGTAGAAAGTGAATAGGGATCTTCCATGTTCTCTGGGATATTTAACTAACCGAGTGCTCAACAACAATCGATGGTCTGTTTCGATTCGATTGTCAATATTGCATGAGGTGGTATAAATGTAGTACAGTATGTAATCAATATAACCGAAGGAATAATCATTGTTAACTTATTGCCTGCTTTAGCAGACAATATCCCTATGATCTTTTTATAGGAACTGACGAGTCACAAGTACTTAAAAAATAAAATTCGGTTGATTGTCAAAACTGAAAAAAATCATACAATTAATATTAATACAATACAATTAATGTGTTTGAAATGCAGACAGATTTTATTCCAATCTTTATTTTATTATTATCATAACTTGAATAGTGTTGGTAGTTTGTCTAAACAAGGTAGGTATATATTTGACATGTATTTACTCTTACTTCTGTCCATCTTCCTATTATATAAACAAGTTTTTAATGCAATATTCTGTTTTATATTTTCGGATTTTGTGGGGGGAAAAATTAAAATCAAATGCTGGTATGAAGACTTGAAATTTATTTTTTGTATTAGTATAATTCTAGATGAACTGTACCATTATTATTAAAAATAAGTTGGAGGGACCAAACTCCCCCCACCCCTTAATTAACCCATTAGTTCTATCCGCCTCTTTGTTTATAATTCTAATCAAGTTTGACAGAAATTGTTCAAGAAGAGATTACATAAAAACTTACATCCACAACAGAATAGGGAGCTCTAGAAAAAAAACTATTCTCAGTTTAATAGGTTCATGGTGACAGTGGATACCCTTTAGTATTTAATAATTATATTTTGATTTTATATATTTTTTAATATGTGCTTTTTAGTCGGTAAATTTCTTCCTCGATCATGATAAAATCTGATATATTCGATAATTCTGATTTCTGGGGTAAGAAATACTTACTGTTCCTAGATATCAAACTTTATTTATATTTTAATATCTTTATCTTTTAATATTTATAGGTGATAAAGGATAGCGCACAATAATTTCTTGAGAAAGTACACTTAAAAATTGCATTAATTTATTTTTCAGAGGTATGTATTCGTGATTTATTATTTATATGTGCTGATTTGCATAAATAAAAATAGTTAAACGAATTACGTTATAGTTTGTTAAACATTTTTCTTTCAGCTTAGTTTTGTCTATAAGAGATACCATTAACCTCTGGGTTACCATATTATTAATTATGTTTTATATTCATATTATATATATATTATATTCATACTTATATTCATATTATTAATTAAAATAATATGAACAGTTGTTACGTCACAACATTCGGTAATATCATACATAACATTTTCTCTTCGCAACCACGAACTCCATAACCCAGCTTACTACTCACCGAACTACGACACGTTTTCCACATGTGCATTTTATTCATTAGCTTCATCTATATAGTTTTATGTATGATCTTTTCTGCAATAGAAGGCTTGAAAACATGTTTATAATGGCAGGCTACTCGTTTTGATAAATTAACATGAAATCGAAAATTATTTGAGATTTATATGATAAACTGAATTAACAAAAATTCAGTTTTACCTAATCTACGAGGGAAAACGTGGCTATAGTTAAAGTCGAATAGTGTAACAGTAAAGATATGGCATGATAAGTTCTGGTCATTTGAGCCCTAAATTGTAAGTGGTGTCCAAAAAAAAAATAAAAAATTATTAGATAACTCACACGATATTACTTTTGAATAAATTTATTCGTTTTTAAAAAAAATGCATATAATTAATTTAGTTTAAAATAATATGGTGTGAAATAACTAATGAACTACTTTTTTTTTTTGACAATTTTGACTTAGACCACTTTCATAATTGTAGGCTAATTTTTAAACATTTTCTCTTTTTTAAAACAAAATTTCATAATTTATATAATTTTTCATAAATCATTTGATAGCATTGCATGTAGAGATCATTTAAAGCCTTGAACGTGGATCTGGATTGCACCTATTAATTTTTTATTTTTGAATTTCTAAAACAAAAATAGTTTGGTCGGTCCTGTATTAGCGTAGGTATGTATAAAACTCTATAATTATACTCAAAACTGTGAGGAATGTCATGTGGCATATATTGTAATATTAATATAATATATATTATATTATTTATATTGGCAGATATTTATAATAATAATATTTAGATAATAATAGCAATATTTATAAATTAAATTAAAGTAAATTATTATTAAATGCTTTATTAATTTTTAAAAAATTATTAGGAAGTAAATAGTATTTCTTGCTCTTGATAAAAAATTCAGGTTTTAAAACGAGTTATTAATGAGCTAGAAATTGTTTGATCATTTTTAATCCGCTAGAACGTATATTTAAAAAAAATATGTATATATATTAATTGAGAGAATATATAGAGAAATGTTTCACCACAACTTTATGCAACATATCAGGACTTCTAGATACAAAATCTGTTCAAAAGAAATAACCGGAATATTATTAAAGCATCATTTAGAACAGGATGTCGCGTGTTTTAATTATTAACCTAAATATAATTTAACAAAAATTTATTGCAAAAGATTATTTCGAAACTAAATGAAATATTTATTATATAGTCTCTGAATATCATCAAATTTTAATAGGACGGCAAGGGGAAGTTGGGAAACGAGTACAAATGCCAGCCAGCGACCGCAAAGCCGGTGGTTTTGAGGGTTACAGAACTAAACGATATTCTGCTCAGATATCAGTGCTTCCTTGATTTCGAAATAATACAATAGTACTAACCAAGGATATGTAGGGGGAATATCAAAAACGAATTACTGAATAGAAATCTAAAAAACAAAACAATAAATTGTTAATTGTTAAGCAGTACCTTCAGGCCTAATTATTATTGTTTAAACAATCATTCAATTACACCCTAACAAATATCTTTTGCATAAAAATAAAAAATGAAATGTTTTACAGATATTTTTTAGTTTTATACAATCGTAATACATTCCAACAATCTATATAAATAAAGATGAAATTCTGTTTGTTTGTTCTTAATATAAATCCATACCGTTTGTTCTAAATTCTCCAAATTTCGCTCAGAGGTTCTTTCTTACCAGGTGCGAACACCTGTCCATATTAAAACTGCATAACTTCAGCCAATCTCTGGGTATATTATTTATTCTTATAAAAATCTTTAAGATCTCATTGATTTTTACAAATTCGACCGTTTGAGTCGAAACATGTAGATGTTCAGAGACTTAGGCAACACACAAACAAACATAATTTCATCTTTATTTATATAGATGAAATCCCCTGGGTGAAACCGGAATATACAGGTAGTTAAAAATGAAATACAAAAAATCAATTTATTGAAAGACAGGGGACAGTATTAAAAATAAGAAAACTTAACAAATATCAAGAGGTAGTTACTTGATTACATGCAAGATTTGGAATTAATTCGACTATTCCATTTTCTATAATCTAGACACAAAATGCCTTATAGCAAACCAAACTTGCGAAATATATGAGTATTGCCATTTATATGAAAGATGCTACAACGAGTCAACCTCTAGTCTAGGAGGAATGCATATTTAAGATCAGGTAAAGATTTTCGTTTCTCTTCTTGTACCTTACTTAAGCCATCAGCATGTAGAAACGAAAATAAATTCCCTTCGAGGAAATTTTTGGACTTTTTAGAAAATGTGCTAATAACCTAAGAATGATTCGTCCAGAAAATTGTATTCTCGTTAGGATATGTGGTAAAAATATAAAATATTAAAGCGTACAAATTGTAACAATAAAATTGTATCAAACCCATGCAACAACGCGTGCTAGTTGTAAACCATCATATTCTGCGTAAAATGGGCTTCTCAATTATAAAAATAGCTCACTTCTGTTTAGGGATACAAATGAAAGCATTCGTAGCTGTTTTGATGTACCTATGGAACTAGTCATTATTTTAAAAAAAATGCAATTTTCGTGTATATTTCTCCTGGTTTCTTCATATTTATTCGGAGTAAATAAAAGTCCCTTATTGTCCATAGTAACAAGAAATGGCTAAATACAAAATATGAAAGGATTTAATAATTAAATAAAAGAAAAAAAATATTATTCCCCAAAACAAAAATTTTAATTTGATTGATTAATTTGATGAGTATTATATGTGTATAATATATCGTTGGAAAACGTAGACTTTTAAAAAATGATAATAGTTTATAAATGGTAGGTCAATGAAACGAAATATCGAGGTACCAAAAAAAAAAAATTATTTAGTGGAAACCAGAGGTTTCGATGGCAATCTTGAAACTTAAAGAATTACAAAGAATCTTTTTAATCCAGGTTTAGATTGGGAAAGTATTCAGAGAGAATCCGAAAACATTACTGAGAGAATAGGCGAAATGTTTATCTCGGAAAAACTCGATTGTTCACTCTAAAACTCAATTTTTAATTTTAACACCATAAAAAAAAATACTTATATAAAAAAACCAAACAAAGCTCCGGAAACAAAGGTGTCCACGTGTTCTGTATTCCATCTCCAGTAGCAGTTGAGTACGCAATTTTCGAGAAAAAAAATTGTCTCTTTTTAGTCAAAGGAGTTTGGTGAAAGTGAAAGTTGTATGATGCGCGCACCGCACCAGATTTTTTATTTTTTATAGCACCTGGAGCCAGAAAAAAAAAATATGTAAGACTTGTTTCTTATTTTTCTATTTGCTCTATTTTTACAGAGCTCTTTTTAGACATACGTATGGTCGTCTGGACCAGCCTCCATCATTTTGGGCTGCTGCTTTCCAGTTTGCGGCGTGGATCTTTGCCGGGTCTTGGTTGATTTTATCTATCCATCAACTTCTTGGCTTCTCATCCTGTCTCTTGCCTACTATTCAGATATTCGTTGTAGCGTCGAGGATTCCTGTTGGATCGTTTTTAGTTTTCGTGTCCCGTCCGTATCAACTTCCTTGCCTTCATATCATGGGAATGTTGGCAATGTTCGTAAGTATAATTACAGTTTATTATCAAATCTAACGCCATTACCTTTTTTAACTAGAGCTGAAAAGACTGGTCAACCTAAAGGTTACCAACTTGTTATGGCCCGACCCTGAAGGTTGAAATTTCTTGAGTCCGCCAGGAAATAAAAGTTGAATAAAAAACCCTCTACGAACCGGAATCGAACCTTTACCGCTAATAAATTAAACACGCTCTGCCATTTAAGCCTCGTTTTTATTTATTCATTTGTTTTTTAGGCTCCCCTATGATCTTTTACAATTTCCATATTTGATAATTTTGATTAAATTGATTGAGTTTTTATAACGAACAAATTTATATTGGAGAAACCACCCGAGTCATATTGAAGTTTTTTTTTTTTTTATATTCAGTTGTTCTTATATTTAGATAAAATAAATTTATAGTCTTATATAATTAATCTATTGATGCTAAAAGGGAATGGTACATTGAAGAATAGCCGAGGTCGTACATAGTCATTCAAGATCATATTCTTTAACATTGCTTATTATATTTTACATAATATATTTATTACATAGCAGTATTAGTGTAAGGAAACAAAAATTAATATTATTTTTAAATTTTGCGGAGTATGATTGTGTATAACTCCTCTAAATGAAGTACAAAGAGTTTTAATTTTTTCTTTTTTCTTGTTAGAGGCTGGAGCCTGTATCTCTTGTTGAAGCTTTAACTCAAGGACAACTTGTTTTATTTATTTTTTTATTTATTGTCGCAACAGATTGTCGAAGACGCATGGAGCATTTTTCGAAAGTCGGACTGAAGTTATCACTTTATGAGATGTGAAATCGCATCTGTTTTTTATTTTCATTGTTTTTACTATCTCATAGCTTTAATATTGTTGTAATGAACGCCCTTGTATATACATTGTCTATCTTAAATTATCCATTAAGCCAGATAAAATTTAATGATTATTTTCTAAATACATCATTACTACACATACAAAAAAAAAAAATTGAAATATTGATAAAGATACACATATTGTAAGTGTTTCCGGATTCACAGGGTGGTCTCAATGGAGAAATCTAATGGAGGGTAGCAGCTATTGTTTGGAAATACCGGGAAAAACAATGTTTGTTCCATCCTTTCGTTAGAAACATGTCTCAAAAACAAGAAAGTCCCTGCAAATGTATTTCACATTTATTAGTAGATCAATATACATGTTTGATTTAAGAATAAACAGATTTTTTTTCAATTATATTAGATAATGGTCAAGGTTATATCTAAGCACTCTCGCCTTCCGCTACATCTAACAAGACTGTTAAAGAAGTGCAAGAAGATTGTTGGAAAATTTATGATTATATGAGTAAATCGAGTGAGGTTTTGGATGTTACAGTAAGGTTTTTGGATATTTTAGAGAATTGTAAGATTGGTATGTGGTCATGTACTTTACATGAGATTTAGGTTTTGAATGATCTATGTACGAATCGCTCCAACACCAATCACAATCGACAGACCTCTCGCAATCGATCGCCAAGGTATGATCGGCATCCGGACCCCTTGTCCCGTTAGGCCATTGTGCGGGACATCCCCGAGTGACATAACTGTAGAGTGAAAGTGGCATGACTTACCTATAAGGGCCACCTGGAAAAGCACTGCGATGGGGAGCATGGTACAGCACCGACTGGCCGTGCAGGGCCCTCCCCACCCCCTGGCCCCCTCCCGGCCCCCCCAGTTCATTGCCTCCCGGGTCTAGGGGTGAGCCAATCAGCTGTGTATGACTGCATCATAAAAGCCATGGCATGCCGTCCTTTAGAAGTTGATGGTGTCGACTCCACTCCTGATTACTAGATCCTATCTGGTCAAAGTCGGAGTGGAAAGTATTCATGTTCCAAAATTAAAAATGAGCGACTCATGTTGAAATAACGACTGCAAGAAAAAATTCAATGAAAGGACTTGAGGGTTATATAAACATTGAAACCAATCGAAACAAAACATGCTTAAAACAATTTGTCATAAAAATGAACCTTGCCTTGTTCGTCAATTGGCCACTGCATATTTGAAATAATAGCGAAGAAGAATATTTTAAATAAATCCTCCCTACAACGTTTCTATATAATTATGAAGTCACCTCAACTTCCTTGAAAGTTACGAGTTGCGTTTCATACGGATAAAGAACAAGAAAGGTTAATAGTTTGCTGGAACCTATTTTATAATCCAAGGGTTTCTAAACTTTTTCGGGTTCCGGTGCCATTTACTTATCAGAATTTTCTGTTGCGCCCCATGTCACATCTCAGGAAAAAGTTACTAATAGTTGTTTGTTTAACGTCCCTTTATGCTGCTAAGGCTAATCGGACGATGCTACAGTGGGAGTCCTATTTTTTGCCTATCCATGTATAATTAGGATAGGGATTTTTAACGAGTACCTGACATCGTACAGGCTCGGGACCTCCATTTATGTCCTATCCTAGGGACGGCATAGCTAAGGATTTTTTTACTCCCATTAAAAAATTCACGGCCAACGCTGGGACGCTAATCCGCGACCTTTAGTATAGTAGGTTGCCATGTTAACCACTACACCACAGGTGACCTCAGTTACTAATAGTTTTTATTCAGAAAAATACATTTCAGTTGGTTCAGTGATATCCACATTGAGACTGGACAGCCACCACAGGTGTCTTGGTTGTCGTGACCACCCGTGCGTTTGAATGCATTCAATAAATTCACGACACGCAGTTACACTGTGCATGTGTTTGGTTAGTTTAAAAATAAATTAAACAGTATTTCAAATCCACAAATAATTTATTGTGCGGAGTTTGAAATAATTATGGGTTAGGTAGGCTTGTCATTCCCTACATATTTTATAAAGATATAATATCATTAACATATATTTGTCTAGGAAACTTTTCACGGTTCCCCGAGAGAACCGCGGCGTACAGTTTGGGAGATACTGTTATAACCTATTTTATTTTTATAAAACATAGACTCTTGCAATTTTTTTTTTTTTTTTTTTTTTTTGTCCTATCCAAACTCAGTACGTTATTGTTTCCTCGGAGGGGAACTCCTAAATACAAGCTACGCACGCTAAAGTGGGAAGTTCTAATTCATTCAGTGGTCCCACAACGGAATAAATTTCAATATGCCTAGTCCGAAACCAGCGCACTTCCTATCAAAACGAAAAAACACATTATTCGTCTAAGTGAGCTGTGTTATTTTCCCAATTTCGATCAATAAAGATTTCAACGTTGGAAGTATGCAAGGCTATGTTTAGCGTTTACCTCATTTAACGCCAGATAATAACACTTCAGCATAATCAAACCAGCTATTGTTCATTCGCTTCTTATCCTCGTATACTCCAAGGTATCGAGAAGAGAGGAAGTGGGTGTCACTCGCCTCAGTAGCCTTTTGAATCTTGATTACTTACGCGATGGGAAGTAGGCACAGAAAATTCAGGCCCAACCAGTTACGGTTAGCAATCCTTTTATCACAGTTATGTACATTCTTCAAGAACCAGAAACAAATATGATTATCCCGAATTTTTGATCCGAGATAATCACACCTAGGCACGCCTTAACGAATTATACTTTTAACTACCTGGATTTATTTGCTATTAACCAATGAAACATTTCAAGAACAATTAGCAGTAAATAAAATCAAGTAGCGTTGGTGTTGAAAAATTTGGCCTAACCTAATTTTAACATTGGATACAAATTTCCTTGTTAAATTGGTAATAATTTATTCAATAAAAGACAGAGGATCCATTGGCTTAGTCAATTTTCTGGCACACATCATATTTTCGAAAATCGAAGTAGTGCATGCCCATGATGATCTTGAAATAGGAAGACTTCTTAGTCTTAGCGAATAGAATGGATTAGTGAATGGCTTTTAAATTATGGAATTGTGTCTTGTAATCATTTAATAGCCGTTTTATACATTGCAACATCTCTGAATATGTTATAAAGAAATTTTATTTACCTTACCCATTAATAAAATTATTTTTCTAATTTTAACAGGTGATAAAAACGGAAAACAGGTTATAATAGGTACATCATAATCAAGAAAGAAACCGTAATAAGGAACATAAGCGGATCCAGCCGGTTTTAAAGGGGGGCTGGAGCCCTCTGGATCTGCCAATCAGCGTTTACCTTCATTTTTCCCACAGCCATAATTCTGCTTGTTCTGCATTTTATTTTCACCCTACTTTAAGTTAAATTCAATCTTTAAATGATAAAATATTTTCAATGGGGGAGCTGCAGCTCCTACAGCCCTTCCCCAGGATTCGCAAATGATCGATTACCGATATCTATCTTTTTTGCATCGTAATTCTGAATAGTATTTTAAAATAATTATTATTTTTTTTAGTAATAAGCATTGTTGTCTATTAAAGAGTAAATAATATCATCTGGTTCTTTCCGTTTTGTGTTGCTTGTATTTCAGGGTTAAGGGTAGACAACAACTAAAGAAGACTTAAAGAAACTGAATATTTTAAGTTATAAAGGAAAAAAAAGGAGCAGGGTAAGAACTCCATTTGATCGAAACATAATGGAAAAGTCGTGTAAATACTTATTTGATTATTGTTTCATCGCTATAAAGATTTCTTTTTGTGTATCTGAGGAACAAAAATGTACGTTTCAAATGTATTGATTCCTTAAATAATGTATAGTGTACTATGTTTTCGCTGTTTGGTTGGTGTTTTACTCTATTTTAAAATATGGTCATATATCTCGTTGGCAACAAGCAATCGTTCTTGAGGATGTTCTCCCAAACTCAACTAAAATGGATCGGATGGGAGGATTCTGCATGGAAAATAGAAACAGATAATTTTTCTATGATCGATGGATTCCTGCTTGTTAAATGATGGTTATGTTAAACTAAAGGTATGTTTAAACAAGCATAGTTCACTAGTTGTCATCTAATGAAGGCGTCCGTTCACCGGGCCGAACCACAGCCAGAAGTGCCCGATCTTTGGGGACTACTTTTAAAGAGTGTTGCTCATGGGACCTGTTATTATCGAACTCCCATCGCATTTTTTTTTAGTTAAATGTACTTAATAAAATGGTATTATTATTATTATTATACGTTAAAAGGGCCTTGATTAGCTTTATTAGATCCTAACTTTACACCCCCCCTCGCTCTTCAGAAATAAATGAACCCGCCAAAAGGATCCTTTTCAGTAGAGATCAGGCCTTACTGTGAAGGGCTCTTTACTGAACGGCCCTTCACAGCTACTGTTCAGAATTTCTACCGATCTTTCTATTGTTGTATTGGTCGAAGGTGTCCGAGACTATTCGGGGAGGGATTCGATGCTGTTTAAATGCACCATTATTTTTTGGATCTAACCATAAGTTATTTTAGGTATGTTTCAACATGCTAATCGTTGATTGTCATCAAACAAATAAATTTGATGGCAGTTAGTCCACGACTGACATGTTGGAAAAATTACAAGAGAGGTTATTTTTGATAATACATAGAAGTTAGGTTTTAAATTGGATGCACCGTTTCTATAGAAGGTCAATTTTTATCATGGAGGAATGAAAAAAGTTTTTAAAACTGAATATTAGATATTTTTTATGTGAAACATTTATTGGCGCGCCTCGGAAGAAATTGTAATACTCCCCACTCCTTCTTTATCCAACAAGCAAACTGTCACAAGCATGCGTAATGCCAATAGGCGAGCGCAAGCGACGGTGCTGCTTCTTTGAGGAACTAGAGAAACGGGTATAGAAGACGTGCGATTACCTGGGATTCATAGGGTTTTTTGTCGTTTTAATTTATTTTTCCATAATTAAAACCCGATCGAGCAAACAATTATTGGAAAAATGTCTAATACTTATTAGACATTTTTCCAATAATTGTTCTTCAAAAAAATCTAAAGATGTGTCATTCCATTTGTTTCCAAAAAATAAAAAGCTTCTTAAAAGAGTGGATTGTAAAATTAAGAATAGATAAGCCTGTTTCGAAACATATGACGATATTTAGTCTTCATTTTAAAGAAAGTGACTATGTTTATCCAGGTAAATATTAGTATTTGACATTTTATTATTCCAAAATGTTGGTTTTATGCAAATAACATTGGGACCATGGTGTCATATTTGTTTTTGTTTTTTAATTTTCCCCATTTTTGTCTTACATCCGTTGTGCTTAATTGTTCCAAGTTTTCAATCAACAAAGAATCTAAGCTGTCATAACAATGATTGTATGAATTAATGTTATTACTAACCGAAAAACGTAGAGTAAAGTTACAATGATGTGTTTGCATTTACCAGAACTACCAGCTTTACACTCACAATGACAAGAAAATTGCTTATTATTATTAATAAATTTGATTTCCACTTTTATTTGATGGGGCAGTCCTTTAAAATTGCTAGTTTGAAGGCACAAGGCTTGTAAAATAACTGTTTTTTTACTTCTAGATATTATTCCACATGTTATTATGTGGTTTGCATCAAGAATAGCCTACCCTTCAATTAATGGTCTCTTAAAATTACCAACTATCTCTATTACATCAACTAAGTCTATCCCCGTTCTTTCCGACATTTTGAAATTTCTACTAGCGCACCCTATAGTCGATTGCGCCCGCCTATCCAAAACGTCTGCTTAAAGGTCTGGTCGCACATAATCGTGTATCGGATCTGATTCAAATACGAAGGACAGAGTAACACTGGTCGGTTGACCCGGTGTCGGGCATGTGTGATTACTATGTATCCTTCGTAAATGAATCAGATCCGATACACACCCGTGCTGCGGTGCGGTTAAGTGTGACCAGACCTTAAGAAGTAAGCATAAGGAGGTTAGTTCCTCATAAATATTATTACTGATAGATATTAGGGAGGTGCGAAGGGTAATTATTAACTTTTTGCTGTTTCTCCGATTAAAAGAAATTTGAAATATTTGTCGTTGATGGGTCACATTGGAGTACAAGGAGATTAATATCATAAATATTTTTACTGATATGTAATTGATGGAATGGGTAATTATTATTAGTATTCAGTACGATGAGAAAGCAGTTTATTGGTAGCTGTTGTTCTTTGTAATTAAAAATAAATTTGTGGACCAGAGGATAGAAAATTACGACATAAATTAATTTTTAAACACCCCGTTTAAACATACTGGTATTTTTGTTTTCAGAAATGCCACCGAAGAAGAGCGCGAAGCAACAACGAACGCCCAAAAAGCCCAAAGCGCCTGCGCCTGCGGCACATAGTATTAGGGATGATAACTTTGGAACAATTGAAATAAGTATTTTGAATTTGGAAAGCAAGGTATTTCAAAGTTGTGTTTTAAATCTATTTATTTTCTATTAATTAATGACGACAATTACGCACTTCTTTTTTGAAAAAGTACTAATTTTAATTTCCAGGTGTAGCAACCACATTCATTTTCGGTTAAATATTAAAAATTGAATAATAGATTTATATATTTTAAATAGATATTCGTTATAAAATTATTGCAAAGGGAGTGTTATACATATTATGAAAAGTAAATATTTATAGAGAAAGGAGTGAAAGTTCTAATCCAAAAACCATGGTTCACCAAATATAACTTTCGCTTCTGAGAAATTATTTACCTATCCGTATAGTCAGTAGACATTTTTTCTTCCTTATTACATGTAAATATTTTTTAAATCGAACTTATTAAGGAGAAAAAAAATCAAAACTATAAAATGTCCATTATTGATTTACTAAATAACTCAAAATACTTTTTTGTATTATATTTAGGACATATTACAAGTTTTTTAAAAAATATAAATAAAAATTCTGTTAGGGTGCGCGCGTCATAATTTTTACTTAACTAAAAATCAATTAAATAGTGATTTAGTTAACCGTGAATGTAACCAAAGAGGTAGTTACAAAGCTGTGTCAGGTGGAACAAAGCTGTGTCAAACAAGTATCAGTGTTATATTAACAACTAAAGGTCTGGTCACACACATGGACGGATCCAGCCGATTGTAAATGGGGGGCTGCAGCCCCACAGACCTTCAATTGGATCTGCCAATCAGCTTTTTTTACCTTTATTTTCCTTTCCCACAACTTAAATTCTACTTGTTCTGCACATTATTTGTTCTTAACTTGCTTCCTTGGTTTAATAGAAGTCAACTTTTATCTTTAAAAGAAGAAAAAATTTCCAAAGGGAGGGGCTGCAGCCCCCACAGCCCCCCCCCCTGGATCCTCCAATGGTCACACATAACTGCACCGCAGCACGGGCGTGTATCGTTAAAAGGAGATTGGTTTAATTATTGCAGCTCATGTTTATCTAGTCAATCATCGCATAATAGAAAATATATATAGGTTCAAGAATTTGTTAACGGCTCAACTCTTGAACGAAAATTGGAGTCTGATTCAAATACGAAAGATAGATAGTAACGGGTCGGTTGACCCGGTGTCGGGCCAACCGGGTTGACCAGACCTTAACTGTACCATATCTTCTTTATCGTCTTAAAAAACGATCATATCATCAATTCGATTATTACAGTCTTACCCCAAAACATTGAGAACACTACAATGCTATAATGTAATGTTGTGATTTAACAGAACTTGTTATATCCCCGTGACCATTGTAGATTTGTATTAATTAAACACGTCTAGCATTAATTCATATTTGCAATGTTAGAAGTCGAATTCGTTCAAGCCCTATTGCTAAATGACTTGTGGATGAAATATTTCATTTCCATCTCTCTTTTATACTTCCATCAGTGTTACCGTCAATGCACGGAGGAACAAATTTAAAATTAATAATAAAATAAAATACCTACAGCAGGAAAGAACTATTTTATAACTTTTTTTTTTCTTTTACCAGGATGAGCTGTCTTGGTTCCTGTCCTTTCTATGAAAAAAATAGGTTATAAAGATTTTACAGTGGTGGTTCCTTATTTAGAGAAAGTGTGTTAGTTGTTTTGTTTCTCTTTAGTACGTGAAAAAAGGGTTAAATGTTAGAATAGTTATTCATTTATAGAATAGTTATTATTAGACATGTTCACTGCCAAAATTTATTTCAACACATCACAATCAGTAGTGAATTTTTATCATGTTCATATTCACATATAGAAAATTTACATTTCATGTCTGCATTTCCCCATAATTATGGTTGTTATAGTTTTTACAAATCTTTTTATTTTAATATTCAAATTTACAACCCATTTTGAATTGAGCACTTGTTATATTTTAAAAAACACTCTAAAAACATAATTCACTCAGGTTTGTGAAATAGTGTTGAACCTGCACAGTTGACAATCATTGGTATTTCTCCTACGCAGTTTTTGAGTTCCGTCACCATTTTTAATATAAAGCTTGCACAAATTTATTTTTTATGTCAGTAACAACTCAATTTCTGAAATTAGTTGATGTAAGGTTAATCGGATCTTTTTTATTCAGACCTATTATTATTATTTGTCTATATACTTTGCCCAAACCTGATGATGTTTACTGGAAAGTATCATACACAAAAAGTGATTATGTCTAGTTAGGTTATTTAAAAACATAATCTGAAAATTTTTGAGCCCCCCTGAATATTGCCCAGTAAATATTCGTAGGGAATTTGAGCCGAGCAGTGCAACTAAACTGCACCCCTCCCCCCTTGTGGGACTCCACTTATAGGGAAACACTCTAATACATCCAGCCTTCTTAGTTTCAGTTAAAGCCAGTTTACTTGGAAACGAATAGGAGCAGCAGTGTGCATGTCCGAGGCTCTCTGGTGAGGCTTCCTCAGCTGCACAAAAGGTTCATAGAGAACTAAAATGGCTGCATATGTATAAACCAACTTTCCTTCCGATCCTATCAAACTCCTCTGAATCCTGGGCCTTCACTTCCAAATAAAGGGGGCAAATTCAGACAGTAGAAATGTGCTACCTATAGAAAGTCAAAGGAAAGAGTAGATGAGATAGGATTCGCAATACTACTTTCTGAATCAGTCTCAAAAAAAAAAAAAAAAGATTAGATTAAAAGAAAGATAAAAAAGATGGGGATAAAACTAGAGCAGAAGGCAACTGGTGCGGGTAAGCTAAAAATGGTCCAGGCTCTCCGAAGGACAAACTTCTCACTACTTAAGCAGTGAAGGATGTTTTATTGGATGATGATGACCATGAAATATTACATGTTAAAGACGGAGAACAGTTTGCCCTGAGAATAACAAATAAATCCTAATAAAGGACTACATAAATTATTATTGTTACGATGTATGTATAGCAAATTCATGTTTTTTCCCTCAAAAATAATTTTTTAGGAAAATGTGTCATTGGCATATTAATATCTTTGATTGCTCAACTTCAGCTAAAAACAAGTAGTTGTTTTCATTCTACATATAATTAGATTCAAACATGAAATAAATTCTCCAAAACTACTTTACCCTTTACTACTATTACTATTTACACTATTCATTTAAAGGCTTTAGGATTATTCTCCAAGTTGGATTGTCCTTTACTTTGGAGGTTTTTTTTTTGTAAAACTATCTACTTTTGTAATGAACATATATTATTATTACAAACCTTGTATATATTTATAAGTTATCATTATCAATTTTAGGTTGAAACTGGAATGTTCACCTTAATAATTGTTTATGCTAACAACTTTGTTGGAAAAGTCCCCCGAATCAATATACCTGAAGGTGGTGGCAAATTTGAAATAAATAGAAAATTCTTCTTATATATAAAGGCAGTGGATAATTATGTTATGGATGCATTGCTTAGCACCCCATTTTTCTGTAAGAAAAAAATATTTTATTAGTAACACCCATTATTTATATACTAATCCCAAAGGTCTAAGCTTTATAAAACTCGTTATTATTAGGGATTATGCCATTATTACTAATATTTAGTAGGTGTTAGACGCCCTAATTATGGTGGTTTCAGGGATTTTCTGGGTTGGTTCCAAGAATCATCCCACATAAATTTAGTCAAATTTAAATTACTAATTTTTCGGGCAATTAATCATTTTTTGAAAATTTGATTGTGACTTATAAATCTGAAATCTATTGATTTAACATGTCTTTTGAATAGATATTTAGGATCACAAATGCTTCTATCAGGTCTATACTAATACCAAATAGACTACTAAAAATTAAACACTGGCTCTTGAGAAGTTTATAGTTGTAAATTGAAAAATTATTTTAAATTATAATAATAATAAAGGCTTAAAGAACCCAAAGGTTCGATGTCGACACCACAAGCCACTCTCTGCACACCTCCATCCACCGACTGGCATTCAGGCCCAACTTCGTAAGATCTGCCTTAACGCAATCCTCCCACTTCCGTCTCAGCCTATCCCCTGGACTTGTGCTTATTTTAAATTATAAAAAAAATAAAACAACCATGAATATCGTTTTTAATTTATTAATAGTTTTCAGTATTAATGTTTTCAGTTGCCAGAAGTTTGATTTTTTACAATCAGTTTACTACTTACTGTTAAATGACTTAAGTATCCAGTTATTATGAAAAACAAACCTGTTTATACTCTATAGATAATTCGTTCAGGATAACTAAAAATGCAGCGCAATAAGTATACTTTACGCTATAGGATCAAAACAACATACCTTGTAAACATTACTGTTAACATACTTAAGTTACTGTTTCAGCTCCTAATTCAATCTGGGTGACCAACATATCATTACTGATTCCTCCAACTTTATTTATACTCAGTTAATATGTTTCTTACTAAGCAGCTAACATCCAAACTAATTTAACATTTTAATTAATCGTTAGATGTAAAATTTTGTTTCTTACCAGTTAGCTTGATTGAGGGTGAGAATAAGGTGGACCCCAAAATGTTTGCCACGTATGGTGTCGGAGCAGCCATACAGTCAAATGTTGTGGGCCAAGGCAACTTAGGGATTATGCCCCTGTTAACAGGTAAATGTAACTTAATAATATACACTAATGTCAAATTGATAAATAAATTAATTATAGATAAGATTATTATTACTTGAAATTTTAAGGAGGTATGTAAATGTACTCTAGAAACCTTGTTTGTGCTATAGAATCAAACCCAGTCCAATCCCTATAACGTAATTCTCATGGAATAGATGTTTTTATTTAAATCATATACACTTCAAGTTATCAAACTTCGAGATATTAAGGTCAAGAATCATGAGATTTCAATGGTTTTTTTTTTTTTTTTTTTTTTTTTTTTTTTTTTTTTTTTTAATGGAAACACATCCAATATCAATGTGGGATCATTTACAAGGCATCAATCAACTTGATCTTCTTATCTGCCCTTAAAAATCATTGCTTTGTTGAAGCTTTGAATTAAAAAAGTTAAAAATTGAGTCCCATTCCTCCTAGTTGCCAAGGTTTTCTTACTTTATTCATGCTATCCAGTAAACTAGATATTTATACATTTCTTAATCTAAACTATCAACTTAAGATAAAATATTTTTTTGAATCCGCTAATAAATTTAGCAGTTTACCCAGAAGTGTTACAACTTGTATCAGGTATGGGGTTCAAAGAAGAAAAGAAAATGCTAGCAAAATACTAGGAGAACTCTGCGGAGAGAATTAGAAGAGCTGGATTTAGACACTACATGTACGAAAGCGATCTATTTGGCCTGCTTACGTGAGTATTACTCGAGTCAGGGCGTAGATCCTGAAACAGTAGAGTCTGTGGACAGCTCTTTGAAGGCTATGTTTGGTAAACTAAATTACAAATTAGCAAGCCAATCGGCTGAAATAAATGATAAATTGACCAGCATGTCTGGCGAAATGAATAGGCTAAATAACCAATTTAACAGCTATTCCGCTGAGCTTAATGAAAAAATAACCAGTCTTAGTTCCAGTTTGTCTATTGAAATAAATGATAAGCTGACCTGCCTGTCTGGTGAAATAAATGAAAAATTGGGAAGCCGTTCGGCTCTAATAAATTACAAATTGGCAAAAAAGTCTGAAAAGCTCAATGAGAAGATAAATAGACTGAAGTCAAGCTTATCGGCTTAGATAGATGACAAGCTGGCCAACTTGTCCGGTGACGTGGTTGGGTTGAACGACTGGCTGGATCAACAGGAAGTGGAGGCCCGAAAATTAGAAAGGACACTGAAAGAAAAGATCCTAGTGGTCATGAGAAAGCAGTTTGCACAACAGCCATTACGAGATGAAGAAGTACGTGAATCCGCAGTTATGGAGAGCCGAGCCAGGATAAAGCCAACGAATTTTGATGATAAGTCATCCTGGGCGAAGTACCTCAGAGGATAAAAGTGTCCCAGGGTAGTCACCAAGATCCTTCCCCAATAATGGTCACCTCCTTGTGACACCAAGATGGCAGCGCATAAGTGGATGACAGCGTCAACGGCAAGAGGCATACGATTCTGATTGACACTGGAGCTATGAAGACTGATCTCTTCGAATGTAACTGGCAAGAAAAGACTGAAGCCCTCCAGATGGCAGCTGAGGACTGCGACCGGAGAAGCAGCAAAGGTATTCGGCGAAACCGAGGTAAAGATAGAGTTAGGCTCAAGCTATGTCTCACACTCGGTCCTAGTGGCTGATATTGAAGAAGATGTAATCCTCGGCATGGACCTCATGAATGCATACGGTTTTCAGCTCGATCTGAAATGGAAAGTTGTCAAGATCAGTGGAGAAGAGCTGTTCTTCCACAGTCTGGGACCAGTCGGTTTGAGGTATAAGCGCTCAAATACTGTTAGAAAAGGCGGATCATGGAAGACACCTTTCATTGCTAGGGAGCGTGCCCGTTTGGAAAAGAAGACGTCAAGGAGGAATGTCTCTAAGGAGGGGGCAGTGTAATGTTAAATCGTTAAATTAAAAAAAAAAAAACATATGGTTTAAAATCCCAGACCTTTTGTTAGAACGAACTAGTGGTTGGAGCGAACCGTCACAGCATTTGTTTTGACTAGATTGTTTGAGCTCAATCTATGCAGGCCTGGAAGGTTCCTTTTACAACTATATGTAAGGAGCGAGGGATTGGACCAGTTAGTCTTAGTCAGTTAGTCTGTGTCTTGGCTGTGAAGCTCAAGCCATATGATTTGTGTTACAAAGGGATAATTTTTGTAACCTGCTTTAATTTTGTGTTTTTATAATTCGTGTGACATTGACTATTCATATGTTTTCGTTTAATAAATATTGTTAACCCTCAGAAGTGTTACAACATTATATAAAAATAAAAAGAGAAATAATTAATTGTGTTTTAAAAGCAATTAAAAAATCAAAAACTCGTAATCCAGTGATTGCAGGAATAAATAATTTGTGTTGGGAATTGATTGATGAAAATAAAGAAGTAGTGTTCATATTGGTCCTTTCACATAGTAGTATTTATGGCAATGATAAAGCCAAAGCTGCTGCACATTCAGCTCAACCATGAAAGGTACTAGACGATTCCTCTTACTTCAAGATAATCAATCTTCACAATCAACACTCAGGAGATAGGCTAAATCTAAATAAACACAAATAAAAATAAACAATTAATTGTTTAGTTCTTGATAATTAAGAACTAAACCAATTGTTTTTAAATGATGAAGATTTTTGCTTCTTAGTGGCAAAATAATTTGTTAGACAATCTAGCTGCAGAATTATATTGTGCAGTTGCCACCCCTTAATTACACCAGTGTCTAAGAGAAAATTATTTGCCATACACCAGTACAACTGAACTTTCTTTTTCAACACTCAATTAGCTTATTCTTTATACTGTTTTTGGTAAAAGTATTTTCTCAATCACGTTTCTTTTTTTTCTTTTTCTTAAAGGACAATATGAAATGGAATCACAGATTGTCTTGGAGCCTCCAGGTGTTCAGGAGACTGTATTTTTTAGAAGAAAATATTCTGAGCATCCAAGACTTTTTGTAAAACTAGTTGATGTTAAGAAGAATTTATCAGTCAAAGAGTTGAATAATATTATGTGGCTGTCAGTGGAGTCGGTGTACAATCTTGACAAGAACCACTTCTTGGAGGATGCTGAACACACTCTGGTATTCCCAATGCCTGCCACGTCAATTGATGAAGAACAAGCTATGCTTGAACAGATGTTTGCAGTGGGTGAGGAACCGGTATGTTAATTTATTGAATAAGAATAATAAAAATGTAATGGGTGACCTTAGTAACTTTAAGCCAGAACCAGTTCCAGTTGAATTTATTGTATCCTGTAATTTATTGTACTCTGTTAGTTAGATAACCTATGTCTCCTGTCCTCTACACTGATTACACTACATTTAAAATACATTTAATCTAACAAGTGAACAAACAAACTATATATATATATATAAACACTTTCAGTACAAATTAAGGTTATTCCTAATGTCTCACTTCTAGTAACTAAAATTCCCAGTGTGCATGCCTGTAGAGTTCTGGTCTGTCTTCCTATATACTTTTTGCTACAGTGTGAAAGGTCTGGGATTCATTACATGATGAGAGGATTCATCATTCAACTGCTTGTTCTTCTAACCACGTCGAAGGACCAGGTCTTTATTTTTGTGAAACTTGGAGCTCTCAGAAAAGGAGCCAATGCCTCATTCACTGAGCTACCCAAATCCTCTAAAACCTTAAAATCATTATTAGTTACTCTTATTAATAATTTTGAAATGTACGGACACAAAATTCTTCATCAGTCAATAACATCTCGTTGCTTATTTTTAAAATACCTTAAAATTATCATTGAAGCTTAATTTTATATCTAAAACTCAATCAAAGTGCTTAAAATTTTTTTTTCAGGTTGAAGAGGCCAAACCAGAGTCCAAAAAAGCAGAAGCAGCAGTAAAGAAGACCAAACCAAAACCAAAGGGTCAGAAACAACAGCAGCAACAACAGCATACCTGGCCCTTCTCTGAGGAACCAGCGAAAAAAGTTGAAATTAAAAAACCACCAGATTTAGATTTGATACAATTTGATAGGGGGATTTATAAGAGTGAACAAACTGTTGATATTAGGAAGAAGTGGGCTTCCCTGGCCAGCATTAATGGGGCTCCAGCAATGACCGATCAGAGGTGAGTTGTGTCAGGTTTATGCCAGTTTATCTCCGACTTGCACAAACTAGTCCTCTCATTACTTAAAATATTTATTTCTAACTTACACCTAGTGTAAGTCATATTGCTGGCTAAAACTATAATAATTGTAGCTTTATTGTTTCTCTCTAAATTTTGCCCAATTATTTTTTTCAAATCCCAACACATTCAGTATCTTGGATTCTTCCCTAAAAAATGGACTAGGAAGCAATCCAAAAATTGCTAATTCCGCATTTGTTATCGTAATTAAATTTAAAGAGTAAAAGAACTAAATTGAGCAGAAATACAGTTCGAAGAGGAGAAGGTATTGAGAATATTAGCAATAAACATTTGAAAGACCAAAAATAGAGGGTTAGCTGTGGGGCCCACCTCTGTCCCTCGACCGCTCCTCCCCTCTCAGTTCACTCAGATATCTTACCTAAAAGGTCAACTAATACGTTGCGAATGGACTAGGAAGCAGTCTGAAACTTGCTAGTTCCGCATCTGTAATCATAGTTTGGAGCAGACCTAATTAAACAGGAATGAAATCTAAAGAGCTATATATTAGCAATGAAAATTGGAAAGACCAAAAATAGAGTGGTAGGTGTGTAGTAGTAGCTGCCTCAGAATAATGACTTCAATGAATTCTCACAACCAATCAAAAGTATACCAATCATTTTCAGGATCAATTGGATTATTAATTTTAGTTAACGACGGCATCTATAAATAAACCTGCCACGTACCTATTTAGACCAATGAACTTAGTAAATTTCTTTTGATAAATGTTAGGCTTCATCATTGTTTGTTAATCAAGGGAGGTTGAAGGATGTACGAAAATCTGTTCTACTCTTCTTATATCCTAAGGCTTATCAATTGTTGAAAATACTTTTCATTGTTTTAAACTATTTTTAAAAATCACTTAATTGCTGTCAAAAATGGAACACAACTTTTTTTTTTTTGTCCACAATAACAATATTTTTTTAATCTATTGGAAAGTATGGTCATTAATCCGTACAGTGGTGAACCAAGAATGACTTAAGCCTTACTTACTCAAGTGAATCCATGGGATTGCAGGGAATTCATTTGGATTATTACATATAAATTACAGGATTTTAGAAGAAAATTCATGTCCGGACCCAGATGATCTAAATAATCAAGTTTTATACTGTTTAGCAATGATGTGTTGTGACTGAGAATCAAAAACTTATTATCAGTGCTTAATTTTTTTTCAGAACACAACACAGTGATATATTATACTCATTTGGGGGCACTTTATTTTTTCCTTTAAATCAATAGTTAAGAAAATTGTTTTTAAAGTAAATTTTATTTATTAAAGGTTATGGATTGTTATATGTTTTTACGATCGATAAATATTTTGAGCATAACACTCAAGAAGAGGCTAAAAGCCTTCTCTCACAATTCGATTGTCTCAAAATAGTTTTATTCTAATGTAAAACGAAAATATAAAGCTTCTTTTATGTTTGTTTGCTTTGGTTTATTGGCTTAAAACTGCAGTGGTTGTCGACGCTATTGTATTTCCTATATCAATCAATCATCTATTTCTATTTATATGATTTGCTATTCTATAAGTTCTAATTTAGCTTTAAGTCAGTTACAATTATGTACCATGGAAAACATAAGTTTCCGCTAAATATTCTGAAACTAAAAAGTATTATTTTACTACCTCCATATTAACATCAGAGACCATCTACCACTTTATAAACTAAATATTATTCTTTCATCAATTCTTAGCTATCTGATGATATACTACTACTCTAATTACCAGAAAATACATGGGTTGTTTTAAAATTATAGCCTATTTTGATCTCTACTTTTTTTAATAACAAGATCTCTCATTTTCGCCGGGATTTTTTTATATTGTGTCATAATATCGGTCCCTCAACTAGCCTATATTTTATTTTCATATTCTATCCAGATATTATCATAAAGAAGGGTACACTGAGGGCAAAAATATTTTTTTCAATAATACATACACTCAGTTAGTGTAACATAAAGATATGAGATATAAGAAACCTATACCCTGTGACAGTTGTAGGGAGTGAGAATTGACGTAACAGTTTTTAACTATGAAACTTATTATTTTTTTGGCATCAGATTAGTTTGCTCATGTAGGGGCCAGGTTGTTTTATCTCTCCAAAATTTTTGAACTTTCTATGACGAATAGTTTAGGCATAGAGGCTATGTGACACAAAATAATCCATATTTTTGTAATGACCCATATATATGTTTTTTATCATTTATTTGTTGATAAAATTATTTTATATTTTATTTTTAGTCATTTATTGTTTCTAGGAGCAGTAAGAGACTTTTAATTTAGTCTAATAAATAAAATTAAAGTTATTTTATAGGAAGGATTTTTCCTTCACCATTAAAGCCATATTGAAGAATACTTAATTTGTTTTCTCATGAGTTAAAGCAAAATCATTAGAACCATTTTTGAGAAAATAGTAAAGGTTTTTTCACTGTTGTTTGGTGCACATCCTTGTTACTTAAGTTGGACTTTAACTTTACTGTCACATCACGGCATATACCTACTTTATGTTCCTAATTTCAGTTTCACACTACTTATAGTTTTTGTGGAAGTCTGTTGAATCACAGCAAAACCATTTTGCAAGACTTGATTACAGTAAACCCTCATTATTACAAACTCGGATATAACGAACACCTCGATATAGCGAACCAAAATACTATCCCCCTAAAATTACCGTTATATTTCTGCTGAACCCCTCGTTATAGCGAAATACCTCGGTTAGTGCGAACTACAAACTAAATTTGATGCCTGAGAATTATTATATTCTGTTATAACGAACTGCTAGAAGTTTTATTAATTTTTTTTTTACTGTATTACATAGAATGAGCGCGGGAAGACGAAGTAGCTCCAGTTTCTAGAATTGAGGTGTTTTTTTGCTCTTAACTAATGCGATTTCCTTTTGCTCTCTCTCTCTGATTCCATTGACTTTTTTCTCAAAACTAGCTCAGTTTTGGTTGGAGTTCTGTATTATCAGTGTTCTGTAGTCGTTTATACTGTTTTTTTATTAATAGACAATGAGTTCATTGGTAGACGTGTATCACAAACGTAAATCTTTATCAATCAAGGAAAAATTAAAAATTCTCCTGGATATTGAGTCTGGAATTCCAAGTAAGAAAACCATCGCAGAAAAATGTGGAATTCACAAATCAACATTGTCAACCATTATAAAAAACAAAGATAAAAAAGATTCGACCGCAGCCCAAGGATTAACTTCAGCATCAAATAAACGACTGCGCTCTGCGGCTCATGAATATTTGGAAAAAAAATTATAAATTGCTTTAAACAAATGAGATCTCAAATACCAATCTCAGATCCTCTTATTAACCATTCTGTTTTATTCGAATAATAACCTAGGGCTAAAGAACTCTCAAGTGAACTTGGTAGGTAAATTAATGAATCTCATTGTTTATTTATATGTAGTTTAACTAAAAATAAATTTCATAAATGTGTTTTAATTAATCCAATCTTAAATTGTGGCTCACCACCAATTTTAAATTATTTTTAAATAATTTATTTTTTGAAGAGAAAAGATTTGGCTCCGCCGGGAGTCGAACCCGGGTCTCCTGCGTTACATGCGAGGATGCTAACCGCTACACCACAGAGCTCGGCTCAAGGCAGAGCAAATCCTTCCTCTTCACTGATACCTACTCCCCCTATCTCACAAGTTTTGTGAGTAGTAGCGGGAGGTGGACAATTTTTGTCCAATTTATGATATTTTATTGACATAAGTCAATTTTTTTTTTAATTATTTTAATTAATCCAATCTTAAATTGTGTCTCACCACCAATTTGTGAAGAGGAAGGATTTGCTCTGCCTTGAGCCGAGCTCTGTGGTGTAGCGGTTAGCATCCTCGCATGTAACGCAGGAGACCCGGGTTCGACTCCCGGCGGAGCCAAATCTTTTCTCTTCAAAAAATAAATTATTTAAAAATAATTTAAAATTGGTGGTGAGCCACAATTTAAGATTGGATTAATTAAAATAATTAAAAAAAAAAATTGACTTATGTCAATAAAATATCATAAATTGGACAAAAATTGTCCACCTCCCGCTACTACTCACAAAACTTGTGAGATAGGGGGAGTAGGTATCAGTGAAGAGGAAGGATTTGCTCTGCCTTGAGCCGAGCTCTGTGGTGTAGCGGTTAGCATCCTCGCATGTAACGCAGGAGACCCGGGTTCGACTCCCGGCGGAGCCAAATCTTTTCTCTTCAAAAAAATAAATTATTTATAAATGTGTTTTAATTTAACTAGTTCTTATGAATGAATTTCATTCTAAATATTGTCACATGGAAGATGTCCATTGAACCTAGGAGACCCTGAGTGAGAGGGGGAACTCCTAGAAGAGGCTGGCCCAGGAGAGAGTGGGGCAGGCAGTCTGGGAGAGTCTGGAAGAGTCTGAGATGGGCAGTCAGAGACAGTCAGCAGTCTGGAGCGGAGGCTGGGTCTGAGATGGGCTGTCGAAGTCTGGGACAGGCAAAGTGAGCCTGGGGCATAGTGGGATCCGAAGTAGTCAATTACCCCCAAGTAATTTATGAGACAAGGTACCCCCCCCCCCCCCTTGTGTAGTTGGGACTTGTAAAGAGATTATTGTAAATAAACGATGTAAATTGTACATAGTTGCTTAATTGCCTCACAACCCTTGCCCAAAGATCCCTGTGTCACATTGGACTGGGTAGACTTAAGAATAGGGGTGACACCCTTTGTTTGTAAACACCCTATCCTGTATAACATCTCACCTACTGACCCACTTTTATCGCTGACTAATCTAGTACCCTTCATGGAACTGGTCGACAACTTAGACTGGGAGGCTGTCGGCGCTGCTTCCGTATCCGCGACCGTAGGCCTTCTCACTGAAATTATTTTAAATGACTTCTTAATGAAATAAAAAATCCGAATTATCCATGCGTCATCGATTCGATCCCAATAACCGAAACCGAGTAATGAGATATTTCCCCCGAAATAAACCCATTTACCGGTCTCATACTCGAAATAAAATAACAATGATCATCGGAAAGGAGACGATACTAAAAACCCGTGCCAAATTATTGACTAACATTAGGGGTATTCATTTTCATGAATCATCAAAAGATCTCTTTTTTTTTTTCTTTCATTCAAATACATTCAAATTTATACATGGTACCGTGAGATTCGACGGATCGGAAAATTTAAATTTTAAGTTCAATCATTGGTGGAATTTGTCATAAATCGAGTTTTGTAAACATCGTCGGGAGTATAAGCGATATTTCGAAAATTCCTACTGAAATTTAGTCGCTTGGATAGACCGTTGAATTAATTAAGTACACTAGATTCCTAAACCTAAACGCTTATTCTAGAAAACCGCGATAGTGATTGAAATCTTTGGCTCCGATATATTTTTGCTTAAGTCCTTTAAAAATCAAAGATGGCATAAACACAAGGACCGCAACCCAAAACCGTAACCCTTATCTTGCAACCGAATTGGATATTTCCTGGACGTTGCAGGATCCTCAATTGTTCGTAAGTTATGACAATTGTTAATTGTCAGCATTTTGCTAACAATTAGCTATGCCCAATTTTGTTTTCGTTGTTCCCGGGTACCGCTTGCTCAGTTCTCTATTGTTTCCTGGCAGACGCAAATTTAGCATTTCCTATTCTTTAACTTTTAGATTCTGCACTTTTCCCCAAAGCAAAGAAAATATTCAACAATTTAATGAAATATGAAATCTTATAATCCCTTTTTTCTTTTTTTTTGTTCAACGATCAAAAAAACCGTTTTATTCGCCCTGTATCGTCTCGACTTTAAATTTTCTACCCGTCTTCGTCTGTCCTTATCCCATTTAATCCCGAGATTACGATCAAAGGGTCAAGATAAGATTTTTCTTCCGACCTGAAAATTTTCATTGACTAATAACTCTCTTCTAAGCTACTTTTTGACTTATATTTTTCTAAACAAAATCTAAACCTACAATACTCTATAAACAAAGACTATACACATTAATAAAATGATCACTAATTATTAAATTACCTAGTTGAAACATTGTAGAAAGAACTCCATAATTTTTTCCATCAGTTCCTATAGGAACTTAAACTAAAAACTCAACCTCTTTTAATCTTCCTCCTAAATCGTCAACCATTGACGAGGTCAAAATACATAGATACCCCGTATCTTAAAATTACAAAACCTCTAGTTTCTCTTTTACTTTTCTAGTTTCTATTTTTCTAGTTTCTCTCTTATTACTCTATAGCTAGGGTTCTTTCTACAAGTTTTTACTCTTATGGCTAAATTTTATTTTATTTTTTTTACAAAACAATAAATAACTTAAATTGCTTTACCTAAGTTGCCAACTTGGTGACCTCAAAAGACTTCTGGTGGCTCCCGTCTCTCTTTTCTGCTCATAGCTCTCCGAGTTGGTCCAGCTGATCCGCAGCGCTGATTCATTCTTCTTCTTGTCCCTTCCGGCTCTCCTCCCGGAACGCAGCCATTTCCAGCCATCCGGAATTCTCCAGCAACTCCTCCATTTCCCACACAGCCCTTGCCCGGCATCTCTCGAAGTTCCCTCTTCCACACGACACAACCCTTGCCCGGCGCCTCCACCAAATTTGTGTCACCCCTATTCTTACGTCTACCCAGTCCAATGTGACACAGGGATCTTTGGGCAAGGGTTGTGAGGCAATTAATCAACTATGTACAATTTACATCGTTTATTTACAATAATCTCTTTACAAGTCCCAACTACACAAGGGGGGGGGTACCTTGTCTCATAAATTACTTGGGGGGTAATTGACTACTTCGGATCCCACTATGCCCCAGGCTCTTGCTCTCTTTGCCTGTCCCTGACTTCGACAGCCCATCTCAGACCCAGCCTCCGCTCCAGACTGCTGACTGTCTCTGACTGCCCCTCTCAGACTCTTCCAGACTCTCCCAGACTGCCTGCCCCACTCTCTCCTGGGCCAGCCTCTTCTAGGAGTTCCCCCTCTCACTCAGGGTCTCCTAGGTTCAATGGACATCTTCCATGTGACAATATGATAAAATTAGTGCGGCCATTGGCTAAAAAAAAAAAAGAATCCTCGGTTATAACGAACCTCGATATAGCGAACTCTGAATATCAAACCCCCTACCAGTTCGCTATATCGAGGGTTTACTGTATTAGATGTATTTCCACTGAAAACTTAAATTAGAATTTTTTCACAATCACAATACTTTCTCTAATTTCATATATAGGTAAGTGAAACTAAAAAATACCATTACAGCCTTCTTAAATATTATTCAGGCTAGCAGTCTCTAATGTCAAATGAAATGTTATCATCATTAGGAATATTCTCTTAAGATAATTATGTTATAGTGTTGTATTTATCACATGTACATTGCTATGAAACTAAGATTTGTGATTGAAATGGGATGATAGCAGTCATTCAATATGGCATCGACCTTATACCAGGATTTCATTCGTAGTTAGAAAGAATTGATTCCTTTCTAACCTTTCTCAGAAAAACTTTAATCATACATGGAATCTTTAATTATTACACAAATTTATAAAACTCATGAAAACACATTATTAAGACATATTGGATGTAGTGTAAAATATCCAAGAATTATACTGTTTTATTACTTTTTACTAATCCAAGTAAATACTGTTTTATTTTTTTACAGGATTAGAACAGATGGGGGTGATCTCATGTCTTCAATACCTATTGATATACATAGGAAATTTAGAGCAAAAAGTGAGCCACGCATTGAATGGAACATGGTCCGTCCAATTTGGCTTCACAGCGACCTTGAAAACCTTGTCAAAGAAAGAATAATACAGTTAGTTAAAAACATTTGATATATTTTTTGTAGTTTTCATTAATATTTGCTCACTACTAACTAATCCTCTTTTATTTTGTTTTGTTTTACACATTTTTTAAATTACCGCTAGAAAAATTATTTATAATAGAACTCGTTTTGAGCTAATGTGATGCCTTCCCAAATTTATAAATTTATACAATACTGAAATTTCGCCATAAAAAAAAATTATATTTTTCCCCATAAAAAAATTAAAGTTTTATACAATGACTACTGGTAAACATATAAGGGCAGTACAATACCTGGAAAATTTTAATTTCTTTTATACTTTCATTAGTTGTTACATATTTTATTTTTATTTATTTATTTTTTTTTTGTGGAATATGATGAAAATTAAAATCATTAATTCCATTTCGATTCACTTCTTCTTTTATTATTATGTGTGTGAATAATTTCTTGCTGTTTTTTTGAAAAAATGAAAAACTTTATTTATAAAAAGTGGTCATACAGGCAAACAGTTCATTCAAAGTTTTGTCTATCATTCCTCGCTACTTCATCATACTCATTGTCTATCATTCCTTACTTCATCATCTTACAGGTTGCATATAAATCCCACTTCGAAAACAAAGGTTTTTGTAGACAATTTATTCAATGTTCCATTTTTTAAGTTTCGTGGGTTAATGATTCGAATAATCATGAATCCCCATAAATCCCCTTTGTTTTTTTAATGGGGCTGGAGCAGCTTATGGTAAACTACATCTATAGCCTGTGATCCCATCGAATGCAAAGCATAAGCTTGGAACTATAAACCATTTTTAAAGCATTGAAACCATTCTCTGCATGTCCATTTTGAAAGAGCATGATTGTAAAAGATAGTATAAGTAAGCAATAATGCTCTAGATAACAAATGGCAGAAGCTTATATACATGCAAAATGGTTTAATTTTTGTTGAGAAACGTTTTGTTCACAAATTAATTCAAATTTGTTATCTCTTCTTTCAAACAATAACTCTATGAATAATAAACCTTTATACTTCTATAAGGTTTTAGCAATTTATTCAATATTGATTTACTTATATCCTTTTTAATATTTTTAATTTTAAGGTATTAAATGGATTATTCTTTTTCCTGTTAGTAAATTTTTGACATATCAATAATTTATTAGTGATAAGTAATATGTAAATATTCAATTGTTCCTATTGAAGCAATTAAAAACCTCTTTCAGTCTTAATCCTTTACCCCTCCAAAGATTAAAAACATCCTGGCCTGAAATTTTGATTTTTTCATTGATATTTTGATATATAGTTTGATATATCGAATTGCTATTTTGATATATTTCAAAACTGATTTATTCTACTTTATTTTTCAATACAAACAGGAATATAGGCCATTGTTTTCATACATATGTTGTGTTTGTTTTTATATGTTTTCATAGTAATTAAATGTGTTAAATGTGTTATGTTAATCTAATCTTAATTTGTGGGTGACCACGATTTTTAAATAATTTATTTTTTTAAGAGAAAAGATTTGGCTCCGCTGGGAGTCGAACCCGGGTCTCCCGCGTTACATGCGCGTAACCACTGCACCACAGAGCTCGGCCCCAAGCAGAGCCAATCCTTCCTCTTCACTGATACCTACTCCCCCTATCTCGCAAATTTTGCGAGTAGTAGCAGGAGGTAGACAAATTTTGTCCAATTTTTGGTATTTATTGACTTCCTTATCAGTGAAGAGGAAGGATAGGCTCTGCTTGGGGCCGAGCTCTGTGGTGCAGTGGTTAGCATCCGCGCATGTCACGCGGGAGACCCGGGTTTGACTCCTGGCGGAGCCAAATCTTTTCTCTTCAAAAAATAAATTATTTATAATTGTGTTATGCTTTTCAACAGATATGGGGTTTGGCCTGTTGAACTACTAATGTTGGGGAAGCTTTTTGTTGAGCAAGATCATCTAATGGGGAACCTGAAGGCGAAGTTTGAAGATGAAAAAGATTTGGTCGAACAGCTTAAATCCGAAATAAACAATATTTTCAGTGAATTTCAAGAAGTTGTAGATATCTTAAATAAATCTGAAAACGATAAAGTTAGAGATCGAGCTCAAATGGCAAAGAGGTTAGCAGAACTTGAGTTGAGGATGCAGGAATTATTAGCCATATATGAGCCAAAGCAAAAAGGAAGTCTGCTGGTTCATATGCCATTCATAGAAAAACTACGTGAAGCAAGGAAATTGAGGATGACCAAAGATGAAGCAAGTTTTTCACCAGGAGATTCAGGGTCAGAAATACACGAAGGTGGGAAAGAATTTCTCAATCAAGATGACATTGTCGTCTTAGAAAGAAAAGCTTATGTTGCTTGGGTCGATCTTTCACCACTGCTAGTTCCAGGATGTAAGTATTTTTACTAAATATTACTTTACTGTCAGTACAAGGAAAAAAAAATCTCATCACTAGATCAAAAAGTTTCAATGTGCATTTTTCAATAGATCCATGGTTGTCATGAAGGGAGTTGCATTCTGCAATTTTTTTTCAACTGATAACTTTTATTCACACCTGTCAATAATAACATTAACAATCAGTGAATTTTAGATAACACATTGGCAGAGAGGCATGAGGAGGGGTAGCATTACCCAGCGGCATCTCCTCCTGGCTTGATAGGTGGCTAGTGTTTGTTTTTATAACATCAACTTTACTTAGTCTGTTATAAATAAATTCAATTATTATATGAATTAAAACAAAATAAATATATTCTTTAAAGAAAAACAATTCTATTGGGGTGTTGGCCTGAAATATTTATATTGTTTTTAGAAATTTTGAAGAGATGAAAGGTTATAATGATTTAAGTGAATATCAGATGTTTTAATGAATGAATTGAAGAAATTTTTCCTCTCATTGAATAGATCACATTGCTCACCGATTGTCCGCTGGCCAGCTCATTCTCCCTATCTATTCACTGAATGACTTGCTACTACTCCATGATTTTAGGTGATATGAGAGTAAGAGAAAAAAAGGGTTTTCGCCCGCATGCAGTTCTAGCTTGATTCAAAGCCTTCAAATCGGCTTAGTTCCATAGCATGTCGTAGGTCGCAGCAGCGGCGTACTTAGTCGCGAGCAGATGTACAATTGTATTTATGTAAAAGAAGAACAAATATAAATGGATACAAAAGCACATGTAAAAGATAAAATATGCTTCAGTATACCTAAACAGCTAGGATTAACTACTTTACTAGGAGGTTTCTCATCCAGCTCCTCTTCAGCCTTCTGCAGGGTGTCCTTTTAATCTTTTGTAGTGGGTTCGTATGTGTTCGTTGACAGTGAAGGTCATGGCATCATCATATCATCACAAGATCATGGCATGTGAAGGTCATTGTGTAATGTTATGTTGCTGACATACCAGGGTACATTGTAATTGTTCTAAACGTTTTCGCCTGAAAGGTTTGAAGTTTGTTAATGTGGGTCTTTTTGGCGATGCCGTAAATCTGTGTTGCGTAGGTCCAAATAGGTTTCAGTAAGTGGGTGTAGGTGTTCAATTTCTGTCTTAGCCTTTGGCTCAAGGTTTTTCGTTTTTTTTTTTTTAAATGTGGACCCCATGTCATTCTTCTGTCAAATGTTAGTCCAAGGTAGTTGACTGTGTCTGTCTGTGGAATTTGTATAATGTAGAGAAAGACTAGAGGACATGTTTCACTTCAAAGAGTAAAAATTATGTGTAGTGATTTGTCGTGATTTAGTCAGATTTTCTAAGTTTTAAACCAGTCATGTAATTTTGTTAAATAATGTTGCTGTTAATATATCTGAGCTGTATGGAATGTCGTATGTGTAAGTAATGTAGAGTAGTGGTGCAAGCACTGAACCTTGAGGTACTCCTGTTAAGATATACTTATTAGATAGAACTGCAACGGACGGAGAAATATCTGTCAGAAAAAAAGGATTGTAGAATAAGATAGTAGGTAGGTGGAAGTATAGTCTTGAGTTTAAAGAGAAGACCCTGGTGCCAGCCTCTGTCGAACGCCTGAGTGACATCCAGAAATATGCCAGTGGCATAAAATTTACTCTCTAGTGCTGTAGATATGTAGTCCATCACTCTACGTAATTGATGTTCTGGTATTGTTAGTATATCATTAAGTCTTAGGTACAATAAGCTTTCAAAAATTTATGAACGAACAGGAAGTAAGCTGATAGGTCGGTATGATGAAGTAAGTTCTTATCTTTGTTTGGCTTCTGAATCTTTGTTATATGTGAGTATTTTCATTATAGAGGAAATTTAGTCATCCTCAGTATCACATTATAAATTGTAGTCAGAAAGACTAGAGCTTTCCTGGACATTTGCTGGAACACTTTGGCGTTAATCAAGTCATGTCCAGTGGCTTTCCTTTTAGGCAACTTTTTGATTTTTTCAGCGACTCGGGCAGGTGTGAAGGAAGGAGGAGGTAGTGTGAGTTGTAAGGATGTTTCTAAAGGGTTGAGTACGTTAGAATAGTGTTCGGATTTTATAAATTCTGTGTCTGGTTTGAAAACAGATGAAAGATATTCGGCAAAGAGTTCAGATTTTTCTCTGTCGGTCATGACCGAAGAATTATCTTCTTTTCGAAGAGGTGTTGACACTTCACGATGCTTTGTAATGTTTTTTGTATGTCTCCACAAGCTTCCATCTTCAGTCGAAAGATTTGTTATTTAGTTGTTGTAAGTTGTTTGTTTGAATTTTGAAATCTGTTTTTCCAGCTCGTTATTTATTCTATTGTATGATCGTTTATCAGATGGAAGTCAGTCAGTCTGCCATGTTTTCCGAGCTCTTCTCTTGGCCCTGATCAAATCTCTTATGTACTGGGGATAAATTGGTTGATTTTCAGAATTCCTAAGTTTGGGTACTGATGATGTCCATGCTGCTTTTTGTGAATTCTGCATAAGATATTCTATAGCCACCTCAAGTTCTTTTTCATTCTTAATGGAGAGAGGAACTGTCAGTGTTTAGGTAATTCCTGTATGCTCCCAGTCTATTCTGTTGGCTATTAAAGATGGTTTCTTTGTTGCTATGCAGGGCTCGTCAAGTAATACCAAATGCTCAAGAGAATAATCAGAGCAAAGGTCTTAGCTTGTACTTACAATCTGTGGGGTTGTTCGAAGTCCTTTAGTAATGAAAAAATCAAGTAAGTCTGGTGTTTTCCGTCTAGAAGTTGGCCAGTAAGTAGGCGTATGTGGTGATATTGTGTCTAATAAAAGCTCGTGGAGAACTAACTTAAGACTTCTTCCTCTATGAGTTGAAAGTCTCGACCCCCAGAATTTGTCTTTAGCGTTATAATCTCCTCCTGCAATAAAACATCTACCAAGACATTTAAAGAAATTACAGAAAATTTTGGGCGTCAATACATATCGAGGACAGTAAACAGCGGCAAAAATAATGAAGTGCTGTTGTTTGAAAAGTGTGATAGCTGTAGCTTGTATGTCTGGTATTATTGGTATTAGTAAAAGATTATGTTAAAGTGTTATTTTGACGAGTATAGCATTGCCTCCGTGTGCTGTTCCATCTGGATGGTCAGTTCTATAGATTTTGTAGTCCTGTATATAAAATTTTGTGTTAGATGTGTTTCAGTTATTAGAGCAACGTCAATGTGTTTTTCGTGTAAGCATATGTTGGAGTTCAGTCCTGTGCTGATTTAATCCGTTTGCTTTCTATAGTATGACAGACATGGAGCCCACAGTTATCTGATTAAGGGGCATATTGTTGGCTAAGGGCAAGTGTTACCTGATATAGTTGTTGCAGAAGACCAAAGAGGGGGTTCATGAGGTTATTCAACCCGTTAATTAAATTCATTATTTGGTCAGAGGAGTTTTCAGCCGGAGGCGTACTCATACCATCCTACTCATACCATAGGAACATTTACGTTGTCCTGGTGATGTCTATGTTGCTCCAGTCCCGGTAATTATAGAGGCGGATGATGCTGTTGGGGCTGAGGGAGGTGCGGAAACTCACTGATGGTTTGGCCTGCCTCTGAAGAATATTATGAGCACAGCGGATTTTTTGGCTACAATATACCTCAGCATTCTCAGGATAGACGCTGTTTGGTCTCCAGCTTCACCTTTAAAATGTTGGTGGAGGTCCCTGGAGACCATACTTTTTAGTATGATAAAATTAAATGGTAGTGGACTGTATTTTGTATTGAGAAGAAAAGAAACATATTTTGTTGACTATATTTATTACAATATGACAATTTTACTGACTCATTCGTCATAAATTCCTGGCATGGGCTGTTTCTTGCATTCTTCTGTGTGCCGCCGTCCGGATTTCTTAGAGGGCTGCTGCCGCCGCCTTCTCTCTTCTACTCCCTCATATTACGTGGCGGCGATTTCTACTTTTTTCTTCTCTTACGCTTGTCGTACCGTACCAGCCCTTTCCTGTCCTGTACAACGGTCAAGCCTCGCAGTACAGGTACAGACGACATTTGAGCCCTGCAGACCCGTACGAGTGAGGGGGTTTGACATAAAATTTATGTTGGGCTCTGGGTCCCCAAAGACGCTTACCCCTCTTATAGATGTCTTTAGCCTGAAGCTGTTAAGGCCCACTTATTTTTGAAGGTAGTTCACTAGAGCTGAATAATCTTGAATGTCATTCAAATGTATAGGTGGGGGCTTGACATTAACTGGTTGGTTATTTGATGGCTGTGGCTCATTATTTTTACTTGATAAGGAAGCGAATCTATTGCTAGTAGTAATAGAATTATTAACCTTCATTTGCTTGCGTGGGTCTCTATCGGACACTATTTGGTGCTTTCTACCTGATACAAGCTTCTAGGTATTATATTCGGGTTGATTTTCATTAGAATTGTCATTTTTCACTCCCCTTTCATGCAAACTTGAGGTAAATACAACTTACCAATAGGGAAGGAGAACATGTAATAACACACAATTTAAACCTTAAGAACATGTTAAAAAACTTTTAAAACACAGAGCAAATAAAAAAAAAAGTCTGTAACCATTAATCACCAACAGATGTTTTTTACTTAATTTTTTAGTAGTTCATTTTTTAGAAGGAAACGATACACTGCATAGGGAAGTAAATTTTTGGGACAACCATTGTATTCTGTCCTTCTAACTAATAGCCGAAAAAACTGGGATTTTTATGAAGTATACCTGAGTTCTAAGTAAAATATGATTGTAAATTACTAAAAAATTACTATTTTATGATAAACTAGCTGTATATACCGGTTTCACCTATAGAATTTAATTTTTTATATCTATAAAGTGAGACTTTTATCGAGTCAAACAGTCGATTTCGTAAAAACCAATGTAAAGCGAGATCAAAACGATTTTTATAACAATAAAGAATATACCCAGAGATTGGCTGAAGTTACGCATTTTCAATATGGACAGGTGTTCGCACCTTGTATCAAAGAACCACTGAGCGAAATTTGGAGAATTTAGGGCAAACGGTATGGATTTCTGTAAAAAATAAACAAACAGAATTTCATCTTTATTTATATAGATTGCATTTTAATTTAATCTTTAAATGTTTATTAAACTTAAAAATAAAATTAAAAAAATTAATCAGACAAATATTATAAGAGGTACATTAAACGATTAGTAAATAGGACATGTATTCAGGAAAATGAGTTCAGTGCTGTGTACAACCCAGATATGTTTCCTTTCATCTCTTAGTAGCTGTACTTTTTTAAGATTAGGCCTTCAATTTCAGACCAGCATTATTTGTAGATTAGCTACTTGTTAATAGACAATATTCTTTAATAATTAAATGAAAATTTCAACTGTTCCAGGTACACACCTACGTACTGCTGGCGTATTACAATACTTCAACAGGGAAGAAGCTGTTGCTAAATGGGGCATCACTACAACATTCTCAGGTGATCCTGATGAAATGTGCCTTCGGGACAAGGACCTCAGCCGCTTGTTGGCAAAGGAACCTGGTGACATAAATAAACTTTACATGGATCTAAAAAAAACAGATTTAATAAAAAGCTCTACAACTTTGTTTCTACTGTTGGGACGTTTATTAGAATTATCCTACAACATTAAAAATTTGGAATCTGAGCCAGCAAAAGTGGCACGACCTGTAACTGAAACGCATAGAAGAACAGCTGGAGTCAGCGAACCCGAAGAAAAGAAACGAACAAGAACTCTCAAGTTCCATGATGAAGCGAAGAAAAAAAGTAAAGCTAAACGATCAAAAGCCGAAGCTGATGGTTCCAGGACAAAAACACCAGACCTTGGAAATTTTAGCCCTGAAACTGGTCATTTACAAACAGATTCTACCCGACGTGAAACGGATTGGCTAAATATGAAAGCTTTTGATGTGAAAGAGATGCGGAAACCAACAAAGGGCAAAAATAAAAATTCTAGTCCCCAATCTCCCAAAAGTCCAGCTTCAGCAGTCAGTGAACAATCTTCAGCTGAAGAGGAAAACATATTGGAAACACAAACTAAACAATATTATTTAAACAAAGTTCCATCTCATTCACAAAACATATTTGCAATGTTTAATACTGATACTGGACTGGGAGGGAAAAACATCAAACCCCTTAAGAAAGGCCCACCAGCCGAAGATAAGATACCTACGAAGTCCAAGGAATCTCTTCCTACATCTGTGGAACCATCGCCTAAAGGATCATCACTATATGACAAGAAGGAGCCTGACACCAAACTCAAGACCAAGCTTAAACCAGAAGAAAAGCTAACAACTAAGCTACCTTCCAGTATACAAGAAGAGACTGAAAAGCGTCAATCATCAGCATCTGGCAGTCTCCCGAAGAATAGAGCTTCAGATATTGGAGCTTCTGCATTGAGCCTGGGAATGTCGCAGATAGATGAAGAAGAACCATTGTTAGATCTTCTCAAATCATTGTTGGTCACTGTAATTAATAAGTATGAGAAACTGAAGAATAGGTACCGAGTATTGAAAAATATGAAAGCAAAAGAATTTGTAGATATGAAAACATCAGATAAGGGAACTATTAGTTCACCATCAGAGTATGATGGGCAAGATACAGATGAATATGTATCTTCAAATGATGAAGTTAATTTACAAAAGGTTGATCCAAGGCATAAAATGTGGCATATTGGCCAGAATTTGAATGATGACCTTATGGAAAATCAAATACAGTTTACTAATGATGTTAGGAAGATGGCAGTCTTAGAGAGAGAGTTCTTGTTACTTAAAAGGCTCGGTTTAGCACAAATGGTAAAATTTATATTAAAAATAATTACATTGTATCCCCTCTATGGTTAGATGTATATTTTTAGTAAAGTACTGTTCTGATTCCTGTCATACAGCGAAACCTACCCTGTTATCGCACCTTATCACTCATCTCCAGAGTTATTTTGGGAACCTAATTAGCTTTGTTGGATCCCAGCTTTGGTTCAGAGTGGAATGGGCCTAATTGAACAGCTTTCGTATTATCAGTGAGTGTGAGGTTACGTATAACTGTTGTTGCAGAGCAGGAATCAGGATAGTTCCAAGGATTGTTTAAATTGGTGAAAATTCAGGATAACATCTTCTGACTTCATATCAACTTGTCAGCTGTTGATAGAGGTTCTTCTCTGGATATTTTAATGATGTTAAGTTATTGAAACTTTTTAGATGTGATTGATTTTCATAGAAATCGAAATCGGTTCTTTTAATTAATTAGACCTTTTTTTTTTTCAATAATAATAGGAGAATTTTGCTAAGTTGATATTTGTTTGTTTGTTACGACATGATTCAGAAACTTTAATCCTGTTTAAGGTAAACTACTTGTGTTCAAAGACATAGTTTTTATCTCATATTCATGTAATGAGTATTTCTGCATAAAATAAAAAATATGGTTATGCATGTATACTCAGACATTGGAATTACAATTTAATTGGATGACTGAGTAGAACATTCCAATAAAAATCATCTAGTAACCGCTTTATCTTAAAATCCTTTTATATCCATGCATTAATGAATTGAACATATACGCGTACGCTCAATGTATGCCACAAATTGTACAATGGCTTCACCAGTCCAATATTGCACAAAGAAGTATTTTTTATCCGTCATTTATCAGAGCCAACTTTAGGAAGTTTTGTGAGGGAATAGGCTTTCTAATGTCCATTTAATTTATGAACCTTATTTACCTCACTAGGCATTTTTTTTTTTCTACAGTTCAATGCAAGTCTTTATTTGTTTTAGAAAAGGCATTGGGAAGCAAAATTGAAAGATATAGTGCCAGAATACTTTGAAAATGCAAAGGGTGAAAAAGTAGTGGTAATTATAGATATAAAATTGCTTAAGCCATTAATACCAAAGCCGACATTGACAGAAATTGATTTAGAGTAAGTAATTATTTTTTGGATGGTTGATAGTTGACTCTGTATTTAATAAGGACAAGGACAGCTATTATTATTTAACAGGGTGGCAGTCAAATAATACAATTATACCAATTGTATGAGACTTTTATTTGTATCCGACATTTTAACGCAACTAATGCAGGGCTCCTGGTTCATTGAAGGACTAGATGATATTTGAAGTAGAATTGAAGGGGTCGGGGCAAAATAGTGCCAAGCAACATTTTTAACAAAAATAAACCATAGTTGCAGTCTGCTGTATATTACTTAGGACTGTACGTCTATGATGGAAATGCCACCTTAATATGACTATATAGAGCCTCTATAGTCATATTTAGGTGGCATTTCCATCTTAGACATATAGCCCTACGTAATATACAGCAGACTGCAGCTACTGTTTATTTTTGTTAAAAATGTTGCTTGGCACTATTTTGCCCCGACCCCTTCAATTATCACCAAGTCATTCTCGTGCACAGAACAAGACCTGTATTGTTGGGTTTGAAGGTCTGCTGAAAAGGAAATAGTTGTGTATAATTTATAGATACCTTGACTGCCAGGAGTAGCTGTTTTTTTTCCTTGTTAATATTGTTTGAGCACTGATATTGTTATATAACAGAAATGTATTTTAATGCCACATCCTCTTTGTTCTTAATATACTAACATATGTTTTTACATACATACATTCATAAATCAGTGGCCCGACAACTCATCACTGAGTCTTGGTTTACTAGATCAGCCATTGCCAAGTGTCCCTGTCCAGTGCAGCCGCCCTCCAGTTGCGAACTCCGAGTAGAGTCTGAGCGTCATGGGCCACACTGTCCTGCCATCTCAATCTGGGTTGTCCTTTCTTCCTCGTTCCGAAGATCTTGTCTAGAAACATTTTCTTAGAGATCGCGTGTTCGTCCATCCTTGCCAGATAACCAGCCCACCGCAGCCTGCCGAGACAAACGAATCGGGAGATATCAGGTTCCTGGTATAGGAAGTACAGTTCCTGGTTTGTCTGGTGGCGCCACTCACCATCCCGAACGACTCCTCCATAGATGGAGCGGAGTATCCTTTGTTCATTGACTTGTAGAGCCAACTCCTCTGTCTTCCTAATGGTCCACGTTTCCGACCCGTAGGTCATTATTGGTTGGATAAGAGTCTAGTAAAGGAGCACCTCTTTCTCCCTGGACAGGAGTCAGCTTCTCAGATGATGTTGAAGTCCAAAGAAGCGCTGACTCGACTTCGTTATCCAGCATCTGACTTACCGGGAGACGTCGTTGTCGCTGTTGACCATGCACCCAAGGAAAGTGAACTCATTCCCCTTTTGAATTGATAGGGCCCAATTTTCACTTGTTCTCCCTCTTATTATTCCAATACGTTGGGCAACTCATTGAGAGAGAAGAATGCGTCCACCACGGCTAGAAAATATTTCCCTATGATGTATAATTCGTCGGCATACCCAACTAGCTGGGTCAATCTATTGAAGATAGTTCCACCTATTTGGATGGAGGAGCTTTCTCAAGACCAATATTAAACAGTAGAAAGGCCAATGCATCTGCTTGCCTTACACCATTGCCCGGGATAAGAGGATCAGACTGGCCATCTTGAACTCTGACAAAACATTGAACGCCTTGTACATTGTCGCCCATGGTGACCTGGTACAAGCTTCTTGGGCATTCCTAGCTCCTTCATAGCCTGATGAAGTCTGTACCAATTTATACTATCGTAAGCACTTTCAAAGATCACCAAAAAGTGGTGTGTTTGGACTCACGACCTCTCCAATATCTGTCGAAGCGTGAAGAAATGGTCAGTCGTAGACCTTCGCTTGCGGGATCGCGACTGGTAGGGGCCGACGATGTGCTCCGCATGAGGCTGCAGTCTGTCAACCAGTATGAGGGACAGAACTTTATATGTAAAGGCCGGATTTCGTGCAGTAAAAACTTTGAAAACGTGCAATAATAATTAGCCAAACGTGCTATAAAAATAAAAAACTCTGACAAGCGTGCAATAAAAATAAAAAAACACTGACAAGCACGTGCAATTCAACCTTCTGCTGTGTGAAGAGGTGGTGTATAATTAAAAAAATCAAATATTAATTTAACATATTTATATAATTATTGTAATATACATATGTGCTTACAAAAACTGCTAAAAAATTGCTTGCCAGGAATCATAATTAAACAAAACTAATATATATATATCTAGTAAAACATAAATTTTCATAATTTTCTACTAACTATATAAATTTATCAAATAGAAATTTCTAAAATGTTCCGTAAAGTTATATCGTCGGTCATCTAACATGTATTTCAACTATGAAAACATGCGCTCCACATTAACATTTGTGATGGGACATCTTTTGTAGTTACTCAATATTACTAGATCCAGCTCCACATCTGCGTCTTCTCCGTTGAGAGCTTTGTTGTAAATTTGTAAAATTTTGTAACCCGTGTTTTTTTCTATAACTAATTTAAATTTATCAAAAATTATTTTTCCCTTTTCGTTTTCGATTTTTTCTAATTCATCTCCAACTTTCTCTATAATATTAATCTGTGACCTCAACGTTCAGTTTTGCTCTTCAAGATTTTTTATTTGCGAAGGTAGAACCGATAAATGGGATCTTATAATTGCTAGATCTGATGCAACAGATGTAAAATTTAAAACAGCTTTTACCTTTTGCACAGATACTGCGTCATCTTCAAGAGTTGAAACAAACTCTTAAAATTATTAAAATGATCTTAATAAAATGAGGCTGTTTCGATCCATGTTCCCCATCTAGTTATCACAGGTTCTGGGGGAAGGGGGCAGTCCATACTATTTCTATAAGCTGTCAGGTGGTGAGGAGCTTTTAAAAATATTTTTTTCTTATTATTAACAAGTTTGTTGACATTTCGGAAAATTTACCTCACTTTTTCAGCAACAAAGTTTAAACCATGTGCTACACAAGTTACATGTACCATATTTGAATAAAAAAACTTTTAATGCTTCTCCAGCTTTTACCATATACGGAGCGGCATCGCTAAAAAATAAAAGGATTTTATCTTGGTAGGATGTTTGACAGAAAAAATTTGCTAAACTGTCGTTCACAAATCGAGAGACAGTCTCGTAGTTCGTTTTTGGAAGCTGCTTACATGAAATGAGGTATGGTTTGGGTTCAATCTCCGGGTGTAGGATTCCAACTATTAAACTGCAAATATAAAGTCCCCGTGGGTCTGTTGTTTCATCTACCATGATGTAAATATCATTATTTTCAATTATTTTTCGTATTTCTTCAACAGACTGTTTAAAATAGTTTTTGAGATAATTCTTTCTTAGGGTGTTCTCGTCAGGAATGTTTTGTTTTGTGTATTTTTGCAAAAAACACTTAAAGGGCTTGGACCGTAGTTTATGGAATGGAATATTGGAAGCGACCATGGCGTAACATAAATCGGTAAAAAGCGTTCGTTAATTGTCTAACGACAAGCAGCTTAGTAACTATTGAATTGGAGCTCGCTTGGATTTTTGTGCTGCAGTTAACTGTGTGTGCCCACCTATAAAAATAAAAATCTGGTGCCTGCGCGCAACACACAACTTTCACTTACCAACTTACTTAGATAAGAAATTGACGTGTTTTGTTAGATATCATTTCCCAAAATCACACATTTTTCTACATTCATATCTTATTTTTATTAATGGTTAAAGCCGTTTTTGAGTAAATAAAAAACCCCGTGAAAATGATACAAAATTTATTAAGTAAAGTCCCCCCCTTCGGTTGATCAATTTTGATGAAATGTTGGCTATCACATATTTGGCATATACAAGGGGTGTCCGTAAAATAAGTTTCCCTATTTTTTTAAAAGTGGAAAAAATGTTTTATTACCATTGTATATTACATCATTAGAAATCTTGAACATTAAACTATTTTTCTACGTAGTCCCCGTTGACATTGATGCACTTCTGCATCCGTGTCACCATTTTTTTGATGCCCTGGTCATAGAGGTCCGCCGCCGCGCTGTTGAAGAACTTCATGACCTCTTCTTCCAATTCCTCTCTTGTCCCAAAATTCGTTCCGCCTAGGTGTTTTTTCAGGCTTGGGGACAGATGGTGATCACTTGGGGCCAGATCGGGGCTGTAGGGTGGGTGTTGGATGGATGACGTCCAGCCCGCTGTTCACATCTGCACATCTGTGCGCCCTTCTTTGGACTCTTTGCACCATTTGCGCACCATCTGGTCACTCATGCATGTTTCACCATACACTTCCCTAAGTTGGGAATGAATTTCGGTCGCCGAATTGCCTTAAGCACACAAAAAACGGATCTGGCGGGGGAAGCGATTGGGAGCTCCATCTTTCAAGGCTGTCAAGGCCGAACTGATGGTGGCAGCGAGTTGACCGGGGTTGGGATGTGGAGGGGGGAGTCCAAGCGACACGCTGGTGTCGTCTGAGGGACCTGCCGCGACTTGCACGGCCGTGCCACAACAGGGAAACTTATTTTACGGACACCCCTCGTACATACATCAAATACCCAGTTTGGTCACAATCGTGAAAGCCGTTTTTGAGTAAATAAAAAAAACACGTAAAAATGATACAAAATTTATTAAGTAAAGTGCCCCCTGCGGTTGATCAATTTTGATGAAATTTTTACAGACATATCCCGGGCATATAAGTAGATCAAATACTAAGTTTAATCAAAATCGTTAGAGCCGTTTTTGAGAAAATCAAAAAAACACGTGAAAATGTTACAAAATTTATTAAGTTAAGTCCCCCTCCGGTTAATCAATTTTGATGAAATTTTTACAGTCATATCTCGGGCATATAAATACATCAAATACCCAGTTTGATCAAAATCGTTAAAGCCGATTTAGAGTAAATAAAAAAAACACGTGAAAATGTTACAAAATTAATTAAGTAAAGTCCCCCCTCCGGTTAATCAATTTTGATGAAATTTTTACAGTCATATCTCGGGCATATAAATAGATGAAATACTCAGTTTAATCAAAATCGTTAGAGCCGTTTTTGAGAAAATCGAAAAAAACCTAAAAAGTTATTAAATAAAGTACCTCCTCCCTTTGAGCAATATTGATGAAATTTTTGCTGTCACATCGCGGGCATATACCTACACTAAATACCCAATTTCAGGTTCGCATGGTTTATAGTTCTTGAGCTAGTCTGTTCACATACACACACAGACACACACACACACAGACCATTTCGCGGGACTTGGTCATTTCGACTCAGGGGACCCCAAAACGTGTATTTCCGTTGAAAACCGGAAGTCGAAATTTTTCACGATCGCAATACTTCCACTTACTATATATTACATATATAGGTAAGTGAAAGTAAAAAGATATTGGGAATAGTCAAATGCTATCGTGTGCTACTTATGAAAAGATAGAATGTACTTACTTGAGTAGCAATGAGCATCCACTTGAGATTTTCGATCGGAACCAATTGATTTATTGCAAGAAGAACAAAAATAATTTTCCCGTCTGATTTCAATCCTGGGTATGGTTTTATCCATTTGATTTTGGAAGATTGGTTGGCTGTCACTTTAGGCATTTTCACTATTGTACTTAATTACCGAACTAAACTCAACTTCAGAAGGAAATAATGGAGTAGGTGGGAAGGTTGAGTCAAATCAAGTTAGAACTTCTAAGAAAGTTAATGCAAAGGAACCTTGTTCGACATAATACCATTTCCGTAACAAGTTCGAAGAAATATTTTGAAATCATGAATCATTTTTTCTTTCTTAAAAAATTAAGTAGATAAATAAATTATAAATACATACATACATCGGTATTATTGATCGGTGATTTTAAAATAAATCATAACTATTCTCTATAATAAAAAAAATCAATATTTTTAATGAAATATCAAAAAGTGCACTTTCGTGCACTGAAAACCTAAAATGTGCAAATTTGTGCAGTAACCCTCAAAATGTGCAATTTCGTGCAAAATAAAACTTACATATGTTAATCCGGATGCCTTAGTTCGTGTAAATATGTTGTCCCCGATCGATTTCAAGCAACCGAAAAAAAAGTGCAATTGCACGAGAATCCGGTCTCTATTTATAAGCAACAGGCAGGAGGGAGATGCCACGGTAGTTAGTGCAATAACATATGTTTTTAGTTTATATTAATTTCTATCTTTTGAAAATATTTTGAACTTCATAAACACTTTTTTTTAAACCCATGGGTTCCATATTTTTAGTAAGAATTTTATTTTTTCTGTTATTATTGCTTAGCACAAGAATTTTTGGTTAGCTACAAAAATTGAATAGAAGAAAATAATGATCTTTAAGCCTAAGACGTAATGTTTTATATATAAAATTAAAGTTTATATTTTTCATTTATATTGTTTTATTATGAAACAATATTCATTTTAGGATATACAGGGATATCTGAATACATTTTTAGCTTTGCATGACTTAGTATTTTATTAAACCCTTTACTATTCTTTTAACCATATCAAAGGATATATAAGTAAGGAATCATTAAGAAGTTGCCAATTTTAATTTTTTGTAACTCTGACTACAATGAAAAAATACAATTTCAGGCTTCTCTTACAGATGATCTGTCAGGTTCTCCTTTATCTTATTTTAAGTAGGCTATTTTATCGTTGTTACAAGAAAAGAAGAGGAAAATAAATAGATTCATGATTATGGCAATTTTCTGTTTAATCACTGTAAGTACAAAAGGCCTAAGCCTAGTCGACAACAAATGGTATTTTCCAATAGCCAATGGGCTTAAAAGTCAAGTTCTTTGATTAAATAATTTTATATATGTTCTACTAATTTAATGATTATTTTTAATAAAAGTTTAATTCATGTCTCTTTTTTATTTCAGCATTAAAGAATTTGTGAAGGATAGATATACTAAGAAAAATTCTTTATGCTACGTTAATGATACCGTCAATGAGTTCCATGACTGCATTGTAACTTTAACCAATTTAATTTCATCAGAGTATCAAGTAGGAAACAATTATCTTGGATGTTTTAAAAATAACTATATATGTAATTTAGTATTATTATAAATAATTTTATAATATTATATACATATTTATATAAATATTAAAGACAAAGAGTGCAGAAAATATTTCTTTATTATTACTCCACATAGAACTAAAATTTCTTCTTTTGCTCAGAGGAATATAATAACAAGATTTCATATATACATTACAGGATTTCAAAAAATCATATTCATCTATGGTGGATCCACTTGCTGGGGAAACAGAGAATGAATTTTATGCATATATTGAGAAATCTAGGGCACATCAGATAATTACAGAATCACTGAGCGAAGGAATGAAAGGTTATGTGGCTACATCTTTAAGGGATCCGATACCAACTTCTGACATAAATGATCAAAAAAAACTCAGAGTAAGTAGCTTAGTATTTAGCTTCAGTTTGAATAAATATATTTCTACAAGTAGTATATTTAATGCTTTGATTTGGTAGTGGGACAACTCAAAACCAAGTTGTTTTTTTTATTCATATTGAAATTATTAAAGATACTATTCAAGTTTCATCATATGCAAAGGAAAAACAAATTACAGCTTGTAACTGATGTCCAAAATTAAATTTTAATGATGTCAAAACATGATATTTTATCCAATAAAAACATTAAACTTGCAGCTTACCAATAGTTCAAAACATGCATATATAACGTTTTAGTTTGTAATTTTATCGATTTAATAAAGAATTATTGGGCCATTAAACTGAAATGGAGCACTTGAAACTTTAGATTGTATTGTCTAATGATGTTGCAATATTGCATCCAAGTTTTAAAATATCATTAGCAGCAAGGGCAACCAAGCCGGGTTAAGTCCTAATGGTACTAATTTACATAGATCAATCTTTTGTTTGACTTTAGTCTTTATATTAGAAGAATATCTATTTCACAACAACGGTGTGTATTTTAGTACTTTGTGGGGTGGCTATATTCAAGAGTTGTTGATGAGATGCAGGCTGTTGTGAATAAGACTATCATAGATGGTGACCAGTCTTTACCAGAAACTAATTTCGGAGATTTACCAAATATTAGCAGCCAGGATCTTTACCTTTTTGCTGTTGAAGCAATCGAAGAAATGGACTATGATCGTGCCAAATATTACTTATCTAAGGTATTTTGATTTTGATGTATTACTAACTATTCAAATCATTATACACACACACACACACACACACACATATATATATATATATATATATATAGTATAATTTTATTTACATAGATATGTATTTACTAAAAAAGAATTAAATAGAAATATGTTGTGAAGTGCAAGTTTTTAAACCCCCTTGCTGCCAAGCAGGGGTTTTCCGTATTTCGTTAATTCTAAGAAACAAAATCTTTCTGTGTTAAGCGATTTTTGATTAAAAAATATTTTTAAAAATAAAAGAAATATTTTTACTTTCACTTACCGATATATTTTTTTTTTTTTTTTTTTCGGTACCCCTATCTGGCCATGTGTGGCATACGGGGGGGGGGGGGGGTTACTCTAGAGGTGTAACCAACCTATTCTAACCATGGTGGGAGGGTTTTTATTCTCATAATTCGTTGAATAAAGTTTTGGCTGTCACATATACATACATTAAATACCCCGTTTGATCAAAATAGTGATAGCCGTTTTTGAGAAAAAAAAACATGTAAAATTTGAAAACATTTACTAAATAATGTGCCCCCTCCGTTGACCAATTTTGATGAAATTTCGGCTGTCGCGGGCAAATACATAAATCAAATACCCAGTTTGATCAAAATCGTTCAAGCCGCTTTTGAGTAAATAAAAACAACAAGTGATAATGAGAAAACATTCATTAAGTAAAGTGCCCCCTCCGTTTGACCAATTTTGATGAAATTTCGGCCGTCGCATCATGGGCATATACATACATCAAATACCCAGTTTGATCAAAATCGTTAAAGCTGTTTTTGAGTAAATAAAAAAAACACGTGAAAATGGGACATTTATAAAGTAAAATGCCTCCTCCAATTGTCTAAACGGAAACGACGCGGCACGGAAAAGGACCTTAGGTTTGGAACCTGGAACATAAAATCACTGACAGGAAAGGAAGTTGAGCTTGTTGACAAAATGAAGAAATATATGGTAGATATTCTGGAAATGGCTGAGGCGAAAAGGAAAGGAAGTGGAGAAGTAGATGGATGAATGACGGATATTTTCTGATATATGCAGGGGCACCAAAGGGTGTTCGTGTACAAGGAGTTGAGATAGTCATGTCTTCCTCAGCATACAGCAGAGTAGAAGAATGGGAGGCAGTCTCCTCAAGGATCATACTTGCAGACCTCCAGGTAACCATTGGCAACTTAACAATCATCCAAGTATATGCTCCTATGGAAGATGCAGGGATATTGGACAAAGAATTATTTTACTCAGACCTGCAAGGCTAATAATTCTCTGTGGAGATTTTAATTTGAGAATTGGATGGGACCACAGAAAATCATTCGGTGCCATGGGGCCTCATGCTGGTGAAATCGTTAAAAAACAAAAATGGCCAAAGATTAATTGATTTCTGCGTCGACAATGATCTCTTGATAGGCAATTCCTTCTACCCACATAATAGTGTACAAAAAATTACTTTCTCAAGCGCAGTTGGAAATAGTGTCATCGACTACTTTATTTATGACCGAGAGAAAAATCTGGTGCGACACAACTTTCACTTACCAACTTACTTACATTAGAAATTGACGTGTTTTGTTAAATGCCATTTCTCAAAGACACACATTTTCCCACATTCATTTACTTATTTTTGTTTTATTTGCTCTCTAAAGTACACTAAATTTTGTTATTATTAAATAAAAGTTTTTACATGCGATAATTCGGCAATGCAAGCATAATACTCCGAGTTGTCTATAATACTAAGAGCTTAGTAATACACGCACGCACAGTATCTGGATCTGTACACACAGTAAGCATCCAGGTATGCCACTCAGTATCTGGATACTCTAATTGAAACAAAAAAATGGTTTCTTAAGAGAATTTTTATTATTAAAATGTATTTTAAATTGGATCCAATTCAATGATTTTTTAATTAATAAAGTTTATTTAAAAAATGATTCACCCACAAGAGACTGGAGGGGGATAAACGAACTCAGCCTATGCTGTGGATTGAGTATGCAGTTATAGCTCTCCGTATTGGTGATTATCAGCAAGCTATGGAATGCCTAAAAGAAGCACTTATGTTAGATTCCAGAAACAAAGAAGGGTGAGCTACTTCATTAGTTATCTTTTTAATTAAATGGAATTAATCTTTAACTTACACTATAGCAAAAATAAATTTATGACTGTTAGGTGTCTGAAGAGTATTCCACATCCTAAAAAAAGTTTGTTTAGATGACATTAACATCAGTCTGCAAGTTTAATAATTTTTCTTTTTGAAATCTGAATATTTGAGGTCACCCGTGGTGTGTATTAGTAGTTAGTAAGGTAGTAAAAAATCCTTGGCTCTGCCCTCCTTCAATGGGACATAAAATGGAGGTTGCGAGTTTATGTGATTCTCGGCTATGTAGTCCTTCGGATGGGACATAAAAGGGAGGTCTCGAACCTGTGCAATTTTAGGTACTCATTAAAAAGTCCTATGCTAATTTTACTTAAGTAGGCAAAATTCATGAATCCTACTGTAATATCTGTTCATTCGATTAGCCTTAGATGCAAAAAGGGATGTTAAACCTTGGTGATCAATATATGGTCATGCACATTTAATGTAAAAATTTAACACAACTGTTTGATTTGGAAACTAATTTAACTTGGAAACAATATTAATCTTAGTATCTGTAGAAACAATTTTGATGAATTATAGGAGTATATGACTCGCTTATCAATATAACTTTAAAATAATAATAATATGGTCCGAAAATTAGTTCTTATCAACATTTTTGAATTCAAAGGTTGATTCTGTATGCGGTTATGCTCATGACGGAAGGGAAATTTGAGGATGCTCAATTATTCTTCAATGCTCTAATAAGTTTTTACCCAATGTTCACTGAAGGTTGGATGGCTTTTCACATGTTTTATCTTATTATCGAAAACAAAACTGGTGCTGATATTACTTTAGTGGCAGGTGATGATTTTGAAATTATTAATAATTATAGATAAGGTAAATAAATGATAAATAGAAGAAATAAAAAACTATGATTTGCTGGTAATCTGTAAATAAAAGTAAACTATAATAAAAGCCATCATTCCTGTCCTAATTGATTCAGTTAAAGATATGTAACCAAATCAGGGGGAATCAAGAATGTTTTTTCTCAGTGAGCATGCACTCTGCTTTAATACTCCAGCAGTACCATGAGATGTATGGCTTTGACATATTCTCATGATGACAGTTCATAGCTATAGACCTAGAGGCAGTAATTCCTAACTCTACAGGCTTGTTTTACTGAACCCAAGACCCATGATGGGCCTTGTATTGGTACAGGATTTTTTTTTTTAAATAGTATCCTTTTTTTTTTTTTTTTCTCACGGAGTAACTCGTATCTGAAAGGAAAAGTTATTTTTAACAGTGGATATAAATAATATATGGGACGTTCTTTTACAAACCGAACACCTTTCTGACCGACACATTTTAGATTTAACTGAAACTTTTTTTACGGGTTCTATATCGAAAAAAAAGAGATACGTGTAAGAGGATTTTTTTTTATTATCGATATTTTGAAAAATAAACAAGATCGAAAATTCGTGAATTTGATGATTTATCGGTAATAGCCTATTTTTCAAAAATTCATAACTCCGGTTCTGTTTAAGCTAAAAAATCTAATTTTTTTTTATTTTGAAGGTAAAAAGACAAGCTTTAAGAAAAAAATACTTTCAAAAGAGATTGTCGAAAAATTCAAATTGTTATTAACAATTTCAATGTTTAAATCGGTTTTTAACAGTGGCCCCACCCATGAATCAACTTTTTACTATTTTTATCGTATTCTGCGTCAAATTTTCTATCGAAAACGCTTTTAAAAACGATGGAGAAGTTATTTTTACTGTAAGAAAAAAATTAATTAATTTAGCGCGGTACGTCACATCGACAAGTGGGTCACATTTTACGGCTCATATTCTTGTTTTACACCGTTTATCTCTTAAATACAAATAATTGTTTCATTGTTTTAATTAAAAAACATATTTTAGTAGCCAAGAAGATGGGAAAAAATAGAAAAAATACATAAATAAAAATAAATAAAAAACATTGTTGAAAATGAAATTTTTTTATTAAGATTTCGATAATGCATTAGTTAATAAGAACAATATTTGGAATATAAAAATAAATACAATATTTAAAAATAAGACAATGTTTACATTTTCTGTTTAAAATTTTTTACAATATCCTTTTTTTCGCAAGATGAAAACCGTTTTGCTTCCAATTGCTGTAAAGAAATCGGATCAATACAATGATATTTTAAAGTTTCTTTTATTGTTAAAGCTTTTTGGAAACGTTCGGACAATTTTTTTTTTTCTCATTTGTATTCTTATGCTAAATCAATTAATTTTTTACCGGAGTTATGAATTTTTGAAAAATAGGCTATTACCGATAAATCATCAAATTGTCCGAACGTTTCCAAAAAGCTTTAACAATAAAAGAAACTTTAAAATATCATTGTATTGATCCGATTTCTTTACAGCAATTGGAAGCAAAACGGTTTTCATCTTGCGAAAAAAAGGATATTGTAAAAAATTTTAAACAGAAAATGTAAACATTGTCTTATTTTTAAATATTGTATTTATTTTTATATTCCAAATATTGTTCTTATTAACTAATGCATTATCGAAATCTTAATAAAAAAATTTCATTTTCAACAATGTTTTTTATTTATTTTTATTTATGTATTTTTTCTATTTTTTCCCATCTTCTTGGCTACTAAAATATGTTTTTTAATTAAAACAATGAAACAATTATTTGTATTTAAGAGATAAACGGTGTAAAACAAGAATATGAGCCGTAAAATGTGACCCACTTGTGATGTGACGTACCGCGCTAAATTAATTAATTTTTTTCTTACAGTAAAAATAACTTCTCCATCGTTTTTAAAAGCGTTTTCGATAGAAAATTTGACGCAGAATACGATAAAAATAGTAAAAAGTTGATTCATGGGTGGGGCCACTGTTAAAAACCGATTTAAACATTGAAATTGTTAATAACAATTTGAATTTTTCGACAATCTCTTTTGAAAGTATTTTTTTCTTAAAGCTTGTCTTTTTACCTTCAAAATAAAAAAAAATTAGATTTTTTAGCTTAAACAGAACCGGAGTTATGAATTTTTGAAAAATAGGCTATTACCGATAAATCATCAAATTCACGAATTTTCGATCTTGTTTATTTTTCAAAATATCGATAATAAAAAAAAATCCTCTTACACGTATCTCTTTTTTTTCGATATAGAACCCGTAAAAAAAATTTCAGTTAAATCTAAAATGTGTCGGTCAATTTTTGTCCAAATCTGTTCGGTTTGTAAAAGAATGTCCCATATGCATCCAAATAAAAGTTTGTACAATATATAACAGCTTAATATATTAAAATGAATGGGTATTTTCGTTTAAGATCTAAAGTGCATTGCATGAATAGAAAGAACGGTATTGGAACTTATTGATTCCTCTTTTATGATTGATTATTTATCTTATAAAAATTCAGTTTATAAATCTAAACAATTTTATCAAATTCACAAATTTTGAAAAATTTCTTCACTTCTGCCAAGTGGCAAAGAATGGTGCAAATAGAGTTTGAAAAATTGGTGAAGAGATTGATGAACCAAAAGATGCACTATGTTAATAATTTCACTAGGATAAATATTTCACAGTGCAAGTTGTATTTTTGAAAATTATTTTTTTATATTATATACAGATATGTTTATAACTAAGGCCAATATTAACATTTACATATGCCAGAATATATCCAATATAAATATGCATATTTATATAAGAACTCTGTTTCTCAAACCATCAAATATTTACATATATGCCATCTTCCATTTAGACTTTTTACTTATTCATTATTTTATTTTTTACAGGAACAAAAATAAGTTATGATTTTAAATTACCACCTTCAATGAGGCCACCACAGTTGAGCTGGGACAATAAAACATGGATCGAGGAACCTGGCAATTATATTTCAACAGCAATTTACTTCCTTTCATTTAATATGTACGAGGTAATTTCTTAATTTATTTGTCGCCTATCACATTTAATTATACATATATTTTTTTCTTCTTTTTTATAGAATAATAATCTCTAATTAATAATACATATACATATATACATACGTATAATACGACTGTGCCTTTATTTTTCGCTCAATACAGATGATTTTAGAGATAGATTATTGTTGATTACTGCCTGTATCAATGCAGAAATAAGAGTAGAACTTCTGAACAGTGGCTAGGATGCTGTTCATTAAGGCGCCCTTCACTGTAAGGCCTGATCTCCACTCAAAAGAACCCTTTTGGGGGTTTTATCTCTGAAGAGGAAGCGGGAGTGTAAAGCTAGGACCTAATAAAGACCATTTTTAGCTGAAAAAGACACGATGGGAGTTTGATAATATCACAGTCAAATAACCTCTCAAAAACAGGCCTTGCCCCTGAGCCACTCTTCAGGAGAGATATCAAAAAATGCTATACTGTTCACGTCAATTATGGCCTAATTAACTGGCTCCTTGTTTATCATAATACAGGGATGGATGATTGTATGTTTATCAGCCCTCATTATAAGAAAGGATTGATATCAGTTGAAGAAAATGGTAGTGTAGTTAGTACCTACTGCTTTTAATTTTAAAGTCTAGTCTTGTGTTCATTGGAGCAGCTTGGAAATCTTCAAAATTCACTTTTCTATAGTTCATTGAAGAGAATTCTTGTAGAGCAATGTATGACCTTTTAAGGACTTAAGATATTTATAAAATTTTATGTTTTTTGATATATGATATTTAATTAATAATCCAATTTATTATAATGATATGACTATATTTATAGTCTATATTAATGCGCTATAATGTCACTTTTTTTACATTAAAATAGTTAGCCGAAGTATGCCTCGCTCAAGAGTTGGAAAGAGTGGGATCAAAGACAATTATCTGGGTCTATTATTTATCCGTTTGCCATCATATTCAAGGTAGATACGAAGACAGTGCGAAGCATCTGTCTAAGGCCATATCGGAATTAAGTGATTATGATATGGTAAGTTATAATCATATTATATTTGTAGTATATTACTTTACATAGATAATAGACTGTAATTTTTAGGATTACTTTTTTATCCTAGATATTCATTTGACAAATCATATCATTCATTGGCCTAGCCTTTGAAGTCATAAGACAAATCATACATTCAATTAGTCTATGTTTGTCAATTTTATAAATTTGTAAGTTTTTCAATTATTTAGAAGTTAGCCAGTCAGAATAAATTCAGCTTACGTCCTGTAGTATAATTTTAAGATATTGATGGAATATTGTATGACTATATTGAAGTGAATTAATCAAAGTTAGTAAATTAAAGAGAGAAGTAAATTAAATTACATTTGATGTCCTAACTTATTTTAAAGCAGTAATGATGCTTTAGCTCCACCCTCTTTCAATGAAGACAACCTAAAATCTCTCATAAGTCTATAGTTAGAATTTATACTGAAACGAAGTTCATCAAAACATTCTAAGTTGTTTTAACCATTTTTCTACAGGATCCAAGGATATGGATATTACTTGGTCATAACTGTTGGATGATTGGATTGAAAAAATGTGCCGTTCAGATGTATCTCCAGGCATTCACAAAAAAAAGAACTGAATTATATGAACATATGACCTACATCAGGTAGGTTTTTATTATTATATAAAACACTTACGATTACATATAAATAATGATGTTTCTATCAATTTGAAGTTATGTTTGTTGTATTGTTTGGTCGAAATTGAAGGAGTAATTTTGAGATTTGCATCTGACCCAGTTCACTAAGGTGGTCACACAATTTTTAACTTTTTAAAAGTAAAATATTGTGATGATAATAGTATTTAGCATATTACCAGGTCTGCAAGTTTAAAATGTCGTTTTAATTCCAATAGAATGCGCTCTTAGCCTATTGAAGGATTTGCTTATCTCTAAACGCTATTTTGTTTGTTAGTCATTTGTTTACAAAAGTCAGTTGTTTTTAAGTCGTTTTCGTGGACGTATCATACCTTTCTTTGGTGTTAAAAATGTCTAATTTTAAGCCAAATAAAGAGCATTTGCGGCATGTCATGATTTTCTTATTCAATCAAAAGAAAAAGGCATCTGAATGTCATCGAATTCTTGTTGAGACTTATGGCGATCTTGCTCCAACCGTCAAGACATGTGAACGTTGGTTTCAAAGTTTCAAACGTGGTGATTTTGATGTTACTGATAAAAAACGAGAAAATCGACCAAAAAAGTTTGAGGACGTCGAATTGCAATCTTTATTAGACGAAGACAATACCCAAACCCAACAAATGATGGCAGAACAGTTGAATGTCACTAGGCAAGCCATTTCCGATCATCTGAGAGCTATGGGAAAAATTCAAAAGGTTGGAAAATGGGTTCCACATGAATTGGACGAACGACAGATGGAAAAACGAAAAACTGTGTGCGAAATGCTGCTTTTACGCCACGAAAGAAAGGGTTTTTTGCATCGAGTTGTAACTGGCGATGAAAAATGGATTTATTTTCAGAATCCCAAACGAATAAAATCATGGGTAACGCCAGGACAACCATCCACATCGAGTGCAAGACCGGATCGTTTTGGGAAGAAGACAATGCTGTGTGTGTGGTGGGATCAGAAGGGAGTAGTCTACTACGAGCTTCTCAAACCCGGCGAAACAGTCAATACCGACCGCTACCGACAACAAATGATCAATTTGAGTCACGCATTGATCGAAAAACGCCCAGAATGGGCTCACAGGCACGCCAAAGTCATTCTTCAGCATGATAACGCTCCTGCACATTCAGCCAGATTGACTAAGGAAACGATTTCTTCGCTTGGTTGGGAACTCCTACCCCTCCCGCCGTATTCACCTGACCTGGCGCCTTCTGATTATCATCTCTTCTCATCGATGGGACACTCATTGGCTGAGCAACACTTTAACAATTTGGAGAATGTAAGAAAATGGCTCGATGAATGGATTTCAAATAAAGATGAAGCATTCTTTTGGAATGGTATCCATAAATTGCCCGAGAGATGGACAAAATGTGTAGAAAGCGAGGGCCAGTACTTTGAATAAAATATATTATACTTTTTTTTTAAATTACTGTCTATATATTTTAAGAAATAAACGACATTTTAAACTTGCAGACCTGGTAATGTATTCTTGTATTGGCCCTGAAGAAGTCCACAGCAAGATGGGTGAAAGCTTGGCAGTTGAAAAACATCTTACATGGTCAAACCCTGAAGAAGAAATGCATAAAATATAATTTTAATGCATCGGGTTTAATTAATTCTTATGTACTAAGATATTTATACTCTACCTAGTATGCCGTGAGGTACCTGGAGTTTGTTTGTTCTTTGCTCTACAAAGAAAGATGGCTCCTCAAAAATGTATCACCTGGGCTTAACATACCACAATCGATGATAAATGAACAAACTTGAACTTTTGACTTTTATTTAAAAATCACGTTGTGTCAAATGTTTTCAATTACAACCTTTAGCCAAAAGTACTTCAGAAGTGAGATCGTTTATCAAATAAAAAAGTAACTTAATGCAACTTGGAGATTTCTTAAACTTCATGATTTCAGGTGTGGTTTCTTTTTCTTGGAGCATGAACAGGCTAGATTTGCCAAGCAAATGTTCTTGAGAGCTGTCAGGCAGCAGGGTACGCCAATGGGGTGGCTTGGTCTTGGAATCGCTCTATTTATGGTAAATAGAATGATTTTGTGTGAGCCTTCATTTTAGCTATCAATACTTCCTTTCCCTCTTAAATTTAAATTATAATTGATTTTAAACCTGTGCCACCACAACCCATGAAGGTTCTTGGTTTTAGTATAAGGAAGAATCGTTTCTTGGTCAGATATTAGGTAATTGATAATAGGTGAACATTATTTTTCATATAAAAAACAAAAAATAAAAATGTATCATCAGCTTTCATGCTTATCTTCCCAAATACAAAACATTAAATCTTTTGTAGGAAGGAAAATTGGATGATGCTGAACTCGCTTTAAAAGAAGCCAACATGCTTGATACAACTCTGGCCACAGCTTGGGGATACCTCGCTCTGATTTCTTTATATAAATTGAAGGAAGAGCAGTTTCTTCATTGCTTTCGAGAAGCAAAACGTGTAAGTATTTTTTTTTTTTTTTGTTACTATGTTCCCGTTCTCACTCCAGCTTACACTATTTATGATATGTTAACTTAAAATGTTTATTTAAAACTTTTCTTTTTTTTTTAATTTAGGTTTCAGTGAGTGATTTAATAAATTAAGCTGACTCCTAAAGTATTATTTCATTGAGAAAATACACTAACATTGAATTATTAAATATTTTTATTCAAAACAATGATGAAACATATGTATCTTTTTTTCTCTCAAAGTAAACCCTAATATCCATTTATCCATCAAGATTTTTTATTCAACTTTTTTATATTAAGACCAATATTAGACAAGAAAGGAATATCTGCTTTGTGCACCACATTTTTAAAAATGTTTATTTTTAATTAATTTAAGAGAATTTAAGTTTTAAAATAATCATTTTTGGAACTATTTTAATTTGAAGTCTAATTGGTTTATGGGTAGGCTGCAAGATCTAATCTAATTATAGATTTGTTTATCCATAATTCTTATAAGCAAGAGAATATGTTCAACCCTAACAACAAACTCTCCAGCAAAGTATTTGTTTTAAACTGATTTAACATTCTTGAATTGACAGTACCGCATATCCTCACAGAATGTTATGCTTACAAAGTAGAGCGGAGAGAAGTGGGACTTGGAACCAACTTGGGCGAGATACTCAATAACACCTCGAAGATGGCTGAAAAATTGTTCATGTTTCTATGAAAAAAATTCTTTTTGCTAAACTTTAATGTATTTTCTTATTATATTTCATTCTTCTTCCTTTTTTTCACTTTCATTCATTTATAATATTATCCTTTACAGTATTCTCCCTTTCTAAGCAACTTCTAAATTCTTAATAGCAACACTACCTTCTTCATTATTTTCTGTCACCCATAATCTTTACGTTACTATTGTATTATTTTATTTTTCACTCTGATATTTCTCTTCCTATTTTTGCAAATGTTCTATGGGGCTAAAATGACCCAAGTAGTTGAAGAGCCCATCTTGTTGTAAATAAATAAATAAATAAACATTCTTGAACAATATTGTAACACTTATGTGGGTTATCAATTTTTATTGAATGATAAATAAAAATTTCCAATGCCACACAAATTAAGATAGCACAAATCATTAGACAGGTTGCAAAAATTATCATTTCATAACACAGAAATAACTTGTAAGAAATATGATTTGCGCTTCAGAACAAGACTAACTCTCAAGTCCCAACCCTCCTTATATATAGTCGTAAAGAGAACATTCTAGAACCTTCTGGGCTGGTGTAGATGGTACTCAAACATCGTAGGCACAGATATGAGCTATGACAGTTTGTTCCACCTGCAAATTCATTCCAACAAAAGGTCTAGTACTGTTCTAAACCATATGTTTTTTTTTCTAACGTTACAATATCATCTCACCTTTCTAAGGCCAAAACAACTTTAGCCTGTAATCCCTTCTTCATAGTTCATAATGGAAACGCCTAAAGTCCTACTTGTCTAATATCATTCATATATGGCCACACTGTTTAGATTTCTGTATTATGTATGTAAAATTTATTCTAAATGGTCATCAGTCCTAGGATAAAAAAATTATTTTTCATTTCATTTCATTTCAAAGTCGTTAATAATTAATAATTAGTTTAAAAGTTGATGTTTGTTTCGCTATGGATTGTTTTGATTTAATCGTTAAATCAAGCTCAAAATGTCAACAGTTAGACATGTTTCTTTGTTAAAATGGAAGATAATCTAATTTAAAGCCACAAGAAGACAATACAAATTGTTTCCTTATAGAATTTATACTTTAGGGAATTTAATATAATATTTTTAAAACATTATAGCTCGTTTATCTCAAAACATTGATTTTTGAGTTGTTACAGTTTTGAACTGAGCCAACTACATACTGAAACAGTTATCCTTAATGACTTATTTTTAAAATTATAAAAATTATATTTTCAGTATGGCCTGGAGGATCAGAAGCTGGCCATTCAAATTGAAATTATAAGCCAAGAGATTGCAGCCCACAGCAAAGCAGAAAAGCCAATTTCTGATTAAGAATATTGTTTTACTTATTTTGTTTATTGATGTAATATAATAAACATTCTTAATTTTAAATAATGTTTGTTTATTGAAAAACTCATATGGTCAATAAGTAAAAAAATAAAGAATTGAATATACACTGAAATATCTCCATATATATCAGCGAATGCAATGAACACAACACTAAAACAAGATAGATAATGTGTTTTATTTACAAGATTTATTTTTTTTTTAACATTTTAAAATATGTACAAAACACTCAATTCTGGCATGGATATACCGTCTGATAGGGAATCAGCCTAATGGCCAAAAATACCAATCAAAATATTCTTTTCCTCTTTATTTGTGTTTGTTTTGGTCTAACTAAAATAGCAAACCTTTGGTTTTGATAAAATTACAAACAAATAAAATTACCTTTTATATAACATATATACCAAAATCTTAATAATCATAATGTAATTAACTATATAAAAAGCAACAAAACTATAATATCTCCGTCTCCCTCTGCAATATGCAAGCCCATTTAGCAATATCGTACCATTATTCTCATAGAATTCTAGAACTTTAATCCCCTCGCCATTACATTTTTTATCTCTGGATCTTCTTTGCTCCTCTTCGCGCGTTCCGGTCTCCTAATATTATAAATTTTGAGCTATCTATTTTTGTAAAAACATTCTAAAATTCTTTAAAATTCTCATCCCAGTGGTTACAATTTAGGTTAATAGATTAATCAGGAAGTATATAGATTAATTAGGAGTCGGCTTGAGGCGATTGACAGAGGTAGATTGGGTCCATGTTATTTACTTTTTTAAATAGTAATTTTTAATAGTTTTTAAAGATATTTTGCATAGAAAAAGATTATGTGTCAGTTAACAAACTTGGGAAATTTGATGACTATTGATCAAGTGTGAATTGCCTTTTTTTGTAAAATGTGTAATAAAATTAGTGAGGTGTGCTAGTGCGTTATCAATTTGGGGGAAGAGACTGGCCAACCCCCACCACTTCATCAAGTCAGCTGGCTCCACCATCATTCAACAATAACAACACAGGTTATAAACAAAACAACCTGCATACACATAAAAGAAGCAATGGAAAGCGCTCAACTGACTATCATTACACTTTTAACTATTTTAACGTTTGCATAGAAGACCTTGATTCCTTCATCATCATTGCTGGTTTTATCTTTGTTGATAAAATGAAAGAATATAAATGCTGACTGATTTAGAATTAAGAACTCAAAATGTGATGAATTTAATATTCTAAATAACAGTAGTGCGTTTTTAAAGAATGATAAAATAGTTTTATCGACTAATAAGGTGTGTTTCCATAAACTTCATGGATTTTGAAATTAATTAAAATTTACAACTTTATAAATAAAATACAAGTATTTAAACTTTATTATAAAACCTTGTGAAGCAACTAACTATTGCTAGCACTGATCTCACACACACCCCTTCCTGTCCTCAGTGTACACTAAAGAATTGGGCAATATCAATAAAATTTAACACTCATTCATATGATGCAATCAGATTTGTAGTGGCTGAAATTTGTAATCAGCCAAAACCAAAACTGTAATCAGCTGTGACCCATGTAGTAATAAAATACTAGTAAAAAACTCCATTCCACACTTTTTGACTATTCCTAATCAATTATTGAACCAATCCAATAAAAAACTTCAAATTCATTTACAGGAAACCTAATGCTTACTAAGTGAGCAAGCTTTCCTAAAAGTAAAGAATCTGATTTCCATCAGGAGCTGGCTGAAGAAATAATTCATGAAAAACTGATTTATCGTGAAACATAACTTTATTGGACCTGCTTTTAAAAATCTAATATAACACTTGTCTAACTCGAGATCGCTTTTTTTTTTCTTTTTCAAGAATTATCTTCTTATTATCCTGAATTATCTCTGTGCAAGATCGCATATATATATATGTAATGTTCTTATGCTTCAATAAATAACTTTAAGCCGTATTTGTCCCTAAAAGGTAAATTTATTAAATATTAATCACAAAACATTTAACATTAAACATAAAACAAAACATTTACCATTAATTACAATACAAAATATTAAACATTAATTACAAAACAAACATATTAAACATGTAGAATTACAAATAGAATATTACCTAAAAGGTAAATCGGTTTTTAAAGTTTGTTCATTATCTTCAATCACAAAACTACAATCTGAATCAGCTATAAAAAACAAATGCAATCAAACATATGTTCATAATTAATAGGAGCATAAACAAGGCTTTCTAAATAAAAGTGAATATTCACTTTTACATCTCCCCCCCTCGAAAGGGTAAAATTTTGCTACTATGAACGAAATCAGCTTGTGAACGCCTTCGTCCATAATTAATTTTATAAATTTTTGAAGATACCCTCTGTCTGATATTAAATGGTCCTGAACGTAGAGGATCCAATTTTTTTTAGGTTTAATCGGTTACCTGTTTCTAGATACACCAAATCACCAACTTGGAAATCATGGTCTTTCTTGTTCTTGTCTGATCTTGTTTTATTGAACAAATGGTGGGCTCTTGAATTTTGAAAAGCTTGATGTCTATCTGCTTCTAAATCTGACAGAGAATTCAGAGATGCAGGGGTTAAATATTTTGCAACGTGTCAATGCAAATATCAATATTTGCGAAACACAGATATGACGTTGGCGAAGTGAAAAATCATGAAGCACACATAAAACTTTTGGAAAATAAATATATTTCGAAAAAACCTTACAGGTGTTCAATTCCAGACAATCAGGAAATAGAAACACAAATCAGCAAGTTACTGGAAGCAGGATTGATAGAAGAATCGCATTCCCCATTTGCGGAACCTGTAACATTGGCATACAAGAAAGAAGACAACAGAAGATCGAGGTTATGTATTGATTTCCGGGATCTCAACAAAATTTTAGTCCCAGAATCGCAACCGTTTCCAAGGATTGAAGACATAATTGTAAAAACTCGAAACTGTAAATGGTATTCAGTTTTGGATATTACTTCTGCATTTTGGTCCATCCCTGTAAGAGAAAAGGATCGCCATAAGACTGCATTTGTAACGCAAAATGGTCATTACCAATGGAAAAGGCTACCTTTTGGCCTCAAAATTTCACCTGCAATTTTTTCAACGTATTCTAGCTAATACAATTCGCCGTTGTGGATTTCACGAATTTTGCTTGAATTACATTGATGATATCTTGATATTCTCTCAGAGTTTCGATGAACACCTACTTCACATTGACAAACTTATAGAAGCAATTAGATTAGAGGGATTTAGATTGAAGTTATCAAAATGCAATTTCGCACAGTCATCTGTAAAGTATTTGGGGCATATAATAGAAAATAACACAGTTAGACCACACCATGATAACCTGAAATCAATTAGAGATTTTCCAAAACCTCAAAATAAGAAAAATGTCCGTCAATTTTTGGGTAAAATAAATTTTTATCACAAATACATTCCAGATTACACAAGAATGCTTGAACCAATCCATAAGCTTTTGCGAAACAATACTGAATTTCAATGGACAGATGAATGTGATAGAACTTTCACAATCATAAAGCAATGTTTATGCCAAAGCCCAATTTTGTCAATATTTGATCCTGATAAGAAAACTTTTCTTTTCACTGACGCCAGTACCCTTGGTGTCGGCGCCGTTTTAAAACAGATTCAAGATAATGGTGAATTGCTCCCAGTGGCATACTTCTCCAAGAAATTCACTCCCGGGCAGGCAAAGAAAAAAGCAATTTATCTTGAATGTTTAGCAATAAGAGAAGCAATCCGTTATTGGCAACATAGGTTATTAGGCCATAAGTTCCAAGTAATTTCGGATCATAAACCCTTAGAAAATCTAAAAATCAAAGCTAGAACAGATGAGGAATTGGGGGAATTAGTATATTACCTATCGCAATATGATTTCACATTACGTTATTCCCCAGGAAATTAAATCAAGAAGCAGACGCTCTTTCCAGAAATCCAGTATTAGAAAGTTTTGAAAACAATGATGACGTACTTCAAATAGTGAACTTAATAAAAATGGATGAGTTGAAACGTGACCAAGAAGAGAATCAAAACGAAATCATTTCCGTCAAAAATGTTTTTAAGAAAGGTGATTTAATTTTTAAAAAGATAAGAGGGAGAGAACGCATATTTGTTTCAATGTAGTTTGGTTTATCATTGATTAAGAAAATTCACATGTACTATGGACACATAGGAGTACGTCACATAGCAGCTATGATACGACCTTTCTATTACTTCAAAAATATGGACAAGCACATTAGAGAATTCTGTGATAAGTGTGAAACTTGCAAAAAGAACAAATCGAGAAGAGCTCGACAAATTGGTTATTTATCTCAATTAGGCCCAGCCAAAGAGCCTTATGAGTTTATGTCTCTGGATACAATTGGAGGCTTTGCAGGAAATAGATCACCTAAACGTTATCTGCACCTTTTGGTGGATCACTTCTCTCGATTTGCATATACCTACGCTTCTAGAGGTCAGACAATGCAAGATCTGATTGAATTTTTACGTCAAATTTTCGAAAGACATAGAGTGAAAATCCTCGCAGACGTGGATGATAACGACCTGAGTAACCCTTCAGCTCTCATATTTTACAGGGCCGTTTTTCAGTGTGCTTTCTGATCTCAGAGTGACCTGCATCACTTTTAGTTGAACTAGATATTGTTCTTGTGTCCACTTTCATCGCCTTTCTAGTTCCACTAAAAGCGATGCAGGTCACTCTGAGATCAGAAAGTACACTGAAAAACGGCCCTGTAAAATATGAGAGCTGAAGGGTTACTCAGGTCGTTATCATCCACCTGAAATATGCTGGAATAAACTTAACTCCAACGGATAAAAGTTGGACAATGAACAAATATTTAAAACAATTAGTGGTGTGCAAAAGAGTTTTAATACGATAAAATTACCCATAAAAATTCACAAAATAGAAGAAGAAATAGAAGCTTACGTAATTGAGAATGACAATTTTCCATACGATGTATTATTGGGTTTGGACTCAATTCAGAAATTTCGTTTGATACAAGATGAAAATTTAAATATTTTGCAACGTGTCAATGCAAATATCAATATTTGCGAAACACAGATATGACGTTGGCGAAGTGAAAAATCATGAAGCACACATAAAACTTTTGGAAAATAAATATATTTCGAAAAAACCTTACAGGTGTTCAATCCCAGACAATCAGGAAATAAAAACACAAATCAGCAAGTTACTGGAAGCAGGATTGATAGAAGAATCGCATTCCCCATTTGCGGCACCTGTAACATTGGCATTCAAGAAAGAACACAACGGAAGATCGAGGTTATGTATTGATTTCCGGGATCTCAACAAAATTTTAGTTCTAGAATCGCAACCGTTTCCAAGGATTGAAGACATAATTGTAAAAACTCGAAACTGTAAATGGTATTCAGTTTTGGATATTACTTCTGCATTTTGGTTCATCCCTGTAAGAGAAAAGGATCGCCATAAGACTGCATTTGTAACGCTAAATGGTCATTACCAATGGAAAAGGCTACCTTATTTTGCATTTTAGTTGGTCCCACTTACTCAAGGACAGGGGCGGATCTAGCACGAAATTTTGGGGAAGGGGAGGGGATCATGACCCTCTTCTCTCAAAATCACGTGGCTGACAGCACCGTTTTTTAATGAAATTATTACCTTGAATTAAGAAGGATCTAAACAACCTAAAGTGCCATGTTTAGGGCATAGTAACTACCTAATTGCATTATTCGCTAAAAAATATAAAAAAAAATTGAAAAACCAAAATTTTTTGGGGGGGGGGGTCATGATCCCTGTGACCCCTCTCCTGGATCCGCCCTTGCTCAAGGGGTTCGTGATCGCGGGAGATTCGTTGGAAGTTTTTTATATAATTGTTTTCTAGGGGATTATACAATTAAAAATCGGGTTTTATACTGAACGATCAAGTTTTTCGACAATATTTCATCGTTTCTATCTATCCAATCGATTCCAAGCTAGTCTGTTTACACGCACACTCACAGACCACTTTGCGAAACTTGATTATTAGGACTCGGCCCCAAAACTTGTATTTCCGTTGAAATCAGGAAGTCGTAAATTTGTACAACCTCAATTTTTTCCTTTACTATTTATCTCCTTATGGTTCGCCTTATGTGACTGCAAGTGTCTTTAGCGAGTTAAGTAGTCGGCGAATAAATGATTAGCCTGGAGCAAAGTAATATGTGACAGGTCCTTTAAGTATTAAAGTCGGTGTTTAAGTAAAAACATTAAGAATTGACTTTATTTAAGTTAATATTGTAACGTGAAACAAAATCCCACGACTTTGTCAGTAACATAGAAAGAGAGACTTTGTTGGCACCGTTAAATAACCGTAATAGTACTTACACACATGTCCTGGAGGTGACGAGAATGTACTCGGCCATTCTAGAATTTTAGATTAAGTACTAAATATAAGAAGCAATGGACTAGAGTCTTAGTCTTACCTTGAACATCGAAACTGCTACATTGACACAAAAGTAACATATAGTGACACAAATGTAACCATATACTTTTGTGTCACAGTAGAAGTCACTCAGTCGCAAAGAGGTGGGGGGGGGGGGGGTTAAGGTTTAATAAGGTTTCGGTCGCTGTCGGATTCACTCGGATTTCATCAAGATTTCAGTCTTTAAGCCTACTGAGACTATTAAATTTACCGAAAAATATTCAAACGTTTGAACGATATTTTAATCGAACTTTTAAATAGTTACTTATCCTTGCTCTTTTTTTTTCTTTTTTTTTTTAATGTTTTTATTGACTTAATCACAAAATATTTATAATATAATATATGGCTGCAAGTTATGATCTTATATACACATTACCTCTTGACGCTTAATAATACTTAAATTATCTATTACAGTACTCAAATATACGAGGATGAAAGAAAAAGAATAAAAACTTTCTCCAAAGTATCCTTTTGTACTTCATTTGTATATATGCTATTAAATTACTCGATGCTAAGAACAGGGAAAAAGTAAAATTTTAAAATCTTAACATATTTTAAATATAACTTATAAATAAATAAAGTAAAGAAGTTAGTGAACACAAATTAAAATAATGTTTCCATTCATTGACATTATAAACCAATAATTAAGACGTGTTAAGGTTGTAACGGAAATAAATAGTTTTGAACAAGAGAACATTGAGTCGGTAGCCACGCCTACACGAGTCAAGGCAAATAAAGAAATCAGTTGTTATGACAAGATTTGATAAGAAATTCAAACATTTCTCCTTAGTTGTGTCATGTGAAGTTCTGCGATGGCCCAGCAGTTATCCACCTCGGCCCAGGTAATAAGATATTATATTTAATCATATTTATTATAATCTCGTTTTATCTATTATTATTATCATTATATACGTTTTCAATTTTTTATTTAAGAGTCAAGGCAAAATACAACCATAGATGAAGCTTTAATCGCTTATTATATTATTTTAATATTTGATCGGACGAAAAGAAGAGATTGCACTATTTTAATTTATAATTTATAAAACCATCTGAAATTATAAAATATAAATAGCCAGTTAAGTCATAAGTTAACTGATTAACACTTGAACGAAAATTCAAGTCTGATTCAAATACGAAGCATAGATAGTAACGGGTCGGTTGACTCGGTGTCGGGCATGTGTGACCGTGAAATTCTTTTAAATCGTTTACATTTGGTATTTGTAATAATTCAGATAAATGCGATTTATCGAAACTTCTAATGGAGCATTTGGAGCTGGTTTATTTTTTAGACGGGCATCTTAACAATGTCAAAAACAAAACAAGAAACCTCATTTTATTTATATGAAAATAAAAACTAAAAAATTTTAGAGGGATTAAAAAGTGAAATGTAGACGATTAGAAAGGCAGAGGGGCCCGGAGTTTTAAACTCTAATGACGATGAACTCTATATTATATAGTGTGATTATAAATAAAGAGTATGTGCGAAAAACAGATTGTTCACTTATTCTTTTTTTATTTTATTATTATTATTTATTTTTTATGGAGCTGTTGCTATAAATGCAGAATTCTGAGTAAATTCCTTCAGGGCGTCGGAGTTGAAAATAAATAAATTCTGTGGATGATATGTGGTATTTTATTTCGCATTCCGATAGCCTTTGAAGAATGCAACCTTTCATTCAAAATTTCATTTATGTAAATAAAAATATTTTAAAAAAAAATAAAACACAACTAAATTTTTTTCCACTCTGAATCTATAAATCTACCGTAATAATTTACCATCTTTGATCTATTCCTTTTAAGGAAGCCATAAACTTATTTCAAACATCGAAAATCTTAACTGTAAATTATTTTCAGTGGGAAAACTTGATTGTTTAGCTATGCAGCTATGGTGGAAAAGCCACCGTAAAAAAATATTTTTTTTTCCAACGAAATTAGTCACAAATTGACATGCGTTCCTTTTTGACAATAACATAAAATTTTCATTGAATTAATCCATTTTAAAGTAATGTGGTGTAAAATAACAACTACCTGAAGGAATCCTTTTATTTTTTATTTCGACTTAGACTACTTTCATAATTAGGGACTAATTTTGAAGATTATAATGAGTAATGAATCAGTAAAATAAAGATTCGAATAAAAAATTGAAATTGAAAATTTAACCTGCTTAAGCAATCGTGCGTCGTTTTTGTTTATTTTAATTTTAAATATGTTTTACTAAACTCCTGATCCAAATTAAGGCGCCATCATGTGGAATTTATTTTATTAAATCAATGAGTATTCCATACTGTTTGATTCAATAATAGCTCATTTTTACGAATATTTTTGAAATTTTAGATTATATCCCCCCCCCCCCCCCCACCACCCCCCGCACACGACATTTAACTTAGTAACGAAACTTTCAAGGTTTCGACTCTTCTCGGAAAAGGATGCAGCAAAGGTTAAGTTGTAAAACTATTGCAAGAACTCTCAAGCGGTTTCAGGAAACCAGTCTTACGTGCGGAGGAATGGACAAAAGCGTCCAAGACCTACAACCAAAGGGATGATCGATTCTTGCGATTACATGCTCTCTTGAAGAAGGCATGCGAGACACGGTTGATCTCTTGCGAATCTTGAAAATTGTTTTGGGGGTTCCTTGTCAAAAAATATTAGACATATATTTTGCTGAGAATGAATCCATTAATGGATCCTGGAAGCCGAGTAAAAAAAAAAGGAAAATGGATCTTTTTAAATTTACTTTTCTTGGGTTATAATGGTATTCATTTTAATGTTAGTTCTTTATTGAAGATAATCAACCTTTAATAAACTTATTAAATGTTTTCGGCCCATTTCGCACATCCTCATTTATTGGCAACTTACGCTTTTGTGTGTGATTCTCATATTCAACTATAACTATTTCATTTCCAATAAATCATATTGTCATTCACAGTACAATAATCTGTATAGGACAATATGAATAGTGAGAATAACACAGAGTTAGGTAAAATAAAATAAATGGATGTAGTTGAATGTGACTATAACACACAAAAGTTCGAGTGGTCTTTAGGATGGGCGAATATGGGGCCCGAAATGTTGACTAAGTTGAATTGAGGGGTTATATTATAAATAGAATTCTTGATAAAATAATTAAGTGGTGCGTTAATTTTGATCGGGAGTGTACACCGCAATCAATGTTATGTAACGAAAGGGCCACTCGGAAGGCAAACTAACTTTACCAACATATGTTTGCGTGTGCTTTGTGACGATACATAGTCCCAGAAGGGATTAAAACTCAATATCGTTGAGTGTACTGGACCAATAACGGTTTTCAATCACATCAGTTGAGCGTGTACTCCCGTTTCGATATTGTACCTACCCTCTGCTCCATACAACTGTCCTCTGTCCCTCCTATCGCATGGAGATTTTAGGAAGTGAAGTATTCTATTGTTCCATCTCTTTGTCCCCATATAATTATCTAGACTACGCGAGCCTTTAAAAACTAATTATAATTACAATAAATTAATAGTAACTTTACGGTACATTGATGTTAAGAATTTTTTTATTTACTCAAAAACGGCTGTAATTATTTTGATCAAACTGGCTATTTGATGTATGTATCTGCCCGCGATGTGACAGCGGCACATTTTATTAACTGTATTGTGAAGATAAAAACTTTTATTTATTAATAAAAACATTTATTTTACTTTAGAGAGTAACTACGTGATGCTTAAAATTTTTAAAGCATCGAAGGTGTGCAAAAATGCGGTATAAGATAGTAGTCTATAATTAATTATATTTTAGTCTAGTAACTTTTGTTCCATGATAAATTTCTGAAAGCAATATAAAGCGATTTTAGTGGAACAGTAATCGTTCTCGATTTCCAGAAAGGCTTTAGAGACGAACTTCACAACGAGACGTAAATGCACCTATGGAATCACCTTCACGATTTATTTACAAAAAGTAACTCGTAGTAAAAGACAAGCAAGTAGTAAAATAGACTCGACTGTTGATGAAATTAGGTCCCTTAAAAAAATAAATAAGCAATAATGAATCGAAAAGTACTGAGAACTTCCAAATTTTGCTATACAGATACTCTATAACTTATGGAGATATACAAATATAAGCATATAAATGTGGAAAAATCTGTGGATGGCGTTAAAAAAAGACTTATCGAAACACGTCGATTTCTAATCTAAGTAAGTTTGTAAGTGAAAGTTGTGTGTTGCGCGCATCTTACCAAATTTTCTTAATTTAGTTTTAAATTAATACCACTTTAACTAATCATACCTCTAAGTTTCTCTTTCTTATTTTGTTTAATAATTGAGTTGATTTTTGTCCCCTTTTATTTTCAACTTTGTGCATAGATTTAAAATAATGATTATTTTAAAATACAGGAGAAAAATGTTCTTCATGGATCAGCGGCACCCGCATTGTAAACATCGTAAAATATGGATTAAAATTATCATTATTTTGAATAAATGACAAAAATAAAGTGTAAGGTCGGAGGGTATTGGCATCATTAATAACTGTCCAAGATTGTAACAATAGTCAAATAAAGATTTTAAAATCTGAACCTCCGGGGCCCGGTGTGGCTGTGCGGTAAAGCGCCGTACTCCCATGCCGGAGCTGCGGGTTCGAGTCCCGCCCTGGGTGGTGCTTTTCTTTCGTAGGAGAAGCATCACCCAGTGCCATGGGTGTTAGTATGGGCAATATAGGGCTTCAGTGGAAGCCTTGAAGTCCTAAAAAAAAAAAAAAAAAAAAAAAAAAAAAATCTGAACTTTGTCAACCTTTTATTTTTCTATGAGTATCTAACAAAAAAAAAAAAAAAAAAAAAATACGTATTATCATCTTAATTTTATTTCAGTATATCTCAGAAATGTTTATTTATTTATTTAAATATTATAAAGTCCTTTATAGTATTATTAACGTTTTCATTTTTAGAATGTTATTTGAGAAATTGTAATAATTCATTTTTAGCAATTAATGAGGAAATAAAATAATGCTTAATTTTGAAAAAAAAAACAACATTCCTCTAACAATAATAGTCACACGAAAAAAAATATCTGTGTTTTGAACATTTCATGTATATAATAATAGTTGGCCCGTGTGAATAGTTCGGATACCATATTAATCAATGACCTTATATCTCCCGTATGAGCCTATGTAAAAACACCATTATATAAAGAAGAGATTTTTTTTCGCTATCCAAACTATAACATGAACAGGATTTAAAAGGTTGTAACTTCGGAACTAATGGTCCAATTTTCATGATTCTTTTTATATTTTGTAGGAAATACGGGGATCTTTCGATTCTTAATTACAAACTTAAAAATTAAAATTTATAATTTTTACTTTCACTTACCTATATATGTAATATATAGTAAGTGGAAGTATTGCGATCGTGAAAAATTTCGACTTCCGGTTTTCAACGGAAATACACGTTTTGGGGTCCCCTGAGTCTAAATGACCAAGTCCCGCGAAATGGTCTGTGTGTGTGTGTCTGTGTGTGTGTGTGTGTGTGTGTGTGTGTGTGTGTGTGTGTGTGTGTGTGTGTGTGTGTGTGTGTGTGTGTGTGTGTGTGTGTGTGTGTGTGTGTGTGTGTGTGTGTGTGTGTGTGTGTGTGTGTGTGTGTGTGTGTGAACAGACTAGCTCAAGAACTATAAACCGTGCGAACCTGAAATTGGGTATTTAGTGTAGGTATATGCCCGCGATGTGACAGCAAAAATTTCATCAAAATTGCTCTAAGGGAGGGGGTACTTTATTTAATAACTTTTTAGGTTTTTTTCGATTTTCTCAAAAACGACTCTAACGATTTTGATTAAACTGAGTATTTCATCTATTTATATGCCCGAGATATGACTGTAAAAATTTCATCAAAATTGATTAACCGGAGGGGGGACTTTACTTAATAAATTTTGTAACATTTTCACGTGTTTTTTTTATTTACTCTAAATCGGCTTTAACGATTATGATCAAACTGGGTATTTGATGTATTTATATGCCCGAGATATGACTGTAAAAATTTCATCAAAATTGATTAACCGGAGGAGGGACTTTACTTAATAAATTTTGTAACATTTTCACGTGTTTTTTTGATTTTCTCAAAAACGGCTCTAACGATTTTGATTAAACTTAGTATTTGATCTACTTATATGCCCGAGATATGACTGTAAAAATTTCATCAAAATTCATTAACCGGAGGGGGGACTTTACTTAATAAATTTTGTATCATTTTTACGTGCTTTTTTTATTTACTCAAAAACGGCTTTCACGATTGTGACCAAACTGGGTATTTGTTGTATGTATATGCCAAATATGTGATAGCCAACATTTCATCAAAATTGATCAACCGAAGGGGGGACTTTACTTAATAAATTTTGTATCATTTTCACGGGGTTTTTTATTTACTCAAAAACGGCTTTAACGATTAATAAAAATAAGATATGAATGTAGAAAAATGTGTGATTTTGGGAAATGATATCTAACAAAACACGTCAATTTCTTATCTAAGTAAGTTGGTAAGTGAAAGTTGTGTGTTGCGCGCACGCACCAGATTTTTTATTTATGCGCAAATAAAGTATTCTTTTATTCATAGCTTTTCTCCGGCATCCGAGCATTTTCTGACGTATCTGACTATTATCCCCACCCGGAGGGGAGGGAAACCTTTACAATGATACCTCAATCATCGCATATGATCAAGTATTAAGAAAGTCATGGCTTACCAAAAAAAAAAAAAAAAAAATCTTTGAGACATAATATATACAAGATAAATAAAAATTGTAATACTGTTGCAATAATTTATTAGATACCCCTAAAAATCAAACATTTTAATCTAACTTCAAGCATCATTCTTATGTAGTTATTTTCCAATCTGAAGGTAAAGTAATATTAGGGAAGCTCTCGTGACTTAATCCCTAAGAGTGCTATCAGTTTTGAAGCTAGGGTTATTTACAGAAGCATGTGGTCAGCATCGGATCTCAATCCCCCAACTTCCACCGTGGATCTCTTTATAAAGACTTAAGAGGTTGTGGGATAAGAACGTAAAGGAGGGAACCCCTAATGGAATTGGAGAAATAAGGATCATATTTTCTACCTTAGGTAGGTGTATTGTGATTCCGAGTTTGGGATTCGTTAGTTGAAATGCAGCCATGAGTTAGAAAATGTAAATGAACGAGTAAGCATACTGCTGAATAACATTGAATTTCAAATTCAATTTGGTAATGATGCGCGCTGTGGAAGGTATTTGAATTTTGATGCATGTTTCGTCATTATTATCGTCAAAATGGGTATTTTGAATTCAATCCGGTAGGTTTGTTGATTTTTTTCTAAATGCATATTGGTGAAAATTAGTGCATCGTGATTTTGCTCTTAGGTTAATTTAAAAAAAAAACATATATACTATGAGAATTTTCTAATGTTTCTTATAATGTGAAAACTCAGAATATAAACCTTCTAAATAAAAAAATCTTATCCTTTGTTAAATTTTAATTTTATTTACTGGTCGACGTTTTGGGCTTTTCGCCCATACTCATGACGACGTGCTAAAAAAATTGCATTATTTATCTGTTACGTCAATATATAATAAGTTCACTATGTAATATTAGCATTTTAATTTTAATTTTTGACTTTTTATTTTAAAATGTGTAATAAATAAGCAGAGGAAATTGAATTACTAGTACCTGAGACAAGCTTCTGAGATATTCACACACATGAATCACTTCACTTGCAAGACGAACTAATGTTTTACTACCGGGGACTACAATTCTAGTATCGTGAGATACCAAGAGAAGGCATCGTCATAAAATAAAGATTTGTTTCTCCAGAGTAACAAAATTTAAGCGTTAAGGGATCAGGGCTAGAGATGCGACATCGAAGGCAAAACATCGATGTTCAAGAACATCGATGTTTTTTACGATATACATTAACACATTACTTTCCAAACGTATTTAAATCGATGTTTAAGAGAAAAATATGTTGATTTTGATAATGAAAGGTGTTTTCGACATTGATGGTTTCTTATATTCATTTATTAAAGATTAAGCAGTTAGAACCCAAGCATATTCATACATCGATGTCGCTTCCCCATTGTATACAGAGAATCGTATTTCTGGTAACTATTTTAAAAGATTTTGCTAGCAGCTGCATTAAATATGTACTTCAAATGATACTACGGTTATGCGTTTTCATATTTTATTAACTTTTTTGAAGTTGAAACAAGAAAGGGTTGGTAAAACAGTGATAATATATCCAACATCGAAGTTAAGAACAATTATTATGTTTTTATCAAATTATCTGTGCCAAAAAAACAATTTAAATATTCATAAAAAAATAATAATTTCATTAACACATCAACTTTCTGCTTAACATATTTTTTTTATTCTAAAAAATCAGATTACAATAAAAAAAAATTTCTGACAATCAAAGGGATTCTTTACAGAAAATATTCCTCAATTCATACAACCTAAAACGAAGATCTTCAGGTCCAAATTTCATAATAAGGCGGTTTTATTAGTGAACTAGTAAAAGTGCTCAAACTACCAAATACCAGCACTGGCACTTTTTTTTCTCATAGGAACCAATAGCATGTAAATGAAACTATCACCCTCACGCTGTTCCCGTTCAAACCCTTAACGTTCAAATTCACGTTCAAGTTCACGTTCAAATTTTAGAATATTTCTGGTAATATATTAACACGTTAGGTGCGGTAGCATATTATAGGTGTATCCTGAATTGAACGGTATCGGTCCCTGGGGTCCGACTGCTGGAATGAGCAACAGACGATATCGGGCGTCGGGGTCCGATGGGAATGGTCTGACGAAAGCGTTATCTTTTGACTGAAAAGTAAATTAAATGAGCGTCTCAAGGGCATTATCTCTTGGTAAGGATTGGAACTAGACGTAATAGGCGCAGGACAGACCGATTTAGGATTTACGCCATTCTTCATCGAAAATTGGAGTCCGATTCTAAAAAACAACAGAATTTCAGCTGTTAGCAACATTTTCTGCTCTAAAATGCAACAATCTCATTAAAAATCGACTAAATTAAGTATTTGAAGTGTTCGGACTTTCGGACAGTTTCATGTGAATATCGGCTGTTAAGAGGAGAATGTATGACATCGGACCACGGGAAGAAGGAAGAGCTTTATATTATTATGATGCGGCCCAATTATTTATAGCTTCTTTTTAATTTAAAAAAAATCTTTAATCCTTATTATAACTTTTTTTTTATTATTAAACAACTCATTGGGATCCTATAAACGATAAACGATATCAAAATAAAATATTTCCGCTACTTTATTCAAGAAATTTGTGTTTTTTGTAATACTGTCCAAATCCGTTTGCTGCACTTGTAAAACGGATTAGGGCCGATGGAAGTTAAATTATACTTTCCTATAATTAATTGATGAGAATAACGCAAAAAATTCAATTGATTAGATAACTGTATTTATTCAAGCTGTTGTTTAGCTCGTGCTTGTTTAAAATTCAACTCTTGAATCTAATTTTGATTTTTACCTTTATTTTTTCTTAAATTATTTTTATCGATATATATTCTAAATTCTTCAATGACCTATATTCATAGCCGGAGTCTTGGTTACAACGGAATGAAGTGATTATATAATTAAAAAGACTTGGTATTCCCATTTATTGATTTTGCCCTACATTAAGGCACAACATAAACATAAGTTAAAAAGGCATAAACACAAATAGTTAAAAAAAAAAGTATTAATTAACTATTATATAATGCTGTTGAATCTGTTTGAACTCACTAATCCCAGAAATTACCGATCTGACTTCAAGAATTCTTTATGTGGCATTCTATGATGAGCGACAAATTTTTTATAATGTTGCAGAAGATTATAGAGACGAATGTATATTCCACAGCCTTTTGTATTTTTTGGTTTACTTAAAAAGGGACGAATACAAAATCATTAATTATGTATATATTCATAAATGAATGGGAATTAAAAATGGAATTATTGTATAATCTGTCCTTTTATATTCTTCCTTTAAATAGTTGAGAAAAAAACAATGTGAATAATAAAACCCTTTCTTATGCATAAATTAGTTCTCTGCATAAATTTTGTTTTGTTCTCTAAATAACAAGACACAAATTAATATTATTTGAGTGCCCCATTTATTATATCTTAATAAAATTCTTTCTTTTCTATAATAAATAAACAGACAATATTGAGATGATGTTCATATCAGGATTGATAGTTTACAGACATCTAACAGAGTAATGATTTATGATTTTAATATAATCATTTGTTTAGTGTTATTTCATTATTTATTAAACATTGTCATTTATAAATATTCATTCCAGGCTCCACTTATATGGGGCTTGAAGTCCTTTAAATAAGTTCTAGTAAACAAAATAAATAACAAATGATTTGTTATAATTTCATGTTTTTCCACAAAATCTGCTAAAGATTGTTGACCTAAATGAAGAGCGGTTTACGTTTTTCATCCATTATTTTAAGAACCTTCGAATTTTCTAAAGATTCGCAAAACGTGCAACTCTTATGGTCAATATCTGGTCTCAACCACTTAGTTCTTCACGCTCCTTAACGAATTGATGGTTAGGTACCTACTTAATTTAGAGATTTTACATATGAATTTTTTAATTTGATTTAATCAACCTACAGAAAGTACAGGAGTCTTGTTACCCCACATAACTGTTCCTTTTTTATTATTTGCGTGTATCAACTGTGGTGCTTCTAATTTTTTGTGAATAATTTCTGGGAAAATTATTTTTTTTATTTATTGAAAAATTACCTAAAAGAAATAGTTTAAATGGTAGACGTTCCAATAGTTGGACGGCCAAATGCTGTTTTGAATAGCTTAAGCAATTTACACATATTTAATGAAATAAAAGTGGATAAATTCAATAAGACCTTTTTGTTAGCGTGCAATTACTTTTTGTCAAAGTTATTTAAAGGTAATAGAAAAAATTATTTAAATTATTTCAATTTGAATAAATACCCACAAGAAGATAGGCACTATCAATGTATGTCAGGTTAAAACAAGATGGATGATAAGAGTTATGGCTCCACTTAGTACTTGAAAAAATTTTTTGTTATTACAAGCACCTCAATTTAATAATATTAAAAGTCCAGATTGCATTAACTCAAATCTAATGTAAGTTAGTTAAATTCATAAAAAATAAACTTTTTAATTTTACTATTTTTGAAGAAATTCATTTTGATCAAGATGGTTTAGTATTTTGTAAAGTAATGTAATCAAAAAAGAAAACATAAATGAAAATTCAGATATATTCAACGATAATTTCTTTTAGTAAATAATTAATTGCACAAATAAATATCAACATTCTATCAAGTAATGAGCGAAAATATAAATGAAGTTATTAAAGTAGTTTTTACTCCGTATGGCTGTTTTCCTCCTTCAAGTTTTGGGAAATGAAAAATTTAAAAACTTTTTCATCGTTATGGAAATTGAGTGGTTTTTAAGGAGTAGGAAAAAAAAAAAAAAAAAATGAAAGAAGAAATATAAAGGTTCACTCTGAAAGATTTATCGATTTAAAGCTGAGTGCTCTCGCTCATTTTTCAACTTATCTTTTCTCAAACATCCTAGAGGTTCCTAGATTGAGAATACTATCAATTTTTTCAAGGCATCCCATCAACTGCACCGATTATACTTAATTTGAAATATTATAACCTTTTTTCTTGGGGGGGGGAGGCTAATTGTTTGTATTAATTTATGATTAAGAATACATTCTATACCATATCGCAACATACGTATCGTAACATTACCACTTTTTATCAGGTTTATAACAATTTTCTTTTCGATATGCACATAAATTCAAAAAATGAAGACACATACCATTTTATTGGAGAATGCCCACTTTTGGAACTCATACGCAGGACATTCTTCCATAGCTGCAAATTGACAAAGACAGGAGTGATAAATGTTTTGAATCATCCGCTCACTAATTTTTATAAATGTATAAAACGCGCAAGAGAGTATAGAAAAATACATATAATCTGCCTATCTTTCTGCGAAGCGGGATGGGTTCCAATCTGTTTATAAAAGAGAAGAGTGAAAAAAGTCTTTTTCTGATTTCTGCGAATCCATTAAATCTTCCATCTCGTTAGGGAGTTTGAGTTTTCTATTTTTAGGTTTCAATGGAACCCAAAATAAAATAAATAACATTAGAATTCGCTTCTAATTATTTTAGTTTCTATTATGCCTCTTTTAATTAGTGCTTTCTATTCCTTATGGATTCATACATCTATGGTTTATGTGTTACTTATGTTTAATTCTAGATCGCATTATCTTTGTTCTTCATCCAGTAATTTTCTTTTTATCACAGTAATCATGAACATTTTTGAGGTTTCTTAATGAAAACCTTTTTTAAAACTCCCAATACGCCTAATTAAAAACCTCTTTACAATTCCGGCTAAAAGTAGTAAACCTTCAGTTTCGTAAAGTTGAATAAGGGTTGGAAATTTTCTCGACCACATTTTAAAATAAACAAAATTACTCTAAGTCAGTTTTCCGGACTCTGTTCCAGTTCTCGGTAGTGAGGCATGTGCCCGGGAAGGGTGCCGTTGTTGAGGGAAAACTTTTTCCATTTCAATTTCCCGAAGCGGTCCGAAGAGGAAGTGAAAAATAAATAATACAGATGACGACGGTGTGTGTGGGTGTTGTGCGCCAGGTCGGTTGGCACTGGAGCAAGATGGTTATCGCGCAGATCGTAAATATTTATCGATCTTCAAATATCAGATTATCGATATATATGGAAGTTAAAATGTGTCCGATGGTTCCAAAGTTGATTTTTTTCTTGTTTTATTTTTTCTGTAGTGGATTATATGAGCTGTTTATTTTGAAAGTGGCCTAACGCAATTTTACAATTTTTTTCGTATCTCATGGTCACATGCACAACTTTATGTTAATTATCAGTAAAGCATTTCAGGTTGCTTATAATCCGAGCAAATGCGATAATTCTTAACACATAAGTTTTCAGAGTTAGTTCAATAATCAAACCGTGTAGATTGAAAGTGGCCTAACTCCATTTATACTTAAAGCAAGATATTTACTATTGATGATGTCGGAAAGTAGTGATGAAGGTAATTTTAATTAATTAGTATTTACAAGTTAACCTAAGTGTTTGGAATAATGTGTTAGTTGAATAACCAGTGCTTATCGAACTTCAAATAACAGATTATCGATATATATGGAAGTTAAAATGTGTCGAATGGTTCCAAAGTTGATTTTTTTCTTGTTTTATTTTTTCTGTGTAGTGGATTATATGAGCTGTTTATTTTGAAAGTGGCTTAACTCCATTTTACAATTTTTTACGTATCTCATGGTCACATGCACAACTTTATGTTAATTATCAGTAAAGCATTTCAGGTTGCTTATAATCCGAGCAAATGCAATAATTCTTAACACATAAGTTTAGATTGAAAGTGGCCTAACTCCATTTATACTTAAAGCAAGATATTTAGTATTGATAATGTCGAAAGTAGTGATGAAGGTAATTTTAATTAATTAGTATTTACAAGTTAACCTAAGTTTTTGAACGATTGTGTTAGTTGAATAACCAGTGCGTTCAATTAATATTTAGCATAAAATTTAATATTAAATTTTAGAAATTCTATTTCTAATTAGAAGACTATTTAGTTAGATAAGAATAAATAATCAAAGAAAGAATATTTTTTAAATGTTTTAGGGTTTAGGAGATTTTAGCAAACAAAATGTATCACTTTACGAAGCGAAAAATTGTGAAAGGTAGATGTCCAACAAACGGAAAAGGTTCGCCAATAAATTGGAGATATAGGTATTTATTGAATTATAAAAAGGAAATGTCCCCGTTTGTAAACAATTCTTTTTGTATACTTTTAAAATAAGTGAAGGACGCTTAAAACGAATGTTAAACTCTGTAAATGTAGGCAATGATTTACTTGGGATGATGGCTATATCATCAAGAAAATAATCTGAGGAAGGGAAAAAGCACGTTCATAACCATATATGATATGTAAAATAAATTCAGTATTGTTTTTTTTTTCAATTTGAACCGTTTTAAATTACGTTGAATGGACTTGGGCTACTTCAAATTTGATAATGAATCTGGTTGTTAATTTTGAAAGTGGCATAACTCCATTCTTGATAAGAAAACGGATATTATTCACTTAATAATTGCCACTATTTTAATTGGAACTATGAATTTAACACCCTTAGATACACTTAAGCAGTATGACTCATTAGTATTCTACACATATATTTTTAAATTTATTGAAACGCGAACCCTCAAATATCTCGATTTGAAGATAAATGGACTTAGGCCACTTTCAAAATATAAACAACTCATATACTAGATTGTACATACATACTAAAATCGTGAGGAATAGTTGTTTCCTACACCCATTTGGCAACTCATTAAGAAGTAATTATTCCCGAAATTTTGATGCTGTAATTCTTAAGTCATACATGCTTTAAGTTTCCAAAAAAAAGTTATTTTTGAAATCTCCATTTATTAACTTCACAGGAAACGATATTTTTCACGTTTATTTACTTATTTCTGTTAGTTATTTTCTAGGATGTATAATGAATAGCAAACAATAAATACTGTACAGATTATGATAATTATTGTGAAAATACTGTAAAAATTCATGGGTTGAAATAATCTTTAATGAACGCAAATAAGATTTTAAAATGCTACACAAACTACGAAAACAAAAAATAATTAAACAGTTTACAAAAAGTATTACTTTGTAACTACACAGCAACACAAAAATAACCATTTGATTTAAGCTTCAGAACAAGACTAACACTGCTGTTCATCGCTCCTTATATTTAGTCAGAAGAAGAACTGTCTGGAAGGTTCTAGGACAGTGTAGTGGTACTCGAACATCGTAGTCACAAACATTTACTAGAACAGTTTGTTCCAACTGTTTCAAGAACAAGTCTAGAACTATTTTAAATCATATGTTTTGTGTTTCCTTTACGTTAAAATACCTAACTTCTTTTGCGTAGTAGGACAGTTTATTTCTTAGGTTTTTCAGTCATCTTTCCTGATTTGTCGAGTCACCCAGGAATAGCCAAGAATTTCAGAAACGTTGTCCGACCTATCAGGTAATAAAAATTGTACTTTTTAGCAAACCGCTCTATTAAATTAACCAATTTAAATAAAAGAATTCGATGATCTACAAAAAAAAAAAAAAAAAAAAAATTACGTCTGAAAAGCCTGTGGAAGGGATTTCAACGTCTGTAAAATGTTGGATGACGAATGTTTGAGAGCTAATCCAAGAGGATTTCAGAAGCGGACTACGAACATTTATCATTTTCCAGGGGAGAGGATCTTGGAAGGAAAAGGAAGGTTTGGAATCTTGGATCTACTGATTCTTAAGGCACATAGACAGTGGCAAGAGGAAACATATTAATCCCTGTTCACACGTTAAAATGTTTGAAACAAAGTTTTGAATCGAAGGTTGCTTCGCTTTTTGACCGATAGGTGTCATTACAACAGACATACAATAGTCCTCTATGAGCGGTTAGTTTTTTGATCAATGTGTAACGAAAAATAAACAACAAATTTTTTTTTTAATTAATAAAAATCATCAGTTAATTATCGAAGAGGGCTTAACACATTTTTGTTGGTTTGGTTGTCAACTTCGTTCCGAAAATTTAACCGTTTAAACAGGTCTTTAGGAAGAAAAATATTATTATTCGGATTCAGAAGCAAATCCTCGTATGTTCGGACTTTTTTTTTTTTCTTTTTCCAAAAATATGATTCAATATCATTGCGAAACATTCTATATCTTTAAGCAAATATTTATATTGGATAGTGTAGACTTATGACTTATGAGGCCTACCCGTTGACTTTTGAGACTTGATTTATTGAAGCTCTGGATTGCACAGATCATGTGACTAATAATTTAATTTCTTTCAATCTAAACCATATATTCGTTGAAATCAAGTGGGATTATTACCGTTAATTGACATAAATTAAGAAAGACAAAACTATATCCACTTGAGACGTTTCCATGCGTTTCTATCATTTTTTAACATCCCATCCAAAATATGTGAGGTCTCAGGTAGAAAAATAAGGTAGATATTTTTGGGCGAATTTACTTCAAATGGGAAAACCTTCAGGGAAATAAATCAGTAAAGGACCTAGAAGATGTCCGCTGGAGAGGATCCGTAAAAAATAAATCTTAGTTGATTAGTAACGCAGCCGACGGACCAATTCAGCCAGCGGATGCCCCACCTCAACCCCCTTCGGGATCAAACCTATTTATTATTTATAAATTTACCTCAAACCTCCCCCCTCCCATATCGATCCTTCTGAGGAAGTTTCTTTCAGATCTAGCAACTGAAAATTGCGTGAAAACCTTTGGATCCCTGTAATGTCCCCAAATTTAGAAGGAAAACAAACACGTAAACACTTTATGTTTATAATCAAATAATTTAAACTTAAATGTCGAAAATCTTCAAACATATCTTTGTATATTTGTTTGGTGGGTCTTTATCTCGTTTTACATCACACTTATCAGAATTTCTTTCTCAATGGCACTTTAGATAATCATTATACTATCATTATAGCTTCAGAAACGTTCCTCTCTTCGATCATCAAATCTATTACCTCTCCTTTATCAACTCTATCAACTAAGTGCAGGAAACATTTTTATTTTAGCAGTTATTTAATATGAAAGAGCCAATGAAAATTTTATGTCCTCGACATAAATAATGAAACTAATCATATATATTATTTCTCAAGGCCTTTTTTTGTCAGTACGCCATAACTTCCTTAATAGTTCATAAACTTTGATAAACCGGGAAAATATACAAATATTTCGCCTTCGATTGCCAGTTATAAGAGCTAAACCGTGATTTTTTGCGAGAAAATGGTAGTAGAGGTTTCTAAATGGTCTCAATCTTTTCAATTTTTCAAGGAGAACATTTTCGGTCATATACGATTTTCGATTTATCCCTTCATTTGCGAATTGTAAGCGAAAAACTGTAATTCTGCGCGGAAATGGTCGCAGGGCTTTTTCGAAGGTGTCGTTCTTTTCAGTTTGTCGAGATGAACATTTTTGGTTACATACATTTTACCTATTTCGCCGTCGTTTCCGAGTTGCAAGCAAAAACATGCTATTTCAGTCAATAGAATCCGTGAAACCGGTGTATTTTTTTAGGTGTATTTAAGTATTCCGTCTTCTAACCTGATAACAAAGGAAAGGAATTTTGGAGTTTCAAAAAATAAGTAATCTACAATTTAAACTCATCTATTACTTTCACTTACCTATATATGAAATATATAGTAAGTGGAAGTATTGCGATCGTGAAAAATTTCGACTTCCGGTTTTCAACGGAAATACACGTTTTGGGGTCCCCTGAGTCCAATTAACCAAGTCCCGCGAAATGGTCTGTGTGTGTGTGAACAGACTAGCTCAAAAACTATAAACCGTGCGAACCTGAAATTGGGTATTTAGTGTATGTATATGCCCGCGATGTGACAGCAAAAATTTCATCAAAATTGCTCAAAGGGAGGGGGTACTTTATTTAATAACTTTTTAAGTTTTTTTCGATTTTCTCAAAAACGGCTCAAACGATTTTGATTAAACTGAGTATTTGATCTATTTATATGCCCGTGATATGACTGTAAAAATTTCATCAAAATTTAACGATTTTAAAACGATAATGGTTTTAACGATTTTGATCAAACTGGGTATTTGTTGTATGTATATGCCAAAGATGCGATAGCCAACATTACATCAAAATTGATCAACCGGAGGGGGGACTTTACTTAATAAATTTTGTATCATTTTCACGTGTTTTTTTATTTTCTCAAAAACGGCTTAAACGATTTTGTTCAAAATGGGTATTTGATGTATGTATATGCCAAAGATGTGATAGCCAACATTTCATCAAAATTGGTCAAACAGAGGGGGCACTTTATTTCATAACTTTTTTCCAATTTTTACTTTTTTTCGATTATCTCAAAAACGGCTTTAACGATTTTCATCAAATTCTTTATGTTTAATGAAAATTAAGTGTTCTTGATTATCAGGCAAGCTTTATCATTATTAAAATGTTCTGAAGGGGCTTAAATGGGGTAGGGGCCTTTTTTGTTTGTTTGTTTTTTTGTTTCCTATAAAGTACCTTTTTTTGTGTGTATATTTGGAGAAATTAACTGTCTCTCGTTACGCCCTAAAATAAGAAATGGCTAAATATGAGATATGATAAAAACCAAGTAAACATATAGAGGAGAAAAAAAATAAAGATATTCAGTCAACTCATAAAACTCGTTGAGCCCACGCATGCAGAGTACTCCTTTAATGACAGACCATTGTTCATAATTAAAGCCGTTCTGTTCATTTGAGAAGTGGCAATTAACAAAACGCATTAATTTCTAATCTAAGTAAGTTGGTAAGTGAAAGTTGTGTGTTGCGAGCACGCACCAGATTTTTTTTTACTTCAACCCTCACCTATTCCCATGACGCAATAAACACGCATTATGCGGTAATAAAATATACGGTTTGTACTTTAACTAAGTGGGATTTAAGTAGGTTAGAGTGCGAATGCTTCAAACGGGTCAGCCTGTAATAAAATAATAGCCAAAAATATTTTTTATTTTAATGTGTCATTCTTTAATTGCAATATTTGAGCTGAGGCCATCATCTTGAATGTTTATATTTTTTTATCAAAGCTTACATTTAAAAAATGAACATTTTAATTGCAGTATTTATATATATCATACAGATAGATAACTCTTTCTAAATTTCCTTCCTTAGTATCCACTATTATGCATCAATAGCACTCCAAGAAATCATAAAAAACTTCGGAGTCACCTTTGATAATCATCTCACCTGGAATCACTAAGTATCCCAAATTACCTGAAAATCGATTAAAATCCTAATACAGCTCCTAAGATTCCGTGGATGTTCTCCTAAATTACAGTCATCTCCCAGTTTCCCCTCTCATGCTTCCCCACTTCGATTATGGATGCTTAGTATATAACAGTTAATCATTATCGCTAATCGCATAAGAATGGAATAATTGGTTGTCTGGTGAACCAGAGATGATATTAAAAAGATTCATTAACCATCTTATCAGATTAATTCTCGATCTACACTCTCAAGTTTCCAAATTATATTTTGAGCAAGGTTTTCTGTTTCCTGAATCCCGACGACAATATGTACTTGTTACCTTTCTATTCCAATCCTTTAGAACAAAAAAAAAAAAAAAAAAAAAAAACCTACCTATATCCTCGACCTCTTTACTCCTCGTTCGCCCATCTACCTATCAAACACAATATCTCATCCCACAGTTCTGTATGTTCCCACCTCTAGAACAGCCTCCTTTGAGCGATCCTTTTCTGTACGCGGAACCCACCTATAGAATTTTTTACCTAACTCCATTCGCAGCGCTTCCTCCTTGGCCTCATACATTCAACATTTATTTTTCCTTCTCCCAGACAATCAGTCTTACGTATAAATGTAAGGATAGCCAATATTTAGATCTATGCCTAAACAGTTATGACTTTTTCCTATGAAATTGTCCTACTAGCAATTTACATTTTTTATCTACTGGTCTATTTTTAGCCAGACAAATGTACTTAACATAAGTATTCTTTCAGCTATTCTAAGGGATTAATAAATTATTAAACAGGTAGATAACTGATTTATAATTAGTTCAACCAAAGTTGATTCCCGATTCCCGCTGGCGGTTGCCGCTCTGTCGACCTCTAAACAGAAGCAGTATCGCGGAATTATTAATTACATTGAGCTACAGTCTCGTTATTAACGTCTCTTCGTTAATGCAAACTGTCTTATTATTCCTTATTTAAATTAAATAATAATATTAATTAATCTTAATCGCTAACCGCACTAGAATAGAATAATCTCTATATATATAAGAGGCTTTGTCCTGACTGACAGAATCAACGCAGATCAAAAACTACAAATGATAGAAACTTGAAGTTCGGAATTTAGACTTTAGACGCGATGTAGGTAACCACTAAGAAAGGAATTTCAAAAGTGTAACCCCTAAGGGGCTTAAATGGCGAAATTGTCGTTTAACTCTAACGGAAATCTATTGTTGAGATTTTAAACCATATGTTTTTTATTTGAATATCGATTTAACGTTACAATAGTATTATAATAGACATTCACATAAAATATGGCCACTGATTATTTAAATATTAGCGGTAATCAAATTATGCACACTGTGATTCCCATGATTGGGGATGGTGCGTGTTTATTTCGATCTCTTCTCCATACGAGTTCTCTCCACATATATATACTACTACATACGAGATATATACATATATATATATATATATATATGTCGAGGCCGACATAGATTTTTTTGTCTTGTATATATATTAAGTGGAAATATTTTTTTTTTGTTTTATTTTATTTCGTCTTTTATAGAATTGTAGTGTATAAAGTGTAGAAAATTGTATTTTGTATTATTTTAAGAACAGTGAGGTGCCAGGAATGTCATGCGAAGTGTTCGGCATGCCTCGCGTGACTCCGTAACAAGTCGGGCCAGTCAGCTGACACCCGAGTGGCATGTGCAGTATGTGGCTCGCCATTTTAGAGGGCAACCCTCATGTTCCACTGGTACAATTAAAATTTCTTCTTTTTTCTTCGTACCCATGGGTCATGCTCATCGCTACCTGGGGCTGCAATGGCTCTGTTAACAAATCCTCGCCGGCATCAAGTGCTGCGGGTGACAGTTGGAAGTTTTAGAGAAGACTGATCTTCAATAGAACCACAGCTATTCGATGTATTGGTTTATTCGGCGCTTGCTAGCCGTAAGTTACAAAAAACATTTTATTTTACGTTTACCTGGTGCCAGTGGTGCACGATCTTGATAAATGTGGACAAATTCATAATATCACTAAGGATCGGGGAAGAAGTTTGTCTCATAGACATTCATTAATTAATCAGCTTGGTCTAGTGGACAAGGCACTGAACTCTAGTTGTGAACTAGGTGGGTTCAATTCTGAGGTTCTGTTAAAACCTTTTTTTTTTTATGTATAAATTTGTAAAATATGATTTTTATTTTTTTATTAATCAGTGATGGTTCTTTTGTTTATTTGTAAATTTTTATAATTAATTTTAGAGTTTTTGCTATTAAGAAATTTTTTTTAATTTTTATTTGATCAAGGTTTATTATTTCTCTCTCAAAAAGTTATTCTGTTTTATATAAATTATTTATATATTTGTAAAAATAATTAAATGAAGGTGATACAATATAATTTTGATTTTAAAGGTTTTTCCAAGAATTATTCTTTAACCAATTTTAATTTTATTTTATTTCCTTTCTGTTGCAACCAGCAAACATTTTTATTTTTTTATTTTATCAGACGGCCAGGCACTCAACCTTTCAATAGCGAAAGGCAGGTCGGCCCTCACATTTGGTCCTCCGTTACCGGGATACGCAGCAGATAAAAATAAAAAAATTATTTACATAAATTGTATGTTAAAGAATAATTTTTATTATTTTTTTTGTGGTTCTAAGTTTGAAAAAATATTTTAAATTTTTTTTGTTTAGCGTTAAGAAATTTTGTTTTATTTTATGATTTGCAGGTTTGCCTCGAATGACGCCTACCACTCGATTTTTATCTCTTTTTTGAACATTAATTTTTTGTTTTTAAATTTTTTGTTTTTAAATTTCTAGCAGATACTCCTTTACGTTTTATCATGGATCCTCGTACTTTAGGCCAGATTAGTCTCCTGAAGACCAAACTTCGAGATACGGCTTCGGAAATAAAAGGGATTGTCGAGCAAGGACGACTCATTTCCAAGGATGAGAGTCATTTGTTCCTGTTCAAAGGGATGTTTAGGGAGCTTAAGCCATATTTTGATATTTTTAATGAAACATGGCAGAAATTGCTTGAACTGCATTCGACAGCTGAAGCTCAGGCGACCTTCCCGAGCGATAGCGATAAAACTTTACAGACAGCTGCGAAACGTTATTATTATGAAGCTTGCGCTATCTATGAGTCGCATATGAATCCCACTCCAGTTGCTGCTGCAAGCGCCCAGCATTCGGGGTTCAATGAGGGCGGATCGAGCACTTTAAATGAATCAAGATCGGTCCGTGCTCGATTACCGCAGATCAATCTCCCTGAATTCTCAGGAAATCAGAGTGAGTGGCCACTGTTTCGAGACACTTATGTCTCATTAATTCACCTGGAACCTTCCCTATCAAGGATCGAAAAGTTTCATTTTTTGGTTTCCTGCTTAAAAGGTCCTGCGCTCTTTCTCATCAGAAGCGTCCCTCTAATGGAATCCAATTACGAGCAGGCCTGGAAGATCTTGAAGGAAAACTACGACGACAAAAGACGCCTCGCCGGGAATTATTTGAAGGCCATACTTAATTATGCCCCATTCAGAAATAGGCCTACGGCCGGTGGCCTAAAGCACTTTATTACCGTCGTGCTAGAAAGCGTCAACGCTTTCAAGCAGCTGGAATTAGAAAGCCCGGATGACTTTATCTTATCCTATCTAGTACTTAGGTGTTTAGATCCAGCAACAAGGAAGGATTACGAAAGGGAAGTAGCTGACCTTGAATTTCCTCCCTTTCAGAGTTTGGTGACCTTCATCAAGAATGAGTGGAAAACCTTGGACTTGACGACTGATGACTCCAAAAGTCCTCCGTTCCCAGCCTCATCACAAAGCAAGCCTAAGGTCTCTCAAAGCACCTACCCCATGGGCAAACCAGGTTTCTGGAGCAAGAAGCCCGATGTGTCTTTGTTCGTCGATGGGGAACACTTTTCCTTGGTAAATCGCTCGCCTGCCGGGAAACAGGCAAGTAAGGGTTCTGTCTCCCTTCAGCAAAGCTGTCCAGTATGTAAAGCGCAGCACACACTCTACAATTGCTCCGCATTTCGTAATGCTTCCCCAGGGGACAAACGAAAGCAGTTAAAAGGGTGGAATGGCTGTATGAACTGCTTGTCATCAAAGCACAAAGTCAATGCCTGTAATTCTACGAGGACATGTCAGCACTGTGGGGAGAAACACCACTCTTGGCTTCACATCACCTCAGCAGAAGATACTGCCACTGAAGGACCTGGAGCTCAGGCAGCTGCTTTAGGGGCCACGTCCCGCTTCGGAACGGTTATATTAGGGACCGCTCTTGCGCGAATGCTGGATGGACAAGGACGTTACCAAACCGTGCGGATGGTCACTGATCCTGGTAGCCAGTTTTCCTTTGTCACTGAGAGATGTGCTTCACGGCTTGGTCTTGAAATTCATAGGTCGCCTCCGCCTATTATCGGAATTGGAAAAATACCGGTTCCTAAGAATATGATTCTGGGGTCAGTCTCTTGTACTCTTAGGCCTCGATGCAGCGCAGAAGAATTCTCAACTGAGGCCGTTTTAGTGTCTGATATCACTAACCATCTTCCACAATCAAGGCTTCCGCTGGAAATGCATCAACACTTTGGTGCCTATGAGCTGGCCGATCCAACTTATTGGAAGCCTCAGGAAGTGGAGGTACTCATTGGAGGTGATGTTTACTACGAACTCATCACGGGTCCTCCCATAACCTTCAGCAAAGATCTACCAAAGTTCGTCCCTTCTAAGCTTGGACACATTGTAGCAGGACCATATAAGAATCAACCAGCTAGGGAAGATCATGGACTGTCTTTCATGGTCCACACTCATACTGAAATTGTAAATGTCATGCAGAAATTCTGGGAGATTGAAGAATTACCGAAGAAGAGTTTGCTTTCGGAAGAGGAGGTGGCATGCGAAGAGCATTTTCGTTCCACGCACTATCGTCTTCCCAATGGACGGTTCGTGGTAGCATTGCCATTCAAGCCCAGCATAGATCGGTTAGAAAACCCACGGTCGCAGGTCTTCAGCCGTTTTTTCAACCTTGAAACCAAGTTGTCTCGTCGCCCAGGTTTTAAGGAGGAATATGTGAAATTCATGGAGGAATATTTAGATCTGAGCCATATGCAGAGGGCAGAAAAGGAGTCTAAATATTTGATCCCGCATCACGCTGTCTCAAAGACTGAAAATGGCAAGACTAAAATTCGGGTAGTCTTCGATGCATCATGCGAAGGTCGCAATGGTTCCCTTAATGATCATTTGATGGTGGGTCCCAAGTTGCAGAGGGACATATGTGATATTGTCGTTGGGTTCAGGCTCTATCCTGTGGTGCTGGTGGCCGATATTGTCAAGATGTATAGGCAGATTCTAGTGCGACCCGAGGACAGGCCTTACCAGCACATTCTATGGCGTTCGGATCCGAAGGAGGAATTGCTAGCCATGGAGCTCAATACTGTTACGTATGGCGTGAACTCCTCCGCCTTTCTTGCCATCCGAACGTTGCATCAGTTGGTAGAGGAAGACGGTCATCGTTATCCCCACGCTGCCAAGGTAGTTAAGCAATGTAGCTACATGGATGACTTCGTGACGGGGGCTCATTCTTTAGAGGGGGCAGTTCTTCTGCAAGAAGAATTGGTGAGTTTGCTTCGACTCGGAGGTTTTGAACTGGGGAAGTGGAAGAGTAATCATCCCAGGCTCATTCCAGACAATGAAGAAGATACCGAGCTTTCGCTGGCGGGTAATAGCGATGGAGGATGCAAGATTCTGGGTCTCAAATGGTTCGCTTCTTCCGACGTCTTCACCTTTGATGTAGAAAGGCCTTCCGCTCCGCACACAAAGAGAGGCATATTGTCTACGATCGCTCGGATTTACGATCCCCTAGGTTTTTTGGCGCCAGTAGTTTTTAAGGCAAAAACTCTACTCCAAGATGTTTGGCATGCCAAATGCGACTGGGACGAGCAAATACCAGCACAACTTCAAGCCGCCTGGTCTTCCTTTGCTGCTGAACTTCCCACTCTCGTCAACGTCAAGATTCCTCGCTACATTCGCCTTCCTACATCCTCACTGGCGGTCGACTTGATAGGATTCTCAGACGCCTCTCAAAGAGGATATGCTGCGGTTCTTTTCTTGAGAGTTTCCGAAGATGATACGTCTCAATCATACTTGCTTAAAGCGAAAAGCAAGCTAGCTCCGAGGAAGCTAATGTCTATTCCAAGACTAGAGTTATGTGGGGCTCTTCTTCTTGCCCGGCTCTTAGATTCCTGCAGAAGCCCACTTGAAGATCTAAAAATAAAGAACGTCTATCTCTTTACAGACTCAACTATAGTGCTTGGTTGGTTGAACCTGCCCTTGAGCCAACTCAAGTCCTTTGTGGCACATAGAGTTGCGTCGATTCTTGAAATTACCGAGAAGAGAACATGGCACTATGTTTCTTCCCCCATCAATCCGGCTGACTGTGCCTCACGCGGCTTGATGCCAAATGAAATAAATAGTCACAGCCTCTGGTGGTCAGGCCCTGCTTGGCTTCAAGAGCCTTCTGAAGCTTGGCCTTTTAAGGTCATCGATTATTCTCGGGTAACCTTGCCAGAAACAAAGTCTACTCCATTGATATCATTACTGGCTATGGAGTGGCCATCGCTTTTGCAATGGATGGAGGGCATTTCATCTTACAATCGTCTATTGCGATCTTTTTGCATAGCCTTGCGTTTCATAAAGCACCTTCGCAATCAACCTGTTTCTAAAGGGTCAATCTCATTGAAAGTAATCGACAAGGCTCGGTTAATGTGCATTAGGTTAATTCAGGGAGACTATATTTCCTCTAGGGAAAACATAAAATCAAAGCCTTGGATTGCGCTGACACCCTTTAAAGATTCCCGAATTGTTTTCAGGGTGGGCGGCCGTTTGGAACACTCCAAACTCTCCCTTTGCTTTTGCCTAATCATGAAAGTTAAAGTTTTATTTCATAAAACTTTGGTGGGCGGCATGTCGAGGCCGACATAGGTTTTTTTGTCTTGTATATATATTAAGTGGAAATATTTTTTTTTTGTTTTCTTTTATTTCGTCTTTTATAGAATTGTAGTGTATAAAGTGTAGAAAATTGTATTTTGTATTATTTTAAGTACAGTGAGGTGCCAGGAATGTCATGCGAAGTGTTCGGCATGCCTCGCGTGACTCCGTAACAAGTCGGGCCAGTCAGCTGACACCCGAGTGGCATGTGCAGTATGTGGCTCGCCATTTTAGAGGGCAACCCTCATGTTCCACTGGTACAATTAAAATTTCTTCTTTTTTCTTCGTACCCATGGGTCATGCTCATCGCTACCTGGGGCTGCAATGGCTCTGTTAACAAATCCTCGCCGGCATCAAGTGCTGCGGGTGACAGTTGGAAGTTTTAGAGAAGACTGATCTTCAATAGAACCACAGCTATTCGATGTATTGGTTTATTCGGCGCTTGCTAGCCGTAAGTTACAAAAAACATTTTATTTTACGTTTACCTGGTGCCAGTGGTGCACGATCTTGATAAATGTGGACAAATTCATAATATCACTAAGGATCGGGGAAGAAGTTTGTCTCATAGACATTCATTAATTAATCAGCTTGGTCTAGTGGACAAGGCACTGAACTCTAGTTGTGAACTAGGTGGGTTCAATTCTGAGGTTCTGTTAAAACCTTTTTTTTTTTATGTATAAATTTGTAAAATATGATTTTTATTTTTTTATTAATCAGTGATGGTTCTTTTGTTTATTTGTAAATTTTTATAATTAATTTTAGAGTTTTTGCTATTAAGAAATTTTTTTTAATTTTTATTTGATCAAGGTTTATTATTTCTCTCTCAAAAAGTTATTCTGTTTTATATAAATTATTTATATATTTGTAAAAATAATTAAATGAAGGTGATACAATATAATTTTGATTTTAAAGGTTTTTCCAAGAATTATTCTTTAACCAATTTTAATTTTATTTTATTTCCTTTCTGTTGCAACCAGCAAACATTTTTATTTTTTTATTTTATCAGACGGCCAGGCACTCAACCTTTCAATAGCGAAAGGCAGGTCGGCCCTCACAATATATATATATACTTCTCCATATGTATAAGAGGCTTTGTCCTGACTGAGAGAATCAACTAGCAAAAACTACTTATGATTAAAAACTTCGGAATTTAGATTTTAAAAGCGATGTAGGTGACCACTAAGAAAGGAATATCAAAAATGTAACCCCTAAGAATATCTAAAATGTAAATGGCGAAATTGTCGTTTAACTCTAACGGACATCTTATTTTCGACTTCGAGAAAATATATCTAATTAGGACTCATTTTAAAGAATTTGATACGACGAGTTTAACTCGAAAGGCCCTATTGGGCGTCGAAAACCATGTTTTACAGCCGAAAAATGAAGCGTTCACGACGAGTAAGTCATTTTTTGTTTCGGCGGTTTTAGTGCCATCTCCATTGCGCGTCTCCGTCTCTGCTACCGAGCCGGCAGCTTCCCCCTCCAACATTCCACCTACCGGAAGCTCAAATTCTACTAAATCTCCTTAACATCAGTTAACATATTATATTAGATCAATACCAAGATAATGGTCACAGAATTGATTTCAAAGGCTCGCGGGCGAAGCCGCGACGGGGAATGCTAGTAAACAATATTCTTAATGATACTTTGATGACTAATAATTTTTTGGCTTAAATATAGGAGCGCTTGAAGGAAAAATGCGACGACTTCAGAATACCTATTAAAAAAAGAATTAATGTTCAAATAAATTTAAGAATATGCAGGATGTTACTTCAAGTTACATACTTTATAATAATTGTGCATTTAAGTAATAAGTGTTCCTGTATCTGATAATAATTACGATATAAAGGTAACCATAGTAAAATATAAGAATCGTGAACAAAGTAAGATTAATATAGAAAATAATGAAAAAATAAAATAAAAAACACGACTTTTAATATACATCCTCAAAAAAGCAGAAGTGGGATTGTTTTATTTACTTTATAAATTCTCTGTACCACGTTATAAATGTTTCATATTTGTTTAAGCATTCCGATTGCGTAAGGTATCCAACGTTACTAGAAATAAATTCCAGGAGAATTTATTTTGAAATTCCGGGAATGAATAATTTATACATTGATTCCTTTTTACTTTCACTTACCTATATATGAAATATATAGTAAGTGGAAGTATTGCGATCGTGAAAAATTTCGACTTCCGGTTTTCAACGGAAATACACGTTTTGGGGTCCCCTGAGTCGAAATGACCAAGTCCCGCGAAATGGTCTGTGTGTGTGTGTGTGTGTGTGTCTGTGTGTGTGTGTGTGAACAGACTAGCTCAAAAACTATAAACCGTGCGATCCTGAAATTAGGTATTTAGTGTAAGTATATGCCCGCGATGTGACAGCATAAATTTCATCAAAATTACTTAAAGGGAGGGGGTACTTTACTTAATAACTTTTTAGGTTTTTTTCGATTTTCTCAAAAACGGCTCTAACGATTTTGATTAAACTGAGTATTTGATCTATTTATATGCCCGAAATATGACTGTAAAAATTTCATCAAAATTGATTAACCGGAGGGGGGACTTTACTTAATAAATTTTGTAACATTTTCACGTGTTTTTTTTATTTACTCAATAAAGGCTTTAACGATTTTGATCAAACTGGGTACTTGATGTACGCATAAGCCAAAGATGTGATAGCCAACATTTCACCAAAATTGACCAACCGGAGGGGGGACTTTACTTAATAAATTTTGTAACATTTTCAAGTGTTTTTTTTATTTACTCAAAGAAGGCTTTCACGATTTTGATCAAACTGGGTATTTGATGTATGCATAAGCCAAAGATGTGATAGCCAACATTTCACCAAAATTGATCAATTGGAGGGGGCACTTTACTGAATACATGTTGTCTCATTTTCACGTGTTTTTTTTTTTTTTATTCAAAAACGGCTTTAACTATTTTGATCAAACTGGGTATTTGATGTATTAATATGCCCGAGAAATGGCTGTAAAAATTTCATCAACATAGATCAAATGGAGGGGGTACTTTACTTAATAAATTTTGTATCATTTTCACATGTGTTTTCAATTACTCATAAAAGGAAAAAATAAGAAATGAATGTGGAAAGATTTGTGACTTTGTGAAGTGGCAATTAACAAAACACGTCAATTTCTAATCTAAATAAGTTGGTAAGTGAAAGTTGTGTGTTGCGCGCACGCACCAGATTTTTAATATATGTACAGGGTACTTGGGATAAATACGGGCAAAAAATACGAACGATTCTACTTCTAATTTTTCCTACCAAAATGTTCCTATAAATATAAAGGTTTTTGCGATTCTTTAATTACCAGTTGTTTTTTTTTTCATATAATCTCGTATATAGAGTTTAAATAAAAGAAGATAGAAATTGATTACTATTTACCATTCAAAAGAACAGTTAATGTTTTTCATTGCTGGCTATCTAGTTCCAAAAAAAAAATATAAAAGGGCCTAATAATATTGCCAGTTTTGCGCTTTTTGTATTGTATGAATTTTTTTTTGGCTTTTATTATTTACTAGGTGGACCCGTGCGAAGCACATCGCACGGAGATTTGTATCAGATTTTACTTCTAGTTTAACATAACTATGAAATGAACTTTTTTTTTGCCTGTTCATCCCCCTCCCCAGCCCCCCGGGCCTTAAGGTGAAATTATTTTTCTACAGCAAGGAAGAATAAATTATTTTTAAGTAATTATTTTTCTTTTAATAGTTAAGGAAGAACTTCATTTTCTGAAGTTTTTCTCTACAAAACAGTTTCCTGTAATCTTCCTGGAATATATGAAATCACTAAGAATCTTGTATAGTCTTGGAAATTAATATATCTACATTCTGATTTTAACTACCCTTCTCATTTTGTTTTTTTCAAAATCAGTTCATAAGATGTTTTTTACGGTTATCTTTCTGACAATGGAGAGGAGAGGTAGTCTTTTAAGTGATAAGAACGACATCAAATAGGTTTTTAACCACGGAGAGGCAACAAAACAATCTGTAGCCCCGTGAAGCTGAGGGGCCTAATCCATGCCTTTTCATAAAAACAATAAGTTTTAGAGATTTAAAACGCCTGGCCCATATACGTGGAACCTGTATGGGTCATAAAGCCCGCATAGAAACCATTGAAATGCATTTTTCTTATTTCGATAATTTAGTTTTCTGAAATTCCCGCTATAAAAAAGATAAATTGATAAACCCAAAGTTGTTCCACCGTGATCTAATGAATCACCATTAAAAGATTTTATTTATTTTATAAATATTTTGGATTACAGTCATGGGCGGATCCAGCCGATTGTAAAGGGGAGGCTGCAGGCCCACAGCCCTTCATTTGGATCTGCCGATCAGCTTTTTCACCTTTCCACAACTAAAATTCTATCTGTTCTGCACATTTTCATTCTTTAATTTGCTTCCTTACTTTAAGGAAAGTCAAATTCTATCTTTAAATGACAAAAATTTTTCCAATGGGAGGGGCTCCAGCCTATTTTTTTTATAAAAAATAAAAGACAAAAGCCTTTTTGCCTACATTTTAATTTATTTTAGATCTATCGAACCACAACCTAATACAAATTTTAACATTTTTGACCAGTGATTGAGATAATGACAAAGTTATAAATGCTTTTATTGATTTTTAAAAAGAATTTTTACTTTCACTTACCTATATATGAAATATATAGTAAGTGGAAGTATTGCGATCGTGAAAAATTTCGACTTCCGGTTTTCAACGGAAATACACGTTTTGGGACCCCCTGAGTCGAAATAACCAAGTCCCGCGAAATGGTCTGTGTGTGTGTGTGTGTGTGTGTGTGTCTGTGTGTCTGTGTGTGAACAGACTAGCTCAAAAACTATAAACCGTGGGAACCTGAAATTGCGTATTTAGTGTAGGTATATGCCCGCGATGTGACAGCAAGAATTTCATCAAAATTGCTCAAAGGGAGGGGGTACTTTATTTAATAACTTTTACGTTTTTTTCGATTTTCTCAAAAACGGCTCTAACGATTTTGATTAAACTGAGTATTTGATCTATTTATATGCCCGAGATATGACTGTAAAAATTTCATCAAAATTGATCAACCGGAGGGGGGACTTTACTTAATAAATTTTGTATCATTTTCACATGTTTTTTTTATTTACTCAAAAACGGTTTAAAAGATTTTGATCAAACATGGTATTTGATGTATTTATATGCCAAAGATGTGATAACCAACATTTCATCACAATTGATCAACCGGAGGGGGGACTTTACTTAATAAATTTTGTATCATTTTCACGTGTTTTTTTTATTTACTCAAAAACGGTTTTAACGATTTTGATCAAACTTGGTATTTTATGTATTTATATGCCCGAGATATGGCTGTAAAAATTTCATTAAAATTGATCTACGGGAGGGGGGACTTTACTTAATAAATTTTGTATCATTTTCACGGTTTTTTTTTTATTTACTCAAAAACGGCTTTAAGGATTAACAAAAATAAGATATGAATGTAGAAAAATGTGTGACTTTGGGAAATGATATTTATCAAAACACGTCAATTTCTGATCTAATTAAGTTGGTAAGTGAAAGTTGTGTGTTGCGCGCACGCACCAGATTTTTTATCTTTTAGAGCGTCCGTCGGTTTATCCGAAGAATCGATTAATCAGGAACCGGTTAAGTGGGAGTATACTGTAACTGCTAATTGTCTCACACACACACTTAAGTCACGTTAAGTTGACACTTAAGTCTAAATCAGACGAAACAACATTTATAGAACCTAAGCACGACAGGACCTGACACTTGCTGTAACGTAATACAATAAGTAGTTGACCACGTGCGGCGGAGGGCCCTAACCCAGGCGTTATCTCAAAAATGGTAGGTTTTAGGGCTTTAAAACACCAAACCCCAGTTTAGTTCATAAGAACTAAACTGGATCTTAATGCTCGTATCGCAATTTATAAAACCCAATTTGATTCGTTTCGATCCGTTGAATTAGTACGTTTAGGTCGATATTTTATTTTGGACCAAAAAATGAACACTGAGAATGCAATTCGCAAAAGCTCCGTGAAATTCTGAATCCAACGATACCACATTCGTGGCATTTGGGCACGACAGGACCTTATAATTCATGAAAAACCGATTTTTACGCTTTGTGAAATAATATATGTGGGATTCGCACATGTCTGCATAATGCTGACAATCAGCGAATGAGGTAGCCGAATGAGAAAACAATGACATGTCAGGCATGAAAAAGAAATGTAATCATCAGCACCCCCTTCCTGGCTTGATTCAATTACTAGTGCTGCTTAAGTAGGGAGATCTCTTATCCAACGCCTTTTTAATCTCCTCGTATTTATCGGGATATCAGCTGTTGCCATGTCCATTATTAGGTAATTGTTATGTACATGTTGGTTAGTGTGAAAAGTTTGTAGATTGTCGCTGTGTACTGGTCAACTGTTGGCTGGTGGAGGTCCGTATGAATGGTCTGATTAGTTACGTACCAGGGTGCGTTGGTTATGAGTCGTAAAAGTTTTGATTGAAATCTTTGCACTTTATTTAGGTGTGTCTTTATAGCTGTTCCGTACATCTGTGATGAGTATGTCCATATTGGTTTAAGTAAGTATGTTTATGTCATTAATTTCTGTTTTAGTTTCAGTTTGGAAGTTTTTGAGAAGAGTGGATAAAGTAGTTTCAGTCTTTTTTTAAGCGTCGTATGTTTCATTTTAACATACGAATTCCATTTCTGCGGTAGGAGTTGTCAATAAAACGGGTGGGCAGGTATGTTTTCTTAGGGTAAATGTGATGTATTTTGATTTATCATGATTCAGTCTAATTTTCCATTTTTTGAACATATAGTTTTACAACTGGAAAATCCTTATACATTAATATGCTATAAAATAATATTGTATTCATCTAATTTCTAAACATTTCACAAAAAAAAAAAAAAAAAAATAATATAAAAAGGGTTTAGGTACAGCTTTAGAAATACATTTTTTTTAAATGTATCTGCAATTTCAAATTTTAAATTCATAATTTTATTAAATTACTCCATTTGTGTAATTCTAGTATGTATCATTTTTTCACTCTCCTCTCCCCCCCCCCACTCTTTCACTGATCGGTCTTAACTAATTGGACGAGCTATAATAGGTTTATTTTATTTTCAGGTACGATCATGCCTGGTCGCAAGTGGAGGTCTACTTTCTTCAGGGATGACTGTTGCATTTCCTTCCATTTACAAAGAACAAAAGCTACCCACAGAAATATCTTGGTTGGGTGAGTGAATTTGGGTTTGTGTGTAATTTTGAGTATACAAGTAACTAAATATAATTAAATGTGTAAGTCTATATAATGCGCGAATAAATAGGGTTTGGAATAATGGGATTTTAGTGTCCTTTCCACTCGACGACTATATAGCAACTTTTATCTTTTTCGAGAATTTGCTTAAATCGTTAGCCTTATCCTTGTTAATAGTTGTTAGTTACCCCGTCGTGTCATCTACAAATGGTCTCCCCAAGATTTCGCGTCTCTGTACTTTACAGTTTAAACATTTTACAGTGAAACGCGATGTGCCTTGGATCTTCGGGACATTGGCATGTTCATTAACATGGTTATTCAACATAGTACAGAACACGCCTTAACCAGCCTCCGCTGGAGGGTGTTTGAATCGGTAAAAACAAAAAAAAAAAAAAAAAAAATCCTCAAACAGAGTTATTCCGAAAAAACAACAACAAAAAACGAGTTTCTACTTAAAATGAAGTGGATAACTTTAAAGAGATATTCTAGTGAAGTGAGTTGCGGCATACTCTGGGGAGACCAAGGCAGAATGAAATATAATATTATTTTTAGTCTTCATTTCCATCTTCGTTCTATGAAACATTATACTTGGACGGAATATATACTAAGTTATTCTTGGATAGCACTCACCGGCGTTAATATTAATATTTAATATTTCCGGTTTTCCTAAGTTTCGAATTTCTTCTACTTTTCTTGCGATCTTTCTTTTGCACTTCTGGTGAAGTTTTTCCACCGCACTCCTTAGGCTTCTTAAGGTATCACATAAAAACACTTTGCCGCTTTCAATTCTAGTTGTGTTCCTTAATTCGGCAAACTTTGTCTTACTTTGATCTATGCTTTTGCCTCTGTGGGTCAAATAACGCTGAGTTGGAATTTACATTTATTTCTTTGTGAAGAAACGTTGTCTTTTCTCTATGTTTTTTCTCTACTATCTTATCTTTTATCCTTAATTATTTTTTCTATCTAATAAGAATAAATAAAAAAATTAAAAACATGATGATTATATCATTGTAGAAATTAACATAAAATAATCAGAGAGTTGGACCAAAGATTCCAATCCATATTTTGTAGAATGTTGATTTTCAGCAACATTTGGCTCGGGACCTAAAGGTACAACACGCAAAACTTTACTAAAAAAGAAAAACTCTAGTAGCTCCAAAATACGTTTTTGAGAATTTTTTGCTTTACTGGAGAAACAGACTCCATTTTCTCCTAGGAAAAACGTGGTTTTTACCGATCAGTGGAGTATAATGACTTAACACATGACAAACTTTTTAACTAACTTAAAGATTTTATACACATATACAGATATGGCGTCGAAAATTATAATGGTATCATTTTTATTTATAAATGATACTTTCAAGTAATTTTAATTTACTCATATTCACAAAGCCGTAATTTTCCAAAGTTTCGTTGTTTTTATAATTAATCTTAATTTTTGGACACCGGATAAAATTTTGTGTTTTGTCTTTATTGTGATTTTTATATAAATGCTAATATGATAATTTCATATAAATGCGTATTATTTATGCCCCATCGAAGGTTTTAATTATACTAATTTCATTTAAAAAATAAAAAATAAATAAAACGTAAGATAGATTTATTGTCAAGATCTCAATTAGTTGTCCTCGTTTTCTACTGGATCCTTCATATAGAGTCTGAGTTTATATAAGCAATTTCTTCAACTTGATGTGATTCTTAAATAATTTTTCATCTGAAGAGAAGAGATTACGACCGAGATTTGAACCCGTGTCTTCTGTTTCAACGGAGATGCTCTAACTAGTTAAGCTACCACGGGCCATATTCACTGCCATGTCAAGCTTCTCTCTTCAATAATCCATACCATCGAAGTAATCTTGGGCTGGATGATGTCAAAATAACAGTATCTGATTGACAGGATGACATTGTAGGTTACATATGAATGATTACTCATTTTTTAATAATTATTAAGTAATTTTTATCTCTAGAGAAAGCATTATTGTCTTTCTCTCGGTTACAGTAAAATAACAAACCATCTCTATATAACACTTAATGTGATTACTCATTTTAGGATTATCAATTTAATTTTCAACTGAAGTGCTATTGTATGCATAGTTCATTCACTTAGTTTTCTCGCAAATAATAGATAAAATGTATAGAGTTCATTAATAAATTATACATAAATAAACTTCAATACAATCAGCCAGGCAATCAGTCAATACAACGATGTAAATAAAAAATAAAAAATTGCTTGATGTACTAATTGTGCACTTAATTCATAAGGGGATATATAGATCAAAGCTCTGTTAAAATTTAACTCGAATTATGATGAGCTGAGTTTGAGTATTTTTAGACTCATACGAGGGAGCTGTTAGTGGATTATATTTTCCCCTTAAAAAAAAAAAATACCCTTGCCAGTTGTAACAGAAAGAAGTGAGTTATGCTTTTAATAAAACCATAAAGGGTCCCTTCATATTCTCATAAACAATCTTAAAAATATTGAGGCAATGTTCGAAATTGGTATCAATAATTCATTCTTCCACTATCTCTAATATACTGATTCTTTCGAATTCGAATCGGTGATTAACGTTGGTAAATAAAAAATCTAAGAAGAAATTATTTATTATAATAATTTAATGGAATTATTTAACAATAAATAATAAAAATTTTATGTACAAAAAGCACTTGATTACCGCGTTTTGCTTATCGCGGGTAAACACTTCTTTATATAATCCACATTTAAGGCTTAAATTATCAATTTTCCAATCAACTATAAGATCATATTACTAACATTATAAATAATAACTTCTATTTTATCTTTCATAAGCTCATGAAAACACATAAATCAAGTTTTCTAGGTCATTAACATTTAGTAATCTATTAATCTGATTTTGAATATTGCCTGTTTGAAGATGTTTACATAAAACCAATTGTTTTTATTTTTCAAATATTTTAAAGCTCAATAAAAATGAATAATATTGAAGGATTCTGAATAAAATTAAATGTGTTTTTTCCATTAAGGCGAATGTTTGTCACCTTTTTACGCAGTTGAGCAAAGGCCATTTATTTATATGGGAGTAGGTACAGAATGTTGTTAGGGATCTTACGTTAAAGATACACTCCTATAGTATAAATTAAAATTTTTATTTATTGCTTTATTAATATAAAAATTGCTAATTTCCACCAATGCATAGAGGAAACTCGGGTAGAAAAGGTCAATCTAAAAAAAAAAAAACGAATTTTCAAAAATATAAAAAAATATATATATTTCAAAGAAATATACATTGATTGGATTAAAGCAGCTCGTACATAGTAACAGAGGAATGTTGAAACAACATATTAAGTGTAAAAAAAGCACACTTCATACTCAAGAACTCATTTAAAAAATATATAAAAATCGGATGAATAAATTCATTCCATCATAATGTTTTTTTTTTTTCGAAATTTTGGGTGGGAAAGGGGGAATCAATGCCCATTATCAAACCCTGGTTGAAATGTTTGGGTCTCAAAGGAGAATGTCTCTAAAGGCAATCTGCACGCATATCTCTTTTTATGATTTTATGCAATAGCTCCCACCAATGGTCACAAATATCTCAGATTCTGATTAATAAATTTGGAAATACTTAATGTTTCAAATTTTTTTCTACTTCTGAAGCGAATTGAATGAGAAAAGCGGGCACCTTTTTATTTTTAAGCTCTCTTGTTTTTTAATATAATCCTATGTTACTGTGGGGTAAATCATTGTAACTATCCCCTTCAATCTATCCAAACCTATCCTCTTTGAAGTTGTCTCTAAGGTTTTCTAATGCTGGGTTGATTGCAAAAAAATATACATAATAAAATCCCTTTGGCCTTTGGTCATTACTTGTATTGCATATAATTATTACTAGGCCAAGTACTTCCTTAGGCAAACCTAAATTTAATAAATTTCCCACCGATTTCCTTATGGTTTTCCACATACTCGTTGGCTTCAGGGAAATGTTTCTATTATATTCTACAGAAATTGCTGCCTACAGAATTGAATGAATCAAATTTACATAATTAAAGGCCCTTAATTAATATTTCTGTTCATAATCAGGATGTTTTGACGTATCGGCCCGTTTCCTAGTTTTCAAATATTTCATAAAGGCTCAGAATATATTGAAATTAAATCCACTTCTCTTATCATTGAATTGATTTACAAGTTGTCGGAAGTGCTGCGAAATAGGGAAATAGGTCTCGCTTGAACCTGTAATGGATATAATTAGCGATTGTGAGTGGATCCATAAGGAAAAGGTATGCTTTACAAACTATGCTTATGGAAATAAGTAATAACAAATCAAGAAACTTCCTCCATGATATAATTTACTCCTATTATTTACCCTGATAATTATCTCTTAGAACCTAACTTTCCTTGAATTACATATTATTATCTTACATATTACATTACATATTATTAAATAATTACTAGCTGACCCGTGCGAAGCATTCACATTCTAACGTACTTAAATCCCAAGTGCATATTTAGTGCGTAATGTATATTCAAGTAAAGAATATAAGTGCTTAAATTGTAGATTATTAATTTTTTGAAACATAAGTTTAAAGTATTTATATAGTATTTAGGTGTTAACCTCTTTGAACACTATGTTTGAAGTTACGATATGGTCATCTGTGATTGTTTGTTGGTAGATTTGTTTTATACAGACATAAATGTCATTGAAAGAGCGCACCCTGGTAAATGCCATATACAACTGACCGTGTGGAAAAACAGGGTCAGGTAAGTACAATTCCGTACTTAATACACATATCGGTTCCGAGGAAAGCGAGTGCTCTGATTCTTTTGCCAGAAATCGCCTGTTTTTGCTTGTAACTCGCAAGCGACGGCGACAATCGGAAAAGTGTATATAATCAAAAATGTTCGTCTCGGCAAACTGAAAAAAAATGACACCTCCGAAAAAGCCCTGCGACCAAATTAACGACACTTTTCGCTGAGAATTGCAGTTTTTCGCTTACAACTCGCAAACAAAGGGTTTAATAAAAAAAATGTTCTTCTTGAAAACCTAAAAAGATTGAGACCATTTAGAAACCTCTACGACCATTTTGATTTTCTCGAAAAGACCGCGATTGTTTATAACTCGCAATCGAAGGAGAAATGAGTGATTTGTTTATTTTTCCGGTGTAGCGGTTAAGGAAAGCTTCAAAATGATGCCTCATTCTTGAAATTTGATGAAGTAATAATGAATTTAACAAAAAAAAAAGGCTTTGAGAAATAATATATATGATTACCTATTGTATCAACGCAATAGCTATTTTTACTTTCACTTACCTATATATGAAATATATAGTAAGGGAAAGAATTGCGATCGTGAAAAATTTCGACTTCCGGTTTGCAACGGAATTACACGTTTTGGAGTCCCCTGAGTCCAAATAACCAAGTCCCGCGAAATGGTCTGTGTGTGTGTGTGTGTGTGTCTGTGTGAACAGACTAGCTCAAAAACTATAAACCGCGCGAACCTGAAATTGGGTATTTAGTGTATGTTATGCCCGTGATGTGACAACAAAAATTTCATCAAAATTGGTCAAAGGGGGTACTTTATTTAATAACATTTTACGTTTTTTTCGATTTTCTCAAAAACGGCTCTAACGATTGATTAACTTAGTATTTGATGTATTAATATGCCCAAGATATAACTGTAAAAATTTCATCAAAATTAATCAACCGCACGAGGCACTTTACTTAATAAATTTTGTATCATTTTCACGTGTTTTTTTTTTATTTACTCAAAAATGGCTTTAACGATTGCGATCAAACTGGGTATTTGATGTAAGTATATGCCAAAGATGTGACAGCCAACATTTCATCAAAATTGGTCAAACGGAGGGGGCACTTTATCTCAAAACTTGTTTTCCAATTTATGTATACCTTTCTTTCGATTATCTCAAAAACGGCTTTAATGATTTTGATCAAATTCGCCATGTTTAATGAGAATAAGGTGTTCTTTAATATCAGGTAAGCTTTATCGTTATTAAAATGTTCTGAGGGGGCTTAAATGGGGAAGGGGCCTTTTTTGTTTTTCTGTAAAGTACCCTTGTTTTTGTTTATATGGAAAAATTAACTGTCTCTCATCACGCCTAAAAATAAGAAATGGCTAAATATGAAATATGAGAAAAATCAAGTAAACATATATAGGAGAAAAAAATAAAATATTCCGTCAACTCATAAAATACGTTGAGCACACGCATGCGGTGGAGTACGCCTTTAATGACAGACCATTGCTCATAATTAAAGCCGTTCTGTTCATTTGATGGAAATTATTTGTTTCATGGTAAATGAAGTTTTAAACGACTACATAGAGAATTATAAAATCAGACGACTTGGAGTATTATGCTTGCAATGCCGAATTACCACAAGTAAAAGCTTTTATTAATTAATATAAAAATTAGTGTTTTTTATAGAGCAAATAAAAATAAGAAATGAATGTGGAAAAATGTGTCTTTGAGAAGGGGCAATTAACAAAACATATCAATTTCTAATTTAAGTATGTTGTTGGTAAGTGAAAGTTGTGTGTTGCGAGCACGCACCAGATTTTTTGAATTTCTGGTTACAGGCGTTGTCTTACATTCAAAGTAAGTGACTGCACAAAGTATCCGTTAAGGAGGAAGGATAAAGTTTTGTTAATTCCATCTCCTAAGTTTCTAGAACTAAAGTAATTGTGCAAATGACGACTAAGAATAACTTGCCATTTACCTCATTCATTCATTTAAATGAATTGACTCGTTTTTCTAGTTATAATCGATCCCAATACAATGCTTTTTGTTTATTTCTATCTATTTGGAGACCTAGTTCTTCACTAACTGAACTGAATTTTATCTAAGCTGTTTTATTTTCTATATTAATTTGTAGATCTTTATCTATTAAACCATCCCCAAGGAAGGGAACTTAATACCTTTTTCTCTACGCATCGGCTTTCTACAAGGAAAAAGTAGGGAATATTATGACTTATATACTTTGTGGTACTTGGCGATCATCCATTCCCTCTGCTAGCTACCCTCGTTTATCTTGTACCTTTGTACCTACCTTTGGTACGTGGTACCACTTATCACTTACGTCTGCTGGTAATGCACTTGGATTATCCGTATTTATTATTATATTAATATTATTATTTATTATATTTAGTTATCCGTATTTGGCTTGCCTTTATTCATTGTGCTTGATTGATATATTTATTATCCTTGATTATATGATTGATTCTAATGATTGCAATTTGAAAATCGCCTTTTTTACGAACAGGACGATGCGAAATTTTATATAAAATAATAGGTATGTTACGACATAGCCAACCCCCGACTTCGAGTTCGGCAGTTTTCAACTTCCGCTTACTATACGGTCTATAAATATATAAACATATATAAATAGGTACTTATTTAAAAAAATCAAAAATCAAAATGTCTTTATTCATTTCGATTTGTGTGAATACCAACAGCTGACAAGCCCCTTACCAGTGTGTATTGTGTCAAGTTATAAACATTACAGCTAAAGAAGAGAAATAAAGAATCACGCTATTTTATGTTAAATTTTGATTAACAATTTATGTTTTTTCTACTTTTTTTTATCTAACTTTTTTATTTTTTAGGCAGTGCATCCCACTTCGCGATGATCGGTGGTTCTCTGATAGTCGGACCTTTGATGGATTCATTTGGAAGGAAAATTGGATTAGTTCTTGCACTCAGTTTTTCTATGATAGGTGAGTAGAATATGCCTTAATGTTAATGTACTTATAATTAGATATACATTTTGTATACATGCATGGTTATTTTCTATGAATAAGGATACTAACAATCTATCATGTCCTATTTATTTTGATTAGGCTTTTACGATAAGCCCGTTCAAAATAGAAGGGGGCGTTGAACTTTAAAAATACTTCAGGGGCTAGTCCAGTTATCAGTTTATGCAGGATTAACGAACCCTCTAAGACCAAAAATCAGTACACTCAACACTTATTTAGATCAATTCACATATAGTATTCTCCCCAAGGCTACCTTCCGTCGGATAACCAAGAGATTATCATAACCCCAGGATGTGGGTTCTTTTAGCTCAGATGATCGCCTAAGAATCATGAAATTCTCGACAATTATGACATAAATGAGCAGATTGAAATAATTCTTATGTTTATGTTAGTAATTTTATGCATTTTTCCCCCAAAGGACTGTAATATTCTTATACAAAATCCCCCCCCCCCCACCCCCCACTTGAACAGGGGTCAAACATTTGGCTTTGAATGAAAAGATACAAATATGTATTTGCAATTTTCTAACTGACTTAGTACCTGCTAACTTCTAGATTTTCTATGCTTCAATTAAATACCGCTGTGTCTTAATTTAAAAGGTATTATACTATATTATACCTTATACTATATTATGTCGAACTTGTGACTAGTATGCTCAGCAATCTGAAACAGGTTTTCTCAAATAGCCATTTTTTTTACTTTTGGATATTATATTAGGTATCCTTAGCATTCTTTTAAATAACATTATTTTTAAAAACAAAATATCTAATAAATTATTAAAAAAAAAGATGGTACAAACATATATTAGAAATTTAAAACTAGTCCTTAGCTAGAATCTAACAAGCAATAGCTTCCGTCAAGAGAGTAGTTAGCATAGCCAACTACTAAACAAGATGTCGGAGGTTCGTTGCTCACCAGGAGGCCCTAGGATTATTCAAAGTGAGTAAAATTCCTTGGCTACGCCGTTCTTCTGGTGGGACGTAAAATGGAGGTCCCTAGCCTTTGCGATGTAAGGTATTCTATATAGGCCCCCCACTGTGGTATGGTCTGACTGGCCATAGTAGTACAAAGTGAAATCTCCGTTTGAGACACTGAGGCGTTATCCTATCTTAAAATTGTGTGAATTTTCAATTTAACTCTTTATAGGACAGCACTACTTATGCTCCAATTTTAAAAATATTTTCAAAGAAACAATTCTAGGAGCTTATATTGAGCATGAGAAAAATAATTTTTTGTTTGTTTTTTTAACGTCACTTTTTGCCACTAAGGCTAATCGGACGATGCTACAATGGGACTCCTAAATAAAATAATTTTTTCCTTTACAAGTGGAACAAATATCACCCACTGTTCTATAAAGGGTTAAACGCTTGCTTTTAGTTACTTATTAAAAAAAAAAAATATGGACGGTAATATGTTCACAAAACTTATATGTATACATATATGTAAAAAAAAAGTTGTATGAAAGGAGAAAAAAAAAAAAAAAACTGTCCAACCGAGCTCTAAAAAGCTTAGGAATACCATGTAAATAGTATAAATCCGGGCTCTATTAATGATGTCGATATTTTTAGGAAGTCTCCACTTTTTTCTTTTTATCCCTTATCAAATTAGAGACCAATTAGTATAAACATTTTATTCATATAACCGAATGGAAGTAATTTGGACGTTATTAATTAATTTGTTTATACTTTTCCGTAAAAAAGAAAAAAAAGGATAAGGTAAATACGGCACAAGTCATGGATAATTAGAGATCTTTCACTTTTTTTTTGTGTTAGTACAACTTCTACATTTTTGTGTACCTTCACATATACCCAGCCTTTTTACTTTCACTTATTTCATTACAACATTAGTAAGGTTCCTCAAAATATAGCATGGTTGTCACAATCAAGCAGTAACATATTTATACACGATTATTATTATTTAAATAATCTTTTCTGAAGAGAAGAGATTAATCATGGCTAGCTCTTCATCACTGTTGCAGTGCTATAAGCAACTCAGCCACCAAGGTCAGTATCCCAGCCACGTCAACCTCTCTTGAATTATCCCAAGAAGCGTTGATATCACCACATTACAGAGAGTGTGACTCAGCATCATCTAAAAGTGGCATTTTATTCCGATTGTTATTGTTTTTAACCATGGCCAATCATTTCTCTTCAGATAGAATTATTTTAATAATAACAATTGTGTTTAATGAACACATTATTGTTCGAACACGCATGAATTGATTTACGTAAAATTACATGTAACTTGATTTCTGGATCGTATGAATCACTCGAGGATCGTAGTCGAGTTTGCATAGAGACGCGGCTTGTGTTCCTATCATCTCCAAGCGGTATGAATAAACAACGACCTCCGCTTCAGTAGCAGGTGAAGATCCATTCTGTTGTATGTCAAACCGGTTACACAACCTCATGACTTACAATACGCAACACCCATCGAGCTAGTATTGACTTACTTAACAATACTTTGCTACTTAACTCCAATTTGCTTTTCCTGAATCCTGCGTTACTAATAATAATATATTGGGTTGTCCGGAAAATAATGCAGGTTTTCAAGTTTTCTTTTTAAACATTCTATATATAGTAATCTGTTTACTTTTAGGGGATTATTTATTTGTACGAGTGTCAACAGTTACTAATCCTCTTCTAAACGACAATGTTTATCTCTATTGCATCTCACTACTTGGAAATAATCCAGTCTTTCCTACGACGTCACATCATGAATTTCGTACGATTTTCTTTTACGAGATTAAACTCGGCCGCAGTGGAACCCAGACGGCTAGAAACATCAACCAAGTGTGGGGCGAGGGAATTGTTACTGAGTGCACGAAAGAAAGAAAACCAACCAATCGCCTTGAGGTGGTCATCGACGGTCGATTTGCTTACTTGAAGTTTTTCCGCAAGTTATCGAACAGTTATTCTGGGGTTTTCTTCCACCGATGATCGAAGAATATCGTCATCAAGAGAGGAAGGCCTTCCACGACCTTCTTTATCTTCGAGGCTGAAGTCTCCCTCCCGAAATTTTTTAAACCACCTTTGAACAGTGCACTCAGTAACAATTCCCTCGCCCCACACTTGGTTGATGTTTCTAGCCGTCTGGGCTCCACTGCGGCCGAGTTTAAACTCGTAAAAGAAAATCGTACGAAATTCACGATGTGACATCGTAGGAAAGACTGGATTATTTCCAAGAAGTGAGATGCTATAGAGATAAACAAACATTGTCGTTTAGAAGAGGATTAGCAACTGTTGACACTCGTACAAATAAATAATCCCCTAAAAGTAAACAGATTACTATTTATAGAATGTTTTAAAAGAAAACTTGAAAACCTGCATTATTTTCCGGACAACCCAATAATTCGCTAATACTAAACTGCCGTTTACGCTGCGAACGGTTTATCCGCTTTCATCAACAAATATTCCAGAGAGAATGATCACCACACGGACTCAACTCAACTCCTCTCTATCGATTACTCAACAATTGCCTTTAATGTACTAACTTGATAACGTTTTGTTCGTTATCATAAATTGGTGAATTGGGACTCTTACTGGACAAATTAACCTTTACGATGTATATCTGATACCCACCGATTAAACATGTTTTTTCCATCGTCGTCCTACAATATCTTCACGGTAAGATGTGCATTATAATCCCAGTATGTAATAGGGCAAGATACACGATCAAAGTTATTGAGGACACAAACACGTAGATTGCATGACCTTTTGGGGCTATAAAAATGTTCGGATTATCAAAGGTTAAATTCAAAGTAAAGTATTTAAGAGATTAAATTATGATGGGAAAATTACATAAAGTGACGAAAATATATGTATTATTACCTTATAGCTAATAAATATATTATAAAAAAATCATGAATTGTACGTTGTTAGAGAAATCGTCTGATCCCGCAAATTCATTAAAGCACAATACTTTAGTAGTCGACGTTGCATATGGTTTTTCTATGACATCTACGTTTATAAGGACGAAATATTTTTGAATAGATCTCGGTTATACATACACACGGATAACTTAATACATACTTTGGGAATTTACTGCTTGCTCTCCTGTCTCTCCTCAGTCAATGTTGTCTTTTTTAAATCCGTGGTAGGATTCTCGGGGGTTTCGGATTTCTCGGGTTTAGATTAGCGAGACCTTTCTGTACTGCTGTAATATGGTAATATACTGTAAGGAAAATATGAAAACAATTTAAATGAGGTAGGCGCGATAATCTAGAGGACGTTTCTAGCAAATTTCCAGAGTGCACGATACGATCTCAGTTATGTTCTGATCTAAAGACTTTCCTTTTGGTGATTCCTGTTCAGATGAGATATTGACATATCATGATAATATTTACTGTCATTCACTCGACCTAATTTGTTGGAATATTTCAAGTCTTAACTTGCTGCCACATCCACGAATTCTCCTATTGCTATTTTCTTAATCTTTGCTTGGAACGCATTTTCTGACCTCAGTCTTCCTTCGGCAGGTTGGTCCTTCATCGGAGGTTCCGGATGGCTGGTTCCTGGTAGGCTGATGACCGGGCTATCGGCGGGTATTGTGTCTGCTCCGGTATCTGTTCTTGTCGCCGAGATCTCCGCACCGAAGTTGAGGGCGCACTTGACCGTTTACAAGCACACTGCATTTTCTCTCGGTCTCTTCATTATGTACCTCTTTGGTCTCTTATTTAAGGTATGTCACCTGATACCTTCTTTTGTGTGTTTAACTGTTTAATTTGCTCTTCAATTGGATATCCATTCCATCCATTGAATCCTTCAATTCAGTTCAGTTTATAATTTGATTGTACAGAGCCTCTCTCATAGCCAAATCGGAAATTATAACTTTAACTCTATCAACATTAAAAATTAACAGACTATTCAAAGAATTTCGTTTCAAACCTTCGAAGAATTTCGTTCGATACCTTGGAAGAAAAAAGACTCACTTGGAACATATTTAAAAAACTTGAACTCACTAGACAGTACAAGCAACTTTCGCTTCTACTAGACTTCATATCATCACTCACGTAACAAGAAACAAGCGACTAATATACATCACTAATATAAGACTTTTTTGAATATACCCAGCAGAACTTTGGGGTTCCGCCAAACTCGTCCACACTAACAAAAATTAAATTTCACAGTCCAAAATCCTTTAAAAAATCACTAATGCACTCTGTTTTTTTTTTTTTTTTCCAAATTACACTCTACTCAATGACATGAACATACCAATAACAAAATCTTACATGAAAGAAAAATACCAAAGATTTCACTCTTCAACACAACATCACCCTAATCCACTCATCTATTCTCTTTCCTCACCCCTGTTACTAGGTCGGACTCGACCTACGCTTAAAAGACTGTGGCCAAGAGACCTTGTACAGCAATAGATATAAAACATTTCAAATACATCAAGAAACTCAAAGCGAAAAACAAAAGATATCACATTTGTTTGACGCGCCACGGTGCACAGTGGTCCAAAAAAGCTGAAAATGGGGAAAAATAACTGATATCTATAATAATTACTTTGTAAGCGGCATGGAACCTTACATTTATTGATTTTTTGAGGTGCCAAATCTAATGAAATCATAATCAAATATGAGGTCAAAAGTCAAAAATATCAAAATTGTATAGATAATTATTTTTTATTAATTTAATCTATTTTTGTGGGTAACCACCTTGTTTTAAATTATTAAAAAAAAAATTTTTTTAAGAGAAAATATTGGGCTCAGCCAGGAGTCGAACCCGGGTCTTCCGCGGTATGTTAACTTTAATGTCAAATTTAAAAATTGACGATCGTCAAGAGATGCCCAAAATTGGACAAAAATTGTCCACCTCCCGTAAATACTCGCAAAACTTGCGAGATTGAGGGAGAGGTATCAGTGAAGAGGAAGGATTGGCTGCGCTTGGAAGCGAGCTCTGTGGTGCAGTGGTTAGCATATCGCGCATGTCACGCGGAAGACCCGGGTTCGACTCCCGGCAGAGCCCAATCTTTTCTCTTCAAAAAATAAATTATTTAAAATACCGTAAAACGAGGTGACTTTGTGACAAGCCTATTTTTCTACAGTTTTTGAATTTCCCTCCTCTAAAAGAATCAGGTTAGGCAATTCAGTGTACTTGTTCGTTGGTCAGTAATGTGCTGCAACTTACTGGCCACATATAACTTCTTTCATTCCATTTATCGTGGTGGTTTATTTCAAATTTTCAAGTAAATGAAAACAATCAAGCAAATATGAAATAAAGCACCATGGTAAATGGAAAGAAAGAAGTTATATGTGGCCAGTAGGTTGCAGCACATTACTGACCAACTGACAAGTATACTGAATTGCCTAACCTGATTCTATTTAAGGAGGGAAATTCAAAAACTGTAGAAAAATAGGCTTGTCACACAGTCACCCCATTAGTCACAAAGTCACCTCGTTTTACGGTACTTATTTTTTATTTAACATTTTTATGTTCAATAATACAGATAGGATATAAAGATAATACAGATTTATTTATTTGTGTCAGAAATAATTAAGTTAAGAGTCTTGTTAAAGTAAATTGTATGCTTCCTCGGTTAGCTCTTTTTTCTTTTTATTCTTTTATACTTGTCTTAAACCTGTAATGTATGTGGCACTTGTTATTATTTATTATTTTGCTAAATAAACAATTGTAAAAATATCGTTTTTTTATTTTGTAAACCCATGGCTTGTGAGTTACCCCAAAGAGGTAACAAATATGATGATGATTTCAAAAATTAACTTCTTCTCTAACTATTGATATTATTCAAACATGTTTAGTCCATAACAGTCACATACAGATGAGACACTCCTGAAATATTGGGGAATATTTTACTGTTAATTTTATATAGAGTGAAAAAAGTTCTTTATCTTGGTAGAAAAGTACTATTTTCTTCAATCATTAAAAAATTCAATTTTTACACACACATTTTAATTTTAAACTAGTTAAAAATATTTATTCTTACCATTGTTATACAAGAATCTAAGTGTTTGAAAACTGAAAAAAAAAAATAGGTTTCGGCTTTCATTTATGGGTTTTTTCCCTGTTTGGACCAATGTGCGGCGTAGTTTGGACCAATGTAGTTACAAATCTACAAAGTGAATATAATAATAATAAAATCTATCAACTGGACTCAAGGAAAATAATGAAATAATCAATAAATCACATCACACAACACTCTTGTTTTTATTTACGAACCACTTCAAGTATTTCAATAATGAAGTACAAACATCTTTTATATTAGTTAATCTTTGTTTATCTGCAGATAACTAAGGCTAATCTAGTATTCGCGGGAAAAGATTAGGCAGTAGTAATATTCCTTTAGATTAGAATAATAACAATAATTATTAGATAAACAGCTTTTATATTTTCCCCCTCTTACTAAAAGATGTTTTAAATTTGAACTGCTTATACTGTTTAATATTATAGGTTCATAAGAGCAGTATTGGACAGTAGAAATTTCTTAAGATGTTGTGCAGCATCAAACAAATAATCTGATTCTTTGCAAGCTTGAAACTGTTTTGCTTTATAACTTAGTTAGGAATTAAAAGTGGTTTTGCTGAGTTAATCATTGGGAAGCTCTAGAACAGTGTCTCTTGACCATTAGGTAGAAAGGTTGTCCACTTCATTTGGTTCTGGAAAATTATAAAAAAATAAAAATAAAAACAGTTTTTCAGAGTGTCTGTTTTGAGTGCACCATTCATTGCACTTACTGTTTGAGCTTTCAGTTGACAGTGAATGTCAACAGACAGTGAAAGTCACTGTCATTGTGAATAAAAAGATACATATAAAAAAGATACATATAAAAAAGATACATATAAAAAAGATAGAATTTTCCAAAGACACAATAAAATTCGATGAAATCAGACAAAACTCGTATGACAACTCGTATATACTATGCCAGAAATCCATGCGAGATTGTATTCACCATCTTCCCAAAGTTTTATGACGATTGTATAAATATTTTCGTATTACATAAAGGACAAATAGACTTATACGTTTTTATAGATATTGTAGTAGGTAAACTAACTCGATTCTCACTCATCTATATAAATAAAGATGAAATTCTGTTTGTTTGTTCTTTATAGAAATCCTTACCGTTTGTCCAAAATTATCTAAATTTCGCACAGAGGTTCTTTGCTACCAGGTGCGAACACCTGTCCATATTAAAATTGCAAAACTTCAGCCAATCTCTGGGTATGTTCTTTATTGCTATAAAAATCATTTAGATCTCGCCTTACATTGGTTTTTTACGAAATCGACCGTTTGAGTCGATAAAAGTTTCATTTTATAGATTTAAAAAATGAAATTCTCCGGGTGAAACCGGTATATACTGCTAGTTATATATATTTATGTTATATCCGACTATGGCATACTACCTCTGACTTCTTTCCAGGATCATTGGAAGCTGTCTTCTCTGATTTGCGGAGGACTATCATTCTTCAGCCTGATATCGGTGGTTGCCTGGGTTCCTGAGACCAGGAGAGGGCTGTCCAACGTGTCTTATGGTCCATTCCTCGCGGCACTCCCTCGACGGAAGGACGTCTCTCGGCCGTTCCTGTTGATGGCGGGTCTGTCATCTCTCAAGCAACTTTCTGGAACTACGGTGGTCCTTTCTTATGCGGTATGTAGTTTGTAACGGAAGCCTTCATCTTTTCATCAATATCATCACAGGACATTTACATTGGTTTTTCTGTTGGTTCGCTTGGTGAAAAGAATATTAATTACCATTTTGTGAATTGCACGCTTCTTATTAGGAATATGTGTAAAGTAGTTACCACAGTAAAGTAAGTATTTGTTAAAATATATTTCAACATGAAACCAAGATCATACGATTAATTCTTTTTCAGTGAAAAGAGTTATTGTTGTAATAAGATCTTTTGTTAGAACCGTTGTATTAGTACGTGACCGGGTTGGGAATGATGTAGTCCTTTCTGAGGTGTTCCATTCCAGAATAACTACAAAAAAAACTTAAAAATCGAAGCAAAACGTTATTTGTGAGTCACTGCTCCGCCACTTGTAGTTAGTTACCTTTTTGTAACGTTGTTGCTGATTTGTGTTGCAATTGTTGTTTGACTTTTTTAATAATAATTTTACGTTAATAGTATTATCTTAAACACATCTTGCTGTTACAATATTGTACGATAAAACAATAAAGTGGTTGAGTAAAAGTGACAATGAAACATAATCATATTCAAAGCTAGATAATTAGTGATATCGTGAATAACTCCATACACGAGTTTACTCAAGCAAACTCAGACTCGTGATATACAGATTTATAGTATCTTATCACTTTTTGTTGTTTACAACTTCTAATTGTGGTTGTAACTCTTTCTTATTTGATTTAGATTAAAATGGTAAAAGCAAATAATTTAATGAGAAATGGTTCTGATTGTAACATGAGATAGTGAAAAAGATTTTTGACGTCTTCTATAGGACATCTATGGGTTTCGATGTCTACATTAAAATGTAAATGTTTATGTAGAGGAACTTTACTTGCTAGGAATGCTTATTATAAACTATGTGTCTTGAATATTAAAATAATTTTGCTTTTTTAAAATATATAACATAATAAGCTCATTATATAGCATCTACCATCTTATAAAAATGTTTGAGGACTTAAAGGAAAGTAGAACATTCAAAAGTGAGGTTTTTTTCCCATCATACTTTTATATACTTTTTAAAATTTTCATTCAGTATTTTCTTATTACTAATAAAGAACTTGTACTACGAATTTAAAAATATTAAAGTATAAAATAAATAATAATTCCTGATTAATATCAGGGGTTTCATTCTTATGACCAGAGTTTGAAATCGATAATTAAAAATAAAATAATAAAACCAAAAATCAGATAAAAAATTTTATATAGATTTTCAACTATGATTTGATGATTTTTATCAATATTATTTTTTGTATGGAAAGTGGAAAAAAATCATATCGTGATCATTATTTTTGATTTTGTTTTTTACTATTGAAAATAATAATTTTTAAATCGGAAATATATTTTTTTAAAAATATTCTTCATGAAATATTTTCATTTTTTTTTCAGTCAAGAATATTACTATCAACTTGTAGCAACAGAACGTTTTTATTTCATAAACGTATTGTTTCAAAATGCTGAGGTGTCGACTGGAAGCTGTATGGTAACCATCCTTATGTGAACATCTTTTATTAAAATCCTTTATACACCAGGCCCAAATATGTCATACAACGTGACTATTAAGTAATAGAAAAACTAATGAATTTCTTTGAATGCATTATTAAATTGAATGATAAATGATTAAATATACCATTGAGGGGGAGAGAATATTTCTATTATTTAAAGATTTACACAATTAATCATGTTTTTATACATTATTTTGGATTATTTATCCTTGCAATAAACATGTTAATTTACATGACCTTATTGTGGTATAATAATAATAAATATATAACAATTTCTTTTATGTGAACAGTAGGAAAAATTATAAAAACATACATAAAAGATAATATACCCTAAAACGGAGAGCCCGCCAAGCAAATTAAAAAATATCAAAAAGACTGTTAAAGCATGGTCCACATCATGCCGCAGCAGCCGCAGGGAGGAGGTAGTCCTTACCCGCTTAAGAATAGGCCACACTGCGCTTACACCCTCTTATTTGATACGCAAAATCCCACCTCCATTGTGTCAGCACTGCAAATCACTTTTACTATTAAACATATATTTGAGGAATGTCCTCATTACATTTTAAGTATAAATAAAATAGGATTGACCCCAAATTTATCTCTATCTTTATCCAACAACGAAACTTCACTTGCACTAATATTCAAATTTTTGAAAAAACACCATCTCCTTAATAAGTTGTAGTAATTTGTCTAGTGGTATCAACACATATAGGTAATTTTGCTTGATAATATTTAACATTTAATTTAATTTCCTTGAAAGTTAAAATGTTACTGTAATTCAAACTTTTTATTTCCATGAGGTTAACTTAAAATAGAATTACTAGGCGTTGATGACTTTAAATGTTTTACGCCTTAAAACAAAAACAAACCCTAAAATGTATCTTGCCAAAAGTGATTTATTATTATTTGTGTAATAACATATCACATAATTATTTCTAAACAAATCAATAAACATCACGGATCGTTTTCAGTTTTTATGTGTAAATCAAGCCAGTGGCGGATCCAGAAATTTCCTGAGGGGGGGGAGCGCACATTGTTTTTTTTTTTTAAATTTCATGAGTAATGAAGACCTTAATTTAAAATACATATTAATGAATGTAAATGTTTAAATACAATTCATTTTCAATAAGTGGAGTTAAAAAATGGCTAAATATAGCTCATTTTATATAGAAATAGTAATACTTTATGAGTGTCCTCATGTCTCGGGGTGGGGGGGGCGTCCTACGCGCTCCTCCCCTGGATTCACTACTGAATCAAGCATGATTTTTATAATAAAAATCAAATATAATAATCATTGTCTGATTTTGGAAAAAAAAAATCATCGATTTCGAACCCAACTTATAACATATTTATTTAAATTGCATACGTCAAGGCCCATTTTATTTGGTCATATTTAGAGATTGGTGAGTCATACATTAAGGGTAAGAAGTGCTCGAACTATAGGCGAGTTAAATAAAGAAATTATAACCCTTTATATATTATATATATGTGGGTGTTGTCTAAGATACTGTACTGCGTCCATTTGGGGTATATGACATACTGATTGATAAAATAATTATTAATAATAATGATCTAATAAACATTTAAGAATCCTTGAAAATAATTAGACTTCATGTGGTTAAAATATAATAATCATTATGATTCTATTAGGAAGAAACCATAAAGTTTAAGATGAATTAAGTGGTCTTTTAACTATTGTTCCTTTTCTGAACAATTATTGCCTATATAAAGTGGGTGACATTTATGTTCCTCATTACGGGGCGATGGTAATGACCAGGAAATTATTATCAACAATGGGAAACTGGGAGTTATAAATCTTTAGATTAAAAGAGGAATATTCTGCTATTGTCTCTTGCAAAGTTCTCTGCTTCTGCCCTTGGGCTACTAAAATAATTATAAACTCATAGTAACCTATAATAGATGATATAACACATTGATCATTTACAGGCACATTATAGTGATATTAAGTTATCAATTAAATGTTAATGCTTAAGGACGCTTAACAATTAATTACATTAAAAAAAAATAACTTCGAAAGAAAACTATAAATAAATACGATATAAATAAGATAAAATGGTACGCTTCATATACATACATATACTAAAAAAAAAAAAAAAAAAAAAAAAATTGTACAACTTTTCAATAAAAAAATTTCTTTTTAAATATTTTTTCGTAAAATAACTTAGAATGGGTGCCTGGCTGTAACAAGTAATTTATTCTGTTACATAAGCTGTGAACACAGATTATGTATCGGCGGTATGAGGTTAGCGCTCTCAATTATTAATATATAAATACAATTTTATTATTTATGAAAATAATAAAATTAATTAATGATATGGGGAGGGGAACTTAGGTTGGGCGTTATTTCCTATCGTTTACCTATCATTATATTTCTCATAAAATATCAAAGTTAATGGTTTTACAATTAATGGGCCTGGACTGCCGACCTTGTTAGAACGCGACCCTATTTAGCATTTACGAGTGGGTTAATTTAATCGACCACAGGAGAGTTTACTTTTATTCCGTGACTCAACCACGAAAGTAAGGGTACATACTGAACAGAAAAAAAGAGAAAAATTTCTTGTACGGCATGGGGAAGGTAAGTACTCAGCAGTACCTCTTCTCTTGCTTAATCCAATTACTAGGGATGTGTAAGTTAGAAGATCTCTCATCCAACTCCTTTTTGATCTCCTTGTATGCACAGAGGAATATAAGCTGTAGCCGTGCCCCTTATTAGATAGTTGTTATGTTCGTGTAGTTTAGTGTGAAGGAAGATGTCCTTGTATTTTTCTACAGGGTGCGTTCATATTAAGTGGTCCAAAGCTGGTTGCTTCTACATTTTTATTTTTTAAAATATTTTTACCATAGAAAGTAGAATAAATTAGAAGTACAAAAAATCAGTTATTTTATTGCATTAATTTTTATTTGTGCGACCATTTAATCGGCAACCCGTACGCTTATTTTCATCCATTTTAGAGCTCTGCTTAAAAACTAATATCTCCTTTTCTATTGATCCTGGAACTTTTAAATAAAAACTAATCTCTCTAGAAAGATCTGAACTTTAATAGAGGTAATTACACGTTTAAGCTAAAAACTAAGTGTAATCCATACACCACTTCGAAGTTCTAAGCGGTAATTTAACATAAATGGGTGTTCCAACATTTTATTTTGTCAACACAGATGACTGTGTTTTTTTATTTATTTTTTTTTTACTTTCACTTACCTATATATGAAATATATAGTAAGTGGAAGTATTGCGATCGTGAAAAATTTCGACTTCCGGTTTTCAACGGAAATACACGTTTTGGGGTCCCCTGAGTCGAAATGACCAAGTCCCGCGAAATGGTCTGTGTGTGTGTGTGTCTGTGTGTGTGTGTGTGTGTGTGTAAACAGACTAGCTCAAAAACTATAAACCGTGCGATCATGAAATTGGGTATTTAGTGTAAGTATATGCCCGCGATGTGACAGCATAAATTTCATCAAAATTACTTAAAGGGAGGGGGTACTTTACTTAATAACTTTTTAGGTTTTTTTCGATTTTCTCAAAAACGGCTCTAACGATTTTGATTAAACTGAGTATTTGATGTACTAATATGCCCGAGATATGACTGTAAAAATTTCATCAAAATTGATTAACCGGAGGGGGGACTTTACTTAATAAATTTTGTAACATTTTCACGTGTTTTTTTTTATTTACTCTAAATCGGCTTTAAAGATTTTGATCAAACTGGGTATTTGATGTATTTATATGCCCGAGATATGACTGTTAAAATTTCATCAAAATTGATTAACCGGAGGGGGGACTTTACTTAATAAATTTTGTATCATTTTCAAGTGTTTTTTTTTATTTACTCAAAAACGGCTTTAAAGATTTTGATCAAACTGGGTATTTGATGTATATTTATGCCCGAGATATGACTGTTAAAATTTCATCAAAATTGATTAACCGGAGGGGGGACTTTACTTAATAATTTTTTTATCATTTTCACGTGTTTTTTTTTATTTACTCAAAAACGGCTTTAAGGATTAACAAAAATAAGATATGAATGTAGAAAAATGAGTGAATTTGGGAAATGATATTTAGCAAAACACGTCAATTTCTAATCTAAGTAAGTTGGTAAGTGAAAGTTGTGTGTTGCGCGCACGCACCAGATTTTTTTTTTTTTTTTTTTTGTCTTTCAAACATTTATTCGCACCTGTCAGCCGTCTGCGACAATCAGCGAATCCGATGGCTGCAGCATCGCAATACTATTGAAGGCATGGCTTGAAGGAAGGAAAGTGCCCAGCAGCACCTCTTTCCGGGCTTGACAATAAATTCAGGAGAGGAGGTCTCTCATCCAGCTTCTTTTTAGCCGCCTTCGAACGGGCAAGTCAACCGTGGCCATGTCGTGAATTAATCCATTGTTATGTCCATCCAATTTTACAAAGAAGCGTGAGTAAAGCGTTCGTATATGTTGTTGGATAGTCGGTTGTTGTAAGTCTGTATGTAGAGTTTGGTTACTTACGTACCTGGGAGCGTCCGTAATTAGTCTTAAAATTTTGGATTGAAAAGTTTGTAGTTTTTGTAAGTGTGTCTTTTTAGCTGAGCCGAAAATCTGTGAGGCGTATGTCCAAATGGGTTTAAGTAAGTAGGTGTATGTATTCAGTTTTTGTCTAATATTCAATTTAGAAGATTTGGCAAAAAGGGAGTAAAGAATTTTTAGCGTATGTTTAAGGTCTTCTTTTTCATTTTCACATGTGGGCCCCAAGTCATCCTTCTGTCGAACAGAAGTCCGAGGTAGCGTACAGTTTCTGTCTGTGGAATTTGGTTGTCGCCGATATAAACTGGTGGGCATGTATCTCGTCTGAGTGTGAAAGTTATGTGTTGTGATTTGTCATGATTTAATTTCATTTTCCATAGTGTGTACCATTTTTTTAATTGAAGTAAGTGATTCTGTAAATTCAATGAGGCAAGACTGGGGTCATGGTGTATTGTCAAAATTGCGGTATCGTCAGCGTAAGTTGCAGTGAGAATTTTAGAGTTGGTAGGTATGTCGTGAGTGTATATGATGTAAAGTAACGGAGCCAGTATTGAACCCTGCGGAACTCCTGCTAAGATTGGTCGGATTGAAGAAATCACTGAGCCCTGCCGGATAGAGAAGAATCTGTCAGAGAGGTAGGATTGGAGTAGAAGATAGTATGTGTGGGGTAGTACGGTTTTGAGTTTGAAGAGAAGCCCCTGGTGCCAGACTTTATCAAATGCTTGGGCAACGTCCAGAAATACACCAGTTGCGTATTGTTTTTGCTCTAGTGCTCCAGCAATGTAATCCGTTACTCTGTGTAGTTGTTGTGTCGTTGAATGGGAAGTACGAAAACCGAATTGATGGTCAGGTATTATATTGTTTTTGGTTAGTATGTCAACTAATCTTTTGTATAGTAGTTTTTCGAAAAGTTTGGAGCAGATGGGAAGAAGACTAATTGGTCGGTATGATGATGGATTGTATAAGTCTTTTTCTTTTTTGTAAATCATTTTGATGAGTGAATATTTCCATTGAATGGGGAATTTAGTTGTCCTGAGCATACAGTTGTATATAGTCGTAAGGAACACTAGAGCTTTCCTAGGCATTTGTTGGAGCGCCTCGGCTGTTATTAAATCATAACCCGGGGCTTTTCTTTTGGGTAGGTGTCTAATGTGTTGTGCTACTTGTGAAGGAGTAAAAGAATGAGGGGGTGGTGTCAATTGTAAAGGTATTTCTAGAGTATCAAGAACAAAAGATTCATGTTCTCTGTTTGTGATGTCAGTAAGTGGAGTAAATACTGTGGAAAGGTGATCGGCAAACAGTTCAGACTTTTCCCTATCCGACACTGCCCACGAACCATCTTCTTTTCGCAGGGGTACTGACACCTCTCGATGCTTTAACAAATTCTTAGTATGCTTCCACAAACTCCCATCGTCCGTCGATAAGTTTGTTAAGTAAGTATCATAGTTTGTTTTATTGAATTTTCGGATTTGTCTTTTGAGTTCATTATTTAGTATGTTAAAAGTTTTTCTATCTGATGGTAGTCTGTTAGTCTGCCACACCTTACGAGCTCTTCTCTTTGCTCTGATCAAGTCCCTTATATACTGTGGGTATTTTGGCAGATGATCAGTACTTGATGCCCTTGATATCGTTGAAGTCCAAGCAGCGTTTTGGATACTTTTACTGAATTTGTCGACTGCCTCTTCTAATTCCTCTTCAGTTTTAATAGAGCATGGAACTGAAAGTTCGGAATCAAGAAATGCTCTATAAGCATCCCAATCAATATTGCCGTAAATTAGCTTCGGCGGTCTTTGTACATTGTTGGGCTCATCAAGAATAACTAACTGTACTGGGGAATGATCAGAGCAAAGATCCGAGGTCGAATTTATTGTGTAAGGTATGGTCCGTAGTCCTTTGGTAATAAAAAAGTCAAGAAGGTCTGGGGTTTTCCGTTGTGAAGTTGGCCAATAAGTTGGTGTGTCAGGTGATATGGTGTCTAATGAAAGTTCGTGGATAGCAGCCTTCAAGTTTCTTCCTCTAGGTGTGCATAGCCGTGACCCCCAACATTGATGCTTAGCATTGAAATCACCGCCTACTATAAAGCATCTTCCTAGGCTTTGAAAATAGTTGCAAAACATCGAGGGTGTTAGTACGTATCTAGGAGGACAATACACCGAAGCTATGGTTATTGTATGATGTTTTGTGTGTAGTAGTATGCCTGTGGTTTGAATGTCAGGTGTGGTGGGTAAGTACAATGGGTTATGTGAGAGTGATGTCTTTATTAGTATCGCTGTGCCGCCATGAGCTGTGTTGTCGGGGTGATCTGTTCTGTACGTCATGTAGTCAGAAATTCCAAATCTAGTGCGTGGTGTAAGGTGCGTTTCTGTTATCAGTGCTATGTCTATACGTTTTTCGTGTAAATATATGTCCAACTCTGTTTTATGTTGGTTTAGTCCGTTAGCGTTCCACAGAAGGATTGACAAAGAGCCCACAGTTAGCTGATTAGGGGCCATTTGGAGGGCATAGGCTTTGAGTTAGCTGCGTGAGCTGTTGGAGGAGACTAAAAAGAGGCTGGATGAGGGTGTTAAGACCGTTCAACACCTGAGATAGTTGAGCTGGTATATAATTATCGGCTGAAGGTGACTGCTGGGCAATATCATGTCGCAAGCCAGGCAAAGTTTGTATATGAAATGGGGTTTCTTCAGATTGTTGAGCTGATGGCTGTGACTGCGCCTGATGTTGCCGCTGAGATGGCTGCGACTGCGTCTGATGTTGCCGCTGAGATGGCTTCCACTGATACGCTGTTGGCTGTTGCTGGGTTGGCTTTAAGTGCTGAACGTGAATATTGCCCTTTCGAGGTGCATTTAGGATTGGGAAATCTATTGGGTTAATTGAAGGAGGCGGAGTCGGGGGTTCACGCTGATGAACAAGATTTCTTAGTTTCTTCTGGGCTCTGAGTTCTTTGAGGATTCGACATCCGCGATAATTTGCGGGATGATCGCCTTGGCAGTTGGCACATTTCGCTGGTGTTTCCCTAGTTTTATTACAAGAGGCGGTTTCGTGCCCTTGCCCGCATCTTACACAGCGCGGTGAATAGTAGCAATAAGACCGCGTGTGACCGTATTGTTGGCATCGTAATGCATTGTGTTGTATGACTACACGACTTAACACTTGTATTATATTTATTTATTTTTTTTTTTTTTATAGATAAAGATGGGTGCTATAAATTCACAAAGTTTCAAACAGTGGAACTGCACGGTTTTTTTATATCCCCAAATTATCCAAATGTTTAAAGCGTGAAATCTCTATTGGGCTGAGATTTAGTCCTTTGTTATAAGATTGAACTGGTTTTTTTTTTTGTTTTTTTTTCTCGGACTCAATGATTGCAATTATTAATAAATATTATTTCAGTTTTTCTTATTTGAACGACCTTTTTTCCTTTCATTCGGGATTCTTAAATCCCGCAGTTAGCTTAACTGCAGTGTAAGGCGTTTTAGTATTTTTATCAATCGAAGGGGCATGCACCCGATCTTCAAATTCACTAATGAGTCTTTCCAAGTGACATCAACACACTTTTTGCTTGTGGATGGAAAAAACCATTAGCTATTGAGCTTCTCAAAATGTAGCCTATTTTATCAAACTAATTTCTTTTCTTAACCCCCATTGAGTTGCATGTTATAAGGAAGGTCTTAGGTTTAGCTTTAAATTGGCATCAATTTCAACTCTCTATCTTGTTTAGAATTAACAGATGATGCGACAGGTCAAAAATGTGCGTTTTTAATGAGGTTACATAGCTATATTTTGGAAACCGTTTGAGATATTGAGCTGAAATTTGGTATTTTTTTTTTAGTCTTTTTTTTACAAGTATCCCATGGACCAAATTTCATTGAAATCTGAGATGGTGAGGGAAAAAAGTGTGTTGATGTGACATGGAATGACTCATATATTTAAACTTCTGAGATTTTTTTATAATATAGTTAAGGTCTTATTAATGTTTATCCATACCTATTTAAATGTTTTCAAAATGTAATATAGAGACCGAATTTTATTTTGAATTGTAAAATAATCAATAACATAGAAATAAAGAACAATTAAGCATTTAGAATATATGATATTATTTCATCCATATGTCAGAGCACAACTTGTATAGTTTTTTATATTAAGGATTATTATACAGCCGTAAACTTAATAATAATTAAATAAATATTTTAAATAATATTTATTAAATTTAATCAAGAATAACTATTATTTGAAATATATAACTTATTTTTCTACAGCCATTAGTATACAAAGAATATTTTTAATAAAAAAACCTTTTTTAGTTATTACTAGATTTTTCAAGGGTTTCAGAAATAAAATTACTCATCCCACATAGCTGAAACAAACCTAATACGTCCTTAATGAATAAATAAAAAATAAAAGAAATGCTTGGGAATGCTCCAGCGTGGGTTTAAATGAATTTAGGAGTGGAGTTTCCAACCATCGTGGTGAAATAAAACACTCTCTTTCTTTTTTCTCTCGGAAAATCAGTACGACAATAATTCAATAATTATAAAAAACCTACCTACCCTTTTTTCAGCGCAAAATCAGTACGATAATTAATCAATAAATTATAAAATTTGAACGTTTTATCAGATTATTATAACTATTTTTTTTTTAAATGTCTGATCACAAAGACGAGATAATATTCTATTGAATAATTATATTGATTTCACTATCAATTAAATCTCCTAATTACTAAACAAATAAAATGAAAAGAACATTTTATCACCTTGGAAATTATTATTCCTCAGACCTGGGTCGTTAAGTACGTCTCGGCTTTCATTATAATCTTACTTCGTGGAAGCCAGGATAACCTTGGGGGGGGGGCTTAATCTTGAAAAAAGTTTGAAAACATATTTAAATTAAAAAAAAAATAACTTAAGATGCAATTTTCAGCTTAAAATTCTATTTCCTGAAAACTTAACTGCTCTAATAATTAGGAATTAGAAATCAATACTGTTATATGATTTCAATTTTGAAAAAATGAACTTCGTTTAAACTTCAATAATGAATCCTCTATCCTTTTATGCTAATATAATAATGACACAAGAGAGATTGGTAAGTATGGTTCCCAATAGTTTTTTGTCTAGCATGAATCTTATCAGTTACCGTCCTGGTTAAGATAGGAGATCTCTCATCCAGCGCTTTTTCAATATCATCCTTGTATTCCTGGACACCTTAACCGTAGCTATATATCTTATGAGTAGGTTTATATTTGAAGGTTAGTCGAATTTCAGTCACATACCAAGTTTCTTTTGTTGTGAGTCCTGGCTTATTCGATGGGAAGGTCTTATCGCAAATAAAAATTTAACTATTCTAAGAAAATCTATCTATTAATAATAAATACAATAAAGTAAAGTAAAGGTATTGAATAACGTGATCATAAAAATCATATCTATCTGTATCACTTTGTAGGTTATTATTACAACGTTTGTATAAACGTTCAATAAATTACATTTAATAATTTTCTTCCTCTGAGACCTTCCGCTTCCTGATAGATCGCCGTAATAAAGACTCAAAGCCACATTATTCCATTTCCTCAACATTTATTCCCTCTCCCCCCCATTCTAGCTCCGAAGATATAATCCTATTATAAATTTTCTGGAAAACTAATTTAGAGGGAGCTAGCTATTCTCGCGGGTGATGTTGAAGTCGACCTGAAGGCAAACATTCGTCATTCATATAAGGTGTATGCGAATGAGCAGGCCATGAATAAATACGTTTTTCTTGAGAGCGTTCATAAGATACATTTAAATTTCGTTTATATTCCTAAAATTTAGAATTAATAATGTCGTTTCATGAGTAAACTCTATCTTTTTAATTTTGGAAGAATAAAAAATAAAAACGCCGTGTTTAATAAAAACTTCAAAACTCTTAAAATATTATTAGACATACACAGCGATGTGTCGTTTATATTCTGAGTTGGTTAACATTTATGTGAAATTAACTTTCTGGTACTACTATAACATCCAAAAGAACAAAATGTTTCAAAATGATACAGGTAGATATAATTTGTATGATCACGTTATTCAATATCTTAATTATTGTATTTATTATTAATACATAGATTTTCTTTGAATAATTAAATTTTATTTGTGATAAGACCTTCCCATCGAATAAGCCAGGACTCACAAACTTGGTATGTGACTAAAATTCGACTAACCTTCAAATATAAACCTACTCATAAGATATATAGCTATGGTTAAGGTGTCCAGGAATTCAAGGATGATATAGAAAAAGCGCTGGATGAGAGATCTCCTACCATAACCTGCACGGTAACTAATAAGATTCATGCTAGACAAAAAACAATTGGGAACCATACTTCCCTAACCCTGTGGTGTCATTATTTTATTAGCATACAAGCATACAGGATTTAGGATTGAGTTTAAGATACAGGATTTAGTTTAAACGAAGTTCATTTTTTCAAAATTGAAATCATATAATAATATTGATTTCTAATTCCTAAATATTAAAGCAGTTAAGTTTTCAGCAAGCATGCTATTATACAAGTATGCTTATTCTAAAATGAAATTTTAGAATAAAACAAAAAAATAATCTTTCATTATTGAAAGAATTTTTTTTTTTCAATTTTAACTTTGATTTACTCCAAAAAATTTCACTTGTTAGACCGTTCGTCTTCCAAGTTCAACATATGTATAATTAAAAATATGCATAATTTCTTCAATAGTAAGAAAATATTTCGTGCTTAATAAAAAAAGAACAATTTAAAAGAAAGTTTTAGTTTTAACAGAAACTTGGAAAAAGCTTATGAAATCATAAATAAATTTCAGCATGACTGTCGAAGGCATATGGAATATTCTAGTATACAGAATAATATATTATTATTATTATTAGGATAAGTTATAAAATACTAAGACGATTTTTATTATTGCAGAGTCAGCTGTTGGTTGCTGGGGGAGCGACGCAGGCCGAGCTCGGCGCTGTCTACATCGGAGGAGTTCGGCTGGCTGCCTCACTGTTCGCAGCACCGCTTGCCGCACGTTTCGGCCGTCGCTCGCTTGCCTCCCTCGGTGGCTACCTATCTTCTCTATCCCTCCTCGCTCTGGCGGGAGGGTCCTCCCAGTCCCTTCTCTGCCTCCTCGTTTTCGTCTTCTCCTCCGCCCTCTCCAGCTCAGCCATCCAGGCCCTCGTTGGCGAAGTGTTCCCTGTCGACTTCAGAGCGGTGAGTAGCTTTTACTTGACCACTTTAATGTTTTTTAGAGCATTAAGTACTTTGTATTAAGGCAAATACATTTATTTTATTATTTTATATCTCCTGCGTAAACCTTGAATTATTTTCACAATAGATATGTCAATAACAACTTATAAAATCGGTTTTAAAAAGAAACAATGCTTGTCATAATAATATTCCCGATCAAATTGAAGCCAGATTTTTTGTAATACTAGAAATAAGGAAAAGAATCCACATCAGAAAGGAACAAAAAATAGGTAGATTAACTAATCAAATAGTATTGCCTTTTCCATAAACTGTTTTTTAACATGTTTATGAAAATTCCCAAATCCTTTTATAACAAAAAAGTAAGTTAATAGGTATTACTTTAGTGTTCCATTGTAAGGGATATAGTAAGGGAAAGTATTGCGACCGTGAAAAGTTTCAACATCCGGTTTTCAACGGAAATACACGTTTTGGGGTCCCCTGAGCCCAAATAACCAAGTCCCGCGAAATGGTCTTTGTGTATGTTTGTGTGTGTGTGTGTGTGTGTGTGTACAGACTAGTTCAAAAACAATAAAGCATACGAACCTAAAATTGGGTATTTGGTGTATGTATATGTGACAGTGCGCGATATGACAGCAAAAATTTCATCAAAATTGGTCAAATGGAGGGGGTACTTTATTTAATAACTTTTCAGGTTTTTTTCGATTTTCTCAAAACGGCTCTGACGATTTTGATAAAAGTGGGTCTTTGATGTAAGTATATGCCCAATGATATGACAGCAAAAATTTCATCAAAATTGATCAAACGGAGGGAAAATTCGTCGAAAATCTTTAATATCAGGTAGGGTTTATCATTATTAACATGTTCTGAGGGGGCTTAAATGGGGAAGGCGCCTTTTTTGTTTTCCTATGAAGTACCTTTGTTTTTGTTTCTACGGACAAATTAACTGTCTCTCGTTAAGTCTAAAAATAAAAGATGGCTAAATATGAAATATGAAAAAAATCAAGTAAAAATATACGGGAGAAAAAAAGAAAAATATTCCGTCAACTCATAAAACACACCTCTTCAGCCCAACGCATGCGCAGTACACCTTTAATGACAGACCATTGTTTTTAATTAGAGCCGTTCTGTTCATTTAATGGAAATTATTTGTTTCATGGTAACTAAATGAAGTTTTCAACAACTACATAGAGAATTATAAAATTGGAGGACTAGGAGTATTATGTAGGAGTATTATGCTTGCATTGCCGAATTATCGCAAGTAAAAACTTTTATTTAATAATAAATAAAATAGTGTACTTTAGAGAGAAAATACAAACATAAATAATTAAATGAATGTGGAAAAATGTGTGGCTTTGAGAAATGGAATTTAATAAAACACTTCAATTTGTAATATAAGTAAGTTGATAAGTGAAAGTTGTGTGTTGCGCGCATCGCACCAGAATACGTGTCTTAAAAATTGTTGGCATTGAATGTGTGTTAAACGTTACACATTTTTCCACATTCATTTCTTACCTGATATTAAAGAACACCTAATTTTCATTAAACATGACGAATTTGATGAAAATCGTTAAAGTCGTTATTGAGATAATCGAAAAACATGTGAAAATGATACAAAATTTATTAAGTAAAGTCCCCCCCCTCCGGTTGATCAATTTTGATGAAATGTTGGCTATCACATCTTTGGCATATTCATACATCAAATACACAGTTTGATCAAAATCGTGAAAGCCGTTTTTGAGTAAATAAAAAAAAAAAAAAAAAAAAACACGTGAAAATGGGACAACATTTTTTAAGTAAAGTGCCCCCTCCAGTTAATCAATTTTGATGAAATTTTGGTTGTCACATAGCGCTCATATACATACACAAGATACCGAGTTTGGTCAAAATCGTTAAAGCCGTTTTAGAGTAAACAAAAAAAAAACACGTGATAATGAGACGTGATAATGAGTTATTAAGTAAAGTGCCCCCTCCGTTTATCCAATTTTGATGAAATTGCGGCTGTCGCATCACGGTCATATACATACATCAAATACGAATTTTGATTAAAATCGTTAAATCCGTTTTTGAGTAAATAAAAAAAAACACGTGAAAATGGGACAACATTTATTAAGTAAAGTGCCCCCTCCAATGAATCAATTTTGATGAAATTTTTAATGTCACATCGCGGATATATACATACACCAAATACCGAGTTTAATCAAAATCGTTTGAGCCGTTTTTGAGAAAATCGAAAAAAACCTAAAAAATAGACAAAATTTTTTAAATAAAGTACCCCCTCCGTTTGACCAATTTTGATGAATTTTTTGCTGTCACATCGCGGGCATATACATACACTAAATACCCAATTTCAGGTCTGTGCGGTTTATAGTTTTTGAGCTAGTCTGTTCACACACACACACAGACCATTTTGCGGGACTTGGTTAATTGGACTCAGGGACAAACAAAAATAATTAAATGAATGTAGAAAAATGTGTGGCTTTGAGAAATGGCATTTAATAAAACACTTCAATTTGTAATATAAGTAAGTTGATAAGTGTAAGTTGTGTGTTGCGCGCATCGCACCAGATTTTTAATACATGTCTTAAAAATACGTTGGCTTTGAAAGTGTGAAGGTAGAACTTAAAACCGATCAAACTGGAATTAAAGTTTGTCCGGTTTAAACCATTTGTTGGTAATGAACATTATAAGTTAAGGTATTTTGTTTTTAAGCGATGCCTCAATTTAATGGTATAGTGGTTTTATAATTTATTTTTAATTCAGAAGATTATGAAATCATTAGAGTGAAGGAGGAATTATTATTATTTTATTTATTTATTTTTTTCATAACTAGTTTATAGGTATCATAACTTATATGATACCTGAATGTAAAAAAAACATAACTGTTAAATTTTTTTTTTTTAAATAATACAGTCATACCTTTTAGGTTTGCACCGGCCTGACAACCACAGCAACCTACGTTTCAGCGTTCGCCGCACTACACTCACACCCTTGGCTTCTATCATATCTTGGATTACAACGCCTGCTTGGGATTTACGCTACAATCGCTGTAATAACGACGCTTATTGTTATTTGCTTCCTTCACGATACAGTAAACACTACCAAAGGTAAGATGAAGGAATATTTTTTCTCTTTCTGAAATCTATTGAAGTAAAAAAAAAAAAATCATAATAAATATTTAAGAGGTTAAAGGGAAAACAAAATGGTAATGTAGACTTCTACGTCTACTTTTTAAGTTTTTGATCTTGATGTTGTTATCAGATTAAAAAAGGAATGAAACATTTAAAAGAAAAAGAAAAGGCCTGCCAAGTAAATTCACACTCATTATTTCTTTCATATAAATAACGGTATAGAATATAAAATTTTGATTTGTATTCATAAATATATAATATATTTGTGTGTAGAAGCCCTGTAATTTTATCCAAGTGACGAATAAACGCCTTTTCGTAAAGGGAAATTTTAATGAGAGAAATTCCAACAGAATAAAAAGTATTATTTTTTTTATTCCTTTCAGGTTAATATACCCTCATTATACATTTCTGTCACTAATTACGCTAGAAGGAAACTTTAATTATCCTGTCAGAAAGTTTTGCCTATTCACACATACACACAGTCTTGCCAAGTCTCAGTAGAATATCTTTAATTTTATCTACTCCGCATTATCCGAAGCACAAGAGTGGGGTATTCATACGTTCGAAAGGGAGAAGGGGCTAGAGTAATAAAGGTGGAGGAGTGAAATGGGGAATTAAATAGTGGAGTTTCTATTTAGCACCGGTATATTAAAATGTGTCTGCATGAATTTATTTATAAGGCGAAAAGAGCTTTTAAAAGAAAAACTTTTAAAAAACATAAGGACACCTTAAAATGCACTTTAGTAGCATACAGGAAATTACGGTACGGAAAAATATCAGGAACTCTAGATAAAAACGAATCAAGAGGGCCTAAAAAAAAAAAATGATTTTGGATTGTGAGAATTGGATCCAGAAGAAATTTATGTATTTGGTAGGACCAAAGAGTATATTAATTTCACTTTAAGGCTACTGACTAGGACCTGGATTTCTGAGGTTTTCCACTGAAATTGATATTTCCATGCGTTTTCTTACTAAATAAATCCATTGATAAATAAATTCTTTATAAGATGAAGTGGGTGAAATACGTCATATGGAGTAAGAAGTTCAACTTCAACCGAAAATAAAAAAGAAACTGTCATTGCTAGGTTAAGGTTTTTTAATGTATTTTATATCTTCAAATCTTAATATTAGAGTTAATTTTTCTATATCACAAAAATCTCTATCGGGGTGAAGAAAAAATTATTTTAATTCCAATTTAAGAACTTGCCCCCAACTTAATGGGGGAGTAACGAAGAGAAAAAAAATTATATTCGCTTGCCTATCGATTTCAGAGCCTGCCAGCGTCAAAAGGGTAATTAGTCGATCGTGTTATCATCTACCTAATTAACAGGGGATTTATATTTTCATTAAATGTTCTTTTACATCATATCACATGAGTAATATTAATTTATTTGTGTGTTTCATTGTGTAAATAATAATTTAAATTAATTTACTGGACCAGAATACAGCAAGAACTCCCACCTCATGTACATATGCTTTTCTTCTTAAAAAAATTTCTTATTTGTCCGTGTTAGGGTATTAATAAACGTAAAACGTAAAATTTTATTTTTTTTCTTCAAACTTAAATATACACCTGTCAGCAATTGCGACAATCGGCGAATGTGTGGTTTTCAATGGATTAATACGTAAGGCATTTTGGGCATGATAAAAGGAAAGTGCCAAGCAGCACCTCTTTCCGGGCTAGATACCTTAGGTGAGCAGGTCTCTCATCCAGCTTCTTTTTAGACGCCTAGCAACAGGTATATCAGCCGTGGCCATGCTGTTAATTAGTGTATTGTTATGTCCATGTAATTTAACAAAAAACCGTGAACAAAGAGTTCGTATGTGTAGTTCGATAGTTGGTTGTTTAAGTCTGTATGTAGAGTTTTATTATTTACGTACCAGCGAGCGATGCTATTAGTGTCAAACTTTTTTATTGAAAACTTTGTAATTATTTTAGGTGCGTCAAATATTTGCCAAGTATGAGGAGGGATACTATTCCGCAACCCCCTTCAGCCGATAATCAGATGCCAACTCAATTATTTCAGGTGTTAAATAGTCTAAACACACTCATCTAGCCTCTTTAGTCTCCTTCAACAGCACACGCAACTAACTCAAGGCTTGTGTCATCCTAATGGCCCCTAGTCAGCTAACTGTAGGCTCTTTGTCCATCCTTCCATAGGACAGAATTAGACTAGTACCTATACGAAAATCGCACTGATAACAGAAACGCATCTTACACCACGTTCGAAATTTCATTTATCAAATTACAAGACATAAAGAACTGAACTGACAAAACAGCTCACGGCGGTACAGCTATTCTGATATGATCATCTCTCTTACATAACCCTCCTCAGCTACCCATTACACCTGAATTTCAAACCACAGGCGTAACACTTCACACGAAGCATCACACAATCACCATAGCTTCTGTATATTGTCCCCCGAGATATGTACGGACACCCTCGACGTTTTGCAATTATTATCGAAACCTATGGCGATGCTTTTTAGTAGGCGGTGACTTCAACGCAAAGCATCAGACATGGGGGTCACAGCAACGCACACCTAGAGGATGAAATTTGAAAGCTGCTATCCACGAATTTTCATTAGACACCATATCACCTGACGTGAAATTTAAACATCGTTACGTTATCTTATGTTAAATAAAATAAAAAAAATCGATTTCGACTGTTACTTCAGTTATTAGGCAATGGAATGATTTTATTTTTCTGGTTGAATATATTATTTTTTTTGTTGTAACATTCACATTAATCTTGTTCAGAATCAAAATTCCATTTTATTATTTGATTAATACACAATTACCTGGCGTTTCTACGTTTAGTGTCTGTTATGTATTAAAATATTCAAAATCAATGTGGTATAATTATAGAGCTGTTTACACTGATTTAAAAAAGACAAAAATCACCAAATTCTAGCAGTTATTGAAAAACTGAAAAAATGATGATTCCACTTTCGAAACAATACCGGGTCACTCTCCCGTCAAAACGAGAGGAAGTTTTTGTGGCCATTTTCACCGGTTCAAATGAATTCAAAATGAAATATATAAATAAAAATTTGCTTGGCGAGTTAAAATAGAAACAGTATCTGAATGCTGCAGGATATAAGCTGGATACTGGAGATAATTGCTGCAAACCTGATGGTTTGTTGTAAAATGACCTTCCAATACAGGTATCAATTAATTTCAGAATTTAATTGCTGAAATGGTATACGAGCAATACGGATAATTTTTTTTTTTAATTTTTTTTCTTTATTTATTTATATCGACATAAAAATATGCGATATTCCTTCTTACATATTTAAATTTGGTGTATGTTTACTTATAGGCCCATGATTCCATATTAAGTCAACGAGGGGTCTGAACTTGTAGGTCTTAGATTTTTGGGCTATTTGTTGCATACATAAAGTAAAGACAAATATTTTATATTTATTGGTTCTAAGGTGTAGGCGATAGTTGTAAAAAAGAAAAACCGCGCGTTTTTCAAATAGTTTTTGACCGATCTTTTTTAGCATTTTGCTCTTACTTTTGATATACCACAAGACCATATTCTAGGTACACAGAATCTAAAAACTAAAAGTTTTCTTTTCAGAATTTTGAAAAAAAAAGAACTCCTCTTTTGATTTATTCTTATGAAATGTATGTTATTTTAATATATGATAAGCACTATATGCTATTCATTAGCATATACTTTATTTAAAATTGTAGAAACAATGGATTAAAAAGAGAAAAAATGTTAATATATAATGACCTATAAGAACTGTAGTCTGATATTTGCCAAGGGGGGTGTTTTTTTTTTTTTTTTTTCAAAATTCAACAAAAGAAGAAATTAGCTGTTGGTGTATTTAGAATAAGGTCTTGTGGTATATCAACTGAAAGATCACAGAAAACTGAAAAGGATGGAACCTTTTCTAGCTCTCTAGCTTAAATAAGTTTTGAGGTCTATCCCAAACACTGTATAAAAACAACTTTAAAAATCCAGCAAACCTTTACACCGACTTGTGCTAGAAAAACATATTCACTTTTTGTAAAAAAAAAAGGGTTATTTTTCAAAATTTATTAAAGAAGGGTTCTTTTTATATGGTTATGTAGTATAACAAAATAAAGAGCACAGCATGTTGAAAAAGATGAGACCTATTCCAGCTTTCAAGCTCAAATAATTTTTTAGATATAGCACAAATAATATTTCAAAAACATTTGCATTTTTTTTATTAATTTAACACGTTCACGCTGGGACTTCAGTTTCGCGCTGGTAATTCATACTCCTGGCCCATTGGTGACTGAGCTTAATGCTTTTCGCTCTATCGGATGTGAGCTATTCCAATGCATTATGCAGTATTGACAATCCAAAAATAATAAAATAAGCAATACAATCCTACCTAATACCAAACCGTTGTGGAAAGTTTTGTAATTGACTAAAGTGTCCGGTGGTACACGCCGGCGTTAGAGGAAAAAAATCTAAAATTTTACAATAACCCAAAAATTATCAAATTCCAAGGCCTGTGGGCTCAATATTGTTTTTAAACTGGTTGATTTGATGTGGAATGACCTATATGAATATTTATAGCTTTGGTATTATAATATTAGATTCTCCTCAGATGGAAAAAACCCATGAGTTGTTCCTTCTGTTTGTTTGTTTAACATCCCCTTTACGCTACTAAGGCTAATCGGACGATGCAACAGTGGGATTCCTAAATTTTGCTTATTCAGGTATAATTGGGAAAATGACCTTTAACGAGTATCTGACATCGCATAGGCTCGGGACCTCCATTTTACGTCCTATCCGAGGTACGACATGGCTAAGGAATTTTTACCACATTTAAAAAATCCTAGGACATCCGCGGGACGCGAACCCGTGACCTTTAGTATTGGAGGTTGCCATACTAACCACTAACCAGCGGGTGACCCCTTTCTTTTGTTTTTATTTTATTCATTGTGTCCCTATCTACTGTATGTATTTCAGACTATATAGTAAGATGCGGAACTCTATCAGTACTAAATGGAATTAGTTGTTGCTTTCGAATTAATTATAGAGTTAATTACAGTAATTTACATTAGTTAGCAGTGATTAGGGAACATAATTAACATTGAAATATAACTAGGAGGAAGCATTAATGCTTCCTAATCCCCCTTTACTCAAAATTATAGTTTTGGCAAATTTCACCTTTCCCTATGACAAAAAATACTATGCATTGCATGGAGAAAATTTAAAATATATATATATATATATATATATATATATATATATATATATATATATATATATATATAGGGTAACTGTACCAATAGTTGCAGTTTAAGAAAAAAAATTATATTATTGACACTGTTAACCAATATATTGATGTTAGGATAATCTTTGTTATGAATTTAGTTAGGCCAATCCCTCTAGAAAACTAGGAATAGAGTATCCTATGGTCTAAATTTACGGTTTTTATAAAAAATGATTTCTTAGAAACTTCTAAAATGAACCAATAGTTGACACATCAAAATGTAAAGGTTTGGAAAGTTGACATTTATGGTTTCACACATGCATTAATATTTGATTTCCTTTGATTTTTAATAGGTTATAAAGACTACCATAAAAGTTGATATTTTTTTTATTTATAAACTAGCAAATTAACAATGGAAACAAAATAAAATGTCCACAATATAATTATTTTATACACAGAAAACCTAAATGAGACAAAAAAAAAACATATTTATAAGATAAATGAGATTACCCAGTTAAGTATGTACGATAAATAGATTTCAGTAATGGCCAAAGTTTCGTTTTTTTAATGTTGGGTTTGCAAAATTTTCGACTCTCCTATGATAAACTTCACTCTTCCAGTGCCATTTTAGAAAATTAAAGATGACTACATTCATTGGTTGGATGAAATGTGTAGCATTTTGATAGTGCGACTACTAATAGCAAGTATCCCAGGGTTCTTTGCAGAATCGGGAAGTGAGAAGAGTCAGATGAGACGTTTCTCCATATAGGAATAGGATTATTGGCAATGCAATTTTGCTCTCAACGATCCATGGATAGAGCACACTAGCTATAAATTCATAAAATAAGACACCTTTCATCCATACAGACTCAGACTTTCATAAACTACCCCCAGATGGAACACTATTTGCTATTTCCAGCGGTAGTTGATATCGATGTCAACTATTGAAAATATGGATTAATATCTGTTCTAATAGTTGACACCTACATTTAAGCCCTAAAACATTGCATAAATATATTAAAGATGATATCAAATGATTCTCATTAACTTAATGAATACCATTAAAGTAATTAAAAAATAATTGAACTCAAATAAACAACTTGACTTCCACCTTAATGAAATAGGGTAGCAAAAACCAAGTTTTCAGGCCACTAGAAAATTCTTCATTACAACCTCTCACAAATAAGCTTGAGTTTTCATCAAACTAATGTTGATGGCAGCACAGGTAACTTGTAACTAACACAAGTAACCGCCAAATCTTGAACCAAGATAATCAACCCTGAATCTTATTATTCACACTTTTTATGCAAAATGTCAACTATAGGAGCATTGTCAACTTATGGCCAATTTCACCAAAAAACAGTAATAAAAATTTATTTTTTATCCTGGCAACGTTTCGGCTTCTAGAGCCATTTTCAAGCCTGTAAGCACATTTACATAAATTATTAATCTATAATTCTATAACAATACATAGAAATTTTTTTTTTCTTTTATAACATTTAGCTTTTTTGTATTTTTTTACCTACCATGCATCATACTTTGGGATTTTTCTTATGGTGATTTAGAACAAAGTTTTTTATTTACAACCTCAAAAATATTTTTATTCTAAATCCCAAAGTATGATGCATGGTAGGTACAAAAATACAAAAAAGCTAAATGTTATAAAAGAAAAAAAAATTCTATTTATTGTTATAGAATTATAGATTAATAATTTATGTAGGCTTGAAAATGGCTCTAGAAGCCGAAATGTTGCCAGAATAAAAAATAAATTTTTATTACTGTTTCTTGGTGAAATTGGCCTTTTTTATTAATCTAATTGTAGATTTTTTATTTACATCTATGTATTGTATTAATAAATATGTTGTGCTATCCATTGATGTATATAAACGTACTGCTGTATTACTTACTGCAGTAAGTAAATACGATAATTTCCCTCAATGTGAAGAAACTTTACCGAAAGCACGTTTAAACGTTTAGGATAGAAACTCATCCTCCTACTTCCGTAGCAAGTTGGGAATTAGAGAATCGAGTTAACTCTCTCTTATTGGAGCAATAGTTAGGGAGGATCTTTTAACAACCTTTAAAATCTTTATCAAATTTATTTTACTAATAACAAATAAATATGTTAAGAATGAAATAAATAAGCCTAAACGCGTTTATATACCTACAATTATGTTTTATGCTTTTAGATTTTCAAAATTTATTAATGCTACAAAAAAAAAGTAATGCTAACAGAAAATAAAAAATAAAAAAGATATATTATCATATACAACAAAAAAATATATAACAAGTATTGGAATAAATTTCGCAATAATTTTTTTTTTTTTTTAAAGATAAAATAATGAATAAACTTCAATGATCAAAGATATATAAAGAAAATATTGTCATATGTTATTAAAAGATGTGTTATCAATACGCGAAATAACAAAAACTAAAATTTAAATTATGAACAAGAATTAATATTTAGCATTTTTTTTTCTTCGTTCACTTCGCTTTCAGTTCCGCAACGCATAATTTATTCATATTATCGAATCTAAAGTTATATATATAAAAAAGCTCGCTCCACATCGATGTTAAATGTCGCACCTCTGGGACATTATGGGGTCATAAGTAAAAAAAATAAATCAGTACAATTTATTTTTTGCTATGACTTTCATTTAATGAAGATAAGACAAATAAGACATTTAAAAATATTACTGATTTCCTATGGGAAATATTTATTTATGCAAAGGATATATAGCATATTGAAAAATAAAATTTTTTGCAATCGGCTTGTATTTCTTTCAAAATTCATTTCTTTTCATATTCGATCAAATAATTTAATAGTTGACAATTTTTAATAAATTATTAAAATAATTGATAATCTTTATTTTTTTTCTATTAAATTTTCCAGAAGTCGAAATGGGCCAACCTGATGCCGAGGAAGTTATCGAACCGCTCAAAGAAGAAACAAAGGAGACGGTATTGCCTGATGAAGTGAAACTGAATTGCTGAGCTGGGTTTTGGCAAGACTACCACCTCCAAGGCGATGTATCTTTCGCAACCATCTTACCACACCTAAAATACTCAACCAATGTGATATATAGTGCTACTTTAGCTAAATACTTAACGTATTTATTGTTATTTATAGACTTATAGATTATTAAGACGTATTTTTTTTTCACCTCTGTTCCCTATTTTATATTAATATTGATTAGATACACCGTTCTGCAATAAAAAAAAAAAAAAAATCCTTGAGACATTGTTCGTGATTTTTATATTTTTATGTGTGCTGAATTTGAATCAGTCAAAAAAGTTCTATCTAGCATAATTTTTGAGAAATTAGACTTTTTTGAAGAATCTGAAATAGCGCATTTTTTATTTTATTTTGATTAATGTTCCTTCAAGAAGGGATTCTTCATTTGAATCAATAGTTAAGAAAATAGTAATAAATTGTATTCATTAAAGTTTAAGGATTGCCATAGTTTTTTTTTCCGATCGATAATTATTTGGAGCTTAGCCTCCTCTCATCTTGTCTCTTAATGATTCCTTTAGTTTTCCATTGTAAAACGAAATTATAAAGATTTTGTATGTTTTGATTTAGTTTTAAACAGTTACTACTTGAAATTGAGGTTTGAAGTATATAATATGACCGATAAATAGGGTTTTTTCTTCATACATTCAGCACACCAGGGACAATCAGAAAATGTGAAAGTAAGTGTAACATTGGCATTTTAGCTCGAGAACAGGCCCAGCAGAACTATAATACTGACTTATGAAAATTATCTACCCTTAATTCGTCAGAGGGGGCCCCTCAACCAGTTTCTTTATATGTAGTAAGCTCCTAACAGCTTCATTGACATAAATAAATTAATTATTTTTCAGTTTGATATGAAACCTAGAATCAAGATTACCTATGATTAGGTGATGTAAGTCAACTTGCAGAATTTTGTTATTTACAAAGGGTAAACCGGACAAACTCCCTTAAGACTACATTGCTGTGGTGAAATTAAAAAATAAAAAACATTTTATGAAGGGATCACATTGGAACTTCCTATAGCTCCTCTTTATCTATCCTTATAAAGACTGAAGAAGTTTTTTTGAGTCAAAAGTTCAATAGTTTTATCGTATGGTAATATTTATTGTAAAAAGTGAAAAAACTAGTTATTGACACCCTGTGGATTTAATTGTGAAATCTTCCCTATGGTTAGTTTGCTAAACACTTACTTCATATATGACTTAGAGGACCCTTCAAACATTAAGGTACAAGATTCTTGTATATCTTGAAACAAAATTAGGACTTGTTTACTTATTTCTTTAAGTTAATGTTTTGGGTGTCAATAACTGTACTGAATGTCAATAACTGTCTGGTTTACCCTATCAAGGAACTGTTATAATATGTCGTAACATTTTTTTTTAAACATTATCATTATTCTAAGCGCTTCTCTTTTGCCTATGGGTCTAATACGTATTTTCTGTTTGACTTTAAATTTGGATAATTTCGCAAAAAGAGATTGTATCTTTTCATTTTGAAATGTAGGCCCTATTTTATATTTTTATCTCTTTGTTCTTTTTTTGCGATTAAAAATTATTACTTACAACTACCAAGTATCCAAGAACAAATAAGAACCCTCAATTGTGGCTTTCATATCAAATTGCACGGACAAAACAACAGAGTTATAAATGACATGGCCACGACTGACATGCCTTTTATGAGGCGACTAAAAAGGAGTTGGATGAGAGACCTCCTCTCCTGAAACAAGTCCGGGATGATGTGCTGCTGGGTACTATCTTCCATCATGCCTTAAAACGTCAACATACAGCAGTTTAAATCTCATTTGCTGACTGTCGGTTAGTTGCGACAGGTGCAAATAAAAGTCTGAAGCGAAAATTTTTTTTTATAAAATCACAAACTCCCAATAATTCTGACGAATATAATTTATTCAGTTTGCAAGTCAAATTTTTTTAATTTTACAATTACATTTTTACATTTTACCCGAATTTATTTTTGGTGTTGAAATAGGACTATGTATTACATTGACGTTTGATAAATTGAACTATTTGACTCATTTTTTTATTCGCACCTGTCTGCAAAGCAATCAGTATATCTGAACTCTAACGAATGACAACCTGACATTTTAGACATGAGGAAAGAATGTGCTCTGCATGAATATTTCCCTTATTTCAAGAGAGATCTCTTATCCAAGTTTTTTTTTTTTTAGTATATTAAAGGAATGGTGTATAAATGGTAGAATTATAGTGTTTACTCGTAAGATGTGGAACTTAAACTATTTTACTTTTATTTTAAACATGAACAAGTTTAAATTGAATAAAATACGTTTTTACTACACCATTTTTGACCAAACTTTCAAGCTGTCATCTGTGCTAATATAAAATATCAGAAAAGAAAATTTTTATGACGATCAATATTTTATTATAAAAAGAAAATTTTAATTTAACACGTGCAGTCTAGCTTACATTCAACCAAACAATAATAATGTACAACAAATACAATAATGTATTATAATTACATTAAATACCTATCGTGATAAATAAAATAAAATGCGATAACAGGAATGATTCCGGTAGTTTTAGAGAAAACTAGAAAATACTGTAGTTATATATGTTCTCAATATGACACCCATTAGCTAGTAAAGCCTTTGCTCTTTAGCAAGATTTTTTTTTGGGCAAAAAATATATATAGTTTTTTTAGAAAGAAGATGAAATACAATCATTTAATTTTAAAAAGTTAAAAATAAACTACCTGCTTTAAAAAAATCATCTATGTGTGAATAATATTCTATGATGATATGTCAAATGAAATTATACAGATATATTTTGAATGGGAGATTATTTTTTTTTTCAAAGTTCATTACCTAAACCATTTTTTAACTTATAAAATGCAATACGAATATACGTGAAGTCGACTTAAAGTTTGGAATATTTATATTTTACTGTGAAACTTTTAAATATAACTATGAATCTTTTTTTCCTAATTTTTAAAGAAAACCTCGTTATGTTGATGTAACATTAGTTTCCATATACAATAATAAATATTTTATGTATCATTCTGTATTTTCCTTTTTTTATGTGTTTTTTTTTTAAATAATTATTTTATTCTCAACGAAATCCAAATGCTTGAACAATAATTTAGTCGTGAAGCTAAATTATTCAAGTACATGTTTACAATACGGCCATTTGTGTGTTCAATAAACACTTATTAAGCAAACAAGGCTGTAATAATAGTTCAGATTCGGCATTTCCTCCTGTGTTGTGTTATTTCCATACTTCTGTTATGCTTCGCTTAGGGAAAAGTTTTAGCTTTTATAAACAGACAAGAAGCCCGAAAATGTTAATATGAGTTACGCACAATAACATGGCAAATGTCCTCATCTCTCTAATGGGTAAAATTACATTTTAAAAATTATGCGGTTTAAACAATTTTGATCAAAAGGAAGTAATAATTTACAATACTACAGAAACAATGAAAAGATAAATAATTAAACAGGTTACAAAAAATATCACTTTTTAACACAGAAATAATCATATGACTTGAGCTTCAGAAAAAGACTAACTCTCTAGTCCATCGCTCCTAATATTTAGTCGTAAGTAGAACAGCCTCGAAGGTTCTTGGCCGGTGTAGATTGTACTCGAACATCGTATTCACAAACATGTACTATGACAGTTTGTTCCAACAAGTCTAGAAGTATTCTAAACCATATGTTTTGTTTCACGTTACAATATTATCATGGTTTAACGTCACTTTATGCCACTAAGGCTAATCGGGTGATGCTTCAGTGGGAGTCCTAAATTTTGCCTATCCAGGTATAATTAGGATAGGGATCTTTAACGAGTACCTGACATCGTACAGGCTCGGGTCCTCCATTTTATGTCCTATCCGAGGGACGGCATAGCCAAGGATTTTTTACTCCCTTTAAAAAATCCTAGGGCCACCGCGAACCTGCGACCTTTATATATTATCATGGTGTAAGTTTAATTATTATTATGTCACGTTAATTGTGCCTTTGTAAAATATATTCAAATAGATGGCGTCACTTACCATGCTATAAATACACTGAGCTCATTAAGTATATAAAACATAGTTGCTCTTTATCCAGGGTAAAAAGACCATTTACTATGCGTCATTTTACTTCCCACATTTTTTTTTTTTTATTCCACCACTACTTAAGGAATATAACTTCTTATCAATGAAAAAAACCCTAAGTAAAATAGAAAAAAACAACACATTAATGATCTAAAAGGGAATAGATATTAATTCACGTCTATGGCAAAAGTCTTTCGTATAAACCTTTATTTTATTATTATATATTACCTATTTTTTCTCTGATAATTCTTAAATTTTGAAGATGGGTAAAAATTAAGTAGCCGGAAAAGAAAATTAAATATAGGATTAGATAAATTTAGAATTTACATAGTAATGCAAAATAGAATAATATTGAACAATCAACAATCCCAAAGAAGCAAAAAAAATTATCAATATATACTTATTTTTTTCACGCAAAGTAAATTTTAAAGAAAAAATGTAGAGAGTTTTTATGATAAAAAAAAAACCTGAAGTGTGGAGAAAACAAAATTGAGCAAATATATGCTGATTATAATAGCGTTAGTTATTTTAAAGATTATGAATTTCAAAATGTGGAATTTCTGGGGGGGGGGGGAGGAATACGTATCTAAACATAAAAAAAGTACAAATATATCTCAAAATTTCTGATCCTTGAACCACTCTAGAGACAATACAGCATTACTGAAATATCTTGCGGGTCAGAATGCTTCTGTGAATGAAGGGGCGACGGCAGTTCTTGTAAATATTTATATCTTAGGAATAAAAAAAAATCCTGGTACACTAAGATGATATTTATGATATAAATTTTAAAATTTATTTCGTTATATATACATGTATGTTTTTAATTCTATATACATAGAAAAGAAAAAATATACAAAAAAATTAAATAAAGAGAAAAATATAGAAGTAAAGAAAATATTTTTTTTGTGCTCCTTTAAAGTTTTATTTGGTATTAGACACCTAGGGATAATAAAAATTTAATTTTTGTATAATAGCAATATATATATATATATATATATATATATATATATATATATATATATATATATATATATATATATATATATATATATATATATCTGCGGATTGATTAGTCAATATGCTGTTTACAGGCTCAGATACAAAAATGGAGACAAAAAAATAGAACAAAAAAAAATTTATTTTCAATAAATTACATATGAGTTTTGTTAAACGGTAACTTCGACTTATAATAAATATGTCAATAAAGTATTAGTTATATATACATATCACCCATTTTTATAAAAAAATAAATAATGAACAACTGACAGGCGGGAATTAATATTTAAAGACAGTAAAAATAGTATTATTATAAAAGTTATAGAACAATGTGAAGTATACATATGCTGTGGTATTTTATTTATAAATACGTTAGTATAAAAGAGATCCATGTTCGCTGAAATGCCTTAGAGAGGTTTTCCTGATTGGTGGAGAACGCTGTTAATTGATCCTTGCACTGGGCCATATTTCTTCACCTGAAACAGTAAAGTATCATTTTATGTATATATATATTTAAATATATATATATATATATATATTCCTTTAATAAGAAATATGTATGGTCAACGGTTTATTATATTATTTTATAGGAAAAAATATATATTTATTTAATATACATACTTTTCAGTCAGCAATTAAACATAATTTCATTGCTCTAATATAATTTTACATGTAATTTCTAACATATATAAATAGATGGTAAGTTATTTTTTTTTTCTCATATTTCGAGACTAACCGTATTTTCATACATAGATAAAATGTTTTTATTATTTTCGATGAAAAGCTAATGTGGACTAACTCCGTGAATTGTAGTTTTTAATTTTAATTTTTTTTTAATCAAACACAAAGTTGACCGACTTTAACTGAAGAATATTGTCTTGTTTTTTTTTCCCAGATTCTCCCAGTTGTAAATTTTATTTAAAAAGTGTATAATATTTTTCTTGAATTAGTACCGTATTGTGGAACATATTTAGAATGGTTAATCAGTAGTAATTGTTAAGAGGGCCTAAAAATGTATATTATTAGATTTTATTGTAACATTAATATATTAAGTAAGAGGCTTATTCAATGTTTAAGGCAATTATTACCGTGGGTTAATAAGCAGTATTTATTTTGGCTTCATATCCAAACAAAAATAACCCGTTTGCCTTATTACTGGTATTAATCTAAAATTACACTGATTACATTTTTTGTTAAATTCAAACAAATTTGTTTTCTGACAATCCACATCGGTTTAACTGCTGATAAAATTAATTAAAATTTCAATAAAGGCCCCCCCCCTCAATCTGTACATAATCAAATGATAATTAGTCTATGTTGGGAAATACTGCTTATAAAAAAATTTCTGTTCATAATATTTTTTTTTTTTTTATATACGAACATATAATTCTATGTAGGAGGTTCGCCTGAAATGATTTTTATTTTTTTTTATTTTGCCTCAAAAGCTAAACATTTTTTTAGAATTAACTCTTTTCCTCTTGTTAATATTATCCTATGGAATTTTCCACAAAAATATTCGATCCGTTGTCTAATTTGTATAAGGCCTTGTAGTAACTATGTCTCTCTCTCTCTGGCCTCTATGTATCCATATTTATGTTTTTTGTTTCGTTTTAATTAAACTAAAATTTTGATAGTCTGGCTTCATGGAATACTTCGAAAGACCCCTACGCATATCTGTTTTGGTTTTACATCTCAATATTTTACATGTAAAGTCTTGAAAGAACCTAAAACAGATTATTCAGATATAGTCTAGTAGTTCACATTTGAGACGTACGTTTGTGGGTGTATGTTTATTGTGATGTTTCATCATAGTGCACAAAGGAATTTTTTGGGCGATGGGAGAAAGATAAAAAAAAGTTAATATTTTGAAAATAATTACAAAAATAAGTTATATATTTTTGTATTTCATTATATTGTAACGTGAAACAAAAGCAAAAGATTTTAGTTTTGTTTACATTAAAAAGAGTTTAGACTTTTTTTTGGAACAGCAACAAACTGTTTTAGCACGTTCTTGATTGTTCGAAACAGCTACACTGTTCTAGGATATGTACTTAATTGTTCGAGAATCTTCTATGCTTTTCGAGGACCTTACAGTATGTTCGATTTCAGTCTAAATATAAGGAGCAATGGACTGGAGTCTTAGTCTTGCTCTGAAGAACGAATGATATGGTACTATATCGTTACAAGTAGATACGTTTTGTAACGTTGATAATTATTTGAGCTTTTACTATTTTTACCATATAGTGAATTATTATTTTCGTCGAATAAAAATGATTTATACCCTATTGCATGTAATGGATATATTCTGCGATAAATATATGAAATAATATAAGTACAATAAATCTTATTTTTTCCCCTCTAAAAATGTTTTATTTTATGATAGAAATATCATTTCGTTAAAGAATACTGATCCAACAAGCATGGGCGTTTTTAAAGGCCTATGAGCATTTCTGGGTTATATTCCCGAGAGAAAATAAGGTATCATGGAAGATATTTCTCCAACCTAGGGACCACTTTTAGCTTTTAGGCCGCACCATCTGCATAATATATGTATATCTGGGTCCCCTCTGGTTTAAAATCTTGTCCGGGGATGAGAACTTTTCAACATAAAAGCCGGTAATATCTAAAATATGAGAAGATAACGTTCAGGAGAGTACTGCATAAGTGCTATTATGCAAGCTGGACTTAAGCAGCTCGATTGTATTATTTTTGTATACATATATTTATAAAGTAACTACTTCCTTTTTCCAATATTTACGAAACATATCTGATAGCATACCTAATTCATGTCTGTTATACCGGACTGTAAATTATCAGATAGAAAGTAATAATTTGGAGATGATAAATTTCATGAATAAATATTTCTTCGAATACTGATAATGAAGTTTTTATAGGAATACCTTACGTAAATATATTTTTATATATTTACAAATATATATGGTTTATGAAGTTACTAACTTACGGTGGTTAAACAAATTTTAATTAACGAAAATATTTTTTTTAATTATGTATTTATTGAAATTTACAACTGTATAAACAATACAATAAGTAAATTTGATGTATGTACATTAATCACATGAAAAGACGAGTGGAGAAACTACCCACGGTTAGCACTCTTATGGTGTTTTAGTAAAGATCTCTAGTTCATCTTATTTTCAGACGCCTCGGAGGATTGTCTGGGATAGAGGAGGAAGCAAGGTTGGGGACAAGAGGGTTAAGATGTGAAGGGAGTTTACTGTGAAAGGTCTGGTATCTGGATCGGGCCAAATCGGTTACATAGGGAACATTATGGTCTTCATGGATTATTTTATTTGGGACAAAATAAGGAACATTCAGGATTTTACGAAGGATTTTGGATTGTAGGGATTGGATGTGAGAAGAATTCAATGGTTTGGTGGAACCCCAAAGTTCGACTCTGTAAGTCCAGGTAGGTCTTATTATTGTCATATAGCTTAATCTTTTGTAGTGAATTGGAAATTTGGAGCGTTTGCCAATTAAATGTTGTAGTAGTCGGAATCTGCGGGCAGTTACTTGTCTTTTCAGTCTTGTGTGAGGATTCCACATGAGACGTTTATCTATATGGAGTCCTAGGTATCGGATGCGTTCGACGGCTGTAAGTTGGATATTATTGAAGGATAGTGTTGGACAGGATGTTGTGGGTTTACGACGTAGGGTAAAGGTACTCTGATGGGATTTGTGGGGATTTATCTTTATTTTCAAATTTTGACACCATTCTTCAAGGCGTGTGATTGTAAAGCCTGGTATGTAGCAGTTGGGTCATTATTCACAGGTAATTTCACACAGTTTTGCCAACCGATTCATCTAGCATTAAAAGAGTATTGAGCATCGCTTAAAATTTATTGTATGTTATCAACGTATTTTTGTAGTTTCTTGGAGCGTACCTTATGGCGCGTACACATTCCGTATGTTTTCAAATAGGTAAATATTTTGAGGGATAATTGAATAGTTATTTTCGCGTTATTTTTCCGATAACTTCTTAAATAAATTAAGAACCAAAAAAAGGTTTTAATGGGACCATCTTGGAAAAATACTCTGCAAGATGCAAAAGGTTTCATTCCAATTGGTCCATCAATCCCGGAGTAATCTGTGAACATATATAGAAAAAAAAAAAGGCACATACGTATCGAATTGCGTAACGTCCTTCTGTAACCTATGGTAATTATTTAAATAAAGATTTTAGAAAAATAAACCATACATGTATTTAGAAATAACTCTTGTATAATATATTATCATTAGCAGAGGTGAGTATACGATCTATTATAGATAAATTATTTAATTTTTCACGACATATCATTAACAATAGTAAAAATTAATTAATAATAGGATCAAGGAACATGAATACGTAAAATTAACGGTAAAAGATAAATCTAATTAATCCAAAATTAATTGTAGGTAACGTTGAATAAATAGAATGTTTGTTGAATAATAATTTATTAGTTAGCGGTTAGTTTAATTAATTAACGGTAAGTTGACAAATTGGGCAAGTATGTCAGGAATTTCTCGTCTAAATGCTTTCCGGATCGCTTCCCGGAAAGTCTCTCAGGAATCCTGAAACGTTCAAAAACGTTTCGAACATTTCGAAACCAAAATTACTATAATAATTAGTTTATAATTGTTGAAAAGATGTTTTATAATGAACATTTTTAATTTGGAAAGCAAAAGTTATTTATAATGTTTATTTAGAAATAACACTCCAAATCATTATACAACATTATAATTAATGAAACTGGGAATTAGGTATGCATTAATAAGAAGTATTAGGAACCAAGCAGGTTCCTCCAGAGTTTGAAAGTTTCCCAAGAGCCCGAACCAAAAGCTGCCCTCCTGTAAATTATTGAGTCAGGCTGGCCCATGGCCTGAAAATCGGATCGATAATTTGCACTGAAAGGCAATAGCTTTATTTTGTTATTAATTTATACCAATTATCAGGTTCATACTAATTTTGGGGATTTTAGTAATGGACAAAGAAAATCAATTTCAATGTCTTCTTACAATGAAAATATTTTGGTGCCATCAGTAAATAACGACCTACTTATGCAGACAAATGAAGTCCAATTCAGTGCAATCAATGCTATCAATCTTCGTCGTGAACATATGAAACCCTGCTCTACTGTGCTCATTTATAATATAGAACATCGCTATATCTTCAACTTATTAATCTTCTTGGACAAACGCGTTAGGCAGTGATCACATCGTGTAGATAGGACAGACTTATTTCGTTCAAGACGAAGGTCGATTTCTATAATTGAATGAGAACTTGTTGAAATGTCATACAGACACGAAATGAGGAGACCAGCAAACTGTGTCTCTTGGAACAAATATTTTAACGCGTTGAGTGCGGGTCACAGAACGGGTCATTGGTAATGGTAGAACCAAACAGTAGGCTTATGTCCAGGTAAGGCCCTAAAGCGCTCGACTTCAAGCAGATAAGAATAAGTTTGGCTTTGAGAGAATTTCGATTAGTTCTCTTCAGTCTTTCGGGGAGCTTTAAAATGTGTTTTTCATTTCTAAATCAGTTGATTTATAAAAAATTCATCAACGATCCAAGACATTTTTTAATTCGTCATACTGCATCATAATAAATATTTTTTTAAATTATTAATGTTTAAAAATCTTAAGATACATCGTGATAAATTTAATATAAGTATTTATAATTTTATATTATTTTAATATAATTTCTATACAAAACATTTCATAAATAAAAGTTCAATATTTCATCACTTTCTGTACATGTGTACTAACACGTATTTTATGTTGGTTCGCATATATAATATTTTCTGTGAAGATGAATACAAATAATTAATAACTAATTGCAAAGCAATGCTTCTTTCTAGAAAAATTGGTTTAAAACAAGAAGCATGCGTTTTTTTGATAGTTTGTGAAAAAATTTGTATTCCCGCCATTGGGAAACTTAATTTCCTACGAACCTCAACCATAAAAAGGTCCTCAACAAAAAAGGCCCCTTCCCCATTTAAGCCCCCTCAGAACATTTTAATAATAATAAAGCTTACCTGATATTAAAGAACACCTAATTTTCATTAAACATGTCGAATTTGATGAAAATCATTAAAGACGTTTTTGAGATAATCGAAAAAAGGTAATAATTGGTAAAGAATGTTATGAAATAAAGTGCCCCCTCCGTTTGACCAATTTTGATGAAATGTTGGGTATCACATCTTTGGCATATACATACGTCAAATACCCAGTTTGATCAAAATCTTTTATGCCGTTTTTGAGTAAATTAAAAATACACGTGAAAATGATATAAAATTTATTAAGTAAAGTCCTCCGGTTATAAAGTCCCTCCGGTTGATCAATTTTGATGAAATTTTTACAGTCGTATCTCGGGCATATTAACACATCAAATACTCAGTTTAATTAAAATCGTTATAGCCGTTTTTGAGAAAATCGAAAAAAACGTAAAAAGTTATTAAATAAAGTAGCCCCTTCCTTTGAACAATTTTGATGAAATTTTTGCTGTCACATCGCGGGCATATACGAGTACATACACTAAATACCCAATTTCAGGTTCGCACGGTTTATAGTTTTTGAGCTAGTCTGTTCACACACACACACACACACACACACACACACACACACACACACACACACACACACACACACACACAGACCATTTCGCGGGATTTGGTTAATTCGACTCATGGGACCTCAAAACGTGTATTTCAGTTGAAAACCGGAAGTCGAAATTTTTCACGATCGCAATACTTCCCCTTACTATATATTTCATATATAGGTAAGTGAAAGTAAAAATGTATTGCTTGAAAAAAAGGCACTAAATTATTTTTGTGAACAAAAATTAGCTACTTTGGAAAAAAAATAAATAGCGGAGAGTTAATTGAAATAGAAACTCTTTTATTTTTACAAATTATATTTATAATATTGGTTTTAGTATATGTTTTGGTAAAATCACTGAATTTTGGAAATTTTGTATAATACTATTGATCTAGGTTTGAAAATATTTCCGGTATAAAAAAATAGGAACATAAAAATGTGGAATAAACAGTAAAATACTATACTGGAATAAAGAAAAGATACTACTCAAATTATGGAATCACTAGATGCAATGTCCGGTACGTAGGCTTATTTTTGAATCCCTCTGGTAACACACAATACCCCTGTTCCCGTTCTTGGGTTAAAAACAATTAAATACTTACCTGTGCTTCAGTGAGTATCAATTTGTGATTTCCTCTTACATCCAATATTTTTATCACTAGATACAATCCCTATTGAGTTCAGGATATTTTTCAATCCATCCTGACCAATCCATACTCGACAGAAGCTAGTTTGATACTGACAGAACGATGGGAATTGAGAAACAAAATGTGAACATTCAGGAACCACTGAACCTTCATTTATGGGAAATCGGAGGTATGTGTTGGTTTACATCTCCCAAGTTCCCTTTAATTTTTTTCTATGATATTTACATTTATTTTTCCAATATTGTTTTGATGTGTGTGATGGCCCAAAGTTGTTACCTGATGATAACTTTGGGAATGAGCAATCCAAAACCTGCTTAGAGGGCTGCTGGGCCATAGATGCTTGTCCTCTTGAGAATTAATGTGCCTTGAGGCCTCGATGTTGAAACTGGTTCAAACAATCTCCTCGGACAACATTCGGACGGACACACTCACACCGCCTGTGTATAATTTTAATTTAATATTTCTTTTGTTTTTCAATTTAAACATATGATTGAACGAGAGGAGCCGAGGGCTGCCGAAGCGGCCCGAAGTCTTCCGAAGTGACCCGAAGCCTTCGTAGCGCTTCCGAAGCTGACTTCGCACCACACTCGAACTCACTGTCACTTAACTTAGTATTACTAGTTGATACAAATTAAAAATAATTAAAGTTAATTGAGACAAATTAAAAAAATAATTTAAAGTGTGTTGGCCACAACAATGTGTATTAATGAAAATTACAATTTGTGATATCTTTTTTCTTAAAAATATCGAATAATGCGATTTCGAGCAATAAAAATTCAAAACGTGCAATTTCGTGCAGTAAACCTCAAAATGTGCAATTTCGTGCAGTATAAAACTTCATTAAAACATCCCATTAGGCTTAATTCGGATAAGTAACTTGAGTTCACTCTGTTCTGACTTTCCAAAAAAAAGATGCAATTTCACGGGAATCCGAGCTCTAGTGATAACTTACTTTGGAGTGCCCTTGTATGACTACTGCAGAGTATGGCGGGACCGGGCTGGTCGGTTCTTGCGCCGTTGTAGCCTCGGTTGTTGTCGTGGAAGGACTGTTGGAGATGATCACGACGAAAGGCGGCGTCGAAGAAGTTGAAGTCCTCTCCGCGGTAGTGGGCGGCAGGGGGTAGGCGGTTGTGATGTGGACTGTGTTGAGCCATGGCAGGGGGCGGAGGGGCGGGGGTGGCTCAAGGCGGACCGAGGGTGGCTCCGGGGCCCAGTACTGCACTCCGCTTGTCACCGGGGGCGAGTACTCGTGCGTCGGGTCGTTGAGCGGGTCCCTCTGCCCAATCGGCCGCCAGCAATCTGAAACAGTTACTGTTTATTTATGTATGTATTTATGTAAATTTAAGTATAACAAGTTCTAACAAACAATGAGAACTCCAATTATTAACAACGTTACAAAAAAGCAGTAACTAGCAGTGTCAGAACATTGACTCAAAATTAACTATATGCATCGCTGATTCAAGGTAAGACTAAGCTACTAGCCACACATATTACACATAGCAAAATTGAAAACTTTCAAAATCGAAACGATTGATGAGGTTATTGTTTAAAAAAACTATGTGGGGCATGGATTGACGATCTTGCACGATGAAACTTTAGGGGCAGAAACTCAAGCCCATTCAGATAACATCGATGAATCAAAATAGCCGATTTTTGAGATATGACGTTGTTGAAAGGGGTGAGCGGTATATCATTTTGACACAGTAGTGCAGATTTATCTAACTTTACTTAACTACGACTGATCGGACATTTAACAGTCCTAAATTTTGCCAACCAAGTATAATTATAATATGGATCATTTACGAACCTGACTTCGCCATATTTTTACGTCCCCTAAATAGACGTACATGACTGAATGCGGGCATGATCAAGGATTTTTTGCTCCTCTTAATCTGTCGGGCAACAAACCTGCTACCTTGGGTTTAGTAGTCTGCTATACTAACTACTACACCACAGACGGCCCCCTGATATTGATTATTAGTTATGTTCTATATATTTAAAAAACTTAAGGTACTGCTAAGTGGAATGCTTAACATCGTTGGATTAATAAATAAGCCAGAAAATTTGCTAATAGTCGATATTATGTAACAGGTGCGGATTTATAAATGAAGCAAAAAAAAACCTGTACCACTACAACCCATAAAGGGTCTTGGGTTCAGTACTATATAAGGAAGTGTACTGTTTCTTGGTAAGCGGTCGTGCAAGGAGGCAATTTGACCGTGATCACTCTCAACCGCCAGGTTCTTTCCCCTTAATTTTTCAATTAAGGGTACCCACTTTATAGAGGCTGGGTTTGCCCCAGGAGGGTCTCTCGGCCCACGAGACGAACTGTGGCGAATAATAAAGATATCATAAGCCATGTCAGATTCGAACTCGGGACCTTAAGCACAGCAGTCCACTGCCTGACCAGTGGGCTACCCCGCTCCCTATAAATGAAGCAAAAAGAAAAGAAATCAAAATTAAAAATTATTTAATAGTTCAAATAATAGAATCTCTTAATATATAAGAGGCTTTGTCCTGACTGACAGAATCAACGCAGAGCAAAAACTACTAATGTTAGAAACTTGAAGTTTAGAATTTAGATTTTAAACACGATGTAGGTATTTAAAGAAAGGAATTTCAAAAATGTAACCCCTAAGGGGCTTAAATAGCGAAATTGTCGTTTAACTCTAACGGACACCTATTTTTTCACTTGAAGAAAAAATGTCTGATTTGAACTTATGGGGTGTCGAAAACCATGTTTTAAAGCCTAAAAATGAAGCGTTCACGAAGAGTAAGCAATTTTTTGTTTCGACGGTTTTAGTGAATGTGGGGACCGGAACAGTTGGAATACTTGGATCGAGGCACCTCCACGCTGAGAGGCACAGAGAAGGAAGAAGAAGGTTTTAGTGAACTCCCCATTGCGCGTCTCCCTCTCTTCTACCGAGCCGGCGGCTTCCCCCTCCAACATTCCACCTACCGGAAGCTCCGATTCTACTGAATCTCCTTAACATCAGATAACGTATTATATTAAATCAATACCTAGATAATGACCTCAGAATTGATTTTAAAGGCTCGCGGGCAAAGCCGCGACGGGGAATGCTAGTGTTAAGAATAATCGTTTATTGGTTTTTTCTTAAATAACATAAAGTTTAAAAAAAAAATTTAATGAATTGCTATCCATTGTGCAGTTTCCTTGGAGTCCTATTACAGCTCCCCCCTCCCTTCATCACTGCCCGCCTCAAATGTCTATTCGGCGTAAAATCTAATTGATCCTTGGTCTCTGAAGGTTAGTGAAGCTCTAAATTCAAGTCAGCAAATCTTACAATAAAACATAATTTTACATTGAAATGCGAACCTTTATGGAGTTCGATGTCACCGTATTTTTTCCTTATTTATTTGTCGACTCCATTTGTAATATGCGTCTGTCAACAACATATTGACAAACAGCAGATTTGATATTCTTTTCTACTAGACATAAAATGAATGGCATGTCAGTCATAGGTAAAGAATGGCACCCAGCATTACCTTATTCCTCTACTAACAAGAAGGAGATCTCTCAGCCAAAGCTTTTTTAATCTGCTCCGCATATTTATGGGCATTTTATCTAAGCCATACAGCGTACAAGGAAGTTTATATGTTCGTCGAAATCAGTGTGGAAACGTTTGTAAAGAGTCTTTAGTGTTGGTCGCCTGTTAGCATGTTAAAGTCAGTATCAAAGTAAGTCAGTATAAAGTCAGTCAGAAGTCAGTATAAAGTCAGTCAGCAGCAAAAAGAGCAATTACGTGAGGCATTGCATATCATGGGGTCCCAGTTAAGGATTTTATTTCCCTTACAAGGCAAAAAATAAAGAATGTATGGGAACAGATGTGGTTCAGCACAACAAAATAAATTAAGGGAAATAAAAAGCATTGTATCCCAATGGAAATCGTCTATACGAGGTAAACGAAGGGAGGAAGTCATCCTAACGCGCCTGCGTATTGGTCACACTAGAGTAACCCACGGCTATCTTATGGCACGGAAACCTCCACCTAACTGCCAGACTTGCGTGTGCCCACTTGCAGTGAAACACATATTAACGGACTCCAGGGCTTATGACATGTATAGGGATCACCTTGAAATACCTATTGACTTACAGGCAGCATTACAGGACAGTGTGCAGGCAAACGAGAAGCTATTCGAATTTCTGAAACTGGCAAATCTGTATAATAAAATATAACAATCGATTGATAGTAGGCTATGATGACCCAAGTGGGTGGTGCCTAAATAACAAAAGAAAAAAAAAGTCAGTATGTAAGGTTTGATTAGTAAAGTACCGAGGTGCTTTTAAAATGCCGTGTATCTGAGAACATTATGTCCATATAGTTTTAAAAACTAAATGTACGCGTTTAGTTTTTGTCTATGTTTTAGTTTTGAGGATTTAGAAAGAAGTTTAGTGGGTTTAGTCTTTTATTAAGGGTTTTACCATTCCTTTTAAATTGCAGTCACCATGTTATCCTTCTGTCAAAGGCACTTGTAAGATACTGTACTCTGCCTTTTTGAGGAGTTTGGATGTTTTAGATATAAATTGGAGGGCAAGTATTTTTTCGGAGAATAAAAGTTATATGTTTTGATTTCTTGTGATAAGTCTAATCATCCATAATTTGGGCCAGTCGTTTAATTTATGTAAGTTGGATTTATAAGGTTGGTGAAGCATGTATCGGTTTTATTAGAATTGTTGTTTCGTATGCGTAAGTAGCGGTCAGTTGCTTAATGGTATGTCATGACTTTTGGCCTTTCCTTATTTTTGTTTTTTTGGAAAATTAAACTAATTAAAAGGTAAAATAGGTAAAGAAGTATTAAATCGTTCGAAGCTAGTAGTAGATATGAAAACTTAGTAACTTTTGAAGTTATTTTTTAAGCATATGATTACTAATCATACTATTTTTAAGAATAGCTTTAGTTATTTTTAAGTCAGTTGAGTATTTATACAGTTTTTACTATTTTTTCTAAAAAAAAAAAAAAAAAAAAAAAAAGGAAAACAATAAAACTTTCCCAAAAAATTTAAAATTCTACCATACATTGTATACACATGTGATAGTTTCTCGTAGATATGTGCTGACAATAGCTATAATTATTCTGGGCTGTGGGATATATCAGAAATGATGCATTTTATTCATAGCTTTAACGTGCAGCACTAAATGAACGCTACCGATATTCTTTCGACTACCTACATTCAACGGAATATCAAATCCTCTAATTAAAAAATAATAAAAGGGTAATGCATTTATTTAGTTTATTTTATTTTTTTAATTTATGAAAGTAAACAATGAAAAATATATTACTAGAACTCTGATTTATCTTTTTATTTATTTAAGGTCAAAACAGATTTTAGTTAAGCTATTAATTGTTCCTTTATTGTTTCGGCAAATTGCCTTGCATGCTTTAGCGAAATAAGATTGTGATTGAAAAACATTTAAATTTTTAATTTTTCTATTTGACAAGGGCAGGTATCCTATTTGATTACAAAGAATTTTACGGTCACAGGTATTGTCACCTTGATAATGGTTTAATTTGACAAACGTCGGAGCAATATTACAACATAAGTGGGTTCAATAGAGGACCAAATAAGAACTTTGCTAAAGTGTTACTTGTTAGAACAAAGGCTTATTTCTTCATACTGTCTTTAGGACTTGGACAGGAAGAGACGAAAGTAAATAAGACCCTTGGTCCTACTTCTTAGTGTGCAGGCTTCGTCTGTCCTTAACCAATAGAAAAGGCCAGCCCCTTTCTTTTTCTGCATTTCCCAACCCCCTTCCCCGAGATTAGAACCATCCGAAAAACGTTTTTCTCCTATGAGTTTCTAAACGGTTTGAAATGGTAACAAGATACGTTGGTACACGATACTCTTCTACGAAACAGTTATAATCTGTTAAATACGTAAAAAAAGTTTCTTTTATGATATGCATTGTTTATTTGAAAGGATAAGCCAATTTTCACATTATGTTGAACCATTAAAAAAAAAAAAAGTTTATTTTATCATACCGAGGAAAAATCCTGTTAAGAAATTAAGAAATAGCCGAAAGAAACTTTGAATCTTAATATTGTTTAGTTAGTAATGAAAAAATTAAAACAAAAAGCTATGCCTATTTTGTTTTTATTGATAACAAAACATTCCTTATTTAACATGCATGCTTCATTATTGTACAGGATATAATTTATGATTTATCTAGTAATTTCATAAGAAAATAAGTAGATAGCGGTTCAGGTGTAGATGGATCATTATCTGAAAATGTGTAAATCGTACGTCCGGTCCATTTTCAACCACTAATATGACTAGTTACTATAAAAAAAATAGGAACTATTTCATTCCTTTTGTTTTTCTATGGAGGTTATGTTTTAGCTCCAAACTAAATACATATATAATTGGTTAAAAAAGTAAAAGTAAAAGATTCCATAAATGCGATCCCTCCCCATATGAATATCTTTGACGTATGTCAATCAGATCCCGTTCGTCTGGACAATTGTTCAGCACCCCGGTACTTCGCTACAATGTGGCGAGACCTGGTGGGGAGGGGTCGCAGAAGTGAAAGATTCGATCACGTATGGGACGGCCCCATGGTTAGCTCAGTGGTAAGAGCGCCGCACCGTAGATGCGGTGGACCTGGGTTCGATTCCCGGCCGTGGTTGAATATTTTATCCTCTAATAAAATAATTTAGAATTATTTACTTTAAGCAATTAATTATTTTTAAAATCCGTTTTTATTTTCTCTATAAATCCATTAAAGCATTGCTTATGTCCACTAATTAAATAATCACTATCAGCCCAATCATATCTCTGACAGAGAGACCGGAACTCACCATGCCAAAATATATTTCTTTTAATTAACTCCTTTGCTAAGATCTTGGTTAGTCTATGGCTAGGCAATCTCAATACTTTTTAAATATAGTCAATATGGAACTGTAGAGTATACAGAAACAAGGGATAACTATCGGTTTCTAGGTATATTACATAATGAGGTGTCTTCTGCGGAAGTGATAATAACCTTCTAATAAAGAAAACAAATAATTTTTCAACTTTATCAAACCACCCAAAGCCCCAGCATAACAAAGAATAGCTCGGCTGACCGCGTTGTAAACAAGTTTTGATGTTTTTAAAAAAATTGTTATAATTAGAATAAATGCTGAAACTGGAGGCACTCAACCTTTCGTCAAAATGCTCATTAAGTGATAATTTAGAGGTTAGTGTTATGCCCAGATACCTATATTCATTTACTACTGATATGCTCTCTCCATCCAGTCGCCATTGCTCGTTTCTTGCCAACCTAACACCCTTTTCGAAAAACAAGAATTTGGGATTTCTTTAGGTTGATAGTCATATTCCAACTTTTACAGTATTCTAAACCTATTTATCATTTCTTGGAGTATTAAGGGATGTTCTACCGTAAAAACAATGTCGTCTGCTTACATCAAGCATCGAATATTGATTCCACCTATACGTATCCCGCCCTCAATATACTTATTAATCTCATCGATAAAAAGTGAGAACAGAAGTGGTGAAAGAATACACCCCTGCTTTAAGCCCATTCTGTTGGTGAAATAATCAGTTACACCTTGACATGTCCATACACGAGATTTAGTGTTATTGATAAAGAACATTAATAAATTTAGACGATATTCCCAGAGCATACAGGTAATTTATAATATAAGGCATTTCGGTCCAATGAGTCAAATGCTGATTTTAGGTCAATGAAAAAACAATATAGTTTGCCGCCCTTTACCGATGTTTTTATCTTAATAATGTTCATTAAGTTGAAAATATTATCGACAGTGGAGTAGCCCGCTCTAAATCCCGCTTGATATTATTGTTATTTACCCACTCTGTCAGCCTCTTAAGCATTAGCCCTGTAAACAGCTTTGCAATAGTATCAGAGAAGGCCACGCCCCTGTAATTACTCACAACATTTTTGTCTCCCTTTTTAAACAATGGGAAAATTATTGAATTACTACAACTAGCTGGTACATTAGCTGTTTCGTAACTATAATTAAATACGCCAAGTAATTTCTCTAAAAAATTTAGCGGACTATTTAAAAAAAAAATCATATAGTACCCTAACCAGGCCCGGCGCTGTACCAATTTTCGCTTTTTTAATTACATAATTTAGTTCACTCATAGTAAACGAGTCATCTAGATAAGCATCTTCAGATAATGACCCGCATGAAAATAATATTTTTTTTATTATTATTATTATTTTATATCTTGAAATGCAGTCATGAGCTCAAAATAGGAAAGCGAAGTAAGTAGCGAACGGGAGTATTGGAGATCCTACCAGATGGAAAATATTGAAGAAATGAAAAGTTGGAAAGAGATTTTCATTTCCTTCTAGTTGGAAGAAATGGAACCATGCGAAAATCCAAAATGATAGTTAAATTTTGGCTCATTTTATTACCTATAAAACAGAATTATAACCAAAACATCGTAAAAGTTCTTTTTTGCGCATTCGTTTCAAAATTTATTCTCTCATTCAATTGGGATTTTCGTATATTTTATGTTTTTTTTTTGTTTTTTATTCGGGAAGTAAGCAGCTGACTTTCTTCAAAACATTTTTTTTCTTCATTTATTTCATAATGTATATTGCGACTTAAAAATTCTCATTTTGCTTTATTAAGCCACCTAGAATGTTAATATTGTTTAATGTAACTTATTATAATAAAATATATTCCACATACCTAAAAGAAAGGTCTTAAATCAGTTTGAGTAATATCCAATCATCATGGAATTAATATACACCATTGATATATACCCCCAAATATTTATGCATGTAACATTATATAAAATGTTTTGTCTTCTCATACCTTATAATACTTCTTATGCTTGTAAAAGACAACATAAGTATAAGCCACTGGCTTATTGTGGAGTAGTCTTATGCTGCTTTGTTTTTTGTTATATGTACCGCTACTTTGAATTTTCTGTACATAATATATATGTCATTGAAATTAAATGTAAGGTTTCTTTTTATTGCTTGTTTGGCTAATGCTGATTATTTATTTGTTTTTTCTTGTTTTTAGATTTTATGCGGTTTCATCAGTATAGTATGTTTTGTTTTTTTCGCAGTCTTTACAATTTATTTTATGAACTATATCAAGTGTATCTAAGTTTTATATTTTTTTCATAGGAAATTAACCAGCCTAACGTTTTAGCCTTTTAATGCTAAAATTTTTCGTTTTTTAGCGTCAGATAAATTATATATATCTGTGATATTTTTCAAAAGATTTAATTAAAAAATCTGTTGACTTTTGCCAGATTGTTTATAATATTTATTTAAACGGTCCTAACCAACCCTTTTTGTCATCTTATTCAAATAAATTAAAAATGAAATCAACAGAAAGAAAAGATTTAAATTTTAATCTTCCTATGATGGCGGGAATTTTATTGTGTATTTAAGTTAACTTATCCTGAAGCCTGGGTAAAAGACCTACATGAACTTAAGTATTGTAACTCTTTTGACGTGAAATCAACTTCTTTTTTTTTTTTTTTTTTTTTTTTTTTTGCACTGAAAAGAGTTATTGACTTTTCTGTAACCGTTACATTCATGTATTAGAACGTCATCAAATGTTGTAATGATCTAGACCTTTCTGTTCCGTTTCGGAGTAAATATAAGAAGCGAGGGCCTAGGGTCTTGGTCTTGCCCGGAATATTGAAGTATGCGGTTAGTTTTGTGTCACTAGCAGTTAATGTTTTGTATGGTTGTAACTAGTTTGATTATTAATTGTATGTTTGCCATTTTCGTATGATTACTTTACGTTAGTAAAATTATTTATACCCATAAATTTATACTTAAATCAATTCCATAAATAATGAACATTTTTCGTTATGAAGAAATAGAGTTAGCAACTAAAACTAAAACTTTGATCTAGTTTTTCTTAAAATTGGTGTTACAGTAGTCTAACGTTATCAAAACAAGTTCCTGATTTGATAAATTATAGATGTGTGGAGTAAAAAATGAAAAAATCACATATTTTTTTTTGGCTATAATTTTTCTTTTGGACTTTTTGGACTATCGATAATCAGTTAAAATTAATATGGTATACTTTAACTCCATAGAAGGTTTTTAACAATCCACGCTTATGAATTAATTGATTATTGATTTTTTTTCCATGGTGGGGATTAATTTTATATCTATAGAAAATATAAGTTTTTAGGGCAGAGTTTGTTTTTGTTGATCGTTGAGCAGAAGTTGTTTGGTTTAATTCTTGATAGATATATACTGATAGTTTATAAGGTCTCTAAAGGCGCATGCTCATTCCTTTTGGATATACTAAAATTTTTTTAAAAATTTATTTTGTGACATTCGTCGTTTATTTAACGAGGTACTAATAAATTTCAATATATCTCTCGTTCCAATAAGACTGCTGCAATCCAAAAAAACTGAAATTTTATAGGAGAACCACATGTTGTGATAATTATAGCTATCTATCAAACATATGGCCTTGACTTCTTCTTCAACCATCGTTAAATCTTGAATTTAAAAGTCTGGAATTTTTTAAAAGAAAAATAATGTGATTTGAAACTTTTATTACGAGAAAATACCCATCAACAATTTTTTTAGTATTTTTGAACTATTCTGTTATTCGAGCATTGTATATTAACGACAAGTTTTCGTATTATTTTTCCATTATTCCGCAATTAAAATATTATATAAATGTATCCCTCCTCTAGGAAAACATCTAGTCTGACGAACTTCATCAAAACTTATCTAATTTCACACTATGCATATTACATTATGTACCAGTGAAGTTACTTTAGAGGCGAGATATTATCTGGGACACAGGTAAAGTATGTGGAGGATGATAACCTCTTAGCATCCACAAAGGTCGAAGAGTAATTTCGTCGGTGTAGGAGGGGGGGTGTAGGGGGGCAAGAGGGGGGGGGTGAAGGGGGGGGGGGTAATAACCCCACAACCCTTTTGGACCTAAATAGAAATTTAATAAAGTGATGGCTCCCAATTTAAAGGGATGCTCTCCAAAAACCAATTCGCGACGGTTAATCGAAGGAATTGAGCTAGGAATTATAATATTGTGTTCGATTAAAAAAAAAAAAAAAAAAACTCAACATTTGATTTTAACACATCTCTAACTCCTTCCAACGTCATATTTAAAAAAAATTCAATATAAAGGTAAGTGAAAGAAAAATGGTAGATGTACAGTAGCACGGCTTTTATAAATATTACATACCAATGGCTTTTTGAAACACACACACATATACATATTATTTATATGTTACAATGTATGTACAGAATTATAATACGCATTTATGCCCCAAAGTTACCGTAAACGACATTTTACGGTCATATTCTCTCTTGGATTTATTTTTTATATTTACCTAGTTTTCTGAGGAAAAAAAGTTTCTTTTTATTGTTAAAAATTTAAGAAAATTATGAACATAAAAAAATATAAATAAATAACGTTCCGGACTTAATAGAATAAGACGAACTTTTTATTACTTGTATTTTTTTTAAATTGAAGCATACATTTTTTATTAACACATACCTACACCCAATTTTCAAGCTTGGGCCGATGATGATGATGATGATGATGAGAAAACCTTGTGGTGTAACAAGAAAAAAAGAAGAGGAAGAGAAAAAAATTGAACATGAATTTCTCAAGGCGAAGCTTTCCTTCAATTACTAACTTGATGAAACTCAAAAAAACCGGCCCCAAATTGATAACTCTTTAATTGGATTTTCCCGAAAACAAATTTATGCTTGAAAAGCTTCAAGGAGGAAAGTGGAAAAACAAAGTGGTCTTAGAATAGACAGGGAAAAGAAGTCTTGGCTGAAAAGACAGATTTTCTTTGTGCTCAAAGACACGAAAAAGATTAGAATTTTTAAGTTTCAAAGAAAAATAGTTAATTTGTCTTTTTATAATATTTTCGTTATATAAACATTTTTAATACTCTCCGTGTTTTTTTTTTTTTTTTTGTTTCTTACTCCAGGATAACTTAATATGAATGAACTTATGATTTGTTAATCCTTTAAGCGAATTTAATATATATATATATATATATATATATATATATATATATATATATACATATATATATATATATATTTAACTAATATTTTTCAAAAAATGGAACTAACAAATCTCTTCAACAAAGTCACTAATAAAAAAACATATATTTTTTAGGAGATTGAATTTAAAATTAAAATTTAAAAAAGGTAGTATCAAATGTATTCAGAATAGATGGTGAGCCTCAAACTTTTGATAGTAACTAACTTTTTTTACTTTCACTTACCTATATATGAAATATATAGTAAGTGGAAGTATTGCGATCGTGAAAAAATTCGACTTCCGGTTTTCAACGGAAATACACGTTTTGGGGTCCCCTGAGTCGAAATGACCAAGTCCCGCGAAATGGTCTGTGTGTGTGTGTGTGTCTGTGTGTGTGTGTGTGTGTGTGTGTGTGAACAGACTAGCTCAAAAACTATAAACAGTGCGATCCTGAAATTAGGTATTTAGTGTAGGTATATGACCGCGATGTGACAGCATAAATTTCATCAAAATTACTTAAAGGGAGGGGGTACTTTACTTAATAACTTTTTAGGTTTTTTTCGATTTTCTCAAAAACGGCTCTAACGATTTTGATTAAACTGAGTATTTCATCTATTTATATACCCGAGATATGACTGTAACAATTTCATCAAAATTGATTAACCGGAGGGGGGACTTTACTTAATAAATTTTGTAACATTTTCACGTGTTTTTTTGATTTTCTCAAAAACGGCTCTAACGATTTTGATTAAACTTAGTATTTGATCTATTTATATGCCCGGGATATGTCTGTAAAAATTTCATCAAAATTGATCAACCGCAGGGGGCACTTTACTTAATAAATTTTGTATCATTTTTACGTGTTTTTTTTATTTACTCAAAAACGGCTTTCACGATTGTCACCAAACTGGGTATTTGATGTATGTATATGCTCGAGATATGACTGTAAAAATTTCATCAAAATTGATTTACCGGAGGGGGGACTTTACTTAATAAATTTTGTAACATTTTCACGTGTTTTTTTGATTTTCTCAAAAACGGCTCTAACGATTTTGATTAAACTTAGTATTTGATCTATTTATATGCCCGAGATATGTCTGTAAAAATTTCATCAAAATTGATTAACCGGAGGGGGGACTTTACTTAATAAATTTTGTATCATTTTCACGGGTTTTTTTATTTACTCAAAAACGGCTTTAACGATTAATAAAAATAAGATATGAATGTAGAAAAATGTGTGACTTTGGGAAATGATATTTAACAAAACACGTCAATTTCTTATCTAAGTAAGTTGGTAAGTGAAAGTTGTGTGTTGCGCGCACGCACCAGATTTTTAAATTTTCAACAATCCCTTTTGATTTAGGAACTTCTTGCTAAAAATCGTAGGTGTTGAATATATTGAATTAAATTTTTTACGATTTTGATTTACAGCTATTTCAGCGCTTTTTTAAAATAGACCTACAGTCATAACTTAAAATAGCCGATTTTTATGGTATGACGTTGTAGAAAATAGTGAGCTGTATAACGTTCACTAAATGAATAAACAATTTTATAAAAACTAATTTTTATAGGCAATGAATGCATTTTTTGTTAATTCGTTATTATTTTTAACAATTATCCAAAACTAGTGGAAAACTCATCAAGGACAGTAATCAAAGATTTGTCATTTTTCTGAGAAGTTAGGAAAATTTTCAAGTAAACCTGAATACAATGAACCATTAATTATATAGCTTTCGGGTTGTTTTTTATTTATTTGTTAACAGAGCATTTTAGTTCCATAATTTTGTTCCCATTCCTTCCGTCTTATTTTTTTTTTTTTCGATACAAGAGATCGAGTCATGTATTAGATACTTATTTAAGTATGGTTAAAATCAGTTCTAACTTTACAACGACATCCAAAGGACCAAGGGAAATATATCGTTATAAAAGAGTTAAATTTAAATAATATATGCGGACTTGTTAGTCCGCATTAGAAATGAGGCATTTTACAATTATCATAATGTTAAGGTTTAAAATTTAAAAATATTCACATTAGTAATTTGTAATTAGAAAAATATTAATATTCTAAAAAATAAATAATTTATTTTAGTTTTCTGCCGTTTTGAAAATCCCTCCTTCAGTCGCGCCATACTTTTTCTATGATGTACATGCTTTCTATCCGGTGAAAGCAATTTTATACAATGATGTACGTACATACTATATGCAAATATCTTTTTAACCGGAATGGATAGTGTGACATGAAATAAAAACGGATGATTATCTCTGTTACACCGAAAGATTTCTGGAACCGTTACATTCAAGAATTAGTACCTGAAAACATGTTTAGGAATGATCAAGGCCTTTCTGTGATGTTCCATTCCGGGCTAAATATAAGGTCTTACCTTGGACATCGAAGTATAAAGTTACTTTTGAGTTAATATTTGTCACTGTTACTATTTGTAACGTTGTACTAATCTAAGTGTTTAATGTTTGTTTGACGTTTTAAATTTATGCTTAAAAAAAATTCAGATCGATAACGTTACATCCAAATTTCTTTCTTCATTTTTAAATAGCTATCATAACTATTTTATATCGTAATATTCGAAAATCTTTTTAATAGGAATCCTCTATATAGGGTAAACCGTACAGTTATTGGCACCCTTAAGACTGAATTTCAGTGGTCACATTAAAAAAAATACTTCTTATGAAGGGATCTAATTGAAACTTCCTGCAACTCCTCTTTATCTATCCCTATAAAGACTCAAGAGGTTTTTTTGGATCAAAAGTTCAATATTTTTACAATATGGCATTATTTATTGTTAAAAGTGCTAAATCTAGTTATTGGCACCCTGTGGATTTAATTGCGATATCTTCTCTATGGTTAGTTTTTTAAAGTCTTACTTCATAGATGACTTAGAGGACCCTTCAAACATTACACTCATGTATATCTTGTAATAAAATTAGGACTTGTTTACCTATTTCTTTAAGTTAAAGTTGGGGTGCCAATAACTGTACCGAGTGCCAATAACTGTATAGTTTACCCTATTAAACTATTAATTTTTTGATTATATATTTGTTCGACAATTCATCTTTTTTTTATATTTAATTCATTATAATATTTTAATACGTATTTTTTTGTCTTCAAGGCTCTTTCTTTAGATGGACAGGTCACGAAAGTGTCAGTATGGGACGGATTGGACGTTACGAGCTAAGAATAAGGAAGTGATAAAGAAAAAAGAAAAAAAAAAAGAAAGAAGACTAGCTAGTAGAAAGGGGAAGAGAAAGAAAGAGAAAAAGATTAGAGAAATTAGGTTTAGTAGTTCAGTGGACTAGGCTGTACGCGTCTCGTATACCGATTAACAAGTTTCACTTACAGGGAGTTTATCACCTTACATGCTGTGCCTTCTTCCCAGTCGTATAGTATCTGTGTGCGTGTATCTTCAGTGTGTGTTCGTGTGGTATAAAACAGTTTAAAATTACAATAATAAAAATTAAAAATAAATAAATAAATAATATCGGTACCCACAATAGTATGAAGTACAAAACAAAACAGACAACAAAACATCCTGAAATATTGAAAATTTCTGTGAATTTTATTTGAAAATATTGTTTACTAGAATTGAATTGAGGAGGACCATTTTAAAAATTAACTGAACATAAACGACTTTAAGCAATAAAAATTACGCCTTCGATTAGAAGAAATACTTTTAATGAAACAATTCATGAGAAATTTCATATTATTATTGTTAAATCAATACTTAGTTCGGAGAAGTTCATTATTGAATTGAAGAAAAGGAGGTTGTTTTTATGTGTGAGGTACGTCAGGAAGTAGGTATACCCTTTATTTGGACAACGTGAGACGTCAGTACAAAAAATGTCATTAATTATTACAAATTCAATATTTTCCAAAGTTTTAAAAAAATAGACAAATTTTCATTTCTATAATTCATTGATTGATATGAATCTTAGTTTATAAAAAAAAATAATTTCTAAATAAGAATTTTTCTTATAACCGGAATATTGACCGACTTGACCTCGGCAGAATACTGTTTTTGAATTGGAAGATAAAAAATAACCATACATAAAGATACAGTTTAGAATTTTATTTTTATTTTTAATCATTTATCATATTCTAAGCATATCACAGTTAAAAATAAAAACAAATATATAAAATTTTAACTTGAACTGAGTTCAGTCTTTATAAATGAAGAGTCCACGGAAGAAAGGGGGGATGTCATTTGGAGTGCTTTCCGAGAAAATCGATGTTTTAGGTTTGGATCTTTAATTAATTAAGTATCTTTTATCAGTTTTCTTCAATTTTTTTATATGTCCTTTTCCTTTTTGTTTTACGTGTCAAAATAATAAATTTACCCGAAACAGACATAACACGCTCTAAAAATAAATGTTTTAGAAAAAAAAAACAATTTAAACAAAAGAAAGGGGGATAGTCCTGGACGCTCCCCCTTTCTTCCCTGTTTTATTGATGAAGTGGTGATATTAATACACAACCCATATAACTTCTAATATGACTCTCCCCAATTCTACGTTTTTTCGCGAGGACATTCCCCCTTTCTTCCGAGTACGAGGTTCTTCCCATCGCTTGTAACCTTTATTTATTATTTATTTATTTATTTATTTACTCCCTTCCATGCCTCACAGGCAATACGGGTATAGCAGACATAGCATCCAGCAGACCATACAAGTATCAAGCATACAAGTTGCACGGGAACGGAGTCTTAGGCAGTATACAAATTTTTAATTAAATCGAAATAGTAAAAAGGAGTAATTAAATCGAAATATTAATAAAATTAAAAAAAAAAAAAAATTAAAATCGAGAGTAGTCCTCGGCCCCAAGGGTAGAGGCTAAATATCGGTGATTGAAATTGGATGAGGCCAAAAATAGGGGGGTAGGTGCGGGAATAATATTAAAAATCGGTGTAACCGCTCTTACCCACCCCCTTAACCCTAATTTATGGCTTGAGTTATCATACCTCGAAAGCATACAAATTGAACGAGAGCGGAGTGTTAGGCAGTATAAAAATTGCTCAAGCTCAAGCTTGTATGCGCTGCAACTTGTATGCAGCGGGTATAGCAGACCATCGCTTGTAACCAACCGACTGTCATTTTTTCTGACTATTTCTTTTCACCAACATATTCTACTCATCTAGACGAACAAAAAAAATTGACTGTCCTCCTTTCTTCCGTGGACTCTTCAAATGGTTACAAATTTGACGAACTACTGATGCCGATTGTTTAAATCATTGTTGCTCTTGGTTGTTATTATTTTATGTTTGAATAAACATAATAAATAAATAAATAATTATTTATATAAATGTCATGATGTATTATACTTTACTATATTTATGATTATCGAATGTCATTAATTTATAATAGTGGAACGTGAAACAAAAAAAAAAAACATGATTTAAAAGAGTTCTAGACTTGTTCTAGAACTTCTAGTTGGAACGAGCTAACAGTTGGAAAAACTGCCTTAGTACGTGTTTGTGACTATGATGTTCGAGTACCATCCACGCTGGCCTAAAACCTTCTAGACACTTCTTCTTCAGACTAAATGTAAGGAGCGATGGACAGCAGAGTTAGTCTTGTTCTGAATATTAAGTAATACGGTTATTTTTGTGTTACAAAGTGATACGTTTTGTAACCTGATTAATTATTTGTGTGGCATTAAAAATCTTAATTTCGTTCTGTAAAATATTTATTTATTATACAAGTGACGAAAGTAGATTATTTTACAACTCGAGTGAAACGTTTACCCACACGAGCGAAGCGAGTGTGGTAATTTCACGAGAGTTGTAAATTCTACTTTTTTCACGAGTGTAATATTAAATTTTTTCTGTAATCGTGTAATACATGATCAGATCTAACCAGAATCTGAACAAAATTAGGATGTTGTGAAGATTATGGTATGTTGTTGGTAGGTTATAAGCATGGTTGTGAAAGATTATAAAATGTTATAACAATAAATTGAAAATGTTTAATTAAATAAAAAATAATATTTAATCAAACAGTGTTTTTTGAAGTTTTTTAGTAATATCAAAGATTTCTGTTTAAATTAAAATGATTGTGAAGTAGTGCAGATATGAACAAGTGCAGGTTATAAACAAGGAAGGTAATAATTATTATATTTAAATTTTAAAATATATTGATTATTTCCACCAATAATTCATTCCCATTTCAATTTATTTTGTTAAAATAAATTCTTACAATGTTAAGAAACATTTAAAAGCATTTAATTTCCAACTTCAAATTATTTTTTAATTTATACTTATTACTAATTAAGAAGGCAATTCACTTTCTTCACTCATTTCAGTTTAGTAATGTTACCATTATTCAACGATTACAGAAAAAATATTTTTTTCATTTCCTATAAACTAATAATATACATTTAGTATTAAATTTTCCACATTTTATGGAAACAATAAAGCAAAGAGCCATTTTTGAAATATTGACCTATTTTTTTTCCTAGAAGTCTAAAATATTTGGCACATCGATCGAGATTTCTAAAAAGCGGGAAGCTTTTCTCTCCTTTTCGATACGTTTCATACTAAAGGACTCAAGTTAATTATTACCACCGCTATTTATAACTGATCAGGGTCTGCATCAACTTCTTTTTATTCCGAAGCGTTCGACCTTCTAGTCAGCATGCCGCCGGGACTTAGCTGACTAATCAAGTCGCAAGCACTCGACTTCACTTGGAAGTTGCTGCCAAGGTGCAAACTTGTTGACTCTAACTCAAGATGTGAAGCACTTGATTAAAGTCTGGAGTAAGTTCGGCCTCGAAGCTTGCTACTTAGCTTCGGGGATTTATGTATAAGTGTACATGAACACATGTGAATGTACAAGGGAATATATATAATTGGACATGGCAATACATTATTCAATCATCACTAAATATATGCGTATTATATTTAACTAGATTTATTTTATTTTTTTCTGAGATTAGTAAACGTCTAAGGAATAGGCCAAGACGATGGTTGGATGATTGCGTTAGGGATGGTCTGTTGGAAACTAATTTATTGTTAGTTTAAAGAGAAGATATTTTAAAACAGTTTTTACATAAATCACTAAGAATATAACCAACACTAGGACAAATATAAAAATGGAAATCGCATCTAAGAAGGATAAAAAATGATTTGGACAAAAACCGTGTAGTAAACCAACAGACTGTGAATGTCCTTCCCCCTCCCTTTTTTACTTTCACTTAACTATATATGAAATATAGGAAGTGGAAGTATTGCGATCGTGAAAAATTTTGACTTCCGGTTTTCAACGGAAATACATGTTTTGGTGTCCCCAGAGTCCAAATAACCAAGTCCCGCGAAATGGTCTGTGTGTGAACAGACTAGCTCAAAAACTATACACCGTGCGAACCTGAAATTAGGAATTTAGTGTATGTATATGCCCGCGATGTGACAGCAAAAATTTCATCTAAATTTCTCAAAGGGAGGGGGAACTTTACTTAATGAATTTTGTAGGATTTTCTTTAATGAAGGAGCTCTTCCGTGTTTAATGTTTTTTATTATTTTTTTCCCGACGTTTCGAGCTTGTGGCACATCCTCTGGGGTTATCTTATCTTTAGTTGCTACATTTCCATACAAGCCATTTGTCAACTTCTTTTTTTAACAGTATAAAAATACTTTTGTCTAATGCATTTTATGGCCTATTACATTGTCTTTGATTTCATTGTCACATTATGGGAGGGGGGACTTAACTTAATAAATTTTAAATCATTTTTACGTGTTTTTTTGATTTAATCAAAATCGGCTTTAACGATTTTGATCAAACTGGGTATTTGATGTATGTATATGCCCGAGATATGACTGTAAATATTTCATCAAAATTGATTAACCGTAGGGGGGACTTTATTGAATAAATTTTGTATCATTTTCTCGTGTTTTTTTTATTTACTCAAAAACGGCTTTAACGATTTTGATAAAACTTAGTATTTGATGTATTTATATGCCAAAGATGTGATAGCCAACATTTCATCAAAATTGATCCACCGGAGGGGGGACTTTACTTAATAAATTTTGTATCATTTTCACGTGTTTTTTTTTATTCACTCAAAAACGGCTTTCACGATTATGATCAAACAGGGTATTTGATGTATGTATATGCCAAAGATGTGATAGCCAACATTTCATCAAAATTGATCAACCGGAGGGGGCACATTATTTTATAACTTTTTTTCCAATTTTTCGGTTATCTCAAAAACGCCTTTAACGATTTTCATCATATTCGTCATGTTTAATGAAAATTAGGTGTTATTTAATATCAGGTAAGCGCTATCATTATTCAAATGTTCTGAGCAAATGAAAACAAAAATAATAAATGAATGTGGACAAATGAGTAACTTTGAGGAGTGGCATTAACAAAACGCATTAATTTCTTATCTAAGTAAGTTGGTAAGTGAAAGTGGTGTGTTGCGCGCACGCACCAGATTTTTTTTCTCCCAATCAAATTTAGAATCAAAAGGGTGGGTTTACAACGCTTATTGGAACAAACCTTCGGTCGGCTTGAAACTAATACACAACTATTTGATTCTAAATTGGATTATTTGTTTTTGAAATAAGTTCCAACCGATTTATCGACCATAGAAACAATGCTCGATACTAGATCCATCGATGTTGATGAAATGCTTGATAAATCGAATGGGAAAACCAACTAACAAACTTATAATCATAAGATTGAGAGAAATGCGCAATATGTAAGTTGACTACGTGATTACAAGGGTTATTGGAGCAAACATTTATGATAATCAAAAATTAATAATGTGATAAAAAATGCAGTCACTCTGTTAATAATTATCCTGTTTCCGTGATTTATTTTTCATGTTTAATGAAGAAAACTATCGTGTTGCTAAATATGTATACTAAAAAAAAAAAAAATCTTATATCAACATAAAAAATACCGACACCGTTAGCAGGAATTCGGATTTAGCATGAAATTTGGAGGAGATGGAATTTGGGGGGGGGGTTCACGACAGACCCTCTCATCAGCACCATTTTTTATGAGATTATTATTTTGTATTAAGGAATGCAATCTAAACAAACAAAAGTTATATTTTTAGGGTATAGTAAATACCTTTTTGCATTATTCGTTTAAAAATACAAAAAAAAATAAAATTGAAAAGCCAAAATATTTGAGGGGTTTAATCCATACTCTAATTTTCGAATTTAGATTTTACAGAATGACTAACTCCAATTTCAAAATTTTAGAAGAAAGTACTTTTAATAATATTTCTCTTCGAAAAATGTGTGCCTTTTTATTTTTTAATTGTGGACAGGAATATTGGAAAATAAATTGTTACCCCCTCCCCCAAAAATATAAATACTTGGATTGTAATATATACTCCTGTACATATAAGAATATTTTTTTTTTTTATCTTCATAATTTCATGATATAATAATGATATAATTTTACGATTTTTTATTATTATTTATCATTTATTTATTATTTATTTATTATTATTTATAATTTATTATTTTATGAATATAATGATATAATTTTATTCATAATTCCTTCATAATTTTATTTCATTATTATAATATACTCCGTACATATAGAATTTCTCTTTTTAATCTTCATAATTTTAATCACACATGTCAGCCATCAGCGACAATCAATGAATTTGATCATATATAATAAATAAGTATATAGGCATTGTAGGCATGAGGAAGAAAAGTGCCTAACAGCACCTCTTTCCGGGCTTAACACTAATTCAGGAGAGGAGGTCTCTCGTCCAGCTTCTTTTTAGCCGCCTTCTAACACACATGTCAGCCGTGGCCATATCGTTAATTAGACTGCTGTTATGTCGGTGTAATTAAAAAAAAAACAAAAAAAAAGTTCTTATGCGTTTGTTTGTTCGTTTAACGTCACTTTATGCCAATAAGGATAATAGGACGATGCTACAGTGGGAGTCCTAAATTTTGCCTATCCAGGTTTATTTAGGATAGTGAACTTTAACGAGTACCTGACATCGTACAGGCTCGGGACCTCCATTTTACGTTCTATCCAAGGGACGGCATGGCTAAGGATTTTTTACTCCCATTAAAAAATCCTAGGGCCATCGCTGGGCGCGAGCCAGCAGTTCGTATGTGTTGTTCGATAGTTGGTTGTTGTAAGTCTGTATGTAGAGTTATGTAACTCACGTACCTGGGAGCGTCAGTTATTAGTCTTAAAATTTTGCATGAAAAGTTTGCAATTTTCGTAAGTGTGTCTTTTAAGCTGAGCCGAAAACCTGAGAGGAATAAAATTAAAATTAATCTTATGGATTCTTACTTCTCATAATTATTTTCAAAACGTTTTAGTAACAATCATTTTTTTTTTCAAATTAATTGATGAAAAAAAAAGAAGCCTACTGGTTTTTACAAAGGATTTCTTCCTCTGCTAATCACCATCCGCCGAAGACAAAAAGAAAAGCCAGACCCTGTTCGATTGTAAGCAATTAGTGGCTGTATTTTATCCTGATAAATGTACACGAGATAGACTAGCTCCACGGTGGTAGTTCTTCGCTGATTTCTTCATTTAATGCATGGATCGATTAACTATTAGTTATATACAGGTTTAGACTGTATAAAGGCGGTTTCCGGTCCAGATTTTGACTGGATCTGTAGGTTTTGATTGATCGATATATTTTAAGTTTTAATACTTGTATTATTGCCGTGCATCAAATCGTAATAGATCAATTTTTTTTTTTTTTATTTACTGCATACTTTTATTTGCACCTGTCACAAATATAAAGCGACAATCAGCAAATGAGATGAAAACTGCTGTACGTTGGCATTTTAAGGCATGAGGGAAGATAGTGCCCTGCGGCATATCATCCCGGTCTTCTTTCAGGAGAGGAGGTCTCTCATCCAACTCCTTTTTAGTTGCCTCATAAAAGGCATCTCAGTCCTGGCCATGTCATTAATAAGTCTATTGTTATGTCCGTGTAATTTTATATAGAAGCCAGAATAGAGAGCCCTTATTTGTACGTCGAAAGTTGGTAGTTGTAAGTCGGTATGTAGCATTTTGTTACTAACGTACAAAGGTGCGTTCATTACTGGTCGTAAAATTTTGGATTGGAAGGTTTTGTAAGTTTGTCTTTTTTGCTGATCCATAAATTTTTGAGGCGTATGTCCAAATGGGTTTCAGTAAGTATGTGAGGGCCCCAAGTCATCCTTCGGTCAAATATTAGTCCAAGGTACCGTACTTTGTCTGTAAGAGGAATTTGGTGGGTCGCCGATATAAACAGGAGGGCATGTATCTCGTCGGAGTGTGAATGTTATGTGTTGTGATTTGTCATGGTTAAATTTCATTTTCCAAAGTGAGAAATATTTTTTCAAATGTATTAAGTGGTTTTGTAAGTTTAATGAAGCGAGTCTAGGATCATGGTGTTTTGTTAAAATTGTTGCAACGCCTGCGTACGCTGCAGTTAATGTTTCGGGGTGTCTAGGAATGTCATGTGTGTATATAATGAATAGTAAGGGAGTATTGTTAATTTTGTTTTATTTTCATAAATATTTCCTACATGAGGGACATATTTCTGAATATGTAATTACCAATAACCGTTTATATTTATCTATTCTTAACGTGAGAAATTCATCTTATGCTATTACTGACCAAATATTTACTTTTATACTACTTTTGTTAGATATAGTATCATTCAGCCACGAAATTCGATTTTCCAAAAACAATCCTTGATATCTTTTTGAATATCGATCGTACCGCTGTGGGAAATCATTTAAATCAATATATCACTCGGCTAAATTTTATTTGAACTCTACCCCCCCCCCCCCGTAAATTGGGTTTGTTCGTCTCAAATTTGGGCGGACTGTACAGATCCCGATTCTTAGGACCATGGGGAAGTTATGACTAAATTTTCAAGGAGTACATTAGTTAGTCGGTTAATGACCAATTTTGATTTATTTTCCCTGTATTATTAGTGGTGAAGTGTAGAACAGATTAAAATAAAAAGAAGATATTATGAAAATCTTTAAGTTATGATGAAATTTTCAAGAGGTTCAATTTTTTTGTCGGAAAATGGCCAATTTTTGTATATTTTTTCCTGTACTATTATTGATGAGGTGTAGAACAGATTAAACTAAAAAGAATATTTATTATGGAAATCTTGGCTATTATAAAATATTAAAATATAATAGTTTTTGGTATACCTACATACACTTTTGAACAATAATAAATTAAAAAAAAAAAAAACTTAAGACGCCACATATCTCAAAGTATAACAATTACCTTTGACAAAAATAACAATTATTTTCATTTAGCCTACTTGTAAGTAGTGACCAGTGCTTGAAGTTAATGCACACACACAGACTTGCACGGCCTGGGCCTAATTGCGAAGAAACGTGAGTGAGCTCCCAACAAGGCAGTAATGTCATTCCTTGCTGGAATTTTATTTCTCAGCTCTAATTTTCTAACATGTATCATGCAGCATGTCCTCCTTTATTTTAAAAATCCGCTAATGAGTTAAGCATTTAACAAAATATAATTAGCAAGCATACGTAAAAAAAAAAAAAACCTGAAAAGAACATGTGAGAGTTCAGATTTCAAAATCATAATTGTTGGGGAGAGCGATACTATAATATATGAAATTAACAGGTATAAATCTCCGACCCCGTTTCGGAAGTTGTCGGTCATTTTGAGCACATAGGAAAAATTAATTATGGATGGAAAGTATATTATTAAATTATATGGAGAAAAAAAAAATAGAGGAATCTTGAAATTTTAAGAATTGTTGATTTAATTGAAATGAGAGAATAACAAAACAAAAAAAAATGTTTGACTGACAAAAAAATAGTATTTAAAAATAACTGAAAATAAATTGCTTCTCCTAAAGTAAAAAACAAGCAATTAAAATTTAATAATGGAAAAGAAAAAGGTAAATTAAACAATAGAGAAACAAAAACTACTTTGAACAAAAAAAATCGATGAAAAGTAATAAAATACATGATTTGGTTTTTAACGATTGATAATTTAAAAGGATAAACAATGATAAAGAAAATGATTGAAATTTATATAAATTTAAAGCATTGCATGTAGCTGGATCTGGTTTTAAAAAGTCAAAAAATAATTAAGGCCCGTAACGTTACCTGTCAACAGTTCCGTTAGGAGCAGTTCCAGTCACTGTGCACTGAACAGAGAAGAATGTCGTAGTTCCTGCAAAATAACGGTTTCCATCACCGTGACAAGTTCCAGTTCCAATGGTGGGGAGTGACGAACTACTGGTGCACGATCGGCGATTTTGTGATCAATGTGGAAAATCGATAATCGGCTATCGATCAGTCGATTATTGGTGGCATGATGGGTTGGGTACGAAATTCCACTGCTAACTAACCAATACGGTGCGAGAATCCGTAAACAAACACTAACCAACTCGAGAGCTCCAGGCTACCTAATTCTAAAGTTGTAAACATATTACATCTAAAATTATTATTTAATAAAACATTTTCTTCTCTCGTTTCAATAATAAAATTATAACTTACTAATTTAGAATAAAATAAAACTACACTATGGCTCAATTAAAATAAAATTTTAAATTAGAAAAAAAAGCGAAATAAAATTTAGTTAAAGAGAACGGCTATAACAATAATTATTGATTGAGTCCCAAAAAAAAAAAAATTAACCGTGGTATTTTAAATTTGTCATGTCGAATCGCGAAGCTAAAAAAAAAGAAGAAATTTTGTGCACTTTGCTCTGTGCATACGGATGGATACATGAAATTTTCGGATATTGTGTAGTTCCCTTAGACCGTGAAATCGAAAATTTAACGCACCATGCAAATAAACGTGTGCATTTGTGGAGGAGCAGCCCAGTATAGTTCGGCAGCATTGCTTTCTGAATAAAATATTTCTCTCTTAAAAATCAAAACTAATTAAACTACGAGTAAATATACAAAAAGTCACACAAACATACATAATGTTTATTCTATTCTGATGATCCATACATTCTAGTTGAAAACTTATAAATTATTTAGTTATTGTAATTTATAGATTGCAACATGTTATAGATTTTACAGTTCAATAAATACAACTGGTTATTAAAAAAACAAACACACGCACAAAAATAATCTTTTTTAAATAAATTGCAGCAAAGTAATTCTACAGATCCAATTAAATCACAAAAATGGAACTGTCATATGCAAAACGATTGAATGTTTATTCAATGATAGATATTTCATTTTCCTCGTCCATATGAAAAGCGCATGAAATAGAGCGCTATTATTTATCTAAATTTATTCTGATTGGGTAGTCGTCACGCTGAGTACGAATTTGTGGCGTATCATTTAATTAATGTTTTTTGTTAGGTTTCGCGATGATTGGCGGAATCTTAATACGAGAATAATCTTATCATAATATTTGTTATTTCAAAAAAAAAAATAACTGAATAATTTTTTTTGTCTTCAAACATTGATTCGCAGCTGTCAGCGTTCTGCGACAATCAGCGAATTCAATGGCTGCAGCAACGCAATAATATGTAAGGCATTTGTGGCATGAAGGAACGAAGTGCCCAGCAGCATCTCTTTCCGGGCTTGACACTAATTCAGGAGAGGAGGTCTCTCATCTAGCTGGTGAATTAGTCTTAAAATTTTGGATTGAAAAGTTTGTAATTTTTGTAAGTGTATATATTTAGCTGAGCCGAAAATCTGTGAGGCGTATGTCCAAAAGGGCTTAAGTAAGTAGGTGTATGTATTCAGTTTTTGTCTAATGTTCAATTTAGAAGATTTGGAAAAACAGAGCAAAGAATTTTTAAGCGTATGTACAAGGTCTTTTTTTTCATTTTGACATGTGGGCCCCAAGCCATCCTTCTGTCGAACCGAAGTCCCAGTAGTACATGCTCACCTAGTTTAAATTCAGTAATTAAATTATTTAAATTCAGATCATTAATATGTTAAGAACTAAATTTCAATAAGATATCTAGTCTTAAATAAGAGAAACACAACTTTTTGTGTTCCTAATCGCCTTAATAAAGGTTTTTGGTTCATTAGTGTGGTGGGTTGTTAAAGAGGAGTGGGGTGCAGTTGTTGAGCGCTTTTTGTTGAATTTTGTTTGCCAAAGGTGAGCTTGGTAGTTTGCCGCATACAATGGCCAGGACCAGCCTTTGTTCTCCAAGTTTGGCTTCTTCAAACCATCCCCCTCCCCGTCAATCCCCCCCCCCTTCAGGGACCTCATTAACCTCAATAATATTGTACCGCTCAAAGAACATCGGATTCGTCAATAGTCGGAAAGAAGTTTCAAAAGATCCTTCAAACTATTTGAAAACCCATTTTCCGAGAATTTCGAAAAGCGATTAAATGTTGGAATGCTTATGCTTTATCCTATAAAGGTTCTTATCTTCTTTTATAATGTACTTTTTTTACTTTCACTTATTTATATGAAATATATAGTAAGTGGAAGTATTGCGATCGTGAAAAATTTCGACTTCCGGTTTTCAACGGAAATACACGTTTTGGGTCCCCTGAGTCCAATTAACCAAGTCCCGCGAAATGGTGTGTGTGTGTGTGTGTGTGAACAGACTAGCTCAAAAACTATAAACCGTGCGAACCTGAAATTGGGTATTTAGTATATGTATATGCCCGCGATGTGACTGTAAAAATTTCATCAAAATTGATCAACCGGAGGGGGGACTTTACTTTAAAAATTTTGTATCGTTTTCACGTTTTTTTTTTTTATTTACTCAAAAACGGTTTTAACGATTTTTATCAAACTGGGTATTTGATATATGTATATACCAAAGATGTGATAGCCAACATTTCATCAAAATTGGTCTAACGGAGCGGGCACTTTATTTCATAATTTTGTTTTCCAATTTTTACCTTTTTTTCGATGATCTTAAAAACGGCTTTAACGATTTTTATCAAATTCGTCATGTTTAATGAAAATTAGGTGTTCTTTAATATCAGGTAAGCTTTATCATTATTAAAATGTTCTGAGGGAGCTTTTTATTGGGTGGGGTTAAGGCCTTTTTTGTTTGTTTGTTTCCTAAAAAGTAACTTTGTTTTTGTTTATATGGAGAAATGAACTGTCTCTCGTTACGCCTAAAAATAAGAAATTGCTAAATATGAGTTATAATAAAAATAAAGAAAACATAAAGAGGAGAAAAAAAGAAAAATATTCAGTCAACTCATAAAACTCATTGAGCCCACGCTTGCGGAGTACGCCTTCAACGACAGACCATTGTTCATAATTAAAGCCGTTCTGCTCATTTGAGAAGTGGCAATTAATAAAACGCATTAATTTCTAATCTAAGTAAGCTGGTAAGTGAACGTTGTGTGTTGCGCGCACGCACCAGATTTTTTTTTCCTTTGAGTTTAGTCTACAGAAGATAAATCCTGTTTATTAACAAATATTATCTAAGTTTGACAAAGTACTCTTATCCTTCTGTAAATATTGATTTTTTAACATCTTTTGCAGCCATTACCAAGCTCTGAAGAGTCTGTGTTTTTATTTCTGATTAGTTTGCTTTTTTGAACTCTCACTTACCTTTTGAGGCCGTACCACTTAAGAACAAGAAAACTTTAAGGGCTTATTCCACACACATAACAGCGATGACAGAAAAAAGATCCTATTGACCATTTTACAATTTCAACGGTTTCGAGTGAAATTGAATTTTATCTCGTTTTCCTGCGTATTTACATATCGCTGACTTCTTTCAACAACGTTACATCTCAAAAATCGGTGCTGAAAGAGCAGTATATCCTTAAAGATCGTCAAATTCCCAACCCAATCGCACGGTTTAAAATGTCAACATTTTATATTTTGTTCTAATTTAAACAGAAAAGAAATAGCCAGTTATTATTGGAAACGATTCACTGCCTAGAAAAAAGTTAAATCGAAGTATTATTCATTTAATAATAAACAGACATTGGACTTATTAAACTTGATCTCGAAATATTTTTTTACTTTCATTTACCTATATATGAAATATATAGTAAGGGAAAGTATTGCGATCGTGAAAAATTTTGACTTCCGCTTTTCAACAGAAATACTCGTTTTGGGGTCCCCTGTGTCCAAATAACCAAATTGTCTCTGTATGTCACAATGTGTGTGTGTATGTACCGGCCAGCTCAAAAACTATAAGCCGTGCGAGCTTGAAATTGGGGATTTAGTGTATGTATATGCCCGCGATGTGACAACAAAAATTTCATCGAAATCGGTCAAACGGAGGGGGTATTTTATTTAATAACTTTTTACTATTTTTTTCGATTTTCTCAAAAACGGCTTTAACGATTTTGATAAAACTAAGTATTTAATGTATTTAAATGCCCGAGACATGACTGCAAAAATTTCATCAAAATTGATCAACCGGAGGGGGCACTTTACTTAATAAATTTTGTATCATCTTCACGTTTTTTTTTTATTTACTCAAAACGGGCTTTAACTATTTTGATTAAACTTGGTACTTGATATATGAATATGCCAAAGATGTTACAGCCAACATTTCATCAAAATTGAAAATTATAAAATCAGACAACTTGGAGCATTATGGTTGAATTATCACAAGTAAACTTTTATTTAATAATAAAAAAACTTAGTGTAATATAGAGAGCAAATAAAAACAAAAATAAGAAATGAATGTAGAAAAATGTGTGACTTTGAGAAATGGCAATTAACAAAACACGTCAATTTCCAATTTAAGTAAGTTGGTAAGTGAAAGCTGTGTGTTTCGCGCACGCACCAGATTTTTTCTCTTCCAAACATAATACTAAACAAAATCTGATGATGAGTTCGAAATGTGCATAAAACGTCCTATTAGTTTGAAGATTGAATATTGTGTCCATGGGAACAGATTTTGTAATACCATATAATTAAGTGGTTTTTTTTTTTGTGTTTTTGGCTTTCAGATTTTATCCAAACCCCATTTAGAAATTATTTAAGTGCGTTAGTAAACTATTATAACGTGTTTCCAGGTGAATTCATTTATTTGTATTACTTAACTAATATTTTCGATTTACTAAAGGATAGTTTTTTCATTAGCCTATTCTATAGTATATTAAAATAAGAAAATATTTTACAATTAATCCTAGGCAGATTTATGACGGAAGAAGACCGAAGAAATCAAACAACAGGTGTTTATTTCTGTTACACATACCTAAGAAGGTTCGAACTGAATCGGGAATGTTCGAGAATTTTCGTATCTCTATGTTATGTAAGTAAGCAAGCGACCATTCGGTCTTAAACCTAAACGGCGTGGAATACAGTTACTTTTGAGTAACTTTTAGGTACTGTTTAGTCACTTTGGTATACATTTTAGTTCTTATCGTTTGCTAGATACTTTTTATTATAATTTTACGTTTTTAAAATTATTCAGAAGCGTATCCGTGTTTAAATATATTTATAATGAATAAACCTGATTGGATATCAGGTTTTTGAGCCAGAATTACTTTACTAATATTTCACACGTTTCGACACAAATATGTGCCATCGTCAGGGCTAAAATTGAAACAAAAATATAAATAATTGATAAGGAATCTATGTTTACAGAAAAACATAACTTTTTCTATTATTATTTTATCATTATCATTCAATTTACCCGTAATTAATTTAATTCGCAAGCTTTCTCGCCCCTTTTAATTCTTAGGTATGTGTAACAGAAATAAACAAACACCTGTTTTTGGTATCTTCTATGTACATATAGATTCATATAAGATACTAATAATAATAATAATAATAATAGCCTTTTATTATGTAAATTTAAGGAATAATACAAATGAGAAATTAATATACATTAAATGAACAATCATCTTCTTTGTACATAGGCCTTCCCATATCATTGGTTTTAATAAGTAAAAATTATAATAAAGTCTTTGCTATTTATGGGAGTAATGGTCTACGCTGTCCCAGGTGACCAACCTATTGGGAAGCGGAGTTCGTAATCTCACCCCACTTGTCTCTCCAAGCTTGCCTGTTTCTTGCCAGTCTCCACCACATCGGACCAGCTAACTCCTTAAACCAGTCACTCCATCTCTTGGCTTGTCTTCCTCGCTTCCTCTTGAGATTGTAGGGTGTCCAGAGAGTTGCATCTCTCGCCCAACTAGGGTCTTGCCTTCTTAATACATGTCCACCCCACTTCCATTTGAGAGTATTGATGTGATGGTTTATATCTTTCAAACCAGATTTCTGCCTGATAATGGTATTTTTGATTTTATCTTTTCTCCTGATATTTAGCATACTCCGTTCCACAGATCTTTGCCAGGTTGTTATTTTCTGTGTCTGGACTTTGGTTAAGGGCCAGGTTTGACTGCCATAGGACACCACCGGAATGATGCAAGACTCAAAGATCTTCTTCTTCATTTCTGGCGGAAAATCATTTTTGAAGATGTTCCTCAGTGACCAATACTTTTTCCAGCTGAGTGCTATCCTTCTGCTCACTTCTTTTCCTCGTTTATGCTGATTAGTTGGCCCAGATATATATAATCTTCGACATATTCAAGTAGATGACCATCTATTTCCACAGCTGTTTTATCCGCATTTGACATTACTTTAGTCTTTCCAAAGTTCGGAGATAGCCCTATTTCTTTTCATGCTCGTAATAAGTTTGTTAGCATTTTAATAATGTTTTCTGCAGAATGTGCCAACAGAACAATATCGTCTGCAAACCGGAGACAATTGAGCCATTTTCCATCAACCTTAATGCCTATGTCCTCCCAGCCTAAGGTCCAAAAAATCATTTCCAATACCAGGATGAAGAGAATTGGTGAGAGGGGATCCCCCTTTCTAACACCTTTTTGTACCTTAAAGCTCTTGCCCTGTCTTTCCGTCCCTATGTATGCTTCCATTTCCGTATAAAGCTCCATGATTATGCGGATATATTTCGCTTCTATCCCCACAGTTTTTAGGGCTTTATATATACTCGGATGAAGTATGCTGTCAAATGCCTTTTTGAAATCAACAAAACACATGTATAATGGAAAATCATACTCCCTAGCCCTCTCAATAACCTGGTTAAGGGTCTGAATGTGGTCCATAACTGAGAAACCACTCCTAAAGCCTGCTTGTTCTATCCCTATTGGTCCTCATCTTTCAGTCCATTATTCTCATCCTTAGACGTTCCTTTATGATGTTTGTAAAAAGTTTTGCTATGGAAGGACAGAGTGAGATAGGCCTGTAATTATCAATGTTTTCTTTGTTGCCTTTTTTATGCAATAATATTATGTTGGCCGTTTTCCATTGTTTTGGCACCTTCTCTTCAGCTAGTACTAAATTAAATATGTTCTTGATTTCCTCTGCCAGTTGTCTGCCTCCTGCTTTTAAAACTTCATTTTTAATTTTATTCGGGCCCGGGTTTTTTTTATTTTTCAGGTTTTTAATAGCCGTTTCAACTTCTGCTAACATTTTCTATGGTATATCATCTTCCACAATCCCTAATTTTAATGGAAGTGTTGAGTCGTTTCCCTCGTATTTGTAAACCTTACTAAAGTGTTTAGAAGCTCTTTCTATTATGCCTCTCCCGTCTGTTATTTTTTTGCCTCCCTGCGATTCGATAGCTGTTATCCAATTCCTGCCATTACTTATTTCCCTCCTTATTTGTTTAACAGAGCTGTTCTTTTCGATGATGGCTTCCAAAGTTCTTTTTTTGAAAGATTTTATATCATCCCTTATTGCTGTCCTAATTTCATTATTCAATGATGTTATCCTTGAGTCTTCTTCTTTTGTTAGAATGGGGTTGGTCTTTATTACTCCTCTAACTCTTAATAATTCGACTGTTCTCTCTGACAGCTTTTTCTCTCTATTAGTACTAGGGCTCCTACTACTTTCAAAGGTAAAATTTTCGATTATCTTTTCCAGATGGTCATACTTCTCTTGCATAAGGATATGTCCATCTTCCATAACCAGCCTCTCTGCGAGGTATTTCTGAAACCTAAGGGAATCCTCTTCGCCTTCCAGTGTTGGATATGTTTTCTTTGCTTTAAAATGTCTCTGCTTCTTAAACTTGTCTAAACTTAGAACAGCCCTAAGCTCTCCTTTAAGTGTTCTCACATTCATAGTAGAGATGCTGATGTCATTAGCCTTCATTTCCTGCTATTTATCTGTTAAGTTTTGGTCATACTTACTTGTTGTGCTATTTAATTTGCTTTTTCCTTCCTCTATTTTGGTTTTTGGTAGTGATCGACCGAAACTCAATTTTTGGCCGAAACCGAAACCGAAACCGAAACTTACCTATTAATATGAAAATGTATATTTACTATATTATTATATTTGGTTAGGTGTGCGAAAGGAATCATCAAATAAAAAGAAGAAACAAAAGCAGAAGAAACAAATAAAAATAGATTATATTACACAAAATATTTATATATATACACGGAAAAAATGTTTATTTACAATAATGCTAATCAAAGATAAAAAATTGTGATCAAAATAACATAATTAATAATCAAAATCAAATAATTTGATATTATATGCCAAGAAAAGCAGTTTCTCAGCATTTTCACCAATCAGATTGTTTCGGTGATCTGCATAAATTTGTCCAGCAGCACTGAACATTTGCTCGCTGGGAATGCTCGTTGGTGGTGCTGAAAGGTATTTCAATACCGCCCTTCTTAACAAAGGATATGGACTGGAGTTCCAATAAGAATAAATATCTGCATTACGTTGTAAACGAGGTTCTGAAATATAGCATTGAATGGTTTCTTTAACCATGAGTAAGTTTTTTTTATCACATGATTCTATTCTGTCATATGATTCAATATGGTCAGGGGAATTATCATGTGAATCCCACAGACTCTCTTTAGCTTTCTGAATAGTGGACTTCAGACAGATCATTTCTTTAAGTGGAGAGATATTGTCTCTTATCACACTTTTGTAGTTTTCACAGGTCTTTAAAAACGATATTATTTCTGTTATCGCATCGTCAACCTCATCCGAAGTAAGGTATTTTGATTTGAACCTTGGGTCCAATAGCGTTGCATCTAACAGAAAAGGGCGCCCTTTCACAAATGAAAATTTTTGTTCAATGTTTCGTGTAGCGATATTTTCATATTTGATATAATTAAGTTATCTTCTTCACTTCTCTCGAGAAGTTTTCGATTTATTAAGTATAGAATAGGTATTATTATCGATACGCAAGCGTTATCAAACGATAACTCCAGAGTTGCTTCATAAAAGAATTTTAAAACATTTGTCAAGTTTTCTATTATTTCCCATTCTGAAGGGCAAAGGATGGTAATTCCGCCATATTTAACACTGTACAAATTCACTGCCCTTTTTCGTTCGAAAAGCCTTTGTAACATTAAGTAGGTGCTATTCCGTCTCACCTCCAAATCTTGGACCAATGAATGTTCCGGTAGTCCACATTGATTTTGACATTCTGTCAATTTTCTGGAGGCTGGCTCACTGAGGTGGAAGTGGCCTACTATTCCCCTACACTTTTTTATAACAGATTTGACATTTTCATCAACAAATATGGAATTTTTTATCACCAACTGAAGGGTGTGTGACACATAACCTATTGATTCATAATGACCACGCATGGCACAAACCATGTTTGGTGCATTGTCGCGTATCACTATAAAAATTTTGCCCGCCATTTTGCCCAAATATTCTTCGTTGTACTTTATTTTCAGAAACCTTAAGGCGTTTCTCATCCCTTACTGAATGCGGCCATGTTTCACATCCGTAAAGAACCGTTGGAAGAATAATAGTTTTTTAAATCCTAATTTTTAAGTTTCGGGACAGAAGACGCGAGCTAAGCAATTTTGCTACGGAAAAGTAGCAAGTATTACCGGCTTTAATCTAGCCTTAATTTCCTCATCGATTTCGTTTTTTCTAGTAACCATCGCCCTAAATATCTAAATTCCTCTACGGAATACGTACGTATCCCCTTCCCCTTCATGCTCTATGGTTTCCGTGTCCTCACCAAGCAATACCAAATCATCGGCATATCTGAGGACCGGTAAATTCCCTCCAATATTCAAACCCTTTTCATTACCTATGTTATTTCATTTTCGATCCCTTTTTTGAGAATCGGAATTCTTTCCACTCTTCGGGTATCTTTTGTTTTTCCCAGATCTTTTTAATCAAAAGAAGTATTTTTTAAATCCCAGCTTCCCCGAATGCCTTGATCAGTTCACTAGGAATAATATCTGTTCCCGCTGCTTTATGAGATTTTAATTTTCCAATGGCTATTTCAACTTTCTCTTTACTAAGTTCAACTGTTAACGGTTAAGCACTCTGGTATTCCGGAGAGGAAGATATACTATTATTGGTGTCTACCGGATCGGCCAAGATATTGTTATTTTGATTCCTAATTCCAGTTTTAATCGGCCCCGACCGTTCACGAATTTTGTTTATGCATCCGTACATGGCTTGAAAGTTATTCTGGATTTTGTTACTTTCAAATGCTACTATTTTATTTTGAGATGCTTTTGCTTTTTAAATTTTAGTAATTTAGTAGTTTATTTTCTTAATGCTCGAAATTGGGCAAGATTGATTTTGTTAGGATTATTTAACGCTTCTAATTTAGCAGCTTTTCTTTTGTCGCACACGTTAACACAATCTTCAACGAACCAAGGTTTGTTCTTTTTATTTCCCCTTTTCCCAACAAGTTACCGACCTCTTTAATATTATCCCTGATACCTTCCCGTAACTTATCAATGTCTTCGTTATCCTCGTCAGAGGATTCCGAAGCCCCAAACCTATTTTTGACTTCCAGTTTGAATTGTTTTCTAACCTTCGGAATTTTTAACATCTCCACATTAAAATTATCATTCGCGGTAGTTTATCATTAACAGAGTTTTTCGTAAAATTTGAATTTAACTTCATCGTCACTATCTTCAGCAGGTGCGTGTATGTTGATCAACGCGATTTTAAACCACCGCCCCTGGAATATAGCTACCGATAACCTATCTCCGTAAAATCAAATGTTCTTCAACGCGAAAAAGAAAACTATTTCTAATCAGAAATCCGGTGCCATAACAATAATTTCCACTCCCTCGTTCCACAAAGTGTACTTCCCTCCTTTAGCGAGCCCACCCCTAGCCAGCAGACCTCTTGCAGCGCCACGATATCTTTTTTTTATAAATTTTAATTCATACAAGCATAGAAATTAACTTATGTAACTAAAAGTAAGGAAGGGAGGTAAAGAACAAATAATAGGCAGAACAAGTAGAATTTTAGCTGTGGGAAAGGAACATGAAGGTAAAAAAGCTGACAGGCAGATCCAGGGGAGTGCAGCACCCCCTTTACAACCGGCTGGATTCGCCCACGATTTGATTCTCCATCCCATTGACTGACCGTGGAAACAAATAGTTTTCATTGAGTAGGAGTTATTTCTACTATAATTGAGCCCTCTAATGAGGTAGGTGGGAAACCTGTACCGCCCTTTAATTTTACGTGTGGAAATATTTTTTAATGTTAATACCGTGGTTGGGTTTAAGAAAAAACAAATTAAAATCCTGAATAACTAGAAGTTAAAAACTTACAATTTTTATTTAACTCCTTAATATTATCACTTTATAATTATTAACCCAAATTAATTTACACTGTCAAGTGAAAATGTACAATTTATTACCTATAACAATTTATCTGTGGGTCATATTTTGAAACAAAAGCCAAAACGAAATTACTGGAATAAATGTTCTACCGAGCTCACACAAAACAAGTCAATATTAAATAATACCCGACATTGTTTCGCAATCTTCTCTTTTTCCCATTGCTTACCTCTGATATTAATTTAAATTAAGTAGAAACTAATAAATTCAATTTAATATCCTGAGATATAAATAAATAATGTCCCCCTTAGTGACTCCCCCCGCCCAGATCTGGCGATAATTCCAGATAAACAGAGAAAGTTCCAAAAGATAGACAATAAATAGATTTGACAGTAATGTAGGAAGGTCCTCTTTGATGTGGGAGAAAAACCGCTTCTAGAAAACATAGTCAACACAAGTCAACTCTTATTAAACCGAGGCAAACTTACATCCACTCACATCTACATAATTTATAAAACTATGAACAATCAATTTCATTATAATTGAAATTTATAAAATTTTGATTAATTGATTTTATTACAATTGAACAATACGAATACAGCAAGAAATAATATAGTTCCATAGAATACATTCTATTTTACTCTGTAGTTAAAACAAAAACAAATACTTACCACTTGAAGAATATCTGATGTCTTGATTGCTGGCTTATATTCGTTATTTATAAATTTGTTGATGAATTACAAAATACACTATACTAACAACAATAGTAATAACACGATTAACAAAATCCAAGGGAGCACAAGGAAATGAACAAGGCCAGGTCGAATCGGCTAAAGTCGTGTTATCCCTCCGACCAAAGTCGGACGGAAACGCTCGAAGAGCTAGTTTCGGCCTGGCCGAAGATTCGGCCGATTTTTGGCCGAAACCGAAAACGTGGCCGAAACTCGTTTTTTGGCCGAAACTGGCAGAAACCGAAACTTCGGTCGGTCTCTAGTTTTTGGATAGTATTTTTCTAGACTATGTGATCTACTATTTCCATACTTTTCTTGCTTTTCTTTCTTTATGGGTTTCCGTCCTGGTGTCCTGAATGCGTCATTGCTCCTTATTTCTTCCGTTTCCGGTGAATTCTCTTCGCTCCTACCCCTCTTATTCCTTTGAGCTTCCATATTTTCTAATTCCTCCAAAGTATATAGTTTTCCCTCTATAGTAATTCCGGGAGAGATGCCGCACATTTTCTAAAACTAAATTTCACAGTCCCATAATGCACGTAAAACTAAATTAAGCATTTAGTAAAGTCCATAGTAACATATTTTAACATATGCAATAAGCATAAACAATTCATAAAACACAGGTTTGGGTTTTAAAAATATTTTTGTAAATTGCTACAAAGCGGCAACTCTCCCGTATGTTGCGGGTGATATGCCGCACCCATAAGGGTGTTATGCCGCATGTAGTAACATTGTCTTAAACTTATTTATTTAGGACGTTAAGTAATACAAAAAGTATATATGAACAAGACATTTATTATAGCTCGAATTATAACATATTTACATTGTTTCCTTTTTTCGGTTTTTTCGACCACAGTCCACGCAAAAAGTATCAAAAATGGTACAATCTTCGTGAACCCACGATTTGCAGATTGCACAACACAACCAGTCACACTTTTTTTTTGTTTCATGGTAGAACTCTTCACATTCTTTACATGAATCCAATGATCCCTTTTTATTTTATTTTTTATTTTTCTTCGAAACAGGTTCGTCTTCGTCATCTTCAAAAATAACGTCTTCTTCTGATTCAGAAGAACTGAAATCAAGTTTCTTTTTCAAAATTAGATTTTTAGGTTTGCACTTGGTATTAAGTTTTCGCTGATTTGATACAAACAAAATTTAGGACCCAAATAATTGTATTACAAGCCATATTAATAAAAACATTCAGTGTGCGGCTTATGTCCCTTATGAAAAAAGGTGTGGCATGTATACCGGATTTCATCGCGGCATCTATCCCATTCTGTCAGGGTGAGACGCCGCACCGCATAGCTCTCTTGTCTAGAAAGCCACGATGGTGTGGCTGGTCAGGAAATGTAGCTAGTGAAGTAACCTGTTGCTACAAATCTTAAAAACTCTAATCCATTGAAAGGTTTCGTAACAGTTACAAGGTTAATGATAGGTAAAATATATTTCTGGGGTAAAAAAATGTACTCAACTCACTTTCATCAAGTATAAAACTAATAAAAACAACAGCAACATAAACTAAAACACAATACGTCTTCACTGGGCACTGCTGCTACCTACCACGAACTGAGCCGGGCGCATTCTAGTGGCTGCTATCAAAACTAACAGGGGTGCGGCGTCTATACCGGACGCGGCAACTCTCCCGGGTTTACCCTATGAGTAATTTATCATATATCATAGTGGCTTTATTGTTTTGTTTCCTTTGGTTCTCAAGAAAAGGAGCAAGCTTACTTCTAGTAGTTCTCACTTGAGGCGGTAAATCCTCCTTTATTCTTATGCCTTTATAATTATCATTATTGTTTAACTTCTTTTTCATTCATAAGATGTCATTTCTCAGGGCTAGTGATGTAAGTGTTATTAGAACGGGGATTACAGATCTGTTGTTCTTATTCAAAAAAGCTATTCTGTCTAACACTGACTGAGGGTTATCACATTCCATGCCAAGTAGCACTATGCTTTTCTTTCTTTTAAATTTGTCCTCTCTCCCTTTATTATAATGATAATCATTTGAAAGTGATTCCACTTCTTTCTTTAATTCCTGTAGGTCCGTATTTAGTTTTTTATCAATACTGTTAATTTTATTTTCCATATTATCCAACTTTTCAAGATTTTTTAGTCGTTCCATTATTAATTCCATTTGTTTAGACAGAACTTCCATTTTATATGTATAACAAACAACAATTTAAGTTAAAAATGAAAAAAAAATTGCAAAAAAACAAATAAAACCAGTATTTAGATCGTAGTTTAACTACGTGAATCTTACTGTCAATAAATATGACAGGTAAATAAATTGAATCAGCTGTAGCACTGACCTTGCTGCAGATAAGAAGCGGCGCTTGGTGGGGAGAGTCCTGTCGAGGCTCGCAAAAGATAACTGGCTTCGATGCTAAATTTTAGCAATACCTTCAGATTTCGTTACGGCGTTGTCCGTCGTCGGATTTTTATCAAACTTCACAAAAACACTCTACAACACTATGTCACTTTCTGTGTCAAATTTTATTTTGATACGGCTAGAAAAACCAAACTTCCTGGCGATTGGTACGGAGACGGTGTTCATCGGCCAACGACTCGAGTCGAACTCCTCAGTTCAGTCAGAAATAAATAAACAAAGAAATAAACAAACACCTGTTTTTGGTATCTTCTATGTACATATAGATTCATGTAAGATACCAATATTTTAATTTAAATTGTATACTCAATACTCGCTCCCTTACTATACATTATATATACACATGACGTTCCTACACACCCCGAAACATTAACTGCAACGTACGCAGACGATACAACAATTTTAACAAAACACCATGACCCTAGACTGGCATCATTAAACTTACAAAACCACCTAATACATTTAAAAAACTATTTCTCACTTTGGAAAATGAAATTAAACCATGACAAATCACAACACATAACATTCACACTCCGACGAGATACATGCCCTCCTGTTTATATCGGCGACCACCAAATTCCTCAAACAGACAACGTACGGTACCTTGGACTAATATTTGACAGAAGGATGACTTGGGGCCCTCATGTCAAGATGAAAAGACAGACTTTAAACAAACGACTTAAAATACTGTACTCACTATTCTCCAAATCATCAAAATTGAAAATCAGACAGAAGCTCAATACATACACATACTTACTGAAACCCATTTGGACATACGCCTCACAAATTTATGGATCAGCAAAAAAGACGCACTTACAAAAACTACAAACCTTCCAAACCAAAATTTTACGACTAGTAACGAACGCACCTTTGTACGTTAGTAACAAAACACTACATACAGACTTACAACTACCAACTATTGACGAACAAATAAGGACTCTCTATTCTGGCTTCCATATCAAATTGCACGGACATAACAATAGACTTATTAATGACATGGCCACAACTAACATTCCTTTTATGAGGCGACTAAAAAGGAGTTGGATGAGAGACCTCCTCTCCTAAAACAAGACCGGGATGATGTGCTGCTGGGCACTATCTTCCCCCATGCCTTAAAATGCCAACTTACAGCAATTTTCATCACATTTGCTGATTGTCGCTTATTATTTGTGACAGGTGCAAATAAAAGTATTTAGTGAAAAAAAAAAAAAAATTTAGCACTGAATTTGCTTCGGTAGAAAATAAGGCAAGTCTAATCCAGATAATTAATCATGACATATCTGTATCAGATTACATAACATCTTCGGAAAATCCGTAATCCTGTTATATGGGATGTGTTAAGTTTTTATCAAACTTAAGAATTTTTTTGTTCCTAAAAAATTTGGTTTTATGTTTATAGAAGAATATGATTTTATGTTTAACATCTTTGACTTTATTTAAACATACTTTTTTCAGCTAATCATTCATTTCAAAACGATTAAACCTTTTAAACATTCTAAGTGAACTTTTGAGTTTATGTTTTTTGCCTTTCTAGATGATTTTGGCTTTGCTTTCTATATTTAAACACGTTAATTTTCCTTAATTCAGCAATTCCAAATGGTTAAAACTCCCAGAGCGTTCTAATTTACTAAATTAAAACATGTACTTACAACGTGGTTTGCCAATTTTATGTTCCCGCGATGTTTTTCTTATAAAAACACTTGTGTCATCTTTTTACACTGTCTAGATTATGTTTCAATAGGTTTTTCACTGAAACCCGGCTTATTTGTGAGAATTCAAGCATTTATCACTATTGATGGTTATCTTTGCGACAGGTTACGTATTCACGTTCAAAAGCTCAAAGCACTCGCTGAGTTTCTTCTCTAATTTTCGTTTTTCTCGCTTTGAGCAATTTTAGCTGTCTAATTATGTTCAATAAAATCTAAAAGCACTTCTAAGTACCAGCTTTTATTTTTAACATGCTTATAATAGTATTTTTCCGTCATTTTAAAGATTATATATTGTGAGTTTCTTGAAGCTTTTGCAATCGGCCACCCGACTGCAGAGCTTAATCCCTTGGCCCTATAAAACCCCGGGCAGGGATTTCCTTTCCGTCTTTTTGCGTTTGCCCTTTGAAGAAGCAAGATCTTAAGTCTCACGGTCACTGTCTCGACCCGCCGCCATCTTGGCTATCTTCAACGCCATCTTCCGAGGGGAGAACTTCTGTGGGGCAACCAAGACCAAAATTGACCAACTCGCTGTGGTTCCTTCGCTGAGGAGAACTTCTTTCCACTGTCTTCACTTTGCATCAGCTGTCAGCCTGCAGGTGACTCCTCCTCGCAGCCCAGCGATTCTGTTACACCAGTCTTCACGACGGAAGCTTTGTATCGTAACTATATTTCTTAAAAATGTTTCTTTTGTTAATTTTGTATTCATGTCTTTAATTAGCTGGCCAGCTACTCTTTGTAACTTAGCTATAATTAGTTATAGTATAGCAATCTTTTATTTTTATTTAACAGTCTTGGATTGTACCTCAGCTAAAGACTTATTCCATTACAAATTATTAATTGTCTTTGTAATTTACATGCTAAATTGTGAGCTGAGTTGGGGAACCCTGCAGAGCTGGCAGTTAGCCGAACGCAGAATACTGTTAGCCGGATCACCCGCATCAACTTGCACCTCTCAGCGAAGGACCCAGCATCTTCAGCTGTTTAAAAGAAAACGTCAAGGGTGCAGTAAAGGGCAGAGAGCGGTTCCTCGGCTGTTTCCAGGCGGTCGTCAGGGGTGCGGTAACCAGCTTCCGGCTAAATATCAGGTGAGTGCCAGTTTCTGTAACCCTAGGTTAAGGTCCACCTCCCCAGGCTTCTCTCTCACAATTCATTTCGTTACAGTTCGCAACAGTGTTGGGTTCCCCTTCAGATTAGATCAGCTCACCGCTGTCTTAATTGCAGAAAATTGGGATCACTGGAGGAGGAGAAGAGGAACTTTATTTTTATTTTGTTTTGGACTGTCTTTTATTTTTTGTAATAAAATCAGTTGTTTTCTTTTTCTTTTATCTCTGGTTCTTCTTATCCAAAAACCCAACACTGTTTCTACCAGAGGTTTATTAAGTTTGTTTCGTTTTCATTGGTCCTCCATTGTTTTGTTGGTTTTGTCGTTTCTTCGTAAATACTTCCTAGTTCTTGTTCAATATGGCCAGGACTTTAGCTCAGTTTCGAACCAAAGTAAGCTCTGCCCAGCACAAATTGTCATCAATTCTCCAAAGGGCTCAAGCTGTGACTCACCAGACCGATGGGGCAAGGGAAAAGGCCCTCACCTTGTTGGCCTTATTGGATAACACATTTCCGTCTGCTGTGGCTTCTATAGAGGGGTGTATGTTTTCTGATGCCCCAACTCCTGATCTGACTGAGAAAGAGTACCAAACCGCTATCCAGGAGTTGGATGCTTTGTACGCTCAGACATTTGAGCACCTTCACCCTTTAACCTTGATTAGTGCCCCAACTGCTGGTGATCAATCGAGTTCCAGACCCTTCTATGGGTTTTCTGTAAATGAAACAAGTCACAGTACATCGGACAACTCCATGGTCCATATGCCCAGGTTGAGCGTCCCCAGATTCACTGGTATTCCCCATGACTGGGAACAATTTCATAGTAGGTTTGAATCATTAATTGGTTCAAACGCTACCTTAAATGCAGTGCAAAAGTTTCAATATCTTTTAGATGCCCTAGATGACACCTCTAAAAGGCTGATTTCACATTTGTCTCTTTCAGAGGTCAATTATAACCTAGCCTACGATATTCTCAGAGAAAAGTATGACAATCCATTGAGAGTTATAACGCATCATGCTACACAACTCCTGAATCTTCCCAGTGTTGCGGAGAGCAATCCTTCCTCAATTTCTGCCTTCCTTGACTGCCTAAATGTCCATTTTAGGGCTATCCAAGTCATGGAAAATGTCAATGCTTTTGAGATTTTTTTTGTTGCGTACATACTTTCCAAGTTTGATAAAAGGTTGTTAGCCAGTTTTGAGAATAGTAAGCAGTCCTCCAGACCGTTTCCTACCCTGGATGCTGTCTGCAAATTTCTTAATCAAAAACGATTGCACTGGGAAAACACTGAGTTGTACCAATCTAAGGAGCCGGCGGCTTCCACCAGGCCCAGGTCAAGACAAAGGGGTAGGACGACAGCATTAATAGCCTCTTCAACCGATAATGCTTTATCACGGTCTCAATCTGCTTGTCCGTGTTGTCATCAGGGTTCTCATTTATTGTATGATTGTAAGGCTTTCATTTCCATGGCTGTACCATCTCGTAATAAATGGATATCGAATCAGAAACGCTGTTACAATTGCTTGGGTTTTCATTTTGCCTCGCTATGTAAAAGTAAGAAAAGGTGTAGGGTCTGCTCTAAAAAACATCACACTTTGCTGCATAAGGAGATTACCCCAGTTCGGGGTTCACCAGATTCTAAGTCAGAAGGCCCTTCTCATTCCCCACCATCCGCCTCAGCGATGTGTGCGGCATCAAATACTAGTGAAGTCTGCATTTTGTTGGCCACGGCTCTGGTTAAGTTAGAGGTCCCTAATGCACATTGTAATACAGTAGTTAGAGCAGTGATCGATACAGCCGCGGCAGCATCTTTTATTTCTCAGGCTATTGTGAATAGTTTAGACGTTTCTGTTAGCAAGGCTATTACCCCAGTAGGAGGATTGGGTAGGCAGGTTTGCAACGCTAATGGTACTGTCAGCTTAAATATAAAGAATTTGGATCAGCGTACTCTGGTCAATTGCCACTCCTTTTATGTTCTCGACCATATTGCATTTAACACTCCAGTCAACAAGGTGACATCTACAGTCAAGGAACAATTGCGAGGTATTAGTTTAGCGGATCCCTGGTTTGACTCTCCTGCACCGTTAGATTGCATACTGGGTGCTGATCTTGCTGCTCGAATCTTTACTGGTTCCCCTGTCGCACTCGGCCTAGGCTTGCCCTCATACGTTTCTTCCTTTTTTGGATATGTCCTCATGGGAAGGGCTCCTGCTGTTAAAGATCATGCTGAGTCTAGGTACCAGGCTAGTGTAGCATCGCCCATCGTGACACTTTTGTCACATACCGTCTCTCACGACTCTCTTTATAATCTCGTGGAGCAATTTTGGAAGCTGGAGGAGCCTCCATCACCCCCTTCTATCACTTCCTCTGTAGACAAGGAATGTGAGGATTTTTTTGTTAACAACGTAAATCGAAGACCTAACGGGAGTTACCAGGTTAGACTGCCGTTCATTTCAGCCCAGCTTCCTGAGCTTGGAAATTCTTACAAGGGTGCTTACGCTAGGTTCATGGCCTTAGAACAAAGATTCAAACGTGATCCACATTTTCACAGTTTATATCTTGATTTTATGTCTGATTATATAAAGCAGGGACATATGGTTCCAGCATATGGACCGGTCAAATATTTCATCCCTCACCATGGTGTTTTTAAGAAACGTGGTGATACCTCCAAATTAAGAGTGGTGTTTAACGCTAGTGCAATTACTAGTACAGGCATTTCTTTAAACGATTTTTTATACGCTGGGCCCAAGTTACATACCCATATTCCTGACGTGTTGTCACTGTTTCGTTTATACTCCTATGTTTTTACTTGTGATATCAAACAAATGTTTCGGCAAATCGCAATTCATCCTGACGATTTACCTTATCAGTGTGTTCTATGGCGGGAAACTCCAGATTCTCCCATTATTGTCTATTATTTAACCACAGTTACCTATGGTACTCGTTCAGCTCCTTACTTGGCCAATCGTACAATAAGACAGTTGGCTTTGGATGAAGCTCTGCATTTTCCAGAGGCATCAGCCTCTTTAGTAGACCACATTTTTGTTGATGATATTGCGGCTGGTTCTAATACTTTTGAACAAGCTTTGGCTCTCAGAGACCAATTAATTGCTTTGTTTAATGCTGGAGGCTTCACGCTGGCTAAGTGGCATTCCAACTGTACTGAACTGCTTCCTAGTGAAGAGATGAACCCACTTTCCGTTTCCTCCGTATTGGGAGTACAGTGGAATTTAACTGAGGATGTCTTAAGTTTGGATTCAGAAATTTCAGATTTGAGTGGAGTTCCCACTAAACGTAAAGCGCTTTCAATGATTGCTCAGCTCTATGATCCTTGTGGATGGGCTTCTCCTTTTGTTTTTAAAGCGAAATTGTTTATACAACAACTTTGGGCCTTAAAGTACGATTGGGATACTCCTTTATCCAAAGACCTTCAGTCTGCATTTCATAATTTGGTTTCAGAATTTAAGTTTCTTTCTAAAATTGTAATTTCGAGACCCCTGTCTCCCCAGGGTAACAAATGTTTCTATTTACATGGCTTCTGTGATGCTTCCAAGTTCGGCAGTGCTGCGGTTCTGTATTTGGTCCCAGAAGATCTTGTGGGTTCGCCTCCTAGTTTGATTGCTGCAAAAACACGTATAGCACCTTTAAAGGTTCAAACCATCCCCAGGCTGGAATTAATTGGTGCTCACTTACTGGCTCAATTAGCTGTTCATTTTTATACTCTGTTCAAAAAACAAATTCAGATTCTTTCCGTGCACTTGTGGTGCGACTCCCAGGTAGTTCTAAGTTGGATTTTTACTCCACCTCATAAATTGCATACCTTTGAGGCCAATAGAGTCTCTCAAATTCAGGACTGGACCGAGCATTTCGCTTGGGGCTATATTTCCTCCAAGGATAATCCGGCAGATGTGGCATCAAGAGGCACAACGTTAAAAGCATTAGCTGAGGACCTGCTTTGGCAACGAGGGCCTGCAGCACTTCATAATACTTCAATGTGGCCATCTAAGTTTGTAGAACCTGCTCAGCATTCTAATTCCTCCGTCAATCTAATAGCGATTTCCTCTTCTTCTCACAATGATGTTTCTTTTTCTGCTTTTAATTTCCTTAAATACTCGTCCTGGGGTCAGGTTATAAACATTTTTAGGTATGTTCTGTCCTGGAGAGCGACTGAACGGCCAACGTATAAGAGGGTTTTGCACGCCTTGTGCCATGTTATCCAACAAGATGCATTTTCGTCTGATATCAAAACCCTGAGAAAAAAGGGTGACCTACCGGTTCGCTTAAAACGTTTGAACCCCTTCTTAGACCAAAAGGGTCTAATCAGAGTTGGAGGGAGACTTGCTAATGCTCAACATATCGCCTGCGCTCATCCCATTCTGCTTCCTAAACAGCATCCTTTAGTTTCACTACTCATCAAACATTATCATGTTATCTTGCTTCATGCAGGCCCCAATATAGTACAAGCTCAGCTGCGTCTAAGGTTCTGGATCCTTGGAAGTCGACAAATTATTCGTTCCATCATATTCAAATGTCTTATTTGTTTTAGAGCTAAGCCCAGGAATTCGTTTCCCATGATGGGTAACTTGCCCTTCTCGCGAGTTAACCCTCAGTTACCATTTGTTAAGACAGGTATGGATTTTGCTGGTCCTTTTCAAGTCAAAGCTTCCACATTGCGTAAGGCTCCAGTGTTAAAGGTGTATATATGCGTTTTTATTTGTTTTGTTACCACCGCTGTTCATTTGGAAGTGGCCATGGGTCTCTCCACGGCAGATTTTTTAGATGTCTTAAAGCGCTTTATTGCCCGAAGGGGAATACCCAAAACGTTGTTTTCAGATTGTGGCACAAACTTCGTTGGGGCAGCTTCGTTTTTGCAAAAGCAGGTGAACCAGCTTCTAAAAAAAGGGAGACACTTCAAAACCATTTCATGATTTTTTATTTCAAAGCCATATAGAGTTTCAGTTTAATCCACCTTCGGCTCCTCATCAAGGAGGGCTGTGGGAGCGAGCAATTGGAAGTATGAAAAGGGTATTAAGTCGTATTCTCCAAAACGAAACACCTCCTGTAATGGTTTTTCAATCTCTTGTTGTGCAAGTAGAGGCGATCTTGAACTCCCGACCTTTAACACCACTGTCAAGCGATCCTACGGATTATCAGGCTCTCACACCTGCTCATTTCCTACTAGGTAGGTCTAACTTTTCGTTGCCAGAGTCAGAGGAAACATCTCTAGCTTGTAGTTCCAAATATTACAATCTTCTTAAATCATACATGGGGCAGTTTTGGAATCGCTGGAAACTTGAATATTTGCCCTCTCTTCAACCGCGGGCTAAGTGGTTATCTTCCAAGCCACCGTTGGCTATAGGTGATCTCGTTTTGATGGAGGAACCTTTCACAACTCCCACACAGTGGCCCTTAGCAAGAATTATTAAGGTATTCCCTGGGCAGGATGGTCAGGTACGTAAAGCCACGGTAAAAACCGCTACCGGAGAGTTTCTAAGACCGATTACCAAACTCTACAAATTGCCTGTTCAATAGTTTTGCCTCAGTTTCGGAAAACGATGTAGAAAAACAAGTAATTTTCTCAGTGGCCCTCTACATCGTGGGTATTTGGCAACTCCTTCCAAATTATGGGCTGTACTAAATTTATGTGTTACAACTAATGCACGGAACACATGTTTATAACTTTTTTAACCTTACGCCAGTTTTTTCCAAATTACGAGGCATCCCATACAATCGAATTTGCAATAGTCGTTTAAATTTTCTTTTCGGTATAGTTACTTTTTTTGTTTTCGTAACTATATCTTTCACAAATTGGGAACCGCTCCAAAATAGCACAGGGGTTGTGCATTCCCCAAGGAACGTGTTATTGGGACCCGCCTACGGGTAAACTTAAACTTTTACGTCCTGTTTCCCGGGCAACCCATATCCCAAGGGATATGTCGGATCTGGCAAATCCGCCCGTTGGTGAGCCGCTCTTCAACTACTTCTGGGAAGTAGTTTGTTCTGGATCGTTGCTGCATCCACACGTTTTCTTTCATTGGATTTGCTTCCAATTGTTTTGCGTTGCTTTCTCACTACTTTTGCTAAGTAGTCTTTTGGATCGTTTTTGCAATCACACGTTTTCTTTCATTGGATTTGCTTCCAATTGTTTTGCGTTGCTTTCTCACTACTTTTGCTAAGTAGTCTTTTGGATCGTTTTTGCAACCACACGTTTTGCGTTTATTGTTTTATAACCTTTTTCAACCTTACGCTAGTTTTTTCCTAACTACTTTTCCTAAGTAGTCTTCTTTGAATCGTTTTTCCATTTTCCAGTTACTTCTACGTAAGTAAGTTTCCTTTCGGATTGTTTTTTGTATTCGCACTTCTTCTGCTTGTCCCGGGATTGGAAAGAGAATCGGTCTGATGCAATGTATTCTGGTAAAGATATCAAATCACATTTTTTCACTTCAAACTAGTATTTTCTTCCTAGCTTTTTACGTTGCATTTTACTTATGTGTAGATTCCGCTTTTCTACTGCTTCTACCAAGTAGCTTGTATTCTAACCGTTTTTGCATCCACGTTTTGCTTTCTTTTCGCTTTCTATCATATTTAACGATTAAATGTCTACTGTTTCACTTTCCATAATAACTCTTTTTTGCTTGGTTCCTATCGTTGTCAAGACTTCTTTTAGGTATTTAATGACTCTTCCTGGTTTGAAGGTTAAACTCTGTCAGCTGAGTGCCAGTTTTTGTAATCCTAATTAAGAGCCTAAGTCTCCTTTGCTGCCTTTTGTCATCGATAGTTTCGTTCATATTTCATCATTTTGATAGGTGCATGTTTTTTAAAGATATGTACGACTGGATACAAGGTAAATCATTGTTTGGTGGCAGCGGTGGGACTGTTTCTACCAGAGTTATTACTACTCACTCTACCCCTTCCTGCCATTGTAGGAAGAGAAAGGCTGATCTATGTTTGGGTTGATTGTGGGAGAGGAGCAAGGGGATTGTGTGCCTGCCCTCCGTTTTCCGTTCCTTGGCACTCACCTCTCCAACTCGGTATTCTACCCCCCTGGGGGTTGGGAGTGTTAAGTTTTTATCAAACTTAAGAATTTTTTTGTTCCTAAAAAATTTGGTTTTATGTTTATAGAAGAATATGATTTTATGTTTAACATCTATGACTTTATTTAAACATACTTTTTTCAGCTAATCATTCATTTCAAAACGATTAAACCTTTTAAACATTCTAAGTGAACTTTTGAGTTTATGTTTTTTGCCTTTCTAGATGATTTTGGCTTTGCTTTCTATATTTAAACACGTTAATTTTCCTTAATTCAGCAATTCCAAATGGTTAAAACTCCCAGAGCGTTCTAATTTACTAAATTAAAACATGTACTTACAACGTGGTTTGCCAATTTTATGTTCCCGCGATGTTTTTCTTATAAAAACACTTGTGTCATCTTTTTACACTGTCTAGATTATGTTTCAATAGGTTTTTCACTGAAACCCGGCTTATTTGTGAGAATTCAAGCATTTATCACTATTGATGGTTATCTTTGCGACAGGTTACGTATTCACGTTCAAAAGCTCAAAGCACTCGCTGAGTTTCTTCTCTAATTTTCGTTTTTCTCGCTTTGAGCAATTTTAGCTGTCTAATTATGTTCAATAAAATCTAAAAGCACTTCTAAGTACCAGCTTTTATTTTTAACATGCTTATAATAGTATTTTTCCGTCATTTTAAAGATTATATATTGTGAGTTTCTTGAAGCTTTTGCAATCGGCCACCCGACTGCAGAGCTTAATCCCTTGGCCCTATAAAACCCCGGGCAGGGATTTCCTTTCCGTCTTTTTGCGTTTGCCCTTTGAAGAAGCAAGATCTTAAGTCTCACGGTCACTGTCTCGACCCGCCGCCATCTTGGCTATCTTCAACGCCATCTTCCGAGGGGAGAACTTCTGTGGGGCAACCAAGACCAAAATTGACCAACTCGCTGTGGTTCCTTCGCTGAGGAGAACTTCTTTCCACTGTCTTCACTTTGCATCAGCTGTCAGCCTGCAGGTGACTCCTCCTCGCAGCCCAGCGATTCTGTTACACCAGTCTTCACGACGGAAGCTTTGTATCGTAACTATATTTCTTAAAAATGTTTCTTTTGTTAATTTTGTATTCATGTCTTTAATTAGCTGGCCAGCTACTCTTTGTAACTTAGCTATAATTAGTTATAGTATAGCAATCTTTTATTTTTATTTAACAGTCTTGGATTGTACCTCAGCTAAAGACTTATTCCATTACAAATTATTAATTGTCTTTGTAATTTACATGCTAAATTGTGAGCTGAGTTGGGGAACCCTGCAGAGCTGGCAGTTAGCCGAACGCAGAATACTGTTAGCCGGATCACCCGCATCAACTTGCACCTCTCAGCGAAGGACCCAGCATCTTCAGCTGTTTAAAAGAAAACGTCAAGGGTGCAGTAAAGGGCAGAGAGCGGTTCCTCGGCTGTTTCCAGGCGGTCGTCAGGGGTGCGGTAACCAGCTTCCGGCTAAATATCAGGTGAGTGCCAGTTTCTGTAACCCTAGGTTAAGGTCCACCTCCCCAGGCTTCTCTCTCACAATTCATTTCGTTACAGTTCGCAACAGTGTTGGGTTCCCCTTCAGATTAGATCAGCTCACCGCTGTCTTAATTGCAGAAAATTGGGATCACTGGAGGAGGAGAAGAGGAACTTTATTTTTATTTTGTTTTGGACTGTCTTTTATTTTTTGTAATAAAATCAGTTGTTTTCTTTTTCTTTTATCTCTGGTTCTTCTTATCCAAAAACCCAACAGGATGCAAAACGGATAAAATTTTGGGGGGACTACTCTACCCTCATCAAAAGTCACACAAGTAGTAATCCACAATTTTAGAAAAAATAAGAGTAATAAGATCAACTTGATATCAAAGCTTTGGACTCTCTGAAATTGTATTGTTTGATGCAAAGGGTAGGATTTGGACACCCTATTCGTATTAACGTTTGCTCCTTTGATTTGATTCAAGACTAACAAACCTGGTCAGTTCAATGAATCTGTAACAAAAGAGCTTTTATGGATGATAATACCCGATGTCTGTGCAATTGAACTTCGGCGATATACATTTTTTTCGACCATTACAGATCCGCTTCATTGTGGCAAAGAATAGAAGATCTTTTCATATAGAGGCTTATGTCGCCGCCTACAGTGAGTGAATAGACGAAGTATTCGTTAATCGTCGGGGGGGGGGGGGGGGGGGAAATCTGCGGGGGTGGAACTTTGCGATAGGGAGCTTTTCCGGCAAATACCTCACCTCGGATTAATTAGGAGAATCATATTATGTTTCCGCCAAGTTTACTGGGCTTTGAACTCACGAAAGGGCCTCTATAATATTAAGTCAATTACCTGAAGGGTAGGTGAATTTTGTTGAGAGGGGAAAAAGATAAAGGATGAATATGAAAAGGGAAATTTACCCACCTATATTTAAAAAAAACAAACAAGAAAAGAAAATCATTGAAGCTATTTCAATCTTTAAAAGGTAACAGCTATACAATAGTCGATAACCAATAAACCAAGAAATGTACAAAAAATTAAATAATACATTATATAAGGTAAACCAATCATCCTGGGTAAGAGTGGCCTATTTTACCCAACACAGGAATTGGGTATTCAAGTAACCATTTCCAGTTTCTTGGAGGAAGTCCAAACGGTTTCAACACAGCCTCTAGCGCAGGCAGCATTATTCAATATTTTCGATGGTGGTAAATAGCTTGAAGGTAATATATGTATATATATATATATATATATATATATATATATATACATATATATATACTTTATATATATTATTAAGAAATATTTATTAGACGTAAAACATAACAATATCAATGCCACACGAATTTTAACAACATAAATATTCGAGCAGGTTACAATAATTATAACTTCATAGCACACGAATCATATGGCTTGAGCTTCACAGTCAAGACAAAGACCAAGACTGTTCAGTCAATCGCTCCTTATATATATAGTTGTATGGAGGGTCTAGAACGTTGTAGAATCTTGTGGAAGCTGGTGGAATGGCGTGGATGGAGCTCGAACAATCTAGATCCAAATACGTCCTCTGACGGTTTGCTCCAACCGCTAGTTCGTTCAAACAAACGGCCTGGGATTTTTTTTTTTTTATTTATTGAAATTTACAAATGTATTTACATATAATACATACAGTAAATGAGATCACAATAAAAAAGGAAAATGGCAGGAATAAGCATGAAGAGAAGCTACCCATTGGTAGCACTCAAATTACACTTAACATGGAAGGTCCCATCTTCTTTTCAGACGCCTAGGAGGATTGTCAGGAATAGAGGAGGAAGCGAGGTTGGAACAATAAGGTTCGGATGATTTGGGAGTTTATTGTAAAAGGATTGAAATCTTGATCGGGCCAAATCGGCGACACATGAAACGTTAAGGTCTTTATGGATGAGTTGATTTGTGACAAAATAAGGAGCATTAAGGATTTTACGAAGGATTTTGGATTGCAAGGATTGGATTCTGGAGGATCCAATCCATACATATAGGTTTTATTATTGTCATGTAAATTAGCCTTTTATTATTGATTGGGAGTTTATAATGTTTGTCAAATAAGTGTTGAAGTAGTCGGTAACGACGAGCAGTTTCTTGTCGTTTCAGTCTTGTGTAAGGATTCTAAGTAAGGCGTTTGGATCTGGGATTTAAATTATATGTTCTCTTTTTTTTTTTTTTTATTTAACGATTTAACGTTACAATATTATAATAGCTTAAGCAACGAGCTCTAGTCAATGATTAAGCAACTTTATTTTATCTCCGTTTCGAGATTATATTGTTCTCATAATCATGTCCTACAACGAACAACCAGTTTGGGATAAAATTATATGAGTTACATAGTTTAAGTCCTTTCATACCACTAAACTTAACAAATTTGACTAAAGTGGTTTTTATAGGATTATCAATCAGCAGGATAGTAAATACATCGCCTGGTTAAGGCAAAATTTCTTTTAATGATGTTTTTTAAAACAATCTCTTATAAATGAACATTGCGCACCAGTATATAAATAGATGCGTATTTATTAGATAACATGTTAATTGAAGAATATTATTGTTATTTCATTTATTTTAATTCCGGTTGCCAGAAGCTTTGATAAATTTAACGGCCGGTTTACCGATCTATAAAACCTGACAAGATTAAAAGACAGGAGCTCATAAACGCTAAACTGTTCCCACCATAATGAAAAGACGTAATGAAATATTCCATTTGACATTTTTCTGAATTATTTTACATCGTTAACGTCAAAATTAAATTAGTAAGGAAAAATAAAAAATAAATAAATTAAAAGGGAGAGAGATTGATTAGAACTGTTATTGAACAACGTTTTTATTTAATTCAACCTACTCAAACATTTTGGGTTCACATCAATTTTATAAAAAACAATTTTGTGACTCTGTCACTCTATTAGATTTATTTTTTATGCTGTTTAAAAGTGTCCTTCTTTTTTATTTATCCTCTTGTAAGTTAAATATTATTTCATACCATGATTGAAACCACAACTTAAAATTTTTTATCTTTGAGCCGTTTAATATCTAAACTATCAATTTCAGGTGGGGGTTTATTTATTCCTTAATAACGAGCTTAGTGAGCTAGAATCGAAAGCTTGTATTAAGTAAAGCTTATCAAGGCCCTTTTTAGTTAAGTAAGACGCGATTGTAGTTAGATAGTACCATGGTCAAGCCCATGTATGTATATAATATAATATTTATACATATATATATATATATATATATATATATATATATATATATATATACATCAATCGAGTCACGCTTTATCTCTTAGATAAAAAAATCTGGTGCGCAACACACAACTTTCTCTTACGAACTTAGATTAGAAATCTTTGGGTTTCTATAATATGTAAACGCCACACTCTTCCACAATTGTATATCTGCATTAGTTATAATGTATCTGTAATGCAAAACTTGAACTCGATTCATTATTGCTTATTTCTTTTTTTAAGGGACCGAATTTCATCAACAGTTGAGTTTTTTCCCTGCTTGGTTGTTTTTTACAGCGATTTGCTTTCTGTAAATATATCGTGAAGATGAATCGATAGGAGTTATATTTACGACTCGCAGTAAAGTTTGCCTCTCATGCGTTTCTGGAAATCGAGAACGATTAGTGTACCTCTAAAATCACTTTATGTTTCCTTCAGAAATTTATTATGGAACTAAAGTTTCTAAACTAAAATATAATTAATTAAAGGTTATCTTATACCATATTTTTTCACACCTTAAATGCATTAAATAATTTGAGCATCACGTATTTACACTCTAAAGTAAAATAATTATTTTATTGTTAAATAACAGTTTTTATTTTCAGCAGTGATAATACGGGATATGAAATTTCGTCTCTCACATATTTGGCATATACATACATCAAATACTCAGTTTGATCAAAATCGTGTTAAAGCCGTTTATGTGTAAATAAAAACCACACGAGAAAATGAGACAAAACTCATTAAATAAAGTAACCCCTATTTTGACCAATTTTGATGAAATTTTCGATGTCACATCGTGGGCATATGCATACATCAAATACCGAGTTATAAAAACCGAGAAAACTGAAAAAAAACGCAAAGCATAGACAAAATTCTTTAAACAAAGTACCCCCTCCGTTTGACCAATTTTGATGAACTTTGTTGAGAAAAGCGGAAGTTGAAATTTTTCACGATCGTAATACTTTCCCTTACTATATATTTCATATATAGGTAAGTGAAAGAAAAAAAAATATGGAAATAAAAATATGTTGTCTATATGCACATTTAGGTACTAGTTTCGGTATATTACTTCTAGGGGTGACCAATTGGCGACGTTTAATGAGGCCTCGATCTTAACTGAATTAGGTTATTTATCTCCGAAGAGCGAATGGGGCGAGCGGGAGTCGAAAGCTGGGATCTAACGGCTCATTTTAACTGAAAAGGTGGAGATGGGAGATCGGTCACATAACATCCGGAAATAGACCACGCCCTTAAGTAACAAAGCGATAGCTTTACCCAAAATCCAAAAGTACAGCTAAGTCATATACCCAAAAAATGGATTACTACAGATTACTACTTTGGAAAAGCGGCTATTTCGAGATGTTATTTGACCGTGAAACTATCGAACTACGATCGCGTCTTACAAGGGGAGGCTACGGACGTGGGGTCACCGATTACAATGAAACTTTTTTTCGAGTTTCTATATCCAAAAATATTAGATACGTGTCCGAGGGTTCTTGCCAATGGGCCTTCTGAGCCGAGAAAAAAAATTTCTTAGGTACGAAAATAGCCAAAAATTGCATCAACAAAGTTGCCGCTGCTCAAAGCTCCTTCAACCAATTTCAATGAAATTTTCAGGAATGTCAGAGTATTGAAAAATATTAGACACGTGTATAGGGGATTGGCGAAATTAGCCTCTGGAAGCCCAGAATAAATCATTCAATTTTGTGTTATATTCGCGCTCTCGGTAACGTTAAAAATCAATTCCATTACTTTGTAAATTGAATAAACTACGTTTTTTCAGCTTCTTACTTCAAAAACTAAATATTTATATTTAAAAACAAATTATTTTGAGACGAAGTTTTTTTATCTTCTAAATTTATATTTAAATATTATAAATATTTAACAGGAAATATTTTTCATAACAAAATTTCCTTGCTTTGATTGAAGAGATAGTCACCAAAAAATTTATACTCGTAAAATAGTATTACCTATATTTAAATGTAATGTGATAAATTTTTGAAAAATTGAAATGCACTAGGTACTGGCGAACTAATTTATTGCTTTGGACTATAGACTGTTCGAAGGCTTTCGACTCTGTGTCTCACGGTATACTCTGCCGGAAACTTTCAGACCTCGAATGCCCAGAACAGCTCTATACTATCATAGTGTCGTTCCTAAAAAACAGGAGTCTTGATGTTCAAGTCCAAGATAAGCATTCCCGAACTGTACCACTCACCTGCGGGGTGCCACAGGGAGCTGTCCTATCCCCTCTTCTGTTCTCTATCTACACAGCTGACATTATTGGACACAACTACAAAAGGGCTACTGTCGCAGCTTTCGCGGATGACATAGCTATTTATAGCTCAAGCTTGAATCCAACACGCGCATTAAAACATGCTGAATTGGTTAGCCAAACAGTCACAGAGAAATTAGCGCTGTTGAACATAAAAGTTAATACATCAAAAACCGACTGTGTGGTGTTCGCACTCCAGAAAGGGAAGAAAGCACGCCTACCCAAAATGTTCCGAGTTGCACAACAATCCCAGCCAGTATCCCACTCTATCGTCTACCTCGGTATAAAGATGGATCGACACATGAAACTGTCGGCCCATATTTATAATAAAGTTCGGTCAGTCAGAACTAAATCATACCGACTTCAGCACCTCCTAACATCCCCGACTCTGTCGCTCAGACTGAAGCTGATGGTATACAAAAGCATCCTACGCCCTTCCCTAATGTATGGAGCTCCTCTCTTCACGCATCTCTCCGAGGGCACACTGAAACACATACAGCGATTCCAGGATAGCATGTTGAAGAAAATCACGAGATCGACTTCAATGAAGAAAATCAAAGCTGAACAGTTGCATGATATCCTTCAGGTAGAAAAGACTGCTGATTTCATCAAGAAAAGACATATAAAATTTCTGGACTCCTTGCATGCTATTTCAAACCCTCTCTTCAATACACTGACTCCGGCACCGGCTCCAGTTCGCTGGCAAAGTAGCTTTATTGAACATTAGGTCATAAGTTAGTTAGTAAGTCATTTTTAGTTAGTAAGAACTTAGATTAAGTATTAGATTCAGCACACAAAATGGGTGAGCCCCATCACTCCAAAGTAATCAACATTACAATAACCATGTAACAACGTAACACTATAACGACCACAACACAGCCTTAAAATGTAACATTGTTACAGTAAAAGGTAGTAAGAAACATTTACTGTATTGGTACTACACAATAAATGTATAAAAGGGGATAAGAGAAAAAAAAAAAAAAAAAAAAAAAAAAAAAAAAAAAAAAAAAAAAAAAAAAAAAAAAAAAAAAAAAATTGAAATTAAAATCTTTTTTGTCCAAAAACATATTTTTGTCAGGAAAATGTTTCAGACTTTTCCTGGACTACATAAACATTATAAAATACCAAATGATCCTAAAATACTAACTAGGAAATTAAAAATATGCGTTTACACCCCACACTCGTTTGGGTGATATTTATCAATAAAACAGCTAAAACATAAGTTTTTTCGGCAATCAGAGCATTTAATAAAAGGTACACCTTTGCAGTTGCAGTTTCCTTCCTTTTTCATTCCATCAGGATATTTTTGATTAACATTTTCAAATATTGCTCAAATGGAATTAACTTGGACGCAAACCAAGCATATTTTACCATGTCAACAAATAATAGATATGATAATTGGTGGTGAATTAAGGAATGAATTTTCAGAGCATCTTCCCTTGAACTAATTTCCTGACGATCATCACTCAATATTTCAGGGCAATTTCGAATTTTTTTAATGAAGTTTTTTACTTGTCGAAAAAATAAACATCACATGGTTGACAATATGCTGTTTTTTGTATTTAGAAATTCATACTGTGTTTATAACTGCAATCCCTTAATTCAATAAAAACAGTTGTCGTCTTCCAAAGATTTATTATACTTAATTTTTAACAAACGTTTTCAATCATAAAATAATTCCTTAATTATTTTGGCAAGGGAAAACAACAATGGAAATACTTTCAGATTCAAAATTCAAACTTTCGAATTAAATTTTACGCAAAATTATCTTAAATATTTTTTTTAAGTAACTATGAAATTGTGATTTTTACATAAAAACTGGAACATATTTCAAATAGTAATTTTTTTTTTTTGGTTGAAAATTTTTCTTCAGTCTAAGCAAAAAATGCTTTTTCATGAAAAATATTTCCTGTTAAATATTTAAATACAAATATTTAGTTTTTGACGTAAAAAGCTGAAAAACGTAATTTATTCAATTTACAAAGTAATGGAATTGATTTTTAACGTTACCGAGAGCGCGAATATAACACAAAATTGAATGATTCATTCTGGGCTTCCAGAGGCTAATTTCCCCAATTCCCTATACATGTTTCCAATATTTTTCAATACTCTGACATCCCTGAAAATTTCATTGAAATTGGTTGAAGGAGCTTTGAGCAGCGGCAACTTTGTTGATGCAATTTTTGGCTATTTTCGTACCTAAGAAATTTTTTTTCTCGGCTCAGAAGGCCCATTGGCAAGAACCCTCGGACACGTATCTAATATTTTTGGATATAGAAACTCGAAAAAAAGTTTCATTGTAATCGGTGACCCCACGTCCGTAGCCTCCCCTTGTTAGTTAAAAAGGACCTTGATTAGCTTTATTTGATACAAGTTTTCGATTCCAGTTCACTACGTTGTTGTGAATCGATGAATAAACTCCAAATCGGACATTAAAAGTTTAGATGGGCCAAAATTAAACAGTGCCGAAAATAGTTCACGCCAGACCTGGGCATTCTTTTAAATAAAAGTATTTTAAATACAAATGAAAATACTTTTTTTTATTTTAGTAATTTAGAATTAAAATAAAATAAATCACATGTTTATTTTCATTTTAATTCTAAAATAATCAAATAAAAAAAAAGTATTTTCATTTTAATTCTAAAATACTAAAATTAAAAAAAAAAAGTATTTTCATTTGTATTTTAAATAATAAAATAAAATAAATCTTAAGTAGGTTATTTGAAGTTAAACATTTTTCGTAATATTATAGTGTAGTCCTTTGCACTAGAGCTGTCACTCCTAAATATTGAGCAAGTATATTTATTTCAGTTTGATGTTGCTGTTTTTTTTTGTTTTGTTTTTATTGGGGAGGGGCGCAATTATTAAGATTGTACCGCTTCGTCCGATTTCAACAAATTTTGTCACATTGGTGGTTTTTGATTATCTAAATAGACGTCTAATCAATTCATTTCACATAAATGGTGTTATGCATAGGTTTTGGGGTGGAGGGTTAAATATTAACTTTTGACCGCCATATCCGATTGTCAGGAAACATGTAACAAAGATTGTTCCTAAGTCAAATAACAAGGCCGATTCCTCATCATTTTTATAAATAATAATAATTTTATAAATAAATAGGTTTTTTATGGGGGGAGGGGAATTAATTCTAGACTTTTTACCGGTTTATTCGAAAGTGAAAAAATCGAAAATTAAGTTAGAGCCATAAACGAAGGCATAAACAGGATCCCAATTTGGAGACAACACCAAAAGATCAAAAGAAAGTAAACTTAGTAAAAATGTATATGACTGATACATTCAATAAAGTCGGTGATTGTTTTTCCGGTTGAGGTTCGTTCGAAATTGGAGAGGAAATTCAGGCTAGATTAGAGGTAAGAAATTCTAGCGATTAACGAAATTACTTAGTTCACGGCTTCTTTCTTAAAACTTAAGAATTCGGGTTTACAAAAATATTATTCCTCCTGCGGTTCTTTAAGAATGCAAAACGTGCACGCCAACATTGAATGATGAGCAAGTGAGGTGATAGCAGACAGATGAATAAAATCGAAGTGTGAAATTGCAAAACAGTGGTGAACGAATTCCATTGAAATTAATGGCAGTGACTAATGGAAAACGTCCGAAAGAAGTAAGGACTGAGAAGCAGTAGTTGGCGTTAGGGCTGATATTACACGTTCCGTACGTACACCCAAACACGATCGTTGGATGGTGTATGGGTAGCGAATAGTCTAAGGGGTAGCCCAATTAGTTTAAATAGTTTCCGAATCAGATTGGTTCTGTAGAAAAAGAAATTTAATTTAATAGTTTCAACAAAATGAAAGTGAAGATGATCTGAGTATCAGATACATTACATCAAGCAAAGACAACCCAAAAAAAAAAAAATTAATAAAAACTGTCGATTTATTAATCAATTGCAATATTAAAAAATCTGGTGCGTGCGCGCAACACACAACTTTCACTTACCAACTTACTTAGATTAGAAATTGACGTGTTTTGCTAATTATCATTTCCTAAAGTCACACATTTTTGTACATTCATATCTTATTTTTGTTAATCGTTAAAGCCGTTTTTGAGTAAATAAAAAAAAACCGTGAAAATGATACAAAATTTATTAAGTAAAGTCCCCCATCCCGTAGATCAATTTTGATGAAATTTTTACAGTCATATCTCGGGCATATAAATACATCAAATACTAAGTTTGATCAAAATCGTTAAAACCGTTTTTGAGTAAATAAAAAAAACACGTGAAAATGATACAAAATTTATTAAGTAAAGTCCCCCCTCCCGTAAATCAATTTTGGTGAAATTTTTACAGTCATATCTCGGGCATATAAATACATCAAATACCAAGTTTGATCAAAATCGTTAAAACCGTTTTTGAGTAAATAAAAAAAACACGTGAAAATGATACAAAATTTATTAAGTAAAGTCCCCCTCCGGTTAATCAATTTTGATGAAATTTTTACAGTCATATCTCGGGCATATAAATACATCAAATACCAAGTTTGATAAAAATCGTTAAAATCGTTTTTGAGTAAATAAAAAAAACACGTGAAAATAATACAAAATTTATTAAGTAAAGTGCCCCCTGCGGTTAATCAATTTTGATGAAATTTTTACAGTCATATTTGGGGCATATAAATAGATTAAATACTTAGTTTAATCAAAATCGTTAGAGCCGTTTTTGAGAAAATCGAAAAAAACGTAAAAAGTTATTAAATAAAGTACCCCCTCCCGTTGAGCAATTTTGATGAAATTTTTGCTGTCACATCGCGGGCATATACCTACACTAAATACCCAATTTCAGGTTCCCACGGTTTATAGTTTTTGAGCTAGTCCGTTCACATACACACACACACACACACACACAGACCATTTCGCGGGACTTGGTTTTTTCGACTCAGGGGGTCCCAAAACGTGTATTTCCGTTGAAAACCGGAAGTCGAAAATTTTCACGATCGCAATACTTCCACTTACTATATATTTCATATATAGGTAAGTGAAAGTAAAAAAAAATGTATTTATTAATCAATCGCAATGCACTAGCTAATATGTTTTAAAAGTATTTTGTATTTTCATTTTAATTTTTTTATTTAAAATACAAAATACTTTTTTTATTTTGCATTTAAAATAATTTTATCGAAAAGTATTTTAAATGATTTGAGGTTAAAATGCATTTTATTCAAATTTATTTTAAATACTTGCTATTTAAAATAAAGTATTTTAAATTAAAAATTAAAATACTTTTTGCCCAGCTGTGGTTCACGCACTTCTTAAGTTCTACCGAGAGGGTACTGGAAATCTGACGTCATCACCTTAATGATGGGTGGCGGGATGGCCGAGTGGGCAAACGCTTTAAAAAATACGTGTAACCCATGGCAACATATGATTGAGAATCGAAAGTCCAGGGGAAAATTTAATAATACTCGGCATCAATCCCCCACCCTCTCCCCTGGCCCGGGAACCCCGTATAGCCTAAACGGCGAGGAAGGGGAGGACCAATAAAAAAAAAAAAAAAAAAAAAAAAAAAAAATCACCTTGATGAAACCTATTGTCTTGTATTTTTCAGGTACAGCGAAAGCAGATGAGAGTTGAATCTTCAACTTATTTTAGTACAAACTTAGAATACCAATAACTCATCATTCAACAGATATTTGCTTTCCTTAGTGAAAATTTAAAAAGAATTTTCTTTAAATTTTAAAGTCTTGATCATTCCTTTCGAGACGGTTTAATAATTTCTCCTGTATCCACAAAGAAAAAAAAACCTGGATCCTCCCCTCGGATATCAGAGGCCTTTCTTCCAGTCGGAGGTAAAGATTGCATTAATAATTCCCAAGCGCTATCGATTGGACAAGCTGCAAAGCCCCCTTTCCGCAAGGGCCTTGCCTGTGAGCGAGTTGACGAGAAGGGGTTGCTTTTCATCAGGAAGCCGGGGCTTGTAAAAAAATGTCGAGTGCATCAACGGCTCTTCATCAATGCCAACTTGAAATTGTCTCCAATTAAAATATGAAGCATCGATGACTTTTTTTTAACGTGTCATTTTGCGTGATAGTAATTAGTATCCATTGAAATAGTTTTTTTGTTTTGGAAGTATACAGAAAGATGGTAATGTGAATTTATATATAACTACAAAACAGGCAAGACAGGCGTTTATTTTAATTTCCAATTTCTTTTTATTTTTCGATTTTAGGCGCTTATAGCTTTTTCCATTTACACCCTTCCAACACAATACCTCAAGTTTCATTAAATATGTAACTTTATATAATATTCATTAGGCCATTTACAGTTATTTCTTATTCATTAAATTTTCAATTATAAAACATTAAAGATTCTTACACTTCTTCCTTTTAAATCATGACAAAATATTTATTTAAAAAAAATATTCCGATCAGTTTTCATGGTACGCTTGCATCGGTTGCTCCATAGTTCCCATAAAGGAAACTTTAGCTTTAGTTATAGTTATAGTTATAGTTATATACTTTCGCGTTAATAATGAATTTTAAAAGTATAAAAAATTAATTAACGCAAAAAAAAAAAAAATCTTGTCTTTAGAAAGAAAAATTGTCAAAATTTACTTTTGAAACAGCAATAAGGAAAGACTACGTAAAGTTTCGTATCAAAAGAGAGAAAATAAAATTCGATGAAATGTTTACGAATATTACAAGTTGGAACTTAGTTGGCATAATTATTTTTTTTTTATATTTCACTCACTAATTTTGCTTACGATTGGTGCTAAAGTGTTCTACTGGACACAATGATTGGTAACAGCTTGACTCAAATCAAGATACTAAAATTGGAGGAAAGTTTAAAAAATAGTTTTGAATTTTAAAGCCTTTTGTGTATTAGAAAGAAAACATATTCATCGCAAGAATACATAAAATTACACTAGAAAAATTGTGCTCAAAATTGATCCTTTGCATAGTTTGTGTGGGACGAACCGTTCTTTATAAACTATTTCCCCCATTTTCCAAATCATACATACAATGCCTGGAGTAATAAATGTCATTTATTGATGCTATCAATGCACAAATCATATTCTTAAAAGCCCTTTAGCAATGTTATGTAAGTACTAATGAAAGAAATCCTTTACGGCAAGCTAGTACGAAAACTAATAAATATAAAATAAGAAATTAACATAAGCATTGTGGATTTTACTGGCTTGTTATGAAATTTTGTGCCTCAAGTATAATATTAACGGTAAATAAAAAAAAATCACTCAGTCACCAAATCATCAGCTCAGTCCAATTATTATCTACGAACTTTTTAAAAAGAAAATCATTAATCAGAAGGAACTGTTTAAAATTAAATTATTTTTTCTTCTTAAAAACAGAAATAAAAGTTATAACTATAACGATCTGTTGCAAAATAAAAATTTTAATCGTGGGCTTTTAAATATTCTGAATACATTTTATTCTACTTTCAAAATATATGTTGACTCATATACAAATCATGATTTTTAGAATATGTAGTTGTTGTACTATATTTGACCACAAATAAATAAAGAAAAAATAATATCAATAAAGAAAAATACACCTAAAATAATATGAAATTTAAATTACTATAAATAAGTCCTGAATCCCTGAGTCCCGCGAAATGGTCTGTGCGCGCGCGCTTGTGTGTGTGTGTGTGTGTGTGTGTGTGTGTGTGTGTGTGTGTGTGTGTGTGTGTGTGTGTGTGTGTGTGTGTGTGTGTGTGTGTGTGTGTGTGTGTGTGTGTGTGTGTGTATGTATGTGAACAGACTAGCTCAAAAACAGTAAACCGCACGAACCTAAAATTAGATATTTGATGGATACATCATGTGCTTGCGATGTGACAGCAAAAATTTCATCAAAATTGGTCAAATGGAAGGGGCACTTTATTTAATATCTTTTTACGTTTTTTTTCGATTTTCTCAAAAACTGCTTTAACGATTTTGATAAAACTGGGTATTTGTAGTATGTATATGTCCCCGATATGGCAATAAAAATTTCAAAATTCCGTTGAACATGAAGTCGAAATTTTTCACGATCGCAATATTTTCCCATACTATATATTTCATGTATAGGTAAGTGAAAGTAAAAAATCGAAGGCTTTTCTTGCAATAGTCAATTCTCCTAATGTTGCATTGCATTTTGATCAAACTCATCATGTTTAATGAGAATCAAATATTCTTTAATATCAGGTAAGCTCTATCATTATTAAAATGTTCTGAGGGGGCTTGAATGGGGAAGGGGCCTTTTTTGTTTTCCTTTAAAATACCTTTGTTTTTGTTTAATGGAGATGTTATCTGTCTCTCGTTTCGCCTAAAAATAAAAAATGACTAAATATAAAATATGAAGAAAATCAAGTAAACATATGCAGGAGAAAAAAAGAAAAATATTCCGTCAACTCATAAAACACATTGATCCCATGCGCATGCGCAGAATGCCTTTAATGACACGACGATTGTTTATAATTAAAGATGTTCTGTTCATTTATTGTAAATTATTTGTTTCATGGTAATTATATGAAGTTTCAACAACTACATACAGAATTATAAAATCAGACGACTTGGAGTATTTTGCTTGCATTGCCGAATAATCACATGTAAAAACGTTTATTTATTAGTAACAAAAAAGTGTAATTTAAAGAGCAATTAAAAAGAAGCAAATTAATTGATGTGAATGACAATGAGTGACTTTGAATGGCATTTAACAAAACTCGTCTTTCTATTCAAAGTGAGTTAGTAAGTGAAAGTTGTGTGTTGCGCGCATCGCACCAGATTTTTTTGTCTATACTATAGAGATGAAAAAGCTAGACAAGCCCATCTATATGTCAACATTTTATCCTTGAAAACTAATCGTAGAAAATTTCGATATTCATAATGACGAATCGATACGTGAAGGAAAATATGAATGGTGTCTATTTCATCCTTATAAGTATAGTTAATAGGCTTTGTTCCAAATTGGGCATAAATGTTCGTGAAGTGTTTGCATACTTAAAGCTTAACTATACCTCACTGACTACTCGAGCACTCACACAATGAAGAAACTTGAAACATTTTTGACATATTTACAGATATGAATTCTCAATACCGATATCACGGCCAATTCCCAGATTTCCCCTCTTAATTAATTATTTGATTATGAATCCAGGATCACTAACCTACGTAGAGCATCGAATTCAAAATATAGCCTTCTAGCTTTCCCGAATTTCTCCGGGACGGCGTGTTTATTTTAATATTGCCCCAGTAAACAGAGGCTAAACAACCAAGAAATCCTAACAGGTAATGTTAAATCAAATAAGGGAAGCACAAATTACTGTTTACACTTTTCCGGGTGGTTTAGTTTAGCGTGATATATGATTATCGTAGGGCCGGGATAGCCGAGCGTGTTTGAGCGCGACCCGCTTTAGCACGCTCGAGCCGAACGGTGGCGGTTCGAATCCGCCCTGGGATGGTTGACTTTTATCTCGTGGAGGCCCCACGGAATAAATCTCGACCTACCCACCCTGGTTAGAATAGGTTGGTTACACCTCTAGATTAAATAGAGTAACCCCCCCCCCCGTACGCCAAACATGGCCAGGTAGGGGTACCGAACAAAAAAAAAAAAAAAAATACGATTATTGTAGTAATCGGCAGCAAAAACATGATTTAATATTTCTATGTAGTTACTATATTAATGTATATAATAAAAATCATGATTTAAAGGCGAATTTTTGCTGGGATAAAAAAAAAAATGTATATACACTCAACACACCTACACACATTATATGTATACATTATAGTGGGTTTCTTGAGGTTGAGTCAATAATAATAAAAAATATTATGGTGAGGTTTCGAGACAATATTGTCCTCATAATCATGACAACGTTGCTGATGGATAATGCTACATGATCTAGACAGATGCGTAGCGACTAACGACTAACTACTACACTCTAATATATATGTAAACATATTGTGTAGTATTATAGTTATTATTAAAGTATGAGTTTTTATTAGAGTTAGATCGAAACATCGCCTTAAATCGAAACATCGCCCTAGTCCACACAGGACTAGGGACATGTTATAGTGACATGTTTTTATTTTATAGTGATATGTTTTAATTTAGACTACCGCTTACAATGATTATGTAAAGGAATAAGAGTCATTTCGTAATTGATAAATTTCGTTGATTAAAAAAATAAAAAAAGGTGTTATCACATCGCATTTTTAAACTCGTTTAACTGATAAAAAAGGACAGACCAGTTACAAACTCGTCAAACAAGAGCTCGAGAAATGTAGAAATGCCCCCAAAACAAATTCACCATTAAATTAATAACTTTGAAATTATTTTTATGGAGATGAATACCACTTAATATGCTCATCAAGAGAATAATTAATAATTTCAATTTAGAGACAATTATAAAAGTTGCTATATCTTTTATATATTTCTTGTTTTTTGGGTATTTATGTTATACCATCTTACTTACTTTGATTTTATCATTGCTACCTAAAAAAACTTTTTTTGTATCGTTAACTTCGCAAAATTCATTTATCTTTTCTATATTCAATAAATAGGTGCACGCACGTTTTTATATTACTTACTTTCAATCTAAATTATAAATTTATATGATGCATATATACCTGAAGATGGGGGAATGATCAATTAAAATATATTTTTTTAATTATTATATTTTAATTATTGAATTAATTATGATATACATATAAAAATATATTCTATTTTTTATAAATTTACAATTTCATATTTTCATCATTTCGGAGTTGTCTACTCTATCTGATTTCTTAATTTATCTATTAACTATTCCACTACGGTACTGAATTTTCCTCCATTAGACCTTTTTCATAATTGTTTGAAATACTTCATATGTAGCATTTCTTTAATTTTTGTTTATAATTAACGAATAAAGAAAAAAAAGTTTATATTACGCGAAAATACAAACTTATTGAAACAATAATGACTAATCTTAATTGTTTTAAATTATTTTTTAACATAAAGTCAAGTAAATAGAATTATAAATAAATAAAATGAGCCTAAAGACTGTAATTTTTAAAAATAAAAATTATATTTAATAAAATGTATATTTTAGATATTATTTATTGATTAACTAATAAATCATATAAATGATATGATCTTATAACAATCAATATGTATATATAAAATAATTATAATTTTTCATTTATTTATTAATTATTACATGAAATATAATTTTATTATTAAACACATTGGTTATTTTTGTTATACCTAGCGATTTTACAAGTACAATATTTTTTTTTTTATTAATCGGCATAAGAGTAAATAAAAACACCAAAACAGAAGAAAAAAAAATGCAGGCTGTATTATCGCTCATATTTTATATTTAATAAATAAACACTAAGTCACGAAATCTTTTCATTTGAGAACAAGTGAATCTTTTGTTAAAATGGGCAAATATTTAGTTTTTTTATTATTATTTATCTAAAGAAAATTGAAAAAAATTAAATCATAATAAAAAAAAATTTCCTTTATATTTAAATATAAAAATCATATTTGATGAAACGGAACATTTTTATTTATTATCCAACTAATAAATTTTAAGTAATTGGTCTTGTTAACAAAATTGTATACATATTTTTTTTAATTGCTGATAATTTTATTATTCTTAAAAAATATTAGGTAGTTTTTTTTTTTTTTTTGTACTACACTCATGAGTGCCTGACAAGGGTTTTAAAATTGATTTTATATAAAGAACTTTAAAATTTTTAATTAAAAAATTAAGTATTGAAAAATAAGGAACCATTAATAAATAAGAGTTTTTTTTTTTTTAGAAATCAACAGTATGAAAACGAAGAAGAATACAAATTTTGACAATATTTTATATTTAAAAAGCAAGTATATAAAAACTAAAGCTTTATTCCTTGTTTGCAAAAACTTCCTAAATTTTATAAATATATAAACAATATTACAGTCAATATTTTTGTTTGAAAGACGAAGTACAATAATTGATTAAGACGAATTACTTACGGCCAACTGAGAGTATTACTGCGAAGACTATAAGCCGCATCGATGTGTTTCACCTGACTGAGTCTGAGGCCTGGTAGAAGTCAGGTCGCTTTCGAAGGTTGGCGAGTGGGGTGCCGTACCCTGAGTAGGGTAGCAGTACCCTATATTGGGTACTAAATATATTGGGTCGTGCCTCAACTACTGGGTCGCTGCAGACCTCCATACGCCACGTGACACCCTTCCCAAAACTTGCATTAGCATATATAACGAGGAAGGTCGCGGAGAAATGCGCGAGTTTTACTTTCCTCTTTAAGAAGGCGATATAAATTTCATACCAATATATTTAAGATGGCTACATATATTTGAATTTCGGTAGTCTTGGTACAAACTATATTTAAAAAAAAAATATTTTCACAGTTTTTCTGAGGTAAAATTGATATTTTAAACAATTACATATTGTTGTTGTTGTTGTTTTTCCAAGATTTATCTCAAAGTCCTTCAGCACCAAGAAAAAATTTATTAAAAAAGAAACATGTCTCATGGAATGGATATTGTTATACATCTGCATTTGTAAAAACTTTTGGGCAAACTCACATTAGACTTAAATAAAAGTATAATTGAATAGGGGTATGGATTTTTATCTAGGTTACTTTACTGGCGTTCAAAATTATCCTTAACTAACAAACTAACATGTATAAAATTCTATTAAAACCGATATGGACTTATTGTGTAGAACTTTGGGGTTCTGCTAAGAAATCCAACGTTGAAATATTACGAAAAATAGTAGTCGCACCATTTTATGCCAGCAACGATATTAAAACATACATACTTCCAACACCCCAAAATTTTTTACAGCTAAAGAGAGTTGCATCAACACTACTTTCACCAAAAACTGGTTTATAACAATGGCCAACGGACAGAAAACTTCAAAAGCTTAAACAGCGTTAAAATAAAATTATAAAATCAAGCAACATGCAACGATCACAATGTAAGAAGAATAAAAAAATCAGTATAATGGAATTAATAATAAAACTAAAACTTAAAAAAAAAAGGAGTTCAATACATAAACTGAATAAATAATCACTCTCTAATTCACCTACTACCATAACCATGGTGATGTATTATTCCCAGGACGAGTAGGATTATATTCTGCGCCAAGACTTTATATCCTGGCTAGGACTTCGCTAAGTCTTTCACTAAGATAATTCACGAAGATCCTGGTTGAACTAGGAATAGTTCCGCGGGTTCCGAACCAAAGTCCTCTCACGAAGAACGCTCTCACCGAAGCTCTCGGAAGGAATGCACTATTAGTAATTTTTTTGTTTTTTCACTTCAACTTTACTTGCCTGATGGAGGTTGTTGGTTTTACATCTCAAGGCGGCACCTGTATAACAGTTGACTTTCCAGTCTTAGGGAACGTCATAAAAAAATTATTTACAAATGGCAACATACTGAAAAAAAATTATGTATAATTTATTTAAATCGACTATTCAAAATAAATCATCGAAATTAGTTCAAATGGGAGATCAATCTGATTTTATTGTGACTATTGATATCCCAACTAAGGTGAAATAAAATGGTTAAAGTTATGTCTAGATACATAAATATATGTAACTATACATTGAGTATGTAACTATCCCATTTCTATCATATATATTCGAGTACGGGTTAATATTAGGAATATAAATTTACCACATCTTGAAGATGCACTAGATTTAATCAAAACCACGCCTGTGTCGTTTACTTGGGTATGGTATCCTAAGATTTAATATCTTCTCGTGCGTGCTCAAAGAACATAATACGTTACTTTGATCATGGGAAACCTCATTGACGTCAAATTAGTAAGCTCGTCAGAGGGCCGTAATGAATGAGGACGCGTGCTATTAAATCAGTTGCGAGTCTAAATGTTTCGTCTCGGGGGAGAGAGAATGGCTAAATACAGGGAAATTTAGATTCTGGTTTTAGAGGGGGGGGGGCACCTTCAGTGTCTGCCTTGAACTACAACCAACACAGAGACGATTATCTAACTTCGGAGTAAAGTTCTCAAGGCATTCGACTCCTTGCTTTGATTCCATTAGCTATTCGATAAGTTAGTCTGAGTATGGTCGAGTGGAAACGAATTGGCCACTTACAAGAACTTCAGTTATGCTTACAACTTAAGCCATTAGTGCATAGGAAGGGAGGGTGGTACCGATAAAACATAGCCGGTATTTAAGAGGAGCGCAATAGAGAAATAAAAACCACAGCCTTTTTCAAAATATTTATTTTTAAAATAATATACTTTGAACTTAAAAAACAAACAAATGTGGGGGTCACCTGTGGTGTAGTGGTTAGCACAGAAACTTACTATACTAAAGGTCGCGGGTTCGCGTCCCGAGGTGGCCCTAGGATTATTTTAATGGGAGTAAAAAATCCTTGTCTATGCCGTCCCTCGGATAGGAAATAAATTGAGGTCCCCGAGCCTGTATGATCTCAGGTACTCGTTAAAGATCCCTATCCTAATTATACCTGAACAGGCAAAATTTAGGACTCCCACTGTAGCATCGTCCGATTAGCCTTATTGGCAAAAAGTGACGTTAAAACAAACAAACAAACAAATGTATCACAAAATCGCGTGGAAGGTCTTGTGTTCAGCAAGGAGGTGAATCAACCAGGCTCAACATCTAGGTTTTTTCGTTTTCAATAATTTAATTAAAATTTTCCAATTTGTTTATTTATTTTACTTCCATTAATGCTTCTAAGGCTGATCGGACAATGCTACTATGGGAGTCTTAAACTTTGCCTATCCAGTATAAATAAATCCAGTATAATTAGGACAGGGTTCTTCAATGAAAACCTGACATTACGGGACCTTCATTTTATGTCCCATCGGAAGGTATGTAACGAAAATAGTTTTCGTCTTAACTTTTTAGAAAAGGAAAAAAAAAATCAATCCGAATATATTATGACCCCTAATTTTCATTCTAAAGTCGAGGTTAAGATAGTTTAAATTAATCTAATTTTTATCTGTGGGTGACCACCTTTTTTAAATTATTTTTAAATAATTTATTTTTTGAAGAGAAAAGATTTGGCTCCGCCGGGAGTCGAACCCGGGTCTCCCGCGTGACATGCGCGGATGCCAACCACTACACCACAGAGCTCGGCTCCAAGTAGAGCCAATCCTTCCTCTTCACTGACACCTACTACCCGATCACGCAAATTTTGCGAGTAACGGGAGGAGGACAAGGTTTGTCCTATTTGTGGTATTTATTGAAGTACGTCAATTTTAATCTTAATCTGTGGGTGACCACCTTCTTTAAATTATTTTCTCTCCAAAAAATAAATTATTTAAAAAAGGTGGCCACCCACAGATTAAGATTAGATTAATATAAAATAATTTAAAATTGACGTACGTCAATAAATACCACAAATTGGACAAACCTTGTCCACCTCCCGTTACTCGCAAAATTTGCGTGATCGGTTAGTAGGTATCAGTGAAGAGGAAGGATTGGCTCTACTTGGAGCCGAGCTCTGTGGTGTAGTGGTTGGCATCCGCGCATGTCACGCGGGAGACCCGGGTTCGACTCCCGGCGGAGCCAAATCTTTTCTCTTCAAAAAGTAAATTATTTAAATAGTTTAAGAATAATTCAACTGTGGGTAAGTGACGGCTGGATAAGTTATATGGAGGGCAAACTCCAAGAGTTTAACTGCAGAATAGAAGAGTTCGCGCAGTTAAATCAGTTGTACATGATTATCTGGTGCATGTCACATAATTTAAGTTCTTGAAGCATCCTAATTTCTTTCGTGGATTCACCTTCGTGAGTGGAGGGAGACAAATATTTTATAAATTATTTTGAATTTTGGATACTCACATCATGGTTACGTAATTTTTATGAAATAAAAATGATTGTCCTGATATTAAAGAGTTGTAGTTAGCGAGGGAGAATTTTTGGGTTAAGTGGGCTAAGGGGGGGGGGGGGTGTGGTTTGGGGGGGCACAAAGGGCTGGTGTGAAGTGATGAATTGATGGTGTGTCAGCTTACCCTATTAACTTTGTCCCGCCTGCTCCTCATATATAGGTCGGTCCCCTGCTTATTAGGTTTCTGAAAAATGTGGAAACATGAACCGGGGGTCTGTGATTAATTCGATTATATCAACGTACGAATTAGGCCAACACCTGAATGAGAGAACAGCATTTTTTAATTTTTCTTTGTCTGATTTTTCTTCAGGACGCATATTAAAAGTATAAGCTTTCTTCTATATGTAATGAGTCATAAAAAAGCGGATTAATGATGAAAGTCTCCCAATGGAAAGCCACAATAACCTGTGTCTGTGGCCATCTGCTATAACCTCTAGCGCCAAATTCAGGGGAACACGGAGAAGAAGGACAAGTTCAGCAAAAAAGAAGGCATCCAAGAGAAATGTCTCTAAGGAGGGGGCGGTGTAAAGAAAGCGAAATAGATGTTTTGACAGGTCAAGGACGTTCGACAAGGGGATCTGGGATGTTCGTAGGCCAACGTTTGTAAGTGAACAAGCGACGAGAACAGAGTTCCGCAAATTGTAATCTGAATAATGATTAATGAATATGAATAGTTGGTAATCATAAAACAAATGAATAATGAATAAACATTATTCGTAATCAGTACGGAGTATTTTTAATGATTATTAATGATTGTATGGTATTCATTTGAAATGAATAATGAATAACTGGTATTCAGTTATTCATGATTAACGAATATTGATAAATTCAGTTAGTCATTATTCATGAATAACAAATATTTACCAATCATCAGTCATGAATATGATATATTCATAACCATTATTCATATAATTTAAAAGACGAAGATGCGTTTCTGAATTAAAAGTTGTTCTAATGAGCAAGGACAAGTCTTAAGCAGTGGGGGTAGTCAACTGACAGCATTTACATGAAGTTACAAGTAGAGAATTAGACCCTAATTCCAATGGCTATTAGTAAAGGTCTATTGACAAGAATGGAAAGAGCAAACAAATATTCATTCATCATTCATGATTAGTAAGATTCAGAATTGTGATTTTTTTTTGTAATCATGATTAATGTATTTATATTATTCATGATTAATGTATGAACTGTAATCATGAGTAGTGAATTCCCATTAGTCATGATTAATGAGTAGTCATGAATAATGAATTCTTCCTAATCATGATTACTGACTAACATTTAATAATGAATAATGGTCATTCATTATTGTTGAATACATTACATTCAAGAATACTCCACGACCAGCGATTAATACAATTCATGATAAATGATTCCGCGCTAAAGAATGATTTGTGAACGATGATTACAATCATTATTCACATTTTTGATTATTAGTCATAATCATGATTAAATTTTTTTTTAAATATGCCCAACTCTGGACGAGACCGGCTTTGTCACTGCTAGTTACTGTTCTGTCATGTAGTATTACATTAACTTAGATATATATGAAATATGTTGTAAGGGAAAGTAATTTCGACTTCCGGTTTTTATCGGAATATTAATATTTATAAATTATTCTGATTACTTACTTTAATTACTTTTTTCATTAATCATTTAAATAGAGAAATATTAACTATATAAACTATTGATTTAAATAGAGAAATATTAACTGCCTTACCAGCGAATAATACAATATCGCCGTCGTTTTCTGAAAATTTAGTTCCAACTTTCTATTGGCTGTTATTTGTAACCCCTTTTATCAATTTCTAATTACGAAATATCATTCGTATCATATAAAAACATGATCATTCGATTTAAAACTCGCTTGTTATTACTATAATTTCATTAAAAAAATATTTATATAAACAGATTCATAAAAATTTCCTTAAAACTTACTCCATCAGTAAGCAGAGCCAATTTCTTTCCTTAAAGGCACACCACTTTTATAAGTACTTACGACAGTACTTACTTTCCCGTAGTATAAACAAAACAATTTTCATTGGAGTAAAACGTTTTATTTGTTCCCTTTCCGGTAGCACTTAAGTAAACCATTTTAAAATACTGACGTCTGTTTTAATCAAAGAGAGGACGGTAGTAAGCGAAAGTTGTGTAATGCGCGCAACGCACTAGATTTTTCTTACATCTTCTCATTGTTTCGACACTTTTGTGTTGTAATCTTACGTAAATAAATTTTTTCAAAACTTTGTTTTGAAGATTTTTTTTCTTAGGTACTTTAGATAAACTTTTGAAGTTGAATAGGTGTATTATAAAATAAACAAAAAATAACAAATACAATTTCATTCAAGAATTATACAATGAGAACGTATCATTTCGAACGATATGGGTGGATAGGTTAGCTAAATAAACCCACAGACATCCCAGACCTGAAAACATGTCAAAACGCCTGACAGTGAGAAGTGGAGAACCACTCGTGGCAAGTTGCGCTTTTAATACAACATTGACTCATCTCGCCTGCCTGTTACCTCGCTGGAAGTTGAGCATCCTTTCTCAGTAACAACATCAAGGCTTCTTCCCTCATGAGCAGGAAACTAAATTATTCATCCATGAGGAAGTAATAATTCTGAGGAATATTACGTTTTTTTAAATAATATTTGTTAATAATAATTAGGTCCCGGATTTTCATGTAAAATAAAAAGCTGAATATGTACAGGAAACTAAATTATTCATCCATGAGGAAGTTGTAATTCTGAGGAATATTATGTTTTTTAAAATAATATTTGTTAATAATAATTATTAATAATAATCAGAGTGGCTAGCAGTGCAGGCTTGGGAAATTCCCGTATAATTCCCACATCAGAAAAAAAAAACTTAAGAATTAATATAATGAGAGTAAACAGAAACAACAAAAACTTGTTATAATAAAGTTTGGAAACATCGATTTATTCTTCTTTCGATTTATATAAAAATAATTTTCAACTCCATAATTTTTTACTGGCTAAACAATCATCAGTTCAGACATCGATGTTTTTTCAATCGATACTGATCTTTACTTGACGGAAAGCGGCTGGTGCATTACGTCACAAGTGTACATCTTATTCTAATCCTTAAAAGGCATACAAAACGGGATCGGCCACAGGCAGTAATTTTTATTATTTTAATTTGAAAATAAGTTAAATGAATAGTTGAATATAATTCTCGCATTTTTTGTTTAAAAAAATGAAAATTCCCGTATGATTCCCGCCCAAGCAAATTTCCGCAGTTCACCCATTTCCCCGCATCCTAGACAACCTGAGTCATGTATGGTTTGTTATGTGATCGCATATTTGGAACGTTCTAAGCCTTTCTGGGTGGTTGCATAGAAGATCATATACGAAGCGATCGACTATTGGCTATGTCTAACCTTGGAAAGCAAAGAATAGGGTTCCTTTTTATGCAATGTTGTCAGAGCTACTTATTATTTTATTACGTTATTATTTAAGTTCTAATAGTTTTATTTGACATTTTTGAGTTTTATTTGATAATTTTTTTCATAAATAAAATTGTTTACACCCACTATTGGCAGTCCAAAAATAGGTTTTTTTTTGTTTGTTTTTTGACTATGAAAACAAAATGATTAATGGTGAACCGTAAAAAAATGTATTAAATGAAATATTTTATAGCACAGTTCAATCTATTGCTTTTTTTTTTTTTTAATCTCCTCTGTGATTCATTAAATATTGAAGAGTTTTCTTTGGATAAAGAATCACTTGAATCAATTCCTGAGGCCCGGAAATCCAGTACTTTAAATATGTTCGAAATTCGTTCCAGACGAAAGCTATGTTCATACAATTTCGTTGGATTATCAGCTTAAATTGAAAATGTAACTTATCCTTGTACAGCGAGGAATACAATTACTTCAGAGTCACTGTCCTGTTACTGCTCATAACTGTTTTGTAATTTAAATATTATTTTTAGCTCTAATTGTCTGTTTGTCATTTGTGTTATAAATTTTATTTCAATAAAATTATTTACATCCATATCAGTTTTACTTATATTATTAATTATTTGATTTACATTGTACATGATGTTAATTTGATTTACAAACAATACTCAGTTATATAATGATAATATATATAATAAGAATATGAAGTGATGTATGAAACGAATTTTTTATGCACTATCTAATGATGTATCAATCCTCTTGGAGTTACGACAAATACTTTTTAAAGTGACTATTTATTGAGATACCACAAAGAAATTTATCACTGAAAATATATTTAAAAAATAAGCTCTATGTTTTTGTGCTTGCTTTTATATATGTATTTCTCACCTTTGTATATCTTCACGGTGAACTAAATTATTCAAAGGAGTTCCTTCCACTAACCACAGGAAATTCCTCTGTCCTAATATCTGCCTGACATGCTTCTTTTGTACCCTCTTCCAAACCCCTTCTATTCCAATGCCTTCTCTCACATTCCAGTCACTTGGAGAGAATTTTCTAAAAAAAGGACATTATTTACTTAATATGAATTGTACAAAAATAAGATTTATATTTCAAATTAAATTATATTCTTTCAGTGTATTCACTCATTGTTATTTTTATATTTAAAAGGAGATGATATTCAATATCAACTGAAAAAAATTAAATAATATTTAGCTTAGAATAAGTTATATATTTTTTTAAACAAAGGATTTTTTTAAAATACATATTATAGCACTCCTCTGAATAATTTAAAACACTAGGAGGGGATATAAAGGTCAGAAAGACATAAATAAATTCACACACGTATACATAAGTTATATAGGTGGACATTAGAAGAAAATAGGTCAAGCTAAATTTTTTCACATTATTTTTTTTTATTTATCACTGTCATCCAATCCACTTTGATCTTTTTTCAAATCCAAGGAGTGGCGTAAAAACTATTGTATCCTGCATCAAACTAGATTTTTTCAAAAATAACACTTAGAGCTCTCGTCTCACAAAGTCCACATATAGACACATACTTCATATGTTCTTGATGAAAGGAAACATGCATACAAATATTTATGAATTTACTCCAAGATATTATACTCATGCTACATAACTCATAATCAAATAATAATTTTACTTAAAATAATCACAATTCTGCTTCTCGGTTTTTGGAAAGACTGCCTTCCGATGTTGTTTTTCTAGAAAATTTAAGTGTCACATGTAAACATTAAAGACTAAATAATTTTATGATATATTTTTTATCATTATTAAAGGGAAACAAAAATAAAATTTTCTACTTACTATTGGTTCCTTCATTTTTTTAAATTTATTTTTGAATTTGAACCAATCAATTTTTGTTTTGTTTATTTATTTATTTCATCACCAGTACCAGATTCACGCCTCCAAAAGAAAAAGAAAATAATGCTATGAGATGCAATTTTTAAGGAATGAAACATGATGCTGATCATATTACCTTTTTTGTAATGGCCAAAAGTTTTTTATAAAATACTTTGAATATAATTCCATTTTTTTTTTTGTGTTGGTAATGAATCAACAATACATCAGATCAAACAATATAATCACAATTATATTATGTATAAAGGAAGATCTAAAATTATGTAAAAGATAGAATGGTTAATATCTTCTTCCCAAAACTTTTATTTAAAACTTACAAATACATAAATTGCCAACGTTTCGGACTATTCGTCCATCTTCAGGGCAAATTTCTTCTGTAAGATATTATTTTCTTTACAAACTATGGTGGCTTGGTCCATCATCTATTTCTATATTACTACTTTATTCCATTACATTGTAATTTTTCACACATCACAATTCTTAATACTAAACGTTGGCAATTTGTAAGTTTTAAATAAAAGTTTTTGGAAGAAGATATTCACCATTCTATCTTTTACAGATCATACAATTTTTCTCTATCTAGATTTGGGAAAAATAAAAATGGAAATGTAAACTTTTTTTTTGTCTCATACTTTATTGAAAAAAAATACAATTATAATTATTGATAAAATTAATATCACAAAACTTACAAACTATGACTTTGTATAGTACATTGAGATTTTTATATATATTATACAAGTGTTTTCAATATATTCGAGGAAAAAAAAAATACAATTTCAAATTCAATAACTTATCACATGAATGTCAAGAATGCGATTATTTTTCAAAAAATTGTTTTTTTTACATGGGTACGTCTAATATGTACAAAAATGGATCAATATTTATTATCTAATACTTTGTAATATCCACTTTGATCATGCCCATTTATGAATATTATAAAAATTTGAACTAATGTATTAAACTTTACCCTGATAGCAAATGAATATTTTTTACGAGCCTCTAAGTTTATTCCTGAAATCTAAATTTAAAGATTTTTAAAAATATCGAAACTGCAATCATTAATACATATATATATATATATATATATATATATATATATATATATATATATATATTTTTTTTTTTGTAACTGCTGCAAAGCTTGATAACAACAGTAGGAATTATAGAAATATGTACAGGATGCCTTATAATTCAAATATAAAATAATAAAAAACACACAAAAACTTTTTTGAATATCATTCAATATTCAACCCAGAAAAGGTATTTTAAGTATGTTTCACAAGTTACATTAAAAAATATATGTAATCCTTCCATTTGAAAGACAACCATTTATCTCACTACTATGTATGACATACTATAATCAGTATATTTTTTGATAAATTTCATTCACCAATATCTTCTAGGATAAATTAGTAAGAAAGATGTCACATTATTGATCGGTAAAATAAAATTATGAATTAATCTAAATATATTTGCTTCGACAAGGATTAACATTTTTTAAAACATCTCCAATAATACATCTTTTTTTATATCTCTGCAATTTTCAGTGCGTGAAAATATGAAGGCCATTAGATTAATTAATAATTATTTTTAATAACTAAATACAACCTGGACGTGAAATTGTCTATATTTTTACCGAGTCCCATTTAGGATAGGTAATTAATTATTGTAGGAATTTATGATGAAGAAATTTATAAGAAGATATAACATGTATGTGTACACATATAAAGGTTGAAGGGATTTATTTGATGAAGTTAGTGTCATCCTCATCTTTATGAACAATGATTAACTACCTGTCAGATTTCTGATGCTTATTCTAAAACATAAAATTCCATATCAGTACATTAAAAAAATTTCCTTCTTCTTAGATTTATTCTTATCACTCAACACACTGCTGAGAAATGATGCACACTTCAGTATCACAAATAAATTTTTCAAATTTTTACATCATAAATGGATAAATCATTACAGATGGCTTGAACATCATGCATACGTATCATACATAAGGTTCACCGATGAAACTAAATTAGGTGCTTCGAAAACCATAATATCTATTCCACTCGACAGATATGTAGTCTTACAGTGTTAAAAAAATCATAATGGACAGAAACATTGTGAGCTTTAGTTCAGGACGTACTCCTCCACCTAGAAAAAAAAAAAAAAAATACAAAAAAATAGAATAATTAAGACAGGTTATCAGAAGGGGACCAAATTAGTCTCAACAATAAAGTTTTTTATTTAAAAGACGTTTCGGCTCTTTTGAGCCATCTTCAGTTCAGCAAAACAGGTAGACAAAATCATTTGAAGTCACACAGGGCAGATACAACTCTCAATCAACGTTGGTTGAGAGTTGTATCTGCCCTGTGTGACTTCAAATGATTTTGTCTACCTGTTTTGCTGAACTGAAGATGGCTCAAAAGAGCCGAAACGTCTTTTAAATAAAAAACTTTATTGTTGAGACTAATTTGGTCCCCTTCTGATAACCTGTTGAAAAATATAGTCTCAAGAACTTAATGTCTTATAAGAGAATAATATATATAATAATATAATAACTTTATTGGCTCTTAGAATACATTCTTTTAGCCAGGAGTCCGGCCCAATTGGTGTTAGTAAAGCTTTCTATATATTTTTTTTTATTTGTTTTTTTTTTTTATATCATTAATGTTAGTATCAAAGTATGTAATAATTTTAACAAAACATATTAATTAAAAAGTGATAAAATATTAAAATATATCACATACAATATGTACTTATTAATATATACATATAATTTAATACAATATAAATCCCATTCCACAATTTAAAAGCAGTGGTATTAATTTGACGGATTTAAGAATAACACAATTAATAATAACCGTATATATAATAAATTTGATAATATAATAACAAATTTGATAGCATACTCTAACATAATAACAAATACTGTGATTAAGTCTGTGTTTCAATCAGAACATCTTGATTAATATTAAGAATAATAAGTAAATAGATAGATTAACTATTTTAATTATACAATAAACTATTATAAGGTGTAAAATTCAGTTAATTTAAAACATTTAATTTAAAGGCATTCCTTGACACCTGCGTATATTATCCAGTCAATAGGACAACGACACTTAATACCACAGTGGCTCAGTGAGGACAATAGTAAACATGTCTACTATAAGTCTATATATACATAGATACACAACATATATATATATACAATATATATATACCGAATACACACCCACACACTCACATGTGCGCGCACACATACACACACACACCCACACAGAGGCACATATACATATACACACATACACATTGTTTTTTTTTGTGTTTTTTTGTTTTTTGTTTTTTTTTTATCATTTATTCGTTTATAATAAAAGATCTAATTTTTAAGCAGCCTACTGTGTAGTAGAAAATGTCGTTGAGCTTTTGTTGATTTTCTATTGAAAGTAGGTTTCCTAAAATTGAATTACTTTGTAAATTAATATAATTAGTTAAGTATCGGCTTCTTAATTCTTTATACATTGGGCAGTCTAATAAAAAATGGTACAAATTTTCGGGTTTTTGAAGGTTGCAAATAGTACAATTTTCTTCTCCTTCTAATTTGTATACGGTTCCTTTGAAATAAAATGTTGGTTTATTCAATTTGGCTACTCTAAGCTGACTGACGATTCTCTGTTTATTTATGTTTGTTCTTAAGTTTAAGTATAGTTCTGGCCGGCTTAAACTGCTAATATTTCGATATTCTTCGTTGTACTTAGAGTTGAGGACTGAGTTTATGTCGGAACTGATGGAGTGATTTTCGAATCTGTTTATTATATCTTTGAGGTGTAGTTGGACAGCTTCAGGACTAGGATCGTTGCGTTCTAGAATAATTGACGAACCTACTTTTGCTAGTTTAATTTTTAGCTCTGAATACCAGTTAAAATAAGTTTTGTTATTTCCATCTAACTCCTTTAATCTGTTGTAGCAAATCTTAGGTAGTCTATCTTCTTGCATTTTCAGTAAGGTGATCCACCATCCCAGCATTCTTTTGACTACTTCTACTTCCATGCTTTTGATTCCAGTCTCCAAACGGACGATATAATTTGGGGTATGTTTCGGCCAATGATAAGTCTGCTTTACGTATTTTGTTGTGATTGTTTCGAGGTTATTACAATATTGTGGAGCCCATATTTCCGAACAATACAGAAGGGTGGATCGGATGATGGACTTATATAAGGTGTGTTTCGAGTCCCAATCTCTTGATCTTGTTTCTTGTAGTATGGCCAAGGTTGTGGCAATTGCGGTTTTTGTTTTTTTGATAGCTGTATTTGCGGCTAGAAGGAATTTTCCGGACGAGGTAAACTGTATTCCTAAATATATGTGGTTATTTACAGTTTGTATGTTGTTTTCTCCATAAAAAAGCGGTTTAAGTTTTTTCATTCTCCCTCCGCCCTTGTGAAATGGCACTATTTTCGTTTTTTCTGTATTCAGAAGGAGCATATTTTCTTCACAATAGTGGTATAATATGTTAAGCTTTTTCTGGCAATCTGTCCAGGAGTCTGCTAGGATCACTATGTCGTCCGCAAATAATAGCATTAATACATCTTTAGAGCCGGTTATAGATATACCTCTTGCTTGGTGGTCTTGGAAGTACTTTACTATGTCTGATATGTATAGTGCGAAGAGTAGTGGGCTTGCTGAGTCTTATAAGAGAATAATTAAGGTTTTTAACAAAAACTTTTGAGTAGGATAAAATACAAATTTATAAAAAATAAAAATCTTTAAAATAAGAACTGTATGATATATTCCATAAATAATTAAACATATGACATAAACTGTGATATAGTAATGAGGTTTAAAAATTGATAATTAAAAAAAATAAAATTTGATTGACCTTTTTATCTTGAACTTTTAAAAATCCCTAGGGGAGAGCGGGGTTGGTTGGCAGCAGTTTTCACTTTGTTGATTGTTGAGTCGTTCCTGTTAATATAATCTCAATAGGGCTGATACCACTGGAAACTCTAAGTATTAGAGTACTTCAAGTATTTTTATCAACACATAATATTTAATACTAGGATCATAGAAAATTGAAGAATTCGTCAATCCAGAGTATGCCAATTAACCCCCTATGTGGGGCAGGTTGGCCTAGAAGGTGGGGTTGTTTAGCCATCTCATTCAAGTACTGCCTGACATATTATTATTAAAAGCTGCACTATAATGGTATAATAATTTTGAATCGGTTTTTAACAGCTTTTTAGGGAAAATAGAATGACGATAGAAGATTAGACTGTCGTCACTTCCTGCATAGAAAATATTGCTCTCATTCTATTCGCTGGAACTAAAGACAATTGGTAGTTTCACCTTTGTTTATGTTAACCTTGCTTTTGTGAATTGCTACTGCGCAAACAAACCCCAGCTGAAGAGTCAACTAACCCCACAGGAGAGATCATATGAAAGATGGCTGCCAGGACAGGGGAGAACAATCAAACAAGAAACTGGTTAGTCGAAAGGTTAGGTTTTTCAAAGGAGTTTGGGGCTATGTGAACAGAATCGGAGTCAAATGTTTTGCCCTGCCTTTAAACCAAATTTATTGAAAATATAAAAATTTACTTACATGGTACAATGGTGGGGCCTTCACAACAGGTGTAACGGAAACTATAAGCCAAAGGCCAACCTACCCCCTATGCCAACTGACCCCGCTCTGCCCTATATAATTTTAGTCAAGAGTGATTTTTATTTTTGAACGCAAGCAAACAAATATATTCTAATGATTACTTTTTAATATAAATTTAACTATTAAAAATAATGATAATTTTGGAGTAATACTTTTTATAAAGCAGAGATTTTTTTTTTAATATACTCAATGATATATCATAAAACTGGAGTATTGGTAAAGAATATTTCAACTTTTTGCTTGTAGCAAGATTAATTTTTACACCTCCCTGATTGAAACCTCCCTTCAATTTAGGGTCAAGACTCTGCAGATCTGGAATATTACTACAAAGAAGATGTTATGATCATAGTTTCATACATGTACAATTATATTTCTATACAGAGTCAATTTTGGTATAATTTTCTCCTATCAGGTAATAGATCAAATTATGCGTTCGGAACAAGTAGGAGTATATAAAGTGGTACCAATAATTAAGTAAATAACTATGGCCAGTTATTTCCCTCCACTTCAAACCACCAAAATAATGACAATAAAATAAATAGAAAATAATTATGATTGTTAGGACTTACTGAAGATGTGGCGAAGAGTGTGAAGCTTGGAGGACGCAGGACCGAGAGTGGCTTCCTTGGAGGCCCAGTAGATGGAGCCGAGGGAAGAAGCGCACTTGAGCCTCATCTCGCCTCCCTCCGGATCTTCGCTGTTGTACTCGGCCCGGATGGTGAGCCCAAGGCGAGAGGTCATCAGCCCTTCCTCGTCTGTCTCGGGTGGATACTCCGTTACCTGAGAGTCGTTCACCTGCGGAATGGACAAATAACATGGTTCAAGGCTACTGTGGGAATGACTGCAATGTAAACATGTAATTATCCATTGAACATTGAATTTTCTTATTTAACGATCTCAGAACTATTTTCGCCTCTCGGAAAAGAGATTTGGAAGAAGTAGCAGGCGGTATGGGATGTGCAGACTAATAATAAACTAAACTCGATTAAAGTAACAGTCAAGAGATGGAATTCATGTCCTAGTGCGTCGAGAAGAGAAGAAATGGTCATTACTCGCCTCCGCATAGGGCACTGCCGCCTCACCCACGGCTATCTGATAGTTAAAATGCCAGCACCTCAATGCCAGAGCAGTGCAGGACAATACTATCTGTCAGGCATATAATAGAGGATTGTCCAGTTTATGATGTAAAAATGCTACAAATGGGTATTCATCGGTCTCTAGTCGGAGCATTAGGTGAAATCAAAGAGATCATCACAGAAGTCTTAAGTTTTATTGAAGAATAGGGACTCTCCCCTCACATATAACAGATACGCCATTTCCAATTCCACGGGTGATGATAACCGTAGTTGTTTTTCGCTCTTTATAAACCAAATAAAAAACAAAATAAAAATGTAATTATTTAAAGCAGGGTCCAGAGCTAATAGATCATATTTTTAATTTACCCCGATTATTAGAGAAAACCGTCATGAAACAGCGACATCAACCTCGTTCTGTATTTCATTGAACTAAAATACAGTTCATTTATGCAAACTGCGGAAAGCACTTGATGGGAGGATAAATAGCGAATAGCTTATTTAAAGACATTTCGAAATTGGGTCGAAGTTGTCCAATAAATATGGGTCTAAAATCAGGGCTACTCTTTCACCTCTGCTTCTTAATATTTACATTGAAGAGGTCCAAGAGGAAATAGAAATCCTCTAAAGTGGGAAATCGAAGAAAACTTTCTTTATATTCTCCAGTTTGCAGATGATGAAATATTTTCACCTAAAGACGAATATGAAGCGAAATATATGCTTCGAAACTCCCTGAGGTTTATGAAAAATCGGGCCAAGCCGGAGTGTATGGTTTTTTTTAATTACAAAGGGATCAGGGCAAAATTTAATAATTCGTCTTGTTCAATGAAAAGAGTATTGTAGTATTCCCGGAATGTTAACAATTTATCAAATAAAATACTTCAAATAATTCAAAGAGATATAAAATTAAACCCAAAATGTATAAAAATTATAACCACGAAATTATGTTACAAGTGTTGTCAATAATGAAGAAAATAATATTTGCACCCTGAAAACTACTGAAATATTTTCACGAATAAGATAAAAAAAAATCGGGTGAATGCTCGCAATACACAACTTTCACTTTTCAACTTACTTAGATTAGATATTGACGCCATAAATGCCATTTCTCAAAGCCACACATTTTTCCACATTCATTTAAATTTATTTGCTCTCTAAAGTACACTAAATATTTTTATTATTAATTAAAAGTTTTTACTTTTGATAATTCGGCAATGCAAGCGAAATACTTCTAATCGTCTGATTTTATAATACTCTATGAAGTTGTTGAAAACATCATATAGTTACCATGAAACAAACAATTCCCATTGAATGAACAGAACATCTTTAATTATAAACAATCGTCTGTCATTAAAGGCGTACACACATGCGCAATGCGTGGGCTCAACGAGTTTTATAGTTGACGGAATATTTTTCTCCTGTATATGTTTACTTGATTTTTTTTTCATATTTCATATTTAGTCATTTCTTATTTTTAGGCATAACGAGAAACAGTTAATTTCTCCATACAAACAAAAACAAAGATAATTTGTAGGAAAACAAATAAGGCGCCTTCCACTTTTAAGCCCTCTCAGAACATTTTAATAATGATAAAGCTCACCTGATATTAAAGAAGACTTGATTTTAATTAAACATGACGAATTTGATCAAAATCATTAAAGCCGTTTTTAAAAAAATCCTAAAAAGTTATGAAATAAAGTGCCCCCTCCGTTTGATCAATTTTTATGAAATTTTCGCAGTACTATCGCAGGCATATACCTACATCAAACACCCAGTTTTATCAAAGTCGTTACAGCCATTTTTGAGAAAACCGAAAAAAACCTAAAAAGTTATGGAATAAAGTACTACCTAAATAAATATATACTAAATAAAGTAGTTGGACCAATTTCGATGAATTTTTTGCTGTCACATCGCGGGTATATACATCCACTAAATACACAGTTTTATCAAAATCGAACCTGAACGTAAGGTTGATAGTTTTTGAGCTAGTCTGTTCACACACACACCCACACCCACACCCACACACACACACACACACACACACACACAGACCATTTTGCGGGACTTGGTTATTTGGACTCAGGGGAACCCAAAACGTGTATTTCTGTTGAAAACCGGAAGTCGAAATTTTCCACGATCGCAATACTTTCCCTAACTATATATTTCATATATAGATAAGTGAAAGTAAAAAAGATAATAAAGATGGATTCCGGACAAACATTACACTAGAAGAGGACCCCACAAGAAATTTATTGCTTTCCATTTCTTGAAAATGGTGCAGTAAAATCTAACGAAGAATCATGAATTATAGAATAAGAGAATGAAATAAAATGTTATTTTCAATAACATTTGATTTGTTTTTTTCCTGTTTCCCATTGGTCTGTGGTTTGATAGCTCCCCAAAGAATTCATTACCCCGTAAAAATATGCCGCCCCTCCAGATCAAATTCTTAAACATGTCAGAATGAGCCACTAAAAAATTGAGATGGTGCAAATTCCTTCAAGCAATCAGCTTGGGTTTTCCCTGAAATTGCATGATTAACTTCGCAATTTCCAATAGACTGTGTTTTCTAAAAGAGTGAAATGTGTAGTGGTTCTTTTCTTATAAATAATAATGATAACAGTTTTATTTACTTAACCATAAATCTCTCCCAAGGAAGATAACAGTCTGTTATGTAGAACAAATACAGAAATCCCACTAATTCCTTTATAATTTACGTTAAATCGTTAAATAAAAAAAAACATATAATTTAAAATCCAAGACCATTTGTTGAAACAAACTTGCGGTTGAAGCAAACTGTTTGGATCTAGATTATTCGAGCTCCATCCACGTCGTTCCACCAGCTTCCAAGAAGACCTCTAACCCTTTAGAATGTTCCTTCTACGACTATATACTCGTATAAGGAGCGAGTGACTAAGACGGGTTTAAGCAATTTTATTTACCCCAAAATTATAATAAAAAAATGTCAAATTAAACTGTTAAAACTTAAATAATAACTACTTTATAGAACAAGAACAGTGACTCAAAATTAACCGTATCCTTTGCTTTCCTAGGTTAGACTAACACACTAGCCGATCGCTTCTTATATGATCAGCTATAGAACCACCCAGAAAGGTCAAGACCGTTCCACATACTAATACATGACTGCAACCATTCCAGACAGTTCTAGAACTTTGTAAACGGGGTCACCTGTGGTGTAGTGGTTAGCATGGCAACCTACAATACTAAAGGTCCCGTGGTGGTCCCAGGATTTTTTAATGGGAGTGAAAAATCCTTAGCTATGCCGTCCCTCGGGTAGGACGTAAAATGGAGGTCCGGAGCCTGTACGATGTCAGGTACTCGTTAAAGATCCCTATCCTATTACTTATTAAACATTCAGTTCTTGAAACTATATTGTTCAACAGGATACCAAGAAGGGGACCAAATTAGTCTCACTGCTGGAAGGTGTACCATAGTGAATTGGACTTTGCTTACCCTGAGTGTTTTGGGTGTCATGTGGTTGGGGGACATTGGTTGAGATTGGTATCTGCACTGTGTGACTTCAAATGATTTGTTTGACTGCTTTTATTATTAGGTTTTTATTTGATTATCTATGAAAACAAAGTGATTAATGCTAAATTGCGAACCTTAAAAAAAAAAAAAAAAAAAAAAAAAAAAAAATTCGGGGATTAGAATTGAATGAAATATATTACGGAGGTTCGTTAGCACAGTTCAACTTCAAGCTTCAACCTTTTTGTATTCACTTTTTCTTTGTATAAAGAATCACTTGAATCGATATCTGACCGAGAAATGTTGTACTTTAAATGTTTGAAATTCTTTCGCAGTTATGCAGTCTACAACCAAGTTTATAATACAATTTAAAATATAATAGTCTATTAATTAAAATAGAATTAAAATAGAAAAACATACAAAAAATTCATAGGAAGCACCCTCACGAATCTGCATTTCAACTTTTGCAGGAAACAACTTCATTAAAATCTTAAGTCAAGAAACAATTCTTCAGCCATAATCGATTGCCCTTGTCGCTTGTTGAAATCGTATCTGTGACATTCTTTTACATTTAGCTGCTGAGAACATTTTAATCCTAGGAAATATTTTTGTTTATTTCAACATTATTTTTTTAAGAATTCTTATTTATTTGTTATATTTCCAATAGAAACTTTTTTTTCATTATAGTAATAAACCTTAAAAATGCTTGTCATGTTCTTGCTAAATCATGATCAGCATTTTTAGTTCTGGGAACATCGAATAATATTGAAATGACGAAATATGACAGGATTTTAACGTTCTAAGAGAGTTTAGAACAATGTTTATCCTAAGAACAAAGTTTTTTTTTAAACCTTAAAGGCTATATCAAGTTTACAGAGAAAATTTGCGACGGGTTAGGATTGGATGGGTTTTTAATCAGGAAATAAGTTCTTAATAAGTTACATTAAAAAAAAAAAAAGGTTAAGCGACCTCAAAATAAGAAAATTCTAAAACAGTCTATATCAGACTCACTTCAGATGCTTCTAGTGTAAACATCTCTTGTTAGAATCGCCTGCTTTCCCGGCGACCCACTCCTTATATATCATAAGGACAGCTGTTATATATTGTAATGTACTTATAATTTACTATTATATTGCATTTAATTTTTATAACAAATATGAATTAATACATATTATTTAAATAATAGATCCACGTATATTTAACTACTATTATAATATAATTTAAAGAATATAACAGACTTGTCTAGAAAATGCCCATTTATCGCCCTCTAATATTAGTTTTAAATTAGAAGGCCAAAAAACCACCTTCTTTTCAGATACCTTGAAGAATCTTTAGGAGTATAATACATAGGGTATCTGAACCTGGCCAAATCAGCGAAATAAATATATATCCGCATATTGAGGTAGGCATGCATATATTCAATGTATGCATGAATGGTATCCAATGAATACAAAATTTTTGAGAAATGATAATTCTCAAAAACCAAACTCCCACTGACGCTTAATGAAACAAAATATCATTATTCAGGGGTGGGGTATTTTTCCTTGTAACTCCATCAACTGAAATTTTGATGAAAATGATGGATATGCCGAAGTCTGGCCACCGTAGGCAGCAGCTAATTTAAATGATATTGATCACTCGTGAAGCTTTTGTTTAACACACTACACGATTTTTTTACTTGTATTCCATCAGAAACTTTCGAAATGTATATGTTTTTATATAAATTTGTTTATGTATAAATATATATTTAGGGTATGCTCCGTACCTCTTCTAAACGCAACGAACCTTTCAACTACAACAGTAGAGAGTTCATTCAATCTCGGAAAAACAAACTTCGATTCGGTGAATTGGAAGTTATGGTTTGATAACTCCACTCAAACTCTAAAAGCTATGTTCAACAAGGAACATATCAGTTCAAATAAAGCTAACAAACGAGTAACCCTTTGATACCCACTAACTAATGCCGGATCAACTTCTGTGCGATCCCATCAGAAAAGTTTTTGAGTTACTCAGGCTGATGAAGCTAGGCGGTTACTGTTAAGTAAGGACCACTGATTTTTATGTTGAGGGGTATCAATCACCAGATCCAATAACTCGGATGGGGAAACTGCCCTCCGTAACGATCGACGGCCAGAGAAGAAAGAAAACTCCTAAGATGAAAGAACCAAAGAGATAACAATTTCTTGTGATGATAATATCTTGTCTATATGGGCAACAAGAGTAAGTTTCCTTCAAGACACCAGTAAATTTAGAGTGAAGAACAAATTAATAATTAATAATCTTATTATTAATAATAATTAATAATAATAATCTATTATAATTAATAGTAATTATAATAATAATTAATAATCTATTAAACTATAATCTAAAAAAAATTAGAATAAGTTTAATATTCGCAATTTTATTTAACAAGTTGGTGTGCATGAATAATTCGCATACATTGACCTTATAGCCTTAATTTGAGACTATTTTAATACAAAATCAAATCTTTTCAACGGATTTTTCTCCGTTCGGCAGGGATCAGAAATTGCATCAATTCACCCAGTCAGCGGGGAGTACCTCAAGGTTCAATACTGGCTCCTCTTCTCTACATCATATACACACACGACATACCAGTAAGCAATGATACCCTGACCGCTACTTATGCTGAAGATACTAAAATGTTCACTAAACACAAAGATCCTTCCTACATTTCCAAATACACGCCTCACTAACTTTACAAAATCTAAATAAATAAAACGAATGATGTAAATTATGGAAAATTTGACTAAACCATGAAAAATCAAAACACATTACGTTCACTCTTCGAAACAATACTTGCCCTCCAATTTTTATACAAAATGTCCAAATTTCACAAACTGACACTACCTTGGTCTTACCTTAGACGATAGGATGACATAGGGCCCAAGGACATTAAGAGGACAAGTTAAGAAAAAGCGAAAAATCCTTAACAAACGACTCAACTTACTTTACTCTCTTTTTTATAAAACTTCAAATCTGGGACTGAGAAAAAAATTAAATACATATTTGCACTTGCTGAAAAAAATATGGAAATACTCTTCATAGAAATACGGTACAGCCAAAAAGACCCACTTAAAAAGATCTCAGGCCTTTCAATAAAAAATGTCAAGGCTCATAGTAAAAGCACCACGGTACGTGACCAACAATACTCTACATACCGACTTACAAATATAAACAGTAGACAGACATATAAAGACACTTTACAAAAGTTACCATACTCACTTACTTCATTTTAATCGACTGATAAGAGACATGTCGAGAACTGGCATACAAATAAATAAGAGATTAAAACGCGCTGGATGAGAGATCTCCTTCTTTAAAAATCCAGATTTACTGAAACAAGTCAGGGAAGAGATCCTTCCCCATGCCTAACATGCCTTATTAAGTGCAGCACACATTTGCTGATTGTCGAAGTTTGTAGACAGGCGCAAACTAAGATATGAAGCAAAAAAAAATCTTTACTACACACACACACACATATACAATTTTTTTAAATATGAATTATTATTAATTTAATTAGTATTGATTATTATTATTAATTATTATTAATTTAATTAGTATTGATTATCATTAATTATTTAATATTAATTATTAATTCTTTTATAATAAGAAAAGAATTCGAAAATTATACAATAAAAAGGTATCACAGTCAACATCGTTATATAATTGTCAAGAGATCAGAAATTCTGCTCAGCCCCTTTTGTCTTTTAAATTTACCCCTTTCATTCCTGGCACCCTGAGTTCATTAATCTTGGTTTACCTTTCCTCCATTTAAATTTTAATTAATATTTTAAAATTTGCATATTTTTTGATACTGTAAGCAGACCAATCTTTCTCAGTCCTTAGAGATTACCTAATTTAAAAAGGAAAAATTAGGTTAAAGAGAACAAACAATAAAAAGTTGAAGCAAGTAAATTATTTTTTAGTGTTTTGGTTAAAAAATATTATTTTCTCTAAAGAAATGATCCCGCCCTACTTTCAACTAGTTGTAAGTAGCCAATTCTATTTCCTCTGGCAATATTATTTAAATAAAAACAATAAAGAAAACAAAAGAATCGTACCTTCAAAAATAAATGTAATAATAAGGAAAATCAACAAATTTCCAAGACTACGGTCTGCATATGAATACCTTACAAGGGGTCTTAGTGGCAATTATGAACAAATCGAATTGGATACGGAATAAGGTAGTAAAAATTCCACTCTTTTCATTGGTATAGAGATTGAAGTGGGTTTAATAACATCAATAAATAAAAAATAAAACTAAGTTTGTTAAAAATCAGGGCGTCAAATTTATTTGAAATCCAATAAACCTGTAAAAATTAATAATTTTCCCTACATACCCTTTCGAAATCCCTCCATAATAATAAAACACACGAGAACATAAATTTTTTGAAATTGCAAAACAATTTCTAATAATTTTCTCGATGTTTGGGTATTTTTCCGCTATTCAGGGCAGAGACAAATCCAACAAATTAAAATCCGTCAAGCCTTTATTAATTTATTCACCACCACATCCATTCTTAGAATTTAAATTACAAATCGTTGAAGGGCCATGTATGTATGTATATTATTTATTTATTTATTAATATACATTTACCACTAACGTCTTTTATTTATATATTGTTCTTTTTGTTGTTGTTTTTGTCTTTTTAAATTTTTTTATACCGTTTTATATAAAACTTTGAGCTGTTGTTTGATATTGGGATTATTATGCTGCTGTTGTTATTCCATATTATTAATATTTTACCTAGTTTTCAAATTTTTAACACACAGACATTACTTAATTTTTAGAGGGCAGTTAAGCCTATAGAGAGAAAATGTTATAAAAGTAAAAAAAGAAAAAATATATATATATATATTAAAAAGAAAAAAAATTATGTTTCTTTATATATATATATATATATATATATATATATATATATATATATATATATATATATATATATATATATATATATATATATATTAGTTTTATTAGTATTTAGAATTTAACTAATAATCTGTTTAAGATAATAAGTATGCTGTATTAGCAAGTCAATATAATTGGGCAGTATCAATATTTTCAATTAGGTGTTTCTCCCTCTGGTGTAACTAAACCGACTTTGATATTTCTAGAATAAAACAACTAAAATCAAAAATTCTAAAAAATTAGTACCCACACAGAAAGTCAAAGACCTGATTGAGATTTCAGATAAAAAAATAAAAAAACAGTTTTTAAGGTTTTAATTCATTGGAAAAATATTACTTAGACCCTTCGCCATCAAAGATCTACATTATAGATTTAATCAAATTTTTGTTTTTAATAAGAAGCGATCACTAAAAAACTATTAAATGAAATTTATTGCCAATTTCCATGTACTGAAGAGGAACATTTTCTATGGAACGAAAAGAAATTTGTTGAGGGCTCACAACAGGCTTACTTGCATTCAGGTATTTATAGATTATTCGATTTTTTATTTAACTTTTTTTATTTTGTATGCATCCGTCGTGATAGAATGTATTTCTCCAGTTTGAAGTGGAATATCTTTAAACTTATTAAAAAAAAAATTAAATATATCATTACAAATATCTTATATCTTTCACTGTTGATCAGAATTGAAAAAATAAATGCCTGAAATGGAGTATTGCCTATAAACCCTGTGCTTCTGAATTCAAGGTATTTATTATTATATATATATATATTTTTTAATTAGGTGCAATTCAGAGTTCTTTTGGAATTTATTACAGTATATTAAATTTTAATATTTTATCTATAATGGAGTTTTGAAAGGTTGATGGCGATCCATGAGTATAAAATTAATCTTTTACGGATATGGAAAATTTATCCTTTAACAATTTCCCCAACGATTACTTTTTGAAGTTAAAAGCTATTATTTTATATATAATAATAATATATATATATTATTATTTTTTTTTTTTAAATACAATTCATTATTATCCTTACCTTCAGTGACATTTCATTTGCTATTTTTTTTTTTTTTTTTTTTTACTGTTACTGAAGACATTCGTTGCCTGAGGGGAAGGGGGGGGGGGGGGAGAGCTCCATCACTCACGACCTGAGTTATTTCTTTTACTCTTCTCCTGAACCCCACTTTCGGTCCAGATAAAAAAAAAATACTCAATATTTTTTTTTGTCTTACAAATCTTTTTTGTCCTCGAATCATTGGACATTGAATAATTTTTCAGGAAATTACACTGACAGTAACAAAACTGACAGATCAACCAAACTGATCTATTAAACAATAAAAGATAAATCATTTTGTATTATTAATAATGATAGTAAATAGTATTAATATAGTTGTAACAACAGTAAATCGGTTATCCTGTTAATGAGAAGAATAGAAAACAAGGCAGCAGCTGTTTCAATTGGAGCTCCCAATGAAAATAATATCCATAAAATAATCTGAGAAAAAATATCAACAAATATGCAAGGATTTATAAAAAAAATAATACCAACTAATAATATCCTGGAAAAGAACAAATTCAGTTAACAAGATTTCTATTAATTTTATATTTTTGAATGAATGAATAATAACTTATAAATATATTATGTTCTGTTTAGACTTTTGAAAATCCAACTTTACGTTTCGAGTTATTCTTATCCAGATGATCATGATTAATTTTAATTTTTTTTGGTAGTTCAAGAAAATTCTTTAAATTATGTCTTTATCGATATCTAGTCTTCTCCAAATGGCTTACACTAATTTATATATTTCTGTTTTTACTTTCACTTACTATATTACTATATTGCGATTGTGAAAAATTTCGACTTCCGGTTTTCAACGGAAATACACGTTTTGGGGTCCCCAGAGTCCAAATAACCAAGTCCCGCGAAATGGTCTGTGTGTGTGTGTGAACAGTTGGCTCAAAAACTATAATCCGCACGAACCTGAAATTGGGTATTTGATGTATGTATATGCCCGCGATGTGACAGCAAAAATTTCATCAAAATTGGTCAAACGGAGAGAGCACTTTATTTCATAACTTTCTTTCGCATTTTTACGTTTTTTTCGATTTTCTCAAAAATAGCTTCAAAGATTTTGATTAAATTCGTCATGTTCAATGAGAATCAAGTATTCTTTAATATTAGATAAGCTTTATCATTATTAAAATGTTCTGAGGGGGCTTAAATAGGGAAGGGGCCTTTTTGTTTTCCTATAAAGTACCTTTGTTTTTGTTTATATTGAGAAATTATCTTTCTCTCGTTTCGCCCAAAAATAAGAAATGGCTAAATATGAAATATGAAAAAAATCAAGTAAACATATACAGGAGAAAAAAAGAAAAATATTCCGTTAACTCATAAAACACGTTGAGCTCACGCATGCGCCGTACGCCGTTTATGACAGACCAATGCTTTATGATTGAATCAGTTCTGTTCATTTAATGAAAATTATTTGTTTCAAGGTAATTATATGAAGTTTCAACAACTGCATAGAGAAATATAAAATCAGACGACTTGGAGTATTATGCTTGCATTGCCGAATTATCACAAGTTTATTATTTAATAATAAAATTTAGTGTAAGTACAGTAAAGTACTTTAAAGAGCAAGTAAAAATAAAAAATAAGTAGATGAATGAGGAAAAATGTTTGACTTTGAGAAATGGCATTTAGCAAAACACGTCTATTTCTTAATTAAAGTACGAGTAAGTTGGTAAGTGAAAGTTGTGTGTTGCGCGCATTGCACCAGATTTTTTTTTTATTAAATTATGAAAGTACCCTTCTTGGATTTATGTGTACCTAATTGTATATGTTTGAGTGAATGAATGGTTTTTAATCCATATCTCAATGAAGAAAAAAAAAACTGTTCTAGTGTGAATATGAACAGTAGGTGATGTCGGTTTTATAAATACATTGGTAGAAAAATAATTTTTTTGATGAAACATCTTTGTAATTTTTGCGTTTGGTCTATTTCCAGGTATTCCCATACCTGGTCGCGGTAACATACAGTTTTTATTTTTGAGTCAAAAACTTGGAACTTCCTGTTGATTACTAATTATAAGATTTGACCAAATGTCATTTACTGCATTAATATATACATATAAGAAAAATATCCTACCGGACTTCCGTTGATATACCAGGCGAGTGATGGCGTGGGATGCGCAGGTCCGGAAGAACAGATGAGGTTTACTTGGTCGCCAGGAGCGTAGCGGGGTGCCGCACCAGTGATTGCAGGCGCAGCCGCCGGAAGAACTATAAATAAATAATAAATATATTTAAAAAAATATACAACAATACATAAAGGTATAGTAAACATTTAGGTATCTTATTTTTTTAAATAATTAAGGGGAATAAACTTGGTGGTTAAGCGTGACCATTGACGAATCTTGGCTCAACCAATGACTTATGGGTCAATCCATATCAAGTGGTCCAAAGGTGGTTGCTCCATCATTTTAGAATTTGTTTACAATTTTACCACCAATTACGTATGGAATCAGTAGTTCAAAAAAATTTTAGGGTCAACCTTTTCAAAATGGCAGCTATTTTTGTTTCACCTTTCAGGCCGATTTTTGAGTTTTTAAGCGTCACTGAAAACTAATTTTATCAAGACTGGTAAGTCATGGACTAATAATTCAAACACGATTGGTTTCCTTACAGTCTATTCTATCTTTCGTGTTCTCTTTATTATTTGAATATTTTGAAGTGCAATACTTGAAAGGTACTATTGAAAACAACAGCTTTAATTTCTCAGAACAACGTTTTTGAGGGTAGGTTTTGGGTATAAGGGGATGTACATCAAAGCAGACTTTTGGCATGATAGTAAACCTAACTAAGTAGCTTTCATTAAAAGTATTTTTAACCCTGATATTGGTTACCAAAGAAAATGTTGCTAACAGCTGAAATTCTGTTGTTTTTAGAATCTGACTCCGAGGTCGGTATACCATGATGCAAAAGGAGTTGTGCGGATCAATGGAAGAGAATCTGAGGAGTTCATCATGGACAGAGGTGTGAGACAGGGTGACAGCCTAAGTCCCCTACTGTTCATAGTATTTATGGACGAGATCCATAAAATTTGTAAAAGAAGAACTGCTTGGACAGCTATTGGTAAATGGAACCTGAGGACCATTCTTGTGCAAAGCCTTCTGTACGTCGATGATATTGTCCTCATCGCTGTTCCAAAGAAAAAATGCAGGAGGCACTGATAGAATGGCAAGAGGAGCTGCTTCGTAAGGGAATGGGTATCAACACCTCGAAGAGCAAGGTCTTAGTTCTGGCTCGAGAAGAACAAGTTGACGTTCATTTGAGCTGCAATGGGGAAATTCTAGAAGTTGTGCCGGAATATACCTACTTAGGGACCGTGATAAGTTCCTCAGGTAAGATCGATCCAGAGATATCCCTCAGGATTTATAAAGGTAATCAAGTATACTACCAGATCTGTAATAGTATAATCGGTCACCGAGAAGTGGGTATAGATACTAAGCGGCATATATATATATAAATCTGTTTATCTCCCAACTCTTACCTATGGATGCGAAAGCTGGGTAATGCTTGAGACAAGAAGGGATTGCATCCGAAATGAGCGAACAATGTGCCGGAACTAAAGACCACACTTGAATCCCGACAGCTAAAGTGGTTTGGCCACGTGTGCCGCATGGAGGATGAAAGAGAGCCCAAAAAAGTCTTAGAAGCTCGACCCTCTTGGAAAAGACCATGAGGACGTCCCAGAATTTCCTTCCAGGAGAATATACAAAGGATAGTGGGGAAAAGAGGTAAGACCCTCCAGCAACTGAAGCAGCTAAGTAGGGACCGGCGGGAGTGACTGCGGTTTATCGAGGCTCCTCGACGCTAGAAATGGCACAAGAGGAAGATAAAGAAGAAGAGAAGAAGAAGACTCAGAGGTCCGATTTTCGATAAAGAATGGCGTAATTCCTGTATCGGCCTGTCCTGCGCCTATTATGCCTATTTCCAATCCTTACCAAGAGATAATGCCCTTGAGACGCTCATTTACTTCCCTTTTAATCAAAAGATAACGCTTTCGTCAAAGTATTCCCATCGGACCCCGACGTCCGATATCGTCTGTGGCTAATGCTAGCAGTCGGACCCCAGGGACCGATACCGTCCAATTCAGGTTACCCCTAAAATACGCCGCCGCACCTAACGTGTTAACATTAGGCTCTAATATCTCTGGTGGGCTAATTGATAAAAATCTCATTACTTTATATGTTATGCTTACATGCAACATAAACCTATTGTAAAACATTTCAACCTGTATATTTGAGTACCTTGGTAGCCAATATTTTTTGAAAATGGTCATTTTCGATATTATTGAAAAATGCGTAAACTTCATCATAATTCAATAAAATTTTACTATTATTGAATTTTTTACTTTTAATAGCCCTTTTTAATTGTATTGTTTTTATAATTTTATCTATTTCCAACGAAAAAAAAAATATTGGGTCTTATTATAATTAAAATCTACTCTATTAAATTTTTATTATTTTTTTAATGAATGAAATTAAAACTATTTTAACAACTCGCGGGGGGACTGTGAATTGCAATGGGGTACCGCTTCAATTTTTGGATGCCTACGAGTACCTGGGAGCACCTATTTGCAGAGACGGAAAATTAGATCATGAGATACTCAGTCGAGCCAAAAAAGCAAACGGAGTATACTCTCAGATCGCTCTCCCATTATAGGAAGGAAGGGGATCAGCCAACAAAGTTCCTCCTATTCAAAACGGTTTTCCCACTACGGGTTTTTCCCTGGATCCTTCTCAGAAACTTCGTCTCAGATGCTGCAATTTTGCTTGCATGCCGATCCAGGACCGTAAAACTCTCTGCACCATTACAATAAAACTGGTAGGAATACCAAGCGTAATTGGTGGTAAAATTATTAATTTTTTCTAAAATGATCGAGCAACCAAATTATTTTTTTTCTGGTCCATTTCAAATGGATTGACCCATAAGTAAGAAGCAATACTTACTTATTAAGTAATTAAACAACAATAATAATATAAATTGAGTTTTTTAATTCAATAATAAATATTTAAGTTATTTCACTATTGCATTATCGGAATATTTACATAATTTAAATCATTTGTGAGCTGAGTCGCTACCGCAAGCCCCAGTAAAGGGCATTATCATAATTAATACCGTGTTTGGCCACTAGAGGGCCATCCATTACGTCCCAGTAAGACTTGTTCAGTCTGTCTATAGCAGGAATGCCATGGCTCCAATAATTAGGACTAAGTGAAAGGGTTTTTAATGAACTTATAAATATTATTGCCAACAATCGAAAAAGCCAAACATGAATCCTGATAAACATCAATAGAAAGCGAACGTATATAAAAGCAATACCTAAATAACCACCTATAATCTATAAATATCGATGGATGAAATTTACAATAAAAAATTAAAATAAATAAAAAAACTTTAAACTGAATTTGAATTAATATAAAAAACCTTCGAAATCGGTTACAACCACGGAAATCCTTTTCTAGTCCGAATGAGTATTTCTTTATTGTTAAAACATTGAAGAATTCATCAACGTATATTCTTATCCGTAGTAGGGTAAACCATACAGTTATTGGCACCCCAACTTTAACTTAAAGAAATAGGTAAACAAGCCCCAATTTTATTACAAAGAGTCTAATGTTTGAAGGGTCCTCTTAAGTCAAATATGAAGTAAGACTTTAACAACCAACTAACCATTGGGAAGATTTCACAATTAATTCCACAAGGTGCCAATAACTAGATTTGAGTCTTGATTTCCTTGTTTATGATAATTTCCTTGAGTCTTTATGAGGATAGATAATAAGGAGCTATAGGAATTTTCTATTTGATCCCTTCATAAAAGGTATTTTCTTTAATTTAACCGCAGAAATGTAGTCGTAAGGGTGCCAATAACTGTACGGTTTACCCTACCTACCTTTTCATTTCCCTATTCAAATTTAATTCTGTGCCCATAGATAACAATGTTTTTTTAAAAACAAAATAAAGAAAAATGTTTTATAAATATACGTATATCACTTAACTTAATACCATGTTTTTAGATACAGCAATAACACGTGATAAATATCCTTATTAAACCTAAATGTATTCTAAGTGGTTTTAAAATATATGTATGTAAAAGTGATTATTCACTTTTATTTAGAAAGCCATATTAGCTATAGCTTGTATTAATTAAGAACATACGTTTGATTGCCCTTGTTTTTTTTATAGTTGATTCAGATTCTAGTTTTGCGATCCAGGACAATTAAAGAACTTTCAAAACCGATTTATCTTTTAGGTAGGATTTTATTTTTGATTCTATATGTTCAATATGTTTGTTTTGTAATTAATGTTAAATATTTTGTTTTGTGACTAATGTTAAATGTGTTGTTTTATGTTTAATGTTAAATGTTTTGTGATTAATGTTTAATAAATTTACCTTTTAGGGACAAATACGGCTTAAAGTTATTTATTAAAGTATAAGAACATTATATAAATATATATATATATATATATATATATATATATATATATATATATATATATGTATATAAATAATCTGATAATGGTTAATGTCTTATCGAGCTTATCCAAAATAAAAAGGAAAAAGTAAGTAGGCTTTTTGAGTACCCATTCTACGGTAATATTGAATAATATAAAACGTTGGGTTGCAATCAAATAAAAAAAACTTAATTCTTTTTTTTTTTTTGGTAAATTAACAATTCAAGAGATTCTATAACAATCAACAATAATTATATAATATACAATAAACTAACCTTTATAATAAACAAACTAAAAGTATATAATACATAAGACGATGTCCCTCATGGATTTTTCCGAAATCTATTTTATGTGACCGGGCAGTGGTCATATTTCTCGCGCTATCGAGAAGCAATAATGATACATAAAATTCTCGTCTCTTTTTGCAGTATTTCGGAAGGAAAAGCCTGAATATTTGCATGAAAATAGTTTGGAGGGAGAGCTCTAAGAAAAGCACAAAGGGAAACTGTTCTTTCAAAATTCTTTAGGGGCCTCGAATATCTAGCGAGCGACATTTTTATTATTATTTTTATTAACATTAAGTCAAACAGTTATAAAGATTTTTGTTTTAAATTAAAATCGCCATTTTCTAATGCGATCAACTCCTGATCCTCTTTTTAAATGTTCAATTAATGAGAATTGAAATGACAGGACATCTGAAATATTACCGAATATTGACAATAATCCTTATTGTCAAAAAAACAACAACAAACCAAACGGTAAAAATATCAAAATTTAGGTGTGTTGAAAACAGAAAAAAAGAAAAATATTAAGGGAATGTTAAGCAATATAAAAAAGAAGCATGGTGTAACATGAAACAAATTCGTATGATTTTGTCTGTTACATTGATAAGAGTTCTAAACTTTTTGTTGAAACAGTTAAGTAACTGTATTAAGTACGTGTTTTGGATGTTACTAGAATGTTTTACGCCCTTCTGGAATGTTCGATTTCAGACTTAATATAGAAAACAGTGGACTAGAGGCTTAGTCTTCCTCCGATCATAGAAATTTATGGTTATTTTGGTGTCACTTTATTGTCACTAGTGGTTACTTTTTGTAACGTGATTAATTTGAGCTTTGTTTGCTGTTATGAATTATCATTTTTTCGTATATAAAATTATTTATACTCACATTAATGTTACTATATATATATAACGACCATCCGACCAATATGGAGATGGTTTACTCTCCAACTCTTAACCCTACAACTCGTGTAAGTGAGGTCAGGTTGAGTTATTTATGGGCACTCATCAACTAAGGCCATTAGTTACCTTCGAAGTAGATTTCAACTAACACTAACTATTCCACACCTACGTAGGTCTGAAGGTGCATCTTTGTATTTTTTAAGCGCTTGAAGAACTCATCAACTTATTATAATCTGTAGTGCTCAAAAGTTATCTAATTATTCGTCTATTCACATTATTTGTTTGTTTTAACGTCACTTTATGCCACTAAGACTAATCGGACGATGCTCCAGTGGTAGTCCTAAATTTTGCCTATCCAGGTATAATTAGGATAGAGATCTTTAACGAGTACCTGACATCGTACAGTCTCGGAACCTCCATTTTACATCCTATCCGAGGGAAGTCATAGACAAGGATTATTTACTCCCATTAAAAAATCCTAGGGCCACCTCGGGACGCGAACTCGCGACTTTTAGTATTGTAGGTTTCTATGCTAACCATTACACCACAGGTGACCCCTCGTCTATTCACATTAATCTATTTCACCTGTTCTCAACACAAATGATAATATTTAGGTATATGACAAAAATGTTGATTTTTATAAACAAAAAACTGAATGTCCTGTCTTTAGATGTAGCAAAGACACCAAATAAACATCCTCATTCAACTTATAATAAATGAAAAACTGAGGGAAATAAAATTACCCTTCAAACGGAAAAAAATGTCTACTTTTTTTCCTCGTTTAGAATCAGTTCAGGAACAAAATAAAACAGGTGAAAAACTACTTAAGTTGCCTTATTCCCCCTTAGTCAGTATGAAATTTCATTATGTTTGAACAATTTAGTTCCAACAACATTAATTTTTTTTTTTTAAACAACCCGCTGTTACAGTATGCAGGCAGATACAGTGGTAATTGGTGATATATTAATGAAATACTATATTCCACTGTTTCGAGTCTCTGAATATTTTTTTTTAATATGAGCGTCATCAATATTTGTGGTCAGCGTTTAATTAAAACATGGCTTATCTAAGTTCCAATCGCGAAGTTTATTACCATTCTATTCTACAAATAGAAAACTCTCGACGGAAACTTTAAATAAATAAATTAATCAACCCCTGACTTATTTTAATTTAAATAAGTAAGAAATTTAATCTGATTTTTACAAAGATTAAGAAAAAAAAAGTAGTTTGAGTACTTATATGTTTTAAATATTTAATATTTGTATTCCATCTTTTCTAATTGAACTGAGGTTATATCCAATTAAGAATTATTCATTTTACTATATAAGTATATTGTATATTTTTATTCCGGTCATTTCTATTTCTATCATGACCTTGTATTTAAGGCTTGTCAGTTTTTGTTTGTTTGTTTAATATCACTTTATGCCACTAAGGCTAATAGGACGATGCTACAGTGAGATTTCCAAATTTCCATATCCAGGCATAATTAGGATAGGGATCTTGAACGAGTACCTGACATCGCACAGGCCCGGGATTACCATTTTACGTCCTATCAGAGGAACGGCATGACCAAGGATTTTTTACTCCCTTTAAAAAGCCTAGGGCACTCCGCGACGCGAACCCGCGACTTTTAGTATTGGAGGTTGCTATGCTAACCACTACAGCACAGGTGACCGACCCACTTGCAGTCAGTTTAAGGAGGAGGAAATTTACTATTTCATTTATATAAATATGAATATATATTATAAAAGCATAAATATAACTATAAACAAAAAATGTGATTTACATGTAATTAATTATTTAAATCAAAATTTCAGATTATTATGTCTGTTCTGACGGTTACATTACATGTAGAGCAGAAAATATTATACCATCTCATAAACTTTATCCTATTATTAGTTGTGACAATATATTCAACAATAGTTTTTTGCTGAATCAGAACAAAAGCCAGTATTTATATAGGATGGCAAGAGATATTTTAAGCCTCGACATAAAACAAGGGTTTTGGTTGAAAAATAGTGCCCTAAAAAAGTTAAATGTAATTAAAAATGAGATTGCCAATATTTGTCCAGCAACAGGGGATAGCATAGAAAACCTAATATAAAAATATACTGTAACCTGCAAACATTTACATTTTTCCACATTAAAATTTAAAATAAAACGACTAATTAAAATTAAAATTAATAAACCTTACACTGAGACAAACAATATGAATAACCATGCAAATAGAACATTCATTGATAGTAATAACATTGAAGGTAAATTTAAAATCAAGACAAATTCATCTGAACATCAGATGGTGGACAGGTACAAAAAGCTGCATATGAAAGGTCTTGTAAATATGACAGATATTGATATTCCAAAAAATGTATTAAATTTTCTTAGTCTGGGTGATAATGTGAACATTTTCCCATTAGATTTAAGAAAAGACATTATCAATTTAATTAGTGATGTAGAATATATTCTAAGCTCAATGGATACCTGTGAAACTCACATCACAGGATTAAGAAATAATATAATTAGGAAAATAGGAAATTATATTGAACAAAATAAGACCAAGAATCAAAAATTAATTTACCAAATCTGGGAGCATGATTTAAAAGAGGTGCTAAAATTTAAAAAGAAAAACCCCCAATTAATTGTTTTAAAATCAGATAAAACTAAAAAAGTGGCTATTATGGAGGTAAAGGATTATGACAGAAAAATGCAAGAACTTTTAAATGAGGACAATACTTACAGGAAAGTTAGGTTGGATCCATTACCAGAAATAAAGAAAAAAATAACTAAATATATTGAAAGGTTATATGCCCACAAATTTATAGATGAAAAAGATAAAAAACAACTAATAGACCAACACTGCATTCACCCTAGAATTTTTGGATTGATAAAGCTTCATAAAGAAGAAAGAAATTTACGTCCAATTGTTGATGGTAAAAAATCTCCTATATATAAATTTTCCAAATATTTGAAACCTTCATTAGATAACCTAGCCGGTGACAATCCTTATGATGTCAAGAATTCCATAGAGGCTAAAGAAAAATTAAGAGGTATAATCATTAATGAAGATGAATTAATGATCAGTTTTGACATTGTATCCCTATTTACTAATGTGCCACTTAAAAAAGAATATAATATCATAGGAGAAAATTGGGAGAAAGTGGTGCCACACACAAAAATAAAAACCTATATCTAGAGGGGATAAAATTGATATGTGAAAATGGGATATTTAGTTATAAAGGAGAATTGTTTAGACAACTTTTGGGACTGCCAATGGGGGGTGTAATGTCAGTAGTGCTGTCTGGGTTAGTGATAAACGATTTAATTAAAAAAGCAATAATAAAATCAGGGATAAAGCCCAAAATAATAATGAAGTATATTGATGATATATTCTGTATTATAAATAAAAATAGCACAAAGAAGTTCTTAGAGGCATTAAATGGATATCACAAAAAGCTAAAATTCACGATGGAGGTAGAACAAAAAGGCAAAATCAGGTTTCTAGATATAAACATAGTCAGGATCAATAATAAAATTTACACCGAGTGGACTAAGAAACAAACCACCAGTAACATCATCCTAAATTATCTATCGTTACATCCACACCACATGAAAGTAAATGTGATGAATAACATTATTAACAAGGCCATAAAAGTAACAGACGAAACATTTTTAAGTAATATAAAAACCAAAATATTTCAATTATTCATGGATAATTTTTATCCCAAAAATATAATAGAAAAGGCATGGGCGAAAAATATTAATCTAATAATTAATAAAAGCGTAAAAAAGAAAAGTACCCAACTAGATAAAAGAAAAATAATAATAAAAAAATATGTTAAATTAACATACATTAAAGGATTGGCGGAAAATATTCAAAAAACCTTCAAGGAATATGATGTAGAAGATTACAACTTTGCATTCAGACCCACAAATAAAGTGAAAAACACATACAATAACTTAAAAGACATAATTAATAAGGATTTGCAATCAAACATAGTCTATAAAATAGATTGTCTAAGATGCCCGGCGACATATATAGGAGAAACCAAACAATATTTAAAAGACCGGATTCATCAACACAAAAATGATTGTAAAAATGGCCAAAAAAATATTAACAAATCTGCATTAGCCAAACATTCAGGAGAACTCAATCATGAATTTTATTTTGAAAATTTGCAGATCTTAAATAAGGAAGAAAACTGCTGGAGGCAATACACATATCTGAAAATATAAAAAATGCCATAAATTTCAAAACAGACTCGAGAAACATTAACCAGTTATATGGAGAAATACTAGAAAAAATAAACAAATAAGAAAGGGAAAGAGAGAAAGAGGAGAAAAAGGAAAATAGGACACGATTTGGAAATAATGCAATGTGTGTATGTGTGTGTGTGTGTGTCTATGTATGTATGTAAGTAAAAGTGTGAATTGTGAACATAGTGAAGTGTGAACATAGAAATGAATGGTTTGCAGTGTGGAGTCCATTATCCCTTAATCCTCCCTGAACTTTGAACAAAGACAATATAAAACAGGTAGTTGGACAAGGGTAGCAGATACCTATTTATCTTAATTATTAATTGACTAACCACTGATGGTGGATTTTTAGAAGACAATTTTTATCAATCATATTTAGGTAATTGTTAATCCTTATATATATAAAAACCTCGTGTCCCGATGTTTGTCTCTCTATTTCTCAGAAACTACTCAACCGATTTTAATGAAATTTGGCTCAATGTATATAGTTTTGGCCAACTTAACGGACCGGATAGTTTTTAACTTGATTAGTGATCAAAATAATTCTTATATAGCGAATTATTGCAAATACAGTAGGTCGTGTTTCGATTTATTAACATGGTGTCATATGTCGATTTCATAATGTTTTTGGTTATAAGCATGGTATTGTAATACAGGTTATCATTATTATCATTTTGTATTGCGTTATGTGAGTGCAGTTATTTGTTCCTATATTATTATTTTCCACAGACAAATAGTAATACAAATTTGTATTTATTGTTAATTTTCATTAAAGAATAAATAAATCAAGAAAAGGTTACAATAAATTCTCAAATGTGTAGGTACTTTTTCTTCCTTTTCCTTTTTTATTTGTATTTAAATTAAATTACTAGCTAAGCGCTGAAACGCTTTGCTGTGGCCCACCCTGATATCAACTTTTAGTAAAGTAAATACATTTTAATAATTTAAATTAGGCTATTATTTGAAATAATACTCTATAAATGTTGTAACAGCACCTACTGTCATAGGTGTAACCTAATAGAAACCTTACTTGGGGAGTCAGTGTTGCCAAAAATTAGTGAAAATTAGTAAGCTGGCTATACTGTGAGTAACCAGTCGTAAAAACTCCCTCACAAAAAGAGTGTGTTTTGATTAGATGTTGTGGGATACTTTGTGATTTGCTAAAGAACTGCATAATTAAGACTTTAATATTATATTTTCAGTTGATTTATTTAACAGAAGTTTCTTTATTTTCATTATTCGTTTTGTAATTATTATTTAAATACAGTGTTTTTTTATTTTACCAAACCTTTTTATCATTTTTATCCCGAGATCTAACATGTAAAAAATGTCAGTGAAGATTTGTAATTCCTCCTTTATCAACAATAATTTAAAGTTGAGAAAATTTAATCCCAATCGAATAGAGGCTGTTACTTTCTGTTCAGCAGAGTTGTAATTATCTTTATATGTAAAATTTAAGAAATGTCAGCGAAGATTTTAATCCTTTCTTTAATTTAAAGTAGGCTATTATTGGGAATGATATTTCGTTGTTAATTTCACCAGAATACAATTTTTTACTTATCTTTAAATAATTGTTGATTAAGAAAGGATTACAAATCCCAAGGGCAAACAATGTCCACTTGGACTTTGAAAATCCTTGTTTTTCCCTTGGGCGATGGCATAACTCACGTGGGAAATGGGTATCGCCCGCTTACGTGTGTGGAAACCATCAAATCTTTGGTTTGTGTTAAAAAAAAAAAAACAGGATAACCCAAAACAATTTGAACAAATTAGTACTTGAATAAATAAAAATTCTTAATTGTATTATGTAAAAACCTCTTTAAGAAGAGATTTATTATCACTCAAATATATTGCTAAATTAAAAGCTTCAACACACCACCCTCCTACCGAACACTTATTAGCCGAAGGGTTGGGAAATCGAGGTCTCAAAGAAATTGAGAAAAACGCCTATCAAAAGGACATATATGGCGCGTTAACCAAGATTGGCATGACCCTGAGCAAAATTAAACCCGTTGTTAAACTAACAATACCAAGTTGAAGTAGTGTTAGGCCAATAATCAATAGATCAATGGCTGAGGTTATCATAACTTACTTCAGTCATCCTTTTTAAAATTAGTGGAAAAATATAGCCATGTTGAGTTAGTTTATACCGATCCATAAAAAAAAGGGCGATAGTGTTGGCAGCTCTGTGAGTCGTAAACACAATCAGCTCCTTTTTAATCAAACTACATTGAAATATGAGATGTAAAAAATAAAAACTTTAACTTTCCTGTATTCTTTACCAAATACTTTTAAATGGTGTAATGCTCTATTCTCAATCACGTTGGATTTTGATTAGCTGAAAGGTTTTCATCTTTATCAATGAATATTGGTATTACTGTATTTGTTTAAAAATATTAGGATATAACTACTGAGCCACAGCAACGCGTGGCCGGGTCTGCTAGTAATTTATTAATTTATTATTAATTTCATTGTTGATTTAGTAGTAAGTTATGAATTTAATTGTTATTGTGTTTTTAAATGAATTGTTATCAGAATAATAGATAATTGTTTGCAAATATGTTAATTTAATAAATAATTTGTATTATGTTGACTTACAGCACTGAAGATGGCCGAACTGGCCGAAACGTTTGCATAAATAAAACTCTAAAGAAAAATAGTGTTGAGACTTAATTGGTCGCCCTTATCCACAGTTAAAAAAGAAAGTAGTTTGCGTACTTATATGTTTTAAATATTTAATATTTGTATTCCATCTTTTCTAATTGAACGGAGGTTATATCCAATTAAGAATTATTCATTTTACTATACAAGTATAATGTATATTTTTATTCCGGTCATTTCTATTTCTATCATGACCTTGTATTTAAGGCTTGTCAGTTTTTGTTTGTTTGTTTAATATCACTTTATGCCACTAAGGCTAATAGGACGATGCTACAGTGAGATTTCCAAATTTCCATATCCAGGCATAATTAGGATAGGGATCTTGAACGAGTACCTGACATCGCACAGGCCCGGGACTTCCATTTTACGTCCTATCAGAGGAACGGCATGAACAAGGATTTTTTACTCCCTTTAAAAAGCCTAGGGCACTCCGCGACGCGAACCCGCGACTTTTAGTATTGGAGGTTGCTATGCTAACCACTACAGCACAGGTGACCGACCCACTTGCAGTCAGTTTAAGGAGGAGGAAATTTACTATTTCTTTTATATAAATATGAATATATATTATAAAAGCATAAATATAACTATAAACAAAAAATGTGATTTACATGTAATTAATTATTTAACGGAAATCAAAATTTCAGATTATTATGTCTGTTCTGACGGTTACGTATGCCAATATTTTGTTAACCCTTCACGGTTTCATTCCCATTTAATAAGTGAGCCTTTGAGGTACGGTTACTGAGGTTCCCAAATAGGGTTTTGGGAGGGTGGTTTCATTTCGGTTACAATAATTTTTGAACATGGAACATTGCATCTCTCCGAGAGCTCACGAACACTTTATATATTATTACCCGCATTTTTGGTCTCTCCAATTTATACATTTATACATTATACATTATACATTAATAAATAATAAATATCAAACATCAGATTATTTTCAACCCTGTAAGTTACCAAGGATGTTGTAGATTATAAGAATAATTTCTTCATTTTATGGTAATTTACTAATTACTGATCATCGAGTGTTTCTCTGCCTTAATTGCTCAGATAAATTTTCTGAGGCAAGATTGCTATCACAAGGTTAAATAATAAGACACTGGAGTACTGTTTGTAAGAAAACAAGAAGAAAACTTGTATAAACGACATTATTTCTGAGGGAGGGAGGAAAAGTCAAGGGGTGGGGGTGCAACGAGCTAAGTGAGGCCGTGATAAATTGAGGTGACTAGTCAAAGTCACGGATCCGAGTGGAACCAGAAAAATCGCCATTTTTCAGGATAAAAAAAAATCGAGCGTACCTTTTTTCCTTTATTTACAAAAATAATCTTTTTAATAGTTGCATCTAAGGTAACAGGAATTTTTTTTTTTTAAAGAAATCAACTGCTCTTCGAAATACAAGAGACGACTCAGATGTAAGTAATGCTCGATATTCTATTTAAAATTGTAGACGTTTATATCATGTCAGTCACACCCTATTAATCTAGACTTTTCCACTTAGGCCAAAAATACCACAAGAGGTTTCATTCATTTCACATTGCAAAATACGCTGGAGGGAACAAAGGATAGGCTTAAAATATTATATCTATATTGTTTTAAAGGAAAGTTTAAGCTCTTTAGTAAAAAATAACTAAATCAATACTGTAACGTTAAATCGTTAAATAAAAATAAAAAAAATATGATTTGAAATCCCAGACCGTTTGTTGGAACAAACTAAGGGGTTGGAGCGAACTGTTTGGGTGTAGATAGTTCGAGCTCCATCTACGGCGTTCCACCAGCTTCCACGAGATTCTACAACGTTCTAGACACTCCTTACAACTACATATAAGGAGCGATTGACTGAACAGTTTATGGGCCGTATTTATGAACGTTCCTAAGGAACGCCTTACTAAAGGCTTCATTTTAAGGAACACACCTTTAGCTAACCTTAACACAATTTTCATTTTATAAACGTTCCTTTACGCTTTCCTATCTTAAGGAAGCCTTAGATTGTAAGGCTAGGTACTGTAATGAGCAATATAATCTTAATTATTGATAGTAAAGATAGTTTCACTCAGTTATTCATTGACAAAACAAAATCTTGATCTGAAATATAGACTGAATCCAATTTGAGAAAATTAATTGTAATTTTAATAGTACTAATTTAACATTTTTAAAGTTTAATTATTTATCTATGCCTATTTTTATAATAAGCTTTCATGGAATTTGCTGAAATTAGATAAGTTTAGTATAACAAGTTTTTGGAAGAGTGGTAAGAGAAATGTAAAAAGAACAGAAATAAATTAATAGACAACTTTTATTTATTAATATATGAAAATGAAAAATAAATAACAGAATCATAATACACACTAATAAACCAATTCTTTATAAAATGTCAAAAACCAGGTACGTCCACTAAGATTTTTCAATAATTAATATGCTAATTCAAAAGTAATAACATTATAAAGTAAACAATCAGTTATTAATAATTCTTATAAGCCAATAATTTTATATCACAAACATCTTAATTAGAAGAATATTGCGGTCTCTCATCCCCCAAGCTAACCTCAAGAGAAATAAAGTTTGAGACTTACACTACCTAACATTGTTTTATCACACTTCTTCACTCTCATTTGTATCTTCATCTTACAGTAAAGATATTTTGAATTGTGATCCTAAAGCATCCATTAAGTTGTTTTGTAATCGGTTAGATGAAACATTGTATACATTATTTTATTCTTTTATGCTAACAATGTTTGCACACTATTTAACTTTGAGTGATTTCTACTGCAATTATCATGTTCTTATAGTTCTAGAGCTGTAATTGCCACATTAACTACTTAATACACTCTAAACAACACAGTAAACAAGAGGGAAGTTAACACTGATGTCAGGTTAGGCAGGTTACACTAAACGGCGGAGTACTCTTATCAATCTTCTCTGATTGGTTGTTTAGTTAAGGTGACCTTAAATTTCCACCTTAAATAAAGGCATACTTAGTTAAGGAAAGGAAGTGTTAAGGAAGGTTCATAAAATGAGAATTATCTAAAGGAACACTTATGCTTAAAGGTTACCTTAACATAGGAAGCAGTTAAGGTAACCTTAACTGCTTCCTTAGGATCGTTTATAAATACGGCCATTAGTCTTTGTCTTGACTGTGAAGCTCAAGCCATATGATTGTGTGCTATAAAGTTATAATTTTTGTAACCTGCTCGAATATTTAATTTGTTAAAATTCGTTGGCATTGAAATTGTTATAATTTCGTTCAATAAATATTTTTTAACCCACAGAAGTGTTACAATACTTTTAACCCACGATATTTATGTGTGATATTTCAACACTATCTTGTGTTTAAATAATTTTTACTAACGAAAAATATAACTCAAAATGGGAGACAAACATCAAAAATTTAAATTATTAACAGTGATACAAACTAGTGGAACGGTACAGTTACATAAAAGAAACCATACGATTTGATCTTCAGAGCACTAAGACTCCAGTCCATTGCTCTTCATATTTAGTCCTAATTCGAACATTCTAGAAGGTTCCCGAAAAACGAAGAAGATTCTCGAAAAATCACGTATATGTTCCAAAAAAAAAGTCTAGAACTCTTTTCAATCATATAGTTTCCGTTTTACTGGACAATATCTTATACATACATTAAATTTTCATCTAGGTACATAAAATTTTTACATATAGAACTTGAGACAAATCATCCTCTGCTTATTAAGTTTAATTAAATCGGAAACAGTGGCACAATGCCCAGATGACGTATGAGCACCCAAACAATAACTATAAATAACATTGTCACAATTCGTGGGAAGTTCTATAGTTGGTTATGGGGGGGGCTAATATAATTTGTGAAAGGGGGGTTAGGAATGCAAGATTTATTGCGACCCAGCCTCTCGCCGGAAACAACTTGACTTGGGAGAGTAATTCGAACGGTCAAGTGATTTTAGCTTTGCCTGCGCCTGAGGTTCGCCGCTCAATTGCCAGTACCTAATAAAGAAGAGTATGATTAAAATGCTCTTGTATTATCTAAGCAGTTAAAGCATAATAGTACTTAAACATAAAAGCAAAAAGGCGGGGTTACAAAGATTTTAAGAGATTTTAAAAGTTGATGAGGAAGACAAGGAGTGTTCTCATTTTCTTAATTAAAGTACCTTTAATTTCGTTTATTCGGAGTAAATAAAAGTCCCTCATCATCCTCTAGTTGCGAGAAATGAGTAAATATAAAATACGAAATAATTTCATAAACAAATAAAAGAGAGAAGTAATTACATGTATTTTCTCGAAATGACAATTGGTATTTCCTGGAATATGTGTTGTAGTGTATATCTATAACATAATGTTGGGAAGCTAATTTAAGATAAAATAATATTTGACTTATGAAGTGGCTGAAGGTCACTGATACGCAATGTCGAGGTAGCAAAAAATAATCCAATTCAGAACTTTTTTTTTCTTTTATTTTATTAAAGGAATTTATACATTCTACCACAATCAAGGGCATTAATATTATAGCTGTAGGGACACATTCACTCAATATATATATATATACAAAGGTACATAAAAAATAAAAAATAATAATAATAAATAAAATGAGGCGTAGAATTCCAAAACCAGCCTAGTCCATTTCCAGATTTTTATTTATTTATTTTTTTTAAATAGTTTTTTTATTAGATTATCATTAGGTGGAAGGATTTCTTCCAAAAGAGGTTAAATAATATTGAAGACGGCCCTACAAAAATAAGGTCTGTTCCAAATCCAGCCAGATAATCTATGGAAAAACTATTTAATAAAAAATAAAAATCTGGAAATTGGCCTTGGCTGGTTTTGGAATTCTACGCCTTAAATATAAATCTAGAAATGGGAAATAAAAAATAAAATAACCATCACAAAAATTAAAGAACACACATTCATACCTATTTACAATATTTAAACATTCAGCCTGGGCAACTCCGACTCAGGGAGATCCCAGTGCTTCTCTCCTAGCCGCGTCACTGTAATTAAAAACCAGTGGAGACTAGGAATTCAGAACTAGAAATTATTTACAGAGAACCAGATTTGGCGAACCATATAAAAAAGAGGCACATCAAAAGGGACACGTAGAAAGAATGGGGGATGATGTTATGAGGTTATCTGTTCAGCTATCAGGTAACAGTTAGCTGGTATAGCACTAGTTAATTAATACAAATAATTATTTTTGATTTCCGATTATTTAACTGAAACAATTAGTGTCCATGGCAATTAGTAGCAGTTGTATAGAGAGAAGGCGTCATATGAACTATCTACGTTACTGTATTGACACACACATATATTTTTTTTAAACATTAGAAAATATAGTAAATTATTGTTAAGAAATAAAATGAATGTTATGTTCTGTACCAAAAGCATTGACTGTAACAAATATATATTAAGGCTAAAAAAAATTTTCTCTTCACCATTTAGGTAATTAACACAAGTGACAAGTAATAAGGAAATAAGTGACATTTCGCAAATGGATATCAATAATGTGACAGAAAACATGGCGTTTTAGGGCGTCAGAAAAGAAAATGCCTAACAGCACCTCTTACCTGACTTTTAACTAATCCCTTAATTCACCTGAAAGGGGTGTGTCAGTCGTGGACTTATCGTTTATGTATGTCTTGTAGCAAAGAGTGCATATGTGTTGTTGTTGTTGATATGCTGATTTATCTAGGTAAGTAGAACTTCGTAATTTATGTACCGAGGAACTATATGATTGTCTTAATAATTCTAAATGTGGATTTCATATCCTGTTCTATCAAACTGTTCTTATTATCTAACCCTAAATTGATGGGGAAGAAAAAAATATTACTATAATGAATAACAAACAAATATCTTATACTGTATGTTGTTATTTGAATTTTAAATATTAGAAATTATATTACAGTGCTGGAGGATAATCAAGTAACTATTAAAATTGCACAGACAATGGAGAATAAAAGATTTAAACATTTTGATGTTGGATTTCATTCTGTTAGGGACTTACTTCAGGGAATTTCTAAAAGTATAATGACATTAACAAATGAAGATTCTCATAAGCAGTTACTTGATTTAAATGCCGTGTAGTGTTTTTATGACTAAGTATCTAAAATGAACAATATAATTTCTTAAAAGGAATTTTCCAGTAAAATAAAGTTCAAAAATATAGACTGCTAATTATAAAAAAAATGGAAGGATCTGCACCTAAATCACATTTGGCCACATTTTCTTTAGGCTGTATTTTTTCTTTGAGGAAATGATCAAATTTCTTGAAATCGGGTTTTCATGCACGAGACATGTCTGCGACTTTACTTTCTAATCGCAATACGCAACATCACAATATGTTATTGCATCAAATAAATTTATTCTCTTAATGTACGGATTACCCGGGTTTTCGGTTTAGTAATGGTTCGGATTATCTAGACCGTTCTGTATAGTATTTTTTTTTTTTTTAATAACATATTTGTAGTTCATTAGGTGAATATTTTTCCGATGCCGAAGACCTTTTGTCAAAAACAGTTTACGTAGGTATTGAGTACGTATTTAGTGTCACCATCTAATTTTCAATAGAGAATTTTTAGGGTATTCCAAAAAAAAAGGGTGTAATCTTTAATTAAAACTTGATTATAATATCTCAGATTTCATATTATTTTATTTATAACTTAAACTACCTAGTAATCTAGATTGTGACCTATAGAATAATAAATAAAAACCATAAAAATAAAAAATAAAAATAAAACGAATTATTAGCAATAGGGGAACGGAAATATCCAATCACCAAAGGCACAAAAGAAACCCCCGCCAAACTCATTCCTGTCCAATCAGCCAAGTAATAATCCAGGATTTCCCATCAACTGACCTCCTCAGGAGGTTTAGTGTCTCCGTTACACATACCAAAACCAAAATTAGTTATATATCTTTATTTCCTCCAGATAATGTTGTCAAAGGAAGATGTTAGAAATAACATTTCTTGTCAATGGAAAAGTATATGCTTAATATTTATGTTATATTATATTAAAAAAATAAGGGGAAGGGGGCATGATGGCAACACTTTTTTTTGTTAAATTTTAATTTTTGATTAATTTTTAAAATTTAATTAAATTATTTAAAAAAAATTGCCAAGACGGGGATTCGAACTCGGGTCTCGGCAATTCCGTTGCGCACCGAAGATTAAAGATACTCGATTGTGTCAAGTGCTGAGCTCATTAAAATAAAAATCATAGTTACAAATTCATTTTAATAATCCCCAAACCGGAGTTATTTAGCATGACAAAATAAAATTATATTAAAATTGAAAATGGAAAATGCATAAACGGTGTGATCTATACGAGTCTAACGAGCATTTATTATTATTTTTTTTTTGTCACTATATGCTACTACAATCGGACAATGTTACAGTGGGAGTCCTAAATTTTGCCTATCCAGGTATACTTAATTAGGAAAGGGATCTTTAACGAGTAGCTGACGTCGCATAGGGTGGTAACACCATCTGATGCCTAAAATGGTGTTAGTTTAAAATACATTTAGCATCTGTGAATTTTTTTTGCGATCAAAAAGTATGAGTAAATTTTCCTCCTATAATTTTCAACATAAAAAAACATTGTTTGCTAATTAGCAAAAAAGTATGACTCCCGTTTGTGTTTTGTAATTTTGACTTATTCAATAAAATTTCGTTTAAAAAAGGTTTTTAATTAATCGGTATCCCATATTTAAGATATTATTAAATATATTAATAATGTATTTCATGTGGCAGTATTACTTTATATTTCTTTTTAATTAAGTAATTTCAATCTATCCAATGAAACGAAAACGATCACTTTATAAACTTCATAAATTTTAAAATTCATAAACATAACTGAGTATATTAAAATACAGATATATTTTTTTAATTAAAAAATTAAAAATCCTTGAATATAAAATAGGCTTGATACCAAGCATTGATTTAAATCTCAATCTAAATTTCTAACGATGAAAGAAAAAAAGTGGGAAATCTAAATTTTAAACTAGAAAAATTTATTATGTGCGAATACGGTGTTATAAATAAGTTAATCTGAATCAATTGTTTACACTAATAAATTATTAAAAGGTTTCGATTGGACTACGGACAAAAACAGGGAGAGTAAAATGTTCCTAAAAGTGTTCCAGATTCATTTGGACAACTGACAATAAAGTATACCTAAAAACCCTTTTAAAGGAACATTAGGGCTACGTACATAATTTATTCTAGTTTCTCTCACGATTTATGTAAAATAATTTCTTTGCTTAAATATAAACCTTATAAACAGAAAAAAAATAAAAAATAAATCACTGTGAAACTCCTTACTTGACAGAAGAGGCAGGGGAAACTTAAAAATTCCCAATAGTAGAAGTGAGAGATAGTCAACTGTTCTTCAATTACGATAGGTAAAATGATAGTCAGAATTTTCAGTTTACAATGATTTTATCAGTTCTGTATATGTATCCATATAGAGAGATATAGATAGATGTATATATTTTTATCAGTTCTGTATTGTATCCATTCATTGACACCCTCTAGCATAGATAATCATATATTTGTTTTCTTTTAGCCCCGATGAAGATCCACAAGTTGGATCGAACCGTTGGCTTACCACAATAAAATCATTGTAAACTGAAAATCCTGACTATTATTTTACCTATCGTTAAAAATTCCCAGCATTAATCGTCCACCCTGGCTCGGAAAACCCCGTATAGCCTGAACGGCGAGGAAGGGGAGGACCAGAAAAAAAGAAGAAAAAGTCTGAGGGTATAATGTAAGTGTCTGAAGAAAATTTACAAATCCAGACACAAAACAATCTTTCAAAAAACAAGATAAAAATAAAAAACTATATCGCTTAGACCAAAACAAAATGTAGTTACTTTTAGCTAACAGGAAAAACGTAGCATGCTATGTGCTGTAGCGTATTCGTAATATCTTCCACTTTTATTACTATCTTAACTTTCTGCTATTTTATTTTTTAAATCCTTTTCATTTCCTCAATAGCTGTCAACATTTTTTTATTGTTTTTGTCATTTTATTTAATCGGAAGCCCATGATAACAAGAGTTTTGTAACGTATTTTTTATACCATCAAAAGTTCCCGTATCGGATTAATGAAAGTTTTCTACAAATGAACTGAAAGCAATTGAAAAATGTTCGGAGCGTAGAAAATGTTATAAAAGGAGTAAATATTTGTATTGAAAAACCACTTGTTCGTAGAATATCTTTTTTAATACTGAACTTGCAATTCCGTTTAGTTTAAAAATGAAATTTATTTTCTAACAGTTCATTTATTTATAAATTCGTTCTTAATTGTCTCATTTATTTAATATTTAATGTCCTTATCCATGAATGAAAATTATAACTATTAATTTGTACAATGATAAATTATAGTTACAAATTCTTGAAATAAATAACTTAAATTCATGTGTTAAAATAGGAATAAAAACCCTCTATTATATGCTATATGTAAAGACTATTTGGAATGAATAAAACCCCATATTTCTCTCTGCACACTCAGTGGAATAATATTTAATATTCCTACATCAATCATTCTATGAATAGTGAATAGATTTATTTATTGCTTTCAGTTCATTTGTAGAAAACTTTCATTAATCCGATACGGGAACTTTTGATGGTATAAAAAATACGTTACAAAACTCTTGTTATCATGGGCTTCCGATTAAATAAAATGACAAAAACAATAAAAAAATGTTGACAGCTATTGAGGAAATGAAAAGGATTTAAAAAATAAAATAGCAGAAAGTTAAGATAGTAATAAAAGTGGAAGATATTACGAATACGCTACAGCACATAGCATGCTACGTTTTTCCTGTTAGCTAAAAGTAACTACATTTTGTTTTGGTCTAAGCGATATAGTTTTTTATTTTTATCTTGTTTTTTGAAAGATTGTTTTGTGTCTGGATTTGTAAATTTTCTTCAGACACTTACATTATACCCTCAGACTTTTTCTTCTTTTTTTCTGGTCCTCCCCTTCCTCGCCCTTCAGGCTATACGGGGTTTTCCGAGCCAGGGTGGACGATTAATGCTGGGAATTTTTAACGATAGGTAAAATAATAGTCAGGATTTTCAGTTTACAATGATTTTATTGTGGTAAGCCAACGGTTCGATCCAACTTGTGGATCTTCATCGGGGCTAAAAGAAAACAAATATATGATTATCTATGCTAGAGGGTGTCAATGAATGGATACAATACAGAACTGATAAAAATATATACATCTATCTATATCTCTCTATATGGATACATATACAGAACTGATAAAATCATTGTAAACTGAAAATTCTGACTATCATTTTACCTATCGTAATTGAAGAACAGTTGACTATCTCTCACTTCTACTATTGGGAATTTTTAAGTTTCCCCTGCCTCTTCTGTCAAGTAAGGAGTTTCACAGTGATTTATTTTTTATTTTTTTTCTGTTTATAAGGTTTATATTTAAGCAAAGAAATTATTTTACATAAATCGTGAGAGAAACTAGAATAAATTATGTACGTAGCCCTAATGTTCCTTTAAAAGGGTTTTTAGGTATACTTTATTGTCAGTTGTCCAAATGAATCTGGAACACTTTTAGGAACATTTTACTCTCCCTGTTTTTGTCCGTAGTCCAATCGAAACCTTTTAATAATTTATTAGTGTAAACAATTGATTCAGATTAACTTATTTATAACACCGTATTCGCACATAATAAATTTTTCTAGTTTAAAATTTAGATTTCCCACTTTTTTTCTTTCATCGTTAGAAATTTAGATTGAGATTTAAATCAATGCTTGGTATCAAGCCTATTTTATATTCAAGGATTTTTAATTTTTTAATTAAAAAAATATATCTGTATTTTAATATACTCAGTTATGTTTATGAATTTTAAAATTTATGAAGTTTATAAAGTGATCGTTTTCGTTTCATTGGATAGATTGAAATTACTTAATTAAAAAGAAATATAAAGTAATACTGCCACATGAAATACATTATTAATATATTTAATAATATCTTAAATATGGGATACCGATTAATTAAAAACCTTTTTTAAACGAAATTTTATTGAATAAGTCAAAATTACAAAACACAAACGGGAGTCATACTTTTTTGCTAATTAGCAAACAATGTTTTTTTATGTTGAAAATTATAGGAGGAAAATTTACTCATACTTTTTGATCGCAAAAAAAATTCACAGATGCTAAATGTATTTTAAACTAACACCATTTTAGGCATCAGATGGTGTTACCACCCTATGCGACGTCAGCTACTCGTTAAAGATCCCTTTCCTAATTAAGTATACCTGGATAGGCAAAATTTAGGACTCCCACTGTAACATTGTCCGATTGTAGTAGCATATAGTGACAAAAAAAAAATAATAATAAATGCTCGTTAGACTCGTATAGATCACACCGTTTATGCATTTTCCATTTTCAATTTTAATATAATTTTATTTTGTCATGCTAAATAACTCCGGTTTGGGGATTATTAAAATGAATTTGTAACTATGATTTTTATTTTAATGAGCTCAGCACTTGACACAATCGAGTATCTTTAATCTTCGGTGCGCAACGGAATTGCCGAGACCCGAGTTCGAATCCCCGTCTTGGCAATTTTTTTTAAATAATTTAATTAAATTTTAAAAATTAATCAAAAATTAAAATTTAACAAAAAAAAGTGTTGCCATCATGCCCCCTTCCCCTTATTTTTTTAATATAATATAACATAAATATTAAGCATATACTTTTCCATTGACAAGAAATGTTATTTCTAACATCTTCCTTTGACAACATTATCTGGAGGAAATAAAGATATATAACTAATTTTGGTTTTGGTATGTGTAACGGAGACACTAAACCTCCTGAGGAGGTCAGTTGATGGGAAATCCTGGATTATTACTTGGCTGATTGGACAGGAATGAGTTTGGCGGGGGTTTCTTTTGTGCCTTTGGTGATTGGATATTTCCGTTCCCCTATTGCTAATAATTCGTTTTATTTTTATTTTTTATTTTTATGGTTTTTATTTATTATTCTATAGGTCACAATCTAGATTACTAGGTAGTTTAAGTTATAAATAAAATAATATGAAATCTGAGATATTATAATCAAGTTTTAATTAAAGATTACACCCTTTTTTTTTGGAATACCCTAAAAATTCTCTATTGAAAATTAGATGGTGACACTAAATACGTACTCAATACCTACGTAAACTGTTTTTGACAAAAGGTCTTCGGCATCGGAAAAATATTCACCTAATGAACTACAAATATGTTATTAAAAAAAAAAAAAATACTGTACAGAACGGTCTAGATAATCCGAACCATTACTAAACCGAAAACCCGGGTAATCCGTACATTAAGAGAATAAATTTATTTGATGCAATAACATATTGTGATGTTGCGTATTGCGATTAGAAAGTAAAGTCGCAGACATGTCTCGTGCATGAAAACCCGATTTCAAGAAATTTGATCATTTCCTCAAAGAAAAAATACAGCCTAAAGAAAATGTGGCCAAATGTGATTTAGGTGCAGATCCTTCCATTTTTTTTATAATTAGCAGTCTATATTTTTGAACTTTATTTTACTGGAAAATTCCTTTTAAGAAATTATATTGTTCATTTTAGATACTTAGTCATAAAAACACTACACGGCATTTAAATCAAGTAACTGCTTATGAGAATCTTCATTTGTTAATGTCATTATACTTTTAGAAATTCCCTGAAGTAAGTCCCTAACAGAATTTTTCCACTGAGTGTGCTGTGAGAAATATGGGGTTTTATTCATTCCAAATAGCCTTAACATATATACGTTTTTTTTAAAGGTGTAAATCTCTCATTGTCGAGAGCCAATAATTTTCTTATTCGGAGACAGTTCTGAGGTGCAAATGAAATTTATAACAATATATTGATCCAGTTACATTAAAATACATTACAGAAATCTCCAAAGGTATAGTCTAACGAGATTCGTCGGCCATGAGTTCAAGAATTAAAAGCAAATGGCATCCCCCCCCCCCCCCTGAAAGAGATATCTTTTATTTTTAGGAACAAAGAATAGATGAAAACGAAAAAAAATCATGCCGGTTTCATGAAATCATCAGTTTACCTAAAACATTCAAAACACATAAATTACTTGAAACAAATGCCAAAAAAATAAAAAAAAGGTTGAACATCGAAAATCGGTCACGATGTTGTCAGTGCGCCAAAATAGAAGTGTATTTTGCTTTTTTTGGAAACTACTTTATACCAGGCTATGAAAGGCGATTCGGCAAGGAAGTTAATATCTGTGTTTGGCTTTGAAAATGAGGAGTACACTCATACTTATTATATTATTTATAAAAACGGGGTTACCTACCAAAAATCTACTCTGACCTAAACCCAGATATTTTCATAGAGTACATTCAACACTAAATAAAAGATTAAATGTTTCTTTACGAAGTGCTATTACCTGTTTATGCGGGAGTGCGGTTTATTTTAGGCGTAAATCTGTCATTAGTGACTGCCTTACACGAGCTAAGGAACAGTTCAAGTTTAGTATGGTTCAACCATGTAACTTTGTCAACTCCATATAGTAGACCTTTAGCTATTTTACTTTCAAAAGGGACTGCCGGTGTCACCTTAATGATTTGTGAAGAAGAATGTAACCTGCATTAAGATATTTCAGATTTGAATGAATCAGAACGATGAAATATTTGGTTATTTGTTTTTGAGAATTTTTAATTACAATTTAATACATATTAAATTTTTACATTTATTTTTTATTATTTAGTAATTTATATTTTATTTTAATTTATAATTTCAGAATAATACAACATTTAACAATGATTATTCCATTAATCTAATTTACTTAAATAGTTACATTTTATTTTTTTCTATTTTAATTATATATTTTATTTTATTTTTATAAATCCTCAGTCAGAAACATTTTGTTGACTATTATTTATTGATGTATGCTAAAAATTTAATAATTTAGAAAAATTAAAATGAAATAAGTCGCTCCGAGAATTATTTCCACCTAGATTAGCGATTCGTCCCACTGTGACATGAATTTATCGATGATATTTAAATCAATTATTTCAAAAATTTGTGACTATAATTAATTATTATACAAATTAATAGTTATAATTTTTATTCACGGATTAGGATATTAAATATTAAAAAAATGACACAATTAAGAACGAATTTATAAATAAATGAACTCTAAGATAATAAAGCTCATTTTTATGATTTAGACAAAAAAAAAAAAAAAAACCTTTAATGTAAAAAGAGGAATTATAAAAATTAGGATTTCATGAGGGAATATGTAAAAACAACGTGATAAATGGAAAAGATTTGCTAAATCAAAGGAAAATTCAACAGGAACTCTTACAAAAGAACTGAAAGATTTTAGAGGAAAGTGTTTCCGAAGAATTACAGTTACAGTTGGAGGAGAACTGACCGATCAATCTTTTCAATCTCTCTTCGGATATTAAAGCAAAGAGGTCGTGATTCTGGGGTCATGTTGCTCGAATGTGATCTATTCCTTACCCATCAGGAAATTGGAAAGAGACCACGTCAAAATGTGGATGGATAGAATCAGAGGAATATCCGGAAACCGATAAAGCAAGAAGCATGAAGGCCTATTAACGCGGCTAATCACCCAAAAAATAATTTTATGCAAAAGCAATTTTATATATATTTTTAGGCAATAATGCGATGATATATATATATATATATATATATATATATATATATATATATATATATATATATATATATATATATATATATATATATATATATATATATATATAGGGATATTCCAATGAATAAACTTTTAATAGTTGCTCTGTAAAAAAGGATTTTTATTTTTAATAATTACAAATAAAATTTCTCAAACATTAAACTTAATATTCCTAAAACATTTTCCTAAACACTTACCTGTAAAAAAGGAAACGTATTCTTAGGTTCGCATTAATAAAATTTCAAATCACTCACAATATTTTAAATCAAATTATGATTCACTTAGACCATATGTTTCAATTCATAAATACAAATAACCTTCCACTTCTCTCTATCAAGTCCACAGCAAAAATTAAATAAATTAAGAAATATATTTTCTTTACACACACACACACACACATATATATATATATATATATATATATATATATATATATATATATATAATATATATATGGATGCTCACGAGCGAAATAAGAAGAATATATAAAGAGAAAAAGAATAGCTACCGAATGAGTGGCTGTAAAGTTCATCGGAAAATCATAAGATGTCAGGTACCATAATTAATAAGTTACAAAAAGTGTATCAAACGTTCACAGCTACCGATTCTCCAGATAAATATAAAATAATGGGATATTTAAATAACAGAAATTCTATTCTGAGGAAGATTCGGACATCAGGATAATTTTTTGAGAAAGTGAAAAAACCTATAAGATTAAAGAAGTCCGGATAAGTATCAATCCTGAATATTTACACGGCTGTTTGTAAGTCAGGATTATTTAGACTCAAGGAGAGATTGAAAATAAAACATGTTATTGATTGATGAGGGAGTGAATGTCGTAATATTTCCGAGCGTAGACGTTTTTATATTTTCGGAATTGTGGCTTAGGTTCTAATCAGCCTTTGCGCGTTAAAACGAATTTTAAGAAGGGTAAGTAACCCACTAAGTAAATCTAAACATTTGTACATTCGTTGGAATAACAATGTTCTACTTCTATAATAACTCTTCTCCCCCCCCCCCCCCCCAAACATTACTGAAAAAGTATAACGAAACAAAAAACAATGTAGATACTCATAGAGCATGATCCAAAATAAATTAAAGCTATAATTTTTTAACGTAGGATAACATCAGATGAAAAAACCAAAAGAAGTTACTGAAACCCTAAATGAATCCTATCAACAAAGGTAAAATTTGTCCCTGGATGAGAAAGTTTGATAAGAAAAGTCCAAGAGCATGACTACAAAGGTGGGGGTAGGTAACAGAGGAGTCGGAGAGGCTACTTTTAATTCAGTTTAGCCCAAGACCTCTGAAGAGGTTAATAGCTTCCCGAATCTTATTACTTCGCCTACAACTTTTATGTTCGTTTGGATTAGTTCGGACCGTTGACTTCAATTATGTATTTATTTCTTAAGTTTATATAGGGTTCAAAATTATATCTACGTATATGTTTATATATATCATTATATTTGAAGATAAAAAAAAGGTTGCTCTCGACCGGAAGTTGAACCCGGGTCTCACGCGTATCTAACGCGGTACGCTGCCAATACGTCATCTAGATAGCATCAAAGTCGAGTCAATACCATCTCTTCACTCCCTCGATCTCGCATATTTTTGCGAATTTACACGGAGAGTGGAATATTTATAATAATATTAGAAAGAATAAGGTAAAAGGGTGACCAGTATTAGTAGTACCACAACTCAGCTCAGCCGTTCTTTGGTCATGAGATTTGTCACAAATTGTTTTTTATGATTTAATTGTTATTGACAATGAATAAAGATTTGTATATTTAGTCGTATATTTTTGGAATGCAAACCCTTTAATTCTTTGTTTGTTTAACGTCACTTTATGTCACTAAGGCTAATCGGACGATGCTACAGTGGGAGTCCTAAATTTTGCCTATCCAGGTATAATTAGGATAGGGATCTTTAACATACCTGACATCGTACTGGCTCGGGACCTTCGTTTTACATCCTATCCGAGGGACGGCATAGACATTGATTTTTACTCCCATTAAAAAATCTTAAGGCCTTATCGGGACGCGAACCCGCGACCTTTAGTATTGTAAGTTTCTATGCTAACCACTACACCTCAGGTGACCCCGCAAATTGTTTTTTATGATGTAATTATTATTAGAAATAAATAGAGATTTGTATATTTAGTCATATATTTTTGGAATGCGAACTCTTTGATTGTTTGTTTATTTAAAGTCCCTTTATGCTACTAAGGCTAATCCGACGATGCTACAATGGGAGTACCTTTAACGAGTACCTGACATCGTACAGGCTCAGGACCTCTATTTTACGTCCAATCCGAGAGACGGCATAGACAATGATTTTTAGTCCCATTAAAAAATCCTGTGGCCAACTCGGGACGCGAACCCGCAACCTTTAGTATCGTTTCTATGCAAACCACTACACCGCAGTTGACCCCGCGAACCCTTTGAATGATAGAATTAAAAAAAAAGGAGAATTCTCATCAGATTTCAGAATTTCATAAAACATATACTTATTTATTTTTAATTTGAGTTGTAACCCGAGAGCACTGTTGAAAAGTGCTTTCACGAGGCAAATATCATTTGGAAAAATGTAATGGAAGCGTGGCTGAAACATAACCTTTGCTCGCCCCCTCCCACCACCATCTCCCCCCCCCCCTTGTCCCTGCGGGTATAGAGCTAAAAAAACCCAGAGAAAACCCAGGGCCGTATAACATAGTGCGGACACGCAGGACACATACGGTTTGTAATTCCGTGGGTGGGCACCATCCCGACAATTAGGCCCAACGACATGACGGCATTACCAACTGTCCTCTTGGCCGGCACAACAAAAAAATCCTCAGGGTAAGGTAGAAAGTAAGAGAAAAAGTCCATGCTCCTCGAGAAGAACTTAACTGACAGATATTGCTAATAAAAGTGTAAGTATAAAATAACAATATCAACTACATTGTAACTCTAAGTTAAATTTAGTAGGAAGTTTAAATTGATTCCGACAAAGCTTTCAGCATTGTTATTGAATCAAGTCAGGAAAGGGGTGCTTTTGGGTACCGATATTCTCTTCTGGCTGACATGTCATTATTTGTAAAATTATCAGAATGTTGATGGCAATGCGAATCAATAATGAAATCTTATGATGTTTTAAAAGTTTAAAATTTAAAAAAAAGTTTAAAAAAATTAAAAAAAAAAATATTTATTTATCCAAAAGCATCATTCAAGGATAAAATCTAAGCAAATAATATTAGACTAAGTGCTTTTTGATCCAGTTTGAACCCATTTGGGTGTATGCCTCACTGACATACTACACTACGAATACTACAAACAGTTCAGCAAATCATTTGTCAGAAACATCTATTTTTTCTGTTTTTTGTTTTCTTAAAAAACAAAAGGAACACGACGACATACTTAGAATGGCTACGGTTGACATTTCTGACATGCCAGAGGGCGATTAAAAAGAACTGGTTGTAGAACCTACTCTGAAGAATGAGAGATGACGAAGATCGATATGAGGAACAGCTAGGTACTATCATTAGTACGTTAACGCCGTCGTGTACCATCGGCGGCCCATACTAGACTGCCGCATCGGACACTTTAGTCAATCACAAAACATTCCACGACGATGTATAACTAGGTAGAATTATATTGTTATTTTTATTATTGTTGGATTCTCAATACTGCATAATACCCTTGAATAACTCCCCTCCGATTGAGCGAAAATGATTAAGCCCACCCGCCAATGGGCGAGTAGCATGAATTACAGTCCCGGCGTGACCGTGTTAATGTCACTTAGATGCTAACAGGTGTGAACAAAATTTCGGGAAAAAATGTTTATATGTAATATATAGTGAGGGAAAGTATTGCGATCGTGAAAAATTTCAACTTCCGGTTTTCAACGAAAATGCACGTTTTGGGGTCTCCTGAGACGAAATAACCAAGTTCCGCGAAATGGTCTGTGTGTGTGTGTTTGTGAATAGATTAGCTCAAAAACTATAGACCGTGCGAACCTGGAGTTGGGTATTTAGGATATGCCCGCGATGTGAAAGCAAAAATTCCATCAAAATTAGTCAAACGGAGGGGGTACTTTATTTAATAACATTTTACGTTTCTTTCGATTTTCTCAAAAATGGCTCGAAAGATTTTGATAAAACTGAGTATTCGATGTATTAATATGCCCGAGATATAACTGCAAAAATTACATCAAAATTGATCAACCGGAAGGGGGACTTTACTTGATAAATTTTATATCATTTTCACGTGTTTTTTTTTAATTTACTCAAAATCGGCATTAAAGATTTTGATCAAACTGGGTATTTGATGTATGTTTATGCCAAAGATGCCCGGAGGGGGCACTTTACTTGGTAAAGGTACTGAAGAGCGGCTGATGGGTCGGGCCTGTTTTGAGAGGTTTTGTGACCGTGATATTATCGAACTCCCAAAGCCTTTTTTTTCAGTTAAAAAGTGCCTTGATTGGCTTTAATAGATTCTAGCTTTAGACTCCCGCTCGCTGCGCTCGCTCTTCAGAGATATATAAACCCCCAAAAGTATCCTTTTCAGTGGAGATCGGGCCTTATTTTGAAGGGCGCCTTAGTGAACGGCGCATAAGCCGCACTTCAGTACTTTTACCCTTTACTTAATTATCACAAATAAAAACTTTTATTAAATAATAAAAAAATAGCGTTTTTTATACAGCATATAAAACAAAAATAAGAAAAATGTGTGAATTTGAAAAGAGGCAATTAACACAACACATCAATTTCTAATCTAAGTAAGTTGGTAAGTGAAAGTTGTGTGTTGCGCGCACGCACCAGATTTTTTTATTTCAGTATTATACTTATTATCACAACTATATAAAACGGGTTTAATTAATATATAATTATTTAACAACAATACGGGTTCAATAACTTTATTTACGTAATTTTAAAACAGAAAACGTCAAACAAATAGTTAGAAGAACCACATTCAATAACAACGTTACAAGACAGTAACTAGCTAGCAGTGACAGAACCGTGACACAAAAGTAACTGCATTCCTCGCTGTCGAGGTAAGTTATCGGTCCACTTTACAAAATGTACTCCGCTCACTTATATATGGTGGCGAACGAACACTCTCCACCATTCACGATCCCGCCTTGAACTTTCTGGACCTACCTAAAACATATCTTTTTGGTTTAACGCCTCACTATAAGCCTATGACTGAATATTAAATATAATATTCATTTCTTTAATATAGATGATTGTTTTTATTTTATTTCATAAATCGTATAAATATAGAACTTGGAAGACTAATTAACATCATATTTTTAATAAATCCAAGTTAATGTTTAAAATATTTTTATATGGATTAGTAATGTGAATTACTTTTTTTTAATTCTAAAATTTTAACCTCTCATTCAACTTTCAATTAAGTCCTATAGATATATAAAATAAAGTGAGGTTAGTTACACTGTTTGTACATCAAGAACGGCTAGACCGATTTTTAAGATAATTGATTCATTGGATTGGTCTCAGCAACGAAAAGCACAAAAAATATTAAACAATGGTAGGTGTAGGATAATTATTAATTTTTTAACGGTTTATCATAATCTAACACAATTATTAATTAGAAATCGTCACTTAGATGAAAATCCACTTCGATCTCTTTTACCAACAAAAAGGTGAATGACACATTATCAGCTGTATCCCGCATCTAACTCGATCTCACTAAGAAACCTTGTTTCCCAAGGATTTCAAATATAGTTTTATAAATACATTTATTTATTTTTATATTTATATCTCACATATGAATAACAAGTTATCCACATACTAAGCTATGATTTCCTGTTTCCACTAAATGCCAGAGATATTTGACTAGTCGAGATTCCTCTGCTGAAGCCGTGCCTTGTACGGGGAAGGCAACCCGCAATACAGGCGTCTTAGAATAGGCAATCAGCATAACATTCATGACATCCTTGTATCATGGATTAGTTAACCATATATTTGGGAGATAACATCCTATTTCCCCTCCTTTATAAAGGACATTTTCCACGTAATAATGTCCTTATTATTGATTAACTTAGTAGTGAAGAAAAATATTAAGTATTTACATAATTAAATTTTTTTTTAAATTATTTTCTGATTGTCAAAGAATTATTGAGAGGCGCAAATTAAATAATGAATTATAAGGTGGAGTGGAGTAAGTGAGCCATTTTAACTTTGCTATTGTTTGAGTATGCTATTGATAGCAATGACACGGCAAAAGGGAAAATCAGAAAAAAAATTATGTCAGGCAATATGAAAATTTGTTATTATATTTTTAAATTAATGGATATAGCGAAAAGCAGTCTGCCATTAGTAAATTTCCCATGTGGAAGGCATAGTCGTTTTCCTGACATGTTCGAGATTGGAGTACATTCAAAATGGGACTAATTATCTGTCAGAAATCATGTCATTCGCCGTTTTTAAACGGAAAAAGAAAATTATCTATAAAAGTTTTAAATTTCTACAAAACAACATTTTTTAGAAAATTAGAAGCAAAACGCCCCCATTATATATAAAAAAAAAAAGAATTCATAAAAGAAGGTGGTCTCAGACTATGGCCATACACAAAGTCTTGGATTATTTCAGGAGCATTTTTCCCCAAGGGCACTAATTATTAACATAGATTGACGAAAGTTTAGAAGAACTAGATTGATAGAATTAGATTGATGAAAGATTTAGTTTCTGTCAGTTGTACAGCGGGAGCAGTATCGCCCTTCTGTCAACGATGGTTTCGAGAAAATAAATCCACTATTGATTCTTATGAGGAATTCCGTGGTAATCTCTACAAGGAGGTATTAGTTCGGAGTTTAAGTGCCATACTTTTTAGTTTATAACTATTGAGTAATTGATGTAAGTTCAAATTTATGGTTTATTTTGTTATCACAGAATGCAACAGAATGTTGATTTAAAAGTTGTGAATGAATAGAGTAGTAACTTGAAATATGTTAAGCAAACGATGATATATTAAGTATATATAATTTATAAGGGAATAGAATTAATAATGTAAATATTAAGGAGCATCAGACATCGAAACTAAGTTAGCAGGGTTAAATGCCATGACCTCATACTCTGAAACATTCCAGGATTACACAAGGTAACTTGACCTCTAAAATCAAATAATTAGTCCAATAACTTACTCCACTAGAGTAACTAACTAGTTAGTCCTATTTTATCTCGGAATATGGATTAAACTCCTGAATATTATTAAACGACCCTTACATCTGGACAATTAGTATCAATCAAAGTTTCATACTAGTTTCAAACTATTAACAACATATAGTTCACCCTTAATTCCAGCATATCCACTTTAGATACTTATAGAACTAATTCCGAGTAAACAGGGGGAAAGGGTAAACTTTTCATAGCAGTTTTCAACTTTTACCAGAAATTATCGGTGATTCCTTCATCACTCCAAAAAGGCTGCTACTTTCAATCACACGTCACGACTACTCATAATTCCATTGTTAATTTTCTTATTATCAAAAGGAAGATGGAAACTTTTATTTTTATGAACAGTTTGTTCTATATTGAAGTATATTGGGGACTAACAAGTTTCACAATACGGCATAATTTGTTTTTTCATTGCCGTAGTAGTACATATGATCTTTTTCCATATTTGTGTTTCTCTTCTGTGTTAACGCGAATTGTTCGTCCTATATCACTACATTGCTGCTGAAGAAACCAACGAGTTTAGAAAAAAATATTGAAAATGCTACACATTCCAGGAAAAGTTTCGACAGATGAGAAGAGTTGGTTATTCACAGAAGAATTGGCCAAACAAGACTGACGCACGGTTTCCTCAAAGACAATTACACCGGCCCGATGTGAGAAATTCAACCACTACTGACTTTCCCACTACACATTCTAGAAGAATGTCAGCTCGTTTTTTCAGATGCTTAAGGGTAGAAAGAAAAGTTAAAAATGTGATAGTGTCACGAAAATAGCAATAAGGATTGCTAAATAAAATAAAAACCAATTTGCTATATAAATATAAATTTAAGTAGAAAGAATGGAACAATAGATAAATGAAAATGAAAAGTTAATTGTCCATTATAAACAACCTAACCTTATCCAACTTTAAAGTCTTTGCTAGATAATTAATTTAAGAGGATTAGAAAGCGAAAATATAGATAATCATTGGTTCTGCTAAGGTCTGTTTTCTGTTAGTAACTGTTAGTTTAATACTAATTCCATCCTTATGAAAGGTTTTTATTTGACCTTGAAAAATAAACGTTAAGAGAGTATACATAACTTAGTAGTTTATACAAGCGATATTAACGAGAAGGGTCGGCGCAACCGAGGCATTAGTGTTATACAGTTGACTAATCAAATTATTTCGGACCATACCATTTATGACCAACACGGACATACAATTGTAATAATAAAATAATATTACATAAATTTACATAAAATCTGTACAAGTACATAAATGAGCCAAGGAGATAAAAATGTCGCTAGATAAGTTATTACCTTTTGTAACAAGTCAGAAAAGATGTACAAGTGATTGACAACCTCACCCAAACATCTAATGTTATTATTGCAAGACTGGCCCAATATGCATTTATGAAAATAAAATCTAATTAAACACCTTAACTCCTTAGTACATCTTAGTTGAAAAAAATATCAATAAATATTACTCACCAAAAACTAGGAGTTCTGCCGAGTGAGTAGCAGTGTGGAAGTAAGGAGCTTCGCCTGAAACTTCACACTTGTAATGACCGCTGGTGCCAACCTCAACTTCCACCAGTTGGACGGTTTCCCTTTCTGAGCTGCTCAACTGTAACAGAGTTTTCCATATGTATATATTTATATATTTCTTGTTTTATGTATATACATGTGTTTTAATTCTCTCTCCCTCAACTGCTCTACCCAACTAACTGGGTTCGGCCCTCAGGTCAGGTGCTTTCCTACAGAAGCCCAGACTAGACAGAAATTAATATTTTCCATCACAAAACAATAATTTATGAAGTTTTAAAATTAAAATGCCTGATAAAGGCTTGTATATACGCAGAAAGCACAATTTGGTAGTAGATTCGCAAATTTTTATCACTGCTGATCGTTTGGGTAGTCAATCAGGAAGTCAACCTGACACCACGCAAAACATGTTCCGAACTAGTTTGGGGATTGGATGTTTCTCCTTACCTGACCACCCACTTTATCAGTCTTAAAAGTTTTAGACTACACACGAGGCTAAAGTGATGAAATGTGGTCAGGACATTGTCTTTTTATTTAGGGTGTATGTATCAAGTGAGTCTTACTTAGGCGCAGGTTCTGAACCTAGTTGTCTGCATTAATTATTGTTTTATTTTTTACGTTAATATAAATCAGTAAATATATTTTTTATTCTTCTAAATGTAGACAACAAACAAATCCAAAAAGCAGTAAGAACTAAATCTTACAAAAAACAGCAAAAAACAAAAATCGATAAAAAAAATGACAGTTATGATACGATTCGGAGATATAAAACTGAACAGGTTATCCTTTGAAGTACTTCTTCTTCCCCTTCAATAGTTGAGTACATAGTTAAGAAGTTAGCAGAGGGGCCGCCCGATACACTCAAAGCAGGATCAAATCCACTAGCGAACAAGTAACTTGAGGAAGTCGTAAAGGTATTTCCCCCGCACTTTATGGCCGTCCTTTATTTTTCATGAGCTCTCCTTTGGGAGGGATGGATGTTCTGTGACCCTTATTCTGAGCAGTTTGGAAGCAGTGTTCTCTCCTCGGAATTTACATGAAGGGGGAGTGAGATGGTAGAATTTGCAGGGCATGTTCCTAAATAGAGAACTGTAAGCTAATACCTTTAATATTCCATGAAGACGAATGGAACATGTAAAAATTAATTTATATGTACATTGCCTTGACCGTGGCATTAGCTTTAGGGCGCAAATGGCAGCGCGCCATACCCGTGAAACGGAAATCTGGATTAAAATCCCGGGCAAGTAAATCTTTTCCCGGTACAAAAATTAAATTTGTTTAAAAATAAATTTCAAGTTGCCAACTCAAGAGAAATATTTGAGCAGAATATAAAAATATATACAGAAAATACATACTGAAAATAAGCATAGCAAGTATACTAGGACAATCGGACAATTAAAAGGAGGTATAAACTCTATAGTGAACTCTTACCTGTCAGCAAACGGTTTATCCGATACTTTACGATTTTGATTTTCGGTAATCTTTGGATCATCGGCATTCAGCAGTTGGCCAAATTTCGCCATTATTGCCTCTAAGTTGGACGGTCAGAGAATCAGAATATAAATAAATGGAGAGAAATAATTGTACTAAGCCAAAAAAAAAAACTTTTGATTTCAATAATTGCAACCTGCTCAGATTAAAATTAAAATTCCGAAAATATTTGTGATGAAACGTCCAAAAATATCGAACAACACCCTAATGTGAAAAATCTCGAGCACTTATTCTTTTTTTAAAGAATACATACATGGCGCTATTTGGCGCTACGTCCCGTTACCGAGACTGGGCCTCCCCTAAGAGCCTCCGCCAGTTGGCTCTGTCTTCTGCTGCAGCTCTCCAGTCCCGAACTCCCAAGTTAAGTTCTGGTATCACTGGTTACGCTGTCCATCTAACTTCGGTCTTCCTACTAGTCTCGTCAAGTGTAGCTCTTCAGTCATCAGCTTTTTCGGTATTTCGGAGGTATCCATTCTGGCCACATGTCCTGCCCATCTTAGTCTGCCAAGTTTTATAAACGTGACGATGTCGAGGTCGGCAAATAGAGAACCCAAGTGCCTATTTTTCTTTCTCCTCCAGACTTCACCCACCTTTACTGGGCCGTAGATCCTCCTGAGAATCCCTCGCTTGAACACGCTGAGCTTCCTATCATCACTTTTCGTCAAAAGTCCAAGCCTCTGATCCGTATGACAATGTGGGCCGTACGAGGGTCTTTTATATGTTCAGCTTGGTCTGCTTTGTGAGGTACCTACTTCTAAAGTGTCCAAAAAAATATCTGGCAGCAGTGATCCTTCTCTGTATCTCTTGAGCCATATCGTTCTTATTATTCACTTCAGTTCCGATGTGTACAAAGCTTTCAACTCTCTCGAACTTAAAAGATCCTACTTCGAACGGAGTGCTCAGATCAACTCTCATGTACTTGCTTTTTCTTTCATTAGCTTATAAACCAAGTCCTCTTGCAGCTGCTTCAAGCGCTGTTAATGCTCCTCTGGCAGCCCGTTCAGATCTTTCTATGATATCAATATCGTTGGCATATCCTAGAAGCGACTTCAGGCGATTGAAGATTGTTCCACTGGTCTGGATACCGGCCTCTCTTACGGCTCTTTCTTCTGCCCTACTAAACAATAGGCACGCAAGGACTTTTTTAAAGAATAGAGAATAAAATAGAGAAAATTGTATTAATAGAAAACCCATCTGTTGTTGAGACAGCTTATTATCCGCAAACGGTTTATTCGATGTGGAAATTCCACGAGATCTCAGATTTTACGATTTTGACTTTCGGTGGTTTTTAAATCAGAGACATTTAGCATTTGGCTTAACTACACCAATATTCAGAATATAAAAATAAATGGAAAGAAATAATTGTCCTAAAATATACAAAAATACCTATGATTTCCATTATTGGAACGCGCTCAGGTAAAAGTTAAAATTCCAAATTTGTGATTAAACGGCCAAAAATATCGAAAAACGCTCTACCGTGAAAAATCTGGAGCATTTATTTACATTTTTTGCTCATAAGAATAATGATAAAAAATATATAAAAGGTTAATAACAAAAAACTCATCTGATCATTGAGACAGCGTTTCTCGAAAAAAAAGCCAAAATGCTGTACAATTAATTAAAAAATGTGCTGCGGTGCTCGCATCACACAACTTTAACTTACCACTCTCCGTTCTTTGAATAAAAACAGACACCGTTTTTCGAAAATGGCATACTCAAATGCTACCGGAAAGGGAACCAAGAATTTTTTTCATCAATGACAATAGCAGTATTCTGTTGAAAAGTGGATACAGTCGTCAGTAATTCATTCAGTTGTGTACCAAGAATGAAGTTGGCTCCATTTTCTCATGGGACTCATTCATTAAAGGATTCACCCAAAGCTGCAGATAGCATGGCATGGGCTGTTTTAGCACAAAATTAGGGTAGGTCATGACTTATCCGATATTAAAGAATCTTGATTCTGATTAAACACGAAGAGTTGATCAAAATTGTTAGAACCGTTTTTAAGTAAATAAAAAAAAAAGTGAAAAAGAGACAAAATTTATGAAATAAAGTTCCCCCTTCGTTCGACCAATTTTGATGAAATTTTCGCTGTCACATCTCGGGCATTTACTAGATAAACCACATACACAGTTTGAGAAAATCGAAAAAAAAGTAAAAATGAGACAACATTTTATAAAAATAAAGTTCCTTCTCCGTTTGACCAATTTTAATAAAATTTTTGCTGTCACATCGTGGGCACTTGTATACACCAAATGCCCAATTTCAGATTCGTATGATTCATATCATAATCTGTTCAAACAAACACATAGACCATTTCGCGGGACATGGATAATTGGACACAGGGGACCCCAAAACGTGTATTTCCGTTGAAAAGCGTGAAAAGCGCAAGTCGAAATTTTCCATGGTCGCAATACTTCCCTTTACTGTATATTTCATATATAGGTAAGTGAAAGTAAAGAATATGAATATAATATTCCGATTTAAGTTTTTTATTGTTAAATTTACTTACGGTTAATTAAGGAAATTTTTAAAATAAAACTATTTGATAAGAATGAAAACCTTTTTGGTCATTTTGCGCATTATCGGCGATATTTTTTATTGTATAATATTCCATTCTTCCTCATCATTAGTGGTACAAGAGAAGTTTTTTTTTCTTGCCCAAGTAAAAGCCGGTTTTTCCTAATTTTTGCAATTTATTAGCTTCTAAATAACCGAAAGCTACAGCCCTTAAGGGACTGTAAAACTGAACATGGTTGGACTAATCAACAGAAATCGATACTGCAGGTCGGTTGACAACACTCAACATAGCATGGGAAATTTGACCTCAATCAGCTGAGCCTCGCGACCTCAGTCCTAATGAATCAACCAAGCAAACTTTGTCAGCCGGATTTATACACAGGATGTTGCAACGAAGTAAGCACCATAGCATGTTAACTATACATTAATTTTGTTAGCATTAACGGATGCATTATTTATCCTGTAAATTTTTCAGTGGATGCAAACCAGATCACTCCGTCGTACATTCTTTGAAAGGATGACATAGAAACAGTGCTTATAATAATAAAACTAATAAAGGCTTTTCGAATCCAAAGGTTCACAGTAGGAACAGTGTTCGTATCCTGCACTTCCACTGCACGACTGCCGTCCAAATCGAATTTTGACAAGTTTGCCCAAAGGCAATCCTCTGATCACTTTCTCGGCCTAGCTACAGGACAGCATTCGGCATCTACTCCTAACTTGTACTCCAAATGATTACTCCATGAGATCCCTTGATCAGCACTTTTTCACCCATTCGGGTGATTTTGGCTTATGCATTGTAGTAATCGGTAGTGCGCTTGGACATGCATGAAGATTGTCGTGAAATTTTAAATAATAAGTTTAAATGTTTTTACACAGATAAGAGATAAAATGTACATACTTTTTTAGCACTAACATACCATGGTATATGGTAATCGGAGGAAATTTAAAGTTTTGAATAGAAACATTCACCTTAAAGTACATTCCTTAAAATTTTCAATTTCTTAATACATGTATATTAGTACATATTTTCATTTTTATGTAGAATTCGTTTAAATATTTTTATTGATTCATTTAATCATAAATTTGGGGTTACATGTATGGATTACTATGAAAAGAACTTTAATCGCGCGATTGCATCAGACCGCTTTCTCTTATACAAAATTTAATTTCGGATTATAAAAACCGCGTTACTGCATCTCTCTCCAAAGATTTGAATTTTTCGGAGGTGAAATGGTTGCTTAAATTGAGGGGAGAACTTCTTTATTTGAATTATGGTCCTTGGTTTCAAAATGATCCCGATCAGCCAAGAGGTTCTCTATGTAATTGTAGTTCTCGTGAAGACTTGTATCACTTCTTGGGAGAGTGTCCTCTATTGGCTGAGTTTCGTTTACTTGCGTGTGTGCGTGTGGGTGTTTGTGTGTGTGTGTGTGTGTTTGTGTGGGTATGTGTGCGCGTGAGTGTGTGTGAGTGTTTGTGTGTGCGCGTGCGCGCGCGTGAGTGTGTGTGTGTGTGTGTGTGTGTGTGTGTGTGTGTGTGTGTATTTTGACAATCGACTAGATAAATGAACGAGAGAGAGAGAAAATGTTTAACTTTGAACGGGCAACTTTAACCCGGGATAAGATTATGTTAATGAGACCGCTAAGGGTTAGAGAAACTCTGTCGACGTAGATAAGCTGTATTTGTCAAAGTTTGACTTTGAAATACAGCTTATTGGACCTCTTGTACCTTACTTTTTTTTTTCAAGAAAAAAAGGATTATTTCTAATAAAAATGCTTGACGATAACAGACCTTTATCTATACAAGTTTGATAATAACAAAAAATGAGTAGATATAAACACTTTGTAAATTTTAATTAATTTTTTATTCAAAATTAAATTAATTACTTAATGTTTATCGGTTTTTAAAAGATACCTTTGAAGAGTTGTTTAAAAAAGAAAATGATACACAAAGCAAACATAATAGATTTGCTCAAAGTCACCAAACTTTTCTATAAAATCTAACTTTCCTTCAATGTCCCAGGGGGTGAATAATTTAATAAAATAAATAAATACATATACTTTTTTTTATGTTACCAATAAATATTTCGTAAAAATATCTCCTGTTTTTCAGTAATAAATAAGATATGTTGATTAAAAGAATTAACAAGTTATGGTCTCATAAAAAATTTGACTTCAATTTTTTACCAAAAATAAAAGCGAAACCATTTATAATGAAAATGTAGTGCTTTTTTGAACGAAAATTTCAAACTCGTTTTAATAAAGGTATATAAGAAATTTGCAAAAATAAAACGAATTCTATTTGAAAAATCGAAAAACTGAGATTAATCGAAAAAAGTGTGAAATAGGAAATGCTCTAATTGGAACTTTTTGTAGGAAATTTAATATAGAATCGCTAAAAAGATACAACGAAATTTTCGCGATAGGGGCATAAGTATAATTAAAATACAATTTACGTATACAAAAACAAAGGATAGATTAAAAAAAAAATAATAATAATTGGAAGACAAGGTAGGTTATACATATATATATATATATATATATATATATATATATAATATTTAAACAAAATCAAGTAAATAGGTTTAGCTTGGCAGAGAACGCACGTTGAGGATGACGCACTGTGAATACTTGATTGCGTCCCTACGGAATCAAGGAGAGTGGTTTATAAAATATTTGGGCTAATGGAATTTAAAAAAAAAAAAAGTAGAAAGAGAAAAACACATTTATTTTGGTATACTATGTAACTACACTTGGATTCCGTGTTTCATGGGTACAGAAGAAATTATTTTTGTAATACAAAAACGCTTGATTTTTGGCGATACTTAATGCTGTTTAAGAGTAATCAATATATATTATAAAGCAAAGTGTACAATGTGCGTGACGAAAAGGCTCAAAAACGACTCAACGCACGTTTAAGAGAGTTATGTCAGCGTGTTGCTATAAAACCCATAACGGAGAAGAAGGTTTCTGTTTTTCTCTTAAGGGTGTAAAATTGAAGAGAAAAGGACTGGAATTTTAAGACTCTCGCACCATTTAATTAACCTCTCTGAGATTGAGATACGAGGTTATCAATGAAAAATGTAGTTCGAGCTCCAGGCTACCAGGAAGCGCTAGGGTGCGTTTCACTCAATGTTTATTGTTCATTCATTCCGTTCAGTTTGTAAAGGTTAAATATTTTTTCAGCTGTTCTTTTTAAATTACTTTTAAAATTGTTTCACCATTTCTTTTTAAATAAAATAATGATTTTACATATCTGCAATCAATTAGAAAACCGACTGGATACATTACAAAATTAATTTTCTCATAAGAAGGTTAATTGATTTACACATTATATTTAATCAATATATAACATCTACTTAAGTAAATTTAATGCAATATGACTGAACATTTTTTAGTAGTACAGTGAGCGAAACAAACAGACATAAAGCAAAAAAGAAGAGCTGAATTGACTGATTATAAATCGAAAATAAAAAGTTTGAAGTGTTCTTATTGTATGCAATTATGAAAAATGGTTTTATTACTATGTATGATGAGCATTCCAGTTGATAAAATGACTAACTCCAATTACAGCATTTTTTCAATAAGATTTTATCGCCCCTCATAGTTCAGGATAAAAAGAAATATAGGAAATATAGAAATATAGAAATATAGGATTCAGAATCACAGAAACCATCAAAAACGATGCATCACTCGACAAAGTTGCAGCAAACTTAATTGTTTATTCACCATTTTCAACCCCCTTTAAAGTATATAGGGTTCCTTATTTGGGCGAACTCTGCAGATCTCGAATTTTAATATTGATAATATGTTAAAAGTTTCAAGAAACTGCTAATTTTGTTCTATATTTCCTTTAATTGTAAAGTCTTTCTGTTATTGAAACTACCACACAACTACCGGAGCGAAGCCGGGCACCCTAGCTAGTTTTAAATAAAAAACAGATTATTGAAAGAATGATAAATAGTCAGGATTTACCTACAGTTAAACATTTTTTAGTTTGAAAGGCAACGTTTCGATCCCTGAAGGCGGATCTTCACCAGACCTTCTGATCCCAGAGTAATGCAGAGATGTTAAGCTCTCTGTATTACTCTGGGATCAGAAGCCCTGATGAAGATGCCTTTAGGAATCGAAACGTTGGCATTTCAAACCAAAAAATGTTTAACTGAAAATCCTGACTATTTATCATCCAATCGTATAGGATAATAGTCGACTAATAAGACACCTCCAGATTAATAAGAGTTAGGTAATAATTCGGGTTGTAAGATTCCTCAATCCATTTCATCTCCAGGGTATAATTAGTATGAATTTTGCTTGAATAAATATTTCTAGGAAAATATATATGTGATTGAAATATATCCTTAAAAAGATGTAATAAAATATATTTTAGACATATAAGTATTAAGGGTACTCATACTACCTGCATAGATGTTAACATTTTTTTTTTTGACAGCAATAGTAAACAATCTGTATGTTAAACTTTTCTAGCTAAACCCAAAAACGAATAAAAGACAGAAAAATAAAAGTCCAAAACAGTACTGGGCGTGGTGGGAGTTGAGGTTCATTTGTTCTAGTTCTGCCGGGTCTTCTGTATTCTCTGGGGTCAATTCTGAAGATTAATTAATTTTGAAAATTTTGATAGTTCCAGTTTATATTTTTAAAATAATTTGTTTTCGGGAGTAGGACATGTGTCCCCCTTCATCAGGATTGTTTTTATTAAATGTCCTCTGTTGTGTTCGTGCAAGTGACAGTCATATAAGTTATGTTTAAAAGGTTGTGGATTTTGTCCGACACAGTTACAAGTGTTTGTATTACAAAGGTGGAACCGGTTCAAATAATGTTATGTGTTCGGTTGTAATGTGTGCTTTTTGGTTTTTCATAATTAAGTTGTGTGATTTTCATGATATATTTATGTAAAAGTCGTCCTTTAATAGATTTTTGCCATTCTTCGCTACAATTAGTTAGTGCACCAGTTTTGATGTTTTTCTTTATGTATGTTACAGGCACTGTGGTATAAGAGATTAGTGACTTTGTGTCGGAGCAGCATTCTTGGCAAATACGTCTTCTCTCTCATTGCCTTCGATGACACAATGTCCTCTAATCCACGTCAGTTTAGTTTGAATTCCTTTGTCCATTGTTTTAATTAAGTCTTCCTTCAGTTGTGATGTCAGTGAGTCATATGATTTGGAGTTTTTGACTGAGTCTATCGGAGATCTGTTGATTGTAAGGATGTTGTACGAATTTGTCTGGTTTGCTGTCTGCCTTAAAATGTAACTTAAAATGTAAAATGTGGCCTTAACTACTGACAATTTTTCCGCTTGATTGTTTGAACAGTTTGGTCCTAATTTATATTGTTCTTCGTACCATGTGTTTTTGTCAAAAAATGGTCAGTGCGCTTCCCTTGTTCTGTTCGTCTTTGCTTCCATCAGGACATATGTCAATGTTTGAGTTGCCAATGTCTTTGGTGGTTATGAAATCGGTTACTTAGGCGTGTATGGAAGGATGTATCCAATGTTTGGTTGGCAAGCTAGTTTCAATTTCGTCGTTTCTTATGTCCTTGTAGTTCAGTCCTTGTTTTTTAATTTTGTAGAGTGTCGCTATTTCATTAATTTACCCTTAGGGAACCAGTTTTTCGGAAACTCTAGTCCATTAAAGGGTCAAAAGAGAAAAACAAAATCATCCTCAGGCTATTATATTCCTTTTATCCTTATTAGATAAAAGAAACATTTTAAAAGGTGATAAAATTTTATTTTCCAAGATATTTGAGAATAATGGAGTCTGACTTCTTTGAATTACTTTGATGACTTCATGACCTGTGCGTACGTCGTTCAGAGTATGCCGTGGGGAGTGACAAAACAAGCATTGTTTTTTGAGTTCTGTAAATGTTACACTGCATTCTGTCTAACTTCCGTTTAGTGAGGGCTTGATCTGCACTCAATTCAATTTCGATAAACATTAAGAACAAAACGGCCTATTTCGTATTAGTATGAGAGCATATAGACAACGCGGATGTCAGTTTGTTCACTACGATCTACCTACCATAGTGCTATAGGCAAGGTACCGAAATATTTACATGATTGGGACACATTTTGGTCTAAGAGTGGACCTACATTGGAAAAGTTCTGTTCAACATCCGAAGAAGCCACTAATCGCTCAGCGATGAAAGGGAAACAAACACGTTAAATAGATACATTTGAGACCCTTATATCAAAATAACTGTTTTGCTTTTTTTATAAAGTTTTGAAATAATTAGGAAAAACCTTATTTCAATGGATCAGAGATACACTCCATATAGATTTTTATTTATCGTCACTAACAAAACCGTAAAATGTCCTTTAATCACTGTGCGTAGACTCTTCCGGACATCAGATTAAAAACCAACATGTTTGATTTGAGCTAAATCAGATATGAAGCTGAGGAGAGAATGATAAATCCCATTGCCAAGCAGCGACACATATTTTGTTATTTTAGGTGGGAAATCGGGAGTTTTCGAAGATTTTCAGTCAGTCCTAAATCGGATACAGTATAGGCAGTCACAACTTATTTAGCGTGTTTGTTTTTCTTCCCACTCAGAAACGGGTATGGCCGGATCCTATGAGGCATTTATTTTTCTAGTAAAAAAATCAACAGAATCAAAATCATATCTACCATTCAACATATAAATGAAAAAAAAAAATGTATATATATAACTGATGGTTAGGAAAAACCATAAGTTTTGAATTTAAAAAAATAATATTATAATCATTGTTTTGATTAATCATAAATCGGCTTACCCTTTTGTTTAAAGTTATTTCTTTTTTCCTTCAATTAATCATTTTTTAAGGTAATTCGGGAAGTTAATTAATGAGAGTAACAGGATTAACAAAAATTGATCTTGATATTGACCACAAAATAAAGTAATAATGTCAATTTAATTAACGATTTAGTTCAATTCAGATGACGATCATCATATATATATTATTTCTCAAGGCCTTTTTTTTGTTGGTACGCCATAACTTCCTTAATACTCCATCAATGAGGCATAATTTTAAAGCTTTCCTTAACCGCTACACCTGAAAAATATACAAATCATTCATTTCGCCTTCGATTGCGAGTTATAAGCGCAAAACGGCGGTTTTGTAGCAGAGGTTTCTAAATGGTTTCAATCTTTTCAGGTTTTCAAGGAGAACATTTTCGTTGATATACATTTTTTCGATTAATTCCTTCGTTTGCGAGATGTAAGCGAAAAACTGCAATTCTCAGCGAAAATGGTCGCAGGGCTTTTTCAAAGGTGTCATTTTTTTCAGTTTGTCGAGAAGAACATTTCTGGTTACATACACTTTTCCGGTTTGCGAGTTACAAGCAAAAACGTGCGATTTCAGTCGATAGAATTAGCGCACTCGCTTTACGCGAAACCGATATGTGTATTTAAGTATCTGGCTCTTTCAGTGACATCTATGTCTGACTCCAACAAATACTCACAGATGACCATATCGTAACTTTAAACATATTGTTAAAAGAGGTCCTGTAAACGTTAATACTATGTAAATACCTGTAACTTATGTTTCAAAAAACAAATAATCTATTGTTTAAACACATCTATTCTTTACTTCAACCCTCACTTATGCCCATGACGCACAAATACGCTCTAAACGCTACTAAATATACGGCCTCTAGGTACTTTAATTATAATTGTATTTTCAAGTCCATTTTTTTGTCGGTACGCCATAACTTGCTTAAAATTTTATCAAATTTCAGGAATGAGGCATCATTTTAAAGCTTTCCTTAACCGCTATACCGAAAAAAATATACATATCACTCCTTTCGCCTTCGATTACGAGCTATAAGCCGCGGTTTTGTAGTAGAGGTTTCTAAATGGTGTAAATCTTTTCAGGTTTTCAAGGAGAACATTTTCAGTTATATACATTCTTTAGAGTAACCGCTTCGTTTGCGAGTTGTAAGCTAAATGCTACAATGCTCAGCGAAAATAGTCGCGGGGCTTTTTCGAAGGTGTCATTTTTTTCAGTTTGTTATACACTGTTCCGTTGTCGCCGTCTTTTGCGAGTTACAAGCAAAAACATTCGATTTCAGTCAATAGAATCAGCGCTTCAGTGGAAGCCTTGAAGTGCCAAAAAAAAAAAAAAAAAAAAAAAAAAAAAAAAATACCTTAAACTTATGTGTAAAAAAAATAAATAATCTACAATTTAAACACATCTATTCTTTACTTCAACCCTCATCTATACCCATGACGCACACTGATACTAATTATACGATGTGTACTTTGATTAAGTAGGACTTAAGTAAGTTAGAGAGCGAATGCTTCGCACGGGTCAACTAGTCCGGTCTAATAACCGTTTAGAACTCAATTGCTTTCACCACTATGTTTTCCTCTATTTCTGATAATCTTCCTAGGAGCCTGGAATTAGACATCTTTTAGACATTATATATTTATTAATTTAAACATATTATAAGTTTTAGCAGGATGGAAGATGCAATATCAAGATATATAATTGGTGGGAGGGGGAAATCTATAATAATATTGCACTATGGGTATAGCGTTGAAAATTGGAACTCTTGAGAATATGTTTATTTACATAACACAACCATAAAGAGTGCACAAGACTATCAACAAAAACAAGCTGATAAGAGCCATACATTGTTATGTGCGGTTAAACCGCTTTAGATAACGAACAGGATGGGAGGTAGGTGAGGAAGGTGTGGGGTGGAGGGGTGGATCCAATATGAAGGCCCAAACTATCCTGACTGAATATCATAGAAAAAATACACCTATCGATAGTAGAAAGGTGAAAAAAAAAAAAGTTTGGATAGCTAAAAGGAAATCTAGCTATTGATAAGATGATCAAAAGAACTAAAAATAATGCAAGTAATAGATCAAATTGAAACTATTCAAATGTGAATATCAGTAACAAAATCCTTAACTATAAAGAGAGCGATATTTGTTTCTCATTGACAAAAGGTATACCAAAATTTATTGTTCGATTGAATCCTATGGACAATGTAATGGAATCAGTAATAAATGCCTATTATGAAGTTTTTTGCACCTACATATTCCAAATATATCACAAACGCTGTATATCTCTCGGTCTTATAATTGAAAACGCTGGTACGCTAAGATATCATTTGAATAACTATAGTTGTTCACTAAGATAATTGTCCTAATGTATTGATACATGATATTATTGGATATAAGGTATAACGTGCTTGTTACTTGAAGAAGAATGAGATAAATTACCAAAAGAGCAGAAATCGGAAGTGGAAAAACAGATTTCCAGAAATTATTTAACAGGAACGTATTCATCTCATAATTGGGCAATTCCCTAATATTTTTTTTATTAATTTTAATTTGAGCTCAGATACTCTATTAGTACTCCATAATGTGATAACATTTTTCCGTACGAATTACAAGAACTTCGGAATTCATACACGGGCGTCACGCAAAAAGCTAAGGAAAAAAAAAGTAATAGTTAAAAAAAAAAATGTTTTAGTTTAGCGAAGAGGATCGATAACCAGTGTTTCGAAAAATTGCGGTCGGTAGTGGAAAGGGTTGGATCCTTTTGAAGTGTGGTCGTTATAGCCGAAGGTCTTCCTCGTCTCTTCCGGGCCGCCGGATCAGACACTTAGGGCTTGGAATAGCCATAGCACCTTTAGGATCATATATATATATATATATATATATATATATATATATAAGCCCATCCTCAAAAATATCAGAACGAGAAAAAAAAATCATAAGTATTTTCTAGTAAGATTATTTCCCAGTTAAAACTATATTTACAAAATTATTAGTTCTTGACCATTCAACGTCAAATCAACACAGAAATATATCATTTTGAACCTCACCATCTCAGATTTTCTTGAAATTTGGTATATGTGTACTACTTGTACCTACTACAACAATTATGAAATATTACTGAAATTTGTCAACCCGTTTTGGAATTATTGGTCTCTAAAGCCTTCAAAAATAGGTCCAGAAACAGAAAAAATCATGATTAAAAATAGCTGTAGATTTTTTCCAAATTTGACTAGGACTATGAGATTGGCGTCATTCAACAGCGTATTCCATGCCTTTCAAATGATATACAACAATGTATAGGTTGGTACTAAAGAAATTTTCTTAAAACTAAATGTAAAATTTTAATTTCAATTTTCTCTGAAAGGGCATTTTTTAAAAAAGTTATATTTTTTTGAGAAATAGGTAGAATTATATCTATTCATACAGCAAAACATAAACGTGGGATGAAAATTTCTTCATTACTTAAAAAATTGAAAACTAATGATAAAAGTCTATAAATCTAGCATATTATGATTAAAAATAGCTGTAGATGTTTTCCAAATTTTGCTAGGACTATGAGATTGGTGTCATTTAACAACGCATTCCATGCCATTTCATATTACATACAGCAATATTATATACAGCCTAGTCAAATTTGGAAAGCATCTACAGCTATTTTTAATCATGGGCTTTAGAGACCAATAATTTAAAAACGGGTAGACATATCTCAGTTAAATTTACAATTGTTCTAGTAGATACAACTAGTATACATATACCAAATTATAAGAAAATCTGAGATGGTGAGGCCAAGCCTGTGTTGAATTGACGTGGAATGAATGACCGTACTTTTTTAAAGCTGTTTTGGCTAAAACGTTTAAATCAATACTAGAAATTAATCTAAATTGTATTGCACATAAAGGATCAATTTGTTTGAAGTCCTTTTGTCCAGGCTTCTAAAAAAATATTAACAACAACATTAAAGAAAAAAGTGTTGTGGTATGCTACTCCGCGTTAAAAATAAAAGATCTCTCAATGCAGTTGAATTAGTGTTTGAGAAACTCAACAGTTCCAAAAATTCAAATATTATAGAAAATCGAAAAAAAAAACAGGAAAAAAACTGTTTTTACTGTTACACTGACAAGAACAGTGTGATTAAAGTGATTTAATATGCAGTAAAAAATTATAAGTAATGGATCAAAAATTCCTTAACGTTACTAAACTACTTCCTTAACTATAAGAATCCCAGGTTCTTTGCAATGCTATAACGCTATTAAATATTTACTTACAAACAATAGAAACAGTCAATAGTATTAAGGTTGTACGCATTTTATAAAAAAAAAAAAAAAAAAAAAAAAAAAAAAAAAAAATAATAAAAAAAAAAAAAAAAAATTATTGAGTTTTGAAGTTTTTTTACTTCATTTGTATATGTCTGCGCCTGTATACAACATAACGAAAATCAGCAGATTTCATGGCGGTTACACAATAACATACAATGCCATGTTTGCCGTAGGGAAGGATGGCACCAAACAGTTCCCTGGCTTGATTCAGTTATTCAGGTCTGTAAGAAAGTAAGTTTTTAAATTTAAAAAATAAGTTTTTAAATTTCGCAAATGTAACAATGAAAACATTTTAAAATAAAATATAAATTTTATTTTATATTATTTGAATATGTACAATCATATATTATTTCTCAAAGCCTTTTTTTAGTCGGTACACCATAACTTCCTTAATACTTCATAATGTTTCTTGAATGAGGCACGTTTCGCACGGGTCAGCTAGTACATTTTAAAATACATAAAAAAAGAGTATCAATAAATTATAATTTAGTCTAATATTATTTCTATATGTATTAAAATTGATTTAAAATTTAAATTAACGTAATTAAAAAATAATAAAAATTCCGTTCGCCAATCAGATTGAATAACTTTTAAGAGAGTTCTCTGGAAATTGCAATATAAAGTTTGGAAGATGAATTGGATTTTTTTTTTTTTAAATAAAATATTTTACACTAAAGGAAAACACTGAACTTACTTCCATAATTTTAAATTAAATAAAATAAATTTAGTAGACCAAGCCTTCTGTACTGATAATAAACATCAAAACGGTGCTTAATTCTTAAAGGGCCAGAGAGGCTTGGTGGAATGTAATAACTGACTGATAATCTTTAATATTGAAATCGGGAATCTAACCTCCCATGTTGGATTTTACTTTTTATATTTCTAACTTTATTAGGTATAGGCATATAACAAAAATTTGCAAAATAACAAAACTTGGGCAATCGCATCAATATGCCTTAATTCGTAAACATTACGATTGAATTTGCATTATTTTATCTGATAAAAATGCACTAAAAAAAAAAAAAAAAAATTCATTTGCACTACTATTCGGGCTCTGTTATTAAGTACCTCATGAGGTAACCGAACAATGTTCAGAATATATTTGTTTATATAAAAAGAACTTATTATTATTATCTTTATGTTTCAAAACTGCAGCTGCAATAATGGCAATACAGTCTATAATGGCATTCAGGTAGAAATGGATTCAGCAATAAGAAGGGAATATTGGATAGTGGAACCAGTTCTAGTGAAAAGATCATCCCTAACGGATTCGAATCCCAGCAATGCGGGGATTGTCTTCATCGGAATTGCTTCCAAATATTTTCCGAAAAATTGGAAACGGTACACGATTGAAAAGGCAATGTTGATATCAGCAGGTCTCCATCTTTTGTATAATAATCCTGAATTGACTATGCCTTCATGTTCTTCCTAACCGCAGGTTTTTATCCCGATTGACAAATTACTTAATTATAAGTAAACCCTAGCTATTCAGATAAAATTAGACACAAATTACTTAATCTTTCTGTTAAATGACAAAGTTCTAAAAGTAAATTTTATTTTAAATTTTCTCATGTATTGAGAAAAATAAAATAAAAAGTAAAGGGATGAAGTCTTCATATTTATTCATAAAATTAATTGTTGTTTAATATTAAAAATGACCGATTATCCGGTAGGGGAGAATTTGTGTTTATTAGTGGATTGTACAGTTGTTTTATATAGGTTCATACTTCATTTTATATTAAGTTATTAAGTAAAATGTTTAACTTATAACAAAAAGAACTCTTTTAATGTTCTTCAGAATTACTCATACTAAGTAATCATTTAATACGTCATCACTAGAGCATTTGTACTAGGTACATACATAGCTTGTTTTGTGATTCGTGATTTTATTTTACAATGAGTGATAAAACTTTATAAATTACATAATTATTTATATGTATGTATGTGATATCTATAAATAAACATTTTTATTAATCTAATCTTAATCTGAAGGTGACCACCTTTTTTAAATTATTTTTAAATAATTTATTTTTTGAAGAGAAAAGATTTGGCTCCGCCGGGAGTCGAACCCGGGTCTCCCGCGTGACATACGCGGATGAAAACCACTACACCACAGAGCTCGGCTCCAAGTAGAGCCAATCCTTCCTCTTCACTGATACCTACTACCCGATCACGCAAAATTTTGCGAGTAACGGGGGGTGGACAAAGTTTGTCCAATTAATGGTATTTATTGACGTACGTCAATTTTAAAGTTATTTTATATTAATCTAATCTTAATCTGTGGGTGACCACCTTTTTTAAATTATTTTTAAATAATTTATTTTTTGAAGAGAAAAGATTTAGCTCTGCCGGGAGTCGAACCCGGGTCTCCGCGTGACATGCGCGGATGCAAACCACTACATCACAGAGCTCGGCTCCAAGTAGCGGGAGACCCGGGTTGGACTCCCGGCGGAGCCAAATCTTTTCTCTTCAAAAAATAAATTATTTAATAAACATTTTGCTTTGATTTGAACTGTTTCGTTGACATTTTGCGGATTATCCGTGGAATTGGTTTATCCGCGATTGCCGTGCCACCCAATACCACGGATAATCGGGAGTCTGCTGTATATCAAAGAGATCGCCAAATCTTTAGCATAATCATGGCACCATTTAAGAAATTTTTAAATTACGAACTGTTTAAAATTTAAAAAAATATTTATGATCATATTATTTGTGCATGAAAACACAATGATTATTTCTGTCACAACTAAAGTTCCAGACTTTTGTTGGAACCGTTTCAGAACTGTATTAGTATGCAATCACATGTTCTGGATGCGACGATTCTGGAATGTTTGATTTCGGACTCAATATAATAAACAACGGACATGGTACTTTGTCTTGCTCTGAACATCGAAACAGAAGGTTAATTTTGTATTACTTGTAGTTACTTTTTGGTACATTGTTACTAATTTGAGTTTTAAATGTTCGTTTGAAGTTGTGAATTGTAATTTTATGGTAAAAAAATGTAAATAGTTTTATATTAAATAATGAAAATTCTTTAAATGTTTTTATAAGCCAAAGTGATACAAGAAGTATTAGAGAATACTATTCCAAAGTAAATAATCTAACGAATCTATTAATTATTTTTACAATTACTTTTACACAATTATTTTTATTAAATTTTTTTTTGTGAAAGAAAGTGGGAATGGGAACTTTTTTTTCTCTGTTTAAAGTTAAACGCAAAGACCACTCATCGTGTATTCATGGAACTTAAAAAAAAGAGACCCTCCCCCCCCCCCCCCCCCCCGGTCCCAATTTGCGATCTGTTTGACTTGAGAAAAACTTTTACAAGCTTTAGATTTCTCGCGGGAAATATACAAAAAGGCGCTGATTATTATAAATAATATTAGCACTTGACATTAATTTATTACGTCATCAGGTCGAATCAAAAACATTTATGTTGTGAAGTATGCTATAGTGAAATATGTATAAATAATATATATAAATGATGATGAATTTAATTAAAATTTGCTTGCTTGACTGTTTTTTTTAAAGTGGCATAAAATATCATAATTCGATGAATTTCATCAACTAGTAATGTCTCATATTTCTTTATTGATTTCTCAATTCCTCCTTCAAACATTGTTTAGGTTGAATCAGGGGGCCAATTAAGAAATCAAATTATATAAGGTGATCTGGGGTAAGTCAATATTAGTGATTATTTGTTTCTTTATATTAAATGTTTTTTATGGTATAAGGTGCGAACATAATGCCTTTTAACGTTAGAATGCTAGAGTATTCTATTGCATGACATAAATCCCACTGAGAAGTGGGATCAATCAAATTTACTCTTGTTGTTTAAGGCTTCCATGGTCCGAATCCATCGTCTGTCTTCAGGGTTTGACCATGTCATAGGTTTTCCAAAGACCAAGCTTTCGCCCATCTTGCTGTGGGCGAAAGCTTGGTCGTTGGAAAACCTATAACATGGTCAAACCCTGAAGAAGAAATGCAGACAATAAATTTACTCTTGTTGATTTAGGTTTCGTGTGGAGTTGATGTTTGGTGAATATTATCACATTTAATCGACTCTTTAACACGTTGTCTATTATTCAAGAATCTAAATAATGTGTTGACTTTCTTAACTTTTGCAGTAACCCTAATAAATAATCAGTTCTCTGCAATGGTTTAAGTATATGGACTTTCCCCATTTAGGTAGGGTCACAGACGAAATCCGAAACCTTTTTCCTTTCTCGGAAATTTTTTTTTCCCTTTACCCTGCATATAATTTTCAGCAATATAAAAATATATAAAAAAAAAAAACAAATCATTACTAGCGCTGAAAATTATTTTTTTATGCTTGGTTGACGTTTGCAATGCATAACCTGGCTTAAGTTCCCTTTACACTTTATTAATTTTTTAAAATTATTTTTCTATAGCATTTTTTTTCATTTCGAATTGTTATATTTTTTTTTTATTTCGAATTGTTATATTTTTTTTTATTATTTCGAATTGTTATATTTTTTTTTATTTCTAATTGTTATATTAAAAAAATATTCAATTTTATGGTAGATGATAAAAGAGTAAAATACAAATTAATCTTCATTACTTTGTTAACCCTTTGCACTCGAGGTCTCCGAAGCGGAGCCATTTAAAATTTGTCTTCAAACTCGAGGGCTCCGCTACGGAGACAATGCAAATAATTTTCAGTTTTTAACATATAAGGACATAAACAAATCGTAAAAACTATTTATAGGATATTTCGCTTTTGGTGATAAATGACGGTCGCGGCTCGCGGTGTATTTCATTATTTTTAGAGTACGTTAATCTTTTTAACATCGGCTATATTTTGTGGTTTTAATTCATCTTTTATTTCCTCAATTGTACAATAATGTAGTTCGGGGCACCATATAATCCCTTTACTTTGATTTAGTTTCCAATGTGCTTCTACTTTAACCCGAAAGTTATTCAGTAGATATTCACATTTTAGGAGCTTTTCTGATTGGATATCTGAGAAAACTTCAACTAAAAGGGTCCCATGTCGTGATTTTTTAACTTTTTTTACTTCTCCAATTAGTTTTTTTATGCTTTTATATATAAGGAACGGCGAAACCTATGTGAAATCTAAGGGTTTTCCATCGTTATCCGTTCCGGTTCTCTTAATTATAAAAACTTTTACACAATTTTTAGGTCTATTCCCAAAAAAAGTCCCTTTTAAATTATATTTTATTTTTAATAAAATTAAAAAAATTATACATGAAATTTAAAAAAAAATGTTTTTTGAAATTAATATAAAATTATAAGAAAAATATGAAATTTAAAAAAATTATTATTATTTTTTTTAACTATCTGTTCTTGAAGCTTCACAAATACATACAACCTAAATTTCATTACAATTCCTTACTTTGTTATAAAATTTTACTGTATAATATTACGTTTTCAGGGTGTACGTTTTCGCGAATAAGTTGCTTCGAGTTGCCGGTAGTTAACGTCCGAAACGGTCCCAGTGCAAAGGGTTAAATAAGATTTTTTATGGCTCACTATGCACACGACATTGTGTCAATAACTTATATGATGTAGGTAATCGTTTCATACGCTTAATTTGCTTTTGAAACGTAAACATTCATACGATAGCAGCTCACTAGGTAATACTATTTTATACTAGCCACGGAAAAAATTCTTCTTGCGAAAAAAATTAAATAATAATTACACTGAGCCTTCCATGTAAGAATAATTTAAAATGCGGAACAATCAACGAAATTTACCGAAGCAGTTAATTAATTAATGCGGACTAGAAACTAGTGGCTAAGGTTAGTTGGAAGGGGGGCGAATTGAGGCAACAAAATTAAATATGTAAATGGCTCATAGGCGCGGTAACAGCTGTGGAGATGGAAAGACCACCTGGTATAGCCAGCCTTCTTTGGGGGGGGGGGAGGTCTCAGGATTCTTCGAGCTCTGACTAGGCGAAGAGGGTAACGTGGTCGGAAACAATTGAATTTAAGCTGAAATCCATGATATTTCTATAAAATGCGAAGCCTTTTCTACGTATCTATCATAAAAACCACACTAACTAAGGATAATATGAATTAATTAATACTAAGGTTGGGATATATTAGAGAATTTATAATACAACATAGCAAAAAAAAGATGAAAAAGAAAAAAAAATTCAACGCTTCAAACGCCAGAGCTCTGCGCTTAGGCCACACACTGTACTTATCGCCTATTCAAATATATCACAAAAATCGGCTATCTTTAGTATTGACTGTATTCGCTGAAAGTGTAGTATAATATACTAGCAAGATCGTCCTGTGGCTCAATCCACAACAGCAATCATTTAAATTAAAATATCTTTCCTGTCATACACCAACCAAACCAGTTAAAATAAAATAATTGAATGAATGGAGGTCAACATTAAAAAAAAATAATTCATTTAAAAGACTAAGAGAGAAGAGAAAATTTTATTTTTGCGATAAGGATAAACAATTAATTGCTTTTCATCTGCAGACGAAAGTTCAATTTACTTCATTTCATTTTTTTTTTAAAGGTAAATAATAACAAAGTAAAATGAAAATGGAACAACTTGATGACCAATTAATAGAAATGCCAAAAAAAGAAACAAAGTAACTCTCCAGAATAGGAAAAAAAAAAAAAAAAAGGATGGATATTATTCAACACTTGATGGAACTTTCCCCAATTCCTGAATCCCAACTCTGGATTTTTTTTTAAATTCAGTAATACATACACGGTACAGAATGTTAAGAAATGAATAAAATGCATGATTGAAATAAGAAGCGCTTTAATATCATATTATAGAAGGGAATGAATAAATTATAAACCAGGCCTATATTTAGAGACTTGAATGAATGAAAATTCCTTTTCTAATATAGAAACTTCTCTGAAACGGTTTATCAAAATGTAATTCTATACGGCAGATATTGGAAAAGGGTCAGAATTATGGCTCAACCCAATTTCCCATTCAAATATAAAGATTGCCTCAACTTTATAGGAAATGTCACAATTTTATTTCTCTATTTATTGCGAAGGAATGCCGTAATAAAGTTCTTACCCTAAGGCTGTTGCCTGTCCCTTATTTCATTTTACGGCATAAGAAAAATGTTTATTGTATACAGCAGTGCATTAAATAGAATACTTTTTTGGGAAATCTCACGTCTGTTACAGTTAATTTTACGACAACATTTTACCCAGTTTCTTTTGTGTATTTTTATTCATGTTTTTAATATTTCTGATGTAACATTTAGTTATGTTAATACAGATGAACAAAAGACATAAGAGATGTTATAAAATTGAAATTATATACGTTTGAAATGAGGTATTTTAATGTAATGCCCGAGTGAGCAAAGCAGTTTAGAATACTTAATTAAGTTAGTACCACCGCTAGATTTGGGAGACCGCTCGCCGAAGAAAGCCACGCAGTCTAAGCCATTACCGGGAATGTGAGGCCCCTCAGCCTACTGGAGGCAGCTCACACAAATCCAACGCAGGAGTGATAAGCCTACCCCGTGCATCCGATCTATAATCACGGGATGGTTTTCCATTATTAAACACGTTAGGTGTGGCATCGATCCCCGGCGTCCGATGTCTGACGTTTCCCTCTTAACAGTCGATTTTCACATGAAACTTCTGCGCCAACTAAAAAAAAATAATAATGTTTTCAGTGAATATAAATTAATAATAGTTGAACCAATGCTCGAATAAAAACATGATTCATAAACATTGCTATGGCAAGATTCGAAAATTCGAAAAGGACACATATTTTAAGAATGTCCCAAAGTTATTTTTATTCAACCGTAAGTAGTTCATTAGGGATAGTTTTTATTTTAAAGTGATTTTCCAAATGCATTATTTGTAAAATAATAATATTTTTTTAAGATAGTACAGCTAAGAATTAAGCTTAGTTCTAATAAGTTAAGGGCTGGCAATAAATTGACTTTATGAAATGTGCCAGACTTGGACCATGGCAGTTATATATATTTATAACGTTTCTTCAACTGTTACCATCCTCTTTCCAAAGTAACTTTTAACCTCCCTGTCAAAAACACTTAATTTTCCGAAGAGCCCAAGAAATAACTTATAAGGGTATCGCTAAACTTTTTCTTAAGGGTAGGAGAGCTTTTGTTGCCTCGAAGTTGGGGGCTTTTCTTTTTCCACGGAAGGGTTCCCCTCCACAATACATCTTATTTCTATTTAATGGTTAATTAAAGCCAACTCCGGACCTAAACAAAGTTCATTGAGTTGGACGGGGTGGAATAACTCCTTACTTCTGATCTATGTGGGGCACCTGCGCTTCGGAGATCCCTAGGGAATGGCCTGCCTCTTCTCTAACTCTTTTGAATGGGGTGAGAAAAATCTACGACTTGAGAGTAATTATTCCCTTCGGAATAGTTTAGACAATCGTTTAGATCATTCCTCGAACTAGTAAATATCTCTGAAATTTCTCTTGACAGCTTGAGGTCTTGTCTTCATTTAAAAGATCTATTACAATTAGATAGCATCTGCAAAAGGACGATAAGGAGTAGAATGAGAGATGAGAGTAACGAGAATCACAACGAAGAATACGGCCAATGGGTTATTCCCTTTCCATTTGTCAGATAATTTCACTTTTTTGTTTTCTTTTTAACTGTAACCACATTCGCTGGTTAACATGGACACACTCACAGTTTTATGATGGCAAATAATTATACAAATTTTCTGAGTATAGGATATAATACAATGTAAAGGCGTGTTTACATGTTTAAATTATTTCAACGAAGTTTGAACTAAACTTTCCTTCACTATTTGACCGTCGATGGAAATTACAATCAACGGAATAGACATTTTTAAGTTTTTGAGTGGATACGTTTTTTTTACGGTACTGATACCTTATTAACTGGTTAATGAGCGAACTACAACATTTTCATTGTAAGATTGATGAAAAACCTTAGACATGTAAACAGGACTATTTGATACATTGCAATCGCCCCGGGGGGTCAAAAAGCGAAGTAACGTTTTGTTACAAACTTTGTTCCATATTAGTTAGGTTCCCTAACCGTCCCTAATAATTCGTTCCAACTCAACCGAAACTTATGGAAAATGTTTAATAGGGAAAGCATTAGATAGCAACAGAAAAGTACCCACTCTTAGTAGGGGGTCGAACTCATTCCTTCCCATGATAATTATTTATATTATTTAAATTATTTTATTAGAAGATAAAAGATTCGACCACGGACGGGAATCGAACCCAGGTCCTCCGCATCTACGTTGCGGCGCTCTTACCACTGAGCTAACCGTGGGGCCGTCCTAGACGTGATCGAATCTTTTACTTCTGCGATCCCTCCCACCAGGTCTCGCCACAATGTAGTGAAGTACCGGGGGGCTGAACAATTGTTCAGACGAACGGGATCTGATTGACATACGTCAAAGATATTCATTTAATGATTCAAAGATTCGATCACGTCTAGGACGGCCCCACATTAAATGAATATCTTTGACGTATGTCAATCAGATCCCGTTCGTCTGAACAATTGTTCAGCCCCCGGTACTTCGCTACATTGTGGCGAGACCTGGTGGGAGGGATCGCAGAAGTAAAAGATTCGATCACGTCTAGGACGGCCCCACGGCTAGCTCAGTGGTAAGAGCGCCGCAACGTAGATGCGGAGGACCTGGGTTCGATTCCAGGCCGTGGTCGAATCTTTTATCTTCTAATAAAATAATTTAAAAATTATTAAACCAAAGACTATAAATAAATAACATTATTTATATTATGTTTTGGATTATATTACGTGTTTTTATTTCGGAGAAAAACGTTATATATAAATATTCTTTGAAAAAAAAAATGAATTTTCATATACTTAATTTATTCGAGACAATCCAGGAGGAAGAAAATTAAATTCGATCGACTTAAAAAAAAAAAAAACTCATATTTTATGTAATTTTTTTTTTAAATCTTGTTTCTTCACAACTATAAAAGATGTAAAAACAATAGAATGTTAAAATACAATAGGTATTTTTTACTTTACCCACACCAGTTACTTATTTCTAAAAGAGTGATTTATCTTAATATTAAATTGGAACAGATGATTAAAGTAATGTATTAAAAAAGATTAAAATGTAAACAAAAATTATAGTTCAATATACTGCATCTGCAACTTTTCAACGACATTTAAATGCTGGAGATCTTCTTTGGTGAAAAGCAAGCTTCATAAATTATCATCCTCTTCTGCATTTCCGTGTTTTATGCAATGTAGCTAACCTTTGAAATGTCTTAAATGCCTCTTCTTCCGATTTAAGAACACGACTCAGTTGTACCAGTTTCATTATTAACTAAAACAACTTGAACGTTTCTTAAAACCCAGGAGGTATTAGGTAGGTAAGCTCCTTCATATATATTTTTTGTTATTAATGTTTAACATGGTATTGAATAACGTTATAATGTATATTATTAAATAAATCACTTACGATATCAAACAGTAACTGGTTTGGGTAAAGTATATAAGACACTATATAATTATATAAGAGATATTGAAAATTAGACCTAACTCACTCAGGCACATCTCCCAATTGGATTATCTCGAGAACGCATTGCCTCAGTTAAAATATAAAGATATTACGAGGAATATATAACTTCATTGTTTAATGATAATGATTTGATGATTTCTTCAAAACATAAACTGTTTTTCTAAAAGAAAAAACAAATTTTTTTACCACGCCCCTGGCTGTTCTTAGACTAATTTGCCTGGCCTACTTAATAATATTAAAACAATAATTAACAAAAGAGAACGTAACTACTGATGCATTTTTTAAATAATATTGTGGATATTAAAAGTTTATGATTTATCGACTTATTTCCAAGCTAATTGAATAGATTAATAAAACACACAAATTAAAGAACATGGAATAGGTTAGGAGTAAAAAAACCAAACTATTTTAATTGCTATTCGTTTTATTGCTTCACCGATCGCAAAAGATATTTTTTATAGGTCTATAGCAAAAAATAAAAGAAACTTTCTAATCTACTTCTGTATCGATATAGAAAATATTGTTGTAAAACCCATAGATTGATAAGTGCGATTTTAAATTGAATGTCTTGAATTTATCTGTTTTTAATATTGAAATGTGCTGCATTCCAAATGTTTTGTTAGGGTATCTTGAAAAAAAAAAATTATAAATAAATTGGAGAAAAAAAGTCCACCAAGCCTTTTTTGGAGGGCAAAGGGTCTTAGCTTCTAAAGCATAATTCCATTTATGGGAAATGATGTAAAATACAAACACATATTTTTGTGAAGTATTATATTTATGGTCGAACAATTTCGGGTCTGTTCTTTTTCATCCATCTTAATTTTCAAAGCAATAAAAGTGCCCCTCGATATAAATTGTCAGGTTTGACAGGGCAAGGGGAAACCCGCTTTTATATAATAATGTAAATTTTCCTGAGAGCATTTTACATTTTATAGCACTTTGTCCGTTATATGAAGGTAATTAATATAGTTCTGTACACAATAAGCAATGAATGTTTTTGCTTCTAGGCCTCTACAGCTGATTTGTATGCATTTGATTATAAAGGAAAAGAAACATTTATAATGAAATATAAATATATTGTTAAAACCTGAAGAGTTTCATCGCGAAGCTCTTTATCAGTGAAAATAGGAAAATATTTTTGCGTTAGTAAGTATAGTATAAAGCTATTTAACTGAAAACGCTTTCTTTCGTATCTGTTTCTTCAAATATCCAGTAACAATAAAGATATCCCCGATTCGAGCCCAGTTCCTACAATTCATCCTTTATTCATGATTATCCTCAGAGACGTTATATAAGGGTATTACTTTTATTTTGAAAAGTTTGAAGTATTTTTAAGTAGGTCTTTTGTTTTAGCTATGCCGAACGTTTGTAAGGAATAAGTAAGTGTACGTATGCATAAGTTTAAGTAAGTCTAGAACCCCTTTTATCCGGGGTAATGATGGGTATGGGGGTCAACGGATAATCGAAAACACCGGATAATCGAATTACATTTTATTGATTTAATTTGATAGAAAAGAAGGTTAATTAAATAAAAAAAATAAACTGTGCAGAAAATCACTTTTATTAACAAAGGAACATTTTAACAAACAACAAACGAACGAATGTAACAAACGAACTCCTTCCGCGCGTTTTTGTATGAACCACAGATAGACAGTTAACATGAATATGTTAATTCATATACATATTTTATTGTAGAGTTGTTCATCGTTTTCTGAGGACACGATGTTTGGGCCGACGACGATACGAAGTCGGAAATGTCTTTTTTCTTCTTCAAAATATCACGAACAGTTTGCTCGCCGATTCCTAATTCAGCGGACAATGTTTTAGCACTTCCACCTTTTTCTACTCGGTTTATAAAGGTTAATTTCCGTTCAAGCGTTTGTTAGTTCGTATGTATTTAAATGGAGACGTTGAATCACAACTGAGAACAATTTGTTTTGTGGTCAAATAGGCCAGAGCAGGAGTTTCCTATATAGAAAGACTTGAAAACAATATCGTTCCTAGAATATGAATTGGAGTAATAGTTACCGGAAAAATCTCATCATACGATACCAGCTTGCCGTGTTTTTCTTTGATTATTTTATGTAATAACTTCTAAGAACAATAGATAATTGTGTAATCATTAAAATGTTTACGTATTCATTATTTTAAATAAATAGTATACATACAAAAAGAAATGGCATAAAAATTAAAAACTGCTCTTTAAAAAAAAAAATTGGCTCCTCGGAACCCCGGTTAATTGGGACCGTTGTTAATGTGGGTCCTACAGTATATGTAATTAGTCAATGTTTCTATTTAATTTTAGAATTTTTTTAAAAACGTGGATAACGAAGTTTGATTCTATTGTTTCATTTTAACATGCATTCTCTTCTTATTTTTATATTGTTTTTATTATAACAGAAGTTATCCTTCTGCTGAAAAAAAGATCCCTCACAGTGTATACTTCCCAGAAATTGGGTAGTTGTCAATATAAACATGGAGAAAGGTATATTTTTTAAGTGGAAATGTAATATTTTTCGCATTCTCACGATTCAGTCAAATTTCCATTGTTGGAATTTATTCCATTCCAGTCTTGGAATTTATGTAAGTGGTGCTTTAACGTTAATGAAGTTAGAGAACTGCTGTATTGTCAGCGTAAGTTGCAGTCAATGTTTCATTGCTAACAGGTTATATTAAACAAAAAAAAACAAAAAGGTTCAGAAACTTTTTTTTGGCAAAATGTGAAATAAGAAATTCCCTTGTCGTTATATCTTAATAATTTTTATCTGAAGAGATTATATTGAACATGGTCGGAATTCGAACCGTTGCAGCGTCACCAGCCGGTGAAGACACTGATAATAAAAACGTTCGATATCGCCATTTTGTATAGAGTATTCAGTGTGAGATCTAATTGGCAGATTATCATTTTAGAACATTTATAAATTTAAATTTAAAAGTCGAGGTAATTTTAAATAAATTTTATCTTAAGAGAAAGATGGGGAAGAGAAGGCTGGCATAGCTGGGGCTAGGGGCTATGGTAACCTAATGGTTAGGGCGATGTAACGGTGATGCAGAGACCCTAGTTTGAATCTCGGCCATTGTCTTGTCTCTTCAGATAAAAATTACAATGACCAATAATAGATAGGTATTTCAGTAATTAAATAAGGGGAGAGTTGCCTATATTGTACCACTTTTTACATTTTAATTTTTATCCCCAATATGACTTCAATTATTCTTAAACAAAACATTGCTACAGATACTCTAGAGAAAAATATTTATGAGAGTAGGCCTAAAAGATAGCCTAACCCACATAAAGCTCTTGAACATTGCTCTCTCGTTTTATTTCTAAAACTTATTGGAAATTAATTTCAAGTACATTTACATTGTTTTATAATTTAGACTAAGAAAACCATTAATTACTATTTGTATTACTTTTTTTTATTTTTGTAAGTGTATCTTGACACTCAATTACTCGTTGTGTGGTGTAATAATGTTATTTTTTAGTCTAAGATTCAAAAAATAAAGATAAATTTTGAAACTAAAATCTTATTTTATTTTTTATTATACCTTTTGGTATCCAAGCACTAATTTTTAATGTAGGTACGATTTAGGAACCCACCGGTACGTTTTAGGAAACTGGTATCCTTAATTATATCACTTGCAAGGGTTTGGAAAAAAAGTGCATAGTAATTAAATTAATCATAATTTTTGTATGATTAACATATGGCATGATTCTGCATAAAATAGTGTATCTTTAGCAATATTTTGTTTAAGAATAATTGAAGTCATATTGGGGATAAAAATTAAAATGTAAAAAGTGGTGCAATATAGGCAACTCTCCCCAATTAGATCAACTATTAAAGAAGGATAACGTCTTTCATCAAGTCAGCATATTTTGTCAACACTTCTTAATAAATGGTTCCTCTAATACATAACTTTTTTATAACAGGATTTTTTGTCCGATTATATAAAAAATTAATCGGATGCCCTTTGAGAGTAATCTCAATATTTAACTTGTAACTTCAAAGGTGTATGTTACAAAAGTTTGGCTAAAACTAAAATTAGGGACCATTCTGTTTTATTTGGCATTACTCCACAGTCTTGGAAATTGAAAAGTTTAAGGTCCATTCCTTGTGGGAAAGTACAGGAACTGGATTTAATTTAAGCCCGAGCTGCGTTCTTCTTACAGTCGGTCGTTTTTCCCTTAAAAGAATCTTGCAAGAGTAAACGAAATGAAATACGCTATTCTGTGCTTCAGCGCGACAAAAACATTTTATTTGAATCAGTCAATAATGAATAAACGACTGTACTGTATATCAAGTATAGTTTATGTTGATTGAACAAGCAATGTAGTTAATATTTTGAAAGGATATTAAAGGAAAACACTTTGACCGGTTTTTAACCGCATGAGGACACTTAACGTACCCTAACCCCGTAGTAAACTTTTACCGCAGTGCAGTCCCGGTAATGGGAAGAAGATAATTAGGGTTAGCTAATAAAGAGGCGAGTACTGCCCAGGAGAGAGCGCTGCTATATCTATACGCTTCGGTGTTGTGGCGAAAAACTAGGTGGTTGGGTAGTGTGATAGTTTGTGCGATAAATGATGATAAAATATCTGTTTTAACCTTTTTGCTAAACATACGATTACGACTAAATAAAATTAGCATTTATAAATTTACGAAAATGAAGCACTATGTCTCTAATTATCTCAATATAAATAATTTATTTAAAGTATTTATTTTTTAAAAAACATTGCCCATCTACAGGCGTTATGACCGGTAATGGAAGGTAATCATCAATCGAAGGTTAAAAATTAACTACAAAATGTAATTAAAATTAGGATTAATTAATTAATAATTAGGCGGGGTCACCTGTGGTGTAGTGGTTAGCATAGAAACTTACAATACTAAAGGTTGCGGGTTCGCGTCCCGAGGTGGCCATAGGATTTTTTAATGGGAGTAAGAAATCCTTGTCTATGCTGTCCCTGAGATAGGACGTAAAATGGAGGTCCCGAGCCTCTAGGATGTCATGTACTCGTTAAAGAACCCTATCCTAATTATGCCAGGATAGGCAAAATTTAGGACTCCCACTGCAGCATTGTCCGATTAACCTAGGTAGCATAAATGGACGTTACAACAAACAAACAAACAATAATTCGTTATAATTAATTAGTAAGAAAATTGAATGTAAAACCATAGTAAAAATAATAGGTTTGTTCCAACAAGCTCTTCAAACACGTTCACAACACCATAAGCGCAATAACGACTAAACCAATTTTCGTTGGGAAAAGCCATTAGTCCCTTCCTCTAGTGAATTTCGCCGGCGAAAGCGGATATACGCAGTATTTAACATGTGTTTAAAAATGAAGGTTCCCAGCCTAAACGAATTTTACCTGGATCAAATAAATTTAGCACTCTATAGCATCGTCCGATTAGCCATAGTAGCATAAAGTGACGTTAAACAAATAAAAAAAAAAAGCAAACCTTAGAAAATCGGAAACCTTTAAAAAATATTTAGTTTCTTTCTTGTCATAACCCCAATTCAATGCTACGTTTTATCGAACCTATAATTATTCATTATCAAACATTGAGTTTAATATGATCGGTATTTTTTAAGAAAATTTTGTTTTCAAAATATTTGTATCTACTTTAACTTGTCTTTAAAGATATAAGGACTAAGGGATCGGTATTTTCGATTAAAAAATGATGGATGAAGTCATCATCCCGTAAAAAACCATTTAGAACTTACTTTTGCATATTAAATGGATTTTTCCCCTTTGGTTAAATAGTATCCAATTCTTTTTTCCTATTAAACCTTTAAGAGTGCCTAAACTGAGGGAGAAATCCAGAATTGATGAACATGAAGCCATATTAATGGTGGCAAACGAAAATCATTGCTAGCCCACTAAAAGACTTACTAAATCTACTAAAATCATACTTTTCAAGGTAAAATAATATATAATATACAGTCATTATTGAAATATTCTGCTATTTTATGAATGAATTACCGCGACCATTCCGCAGCATAATGTAGATGTGTGCTTGATCGTTGCTTAAATAATATGATCAATCGTGTCATCTATAAGGATTATTGTCATAACGTTCAAACTATGCAAATAGAACTTTTTCAAAAATTCATGTAAATTTTTTGGGAATAAAAAAGAGCGAAATTCAATCTGTTTAACTAATTATAGAATTAAATAAATTAATTAGAGCCAAAAGATACATAAAACAAATAGAATTTCTTCTATTAAAGCCCAACGCATGAAAATTATTGTCATAGACTGCAGAATGTCAGAAACCTCTCTCTAAAAGCAAAGGGAGTGTGAATTAAGAGTTTCATCTTATAAGGAAACAAAAAAAGAATAATAATTATTTATGAAAAGAAAAAAGAAATTCTTAGAAAATCGGAAACCTTTAAAAAATATTTATTTACTTTCTTTTCATGAACCCAATTCAATTTTACGTTTTATCCAAGATGATTACTGAACAAATCGAGATGTCCGAAGGAGGATTTTATAAACTGAAAGTACAGGGTATTGAGCTCTTGGGTTTGAGGATTCACTTATTTCTTTATTTTTTTATGTAACTTTAACAAGACAGAATACTAACATGGAGTAGCTGCCATTTGATGATTTCATCCCATGTTATCCAATATGTATTTGGCATTTATATATTGAAACTTTTTTGGGTTATCAAGTTTTCTTGTTTAAAATGGTAAAATTTAAAAACATCGCAAATATCGTACCTGGTAGAAGACGTTAAGACAACATATTAAGTAAACAAACAGAGTAATTAAAACAAAAAATTGATGAAGCAAGGCCCGAAGGTAAGGTAGGAAATGCAGCTGGCACGCGTTGTACTGACCAGGTGCGAGAATTGTTGAGTCAATGAACAGATGTTACTTGTGCGTGCTCTTTAAAAGATACAGTCTGTCTGTCTGTCGGCTGAGAGGAACCTCAAAAATTAAAACTAATAAGTCTTTGAAAAAAAAAACGTCCAAAGAAATAAAAACCAATCTCTATTAATCTTTTTGCCAGTTTGAAACAAAAGCAAGGCGTTTCTTAGTTAACGCTTATATGAGGGAATTTAATAAAATTCCAAACATTTTACAAATTAGTAGTTTACTTATAAATATTACCTAAATAGTCGTACATTTAATACACTATTTTTTTTTTTTTTTTTGTCAGGTAGGTAACGAAAATTATTAGGTACTAATAATTTTCCATTAATTTAATTACTGTTATAATATTTACAAGCCTTTTTAAATTTTTTTAACTTCATGTAACTAAAAGCACAAGGTTTGTTATTCTGACTGAAGCTAGATAGTGTTGCTAAGATATATACGGGAAAGGTCGTAACAAAAATAGATACACAGGCACACATGGTGCTAAGGCGCTAAAAAGATTCGCCAGCTGAAGCATACTACAAGGTGGGTGGGAATATTCGCTGGGTATGGAAACAGGATTAAATCTAAAAAGTATTTATTTATATTGTAATAAAATTGGAAATAAAACTAATAAAATAAAGAAATTGACTTTTTTGTTGAAAATTATTTTTTATTATTTTTGAATTATTATTAAATAATTTTATTAAAAGAGAAAAGATTTGGTAGGAATCGAACTCGGGTCTCGGCAACTCCATCGCAGCGCTTCCAACCATTGAGCTAACCGCCGAGGTTATTCAACGACTGCTTGTAATAAATTAGCCAGTGGTACATAAATTTACCTCCTGTAATTTATGATTTAGCGTTTTATCAAATACTAAGTAAATAGATATGCTGTTTATTTACCAACTACTCAATATTTATATAGAGTTCCTGTGTTTAAACACGAGGAAAGCGTGTTGCTAATGAGCTAACATAGTTTGATTAAACTGAGTATTTTATGTATTAATAAGCCCGAGATTTGACTACAAAAATTTCATCAAAATTGATCAACTAGAGGGGGCACTTTAGTTAATAAATTTTGTCTCATTTTCACGTGTTTTTTTATTTACTCAAAAACAGCTTTAAAGATTTTGATCAAATTGGGTATTTGATGTATGTATGATGGCTAAATCAACTAGAAATATGAAAAAAATCAAGTAAACATATAGAGGAGAAAAAAAGAAAAATATTCCGTCAACTCATAACTCGTAGTAAGCCTTTAATGACAGATCATTTTTCATAATTAAAGCCGTTCTGTTCATTTAATGGAAATTATTTGTTTCATGGTAACTAAATGAAGTTTTCAACAACTACATAGAGAATTATAAAATCAGACGACTTGGAATATTATGCTTGCATTGCCGAAGTATTACAAGTAAAAACTTTTATTTAATAAAAAAATAAAATAAAATAGTGTTTTTTATAGCAAACAAAAACAAAAATAAGAAATGAATGTGGAAAAATTTGTGACTTTGAGAAGTGGCAATTAACAAAACCCATCAATTTCTAATCTAAGTAAGTTGGTAAGTGAAAGTAGTGTGTTGCGCGCACGCACTAGATTTTTACACTTATTTGCAGTATGGAAAGATATATTGTTTATGTTCTGGTCTGATCGCACAGAGAGACAAACAAGATTTTGCTAAACTAGGTTATTTCGGATCAGGAGACTTCAAAACCTGTATTTCCATTGAAAACTGGAAGTCAAATTTTTACTTTCACTTACCTATATATGAAATATACAGTAGTAAGTGGGAGTATTGCGATCGTGAAAAATGTCGACTTCCGGTTTTCAACGGAAATACACGTTTTGGGGTCCCCTGAGTCCAAATGAACAAGTCCCGCGAAATGGTCTGTGTGTGTGTGTGTGTGTGTGTGTGTGTGTGTGTGTGTGTGTGTGTGTGTGTGTGTGTGTGTGTGTGTGTGTGTGTGAACAGACTAGCTCAAAAACTATAAACCGTGCGAACCTGAAATTGGGTATTTAGTGTAGGTATGTGCCCGCGATGTGACAGCAAAAAATTCATCAAAATTGCTCAAATGGAGGGGGTACTTTATTTAATAACTTTTTACGTTTTTTTTTCGATTTTCTCAAAAACGGCTCGAACGATTTTGATTAAACTGAGAATTTGATGTTTGTATATGCCAAAGATGTGATAGCCAACATTTCATCAAAAATTGATCAACCGGAGGGGGGACTTTACTTAATAAATTTTGTATCATTTTCACGTGTTTTTTTTTATTTACTCAAAAACGGCTTTAACAATTTTGATCAAACTGGGTATTTGATGTATGTATATGCCAAAGATGTGATAGCCAGCATTTCATCAAAATTGGTCAAACGGAGTGGGCACTTTATTTCATAATTTTTTTGCATTGTACATTTTTTTCGATTAACTCGAAAACGGCTTTGACGATTTTCATCAAATTCGTCTTGTTTAATGAAAATTAGGTGTTCTTTAATATCACGTAAGCTTTATCATTATTAAAATTTTCTGAGGGGGCTTAAATGGGGTAGGGGCCTTTTTTGTTTGTTTGTTTTTGTTTCCTATGAAGGATCTTTGTTTTTGTTTATATGGAGAAATTAACTGTCTCTCATTATGGCTAAATATGAGATATGATAAAAACCAAGTAAATATATAGAGGAGAAAAAAAGAAAAATATTCAGTCGACTCATAACTCATAGTACGCCATTAATGACAGATCATTTTTCATAATTAAAGCCGTTCTGTTCATTTAATGGAAATTATTGGTTTCATGGTAACTGAATGAAATTTTCAACAAGTACATAGAGAATTTTGCATATGAGAAGTATATGAGAATTATGGAGTATTATGCTTGCATTGCCGAATTATCTCAAGTAAAAGCTTTTGTTTAATAATAAAAGAAATTAGTGTTTGTTATAGAGCAAATGAAAACAAAAATAAGAAATGAATGTGGAAAAATGTGTAACTGAGTGAGAAGTGGCATTAACACACGCATTAATTTCTAATCTAAGTTATTAAGTGAAAGTTGTGTGTTGCGCGCATTTACCAGATTTTTTTACGATCATAATACACTTTTTACTTTCACTTACCTATATATGAAATATATAGTAAGTGGAAGTATTGCGATCGTGAAAAATTTCGACTTCCGGTTTTCAACGGAAATACACGTTTTGGGACCCCCTGAGTCGAAATAACCAAGTCCCGCGAAATGGTCTGTGTGTGTGTGTGTCTGTGTGTGTGTCTGTGTGTGTGTGTGTGTGTGTGAACAGACTAGCTCAAAAACTATAAACCGTGGGAACCTGAAATTGGGTATTTAGTGTAGGTATATGCCCGCGATGTGACAGCAAAAATTTCATCAAAATTTCTCAAAGGGAGGGGGTACTTTATTTAATAACTTTTTACGTTTTTTTCGATTTTCTCAAAAACGGCTCTAACGATTTTGATTAAACTGAGTATTTAATCTATTTATATGCCCGCGATATGACTGTCAAAATTTCATCAAAATTGATTAACCGGAGGGGGGACTTTACTTATTATATTTTGTATCATTTTCACGTGTTTTTTTTTATTTACTCACAAACGGCTTTAACGATTTTGATCAAACTGCGTATATGATGTATGTATATGCCCGAGATACGACTGTAAAAATTTCATCAAAATTGATTTACCGGAGGGGGTACTTTACTTAATAAATTTTGTATCATTTTCACGTGTTTTTTTTATTTACTCAAAAACGGTTTTAACAATTTTGATCAAACTTGGTATTTGATGTATTTATATGCCTGAGATATGACTGTAAAAATTTCATCAAAATTGATTAACCGGAGGGGGGACTTTACTTAATAAATTTTGTATCAATTTCACGTGTTTTTTTAATTTACTCAAAAACGGCTTTCACGATTTTGATCAAACTGGGTATTTATGTATGTATATGCCAAAGATGTGATAGCCAACATTTCATCAAGATTGATCAACCGAAGGGGACACTTTATTTCATAACTTTTTTTCTAATTTTTAGATTATCTCAAAAACGGCTTTAACGATTTTCTTCATATTCGTCATGTTTAATGAAAATTGAGTGTTATTTAATATCAGGTAAGCGTTATCATTATTAAAATGTTCTGAGGGGTTTATAGAGCAAATGAAAACAAAAATAAGAAATGAATGTGGAAAATGTGTAACTTTGAGAAGTGGCATTAACAAAACGCATTAATTTCTTATCTAAGTAAGTTTGTAAGTGAAAGTTGTGTGTTGCGCGCACGCACCAGATTTAATCAACGCATATGCCAAAGATGTGATAGCCAACATTTCATCGAAATTGGTCAAACGGAGGGGGCACTTTATTTTATAATGTTTTTCCAATTTGTATTACCTTTTTGATCGATTATCTCAAAAACGGCTTTAACGATTTTTATCAAATTCGTTACGTTTAATGAAAATTAGTTGTTATTTAATATCAGGTAAGTTTTATCACTATTAAAATGTTCTGAGGGGGCTTAAATGGGGAAGGGGCCTTTTTTGTTATCCTATAAAGTACCTTTGTTTTAGTTTATATTGAGAAATTAACTGTCTCTCATCACGCTTAAAAATAAGAAATGGCTAAATATGATATATGAAGAAAATCAAGTAAACGTATACAGGAGAAAAAAAGAAAAATATTCCGTCAACTCATGAAACACCTTGAGCTCACGCATGCGCCGTACGCCTTTAATGACAAACCAATGTGTTATAATTAAAGATGTTCTGTTCATTTGAGAAGTGGCAGTTAAGAAAACGCATTAATTTCTAATCTAAGTAAGTTGGTAAGTGAAAGTTGTGTGTTGCGCGCACGCACCAGATTTTTTTTACTAGATATGCTAAAAATAGGAAAGTGGAATTAAAAAATAAAAGAAAAAGCACAAGCAGTTTAGATATAAATACTTGGCTAATTGTGGATAATATTAATTGCAGAACACGCAAAGCATGACATATGCCGTCTACATCAGCGGGAACACATGAGTCATTATGGGAACATATGATTCAGCTCCTACTGTTGCCGTGTCACCGGGCGATATATCATATCCACGCCGTTTATATTGACTCATTTAACTATTCCACAGCCGCACCATTATCTCTGATTGCTCTAGTCGCGTTGTTTCTAGTCCTCTCAGTCTTTCGCCGATCTGCTACACTTGGGAAATTATACGTGAATTGCCGAGTCTCATCTGGTCTGTTCGTCCGTTCCAAGACATCATGAAAGAGAAACACATCGTCAAAAGCAATACCTTCGATACACTGTTTTTAGTTGTTCGCAATTTGAATTGTGAAACAAAAACAGATGATTATATCTGTTACATTGAACAGAGTGAATCGAAGTGAGAGGAACCGTTACATCCATGTATTAGTTCGTTATTTGTGTTTTGGAATAATCTAGACTTTCTGGGAAGTTCCATTTCGATAAGCAAAAGATTACTTTTGAGTCACTGTTGGGTCACTTGTATTTACTGTTTGTAACATTCCAACTAATTTAATGTGTATTGTTGAAGTATTTAGACTTCTTACATAATTTATAATTTAATTTTAATTAGACAGTCTAATCATTCTAGAAGAAAATAGTTTGTCCTATTTAAGTGTTGAGCTAATGTGTACCGTAAACTCGGCCACTTTTTTAATAATAATAATAATGTATTATTGAATAATAATAATTACAAATTATACACAAAAGAGGCAAACATTGTACGGCATGGAACTCCTTCTGCCGGAAGATTTATACAAAAATTTAAACAAAAATTACTGGTACAGTAAATAAATAATAACAAAATTTAAAAAAAAAACACATATAGATATAAAGTAGTAAAAACAAAATAAATAAATTAATACAAATATAAAATAAAGAAAATACTATTTATCAATTAGGGTAAACCATACAGTTATTGGCACTCAGTACAGTTATTGGTACCCCAAACTCAACTTAAAGAAATTGGTAAAAAAGTCCTAATTTTATTACAAGATACACATGAGTCTAATGTTTGAAGGGTCCTCTAAGTTATCTATGAAGTAAGAGTTTAACAAAATAACCATAGGGAAGATTTCACAATTAAATCCACAGGGTGCCAAGATTTGGAACATTTAACAATATTGCTATATTGTAAAACTATTGAACTTTTGACCCAAAAAAACCTCTTGAGACTTTATAGGGAAAGGTAAAGAGGAGTTATAGGAAGTTTCAATTAGATCCCTTCATAAGATTTTTTTTAATGTCACCACTGAAATATAGTCTTAAGGGTACCAATAACTGTACGGTTTACCCTACTACAAATTCTGATTATAGGTTAAAAAAGAAAATACAAGTTAAGTAAGGGTTGAAAAACAAAAGATAGAATAGCATAATCAAGAAATGAAAATAATATAAACAATACTATATAATAAAATACAAAATTATATAAAAATAAAAAGTAAAAAGAACCGAAATACTATATCATCTTTATTTATTCATATTAATTTTTTATCTACTTGGTCTTGTATATGAACTGCATATATATTTTTATCATTGCATGCCACTTAAATTAGACCTAAAGAATCAACCTCATCTCATTTTATAAAAAGTAGAAGTTCTCCTGAGTTTAATATCAGTCTTATTAATAAAAAACCTTTAGTGGGATCTATAGATATGGCTAGTTCTGGCAATCCCCAAGACGTTTGTCAATTCCCCAAAATGGCCCAATTAATGGAGTGTATGTCGCAATTACTTGATCTAAAGTTTTCACACTTAGCCACTAAAGAAAATATTCTTAGCCTTTATAACGAAATAAATTTATTAAAAAAAGAAAACACAATTAAAATCAGATTTATTGGCTACACACGTAACACTGAGTATCTCGTGGATAATTTAGATAATAAAAATCGGCGAAATAACTCGGTCACTTTTTTAATTGATAATAAAGTAAATTATTTGAATGTTAAAATGTTTTTTCTTACGACTGTGGTTTGACTGAAGGGGGTCGTTTCGTCGTGCTATGGCGTGTTTTTTTTATGATGACGCTTGGCGACAGAAGATACGCTTATTGTTTTTTTGTATTGTTTTAAACAATACAGTCATTTACAGATTCATTATTTAGTGCCGGGGATTTAATTTAATGTGTAAAAGTCAGGCGTCTGTTAGTTTAATATTTCATTGGTGAATACACTAATTATTTTTGATGAACAATTTAATCAAGTCTACGTACAGGTTTATATGATTCGGATTTCCGATTTAATTTGATCGTTTTCCCTTATTTACCTTGTTTTTTCTCTGTTCGTAATCAACCCTGTTGTTTCACCTGCAGGCAGAATAGCTTGATTAAAAGTTTAATTAATGTTATTACAGTTATCTATTCTCTTTTACTAGTTCTTATAATTTTAATATTTCTGTGTTATTTTTCACTTTTCCATTCATTATGTTTTTTAAATTACATTCATCTTTAACTTGTATTTATTTGTCAGACTTAATCAGGTCTTTATCAGATTACTTATTAGTTTGAGAGTGGGCGTTTTCGATATAAATTTTGTGAGAATATGAAAAGATCAAATGGATTTATTTTATAAAATCTCTAAAGTCAAATTTTAATAAACTAAGATTGGTTTTTTGATGAATACCAATTTCTTTCTGAGAGGGGCATTCAGCATATTTATTTAAATTAAAAAAAATATGGTCATAAATTTTGTTATCTTGATAATAAAGTATATGCCGAAACGTAGGAATAAAAAATTGAGGCTTAAATAAAGGATCACAAAAATACTTGACTAAATTCTAACTAATTGTAGTTATAATAGCTTGTTTGACATTATTGTGTAATAATTTTACACATTAGTTTATTATTTTATATTATTTATCATCTTTTTTTTTTACAATGCCGTTGCTGTTAAATTCGCTTATCACATCTGAATGTATGTACGAGTATAAAAGGCAAATAGTTGTGGAGAACCTAGACAAAAAATAATAAAATAAACAATTTTGAAAATTAGACCTAACTCAAATGGTTGTTTAATTTTCTTCCAACTGGATTATCTCGAGAACGGGACGTTTCCCGTAAATCGTGAATAGTTTCAACTAGCAATAATCGCACCTCAGTAAACCATCATTGGTTAGGAACTGCGCAAGGTTAATGACCCTAGTAGTGGTTGACACCTTAGAAAAAAAAAAAAAAAAAACCCTGCATAGGATAATTTTTTAGCAGAAGTTTTGGAGGAATATTTTTACTTAGGAATATATTACAGATCTCTTTAAAATATAAACCTTTTATGAAAAAGTTAAAAAAAATATAGAAAAAAAAAGGAATACGGGTGGAATTGGGAGACGAGCCTTTCCAGAAAGGATTTCTGTTCCCGAAGAACTTTTTCGTTCTACATTCCCAGTGAGTGTCATTTAGTTATATATTATTTATAACTTTATAATTTAATTTCACCATTTTCCTAGTTTTCCTGTAGTACATCTGGCTAACTGAGAGTATAACACTTCACAAAGTTTTAAAAATACTTGAACTTCTCGACAGTCGTAAAAAAATTCTCACGAATAACAAATGATGCTGGAGTGCGTGGCCACCGATAAAGCTACTTATATTCAGTGCCGTAGTTTTTGTGAAGTACTAAATCCTATTATATGCTTTAAAAAGGTAAAATATGAGGGGAGTTAGAATGAGAGCAGAGTAAATCAATTTTTATTTTAATCTTGAAAATTGAAATTTTGCGAATTGAACTTAATTTTTTTTTTTTTTTTAAATTTGTTTCTGTCACAGAGCATTCGACGATCAGCAAATTGTCTGGCAAATTGTCAGCAAATTTACGCTGATGTAATATTGGCATGTCAGGCGTGCGGGAAGATAGCACACAGCAGTACCTCTTCCCTGGGTTTTATCAGTTAACGAGGTTTGTATACGAAAGAGATCTCTCTTTCAATATAACGTGTCTTCCTAATCTCCTATTTATGGGCATTCGGCTGTAGGCATGTCACTTATTAGTCTGTTTAATTGTCCAAGTTTTTTAAACTATGTCCCAGCATAAGAGCTAACTTAGATAACATTCCCCTGCTATAAGTGCCCATTATGTAAAAAGATATTAGGTCAAAGATGTCGAGCGGTATAAATGAAGCGAACGATAAAAACTTCTGAAAAGTCGCACACAGAACTCGATGAAGGATATATATTTTATAACCTCGACGCCCCATATCAGCATCACATTATGGCAGAATTATGCTGAAGGAGAATGAGATCAAAAAAGGAGTTGCTAAACTGGAACAAATATTTTTTCCAAGCGACGGGAACAGGACCGGAAAACTGGGAAAAACTGGCGATAAGTTTTTTACCATCTCAACGTAACATTCTGCGTTGCAAAGATGTTCTATATTATAATAAATAATTTGAATCAGTCGTTTGAAAAACTTTATAAGTATTCAAAATCAAATTCATGGAAGCGCAAAAACAAAAAAAGTAACTTACTTAGTTATTGGAAAACTCGAATTGGAAAACTAAAGACGGCTTTCCACTAAGCGGACAGTTGAGTTTATGTTTTGTTAGTGTTTTCTACTACCTGATAAACAAAAACAAACCCAAATTTATTGTTTCCATCAAGCGGGCTACAATTTGTTCCCTTTTTGTTTTTGTTTTCGGGTCTTCAATGCAAAATTTTGCTTTAATAATCAACCAACAGTGTTTGGAGAAAATTTGTTTCATTCTCATTTGTGGTTGGTTGCAGTTTTGTTTTATTAGACAGGAGTTTATGTTTTGTCCATTTAACGGAAAATAGCCTTAAATATACGAATTTGGTTAAGAGCTGATTTTCGAAATAATAAAGTTCTATGAATTCATAGATAAAATTAAACGTGCGATTCATTAACCCTTGCAGTACCTGACCAAAAACATATTTCCACGAATTTAAAAAACATCAAACATATTACACACCATCACGAATCGTTAGATCGCACCCACAATTTTATGACGTTGATCGCTTTGTCAATCACTCATCAAGGCTAAAAATCGAGTTTATAGAGCAGTTGAGTTGAATACTTTACGGATATAAATTCCCTCATTCCTGACGATGTAAATTCCCTCAGTTATAAGTATATTATATTATTATAGTATTATATTATTATAGTAATAAATTCCCTCATACCATAAGGTCAAGAAAAACCCACGAACCCTTTAGCGCATGAACTTCCTAATCCCATACAATCCACAACTTGCCGTTGTAACATTAGAATATTATCGTTGTTAGTCCATATGCACCTATGACTGTTATGTAGCATTATCCATCAGCAACATTGCAAGGATAATCATACAGTTCTATATTTTCGATTACATACATTTATATATTCCAGCCTCTGTATTTGATATATTTATATTATTTAGAGGTGTGTATTAGTAAGCTATCTTCCTTTACGATAGGTTGATTAATAAACAGGTTTTTCAGTTTGATCTTGTTTTTTGTCTCTCTACATGTGAATCTCCATCAGAATCCAGGTGGATCTCCATAAAAAGAAGACAAATACATGAGTATCTATGCTAGAAGGTGACAATTAAATGATTAGCCTGTAATTATTAATTGTAGATAGTAAAAACAAGGAGTAACAGAATAATGGAAAACAAATTCAACTGATGGTATGTTTACATCAGACTTAACAAAACTGATAATTGGTATATCCTTATGTATATAAAAATCTCGTGTCCCCATGTTTGTCGGAGGTAAACTCAGAAACTACTCAACCGATTTTAATGAAATTTGGCTCAATGTGTTTAGTTTTGTCCAACTTAAAAGATAGGAAAGTTTTTATCTTGATTATTGACCACAACATTTCTTTCATTCCGAATTATTGCAAATACAGTAGGTAGAGTTTCTATTAATTAAGATGGCGTCATATGTCGAATTCGTAACCTTTTTGTTGTTTGTCAGGAGTAAAATCAGAAACTACTCAAACGATTTTTAAAAAAATTTGCTAATTGTCTGTAGTTTTGTCCAACTTAAAAGATAGGGTAGTTATTTATCTCGATGATTGGCTTTAATATTTCTTTTATTGCAAATTAAGTGCTTATTATACTACGGTTGAGTCTGATTATTTTTAAGTTCTATAAATTTCCTACAGATGGCGGTGTAAGTATATTTATTGATACAACATTTCGTTTTCTTTCGATGTTTGGATGATTAAGCAGAAATTTATTTTTTCCGGCTTGGACTAGGGAAAAACGCGTTTTCCCCATGATTTTAGCGAGACAGGCTAAACGAAATCATTGTGCACCTATTAGCACTAGAATAAATATAAATTGTGAATTCTAATAATAAAAAAATGTACATCATTGTTGTAAACAGTTATAAATTAACGTTATTTATCTCGTTTGTGAAATTAAATTTTCATGTTTTGATGAGTAGCATGTAAAACATTCAGCATGGTTTGAGGTTACTCGCTTTTCATAACCTGTTTCTGGTAGAACCTCAACAAGTAGACGATATCTCATTTCACGATGCGCTATATTCTGAATTTAATTAATATTTATTATGGCAAAACATTAATTTGTTACATTTTAGGTAACTGTCTATTGTCTTTGTACTAAACTCTATTCCTATTATATTCTTTATTAGTTCCTATTACATGTGATACTTATATTTAATCTCACCACTTCTGAAAAAATCCTAGTGCTAAATAAATGGATCGATAATAATTACTATAGTCAAATATGAGATGTAAAATATAAAAACTTTAACCCTTCTTAATTCTTTACCAAACAATTTTAAATTTGGCGTAAAGTTCTTTTTTAAATCCCGTTGGTTTTTAGATTAGCTAAAACGTTATCTTTATCGTTGAATTTTGATTTTATTGTATTAAAAAGAATAGGATATAATTAATTCAACGCTTTTAGCTACTGAGCCACAACAACGCGTGGCTGGGACTGCTCGTAAAATATAGTAAAATTATAAGTGAATATTTAAATAAGTAACTCGTTAAAAAGGTAAAATAAAATTTGATATTTACCTTCTGAGTCCAGAGTAATACAGAGACTGAGGGTGAAAATAAGGTGAGAGGTGGTAGGGGTTAGTTTGCCGAATTCAAGGGTTTATTATGGGGAAGTGAAAGGCTACATGACTTTCGTAACATTCTATAATTAATAATTAAATTATAAACTTTATTTAGTTGTCTTATTCTAGCACAGATCCACATGCAGGGATCGAAACGTTGGCTTTACAAAAAATAAAAAAAAATAAAAAAATTATTTATATTATTGTTAACTTTGATCTAAAAAACATTACCTATGTAACTCATATAACCTGTTTTTTCATTGCAAAGCATGATAAGAGAACAATATAGTCTCGAAACGTCATCATAATTGAGTTGTTTACAATTGGCTGTACCTCAAGAAATCTATGAACAAATAATTGTTGAAACAAGGATGTTGCTATTCGATTAGAAGAAACTTTCTTTTAAAAAAAAGCTTTGTTTCAAGTTGAGATGTGTAAGCCCTGGAAAGACAAGAGTTGTGAGATAGAGAAATCGTGCAGTGGCGCTTTTACCAGCGGCATCCTTTGTCTGAGCTAAGTACACAGCCTGTCAGACACCAAATGGAGAAGACTTTTCCAAATGTGTCGCTACGAACCGCACCTTTGAGCTCAGTTCTTATCTAAAAAGGGTAGCTTTTATTTTAGGTCCTCATTGTTTTTTTGTTTTTCAATTTCATAATAAAGAAAGCTGTACTCTTCTGTAGTTCTATGATTTTAAAAAAAATATTACGATTCAGAGTTGAAAAAATTCAATTTATCAGGCACATGAGGGTTATTTTTATTTCTATAGTAAACAGTAGAAAAAAAAGGTTTCTAAATTTAAGATAATTTTTATTATCTTGAAGGGGACCCCTGTGGTACAGTGGCTAGCATACCAACTTAAAATATTAAAGATTGCAGGTTCGCATCCCGCAAGATGATCATGACCACAATGAAACTGAATAAAAATCCTTGGCTATGCCGTCCCTTGGATAGGACGAAAAATTGAGATCCAAAGCCTATGCGATGCCCAAGCCAGGCAGGTACTCGTTAAAGATCCCTACCGTAATTATACCTGTACAGGCAAAATTTAGGACTCCCACTGCAGCATCGTCCTATTAGCCTTATTAGCAAAAGGGACATTAAACAAACAATTGCCTTGTTTAAATTGGAAATTATTTATGAATCTTATGATAACATAGCTCCAATAAAAGTTAACTACTAATAAAAGAGCTAAACCCGAAACATTCTGCAAAAGATCCTCAGTTGCGTATAATAATTTTGTAATTATAATAATTTGGTACATACTAAGCATTAAAAAGATTTTAGGGGAATAACCGTATCTTGGGTATCTTTAAAAAATGCCAATAAGAAAAATACTTCTTTCAAAAAGCGATGCTGACCAATTGTAGTATTTCCACGTATATTTTAATCTTTTTCACATCAAACGTAAGAAACAACAGAAGCGACATGCAACAAACACTGAAAGTAAATGTCATTAACTCGAATTAAACAATAGTTATTTAAATTTCGAAAACTTAAATTAACTGTTACTGAATTATTTAAATAATCCCTCCATCATCCCATTCATACTTAAAACAATTAAAAAATAGGTATATATAATTTATATGACAATAAATATGTAATGATTGTCGCTTTATCTTTAACTATTTTACTTTAACATTAGTTAACATAAGAACAAAAAAAATTAAAATTATTTTAAAATTAATTGCAAAAATTAAAAAAAAAAATAATTTTAAATATAAACATAATTAAGACAAAATATTTATGAACTTATTCAAGCCTGATAAGACTTGGAAAAGTTTACAACTGATTTGTAAATGGTGAAATTTGACATGTATATTGTTGCATGTGACGTGGAAAAGATTAAAATAGATAGTTGTGGTCACACCTATGTTTCTCAAAGTGTTTCTCTTCTTGGCATTTTTTAATGATACCAAAATTACGATTTTTCCTCTAGAATCTTAATCTCGCACATTTGTAATCACATTATATGTTTTATCTTGAAATTTTAGATATGCAGTGCACACATACTAACCGAATATATTCAACAAAGCCTAAGAAAATATGATAAATCAATAAATACAATTACGAAGCCAAAGCACAAGTGGAGACTGAAAGCTTAAGTAGAGGAAAAGAAGGCCAAGAAACAATCTCATTTATAAATAAATATTATTTTATTGTTTTCTAAATTATATATACTTTTATCTGGGACATTTTCTTGTCATCCATTTCCTCCAATAAAAGAAATATACAAATTAAAATTTATTCATATTGAAGAGGATAAAATTAAGATATAAAACCTATTATAAATATATAAAAGCTAAGAGCTATCTACAGTTATGTTTCCTTGGAAACACACCCCATTTGATGATTATATGAAATGCTGAAGAAAAAAAAAAAGATACAAAACTTATAATTATTTAAACACATAATGGTAAAAATGGATAATCTTAATATAATAGTCAACCAGATCATGACTAAATAAGATTAAATCTTGATCTCGTTGCACTAACGTTGACCGAAAAACAATACTTATATAAAAATCAAGAAATTTGAGATTATTCATGAGTTATAGCGCTGAAAGTCCAAAAGCTTAAGTTCTGATATAATTCGATTTTAAAATTTGGACAAAATAAAAAATCACATTCATAATATTATTAACCTTTAACTTTTTTTTTTTTTTTACTTTCAATATACATTACTCATTCCAAAAAACAAAAACAAAAAAAAAATTCATTTGAATGGCAGTTGTATTGTATCTATTAACAACAAACATTTTTTTTTTTTTTTTTTTTATATCATAAGTCATTCAAATTTACGTATTATCACTATGATGCTTGAGTAAATGAAATAAATGGTTGATGTAATGCAATTTTGTATAGAACCTAATTGCAAAAAAAATTTATATAATTTTTAATATTGATTTTTTTTCATTACATAACATCTAAAAGCTTACACAATACATAATATAAGTATTTTGATAAAAAATTTAGAAAATATAATTCATATTGAATATGGTCACATACAATTTCAACTTCTGCAGGCCCATTTGCATCTTCAATATGATGGCTGGCTGTCAGATTTTCTTAGTAACGGAATTTTAGGTATAACATTTAATATATGATTATATTTGATATAATATTTTATAATGTATATTGATATAAATTATGTTTATATTTATATTATACTAGGAAAAATATATATTATACATATTTTTTAAAAGTTTTTTCTTCGAGAGAATCCAGATCTAAAAATACTCAGGAGTAAAGCCAGGTGTAGTAATGTCCTGTCCTCCCCCACTTAGTTCTTCCACGATGTAATGTGATCATTTTTCAGTGACTACTTATTTTTAACTTATCTTACACATATGATATTCTGTCATGTATGACATAATAGGGGTGGGATGATTTACTACATCAAATTCACCTTCCCAACCCTTATTATGTAGTTCACAATTAATTATAAATTAATTTTTTTTCACTGCATTGGAGCGATTATTAAAATTTAGAAGAAAAGAGAAGTAAGAGACACTAGAAAAAAGAGGTATGGCTCGTCAACGAGAAACAAACTATTAAATAGAAACAAACATCAGAAGTAATAATAATAATAATAATAATAATAATAATAATAATAATAATAATAATAACCCGGAGACGACTGTGAACTCGATAACCACATTAGACCTTCCTCCTAAAAGTCTGGAACAGATGCAGAAGGCAGTGTTGCTCGGAACTGCGAGCATCGTAAGAAAATTCATGAACATTAAAGAATAAATTTTTCATGCCTTACCCTTGACCTAGGTCCGGGTAATGTGCCACTACCGGTGAAAAACTGAGAATAAAAAATAAAGTAATAATAATAATAATAATAATAATAATAAAGTGTTTTATTGGAATGAAATATAAGACATAACACAATGACAAATTCCATTGGAAACATCATAAGCATGGACATTGTCCGTCTGATGTGGAGTTGTCCTGAATAATGTAGTAGTAAACTTACCTCTGAAGAAACAATGAACAAATATATGGCTAAACAACCATAATTACATTTTACATAATAATTAGGTGAAATTAAATTAAATTACATGAACATTAAACAATATATACATTAAAAAATAGTGATGAACAAAAATTAGAGTGATCTCCTGCATGATTAAGAAAAATAATTTTAAATTAAAAGGTAATTAGTAATTAAATTCTGTTATTAATAGTTTTCTACATTTTAGCGCCTTAAGTACGTAATTAAAGAGAGATCGCCAGTTTATAACATTTAAACATTGCAAGAACTATCTATAATATATCTGTTTTAACACAAAAATAAGTACTCTAATTTCTGATAATACCGGGCATACCACAATAAAGTGAAAAGTATCTTCTCCTGCATTCTGATTACAAAGTGAGCAAATAAGTTGCTGTTCTGCACGATTTTTTGAATAATTTAAATAAATGGATTCAGTTCTGACTCTTATTATTGTTTGTATCATCTAAATACTGTATTTATCCTGTATATAGTGATTGCCCCCCAAGTCGCGGTTCAATTCCTTGTATATCAGAAAAAAAAGTATCTTCTCGCAAGCGTCTCTTGCTTTGCTTTTCATACCTAGTCACAATTTATTTTTTATGATAATTTCTAGCTGTGTTTGAATGCTGCTAGCCTTTAACAACCAGTCAATATTATCTAAATTGTTAATTCGACTGAGTTCCATTAATTCTGGGTACCACCATAATTTATTGTTAATTACGTAGTTAGCAAGTACTATTGTTAGTCTTCCTTCGTTTGTATTGAATACTTTGTTTATTTAACAAATGAACAGTTTAAGTGTTTGTAAATATAGAGACTCCCCACCTGCTTCTAAATAAATCATTTAATTATCAGGGAGGTAAACAAAAATTTGTTTATCCTTTAAACTTTTTCTATTTTTTATAACCCCATATTTGTGCACCGTAAATTAGTATCGATCTAATAGCCGAATCAAATACCGCATATTTGGTTGATAAAGGAATAGATTGATTTTTTAAGAGATTGTTCCAGGTTAGGTATATTCCGAATTCGCAGGCTTTAGTTTCTTCTTGGAAGTGTCGAGTTAATGATAGTTGTGGTGTCAGACCTAGGCCTAGGTATTTGAAGTATTTCACGACTTCTATTTCTCTTCCTTCAAATAACAATTTGTCCTTTTTTGACAATTTTCCACCTTTCATGAATAACATCAGAAGTAACTCGACCAAACAGAACTCCAGCAAATCCAAGTTTGAAGGGAAATGAGAATTTCAAGAAATAAATAAATATCAGAAAAATAAATAAATGGACATAAGTATATGTAGAATAATTGTTTAAATGTTATAATTTTATATTAACTTTTCGGGGCAAAAGTAATAACCACTAACCTAATTAAATGTTTAAAAAATAAATAAGAAAGAAAAAGAAAACTATGTATATTAATGTAAATGCATGTATGTATATGCATTTACATTAGTATTGTGTATGTATATGAATGCATGGAAATAAATATATTTTTTTCTTTGGTATTTATTAATATAATTTTTCTATTGTATTGTAAGGTTAAACAAAAACAATAAAATGATTTAGAATAATTTTTGTTGGAACGAACATACAGTTGAAACAAACTGTCACAGTACAAGACCATCTACGCTGGCCTCGAAGGTCCAGGATTGCTTTCCTTGCGACTATTGTAAGGAGCGTTGGAATTCAGGGTTAGTTCTGTTCTGAAGCTCAAGCCATATGACTATTTCTGTGTTACAAAGTGATAATTTTTGAAAACTGTCTAATCATTTGTGTTTTCATAATTCGCATGGCATTGGAAATCATTATTTTCTTTGAATAAAAATCGTTTAACAGACAAATGTGTTACAGTGTATTTGTATTTGAACAGGAAAGAACATCCTGCATACCATTGTGATAATTTAAAAAAAAAAAATTAAATAAATATCATGAAAATTAAAATATTTTTCTATTATTTAAAAAATTTCGGATACATTAGCATAGAAAGTAGATATGGATGTTATTTTGCTTAATAGCAACGCTCTGTAAAAGTTTCCGATTTTTGAGGTACCAAACACTGAGCCTTACAATTTTTATATATAAGATGAAACGAGGTTATTGAAGTAAATCGTTTTTGGTCATTTAATAATGAAGCGAGGAAAAATGCTAAGGTAACCATGTACAGGAATGGCTCCTTCGGGACAACGAGAGGTTCGGACTGAAAGGAAACTGTAGCAAGTTTTAATTCTGAAGATCGGAATGCAAGATTAAAAACAAAATATCTTTATTCAATCTATAAATAAAGCTTTCACAGGAAGATCGTAGGAAAAAAAACCATAAAATGTAGTAGTCGTTGATTAAAGGACACAAGACTGTCACTGACAAGAAATATATCATCATTTTAGTTATTTTCACACGATAAAAACGAATTAGTAAAATATTATACAGCGCTAACAAGAATTTCTACCTTAATATTAGGAAGCCGAATTGAGATTTATCTCAGGACGTGACAGGCGAGAAAAAAAAATATAAATAAATATTCCTCTCAGAGATATTTATTCGAAAACATCAACTGTAGATCCATTACGGATGGAAATTCGATCTTCAACCCCCTCGAATCATCTTTCACTATCCTACACCCCTTATAAAATATCAAGAACACACTCAGCAGGGGCTCACAAATATGTAAGCTAGGCTTCATGCATACTCAATTGGCTACTCACGCAGGGCATCATAACCATCCTGAATTACGGTATTTCTGTACTGCTCAGCAAATGGAATACAACAGTTTCTTTATAGAACAAATTTATTAAGATAGAAAAGTGTCCATAAAATATTTCTTTCCTCTGATTTTTTTTTTTTTTTTTTTTTTTTTTTTTAATTGCAAATAAATCCATCAAGTAAATCTGTAGGTAAGAAATAAAAATGAACATTATTTGAGTTATGACACAAATGCTAACTAATAAGGGCACAGCTGATGGGTCACAGAATTCTAACACAAATAACTTTTTATTATTCTATATCGAAAAATATTTGACTCGTGTCCATTCTATTAAGTAATTTTTTCTTTTTCTATGGTCGATAATTTTGTTTTCACAAACGATATTCGATAGTTGTTTAGAAAATAAGATGAACTTGGACAGGCATAGGAATAATTAATACTAAATGGGGATATACAAACATATATTATGAAAAGAAAAACCATGTGGTGCATATCTTATTATTTAAATAATTGTTTTTAAAATAATAACTTGACAATGAAGTTAAAGAGATTAAGCCTACGACGGGGCTTATTAAAGCACCTGGTTTAAGCCAGAGGAGCTTGCACACCACGCCAGTTAGACCAACACAACTTTTAATGCGTTGGACAAACCTGATAAAGGTAAACTCCGAAGTTAACTAATAAAGGTAAGCATGCCGGAGAATAATCACGTATTCAACAATTAAGCTATGATAATTATTAATACTACAATACTAATTGATCCCAATTATTTAGCATAATGTCTTCCGGAGAGGATATTTTAAGGTCACCAAAGCAAATAAATAAATTACTATTAGTATTTACTAAATTTTTAAATGTCAATATTTATATAATTTTATCAGGAGAGGAAAGATTGGCAATGGCTGATGAGCTGTTTAAGTTGCGATTCGGATGATGTAGTTTTCATACCTTAATCTATACTCCAAAAACGTAAGGTTTCTGTCTCAGATCTTGATCAGATATTAAAAAAGAATGACTAATTTTCCACAAATAATGGTTTTTAGCTGTTAATTTATTTAGATGACAGGAAAAGAGCAGAACAAAGAAACAAAACAAAGTAATAACGAACAACGAGTGCTGGGAAATGATGTTTAATTATGAACTGAATACCTTCATATAATCAAAACAAAATACAAATAACATGTAATCGAACAGAATTACTGAAGGAAATAATAAACGAATAATACCTCTTAAAGTCTAACAATGACAAAAAAAAGGAAATAATATTTAAACTTAACCTAAAACATGCATGGTAGCCGGCTCAATGGTTATGATTATACCAATATAAACTTTAATAATACCAAACCTCTCTTCATTAAAGTAATAATGCACCTCGATCTGGGAAAAGGCGTTGTTTTGGAGACAATCTTCACTCTACCGAGTTCGATGCAAGCGAGAAGCGTCTGTAACGCCATGCCTGTGCAAGATACAGAGGTAGAGTGAGATAAGTGAGGATGAGAAATGGCGGTTGGCCTCTGCGACAGCTGTTCAATGCCTCCTCGAGTCCTATATACAAGATTACTTACATATTTGTAAGGCGGGTGCTATGGCGCGAAGTTCAGTTGGTTTAAATTTGATTGGGAATTTACATTGAAACTGAATAAATGGTTTACAATGACGGTATGTCAGTTAGATCCTATCATTTGTCCAGTCCCCGATTATCTTGCTACAAAGTGGAGAGATATATTGGGTGGGATCGTTGAAGAGAGAAGGTTGACAGCTAGGATTTACACCACGATTAGCTCAGTGGTTAAGTGCTGCGATGGAGTTGCAGAGGACCTGGGTTCGATCCACAGCCGAGAACAATCTTTTCTTCTCATAAAATTAATTAAAAAATATGTAATAATTATTAAAATAGTAACTAATTTTCAACAAACTAAAGAAAAAAATAATGAGCATTCAAAGAAAAAACACGGAAAGGTGCAAGTTGCAACGTTTTCCAACATTGAATGTTGTCTATAAAAGGCCACACGAAACTTGAGTCCAGTTTAATTGTTTAGCGGAAGTTTAGTATGTTATGTATTTATAGTAACAAAATAGTTTACCTGTTCCATTTTATAATGTTTAATCTTAAGATTGAGTCTTGTTGAGTTTGTATTCCTTAATTAAGTTTTTGTGAAAAGAGTTTAAGGCGAACACCGCTAAGCCTTCCATAAACTATGTTGCTAAGTGGGGCTATTTCAATTTAAATTATTTGGTCCTAAGGGAAAATACTAAATTTTCCCTATCTTTTCCGTGTCAATGAGGGGAACCATAAAAAAAAATGAGGAATATGAATGAATATATATATCGTTGTCACCCTGCTAAAGTAACGAATATGCATAGGTTTTTAGTTGCACATTCGTTACTTTAGCATGGTGACGAGGATATTTGTTATTATTCTTAATTAATATAAAATAAAAATTTAAATATACTATGTAGGTTAGTTGTGCTGTTCATATTTACAATAAATTACACAATTCACTTACAAGCATCATTTAATATACACTTCAGTATGTAAACTTCGGTGCATAAGTCTAATTTTTTTAGGTTCTTCAATCTTTTCCTCTTTTCGAACTCCAAACCAGAAATAGCATACTTATTGAAAATGATACGCTATCACTATCTCTCTTTTACATATCTCTCACCTGTCGCCTCTGCCGTCTTTCTTTTTTTTCTTTTCTTTCATTTACAACACCTGACATGAGCCAAGTAGCTCATATAGCAATGTTGATTATCATGTTTTGCATTACCTGTATTGAAAGTAAAATACAAATAGCTGACCCATTAAGATGCTGCGAATCACATTTTATGAGGAAGCAGCGAATAGGATAAGATGGTGGAATTTCTCACAGTTTGGATCTAGAAAGCGGACACAAAGGGATTAGAGTATCTTGGGCACTGTGACAGTAGCTTGTATAGTGGAACAGTTTTGTGTTTACACGGAAGGGATTAGCCAGGATTGGGCTAACTAGAGCCTTGGATGTGGTTGTCTGCTTCTGTTTATTTGTTCTGTGGCAACGAGCTTTCAGGGCATTGTAGGGGGCTAAAGCTCATTGTTTTAACATCGTCCTGAATTGAGCCTCCGCAGTGCTAAATAGCTCCTTCGTTGAGGCCGACATATCCAATACGACTGGCCATACTCGACCACGCTCCTCTCTGTCGTTGGCACATTCTATACGATAGGTTGAATGATTGTCAGGATTTTCAGTTAAAACATTTTTATTTTTAAAAGCCAACGTTTCGATCCAACTTGTGAATCTTCACCAGGGCCAGAAGGAAACAAATATGTGAGTATCTATGCTAGAAGATGACAATAAAATTAATACATTACAAACCTTAGATAATTACATGAAAGATAGTAAGCATATAGGGTAAACCATACAGTTATTTACATTCCCACCTTTAACTTAAAGAAATAAGTATACAAGTCCTAATTTTGTTTAAAGATATACCTGAATCTAATGTTTGAAGGGTCCTCTAATTCATCTATGAAGTAAGACTTTAACAAACTAACAGTAGAGAAGATTTTTAACAATGAAATCCACAGGGTGTCAATTACTAGTTTTTGCCCTTTTAACAATAAATATTGCCATATGGTAAAACTATTGAACTTTTGACCCAAAAAAACCTCATGAGTCTTTATAAGGATAGATAAAGAGGAGCTACAGGCAGTTTCAATTTGATCCCTTCATAAAAAGTATTTTTTTTAATTTCACCACAGAAATGTAGTCTTGTCAATAACTGTATGGTTTAGCCGATATGAATATTTATATAATTATCAGTTTTGTAGAATATTAATTTTATAGTCATCTTTTAGCATAGATACTCATATATTTGTTTTCTTTTAGCACTGACGGAGATCCACAAGTTGGATACCTCTAAAGTTATTCTAGCTAACATACAGTTGCGAGCATATTTTTCTGGCCACTCTAAACCTATCTTTCTGTATCCTTGGAATAAAAATGTTATAGTTTGTTTCTTGTAAAAAGAGCAAATTTCAATTTGTTTTTTTTTTTAATGTAAAACCTGAGGAATATCAACGTAGTGATTAGATTGATTCATGAGTATTGCAAGATTATTTAAAGTATTGATAGATTATTTCAAAAATTAAGATTCGTCAAATTTCGAAGGAGACCACAATACAGAAAACTTTAAATAGGTACTGAGTTATTTTGGGTTAGGGTGGCCATAAACTCGAGCGCAACCGTATATTTATGGAGAATACATATCATTAAATTGAATACCCTACACTTTGCGTTTTAACAAACCCCCGAAACAAGCATTCTTCTTAGATCTATTACCATTTTTGTTTCTAAACAAGCTATGCATTCTGTGTACATAGTACATATCATTAAATATCCATAATTATTTAATAATTAAACAGTCAATTCAATGATGGTATAACATAACTGTTTACTTACAACGACCGGACTCGAACCCGTAACGTGGAATTACCTACCCATATTCTCTTTTAACTAGTAAACTGAATTCCTCATTAAATATTTCAACTCTCATTTATCATACCCTCGTCCGTTTTTCGTATGGGGTTACATTTTTAAATGTTTACTTTTTATTCAATTGTAGTTTTCAATTACATTAACTGTACAAATTTACTATTATTTTTCAAATGTACTTCTTGATTTTTTTTAAATTACTGTATTATTTTTTCATACCCAACTTCATTATTTAACTATAGCTAGTCCCTTCGATTTTATTATTTGTCTTGGTTTATAGTGTTATTAATGTTAAAGCATCATTAAAATGATTTTTTGTTTTAACGTAAGTTTAAAACAAAAAATGGTTAAAAAACTCATTTGAATGCGTAATAATTAAATTTAAGATTAATTGTTTTTGTAATAAAAGAGTGCAGTATTGTTTTTAAATAAGCCAAGTACATTCAATTTTAAATAATCTCAGCATGAGGGTGGCTTGAATAACTAGTAATTGCCCATCCACTCGGAATATTCTGGTTTGCTTACTCCTCCATTGTAGAATGACCAAAATTCTACAACTTTTGATTAAATTTCGATCTTATCAATCTTAAAAATATATTTTTCCATTTATGAGCATAGGATTTTCTTCAATAGTAAGAATAAAATAATATATTGTAACGTTAAATCGATAAACTAAAAAACATATGGTTTGAAATCCCAGACCTTTTGTTGGAAAGAACAACAGGTTGGAGCGGACCGTTAGAGCATGTGTTCGGGACTAGTTCAAAGCTTAGATGATTCCATGGGGGTCTGGACCATTCCAGACCATTCGTTCTACGACTATATATAAGGAGCGAGTGACTGGACCAGTTAGTCTGAGTCATTGTCTTAGCTCAAGCCAATGATTTGTGTGCTATAAAGCTATAATTTTTGTAACCTGCTCAAATATTTATGTTGTGATAATTCGTTTGGCATTGATATTGTTATATTTTCGTTAATAAACATTTGTTTACCCACGTGATCTTTGGGGGCATTTAAAATTAATTTGGATCGAATAATTTCATCACTTTATTCTTATTTTTTATTATTTTTTTGGAGTTCTATGGGAAATAACCAAATAAAATAATAAAACGGGATGTATATTTTAGGGTGAAGTCTAAATTAAGGACTAAAACATATATAAAAAAGAACATAAAGAAATAAACAACTTCTAACATTAAAAAAAAAAAAAACATCTAAAGATTAGAATCCCTACTTATTAACACTGCATATTTTTAAGGCCTTAATTTAGATAAAATCTTAAGATATAGTTCTAGTTCTATTATATTTAACCATAAAAATTATATGACCATAAAAAATCATTCTACTATACGACAATGTCACCGATTGGTGGATTATATTTCAAATGCTCTAGAATCAAAAAATTACTGTCCTGGTGTTTTTCTTGATATCATTCAGGCTTTTGATAAGGTTTGGCATGAAGGATTTTGCTTCCTCCGACTTACTATTTAATACTACTCTCTTACCTGACAGACAGACACTTTACTTTTGAAATAGACAACGAACTATCCAGTAAAAAAGATGTTAAAGCCAGAGTTCCACAAGGTAGTGTACTTGGACCACTACTCTTCAATATTTTCACAGCTGACTTACCCGAACATGAACACACCCTACTGGCTATATTCGCTGACGATACAGGACTACTAACATCACAAAAAAAACCCGATATAGCATCTTCTATCCTTCAAAACCGAGTTGGGCTACCAGGTGGAAGTTAAAAATGAATTGTATGAAAAGTGAATTCATTACCTTCACCCTTAATCATAGTTCCTGCCCACAAGTAACCTTCAATGATAATCCAATCCCTGAATCCCAAGCAGTAAGATATTTGACTTCAACTGGACAAGAGACTGACATGGAGCACCCACATCGGACTGAAAAGGAAACAACTTAACAAACGATTTGGAATATTATCTAGGTTACTCGACAGACGTTCTAAATTATCAATAACTAACAAACTTACTATTTACAAAGTACTAATACGACCAGTATGAAGATACGGGATAGAACTATGGAGTTCTTTAAAACCCTCAAAATCCAAAGAATTCAGTCATTCCAGTCCAAGGTATTGAAGAAGATAGCAGACGCACCATATTATGTGACAACAATTACTGCACAAGGACTTGAATATTCCAACAGTTATCGATACAGCCACACAATACTACAAAAACTTCCACCAAAGACTAACTTTTAACACGAACCCCTTAGCACAGACACTAACATAAACCCATGCATTCCACCCCGACGAATTTTGAGGCGGTGGTTGAGAGATATGCTAACTTAGTATAAAGTTAGCAAATCATCCAATAGGAATTCAATTGATTTGCTATTGCTAATTGCAAAATGACGCATTTTTGTATTTGCAAATAAAGTTTTTTAAATATTTTTTCCATAACATTCCAAGAAATTGTAGATCTTTAATTTGTTTTCCCTTCATATATTATTTATTTTTAAATATTGTAAACAAACATAGAGAATTCTTGAAAATAGATTGTAATTTTAAATTCAGAAAGGATTTATACCTTTCTTTAAACCTTCTTATTCTTTAAACATTTCACTTATAACCCGCACCCACCCTCTATTTTTGGATTTTGAATTTTAATCGATTTATTTATTATTATTTAGGGCGTTGGGATGTGGTGACCCCATCGCCCGGTCTCAGGACCGCAGTTAACCACTGGCCCTCCAGGTTGGGGGAACACTTACACTATCGCATACACACAGTACACAAATACATCACACTTTACACTTGGTCATATACAGTACACACCTTAGGATCACCTTCCCTAAGAAGCCGCCCCGGAGGGGGTGTCTGTCTGCAGGCACAAAGGTGGCAGCCCCACCAGCAGGCTAGGGTACGTAGTCTGGGTTGATAGCCCCACTACCCGAAAATCCATTTATCACGAAACCTAATTCAGCCTCGGAACTCAATAGTCAAAAACGGAATCGACCCGGCAACCTCAGGCTTAAATTTAACGTAGGGTATTGGAACGTCCTTACTCTGTATAGACCCGGAGCACTGAAACTGCTCTTAGAACAGATTGATAAATATCATCTAGACATTACTGCCATCCAGGAAATACGATGGACCGGTCAGGGAATCATTGAAAAAAAGCGCCACACCGTTTACTACAGTGGCAGTGAAAGGACTCACGAATATGGTACAGGATTCATTATAAGGGGAAAGTATCGAAATCAAGTAATAGGGTTCAAAGCTGTAAGCCCAAGAATCTGTGTGATAAGAATCCAGGGAACTTTTTACAATTATTCCATGCTAAGTGTGCATGCCCCCACGGAAGTCTCGGAAGAGGGTGAAAAAGAAGCCTTTTATGAACTCCTTGAGAGAACTTTAGATGATTGCCCACTATATGACATGAAAATAATTGCAGGAGACTTCAACGCAAAGGTAGGCAAGGAAAGAATATTTCACCCAACTATTGGCAGACATAGCCTGCACGTGTCAAGTAATGACAACGGCTTAAGACTTATAAATTTTGCTTCCTCTCGTGATATTACTATAGGCAGCACCCTTTTCTCTCATAAGAAAATCCACAAGGGAACATGGAAAACACCTGACGGGTCAACACTTAACCAAATAGACCATATCCTTATTGATAGAAGACACATGTCTAATCTCCTCAACGTGAGAGTATTCAGAGGGGCAAATGTGGATTCCGACCACTTCTTAAGCATCGCTCATTTCAGAGCCCGAATAGCATTAAAGACAGTAAGCGCACCGGCACAGAGGCTTAAGCGATACAACTTAAATAAGCTTAAGGATCCAATAATTCTGGCACAGTATGAATCGGAATTGGATAAGTGTGTTCGACAGGTTGAAGTTCTGGAGGGTGATATCGACAAAACATGGGATGCATACACAGAGGCTATAAAAGATACAGCGACAAAGCTGCTTGGACCACAAGAGAGGGACTCGAGAACTCCATGGTTTGACGAGGAGTGTGAGAGAGCAACACGTTCGAAAAACGAAGCATATAAAGCGAAGGTTCAACGAGAGACAAGGAGCAATTCCGGATTATATAGACAGAGGAGACGAACAGAAAAACGTCTACACCAGTATAAGAAAAGAAAATGGGAAAAGGAAGAACTAGAAAGGACTGAACTCCTTAAAGGAAATAAGCAGTATAGGGAATTCTTTAAAGCAGTCAATCAGAAAAGAAAACCCTTCGAAATCAAATCTACTTACTGCTTGAATGAAGACGGTAAGCTTCTTGCCAATAGGATTGATGTCCTTGAAGAATGGAAGAGACATTTCTCTCGGCTTCTTAACAAAGATCTGGAAGAAGTTAGGAATAACAGTCATGTGGATCTACCTTTATCTCAGATAATGGAACCGCCGGATGAAGAGGAGATTTTGGATTCTTTAGCAAAACTCAAAAATAATAAGGCTCCAGGTGTTGACGAATTGCCTGCCGAATTACTAAAGTGTGGAGGAAGTGAACTACTGAGAATCCTTCAGAATATCATGATTTGGATCTGGACCGATGAAGTAATGCCTGAATCCTGGAATAAATCGATAATCTGTCCAATCCATAAAAAGGGTGATCGGCTGGTCTGCGGTAACTACAGAGGCATCTCCTTACTCTCTTGTGCGTACAAGGTGTTGTCCAACATCCTCTTCCAACGACTACTTCCCTATGCAGAGAAGATCTTAGGCCTATACCAGTGTGGTTTTCGGAAAGGACGATCGACCATTGACCAGATATTTTGCTTGCGCATCATGCTTGAAAAAGGACGTGAATATAAGCTTAAAACGCACCATCTGTTTGTTGATTTTAAGGAAGCATATGACAGTGTTCACAGGGAACAGTTGTATGAGGCGATGATGGAACTTGGAATCCCTGAAAAGCTTATCAGAATGGTAAGACTCACCATGAGAGAAGTGAGATGCACTGTGCAGGTTGGTGGAGCAAGATCTGCAGAATTCACTTCTGGAAAAGGATTAAGGCAGGGGGATTCGCTGGCATGTCTCCTCTTTAATTTAGCTTTAGAGAAGTCCATTAGAGATTCTGGCATTCAAGTAGGCAGAACTATATTCAGCCGGACAGTGCAGCTTCTTGCTTATGCCGATGATATCGACATTGTTGGACGCTCTTTCCAGGCAGTCTCTGATGGATTCTTGAGACTAGTGGACGCAGCAAGAAGAATGGGCCTTAGAGTCAACGCCGCAAAAACCAAATATCTGGTCACTGAGGAAAACCCCAGACCTGGCGAAACCATTACCATCGGAGAATCCAGGATTGAGAAAGTGTCTGAATTCATTTACCTCGGATCCCTCATAACTCAAGATAATGTAGTGGATTCGGAAATTAAGCGAAGAGTCCTATGTGCCAATCGTTGTTATTATGGCCTCGGCCAACATTTTAGGAGCCGTGCTTTGTCAAGAGAAACAAAGATATTATTATATAAAACAATCATCCGGCCGATACTCCTTTATGGCTCAGAAACATGGACTATATCCAAGACTGAGGAGCAGAATCTGATGGTCTTTGAGAGGAAGATTCTTCGTAAAATCTTTGGAGCCGTTAAAGTTGAACAGGTATGGAGGCGCCGGACAAACCAGGAGCTTAGAGATTTATTTAAGGAACCAGATGTGGTTCAATTCATGAAACTCAATAGATTGAGATGGGCTGGGCACGTTGCTCGAATGGCTGAGAGTGACATTCCGAAGAAAATGATTTCTGAGGAAATACACGGAACAAGGCGTAGAGGAAGACCTCGGCTGCGGTGGAGTGCCTGTGTGGCTGGTGATGCCAGGTCCATGCTGGGAGTGAGGAAATGGATGGCGGCAGCACAGGATAGGAACAACTGGTGGAGGCTGGTGCAGGAGGCCAAGACTCGGCATCGAGTTGTCGCGCCAAATGAATAGAATAGAATTTATTATTTAAGTGTTACCTCAAAATCGATAAAAGTGTTATTAGGACTATTTCTACATAATACATTTTGTTGGCGTTATTAATAATTAACAAACAAAAAAAAATTACCATTGCAGGTCAGATATCCTGTTATACGTTATACATATACGACAGTTAAAATATAATAACGCAGACTTATAATAGCACATTTTCTATATATAAATACACGTCACGTGCCTAGTGTGCGTGACAAACCTCCGAGATCATAACATTTCCCAGAGAGCATTCAGTGGGTTAAGTCAGGATCGCACGGAGAACCTGGAGAAACTTAATCTGTCCGTCAGTTCACACTCAAACTACTAACAGCTTTATAACTTCCTTCCCTCTAATAAACTTGGCTAAGTTTAATTTCAAGCCAACGCATTTCGTTCCATTTGTAATTATAATGAGAGTTAATGTCACTAGATTCGAGCTGAAAATCGATCGACTGCAAAGGATATTTATGAAGACTTCTTAAAAAATAAATAGTAATTAGACTTCTAGTTGTAAGAAACGCTCCAGTATTTAATGCCCGTAGCACGTAACCGATAGGCAGTAGGATTAGGTGGAATCGATGGACCTATTTTTTTTTTTTTTTCTTTCCTTTCAAACGAGGTAATCAAAAAAATGGATGTGTTCTCATAAGGCAGAGATGAGGTATTCTCGGAATAAAACCACACAGAAATACAAGATTAAGAAAAAAATACAAGTATAGAACAAATGCCTTTTTTTTCTATGTATAGAAGCAAGGGGTACTGCTATTGTTAATAATGTCTAATTATGAATAATGAAATACCTCTAAAAAATGTTTGTACTAGTACAGGTTATTTTTATCCTTGAGGGATGCCTATTATACCGGAAAAGGAGAAGCTTCAATCATAATAATTTATTTTTTTTTTTCAAGAACTTCCTTTTTCATCATTATACAATTTATCTCGTCTACGTGTTACGTTACGGGGTCTTTTCCATTCAAAAAGACCAAATTTTTTTTACATTTTATTATAATTATTTTCACATATTTTTTTTTAGTCTCATACAATATAAATTTCTAATTTTACCAATATCTCTTTCAATCGATGTTAGTATACGATTTTCTCAAATTCTGCATAATCCTAAATAATTTCTTTCACTGTCATATACTCTACGAGGTACTGTATTTTTTTCTAATCTTATCTCTCTCACCCATAGTCTACTATCAATGTAGATTGTTAAATATTTTCATACAAAAATTATTAATCCAAATTGATTCTTAATATTGTTTCATCATATTGATTTATTATCATTATTCTTTTTTTTATCAAAATCAAATTCATGATTCTTTCCAGTATTGTGTTGTTCCAAAGTTATTTATTTGTTATTTTGATATATTTAAACTTTGCGTATGTCAATCTACTTTTGAGTTTAATGTTCAGGTTTCTCCGATATATATTTATTTATAATCCTTACATCATATTTTATATATTAATGTTAGTATACTCTATTTTGTAAATGCAATTATAAAATAAATTATGTTAGGAGGAAGAGGTTTAGAAACAATATAAAATCTTCAATATAAAGGAAGACGTGAACGATTTACCTGAGTAATAAAGAGAATTAGGAAAGGAATTTTTTCCCCAATAAATTCTGAAATTCAAATACAATCTTTTGTAAGGCAAATGACCCGCATTCGCTACCATATTTTTACCCCTATTCCAGTTGCCCAGACTGAACTTTTAAAAAGTTTAAAAAAAAAAAAAAATTCGAGGCTAAGTAATTGAATATTCGGGCATCTAATACACAATTTTGGCTTAATATTACGCTGTATAAAAACTTTGAAAGTAATAAGACGATGGAAGGATATAATCGGAACTAATTTCAAGAAGGGGGAAAAAAACGAACAAAAAAGGAGAGCTGAAATTGAAGATTGAAAAACAAAACAAAAAAACTTTAACAATGCATTTTGGGGATTAATTGAAAAAAGGAAATGATATGGTTCGGGATCGATTATAAACATTTAAGCGTCTCAATTTAATACGTCAGAGAAATCATTTGTCGTAAATATCATCAAATTGAGCTGTCAGTATATCAACAAAATTATAAATATAAATAAATAAATTTTAATTTAAAACTTTACTGTTGATAATTGAAGTATCAACTTCTATTTTTCTAAATTCATAATTGACGATATATATCTGTATACTTAGGACAACTAAATACTCTATTCCATGCAAATATTCACAGATCAAAATGATACAAAAAAGAACAAAGAAAAAAAAAGACCAAAATTCATTAAATCCTTTCTCTTAACAGTCCAAATTGTTTAATACTTTTAGATAAATTAGGCTAAAAATAGGCTTGTTAATATACTGCATTATGTTGATATACATCAATTCGGTTCTCGTACCTCACATTCAACAACAAAAAAATTACACCGAGTTAAAGACTACATTGCTGGAGCACTATAACAGAAACAACACGCTACTGGTGTATTTCTGGATCTCGCTGAAGCATTTGATAAAGTCTGGAACCAGGGAATTCTATTCAGACTTAAGACTTAAGACCATTCTACCTCATACATATTACCTTTTGCGGGTCTTATGCGGAATCTGGGCGCCAGTGGTAACAGTTACGTTATAATCACTAGATGGGGCTAACTGCTGTCACAGTTTCATATCACCTGTTATCCTCGGCATTTTGACTATAACCTACAACGTAGTAATAACCGATAATTTGCACAGCTATTATTGCTATTATTGTTTCATTTAACCTATATTATTATAAAATTAAGCAATTCTAGCATTAAAAAAAGATATATTTACAAAATTTAAATTGGAAGCATAAAATCAACAATGTCTATCCACATTTTTTCGAAATAGTCTTCCTTCTAATTACGTCGTTTCCACAAAAACTCACATAAATAGGAGTGGAGGTACCCACTGAATTTTATTTCTTCTTTTAGCAACAGCCCACAGACCTTCTATTGTATTAGTATAAACTCCAATTTCAGGATCTCGAAAATTCTTTTTGTGGTTTACAGTTTGATGTTTAAAACTGTATCCAGGAACCGTTGGGATGCTGTGGTAACTTTTCCAACAATCCGAAATGATTATTGAGCCAGGCCTAATACATTCTGTGATCATTAATGTTTCTTTTTTTCTATCAGGGACGGAATAAATAAAACACTCTTTAGTCTCTCGACAGATTCCTCCAAAAATCCACTGTTGAGGGTATATTTTTCCGACGTTATATTTTCTCTTAGAGAAAAGACTCTCGTCTATTTCCACAGTAAGATTATCACCTCCAATTTGACATGGATTTTTGAGAAGAGAATTCGCACATATCTCCCGGAGTAGATTTTTCCAATCAGCAATAGCGTGATCTTGTAAACCGAACTCTTCTTAACAAAACTTCACAGTTGTGTAATCCCTGGTCCAGCTATAAATGAAATAAATAATAATTTCGAATGATAAATTGCTATTTTCTAGCCACGTACCTTTTTTAATAGATATTTTCTCCCGACAGGTTCTCTTGTTACATCGCCACATATTCTCCTTATCTCCTAGGTATGAAACCATATCATGTCTCTGCGAACATATTCTACTTTTGTGTAGCACTCCCTTATCCTGCAGGAATTTCACAGCATGTTCCTTGTCAGGAATATCCTTAATAAGTTGTAAAATTCTCATAATTATAAACACTCCTAATATGACACTTGTTTAATGTGAGAAGAAGGTTACCATTAATCTTATCATATGTTTATAAGTAAATATTGAAAGCATGAAGAAATAACTGTTACATCTGTGATTATAACGTAACTGTTATGACTGGCGCCCAGATTGCGCTTAAGACCCTCTTTTGCTACAATCCTACCTCCCCAACAGGTTTTTCTCCATCCGGTAGGGCTCAGAGATTTCTCGAGTCCAATCAGTCGAATGAGTTCCGCACGGGTCAATACTCCTTTACTATATATTACAATATATACAACTATATATATTTCTACTGAAACCAACAAACCACCATGACCCTAGACTGGCTTCATTAAATTTACAAAAACATTTAATAAATTTGAAAAAATATTAACGTCTCACTTAAGAAAATGAAATCTTCTGTGAAATCACGAGAAATCACAACAATTGTTACTCAAACACCGACGAAATACACGCCCACCATTTTATATCGATGGCCACTAAATTTCTCCAACAGACAAAGTACGATATTTGGACAAATTTTTATACATAGCGGTGACTTGGGGCCCTTAAGTACCTTAAACAACGAGAGATAATACTGAACTCACTATTTCTCAAATGTTCAAAATTGGTAATCAGTAAGAACTTTACGTATTACATACACACACTTCCGAAAACCTACACGGACATATGCTTCACAAATTATGGTTAAGCAAAAATGACACAGAAAAACTACAAACCCTCAATCCATTATTTTAAGACCAATAACGAACGCACCTTTGTACGTAAGTAAAAAAAAACAAAAAAAAAAAACAGTACATTCCGACTTACTATTACCATCGACTAATAAGAATTCTCTTTTCTGGCTTTTATATGAGAGACTTCCTCTCCAGAAACAAGATCGGGATGATGAGACTGGGTAAAGGATGCTGCCTCTTTCCTCATGCCTAGAACTGCCAACATAATAGCAGTTCATATCTCAGTTGCTGATTGTCACTTGGTTTTGACAGGTGCAAATAAAATTGTTTATTTTTTATTTAAAAATAACCTAAGAAAATTGCCAAGAGATGAATAGAAATCAGAATTTCCGGGAACATTCAGTTCTCAATAATCTTGTGTATCGATGTATGTATATAATAAATACATAATGGTAATTATGATGATGATTCATAAACCCTTATTCCATAACTCCCCTAAGAATCAATCGTCATTAAAATGATGGATCCGATGACGAGTGAACACCCCTCGTGTTCATTATCAGTAGCAGATTGATATCGGTTGGGATTACAAATGTGGTCCTAATGATGATCTATGACTGCCCTATCATAATAGATCATTGCTCTATTGGAAAACCATTATGTGTTAACGGTATGTTACAGAAGCGTAAACGTGCCTTTTCGAAAATAGATTCATATATCTTGTCCTCCGTTGTTTCTTAATGTACAATCCGTCGTTAAATTAACCATATTAATTAATAAAATTGGTGGTGAATTTTTCTCCGGGTTTTTGCCATTTAGTGAAATAAAATGGCATCAATGTTAGTAAGTGACAGTGCAACATTTTTATGAGAGTAAAGGCGGGTATTATGGAATAACGTTTCTGTTTCTAAAAATAACTTTACTGGTTATTAATTTAAAAAATACTACTTCCTTTGTTATCGGAGAAAAAACACTACAAATCGAATTTGAAATGTAGCAGGCGGGAAATATGAGACATTGTCAGCTAAAAACCGTCCACAGTATTATATGATACATTAACCTGTTAACCGGGTTCCCTTTTATATTTTGCAATATATAACAGGGCGCTCTAGCTCTTTCACTAAGACGTGTAAATACGTCACGCCCGGAGAAATGTACTTCATAATATTTTTGTTTTATTTATGCTTAAAATAAATTAAATGACTATGAAATATATATGTTTTCGTGGTATTTACTATAACTACGATTATTTCACATGCCATTGTTCAAGAAATGGAACAGAGTTTTAAAAAAATGTTTCTCTCTTTATCTCATATTTATTTGTAAAAAAACTATAATCAAAAATAAGATTGAAATATCATTTCAAATCAAAATTTATCACTTTAAGTTCAGAAACAAAAAAGTTGAAGTTCCTGACTTTAGAGAGTCGAGTGGTCTCGCAGGGAAAAAAAAAATCTTCTTTATCAATACTTATAATGGATTTCCGAAAAAAATTTTCTATTGAAAATGAAAAAGGAAATTCCATGAATAAGCTACACTAATTTAATTTTACAGCTACACCAACGGATTCTGACTAAAGTAACTGTAATATGATTCTACGCTCTCTTCCTATTAGAAAACTGAATACCAATTCAACTTGAAGTCGAATGGATCAACGAAGATCATCGCAACTCCCTCCAATCGTGAGGATTTAGCTAATCTCGGTATATCTCATACATGCATTGAAAAGCATTATAAACAGGTTTGGTACAAGAAAAAGATTCATTTATGAGTTCCTCACGAGCTGAAAGAGATTCACCCACAGTCTGTTAAATGTTGTTCAAACGAAATGAAGGTAAGCCATTTTTAAAACTGATGACTAATGGCGATAAAAATGGAAGGCTTATAATAATGTTATGCCCAAACGTTCTTGATGCAGGGATTAATATCCAAAGCTGAAGTCTCCCTTAGTAAGGTTTTGCTCTAAGTTTGATGGGAAATAAAGGGCATTATTCAATTTGATTATTTCACTTGTACCTCATAACCAGGCGATCAATTCAGAACTAACCATTCGAAAATTAACTACAATGATAGAGATTTTCTGAGTGGAAGAGGTTAGCTAAGGGTGTCTATTGTGCTTGTATTTTGCGTTAAGGTTTTCATCAAGCTTCCTGTTATATTCCATGTAATTGTTAGTTTTTGTTATGTGTTTATAGTGTTCTTGTTATGCTAAATAAAATTCATTTGCTTTTAAATCTAAATTTTCATTATTTTTTTATTATCAGTATGAAGGTTAGGTTGGACCAAGTTATCTAAATTTTTGTCTTTTAGCTTCTGTAAGCTATCCAGGACTTATAGGTAAGCTAATTGTACCAACTTTATAAGTTAAAAAATAACAAACACTAAAGTAGCGAAAGGTGAGTAAAGGTTTAAAGTTTAGGTTACCAGATTACTTTAGTTCACTTAATAGTAGATAAAAACTTTAAATGGAAGAGGAGGGTGCCGAAGGAGAGGCCCTTAAAGACCAACAACGATCCTCACCCAAGAGACCACGGACCAGAGCAAGCTCAGATGCTGAAGAAGAATCCAATAAGGAGCGATTGTTAAAAGAAGATAAAAGTATCCAAAATAATTTAAGAGTTCTCCTTAAAAACTTTGATAAAAAAAATGACTAATGCTACATTGAATCATATAAATAATAAAACAGATAGATTATTTTCTATAATAGAGGTTATCACTAGAACCAGTGAACACAAAAAAGTTTCTGAAGATGATAAAATCTTCTCACCATAAAATCTAATGAAACATTAGAATCTGCAAATGTCGTAAAGATTATGGAAAGCCAAAATTTAGAAGTTTCGGTACCAATTCAAGCAGTAGAAAGCCTACCATTCCATCCAATTTACTATAATAGCGTCTGGTGGCCCCGAGTTCTCCTCCAGCTTCAGAAGTACGACGCTCCCAGCAACTTATATACCCTCATAGGCAGCTACCTCCAGGATAGATTCATTAAGATAAGAGGTACTTTTTACGAGTTTGAAGCTTCCATAGAGAGGGGTTTGGAAGTTGATATTTGACGAGTTGCAGGGAGTCCTCGAGGAGGACGTACCGTTCCCTGCAACGGCATACGTTGATGACCTTGCTGTTAGACTTGGCGTCTAACAGCAGAGCCGGAGTAAAGCAAGAAGCTGAAAGATGCGCCTATAAAGTAAGCCAATGGTGTGAGGCAAAGATATTAAACATGGCCGCGGCAAAGACTCAGGCCTACTGCTGCATCCTACTGCGAGGCCAGACTGTTAGGGCGCACCCTATAAAATTGTATATTTAAGGTACCAGAATACGTCCATATGAGGTGGTCACTTATCTAGGAATCAGATTTAGTAGAAGATTTAATATGACCCCTTATTTGGACTACCTCGGGAATAGGGTGGCCCACTCCTTGAATGGTCTGAGTCGCCTGGGGGGCACATTTTGGGGATACCCAGCAACAATGACCATTTATAATGGTACGATCCTGAGTATCCTAAAATATCCCTGTCATCACATAAACAGCACTGGGAAGACCATCAGCGTGGTCCCAGAATCTCTCACACCGGCAGAAACAAAGATTCACTAAGTCGTATCGGACAGTTTCTCACGAGGCGGTGCAGGTCTTAGCAGGGGTTCCTCTCGACATCCTGCGAGAAGATTTATTGAAACGGAAATTCAAAACAGAAGGCTCAGCAGGTCTACCGGTAAATATCCAGGTAAGGATTGCAGAGGATCCAAGACAATGGAAATAGATTTGCCATGAGGACACAATAGAAGAGTGCAACCAGCGGTGGGTGACAACTACAAAAGTTTCTAGCTTAAGAAAATATTTCCCCACCGTTCAGGATCGGTTAAAAGCAAAGTGGCTCCTCCCGGATTATTGGGTCTCGCAATTCCTTACAGTGTATGGGGCCTTCCTAGCCAAGCTACATGGCTTTGGAAAGGATGTTGATCCCTTGGGCACATGCAGGATACCGGAGACGGCTAAATATTGCTTTAAAATGCACCGCCTTCGTGGAACTGAGGGCTAAGTTAATGAGAGATGCTTAGCTCTATGTTCTGTCGGAAAACAATCGGAAAACGGAACTAATGGAAGAAAGAAACTACCCGTACTACAAGGAATTCGTGTACGGGTGGAAAAACATCGTGGGACCACAGCTCTTCAATCTCGGAGGAAGACGACCAACACTGGGAAGTCCACCAGAGTAAAAACTTAAAAAGGAAGGAACATGAAATGGAAAATTAGGCAAGGTCCATTCTGCTCGTTGGGAAGAAGAGCACAGTCATATCAGATTATTTCTACATGGTTTTACAAGCAGCAGCAGTTGTTTGCTACCCAGGAATGGCATCTAGCTGGTGCTAAAACCCGTTTTGCCAATCAGTCAAGGTAGGGCTGCAAAATAAATAAAACAAGAATGGAAAATTCAATTCAAGAAAAACTTCCAGAGTTGGCGAACCGGAAAGATGTAAGTGTTACATCACGACAATGAAAGGTCCCGCACGTCATTTTCAACCTGACAATTATTGGAGCTTGGTTGAGATGTTTTGCCACATTCACCTTACAGTCATTCACATTAAACAATTCAACAATGACTATTCATGAGAGATGCCGAATATTCCATAATACCAACATCTCCTCCATACAAAGGTTATGGCTGAATCATTTTACATAAAGTTATATTTATAGGTTACATAAAATTACAGAATAGCCAATAAAACAAGGTAATTTAATAAAACTATTTACTCACATCGACATACACATAAGGCAAGGGGAAGACCTGGACGACGGGTATGAGGCTGGGACAGAACCTGTAGAACTCCTTCCCATCCTTGTACCACTTGAGGGAGGAGAGCTTGTCCCCGGAGCTGATCTTGTGATGGCAGCTGAGGACCACCTTCGTGCCGGACTCGGCCTCGACGGGAGAAATTTCCACTTCTGCTGTCACTTCGCCGTGACTCTCTGTAAAAGGACATAGGGAGGAACCATATTAATTAAGGGTAACACAATTAGGGCTAATTTGGAAGTATAAAGAGTTTTTGAGATATGGACCAAAGGAATCGTTCGAAATCGCGAATAATGTTCACCATAAATGAATGTTTTTAAAGTTGTTAAAGAATTAAACCTTTTTTTTTGGGGGGGGGGGGATATCTTACCCTGTGCACTCGGGAGGTCTCCGGAGAGGAGCCATTTAAAATTTGTCTTCAAACATCGAGGGCTCCGTTACGGAGACAATGCAAATAATTTTCAGTGTTAAAGAACTGCAAGAACGACTCTTTAACACGTTTTCTATTATTCAAGAAGCTAAATAATGAGATGAATTTCTTAACTTTTGCAGTAACCCTAATAAATAATCAGTTCTCTGCAATGGTTTAAGTATATGGACTTTCCCCATTTAGGTAGGGTCACAGACGAAATCTGAAACCTTTTTCCTTTCTCGGAATTTTTTTTCCCTTTACCCTACTAGCAATTTTCAGCAATATAAAAAAAAACAAATCATTAACCTAGCGCTGAAAATTATTTTTTTATGCTTGGTTGACGTTTGCAATGCATATCCTGGCTTCAGTTCCCTTTACACTTTATTAATTTTTTAAAATTATTTTTCTATAGCATTTTTTTTTTCATTTCGAATTGTTATATTTTTTTTTATTTCGAATTGTTATATTTTTTTTATTATTTCGAATTGTTATATTTTTTTTTTATTTCGAATTGTTATATTAAAAAAATATTCAATTTTATGGTAGATGATAAAAGAGTAAAATACAAATTAATCTTCATTACTTTGTTAACCCTTTGCACTCGAGGTCTCCGAAGCGGAGCCATTTAAAATTTGTCTACAAACTCGAGGGCTCCGCTACGGAGACAATGCAAATAATTTTCAGTTTTTAACATATAAGGACATAAACAAATCGTAAAAACTATTTATAAGATATTTCGCTTTTGGTGATAAATGACGGTCGCGGCTCGCGGTGTATTTCATTATTTTTAGAGTAGACCAACTTCTTTTCCATAAATACAATAAGAACAGTTCAAACTTTTTATTTTCGATTTATATTTAGTCAATTCGTCTAACTCGTATCTCGATCTCAGAGAGGCTAATTAAATGGTGCGAGAGGCTTAAAATTCCCGTCCATTTCTCTTCAATTTTACACTCTTAAGAGAAAAACGGAAACCTTCTTCTCCGTAAAGGGTTATATGGCTAAACGAAGACATAACTTCCTTAATCCTACGTGGAGTCGTTTTTGAGCCTTTTCGGCACGCACATTGTACACTTTGCTTTATAATATATATTGATTAGTTGTTTAGCACATACCTTTATAAGAGAACCAAGTTTGGGTACTGGCATGGCCTCTCATTTATCTTCACTTAAACAATTACATTTAATAAGTAAATACTTAATATATTTATACGCCCTGGGTAGGTTGACTTGTTCTTGCGAGACCCACGAGTCAGAAACCCCCGTATGCCATGCATAGCCAGCAGGGGTGCCGAACAAAAAATAAAAGAGAAAAGAAAATTTTACATAGCTGTTTAAAGATAATTATTATTGATTATTATATAAACGATAATTAATAATTATGAAAAAGATAAATTGCATTGTTTTACTATGATGTTGGAAGTCAGTTGACCGTAGATGTAATGAAGAGGATGTAATGGTTAGGGGTGCGGTCAAAATAATTAGCACAAATATGTGAGAATTACATATTTATTGTAGCCGACGTTTCGACCCCAATTTCAGGTCATCATCAGGGCTCTTTGACATTTTGAAGACGAAAGGCTTATTTATTACTATAACTTATTTTGACCGCAACCCCAAATTATTTTTTACTAGCTTATTAACAATTTTAGATTTCGGAAAATGATGTTTTTATAGTTATGCCAATCTATTATGAAGCAAACTTTCAAATTATTTTAATAAATATGGATTGAATATAAATTGTTATTCTTTTAATAATATTTATTTCCTTTATCTGATTTTTTTTTTAATTCAATGGTTTTTTTTCTTTTATTTAGGATATTGGGCTTATCAATAAACCACGAATTATATATATATTGAAAAAGAAGAAAAAATACAATATCATTGATTATGTAGAAGTTCGGTAAAGGACAAATTAATCATGGGGTCTCGCAAGCAACAGAGGCTAATTTCGTAATGGACTTCGATTTCCTTCATGTATCAGATAAATTCAAGCTGTATCAAACATGCATGAAATTGATTGAACACTTTAATTATCGATGCCAGTATTGCTAAGTGTAAACTAGATCAAAAGAATATATCTCTGTGTACTGAATATTTTCCGAGGAATATACAGCTTTCGACACAGCTGAGATGTCTTTCTTTCAATCACGATACTGTTTACTTTAATGCTAACTTTAGTTATTAATTGCTATTAAATGTTTATACTTGAATATTTTTTTTTTTTTAACAATCATATAATATATTATTTCTCAAAGCCTTTTTTTTTGTCGATACGCCATAACTTCTTTAATACTTCATCAACTTTCATGAATGAGGCATCATTTTAAAGCTTTCCCTAACCACTATACCAGAAAAATATACCATACTCATTTCGCTTTCCATCGCGAGTTATAAGCGCAAAACCGCGGTTTTGGTAATATAGGTTTGGTAGTAGAGGTTTCTGGAGTCAATCTTTTCGGTTTTTCAAGGAGAACATTTTCGGTCATATACTTTTTTTCGATTAACCCCTTCGTTTGCGAGTTGTGAGCGAAAAACTGCAATTTTCAGTGAAAATGATCGCAGGTCTTTTTTCAAAGGGTTCGATTTTTTTCAGTTTGTGCATATATACTTAATTTTGTGCATATATAATGTATGTATCTTTATTGACTTGATGTGAAAAATGAACGTCTGCTATCAAAAAGCCGATGGAACAATACAGATAAGTAACACTTAATATTACGCTAATTCCAGTTTATTGTCCGATAAACATCATACATGGAATGTATCTAATCAACAATAATTTGTCAATCTTCTTAGAACTGAATGATTGAATCCCCCAGCCTTGTTACTATAGAATGGAAATCTTAATTCAGACGTTGAAAGGAACGAAGCACTTCATGTGTTAATTCCTTCGCGTTCCCGAAGTGTCGTCAGGATTACACACACAAAGTAGTGAATTATAATGATTCCGGTTCTGTGGAACGGAGTGGAATTATTAATTTAGAACCTAGTGGAAACAAAGCGAATTGTACGCTCCAGTCCCGCTGTGTGTGTATTATGTCAAGCAAAGGGTTAGGGTAGAGAGAGGATTTAGCGCCTTCACTGTCATTTATATCAAAGCGATTTATGCCAATTAAAAAACAATTTTATTATTTCATGAAATATGAAGACTTATATCATGAATTTTTCTCTATTTGTTTAGTATTGTAAACCTACTTAAATAAATTTCTTATCATAAATCGTATGAGTAGTAAAGAAGGTTAAATCACTATGTGATTCTTTGATTTATAAATTCACTTTACTCAAAATTAGATTAGAATCATTTGAAGTTATTTGAAACACGAACATGAAGCTTAACTAAGAGGCTAATAGCTGTAAGTTTGTCTTTAGAAATACCACGAACCATCTTTGAAATAATTGACTTAAAAAAAGAAGAAATATTGCATGAGAACAGAGAAAAATAAACTTAACGCATTTTCTCGGTTAACATTGAAGCTATTTCCGCCAATTTTGGTGAGCTATTAGGGGATACCTAGAAAAACCAGGTTCTTAGTGGACAAAATGACAACTGCGAAATTTCCCTCCTAAACCCTACTGCGTGTCTTTGCCCCGTGCGGATATTTGCCCCCAACTACTCTACGTACTATTTAATTAGTGGGATTTAAGTAGGTTAGGGTGCGAATGCTTCCCACGGGTCGGCTAGTATAAGTAATGTTTTAAGTTGACTTTTTTTTATTACTATTAATTTTCCATGAAACATATCCTCTTTCATAATATTAGAGACCTAGCAATGTCCTGCACAGCTTTATTAGCTGTTATTTTTTAGAGATGTGACTTGATTGCAGAAAAAAAAAAGATACAAAAGACTTCGTAGGGATGTATATGAATTGCATACAGGAGTTCAAATGTCCTCAAAAAATATTTAAAGCAAAAGCCTACAATGGTATATTCATTTGAAAAGAATGGAGTAGAAAAGGTTACCCAATTTAATTTTTAAGTGGGAGGCAGAAGGGAGAAAACGGCGAGGAAGGCCAAGAAAAAAGTGTCAAGGTCAAAGAAAATGTCGAGGAAAAAGGAATGGGATATATGGGAAAATGAACTAAAAAATAATTATTTAAAAATTATTATTACAAATTGTGGAAAAAGAAGACTGAAGACGTTTTATATACTTCCTTAAAAAACAAAAAGACTGAAACCATCCAGAGAATGAGATATGCAGGGATAATAATATTCTTCTAATGTCATTACCTCCTCGATTTTTTGTTGGCACATCAATCACCCCTTTTGAAAATTACCCATTTATGTTTCTACTTGTCTTATTTTTCCCATGATAAAAATTTTAATATCCCGCTGTTGGAACATTTAGGTATTCAGCATTCATAATTTAAAAACAAGCCATTTCTCATTAGAAAGTTAAATTTCCACGATATAAAGGTGCTTTTATTACTTTCGGTGCTGTTCGTCCGAGAGAAGGAAGAATTTTCCTTAATTGCGATATGCCGACGACCTTTAAAAATATAATTATGGTTATATTATTCAAGGAATAACTTTTTGATACTTGAGGAAAGCGTTTCTGTAATATTTAGGTTTCTTTCAGTGTGAAAATCACGATTTATACTGTTAATAATTTAATATTTTTTATAGGATTTTTCCTCTCCTACTGTTTTTCTTCCAGGATGAGAATGGTGTTAACAGAAAAATATCTAAAAGTTCTGAGTGGCATATCAGTGACTCGTGATTCTTAGATGTCCAGGTTTACCCCAGAAAAGATATCCGCAAAATTTAAATGGCTTCAGGATAACTACCGCAAATATAGCTTTCTTGTTTTTTTCCAGAGTAGTGAAATCTAGAAAAATACCCAAAAATATCTAATTACAGTAATTTGTGGATGAGAATATTGTCTCATGAAGGAATAAGAGCAATAAGGAACTGCTTACTAAAACTGTTTAGCTTATATCTTGTGCTTGGGTTAGCATGAAAGGAGGAATCTGAAAGCATAAGATTGCACTAAAAAGCTCTGCAAAACCAACAGAAAAAGAAAAAAATAATAAAAATTAGGAAATCCAAAATTTTAATAATAAAAAAAGAAAATGCACCACTATAACTCTCTAGGGATCTTGGGTGCAATACTGCTTGAGGAAGTAATGTTTCTTGGAGGTTTCATTTTTAAAACAAAAAATGCCTGGACAAACCCTCAAACATTTTGATTATCACCTAAGAAATTATTTTCATGGAGATAATGATATTTTCTCTATAATTAATCTATATAAATAAAGTTGAAATTCTGATTGTTTGTTTGTTTATTTGTTCTTTATAGAACTCCATACCGTTTGTCCTAAATTCTCCAAATTTCGCTAAGCGTTTCTTTCAGACCCGGTGCGAACACCTGTTCATATTAAAATTGCGTAACTTCAGCCGATCTTCAGCTGATATTCTTGATTGTTATAAAAATCATAATGATCTCACTTTACAATGTTTTTTTTTTTTTACGAAATCGACAGTTTCTTTAGAAAAGTAATTTTTCCATGTGGAACCGGGATATACAGCTATAATCTATGCATATAAAGGTGAAATTCTGTTTGTTCTTTATAGAAATCCATACTGTTTGTCCTAAATTCACCAAATTTCGCTCAGTGGTTCTTTCAGACCAGGTTCGAACACCTGTCCCTATTAAAATTGCATAACTTCAGCCGATCTCTGGGTATATTCTTTATTGTAATAATAATCGTTTTGATCTCGCTTTACATTAGTTTTTACGAAATCGACCGTTTGAGTCTATAGTCTCAGTATATAAAGTCTCAGTTTATAGATTTTATAGATTTAAAAATTGAAATTCTCCGGGTGAAACCGGGATATACAGCTAGTATATAATAAACCTATATAAATAAAGATGAAATTCTGTTTGTTTGTTCTTTCAAATCCATACCGTTTGTCCTAAATTCTCCAAATTTCGCTCAGTAGTTCTTTCATACCAGGTGCGAAAACCTGTTCATATTAAAATTGCATAACTTCAGCCGATCTCTGGGTATATTCTTTATTGTTATAACAATCGTTTTGATCTCGCTTTACATTAGTTTTTACGAAATCGACCGTTTGAGTCTATAAAAGTCTCAGTTTATAGATTTTATAGATTTAAAAATTGAAATTCTCCGGGTGAAACCGGGATATATATATATATACCGAACAGCTAGTAAATAATAAACCTATATAAATAAAGATGAAATTCTGTTTGTTTGTTCTTTCAAATCCATACCGTTTGTCCTAAATTCTCCAAATTTCGCTCAGTAGTTCTTTCATACCAGGTGCGAAAACCTGTTCATATTAAAATTGCATAAGTTCAGCCAATATCTGGGTATATTCTTTATTGTCATAAAAATCGTTATGATTTCGCTTTACATTGGGTTTTACGAAATCGACTGTTTGAGTCGAAAAAAGTCTCATTTTATAGATATTGAAGAGGCCAATAAGGCCTACAGACCGGGGTAAAAATAATAATCTATTAGTGCTATTTTTGTTTATGAAATTTTTCACGTTTTTTAGAAAAATGAAATTACCCAGGTGAAACCCCCCCAGAGGGTAAAACTAAAGATACAGTACATCGTAAAGCTTTCGAATAATAATCTATTAGTTCTAATTTTGTTTATAAAATTGTGAAACCGGGATATACAGCTAGTACAGCTAGTATAGTAATAATCTATAATAAAAATCTATAATTCCTACAATAGAAATTATTTATTGTTGAAACTGCAATAATTCTAAAAGTTTGAAGCTTGGATAAAATGAATTTGATACTAATTATGAGCTTAAGCATGCAAAAAAAATGGAACGCAAAACACATTAACGAAAGAGCGATTTCCTGTACTTTGTAAACGACTACTTGTTCTTGTAGGGAAGTTGTGATATTCCTTTCGAAACTGACGTCTGTGCGAAGGAGAGGAATTTTCTCGAACACGGAAAATTCATTCATCACAAGAATAAATGAAGATTAAATTAATTTTATGTATAAATAAAACAATAAGTAAAATAGTTTAATGATATTCACAGAACCCTAAAAATAAAATAAAGAAAAAGAATTTTTATTCAGTCTTCAGTCAGAGAGAAATATAGCGGACGCAGTAAATTCCAGAGGGGCGATATATATATCGCGAAATCATGCATGTTGATTGCAGCATAATCAAATGATTGATAAATCATGGTTAGAGTAACAATCAATATTAACTGATGCATAGTACATATTCATGAAACCATACAAAAACAATTTTTGACAGTTACTTTATTGCTTCCATTAACATTATAACCCAGCGAGAAATCTCATATTTAATTCTTAATTAGAGCATAAGTAATATAATACTCATGTGCATAATATTTATACGTCACTTTTATTTATATGAACCATATAATAAAGCAAAAAACGGGATTTAGTTCGAGGTGTGTTTCATGGAGGACCCACGGAATTAATATCGAACTTCCCACCATCTATGGAAAAGCTTTCATTACATCTGTAAAGTAACTCGCCATTTGCCCCACATGGCTAGGAAGTTCAAAAATGTCTATTTATCACAAGAAATCGGTTAATTAAGCAGTTCAAACAGTTAATGACGACTATGTTTAAGTAATACAACTAATCTTCATATATATAAAAATCCCGTGTCCCTATCCGCATGTCTTCTTCCAGGTTTGACCATGTCACAGGTTTTCCAACAGCCAAGCTTTCACCCATCTTGCTGTGGGCTTCTTCAGGGCTAATATTAGCTAATATTATTAGCCCTGAAGAAGCCCACAGCAAGATGGGTGAAAGCTTGGCTGTTGGAAAACCTGTGACATGGTCAAACCTGGAAGAAGACATGCGGATAATGGATTCAGACCATGGAAGCCTGAAACAACCGTGTCCCTATGTTTGTCAGGGGTAAAATCAGAAACTACTCAACTGGTTTTGATGAAATATGGCTCATTTTGTGTGGTTTTGTCCAACTTAAAAGATAGGATAGTTTTTATCTCTACTATTGGCATCAATTTTTCTTTGTTTGCAAATTAAATACTTATTATACTATCATAACCTGTTTCAGGTAGAACCTCCTTATACAATATCTCAATCATCATGTGTTATATTCTGAATTTAATTAATATGTATAATGGCGAAAGATTAATTTGATACATTTTCGATAACTGTCTATTTTTATTGTACTAAACCCTGTTCCAATTATATTCTTTGTTAGTTCCTTTTACATGTGTGCTATTTATATTTAATTTCGCCTCTGCTGAAATAATCCTGTAAGTGCTAAATGAATGGATCATTAACAGTCACATATGAGATGTCAAAAGGGGCCGGGATGGCCGAGTGGACAAAGGCGCTTGCAATAAGTAATCAAAGTTAAGCAACGTCGAACGTGTTTAGTACTTGGATGGGTGACCGCTCAATTCGGGTGACCACCTGCCAATGAACACCACGCAGTCCAAGCCCACCCCCACCCCCGGGTATGTGAGGCCCCTCAGCCTACTGGAGGCGACTCACACCGACCGGGCGTAGGAGTGATGAACCTTCCCTGTGTATCTCATCGAGAATCGTGGTGTGGTTTTCCAGGATGTCAGTAACCGCCCGGAGGTTTGGTACAAGGACGGTATGCTTCGGGGAAAGAAATATAGGTCCTCGGGGCCTGGTGACTATGAGCTACCATATTCCTTGGACCTAGACCAGTTTGTCACTGTCCTTGAACCCGAGAGAGCTGACGCCATCGGTGGGAAGGACACTGCCAAATTGGCACCAATGGGACTGGTTATGGAGCTATGGGCAGTCTGCCGCTGTACCGTGGTGACCATGGCTGGCTTGCAGCAACATGAGGTTTGGGCTACCCCCTCCAGGCTGTTTGTATTCCCGCAAGCAACACAAATGTCTGTAAGAAGACCACACTACGCGGCCAAAGGTCTCATTAGGCCTACTGCGCCAACCGAAACAAAAAAAAAATGAAATGTCAAAAATAAATACTTATAAATAAATAAAAACAATTTTAAATTTGGCGTAAAGTTCCATTTTAAATCCCGTAGGTTTTTAGATTAGCTAAAACGTTTTTATCTTTATCAATAAATTTTGATTTGTCTGTATTAAAAAGAATAGGATAATAATTAAACGCATAATCGCTACTGAGCCGAGTCTGCTTGTTAATTACTATTAATATAAAATAAAGAGTGGTCGAAGAATTATTTATGAATCCTTTCGGTTACTCTCATAAAGCAATTAGGACACATAGCATTCTTTATTACTTAGAATAGGCTACGGGACTGCTCGAACATAATATATTTCTCTTAATTTTACTTCCACTATTTATTCATTTCTAACAGGCACCATTGTTTCTTTTATTTATTTAATTCCATTTCATACTTCATCATAATATTATACTTGCATTTGTAACAGAAGTAATGTAATCGTAATTTTGGTTTTACTACTTTGAACTACTTTTAACTCATTGAAGCAATAAATTGCAGAGTACAGTAAGAGTTTACTTAATTAATAATTAGCTTAATATAAACGAAAATCATGCATGACCTCTCATTCTTATCACCAATTGAAAACTTATATAATCCTCAACACGCCACATAATAAAACCCTTTTCAAACGCTTTGCAGCCCATTTTCTAAAAATAAAATAAAACAAATAAGCGGTGGATTCACGGGGGTTTAAAAATACTAAGTGGAACAGTTCAAAATAAAACAAAATTTTTCTCGCTCAAAGCTGTCGACTTTACCAATACTTAAGTATTGGTACTTTCAACCTTCCAAATATTTTCACGTGTCTTTATAAAAGAAATAGTAATAATTTCCGAATCGATATTATCTTAGTAAAAAATTGTTTCATTTGCTACCTTATTCATCAAAAGCAATCCCTAATGAAAAGGGATCTTTACTACAATATTTTATATTGTTAACGATTCGTAGCTCATGCATTTACCATTAAATAATATTGTATTACATTTTCTTTATCAGTTTATAATCTTTATTAGTGTATATAATATTTATTTACTCCCTCCATTCTTGAAATTAAAGTAAATTTAATAAATATTTTCTCTTACACAAAAATTAGTTCCAGTTTTTGATTTATTGAACGAACTTGTTATTATTTCTATTATTTTGACTATATTAGTGAACATATATTCGTAACGTCAGAGACCTTCCAGATTCTGTTACCTTTGAGAAGAAAAGCAATCCATTTGGACTCCCTTTTGTAAGTTTGTTGAGACAAAGACAGGGACCGAGTGCCAAAAAGGTATAGAGAGATGTTGAAATGACGAAATCGAATTCCAACCCCCACTTTCAAGATAAGATGGACCCCGAGGAATGCAATACCCACGACTCCCCGTTACTCCTCCGCCAGGTCTTAAATTTGCATTATTTTGCAATATGCAAAAATTTTTGCATTATGAAAAAATAAAGATAAAGTCACTTTCAAGGCCAGTTCTTTATTTTTATTATTAGGTAGATATAAAAACAAAGTGAATTCCATTGTTTATTCGGATAACCCCTATCCTGGGTACACCGTACACTCATGTAAACATGTTTGATAAAATCGATGCTTGATATATATATATATATATCATTTGGGTCATTTTCCCAGAAAGGGCCAAACGCTGTCCCCGATGTATTCTGAAGCCCCCTAACCAGTTTGGTACATTAAAACAACCTCTAATAATGCTTTCTGACTTTCCCTGTCGACTAAGTAGGGTTTTACTCATATAACATTAAGAATTAAAGGTTGAATTTCAATATGACCTGGCGAAATCTCCATACCCCGCCACGTCACAACTCCAGTTTCCAAACCTTAAGCTCGTCTAGGAATTGACCATTGACGGTTTTGAAGTTTTTATAACTGTGGTGCTGTTCAAAACATCTCAAGATTATAATGTGAGGTATTCGATATTTTTAGAAATGATAAAATGGTATATAAAGGAGGAAAAAGGCTTGTCCCCGGCCTTAGGGTTTTTCGACGTCTTACGTAGAATTTTCATATTTTGGCAGTATTAACCATTACAGATTACTGCGGCATTCTGGCTAAAAGTATGATTACATCTAGGGTAACAGCTCTTTTTCCAGCCAAATGTTTTCAGTCACTGCAGAACCATCAGGATAACAACGTTGGTGCTGCAGCGGGAGGTGGCATACCACCCGTGTCATTTTCCCGCTCGTAGTTACTTAGAAGGTAATTGTATCGAAATGTTTTCGTTGCTTTCTACTTTTAAAGCTCGTTGAAACGTTTCGAACAGTCTATCATTTTGTCAAAAAGCTGCTACATATATATAAATAGTAAACGGGAAAAAACTAGATAGCCTCTAAAACTCTGATGTCATGATTCCGCCTCTACGGACATAAAAAGTAATTTTATCTAAAACATTTTGCTGCTTTTTACTTATAGAACTGGTTGAGGCATTTTCAGCGGTCTATCGTTTTTTCGAAAAGCAGTAGTATTTAAGTAGTAAACAAGAAAAAACTGGATGGTCATAAATATCAGGATTCATTGTCCCGTCTGTCTCTACCCGAAAAATAATTGCATCTATATTTTCCCGTTGCTTTATTCACATAGAGGTCGTTGAGACGTTTCCTATGGTCTATCATTTATTTCAAAACCATCTGTATTTAAGTAGTAAACGAGAAAAACTGGATGGTCATAAAGTTTAGTGTAATGGCTGTTAGTTGGCTTAGAATTTTTGTCAGCTACCTATAAAAAAAAAAAAAATTCAGCACATTTCTTTTCTCATCTTTCGAGAAGGACAACTGGCATAGAGATGGGCTGCAGCTAAAACTGGAAGCAAAGGATAATGTTTTCTGGGATATATAAAGGACAAGGACTGCTTATATATTACATCCATGGGAACAGGCTGGCTAGTGGGGGAATGCAGACTGATTTCTAGAAGTTATCTACAATGGCTAGGATAGAAAGAATACAAAATGTTACGTTAAAGAAAAGTACAATATCTAACTAATATCTAACTTATATATATATACCCCAATCGATAGCGAACGATATGAAAGCCAAGAGGTTAAAATGGGCGGGACACGTTGCAAGAAGCAACCCATCAGGCTCCCTTAATATAACGATGAATGCAACAGTAGTCGGCACCCGACCGCGAGGGAGACCCAGAACGAGATGGGCTGACATAATCAAGAAGGAAGCTACCGAACATAGAGTGGTGAACTGGAAAGCCATCGCCCAAGATAGACAGAGGTGGAATAGGCTAGTTGAGGCGGCTAAAGATCTTCAAGGTCTGTGAGCCAACCGAAAAAAAAAAAATATATATATATATATATACACATTTAATATATCAAATAAGAAATTTATATTAAACGGTGTGATGAGAATGGCCAATATATTGCTTTCGATTTCGTTATGTAAATGTATTACTACACATTCCTTAAGGCAGCGTTTTCGAATTCTGAGACGAATTAAATTGACATTTCATTTTATCCATACAGAAGGTTAGGTATGAAAAAGAATTTCTTTTTCAACCCTTTGACTCAAAGATCTCGAGTAATAACTTCTTTGAAAGAAAATTTCTCAAATATTTATTATTGCTTTAATACGAATAAAAAAAAAAGGACATCTTCGGAATCTCTTGCCGCGTTTGAAATATTGTCAAAAATGTATTTTATAAATATTAACGAAAATAACAATGATTCCAATGTTTGTCTGTTGAGCTTTTTCTAATTAAGCATTGGTATTTTTTCAGCTACATTATTCGCACAAATTTAAATCCAGGTGTCTTGATTTTTTATATATATATTTTTTTTATTCTTGATGCTAAATGGCTACAAAACAGAATAATGAGCATAGATGAGAACAAAGTAATAAGAATACAAAGTTGCGATGGAGGGGGGGGGGGGTGCTAACCAAGCGACGAAGGAGCTCCCTATTTTACTCTTCCACTCACCGAGATGTAATTGCTCTCAGTTCTCGGCACCGTCTTCTTTTCTATGAATATTCAATTATATTCAGCTCTTAAAAAAATGATAGGATGATTAAAAGGTTTTTTTGTCCTCCCTCACTCACAGTTTAGTCTAAACGGGGTTTTTCCTGAGTCGGGGATTAATGCCGAGTATTATTAAATGTACCGCGCCTCAGGGTTTTGGCTATCTTCAGCTTATCAACCACTTACCACTTACCACTTACGTTGTCAGGAGCAACCCTTATTTCCTAACGTGTTAGCCCACTCGGCCCTCATATAATGAAATCCTATTAAAAATAGTATGGCGAAGGTACGGCAAGATTGCCTAAGAACCTCATTTTCCTACTGTATTTAGTTGAGAGTTGGGCAGTAGTTAACTAATTCCATTCAACTACATTTTCAACTACTAAATACAAGTTAAGTAGTTGCATGGAGCAACTACTACCAATTAGTTAGTAGTTAGAAATGTACAACTACTTTTTTCAACTACAATAAAGGTAGTTAGTATTCTTTACTACCAACTGCAAGTTAGAAAAATTAGTTAAAATTTGTAACTACCAACTACTAGTTGGTAGTTCTTAGAAATGTACAACTACTTTTTTCAAGTACAATAAAAGTAGTTAGTATTCTTTACTACCAACAACTAGTTAGTAAATTTTAACTACTTTTTCTAACAAGTAGCTGGTAGTTAAGAATACCAACTACTTTTATTGTAGTTGAAAAAAGTAGTTTCTACATACACTTTATACATACTAGTTAGTACATTTCTAACTACCAACTGCTAGTTTGTAGTTGCTCCATGCAACTACTTAACTTGTATATAGTAGTTGAAAAAGTAGTTAACTACTGGAATTAGTGGTTAACTACAATGGTAGGTTATTACTTTTGAAAGGTCTATTCCAACAAGCAGTCCTGGACTAATTTTCATGCTCTCCATTCTTTTTATTTAGAGTTTAATTGCTTGGTTTTCTGCTTCGATGGGTTCTCAATCAAACATTGAATCGAAGGAGTGGGGGGGGGCATGACAGCTAGTCCAGGACTACTTGTTGGAACAAACCTCTAATTAACTAGAAACAATTTTAGCTTCCTGTACAATTTCGAGCTTTATTCCTTTAAATAATTTAATACTCCTAAAAAAGACATGAATCTTGGACATTGCCTTAAATTGTTTTGTCCAGTTTTTGTTATACTAATAATACAGGCACCCTGCATATTTTTCTGTTCTTAGTTGAGGCACTTTTAAAATAAGTAGACTATTTCAATAGAAGAAACTGGTACTATTTCTAGACATTCTTTTTGTAAAGTTCTCTCCCCGCTTCCCCCCTTCAAATAGATTACAGTACTTCAACAAAGCTCACTAATATACCGAAGTTAGTAATATTTAGATAGTCATCATATTTGAATAGTAGTTAGCAGTTAAATAATCGTAATTACCAATTACATTTGTAGTTAGTAGTTAAAAATTCTAACTACTTTTTTAACTTGTAGTTGGTAGTTGAAAACATTTAACTACTAACTACTACTTAAAAAAATGTAGTTGCCAGCTGTTTACTACTAACAACAAATGTAGCTAGATGTTGTAACTACGATCAAACCAAAGTAGTTGTAGTTGGTAGTTGTAAGTACATTTTGCCCAACTCTGATTAAGTTTCGCAAAAAATAGTAGAGTTAGGATTTCAAGCAGCTGTCAGCGTTGTGTATTTTACAATGCATTTGGAATAGTTCACACTCCTTCTGTAAACTGTTTGGAAACGGCGAATTTAGAATTAGTAATCCACTGGTGTAAATGTTGTTTACCCAACTTGTCCAAAGCGAAAATAGCTACATTCGAAAAGCAATAATATAAACTTGAACTTTTCTTCTGTTTTCAAAAGTACAATTCGGTAGAATAAAATAAGGAAAAGTATCAATATCAATACAATTGATTTTATAAGGTAATTGTAATGGTAAACGAAACGTTACTTAAAATAATATGGGAACATAACAAAAGATCCGGGGTACGTCGACATTATTTTAACAAAAAGGCCTTAGCCAGGTTAAAGTTAACCTAAATATACCAACTGTCCAGGGTAGATTACGCCAAATAAAAAAACCAAGATACAAATAGCCAATGCAAAAAATGTCTAAGTTCATACTTTCCAAAAGAAACTAGTCCATATTCCATACTATTTACTGGTGATGATAAATAATTAATAAGAAAAAATCTGTTAGTTGATTATCCATTCAAGTTATTTATTTATTTATAAAATTCCACCAGCGCGCAAGTTGCCTAATTGCAGGTGCTAAAAAATATAAAATTATAATTTATGAACTAAAATAACCAAAAATTAAAAAAATAATAATACTTAAAATATATATATATATAAAAAAAAACCAACTAAAAAACAAAAAAGAAAATGTCATTACCTCTAATAATTTTCACGATGAACAAATATTTTTGAGTTTCAAAAACAAAATTAACTCATATATATTTAACAATGATGTGTGTAATAAATTAAGAAAAAAGGTACTAGTAGTAGGTGGGCGAGACTCCCCTACCGTGCACCCCCCCCCCCACATCCCTATAAATTGCATATCGTTGTGTTCCTTGTGATAAAAGATTAAGAAAAAGCCAATGTTCCCAGAAAAAAAGTAGCCGCACTAACCCAAAATGGCGTTCAAACACAGCGGAATGGCGAATTTCATTTTAGTTCGTTTTTTGATTACTGACATTCACCATTATGCTTAATTTCATCGTAACTGGTCTTTTATTAAAGCTAGATAGTTCTAGATTCAGAATAAATAAACAAACTTACTAAAATAATTAGTCCAGACAACATAAAATACCTTTGAAGTCAATTTTTTGCAAGTCGCTCGCGTAAAAGTCAAAATTACAAGTTAATTTGTGATTAAACCAACGCCAGTGACTCGGGCGCATCCAGTCCTCTGCCACATCGTTCAATTCTCATACATGATATAATTACAGCGGGCTTAGGATATTATTTTGAATATACAATCTAATTTATTATTTTAGTAAGTTTGTTTATTAATTCTTAATCTAGAACTACCTAGCTTTAATAAAAGACCAGTTATGGCGAAATGGTGAATGTCAGTAATCAAAAAACGAACTAAAATGAAATTCGTCATTCCGCCATGTTTGAACGCCATTTTGGGTTAGTGCGGCTACTTTTTTTCTGGGAACATTGGCTTTTTCTTAATCTTTTATCACAAGGAACAAAACGATATGCAATTTATAGGGATGTGGGGGGGGGGGGGGTGCACAGTAGGGGGTCTGGTCCACCGTGTATACTGGTTTTCTGTTATTAATCAATTTTGGCCCAGATCTCCACTTAAATGAAACCGTTTGGGGGTTTATTTATCTCTGAAAAGCGAGCGTAGCGAGCGGGAGTCGAATGCTAAGATCTAATAAAGCTAATAAAAACACTTTTTAACTGAAAAGTCCCCTTAAATCAAGGTAACATAATATCGTAAGTAGCCACGCCCACAAGTAGTATCCGGAATCTTTTACCGAAAATAATTCCTGTCAGTCGAATAAAGTGTAAGGTAAATAATAAACAGGTGCTCGAATTATGAACTATTATAAAGATTAATGTAAATTTTTCATAGTTGATAAGTGGATTCCTTAAGGGACTGAGCTTTTTAAGCTAATATCAGTTAAGTTCTAATTGTGTCTTTAACGTAAGATATTTTTTTGACGCAATTAGTTTTGTTTTTCAATCATCCGCTCTCCTTTATAAATAAATTCACTGATATTCGACTGCGGGGATAAGGTTATTTAATCGCTTCATTGTAAGCGCTGTGTCGATTATCTTAATTATTTCAAAGGTCTGGAGATGCAAATTATTGAATTTATATATATATATATTTTTTTTTTGCCTGTCCTCATTTCTGAGAGCTACCAGAACTTATAATAGATATATTATAAGGTAGAAACATATATGAAGTAGGCAAGTAGAATATATTTTTCCTTCTTCATTTAATATTTATTTTAGTTGAGTGCAAAGGTTTAGTAATGACCTCACGTAGGTATAAGAAGGCCACACGGATAGACTCTTACTCCAGAATGACGCTATCTTAAATGTGTCCGAGGGAGGCGCAAGAAATGCCGGCATAAAGAAGACTGAAGGGAACTACTTTTTTCTTATTATGCGAAAAATCCCTCCTCACGAATATACTTTTTTTACCCACCATTTTTTCTTATGACATCTCATTTAATTTTTAAGAGAGTTTTATAAAATCATTGAGGTAGATATTATGTGAGTTGTAATATGATGGATAATGAAATGATATTACTTTATAATAAAACATATTTTATTTTTAGATATTGAAATAAAATATGTATACATATTTTGTATGCAAAGATAAAATAAAATGATATCAGGTTAAAAATCTCAGTACCTGCAAAAATCCAAGTAAAATTTACCAGAGTTGGACATCATTTGTTTAATTATTAATTCGACTGATACGAAATTTTTTCATTAAATTCTTACACATTACCTTGTTATTTTTGAACAAATGTAAAATAAATGAATAAATAATTCAACATTGAACAATATCATTAAAAAATATTAAACAAAACCTTGGCATTCCATAATTCCCAACTATTCCAGAAAAACATTCTCACATCTACATACTGTGTGTTAATCTTAGGTGAACTTTTTAGAAAGTTTTTGGTTTAACATTAATCAAAATTCAAATAAAATATAGTAGTCATTTTCCAGTCATTCAAACTGCAATATTGTTTCTGGGTCAGATAACTCATATAAAAAAATAAATAAAACCGTTATAATTACTTAAATGAATTTCATTTAAAATAATGTTAATCATATAATACAATATATATTCATCATAATTTTTATAAAACATTTTGTTGATGGTAAAAAATAAATGATTATTAGTGAAAAAAAAAACAATAATACTAAATATGTGTTAATCAAATTTTTTATAATCTTATTACATAAAATAATTTTAATAGTAAGTTGTAACATTGAAGGAAGGAAAAGGTTTCTCATATTAATTAAAGATTTTCGGCAAATGACAGGGAAATTGTTTTTGGCCATGATTCAAACCGATCAGTTCCAACGGAATGGAAACTTTCCAACAAAATCTATCGGTTACCTTTAGAAGTGCCATTGCTGAAAATAGTTTGCTAATTTATTGGAATAAAAAAATGAAAGGAAATTATATCCTACATATACACTTTTTTCTTAGTTTGTTTCGATAAATACTTAGTTTAATTTAAACTAATTTCGTGGATATAACATAGTGGAAGTAGTTGGAGTGTGCGGTCAAAATAAGTAACAGGGATCTATATTTTTTACATATTTAATCCCGACTTTTCGACCCAAATATCTGGTCCTCATTAGTGCTAAATGAAAAAAAACATACAACAATAAGAGGAAAATATAAAAAGAATTATCAAATATATGTTTAACATTATGAGTGCAATAAAGATTAAAAATATGTATATTTTAATAAATGTAAGATTATAATTATTGTGGATAGGCCTAGATAAAAATAAATAAAAAATGAGATAAAAATCAAAATAGCTTATCTGTGGTAATGTAAATTAATATTGAGAGGTAGGTGAAAAATTATTTAAAATTTAAAGTTAAAATTATGATGATTAAGATTAAAATGGTGAGAAAGAATGAAGGCTATGCTAATAGATAAAAGTGTACTACACAAAAAAATTTAAAATGAAATGTAGGAAGATAGAAAAATGTAAAGTCAAATATAGTTATACGGAATAAATCGCTGGACAAAGGGCAACAATGGCATCAGAATAATTAATGAATAACAATTATGCATATGAAATGAAAAATAATTTTAGCATCCTGGGACTATTGTCCCTTTAGAATAAATTATTAATACATATTAAAGGAACCTAGCCAGTGTGGCCGTATATGATGTTAAATATTTACAGATACAGTGTCAAATTGGTAATAAAGGTATATACATGTGAATAATATAAAACTAAAATAAAATAAAAACAGAAAAAGAGATAAAAACAGAATGCCATCGCGAAAGCAATAAAGTTTTCGTACAGTTAAATATTTTTAGGCAAACTGATAGTTGTGCGGATAGAAGAAAATATTGCAGAATTAGAACGAAGTACAAAGATATTTGTAAGCGAAAAAAGACGGGATGTTATGCAGATATTGGTTAAAAAAAATGCTAAGGACTTCTGGAAGTTGACTAATCAGTTAAAAACAGTAGTAAATGTATCGCTATTGAGGCAATAAAACCCGCTAATTGGATATTATATTTTGAAAAACTATTAAATCCAAATGAAAATGTAAAAATAACTTTACATGCACAATTGTTGATAGAAATAGAATTTTCTGACTCAGATTTTGTCCTAAATGAACTAGAACACGTATTAAATATAGCTAAAACAGGTAAAGCGCCGGGCTTAAGACAGCGTGCCATATGAGTACTATAAAAATAGTTCTAAGGAATTCCATATTAGACTTATAGAACTTTTCAATGAAATATTTAATAAATGAAACGAACCACTGTCTTGGAATGAATCTATTATTTTCCCGCTTTATAACAAAGGAGGAATTAATGAAGGGTAATTCCACGTCAATTCAACACAGGCTTGAGCCTCACCAATTCACATTTTCTTGAAATTTGGTTTATGTGTACCTCTTGTATCTACTAGAACAATTGTGAAATATTACTGAGATATGTCTACCCGTTTTTGAATTATTGGACTATAAAGCCCTCAAAAATAGGTCCAGAAACTGAAAAAATCACGATTAAAAATAGCTTAAGATGTTTTCTAAATTTGACTAGGAGTGTGAGATTGGTGTCGTTGAACAGCGCATTCCATTCAGTTTCATATGGTACACAACAATGTGTAGGTTGTTGCTAAGGAAATTTTCTTAAAACTTAATGTAAAATTTTAATTTCAATTTTCTCAAAAAGGACATTTTTTTAAATTTTTATATTTTTTTGACAAATAGGAAGTAATATATCTATTCATGCAACAAAGTATAAAAGTGGGATGGAAATTTCTTCATTACTAAAAAAATTAAAAAGTAGTAATAATATTTCATAAATAGAGCATTTTATGATTAAAAATAGCTGCAGATGTTTTCCGAATTTGACTAGGACTATGAGATTGGTGTCTTTTAACAGCGCATTCCATGCTATTTCGTATGATAAACAGCAAAGTATTGGTTGGTACTAAAGAAATTTTCTTAAAACCAAGCTTAAGATTTTAATTTCAATTTTCTCAAAAAGGAAATCTTTTAAACTTTTTATATTTTTTGTAAAAAAATAGGTAGTAGTATATCTATTCATACAACAAAATATAAAAGTGGGATGAAAATTTCTTCATTACTAAAAAATTGAAAACTAGTGACAAAATTCAATAAATCTAGCTTTTTATGATTATAAATAGATGTAGATGTTTTCCAAATTAGACTAGGACTATGAGATTGGTGTCTTTTAGCAGCGCATTCCATGCTATTTCGTATGATAAACAGCAAAGTATTGGTTGGTAATAAAGAAATTTTCTTAAAACTAAATGAAAAATTTTAATTTCAATTTTCTCAAAAAGGGCATTTTTTAAAAAAATTATATTTTTTTGACAAATAGTTAGTATTATATCTATTCATAAAACAAAATATAAAAGTGGGATGAAAATTTCTTCATTACTAAAAAATTGAAAACTAGTGACAAAATTCAATAAATCTAGCTTTTTATGATTATAAATAGATGTAGATATTTTCCAAATTTGACTAGGACTATCAGATTGGTGTCGTTTAACAGCTTATTTAACAGCATTCCATGCCGTTTCATATGAAATACAACAATGTATAGGTATAGGCAGTATGACCTAGTTTTTTAAAAAAATATTTAAAATTTAAAAAAAATCCCCTTTTTCAGAAAATTGACATTAAATTTTTAAACTTGGTTTCAAGAAAATTTCTTTAGCACCAACCTATACATTTTTATGTATAATATGAATTGGCATGGAATGCTGTTAAACGACACCAATCTCATAGTCCTAGTCTAATAATTAATCTATAATTAATAGTCTAATAATAGAGACCAATAATTCAAAAGTGGGTAGACATATCTCAGTAATATTTCACAATTGTGGAAATACAAGTGGTACAAGTAGTACACGTATACCGAATTTCAAGAAAATGTGAAATGGTGAGGTTCAAAATGATATATTTTTGTGTTGATTTGACGTGGAATTGCCATGAAGTGAAAAATTACCGGGGCATTATATTTTTGAATACGAATAAATTAACAATACATAATAAAGGAATGAATAAAACAAGTTGAATAAATAACTAACATTACGTCTGATATGGGCTATATTAAACAGAATTACTTCTAAAGAGCCATCGTGTTTCTTCAGGGCTCAGCTGAATTGGGAGTTGAATAGGAACTCGATGAGGAGGGATTTGAACGTGGAAGTCGATGGACCATGTCGGATATTGGAAGGGATAGAGTTCCAGAGGAATATGGCTTGCATTATGAAGGATTTTTCATCAGTATCAGTTGGGTGGGGCTTGGTTGGAGGATTTAAATTGTAGGCACTGTAGGATATGGGAGGGTCGTTGATGGCCTGGTATAAGAAGGAAACCAGTAGATACCGACGGCGATAGGAAGGGTAGAGCCACTCGGCGTAGTACTGAGTTATATGCGTATCTCTTGGGATCCCAAAGATAAAACGTATGGTACAATTCATAAAGCGTTAAAGCTTAACTTCGAATTCTTCGGACAGTCCGCCGTACACTATACAGCCGTCAAAGTGGGGAAAGATGAGAGAGGAGACTAGGAGTTGGCGGGTTTTGAATGGAAGAACGGTAGACGTTCCATAGACGGTTGAACTGTTTCAAGGTAGGGATAGTCAGACGGGAAATTTACGAGGTGTGTGTTTTCCAACTTATGCTATAAAGAGTTTTACACTGGAGTTTAATACCTTTAAATACTGAAAATAACTTTATTAATTCGTTTGTACAATAAATTTATCAGCTCTTTACATATAGTAAAGCGTTCTTTTAATCTTGCAATAATTATATCCATTTAATGGCTAATTTTTAGAGGAATCTTAACTAATTGATTCATTGTCGCCACCGCTGAAGATTATGGAGCAAGATGGCAGGATCACAGCATGAGTTTAAAGAACGTAACGTAACAAATTCCTTTTTAGTAAAAATATCTCTCAAGGGCTCCTGCTGCCACTTCATCACAAGGCACTAAATTAAGCAATTTGCAGAACAACTGGCCAGAAGGCAGCCAAGCAGAACTGCACGTGCTGGGCGGGTGTCGAACAACTGATGTGGAGTTGTTACGCACCGCTGCGTCACGTCTAGGTGCGTACAACCCTACACGGTTGCTTCAATAATAAATTGTTTCCATTATAATTAAAAATAGAATCATGAGTCAACAAATCAATGAATACGATTTGGTTCTCACTTATCTGATTTCACCTTGTATAAATTAAAGAGAAAAAAATCTTTATATAATTTTTATTTCTATGGTATTTATGTTGTCTAGGAACTCATCAATGCACAAAATCATTAATATATTTCGGAATCTAAAAACTATGTACGTTACCTAGGACTATACTTGGACAAAAGACTCACTTGGACCATACATATTAAACTAAAAAGACAAGAACTGACCAGACGATATAAACAACTGTCCATACCTCCTAGACTACAGATCTTCACTTAACTTACGAAACAAAAGATTAATATACAACACTACACTGAAACTCATTTGGACCTACGGAGCAAAACTTTGGGGTTCCGCTAAACAGGTACACATAAACAAAATTCAAACAGCACAGTCAAAAATTCTTAGAAAAATTGTAAACGCTCCATGGTACATTTCTAACAACATAGTACACAGAGACATGGACATTCCAACAGTAAAATCATACATTCACGACAAATACAATATATTTCCATGTTCAACTCAAATCCACCCAAATCCACTTGTTTCTTTTCTTTCTTCCTCCCAGTTACCCGTCCAACGAAGATTGAAACGAAAGGCCGAGGGATATGCTCGTGCACATCACCTAAATCAAGAAAGTCCAAGACAACTGCATCCAACTTGTTTGTTTGTTAGATGTGCTCCAGCGCAGGCGCAAATGACGCAAAATATAAATAAATAAAATATTTCCGAATCATTTCTATAACATGATGTATTAAAAACTTTTGAGATGATATTGGATATTTTCAAGACTTTTTATCCTTCAGAGATATTTAACCTTACCTATACATCCTCACCTATACACACCACCATACCACAAAAGTACTAATTGTACTTCTATGTACGTACGGAAAAAAATTGATGGTTCTGAAAGCCCTCAAATATCCAAAGATTCCAATCTTTCCATTCAAAAAAATTGAGGAAGATGATATAATGATGCATACTATGTGGCTAATGACTTATTACACAATGAACATGACATTTTATATTTTCAGCTACTGCCATAGACTATTACAAAAATGCATCCGTCCACCAAAAACTGACTTTTAGCAGGAATCCATTTTCACAAACAATTAAATCTACCACAAATTCCACCCTGAAGACTTTCAAGCGTCGGCCAAGAGACTTAAAAAAGTAGCTTAACCAAGGATGGATGGAAAACGAATTTGCCTATTACAGATAGAAAAACTACCGATAAAGAGATGGAGGCTTTTGTTGTACATAATTTATCGGGTGATTAAAAAAATCGGATTTATAATCAAAAAGAATATATACAAATGTAATTTATTATATACATATTCACGAAATATGGGAAGGAAATACTCGAAGAAAGCCAGAAGGAGCAGATCCTGATTAGAATTGACCCATTTCATGCCCCTCACGTGGTAACTACAATATTTTAATATATACCCCATCTGTTTGAGAGACAGTTGCCAGTAAATACATATTTTATTTAGATAAAATATTTATTGTTTGGTAGGTTAAATGATTATCAGGATTTTCAGTTAAAACTTTTTACTTTTTTTTTTTTTTTACTTATATATGAAATATATAGTAAGTGGAAGTATTGCGATCGTGAAAAATTTCGACTTCCGGTTTTCGACGGAAATACACGTTTTGGGGTCCCCTGAGGCGAAATAACCAAGTCCCGCGAAATGGTCTGTGTGTGTGTGTGTGTGTGTGTGTGTGTGTGTGTGTATGTGTGTGTGTGTGTGTGTGTGTGTGTGTGTGTGTGTGTGTGTGTGTGTGTGTGTGTGTGTGTGTGTGTGTGTGTGTGTGTGTGTGTGTGTGTGTGTGTGTGTGTGTGTGTGTGTGCGTGTGTGTGTGTGTGTGTGTGTGTGTGTGTGTGAACAGACTAGCTCAAAAACTATTAACCGTGCGAACCTGAAATTGGGTATTTAGTGTATGTATATGCCCGCGATGTGAGAGCAAAAATTTCATCAATATTGGTCAAAGGGTGGGGGTACTTTATTTAGTAACTTTTTACGTTTTTTTCGATTTTATCAAAAACGGCTTTAACGATTTTGATTAAACTAAGTATTTAATCTATTTATATGCCCGAGATATGACTGTAAAAATTTCATCAAAATTGATCAACCGGAGGGGGGACTTTACTTAATAAATTTTGTATCATTTTCACGTGTTTTTTTTATTTACTCAAAAACAGCTTTAAAGATTTTGATCAAACTGGGTATTTGGCGTATGTATATGCCAAAGAAGGGACAGCCAACATTTCATCAAAATTGGTCAAACGGAGGGGGCACTTTATTTCATAACTTTTTTCCAATTTTTACGTTTTTTTCTATTATCTCAAAAACGGCTTTAATGATTTTGATCAAATTCGTCATGTTTAATGAAAATTTAGTGTTCAATAATATCAGGTAAGTTTTATCAGTATTAAAATTTTCTGAGGGGGCTTAAATGGGGAAGGGGCCTTTTTTGTTTTGCTATTAAGTACCTTTGTTTTAGTTTATATTGAGAAATTAATTGTCTCTCGTTACGCCTAAAAATAAGAAATGGCTAAATATGATATATGATAAAAATAAAGAAAACATATAGAGGAGAAAAAAAGAAAAATATTCAGTCAACTCATAAAACTCGTTGAGCCTCCGCATGCGGAGTACGCCTTTAATGATAGACCATTGTTGATAATTAAAGCCGTTTTGTTCATTTTAGAAGTGACAAATAACAAAACGCATTAATTTCCAATCTAAGTAAGTTGGTAAGTGAAAGTTGTGTGTTGCGAGCACGCACCAGATTTTTTATTTTAGAGAGCCAACGTTTCGCTCCAACTTGTGGATCTTCATCAGGACTAAAAGAAACCAAATATATGGGTTTGTATTTATTGTTTGTTTGTTTATGTTTAACGGCGTAAAACCCAACTGGTCATCAACGCCGAAAATATTTATTTATTGTATTAACAACGTTATATTAAGGTTGTGATGACCCCCAGACGATACGAGATAACGAACGCCGATAAGACCCAGCCAACTGGGGAGTTATGACCCGCAGGATTAGACGAGTTTGTTATTATTATAGGTTTCTTATTGGCCGCGCTGATGAGGATAATCATAAGTAATTATCTTATTGGCCGGCTCGCCCCCCCCCTCCCTCCCTCTCCCCTGACATGATGGAGGCTGCCAATTGCTGTTATTGCTCTAACATCTGTCCGTCCGAGGAAGAAATTTTGTTTGTCAGCAGAGAAATCTTCATGTTCTATAAAAAGGAAATTATGTTTGTTTAGTTTTATTATCGCTATTCAGTCTTACAGTAAACAGAAGTCTTTCGGTCGCATTCTCTGAATTGGTTCGTATCTTAGATAAAATATCGTGTTCTACCCCACCTTCTTCCCGCTCACCACACAAGGAACTGAAAAAAAAAATCTGGTGCGTGCGCGCAACACACAACTTTCACTTACCAACTTACTTAAATTAGAAATTAATGCGTTTTGTTAATGCCACTTCTCAAAGTTACACATTTTTTCACATTCATATCTTATTTTTGTTCTCATTTGCTCTATAAAAAACACTAATTTATTTTATTATTAAATAAAAGATTTTACTTGTCATAATTCGGCAATGCAAGCATAATACTACAACTCGTCTGAATTTATAATTCTCTATGTACTTGTTGAAAATTTAATTTAGTTACCATGAAACAAATAATTTCCATTAAATGAACAGAACGGCTTTAATTATGAACAATGGTCTGTCATTTGAGGCGTACTCCGCATGCGTAGGCTCAACGTTTTTTATGAGTTGGCTGAATATTCTTCTTTTTTTCTCCTCTATATGTTTTCTTTATTTTTATCATATCTCCTATTTAGCCATTTCTTATTTTAGGCGTAACGAGAGACAGTTAATTTCTCCATATAAACAAAAACAAAGGTACTGTATAGGAAACAAAAAAACAGCCCCCTCAGAACATTTTAATAATGATAACGCTTACCTGATATTAAATAACACCTAATTTTCATTAAACATGACGAATTTGATGAAAATTGTTAAAGCCGTTTTTGAGTAAATAAAAAAAACACCTGAAAATGATACAAAATGTATTAAATAAAGTCTCCCCTCCGGTCGATCAATTTTGATGAAATGTTGGCTATCACATCTTTGACATATACATTCATCAAATACCCAGTTTGATCAAAAACGTGAAAGCCGTTTTTGAGTAAATAAAAAAAACACGTGAAAATGATACAAAATTTATTAAGTAAAGTTCCCCCTCCGGTTGATTAATTTTGATGAAATTTTTACGGTCATATCTCGGGCATCTTAATACATCAAATACTCAGTTTTATCAAAATCGTTAAGCAGTATTTGAGAAAATCGAAAAAAAAACATAAAAAATTATTAAATAAAGTACCCCCTCCCTTTGAGCAATTTTGATGAAATTTTTGCTGTTACATCGCGGGCATATACATACACTAAATACCTAATTTCAGGTTCGCACGGTTTATAATTTTTTTGCTAGTCTGTTCACCAACACACACACACACACACACACACACACACACACACACACCTTTTCGAGGGACTTATTTAGACTTTAGACTTAGGGGTTATTTAGACTCAGGGGACCCCAAAACGTGTATTTCCGTTGAAAACCGGTACGAGTAAATTGACTGTGACTGAAGCTTGGATTACCGTGCAATCGCAATCTTTGTATAAACAATTCAGAAAACGTGCGTTCTAGTTATATATCCGAATAAAGCCTAATATGGTGGTGGGGAGGGTAGGGGTATGTACAGTTATATATTGTTCAAAATTAAACGTAGAAAAATAATTTTCTAGAATCAAACGTATCGTTTGAATTGTTATATTTGAATAGTTGATATATTAAAAGTATCGTATAACGTATTTGAAAATAAAAGGCAGAAAAAAAAATTAGAAATGCACTTAATTATAAGTTTTTTTGTTTGTTAATTCATATGTTTAATTTGCGGCTGACAGAAACCTTGACAATCAGCTAATGTTTTCGCTTATATGCTAATCAAATATGGGCATTTCAGGAATGGTGAAGGATGGCGATCAGTAGTACCTCTTCCCTGGCATGTTTTAGTCCCTAGCATATCAGCTGTTGCCATGTCTCTGATCAGTCGGTTAAAGTTTCCATGTAATTTAGTACCTTCGGAAACGTTTGTAAAGTGTTCAGGTTCTTTACTTTTATATATTAGCCTACTGTTTGTATTTGTAAATCAGTATGTATGGTTTTTTAGTGCTTTTGCAATGAATCTTAAAATGTTTTATTGAAAAGTCTTTGTGAGGGGGTCTTTTTGACTCTACCGTATATCTGTGAAGAGTATATCCCAATTGGTTTTAGCAATTACAAATATGTATTAATTTTTTTTCAGTCATAGTCTTGAAATTTTAGAAAAGATTGAGTAAAGTTGATTGAGTAGTTTGTTAGTAATCTTAATATGCGGGCCCCTTGTCATCCTAGTCAAAGGTAAGACCAAGATAGTGTACAGTATCATTTTGTGTAATTCTGAAATTTTCTAAGTAAATGGAGCATTAACTAATTAAACCAAATAGCATTACCTAATTTAACCAGCATTAACTAATTAAACCTTGAGGTACTCCCGCCAAGACTGTACGAATTGAAGACATCTCCGACCACTGTATGAATGAGGAAAATCTGTCGAATAGATATGATTATATTTATTAACTTTAATATGCTTTGTCCCACACTCTACACTTCTATAATAATGTATATTATTTGAATAACTAATTAAACCTGGCAGTTAAACGCATTCAGGATCAAAACTCAAACAATACTAATTGGCTCCAGGCATTTTCTTAATTCCCTTCCTTACTACCCCTTACTCCGCCTTAATAATCAAACCATTCATTTCCAATCCTATGTCAAAAACCTTGGAGTTTGGATCTTTGACCAGCACTCGTCGTGGAGTAACCATATTTCCGAAATCACCAGAAAATCAATAGCTATACTCAAACAATCAGTTCCTTAGATCACGTGATTGCTGTCCTCAAAAACCCGTCAACTCCTAGTTGTCACTCTTATATTTCCCCATTTCGATTATGGCTGCCTTGTATACGGGGAACTGTCTGGCTTGCATGAGATGAGGTTGAAGAGACTAATGAATTGTTTCATTAGATTCATCTTCGGTGCCCTCAGGCAGAAACCAACATAGAATATTTATTTATGATTTATTTGATACGTTATAGTTTTCAAGTTCAAAAGCTGACCAAATGTTTTGGGTCAGAGTTCTCTCTTTACGTTTGCTTATATCTTAATTCTTAACAGTTTTGCTTTTCTTTTAAACTAACCAGACAAATGGCTCTGGATTTGACCATATTCTGTTATTCTTAGGGGACTAGATTTCCCAGAATAACTATTATTTTCTTTCTTTCAACTCCTTACGCGCCCGTAGACTGATTGCTCGCAAAGAAATACTGACCTGAAGACCATGATGCATGGTTTGTAGTGGTCCATGGGTTAAATGGTTTTAATTTTTTTTTTTTTTTTTTTTTATCAAAAATGTATCGCATGTGTTATAGATGGCGGGAAAAATCAACAACTCTTTTGATGGACGTAGGCAAACAGACGAGAAGGTGAGACTTTACGGGGGCGTAAATCAGGCAAGATAATGATGGCTGTAAACAAATGGGAGGATCCCAGGAAGGGCAAACTGTCAGAGCTGAGATAGGAGCCAGGGTATCAAACCGCCCACCTTCATGTTTCACCTGTTGTCCCTGGTATTACACCTGCATAAATTAGATGAAAAGCCAGCTATGCGGCAATATCTCAGCGAGGATAAAAATATGGTTTCATATCCTTTTCCTAAGGTGTCTGTAAGTCTGCAACATATTCATATCAATAGGTAGAGAAATTGAATTTGGATGGCTATAAAAACCCCATAGGGTAAACCATACAGTTATTGACACTCCACCTTTAACTTAAAGAAATAAGTATATAAGTCCTAATTTTATTTCAAGATATACATGAATCTAATGTTTGAAGGGACCTCTAAGTCATCTATGAAGTAATATTTTAACAAACTAACCATAGGGATTTAACAATTAAATCCACAGAGAGACAATATCTAGTTTTTGCACTTTTAGCAATAAATATTGCCATATAGTAAAACTATTGAACGTTTGACCAAAAAAAACTCTTGAATTTTTATAAGGATAGATAAAGAGGAGCTATAGGAAGTTTCAATTTAATCCCTTCATAAAAAAATATTTTTTTTTAATTTTACCACAGAAATGTAGTCTTAAGGGTGTCAATAACTGTATGGTTTACCCTATCACTTGATATTTTCAAGAATTACAAGAAGGTTTTCGAAAAAAAAAATCAGGTCATCGAAATAGTCGTAATAAAACATAGATATCACTCGTCGAATGCAAGACAGGTCCAAATGAAAAAAAAAAAAATTCGGGGGAGCCAATTAAGTTTCTTTATTCTCCTTCCTTGTATCTCTTTTAATTGGATTGTTATTCAATTTCGCAGATTTCCTTTTGATTATTTAATTATTACACTTTTATTTAGTTTGATTTGTTTTATTAGAACTGGTACGGTTCGTGGCTTATATATATATATATATATATATATATATATATATATATAGGAAAAATAGAATTTTTTTTCTGTTCGGATCGACTTATAGTTTTAGTGTCTTTAGGAAGATATCGATTAAGGCTGAAGAAACACCGTATAATTTTGAAACCGTAATTTTTTACATACTCTGATGTACACTTGAAACCTAACACGTTAAATAATAGATTGATGATAGATGGACCAATTCCAATTATACAACTGTTAATTTGATTTTAAAATAAATTTCAACAAAAATCCAACTTTTGGTTTAGTAAGGTGCGAAATGAGAAATGTTATAAAATAATAAAATATGACATTATCATTTTCACAAGTGAGTAAATTGTTTAATATGTATTGCGGTATACAAGCAGTCAATGTATTGCGTGTGTATTGTATTGCGGTAAATGAAAATTGGAAAATGATTCGTGAAAAATCTAAACAAATAAAAATACGACTGGGAGCTAGACCAGTCTTGCATTTGAAAAGCAATATATGAATGTATGGGTCATTTTTCCAGAAAGGGCCAAACGCTGTCCCCGATGTATTCTGAAGTCCTCACCAGTTTGGTACTTTGAAAAAACAACCTCTAATTATGCTTTCTGACTTGTTCTATCGACTAAATAGGGTTTTACTCATATAACATTAAAAATTAAACGTTGAATTTCAATATGACCTCGGGAAATCTCCCTCCCCCGCTATGTCACAACTCTAATTTCCAAACTTTAGGCTCGTCTACGAATTGACCATTGAAGTTTTTATAACTGTGGTGCTGTTCAAAACATCTCAAGATTATAATGTGAGGTATGCGACATATTTAGAAATGATAGAATGGTTTATAGAGGAGGGAAAAGCCTTGTCCCCAATTAGGGCTGGATGGATTTAGTTAGGGTTTTTCCACCGCTTACGTAGAATTTTCGTATATTGGCAGTTTCAACCATTCAGTCACTGTAGGACCGTCAGGATAACAACGTTGGTGCTGCAGCGGGAGGCGGCATACAACCCATGTCATTTTCCCGCCGGAGCTATTTATAAGATAATTGAATCGATTTTTTTCATTGCTTTTCTTCTTTTATAGCGCGTTGAGACGTTTCTGACGGTTTATCGTTTTTTTCAAAAAGAACTGTATTTATGTAGTGAAGCAGAAAAAAATGGATGGTCATACAATACAATGTCGGGTGTTTTTCTCACGCCCGCATTTACTCGGAGAGAAATCGTAATTTGTAAACTATGGAGAGTAGTTGTACCTAAATGTTTTCGTTGCTTTCAACTTTTAAAGCTCGTTGAAAAGTTTCGAACGGTCCATCATTTTTTTCAAAAAGCTGCAATATTTATTACTAGTAAACGGGAAAAAACTAGATAGCCTCTCAAACTCTGATGTCATGATTCCGCCTCAACGGACTTGGAAAGTAATTGTATCTAAAATTATTACTGCTATTAATTTATAGAACTCGTTGAGGCGTTTCCAACGGTCTATCGTTTAGCAGCAGTATTTAAGTAGTAAACGAGAACAAAATGGTTGGCCATAAATATCAGGTCATTGTCCCGTCTGTCTCTGCTCGAAAACTAATTGCATCTATATTTCTCGTTCCTTTATACATATAGAGGTAGTTGAGTCGTTTCCGATGGTCTATCATCTATTTCAATAGCATCTGTATTTAAGTAGTAAACGAGAAATAACTGGATGGCCATAAAGTTGAGTTTATGCAATTGGTAGCGCAGTGCTTTGCAAAGAGCACCCCTAAATATTTTCCATAAGTTAATTCGACATTTTCAATTTCAAGAATTTCAAGTTCAGATTCGCCTTTTCTGGAAAAATGACCCATGTATGTAATGTTCTTATGCTTCAATAAATAACTTTAAGCTGCATTTGTCCCTAAGAAGTAAATTTATTAAACATTAATCATAAAATATTAAACATCATATAAACAAACACATAAAACATATAGAATTACAAATAGAATCTTACCTAGAAGGTAAATCGTTTTTTTAAGTTTATTAAATTATCTTTTATCACAAAACTAGAATCTGAATCAACTATAAAAAACAAAAGCAATTAAAATTATGTTCTTAATCAATACCAGCATAAACAAGGCTTCCTAAATAAAAGTTAATATTCACTTTTACATATCTATTATATTGCTACTGAAATGTAATGTTTTTGTGGATGGTATTATTTGAAATATACAATAGTTCGTTAAGTCGAGAAGGTACGAGAGTACCTAATTCAACAGCTCTTGGTAGTTTTACTTAATTTTTTCACATCCTTAACAAAAAGATCTCTTTAATCTTGGCCTCGAGTTAGCTATAAGAGCCATTAAGACTAACCCCGGTGGCACAATATATAACAGGCTTTCCCAGCACATGGCGTATGCAGATGATATAGTGATTTCAGCCCGAACAGAAGCTGCCTTGTCAGGAGCACTACAGGAGTTGGAGGAAACTGCGTCAAGAATGGGCCTTGAGATAAATGAAGACAAAACGAAGTATATGATGACTTCAAGGCAAAAAAGACGGGTAGAAAAGTCTATTCGCTTTACGACCCATGAATTTAAGGCGGTGGAATCTTTCAAATACCTGGGTGTCACTGTTACCAACACTAATGAGATGATGGCTGAAATTAAAACAAGAATGGCAGCGGGAAGCAGATGTATGTTCTCGTTACAAAAGCTGCTAAAATTTCGGAACCTGTCTAGAAAGGCAAAAATAATAGTATATAAGACAGTAATCCGACCAATTGTGACATATGCCTGTGAAACATGGACTCTCACCAAGGTCATGGAAAGAATTCTTCTGGTATGGGAGAGAAAAGTTCTAAGAAAGATTTTTGGCCCGGTGTTTCGTCAAGGAACTTGGAAAATCCGCCCAAACACAGAATTAAGAGCACTCTTCCAGGAAGTTGACATAGTAACGTACGTCAAGAAGGCAAGGTTAAGGTGGCTTGGCCATGTGGAGAGGATGCCCGAGTATAGAGTCCCCAAGAGGATGTTATACGGCAAACCTGGTGGCCAAAGACCAAGAGGGAGGCCAAGATTGACGTGGTTGAAAAATTTTGAGGAGGACCTAAGAAAAATGAGAGTGAGAGGATGGCGGATAAAGGCGAATGATCGTCAGGAATGGCTGGAAATTGTGGAGGAGGCCAAGGTTCTTCAAGAGCTGTAGTGCCCGTCAATAAATAAATAAAAACAAAAAGAACTTATATGATACTATTGAATTACCGATATGCAAATCCCTTCGCAATGAGCGAAATTAACAGGAACATCTGGGTTCCACGAGGAAATACTAATTTCCTCAGTTGTCGTTGGTGGGGGGCTATATGTATCCCTTGAGTATTTTTAATATTATATATTTAATATAAATAGTCTATATATTAAATATAGTCTATGTTATTGTAATTATCTTTGGTTGTTCCTGAAATCGCAGGTCTAAGTCTTTCTGTATTATATAGCTGGTAACAAAAAATGGTACACCATCTATTTTGAGCAATACTTTCTGTGGAAAAGACAGAAATCGTTTTATGTTTTGTGTTGCAGATGAGATGCCATATAGATTCTTGATATATCCTGTTCTCACTTATGTCAAAGAGACATGGATCATTTCTAAAAAGCTTTGAAAAGAACTAAATAATATTTGAACTAAAAATCTAACGAAGTATTGGTCCTTTGAAAGTAGCCAAGGGACGGATGAACGGAAAAAACTTTGAGCCTGTATCAAATCTTCAATTTTCGAGAGATGAGAGAAATAAGATTATCCAGGAAAAGTGCTGATCAAAGATTTCTAGATTTATTACAATAGAGTGAAAATGGATTATTGGAGTGAAGTCAATTCATCTATCTCCCTTTTAACTTTTTCAGTTTTCTCTTTATAGATACGATTTCCTTTAAATATTTATCGATAATGACAGACAGAACTAAAAAGTTTATAACACTCAGTATATTCAAAACGAAATTCTTATCATAACAAATTAATATATTCACAGAACGCCGAAAGCGTATTTCATTCTGAGAATCTATGAAGCTTATTTACCTCCTTCAAAATTTAATCAAAAGCTTGTTAATACTTCAACTTGGAGTGAGCATATTGTTTCGGATTCCATTATGGAATTTAGAGACAGGTAAGGAGAAACTTTTGAATTACAATGTAAATGAGTTAAAACTTTCTGTTTTGTTTTTTCAGCCGTTTTTATTTTCCATTACGAAATGGAGAACTTCGACGTGGTGATGTTTTTACGTAGTTTGAAACAGTTGGTTATGAAGCAAAATATAGCGAGCATTTCATAGAATAAAATTGATTATATTAATATGACATCCTTAAAATATAATAGTTAATCCATTGTTTACCAAATTATTTTGCTTTTCTATTTATATCAGAGAAAAAATTAATTTTGTAACCGATTTTGCCGAAATGTTTTTTTCACGGCCAACTTCAATCAATTATTAATATTACATATGAGTTTATATACCTCCTAGTATCCTAGAAGGAATCTTATTTGAAAAAAGCAAGGCAGCGATTATTTTCTTATAATTATTACCATGTGATAATAAATAAAATATATCGAATTAAGAAACAAATCTCTCTTACGGAATCAGACTGCCGCAATGCAATATCCGGAAGTCAAAATCTTTCACAATCGCAATACTTTTCCTTATTATATATTTCATTTATAGGTAAGTGAAAGTAAAAACTGAAATCTTATAGGAGAAGCCTACACTATGATCATTAGTGCTGTCAACTTTAGAGGAGACTGCTTTGACGGCTCCCATGCGGTAAATATTGTATTTAAAAAATTTGAAATTTGTAAGAAAGGTACAGTGATATGTAGTTAAAAAAAAAATGCAAATGCAAAAAAACAAAAATAAAACGTAATTTTCTTATTGCGGCAGTCCTCTTCCAAACGAGCGATTACATTTGTTGTATACATTATGGATAGGTATTCTAAATAGTATATGCCATTTACACCTTAAAATGCTATTTCATAAGCATAACATTAAATGTAGGCTTAACTTGACTTTAGTCACTTAATTTAATTGAAAGTAATAGAATAATTAGTTTACTGCTCCAATACTTAGCAGTGATAAATATTAATTTGTATATTTATTTAATAATTGTAATAAATTAGAATAATTGTTAGGAAGTTTATTTTTATACGTAACTGATACCTGTATTATAAGAATAGACTGAGACTAAACGTGTTTTACACAGCAACAAATTTAAGTCAGAGATTCACTAGTCCCTATAGATCATCTTAATACATTAATATCAACCTAGAGGGAAAATTTTAACTTTAACAGAGTATAATGAATCAATAATTTAGACATATTTCAGCGAAAAATCTCACATATGACTCAAATCATTAACTAATATAGCCCTACTAAACCTTAAAAGAATAAGCGAAGTAATTTACTTTGATACTTGCATTTTTATTTAGTGGGGCAATACATAAAATGGCTTAGTTTGAAGGCACAATGCTTGTTTAATAACCATTTTTCCTTAGACACTATTCAACATGTGATTAAATGGTTATCATCATAAATGACATTTTCTTCAATTAAAGGTCTTTTTAAACGTCCATTGGTTAAGTCAATCACAGCAATAAAGTTATCGGAATTATATCTCTGCCATTTCGTAAACCTACTAGCAAAATCTGGGATTTATTTATTTCTTGTAGAATTAAAAGCTATCCCTTACACATTTCCCTCTAGAGCAATATTAGAAAATCTAATTTAAACTATTAACCTCGAACAAAATACAGAAAAAGCAAAATATAAACTCTATTGAGGAGAAAATATATTTGAAAATACATTAAGCAATAAAATTATTTTATTTTTAGTTAGTACGATTTCAGACGAATGCCCGAACCAACAACGTTAATTTAAACATGAATCTATAAATACAATTAACTCTGATAATTTTTAAAAGAATAATATTCCCAATATTGAGGCTGTAAATAATTGTCGTGCAAAACCTAAAGGCATCATCCAATTCGTAAATACCGCAATCATTTTAATTTAGAGTTACACAAAGTGTTATTGTGGTACTTTGACAATGAACACTCGACTATGAAAAGGGTTGTGGAAAATGGTTCGGGAACTGCACAGTAATTAACGGTCCCATCAGTTCACAATTGTCCGGAGAGGAACAATCGTGATCGAATTCGGTCAAACTTTTTTGTTCCAACGCCAGATCGTGTAGAGGGCGTTGTACATAATGCAGCATTTGCATCAGGGGAATATTGACGCCCCGATGGAAAAACAACTTCAAAATGAAGGCCTATCATTGAGACGAGTATATGGTAAATAGCTTCGTTAAAAATAGACTAGAAAAAGAATTAAAAAAAATTGACAGAAAAAGTTTCTGATTAGATGGCATAAAACAGAAGGTAAAAAAAAAATTCTGCTTACTCACTACTGGAGTTAAACAAGTTTTATGTCCTCATAATCGATAATTTTATACGTTTTGAATAAACAAAAATGGTTCCGGGTATGTCAGTCTGTAATCGAATCCATGCGAGGAACTAACCACCAATAAATGTCGTATTAATCTCAATAGTTATTTTACTAACCTATATTCAGACCTGGGCATTATTTTAAATAAAAGTATTTTAAATACAAATGAAAATACTTTTTTTATTTTAGTATTTTAGAATTAAAATAAAATAAATCACATGTTTATTTTCATTTTAATTCTAAAATAATCAAATAAAAAAAAGTATTTTCATTTTAATTCTAAAATACTAAAATAAAAAAAAAATTATTTTCATTTGCATTTTAAATAATAAAATAAAATAAATCTTAAGTAGTTTATTTGAAGTTAAACAATTTTCGTAATATTATAGTGTAGTCCTTTGCACTAGAGATGTTTTGTTTTTTATTGGGGGGCGCAATTATTAAGATTGTACCGCTCCATCCGATTTCAACAAATTTTGTCACATTGGTGGTTTTTGATTATCAAAATGGACGTCTAATCAATTCATTTCACATAAATGGTTTTATGCACATTAGGGGATCCAGGGGAGGGGGGCTGTGGGGGCTGCAGCCCCTCCCTTTGGAAAATTTTTCTTAATGTAAGGAAGCAAGTTAAAAAACAAATAATGTGCAGAACAAGTAGTATTTTAGTTGTAGAAAGGGAATATAAAGGTAAAAAAGCTGATTAGCAGATCCAAATGAAGGGATGTGGGGCTGCAGCCCCCCCCCTTTAAGATCGGCTGGATCCGCCCATGTTTATGCATAGGTTTTGGGGTGGAGGGTTAAATATTAACTTTTGACCACCATATCCGATTGTCAGGAAATATGTAACAAAGATTGTTCCTAAGTCAAATAACAAGGCCAATTCCTCATAATTTTTATAAATAATAATAATTTTATAAATAAATAGGGTCGAAAAATTTTCGTTTTTGCCATAAACGAAGGCATAAACAGGATCCCAATTTGGAGACAACACCAAAAGATCAAAAGAAAGTAAACTTATTAAAAATGTGTATGACTGATACATTCAATAAAGTCGGTGATTATTTTCCCGGTTGAGGTTCGTTCGACATTGGAGAGGAAATTCAGGCTAGATTAGAGGTAAGAAATTCTAGCGATTATCGAAATTACTTAGCTCACGGCTTCTTCCTTAGAACTTAAGAATTCGGGTTTACAAAAATATTATTCCTCCTGCGGTTCTTTAAGAATGCAAAACGTGCACGCTAACATTGAATGATGAGCAAGTGAGGTGATAGCAGACAGATGAATAAAATCGAAGTGTGAAATTGCAAAACAGGGGGCGAACGAATTCCATAGAAATTAATGGCCGTGACTGATGGAAAACGTCCGAAAGAAGTAAGGGCTGAGAAGCAGTATTTCGTGTTAGGGCTGATTTGCTGAAATTCGTATTACACGGAGGTCGTTGGATGGTGTATGGGTAGCGAATAGTCTAAGGGGTAGCCCAATTAGTTTAAATAGGTTCCGAATCAGAACGGTTCTGTAGAAAAAGAAATTTAATTTAATAACTTCAACAAAATGAAAGTGAAGATGATCTGAGTATCAGATACATTACATCAAGCAAAGAAAACCCCCAAAAAATAAATAAAAACTGTCGATTTATTAATCAATTGCATTATTAAAAAAAAATTTATTTATTAATCAATCGCAATGCACTAGCTAATAGGTTTTAAAAGTATTTTGTATTTTCATTTTAATTTTTTTTATTTAAAATACAAAATACTTTTTTTATTTTGCATTTAAAATAATTTTATCGAAAAGTATTTTAAATGATTTGAGGTTAAACTGCATTTTATTCAAATTTATTTTAAATACTTGCTATTTAAAATAAAGTATTTTAAAATAAAAATTAAAATACTTTATGCCCAGCTGTGCCTATATTACAAAAATGTTTCTCAAGATTTGGCTTAAAAACAGGTGAAAGTCGAGGTTCCATAAATTTATTTTTAATTAATTTATTGCATCCATCGGTCACAACTTCGTAGGGATAAGAGTATTTTATAATCACCCCGTTTCATTTTTTTACTGTAAAACTTTCAATAACTGTTCAATAAATCTAAAAGTTCACAGAGAAGATATATATATATATATATATATATATATATATATATATATATATATATTTTAATATAACGTTTTTATTTAATATTTATACATGAGTAAAAAATATAACAAACATTATTAGGGCGAGGTTTCATGACCGTTAGCCCGGTTTTAGTTACTGAATTGAATGCATAATGTTAATATGAAACGGAAAAAAAAATTACAAATATATACACATACAAATCCTTAGTACCTCTATAAATGAATAACACTTATCACTAATAGCTTAAAATTGTAATTGTTGTTTGTTGTTTTCCTGTTGTTACTAAAACTATATACTTAATTTGAATAAGAAAACAACTAGAAGCAAAGATACAGTAGTTAACAACATACTACCATTTCTGTTTTTGTTTTGTTTTTTTCACTGAAAAGATATCTTGGCATCAGTTAAAAATATATTGTAAATATATCTGAATAAATATACTGTGACGACCTAGACCTACTAATTAATGTACTAATAATGTAATGTGTATATAAAAAATAAAGTTTTTTCTATCATGCACCTTTTGAGAAAATGTCCAGTAGTGCTAGTAATATGGGTACTATGATAGAATATATATATATATATATATATATATATATATATATATAATTTCATGGTATAATGAAGAAAAAAATAAAATTATTGATAAATTGCATATATCTTTTTTATAACAATGAAATTAAGATATATTTTTCCGAGGAAATTTTCCCCCCGCGCGGCACTCTGAACAACAGTGATACCACCTTCATTAACATTGAATATAAGATTCCCTAAAAATGGTGCATTTATTACAAGCATAAAGAATACCCAATTTACCACAACTGTATTACTAGTATCAAGCGTTAATAACTTTCAATGGTCAGGTACTCGTTAAAGATCCCTAACCTAATTATACCTTGATAGGCAAAATTAAGGATACCCACTCCAGCATCGTCCGATTAGCCTAAGTAGCCAAAAGGGACGTTAAACAAATAAACAATAAGTTTCAATGGTTGTTAAATCAGGATAAATTGCATTAAATTTTGTTTGTATTATCATGAACATATAACATAACTCAATAACTGCAACTGAGGTCGACACCATACGTACCCCAGACCTTACAAACTGTTACTTCACTTAAGTTCAGGTCTTTTCCCCCTATTATGTTCGTGCGTATTTTTTAAATAGGTGCGCATATTACCCTATATATTACCCTGAGGTAACCATAATACCACCCTTGCCTCAGTAATAATAGTTTTTTTTTTTTAGTAACCACTCTGATAGAATAATTTAAAAAAATAACTGCTACAGCTTGATTCCAACCGAGGAACCGGACCATAGGAACCATTATCACTGTGCTAAACCTTTAATATCACCATACCGTTAATAAAATAAATCGGAAATTCCCTATCAATTAAGTATTTAGTTGGAAAACACAATATAAAATATATATTTTAACAAAAAATTTTGATCCCTCCTTCTTTTGCTTATGATAAATGATAGAAAAACATACTTCCTTTTATTGAATGTGGACATTTTTTTCATAATAATAAATTCTACAGAATATAGTGACAAGGATGCGTGAGTTTTTATTGTTTTATAATTTATGATGGGGTTTCTCGTAAGCTTTTAGGATTTTATCCTACGGTGAAGTGGAAGAGATTTAGTTGGGGGCACATAGCCATAAGCTGCGAGGAAAATCTGTCCACTGCCAGCCAGCCCCGCTATTGTCATATATTTTAAAAAAAGATTTATTCTGGAATAAAAATAATTCACCAACAATTTAAACCGCTCTTATAAAATTGAAATATCTAGACGTTAACAATGCGAAATATATAGGTATTATAAAAATCTACTTTGATACGTGCAACGCACTTACCACTTACCATTGTAAAGTAGGAATTTTTCACTTACCAACCTTTTTTTAGTCTTTTTGTTCTCTTCATACATCGAAATTCGACTTCAATACTACAAGCTAACTACTGCAAAATGACTTAAAAACCTACTAAATGACATGAAAACTAGAAAATGTGAATTCATATTAGTGCCTTTTCTATAGTCTAGAAATTTCAGGACGAAAAATCTATTGAATTTTTTTAATCTATTTCCTTAATAAATATACTAAAATTAAAAAAAATATTTTGACCATAATATTATGTTCCTTTCATCGAGTCTCTCAGTGAACCAAAACTAAATTCATTCTTTAATTCTAATGTAAAAGGATGAACAAAATGCTACCCTCGATAAGATCACGGTGCTTTAGACATCTACAAATAGTTGAGGATACGCGTACCCCAAAGTAACATTTGACTGGGACCCTATAGTAAAGAGAAGAATACAAGAAAGTTCAAAAAGACAAGAAGGAAATGGTCTCACTTAGGAAGGCTTGAAAAAAAATATGTTCAAATGATATTTCGCACGCAGAAAGCATTGACTTTCAGAAAATTCATAATAAATAAATTTGAAAAATGGGGTCACCTGTAGTGTAGTGGTTAGCATAGAAACCTACAATACTAAAGGTCGCGAGTTCGCCGTCCCTCGGGTTGGACGTAAAATGGAGGTCCTGAGCCTGTACGATGTCAGGTACTCGTTAAAAATCCCTATCCTGATTATACCTGGATAGGCAAAATTTAGGAATCCTACTGTAGAATCATCCGATTAGCCTTAGTGACATAAAGTGACGTTAAAAAACCCAATAAATTTGAAAAAGACTTTTTCTTTATCTTTATACTTTTATTAGCATTTGTTAACCATTAGCGACAATCAGTGAATGTGACCAAATAAAATAAATAAACATACAGTCATTGTAGGCATGAGGAAGGAAAGTACTCAACAGCACCTCTTTCCAAACTTGACACTAAATTAGGAGAGGAGATCTCTCATCCAGGCCCTTTTCAGCCGCCTTCTAAAGGGCATTTCAGTTATTAAGGAGTCAGGTTAGGAGGGCATTCAGGTTATGATCTAATAACAGCCGAGGCGCTCCAGCAAATGCCTAGAAAAGCTCCAGTGTTCCTTACGACAATATACAACTGTATACTCAGGACAAATAAATTCCCCGTTCAATGGAAATATACACTCATCAAAATGATTTACAAAAGAGAAAAAGACTTAGATGATCCATCATCATACATACCTATCAGTCTTCTACCCATTGGTGTTATGCTTTTCGAAAAATTATTGTACAAAAGATTAGTTGACATACTGACCAAAAACAATATTATACCCGGCCATCAATTCGGTTTTCGTACTTCACATACAACACAATTACACATAGTTACTGACTACATTGCTGGAGCACTAGAGCAAAAACAATACGCAACTGGTGTGTTTCTGGATGTCGCCCATGCATTTGACAAAGTCTGGCACCAGGGGCTTCTCTTAAAACTCAAAGCCGTACCACCCCATACATACTATCTCATCCTCCAATTTTATCTCTCCGACAGACTCTTCTCTATCCGGCAGGGCTCAGAGATTTCCTCAATCCGACCAATCTTAGCAGGAGTTCCTCCGGGATCAATACTGGTTCCGTTACTCATATACACTCACGATATACCAACCAACTCTAAAATTTTGACTGCAACTTACGCTGACGATACAGCAATTTTAACAATATACCCCGACCCCAGACTTGCCTCATTGCATTTACAACACCACTTACTACATTTACAAAAATACTCAATCTAGAAAATTAAATTGAAAAAGAATAATTTTGATTTTCTATTATTTAAGTGTTATTTAGTATTTTTCATGAGAAGTATATAATGGTGCAACCAAAAACCTAAGAAGGCACTTTTTTTGTGTGTTTGTTCTGTTACATTAATGAGATAAGTACACGTTTCCTATTTGGCTAAAAATATACCCCCATCTGACATACAAAACCACAAAGATTTAATAAACAAGTACTTTAAAGATACACGACGTAATATCCTTTTGTTTTACGTTACGCTAACAATGTTAAAGATACGAGAGAGGCCGGAGTGTGGATGGTGCTCATTGTGAGAATAGCTCAGTGCTTTATATTGCCAAGTTAGAATGGAAACAATAGAACAGCCGTATGGTTTTAGTGCGATACCAACTTCAGTATTCCCCCCTCCCCCCTACTTTGCAATGTAAAACTTTTATTACTTTACTTATACGATTTTGTTTTTTATAGATAGACAGATAGATTTATTTATTGTTTTTAAAGCATATGCCTTATAACAAGGAGTTGACAGCAACATAAAATACATGAAATTACAATTTAAAACAAAATAAGTATAGAAGACTTATAATAAAGATACGAAAAGCACAATAAAGAAAAATATAGGGGAGAGCGGGGTTGGTTGGCATAGTGGGTAGGTTGGCCTTTGGCTTATAATTTCCGTCACACCTGTTTTTAAGTCGCCACAATCATACCATGTGACCCGCTCGACCTCGGGAGTCTTGTCCTGAGGTTTCAGTCCGATGCTAACAGTGTAGAGAAGAGTGTGCTTCATTGATTGATTTTACAACATTTATGTAAATTTTTATATTTTCAGTAAATTTGGTTTTACTGACGGACCGGATTATACAATAGATTGGGCATCTCAGCAGGAAATTTTCTACAATTTTTAAGTTACAAATAGAACAGATTTGTTGCGGATCGATGCGATAAGTTATGCCGAAACTTGTGAGTTTTATTAGATATAAATTACTTGCTCTTAGCTGCGAGTAAATTTTAATAACATGTATAGGTATTTTGTCATTCATGAGTTCGTTGCTATGTGGGCTGTTTATGAATATTTCTTTGTATATTTGACAGTAGCGGGAATTTATCAGAGAGGCTTCGTCTTTTTTCCTTATCCATTCGGAGAATCCGATGAGGATTGCGGATATATCGGGATATATAGGATGCGGTTTTTATTTTTATAGAATCGGAGAATAATAATGGATCAAACATTTCGAATTGCTTCAACACATTTTGCAATTGTGTAACCCAATTATACTTCATATTCCCGGGGTTTCGTTGGTGCTGTTCATTTTATTGTTATTGTTCAATTTTACTAGCCAGTTTAGAGTATTTTTTATTATGCATACTCCTACATGCTTTGACCTTGTTTCTATGCGGATAATGTAGTTCGGTGTAGTTTTGCATAGAGATAAAAGACGTTTGAAAAAGTTTTGATGTGTATTTACCAGTTCTTCTGTATACCTAAGAGACCATACAGGGGCTGAGTACAGTAGGTTGTTCAAGGTTATTGCCGTGTTTAATTTATTACAATTTTCAATGGTACGCATATGGCACTTATAGCACGCATCAATTGCTGCTCCTGTTGCTAATTTAGCCCTAGAAGAGGCATCTTTTGTAGCTTTGGAGGAAATCCCCGAACTACTGAATAATATTCCCAGGTATCTATATTCTGATACTATTTCTATAGGCTGCTGTTCAAACGTTACTTGTTTGTACTTTTTGGGTCTGCCACGAAACACTTTAAACATTTTTGTCTTCCCAAGATTTACCTCTAATTTGTTCAGTTTGCAATATTTGCATAAAATATTCATTTTTACTTGCAAATCGGTCACGGAGTCCCCAACAACTACTAAGTCGTCTGCGTACATAAGCAAGAACAGCTCTAAATTTTTACTTATAGGTATACCTATAGTTCCTTCTTTTTAAAAAAAAATCCTCCATATCGCGGATAAACGATGCAAACAGGATTGGACTTAACAAGTCACCATGCAGGAGGCCTTCTGTTACTAGGATAAAACAAGTTTTTGATTCCTGGAGTTTTATTCTAATGCATGCGTTTTCCTATATATTTTTTATTAATCGGATGAATTTTCCACTGATTCCCATATCGAAGAGCTTCGCCCAAAGCAGAGCATGTCTTACTGAGTCGAATGCCATTTTGAAATCAACAAAAATTAAAAAAAGAGGCTTGTTTCTTATCATGGAAAGCTGTATAATAGAGTTGAGGGTAAAAATATTATCCATGCAGCTACGGCCACTGCGAAACCCCGATTGTGATTTGGGTAAAATAATTTACTCCTCTAACCATAGCCACCATTTCTAACCATTATATTTAACTTATAACTTAACTATTTCTAGTTTATAAGATACCATATCTGCTATCCAAGTGAATAATTTAAGAAGTCGAATTTAGCCCAAATTGGGCTTAAGCAGCTCAAAAGAAATTTGGAGGCGGTTTCTTCATAATTGAGCAATGGTATAATTCAGGAGATCATTTGAAATTTAGTTATAGTAATTTGGCGTTAACTATGTTTTAATCAGTTGTAAACTATTATTCAAGTCTAGTATCTTATTAATGATAAGATCTATTCCGTTGGCTTAATGTTCATAAATCGTAGCCTCTACTGTGGGAATTTGTGACGACATTTTAACGCTTGATAAAGAACCTGATTTTATAACTATACTGTTACAAACTACAAAAGTCGAGCCCCGAGAAGTAAGGAAATTTAACTTAGCCACTTATTCACTCGGATGACAGATGTGTGGGCAGAATAAACGCTTACTTAAAACTTCATAGTAGGACTTTTGTTCCCAAAACCGCGAACCACATTTTTCGCATTAACTAAACAAAATTATTTTCGGCATACATCAATTTTACCAGTTTTTATTATGTCTTGATAAAATGCCTATTAAAAATAAATAAAAATGATCACCCCATAAAAAAAAAAAAAAAATTGTACATAGTAAACACGAAATTAATACTAAGTGTAAGAATACTTATATATGTATATATGATAAATAATACACCAATACAAATAAATACACCAAAACGTTTGCAGAAATTCAACAAGCTGTGATATTCCTGATAATGGCCTGATTCCAATTTTTTTTTAAAGTAGTGAAATTAGAATTGTTGTAAATATACTTAACAATGAACATAATCGGCAATATGAGTATCGGTCAATAAATTACCGATAGACCGTATTAAGATCGATTCCTGTGGATCACTCATGTAAAATTTACTATCAATGAATATATATATTTGATTAATTTTGTTTTATAAATAATACATTATTTGATACTGATATTGAACCTAAAAAAAAATTTACAGCCAGTTTATTTTTTAATATTGCAACTTTAAATCCTTTAATTAGAAAAAAAAAAACATATAGTTTAGAAGCGCAAACCGTCTGTTGAAACGAACTAGCGGTCGGAAAAAACCGTCAGAGCACGTAGATGGATCTAGATTTTTCGAGCCCAGTCCACGCAGACGTGGAACCTTCCACGAGGGTCTGGAACCTTCCACGCCGGTCCTTTTACTACTATATATATGGAGCAAGCGTCTGAACCACTTAGGGCCATAGTTATGAACGTTTCTAAGGAACGCCTTACTAAAGGCTTCCTTAAAATGCACACCTTTAGCTAACCTTAACACAATTTTCATTTTATAAACGTTCCTTTACGCTTTCCTATCTTAAGGAAGCCTTAGATTCTAAGGTGTTCCTATAAATTTGATCTGTTTTCCTTCCTTGGTGCTAAGATTGGTGATTAGCTACCTTTAGCTTCTCCTTAACTATTTAATAATAGAAATAAAAACAGAAAACAAATATCTGGTCTTAAATACTTATTGAAAAGAACCGTCAATAAAGAAAAAACGACTTTTTGGAATTTTTACTTTATTTATATGCGGTATAAACAACAAAGGCGGTAATATATTATTGCACTTTTTAAGGGAAATAAAAATTTTAATCTTGGTGCATTATTTTTCTTTTATACTCCTTTATATATTTTCATCAATATTTTCATATTTAGCCATTGTTATTACTAGGCACAATGAGAGACTGATAATTTCTTCATATAAGTAAAATCAAAACGAAAGATGTATTATTTTCAATTAATGCATACTTATTTAGTATATTGATAGTATTACTTAAGTGTACAACTTTAATCACAAACATTTTGATGCAGATGCTTTTGAATCTTTTCCATTACTACACTTCTAACATTAATTATGTTTCAGTAGCCAGTACTAGAGCTGTAATTGTAAATATTTGATTAGGTGGTGATATAAACATCTGAAAGAATATAAGTGAATTATTTTTTTTCTTCTGGAAGTAGTACTGTAATGAGCAATATAATCATAATTATTGATAGTAAAGATAGTTTCACTCAGATACTCATTGAAAAAACAAAATCTTGATATGAAATATAGACTGAATCCAATATGAGAAAATTAAATGTAATTTTAATAGTACCAATTAAAAAATTTTAAAGTTTATTTATTTATCTATGCCTATTTTACATAAAAGGCTTTCATGGAATTTTCTGAAATTAGATAAGTTGGGTATAACAAGTTTTTAGAAGAGTGGTAAGAGAAATGTAAAAAGAACAGAAATAAATTGATAGACAACTTTTATTTATTAACATATGAAAATGAAAAATAAATAACAGATTCATAATACACTAATAAACCCATTCTTTATAAAATTTCAAAACACAGGTACATCCACTAAGATTTTTCAATAATTAATATGCTAATACAAAAGTAATAACATTATAAAGTAAACAATCAGTTCTTACAAGAATATGAAGTTGTTGAAAATAAATTTCACCTAATTTTTAAGGAAACTGAAGCTTTAATTTTTCACATTTTCAATACACATTTTTTTTTAAATAAGTTGGTTACTAATTTGAACATATCTAACATTTACACCTCCTTCTCATGAAGAAGGTTGGAACTACCCATCCAAAAATATATTGAAGAATATTAATAAATATACAATATTATATCTTAATTAGAAGAATATTGCAGTCTCTCATCTCCCAAGCTAACCTCAAGAGAAATAATTTTTGAGACTAACACTACCAAACATTGTTTTATCACACTTTTTCCCTCTCATTTGCATGTTCATCTTACAGTAAAAATATTTTGGATTGTGATCCAGAAGCATCCAATAAGTTGTTTTGTAATCGGTTAGATGAACATTATACTGTGTACATTATTTTGTTCTTTTATGCTAACAATGTTTGCACGCTATTCAACTTTCAGTGATTTCAACTCCAATTATCATGTTCTTATAGTTCTAGAACTGTAATTTCCACATTAACTACATAAAACACTCTAAACAACACAGTAAACAAGAGTGAAGTTAACACTGATGTCAGGTTAGGCAGGTTGCACTAAGCGGCGGAGTACTCTTATCAATCTTCTCTGATCGGTTGTTTAGTTAAGGTGACCTTAAATTTGCACCTTAATAAAGGCATACTTAGTTAAGGAAAGGAAGTGTTAAGGAAGGTTCATAAAATGAGAATTATCTAAAGGAACACTTAAGCTTAAAGGTTACCTTAACATAGGAACCAGTTAAGGTTACCTTAACTGCTTCTTTAAGAACGTTCATAAATACGGCCCTTAGTCTTTCTCTTTACTGGGAAACTCATGCCATACGATTTATGTGCTATAAAGTAATAATTTTTGTAACCTGCTCGAAAATTTATGTTGTTTATTTATGTTTTAATTCATTTGGCATTGATATTGTTAGATTTTCGTTTAATATATATTTGTTAGCCCACAGAAGTATTACGTTATTTAAGTAATATAAATACTTCATAAATACGGATAAAAGAATTTTCACTAGAATTAAATCCTAATTCATAGTTAATTCTAAACCGAACCGGCTGGATAAAGTCTTCGGTTTTACCGTAATCGGGAAAACGGATCAGATTAAAAACACTACGAAACGTACGGAATTCGAACATAAAACACATACGATCTGTCTGATACAGCAGCGCAAAATCCGCTAAAGCCCTTTAGTTTAAATTTCCTTTAAACAAGCGGTTAAAGGCACATAACCATTGCTAGTTCTCATACAACATAAATAAATTGGAAAAAATGAAAGTAAGTACATGATCTGTTGTATGTCCGAAGAAACTTATTCCAAAAGCAGGCCATGAAGTTGTATAAAGTCCCCGATCCTATCAAATCCTTATTGCTTTTTTTGAATGAGAACTTATCCATTTCTTATTTTATTGCATGTAGTCTTTATCCACCGGTTAGAGTGATCTACCCAGTCAAGTTTACTTAGGGCTTGCATCACTAGTAAAATTTAATTGTCACCGAAGAAGAAAAGAACATCAACAGATTGAATTAAAATATATAACGGTTTTAAAGAAAATGTTTAAATAAATGAAATTCTCTACATTCGCTGGATTTTTACCCGGAAGGGAAATAACTCCAGATAACTCTGATGGTGAACGAATACATAATAACTTCAAAACAAAATGGTAAAATCAGTATTTTCCAGAAAGTTGTAAAAAAAAAATATACATATATATATATATATATATATTAAACAACAAAAAAAGAAATAGTTTCAATGTACTTCGTTAGTCATATTAAGAGTCCTTTCTAAGTCGCTATGTAAACAGAAAGGAATCCTGGAACAAGCATAAATACTTCATTTTGTGTGAGCTATCCCACGACTTATTTAACATCACGATGTCGTCTACCAATAGGAGCGTTATAACTTCATTTTTACTATCTATTAGGTTTGTGGTTCCATGAGATCGCTTATGTTCGAAATATCGAAATAACTATTGTATTGTATGCTGCAATTTTTTTTAGTTCTGTATTCAATACAATTTCATATGTATATGCACCAATTTTTCGATCTATAATTATAATTTTAATCCCTACAGTTCACTTAATCTTATTCCGTAATTGCTGAAATTGGCCGAAAACTAATCATTTATTTTAAATTGGGTAAACCAGTTAAGATTTACCAAATATAGAACACAATTTTTACATTCATGAACCATTGGTCATAACTTCGTATTAGTAAAAAACGGAATTCTGTAGAGCCCGCCAATGCGGGAAAACTACCTAATAGGATTGGTTTGGAAAGAGTTAACTATGTGATGCATCGTTTTTGTTTTTTTCGATGCTTCAGAATAAATAAAAAAATAACCCCATTCCTGTGAAGTCAGATCTTTAAAAATTATCATTGATTATAGTTGATAAATCACATATTGATGCTGAATGACATTACATCTAAAAATAAATAATTATACTAGAACTAAGTAAAATCATGAAAATGTTAAATAACGTGATCACCAAAGATGTACGCCGGTATGCAATTATCTTTTCAAAAATCTTGTATGGAAAATATATCAGAGCATTGCAAATTTATTTAATAAATATTCTACAGGTTTTGCACTTTTTTTTCTGTCAGTTCGATTGTTCAAAAAGCCTGTTACAATTGTGGTATCCTCCCTTTTAATAATCGAAATAAAGACTGCTATATATATTTTATAATTTGTATTCGGTAAATTTCAGCCATGACTTATTTCTGTATAAACGATGATTATGCAAGGATTTTCGATAGGTCGGACACCATACACACGGTTTTTGATGGGATTTTGTGAAATAATTACGTTTTTTTTTTTTTTTTTTTTTTTTTTTTTTTTTTTTTTTTATTGAATTAAAGATAGCCAACGGACAGGGCCAAAGCCGTGGAAAATATTCATTTTTAAAGATATTTTTCTAAAATAGAAAATCTTCTGGAGCCAACCGTAATCAGTTATGAAATAGGGTTGGAAATTCCTAGATACAATAGGGATAGTCAGATAATAGACCAAGGAAGATACGGAGCCCTAGAACCCAAGAGCTTCTTATTAAAATAGGTGAAGATTTGCTAAAGGGTTGGAGAAATGCTTCCAAGTATTTCTCGGTTCCATGGGCGGAAGCTATTCCGAGAGAACTTACGTCGTTGTAGTAAGTTCTCCTCCAAAGTCCCCTTGGCTTAGTTATAGAATTGAAGTAGGGCCTTTCCGTGATTTGACTACTAATTAATTCATTTCAACTATTATTCAGAAGAACTCTTACCAGTGATTTCAATGGGACAATATTCAGACATAAAAAAGAAAAATGAGTGAATGAAGTTATTTGTTTTTATTATATAAATAAAAAGTTTACGTAAATGACAATTTTATTAAGTTTTCTTGAATTGAAGTTTGAAAAATTGTGATACTGATGTCTTGTTTTTGAGGGGTCATGGCTGAGCAACGACGGAAGGTTTTTGAACAAACGTGCTTCATAGAATTTGGTGCTATGAAGTGGAATAATTATAGATAGCTCTAGTCGATGCTTAGTTACTCATATTCAGAGTTCATAGATTGCCAAAAAAAAAAAAAAAATTAAAAAAAAACGCATAACTTCTAACCTTTCAGTCAAACCTATTAGGACTATAAGGTGTTTTTTGCTGCAACAATTATCGGTAATCATCTTCCTCTGTTTCTGGAAAGGCATTACAGACTTTTTTCTTCCTTAAAAAATAAATAATAATAAATCGAAAAATACTGATTCAGACTTTCAAGTTTTGCAATGATTATAATTCTCGTATATATATATCAATACCTAATGGAGAACAACCAAAAAAATAAGTATAGCTAATTTCAATGAAGTTTACCCAATGATCAAAACTGTCGGTTTCTAGTCTAAGAATTTGGTAAATGAAATTTGTATATAAAGCACATCGCAGATTTTTTGTTATAAATCAGGTTAGAAGGAGATTGATTACAGTAATTCGAGAGTTACAAGGCTATGTAAACTAGATAACTTCGACTTCTGTTCCAATCTCTTCCCTCCGTTTAAATATTGATTCTACAAAATCGTTGCTTATTTAGGATATCAGTTGAAGGGCGAATGTGATTGCTATTCACTGTATTATGAATCATATCAACTAAAACTTTAAGGCGAATAATAAGAAAAAAATAAGAGGCTCCGATAGTCCCTAACTTTGCTTTTACAAGAGGCTTATATTGGAGTTTTAAAATTTAACTCTCGCCTCATGAATAAATTGATGCATATTAATGTGTGTGATGAAGCCCGGATCTCGTACGTTTTATCCGTTGAATAATAAGAACCCCAAAACCATAATCCGTCAACTAGAAAAAAAAAAAAAAACTAAGCAGAAAAACTTTCTTCATCTCCATAACCTATTATAGCCTGAAAATTTCAAATTCTGAAACTAGAAAAAAACATACAATTTCATTCATCTATAGGATTTACTTTATATTTTAAAAGAAGTATTTACAGGATTAATTCTGGATATTATAAACTTTAATAAAAACATTTTTAAAATCAAACGCAGTTAATTTTTTTCTTTTAAATTAATAATTTTTTGTAAGTAAAATATTTGCAGGCACATAATAATTGCTAGTGACTATTTTGTGCTCAGTTATTAACATTATATTATTTTTCTTGCTTGTATGCTCATGACTGACCAAGGACTAGAATATTTTTTAAGGTATGTGATCTTAGTACTTGTAATAAATGGCATTTTCTATTAATATTTTATGATTATTTTTCATGAAATATGTAACTTTTTTTTTTAAAAATGTTCGTGTGTGAGTATTCTATGATGTCCTTTTTGTAATTTACTCCAGTACCGTTGTGTGATGTCTATTCTGCCTTGCCAAGGAGGAAAACTGTACTAAAAAAAATTGAGATAATGGTACCGTTGTATTCGTTGTGAAATTTTCCATTTGAAATCAGAAATGAAGTAAACAGCTTATTTTAGTTTAAGCTTTCCCTATTTTCATTATTCTAGACTTTTCAGTGCTTATCCAAGTGCCATCGAATGGAATATGTTACAATGAATTTAACGATATCATTATCTCTGAATGTTTAAGTTACTGCTTTTCTTCTTGGCCAGGCAGTCAGTATTGCTTCCAATAGAATTTGCTATTTGTTGTTTAGTTGTATGTTAGATATTTTTGTGTCGTCAAAGTTAAAATTGTCTGGTGTCAGAAAAAAAAAATTAAAGGATCTTTGCCGGAAACCGTTCAAAAAGTTATACATACTCCATACGATAAGCCATAAGCCTCCATACGAAACAAAATAAAATGAAATTAATAACTGAATAACTTTTTTGGAAGTAATAAAATAAATTAAATATTCTCATACTCACGACATGTATGTAGCATATATATATATATATATATATATATATATATATATATATATATATATGTGTGTGTGTGTATGTATATTGTGAAGGGAAGATGGATAGGTTTATTAGTTTAGTGGTCCTTTTAAGGCATACAATATTAAGGTCATCGATGCTTGTGTTGATCTGCTTATATGGTTTCCCTTTTAGATTGATTTCTCCATTATCCATTGTTTTATCACTTTCATAATATTTATCAATGTTATTATTTCTTTTGGCTTTTATTTCTTTTTTTTTTTTTATTCGCACCTGTCTGCATAAAGCTGACAATCAGCGAATGTGGTGGCCGGATGAGAAAACAATGACATGTCAGGCATGGGAAAGAAAAGGGCCCAGTAACACCCCCTTCCTGGCTTGATTCTATTACTAGAGCTGTTTAAGTAAGGAGATCTCTCATCCAACGCCTTTTTAATCTCCTCCTCGTATTTATTGGGATATCAGCTGTTGCCATGTCCATTATTAGGCGATTGTTATGTCCATGTAGGTTAGTGTGAAAACGTTTGTAGAGTGTCGCTGTGTACTGGTCAACTGTTGGCTGGTAGAGGTCCGTATGTAGAGTGTGGTTGGTCACGTACCAGGGTGCGTTGGTTATGAGTCGTAAAATTTTTGATTGAAATCTTTGAATTTTATTCAAGTGTGTCTTTTTAGCTGTTCCAAATATCTGTGATGAGTATGTCCATATTTGTTTAAGTAAGTATGTATATGTCTTTAATTTCTGTTTTAGTTTCAGTTTTGAAGTTTTTGAGAAGAGTGGATAAAGTAGTTTCAGTCTCTTTTTAAGCGTCGTATGTTTCATTTTAATATGAGGACCCCAGGTCATCCTTCTGTCGAACGTAAGTCCCAGATAGTGCACTTGGTCTGTCTGCGGTATGAGGTTGTTGTCAATATAAACGGGTGGGCATGTATGTTTTCTTAGAGTAAATGTGATGTGTTTTGATTTATCATGATTCAGTCCAATATTCCATTTTTTGAACCGGTCATGCAATATGTTTAGGTGATGTTGTAAATTAATAAAGCTTGTGTTGCGTCCTGATGTTTAGTGATAATTGCTGTATCGTCAGCGTAAGTTGCAGTCAATGTCTCGTTGTTAGTAGGTATGTCGTGCGTGTATATGATGTAGAGCAAAGGTGCTAGTATTGAGCCTTGGGGTACTCCCGCCAAGATTGGATAAATTGATGACATTTCTGAACCCTGTCGGACGGAGTAAAATCTATCGAAGAGGAAAGGGTACGGTAATATGGTCTTGAGTTTAAAGAGAAGACCCTGGTGCCAGACTTTGTCAAACGCTTGAGTCACGTCCAGAAATACTCCAGTAGCATATAGTTTTTGTTCTAAAGCTCCTGCAATGTAGTCAGTAACTCTGTGTAATTGATGCGTCGTCGAATGGTAAGTGCGGAAGCCGAATGGGTGGTCAGGTATTATCTTTTGGCCTGTCAATATATCAACCAGTCGCTTGTATAATAATTTTTCGAATAATTTAGAGCATATTGGGAGTAGGCTGATCATTCTGTAAGATGACGGGTTATATTTGTCTTTACCTGTTTTGTGTATCATTCTAATAAGAGAGTATTTCCATTGTATCGGGAATTTAGACGTTCTTAATATACAGTTGTAAATTGTCGTGAGAAATACAAGAGCTTTTCTAGGCATTTGTTGGAGTGCCTCAGCTGTAATTAAGTCATAACCAGGGGCTTTCCTTTTTGGTAAGTGTTTGATTTGGAATGCGACCTGAGAAGGAGTGAACGAAGGTGGTGGGAGTGTCAACTGTAGTGGAATGTCTAAAGTGTTAAGTACCATGGTGTCATGTTCTGTATATATGAAGTCAGTAAATGGTGTAAATACAGAAGAAAGGTGATTGGCGAAGATTTCAGATTTTTCCTTATCCGACACTGCCCAGGACCCATCATTTTTTTCTAAGTGGTGCAGACACCTCTCGATGCCTTAACAACTTTTTGGTATGCTTCCATAAGCTTCCATCGTCAGTAGAGAGGCCAGTAATGTACGCGTCATAGTTTGTTCTGTTGATTTTTTGGATTTCTCTTTTTAGCTGATTGTTAAGTCGGTTGTATATGCGTTTGTCTGTAGGCCGTCTGTCAGTATGCCATACCTTACGCGCTCTTCTCTTTGCTCCGATTAAATCCCTTATTTACTGAGGATATTTCCGTAAGTGTTCATTTCTGGCTGGCTTAGGTTTAGGTAACGATGAAAACCATGCAGCCTCTTGAATGTTTTTCGTGAAATATTCCACTGCCTCTTCATTTCGGTTTCGTCTTTTATAGAGAGTGGGATGGATATCGATTCATCTAAATGCTTCCTGTAAGCATCCCAGTCTATAGAACCATTGATAAGTTTTGGGTTTTTTACAACGTTGATTGCCTCATCCAGGATAACAAGATGTACAGCGGAGTGATCAGAGCAAAGATCAGAACTCTTATGTACGGTGTGAGGTACAGTCCGCAGTCCTTTTGTAATAAAAAAATCTAGAAGGTCCGGAGATTTACGTAATGATGTTGGCCAGTATGTCGGTGTGTCAGGATTTATTGTGTCTAATAAAAGCTGGTGCATAGCAGCCCTCAGGTTCCTACCTCTCGGGGTGCTCAATCGTGATCCCCAATATTGGTGCTTGGCATTGAAATCACCACCTCCTATAAAGCACCGCCCCACATGTTATTATTTAAATAATTAATTTTGAGTCATTATATTTATCTACGTTATTAAATATATAAGTAGGTATATATACAAAAAAAAAATAGAATTTTGTTAATTGTTGAGTGATGATTATAAGGTATAATATAAATTATTAATGAGGGTTATCATTATAATGCTAATTACCTAAATAATAATTAATCATGCTAAACAGTAAGTCAATTATCATAATATTCTGAGGTGATAATTGTAAATAAATATTATTCTAGTATCAACAACTGTAACTTTAGGCATTTAGAAAAGAGTTACAAATATTTTTTATGATGACCGCATCGTAATCGTACGGAGAGAGGCCGTTCGAACGTTTCCACTCCAGGATAATAATGTTCCATCGTTTCATATAATTTTACATAGTCAGTGCGGCGCATATAACTTTAATATTTACTGAAAAATATTTGCAATGATCGTTTGTAGTTACATCAAAAATAGGAAAGTAGCGGATGGATTTATTAAAAGCAAAACAAAAAAAAAATTAAAAATGTTATACAGAGTAGGCAAATATTATCTTATTTCTTTCTGCATTAATTTATTGCAAAATTGCGAGTTTTCTTTCTTCTCTACATAATGAAAAATTAATCATGAAAATAGTACGATAATCAACAGACTTCCGGCCATTCCTGTTTTTTATCACTATTTTTTTAAAACTTATATATAAAAATAGTATGACTATATGGGGTCAACTGTGGTGTAGTGGTTAGCATAGAAACCTATAATACTAAAGGTCGCTTCATCGCGCCCCGCGATGGCCCTAGGATTTTTTAAAACAGTAAAAAATCCTTAGCTCTACCGTCCCTCGAATAGGACCTAAAATGGAGGTCCCGAGCCTGTGCGATATCAGGTACTCGTTAAAGATACCTATCCTAATTACACCTGGATAGAAAAATTTAGGACTCCCACTGTAGCATCGTCCGATTAGCATTAGTAGCACAAAGGGACGTTAAACAAACAAACAACAACAATGGCCTTATGTTTGTTGAATCAAAACTCACAAAGTGGGGGATGAATTGAACTGAAGCTTTTACAAAACGTTCATTCCATTTCATTAGATTGTTTTAACTATCTGTATTTATAAAAAATAAGGTAAATCTCTCTGGAATACATTTATTTCCATGAAGTTTAATAGAGTAAGCGACAGCAAAGCGTGGCTGGGTATAGTTAGCTAGTATGTACAGGTACTTTTATAAGTAACAAATGGCACCCACCCTAAACTGTGTTAATAGGTATGGAAAATAAAAAAGTACTCGTAAAATAAAACAATTTATTAATAAAGCACACGATATTAATAAAGTTATAAATAATGGAAAAAAGGAATGGACCATTAATATAAGAAATATATTACATTAAAACACGTTTTAGTATAAGATAAAAAATCTCGAATCGATCGAGGCTCAATTGATGCCCAGATAGAATCAAATTAAAAATTATTTTCGACGCTGATGACTCGTAAAGTATTGGAAAAATTCATTACTGTTTTAATAGCGATGAATAAATAATTCTTCTTATAATTTATCTATAGATATAGTCAAAATAAAATGGATGAAAAAAAAAATTATACGAGAATTCGTTACGTTATTTCTAAAAACCAAACAGCAGCGACTCTGATGCAAAAATAACACCAAAATTATTTTCTTTTTATCCCGCCCTGAAAAATAGCCGAGCGTAGATCTACTGAACGATTTTCGGAAGCAGTTTGATACGGTCACCGCAATTTCCCCTTTTTCAAAATTTATCATCTTCTAAAGCGTTTTTCCTATTTCCCGTAGACGGTAAAAATATATATTTCAATAGATAGAATTTTGGTTTTTTAATAAATTTTTATATTGGAGTCTTTTTTTCTCATTAGTCGCCCTTCAGTGATTGCATGGATTTCAAAATTCCTTATGCTGTTTGTACCTATTAACAGTTAATTAAACGTATTTTAAGTAAAATATTCAAAGAAGCATATATTAAACAAATCAAAAATAATATAAGTAAATAATAACAATGATAAACAAATTAGGAAAGTAATGCAGAAAATTAATTAATGGAATTAATAATGAATGAAAAATGTTCGCTTATTTGTTTTTTTGTATTTAACGGCGCAGCTCAACCATCAAATTAAAATAATAAAAACCATAATGATGAATTATTAAGAATAAGGAACTGCTAAACCTTCTCATCTAAATTTATTCAATGATTAAAACTACCATAAAAATCATATAGGTTTTTTCTATTTTAGAAGGACTAGGTGGACCCGTGCGAAGCACTTCGCACGAAGATTTCTATCAGATTTTACTTCTAGTTTATCATAACTATGAAATGAACTTTTTTTTTTGCCTGTTCATCCCCCTCCCCAACTCCCGGGCCTTAAGGTGAAATTATTTTTCTACAGCAAGGAAGAATAAATTATTTTTAAGAAATTATTTTTCTTTTAATAGTTAGGGAAGAACTTCATTTTCTGAAGTTTTTCTCTACAAAACAGTTTCCTGTAATCTTCCTGGAATATATGAAATCAATAAGAATCTGGCATAGTCTTGGAAATTAATCTTTCTACATTCTGATTTTAACTACCCTTCTTATTTTGTTTTTTTTAAATTCAGTACATAAGATGTTTTTTACGGTTATCTTTCTGACAATGGAGAGGAGAGGTAGTCTTTTAAGTGATAAGAACGTTATCAAATAAGTTTCTAACCACGGAGAGGCAACAAAACAATATGTAGGCCCGTGAAGCTGAGGGGCCTAATCCATGCCTTTTCATAAAGACATTAAGTTTTAGAGATTTATCGTTATAGTCGGTTTATCCGAAGATCGATTAATCAGGAACCGGTTAAGTGGGAGTATACTGTAACTGCTAATTGTGAGAGTGCAATTTTCCAACGCTACACTTCAGTCTAAATCAGACGAAACAACATTTATAGAACCTAAGCACGACAGGACCTAACACTTGCTGTAACGTAATACAATAAGTAGTTGACCACGTGCGGCGGAGGGCCCTAACCCAGGCGTTATCTCAGAAATGGTAGGTTTTAGGGCTTTAAAACACCCACTCCAGTTTAGTTCGTTGGAACTAAACTGAATCTTAATGCTCGTATCGCAATTTATAAAACCCAATTTGATTCGTTTCGATCCGTTGAATCAGTACGTTTAGGTCGATATTTTATTTTGGACCAAAAAATGAACATTGAGAATGCAATTCGCAAAAGCTCCGTGAAATTCTGAATCTAACGATACCAAATTCGTGGCATTTGGGCACGACAGGACCTTATAATTCATGAAAAACCGATTTTTACGCTTTGTGAAATAATATATGTGGGATGGGATACACCAATCAATATTCGATTACGAACTTAGTTTTCCATCAATGTATTCGAAATTTAGAAACAAACAAATTCATCGCATTCATTAAAATCTAGATGAAAAAAAAAATTAAACAAAAACACATCAAAAGGTTTTTTAATCTCTTACTCTATCCAAACTCTCTTAGCGAACAATTTATAGAGTTGATTTAAACTTGGGTACAATGGTATTCCATAGAAGAAACAACAATATTAAAAGGCATGAAAAAAGGTCCATCTATTGAACAAAAAAAAAACATATTAATATTAAAAAAAACAATTCAATATAAGTTAATTATTCATATAATCACTTCGTAATTTGATTTCAAATTCTTATAATTCCTGCCACGATTGTCGTGATTTCAGAGATTACCGAACACAAGAACACTACCTGGCTAATTCAACGATAAAAAAGTGATTGAATGATGACTAAATCTTACCACAATTCATAATGATGTCTTTTTGATCAAAATCGATTTGTAGTACCTGTAGAATAACCCCAACCCCCACTCCTCATTTGGCCTCGAGTTCCAAAAAATGTGATAAAAAAAAAGAAAAGGCACAGTTTCCAGACACTATCGAATGATAAATCCAGAAATACAAAAAAGTTAACAGTTAATATGTGAAGAGCGATAATAATAAAATTGTATTGTTCTAACACTCAGTTTGCACCGATTTTCATATCAGTGATGCGGCTGGGAGAGATGTGATCTGGGATCTTCTTGAGTCCTGCTTTGCTTCCCTCAAGTGTGCAGCAAAGCATGAGTCTGTGGTTCCGGGTTGGAAAACCTTTGAGTTTGTCGAAAACATTCTGAACCGTTCTGATTCAGACTAAATATAAGGAGTGATGGACCGGAGAGTTAGTCTTGCTCTGAAGATCGATCATATGGTTACGTTTTTGTTAAAGTGTTATTGCAAGTTGATACTTTTTGTAACCTTTTTGACTATTTGAATTTGTTTTGTTTGTGTGGAATTTTAAATTTTTATTTTCTTCAAATAAAAACTATTAAACAAGTTTTTAGGAAGAGACTATTGAATTATAGATGTAGAATGCAAGGCCTCAAAGTCTCGTATTATTTCAATAATTCACTTAATCATGCAGATTACATGCCAAATTTTCGCCTATTCAGGCATCTTCAGGGCTACAAGGGTTTCACAAGCAAGCTAGAAACAGACTGAAACCTTCCCATATGGAAGGAGGGATAACAGGGAAATATACAGTGTTGCCAACATTCAAACAAATTCAGATAACAGAAATAATAACTCAATAAGGTCTATAGAAAATAAAACACAAAATTAAAGTTGAAAAAGGTTCAACTTTAATTTTGAACCTTTAATCTTGTAAGTTGTAAACCTCAACTTTAATCTTGTTCAACTTTAACAAGAATACAAAAATAAAAATAAAAGAATCAAAGAACCCAAAACTGCCCTAAACACACTTCCGAGCATAAGCATAGCTTCGATTATGACAAAACTATAATTTTGCATAAAGAAAATTCTGAGCAAAAATTAAAATATCTTGAAGCACTATATATAGCTGCAAACATTAATAAGGTTGTCAAAACTGATGCAAGAAAACTTAACGATTTTTTTGCTGAAACTATTAACATTTTAAACCAATAGTGAATTATTTATTCTAGATTTGCCTTTAATTTTCATATGTTGTATATACAAATATATTTATAATTCTAGTGCATGATGTTATGTGTGTATGGGTGTGAGTGTGTATGTATACATGCATAGATGTAAATTTAAATTACTTTATTTGAACCTTTTTCAACTTTAATTTTGAGTTTATTTTCTATAGACCTTATTGAGTTATTATTTCTGTTATATAAATTTGTTTGAATGTTGGAAACACTGTATATTTCTCTGTTAGCCCTCCTTCCATATGGGAAGGTTTCAGTCTGTTTCTAGCTTGCTTGCGAAACCCTTGTAGCCCTGAAGATGCCTGAATTGGCGAAACTTTGGCATGTAATCTGCTTGATTAAGTAAATTATTGAAATAATAAGAGACTTTGAGGCCTTGCATTCTCATCAATAAAAATTATTTTAGCCCACATAAGTGTTACAATATTATTTCATATTTACTATTTTTTTTCTTCTCATAACTGTGAATATTGAATATGCAAAGGTCTAAATAAAATTTTTGAAGATATCGAGTTAGAGTAGTTATAAAATTAAAAAAAAAGGAATAAAAATTTTCCCCTTTTGCTGGATAAATAAATTAGGATTGTACACTCCCTTAACAGGTTATTTGTAAATATGACTTACTCTTTTCAAACGATATTAAATAAACAACCATTTATCTTTGGTAAAGAGTATTTACATTTATATTTCTTGAAATGAAAGAAAATAAAAAGACAAGGGGTCTAAGTGACATTTTTGGAAAAATCGAGTTAGTTGAGAAATGTATTATTAAAAATGCCACTCTTTTGATTGGTAAAGAGATCGAAGTGGATTTAATGAAAGTTATAAGCTTAAATAAATGTTTCTTAATTTAATAAATAAAAAATAATCAAACAAACCGGTAAAAAAGTTAATAATTCCCCTCAAGCCCCATAAAAAACCTATCCGTAATAGTTTTATATGGGATTAACATTATTGTATTACTATAATACCCGAGAAAGAGATGAGTTACAAATTTTGTTGAAATCGGGTATAATTGTAAAAAGTTAATAATAACCATCCCCCTCCTCAACCCCTTTCACAAATTTTTCCGGGTTTTTAATACTTATTATGCTATTTGGGACAAAAAAAAATCCAACAAATCAAAAATTATAAAAATCGGTATAATATAGCATATCTATACTATACTAAGTACATATATATTGTATTGTATTATATTATATTATGGTATAGGATATCGGTCTATGTATTCTTGATTTATAAATTGTACGACTAACCCAACTTTCTCTTTGTTTTATCTACATAATATTATACAATGCCTAAAACTAACCGTACTAAAAATGTTAGAATCTAATTAACCTTCAAAATTCATATACTAATATTTTATCAAACTTTAACTTTGATTTATTTAAAATGGCGACGTCACTTGGACCACTCGTCTTCTGATGTCCACAATTATTATTTTAAACTTTTATTTAGATAAATATATTATTATTATTATTAATATATATATGTATTAAAAAATAGATTTATGTAATATCAAATATAAACTATTATAAGAAGTAATAAATATAATTCAGGATATTAATTTCAGCACACTAGGTCTAATTACTGAAGCGACAATGTGTCTTTGAAATCCCATTAGTGGGGAGATCCTACCTCCAACCTTCTGAAGCCCCTCTTTCGTGATATCAGCAAGCCCAAGGCGTTTCAAATTAACACCTCGTTAGCATAACACTATCATGATATTATGACCCAAAAAATATCCTCTGATTATCATATTATAATTACTAAGGTTTCCATTATCCAATATAATAAATTTATTCCTTAGTTGTTTGGCTTTCTTATCTACCAACGTCAAATATAGAATTATGTCTTAAACAGATCTTTATCATTAAAGTGGGGACGAAATATACTGACAATATCCAAGTCTTAGCGACATTTCTAAGCCATTTTATTGGGGGTACAATACTATGCCCAATACCCGGATACAATACTAGTTCCTCTAATCTATATTACACACACAAACTACTTTCCAGTTAACAATGCGACATTGATAGAGTTCGATTGGCTAACGATAAAGCAATAATCCTATATAACCTTTAATAGCTTTACTTTATTACATAGGAAAATTGATGGACTGCTTCAAAATAAGGGAAAATCTGTCACCCAGATAAAATGCAATTGTTCAAACTTCATTTAGTTAAAATGGAAACAAATAATTTCCATTAACTATGTATGTTTCAAAGCACGTTGATAACTATTTTCCCATGAACCAAACCTTTTTAATTATAATAACGTGTCTTACGTTCCTGGTCTCCCGCTTTTCTATGGCGTGTGGGGGTTACCAGAAACGGCATATATCTATTATATATATGTAATTAATTAGTTAATACGCCATAATGTAAATTGGATACTTTTCCAACGGTGACGTGTTTACCAATTCTATTTTATTCTAATAAACCTTTGGCATAGGGTAAATGATAATAAAGAAACAAATCTAAATTGAACTATATCTTTAATTTTATTGACCAATAATGTAAATCATTTATACATTATTTGATGTATAAATAATTTTAATATATTATATAAAGATATATTAAATATATCATATAAAGATATTTTACTGACACAAATTATTTAATGGATGCTGACAGGCAATTTAACATTATTTAATAAATACTGACCACACAATATTACAACTAGTACTGTATATGTATTAACCTTATGTGGTGGGTACTCTCTGGTGTTGTCTCTGGCCTATCTGCTGGATCAGTCCCTGCCATCTCTGACGCTCTCTCAGAATCAGCACAGCATCCCCTCTCAGCCTGTCTGGCTATCTGGACTCTGCCGCTCCTATCTATCTGGCCCTCTGCCCTTTTCGTTCCACTCTCGCCCTCTTGGCATACTCCCCGACCTCTGTCCACCTCCGAAACTCCACTCGACTCCCTCAAACTTCTCTCTCCTCCGTATAAGTCTTCTTTCCCTCACTCTCTTCAGAATTCTTCTGATTGGCTGGCTGCAGACTTCTCCTGATTGGTTGGTTCCAGACTTCTTCTGATTGGCTGGCTGCCTAAAATTTCCCTTCCTTTCTATATTTAACGTCTTTCCCAGCGGCCTCTTTGCCGGGGCAAAACTAGGGTTTATGTCCACAAATTTCTCAAACAATCTTCTCAGGTATTTCCCTGGATGTTTTTTGGCAGCATTTTCGGTCTTAGGCATCGCTTATTTTGAATTTCTAACAGAATGTTTATGGTCCCAATAACTTACAAGGGGTATTTCCAAGACCTAGACGCCTTCAGGTAAAACTGACCACCGGGTTGAGCACATACAGTACTTTACATTTTTTGATATTAAATTATTAACTCAATTTCCTTTTCCTATCATGGCAGCATCCACAATATATAGCACGTGCCCTCTCCGTTTGACCAATCTTGATGAAATATTGCCTGTCACATCGTGAGCACATGCATACATCAAATGCCCGGCTTAATCAAAATCGTGGAAATGCGACAAAATTTATTAAATAAAGCACCCCCTGCATTTGACCAATTTTGATGAAATTTTCGCTGTCATATACATACACTAAATACCCAATTTCAGGTTCGGACGGTTTGTAGTTTTGGAGCTAGTCTGTTCACACAACCAGACAGACACACACAGACCAATTCGCGGGACTTGGTTATTTGGACTCAGGGGACCCCAAAACGTTTATTTCCGTTAAAAACCGGAAGTCGAAATTTTTCACGATCGCAATACTTCCCCTTATTATATATATTTCATATATAGGTAAGGGAGTGAAAGTAAAAAAAGAGAACACCGTAAATTTATATTCATTAAATTCAAAGTTTCTCCTCAGCCAACCAGGGCACTGAGAGGGCCAATATAAGTCCTTATAGGAGTTCAAATAAGTAAAAGAGTGCCACAGTGAAAGTAGCTCCCTATTTTCCCTTGGGAGTGATGAACAATGGAAACATATATGTCATAATGTATAATTATAAACGAACCCACCTGAAAAAGTCACTAAGATTTTACTTATTCATCCAGTTTCTCCTCATTTTATCAACAGGCTTCACCAATTTCGACATATCTGTCCATTACAACTACAACTACTTGAACCTGGAGCATTTGGAGATACGAATAGGTTTTTTACATTATTTATTTTATTCTTCATGTAAACTCACCCATCTATGGTGACACTCAAACCACTATCTATACAATTCGAGACATGAACCAGCATACAAAAAACACAAAATATTATTATTTCCTTTTTACACAAAAGGAAATAACAACTTCGCTCATATAGTTCGTCCGTGCCGGATTAGAACCGGCGACCTTTGAACCTACAGTCCACTACCTCAACCAGCATATATAATACTTACAATGATGATTGGTATTATTAATGTAAAGAAAACCGGAATAAGACATTAGATTATTATTAGCTGTTAGGGATGTTGTGATCAATAATAGCACAATCATCATCTTTGATTGATCATAAAATAAACAATACTTGATCATTAAAAACAAAGCACTTCCCCTCCAATTTATATGGAAAATATCAAATTTCTTAAATTGAAAATGTACATGGCCTCAGTCTGTTCATATCGGTTTACTTCTTTTTTTCTGTAACATTAAAATTAGGAATGAAGAAACAACTAAACCCTTTCTTACAAACTCTAAGTTAGTATGCCTTACTTACATCGATTTCACACCTTTCATTAAAAAATTTTGGTGACATTCAACTCTAAAATTGTTAATTACAGGGCATATTCACAAAAAGAGGGTACATTAAACTATTCAATTGCGAGAAGCATTTAAAATTTATCTTTTTATTTTGATTAAGAAATCTAGTTAATGTTATAAAATATAATATATACCTTTAACCAAAATGCGAGAAACCATCATTACCAAAAGCTTTCTAATAGTAGCTTACCTGAAAGTAAGAAAAAAAAGTTAAAAACAATCAAAATAAAGTTTTTATTATTTGAAAAAAAATAATATTAATAAATTTACATGCTATTAACTTAAATATAATAATTATATTTCTTAAGTGAAGTAATTATTTATTTATAAACTTGGCCATGGAAATAGTACATTATAAGATTAAGAAATAGTCTTTATATTTTAAATTAAATATCAAACTAATATAATAAAGTCCCTTCTAAAATTGATAAATCTTTCTATTTTATTAAATATACAAAAAAAATCATCCTCGATATAAATTATTTTAACGGAAATTTAAATTATCTGCATTTAAATTATGCAATAGTAATAAATTTTCAAAATAATTCAAAGAGAGATACATTTTTTTTTCATTCGTAGCTATAAAGGCTAAAACCACTTATTCGAAAAATACTGAATAAAAGTACAGATTATTTCTGTTATAACACAGAATATTTATATTGTTCTTTTATTTGTTATAAAACGCCTTCCATAATGAAGGGGTCAAGTACTACTGTTCATAGGCATACCCCCCCCCACACACACAAATACAAATATATGCATGTAGGACTACATATAAATTTTTCATTATAAGAAATATTTTTTAAAAAGTAATAAAAAATCTTTCTACGTATGAAATAATGAAAAAAGTCGTATATGAGGATAACGAATAAAAATAAACACAAAATGTAATAAAAAAAATAGGTAGTGATAAAAAAATAAACAATAATAAATAAATAAATAATAGTAAACAATAAATTTTCAACCAATATTTTTTTTAAATCTATGTTTAAGGCGTAACTGAATACTACAACCTGCAACACAGCCAAGTATCAGAGGCTAGCATAATCATCACAAATTCAATGGTTACAATGCATTTTTTTTTTTTTTTTAATCTTCCATAATTTTTTTTGTAATATAAAATATTAAGAGCATATTAATAGTTAATAAATTCTAAAAAGCGAACTTGCAAGGTTGTACTTATTGGTTTATAATAAAAAATTATAAAGGATTTTATGGATTTATTTATAATATTATTACTATTAGACATCAGAGTAAAGAACAGGCCTTTTGCATATATCCTCCATTCATAGATAGGATGGAAATCTTCCTCCTATTCACCCGATAGTAGACAAAACCTCTTTTCCAATTACTAAAGCCGTATCTTAACGAGAGTAAGCTGCAATGCAGATGCACCAACAAACCTATGAGTTTTAAAACATCCTTAGATATTATCAATATCTTCCAGAAAAAATTTTATCTTAGTTAACATATTTATTTTTGAGAGTGAGAGAGTGAGAGAGACAGAGAAACTGAATAGATTTAATTTAAAAAATCTTGGATGCTGCCCAAGAAAGAAAACTAGGTAAATACCTCCATACTTTAAAAATACAAAAACGAGAAAAAAAATTTATATTCGACTTGCAAATATACTCTCTACTAAGTGAACGATATGTCATTACAAAATTTATAATTATGTAATTGAAATAATACAACTTAAATATTTGTTTAGGTTAGTAGGTCCAACAAAAAATAATGTATGATCCACATCATTGTATATCTAAAAATCTGGTGCATGCGCGCAACACACAACTTTCACTTACCAACTTACTTAGATTAGAAATTGATGTGTTTTGTTGATTGCCATTTCTCAAAGTCACACATTTTTTCACATTCATTTCTTTTTTTTGTTTTTATTAGCTCTATAAAAAACATTAATTTTTTTTATTACTAAATAAAAGTTTTTACGTGTGATAATTCGGAAATGCAAGCATAATACTCCAAGTCGTATGATTTTATAATTCTCTATGTAGTTGTTGAAAACTTTATTTAGTTACCATGAAACAAATAATTTCCATTTTTTGAACAGTACGGCTTTAATTGTAAACAATATTCTGAATTTAAAGGCATACTCGGCAAGCGTGGGCTCATCGTGTTTTATGAGTTGACGAATATTTTTCTTTTTTTCTCCACTGTATGTTTACTTGATTTTTTTTTCATATTTCATATTCAGCCATTTCTTATTTTTAGGTGTAAGGCGAGATACAGTTAATTTCTCCATATTAACAAAAACCAAGATAAATTCTTCCTCTTCACTGATACCTACTCACCCCTATCTCACAAGTTTTGCGAGTAGTAGCGGGAAACTTGTGAGATAGGGGTGAGTAGGTATCAGTGAAGAGGAAGGATTTGCTCTGCCTTGAGCCGAGCTCTGTGGTGTAGCGGTTAGCATCCTCGCATGTAACGCAGGAGACCCGGGTTCGACTCCCGGCGGAGCCAAATCTTTTCTCTTCAAAAAATAAATTATTTAAAAATAATTTAAAAATGGTGGTCAGCCACAAATTAAGATTAGATTAATTAAAAAAAAAAAACCAAGATACTTTATAGGAAAACAAAAAAAAGGCCCCTTTCTTATTAAAGCCCCCTCAGAACATTTTAATAATGATAAAGCTTACCTGATATTAAAAAAAAACTAATTTGCATTAAGCATGACGAATTTAATCCGTTTTTGAGATAATGGAAAAAAAAAGGTAAACATTGGAAAAAAAGTTATGAAATAAAGTGCCCCCTACGTTTGACCAATTATGATGAAATGTTGGCTGTCACATCTTTGGCATATACATACATCAAATACCCAGTTTGATAATAATCGTTAAAGCATTTTTTGATTAAATAAAAAAACCACGTGAAAATGATACAAAATTTATCAAGTAAAGTGCCCCCTCCGATGATCAATTTTCATGAAATTTTTGCAATCATATCTCGAGCACATTAAACATTAAATACTTATTATACTTAACGTAAACTTAACGAGTAAGTTTTATGAAAATCGTTCGAGCCGTTTTTGAGAAAATCAAAAAAATGTAAAAAGTTATTAAATAAATTACCCGCTCCATTTGAACAATTTTTGCTGTCACATCGCCGGCATATACGAGTAAATACACTAAATACCCTATTTCAGGTCGCATGGCTTATAGTTTTTGAGCACGCACGCTCGTACGCACGCACGCACGCACGCACACACACACACACACACACACACACACACACACACACACACACACACACACACACACACACACACTATTTCGCAGGACTTGGTTATTTGGACTCAGGGGGCCCCAAAACATGTATTTCCGTTGAAAACCGGAAGTCGAAATTTTTCACGATCGCAATACATTCCCTTACTATAAAAGTACTTTCACTTACTACTAAAGTACTTATATATTTCATATATAGGTAAGTGAAAGTAAAAAATAGTCAATATAGAAATTGAAGGATTACTTATTTCGAATTACCAATACTTATGCTAAAATAATGTGATTCCAAAAACTCGAAACACCTTGGGAATGTAAGGACGTATAGAAAATAAGTATATATAATACTTACTATGTCATTGTAATTTGTAGCTCTTTTGTTCCTAACTCTTATGATCTCCCAATTTCTCCATTTCGTAATACATCATAAAAGTTCCAAAATTAAAATAGTTTTTTAATTTTTGTAAGAGTTTTCAATGATAATTTTTTTTTTTTTTTAAATGTCGAAAAACGCTTTAATTTTCGATCTGAAAAACAAATTTGGAATGAAAAAACAAAAAATAGTGCCTGAATTTCTGACTTCGGATTCGTGTTCGGCACAAATCAAAACTTAATAAAATGACATTCTTGTTGAAGGAAGGATTTCGATGCATACTAGTGTGCTATGAGAGCTTAATAAAATTTACACTAAAAAAATGCATAGAAAATTTTAGAAATTTACATAATTATAAATGTGTGATGTTAACTACGTTTTATTTTATTTTATGTATAATCGACACTCTACTTGCACTTTGTGTAGTACTAATAAACAATGTATTTTGTAACCTGCTTACCGAAATTGTAACAATGCACCCAATCCTCATGTACTTATTTAATTTGTAAAACAAGTCCTTGGTTTCATAACAAAATAACATCCGTCAAGAACCAAAAGGCAAACCTATAATTCATTCATGATGACATAATGACAATTATAATTGACGATATCCAATTCTCCTAATTACTATTACTGTTTGGTATGAAGCCAATATTTCAATGGATTATCATCAATGATGGGAATACTTGACCCGATCCAATCAGTGATAAATTCCCAGTAGAGGTAACTAAATATAAACTGATATGAGATCGACATGTACGGTAAGTTACAATAGGAGGGCTCAATTCTGATAAGCTTATAACGCCCCCATATCTACATTGGCCAGAGCCTTTACAATTAAGCTTTATAGATAACTTTATTAACGATTTGTTCAATATGATGCGATTGTATTATCTTCGAAATCGGTATTTATTCATGATAAAACCAATCGACTAAGAATTAAAATAAAATTAATAACCCTTAAACAATTAGATTTATTATTCTATATAATAAAAATGAAATGTTTTTCCTCGATAATCGCTTAACGTGACAACGGCTGGATCTATTTGGCTGTTTTTTTTATTCTTCTAATATGATCCCGATAGTCTGAATCACGTTGACAAACCAGCAAAGCTTCCGGGAAGGTGTTAAATACTGCATTACTCACTCATAACTCGAAAACTATCCATTTCAAGTCAATCTTGAATCTCAATGCAAATTTGAGAACTTTTTTATTTACTAGAGAAAGAAAAAAGTCTCCGAAATCAGACCATTACATACTAAGTTACCTTTTGTTGTTTTTTTTCAAACGTCCACCTACATTATGTAATTTTTTTCCTTTTTTTTTTAAACTTTGAGACCCTAAAGCCCTCTTTGCATAATATTTAATTTTGCTCTTAAGGTACACGGCCCATAACAAGTAAATAAAGAATTTATTTATTTAAGAATTAAAATAAAATGATTTTTGCAGGTATTCGCAGCATGTGAGTATGGCAGGACCGATTTGGCTACTTTTTGTTTAAAAATGTTTCTAACAGTCCCAATATGAATAAAAGCGTTTTTATATTTTTTTTCTTATTTATTAATGGAAACTCTTCCTTAATTTAAGAATTACATAAATCATTGGTCCTCAAGGGAGGGCACAAAGTTAGAGTTGCATTATTTTAACATGGAACACGTTGTCCCATAGAAAATGTACTTTGAAGATGTAACTTAGATAAGATCTACATGTTGAAGTAAAATTGTTAAAAAAAAAAAAAAGAATCACATTTTTATACATAGGATTCGATTTCTATACTTATAACGGGGGGGTAAGTAAAACGTTTTACATATGATTAAGAATGATGTTGTCAATATTACCATTGGTTGATGACATCTAGTGAACCACTGATGATGCTCATTGACATTTTTTAGTTAATACAGTAGGAAAAATTAAAAAAAAAACCTACACAATTTTGAACTGATTTTCTCAAAATGATTAGAAATGAACTTTTCGTGATGTAGATAGGACAACGTTTAGAGAGTTTCAGAAATAATTATATCATTAATTACACATTACATCGATGATATAATTAATTATATTACTCCTATAAAAATAGGTTTCAAAGCATTATTTTCATCTAAAAAACAATTTATTATCCAAATACTTTGTACAATTATTAACGAATAATATTTTATTCAATAAAACCGCGACACTCAAATTGTATTTTACTCCTAATCGGCAAGACTTCATTCAGAACAAGTGGATCAATTATTCTACTGATAGGATTAGGTTTTTATTTTTTTGTTTTTATTATGAAAAAAAAATTCGACATTCCTTTATGACGATTAGATCCTAGATTAAATTGTTTCTCTTGATTTCTTTCTGCAAGCAGTATTTCTGTAGAGAGTTTAAATATTTGCAAATGTGGTCATCGCGGTTCCAGAGTGGCTACTTAAACTTCTTGGAAAGGTTCCAGTTACTAGCTCTTCCAGTCATTAGCAATTCCAGCAGGAGTCGCCGAGCTCGTTGTAACGTCACTTGAAATACACAATTAATAAGGTCAGCGGTAGAGTCCTTGTTCTGTGTTAATACAGAACAACAAAAATAACATAAAACATCGAGATTTAAAAAATATCAAAATATGAATGAAAGGCCATTATGAAGAGAAATACTCTCAACAAAATATTTAGGCAACTATAGGATTTTTTTTTAACTTCTCGACTGATACCAGAAAAAATATATGTAAATACTTAATAGATAGTCACTCAAAAGACCCACTTAGAAATTTCACACCTAGCAATGAAAATTATCAAGATTCCCAAACAAATCATCCAAGTATGAGACTAACAGCAGTAACCTACTAACAGTAGATCAGCTGAAGACCATTTACAAAAACTTTTCATATGTATAAACAGACGAATAATAATTCAAGAAGAGATATGGCGGGTATACCCGATAATGCAAGGGAGAGTTTAAGATGCACTTCATGAAATCTTCTCCTTAATTAAATAATTGCTGAATCATTCGAAAATCAAGAACTAACCAGCAAATTGGATTTTGATGAAATTTCAGGAATTGTACGAGTTGGTATCTCGATGGCCTGGTGTCAATTCCATAAATTATTATCGAAATAAATTCATCACGAATGAATATGGAGAGAGCGGAAACGTTTCTATCTGTATGCCCATTATTAAAAGAATTCAGAACAGCATTTTTGGGAAAATAAAGATTAGATTCTGATGAAACCATAAAAACTTTAAATGGATCAAATTACAAAAACGTATATTTGTATCTAAAGACAGCCATCAATTATAGATACGAAATGGTTGAAAATTTCTATTTTAAATAATATGTTATATATGTAAATAACTATATGTAAGAGTATCTACATTAATTGAAAGGTTTATTTTGATTGTGTATACACTGTAGATAATCACATTGTTAAGAAAAGGCTTTATTTGGACTATTTACATAGATATTAGAAGACCATGTTTTTTTTTTGTTTTTTTTTCTATTTTTTCTTTTATAGTAATCTAGGTAATTGTTTATGTTAAAATTAGTTGTTATTATTAAGCGAACACCTCGACAGACGAACATGTTCAATGTCGAAAAATAATCATTTTTTAATTTAAAATTGATATAAATAATATTTAATTTATATATTTATAATTCAAATAAACGTTTCTATCTATTTGTCTATTCTTAGTACTACGTTTATCCTTGTAGTGGAATATTACTCCTACGTTTATCCTGTTTCCTGTAGAAGAGGTTTATGCACTTCCATATTTCGGTGGGGCATGTGTATAAATCAAACTTGAAAAGATTTTCTCTTCACCCCTCATCAATTTTAAGGAGATGGAAAAATCACATACTGTTGAATATTATAGAGTTTTTTTTTGTTCCTCCCCTTCCTCTCCTTTTAGGCTATACGGGGTTGGGGGAGGCCCATGGGAGTGTGGGTAATATAAAATGTCCCCTGACTCCAGGATTTTGAACTTGCTATCATCGAGTCCCCAATTATACGTTGCCATGGGCAATGCCTGTTTTGTAACGCATATGCTCACTGGGTTATCCCACCACCCCTGAATATTTTGGAGCTAGTTTAAGTTTTAAAGTGCATTAAAAACATTAACCTATCATTCATACTTTTTTTTGTGCTAGGTATAATAATATATAATAATAATATAAAATAATAATATATAATAGGTGAACTTTACACTGCAAATGACGCACTAACACAACTTCGCTTCCCCCCTCCCCAAAAAACATATATAATATCACAAAAATATACACATATCACCTATATATACACCTACAGTCGACTCCGTTTTATTGGGCCATAAAGGGAAAATTAGTTTTTTCCCAATTAGGTGGAGGACCCAATAAAGCGGAGATCACGAATTCACGTATAAATGCAAATAAAAAATTCCTAAATGCGCCAAATCACTGGACTACAGTACAAGTATGGTAATATATGCCATAATTTGTCATATTTGTGGGAAAACCAAGTTATTAGGTGCATTTAGGCGTATCTAATCTTGCCTATTAATTTAATGATGGGGTCAAAATACGATTAATTTAGCTCTTAAATGTATTTTTATTTAATAGGTGTTTTATAATATGAAAAAATGTCGCAAATTAAAATAACTATTAGTTTACAATATAAATTATACTTATAAAGAAAAATTTCGAAACAAGAAATGAATCAGATCATGGTTTTATGTCAATTTTTTTAACAGGAAAGAATCAACTGTGTATTGTCATACCTTACTTGTAAACATACGTGCCACATAATAAGAGCATCTTTTCCGGTCGTTTAGAGGACTTTCCTCATTTCACTTTTGTAAAAAAAGCGACTTAATTTTTCGATGCAATTTCTTGCTTCTTGTAGCGAAAAAGGTGTGGAATGCTCAAATACTTAGGTTATTCGATTGACACCGGGTCTCATAGTTTTTTTACATTAAGTTCCAGAAAGTTTTGGCCCAATTAGCCGATGTTTTGCCCCAATAAAGCGTTGATATTTTACCTTTATTTGATTCCGTTTAATTAAAAATGGCTCAATTAAGCGGTCGTCTCAATTATCCGATGACTCAATTAAACTGAGTCGACTTTATATACATATCAGCTATTTATCAGAGACTGCTGTAATTGTGCTGTAATTTTATTGTTATCCTTAGTAAGAAAATAATTTTTTTTTTAAGTGCCTAACCATTAACCAAAATCACTTTGCATGGAAATATTGGTTTGCATCAAATACATCGGAAGCGGTGATCCCCTGCAAAGCTGCATGCAGCTTAATGACGTTGTGTACCAAGCCTACAATGCAGGCTCTAGAGCATGTATTGGCTGCATTGTGTTGTTTGGATTCTGCTCCGGTTTGATAACACAAGCAGATTCTGTTACACTGGCCTCACGGAGTCATCAAATAGTCCGTCATCCGAACAAATCAATCGAACCAAACTAAATTTGAAGTGAATTATTTTTTTTTAAATACTATGAACTCTTTAAATTAAATATTCTATTATGAAATCAAATATTACAAATTTATCCTTGCGATATCTTCCTCATTAGATGGCAAGGTTTTTTTTTTTTTCTTTAATAATACATTCAAAGTGCAATATTGTAGGAATCTTGTAATTAAGAAATAAATAATATTTTTCGAATTTTAATTACCCATGATTATAGTACAAATTAAGTAAGGTAGAAATCGAAAACTTACAAATTCCATATTTACTTGTATTTTTCCTGATTTATTAATTACTAGCTGTATGTACCGGTTTCACCCGGAGAATTTCATTTATTGAATCTATAAAAATCTATAAACTGAGACTTTTATCGACTCAAACGGCAGATTTCGTAAAAACCAATATAAAGCGAGATCAAAACGATTTTTATAACAATAAAGAATATACCCAGAGATTGGATGAAGTTATGCAATTTTGATATGGGCAGTTGTTCGCACCTGGTAGCAAAGAAGCACTGAGCGAAATTTGGAGAATTTAGGGCAAACGGTATGGATTTCTATAAACAACAAACAGAATTTCATATTTATTTACATAGATTATAGTTGTAAATCCCGGTTTCACCAGGGGAATTTCATTTTTCTAATGAAACGGTCGATTTCGTAAAAAACCATTGTAAAGCGAGATCATTTTATAACAATAAAGAATATCAGCTGAAGATCGGCTGAAGTTATGCAATTTTAATATGGATAGGTGTTCGCACCTGGTATGAAAGTACTACTGAGCGAAATTTAGAGTATTTAGGACAAACAACATGGATTTCTATAAAGAACAAAGAAACAGAATCTCATCTTTATTAATATAGATAATTTGAGGAATATTATCGATTTTAGTAAACCCTTTTTAAAAAATGGAAAGACGAATGGCCTTTTTTACAACAGGCACACATTTCATTTTAGCCAGTATCTTTTGATATAATGATTACTTTTTTAATCACTGCTACCAGGTAACAAATCATATATTTGTGAAGGTTTCTTTTTATTATTGCTTCCATAGTTCAATTAGTCTAAATATAAGTGACAATGAATTCAATTAATCTAAGTGCAATGATATCAATGCAGTCAGCATGGGCGATGGGAACTTCAATATTAGATTCATATTTATGCTATTATTTATTCATTGGACAGATCTCGTCATGTATATTTACCTTCATATGTATATTATTTACCTTCATATGTATATATTTACTTTCAAGTTTACACATTTTTCTTGAATATATTTTTGAAATATATATTTTTTCTTTAGGTAAATCGATTTTTAACCATTTAATTATACCCAGTTCAAATCTTACATGTTTTTTTGTAATTCTAGTCTTTCGGTAAGTTATTTTATATTTATCTATCGGAACCTTTCGGTTATATTAAAAGGACCTAGCTCTAGATTAAAGTTATTTATATATCTCTCCATCTATGTTTATTTATATATTGTGAATGGTTTTTTTTAGGTAGCGCTATCACAAAATTTTACTACTGCTTTAAGGTCAGAGTATAATTTTATTCACAGAGTATAAGGTAGCTGTATGTCCCGGTTTCACTTGGGGAATTTCATTTTTGTAATGAAACGGTCGAATTCGTAAAAACACCATTGTAAAGCGAGATCATTAAGATTTTTATTCGGATAAAGGGTATCAGCTGAAGATCGGCTGAAGTTATGTAATTTTAATATGGACAGGTGTTAACGCACCTGGTATGAAAGAACCACTGAGCGAAATTTGGAGAATTTAGGATAAACGGTATGGAATTCTATAAATAACAAACAAACAAACAGAAATATTGCCCTGCAGTTTCAGCTTCTCGCAAATCGGCTTGCCTAAGCCTCTGTGGCGCAAGGCGGGCCTCGTATTCCTGGGCAGACTCAGTTTCCCGCGATTCTGCCTGTCTAAGCCTCTGTTGTTCAATCCTATTTTGATATTCGTCAAGAGTTTCAGCTGCTTGTATTTGAGTTTTTTAGCTTTTGAGCTCACTACTCCTATTAAAGCTCGCTTCTTAGGAGGCATTTTTAAAAAATAAATTCACTATACATGTAAATAAACATAAATGTTAAAAAAAAAACATATGGTTTGAAAATCCTAGAACTCGACACCTGCCAAGGGACGGTCTTACCGGGCCTTGTTGGCTGGCCTCTTCGAAATCTATAAAATGATTTTTTAGGCCGTTTTTCGACTCAAACGGTCGATTTCGTAAAAAAAAACCACCGTAAAGCGAGATCATGACGAATTTTATAACAATAATGAATATACCCAGAGATTGGCTGAAGTTATGCAATTTTAATGTGTATAGGTGTTCCCACCTGGTAGCAAAGAACCACTGAGCGAAATTTGGAGAATTCAGGACAAACGGTATGGATTTCTATAAAGAACAAATAAACAAACAAACAAACAGAATTTCAACTTTATTTATATAGATTAAAAGAAATATTGTGATTTCAAAAATTTTTTCAGATTAATATTTCGTATGATATGTTGATATTGTGTTTCCTTTTCTGAGATCACTTCTAAAAGGTTTATTTTGAATGATCTTAAGTGCTGTTGAATACTTTTAATCGGCTTCGATTTCAGCAGAGAGTAATGCATTCCAGGAAAATACGGTTCTGTAAAAGAACATTCCGAAAATCTTTTCTCTTGTCTTTCCTAACGTCCGTCATCTCTTTGTGTACTGTCCTTACATTGTCCCTGGATACCCTGAGAAATTTCCAACAAAGAATAACCAGCATTACCGACATTGTTAGGTTCTATACATCCCAATTGTGATCATAGGCATTTTATTTCAAGTCAGGAAGCTGAGTTGCTAAGTAAAGTACTGAGCTTTTTTGGCTCGTGGTTGAATCTGTCTGAAGTCGATAATTTTATATTCGCATTCTTATAAATCTGAGGGCTTCTATAGGGAAAAATAAACTTAAATTAAAATAATTTAATAAGCATTTTCTTTAAAGATTCATTTTTTATCATCTAATGCCCTCACACCTTTTGTCTATGTCCCCTCCTTTCTTTTTTTTTTTTTGTGAAGTATTATGGATTCCCATGATTTACCTTCCCAAGTTTTAACCCCTTGTTATTTTAGCGAAAGGAAAAATACATTATAAAACTTGGCTTTTTTTTTTTTATAAATATTAAGTAACATAAACCATGTTATATAATCGTTCTGAGGGCCGGAAAGGCTAAGCAGGGGGCATTGCTATAGACAATCAAAGTTAAGAAACGTCGAGCATGGTTACTACTTGGATGCGTAACCGTTCGTATTGGGTAACCACCTGCCGGTAGATGTCTCATACCAAGTATTCTTTGCCAGATATCAGTAACCTCTCGGAGATTCGATCAATTGACGGTCTGCTACAGGGAAAGGAATATAGGTCCTCAGGGCCTGCTCACTCTGTGCTGCCATAAACCATATACCTATACCAATTTGTATCTGTCGTTGGACCCAAAAGAGCTAACGGCCTCGGTTTGAAAGAGACTGCCTAATTGGACCCAATGGTTATTGGTAACGACCATGGTTTGGAAAAAAACCTCCGGTGCGTTCACGTTACATAGAGAGCAGTTTCCCCTTTTATCTAGCCACTGTTAGTAATTTAAATTAAGAAGTTCCCTTCTTGCCATAAAAATTAATCGAATAAAATGCAAGTCATTCCCCTTGAAATAACCGCATTTATTTTGGCATATATTTTGTGATATTCAGCTGCTCTCGCTCTTTTTAATATAATTATTGTTTTTTTCTTTTTTATCCTTTCGATTATAGGAATACTCCTAGTACTAGGAATAAACGTAGTGCTACGAATAAACGTAGTACTAGGAATAAACATAGTACAAAGAATTACTAGGAATTAATGTAGTACTAGGTATATTTCACTAAGAGGACAAACGTCGTGGAATATTAGGTATTGTATAAAATCAATGAATAATTTAAAGTCAATTTAATGCTTTTAATATTTTACAAGCTACTTTTTCAGAAAAAAAAGAAAAAGAACTCACAAATATTATGAATCCTCAAACAATTTTCATTTAACATGCTTAACACAAGGATTTGTTTTAAAGAATACGAAATATGTTTCGAGATAGCAACATCTTAACCTTTAAAACAGAGAAATTTATTTTAGTTTTTCTTGCCAAACTATTTTTTTGACTTGTCAGGTTTGAAGGCTATAACTCTAGTTATGATGAAATATATATTTTAAACGAAGTAAACTGACAATACATAGAGTAAACTTTGAAAACATGACCACAATATAAAGGCAACTTTGTAAACAATGTTATCTAACAATTTCAAAGATCTGGGGGATAATAGAATTGCTGTGCATTACTGTATTATGTCCACCATTGAGCTGGCTTGAATCTTACATTCAGCCTTATCAAAGCAAGGGCTCCGTCTAAGAATAGAGCATAGTATACCTTGGTGTTATCTGTCCCTGGTATGTATTGTTTATTTCATGACGTTTATAACGGGGGGGGGGGGGATTCAAAATGGCAATGTAAATCAGTAATATAAATTTTATTTAAAAAAAAAATTATAATTACGGCCATAGAGTACTCTACAACTCTATAATTACAACCCATAGAAGGTCCATAATATTGATCAGGAGAATCTCTTAATATGAGAGAACTGCTTTGAGCAAGGCAAGGAGGGGATCTGACAAAGATCACGCTAAAACGCCAAATTAAAATCTTCATTGTATGCTGTTATGTAATCAGTGGTTATCTGTTAGATAATTAATTTATAATTTTGAAACTATTTAATTAGAAGATATAAGATTCGATCACGGTTGGGATGGGCCAACGGTTAGCTCAATGGTAAGAACGCTGCAACGTAGATGCAAAGGTTGAATCTTATATCTTCTAATTAAATGGTTTAAAAATTATAACATCTTCATTAATAGTTAATTGCTTTAGTTGAATAAAGAAAGAAGTCACAAGCAGTAACCCATTTTGTCCCAAGCGTAGATATGATATGAATTTTCGGTGTTTCTTTCTATTTATATGTTAATACATGTCAAAAATATATGATCGGAATTTTTGAATGAATGACCTTAGGGAACTCTATGTTTCAGATAGGCAGATCTGGGAAATAAAGGGATCATAAGTGAAAAAATAAATTATTATTTATAGGAATATAATATTATTAATATTTGACATAAAAACGATTTTCAAAATTAATTTTTCATGATGTTCTTGAATCCAAATTTTCATATTTGACTTTTCTTGCGAATAATTGATTTTAAAAGCCCACAAAAAACATATTTTGACATTTATAAAAATAATTAAGAACCTTATTTATTAAAAACATTAACTAAAAAAAGAAATAAAAAAATGGGTTACATCCTAGAAAAAGAAAACTTTAAATAAATTAATGTTAATAAAATATTACTACTACAGTCATATGTTATAAAAAGAAATATTAAAGGAAAAACCTTAACAAAAAGATAATTATTTGCGAATTGAATGAACTAAATAGTTGGCAAGTTTTTCTGGTCTTATTTTAAACTAACTGGTTCACTGGGTCGTTCACCATTTACATCTTTAGTGAGGTCATGTTTCCTAAACATTTAATTAAATAACAAAATTAAAACAATCAATTCAAGCCATTTTTAAGTTTACATTTTAATGTTTTTATCTGAAAAGTTTGAATGTTTTAATCCTGACTTGCAAGCTTTCATAGGATAGGATTTCGTTTCTTATAATTTTTAAAGTGTGTGGTCACAAGAAATCTGAACTGAATAGCTAGAATGACGAAACGTCATAGACATAAATGACATAAGTGAGACGATAATTTAAATTTGGTAAATTTTTTTTTTTTTTTTTATGAGTGAGTGTCATCAAACCAAACGAGGAAGTAATGAAATATCGGCGTAACGATGGAATGTACCCAGCAGTACCTATTTTCGGCTTGATTCCCTTACCATTGTTGTTTAAGAGTAGATCTCTTATCCACCGTCTTCGGTGATAAGATGATATATATGAAATATATACTAAGGGAAAGTTTTGCGATCGTGAACAATTTCGACTTCCGGTTTTTAACGGAAATAAACGTTTTGGGACCCGTAAGTCCAAATAACCATGTCCCGCATAATGGTCTGTGTGTGAACAGATTAGTTCAAAAACTATAACCTGTATGAACCTGAAATTGGGTATTTAGTAAATGCACATCGCGGGCATGTTTCATGGGCACTATTTCATCAAAATGAACAAAAATTTCATCAAAATTGGTCAAACAGAGGGGGAACTTTATTTCATAACTTTTTTCAATTTTTCCATTTTTTCGATTTTCTCAAAAATAGCTTTAATGATTTTGATTAAAATCGTCATGTTAAATGAGAAAAAAGTTTTCTGTAATATCAGGTAAGCTTTATCAATAAAATGTCCTGAGGGGGCTTAAACGGGGAAGGGGCCTTTTTTGTTTTCCTATAAAGAACCTTTTTTTTTTGTTTATATAAAGAAATTATCTGTCTCGCCGAAAAATAAGAAATGGCTAAATATGAAATATGAAAAAAAATCAAGTAAGCATGAGTAGTAAGCGATTAATGACTGACGATTGCTTATAATTCGTAAAGATGTTCTGTTCATTTATTGGAAATTATTTGTTTCATGGTAACTACATGAAGTTTTCAACAACAAAAATTGAGAATTATAAAATCAGACGACTTGGAGTGTTATGCTTGTATTGCCGAATAATCACAAGTAAAAACGTTTATTTAATAATAAGAAAAAAAGTTATTCATGGTCGTTGGTTGAATAATTAAGTTATAATTTTTAAACTATTTAATTAGAAGATAAAAGATTCGACCACGGCCGGGAATCGAGGTTTGTGAGGTAAATACTGTTTGTAACTTTGTTACTAGTTTGAGTTCTAATTATTTGTTTTGTTTCGATTTCCAAGGCCAGATTGAATAAAAAAAATTTTAGTGTACTTTTAAGAGCAAAAAAAAAAAAAAACCAATGTGGAACAATGTGTGACTGAAAAATGGCATAACAAAACTCGGCAATTTCTAATCAAAGTAAGTTGGTAAGTGAAAGTTGTGTGTTGCGCGCATCGCACCAGATTTTTAAGAGTTCTTACGTAGTGACTGTGTCTATTTGTCTAATTGGTAATGATATGAGTTTCAATTTATCATTGACTCTAATTTTCTATTGTTGGAACCAGTGGTGTAATTTGTGTAAGAGAGGTTCTAAAGTTAATGAAGCTTGTATGTGGTCCTAATGTTTAGTGCTGGCTGTAGCTTTAGCCTACGCTACTATCAATTATGTTCGTTCAATTTATAATTAATTGTATTAAATGTGAATAGGATAAATCAATCAAAGAAAGAAAAGTAACCATTTTCTTCGATTTCCGAGGCCAGATTGAGACCCTAGTCGCTCTATTCTTATATTTAGTGCGAAATGGAACAATCCAGAAAGATCTAGACCATTCCAACATGTAACTGTCCACCATACTAATATAGACGTGGGGTCACCTGTGGTGTAGTGGTTAGCATGGCAATCTACTGTACCAAAGGTCACGGGTTCGCGTCCCGTGGTGGCCCTAGGATTTTTTAATGGGGTAAAAAAATCCTTGGCTATTCCGTCCCTCCGATAGGACGTAAAATGGAGGTCCCGAGCCTGTACGATGTCAGGTACTCGTTGAAGATCTCTATCCTAATCTAATTTAGGACTCCCAGTATAGCATCGTCCGATTAGCCTTAGTAGCATAATGGGGCGTTAAACAAACAAACAACTAATACATACGATTCCAGAATAAACTGTTTTCAATGTAAAAGAAATAATCATCTATTTTTCTTATAACCATATGTTAACATATATCAATATCAGTATTATTACAAATAAATATACTACAGGTCATAAGTTATTAAAATTAGAACTCAAGCATAATAGATATTAAAACATTTAAAAGCAACATTGGAAGTATAAGTCCTCAGATTTATACATTTAATACAATTACATGGCACCGATACCAAGAGATTTCTAGTGGGAAAAAGGAAAAGGAATTGTAGGCAGTCCAATAGATTTCTCTAGGGAGAAAAATGTGACAGACAGTTAAAAGGGACTGGAACAGGGCAAAAAAACAAATTCGTTGGGCGTCACCTGAGCTTCTACGGTCTTGATGAAGAAAATTCGCTTACCCGGGCTAAAAGTGGACAGGAGGGATTTTTCTAACTATATTAAATTTTTAAAAAATAGCAAGAGTTTAATTTGTTGAGTCCTAAAATTTACTTAGATTAACTTCGATAACAAGAAAAATGTGCCAATAAAAACGGGAAAAAAGAATTACCATCTCCAAAATGGTAACAAACATTCCCATGCTGCTCTCAGTACTTTATGAAAATAATCTATATAAATAAAGATGAAATTCGGTTTGTTTATTTGTTCTTTATAGAAACCCATACCGTTTGTCCTAAACTCTCCTAATTTCGCTCAGTGGTTCTTTCATACCAGGTGCGCACACCTGTCCATATTAAAATCGCATAACTTCGGCCAATCTCTGGGAATATTCTTTATTTTTATAAAAATCATTATGATCTCGCATTACATTGGAGACGAATTGAAATTCCTTGGGTGAAACCGGGATATACAGCTAGTTTATATATATATATATATATATATATATATATATATAAAGTACACATCTTTATATACCTATTCGTAAATAAGTACTTAACAGTTTCTTGGCATCATATGTACCTGAAAGGTGTCGGTAGAATGAGACCGGTTGACTGTTTTTATAGCCGGTAAAGGCCTAAAAGGTCTATTCGAAAAAATACTAAGCCTTACAAAAACTGCTTTTGATTTTTTCAAAGCTAATACACTCGATTTTAAGCTCCTCCGCCTCAATTGTTCCCTTGGTTCTTTGATGTCTGCCGAGGTTTTCGATAGGCAGTAGGTTATACGGCCCTATACAGGGTGTATCGCAAGTAGATGACAATATGCAAGATGGAAAAACTAGATCAAAAATGTAGTTAAACGCCGCCAACCGCATGATTCTATCTCATTCCGTTTCAGAGATATGCCGTTCCAAAGGTTATTTTGAGAAAACCTTGTTTTTTGTAGAAAAACCTTAATTTTCTCTGCTTCCACACATTTTTTTTCAATGTTCCATCACAGTTTTGAATTCAGCATTAAATTTTCTTTAAGCCTAATGCACATTCAATGTTCACAAGTATCTTTTCAAAAGCGCGATAACATATCAAGAAATAAAATTTTTAAAAAAGTATTGTCAGCGACAAATTTTCGAGGATCACTACTCTTCCAAAAAAAATCCTGCAAGCTGCCGAATCTCACAAAAGTTGTAAAATTTAATCACCTTTCTAACGGTGTACTCAAAACTGAAATTATCTCTCAATTTTGTAATGCAATTGGAATGGGAAGGAGAAAAAACTGATGTCATGCTTATTTTGTAGGATCTTATCTCCAATAAATTTTATTTATTTTTTATCTAAATTGCAAAGAAAAATTAAATTAATTCTTACATGAAAGTTAAATAGTAAATAAAATGTCTTTGAACATTACAAAAGTTGCTGGAACTGGCCTCCTTGCAGTACACACTGACGACATCTTTTTAACACAGCTGATGTAGCCCATCGAATCTGATCGCGGTCAGCTCTCATTGCTTCATATGATTCGCGAATTCTTGCGATCAGATGGTTCATATCCTGAATGGGTACTCTGTACCCTTCCGATTTAAGCCTACCCCAAGTATAAAAAAGCAAAATCCAGTGGCATCAAATCAGGGCTTCGGGCCGGCCAATGCACAGGTCCATATCTCCCAATCCATCTTCCTGGGTACTGTGTTGATTTAGCCAGTTCGTTACAGCTCGTCCATTATGCGCTGGACACCCGTCCATTTGCCACCATAGCTCTTCTTCAATTGGTATTGCTTCGAGGAGTGCCGCACTTATATCATCCTGAAGTAGATCATAAAAAGTATTTGAATTTAACCGACGAGGCAAGAAAACGGGCTCTGTCATATGCTGCCCACAGACTCCTAGCCACACGTTCACACTGAACTGATATTGGAAGTGGTGTTCCCTAGTGCCATGTGGATTATGATGAGACCAAAGGTGAGAGTTGCGTGAGTTCAAAATTCCCGCACGTGTGAATGATGAGATGACACAACTGTCCAAATTATGCGATCAGGGAAGTTACGCCTCTCGTGCCACTGTTGAACATACCATCGCGTAAACACCATCCGTAGCTCCATATCACGGGGTAGCAACTCCTGGACAGTAGTCAGGTGATAAGGATATTGATTGTCTTCCCTGAGAGCTCTAAAGACTGTAGAGTGCGATATTCCCAGTTGATCTCAGATCCAACAAAATAAGCATAACATCAGTTTTTTCTCCTTCCCATTCCAATTGCATTACAAAATTAAGAGATAATTGCAGTTTTGAGTACACCGTTAGAAAGGTGATTAAATTTTACAACTTTTGTGAGATTCGGCAGCTTGCAGGATTTTTTTTGGAAGAGTAGTGATCCTCGAAAATTTGTCGCTGATAACACTTTTTTAAAATTTTTATTTCTTGATCTGTTATCGCGCTTTTGAAAAGATACTTGTGAACATTGAATGTGCATTAGACTTAAAGAAAATTTAATGCTGAATTCAAAACTGTTATGGAACATTGAAAAAAAATGTGTGGAAGCAGAGAAAATTGAGGTTTTCCTACTAAAAACACGGTTTTCTCGAAATAACCTTTGGAACGGCCTATCTGTGCAACGGAATGAGATAGAATCATGCGGTTGGCGACGTTTAACTACATTTTTGATCTAGTTTTTCCATCTTGCATATTGTCATCTACTTGCGATACACCCTGTATATCCTATATATAATTTTTGAAATACAAAGAGGATTTTGCGTGTCTTTGTTGTTTACTTCCATATGTCTACATATTATAATTAAGCAGTTACTGATCCTCTACTTTTCTTTTATAAAAATTAGCTTCCCAATCGATTACACACTATCTAGCATACTTCCAATTATGAAAATAGAAACACGCGATTTTCGCGTAATATTTTTGTATGAGTTTAAACTAGACCATTCGGTAGCTGAGGCTGCTTGAAACATCTGTAAGGCGTTTGGGGAAGGGAGTGTAACGAACGAACTATTCGCCGTTGGTTCGCTAAGTTTTCGGCTGTGGATACCGACTTGGAAAACTAGCCCCGAGGAAGACCTACATCAAACAGTTGGAGAATTCTCAGCACAACTAAATGCAAGTTCACCTACCGTTTCCAGACACTTTAAGACACATATTGTATTTTTACAAAATCTCTTTACCTTGAAAATGTGAAACAAAGTCCAATATCTTGAGCTATAACTGTTCACTTCTTCCTGATATAATGGTTCTTAAATGTATACAATCAGGTTATAATTACTAGTGTAATGAATGGAAAATATTTTATAATGTGTTTATATACTGTTAATACCTTTCAAAGACCTCAGCAAGGGGCACAGAATCGATGTTACCTTTTGTAATTTTTATGACAATAATTATTTAGGACAATAATCCTTTTTAACACATTCATTTGGATAAGCCACAACTGATGTAAATAGTTATAACATCCATTCATGGGTGTTGACTATTTAACATTCCCTTTACCATAATGTAACGAAATTAAGGGAAAAGGTGGACAGATGAGAACCGAGAAGCACTCAGGCCGGACGAGGCAATTCAAGCCCCGGGGGAACTGTCTGCTTCCCATCAGGAAAAAGTCCCTCGTCAGGGCCGGTCTCAAACTCAATTATGCTACTCCGAAACTTAATTTAGCAAATCCCACGACTGCTGAAAATGAATTACATTATACGCATGTTTTGTTGGAAAATAATTATCCTTTACTTATTTTTTAAACAATCCTTTTTGATATATTATTTAAACAATGTCCATATTGTATATTTCTTGTGTTCGTGTTGTATTTCTATTGTATTGTACTTGCATTGTGTTTTTTTTTATTGTATTTGTAAATTGTAATTTTATTGCAATGTATTTAACTGTAACCTATATTGTATCACAGGGCAAAAATGACCCAGGTGGTCGAAAAGCCCGAAATTATATATATAAAAAAAGGAAATTTAAACAAAAAAAAAATACAGTAAACCCTCATTATTACGAACTCGGTTATAACGAACACCTCGATATAACGAACCAAAATACTATTCCCCAAAATTACCGTTATATTTTTGCTGAACCCCTCGTTATAGCGAAATCCCTCGGTTAGTGCGAACTACGAACTAAATTTGATGCCTGAGAATTATTATATTCTGTTATAACGAACTGCTAGAATTTTTATTTTTATTTTTTTTTTTTTTTACTGTATTAAGTAGAAGGAGTGCGGGAAGACGAAGTAGCTCCAGTTTCTAGAATCGAGGTGTTTTTTTACTCTTAACTAATCCGATTTACTTTTGCTCTCTCTCTAATTCCATTGACTGTTTCTCAAAACTAGCTCAGTTCTTTATCGACTTCTGTATTATTCGAATCAGTGTATTGTAGTCGTTTATAGTGTTTTTTTTTTAAATAAACAATGAGTTCGTTGGTAAACGTGTGTCACAAACGTAAATCCTTATCAATTGAGGAAAAATTAAAAATTCTCCAGGATATTGAATCGGGAATTCTAAGTAAGAAACCATCGCAGAAAAATATGGAATTCCCAATTCAACCATTATAAAAAAAAAAAGATAAAATAGATTCAACCGCAGCCCAAGGATTAACTTCAGCATCAAATAAACGACTGCGCTCTGCCGCTCATGAATATTTGGAAAAAAAATTGATAAATTGCTTTAAACAAATGAGATCCCAAATACCAATCTTAGACCGTCTTATTAAAGCTAAGGCTAAAGAACTCTCAAGTGAACTTTGCAGTTAAATAATTGAATCTCATTGTTTAATTAATATGTAGTTTATCTAAAAATTAATTACATACATGCGATTTACTTTACAATGGGGTACAATGAAACAGCTGAAAAAAACCACACCATAATTAACAAAAAAAACTTTATTCGGCTGCCAGTCGGTTTTTCGTTCTTCTGCTTTCGAATAGCTACGAAATTCTTAAGGAAAGAGGAAAGTTTGACTTAGGAAGAAGGTTGTCATAAATTAATGCAGGTTTTTAGGCGTTCCTCTCTCAATTTCGCACCAATCTGTAAGAAATTATCGCACAATGAAAAACACATGCGGCACGATTAAATATTCGTGGGACTTCATGAAACGTTTCATTGTGTCCCGAACGCCCTTGTTTCAAGGAATCCCGTTCATGGAATTCATAGGAATTGTTGAGGCCAACACACTTTCAATTATTTTTTTTTAATTTATCTCAATTAACTTTAATTATTTTTAATTTTTATTAACTAGTAATACTAAGTTAAGTGACAATGAGTTCGAGTGTGGTACGAAGTCAGCTTCGGAAGCACTACGAAGGCTTCGGGTCACTTCGGAAGACTTCGGGCCGCTTCGGCAGCCCTCGGCTCTTCTCGTTCAATCATATGTTTAAATTGAAAAACAAAAGAATTATTAAATTAAAATTACACAGAGGCGGTGTGAGTGTTGTCCGAGGAGATTGTTTTGAACCAGTTTCAACATCGAGGCCTAAAGGCACATTAATTCTCAAGAGGACAAGCATCTATGGCCCAGCAGCCTAAGCAGGATTTGGATTGCTCACTCCCAAAGTTGTCATCAGGTAACAACTTTTATTACTCACGGTGAACAATTATTCGCATTGAGCGAACAAATAGTGACCTCGGACCAGTCTGGGCGACGTGTAATTAGCTACAGTGGCTCATTGATATCGAAAGACTCTGATTAATAAATTGTTAAGGTAAAAGACTTTAATATTGACATTGAAATATTTTCATCAGCCAATGAACAATTCATATTAATGTTAATGCACATGCAATTTCCTCTAAATACTAAGGCAAATTTAAAGATATATCTTTTCTAATTAATTAATGTTAATTTTAGTATAATGCTGTTTACAGAAATTTCTTATAACTACTATTTTGCCTAATTTTTGTTTGTGTTAGCTCATGAGCGTTATTTTGTTTTATGTTTCCATTTTTTTGTCATAATTGTACATAGCAAGGTTCAAAATATAGCCACCCGGCATTACTTTGAAGTTTATTTATGTTTATTTATTTTTTAATTTATTTTCTTTAACTTTAAATTTTCACCAGCCTATGGTGAGGTGGTTGGGCTAGGAAAGGCTCACCCTGAAACTCTACCCGCCATCACAGGAATACCCATTGATGTCTTAAAATTGGTACGTTAAGAGGGAGGGAAGCCATGTATCTTAAGAGATACATGCACAATGAAAAAAATGTTAGAGCAGATAGAATAAAATGATTACCCATACCTTGAGACGAAAATCCGTTCAACTAAAATTTTTAGTTTTAGCCACACAAAACCGCACTTCAGCACATGGAGTCTGTCACTAAACAAGTCGAGACAATATGCTGACTTTGTTTGGAGCCACCCTTACCGCTTGCTGTCTGCATTTGGTTGCTCTAGACCTTTTGGTTCGCCCGGTGCACCGACTGTTTCATTGCGCCCCACCCTCCCCTACATTTATTCTAAAATTCTTTACCATAGGATAATGAATGTTAAGTTTTTTTTCAGTTACATATTTTTTTATTTTGAAAAGCCAAAGTCTCGATGTCAACGTGTGAATGTTCTCGGAGGGCTTGTTGAGTCCAGAGTAATACCACAAAGCCCTGATGAAGATTCACATGTTGTGATTGACACGTCGGCTTTTCAAAATAAAAAATGTGTAACTGAAAATCCTGACTAATAATCATACTATCGTAAAGAAAAAACAATTGACTATTGACTACACACCTCTGAAATTCTTTAGTTTTAAAATAGACACTACTATTCGGCAGATTTGGGATAAAAAAAAAAAAAAACCTGTACCACTACAACCCATAACGGGGTCTTGGGTTCAGTACTATGTAAGGAAGAGTACTGTTTCTGGGTCAGCGGTCGTGCAAGGAGGCGATTTGACCGTGATCACGCTTAACCGCCAGGTTCTTTCCCCTTAATTTTTCAATTAAGGGTACCCACTTTATAGAGGCTGGGTTTGCCCCAGGAGGGTCTCTCGGCCCACGAGACGAACTGTGGCGAATAATAAAGATATCATAAGCCATGTCAGATTCGAACTCGGGACCTTAAGCACAGCAGTCCACTGCCTTACCAGTGGGCTACTAGATTTGGGATAGCGAAACATTAATCCCATTTTAAAATTTAAAAAGACTGATGTCTCCAGTTTTTTTCCAGTAATTCCTAATTCATCCTCACATAATTGTGCTAAATCATAACTACCGGCTCATTTATCTTATAAAATTGGCCTTACGGCCTTTTTGGCCAATTTCGAAACAAATATCAGAAGGCTGAGCAGCCTCTGTAGAAGAGATCCGAAAACAATCAGCTCTGTCTATATAGGGAAGTAGCAGATGGGATAAAGTAGTGACTTCTTTTCAGATGGGAAACGTTATTAAATGTCTCAACTACGTTGTTCTTTTTCTTGTAGAACCCATTCTTGCGTGGGTATGAACAGAATAATCATAACAACTAAATAGAAATTAAAAACTACATGCAAGGGTGTAAAATGGTTTGGATTGTAAAATCTGAATATTGAAATTATAATAAACTAGCTGTATATACTGGTTTCACCCGGGAAAACTGATATTTTAAATCTATAAAATGAGAATTTTTTCGACTCAAACGGTGAAAAATGTAAAAAAAAAAAATAATGTAAAGCGAGATATTAACGATTTTTATAACAATAAAGAATATACCCAGAGATTGGCTGAAGTTGGGCAATTTTAATATGGACCTGGTATGAAAGAACAATTGAGCGAAATTTGGAGAATTTAGGACAAACGGTATGGATTTCTATAAAGAACAAACGCACAGAATTTCATCTATATTTATATAAGTCGGTATCAAACTGATTTTATTAATCTGTAAAGATTACAATTATGTTAAAATAAGTACATACATAATAGAATGTTACAAGAAAAACATAATAAAAAAACAATAAAACAAACCTATAAAATTTAATTAAAGTACAGGTTGTGACGCCAAACTGAGAGTATATAATAATGTTCTGAGATATAAACATGTGATCTAATTACAGTCAGATATAAAGTAAACCTCTTCCTAATGCCAATATAATGTAGTAGTTGAGATTTACATTTATATAGATTAAAAATTATAGTTCTCGAATTTAATAATTATTCTTTAATAATTTTTAATAATTACACTTTAGTTTACGAAATGTACTCTAAAAATATTTTTTAATAATAAAACATTCGCTGGCTGCCACTTATGGCTATTATTTAAAGTTAGTTACAATCATAGCTTAAAATAAAAAAAATGTTTTTTATTTATCAATGAAACAGTAATCGGTGTCGTATTATTTGATGGCCATAAAAAAAAAAAAAAAGTTTTCAATTTATTGTGAGCATTTAAACTCTTAATTCTTGATACGATACATCGATAAAACGGTGTAAAAAACAAATATTAATGATGTAGAAAGCAGCATAGTCAGCTAGTTTGGTAGCTAAATAGCTTTTTTTGCTAATATTTTTTCGGGCCAAAAAATAAATAAATAGGAAAGCAGAAGACTGTCAAGTTGCGCAATAATAATAAGCTCCTACCTTAAAAAGAGATACAAAAAAGAAAGAAAGTTATTTCCAGTGAATATGCTAAATGGAGTGTACACAATACAAAAAACTCAATTTTTATTTTATTTACTTACAAGGGGAGGGCACAGCTATGGGGTCGTCGATCGGGCCCATTTTTTTTCTGGTGATTCTACATCGAAAAATAGTCGACACGTGTCCGAGCGTTCCGTCCAATGGGCCTTAGGTGGTGAGAAATAAAATAAAATACCTTGAAAATCCTTTATTTTTTATCTTGAGTTTGGAAAATAATATCGACATGATTCTTTCACTAATTCATTTATTTTAGAGAGTAGATTAAAGGAAAAATACAATCGTTAAAGAATTATTCATATTTCTTCAACTTAATTTAAAAAAAGCTTCAAGTTTTCAAGTAAACTAGCTTTATAATTTTTTTCTCATAAAAAAGAATAGCAGAATTGAGTTCAGCACCTCAAGAAACCCTGATGTCTTAAATATCATCCAAAACAAAAAATAAAAAAATTTTCCTGTCAGGAGCAGCTTAAAAATGTTTCAGCAAAATTGTATGTGTAGTTTCAAATTCTGCATCTCGTGTTGAGCTGATCGGATTTTTACGTTCTTGAGCTCGTTGCATAGAAGAAAGCTTCCTTTTTCTAACCATATAGATAACTATTGTATTATCTCGGGAAGCTCTTGTAAAAAATGGTCCTCAAAAAAAAAATTAAATTCAAACTTTTCTTTATATTATGTTGATTCCTGAACACGTAAAAATATCTCGATTAGGTAAAAATGTGTAACTGTACAGCCTTTATTTACCCTATAAATTTGATGAGAATCGGTAGAATTTTCTCCGAAATATGGTCGGATTTTTGGATGTTTAACGAAATTGTAAGGGTCTAGCCTTAGCTAAACTTTTAATGCAATTTTTAATTTCTTTTTTTTTTTTTTTTTTTTTAATCTTCCCAAAATTTACTTATATTTTTTTTTTATTGCCCTCAAAACGAATCTGAAAACTGTTATGAAACAAAAACAGTTTGATTTTTTAATGTCAGTATTTTGCCAGAATATTCCATCAACATAATTCTAAAAAGTAATTATTTCCATCCTTTTCACGATGTTTTTATCAGTAGTAAATTCATTTTACGGAGCCTATTTTGTTTTTCTTGGTCGGCTAGGAGAAAATGGGTTCATCCCGATTGTTGCACGTTCGCCTTACAAAAAATCTGGTGCGTGCGCGCAACACACAACTTTCACTTACCAACTTACTTAGATTAGAAATCGACGTGTTTTGCTAAATATCATTTCCCAAATTCACACATTTTTCTACATTCATATCTTATTTTTGTTAATCGTTAAAGCCGTTTTTGAGTAAATAAAAAAAACACGTGAAAATGATACAAAATTTATTAAGTAAAGTCCCCCCTCCGGTTAATCAATTTTGATGAAATTTTAACAGTCATATCTCGGGCATATACATACATCAAATACTCAGTTTGATCAAAATCGTTATAGCAGTTTTTGAGTAAATAAGGAAAACACGTGAAAATGATACGAAATTTATTAAGTAAAGTCCCCCTTCCGGTTAATCAATTTTGATGAAATTTTAACAGTCATATCTCGGGCATGTACATACATCAAATATCAAGTTTGATCAGAATCGTTAAAGCCGATTTAGAGTAAATAAAAAATGTTACAAAATGTGAAAATGTTACAAAATTTATTAAGTAAAGTCCCCCCTCCGGTTAATCAATTTTGATGAAATTTTTACAGTCATATCTCGGGCATATCAGTACATCAAATACTCAGTTTAATCAAAATCGTTAGAGCCGTTTTTGAGAAAATCGAAAAAAACCTAAAAAGTTATTAAGTAAAGTACCCCCTCCCTTTAAGTAATTTTGATGAAATTTATGCTGTCACATCGCGGGCATATACCTACACTAAATACCCAATTTAATGATCGCACGGTTTATAGTTTTTGAGCTAGTCTGTTCACACACACACACACACACAGACACACACACACACACACAGACCATTTCGCGGGACTTGGTCATTTCGACTCAGGGGACCCCAAAACGTGTATTTCCGTTGAAAACCGGAAGTCGAAATTTTTCACGATCGCAATACTTCCACTTACTATATATTTCATATATAGGTAAGCGAAAGTAAAAATGATTTTGAACTTCAAACGAACTAAAATTTAAAACTACTTTTTCTCAATGATCTATATGCAATGTGTTTTTTCTATGCCCTCGCCATCAACAAGTAGTACTTTTTTCTTATGGATATACTCCAATGTGAAGGTGGTATAATGAAACAAGTGCGAACTAAAATAGAAAAACGTACTTTGTACTCGTCCGCATATACTCTTTGTTTACTTACTGGTGAGGGTAGGTGGGGGATTTTAAAACTGATACGATGTGAATCATTCCTAATTGTTATTTTTTATTGAAAACTCTTACAAACCTTTCTCTCAAAGTGATCGACTAACTTTTTATTTTCATTCATTCTTGGATTTTTTTAAAATTATGAGTATTGTTTTTGGTTGTTACTCGGCTCATTTGTTTCATAACAGTTTTCAGATTCGTTTTGAGGACAATCAAAAAAACCTATAAGTAAATTTTGGGAAGATTAAAAAAAAAAAAAAAAAAATTAAAAATTGCATTAAAAGTTTTGCTAAGGCTAGACCCTTACAATTTCGTTAAACATCCAAAAATCCGACCATATTTCGGAGAAAATTCTACCGATTCTCATCAAATTTATAGGGTTAATAAAGGCTGTACAGTTACACATTTTTACCTAATCGAGATATTTTTACGTGTTCAGGAATCAACATAATATAAAGAAAAGTTTGAATTTAATTTTTTTTTGAGGACCATTTTTTACAAGAGCTTCCCGAGATAATACAATAGTTATCTATATGGTTAGAAAAAGGAAGCTTTCTTCTATGCAACGAGCTCAAGAACGTAAAAATCCGATCAGCTCAACACGAGATGCAGAATTTGAAACTACACATACAATTTTGCTGAAACATTTTTAAGCTGCTCCTGATAGGAAATTTTTTTTATTTTTTGTTTTGGATGATATTTAAGACATCAGGGTTTCTTGAGGTGCTGAACTCAATTCTGCTATTCTTTTTTATGAGAAAAAATTTATAAAGCTAGTTTACTTGAAAACTTGAAGCTTTTTTTAAATTAAGTTGAAGAAATATGAATAATTCTTTAACGATTGTATTTTTCCTTTAATCTACTCTCTAAAATAAATGAATTTGTGAAAGAATCATGGCGATAACATTTTCCAAACTCAAGATAAAAAATAAAGGATTTTCAAGGTATTTTATTTTATTTCTTAGCACCTAAGGCCCATCGGACGGAACGCTCGGACACGTGTCGACTATTTTTCGATGTAGAATCACCAGAAAAAAAAATGGGCCCGATCGAAGACCCCATAGCTGTGCCCTCCCCTTGTTAGAAAAATAAAAGTTTACAGTTGCACACATCGCATTATTCTCTTCCCACAATAGCAACTCTGAATTCTTGATCTGAATATACTGGGTTATATTTTTACTTCTATGTAATGGTTTACAAACTGTTATACATTTTATTGAAGCTTCCTACAAATGAAATGAGTGGATTACTTAAAAATAGTATATTAGAGTGTAAAATACAATTTAATGTTAATTTAACATTCGATATAACTCCTAGTTAGATTTTAACATAAAATTGGAATTATTAAAATAAATAAATTTGGAATAAAGAATAATAAATGAATATGACAAATCATTGATCATACAGAAAAGTTGACATTCCACAAGAACAGAGAAGCATATAAATAAATACATATTCTAATATGTACCCTAGTATCTTAAGGTTAAAAATAAGTTTATAAAGATATTTAACGATTTCTGGAAAAGTCGGTAACACCAAGGCAGATTGAATTTCCCAATCAAATACTAGTAAATATAACAATATAGAAACACACACAATGAAGTTTTCCTGAGACAATTCAATTTGCTTAGCAAGAGGCAGCAACTGTGAAAAGGGCTGCGATATTTTCCAGAATATATACCACAAGAGGCTTTCGCGGTTGGCTAATTAATTAATTAAATTTGAATAAACCATAATTTTATCTTCTTTAATGTAATAAATTATTATTAATTGAGTTTATATATAATTTTAAAATTAGTTATTTTTATATTATAGTTATTTTTACTATTTAATAATTTTAGTGTTCTATTAAAAAAAAAAAAAAAGACAGATATAATTCTATAAATTCCGTACATTTTTATCAGAGGATGAATTAATATAATAAGTTTAGCTATATGTATATATTAACCCTAACTCTTCAAAAAATGAAATGAAATTAATGGATGTATTAAAAAACTAAAAAGTACAAGTGGAAAATAATGTGATCGATGGATTTCTCATACCTCTTTTACTCCGTTCACACCATCAGATTAAGGGTTTAAAAAAGGGGGAAAAAAGTAATTTTTTAATAATTCTTAAATATTTCAATCGATTACTAAATATTTACTCAAAAGGTTTCAACAGTAAAACAACAGAAAATAATATACACTATATTTAACAAAAAAAAAAAAAAATCCATCTGGGGGTTACCTGTGGTATACTGGTTAGCATGGCAACCTACAATACCAAAGGTCGCAGGTTCGCGTCCCGTGGTGGCCCTAGGGCTTTTTAATGGGTGAAAAAAATCCTAGGCTATGCCGTCCCTCGGATAGGACGTAAGATGGAGGTCCCGAGCCTGTACGATTTCAGGTATTCGTTAAAGATCCCTATCCTAATTATACCTAGATAGGCAAAATTTAGGACTCCCACTGTAGCATCGTCCGATTAGCCTTAGTGGCATAAAGTGACGTTAAACAAACAAATCCATCTGGTATGGTATGATTAAAAGTCAATACATATAAAAGTTAATAGATACTTTAAAAAAAACACACATGTATATATATCAATCACTTTGACGCCCAATAAATCCAATGTAACTGAAACATTGTCGAAAATAAAAACAGGATAAATTACAACCCTTCAATATTGCACAGATTGTGATCTCCGAACTATATAGTAAACACCGCAAGAATGATTTAAGATTTAGAAAATTGGATTCATTAACCCTAGGGTGGCCAAGGTTTGTCACCATCTTAATTTGGCAAAGGGGGGGACACCGGGAACCCGCACATTTTTATGTGGCCATATTTTACTCACCTCTCCTTACAAAATATTATTGTTTGAGGGATGACTTTATTTCATTTACATTCTTAAAATTGGTTTAAATATGATTATTTTTTCTTTTAAGTTCAAAAATAAAAAACGAATGTATCTATTTGCTTATCTTTAAACTTTTTAAATAACAGAAGATAAGAGGCTTTAAAGTAATCTTATTTTCTACATATTCTTACGTATAAACAAATGAAAACTATTACATTTCTACTAGTGACCGACCGAAGTTTCGGTTTCGGTTTCGGCCAGTTTCGGCCGAAAAACCTGGTTTCGGCCGCATTTTCGGTTTCGGCTAAAAATCGGCCGAATCTTCGGCCAAGCCGAAACTAGCTTTTGTGTCTTATATCTCCGAGAAGGAAGTAGGACTACACGATTTCAGCTTGTAAGCTCGATCTCTTTTATGGTCTTTAACACCCTTGGATTTAATAGTGGGAAATATCTGTTATTTTAGTTAATTACACCTGTGTTGTATTTCGACAAAAACATACATCTTTCTCATTCAATTAAAAAGAGAAAAAAATATTTTAGTCCCCTTTTAATAAAAAGGGGGCTCAAGTTGCATCAAATTATGGTAGTAGGTTTTGTTCTTCGCTCTTGTATAGAATGAGACTCAGATGCGAAAACCAATTTTTCGAACTTGGCCGGCCTGCCCCTCCCAGATCACCAAAACTTTTTTCCGTGTTAACAATGAAGAAGCATGTTTTCGAAAAAAAAAAAAACTCTATACATTTTTAAACTAGATATTATCCGCTTACATTTCGGACCGAAACTGACTAAGTAGGCAAAATAGCTGAGCCGAAAAACCTGGTCTACGGCCGAAATTCTGTTTCGGTTTCGGCAAAAATTTTGGTTTCGGTCGGACACTAATTTCTACAATGTTACATTTGTTGCGTACAACTTTTTTCCCAAATGTTTATTGCAAATGTTCCTTTTATAACTTTTTGCTACACTGTTAATTATGTCGTTTTGAGTGGCCTTGCTTTAGACATATGTAGTATCGTTTCTCCCCCAATTTCATACTTGTTTGATCAAATGACAGCGAATGTCCCAAAGTTTATGACAGCATTCAGTAGGTGTCTCTGAAGTCCGCTGAGGTTCTGGTTCCTTTGATGAAAACAGGGCTTTACAAGTAAGTCAGCAACCTCATAAAGAAATAATTTTCGTCTGTCCGACTTATTTTGGTTCCACGTTGGCTTACTCGTTGTAAGCAATTTATATCTATAGAGCATGCGCACCACTCCTCGGTTTCCCTCAGACTTGGCCAACCAAATTTATTAACTACGGCATAAAAAAATATTTTTTAATTCATTTTTTCCGCAGTTTCATGATCTGCAGTTTCCGACAAATACAATTTTTTTTTAAAATTTTTAAATACCATATTTGGGGAGATTTCGGGGTTTAAAAATCTCGAGGGCTCCAGGAATACCACCCTTGGCCATCCTAGGGTTAATGCCGAATTATAAATATATGAAGTTATTCATATTGTAACAACTTCTGGATTAATATTTTTTTTTAAATAAAATAAGTTTTTACAATGCCACAGAATATGTGAAAACACAAATAATTAAACAGGCTACAAAAAGCATCAATTCGTAATTACAAAGTAACACAAAAATAACCACAAGACTTGAGCTTCAGAGCAATGACTAACTCTCCAGTCCATCGCTTCTTATATTTAGTCTCAATCAGAACGATTTAGGAGGTTTCCGACAAGCGTACAAGACCCTCGAACATTCACGAATATATACTAGAACAATTTGTTCAAACAAAAATCTAGAATTCTTTTAAATCATGTAGAATTTTCTTTAATGAAGGAGCTCTTCCGTGTTTTATGTTTTTTATTATTTTTTTCCCGACGTTTCGAGCTTGTGGCTCATCCTCTGGGGTTATCTACATTACATACATTACATTAATCTACTACACTTAAATATAATATCCATGTATGTTTTTACTATGTTTTTATATTGGTATTACATTACCTTATCTCTAAGTGAGGAAAAAAGATCCTAGCAGATTTTAAATCATATGTTTTTTTTTTATTTCACGTTGCCATATTACATACATTAAAAAAACAAAAAAACAAATTCCATGATGTTGTACATAACTAATAATTTTTATTTTCAAGCAGACCCTTCTTTCATTAGAAAATAGAGGCAGTCAGGTAGAAATGAAGTAATTTAAACCGCTTTAAATCTTATTCCAGGACTTTGAATACAAACGAAAAGCCATTTAGGAAAAAAAAACGAAAAAAAATCTGAGGAGGCATCTCTGGCATCATCTCATACCGGAATTAATTTCATCCCTCCACATTTTAAGCGTTAAATGAGTTTCGCTTCAAGAGCAGGATAAAGTGATCCCTCTATTTTTTTCTTCTTTTTCAAGGCCGTTTTAATATAGTTGCCTCAAAATTTGTTTTTATTTTTTGGATACATTTCAAAATAATGAGTACAACGTAAAAAATATGCTGAAAGACGTTTTGAATCTCCGCTCTTGAGGTGAAATGATAATTTTTACAATTCTAGCATAATTTGCTATAAGATAAAACTTATTTTCAATTTGAAAAATGTAATGATATTTAACTGCCATGTTTCGCTAATTTGTGGCCCGTTCCTTGATTCCGAAGGGAAACGGAGTTGACTAAAATCAGTAATTTTCTTAGTGGAGATCACTTTTTTGTTAATTAACGAAAGTCACATGCCGATGTCGTTGAGAAAGTTCAACTGAAATTCCTAAAATGCTCTATTGCCCTCTAGAGTTTACTAGGAATACCCCAATTCATGTGAATGAAACTGGCTACAGACATTGAAAAGTAGAAATCTTTAAAAGTACTTAAACTGGTGGTATATAACTACTACACTTTAAATGTAGAACAATCAATAATGTTTGATGTGCTTAAGAATACTGTTTGAACAAGCCGAAATCAGAAACATTCAATTCAATTTTGTTTCAGATATAACAACTATTACAAGCCTTTTACAATTTCAATTGGAGCTGAGTAGGTATGGCTGAGTCAAAGTCTGGATGATCTGAATAGATTCCTTAATCTAAAGTTTGGACAGTCACCTTTTGAGCGAGGACATAGGATTTGATAAATCAAATTACAGTATATGTTTTAGGAACTTATCAAACTCGCTTTAGGAGAAGACTAGCATAGGTTTAGTTGCTACATAAATAAAATCAGAACGATCCCTCAGTTTGGCTAGCAGAGATTAATTTCAAATTGAGCCTTTTACATTTCATATCCCATGTTAGATCTCAATTTCTGCAATTCAATAGAAACCTCAACCTTAGTCATAATCTAAATTCTGAAGATTTTTTTTAATAATTGATATTCCAAATAACATTAATGATATTTTTATTAATTTTAAAGAAGGTATGAAAATTCGAAGTTATAACTAAGTTGAAATTATGTTATATTAGCAAGTCAAAATTATTAAATTATTTTTAGTGTAGTAAGCTGCTGACTTAGCGTCTCTTCGGAAGAAGACGAAGAGGAAGACCGAAGCTATGATGGTCTTGTGAACGATGCTCGAACTATTCTCATGGGGAAGCTTACTGAGGAGGCCAGGACTCATCACTGAGTTGAACGAGGTAATGTGATTTAATAATTTCTGACATTTTTCTGAAGGGAGGTATCAAATACTATACTATAATATAATATATATTATATATATATAATAATAATACTTAATCAATCATAAGCCCAAAGAAACGTTTAGCTTATCGGGAAACACAACTTTGGTTCGTTAAGACCCCTAGAAATTTCCTTTTACCAATAGCCATAGTAAAAATCTGGTGCGTACGCGCAACACACAACTTTCACTTACCAACTTACTTAGATTAGAAATTAATGTGATTTGTTAATTTCCACTTCTCAAAGTTATACATTTTTCCACATTCATTTCTTATTTTTGTTTTCATTGGCTCAAAAAAAAAAAAACTAATTCCTTTTATTATTAAATAAAAGTTTTTACTTGTGATAATTCGACAATCCAAGCATAATACTCCAAGTCGTCTGATTTTATAATTCTCTATGTACTTGTAACAAATAATTTTCATTAAATGAACAGAACATCTTTAATTATAACGCATTGGTTTGTCATTAAAGGCGTACGGCGCATGCGTGAGCTCAAGGTGTTTTATGCCTTAACGGAATAGTTTTTTTTTCTCCTGTATATGTTTACTTAATTTTCTTCATATATCATATTTAGCCATTTCGTATTTTTAGGCGTGATGAGAGACAGTTGATTTCTCAATATAAACTAAAACAAAGGTACTTTATAGGAAAACAAAAAAGGCCCCTTCCCCATTTAAGCCCCCTCAGAAAATTTTAATACTGATAAAACTTACCTGATATTATTAAACACCTAATTTTCATAAAAAATGACGAATTTGATCAAAATCATTAAAGCCGTTTTTGAGATAATCGAAAAAAAGGTAAAAATTGGAAAAAAGTGCCCCCTCCGTTTGACCAATTGTGATGAAATGTTGGATGTCATATCTTAGGCATATACATACGTCAAATACCCAGTTTGATCAAAATATTTAAAGCCGTTTTTGAGTAAATAAAAAAATCACATGAAAATGATACAAAATTTATTAAGTAAAGTCCCCACTTCGGTTGATCAATTTTGATGAAATTTTTACAGTCGTATCTCGGGCATATTAATACATCAAATACTTAGTTTAATCAAAATCGTTAGAGCTGTTTTTGAGAAAATCGAAAAAAACGAAAAAAGTTAATAAATAAAGTACCCCCACCCTTTGACCAATTTTGATGAAATTTTTGCTGTCATATCGCGGGCATATACATACATTAAATACCCAATTTCAGGTTCGCACGGTTAATAGTTTTTGAGTTAGTCTGTTCACACACACACACAGACCATTTCGCGGGACTTGGTTATTTCCACTCAGGGGACCCCAAAACGTGTATTTCCGTTGAAAACCGGAAGTCGAAATTTTTTACGATCGCTTCTTCCACTTACTATATATTTCATATATAGGTAAGTGAAAGTAAAAAATCTGGTGCGATGCGCCCAACATACAACTTTCACTTACCAACTTAATTTGATTAGAAATTGACATGTGTTTTGTTAAATGTCATTTATCTAAGTCCCGCATTTTCCACATCCATTTACTTGTTTTTGTTTGTATTTGCTCTTTAAAGTACAGTAAATATTTTTATAAGTAAATAAAAAATTTTACTAGTGATAATTTGGCATAATACTCTGTCATCTGATTTTATAATTCTCTATGTAGTTGTTGAAAACTGAACATAGTTACCATAAAACAAATAATTTCTATTAAATGAGCAGAACATCTTTAATTATAAAGAATGGTCTGTCATTAAAGGCGTAATGCGAAGGCTCAACGTGTTGTACGAGTTGACGGAATATTTTTCTTCTTTTCTTCTCTATATGTTTACTTGATATTTATCTATCATAAAATATATTTTATATTTAGCCATTTCTTATTTTTAGGCGAACCGTGAGAAAGAAAATTTCTCCTTATAAATAAAAACAACAACAAGGTAGGTACTTTAAAGGAAAACAAAAAAGACCCCTTCCCCATTTATGCCCCTTCAGAACATTTTAATAATGATAAAGTTTACCTGATATTAAAGAATACTTGATTCTCGTTAAACATGACGAGTTTAATGAAAATCGTTAAAGCTATTTCGGAGAAAATCGAAAAAAACTTAGAAAAAAGTTATGAAATAACGTGCCTCCTACGTTTCATCCATTTTGATGAAATTTTTGCTGTCACATCACGGGCACATACATATACCAAATACCCAATTTCAGGTTCGTACGGTTTATAGTTTTTGAGCTAGTCTTTTCACACACACACAGACTATTTCGCGGGACTTGGTTATTTCGACTCAGGGGACCCCAAAACGTGTATTTCCGTTGAAAACCGGAAGTCGAAATTTTTTACGATCGCAATACTTTCCCTTACTATATATTTCATATATAGGTAAGTGAAAGTAAAAATAGTTTTCTCTAAGAAAATATCCTCAACAATTTTGGTGCAATCTTTACCTCTTCAATAAAAACCTCACCAGCTTAAGAAAACACAAATAAGACATAACTCACTTGCCGTTCGAGACCAGATCATGAAAAAAAGGCTCTCGGAATTAAATACTATATTATCTATATTCTAAAGGAATCCAATATGTAAATGATAGTAACTGTCTCATTCAATACATTTCTTGGGAAATTCGTATCTATCTACGAGTAAATACTGCATTATTCAATAAACGTTTCCAATACATATTCTCTGGAATTTGATTGCAATGCTCAGAGCAAACATTCCCAAGAATTACTGATTTTTAAAATGTTCACCCAGGAAAACTAATACGCAAATTTATTGCACCAGAACTTTTCCTTAAGCTCTGAATTCGTATTTTCCCTGCAAAACTCGTCGCGACAATGTCATATTTAAATTATTTATCCGATTTAAATTTATGATATTTGGATCGGAACGTCGGAAAATTAAATACATAAAACTTACATATTAGTTATTAATTTGACCGCACCCCCAACCATTTCGTCTTCATAATAAAATAACAATTTTGGATGATATTTCAACAATCTCCTTCAGGTCCAATAATCCATAACCCCTTGTGAAACGTCAACTATTGTGAAAGGAAACATTATACCGATGGGGAACGGAAGCCTCTAAGTAATTGATTTATCTATACCGACAACAATAAGTTTGATTTTGAGCGACTTAGATGCCCCAATACTCGGAATGGATTCCGAACGTAGGAATGTCCGACTTGAATTTTATATGAGACTCGCAGAACTCGTAGTGTCCCATTCCGGAAATTATTTATATAGAATCTTCAGGGGATTGATACCATTTGTTTTAATAATAATTATTAGTAATATGTGAGTATAAAAAATATATATACTTCACAAAAAAAAAAAATTAAAACCTCTTTATTGCAAATTAAGTTATTAATCATAAAACCATTTTTATCAAATCGTCTTGTTTTACGTTCACAGACGTTCGCAATACCCATTGCAACTGACAACCTGGATGGTAATCTGAAAATTACGAATTCTAATACCCGTGCAAAGCTTATTACTCGGCATTAATCAACGCCTCTGCCCTGACCCAGAAAACCCGCCATTATTGCTTAAAATACAAGTTGGATAGATAGTTTTAGGGCCAAAAAAATTCGAAAATTCATTTCTAAGTAATAAAGAATACTGTGTGCCCTAATTTCTTTATGAGAGTAACCAAAAAGATTCGTTAATAAGTCTTCGACCACTCTTTATTCGCTCCGGTAGTTGTGTGGTAGTTTTAATAACAGAAAAACTTTAAAATTAAAGGAAATATAGAACAAAATTAGCACCTTCTTGAAAATTCGTTTGTAACTTGGTATCAATATTCCGCAGACTTGAGATCTGCAGAGTCCGCCCAAATAAGGAGCCCTGTATAATTTACAGAGGGTTGAAAATGGTAAATGAACAATTAATTTTGCTGCAACTTAGTCGAGTTATGCATCGTTTTGATGGTTTCTGTGATTCTGAATCCTATAAGCCTATTCCAAGTAGTCAGAAGATAATAAGTTATTAGATTGTTGTTGAAAAATCTGGTATCTCAGTTAAACAAATTATATTTCGAGTAAAACTTAAGCACTGACTACTATGATGGCCCTATTTGATCCAGAAGTATAGAAACTACCGAAGATTCATAGAATCTTTTATTAAAGATTTTTCTTCCATTTCAACCTCCCTTAAGATATCCCCCCATATTTGAACGGTTTCTTCATATCTCGAATCTTACTACTATTACAAAGTGAAAACCAAAATTTCTTGAAGGCACAATTTTTTCATCATATTTCTTTTATCTTGAACCTTGAGGGATGATAAAATCTTGAATGCTGTTATTGGAGTTATTCGTTTTGTCAACTGGAATGCTCATCATACGTAGTAACCAAACCAACTTCTTTTTCATAAATACAATAAGAACACTTCAAACTTTTTATTTTCGATTTATATTTAGTCAATTCATCTCTTTTTTTATGTCTAATTTTATTCGCTCACTGTACTACTAAGAAATGTTCACTCATATTGTGTGATTTACTTAAGTATATATTATAAATAGATTAAATGTAATGTACCTTTTACGCCTTAAAGCAAAAACAAACAAACAATGTAATGTGCTGATCATATATTAGCCTTCTTATGAGAAAACTAATTTTTTAAGGAATCCAGTTGGTTTTCTAATTGATTGCTGTAAAGTACTTATTTTATTTTGAAACGCAAACTAATTATTTTCTCTTACTTTTTTAGTAATTTAAAAAGAACAGCTGAAAAAATATAGAACGATTACATACTGGATGAATGAACAATAAACATTGAGTGAAAGGCACCCTAGCGCTTCCTGGTAGCCTGGAGCTCGAACTAAATTTTTCATTCATAAACTCGTATCTCAATCTCAGAGAGGCTAATTGAATGGTGCGAGAGGCTTAAAATTCCAGTCCTTTTCTCTTCAATTTTACACCCTTAAGAGAAACACGGAAACCTTCTTCTCCGTAAGGAATCATATGGCTAAACGAAGACATAACTTCCTTAATCCTACGTGGAGTCGTTTTTGAGCCTTTTCGGCACGCACATTGTACACTTTGCTTTATAATATATATTGATTGATTAATAGCAATTAACAATCAGACACGGCGACGCGTGGCTGTAGCTCAGTAGATAAAATGCGTTGAACTAATTATATCCTATTCTTTTTAACCCTCGTCGGCTACGGTGGTTTCAGTCACACATATGCTACTGTTGGGTCGGATCCCACTTTACTTAATTTTGAGCCCTTTTATCACTAAAATCCGCATTGAAACGAATAAATTTGGCACTTATGTATATCTAGAGAAGCAAAAAAACAAAATAAATAAGATTTCAATCAAAAATATTTTTTATTTATAAATAAATAAATTTATAAAATTTCAACCATATATAATTCTTTGATTATACGAATGATATACATAATATACGATATAGTAATATAATATACGAATAATAATTATATAAGGTAACCTCAGTTCAGGTTAAGTCTTAATATATCAATTGTAAATCAAAATGCTATTCCAAAAACATAAATTAAAAATCTGGTGTGTGCGCGCAACACACAACTTTCACTTACCAACTTACTTAGATTAGAAATTAATGCGTTTTGTTAATTGCCAGTTCTCAAATGAACAGAACGGCTTAAATTATGAACAATGGTCTGTCATTAAAGGCGTACTCCGCATGCCTCGGCTCAACATGTTTTATGAGTTGACTGAATATTTTTATTTTTACTTTCACTTACCTATATATGAAATATATAGTAAGTGGAAGTATTGCGATCGTGAAAAATTTCGACTTCCGGTTTTCAACGGAAATACACGTTTTGGGGTCCCCTGAGTCAAATTAACCAAGTCCCGCAAAATGGTCTGTGTGTGTGTGTCTGTGTGTGTGTGTGTGTGTGTGTGTGTGTGTGTGTGTGTGAACAGACTAGCTCAAAAACCATAAACCGTGCGAACTTGAAATTGGGTATTCAGTGTATGTATATGCCCGCGATGTGACAGCAAAAATTTCATCAAAATTGCTCAAAGGGAGGGGGTACTTTATTTAATAACTTTTTAAGTTTTTTTCGATTTTCTCAAAAACGGCTCTAACGATTTTGATTAAACTGAGTATTTGATGTATTTATATGCCCGAGATATGACTGTAAAAATTTCATCAAAATTGATTAACCGGAGGGGGGACTTTACTTAGTAAATTTTGTATCATTTTCACGTGTTTTTTTATTTACTCACAAACGGCTTTAACGATTTTGATCAAACTGGGCATTTGATGTATGTATATGCCAAATATGTGATAGCCAACATTTCATCAAAATTGATCAACCGAACGGGGGACTTTACTGAATAAATTTTGTATCATTTTCACGGGTTTTTTTATTTATTCAAAAAAGACTTTAACGATTAACAAAAATAAGATATGAATGTAGAAAAAGGTGTGACTTTGGGAAATGATATTTAGCAAAACACGTCAATTTCTAATCTAAGTAAGTTGGTAAGTGAAAGTTGTGTGTTGCGCGCAAGCACCAGATTTTTTTCTCCTCTTAATGTTTTCTTTATTTATATCATATCTCATATTTAGCCATTTCTTATTGTTAGGCGTAACGAGAGACAGTTAATTTCTCCATATAAACAAAAACAAAGGTACTTCATAGGAAACAAACAAACAAAAAAGGCCCCCCCCCCAAAAAAAGCCCCCTCAGAACATTTTAATAATGATAAAGCTTACCTGATATTAAAGAACACCTAATTTTCATTTAATATGCCGAATTTGATAAAAATCTTTAAAGCCGTTTTTGAGATCATCGAAAAAAAGGTAAAAATTGGAAAAAAAATTATGAAATAAAGTGCCCGCTCCGTTTTACCAATTTTGATGAAATGTTGGCTATCACATCTTTGGCATATACATACATCAAATACCCAATTCGATCAAAATCGTTAAAGCCTTTTTTGAGTAAATAAAAAAAACACGTGAAAATGATACAAAATTTATTTAGCAAAGTCCCCCCTCCGGTTGATCAATTTTGATGTAATGTTGGCTATCGCATCTTTGGCATATACATTTATCAAATACCCAGTTTGATCAAAATTGTTAAAACCGTTTTTGAGTGAATAAAAAAACACGTGAAAATGATACAAAATTTATTGAGTAAAGTCCCCCCTTCGGTTGATCAATTTTGATGAAATTTTTACAGTCACATCTCGGGCATATAAATAGATCAAATACTCAGTTTAATCAAAATCGTTAGAGCCGTTTTTGAGAAAATCGAAAAAAACGTAAAAAGTTATTAAATAAAGTACCCCCACCCTTTGATCAATTCTGATGAAATTTTTGCTGTCACATCGCGGGCATATACATACACTGAATACCCAATTTCAAGTTCGCACGGTTTATGGTTTTTGAGCTAGTCTGTTCACACACACACACACACACACACACACACACACACAGACACAGACACACACACACACACACACACACACACACACACACACACACACACACACACACACACAGAGACCATTTCACGGGACTTGGTTAATTGGACTCAGGGGACCCCAAAACGTGTATTTCCGGTGAAAACCGGAAGTCGAAATTTTTCACGATCGCAATACTTCCACTTACTATATATTTCATATATAGGTAAGTGAAAGTAAAAATTAAATTAATAAACGCTTTCAGGTTATCGGGTTTCCCTACAGCCTCTCCTCTTGGTCTTGGGTTTCGCTTTTATTACATTTGTGGGCAGAGCTCTAGCGAATTTTGAACGAATAGGCTCGTCCGTCCATATGCTATACCCATCTTTTCCCAATTCGAATTTTTTCGCTTGAGTGTTGGTTACGCCTTCTGCTTCTGAACTGTCATGTCTGAACAGCTCGTCTTTTTATATTCATCAATTTCAAACTCATCCAGAACTTGAGAATCGGGCAAGATTTCATCTTCATTTTCTGATGCGACATCATTGTCTTCATTATGTTCTTCTTCTTCAAGAGATTGCCGTCGAAACTCTTCCCTAAACTCTTTAACGCATGAAAAAATTTTGTTGAATGGGATTTTTCTAAAATCGAAGATCAAAGATTTCGTAATAGATTTTACTCATGCAATGGGAAATTCACTAAAGGGATAAATAATTGTAGAAATAGGTTGAATAAAATAAATTTTTAGAGCATAAAGTACTAAATTGGGCTGTAATCCGACCTAAAACATATCTGCTACGGTTGGGTCAGATCTGACCAAAGGCCGGATAGGTGCCAAACGGTACGTTCCTTTTAGTTGTAGTTTGGTGAGCAGGTACCTAACAACAGAGAAGGAGGTGCCCTTGAAGGACAGCTGTCTAAACTCACTCCGTCTGAATTGGCGCAAATAAAACTTTCACTCCGGTCGGATCCGACCGACCGTAGTCGATGAGGGTTAGTGCAGCCAAATAAAAATTCACTGATAAAGATAAAGAAGTTTCAGCTAATATAAAATCCAACGGGATTTAAAATAGTACTTTACTCCACCTTTAAAATTGTTTCATAACCTGAAAAAGGTTATGAAAAGCGAGCACACTCAAACCATGCTTAATGTTCTACATGCTACTTATAAAAACATAAAAATTTAATTTTATGAATGAGATAGGTAATTTAATATATAACTTTTTACAAAAATAATGTACATTTTTTTATTGTTAGAATTCACAATCTCTATTTACTAAAGTGCTAATAGGTGCACAATTATTTTGTTTAACCTTTTTTCTGCTAAAACAAATAGATTCGATCTTTTCCCCACACGTGGAAAGGCGACATATAATGGCCCATGGAAAAAACGCGGATTTTCCTAGTCCAAGCCGGAAAAAATAAATTTATGCTTATCCACCCTAAATATCGAAAGAAAATGAAGTGTTGTGTCAATATATAAACTTACACCGCCATCTGTTGGAAATTTATAGAACTTACAAATGGTAACACTCAACTGTAGTATAATAAGTATTTAATTTGCAATAAGAGAAATAATGAAGCCAATAATCGAGATAAAAACTATCCTATCTTTTAAGGAAAAAACTACCAAACGAACCAAATTTTATAAAGATTGGTTGAGTAGTTTCTGATTTTACCCCAGACAAACAACAAAAAGGTAATGAAATCGACAGATGACGCCTTATAAATAAATCGAAACAAGACCTACTGTATTTCCAATAATTTGTAATAAATGAAATATTGTGGTCAATAATCATGATTAAAAAACTATTCTATCTTTTAAGTTGGATAAAACTATACACATTGAGCCAAATTTCATCAATATCGGTTGAGTAATTCCGAGTTTACCTCCGACAAACATCGGGACATGAGATTTATACACACATATTTGAAGATTAAGAAAAATTGGCATAATTCTTTTCAATTGTTAAGTTGTTGACTTAAAACCCCCCGACTAAAATGAAGTCGATGGAATAAGCCACTAGGTTAGTTTCTCTCAAACAAATCCAGGCTTCCCTAGGGAGCACAAATTAATTTGAAAGGTTGTCAAATAAAAAGCTGAATCCTCATTAAACCTAGTTCGGTGCCATTAGGTAAATTGAGTTTTATTCAATAGGAATCCTACCTAATTAGGTAGATGACATTCTTTTATCAAGAGCCATTTATTTCAATATAACTAATAGCTAAGCAATAAATAAATAATAATGATTAATTAATTAAATGATAAAAAAAACGTGATTCCAATAGCGATTAACGAAACGAAAACTCAATCAGTGCGAGAATAATTTTGAAACAAATAAAGAAAAAAATTTAATTCTATACATTTTGTATAGAATACAAAATATGATGTCTCAAAAAATATAACAATTTTTTTAATAAATGCGCCATTTTTATTTATTTTTTTTTATGTTTGTATTGAAAATGGATTGAGGTAGCCAAATCGTTGAGGAACACTTAGCATAACACAAACCTAAATATATATATAATTGTAATTTATTATAATGATAATAGGTCACCATTGACAATTTGCAATTGATTGTAAATTAAAACCCTAGAGATCAATAGGAAAGCGAACCTTCGCCTTTGGTAGAGACGGTCTGTCCCAGAAATCAACCCTTCCTGAATAATTGAGTTACTTGTCAATTGGTAAGTAGCGGATCAAGAATAGAGTTGGAGAGCTGGGCGACTCTAGTGTCAATTAACTTATTTTAATGATGGTAATAAAATAATTGTTTAATTAAGCTTCTTTAATTACAGGATTATCTTTTAATTAACCCTCTTGTCCTAAAATTGAATCCCCCCCCTCACAGTCTCTTTTTCTCACTCCAATCTGTAAATTAATAATAATAATAAAGGCTTATAACGAGCCCGAAGATTCGATGCCACATCTTCCTCTAAAAATTAAATTAATTAATAGCTCACTACATTTAATTATGTTTAATTTTAAGCATAAACTATAAAACATAAATTAGCTATAAAATAATTTAAAGTGAATATAAGTAAGTAATTACTTTATGGATTTATTTTATTAATTAAAGTCATTATATAAAATTACTATTATTATTAAATTCTCGTAAAATAATGACTCTATGTCAAAGATGTAACATTGTAGTGAATTTGTAGATTTTTTATTATATTACGTTTTTTTTATATTATACTTAATACTTTATATTATACAGAGTTGGCTATTACCCACTGTATCTTTAACTGCCGATAACATTCATATGTTTATAGAAAATAAATAAAACTCAGACTAAATAGTACCTACCTTCAATGTAATTATGAGACTCAGACGTAAATACTTATTTTAAAAAAAATCTTTGCGCAAATTCTTTCATTTCCTGGTCTTTTCTCCATATACGCATTTTATCACAATATTTTTTACCATGACATTTGATATACCAATGTTAGAAATCTAACATACTTTAACTAAATAAGCCCCTGCCTTCCCAAAACTGCGGCACCGAAACTGCTCTCCAATGTGCGCGGTCAACTGTGCGACGCAGTTTTTTTTTCGGCCGCCTACCCTGCTCTGCTTTGCGTCGCCTGCGTGAGACAGTCCAATGTGCGCTTTACCTTACGATCCGCCAAGAAGACTGTTGAGGCGCAGGCCAAAAGATTTTATTTAGTAAACAGTGATACATACACGGTTTCTTTAAGTTACATTTGGTATTTCATTTGTTTGTTTATATTGCCAATTGCTTTTGTTTTTTAATTTGTTTCTTTTTTTCATATCTATCAAGTTAGCATGTTTGCATGTTAATAGTAGTTAGTAAAAGAAAAATAGCAGAAACTGTGCATTTCTGAATAAATAACTTTTTATAATCTATTATAAATTTTAAATCATTTCAAATACATAATTTTTTTTTTTTTATCAAAAAAGACTATAATGACTTTAAATTTAAATAAAAAAATAAACCATACTAGAAGCGTTGACAGTTGGTATTGGCTTTTAAAGTATGTGAAGATAGATTTTTTTTTAAAAATAGTGCAATACTATTGATATTTGAATCATTGATGTGAAAATAAAATCGATACATGTATTCTGTGAACGCAAATCTAATACATCGCACAGTGGGAAAATTTTGTCATTTAGCGGTAAAAAATCTATAACTCCTGACTAAATGGCGATAATCGAATAATTCTTTTTTCATTAAGGAGCATGGCATTCCCTTTATCAATGAGAATAAAAAAATTAAAAATAACATCGCTCAAAGTATTTCAAATTAATTTTTATATTCATCCTTTCTCACTTAAATTTAAATAAAATAGTTTATTAGGTACTGAGTTATACATGAAGAATGAAATGAGTCAGTATTGTTATCTATTGAGCTTTCCTCTTATATACATGTCTTTTTCAGGAACTTGCTCCCTTTGAAAGATTTTAAAATAATTATTGTCTAAATAAGAAAAAATCCAAAAAAATAAATTAAAAATACTCTATTTTTTATGAATTTTAACGGGAAAAAATATTGTCCGATAATTCAACGATAAGTATGTTTTATGATTCAGTCTAATTCGAGGCCGAATATATATTGAAAGTTCAAATATAGTGATTTAAATCTTAAAATCGATATACCGCCGATCGATCGCATTTGATCGATCAAATTCTACTATCGTATTTTAGCACTCTTCATCCTTTACCAGTACGGAAAAAATCAGAACCAATAATTGCCAATAATAGAAGTTATATCAATTTAAATACTTTCTTTTCATAAATTACATACTCAACGTGGATGAAATCAAAACGCATTTTTATCCAATAATTTTATAGCCATTCTTTTTATTTATAAAATATATTTGGTGCAATAATATAAAAAGTAAGGCTCAATAGAAAAAAAAATAATACCAGAGAGATGAGCATAGATTTTGCTTAAAATAAATTTATTTTTTTCCCAATTGAGCTTTAATTTTTATATTAATGCACCAAATATATTTTATAAATAAGAAGAATGGCTGTAAAATTATTGGATAAAAATGCGTTTTAATTTCATCCACTTTGAGTATGTAATTTATGAAAAGAAAGTATTTAAATTGATATAACTTCTATTATTGGCAATAGTTGGTTCTGATTTTTTCCATACTGGTAAAGGGTGAAGGGTGCTAAAATACGATAATGGAATTTGATCGATCAAATGCGATCAATCGGCGATATATCGATTTTAAGATTTAAATCACTATATTTGAACTTTCAATATATATTCGGCCCCGAATTAGACTGAATCATAAAACATACTTATCGTTGAATTATCGGACAATATTTTTTCCCGTTAAAATTCATAAAAAATAGAGTATTTTTAATTTAATTTTTTGGATTTTTTCTTATTTAGACAATAATTATTGTAAAATCTTTCAAAGGGAGCAAGTTCCTGAAAAAGACATGTATATAAGAGGAAAGCTCAATAGATAACAATACTGACTCATTTCATTCTTCATGTATAACTCAGTACCTAATAAACTATTTTATTTAAATTTAAGTGAGAAAGGATGCATATAAAAATTAATTTGAAATACTTTAAGCGATGTTATTTTTAATTTTTTTATTCTCATTGATAAAGGGAATGCCATGCTCCTGAATGAAAAAAGAATTATTCGATTATCGCCATTTAGTCAGGAGTTATAGATTTTTTACCGCTAAATGACAAAATTTTCCCACTGTGCATCGTGACGGAAAATACAATTAATCAACTGGCTTTTAGGGAGCTAAAAGGTTGTTCTATAAAGAATAAAAATAATCCCATTATTATAACTGATTTAGTTTAACAGCCACTTCGGTGAAGTAAGTAGCCTTAATCAAGTTCTACAACATCATTATAAATCCACCTTGATTTTACGATACTATCGATTTTAAACTATGGAGACTATCAATAGTTTTTTGAACTATCGATTTTACTATCGAAAACTTTTTTTTAAAGGGTACAAGCATTCATGAGCTATATAATTCATTTTTACGAGAAAAAATATGTTAAAGCATAATTTCATTCATTTGTCTAACGAAAATGCTTATTTACTCTTTAAAATAATAGTAATTTCAATTGAAAAGTATTAAATCAAATGAACTGACCGAAGACATCCTTACACTACAATGATTGAACTTCAAGGTTCATACAGCGCTATGGGACTCTGAATTAAATAATTAAAATTTAAGAAAGAAAACCCGTTGATAGGCTAAAGACATGTGAATTCCGCTCGCCTAAATACATGAAAAATTGAATGCTATTCTCGTATACGTCTTCCGACTTGATGGAATAATATAAAAACAAATCAAAAAGAATTGATTACCTGTCAGTTCCTTTACTTCAAAATTACATAAAAACTAAATTAAAGTTTTTTTAACAATATATTTTCAATCTCTCTAAATCAACTACCTGAGAATACTGTATACGAAATACGCTCGTTTCGGAGTAAGCTTTGTCCAGGCAAATGTCACAAAAACATCATTTTTTTTTCTTCAGGAAGATTTTTCCGCCACATTCAAAGCCAAGTCCTTGAATAGGACGAAGAGGATCGCGTCATGTCCGATACTATCGAAACTATCGATAGTAGAGACCATCGATAAAAACAACAAAAAATATATCAAACAGAGTTGACACATCGGAAATACTTTTTACTTTACAAGAAAAAAAAGAACCACAATCTCAATGACAATATTCTAATGAAGTTCTAAAAATACGTCACATTTTCCAAGAAACTCCCTTTCACATCCCACAAATCAATAGTTTAGGGCTAAAAACGGATTTGAATCAAGCTCTACAAAAATACTTGAGCACAGTAGAATTTGTGCTAAAATTTTTAAAATCTAATAATTAAAATCGGGAATATGAAGTGTAATCTAAAATAAAAAACTAGAACGAATAAGTTAAAAATAAATAGCCAATAAATAAACATATTTATATTATAAAAAAAATAGTGGATTCAGATCAGAACCTAATGTCGCAATTTTAATAAATAAGTCACACTGTTAATAATTTTTACATTATACAACTGGGAAATACTTAAGGAAATATTTCTGCTAATAGTACTCTGATATGAGTTGTGTGATGGGTTCATCGCATCCGATTTTTATACTTCAAACCATGTAAAAATACATATTGTAGATTTCTTTGATGGCCTTAGATTTTTCGAAACGATTTACATCTCCAATTTAAAAAATAAATAAAACTGAAACTATCACATTTTGAAAATAGATATCCAATGATTCTTGAACTCTTGTTAGAAAGCAATATGAACATTTAAGTTCATATGGTTACAATAATCGATATATTTCATTATTAAGTGTATTATGGATCACATGGTGCTAAAAAACCTAACCACGTAAAAATTTCTTTCTAAAAATTTATTGAGTTTTTCGCAGAAATATTACATATTAGGTGGCTTCCATACAAAGAATTTTGGTGCTAACGTATCACTAAAGTCGTTGAAGTGGATCCAACTGAAGTTATGAACCCCATCTCAACTCCGAATGTTGAGAGTAATGGGGGAAATAATATGGACGTTACAGAACCAGATGATCCCTGGGCTAGAGTGACAGGAAGAAAAAGAAACTCACCAGGAGAATCAAGAGACCCTAGAAAGCAAAAACGAACAGACTCGGAAAGTGATGCTATACCAGTAAGTAATTCTTTTGATGTTCTAAATAATATTATAACGCGGAACCTGCGTTAAGATCATCGGCCTCCATTGCAACAATTCCACCAATACATATAAACGATATACAAAATTACCAGGCTCTAGTGGTCTACCTAGAAAGACAATGCCCACCAAATTCTTTTTTCCTCAAAAGTACAGTTAAGGGGGTTACGGTGTATCCACAGACTTCAGATGTCTATAGAAAGCTGGTAAGCAGTCTCCGACATAACGGAGCCGACTTCCATACTTACCAGCTACCTGAAGATAAAAATATGAGAATTGTTGTGAAAAATTTACACCATAGTACTCCCATATCTGAGATAAAAAAAGGTTTCGAAAAACATAGGTATGAGGTCACCAATGTAGCCAATGTTATATCACGCTTTAATAAAAGACCTCTACCAATGTTTTTTTATAGACATCTCGAAGACTACATACAATGACAAAATTTATGAAATTAAGTCAATTTATTATACCAGAATCATCATCGAAGAACCGAGGAAAAAAAGGTTAATACCACAATGTATTAGAAGCCAACAATATGGGCATACTAAATCCTATTGTAATCATGCACCACGTTGTGTAAAATGTGGCCAAGGTCACGACAGCTCCTCATGCACCAAGCCGAGGGATACAGCCGCTAGATGTGCGAATTGCAACGGTGAACATCCAGCGAACTATCGAGTATGTCAGGTACTTAAGGACCTGAGGACTCAGAAAAAAGAACGTACCAATCGCTTCCAGCAGTCTTCGCCTATACCTCCCCCTCCGCCCTCGAGTTCCGAACATTACCCGACTCTCCAGCCACTCAAGCCTGCACAGCGAGTTCAGAAACGCCATACGGACAATCAACAGGGATCATCTTCACAGCAGATCGGAAAGCGAACCGAGCCATCTCGAAATCAAACATGTTCGGGTGTGAGTCGGGTATTCACCCAGCAGCCACCTTCAGCTGATAATTACCCACCAGCCCCTCCTCAATTGGTTCAATTACTCACTGGTCTGAACTCCCTCTTGCAACCCCTTTTTACTCTTCTCCAACAGCTCGCACAGGTGACCCAAGCCATGTATCCTCACTAGAAGACTAAAAAGGCGCTGGATGAGGGATCTGCTCTCTTAGACAGCCAAGGTAATTGACTCAAGCCAAGAAGGGGGTGCTGTTGGGTGCTTTCCTTCCTCATGCCTGACATGTCATTATTTCATTTTACCGCCATCTCATTCGCTGATTGTCCGCACTTTGCAGACAGGTGCGAATTAAGAATTAAAGTAAAAAAAAAAAAAGGGTATTATTATTATTATTATTATTGTGGAAATATTATTCAACTATATTAGATAAATAAAATAACCCGTTAAATATTTCGGAGGACACAGCAGGGTCCTTCATATACATATTAACTTGTAAAATAAATATTAATAAAAAAAAATTAAAATATTATAAACACTCTAAAAGATTTCACACCGACCTAAATAAATTACACCCAATAAAAAAAAAATAATTCTATGTATGGTCGGTGTCACACCAAAGTGACATATGGCCGATCGCCGCACAGTGGACCAACCTGGGAAAAAACCTCATATATGAACGTAGCCCAAACCTAATTTTTTCTTGGTTTTCGAATACTTACTTGTATAACACTGATATTTGTAGAACAATGGAAAGAATATATATTTTTAACTAGTTCAAAATTAAAATGTGTGTGTACCAGTAAAATTGAACTTTTTAATGATTGAAAAAATCGTACTTTTCTACCAAGATAAAAAAAAATTTCTACTCTGTATAAGATTAACAATATAATATTCCCCAATACATCAGGAGTGGTTCATTTATATGTGCACTGTTATGGACTAAACATTTTTAAATAATATCAATAGTAAGAGAAGAAATTAATTTTCGAAATCGTTGCTGAAATAAGTATGATTTTTTGACTTTGTTGGTTTATAAAAAGCTTGCGTTACGGTCGCAATGGTTTAATATGTAACTGTAGGTAGTAGAGGAACTGTGGTAAAATTTTCAGCGCCAACTTCGGCCAACTTTGGGATTTATAAGGATTTAAACCTTTCGGTACGGTGAGAGTGGCGAAGGCGGATGACCTTAGGGAGGAACTATTTTTTAAGAAAAATCCTCCTATATGTCTCTAAGGGAGGGGGACTAACTTACAATTAAAATAAAATAAATCACACGTTATTTTCATTTTATTTCTAAAATACTAAAATAAAATAAAATTATTTTAATTTTAATTCTAAAATACTAAAATAAAAAAAAAGTATTTTATTTTGTATTTTAAATAATCAAATAAACTACAACTACAAGTAGGTTGTTTGAAGTTGCACAGTTTCTTTATAGTGTATGGTGGTCCTTTGCACTAGAGCTCTCACCCCTGAAAATTGAGGCGGTACATTTATTTCACTTTGATGCTGTAACCGTTGCAAGTTTTTTAAAAATCCTTCACTAACCGCGCATATTCCAGGGATAAATGAAGAATTAATTATGAGATTAAAAACAGTACTAGATATGAATTTGCTCTCTGTACACGATTGATTCTGCAGCATTTCGCAAGTATGAAGCGGAAACGGCTGAGATGGCAATGACTCGGTACCCCTGGTACTATCTCCCAACGACCGTCCACTAAATTCATTTCCATGGAGCAGACATGATTGAGTACGCAGCTCTTTTTATCGGTTCCCTGTCAGAAGAGACTCATGGGAGTAGGAACAAAAATTATAAGCAGTACAGGAAACATCATTCCAGGAAGATATCTCAAGTCGCAACAAATGAAGATATTTTCCACCAATTATTTGTAACAAGCAACCTATACATTACGGATTTAAGACCAGCATACAAGTATAAAAAGAAAAAAGAGCTAATCGAGGAAGCATACAATTTACTTAAACAAGATTAAATAATTATATCCTATTTGTATTATTGTACATAAAAATTTTAAATAAAAAAAATTATCTATACAATTTTTTTCAGTTTTATTTTCCACATCAAATTTTAACTTGATCTGATGCTCTGATTTCGTTGATATTGATTTCATTAGATTCGGCACCTCAAAAAACATATAAGAGTATACCGAACTCGAATTTTTTATATTTTTGACTTTTTGACCTCAAATTTGGACTTGATCTGGTGGTTCCATTGCACTTATTTTGGTTTCATTAGATTCGGCACCTCAAAAAATCAATAGACGGGACGTTCCATGCCGGTAACAAAGTTAATTTAATAGATATTAGTTTTTTCCCATTTTCAGCTTTTTTGGACCACTGTGCGTCCTATTTTGAGAAAACTGAAGCTAAAATTGAATTTTGTGAAATAGTATTGGGTGAAACCGTGAAATATATGACTTTTATTATTACGATATTATAAATGTGTACAGTTTTAATTTATTTATTTCTAAAATAAAAAACATTGAGGTTTACTTACATCATAGGAAGACGAATAACAAGGTTAAAAAAAAACGTACCTGAAACAAAAATAAATAAAAAGTTAGTAAACAATATGGCGGTTTAGTTATATTTTAAACACTACTTCCTTATTTGCTTTCACTATATTTTTAAAATAGTAAGAAAAACCAAACATATATGAACCCAGTCACATTAAGTAAGGGATGATTAGCGAGCTAAGTCACTTCCAAAAGGTTATGAAACTTTAAAGAAGGATGATGGGTGACCGTTCACTAGAGAGAAAAATAGCCTGAAATGATCTCCCATCCACTACTGGGAATTAGAGGCCTGTCAGCCTGTTGGAGGCAACTCGCACGGAACGTAGGCTTACTGACATTTAGCAGCCATAATCCATGGACCTAGATCTATTGGACCCTGTTCTAGAGAGAGTCGCTGGGAAAGGGTACCGCCTAAGTTACTAATTGTAATCAATCTATGGATAGCCTATCCCTGCACCATGGTTCATAGAGACGTTTGATCGCTCAAGTAATCTGATGACTGAAACGAATATTAATAGTGTTTTAACGTAAAATTATAATTTTTTTTTTTTTTTTATCGCATAGTTAAAATAGTTTCGCATAGAAGATATCACTCATTATTTATTTATTAATTTTTTGTTTTTACATAGATAATTAATATTGTTTTATTCTTTATTTTAGCAATACTCCAATAAAAATATTCTTTTAATTTATTGATAATGTATACACAATTAAATTTAAATACAACAATTTGTTATTTTTATTCATTTCATTCCTACTTATAATTTTTATGATTATTTTTTATTTTATTTTATAATGTTTTCAAACATTTGTATGTACTCAATTTTTTTTCATTTTTTATAATTATAACAAAATTGTGATCTCATTATTTTTATATTATTATTTGATTTATTTATTAGATTTTCTTTTTTTTTCTTTTTTCTAATTAATGGGAACTGTAAAAACATATAAATAAAGAAACAACGGGCATAAATGACAGGTTCTTTTACGTTCTTAAATAAAAAATCAAACGATTAAGTTAGTTGGGAAAGATTTAATTTATGATTTCTCATCATTTTAAAACGGTATAAGTATTTAGAAAAAGAAACGAAAATTTGTGGACGCAAATATTTCTTTTATTCATAGCTACTCATAATTTAAGTTCTTAAATTCAAATGATTTGAATTAAATCTGTTCTAAAGTTGTTTGATCTAAGACTATTTAATATTACAGAGGGCAAGATTTATAGTGAATTCTACGCTCCTCGAGAACTTTGGAAGGAAACTTTGGAAAATTGACGTTTCCCTTAAATGGAGAATTTATTGAACAGTAAATTATATTTCAATCTCTTGGGATTACTTAGTGAATTTCGCTAATGATTCGCCCACTCTAACTCGGGGAGAAATAATTGGGAGTAAATTATTATGCTCAACATCTACAATTGAGGTGCATAAACTTGAATATACTAGAAATCCATTTATTCCATATCAAAAATTTCCTTTTATTGTTTAACAGTAATTACTGACTTGTTATATAAAAAAGTTGTCTATTTAAATCTACATTTAATTTTTTTGAACATCACAAAATTTCCGTTAAGTACCATACTACTCCTAAATATTGATTTTAAATAATTAAATAAATGGTATAATATGTAAATTTTATTTAATTTCTTTTAACATAGAAGAATTTATCCTTTTTAAATTTTCACATATAATCTTAATTATATTTTACATAGTAAAGCTCTATTATTATTATTATTATTATTATTTACTTATTCTTCAGTAAATTAAATTAAAAAAGTATTGAAACAACTCTGTTTTTTTTTTTTTTTTTATTTCATTTTAAAGCACTACCGATGAATTCACCGTATGGTAAATTATACTTTTAAAATTACTCTAGTGTTTGAAAAATTCCTGAGAATCCCTGAGTGCAGGTATAGCGAAAAAAATCTTGTTAAATTTCGGATGAAGGTCGGGTTTAAAGGGCCAGATGATAATTTAAGCTTCTTTAATTATTCAAGCACTAAGGCGAAATCTGATGAAAGATACCATTGAGACTATGAATTATAAATGAGGGTGCGGTCTTTTCTTTCAGCCGTTGGGACCTTAGACTTCTAGATCATGGTCCCTCTATTCCGGGGAAGTAACGAATCTGTGGGACCGGTCTCCTTTGATGTAACTGTACCTAAGAGAATAGTGGGGTTTATGCCGAATGAAAAGTAACAAATATCCAAGTTTAAATAACGCAAAAATAAATAAGTATGTAAAAAAAATTGAAAAATATAGATGTGAAAAATATATATTTATATAATACACACACACAAACTATCCATAAAGGTGTAGATGATTCCCTTCACATCTCCAAAATGTGATTACGTACTGTGTAGTACAGTTATGCAACAGTTCCAACTCCAGTTGAATCAGAAATAATCACCTGGCTTTGTTGAGGTCACAATATTATATATTTATGGCTTATATAAAATTTATGAGGTGCTGATGGCTGACTTTTGAATTTTTAGCAGATGAATCTGTTTCCGGTCTAATAAGATTAATTAAAAAAAAATAACAAATTATTTATTTATAACATATATGTAAATAATTTACTTATGAGTGAGTAAATAATTATGTCTTTTATTTATTTATTATTATATTCATGTAAATTAAATAAACAACAAATTATTTATTTATAACTTGTATAATAATTTAGTTATGAGTTAATTAATAATTTATGTTATTTCTTTAATTTACCTTATTCAACCCAAACCCGGATCATCCAATACCTAAAATATCAGTACTTATCTTTAAAATCGAAATCGAAAATTTATTGAGCAAAAATCAAAAACAAAAAATAAGAACAAAATCATCTCAACAAGAATCAAAAGTCTTCCTGCATTTCTGACCGTGAATTTTAGAATGGTACAGCAGATTAGTCGCTTTTTTTTTTTTTTAATTTTAGAGAAGATCCAAAGAAGTGCCAAGCATCGTAAGTAGCGTACTGCTTTATTATCACATGTCAAAATGTAAATATTAGTGGATACAAACCGACATGACTAGATTTGGTTGCATTGAAAAATGCTTTAAGAATTGAGAGAGAATTTATAATATTGTACTTTTTAAGGATAAAATTAACTCTATTTTTTTACAATAATATTTATTTACTTATTTTCTTTTTGCCTCTACCCTTAAGGGCCATTGGCGTTTAATATTGACAATATTATATTTCTGAATGAATATGGCGCGGGACGCCGAAAGCCCCTTTAATTATACCAAATAAATATATATACTATGAGATCGTCTTGGGGGGTATACTTTGAATATTATATTTCTTGATTTCTGGGATAATCCATCAGAATATGTTCTACGCTAATTATTGAGGAACACATGGGTGAATTTTTTCAAGAGAAATTGGTGTGATAGTTTGCAATGGCCTATGCGAAGACAACAGCAAACTATTTCCGCCCTTCTTCTTTTTCTTTGCTTTTTTTAATTTTTTTTTTTTTTTTTTTTACATTATAAGAATAAAAATATACGCGAAAAATTCTTGCCTAGCAAATATGGTTACTTTTTGAGTACCAGTTTTGTCACTGGTAGTTACTGTTTTGTAACAGTGTTACTAGTTTGAGTTTTGATTGTTTGTTTGCCATTATTTTAGTATAATTTTACATTACTAAAATTATTTAAACCCATATTGGGTTAGTACAATCCTTATTACTGGTCATGATACAGAAACGTTAAGCAAAGCCATTAAAATTAAGATAGAAAAAGGCAGAATAGATAAATAAGAATGATTACTAAATATAACAATATTGAGATGGTAAAAAATATGAAGGAAGAATAAGACACACAAAAATAATAATAAGGAAGGAAATGTAGAATATGGAACGGAGGAAACACAGATAAGGGATGTAATGTAGATGAATTGCTGACAGAGAAACAGAAAGGGAGAGAATAGAAGGAGGGAGATTTATAGAGAGAAAGAAATGATGTGTGAACGCGTGGGAAACCACCTAACAGTTAGGAGAGAGAAGAACCATAGCTCTAGCGCCTGAGTTAGGGCTTGTAGCAACCTTCCATCAGCCAACTCCCAAATTAAATAACCCTGTACCCCTCTATCCTTGCCTGTACTGATTTTAAAAGGGGTAGTTAAAAAATAAAAACATTAGGAAACATTTTACCAGATGAAAAAAGAAAGTCTATTGGGGTCCATTTGCAATCGCACCAAATAAAACCCACAATACCTATCTCTTCTGGGGGCGCAATCGACTATAGGGTGCGCTAGTAGTTTTGCAAAATGTCGGAAGGAACGGGGATAGACATAGTTGATGTGATAGAGATAATTGGTGATTTTAAAAGAGCATTAATTAAAGTGAAAACCACATAATCACATGTGGAATACTATCTGGAAGTAAAAAAACAGTAATTTTACAAGCCTTGTGCCTTCAAACAAGCGATCTTAAAGGACTGCCCCATCAAATAAAAGTGGAAATCAAATTTATTAATAATAATAAGCAATTTTCTTGTCGTCGTAAAGCTATAGTTCTGGTAAATGCAAACACATCATTGTAACTTTACGTTTTTCGGTTAGTAATAACATTAATTACCTATCCATACAATCATTGTTATGACAGCTGTCATTTTATTGACTGCTTCGGTTCTTTGTCATATTATTAATTTTTTTATCAAAAATTTCAGGCATCACATTCAAAACTTGGACCAATTAAGCACAACAGATGGGAAAAATTAAAAATGAAAAACAAATCTGTGACACTATGGTCCCAATGTTATTTGCATAAAACTAACATTTTGGAATAATAAGAAGTAAAATACTAATATTTACCTGGATAAATATAGTCACTTTTTTTAAAATGAAGACTATATATCGTCATATGTTTCGAAACAGGCTTATCTATTCTTAATTAAACAATAAACTCTTTAAGAAGCTATTTATTTTTTGGAAATAAATGGAATGACACGTCTTTTGATTTTCTAATGGAACACTGAGGAACCGAGCAATACCTATTAGACATTTTTCAAATAATATTTTGATCAATCAGGTTTTAATTATGAAAAAATAAATTAAAAACTCCAAAAACCCTGTGAATACTAAGTACTGGCCAGGCTTCTATCCCCGTTCCTGTAGTTCCAGTCAAAAAGCAGCATCGTCGCACACAGGGGTATTTGACCCGAAAAGCTGGCCAAAACTATTTCCTTCCATTTTATTATTTCAAAAGTCCTCAAAATGGCTTCTATATTTGTAATAGACATTAAAAATGTTTTTTTAGCAGTTAAAAAAATACTCTAAGGAGAAAATTTTCATAAAATAAATTTTTACATAAATCCACCGACTGTGAAATAGGCATCCATGGGTTTAAAATTTATGTTCATATTATTTTCTCTTTATGCATTGCACCCATGAAATATGCTTGCAACTAATTAAAGATTTATTATCATTTATCTATTACTAATGTTTTTAAAAAATGAAAATAGTGTAAAATATGTGAATATTAAAAGTTGTGGTGTTAAAGAAAAGAAATGTGTTTTCCTAATTCATTAAGAATTGTTTAATACCTCTTCGAAACACAACTTATATCACAGGAAGAAACGCACCAACCTTTCTTAAAAATGCATATTAAATTTAATTATTTATTATTCACTTAATGAACTTTCGGAATCACCACTATCGGTTAAGTTGGTTGGGGGAGACAACATTTCTAAAGTTTCCTTACATAACCTGATACCTTTTTTCTTGAATTTTTCATACCTGTGATAACTAGATCTGATGTCAATATTAATCTATTAGTTACATCCAGATTGCACTCTATCCGGGAAAATTTTCGGGTCTTATTTTCTCTATAAACCCGGAAATGGTTATTTCGGGTTTCTGCTGCTTCCTCAGATTAAAGACCAATATGGAGCAGAGGGCTTTTTATCACTTCAAAACCATCCCTTAAAATTTTGTGAACAGATGGTGTCATAGCATACCGTTGATAAAGTTTCTCCGTATCCGTTGTAAATTTTAAAGTAACAAATGATTTTTCAGAGCTTCCACCAGATCTTGAGCTTTTAATTGATATCGTCCCACTTAGCCATTTCTTGTTGCTGTTTCAAAAACATTTCTTTTCCTTGAAGAAGCATTTTATCTCACTTGGAAATCATGCCTCAAAATGGATAATTTTGTTTTAGCTCTTTCACATGCTCTAGGTTATTAAAATATTTCCCAATGAGAAAAGACACCAAAAATTCCTTCTTTTTTTAAAAAGGTAATGTTTTGACTTTAAAAATATGTCAAATAATTTCATTCAGGTTACAGTTATTCTTCCAGAAGATCCTGAAATACAAATAAATGAAAATATAACAAAATTGATTTTTTTTTATTATTTAATTAAATTGACATTTTAGTAATAAAAAAATAGTTTCCCAATCGCAGCTATTCGCAGAATTTTTTTCAAGAAACATAATCTACGATAATTATATATTATTATAAAAAATATTTCGTTGCCCAGAAGTATAACTTTTTAACCTTCAAATTTAATTTTTAGCTCTAAAATATACCTACCAAAAACAAAAAGATATTGATACTAGTATTGAATACAAAAAAATTATAACTATCTGGATAACAAGTACAAACCTTGCCTCGAACTATCCATCATATGATAATGCCGATTCTTCAGTAAGAACAAAGAAAATTAATATATTTTGTAGACCAATACTTATCAGCACAGACGAGTTAAAGGATAAGGTCAAATTTGAATTAGAATAGCCGCCGGATTAAGGGCCTGGAAGAGATAAAGATCATCTTGCGTGATCCAACAGGTCCTCTACTTGAACTTCCAGTCATTATTTACCAGAAATTTCAAATTTGAAAAAAGTTTTGGCCAACTTTTAGGGCCAAATACACCTGTGTGCGTCGCTTGCGCCCGCGAATTGCCACAGGTGAAAACTAGGTAAGCAGGACCATATTCCACATGAGTTTGAGAAGCCTTCGGCACACTATGAGGAGGTCAATAACTGATAGCTCTCAGTGCTTATGTTTAAGTGGTTGTGGTGACCCAAAAATAATTATTTTAATTATATTAAGAGGGCTATGATCTATATTATGTACGGATATATTAATAAGAATGATTTTATTTTAATTATTGTAATTAGATTACCTAGATCATTGAGTTTAAACAAATATCCTAAAGAATAACATAGGGCAAAACTTTGTACTCCAAGCCATCGTTATCGGCCCAAGTTTTCAGAATGCCCCACTCAAGCAAAGACTCTAGCTTCTGACTATGATGTAGATAGACGTTTTGCATGCTTCAGCCAACCCCACATCCTTTGATCAGGCCTGTATTTTTATATTAATTAGATATATTTCATTATATGTATATATTATTAACAATAATAATTTACTTCCACCGCGTATTCTGTGTTTTTGATATGTTCCAATATTAATTATTAGATATAATTTAGATCCACGGGCCTTATTAACAACAATTATCATGAATTTAAAATAGGAACATAGTATTACTTTTATCATGACCATTTATTAACATAATGATCACTTTTATATTTATGTAAGTATAAACCATTTTGACCTAATAAACAACCTTCTTCCATCGGTTAAAGATAAATTTTGTAAAACACCTACCTATCTAAGTAGTTATGTTTATGTATATTTTATTAAATCCGCTGATACTTCAAAAACAGCAGTCTAAGCCAGAAATAAGCACTACGAATACTTTCACGTTTTTATTTATATTTCCATGCAGAATTGAGCTAATGTTATATGTAAGTAGGTTTTTTAATGCTGAATTTGACGGTTTGCAACTTTTATCTAAAACATTTTTCATTTTAACTAGATATTTTTGAGTTATAGGCGTTGGAACACGGTTTCCACCGAAATCGTATAAAATTCAGATGGCCAAACCCTGCTGAACCACAAAACCGATTGAAAATTCAACAATATCATTATAATTACAAAAGTGTAGCCTTATATAGTACGGAGAAAGCAATACTTTGTAATCTGTACTTGCCGATTTAGATGCGAGAAACTGAAAAAAAAAATCTAAAAATTTCATGGATTTTAGGCCAGTATGGGCTAAATACTCACGTTTTAATTACTTTGTCTCCACCAGAGTTGGCTAATTATAAAATTTAGGAATTCGGTTAAAACATTGTTTTTTTTTTAGTAGCCCTCTTCAAATTGCAGGCTTTGAAACAAGAGCATAATTCATTTTTCAGCTAAAGTGACTTAGTTGATAATCGGTTTTGGCGAAAAGACTAAACCGATTTTAACTTTGAGGAACTCAGTCGACGCGAAATGTAATTCCCTTTTATTTAAAAGAGAGCTGATTTTTCTCTGCGATGAATTGTTTTAGATTTATGAGCAAAAAATTGAAGAAAGTTAGAAAATTTCGATTTTGTTTACCTATAAAATTTGATGGAAACCGATCTGATGTGGCAGATGTTCATATTTGTTGTCTATGAAATGAGCACTTTCAGCCTGACATCAAATCAAAAACTTTCTTCGAATCAGTCAACTTTTTGGCCCTCAGCTCCCTGACTATATCCTTATAATTCGTTACAATTCAATTAACACTGTTGAGATAATGTCAGGATAAATAAAAATATAAATATCTCAAACAAAATAAAATATAATTTCTTCTATAAGTATAAAAAATAAATTAAATAAACCTTCTTAAATAAAATAATGATATATACAGCTGATATTAAAAAGTCAGTTCTATCTTCCGCCACATTTAACTTCATGCACGACTTAGCTCTTTGGCGCAGCTTGGTTATTAACCTCGTTGTGCTAGGACGGTTAACCACTAGGAGGTTATTGCGCTCACCACTCGCCAGTATTTAAAGATAAAGGAGTGTGACTCACCGCTCGCAGTGCTGTAGATTCTCCAGGTCTTCAGAAGTCCTTCTTTGGTTGATTCGGGAGGAAATCTCTGATGAGTTGGAAAATCCTGCTCTCGAACATATAGCCTGTGCACCGACTCACGATCTACCACCAGCTGATCATTATCTACCCGGGAGATCAATATCTAATCAATAGATAAGATCTGCCGGGAAAGTGAATTTTAATTTTGTGATGGGGATAGGATTTTTGAGCATCGGCTAAAGCTGAAAAATCATCAGGCAGTTGAACTTCTTCCACACGTGACAGGGCATCAGCTACCACATTTTCATTACCGGGCCGGTAAAATATAGATGTGGTAAACTGGCTGATGTAGTTGAGCTGTCTGATCCGCTGTGGCGGTGCATTGTCAGCTTTCTGTGTGAAGGCATGAACGATCGGCTTATGATCGGTGATAATACTGAAGTTCAGTCCCTCTATGAGTGATCTAAAATGCTTAATGCCCTCATAAATGGCGAGCAACTCCCTGTCATAAGTGGAGTAGTTCTTCTGTGCTTGAGTCAGGGTTTTGGAGAAAAATCCGAGTGGTCTCCATATCCCATTTTTCCGCTGTTGGAGAACTGCGCCGATTCCGGTGTTGCTTGCGTCGCAGGCTAAGGACAACTCTTCGTTGGTAGATTGATGAGCCAGCTGGGCAGCGGCTGCGAGGTTTTCCTTACATGTTTCGAAGGCTTCTAGAGTTTCTTCCGTCCATTCCACTGGGCGCTTGTCCTTCTTTTTCGCTCCATGGATTAGCTTGTGAAGTGGCTTCTGGATCTCGGCTGCTCGATGAAGACACCTCCTGTAGAAATTGATCATACCAAGGAAAGTCCTGAGCTGGCTGATGGTAGTGGGACGAGGGTAGTCCAAAATGGTTTTGACCTTAGATGGTAGAGGACTAATACCTTCTTTATTGACTAAATATCCGAGGAAGTTGATCTCAGGTCGGCCAAATATGCATTTTGAAACGTTCAAAGAAAGGCCGTTCGCATCCAGTCTCTCGAATACTTGTCGTAGGTGAGCTTCATGTTCATCCTCATTCTTTGATGCTATCAAGAAGTCGTCAAGGTAAGGGAATACAAAATCGAAATCTCGCATAATGTCATCTGCGAAGCGTTGAAAGGTTTGTGCGGCGTTTCGTAGGCCAAAAGGCATGCGCAGATATTCAATAAGCCCAAAAGGTGTTATTACCGCAGTTTTTTCTACGTCCTCTTGTGCCACTGGAATGTGGTAGAATGCCCGAACGATGTCCAGAGTTGAGAAAATGTTTTTCCCATGCAACTGCGTGGTAAAGTTCATCAAGTTTGGGACGGGATAACGATCTTCGATGGTTAAAACGTTCAAGCGACGATAGTCTCCACAAGGGCGAAGAGTACCATCCTTTTTGGTTACCACATGTAGAGGGCTAGACCAAGGGCTTTTACTAGGTCTGCAGATTCCCTCGTTGATCAAATCTTGGAAATGAGCCTTGATCGCGTTATACTTCTCCGGTGGAAGTCTTCTCGCTTTGCTTGTAACTGGGTTACCACGGGTGAGTATGTGGTGTTGGACAACAGAACGCGGTGGGCCTTTGATTGGTGATGGTCTAGTAAGATTGGGGAAGTCCTTCAGAAGATGAGAGTACTTGCAGTCGCCAGGAATGGTAGAGATTGAGGGTAGCGAAACTATCGATACTCGTCCAATCGTTGCTAGGCCTGTCTGCTGATCTACGAGTTTCTTCTGCCGGAGATCCACTGTTAGACCATAGTAATATAGGAAATCAGCTCCCAAGATGGGCTTTCCTATCTCGGCAATGATGAAGGTCCATTTGAGCGTTCGACGGAGTCCCAAGTCCAAATGTATCGTTTTCTCACCATAAGTAGGGATGATTGTGTTATTGGCTGCCACTAAGCTGAAACTTGATTGTACTTTGTGGAAACGAGGATTGCGAGGAATGGTAGAGATAGTCGCTCCAGTGTCCACAAGAAATTGTTGTCTAGTCCTGCACGAAAAGGCGGCGTTGAGGTGCTACTGAGACGGCAGCCGCTTCATCCGCCTCTAAAATTAGTTTAAAGGTGGTTTCCAGGAGCAAGGTTTCGTACACTTCAGTGCTCGATCCTTAAATCGCTTGTGGTAAAAGCAGAGACCTTCTGATGACTTTGATCGGTCCTGATTTCTGTAACCCGATCTCGAGTTCCTTTCTCTACTCTTGGAGCGAGAACGGGATTGTCGGCGAAGTTCAGCGACTTCAACTTTAAGTTGACGAATCTCACGGACAAGCTCTTCGAACGATGTTTGAGATTGCGAAGGTCCGGGATGCGATGATGTAGAAGCGTACACTTCATTAGGAGCGTCGATTTCTGCTATCTTGTCAGCAGTTGCGGCGAGTTTATCGATATCGTCTTGACCAGTCGATGCGAGGATAGCTTGCATCCGATTCGGGAGATTACGGAGCCATAAGGTACGAACAACATCCTTACTTAACGTTGTGCCTGCTTGTTGAAGCATAGTACGTAGGAGTTGTGAAGGACGCTGATTTCCTAACTGGGAGTCCTGAAGTAGCCGTTGGATACGTCTGGATTCAGATTCTCCATAGGTTTCAATAAGTCGTTCCTTCAGACGATCGTAAGGATTCGTAATCTTAGGATCGTCAATGATATCTGCAACTTGCTCGATGACATCGATTCCCAAATTCGCCATTACAGATTGATACTTCATGATTTGGGTTGTGACCTTTGAAGTATAAAAAACTGCTTCGACGTGCGCGAACCATAGCTACGGATTTGCCTTGTGGAAAGCTAGCAGTCTGTTGTAGGCTCCGCTGAAAGAGGAGACTTCTGTTGGCTCCTAATTAGCTAAAGTCGGATTAGCCGTCTGATTAATAGTTATGGGCGGATTTTGAGGTGCTTCAGAATCTGACATGTTCGTTATTCAGGGGTCACCACTTGTTGAGATAATGTCAGGATAAATAAAAATATAAATATCTCAAACAAAATAAAATATAATTTCTTCTATAAGTATAAAAAATAAATTAAATAAACCTTCTTAAATAAAATAATGATATATACAGATGATATTAAAAAGTCAGTTCTATCTTCCGCCACATTTAACTTCATGCACGACTTAGCTCTTAGGCGCAGCTTGGTTATTAACCTCGTTGATCTAGGACGGTTAACCACTAGGAGGTTATTGCGCTCACCACTCGCCAGTATTTAAAGATAAAGGAGTGTGACTCACCGCTCGCAGTGCTGTAGATTCTCCAGGTCTTCAGAAGTCCTTCTTTGGTTGATTCGGGAGGAAATCTCTGATGAGTTGGAAAATCCTGCTCTCGAACATATAGCCTGTGCACCGACTCACGATCTACCACCAGCTGATCATTATCTACCCGGGAGATCAATATCTAATCAATAGATAAGATCTGCCGGGAAAGTGAATTTTAATTTTGTGATGGGGATAGATGTGGCGGAAAATTTAAGATAAAACTAAGTCACTACAACACCAATACAAAAGTCATTAAATATTCGCTTGACGGAATTCTATTCCCATTTTCCCTATAGAGGGTTGATCATCCAAGCTGTTAATTGAAATAGTTTATCAGCTTAGTGTACTAATTAGAGGGGGTGAAGATTCCAACCATCAGGCAATATTTTCCTCAAGGAAGCCAGAGCTAACAAGTTCTGAGAAGTCTCAATGTTACGCATTCTACGTCAGTAGCTTCGGTTCTTGGTAATTCCTCAAAGACGAGATAGTGAGACGGAAATTGATATTTATAGACATAAAAGGTAAATATATATACAGGATTTATAAATAAACGAACAATTTTGGAACAGCGGGTAATCACTCATGGGAGTGATTATTTTGACCGTAACTTTTCAGTTAAAAAAAGCTTTTTACTTTTAAGTATAGTAGAGACCAACGTTTAGGTAAATTGGTTCGATAAGTTTTCAGTGGTGGCCAAATCTAGGTTGAGTTTTTCGGTCGGTGAGATATGTGTCTTCGCCGTGTATAATTTGTAAAAGTTTTTAAGCATAATATGCTATTGTTTTTTCTTGGGAGACTTCAACTCTCATATTTTTTTATAGTCGCAGTATTTTGATTTGTGGCCTTCTTCTTCTCTTTTCGCTTAAAGGGACATGGGGCAGCAGGTATTCATTTTTTGACTCCCAATAACCTTCGGGCATTCCCCATTACACCATCCATCTGAAATGTGATCTAAGTCTCACGTTATTAATTGCATAGCTTATCTGTTGACGATTCGTCCTGCACCACATAGATGTATTCTTCCATGATTAATTAAACCAATCGAATCAGTTTCTGTGGAATGTCCGGTTCTCTCAGAGCATCATAAAGAGGTTAATCTAGTACCCCATCTTAAAAGGATCTAAAATTCACAAACAGGTAATGCGTATGAACGCAATATTCTCAGCTACTTTCCAGGATAATGAGGAGAATAAAAAGGATAAGAGTGAAGATCTGATCTTTGATCCACCTTTGCAGGATACGTAATGATATTTTCACACGAAACCATCAACACACTCAGCTGAATTCGTGTGTATAAAATGACTGAAGTACAATGTCCGCATTCGCCTACTGATTCTGAGTAGCCTTTATACACTGTAAGAATGGTCCATAATAAGACCACATTTACTACTCCAAACGAAAAAATAATTTTATTATGCACCGCACCTTATTTTTTTAAACAAATATACAATTCGATGTAAAGTACTATGCCAGTTCAAATATTTGTCAAAGAAATTAATTATAAACTTGATGGATGATAAATATATGAAGAGATGAGGTGCAAAACTCGTTCGTTCCACATGAACACGTTTTTCAGGAAACTCAAAAAACTACCAGGTCTTGTACAGTGGCCAGATAAAAAAAAAAAATAAATTGCCTTGGAAAGGTACAGCTAATCTGTGGAAGTGAGCTTGGAATGAAAAAAATTCCTGACTTAAAAGTAACAAAAAAAAAGTAACAAAGTTTGAAATGAGAAAGTTTTGCAACAAAATGTTTAAAGGAATGACTTTGCTGCACACCACATTGGAACAAAGGAGTTTTAATTCATACAACGTAAGTTGATCTTCCAATAAGGATAATAATACAAGGTGAAGAAAACAAAACTGAGCTTTTTGTCTTATTAATTTAAGAGTCAATATAACCGTTTCTCTTCATTCTTTTATATTATCTTTTCATTACTCAAAAGCAATATGTCTTCAAAAGAGTATGTACGTTCTAAGGATAATCACTTCCCTTAACAATGACTCTGCAAAGTCCCCCGGATGATATTCGGAGCGTACAAGACGGAACATTCGTAGGAAACCAGAATTATATTAAAATAAATCAGAATTAAATTAAATGATTACATTAGAATAATATGGTAGTGGTTTTAGGGGTGATGACATTGAACAGAAAATGAGTAATCAAATTATACGATGATCGCATAAATAGAAGGTTTTTTGAACCTTATACACTTTAATAATTTCTCTTAATATAACTATGCAGGTCCTTGTTTGTCCGCTGGGCCTGAGCAGAAATAATCTATGCAGCTAGATCGTTTTTCCTATCCTTTTCTCAGAGCCTTAGTAGGGTGTCTAGCAGAACTGGCTTCTAAAATTTCCGTATAATCCCCACAAATATCCCCCCCCCACCACTACAAAAAAAATCATTTAAAATTAATGTAAATTCAATTATTTTGCTTGTCATGAGATCATGAAAATTCATAATATATTTTTTTTTTTTACCTGAGGAGATTCGTCAAATAACGATATTTTTGATATCGACACACATCCCTGTCTTCGTTGTTTATTCCGGTTTATTCTTTAATTGTTTATTGTAAACAAAAGCAAATGAACAAGTTTAAGAATCAAAAAAATTGAGATTTTCGTTTATCCGGATAAGTGAGTTTCAGCTTTAAACTTTTTTTTTTACTTTCACTTACCTATATATGAAATATATAGTAAGTGGAAGTATTGCGATCGTGAAAAATTTCGACTTCCGGTTTTCAACGGAAATACACGTTTTGAGGTCCCCTGAGTCCAAATAACCAAGTCCCGCGAAATGGTCTGTGTGTGTGTGTGAACAGACTAGCTCAAAAACTATAAACCGTGCGAACCTAAAATTGGGTATTTAGTGTATGTTTATGCCCGCGATGTGACAGCAAAAATTTCATCAAAATTGTTCAAAGGGAGGGGGTACTTTATTTAGTAACTTTTGAAGTTTTTTTCGATTTTCTCAAAAACGGCTCTAACGATTTTGATTAAACTGAGTATTTGATGCATTAATATGCCCGAGATATGACTGTAAAAATTTCATCAAAATTGATCAACCGGAGGGGGGACTTTACTTAGTAAACTTTGTATCATTTTCACGTGTGTTTTTTATTTACTCAAAAACGGTTTTAACGATTTTGATCAAACTGGGTATTTGATGTATGTATAAGCCAAAGATTTGACACCCAACATTTCCTTTTTTTCGATGATCTCAAAAACGGCTTTAATGATTTTTATCAAATTCGTCGAGTTTAATGAAAATTAGGTGTTCTTTAATATCAGCTTAGCTTTATCATTATTAAAATGTTCTGAGGGGGCTTAAATGGAGTAGGGGCCTTTTTTGTTTCCTAGAATGTACCTTTGTTTTTGTTTTTATGGAGAAATTAACTGTCTCTCGTTACGCCTAAAAATGAGAAATGGCTAAATATGAGCTATGATAAAAATAAAGAAAACATATAGAGGAGAAAAAATGAAAAATATTAATAATATAAAGTCAACTCATAAAACTTTTTGAGCACACGCATGCGGAGAACGCCTTTAATGACAGACCATTATTCATGATTAAAGCCGTTCTGTTCATTTGAAAAGTGGCAATTAACAAAACGCATTAATTTCTAATCTAAGTAAGTTGGTAGGTGAAAGTTGTGTGTTACGAGCATGCACTAGATTTTTTTAATTACGAAATGGATTCAATTTGAGGCATTTAAGAAACGATATGAAAAAAAAAAAAAATTGAATTTCAAAATTGGAGTCATGTCGGACATTATTATCAGGTGTTGAAGAAAGTTTTGCGATCAAAAGGGTTCTTTGGGAGAGAGGCAAAGTGCTTACGCAAGATATTTATGCTCACTTACTATGCGTTTTAATTAAAAAGTTTTTCTTTACTTCAAGAGAGAGGGGTCTGCATCTTTATTTAGGATGCTAAAAGTAGGGCCTCTTTACCCCCACAGAACTGAGAACTTAAAGGGTGGTTCTCGTCACTGGTTTGGGGGTTTACTAATTTGTTTTGATAACAAGGGGAGCCGCTACTAACCTCTAATGGCTAAATATATTCTTGAGCAAATACATCCCCATTATCGGTTAGGCTAAAAATAAAACTACGACCACCTTGTGTAGCTACAAGTTTTTTTTTTTCCGAAGTAAAATGCTTAGAATTTTCTTTTTTAAGTTTGTATGATCTTCCATTTATAGTTGGAAGAAATAAAAATTTAATTTAAGAAATTAAAAAAAAATGAATTTCAACCATATTTAGAAAAAAAAATCTAAAGATTTCACATTAAAATAACTTAATCATCCGTTATTTAGAAATAACTAATATTTTTTATTATTAGTTACACTATCCACTGCATTTGATGGAGTGGGAACATAAGCTATGTTCTATAAGCTAAGCAAATTTAATTTTTCGACCAAAATAATAAAGGTTTTAAAAGATTTATACAACGGAACCAAATTTAGAGTCTGGACAAGAGAGGGTTTATCGGAGGAGCTCAGTTCAAGTATCGGGCTAAGACAGGAGTGCTTACTAAGCCCACTTCTATTCTCACTATTTGTTAACGACCTAGTCGAATATGTAGAAGGAGGAATATTTTGGAGGGGAGAAGAATTAATATGTTGATGTATGCAGACGATATAGTGTTGATCGCCGATAATCCTAATATTTTGCAGGAAATGATAAATAAGGTAAATAAATACTGCAAAGATTGGAATTTGGTGCTGAATTTAGAAAAATCGAAAGTGATGATCTGCAGGTAGAGACAAAAAAAGCAAGATAAAAAATTGAGATGGCTCTACAATGAGAAACCGACTGAAATAGTTGACACGTATAAATATCTTGGTTTAAATATCAGATTCAATTTAGCTCTCAATTCGCATTTCAAAGAAAAATCAAGAACGCCCTAAATGCTATCTGGTCAAAACTTATTGTCAATAAGAACATAAACATTAACAAAAAGTTCCAAGTTTTTGACTCAGTTATAAAAACTATAATATGTTACAGCGGTCAGGTGTGGGGATACGATGAAATAGTCTTAGTGGAACAAGTACAAAGATATTTTATCAAAAGAGCTATTCTTCATATACACCCTTAAACTGAGCTTAAACTATTTAACAAAATTATTAAAAATGGAAAATGAAAGATTTCCAAAAATAATAGCCCGGAAGATAATAGACAACAGTATAGCCTGGTCAACAACATTGAAGAGATTATTAGGAGCAAAAGACGGATTAGTTCTAACAAAAGAGAATTTTCTACAAGACATAGAAAAAAATAGAACCGTTCTCGTCAATAAAACAATGGAATATAAAAGAGAAATATTCGTGAAAAGAGCTAAAGCAGCCGAATTTCACCAGCTCTATGCAACTCTGAATTATAACAATAGGTACTTTGAAGACAATAAAGACATTTATTTCATCCGATTAATATTTAAAGCAAGAGGAGAACTATTGAACCTCAACTATTTACCTGCGATGAACAAAAGAAATAATTGTACCATGTGCAACCTCAATACAATAGAAAACACCTTCCACTTTATCTCAACAGGCCCCATCTAAATAAAATCAGGATAAACTGTTTTGGAAAACGGTCTTTGAATATGGAAGAAACCGTAGATATCCTAAACGGCAAATGCAACCAACATCTATTTCTATATCTAAAAATTGCAACAAAATATAGACAAGAAATGACTCATGAATATAATCAGTAGAAATAGATTCCCTACACGTCAGTCGAAAAAAAAAAAAAAAACTCGCTTATATCTAGTTTTATAATTTGGCAATTTATATACGAAGAGTTTATCAGTATTTATGTCAGTTCAGTTCAGTATGAAATAATTTCTCTTTTGTTATTTGGCTTTGGCTTTTATTACTACCACTTATCACATATCTTCTGTTATTCTTATATATTTGCAACCTATTTATATTTATAACAAGCTAGGATATCTCGACGGATTTGCGTCCATTGTCTATTTACGTCTTAGTATATTCTTTTCTTGTTTTGTATTAAATAATTTTTTCATGAATAAACGTTATTTCTATCTATCATCTATCTTCTAACTAATAATTTTTATTTATGTCATATTTTATCTTGGATCAATATACAGTTAACAAAATTAATATAACGTTTTCGATTGTTTAACTAATTGCCCTAATGGTAGATTATTAGTGATCAAAGATTAATTTGCTTAGCCGATATTTACTAAGTACACAGTTAAATTGAAAAAGCAGTTGAAACTTCACATAAAAAAAAAAAAAAAGTTTCCGAGCTGAGGAAATCTGCATATAATACATTACATTTTGTCTTACATTTTTTAAAAAAGCTTCAAACTTTTTTTACTTAATTAATTTATAATTATTTTGTTGTTCTTTAACACGTTAGGTGCGGCAGCGTATTTTAGGGGTATCCTGCATTGAACGGTATGGTAACGGTCCCCGGGGTCCGACTGCTGGGATCAACCACAGCCGGTATCGGGCGTCGAGGTCCGATGGGAATGCTTTGACAAAAGCGTTATCTTTTGATTAAAAGGGAATTGAATGAGCGTCCCTAGGACATTATCTCTTGGTAAGGATTGGAACTGGACATAATAAGCGCAGGACAGGCCGATACAGAATTTACGATATTCTTTATCGGAAATCGGAGTCCGATTCTAAAAAGACAACAGAATTTCAGCTATTAGCAACATTTTCTGGACTAAAATGCAAGAATCTGATTAACAATCAACTAAATTGAGTGTTTCAAGTGTTCGGACATCCGGACGTTTTCATGTGAAAATCGGCTGTTAAGAAGGGAATGTAAGACATTCCCGGGGACCGATGCCGCACCTAACGTGTTTACTTCCCCAATAGAAAAGTTGTCCGGAAAATTTATGTTTCAGAAACATTCGTCACATAGAAAATATTCAGTAACATCCAAATTTAAATTTTATTTTATTATTTTTTAAATTTCATGTATATGTTGAGTTTTATCTTCAAAAATTAGCATAACTTATTATCAAGCTTGAAGATAAATTTTACTACAATTTAAAAGCTTATTTATCTGTTTTTTTGCTTTCAGTAATAAGTCCTAGAATCTAAAGGGCCATGTTTGAGACAAGATTTTCCTGAGTATTACTATTTTATGGACCAAAAAAGTAGTTGTTTTTTTCAGTTTCAGTTTTTATTTTATTTCAGACTCTTTAGATACCACAGCTTAAAATAGGAGTATATTGTAGCTTTGAAGAAGCACTCAAGCACGGTGAAGTTCCTGTCAAGGCAGTCTCATGCACAGATCAATCGAGTGAATGCTAATGGGATCAAGTATGCGCCCTTAAACCAGAGAAGTATACTCCATTAGTCCCTTCATACATCCCTGCATCCGTATAACAGTAAATCTGGATAGCATCTTAACCTGAAATTTGATTTTACCCTAAAATTGTAATTTGTTAGTTCGAATGTTTGAAACTAAACAAAATTATAATAAAATAATATCAAATTAAATAAAAATATTTATTAAGTGAGTGATGGATTATTAATGACCAAAAATACCAGCGATTCTATATCGAATTTCCAACTAAAATGTTCCTTTAAAGCTAGCGATTAAAGTTCTGTTTCTAGAATACAGAAGGGCATTAAATTTTTATTAACATTTACAATTTAGATTGTAGAAATTATTATGTTGAGTGCCTAATAATTATTATTAGTTAATCCTCTCATATTTTATATTTAGCCATTTCTTGTTTTAGGTATAATAACTGTAATTTACTCCAAATAAACAAAATTATAGGTACCTTACCTTATAAGTAGAAAGATTTTCCTAAATTTCTGATGAAGTCTTAAGACATTCGATATTAACATTAATGCAAACCAATACTTTCCGTATAGTAATGTCAAAATAAAAATTATTATTTTTGTTTCTACCTTCATATTTCGATCAGTGATCTAATATCACTTTATAAACTAAATGTTCTAAAGTTCCATGTTTTCCATCGATATATTATAGATATAAATTACTATTCACAATAATCTATAATTTATACTTAGCGAGGTATAAAATTAAAGCGGAATGAATAAAATTTTAACTATAATTACTTATAAGATTTATTTTTACATGGATTTTAAGCTTATTTGGCATTCTAATAAACTTCATGGTTTTATTGTTTTTTTATTTTTATTAATTTGTAACAGAAAAAAGAAAAAAATATTTAATTGATATTCTTCCCGTAAAAGTTTATATATATGTATTTATAAATTTTTGAATATGTTTCATGTTTTTAATAATAAATTGACTTTTTGCATTTCTTATTTATTTGAAAGAATAATATAACACAAAATTCGTAACTCACACAATACATAACCCTTCATATATCTTATAACCTTCAACACATATGATAATTAAAAATTAAATAATAGCAAAACAATGATAATAATGATAACAATTCCCAACAGAATAGATTATTGAAATTAAAATTTATTATAATTTTTCATCAGTATAAACACGGACCCGGGTAAATGGAAAATATAAGATTTTCATGCGAAATAACAAGAGGATTCCAAATTGCAGATAAGAGCTACACGAACGTGCCCTGAATTATGCGACGAACTACTTGGGAACATGGATACGAGAATATACATGGAGCCTGTTTTCCTTATTCACTTGGGTCCCTCTATTCATAAACATGGATGCCAAATCATCTCGCGTGGTAAATATCAGGTCGAAAAATTAAAAAAAAAAAAAGTTCTTGGCTTTAGCGATATTTTACATTTCGGGTTTTTCCAAGCCTGGAATATCTTTCAGTGCATAGCTTATACTTGAGTCCTTTATGAATTTTATCTATAACAGTCCTGCTTCCAAAATTAGAAAATGGATTCAATTTCCTTTCGGTTCGGTTGATGTAATTTGAAGTCCTCAAGAATAAAGAATTGACTAATATAGTTTCGCTATTGCAATTTTTTAAATTTTTAAAATTACAATGATATCGGCCAATTACATACTGTATTCTGAGCTCTGAGGACTGCAAAAGATATCTGAAAAGTCATATAATTTTTTTTCATATGGTGCAATCAAATTTGTTTTTGCCAAACTCAGGCAGGGACTATAGGCGTTTTTTTTTTGAGCTCATTACTGCCACAATCAAGCTCACAGGTTGTGTTATGTTCAGAATGTTTAGATATCTATATTTTTGTTAAATACGATATTTTTTTTTTTTTTTTTGATAAAGTTAAATTAATGACAATGTACTGGGATGTGTGGATATAACGATTATTATGTGATGTGTAATGAGGATGGGGTAAGCTATATATAGAATATATATCATTATACTATTTTAATGGAAGAACATGAAACAAAAAAATAAAATAGAAGGGAATGCACTATTATTATTTTTTACTACAAAAATATAACAAGGGATATACGTCATATATAAGGCATGATATTATTAAGTAAAAATGTGAAGAGAGAGCCGAGCATGCTAGAGCGCGGCCCACTTATAATAATAATAATAATAATAATAATAAAGTGTATTGATAATTAAAAGTCATGAAATAAAAGTTTATTTTGTATATTTAGGTGAGGAAAGCTTTCACCGAATCGTCAACCTTCTGAATCGTCACCTTTTGAATTCACCGTTTACAAAGTACTTCCTAAACCACTTTGGACTTACGGTACTGAGCTATGGGGAACAGCCAAAAAATCTAATATACGACTCATCCAGTCATTTCAATCTAAAATACTAAGAAAGGCGTAGATGCCCCCCCTTTTATGTCACCAATGAGACCTTACACACTGAACTTGACATTCCTTATTTCGAAGTAACAGCCATAGAGCGCTACCGTAACTTTCATGACATACTTACCCTAAATTCCAACCCACTAACTCAAGCTCTACACACTTCCACAAACCCTTACAATCCGCCAAGAAGACTGTTGAGGCGTTGGCCAAGAGATTTTCTGCATTAAACATTTATCTTACAGTTTTATCTTACATTTATCAACTTGTTCGTTTTTGCTTTGTTCTTGTATTTCTTTTTGTCAATTCGTTTTGTTAGTGTCTGTTTGTTTTTTTGTGTTTAGTATGCGTTTTTCATTTTTTCACCTCATAAGTCATGTCAGCATATTTGCTTATTATGCTTGTAGATAGCAAATTTAATAAAAATGTCACAAGTTATCTAAGGTCTACACGGTTGCTTAATGAGTTTCTTCTAAACTTTGAAGAGACTCAACAAAGCAGAATCCAGCCATATGGTTATATAATTTCGTGTCAACTTTATGTGTACTAAAAAAAAAAAAAAAAAAAAAAAAAAAAAAAAAAAAAAAAAAAAAAAAAAAAAAATGTACGATTATGCAAAGATTGTTTCTACTTTTATTTTTATTTAGGCGAACCTTCAAAAACTTTAAATTGCATTGAAACACTTCCTATTTAAACAATAATCATTGCAATCAGGTCGAAATACAATGCACTCAACCTTGAGCTGGATAATTGATAAAAAACATTTATACAGAGATAACAATAGAAGTCCTGATGGTCATCTCTTCGTGTGTTTCGCAAGCGGAATAAGTAGACCGTAACCACCCCTCTCCACATTTTCCCCCAAAACTTGCCCCCCTTACTCACCCCAACCAAGACCCCCCTTCTATCCTCTAAGGGGGGGGGGGCACTAGCTACATGTTGCTTTTATGTGCCTCGTCTCCTTTATTGCTAGGCAAGCCTTTCCTTTTCCCTCAACTTAAACCCAGAAGATGGCAGCGCCTTATTGTATATCATCTTACTCGAGAAAGGGTGCTCTAATATTTTTATAAACATACATATTCTTCTTTTATCTTATATATTATTTAAATAAAAAAAAAATAGCAGATTTATTATTCACTAATTTTTTAATTGCTTTGTATCATAAAAAATAAATAATTGGCTGCTTCAGTGTAAGAGTTAATGAGTATGCACATTTGGGCGACTGTAAACTGGACATTTAGAAAAATAAACTAACAAAAATATTCTAATTACAATAATTAACAAACCGCTATAGAGTATCCTTCATATGCCAACCTAGAGTATAATTGTAGTTATTTCAAGGAGAAAAACTTGAATTTTATTCGATTAATTTTTATGGCGAGAGGGGAACTTCTTAATTTAAATTACCAACCGTGGCAAGATAAAAGGGGAAACTGCTCTCTATGTAACATGAACGTACCGGATCTTTCACTTTATATCTGTATGCCCAGTATTAAAAGAATTCAGAACAGCATTTTTAGGAAAACAAAGATTAGATTTTGATGAAACCTAAAAATCTTTAAATGGACCAAATTACAAAAATTTATACTTGTATCTAAAGACAGCCATCAATTATAGATACGAAATGGTTAAAAATGTTAATTTTGAATAAATGTTTATATGTGTAAGTAAATATATGTAAGAGTATTTACATTGATTGAAAGTTTTATTTCGATTGCACATAAACTGTAGATAATCACATTCTTAAGAAAATGCTTTATTTGGACTATTTACATAGATATTAGAAGACCATGTTTATGTTTTTTTTTTTTGCATTTTTCTCTTTTATAGTAATTTAGGAAATTTTTTGTTAAAATTAGTTAATATTTTTAAGCGAACACCTCGACAGACGAATACGTTCATTGTCAAAAAAAAAATTATTTATTAATTTAAAATTATTATATTTAATTTAGGTATATATTTCTAATTCAAATAAACGATTCTATGTATCTATCCCTCTATCTATCCTTCATTTTAAGCAATTATTATTTAAATTATCACATAAAAAAAAATCGTATATGAGATAATAAATAGTTATCAAACTATCAAAATATTTCATTTAATAAATCCAGATTTATTATATAAACCACCGATGCAATCCGTTGCTTACTATTCTGGCTTAATGATATACTAAAATATATCGAACAATGTTAAGTGAATCTAGCCCCTTGGTTCCAACAACAACTCAATTGTTCAAATTAATTAACAAAAATTATTTAACGTATAGTTCATTCCATCACTTAAAAACCACTATTTCATCCATTTTCTTCAATAAAAAACAGCTTATTAATCTATACGGATGGGCTAAAAAGTGCAGAGTCCGGATGAATTAACTGTCATACTAAAAGCGCTCCAACAGAGAATTAAAGCAAAAGAAGATTCGATTTTGATCTGCCCGGATTGTCAAAGGGCTCTGCAGAGTATAAAAACTTCATTCTCTGAATCACCACTAGTCAGAGGTATCTACAAACCAACTCAATATTATGGAAAACCGTGGTTTTTAAATGAATAAAGTCATATTGGTGTGCTAGAAAATGAAATGGCCTGGGAGAAGTTCAAAACAGAAATTTTCGTTACTAAACTATTTTTTTTTCTTTTTCTTTATGTAACTAAAATTTACTTTATTTAACTAGATTAAAGCCATGGTGATGAAACACAAGTTTGGGACAAAACGAAGGCTATCTAAATTGAGAACAATTCAGACTAAAAGTCCTAGCTATTTTATATAATTACATCATACTAAGTATAATCTTTTCAATCTAATGCCAATTTTAAATATAAAATTTCAACTTAATTTCTTGGTTTTTCTTACTAACCACCATCGTTGATCGTGGTAAAAAGGTAGGTTATCTAATTCATACCCCAACACCCCAAGAGAGTTCTTTATCTACAGGTAGAAACATTGTTAATAATAATTCAGAAGTTTATTAGCGATAGACTTTTAAAAATTCCATTAGTGATAAACGTTTTTAAATCGTTTTTTTACTAATTGTATAAGAAATCAAAAAAGTGATTAAAAACTCATACACTGCGAAGCTTAATATGAAAGCACCTCCGAGAATAGGTAAAAAGGCCTGAGGGCTAATGAACAAGGGTCAAAGCAATCCTGAAAAACTCCCGTAACAGAGAGAACAAACCAGGAGCTGCTTATCAGGTAATCAGGGAAGATGGCGGTGGAAACTGCAAGCATCAGGAAGTACAAACAGGAAACGGAAAATCTTCAATAGGGCGGTCCTATAAAGAGCCGTGCTAAAGGGAGTTTTCACATCTACTCGCAAAAGGGCAGCTACTTACAAGCAAAGGGTCAATTATCTCAGATTACAGAAACTATGGCTGATGGGAATATCAATTGATTTAAGTAGAGGCTGTAAAAAGCACCTATGTCCCATAACAAATAGATGCGATAAAACTAAAAATAAAATATTACTCAAAAAACGCGAAACCTCTCTAATACAATCCTCCTATCTAATTAAGGGTTCAACAAACTCTTGTTTCTAGACAGGAAAAAAAACTAAACGACAATGCTAAATAACAAGATCACATAATAAGTCGTGTGGGTCTTTTTTACTTTGCCTACACCAGTTACTTATTTATTTTATGATTTATTTAATTATCAAAGTAATACTAATGAAGAACAGATGATTAAAGTAATGTATTTAACAAGCTTCAAATGTAAACAAAAATGATAGTTTAATTTATAACCACGGTTTCCTCTCTTCAACTTCTCAAACTGGATCTAAATGCTGGAGATATTTTTGATGAAAAGTAAGCTGTTATTTAATAAAAATATAAAATATTAAGTTATCAGAAAGTAACTGGTGAGGGTAAACAAAAAAGACCCAGTCAAGTATCACACGATCACCTAATTATTTATTTTTACCGGAGATAGACTAGATAAGGACCATGCTTATATTATTTCTTGGCTTTTCAGTTTTTCCAAAACTCCACTGTCCACCTACTTACTTCTTTTTTTTTTTTTTTTCAAAAGAACCTTTTTTTTCCACCTTGTTCCTAGTTTTCTTATCCTCAATAAGCCTTGGATAGTTCCCTTCTCTGAGAAGATGTACTCCCTAGTCTCTCAATTTCTTTTTTCATTTAGGTTCAAGGGATCCTTTGATGTTCTTAAGATTTTCCACTTTGTCAAATATCTGTTCAATATAACCTTTCCCATCTCCTTCATGAGTGACCTTAAAACTTCAATTTTCTTTTCCTCTTGACCTTCTATTCCGCGAGGTCTTCATACAATCCCTCTTTCTTTTACGCCCAGAGAGCATCTTCTATATTCTTTGGTACAAAATGTTTATGAGTTTTTTACTATTGTTTCGAAAAGTGCCTTTTTTCTTTTTTTTTTCGGGCATTTTTTTTTTTTTTTTTTTTGTTATTATTCCTAAATCTTCAATCTACAATGTATATTACGATATAGCCTCTTCTCCGAAAGTGCTTAACTATGCCAAGGAGCCATTTACACTTTATTTCTTACTATTTCATTTTAAACTTGCATAAGACATCTTTTCCAAGGATAGGAATAATGTGAATTTTTGGAGATTATTTCTATTTCTATGTTAGTCTAAGTCAAAAATAAATTGAAAAATTATTGCTCTTAGGGAACTCTCTTTTCCCGCAACGCAACTCTGAGAGATTAAGGGATCAAAATAGAAAAAATATATCAGCCACAATTTTTATTATACGTTTCTTTAATCAAAATAAGGCAGGCAAAACATTTAAAAAGTTCATAAAAATTTATTTCCCATGCAATAATTTATTGTCATTACACCAATTATATTTAAAATTTCACTTCCTAAGGTGCGCGTACAAAAAAACATACCTTTAAAAAATTCTACTAACTAAACTAACTTTAAAATTTGTAAATATAATTTGAACCTTACTAGAATTAAAACTGAACCTTACATTGAATTAAGACTGAAATAAACACCGTAAGTGCATAATAAAATGTAGATATTAATCGTGCGTGAACGCATCTCTGGTACAAGATGGCTAATAAAAATTCATGTACACCAATAGATTTTATCTAATTCTTCAATATTGCTTCTTTTTTTTTAATAATTGTATAAATACATTATTGCAGTAATTTAATTATTTATGAAGTATTATTTATGATTATTACAATTATATATGAAGTATTATTTATGATTATTACAATTATTTATGAAGTATTATTTATGATTATTACAATTATTTATGAAGTATAATATGTCTAATGCGACAGAATTTGATTAACTAATATCCCAAGAAAGTCGTGTAAAATACCCCTCCATCTATTATTATAATAACTTTAGTATAAAAAAATAATTATAAATCAATCACTCTCTAGCACTGAACACCCCCCCCCCCCTTGGATCGACCATCAACCAATAGGATTTTTTTGATGGATTTAACTTTCCTGATTGGCTATCCCGCATTCAATTCGTGAACGTATATAGCCGCATTAAGGTTAGTGAAGAGTTCCATCACCATTGGAATCACAGATCAATGAGATGTTATAATTATAAATATAAAATAATTTAGAATTATAAATAAATATAATGACTAAATTATTCTGATGCCATAGACGTGATCTCATTATGGTTCATAGATGGAGTTCTGCAGGCCTAATTTCCAAGTCAGATTCCCGGCTCCTCCCTGACCACGATATCTAATTCACCAAAGGCAGAACTAACCCCAACACACCAAAGACCATCCTCACATGAAGGGAATTACCATAGCGCCTTTGGGGTAAGATGCACGAGCAATAACTTTATGGCTAATGAATTTTTGAGGACATAATTATTACGTGGTATTGAGTTGATCTTTAGGAACAATTTTTGAACCTTGGGGCAAAGAAACAATTTGAACAAGCAAATTCACTATTTTTTAAGTAATATTTTTATTATGATACTGTTTAAGCACTGTAATCTGTACCATGTGTTGCCAAATCTGTAATATAAGTCTTTGGAAGACCTCTATACAGCCATAGAAAATTAACCGCTTTTTTGACGAGTGTCCATCCTTTGTAAGATAAAATCTAAAAGACACTGTTCCGTTCGGAACGAAATGATAACACACTGGCCCTATCTCCGATCTCAATTAGAACCAATGCGGCCGGCCTGTCTCATGCCACTTGTGCGCAGGTTCTCGTAAGCAATTCATTATTGGCCAGGTCCATGGACGAACCTTTTTTTAATTATTGCCGAATGGACTCGAGAAATAATATGATGTATGAGTAGAAGACAGGAGCTGCCCAGGGGGATCGGGAGCGAGGCGGAGGCGGCGACGGCGACAAAAGAGAAGACATGAGGTACCTCAATTACATCGATAAAAAAAAAGAGCTCATTTAATTATTTAATTTTAATTTAACTCAAGTATCAAGTATTAACCCACATTTGTAAATTTATTTTAAATATAGAAGATTTATTTCGAATTTATACCCAAGTAGAAGAATTTTCATTAACATGAACCAGCCATTTATTCATTTCCTAACCCAAACATAAAAATTTTGGTCCTCCGGGCCGGATGACAAAAATTTTTATGTTTGGGTTAGGAAATGATTAATTTCGAATTTATACCAAAGCAGAGGAATTTTCATTAACATGAACTAGCCATTTAATTATTTCCTAACCCAAACAGACACTATGTTAATTACCCCAAAGAAAAAAAAATTCCATTCCGATAAACAATAAATTTTTGTTCCCATTCTAAAAACTCTGATTCTGATATAGCTATTCACCCTTCAAAAATATCAATCAGATTTAATCTTGAGTATTTCACCCTAAGAGGTTTTTACGGCTTATTTGGTTACCATGATAGTTCAGTAAATACATTAACCAATGAATACGCCCTTCCCTATATTTTTTTTTTTTTTTTGTAAATTCAGATTTATTTTTATTATTGATTCATTAAGGAGAAAATTTTACTTTTTACCTCTCCAGTACATTTATAAATAAAACGATTTACGTACAAACGCCCAAGATTCATCTTCTTCTAAGGACTTCACACAATAAGAAACAAGATGAGCATAAAAAAGTGGTCAGAAGTAAAAGCAATCAACATTGTTAGAATGAATCCAGGCCAAGGAAGTAAGTGACCTACATAACATTCTACAGGGTGTTTCGGAATTGCACGGCACTATTTTAGGTACGTGTTCTCTAACACAAAATAAACAAAAAAGTTCATATTAACATGTATCTCAAACTCATTTATTAAACAGATATCAAAGGTTAAAGATTTATTATTACTATTTATTTATTATTATTACAACATTTAGAGTAAATGTTCAAAGGCGCCTCCGTTTTGTTGAATGCAACATTCAGCACGACGAATCCATGCTTCTCTGGCTCTTCGTATAGCATCAGGATGGTGGTTGATAGTTACTGCGGCTTCCACGATCCGATTTCTTAGCTCTTCTTGCGTGTCAACTGCCGCAGAATAAACCATAGACTTCATCCAGCCCCACACAAAATAATCTAATGGCGTTAAATCCGGAGATGGTGGTGGCCATTTAACAGGTCCGTTTGACCAACCCATCGGTCTCCATAAGTTGCATTTAAATAATCATTGACACTGTTTAATTTTATATGTAGCAACACATAATCCATAACATTAGCACACAACAACTTATTTATTAATGACAATAAAACATATGATTTAGCCAAGGCTAATTAACTAATATAAATTAATCTAAACATTTCCTCCCCGAGATGGTCCTTCTTCATCCTCCCTTTTCGGAACTGTCGTAGGCTCTTCTTTAAACTTCCTTATGTGTATGGAGTTTCTCCTGACTGATCTTCTTCCCGGGATCTCTATCAGGTAAGACCTAGGCTCATGTAGCTTCTGCTGAATCACCCCCCGAACCCATTCTTTATTTCTCATATCTTGAATTAAAACCTTTTCCCCTACTTTAAAATCTTGCGGTGTCCTTCTCGCAGTTTTATCATAATTAGTTTTACCAATATTTTGGTTTTTCTTAAACTGATCAATTACATCATTGGAAACCAATAGCGGTTTTAATTTTTCCAGTGAAACCGGGAGCTTTGTCTTTAGCATTCGGCTATTCAAAAGTTGAGATGGTGAATAATTTAAATTTGCAACAGGTGAATTTCGGTAATTCAACAAATATAACTCAAAATCATTGTTGCTATTTAATGATTTCTTTAGCATATTTTTTATAATACCCACCGCTTTCTCTACAAGTCCATTACTTCTGGGATAATGAGGGCTGCTTGTTATAATTTCAAAATTCCACTCTTTGGAAAATTGTTTGAATTCGAAACTTTGAAACGGCATATTATCAGCTATAATAGTCTGAGGAATACCAAATCTTCCAAACATTTCTTTTAGCTTGGGTATTATTGCCGAACATGTTTTGTTTGTAAGCTTGAAAGCTTCGATCCAACGGGAGTAGTAATCGACCGCTACTAGATAACTTTTTCCAGCAAATTCAGCTATGTCAACTCCAATTTTATAAAAAGGTACATCAGGAATTTCATGAGGTAGTAATTGATCTTTAATTTTCGATCGCTGAAACTTTTGGCAAATCTGACAAGAAGACACTGTGTTTCGGATGTCAGAATGCATTGCTGGCCAATAGTAATGCTTTTTAGCAAATTTCAGTGTTTTATTCACGCCGAGATGAGTTTCATGTAATAATGATAACATAAATCGTCTCAGACCTGTTGGTATAATCAATCTATCGTCAAGATAAACCAAATCTTCTTCAATTGTCATATCATTCTTTAATTTCTGAAAATGGTTTAAATCACCACAAAGTTGTTTTGGCCATCCCACTTTTAAATATTCCATCACTTTACTTAAAACTTCATCGTTTCTTGTTTTATCTTGAAATATTTTCAACCTTGCGTCACTAAATTTCAATCTACTGGACCCTAAGCAATGAACTACATCTTTTAATATATGTTCTGGGAAAGTGTCAGTGTTCTTCGTAAATCTGGATAAAAAATCTGCTATATACATCTTTTTCCCAGGTAAGTGTTTTAGTTTAAATTGGTAGTTGAATAACTTCATTCTTAATCGACGGATTCTATTGTTTTTTATTTTGCAGAGTGGTTTATTCATGATTGAAACCAAGGGAAGATGATCTGTTTTTATAATAACATCAGAGTGGCCGTAAATAAAATAGTGATATTTGTCACAAGCAAAACAAACTGCTAAAAGTTCTTTTTCAATTTGAGCATACTCAGTTTCTGCTGAACTTAGGTTCCTTGAGAAGAAACTTACTGGTTTCCCTTCCTGAAGCATACAACATCCAATTGCATCTTTAGAAGCATCGCATTGAATTTCGATTGGAATAGACGGGTCAAACGATGTTAAAACGATGTCACTGTTTAAAATTGTTTTTATTTTGGTAACAGCTGATGAATGCGTTTCTGACCAGTTCCATGCAACATCCTTTTTTAATAAACCCCTTAATGGAGAAATTATTTGTGCTAAATTTGGAATAAAGTTTCTCAAATAATTAACCATACCCAACAAGCATTGTAACTCTTTTACATTTTGAGGTTCCTTAAAGTTTTGGATGGAGTCTAGTTTTGAGGGATCTGGCATCATACCCTTTTCACTGAAAATAAATCCTAGATATTTAACTTCTGTTAGGCAATATTGAAATTTGGAGAAATTGAATTTTATATTAAATTTATTTGCACGTTCAATTACCTTCTTTATTATTTCATCATTTTCCTGAATTGTATTTGTAGCTATACAAAGATCATCAAAATAAATAGATACACCAGGAATATCTCCAAAATATTTGGAAACCAATCTTTGAAAAATCTCTGGCATACAGCTCAGACCAAATGGCGCCCTCAGAAATTTGTAAGTTCCATGCACAGTACTTATGGAACATAACTTGGTTGATTCCTCGTCCAACTTTATGTGGTAGAAACCATCTTTAATGTCTAATACAGAATAATATTTTTTATGGGCCAGACCCGGAGCTAATTCCTTTACTGTTGGAATGGTATACATTTCCCGAACTATATATTTATTTAAATGAGTTGGATCAATACATATCCTAAGCGAGCCATTTGGCTTTTCCACAATCACGACATTGCTGACCCATTCAACCGGTTCCTCAACGGGTTGTAAGATTTCTCTTTGAACCAAAGAATCTAGAGTTTGTTTGAATTTGTCCCTGATCTTTAATGGAATTCGCCTAGCGGGGCTTATATATGGCTGCGCATTGCTAGTTAATTTAATTTTACATTTATCTGGAAAGCACCCAAGACCTTCAAAAACTTGCCTATATTCATTAAAAAAAAATGTCTTTTTAGAATTAGTGAACTGCTCATCTGTTTCTGAGTCAGTTTTATTTTTAATATTATCAATCGATTTATTTTGAATATTATCAATTCTTTTTAGCAAATTCAACTTCACACATGTTTTCAAACCCAATAATGCAATGTTTTCATTCTCAACTACTATAAATTTATTTGAAATAGTTTTAGAATTAGTTCCAATATCTAAATCAATAGAGCCATATGGTTTAATTTCAAAGCCACCAAACGCTATAAGTTTAGTTGAACATTTTTTTATATTATTACATAATTTATTAGTTTTCAACCAAGTGTAGGGTAAAATATCAACTTCACTTCCAGTATCCAACTTGAAATTCAATTTCACTCCTCCAACTATCAAAATCTTATACCAAGCGTTACTATCATTTAACGAACCTACCAATGAAACAGAATCTATACTCACCGAGGAATCGCCATCCTCTGAATTTATGTTATAAACTCTAGTTTTGTTGGATTTGCAACAAAATGCAAAATGATTTTGCTTTCCGCAGTTCCAGCAAGTACGTCCAAAAGCTGGGCAGCGACCTTTTTCATGTTGTTGAGAACATTTGCTACAGGCTTTCACTCCGGTTTTCGTTTCGATTACTTTTCTGGTTTGATTTTTTCGTGCAGTCTGCTGAAAAGAGCTATCCCTTTTAGATTTTACCTGTTCAATTAGATAGGGATCATTGTTGTTAAGTACCTTTAAATTATTTTCAGCCAGTTCAACCGATTTACAAAAATGGAGAGTTTTCTCCAAAGAGAGGTCTTCTCTCAATAAACGTTCCTGTGAACTTTTGGAATTGATTCCCATAATTATCTGGGCCTTCAGTAACTTTTCTTCCTGGCCTTCAAATTCACACGATTGTGCCAAAGACTTTAAGTCAGTATAAAAATGGTCAAATGATTCACCCTCATGTTGCTTCCGATTCAGAAATTTGAATATTTGCATAGTAATGTTGCATTTTGGAATGCATACTTTCTCCAAAACATCAAGGATATTTAGAGTAGACTCATGTGAATCGTCTAATTTGTGAGACTTATATAATTTTAGACCTTCTTTTCCTAGAAGATTTTTCAAGCGTGCAACTTGTACACTATTTGATTTCTTGTTTGTTTCTGTAGCCAGAAAATAATTCGTAACATCTTCTCGGAATGTTCTGAAATTTTCTGCCACATTACCAGTCAGAACTAAAGGTTCGGGTCTATGAAACTCCATGATAAGTAACAGTTACTGTAGAGTCCTTTGTAGAACAATTCTGTAGTGTTTATACCCAGGGTATTTCACGACTGCGCCATGTTTAATTTTATATGTAGCAACACATAATCCATAACATTAGCACACAACAACTTATTTATTAATGACAATAAAACATATGATTTAGCCAAGGCTAATTAACTAATATAAATTAATCTAAACAGACACTATGAGAAAAGTGAGCTGGAGCACCGTCATGCATAAACCACAGCCTTTGCCTAATTCCTAGCGGAATATCTTCTAGAATATCATGCAGATTATTTTGCAAAAAATGCAAGTAAGATATACCTGACAGCCTAGGTGGCAAAAAGAAGGGGCCGATGATTTTGTCGCTTAGAAGACCACACCAGACATTTAAAGAGAATGTATGTTGGTAATGTCCAACAGCAGTCGTATGAGGGTTTTCTTCGGCCCAAGTATGGGTATTTCGAAAATTAAGAATCCCGTTTCTTGTAAAGCAAGATTCATCAGTAACCAAAATGCAGTTCAGGAAGTTAGGATCTCGTGTGCATTGTCGAATTAACCACTGGGAGAAATTTCTGCGCTTGTTATAATCTTGTGGTAACAAATCTTGCCTACTTGATACGTGAAATGGATATAATTGTTGTTCGCGTAAAGTTCGCCATACGCTGGTAGAGGAAACATCGAAACGACGTGACAATCTTCTGGTACTAGTAGTAGGAGATAACTGAACAGCATCGAGTATTTCTTCTTCTACGTTTGCAGTTCGTCGAAATCGTTGTCGACCGGCGTTCACTCGTATAGGTTTTAGCGTACCATTATCCCTAAGACGTCTTTCAATGGCCTCAAACGTTTTACGATTTGGTATTCTTCGGTTGGGAAATTTTTCACGATATCTTCGAACAGCAGCAGCACCGTTTGTATGTACCTCGCCATAAGTTAAAAGCATGTCTGTTTGTTCATCAAAAGTGAATAAATTTGTGGTATCTCCCATGATAATCATAAATTGAACTGTGTCACAAGATTCACTCACACTAAAACACACAGAACTAGACAAACAGATGAGCAACTACTGTCATTGCTTATCGTTCATTTGTTTATCAGGTGATTAAAACCTTTTATTTAGTATTAAACACGTTAAACGTTGTACAGTCAGTCTTAATGCAGTAAATAAATAATAAATCTTTAACCTTTGATATCTGTTTAATAAATGAGTTTGAGATATATGTTAATATGAACTTTTTTGTTTATTTTGTGTTAGAGAACACGTACCTAAAATAGTGCCGTGCAATTCCGAAACACCCTGTATATCTTTGGAAAAGGACAAAATTATACACTACGGACATAATGTATTACAAAAAATAGCAGAAATACCTCAGAATTATTATTATTATTATATCCCATTAAATAATCAACTTAGAAATACATATCAGTTAAGCTCCTCACCACCTTAAAATAAATTGAACGTTTCGCAAAATCAGGCCTTCACCAAGAATGAAAATGATGATTAACAAAAATGGTATAAATATAAATAGTGTTATAATCGTTTTTGTAATATCTAAATATTAGTGTTTTTAATGATTCAATGAGATCACAAAAAGCATCTACTTACGATATAATAATCATTAAAAAAACAAAAATTAAAATAATAGGTTTAAAGTTTAATAATATTTAGCAATGTGTTGAATGACACATAAAACTTCTAATAATTTTAAAAGCAGAAAATTTTAGATTTTTTTTTTTTTACTTCAACTTGTGAATTGCACCTACCTGTTAACAACATTAGTCAATTATCAGCAAATGTACTGTAATTGTCACTTCCTTGGCTTGATCCAATTACTACGGCTGTGGGGGGTCAACTGCTGTATAGTGGATAGCATATTATCTTACAATAGATATAGAATGCAAGGCCTCAAAGTCTCGTATTATTTCAATAATGCATTTAATCATGCAGATTACATGCATTATTGAAATAATACGAGACTTTGAGGCCTTGCATTCTATATCTATAATTAAATAGTCTCCTTAAAACTTGTTTAGTATCTTACAATTCTAAAGGTCGCGGGTTCGCGTCCCGAGGTGGCCCTAGAATTTTTTAATGGGAGTGAAAGATCCTTGGCTATGCCGTCCCTCGGATAGGACGTAAAATGGAGGTCCCGAGCCTGTACTATGTCAGGGACTCGTTAAAAATCCCTATCCTAATTATACATGGGCAGGCAAAACAAAACAAAACTAACTACGGCTGTGAGCCAAGTGAGATCTCTCATCCAACGCCTTTTTAATCTCCTCCTTCTACATTTCTCTCAACCACTATTCTTAGGGATATCAGCTGTAGGCATGACCTTATTAGGTGGTTGTTATGTCCCTGTCAACTGTAGGTTGATGGAAGTCGGTATGCAGGATTTGGATAGTATCGTACGATGGCGCGTTTTTTGTGAGTCTAGTTTTGATAGTAGTTAATAGTGTAATAGTTTTGATGGGAATCTTTGAATTTATTTTAAAAGGTATTTTTTGCAGTACCGTATATCTGTAAAGAGTACATTTCCCAATATAAGTCTAAGTAAGTACTACATGGTTTTTGTTTTTGTATAAGTTTCAATTTTGAAGTTTTTGAAAAAGTAAATGAAGTAGTTGTTTTAAAGTTTAAGTTGTTTTAATTTTTTTTTTTTTTTTATATGTCGTTTTCATCATTTTAATATACAGACCCCACGTCATCCTTCAGTCGAAGGTAATGCCCAGATATTTCACTGCGTCTGTCTGAGGAATTTCATTATTGTCATCAGTAGGCTAGGGGACAGGTATTTCTTCGGAGTTAAATTTGGATTCGCTTTCAATTAATAGGAAATTACACGACATTATTTGGGTTGAATCTGAAAAATTGATGAATTAACCATATTTATAGAGTAGGAATGTTTTAAAAAAAAAATTAAAAAAATATCACGAGGAACACTGAACCATGGCATTAAAAAAACTGGTGCGATGCGCGCAATAACTTTGATAATACGGGAATGCAAGCATAATACTCAATCGCGTCTGATTTTATAATTCTCTGTTTAGTTGTTGAAAACGTCATTTAGTTACCATGGAAACAAATAATTTCGATTAAATATGTATGTTACAAACGCGTTGATAACTCTTTCCCATTAACAGAACGCCTTTATTTATAAACAATGGTCTGTCTATAAAGGCTTACTTAAGTGGGTTCACTGTGTTTTATGAGTTGTCGTATCATTTTTCGAATGTACAAGTTTATTGATTTTTTTTTATAGTTAACCATTTCTTCTTTTTATGCATAATGAGAGAAAGTTATTTCTCTATTTAAACCAAATCTAAGCCCCCACAGAAAATGTCTATGATGATAAAACCTATCTAATATTAAACAATACTTTATTTTCAATAAACATGACGAGTTTGATCAAAATCGTTAAAACCGTTTCCGAGAAAAAAAAAAAAAAAAAAAAAACCTTAAAAAAATATAAAAACATAAATTTCATTTAGATTAGTAATAATAATAAAAAATAAAATAAAATAGCATTTTTAGTAAGAAAATTTATTTATTAAATGATATAATCAAACGATTCTCCACATTTTTTGTATTGAACTTGGCCTATTCTCATACTGAATAGGTGCTATATGAACGTTCAACAACAACCTACCTTCAAAATCTTCAAGTAATTTCTATTTATTTAGATTTAAAGGGCTGAAAGAACAGATAAAAATCTTAAATAAAATAAAATTATTCCAACAAACCGAAAAAAAAAGTTATTATCTCCATTTATAGTGAACATCATATTATATTCCATAATCCACCTCTTCAACAAAGATTATCGGGAGGAACCTTCTGCATTTTTCACACTACTGACAAAACTTAGCTGATTAGGGTAAAAAGAATGGGTCACCTGTGGTATAGTAACTTAAATAGTAGCATAGCAGCTTAAATACTAAAAGTCATTTTCATTCCCTTGACTATCCTATGGGACTTAAATTAAGGTCCTGAATATGTGCTATGTCAGGTACTCGTAAAAGATCTCTACGCTAATTATACCTGGACAGGCAAAATTTAGGATTTCCACTTTAGGTAACGTCTGATCAGCCTCAGTAGCATAAAAAGGGGAGTTAAAAAAACAAACAAGCTGAGGAAGAATATCAAGCAACTTAAAATCTAAGTTATTGTTGACTCAAACTTCAACTTAATAACTTCTAAAAGTTTATGTTTTCTTTGAACTTACTTTCAAAAGTTTTCAAGCTAAATATCCTTATCCCATATGAAAATAGTTTTACTTTAGTCTAAAAGTCTGAATGATATAAAATAATCTAAATATTTAATTTAGCGTAATAATGAATTAAAATTCTTTGATTTTTTTAATCAATAAATTAAAATTCTTAAAGTAAAATTCGAAATTGATAAATTTTTGTGAAAAAAAAACAACACCGATATAGATCTTTAATGAACTCAGTATTTTAACCTTTAAATGGACAAAGGGGTAACCTGTGGCACTAGATAATATTACTTCCATAGAATATTACTTTCTATTACTGTTTGCTATTGCTTAGCAGGCTATTGATATTCTCCGATTAGATGATAGGCTTACAAGTGAACATACAGAAAGTCCCATTGTTCCAGTTTGAAAGAGTGAAGAAGGCATTTCGACAACCAAATACGCCTGTATACATGTATGATTGTAAACTATTATATATTATTTTGTAGGCAGATATGGCAAGCAAAAGAACAGTAAATACTGACTTCTGAAATACCATTCAACTGTTGTTATAATTCCACAAACAGTGAGTGCAAATTTTTACCATTTGGTACATAACTAATCCGCGGCACGAGGAACCAAAAAATGGCCACTGAGATAATTTTTTGGCAAGCTTGACCAATCAGAGATTAATTTCTAAATGTTACTTAACATGGCCGCAAACGAGAAGAATAAGACCGTTTAAAAAAGTTTTTGGAAGAACTTGACTTACAATTAGCTCGCCCTCAAAAGCGCTGTCTCTCAGCTAAAAGCTTGCCTTTGTAACTCCAGAATCACGTATAAATCATCCTTAAATTTAATTAGGAAACTGCAAAATAAGGACCACCACCAAATATATCTAAATCTTGGAGATGTTTTAATTCTAGCAGGAGTTAAGACAAGTTAGCAAATATTGTCTGTAAAATTGAAGTAAGCCTCTTTGCAATGAACATGGGGTCACCTGTGGTATAGTGGTTAGCATGTCTAAAGGTCGGAGGTTCGCGTCCCGCGGTGGCCCTAGGAATTTTGTAACGAGAGTAAAAAATACTTGTCTATGCCGTCCCTCGGATAGGACGTAAAATGGAGGTCCCGAGCCTGTACGATGTCAAGTACTCATTAAAGATCCCTATCCTAATTATACATGGGTAGGCAAAATTTAGGATTCCCACTATAGCATCGTCCGATTAGCCTTAGTGGTATAAAGTGACCTTAAACAAAAAAACAAGCAACGAACATTGAATTTATATTTGTTTAAATTGTATTAAATACTAGCAATATAAAATTAGAAATTTATAATAAAATTAAATCAAATTTACAATTTAATTATAAGAAATATACCAAGATGTATGTAAAGTTTATGTATCCATTAGGAGGGTTAACATCAACTCAGATCTCTTGCGATCTCACGTACTGCTAGGACAGGAAAAAAAAAGGAAAGGAAATCCATCGAATCCAGGCTCTATTAATAACCCTTTATTATACCCTTTATTATAACCCTTTATTATAACCCTTTAGCGTCTAAGCAGTGCGAGTGCATTGCGGGCCCTGTGGCCTGAGACCTTAGACCGGCTGCCGTGCCCGGTGGCCTCAATACTTTTTGCCACATTCAGAATTCGCCCTATTTAATTAAGGAATAAGGTGCAGGTAAAATTAATTTGGAAAAAAACCGAAAAGAACTCCATGTCAATTAGTTTACAACCCTTGGAAATTTTTGAGGAAAACTTAAACCTCGTCACTGGGAAATACCGGACGGGCTGGAAACAGGGTTGGAGACACGCGAATGCCAATTATGTAAAAATAATTTTCATATGTCCTACACTCGCCCTAAATATGAATAAGATAATGATGAATATTTTGTCTGCTCGCCATGCTCCTCTAATATTCATGGAATTAAAGAAATACGTGTAGGAATGTATCTTAGTATAAATACTTACATATAATATTTAGAACTATTATATGAAATGTTTTATATATATATATATCAGTATTCCTCGTAATGTAGCCGGAGCGTTAAGAGATTCATCGGAGGTAGTAGATGCCTTGTTGGAACTGATGAAATGTATAGACGTTTACAATAAGCTATAAAAAAAAAAAAAAATAAAAAATAAAAATAAAAAATTATATAAAAAGAACAAGAAAAAAAAGAAATAAATAAAAAATAGTTATTAAAAAAACAGAAAAAAATAAAGAATTATAATAATAAAAAAATAAAAAAAAAAAAACGAGAAAATTTCATGCATTTTAAATTTAAATTAACACACCCTGCAAAATAATTATATATATTTCACACATTTAGCAATATGGAAAATAATAAAAAAAAGGAAGCCAAAGAGTGACAAATATAAAAACATTAAAACAGTTTAAAATTAAAAATCAAAAGGACGTAATAACCGTGTAGTTGACCGTCCAAATAAAATCTCAATCTAATCTATATATATATCAGTTTATTTTATAACATTTTTAAATTATGTACTATATTTTTTTAAGAGTTGTAACCTACGATTTATGAATGTTGCATACCTAAATAATGATACGGTAAATCCGAAAGCGAAGAGTAAAAATTAAATTTTTCTTTTAAAAGAAGCCATAAAAACATCTCTTAAGGTATGTCATATTGGTGGCTTCATCCTAGTGAAATAGTAAAATGGAAAGAGTTAAGAAATCAATTAAAAAAAGGTCCGCAGTTTCAGTCTTCTAACGCAGAAGCGGGCGGAACTTATATACCAGTCTACAGGCGTTGAAGGGTTAACGTGACATTAACGTTGAAATACTAAGCTAAACAAAAAATTGAGCGAGTGAGGATAAAGAATGAAATTGCTATTGCACAGTGCAAGAATTGAATTTTTGCTATCGACATTTAAGCAAATCCAATAAAATACTTATGGAACCACGTTTACCCTACATTTTAAATGTAGTTTCTGCTTCGAATAACGGCGAAGCCCAAGAAGCCATCACTCGGATACAAGACATTGAAAAGGCATGTGACAAGAATATATAGCCGGGGTAGAGGAGAATTTCCGCTCTGAGACTTCTGGAGCGTAGAGCGAGGGTTCGCCTAGTTTAGGATTCTAGTGGCGAGCCCGACATTCTTCATACGAAATATTGTAACATTCCCAACACCTGTCTTAGAAGCTCATATTTTGGGTTATGGCAATAAATTTGTCACATAAAGAAAATCTTAATCAAGGGTTCATAAAACACTAAAAAAAAAAAAAAAAAAGAACTATCGAGAAAAAACTTAATAAAATACTAATAAGTAAGTAAATTATCACTGAATCGAAATAATATAATATTATGGGGTCACCTGTAGTATAGTGGTTAGCACAGAAACTTACAATACTAAAGGTCGCTGGTTCGCGTCCCGAGGTGGCCCTAGGATTTTTTAATGGGAGTAAAAAATCCTTGGCCATGCCGTCCCTCGGATAGGACGTAAAATGGAGGTCCCCAGCCTGTACGATGTCAAGAACTCGTTAAAGATCCCTATCCTAATAACACCTGTATAGGCAAAATTTAGGACTCCCACTCTAGCATCGTCCGATTAGCCTTAGTGGCATAAAGTGAAGTTAAACAAACAAACAATATAATACAACTGGTACACCACCTAAAAATGGTTACACTCCGATGTTTTAATTCAAAGAATGAGGAACACTTCTTATACTCACTTTAGTAACGGAGTACATCAATCATCAAGTTTTCCTATATTACATCGAGACAATTCTTCTTATAGTTTATGAATTTGGAATTTTTTAGAAGACAAGGTCTAAACGATATTTTTTAAAACTAGAGTTGGATGCGGATAATGATCGTAAAAAGGTCTACTACTACTAACGACCTTTAGCGCGGGTTCGCGTCCCACGTTGGCCCTAGTATTTTTTAATGGGAGTAAAAAATCCTTGGCCATGCCCTCCCTCGGATAGAACGTAAAATGGAGGTCCCGAGCCTGTACGATGTCAGGTACTCGTTAAATATCCCTATCCTAATTATACCTGGATAGCCAAAATTTAGGACTCCCACTGTAGCATCGTCCGATTAGCCTTAGTAGCATAAAGCGACGTTAAACAAACAGACATGATCGTTAAAATGGCACTCTTTTAAAAAACTCGAACTGGATTTAATGACAGTGGAAAGTTTAATTAAATAAGTATGTTAACGAACAGTGTGTCAAAATTTGTTGAAATCGGATAAACCAGTAAAGTATTTCTTTCACTCAAAAAAGTTACAGAATATAAGAACCAATTAAAAGCGGTACTGATTGAGCTACGCTATTTACAATAGTGTTTTATAAGGGGAGGAGTCAGGCTATCACGGATCGTGATGAAAATTTTTTAGAAAGTTTCTAGTCAAAAGAAGTTTTGACAGGCATTTCGTCCCGTCCCAATGGACGAGGAAAAATTAAACTGCATTATTTTATATCTCGCGTTTGTAAAATGATATTGACACATATTTACTTAAATTTAAGTAAATATATGTACATATATGTACAGATTAGTCATGGCGTCTAATCTAAGTTACTTTTTAGGTTTTTCGAAAATTTATTCGATATATTCAAGCATTTTAATGAAGCGCCGAGTACTAAGACGAAGAAGAAGAGAGGGTTGATTCTTGCAATGAGGGGCATCAAGTTAGTTCTTAATGATACGACAGGAAGGCAGCCTCATAAAGAAGACACTACTGGCGATAGAAATAGGAAAAACCAAAAAAGGGAACTTTTTAAAAATAAGTGTTGTTTTTTTTAAATTTAAATACTCTTAATACATTCACTGTGTAGTAACAATATATTAAATGTTTTAAGTATATTAGATCTTGTTACATTTTAAGGCTATGTCGTGGTTGTGATCTTGGGCGTCACCAGCACCCAATTATTGGGGGGGGGGGGGGGCGCAATGTTTTCCTAGATAGGATAGATAGAAATTCGAGGGGCTAAAAGTCGAAATAACAACACCTAAAAACAACTGGTGGGACATTTAATTCATCCTCAAACGCTGTATTTTAAAGGTATTTATAATCTCTTAAAACTGGTCAATTTATGCCTCAGTTACAAAATTGGGAGATGTTGTGGTTTACTGTTGAAGGATGTGGGCCAAAATTTCTTGATTGAATTTTATCCAAGTTTTTCTTCTGAACCTGATCCCACTGATTTCATTGCTTTCCATCAAGTTCTATAAGCTTCATCGAATTGATGGAAAGTAGGATCAAGCTGCTTGGTTTTAAAAATAAATGGAGAGCAATAAAACAAAACAGTTCGAGCTGAAATAAAGAATATATAATTCATCAAATATACAATACGCCTGAGTATGCTTTTAACAATAGAGTGCGCTGAAATTAACTAATATTTTATATTTATATATTACTGGTTAAACTCGGATTTATCGTAAAATCGCATTTTTATTTAATTGTTTACATTGGGTCATCTCCTACAAAAATATTGGAGGGGGCAGTCCCCTCAAGTCAAAATATTGGAGGGGGGGACGCTCGTGGTTGTGATAATCTATCGTTGTTAAATATTTCTTAATCTTATTTGCCTTGGAGTGATGGATGGAGGAGTATTCACACATTTTTGTGTTGGGAGTACATATAATAATGATTAATCTAAATATCTTATTAACTAAAAATATCTTACTAACTTATGTCCTAAAGTTTGAAAAAAGACCTGTTTTGCCAGCGAACAGGAGCCGGTGTCGGAGTCAATGAGCTGAAGAGTCCAGAAAATTCATATCCTTTTTCTCGATGAATTCTGAAGCCTTTTCTAGCTGAAATATTTCATGCAGTTGTTCAGCTTTCATTTTTTTTTTTTTTTCATTGAAGTTGACAGGGTGATTTTCTTTAATAATATGCTGTTCTAAATCGCTGCAGATATTTCAGTGTGCCTTCAGAGAGGTGACAGCGACAGTGTCGGGGAAGTTAGGAGGTGATGAAGCCGGTAGGACTTAGTTCTTAGGCACCGAACTTTATTATAAATATATAAAGGATAAATAATTCGATGGGAATGTAATACGAAGGAGTTAAAAAATTGCTAATCCTGCATGGGTTATCGTAGCTCGAAGCGGTCCACTTTAAGCGCTAATGAAATCGAAAATGTAAAAACTAATTAAAACCCGGATCCAGGGGACATTTAATAATACACGGCATTAATCCCCCACTCTAAAAAAAGTAAGCGGGACTGAGCGACTTGTATTTAAAAGATTTTTACTTTCACTTACCTATATATGAAATATATAGTAAGCGGAAGTATTGCGATCGTGAAAAATTTCGACTTCCGGTTTTCAACGGAAATACACGTTTTGGGGTCCCCTGAGTCGAAATGACCAAGTCCCGCGAAATGATCTGTGTGTGTGTCTGTGTGTCTGTGTCTGTGTGTCTGTGTGTGTGTGTGAACAGACTAGCTCAAAAACTATAAACCGTGCGATCCTGAAATTGGGTATTTAGTGTAATTATATCCCCGTGATGTGACAGCATAAAGTTCATCAAAATTACTTAAAGGGAGGGGGTACTTTACTTAATAACTTTTTAGATTTTTTTCGATTTTCTCAAAAACGGCTCTAACGATTTTGATTAAACTGAGTGTTTGATCTATTTATATGCCCGAGATATGACTGTAAAAATTTCATCAAAATTGATTTACCGGAGGGGGGACTTTACTTAATAAATTTTGTATCATTTTCACGTGTTTTTTTTATTTACTCAAAAAAGGCTTTAACGATTTTGATCAAACTGGGTATTTGATGTATGCATAAGCCAAAGATGTGATAGTCAACATTTCACCAAAATTGACCAACCGGAGGGGGGAGTTTACTTAATAAATTTTGTATCATTTTCACGTGTGTTTTTTTTTATTCAAAAACGGCTTTAACTATTTTGATAAAACTGGGTATTTGATGTATTTATATGCCAAAGATGTGATAGCCAACATTTCATCAAAATTGGTCTAACGAAGGGGACCACAACAACGCATTAATTTCTAATCTAAGTAAGTTGGTAAGTGAAAGTTGTGTGTTGCGCGCACGCACCAGATTTTTTTTATTGTTTGCATCACCTGTAAGCGTTAACAAAGTTCATCGCCTGCGCAGATCCAGACATAATTAAGAGCATATAGGATTTCCTTGCGTAGAATTGAACAAGAAACAAGGAAGTAGATAAAAGTGGACTCGGTAATGAAAGTGCAGCGGGGGGGGAAGGAGCCTTAATATTGATGGAGCACCAAATCAAATCCTTTAGCCGGTGGAATCCATCAACCTGATCGACTTCGTCAATCTCTCGCTAGAAGAACAGCCGAACCATCAGCATCACTCCCCGGGCTGGGATAACCTCTTCTTGCATCATGGATTCAATATCCTTATCTTATAACAGATTGAACATCATGTGCAATGTATAAATACCCCTCCTAAAAAGAGTTAAAAGTCCTCTGAAAAGTTTGAAATCTATTGGATTAACGAATCGAACGAGTCACTAAGAAGAATGAATTGATCAAATCATAATCAAATAAGAGCGAATTTTTTCTAGTGGCTTAATAAATAAATATGATTTTCATACAAATATATATGTATTACATTGATAAGCCTAGTTTTGATAGAGCACAGTTCCATTGTTTGGATGATGCGGTTCGGTAAGTGTAGACCACTGAGTACAGAACAACATGAGTCCTAGATGTTGATCGCCCGTGAAAAATTGTAATCTAATCTAATCTTACCCACCATCAATTCTAAACTTAGTGGTATAGAGCTTTTTATTGTAGCAACAAATTCTGCAATTCAAAAAACCAAAATTGCCATAGCAACAACCCTGACCACTTTACAAGATAGTAAATCAGAAAACTGGGACTCTAAATATCTTCAATATAATTCTCTCATACGCTCCACCTTGTTGTACTGTTCGGAAATAACCCCTCAATACTGTTCAAATTTGGAAATAACAACAATGAAATACGTCAAACTAATCTACAAATGGCCTAGAAATACTCCGAATTATATAGTGCGATTGGAAACCGGTATAAAAACAATAGAAATAGAAATAGTCAAGAAAATGTACAGATGGTGGATTGCTTTATTAAAAATGCCCGAAGACAGACTGCCACGTATTTGTTACAATAGATTAAAAGAACTGGACCATAACAACAACATGATAAATAACTGGTATTCACAACTAAAAACAAAACTAACCAAAGTCGGATCAGTAACAATCTTGGAACATAATAAACCTAATCCTGACCTTGCCCAACTGTATTTTAAGGACATAATAAATAGATTTGAGAACCAATTTTTCTGTAACGACATAAATTCAGCCGTAAGTTCGAAATATAACTCAGAATAGAGAAATATTATTAGCTTTAATCAGGGAGAACAATATGTAAACTTTAGAACTAATATAAACAAACAAAGATTAGTAAGTCAGCTTAGAATTGCCAATTTACAACAACCTGTATTTTACTATAATGGAAGAACCCATAAATTAGAAGGGGAAGGAAATTGTACAATATGTAATCTTCAAAAACAGGAAAACTTTTTCCATTTCTTGATAGAGTGCCCATTGTACAATGAACTGAGAAAACATTTCATAGTTAAATATATTAAACACGAAAATAATTCTACTTTAGGAAATTTACTTACAATAGATACAATACAAAAATTAAACGATATCTATCATTACACATTGGGCTGTCTAAAAATAAGATCATTTATTATAAACGAATAAATGTACTAATATAAATTCTTAGGACAACCATTTACACGTAATTGATATTGGATTGATGCTGATATTATTATTATTATTTTTATTTTTTTATTTTACTTTTTTTCTTATTCGTTAGTATATCTATTGTTTTTCTATTAAGATGTATGTATATGTTAATAAGTTTTATCTATTAATTAATATTTATTTATAACTTATTTACTTCGTCTTTCTTTTCGAATTAAAGTATATTTAATTTTAATTTGTTCAAGATGGAGGCAGACCTCCTAAAACTAAAAACTATAAGCTCTTAAAGGCTTAAATTTTATTGTATATATCTCTGAATACTGTAATTCCAATTGTTTAATTTTTTATTTATAATCACTGCATTAACATTTGTATAATGTGTATACAGCCAACTCTATTTGTATGGGGATAAACCCCGAAAACAAATAAACGCATTCATTCACTTAGTGGTGAAGACCGTTTTATTGTTGAAACGGCACGTGTTCAATTTGCTCCATTGAAACGTTAAGAGCGTTTTGAATTGCAATGTGACGTTTCGAACAATAAAAACTGGCTTCCAGTACGATTTCCCCACCCACTGTACCGAGAAAAAAATTGTCTTCAGAAATTATGAAAGGAAGCAGATAATACACTATTGTTGGGACAATCTATTGCTAAAAATTTATCTGATATGAATATGTACATTATAATTAAGGCTGATTCTTTTTATTTTATTTTTCACAGGCAGGTAAGGAGATTAAGATTGTTTTAAGCCAATTTTTATATTATTCCGAGCGCTATTTTCTCAACATATTGTTTCTGTTTAATCCCTTTTATAGTTTGGAGAACTATTGCGTATTCACGATTGGATGATTTCTGATTTCTAATGATTTGAGCATATGTTGTGTTATTGGGGTGCTGATTTTGTGACAGGTTAACTTGTGGTTTCTCAGTATTCTGTTTATTTTCTGACAGGATAACTTGTGGTTTCTCAGTGTTTTGTTGATTTTCTGACAGGTTAACTTGTGGGTTCTCACTATTTGGTTCACAGCTGATTCTTTCTATTGGTGGGAACTCATTAGTTGCAACATTATCAAAGGTTCTCTTACCTTTCATTTTTGCCGAGATGCGTTAGTTTAACGCAACCTCGGGTGGGGTCTTAAATATGGACCTCGGAGAAGGACTATTCTCTTTCAGCGCAGTAGTATGTTTGTTATCTCTTGAAATTTCCTTTCCCCCTGTCCTCAAACCTCTATAAACGCAGTTTTATTCTTAGAAATTATTTTTGAACTTGTCCTGCGAAAACGATTCCAGCTGTTCCCGCCATATTTCTTGATATTTTATATTAATTTAAAAAAAAACTTTAATTTTACATATTTATTTTATAATTTTTTTTTTACAATTGCATAGTTGAAAGACTATGAAACATGCATCAGGTCCAAACCTCAAAACTTATATACAACAATATTCACCATTTAATAAATAATCTTTTTTTTTGGTTTCTGGATCTGTTTATTCAAAAAATTTATGTTAAATAATAAATTGATAAAAAAAGTTCTTCTTGAGGTTAGGGACCATTGCGATAGTAGGATAGCTAAGTATACAACAAGAAGTACGATTGAATATAAAGTTTAAAATAACAAAAGTAAATAAATTCATCACTAAGATCAAATATACAAGAAAATAATGTTTTTATTTATTTATTTATTTTATTTATTTAACACTACATCACCCTAACCCACTCATCCATTCTCTTTCCTCCTCCCTGTTACCTGGTCAGCCTCAACGTCGGCTGAAACGAAGGTGGCCAAGAGGTCTCTTACTTTAGTAAATTATAATGCAAGAAAGTCTCAAGAAAGTCAGAGTCAAAACCAGCAGTGACCAAATTTGCTCGATGCGCCACAGCGCAGGTGCAAATCTACATGGGAAACATAAATAAATAAAATAAATAATTTTATTATAAAAATTCTTGATAATTAAGAGAACCGGAGCGGATAATGATGGACTTTTTTTCTTTTCACAATCTTAGATTTCACAAAGGTTTCGCCGTCCTTTATATAAAAGCATAAAAAATCTAATTGGAGAAGTAAAAACAGTTGAAGTTTTCTCAGATATCCAATCAGAAAAGCTCCTAAAATGTGAAAATATACTTAATAACTTTCCGGTTAAATTAGAAGCACGTGGGAAACTAAATCAAAGTAAAGGGATTATTTGGTGCCCCGAACTAAATTATTGTACAATTCAGAAAATAAAAGATGAATTACAACTACAAAATATAGCCGATGTTAAAAGATTAACGTACTTTAAAAATAATGAAAAACACTGCGAGCAAAGGGTTAATATACGTACATAGATGATTATTGGTTACTTGGCGCATGTGAGTATTTGAACCTTAAGGCATCACCACTGTTTTAGTCATTTCGATTATTTATATTTCTTCAATTGATGCCAGAGACTTATTTAATTATATATATAAAAGCGGTCAATGCTAGTCTGAAGGTTAACTTCTCCTGAAGTGTCAAAAAATAATATAAAAAGCCTGGAAAAAAGTTATAAAGAAAAGAAAAAAAAATCTGAAAGAATGAAATTCTGATCGGATCATTATTCACATATACACTCTATCAGTTTAATAGCATCACAACTTTCCAGGAGCACCAATAATGGAATATAGATTTCGATGATGAAGTATAAAAACAGTGAGAAATCACTATCCGATTCAAAACTCAGCTTGGAATCGATAAAGCAAAATGTGTTAATGTTTGACACTGCATGATCATGCACGGATGAACGGAGCAAGTTGTTCAAATTTGAAAAGTTCATCAAATCTTCAAATTCAAGAAGTTGGGTTCAGTAATATAGAAGGATATAATAGTTCAACTGTATACGAGAATATGATTTAAACGAGATCACGCTTGATCTAAAAAAATTGCAAATTTTTTGTAATGTTTTAATTACCTGTTTGACTTCTTCAATTAAAAGTCAATTTTCTCAACAGGTTGTTGTAAATTTACAAAGCATGACGGTCTATAAATAAAATATGACCATAGACGAGGACATTTTTTTTTTTTCAAATTTGATAACATTTATTTATTCTCTGTTAGATTTATAGTTATTGCACTGCAGGAAATATTAGACGAGAAAAAAAAAATCAAACATAATTTTCACTAGAGAATATAATACTTAGTATAGTATTCTATTCTCATTAGTAGTATACTAAGAGTAGCCAGGCTTGGAATAAAAACAGTAAATTTAAACCACACCGTAAGCCCGAATAACCACTACAAAGCACACCGCCCTCTAATAGCGGTAAGCCACCCAACTACCTTGAAGAAATTAAAACAAAAAAAAAAAAATTCCTGAGCGGAACCTAACGATATTTTAACGACGCAAATGGGCTGGAAAAATTTCTTCACCTGTCACTTCCTCATAAGAAATATTCTAAAACCAATGAAAGAAAAACAAAACAAAAGAACAATACATCTCTACATATTTTTTTTAATCAACAATATTTTAGTATAAATTTATATAAATATAAATATAAAAAATTCGATTAGTTGGATAATAATTAAATATAAAATAAATTTGTACAGTTATAAACATAAAACTTACTCGTGGTTTAAAATATTTGTTTGTTTTTGTTTTTTTTAACCACCGATTAAGTTCGAATTATTTACGAACATATACCCTTAATTTTTTCCAATAAATAATTGGTTCCTTAATATATGATAATATATTTTTAATATAAAAAATATGTTGAAAATAAATAAGTTTTTTTTTTTTTTAACTGTCAATTTATTTTGCAATGTAGAAATACAAGTAAAGAAATTTTGTCAATTTGATAATTATTTATTCCTAGTTTATTTACAATAAGGGTAGTATTAAGAAACATAAGGGTTAATATAGGATTTGGGTGGCCAATGAATATTTACACATTTGTCTTTCATTCTGATAGATGACGACACCAATAAATGGTTATGAATAGTTTTCAATAAGATTAATGAAAGCAAATTTTATAATGCTAGATAAATTAAATTATTCGTCAGATTGAGGTATTTTAATTTATTGCAATTATTTATTTTAAAAAATTAAATTTTTTCAATTCTTTTTTAAATGATCCTGATTAATATATGAAATTTTCATGTGATACTAATATAAGTCTTATATTTTATAAATTCGTTAATTGAAATACATCTTAAGCAAGTATGATAGTGAATTGTTAAAATATTAGATAAATGCTTCCTTCTATTAGAAAAAAGTTTTTTAACTATTCTTATTTAATAATGTATAATTATTAATTCCATTTTAGACTGGAAAATGGCGGTATGGCTGAAACGTCGTCAATGTGATAATAAATGAGATTTATATGGAAATTGTCCTGGTGTCTGCTTCATTACAGTTGATGCAACTAAACCCATATAATATATCCTTATATTATTAAATAGGAAAAAACATATAATAAACTATACGCATTAAGATGCATGCATTAATTGGAATTGGTTCAGGGAGAGAAAGAAAATCATTTAGAATGACAAATAGTAAAATTAAAAAGAAAGAACTTATTTTACCGTTAAACCGTTTGATCAGATTACTATAGATTAATACTTAGATTATTCTACTATAATACTTAGATCTATAGATTACTATAGATTGATAGATTAATAGTGAAATGTAAAAGAAAGAACTTATTTTACCGTTAAACCGTTTGATCAGATTATACTGTTTATTTTATTTTATATTATTTTTTTAAAATTTAATCATATTGTGATATTTTGTATCCTCGGAATAATTACATATATTACCATACTTGACACTTAATTCGGAGGTTAAAATTAAGTACCTACGTATTTTGATTAATACAAATTGAAATCTATAAATCTAAAATTCATTTCATCCTATTGTATAGCACTTTTTCAGTTAAACCTATGATATTTTACTATAAAAGGGTGCAATTAGCAGTTAAAAAAAAAAAAATTGCTCTAGGAATTCTTTGCATCCCAGGAATTGGAGGCAATTCCCATGGAAAATTGAGTGTTTTGTTTTACATTGTAAAAAAAACTGTATTCTCCGTATTATTATTTTAATTCACCCAATATCCGACAACAATGTTTTAATCCGTATTAGAGGACTACGAGAGGCACTATGCCAATAAATTCTATTTCTGGAATCTGATGCATGTAAAACGTCAGGTGCATTGAGCTCTCCCAACACCACAGTTGCAGACCGCAAATCCTGCAAAACGATTTATTTGATTGAAAACCTATAATTGGTGGATGCAGTATAATGAAGAATAGGATAACGTCATAGACTTAATTTATTCGTAACATTTATTTATTTTTTAAATAATCCCGCTAATTAAATAAATCGAGTCCACTGAACCAAATATCTATAAATAATTTTTGGCAAGAATATATTTTCGTAAATTTGAAAACAACTTCAAGAAGAATATATACCTATGAAATTTTGAGTAACCTATATTTACACTGATTCAAAAAAAATTGAACGTTGACTAACCTTTTATGAACTTGGTGAGTGAAAGCGTCTGTCCGTCTACACGCTAAAAGTACATAAAAGACAGATGCAATAAAATTTATTATTTTTAGAACTCAAGGTTTCTCTATATTTGTGCAACGTGGGAACAGGTCCAGAACGCGTTCAGAGAATCATGTTGACGTATCGCGGTTTATAATTATATAAAATGGAGATGTTAAACGAAGCAATGAATTTTTTTACTAACAATAAATACACTAATGAAAATATAACATATTTCATACGCATATAGGTGAGCAATCTATTTTTTATGAACTTTTTCGACAGCATTCCATTACAGGAATAAAGATTACCTTAGCAGGCAAAGGTATTTGCAAAGTGGGCACAATAACCGCAATCTGGGCGGGAAAAATTATTGTATCAAAATTATCTTAAATTAGGAAATGTGCTGAACTGAAATAAACCGCATTCTAAAGATCGAAAATTAAGCGTTACAATCGTTTTCTGTGAATAAAGTGGGAAAAAATGAGTTAAGTTTCTCCTAAAAAGCATCTTATACAATCGAAAGATCCTTCAAATAAACCTAAAGCACCACAATCCATGAAGGGTCTTGGGATCGATACTCTGCAAGGAAGTATTGTTTCTTGGTCAGCGCAGAGTTGGGCAAATTGTAAACTGAATAATGATTAATGAATATGAATAATTGGTAATCATAAAACAAATGAATAATGAATAACCATTGTTCACATTATCAGTACGGAATATTTTTAATGATTATTGAGTGTTTATGGTATTCATTCGAAATGAATAATGAATAACTGGTATTCAATTATTTATGATTAAAGAATACTGATAAATTCAGTTAGCCATTATTCATGAATAAAATATATTCATGAGCTAGGCTTAATATAATATTCATCAATCCTGAATACCTAATATTAATCAATAATGAATAACAAATATTCACCAATCATCAATCATGAATATGATATATTCATAACCATTATTCATTTAACTTTAAAAGACGAGGATGCATTTCTGAATTAAAATTTGTCCTAATGAGCAAGGACAAGTCCTAAACAGTTGGTGTAGTCAACTGAACAGCATTTGAAGTCACAGGTAAAGAATTAGACCCTAATTCCAATGGGTATTAGTAAAGGTCTATTGACAAGAATGGAAAGAGCAAACAAATTTTTAATCATCAGTTATGATTAGTAAGACTCAAAATTGTGATTTTTTTTTGTAATCATCATTAATGAATTTATATTATTCATGATTAATGAGTAATCATGAATAATTAATTCTTTTTAATCATGATTACTGATTAACATTTAATAAAGGATAACGGTCATTCGTGATTGTTGAATACATTAATTTATTCATGAATACTCCACGACCAGCGATTAATACAATTCATGATTAATGATTCCGCGGTAAAGAATGATTTGTGAATGATGATTACAATCATTATTCACAGTTTTTATTATTATTCATAATCATGATTACATTTTTATTTAAATATACCCAACTCTGGATCATGCTCAACTTTAAATAACCAGAATAGAGAAATAGCAGATTGGCTTTACCAGAGCTCAATAAATGAAAAATAAGATTTTTTACAAAATTTTAATAATTTGTATCGGCATTCTGAAAGCCTAAACAAATAAAAAAGGGAAGCAAACGACTCTATGGCACATATCGGGTTTCCCATAAGACTTATTTAGTTATAGTAAGGCAATATATTTATCTATTCATTTTTTCAATATTCATTTACTTTTAATACCAGTTTACTAGTGGCACTCCAAGCGATAATTTCGAATTATTTAAATTATTTATACTCTGTACCAATACTGTACTAATTTATACTCTGTAATATAATATAACTCTATAAAATGTAGAAAATAATAAACGCAATAATATAACAGCACATTCGATCATATTGGTAGGGAAAAGCAGAGCAAGCAAGATTCGAGATACTGTTTTCGAGCAAGCAAAATTGGAGATGACATTTTTTTTTTACAATATAAATATAGAAGTAAGTGGTCCAACATCAATTCTACGATTTAATCTTGTTTCTAGTTTAGTAATAGTAGTAGCAGGGTTAGCCAAGTAATCCTATAGTAGGGATTTAGCTTCTGACTTTATCGGACCGTAAAACAACAATTGAGAACTAGTGGGATTTTCTAGCTGGTTGCAATGTTCTTATTTACAGTATATTTTATTATTTTTTAAAGCATTAAATCCATGTATCCCTTAATTCGATGATGATATCAATTTTTTATAAATATTGAATAACTACCATTTTTTGACCCAGTGCATAAGAAGCGATATTAGAGATACGCATTTCTTTGAATAACAATTAATGTAATAATTGTATTAATCATGTCTATTAATACACGAATAATGAACAAAATAAGGAACAAAAGTTGTACATAATTTGGTCATAATTTTGTATCCGTTGTAAGAAATGAATAAAGCAGGACCAAATTAAAGGGGGACAACCTCACTTTAGGATTGTGACAAGGGGTGTAGGTTGTGCAAATTAATTTTCCTGTTGATTAATTAGGTGGAGTGCTGAATTGTATCTGACAGTTCTATGAAACCGTTCCTATGGCGATGCAGTCAACAGTTCAAAAGTTATTACAGATGAATAATCCAGTGTCACGAGTATATGGTGTAAGAAAAATCGTATTTTTTTTTTACAAGGTTAATTGTATTTTTAGGTAACTAAACAACATAAACATGGCAGAAAAAATACTTTATTGAGGCATAAAATGTAAATAGAGACTTACATATGAAATTTACGAACTAAATTAACACTGAACATTTCTAATAAACAAAACTTATTCCTTCTCATAATCACTAGACTGTAAAATGACTACCATTTTCTCTTAACATTAAGTATATTTTAATATACATAAATATTTTTAATGTTCGGCTTTAGGCCGAAGACAATATATTAACTCTTTTTTCACGAGCTAAGTAGTTGCATCACAATTGTAGCATTTTTGTGTAAGATTCGTGTCACTTGAAATGTTATTCACACTACCATCGATTATAGTGAAAATCATTTGGTGAGATATTCCCTAAGTACCATGGTCGACTAGCACTTCACTTGGGATCATATTAGCAATATCTTAGTCCTTATTTTCGTGCTGAGATTCAATTATTAATGAAGCTTCCTCTGCGAAAATAGCATTCAGTAGCCGAAAAAATTACGTGAGAGACGGATTTTTATTTCCTCTCAAAACATTATTTGCATAGATCAGACGCAACGGTACGGAAATGGTCGAAAAGAATAATGATCACTAATTTTGATTATGGACTAATCGTACCAATTGTCTTATATTCTCTTTAACTTCATCCGAACAATCAGATAAATTATTTCCATGCACTAGTCTATCAAATAAACCATCGTTTCTGGTCCTTGGTTCAGAACCGCGCCAGACTTCGTACGGTAAAGAATTGGTTTTAAAATCTAAAACCACAATACCACCGTAAGGAGCTAGGTATTGTGGTAGAGATAAACTAGGTATCAACATAAATAAGAAGAAATGTACTATTTATGGTTAGAGTATTGAAAAACCGTTTTTTTACGATTTTTATAAAATCATTCCCAAAGTTTGAAAAACGATGAAAATTTATTATATAATATTAAACAATAGATCTTACCTATTTTTGCACTTTTGGTCAAGATTAGTCAATGAAAAATTCACTTAAGACTGGCACTTTAACAGGTGAAAAGAGGAATTAAAATGTTTAAGTAATAAGATAGCCAAAGTAAATGTATACTAACCGAACCAATTTTATACTTTGAATTTTTATCAACGATTTAAGTTAATCCTTAGCTTTGAGATTTTTTTTTTATATTGAAATAGTGATGTTTTCTTCTAAATTTTATATTAGCCCTCAAAAATTTTTTTTTCAAACTTAATTTTTCTTATTTTTGAACAATGCTCGTTACACTGAGCGATGGAAAGAAATATGCAATGAATCTAACACTCTACATGTTATTGTAGAAATATAATGCAACATAGCTACTGTTAAAAACACTTTTTCAAAAAGTGGAATACACCAATATTCTTTATGAATCAAATATATTTTTCACAAAAATAAATAACTAAAGTAGTATACATCTTTCAAATTACTCAAATACATCTGATCTAATTAACCATCATAATCATTTGACTTTTTATTTTTTTACATACTCTGAAACTAAACTGCTTCTGCTTTGAAATTAAGATATAAATTTTTATCTTAGAGAAGGTTGGCCATGGTCGGGGATTCGAACTCTGGTCTCCATATCAGATAAAATTATTTTAAGAAATAAATAAAGCAGGGGCGGATCCACCTGGGTATTGGGGGGTGGGTCCTGCCTGACTTATAATCACAATTTTAATGAGATTATTACGTTATATAAAGAATAAGACTGCGATCTAAGCAGGGGGCTTAATCTTTCCTAGAATATTTAAGCATAAGGTTACTTTTGCGTCACGGGTAGTTACTTTTTGTAACGTTGTTATTAATTTGAGCTTTTACTGTTTGCTTGACGTAGTGAAATATAATTTTAAGTAAATACAATTTATATAAACCCATATTAAAGTTACAATATAAAAAAAAAAATGTATTTTTTTTTTCTTTCTTCATTATCTTGGCGAGGTGTCCCAATATAAATGAGAAACACATTCACAAATCAATACATCTAAAGTTTTTGTTTCCTCGAATTTCCTACATCGGATTGGATGGAGTTTGCCTGCAACTCGACCTCAGAACATGTTTTCTAGAAACATTCGGTGTTTCTCAGGCTAGCCATGCCTCACAACACAGTCCGAAAGTTTGCTCGAACAATTCGGGACGGAAATCCACAGAGTTGGAATATTTTATTTTAATTTAAAAATGCCATTTGATGGTGTACTTACACACACCATTCAAAAAGTCTGTCACATTAAATACCTAGGGATTGTTTTTTTTGTTTTTTTTACTTTCACTTACCTATATATGAAATATATAGTAAGTGGAAGTATTGCGATCGTGAAAATTTTCGACTTCCGGTTTTCAACGGAAATACACGTTTTGGGGCCCCCTGAGTCGAAATGACCAAGTCCCGCGAAATGGTCTGTGTGTGTGTGTGTGTGTCTGTGTGTGTGTGTGTGTGTGTGTGTGTGAACAGACTAGCTCGAAAACTATAAACCGTGCGAACCTGAAATTGGGTATTTAGTGTAGGTATATGCCCGCGATGTGACAGCAAAAATTTCATCAAAATTGCTCAAGGAGAGGGGGTACTTTATTTAATAACTTTTTACGTTTTTTTCGATTTTCTCAAAAACGGCTCTAACGATTTTGATTAAACTGAGTATTTGATCTATTTATATGCCCGAGATATGACTGTAAAAATTTCATCAAAATTGATCAACCGGAGGGGGGACTTTACTTACTAAATTTTGTATCATTTTCACGCGTTATTTTTATTTACTCAAAAACGGCCTTCAGGATTTTGATCAAACTGGGTATTTGATGTATTTATATGCCAAAGATGTGATAGCCAACATTTCATCAAAATTGATCAACCGAAGGGGGGACTTTACTTAATAAATTTTGTATCATTTTCACGTGTTGTTTTTATTTACTCAAAAACGGCTTTCACGATTTTGATCAAACTGGGTATTTGATGTATGTATATGCCAAAGATGTGATAGCCAACATTCCATCAAAATCGATCAACCGGATGGGGGACTTTATATACTAAATTTTGTATCATTTTCGCATGTTTTTTTTATTTACTCAAAAACGGTTTTAACGATTTTGATCAAACTTGGTATTTAATGTATTTATATGCCCGAGATACGACTGTAAAAATTTCATCAAAATTGATCTACGGGAGGGGGGACTTTACTGAATAAATTTTGTATCATTTTCAAGGGGTTTTTTTATTTACTCAAAAACGGCTTTAACGATTAACAAAAATAAGATATGAATGTAGAAAAATGTGTGACTTTGGGAAATGATATTTAGCAAAACACGTAAATTTCTAATCTAAGTAAGTTGGTAAGTGAAAGTTGTGTGTTGCGCGCACGCACCAGATTTTTTGGAATTCAAGTTGAGAGGGTTATCAGGGAATCTTTTATATTTATGTAGACCATATATAAATATAAATAAAAAAAAAATCACTGATAACGCTCACACCTTGAATTCCAAAAAAAAACAAAAAAACAATCCCTAGGTATTTAATGTGACAGACTTTTTATATAGACCATATACCAATACTGGCTCCGTTACTTTACATCATACTTACTCACCATATACCTACCAACTCTAAAATTTTGACTGAAACTTACGCTGACGATACAGCAATTTTATCAATAGACCATGACCCTAGACTTGCCTATATATATATATATATATATTATAAACTGACAATAATTAAACATTATACATAAATCATTATAAGGAATTGCCAAGGGACCGCAGTTGAATAAGAAGTAACTAATTAGAATTTATTTTTAGCACTAATGAGTATCTTTTAACGACTTCCAAGTTCTTTATCTTTAACGGTTTCGGCGATAAATGCGCTTTAAGGAAGCTAAAGATAGTCTCAATTATTTACTCGACGGCCATTGAACACCCAGCAATGAAAGGAAGGTAGTTTTAGCTCGATAATTTTAGACACCTTTCTATAGAAACATAAATAGCTAGCTAGACGAAATACCAAAAATCGTCAGTATTAGACCAGTATATGAGAACTAAAAAAAAAAAAAAAAAAATCGGCATTATCTTAAGAAAATTTCAATAGGGATTTTTAAAATCCTGATAGTGTCGACATTAAAAGACAACATTCTGCCAATCAGATCACACTACCTGTAACAATGGCGGTCCGCTAAAATAAAAAATCGAGGCATTTTTCAATTTATTTTTTTACTTATAACACGAAAATCGGACAAAAAATTTATCCTCATTAAAATAACAGGACATAGTTTCAAGTCGAAGAAGTTGCTTACAGTGAAATAATCACGCTAAAACCGAATATTGGTGGAAAGTGAATTACCAACAAGTCCCAACACCTACAACTCGAAAAAGGCAACTCCTAAAAAAAGAGATTAAACAAATTCTCTATCTACATCATCGAATCCTGTGTAAAATAAGTTACTGAATATTAAAATCATTTCACTCCAGGATAGAGAACCTATTTAAACGAGAAAGTATTCGTAGTGCATAGTTTTTTTACTGACAACAAATACACTCATAACAATATAAAACTTGTGATCCTCATATGGATTTGCAGCCAGCAGATTTTTATAAGATGCTTCGACAGCGTTCCATTACAGGAATAAAAATTAGCTAAGCAGGGAACCGTAGTATTTGTATAGTATTGGGCCCACTCTGCAATCTGGGTGGTTGAAACTATTTAATCGAAATGTCTTAAAGGAAGTGTGCTGATCTGGAATAGACCACATTCTAGAAGGGGGAAATGAAGTGTTATGATTAGTCTCTTGGAAAAAAAGGTGTCTTCTATCACTTTTAAGTTTTTTTCAAAAAATAATCTTATCCAACAGAAAATTATATGTACAACGAGAGTTCCTTCATTTTAAAATTATTACAGTCCTGGGAAAAGGATTTAAAATTTAAATTAAAGTATTATAGTTAGTATAACGTCAACTTGAACCAGAAGTAAACCCGATCATCGGAATATCGCATAATACAATCATTATTCGAATTCAAATGACTTAAAATACTAATGGGCGTATTTAACATAGGTAAATATATGCTCCAGATTACAGAACCTATATCGGTAAATTGGAACAATGCATTATGGAATTCACAATTAACCACGATTTTCATGATACCGGCTCAAACCAATCTCATCAGATTTGTAACACTAATGTGAAAATAAATGGCATTTAATATCAGGTATGAATAAACTTCTATACAATAAGCTAACAGAATTGAAATTCCGAATTTCCAAAATTACTTCCTACTAAGAGAATGAGTTTTTATTTAACACATTCTTTTTCCTCAAGGATGTTTTTAAAAATGTCTCGAACGAATTTCGTTAAACTCAACGATATATATATATATATATATATTTTTTTATATCTTTCGATATTCGTACCTTTTTTATAAAGTAACAACAGCCGAAAATCGGACGTGATCTCCATACAATGGGCAAAAATATGGGAGCCAATGAGACACGTATAGCAGAAAGAGAGGAAAGCAGCCCAACTTGGTTCTAAAGAGAAGAGGATAAAGTAAAGTAAATATCGGACTTAAGGGAATAGAGTATTAGGGCCTAACGGGAAGTATTAAGTCCCTCAGGCCTTCAACCTCCAATTAACGTGCTCAGCGATCTATAGCAAACATCCACCCAGCCATGAAGAAATTCTATATAAAAGGATTTATATATTGTTTCGGGTTAATTTTTATTACTTTATAAAATATCAATATTTTATAATCAATTTACGTAGTAATTATTACATTTTATTTTTATTTATTTAACTATGAAAATGTGAACACTAAATAAAGTAAGGATCATAGTAAGTATTTATATGAAATGTTGCAACATTAGGAGATTTATGTGTGGGAGACACATTTTTACAGGGTTGGGAACTTCTAAAGGAAAAAATGAATTTTATTTTTTTTTTTTTGGAAAATGCATTAAAATCACCGAATAAGGAAAACCGTGTAAAGTTAATAGCTTAACCTCAACATATTTTGTTCCCAAAGATGCATTTACGCATCATTAATATTAATATTTTTTTCAGTATATATTATCATTAGAATTTTGTTATTATTTATTTTTTTTAAGTACAAATATAATTTTTTTATTTTTTTTTTTTATTTGATGTAATTTTACGTCGCTTCGACTGCCGAGGCCATTAGCGACGGTCTTCTTAAATTTCTCCTTGGTCATCAAAATTTAGTTCTTTTCAGGTATTTAATGTTTTTTTTATATATATATATATATATATATAACTATTCACTTTATACGGACACGAAGTAGTAATGTTATTTTTTTGTAATATATGTTTTGCAAACTTGGAGTAGCTACACATTCCAAATATGTGAAATTTTAAATTTCGTACCTAATTATTGGTCCAATGATAACAAATCATTGGTAAATAATAGCTTATTGATTTCATGGATAAAAATGTAAAATAAATTTTGACCATCTTTTAAAATATTTTATACGTCTAAAACCTTACTAAAACATCCCTTGTTTTAATATACTTTATACTAAAAAAAAATGGGGCTGTATTAATTTTTTTTTTCTGACACTTAATATCCCAGGGGTGAGTTTAAAACAAATAGGGTACCCGATGGGCAGTAATTTTTAAATTTACCAAACATATGTTTGATGTGTCCATAGATGCTTGATGCGTGGAACCTCAATCATATCTCCAAAAACATGATGAAATGAATAAATTTAAAGTTTAAAAGTGGAATAAACTGTGTTACTTATGAAAACTAAGCCTCCAATTAAACTTTTCGCTATGCACTAGACCGATTTAGTTGATCGCTCGCTTTTTTTCACAAAAAAAAAAAAAAAAAAAGGTTGGTCAGACTTCAAAGAGCTCCATTTAATTTCTGCTGTTCTTGTTAAAAATTCCATAGATGACAATTTCGCATAGGCATAATACCCAATTATTTAGCGCATTCTGAAAACATTCATAACTAAAAATTGCCGATTTTCGAGATAAGACGTTGTAAGCTATATTTTAACATAGAAATATGGAAACCCCATAAAACGAAACACTAAAAATTCAACTTGCTTCTACCCTTGCGAGGAAATCGGTTAATTAAACTATAAAGTTATTGTATATTTTTCCTATAGCACCAGATTATTTATTTTTTTATATTATTTCTTTTTTTTAGAAAAAATAATAAAATATTTTCTAACGTCTATATTACATATTCACAGGATATGTAGATTTCGTGTAGTTGATCTATCAATCGTAACGAAATTCTATCAAAAATTTTAACAACGGCTTCAGCATTTTACACATGCAAGATAAATATTAAAATATGTAAAATCTGTTTGAAAAAGAAAAACTAAAATAAAATAAAAACGGAGTTTTCATTCGTCGGAATACACCTGCCCTAGAAGATTAAACTATTGATACAACCGTTGCTATTGAAATAATTTCAAACATTTGTGGACATAAAAAACGTGGGTGCCATTTAAATAGTAGTCATTTCTAAACCAGCAATTAGGCTTCGTACGGTAATGACTAAAAAAAATACGTTTTTTATTTATTCCTTTATTTCAAATCGAATTTATTTAGAAACTTTTTCTAATAATTTTCATTGGTAAAAAATCTAAATTAATTTGGTTCGTCAAGGATGATATAAAACTTAATTAATTTATAATTATATATTCCATGTAATTTGCAATTTTTTTATATTAGGTATATTGTTAAAAACCTAAAGAAACGTAATTTTTAAAAATGATGGATCTTACAGCGTTTACTTTTTAAAAGAATCATATCTTCCTTCTTAATTCTCATGGCTAAAATAAAAAAACTAGCCCATGTTAGGTAGATTGTATTCATTGTAAGGAGATTAAAAAAAAATGATTTTTTTCTTTTTTAACTAAAGTAAGATTAACTGGAAAGAGAAAATTCCATAATGAAGCGTAATTCTACTGTAATTAATTCAAAAACCTGCCTGGTCATCTTTATATATATATATATATATATATATATATATATATATATATATATATATATATATATATAAAGATTATTCTACAAGACACTTCATAATTATTTCTTTTTATATTATGAAGTACTGCTTTGTTACTTTGGTATCTCAACTGAAACGGACTTGTTTGGGGATCGAATAAAGCTAATAAGGCCCTTTTTAATCGAAAAAGAACCCATTGAGAGTTCGCTTTTACCACGGTAAAATAACCTGCCGAAATATGCCTAGCCCGAAAGTAACATAGCAGCAGCTTTACCTTGTTTTTTAACACAGATATCCATCGTGTTACTTTACTGAGAGTACTTCTATTCATCGCAGTACCGGATGTTAATTACAGCATTCTTCCTGTTGTGTAATGGCCACACAATGGCAAACCTATCTAAAAAAAAATCTATGCTTTTAAATCTTTACGACATGAAAGATTATTGCTTGCAATTGAAATAAATTTCGTTATTTGAATTAGAATTTAATCAAACAAAAATCAATAAGTGTTAGAAAACTTTAGGTAACACTTCTGCTATGCTACTTCGATAGGTTACGTGAACGCAACATAAGCGAACTCCCACCGCTTCATTTTCTGTTTAAAGGATATTATATAGCTTTATTAGATTTGTCCCGCTCGCTCTAAGGATAAAAAAACTCCCAAACGGGTACATTTTAGTCGAGATCATGGTCACATTAAACGGAGCAAGTAAATTAAGTAATTAAGTAAATGAACAATAATTAATTTTAAAAAATTGGGAGTGGATGTAAAAATTAAATTAAGATTAACTACGTTTTTTTTGTAATTTGAATAATTTTTGTAATCTCTATATGTACAGGGTGTCCCGAATTTAAATAGCAAAACTTCAGGAACTTATAGGGGACCGAAAAACTAAGACAAAAAGTCCTTTAGAGATTTGCTCGTTTTTGCTTAGTTTTAGAAAAAAGAAACAAAACAAGTTTTCATTTTTATACTTATTAATTTACATTTATATTTATGTTATGTTCTTTTTAATGTAAATATTGCTCAAAATGTTGTCCTCTTGCACCAATGCAAGCATTACATCTAGCACTCACTTGATAAATTGCAGCTAAACATTGTTCTGATGATATTTGGTGCAATGCATCGATAATTCGGTCTCTTAATTGCTCTCTTGAGTTGAATAAACTTCCTGCTTCAAGGTTCCCCATACGAAGAAATCCATGGGAGTCATATCAGGTGATCTGTGTGGCCAAGGCACTACTCCTCCAAGTCAAATCCATCGTTGTGGATAATTTATATCCAGCCAAGCTCGAGCAGCTCTGTTATAATGAGCTGGACATCCGTCGAGTTGGAACCACATTTCAATCCGCTGTTGTAAGGGAATTTCTTCGAAATAATTAGAAAAATCGTTCTCCAAAAAATGTTTAAATGTGATTCCATTCAATCTTTCAGGTAAAAAATATGGTCCCACCAGTAATCCGTTCCAAATTCCAAGCCAAACGTTAATAGCAAATTCATGCTGAAACCTATTCTCTCTAATAGCTCTGGGATTTTCAAGAGCCCATACATGATAATTTCTTTGATTAACAATTCCTTCTCTTGTAAAGGTAGCTTCATCGGTCCATATAATTTTTAATGGAAATAAATTATCATTGCGAACTTTTTCAAGAAAACAGTTACAAAAATTCAATCTCTTGACATAATCTTGAGGTAATAAATTCTGAACTTTTTGAAGATAGTATGGGTAGCGATTATCACCTTTCAAAGTTCGCCATATTGCTTGCCGCGATATTCCTAATGCAGCAGATGCTCTTCGGATGCTAGTCTCAGGATTGTTATCGAAGTGGCGTTGGACACAATTTCTTCTCCGATAATCTGCTCTTATTGCTGCCTGGAATTGGTCGCCTTCATTACGTATTAGGAATGACCCAGTCTCTCGTAGTCTATCAAAAGTTAATGAAAAGACTCGTCGATAAGGCACTCTTCTATTTGGAAATCGGCGTGCATACTCCCGCACCGCTTCTAAAGCATTACCGTTACAGAAACCATACACAAAAATCATATCAGCGTATTCAACATTAGAATATGTACGCGGCATTGTGGCTGATGCTACTCACACAAAAATATCTGAGTAACTGACTGACGACTGATTTAGGAATTATAATCCTAGAAGGAAACCAAAATGTAAACAAATAAAAGAATGTAAAGGATAAGGTAAGTGTTTACATATCTCACTGCCTAACCTAGCGAACTCTGAAAGGTGATAATCGCTACCTATAACATTTTTGTTTTGTTTCTTGTTTTGCGATTTTCTCCAAAACTAAGCAAAAACGAGCAAATCTCTGAAGGACTTTTTGTCTTAGTTTTTCGATCCCCTGTAAGTTCCTGAAGTTTTGCCATTTAAATTCGGGACACTCTGTATAAGAGGCTTTGTCCTGACTGACAGAATCAACACAAAGCAAAAACTACTAATGATAGAAACTTAAACACGTTCGCTGATTGTCACGCTGGGTGACAGGTGTGAATTGAAGTTTGAAGCAAAAAAAAAAAAAAGTTCGAAATTTAGATTTGAAACACGATGTAGGTAACCACTAAGAAAGGAATTTCAAAAATGTAACCCCTAAGGGGTTTAAATGTCGAAATTGTCGTTTAACTCTAACGGACACCTGTTTATCCACTTCGAGAAAACATATCTAATTTGGACTCATTTTAAAGGTCTTGATACGGGGACGTCGAAAACCATATTTTAAAACCGAAAAATGAAGCGTTCACGACGAGTAAGCAATTTTTTGTTTCGGCGGTTTTAGTGAACTCTCTCAAAAAATCTGGTTCGATGCGCGCAACACACAACAGGTGATCATTATTATTATTTTTTTTTTTTTTATTTGATTTTAAGAAAATTCTATTTAGTCCTTGATGGTTTTTTTACAATATAAGAAGGACTTACTATAGTCGAAACGAAAATTAACGTAGTAAAGGTTCTTAAAATTTAATTTATTACCTCTCGCATAAACACTGACTTAGATAAATTAATTTAAAAAGGATATCAGAAGATATTTCTATGTGGTCGTAACAAGATTTCCCAACGCAGAAGAAGGAATTCGCTTGATCTCTTGGAATAAATGGTTTTATGCCCGAGCAAAAAACGCTCAGGATTGGGAGGAATCTTATATCCGAGAAAAACCTTTCGACTAAAAAAAAAATCTCACACGGGTAAGAAGCATAAATGAACAAGAACAAAACGCGTGAGTTGAAAATTTAAACTGAAGAAGGGACCGAAATTTTATACTATTCAGTTATTTAAGTAATCTTCTCTTGTAATAATAAAGTTAATTACTTATTAATACTTAACTGGGTACATAGGACTTCAGTTTTTCTAATCCATTTTCCTAATCCCAAATTAAATAAGAAAACAAAATAATTTCCGAAAATCAGTCGGTCCCCTAAAACTAATTTACATTATAAAAAACAAAAAGCTGACGACTGATCATCAGTTTCACGAATCCGTTCAATCAAATTAATTACTTCCGATCAAATAGACAGGTGAGGCAATTTTACTCAAATTTCTAAATTTCTTTTTTCTTTTTTTTTGGGGGGGGGGAGTTCTAAATCCGAATAAATAAATTTTATAAAATATTTGTTCACCCCCTTGCGCCATCTTCATAAATAAAAAAATTTTCGAGTGGGCAAAATAATGTAAATTATAACAGAAGGAACATTTAAACTTTGAATGTGCAAATTTGTCATCTAACAACTCATGAAATTTTGACTTGGCTTAAGAAATATACATTTAATTAATTAATTGAACAGGTAATTACTCAACTCTACATGGACATAATATTCACACATTTATAGCATTATCTAGTATATACCTAGTATAGTAATAGTGTAAATAAAAAAAAATACAAACCTTTCAGTAAAAAATATTACATAACCTCTATAGCACTCGACTTATATTTATTTAAAGATTCTATGTTATACATAGATAGTTATCTTCAGCGAATTATACGAATATGGCCGGGAAAAGTAATTATACAAAAATAATATACGAAGAATAAGTAATTTTGGATGTTAGAGAGAAAATCAGTATATCAGATACTTTTGGAAATTTGTTATGGTGTCGATTTAAACATATCATTTCACATTTATTATTATTTAAAAAACGGATATCACATTAATAAATAACTAAATATTACCCAGCACTATCGTATCCAATTCTAATAGACCCAATTCCAATACATAAATCTTCGAAACATTTGATTTGTAGGGTACATTGTCATTCCTCGAGTGAATTTATTGTCTTATATAATGTATTCGGAAATTGGCACATTGTCACGTTATACTACCCTTGTGGCCTATTTTAGTTGTTTTCGATATAAACAGTTTGACTAACTTTTTATGTTGTTTTTTTTTCATTTTTATCACTATACAAAAAAGATACTTTCTTATAAATATAAAACAAATAAAATGGGTGAAAGTGTTAATATAAAATAAATTATAAAAAAAAATTATAAAAAACAAAAAAAAAATTGTGCACGATAAATAATTGAATTAATATCCCAGAAAAAAGTGATTCCAATAAAAACAAAAAAACAAAAAGGAAAATTACTAAACTAAGCTAGAGAGAGAAGAGAAATGCTTTATTTGAATAATAAGCAATGCTGTCCAAATACATTGGGTTGCTACATTGCACAGCGTACCAATCAATACTTAAATACATGTATACTTATAACTAAAATACATTGTTACATTTTATTTTATAAATATAATAACATAATATTTTTCCCCCCTTCTATATTTTTCACAATTATGTTTTTTATCTTTATTTTATTACCATTTATTCTATTTTATTTTATTTTTTCTTCTTTCTTATTTTTCATAATCTTACTCCTTTTTCCTCTATCTTCTTTTCCTTCCCTCTCTTAACGATGACATTACAAATAGGCACACACACAGACTGATAGAGGAAAAACTCACAAAAAGAGATATATCAATGAAAACCTTATATAAAGCGTATAATTCCAAGACCAGCCAAGTCCATTTCCAGATTTTTATTTTTTATTTTTTTTTTAATATGTTTTCTATTAGATTATCATTAGGTAGAAGGATTTCTTCCAAAAGAGGTTAAATCATACTGAAAACGGCCCTACCAAAATAAGGTCTGTTCCAAATCCAGCCAGATAATCTATAGAAAAACTATTTAAAAAAAAATAAAGAATAAAAATCTGGAAATTGAACTTGGCTGTATTTGGAATTCTACGCCTCATATCTAATAAATAAATATGTAGATATGCAAATAAATAAATATATAAATAAATAAATAAAAAGATATGATATATGATGGAAATTGATATATGACTACGTACAATCAATTTCCATACACATGGTAGTGGATAATTCCCAGGGAATCCAGGATTATGTTTTCGGCAACACCGCAATCTCTCTCATTTCGACACCTAAAGTATTAATAAAACTAAGCTTGGAATAAGGATTTTAAATCCGAAAGAGTTAATGGAGGAACAATTAATCAACTAAGAGTAAAAATATAAATAAATAAAAAATGACGCACTCCAGTTTCAAAAGTCTGAATTTTCGAAAAATCTATGACTGTTATTAAAACTAGTAATAAACCTATATATTTATTAAAATATTACATATTTTCTTAGTTTAGTCTCCTTCAAGTGAATCTTCCTCTACACAGTTTAAAAACGTAAGAAGCCAAAGTATTTTGGCTGGACATGAACTTTGGATGAACCTAACACCTTCGGACAATGATCCATAACCAGTCAGTTAATCACAAGAGGGAGTATGAATTTGATACGAGATGAGCCTTACTGATTTAGTTACTAAGAGTACGTTGGCTGATAGGCTCTGAAATTGAATCATTGATCAAATGAGAATGGGCTAGTTCTGGTCTTAAATGGTTAAATGAACAAACAATTAGCTATCGGTCAACAACTATTGATCACGAACTATCAGTGACGAAATATTTATCCCAATAGGATCTTAAGGAGTAATAATTTTAAATGCAGACATAAAGGATAGGTTTTACAAATCTAATTGCCACTATTGAAATTTCTCAAAAATGATGCGTTTTTACTTTCACTTACCTATATATGAAATATATAGTAAGTGGAAGTATTGCGATCGTGAAAAATTTCGACTTCCGGTTTTCAACGGAAATACACGTTTTGGGGTCCCCTGAGTCGAAATAACCAAGTCCCGCGAAATGGTCTGTGTGTGTGTGTATGTGTGTGTGTGTGTGTGTGTGTGTGTGTGTGTGTGTGTGTGTGTGTGTGTGTGTGTGTGTATGTGAACAGACTAGCTCAAAAACTATGAACCGTGCGATCCTGAAATTGGGTATTTAGTGTAGGTATATGCCCGCGATGTGACAGCATAAATTTCATCAAAATTACTTAAAGGGAGGGGGTACTTTACTTAATAACTTTTTAGGTTTTTTTCGATTTTCTCAAAAACGGCTCTAACGATTTTGATTAAACTGAGTATTTCATCTATTTATATGCCCGAGATATGACTGTAAAAATTTCATCAAAATTGATTAACCGGAGGGGGGACTTTACTTAATAAATTTTGTAACATTTTCACGTGTTTTTTTATTTACTCTAAATCGGCTTTAACGATTTTGATCAAACTGGGTATTTGATGTATTTATATGCCCGAAATATGACTGTAACAATTTCATCAAAATTGATTAACCGGAGGGGGGACTTTACTTAATAAATTTTGTATCATTTGAACATGTTTTTTTTTATTTACTCAAAAACCGTTTTGACGATTTTGATCAAACTGAGTATTTGATCTATTTATATGCCCGAAATATGACTGTAAAGAATTCATCAAAATTGATCAACCGGAGGGGGGACTTTACTTAATAAATTTTGTATCATTTTCACGTGTTTTTTTATTTTCTATAAAAAGGCTTTAACGATTTTGATCAAACTGAGTATTTGATGTATGTATATGCCAAAGATGTGATAGCCAACATTTCATCAAAATTGGTCAAACGGAGCGGGCACTTTATTTCATATTCGAAATTTTTCACGATCGCAATACTTCCACTTACTATATATTTCATATATAGGTAAGTGAAAGTAATAAAAATATTCAGTCATCTCATAAAACTCGTTGAGCCCACGCATGCGGAGTACGCCTTTAATGACAGACCATTGTTCATAATTAAAGCCGTTCTGTTAATTTCGGAAGTGTCAATTAAAAAAACGCATTAATTTCTAATCTAAGTAAGTTGGTAAGTGAAAGTTGTGTGTTGCGCGCACGCACCAGATTTTTTTTTTGTTTTTTTTTTTGTGTTATAGGCTGTTTTTTAATAAAATAGCACGTAACTTTAAGTAGGGCCTAAAAAAGGCCTTAAAGATCAAAAACATCTAAATTTTGTATAATTTCCAGGACAGTAGTAATAAAAAATCGAATATCGCCTAAACATAACCTTATGTTTTATATGCTACTTCATACATTATTTAGTTAAAGTAAGTTGGACCCCTTTTGGGTTGAGTGAAATTTTGACAGTTAAATGAGTGAAAATTTTCAAGTCAGATTACATAAATTTTTCTCAACAGAACAGAATATCAAAAACATATGATTTATTATTACATAGATATTTATATATAAATATATATATGTATGCGGTTCTATTTCAAGACAAGCTAGTTTATTACCTGAGCCACTGAAACACTCCTGCGCAGGAAAATACCGCCATCGTGATTGGCATTCCCATTTCCCCTGTCCTTTATACGAGTGACAGATATTACATACAAGGCAGAAATATTTGAACGAAATTTGAGAGAAAGTGGAATTTTTAAACTAATATGACAAACTAAAACCAATGCAATCAATTAATAAGAAATAAAAAAAAAAAATACATTAAACTTACTTACTTTATTATCAAATAAAGAGCAAACCTGTCTCAATCCTGCAAATAAAGTCCTGATACTGGATACTACTTCATGATATGAATAAAACTAATCTTGTTATATAGCTAATTAGATTTATATTATGAAATAAATATATATATGATTTTGTAAATGAAATACATAATATTTGTTAATTATAAATATTGTTATTAATAGTAATAAAAAGAGTAATTGATTACAAGACGGATTAAATTTGTGAAGAATCACATAATTAGAAAAGTGTCTGGCAATCACTCTGCAATGAGTAATAAGATACCGCAACACAGAAATACACATAAATATTAATCCTAATATTGCATTGAGATGCATCACGAAAATTATATAGACGTACAACAAGAATGAAGTAAAATGGCGGTGATATCAACAGATATGAGGGTAAGTTGCGATTCGCTAATAAAACTTTTATGCTAATAAAAAAGCATAAAAGTACCATTTATGCTGTCCTTAATAATAGCAATAGATCTATGTAACTGCCAGTTTCTCTCTTAATCATGTGAATGGAAAATTAGTAACTTATAATTTTTACTTTCACTTACCTATATATGAAATATATAGTAAGTGGAAGTATTGCGATCGTGAAAAATTTCGACTTCCGGTTTTCAACGGAAATACACGTTTTGAGGTCCCCTGAGTCGAAATGACCAAGTCCCGCGAAATGGTCTGTGTGTGTGTGTGTGTGTGTGTGTGTGTGTGTGTGAACAGACTAGCTCAAAAACTATAAACCGTGCGATCCTGAAATTGGGTATTTAGTGTAAGTATATGCCCGCGATGTGACAGCATAAATTTCATCAAAATTACTTAAAGGGAGGGGGTAATTTACTTAATAACTTTTTAGGTTTTTTTCGATTTTCTCAAAAACGGCTCTAACGATTTTGATTAAACTGAGTATTTGATCTATGTATATGCCCGAGATATGACTGTAAAAATTTCATCAAAATTGATTAACCGGAGGGGGGACTTTACTTAATAAATTTTGTAACATTTTCACGTGTTTTTTTTATTTACTCAAAAAAGGCTTTAACGATTTTGATCAAACTGGGTATTTGATGTATGCATAAGCCAAAGATGTGATAGCCAAAATTTCACCAAAATTGACCAACCGGAGGGGGGACTTTACTTAATAAATTTTGTATCATTTTCACGTGTTTTTTTTATTTACTCAAAAACGGCTTTAAATATTTTGATCAAACTGGGTATTTGATGTATGTATATGCCAAAGATGTGATAGCCAACATTTCATCAAAATTGATTAAACGGAGGGGGGACTTTACTTAATAAATTTTGTAACATTTTCAAGTGTTTTTTTTTATTTACTCAAAGAGGGCTTTCACGATTTTGATCAAACTGGGTATTTGATGTATGCATAAGCCAAAGATGTGATAGCCAACATTTCACCAAAATTGACCAACCGGAGGGGGGACTTTACTTAATAAATTTTGTATCATTTTCACGTGTTTTTTTTAATTATTCAAAAACGGCTTTAAATATTTTGATCAAACTGGGTATTTGATGTATTTATATGCCAAAGATGTGATAGCCAACATTTCAACAAAATTGGTCAAACGAAGGGGACCACAACAACGCATTAATTTCTAATCTAAGTAAGTTGGTAAGTGAACGTTGTGTGTTGCGCGCACGCACCAGATTTTTTTTTTTTGGTAAAAACAAGTCTGAAATAAATAACATTAGATATTGTCTCTTGTGAAGAAATAGAATGGAAAAACGCACGAATATTACATTAAATTTTAATAATAAAGCGTGTAAATGAAACAGGCAGTAGGGTAAACCATACAGTTATTGGCCCTTAGTACAGTTATTGGTACCCCAACTGAAGTAAGACTTTATAAAATTAACCGTAGGGAAGATTTCACAATTAAAACTACAGGGTGCCAATAACTAGATTCGGCACTTTTAACAGTAAATATTGCCATATTGTAAAACTATTGAACTTTTGACCCAAATAAACCTCTTAAGTCTTTATAAGGATAGATAAAGAGGAGCTATAGGAAGTTTCAATTAGATCCATTTATAAGACGTATTTTTGTTAATGTCACCACTGAAATTTAGTCTTAAGGGTGCCAATAACTGTATGGTTTACCCTATGAACAACATTATTGATTTTGAGTAAAACTAATAATAAAAGAAAACTTGCGTTTAACCTCAACTACGAATAAGGAAAAATATTCAGAACATGCCCAACCACTCATGATATATCTCAATATATAAACATGTTTCTAAAAAAAATTTTAATATTTATATGTTCCATCTCTGGTGACAAAACTATCTCATTTTTTCTTGAAGTATCAGGATGAAAATGCATCGACACTTTATGACCTATGATATGGAGTATCGATGCTAAAGAAAAATTACTAAATCGAAAGAAGTACCAGAATAAGATGCTAAAGTTGTATAGTTACGTTCCTAGTTGGAGGGACAATAATACATAGAACAGATTTATTTTAAAAATTCCTCAAAAAATTAAATAAATAAATTATATATAAAACCCAAACACATCTCCGCCTGTAAGTGGAGCCAAATTGAGCAGACTTCCTATAAACCTTTACGTTCACCAATTTACGTGACTAACAGAATTTTTTTTTTTTTTTTTTGCATCATAATTTTAATTTGCGTCTGTCAATAACATCGACAATCAGCAAATGTGCGCTGTGCTAATTTGAATAAGGGCATGTTAGGCATGGGGAAGGATGGCACCCAGCGGTACCTCTTATCTGGCTTGTGTCAGTTAATCTGGATTTTAACGAAGGAGATCTCACATCCAGAATTTAAAATTAATTGCATTAATATTATTTTTAATTTGAACTGATTACTAGAGGAATATAATTATAGCGAAAAAAAATTATACAACCGGCATTCTCGGTAAAATAAGTTAGGTGAAGGATTTGACTACATTAATCAAAAAAAGAGATTAATGGAGAGAGGTTAAAGACAGGTCCAAAGAAGGGGCGGTAAATAAGTTTAAATCTTGAAAAGGGGTCCCTCTATCTCTCTATAGGGGCGCCAAGCCTTCAGTCCCTAATGCAGGGCACCTTGAATAGGGCCTGAGGGGTGGGGAGGGATCCGACGATAAATAACCCCCTACAATCGTGTGTAAGCGACGGTAACACTCTTAAAAGCGAGCCGGGTTTCGGCTCATAATTAAACGTGTAACTTTGTAGCATCAAGTAAGACATAATGAAATTCTCCCTTTTCTTTGTCACTTGATGTGATTAGAGTTGCTTGGAATTGTATTATGGTTATTCAAAAAGGGAGAAGTTCTGGGGGACTCTTGACCTTTGCAAGCCTCGTTAACAAAGTTGCCATTTCTGTCATGGTAGTGTCGGGATTGTCATGGATAGCAGATAATATCGATATTTTTCCTTCCGATATTTTCACCATCGATAACATATTATCAACCAATATCGTTCCTCCTTCTTCTTCTTTCTTTTTTAAAACGACATACTTTGATCTACACATATCTCAACTGAGTGGTAATCCACAAATACGATACAGTAAACTGCTGTTATACAGATACTACCAATTTTAGGCATGAGGGAAGATACTGCCCAGCAGCACATCGTCCCAGTCTTGTTTCAGGACAGGAGATTTCTCATCCAACTCCTTTTCAGTCGCCTCGTATAAGGCACGTCAGTTGCGGCTATCTCGTTAAATAAGTCTGTTGTTATGTCCATGCAATTTAATACGAAAGACAGAAAAAAGAGTACTTAAAAATTGGTATATTGTTGCCAGTTGCAAGTCGGTATGAAGAGTTTTCTTACTAGAGTACAAAGGTAAGTATTATCCTCATCCTTCAATCTTTCTTGCACCATAGATATTTTTGTATTTCCGTAGATTCTTCTACTTCTTCCTTCTATCCTCAGCTTACTGGCGTTCCTCAAGGAAGCGTTTTAAGCCCCCTCCTCTATTCCATTTACACCTCTGACATTCCTGAGCACCCTTGCACCACCATCTTTACCTTCGCTGACGACACAGCTACCCTTTCTTCCCACAATAGCATCAATTGCCGTCCAGAACCATTTATTCGACTTAGAAAATTGGTTCCAAAAGTGGAAAACAAAAATAAATGCAACTAAGTCGAACCATATAAGTTTCTCACTGAGGAAGGGAACATGTCCTCCAATAAAAATTAATGATACTTCTGTGCCTTCTAAAAACTATGTACGTTACCTTGGACTGTACTTGGACAAAAGACTCACTTGGAACATACATACAAAACTAAAAAGACAAGAACTGACCAGACGATATAAACAACTGTCACACCTCCTGGACTACAGGTCAACACTTAACTTACGAAACAAAAGACTAATATACAACACGATATTAAAACCTATTTGGACCTACGGAGTAGAACTTTGGGGTTCCGCAAAAAAAGTACACATAAACAAAATTAAAACCGCACAATCAAAAATTCTTCGAAAAATTGTAAACGCTCCATGGTACATTTCTAACAACACAATACACACAGACATGGACATTCCAACAGTAAAATCATACACTCACGACAAATACTCTACCTTCCACAGTTCAACTCACAACCATCCAAACCCACTTGTTTCTTCTCTTTCTTCCCAGTTACCAGTCCAACGAAGATTAAAAAGACATTGGCCGAGAGATATGCTCGAGCAAGTAATTTAAATCAAGCAAAACGAAGATAAATTTCACACTATCCACAATCCACAAATTTGCTAGGTGCGCTACAGCGCAGGCGCAAATGACTTAAAAAAAAAAAAAAAAAAAAAAAAAAAAAAAAAAAAAAAAAAAGATAAGTATTAAAAGTTACTCAATTTGTAAGTCTTAAAAGTTTGGAAGTTTTTAGTTTTTTTTAAGCGTGTCTTTTTTACTGAACCGTAAAATAGTGAGGCGCATGCCCATATAGGTTTAGGTCTGATTTTCAATTTTGAAGAAAGTGAGTACAGTATTTTGAGTCTTTTTTTTTTTTATAATATCTGTTTTAAGTTTGACTTGAGGCTCACAAGTCATCTTTCTGTCAGATATCAGCGCAAGGTATCGTACTTTATTTGAGGAATTCGCTGGTCGCCGATGTCAACTGGTCGGCAGTTATCTCGCAGGTATCTCGTAGGGCTGTTTTGCGTGCTTAATTAAGCACACAGTTTAAGCAGTAAGCACGTGTATGTATTCAGTTTCTGTCTAACTTTCAGTTTAGAAAACAATAGGCTATTCCAAATAACAGGTTTTATCAAAAATATAGAATATAGATATTTCAAGTTCAAAATTTTTTGTAGTATCAATAGTTATAGACAGATATTTTTTATCAATGCCTATATCGATTTTTTAGGTAGTATGACAAACTTCTTTTTTTGTCTTACTAGAGTGAATTCCATCAAAGTCCCTCATCCCAAACAGTGAGTGGCCCAGCGATCGGTCGATGATAAGCAGATTGTGGAATTTTTTTTCGGATGTGATGAAAATTCAAATGAGGGAAGACGGTAGGTATGCATCAAAATGCACTTCCAACTCGTAACTATAAAAAGTGTTTACACCACGGTCTTCTAGATAGGCGCAAAGACTTGATGTGAAGGTTCGTCAAGATTACGTGCTAGGTTAAATAAAAAGCAATACAATTAAAATATATCAGTTCATAAAAAAGTTTAATTTTAAATATGGGATTTATGATGTACACCGCATTGAAGATACACCAACAATATTCTTTGTTACCATGTTATATTACCATCTAACGATATTCCTCCTTAGACTTATGTAAAACCTAAAGTAAATCTTCTACCTTCTACACTCCCTAGAGAACATACAGTTCCGGCTGAATATAAATATCTGTTCCGCAAAATTATTCACTCTTCACTAGAACATTTATTATTATTTACTAATGGGTCAAAATCAAATACATCAACTGCATCCGCATTCGTAACACCCGACGCTACCTATAAATTTAAGCTACACAATCTTTGTTTCACATTCACCGCTGAGATCAATGCTATCGCAATGGCTCTTCGATAAGTCAGAAAGTCACCAGCTAGAAATATATTGGTCGTATCAGACTCCTTGAGCACCCTGAAAGCCATGATCAACCTGTATCCAGCCCACCCCGGAATAAAAAGTATTTTAGGAATAATAAAAAGTTTAAATGACGCCAGAAAATCTATAAACTTCGTCTCGTGTCCTAGTCATGTAGGCATTAAAGGAAACGAAATGGCAGATAGGGCAGCGAAAGAAGCCCTTACTCTTCCAGGAGACGGTAAAGCCCTCTTAAGCATCTGAACTGGCGATTCCATTAATAAAAGACCTTCTCCAAGATCGGCAAACAATTTGGGACAACATCCCTCAACAACAAGAAGAAAATGTGAGAATGGAGCAGCTCCAGTCGCACCGAAGAGAGGAGCTACCTTAGCTAGAGAGCGGCTAAGGATAGGACACACAAGATTGACTCACCTTCATCTAATAACTAACGAAGGTCCCCCAAGATGTCCAAAGTGTGACGAGCGCTTGACTGTAGAACATATCTTCTTGAAGGTTGCACTTTTTACAGGACAAAATTACACGAAGAAGGAATTCCAGCAAATTTATCGATGGCTTTGAGGAAGGAGGAAAAGTTTCTAAAGATGGTCTTCGCTTTCCTTTCCGAAGAGGGATTTCTTAAAAACAACTAACCTATCTTCTCACTTATTCTATATTATTTATCTATTTTTAACAATTTTTGTTTAGCTATCTCTTCACTCTTATTCGAGTCATTATGTGCAAATCTTCATCTTTACTATTCTATTTATCAAGAATCTATCTATTATTATTAATTCAATTATTTTAGTTATACCTTCAATATTAATAAATACCAAAAAAAAAATAAAAAAATAACGTAATAAACCTTTCTATGCAAGCTAAACAAAGACGTCAATGACCGGCTGGTTTTACGCCTTCATATGAACAAACAACCAATTACCATTTAACCTAATCCACTGATCATTCTGCCACCTTTCAAGGAAGAGATAATACTAAAAAATAAAACAGGCCTAATACCAGATTTCTAAGAAAAAACTACCTACTTTTTATACCGTAAATCATATGTTTCGATTACCTAAATAAGTAATTTACGTTGACTGATACGAACTTTTATTCTTATCCAATTATTATAATTTTAATCTACGATCTATATTCAGAGCCATGCTCGCCTAACATAGTACCAATATAACGAACCCGTTATAAACTTAAATAAAGATGGCCCGGCAGCTCCTCACTTAAGCGAAAAATATTAAACGCAGGCAATGAACGTATAATAGCTCAAGCCTTTAGGAAGATAAGAAAATGCGGTCGCCATGAATCGGAGGCCTGAAAACGGAACTGATCTATATGTAAACGAATGGAGACCCCAAGTGAAAAATGATATCAATGTGTTAGCAAGATAACATCTCAAAGTTTTCTAGGACAATGGAACAAGAAAACTCTGCAGAGGACTCGGCTCACAAAACTTACATCATTCCTAGATAATGGGACATTCTAACATACATCAGAGGGTTGTAGCATCAACGCTTAGAGCCAGCCGAAAGAACAGATCCTCAAGATGTGTTGAAAATAAAGTTACTATCATTCAGCTTGGATTATTATGGCATTGCATATTATGCAATATTTAAATTAAAATAATCCAAAATTGGGCCGATAATTTTAATTTAAGCTGAAGATGTAACCAAGTATAGGCAGTTTAAATGTTAGAGTAGGGAGGGTCGCAGTTTTGGGACCAATTTAGAAATGAAATTGACTTCAGCCATGTTCACACTGTTAGATCTTCGGAGCCTGCCATCGTCCGCCCGTAAAGTAGCTGCACTAAGAACAGAAGCAGCACTATAAACTCCAAATGCAACAGTAAGTTAACCATATTTCATGATCATCTGATCGCCTAAACATTTTCATATTTCTCCTAATATCTAAATTTCCTCACTTTATGACAATCCACCATCAATCAATATTTTTACTATTAAAGTTCCTTTCAAAAATTTCACTCACCACGCTAACAAAGAGTGTAACTAAGTAAGATGCATTTTTTACATATAGTCCACCAGATAACAGCTCATCAAGAGTTTGTCACCTAACTGTCACAAAGTGAAGGCATGATTCCACACCGTAGATATTATTATATTACCCTTGCAAATATACACCTGCGCTGTGGTGCATCAAGCAATATGATCAAGCAAATATGATCTCTTTTTTTTTCATTTTGAGTTTCTTGATCATTTTTAAGGTTATGTATCTATTGCTGAAAAGGGTCGCTTGGTAACTGTCTTATCAGTAACAGGGAGGAGAGAGAAAAGATGAGTGGATGAGGGTGATTTTCGTTGAAGAGTGAAATGTTCGGTATCGGCTTGTAAAGGGAGAAACAAAAGATTTATCCGTCAGTATGTTCATATCGTTATGTATTGTATTCAAAGCACACTCTTTTTGTCATTGTGCATTAGCCATTTTTGTAAGAATTTTGGATTGCGAAATTTGCATTTTGTCAATGTTGACGTGTTTTGCGGAACACCCAAGTTCTGCTTCGTATGTCCAAATATGTCATATATTGATGGTGTTCACTAGTCACTTGTTTCATAAATCTATTCGAAATCTGTAGTCCAGGAGGATTTTGGTTTGAAACACAGGTCGACAACGAATGTTATTAACAAAATGTGATTAATCATCTTTTTTTTACTTTATGAGTTGATTTATTGTTATCAACACTTCCTAATATTATTAATATAAATATAAAATATAAATATTAACAAAATGTGATTAATCATCTTTTTTTTACTTTATGAGTTGATTTATTGTTATCAACACTTCCTAACAATTTTTTTAAAAATAAAATTGTTCATTTATTATATTTCTTTCGGCGCCTATAGACCACGTTGAACCACACAAACGACACATTGTAACATTTTAAAATTATAAGGACCTATTCTATTGTTTATACGTCGATTTTTTATTTTTATTTTTTTTTTTAAGATTTCAATGTTTTCGGATTTTAGCCCTAAATTATGGGGCTGCGATGTGAAAAAGGGGTATTTTCGGAAAATTTGAATTATTTTTAAAAATGGTTTTTTTATACCGACATTCTGGTGGTGGTGCCTTAGTGAACAAAAATGAGGATGAGGAGTCTGATTTAACCTCCCTTTATGCTACTAAGGCTCATCGGACGGTGATACGGTGGGAGTCCTAAATCTTGCCTATCCAGGTATAATTAGGATAGGGATCTTTAACGAGTACCTGACATCGCAAAGGCTTGGGTCCTTTAGATCCAAAGCAAGGACCAAGCCAAGGACTTCTTACTCCCTTTAGAAGATCCCAGGGCGGATCACAAAACAGCGACATTGGGTTCAGTAATTGGGTATGCTATCTGCTGTGCCCCATTTGCATTTACAAGGAAACAATTTTTCAATTTAGTATTAAAGAATAATTTGATATCTTTTCAAAGTAAGAAATTAAAATTAGAGTTTAAAATTTAAAATTTTCGAATACTCCTATAATCCGTACTGAGGAAGAAGTTTTTCTCCATTAGCAGGTATCAAATCGTCAATATTACAATAGGCATTAATGTATACTTTTCTATTTTAGAATAAAGTTTGATTTTATTTAATTACATTTTTAGGTGTCCTATACAACATCATGGGCTAGAGGCACCAAATTCTATTTAATTTATAAATACATAAGGACTATGGTATTTGGTAATTTCATAGACATTTGTAAATATTGATTTTCCTAAGAAATTGAAATAAGTTCTTTGAACATTCTGGTTTTAGTGCTTCAGCATATCCCTTGATGTGGTGCGTATTCCTCGCTGCTTCCAGTCCTGGGAAATTTTCTAAGATGTGTTCCACAGTTATTAAATAATAATTAAATAATAAATAGTTTAAGCTCCATTCTTTACAACTGTTAATGTACTCATTTGGCATTGCGAATAATTCTAGTTAGCATTTGTTGGTAGAAAAACGGAGATTGAGTGATTGGGGAAAACTTTTCAGATAAAGAAAATTTCCTGAATAACACGCAGCTGTGCTAATTTTAAAATTTCAATAAATTTTTCAAACAAGTACATATTTATTTGAAAATAACTAAAAGTAGTATGTTAGGAATAAACTATGCAAATAAAAATATTGTTTTATACATATTCAAGTTTAATTGGTCATACTTTTGTACAGCATTTTTTCAAATAAGTACATTCTGTAGTCCGGACACCCTCATAAAAGAATTGGTTCGATTACCTAGATTACACTGTACCCATTTTATTAAGAGAGCTCTAATGTTTTAGGTTTTTTTTTTTTTTTTTGTTTTTTTTAATATGAATCTATAACTGAATCCGAAACAAAATATCAAAAAGAAAATATTCTAAGGAATATTTTTCTTAAATGACGTAAGTAGATTAATTTTATTATTATTAATAATGGTGTAGGAGTTCGAATAAGTGTTACAATACCTATAGATCCCAAATTCCAATTCCTCACCATCCTAAGTTTTCCTCAATCACTAGACCAAAATTATAAAATGCGTGTAACCGGCTTATTACGTTATTTATACATATACATTACTTTTAAATTATTTTTTATGATTAAGTGTAGTTTTACCCTGCGAATTAACATAGTAATTTTTACACCATTAATCTATAACATTAAAGTATAAGTAATAATAACCATAATTCTTCAATAGACCAAAAGTTAGTTCGTAACATTAAAGAACTTTTACCAAACCTACCGAGATACCTGAAATGATTACGGCTTCAAGAACTACCCTCACTTAAAGCCTAGGCGTTTAAACTTAGAAAACAACTTCTGCAGACAAATTAAATAAGGATATGGTAAAATGACCCAGTTTCTAAGAAGCCAGAGGGGTTTTAACCCTGGAATGGTAGTCATGCGCTTTGGAGACGTATTTCCTTAATAAAATGCTCTTTCCGTCAAATCTAAGCCCCACCCCAACATCACTTTCCGTGACATCTTGCGGGAAGGGGTTAGAAACGGATCTGTTACGGTCTGACCTTGGTCAAGTAAATAACTGGTGATTATTGAAGTTTTTCCTAAATAGTACTGCGCCTCTGAGGCGTATCACTACCAATGAAAGGAAATAGTCCCACGCTTCTAAGGCGTATTGCTACTAATCACTAGGTATTTGATGCTACGCTTCAAAGACGTATTACTACCATTCAACGGGAACTTTATCCTAAATATCAGAGGTGGATATCAGAGAGAAACGACATTGAATTTGTATAATTTTTTTTTAGATATTCAAAATTTATATAAATTTTTTTTTTGTTTCTTTAAATTGTGACATAAAGTTTATTTAATTTAAATAAACTTTAGATCAGTGTTGTCGAGGAACAAATATTGGCCGAAAAACAAAACTGCTTCTTTTATAACATGTAGAACATTGCGGTATATAATTCATATGTCATTTATGCCTATAATTTTTACAAGAATAATCCTAACCAATGTCGAGATTCAAATACATGCTTACTTTAGCAGACAATCTAATGCACAAGTGGATGATTGCACGATTACAGCAAAATATAACCAAAGCTTTAAAAACTGTGATACATAATGCTCTAGGAACTGATTTACAAGGTGAGGATATAAATAATTCACAAGATCATTCAGAAGAAAAGAGTATTCAAAGAAAATATTGTGCCTTTTGCTAGTATAAAAAGAAGGGAATGTCAAAAATGCGTTGCTCTCGGTGTGAAAAACCTGTTTGTGGAGACCATTATCTTAATGTTTGTTTTTCGTGTAATAAATAACTTGATATGTTAATACTATAACTAATATTACTGAAGATCTGGGGCCGGGATAGCCGAGCGTGTTTGAGCGCGACCCGCTTTAGCACGCTGCTAGTCGAGCCGAACGGTGGCGGTTCGAATCCGCCCTGGGATGGTTGACTTTTATTTCGTGGAGGCCCCACGGAATAAATCTTGATCTACCCATCATGGTTAGAATAGGTTGGTTACACCTCTAGAGTAACCCCCCGTATGCCATACATGGCCAGGTAGGGGTACCGAACAAAATAAAAAAATTACTGAAGATCTTAGTGTTTACCCACAATGCATTGTTCCTATAATTTTATAAGTCAATTTCTTTTAAGATATAAAAACATTTATTTTTATCTTTTTTTTTATTTTCCATTAATATATTTCTTTAATACTGTATTTTTTCTATCCTTGATATAACTAGAGTCCTGGTAAAATTTTTTTATCTTTATAAAGATGTTTTATCTAATTTTGATGTGTGGACGTATCTGTGTTTTAGTGTGAAAATGATTGGGTGCAGTGAGTAAATGTGCAATGCTCACTGTTTTTAATAGTAATTATCTAAAGACTGAATTGCAGCCTGAAGGGTCAGCATAGTACGTAATTATTACCGTGTACGTCTTGGAGGCGTATCACTACCAACAATGTATGAAGATTGACACTACCATTCCAGGGTTAAACCACATACTATTTCTAGATGAATATCTTTCTTTTATTCATCTAGAGAGATTTTAGAAAGCTGTGTAAATAGGTATGATATTTTAATAAAATATTAAAAAAAAAATGTAATAAATGGAAGAAAACTTATTTAACTAAAAATCATATGAAAATTGTTTTGTTTTTTTGTTTGTTTTTTTATCCTTTATAGCCCTTTTCATGCCTTCTTCAATACAAAGACAGTCAAGGAAACAAATATAGATAAATTATTTAGGCAAATTATCATATTATGTTATCATATCACATTACTTGCCATATTCTTTGTAACCTTGACTGGTAAAAACTAGCTAATGCTTATATATTCATGAAAACTAAAGTGCCTTAAACTAATAACATAGGCAAATAATAAATTAGAGCTAATACCTTGAATTTATATCTAGGGACTGAGACATGTAGTGTAACCCGGATCTCATCTGAACAGTACCCGTTGGTGTTCTTATATATTTCTTTTTAGCGCGCGGAAGTCAAATAAATAAATTAACAAAACTCTCAAAACAAACACAAAAAATAAAGAGGCATACAATCACAAGATGCAGGATGCTGGCGATTTAGAGTATATTGCAACCCGTTATTCTTATATGTAAGTACCAATTTTTCTTAAAAACATAGGGATTCTCTTTGTATATACCACGAACATTCCTACAATTTTATAATTATTATAATTAATTCAAGCAAAAAATCAGGTGGTTGAGCCTGACTTGAGTCAAATCAGATCCCTTGCAGATTTTTGGAACATTTGACCTTGAAACGATACTTGTATAGTTTAGTGTATAGTGTAGTGTAGTATAGTGTAGTGTACTTGTATAGTTTAGTTACGATAGCTTGTATAGTTGAAACGATACTTGTATAGTTACTGCACGACTATTACGTTGTATCTGGGCCAAAGTAATAGTCGTGCAGTAATTGTTTTTACTCAGTAGTAAAAATTTCAAATTAGATTTATCGAACTTGATATATTTTTTTTTATCGATTTATTGTTATTCTAAATATCTCCTGTATCGGAAGGGGGGAAATATATCAGAATATTTAAGGCTGCGAATACATAAATATATATGGAGGGGAACAGTAGACTCCATTGTGGAATATATGCATCCCAGGGCGTGTTAAAAGAGGGGCTCATAAATATATCACTATCGGAAATAGAAAAAGATTCCCCTAAGTTATTATTATATGCTTCAAATTCCCAACATCTAACTTTCTTTTAATATATCCTCTTAGAAGTGGCGAGGGGCGAGAAAAATTTTTCAGAAAAGTTTCCCAACTTATTGCGGCGCTTGCTTGCAGTCTATTTATACATTTCTCTCGTGAGGAAACTTAATATTTATAAATATGGGGGTAATTTAAGGGAGTTCAATTTTGATTCCTGCAACAGATTCTACATTATCGTCTTACGCATAAGATACTTCTGACAAACAATTTTTAAAAAGAGTAAACCTGATCTCGAAACGGTTACATGGGATTTCATTAAATTCTAAATCTGGAGAGTGAGTGTTAATGCTGATCGGATTAGCCTACATAATATCTTTATATATGCAATATAAGAATAATTCATTCAAATTAATATAATATACAATTCAATACAACAGTAAACTAGTTTCTATCCTTGTGATCGATAAATCATGCAAACTAACCATCATAAATGATTTTTGAGTCATGACGCTTTTTCTTTTTCATTGAAGTGAAAGTCAATCTTCAAAATCATTGAATGAGATAAAGTACTAAGACTAGCGTAGCGGCATGGTAACCTATTTTTAAACATGATCTATAATTGATAATATAAATTAAACAGGTTAATGTAATTATTAAATTATCAAATTTTCTTGTCTCATAGCACGTTCTCTTATAACAATATGTTGTACCCACCCGATATACCCTATGACGATTTTCGAAAATGTTTATTTTGAACGCCCATAAGACCGAAATACTTTAATCCGCTTAACTTATACTTTAAAGTAAAGGAATAATAAATTAAAAAAGTTAACAAGGAAAAAATCTTCAGGTCAGTTTAAAAAAAATATTAATGAATAAAACCACATTAAGCTATTTTCTTTTTTATACAAAAAAATTAAAAAATAAGAAAATTATCATGATTAAGGCCCGATGCACACGGACGACACTTTTCTGCGATGCGGACTATAAGCCAGGTCAGGGGTACCGACCGGATTTACCATTGTACTCCAAGTACCCCTGACCCGGCTTATAGTCCGCATCGCAGAAAAGTGTCGTCCGTGTGCATCGGGCCTAAAATAGGATAAAATCAAAACAAGAACTTTTTATTTATAAATTTATACCAAGAAATTATTATTTGACACGTTTTCAGTCATCTGATTTTTGAAGAGTCGTTTTATACGAATATTTCTCCAAAAAGGAACTTATTTAATTCCAAGAGGTTAAAAAAATAGTTAAAAATTCTCTTTCTTAATAAAACTGAATACAAATTTAATATCAAGAAATAAGCTAGATAATGGTCATTTTTTTTTAATAATGCAATATATTTTTATTCAATAATAAAGTAATTGTTTTAGCAGGATTTATTTTTAATGTTCAGGAATCTTAATTCTGAAATTTTAATTATTTCAAGTATTCACATAAGAGTTTTTATATTTTTGGAAGGTATCAATGTTCAAAAATAAAAACGAATAGGTCCACACCTCTTATTTAAAGATCTTTGAGAAACAGCCAATTTTTGACTAAGCTTCTTTATGAACCAATTCATTGTTTTCTTAGATATTATTGGCTTATTCACATCTAAAGAATAGTGATTTAATGATCTTAAAAAAATTGAAAGATAAACATATTTAATAAGAAACTACTCACTGTATTATATTTAAATGGAATCATAAACATTATTTTGTTTTTATTTAACGTTGTTTTAAGTCCCTTAAAAAACAACAACAATAAAAGCATTATCAAAATTACAAAGGAGAATAAAATTAAAATCAAAAATCAATCTAATAAAAGAAAAAAAATACCTTCATCTTTTAAGGTAGATTATTATCTTTAAATCTAATCAAGAACGAATAACCCAGAGGAAAAAATTTACATGTATGTTTCCAAAATATACTTCATAATAAAAATTAAAAAAAAAATTTAAACTCACCTGCTGTGAGTCCTAAAATAAGAACTAAAATGGAAGAAATATTTTTCATTGCACCAACACTAAACTCACATGTCTCGAAAAACTTCGACCACGACGTTGAGCCACTAACACGAACGGACAACACAACACCCTCAAAGGCGGACAGTCTGCCGGTGACTATCAAACACTGCCGTTTGGCGGGTATCCCTCGGAACGGTTCGTTTAACGTCGGGTGTTTCCGCCATAGGCACTACTAATATAGCCCATAATTCAGTCACTGCTATATTCAATATTGCCAGGTAATTAATAAAGTACAGGTATTTATTAATGAGCTTTTTCATAGAGTCCATAGAGTTGTTTTTGGTAAGAATATTCGTAAGTTACAAAATTCAAATTCAGACCAATGAAGTGAATTAGATTAGAACCATATTAGTTTAGAACTTGACAAACCAAATTAGATTAGAAATTGAAGTGTTTTGTTAATTGCCATTTCTCAATGTCACACATTTTTCCACATTTATTTCTTATTTTTGTTTTTCGGTGCTGTCACATCGCGGGCATATACCTACACTAAATACCCAATTTCAGGTTCCCACGGTTTATAGTTTTTGAGCTAGTCTGTTCACACACACACACACAGACACACACACACACACACACACACAGACCATTTCGCGGGACTTGATTATTTCGACTCAGGGGGTCCCAAAACGTGTATTTCCGTTGAAAACCGGAAGTCGAAAATTTTCACGATCGCAATACTTCCACTTACTATATATTTCATATATAGGTAAGTGAAAGTAAAAATCTGGTGCGTGCGCGCAACACACAACTTTCACTTACCAACATACTTAGATTAGAACTTAATGTGTTTTGTTAATTGCCACTTCTCAAATTTATACATTTTTCCACATTCATTTCTTATTTTTGTTTTCATTTGCTAAAAAAAAAAAAAAAAACTCTAATTTCTTTTATTATTAAATAAAGTTTTTGCTTGTGATAATTCGCCAATGCAAGCATAATACTCCAAATCGTCTGATTTTATAATTCTCTATGTACTTGTTGAATATTTCATTTAGATCCCATGAAACAAATAATTCTCATTAAATGAACAGAACATCTTTAATTATAACGCATTGGTTTGTCATTAAAGGCGTATGGCGCATGCGTGAGCTCAAGTTGTTTTATGAGTTGACGGAATATTTTTCTTTTTTTCTCCTGTATTTGTTTACTTGATTTTTTTCATATATCATATTTAGCCATTTCTTATTTTTAGGCGTGGTGAGAGACAGTTAATTTCTCAATATAAACTAAAACAAAGGTACTTCATAGGAAAACAAAAAAGGCCCCTTCCCCACTTAAGCCCCCTCCGAAAATTTTAAAACTGATAAAACTTACCTGTTATTATTTAACACCTAATTTTCATTAAACATGACGAATTTGATCAAAACCATTAAAGCCGTTTTTGAGATAATCGAAAAAAAGGTAAAAATTGGAAAAAAAGTTAGGAAATAAAGTGCCCCCTCCGTTTGACCAATTTCGATGAAATGTTGGCTGTCACATCTTTGGCATATACATACGTCAAATACCCAGTTTGATCAAAATCTTTAAAGCCGTTTTTGAGTAAATAAAAAAAACACATGAAAATGATACAAAAGTAAAGTAAAGTAAAGTCCTCCCTCCGGTTGATCAATTTTGATGAATTTTTTATAGTCATATCTCGGGCATATATATATATATATCAAATACTCAGTTTAATCAAAATCGTTAGAGCGCTTTTTGAGAAAATCGAAAAAGACTTAAAAAGTTATTAAATAAAGTACCCCCTCCCTTTGAGAAATTTGGATGAAATTTTTGCGGTCACATCACGGGCACATACATACACAAAATACCCAATTTCAGGTTCGCACGGTTTATAATTTTTGAGCTAGTCTGTTCACACACACACACACACACACACACACACACACACACACACACACACACACACAGACAGACCATTTCGCGGAACTTGTCGAAATTTTTCACTATTAGACTTACTTAAAAACCACATGTTTCAACTCTCCTCGACCCCTGTTTCATCTCACTTTGGTATGAAGGGAGTTGAAAAAAGTTGACATGCTACGGTTAAGTGGATTTTTGACCACAAAATTTAACGCTTTCAATTTTTTTATGTTTGCCATTCGCAAGTTTAAAGAATGCCCTATCGACTGGTACTGATATCGTACGATTTATGTCAATAGGATTTGGAGTATGAAACAAAATGTGAAAATTGTTTCAACTCCCCTCGGTCTCCCCTACACTAAATACCCAATTTCAGGCTCGCACGGTTTTTAGTTTTTGAGCTAGTTTGTTCACACACACACACACACACACACACACACACACGCACACACACACACACACACACACACACACACACACACACAGACTATTTCGCGAGACTTGGTTATTTGGGTTCAGGGGACCCCAAAACGTGTATTTCCGTTGAAAACCGGAAGTCGAAATTTTTCACGATCGCCATACTTTCCCTTAATATACATTTCATATACAGGTAAGTGGAAGTAAAAATATGAAGGAGATAAAAAACAGACAAAAACGTGGTTACAATACATTAAGTCAACTTTAAGAGGACGAACAGTTTTTTTTTTCTTAGAAGAGCGTAAAGCGGTGTATTCGCATCGGTGTATATGTAAGATCTAAGAACAAAGGCACAGTTCTATATGGTCCTAATCAAAAGGGTGGGAATGAAAACATCGTGTCCTATGTAAACTTCGGTAGGGGCTTGCTTTCTATTTTAGGAATGGAATAAATCCAACAAATTGAATAAACATTTCTATATACATATATATTTTTACTCTCAAATCCCCCTTTTGTGCTCTGTTTTGTTGTGATGTTATAAAGCTTATATCCTTTTGCTGCTACCATGTTATATTTGTTAGGAAGTTCTGTTATTCACAGCATTTCTGAACAAAATAATGATAACTATCCATTTACCCACTTCCCGGTTAGTTCAAATAAATCTTAAAAACTATTTATAGTTAGTTGGTCCCAATGCTATCGTAATATATGTAGAATTGTATTGGATGTTAGTGGTCGTTGTTTACTAAAATTAAGTAATTATAATTATAGTAATAACATTTGCTGATAGTTGCAAGGACCAAAGAATTCGCTTTTTTTAGATATATAAGTTTTGATAAAACATCTTTTTACTTTCAATTACCTATATATGAAATATATGTATAGTAAGGGAAAGTATTGCGATCGTGAAAAATTTCGACTTCCGGTTTTCAATGGAACTAAACGTTTTGGTGTCCCCTGAATCCAAATAACCAAGTTCCGCAATGTGTGTGTGTGTGTGTGTGTTAACAGACTAGCTGAAAAACTATAAAACGTACGAAGCTGAAATTGGGTATTTGGTGTATGAATATACCCGCGATGTGACAGCGAAAATTTCATCTAATTTGCTCAAAGGGAGGACGCACTTTATTTCATAACTTTTTCCCATTTTTTTTTTATTTCTCAAAAATAGCTTTAACGATTTTGATTAAACTCGTCATGTTTAATGAGAATCAAGTATGCATTAATATCAGGTAAGCTTTATCATTATCAAAATGTTCCGAGAGGGGGCATAAATGAGGAAGGGGCCTTTTTTGTTTTGCTATAAAGTACCTTTGTTTTTGTTTATATGCAGAAATTATCTGTCTCTCGTTTTGCCTAAAAATAAGAAATGGCTAAATATGAAATATGAAAAAAATCAAGTAAACATATACAGGAAAAAAGAAAGAAAAATATTCCTTCAACTCACAGAACACGTTGAGCCCACGCATGCGAAGTACGCCTTTAATGACAGACCATTGTTTATAATTAAAGATGTTCTGTTCATTTAATGGAAATTATTTGTTTCACGGTAACTACATGAATTTTTAACAACTAAATGGAGAATTATAAAATCTGAAGCGATGGAGTATTATGCTTGCATTGCCGTATTATCATAAGTAAAAAATGTTATCTAATAATAACAAAATTTAGTGTACTTTAGAGAGAAAATAAAAACACAAATAAGTAAATGAATGTGGAAAAATGTGTGACTTTGAGAAATGGCTTTTAACAAATCAAGTCAATTTCTAATCAAAGTAAATTGGTAAGTGAAAGTTGTGTGTTGCGCTCATCGCACCAGATTTTTTCTAGCTGTAATCAGTGATATGTTGCTATGTATTATGGATGCTGCATGGCGGGAAGATTTCGTAATTTTAACAAGTAACGTCATTTTAAATGAAGTACCGGATACGCCCGTCAGTGTTATCTGGAAATGCGGTAAGGCCCTAGGAATACCGTTTTGGAGGTTATGGGCTCCATAAACGTGTGAAAAGGTCTCACAGAAGATATTGTTGGAGATAAAAATAATTAGAGTTAATAAGTCCTGAAGATCGATAGTGCAGCTTTAGAAGCAATTAGGGGCCATAAACTTGGACAAAGAACATGAGTATTGTTAGGCAGGAGAGCATTGAAGGGGACACGAATGACCTTCGAAGTTGAGTGTCCATAAACAATAAAACAATTGAAGGGGAATTTTGAAATACACTGGATTAAAAAAGTCTCCGTACATTACACCTATTTTTAAGAAATAGTAATTTGGAAGAATTTTCAGAAAAAGAACTTGATTATTGATAAAAACTCATATTAAAATTGAATCCTTATACATATTTCAAAGCAATTTGTAAACTTTAACCGGGGAAATGTAGCGCTATTCGAAGGGTTGATTTAGGTAGCGCTTCGTCGATGGGACGAAGTTATCTTATTATCGTTTCAGGGATGCCTAATCATCTTGTAAATGCGGTATTTACAATACTTTAAAACAGACCTTATTTACATTTACACTTTTTATGCCTTTTGTCTTTAAGAAACTGAGAATGGTGTAATTTACTTATTAAAAGTTAAGGATCAATGTACGCAAAACACTTTGATTTTTAATGTATGATTTATTGGAAAGAATAGTTATTTCATACAGAAAAACCACAAAGAAAATGTCACAAAAGCAAAATTGCCAAAGAAATAATCAAGCAGTAAATAGAATACATAAATAAACTACGAAAGCATATCAATAGGAATACACTACACTACCAACTGAACAGGAACAATGAGTTACAAATAATAGGAAAATTTACATTAGACTTAAGAGTTAATAAGTTTTCTCATTAATTATTGATAGTATGTAATTCACAGCCTTGTTTTACAATCTAGACATAACTTGACCGTATGCACTCCACAAACGCACTTTCCACAAATACAATAAGATTTTGACATTCTTCTCTTCTGCCAAGGACAAAATTGACACATTTCTCGAGCTTCAAATAGTCCATAAATATTCCACCTACAGATAGAATTAGCTTTCAAGACGAACATTAGGTAGCACTTCGTTTCCAAGACTGACACAAAGTTACATATGAGGTTCATGTTGCCGACGTCGATACTTCAGAAAAATAAATTAAATGATTGACTTACCTAAATCAACCGACCATCTACCTACAGGATCTGTTCTAGTACTAAGAGGAGATAGAACTCCCGGAAGGTGGGCCAGCTAAGATTGGGGGTTTACATGTAATTAACAGAAATGTGCGGTCTCTTCGTTGCTAAGGCTACCTTTCCATGGTTAAATTTACAATTAAAATGGATGGCAAAAATATTAAAAAAAAAAAACAAAATGTCAACAATGTTTCCTTACACTTGTAATATTTGCATTCGTCAAATAATTTGATTATTTAAATATTTAATATTTCCTCGAAAAACCTCGATTAAACGACTTTTCATTATACTAACTAGTTTTTTGGTTACTTCTGGCTCAATTGCTTTCAATTCTACGATTATGGCCGTAGAAACTGTCAATTACAGAGGCTTCAGCGATGCTTTCGCGGTATCTGTTTTACCTCCCGCAACGGTTTAGACTAAAAGAAACTCATTTAATGATTGATGATTGATTATTTGTATTTTAATAATCATTTCATCTTAAATGGAATTTTCTTTGGGGGTAGAGGTGTTATATACCTTTTCTGTGGAGAAGGTTTAACAGATGTTATTTCATTGAGTTCGAGCTGGTTATCATTAGATTAACCTGTTTTGTAATTTTGTATTTGCAATTAATAAATTGTATTTATTTGAAATTGTATTCATTGAAAGCATAAAACTAATGTCTCGTTTTCTAATTATCCTTCCAATATTATCCCACAGGTGATCAATTTGGATGAGATCAGGACTCTGCGGGAGCTTACGAAGTTGTCGCGGGATGTTGAAAATAAGCCATTCCTACACAAGCTTTGCAGGGTGTTTTGGATGACTGATGAATTATCCGCTGGTTTTAAGTTTATTTTTTAAAATGTCAATTTTACCATCTATAGATACAAGGTTTCTGACCACCGAAGAACTCATGTATCCCGACACTAGTACACTTCCTCCATCATGTTTGACGGTTCTTGAAATATTTTTCGAATTTTAAGGTTAGCCGCCTTCATACTAAAGGTCTCCCATCTGATAAGAACACATTAAATTTTCATTTGTCGCTGTCGCAAAGTAATGAACCCAGAATGTTTTTGGCACTTCAAAATTGTTTTCGCAAATTATTAACATTTTTTTTGTTAAAGCTGCTGATCAATAGCTTTTTTCTTGGTACACATATAACCATGTACTCTTTGTATTGTTTTAATTTTTTAGAGCACTGCATTGACATTATAAAGATTTGCAAGCGCACCAACTACAATTAAAAACACTAGTCATTGGTTTATCTCTCAGTTATTTCAAACTCTGTCTTCTGTGAATTCGAAGTAATTTTCTTGGCGAGGGCTATGTTTGTTTTAACATTTATTTAGTGTTTGTTGTTTTAACATTTATTTCCTTTATAGTCGTTGATTGTTCAATGAACAGTAGCATTTTTCATCGAGTATTCAGATTTATCTTATATTTCATTCATTATATTTATTTCATTTCATCTCCATGCCACAGTTTTCTTAGAATAAGGGTCAATCCATATCAAATGGTCCAGTCTAGTTGCTTCAACATTTTTATTTTTTTAAATATTTTTACCATAGAAGGAAAAATGCATGAGAAGTACAAAAGAGCAATTTTTTATTTTAGATTTTTTTTTTCATAATGGCGGCCATATTTCTTTCGAAAAACCGCGTATTTTTAGCTATTTCAGTGCTCTGCTTCAAATCAAATATATCCTCTTTTACTATCTCCTCCTTTTACTCCTTAATATATCCTCATCCTAGAACATTCAAATAAAGACCGATCTCTTTAGAAAGGTCTGCCTTTTAATAAAGGTTATTACAACTATGAACTTAAAACTAAGTATTACGGATCATGTTCCCCCTTTAAACCTTCAAGCGGTAATTTAAAAAAAAACGGGTTTTCAAAAATTATTTTTTACAAGATGGAAAATGATTAAGGGTTTGCTATTTTTTTTATTTGATAGATAAAGGTGGTTACTTCAAATTCACAAGGTTTTGAGCTGTGGACTTGCACGGTTTTTTAATACAAATTTTTGAAAATTTGAAATATCCAAGCTTGATATCACTGGCAAGAGAATCAAAATTTGAAATTTAGCCCAGATTTAGTCCCTTGGTTGCGGACTGAACTGTCAAAATTTCATTTTGTGGACTGAACTAATTGCAAGGATATAAAACTGAAAAATACTGTCATAAGTATTAAACACAAAGCGCTAAACAGCATATATTATTTTCTTTCCGTTTCCACGAAATGAAATTTTCAAAGTTCAATCCACTACCAAAGGACTGGATCTGGGCCCAATTTCAAATTTTTTTTTCATGCCTAACAGAAAAATTAAGCCTTTAAACTTCTAACATTTTTGAAATTTCAAGAATTTAAAAATAAAAAACCGTGCAGGTCCACAGCTCGAAACCTTATGAAATTGAAATACCCACCTTTATCTATCAAATAAAAAAATAGCAAACCCTTAATCATTTTTCTTCTTGTATAGTTATTTCAATAATAATAATATAGTTTTTTCAATCGGCTTCACTACTGGAACCGATAAAAGTAATATTTTCCATACATTACTTTCATACATGCAAGTTCTGGAAACCATCACCCACCTTAGTAAAGCGGGCAGCCAGAAACGTAGCAATATATAAGTTGTTTTTTTTTTTACCCACGTTCCTTTTCTAACTGTTATGAAAAATTAATTCTCGAAACATTTCGATAATATAAAAGATCGATTTCGAAAGATAACAGCAAGCAGATGCACACCCATTGATCTGTAAAGAGTTAAGCTCAATCTCGGTTGGATCACCTTCTAGGACAAATGTAAATTCTTTATGATTTACTGAACACAAGAAATTTTTTGAGTTGCAATTCAATTTTTTTGCCAATGTCTATGGATTTCCTAGAACATGATGAAAAATGATGAATTATCATTTTAATAATGAAAGAATTGAGTGTTTAAGTTTACATTATACTATCTAAAATTTCTCTAAGGCCCTTCAAATTTCTAGAGTATAAGCCTGGAATGCACTAAGAGATTGTTTGGCAATATGTAAAACAGGAGTGTGTCAAGTTTACACGAGCGAAGTTCAGGGCAAAGTTAATGCACTTAAAACTGACCTCGGTGAACCTTCCCACGCAAATTCTTTATAATGTAATGTAATTTACTTGCTTGCATTTACAAAACATTTTTAACCATAAAAATGGATACATAAACTTTAAATACGTCTACGTTTACGCAGGGATCGTTAGGGATGGTTACCCTTACCATATTAAAAAACTCCAATAATAAAAGGTGCATTTTAAGGTACATGTTTCAATACGATGCACTCGTAACCCTGCATGTGGCATTAGAATTTTTTTAAGGGAGTAGAAAATCTTTGGCTATGCAATCTGTCGGATGAGGAAGTAAAAAAGAGATCTCGAGCCTGTGCGAAGTCTGATACTTGCTGAAGATCCCTATCCTAATTTACCTGCATAGTCAAACTCTAGGACTCCCATTTTAGCGCAGCATCATCCACTTAGTCAAAGTACCATAAAGTGACGTTGAACAAACAAAAAACATGAAATAATTAAATGCAATCATAATTTTGTTTAAAACAAATCTGGTGCGTGCGCGCAACACACAACTTTCACTTACCAACGTACTTATGATATAATGTACCCACTCCGTTTGACCAAATTTGATGAAATGTTGGCTATCACATCTTTGTCATATACATACATCAAATACCTAGTTTGATCAAAATCGTCAAAACCGTTTTTGAGTAAATAAAAAAAAAACACGTGAAAATGATACAAAATTTATTAAGTAAAGTCCCCCCTCCGGTTTATCAATTTTGATGAATTTTTCACAGTCATATCTCGGGCATATAAATAGATCAAATACTCAGTTTAATCAAAATCGTTAGAGCCGTTTTTGAGAAAATCGAAAAAAACTTAAAAAGGTCATAAATAAAGTACCCCCTCCCTTTGAGCAATTATGAAGAAATTTTTGCTGTCACATCGCGGGCATATACAAACACCAAATACCCAATTTCATTTTTGTACGGCCTATAGTTTTTGAGCTAGTCTGTTCAAACACACACACACACACACACACACACACACACACACACACACACACACACACACACACACACACACACACACACACACACACACACACCATTTCGCGGGACTTGGTTATTTGGACTCAGGGGACCCCAAAACGTGGTCCCCACGATATTCACGATCGCAATACTTTCCTTACTATGTATTTCATATATAGGTAAGTGAAAGTAAAAAAAAAAAGTCAATTGTATAAAATTTATTATTCATGTTGTGACTAATAGGTGGAAAAAATATTGTTATAATTTAAATTTTATATGAATAATATCTACGTCGGATGTTTTGTAACTAAAAGCTAAGTAACTATTATGAATGACAAATCTCATCAGCTTAGATTCTAACTCGAATTTATAAGGCTGTTGAGAAAAATACGCAACGAAGTCATCTGTTTCATTTATAATTTTGAAGGAAATAAATCCGCCCTCTTTTTTTTTTATTAAACGGAAAGGACTATGTATTTAGTATTCATTGCTTGGACTGGGAGTTTACCCCAACCCTTATAGTCCCCAGGGTAGTCGTACAAATGACTACTATTCAAAGTTACCATCAGCAGACGGCAACCATCAGACCTTTTACGGCGGCACCCATAAAACTTAAAACTAAATGGTTAAAATAGGTAAAGAGCACACTCCTTTAAATCCCACTGATCCAAATGTTTATTACCAATCATTCAAATAAGTTGAGGAACAACACTTCGGGTTTTTTTTTTTTTTTACTGTTGAGTAAACCGTTCGTTCATAGAGAAAGGCTTTATAAACGCTCTCCGAGCCATAAGAACTAATCAGTAACAATAAACTATAATTAGAAGAATAATAGAATATAATAGGTTAACAAATCATGATCACATACTATAAATCAATTCATATATATTTTTTATACAAACTAGATACTCTATACTAAATTTTCTTTTTACTCTATTGGTACATTTATTTCAGTAAATATGTTATTGTTTAAGAAAATAGGAGGTTGATTACGAGAAAAAAATAGAAATACTTGAATGTGAAAAAGCCTAACCTAAATTTAAATATATTTAACGCGTTTGAAATCGCACGGCTAATCCTAAAAAAATATTATTAAATTATAAGCAACCTCTAATTGATTGTCCTTCATATTAATAAGCAAATTTAGTAATTACTGAACAATGCATAAATTAAATCAATTACACTTGATGTGACACATGTTCACGCAATTAGTAATGTACTAAGCAATGATCAGTTTTGTAAAGCAATTCACTGAATTGGTTCAAATATATATATTTTAGTATTTACGTTTTTTCCACAGTTTATAACTAAACAAGTGTTGACCTGGTATTGGATCATGACCATCGATTTTGGAATATTAAACACTTTTATTTTTACACTAAATCCTTTTTTTTTATTTGTTACTTATTTTTTTAATAAGTATTAGATAATTCTATTAAAAGATAAGATTGGTAAAAAGAATATTTCTCTATATAATAAAACTATTTAAATCCTTTCCGAAATTTTACTTCTTTGATATAAATAAATGAACATTTATTCATTTATTAAATCAAAGGCTGCAGGTTAGAGATATCGTATTGCGACACTGATACGGTGTTTTGTAATTTTACTAACGTAAAATTACAACAGAATATGTCAAACAAACAATGATAACTCCAATAACATCACTGGAACGGAACAGTTTAATGTAAAACAGTGAGACGGAAAGTAACTGCATTCCTCGCTGTCCAGCTAAACTTTTCGCTCCGCTGTAAAAAATACGAACACTCTCGAACATTCCCGATCCGGTCTCGAACGTTTTGGATCTGCCAAAATATCTGTTTCGGTTGCTTCCGTCACTTCATGCCATAATATGAAATAATATAATAGATGAGATTTTTAGCTCATTACTTCTTTTTTTAAAATTTCTTTTTTTTAATGTTGTATTTTTCGCCTATGATTTAAGAATATTATCGGTCTTCAGGATGTAACACCATCCCTGCTAATAGAGAAAAAATGGTTTTTATAACAATAAACTGAATGCGATAATACGAACTATTATTTTTTTAAATATTTTTTTCGGTATTTTCTTGTAACCCATTCTTGCTTTTAGATAGTCAAACATTTCTCCAATTTTCTTTGTTTTGTTTTTTGGTTTTTAAATTCGTTTATTACATTCTTCCTGAAAGCCGAAAAAGTAACAAGCGCTACTTAATGAATGCGTTGTAATAATGTATACCATATATTATATATACCAACTCGATAAGTTGGTCTTGCCTATTGCCATATTACCCGGTAACCATAGCTGAAACTGCTTAATTACTTCGGAAACCAGGAAAACCCCGATTCTCCTTATTGCAATTAGTACCCGGTTAAACCTATTACCGGTTATGTCATTACAAAGTTGATACAGCTACCTTAATTGACAATAGAACAATTGCTATTATTCAATATTTGCCTAAATCTACATGAAGTTGAATAAAAGCTTCTTTAGCGCAACGACAATCGTTCCACACATGATTTAAATAAATACTTAGATTAAACATAATTCATAAAAAAATAATATTTAATTTATAAAAAAAATAACTTTTATCTTAATATTTAAAATTGTCCAAAAAAAAAAAAAATAATAATAATAAGAAACTATGAGGAAGATAATCTCCAGGCATTGTATTGAAGGGAAGCACTCTTTCCTTCTAAAGTGTACTATTTTTTTTTTTTTTTTTTTTTTATTGCCCGGACCCTCGATCAATGGCTAGTAGCTATTCCCGAGTGACTTTATATAGAAAATGACAATAGCGAAGCTTATAGAAAATATAGGTAAAAACATCCGTTAGCTCAAAAATATATAAGGGATGAATAAATATTTCTATTTTATAAATAATATAAAATATTAATATTTACAAATTTATTTTATATATTTATTTGATTTTCCTTCACCCAAAGAGGTCATTGGCATGTTTTTTTTTTGTTTTGTTTTTTAAATTCTATTGTATAATCTGGTTAGATTCAGAAAATTCATGAGTTTTTCAACACTATTTCGGCATCCTGTAGTATTTCTTTCAATGATGTGCTCATTTTTAATTTAGTTCTTGTAGGCTGATAATGTTCGCAGTCCACTAATATATATATATATATATATATGGGATACCACTAATATAAGGGAGACCATGATCAGAGCATTTGACAAATTTATTTATTTTATAAATAGATTAAGTAATTAATTTATTAGAAGTAATTTTTTTTTCTTCTATATCTTATGGATCTTGGAGGGCTGAATAAAATTTAGTTTAAATAAATAATAGCAGTCACCCAACCCTCTATATCAAAGCTTCATTTCATTCCTAACTATAACATAAAACTCTCCTAGGTATATTAAAAAAAATAGCCATCAGACCTCTTAATTTAAAAATAATTTTTAACTACAGGCTTTTGTCTTATTATTTGTTCTTAAAGCAGATTTCCTAATTTTATTTTATTTATATAGTTGTAAATTTTAATAATAATAAATAGTAATAAAAAAAGATACTATTACAATGGAGTTCAATCAATGGAAAGGCAAATCAAATTCAAGTCCAGATTCTAATGCATAAGAATCAAGCACATATTTTTATAAAACGAATCTTAAATATTTAAAACGAAAAACATTTATAATTTAAATAGCCGAATCTAATCAAAAACTTTAAGTGGAATGAAACTGAAGAAAAAACCAAATACATACCTACATTACACATAATTTCATTAATTAATTCATCAGTATTTTTCCTGATTCGCTCAGTTGAATTTCTTAAAGTTGATCATATCAGATGATCAAATTACAATTCATAATTTTGATCAAAGGTGTTGAAAAAATTACCTAATATATATGTAAATTAATTAAAATTTAGTTACTTGAATAGTTCTAGAGGGCAATTCCACGTCAAATCGACACAAAAATATATCAATTTTGAACCTCACCATTTCACATTTTCTTGAAATTTGGTATATGTGTACTACTTGTACCTACTAGAAAAATTGTGGAATATTACTGAGATATGTCTACCCGCTTTTGAATTATTGGTCTCTAAAACCCTCAAAAATAGGTCCAGAAACCGAAAAAATCATGATTAAAAATAGCTGTAGATCATTTCCAAATCGGACTAGGACTATGAGCTTGGTGTCGTTTAAAAGCGCATTCCATGCTGTTTCATATGAAATATAAGGTATAGGTTGGTACTAAAGAAATTTTCTTAAAACTAAATATAAATTTTAATTTCAATTTTCTCAAAAAGGGCATTTTTTAAAAAATGTATATTTTTTTGAAAAATAGGTAGCATTATATCTATTCATACAGCAAAATATAAAAGTGGGATGAAAATTTCTTCACTACTAAAAAAATTGAAAACTATTAATAAAATTTCATAAAGCCAGCATTTTATGATTAAAAATAGTTGCAGGTGGTTTCCAAATTGGACTAGGACTATGAGCTTGGTGTCTTTTAACAGCGCATTCCATGCCATTTCATTTTATATACAGCAATGTATAAGTTGGTACTAAAGAAATTTTCTTAAAACCTAGTGTAAAATTTTAATTTCAATTATCTCAAAAACGGCATCTCTTAAAATTTTTATACATTTTTTTTTTAAAAATAGGTCATACTGCCTATACCTATACATTGTTCTATATCATAGGAGACGACATGGAATGCGCTGTTAAACGACACCAATCTCATAGTCCTAGTCCAATTTGGAAAACGCCTGCAACTATTTTTAATCATAAAATGCTAGCTTTATGAAATTTTATTACTAGTTTTCAATTTTTTTATTAGTGAAGAAATTTTCTTCCCACTTTTATATTTTGCTGTATGAATAGATTTAATACTACCTATTTTTCAAAAAAATATAAATTTTTTAAAAAATGTCCTTTTTGTGAAAATTGAAATTAAAATTTATATTTAGTTTTAAGAAAATTTCTTTAGTACCAACCTATACCTTGTATTTCATATGAAACAGCATGGAATGCGCTTTTAAACGACACCAAGCTCATAGTCCTAGTCCGATTTGGAAATGATCTACAGCTATTTTTAATCATGATTTTTTCTGTTTCTAGACATATTTTTTAGGGCTTTAGAGACCAATAATTCAAAAGCGGGTAGACATATCTCAGTAATATTCCACAATTTTTCTAGTAGGTACAAGTAGTACACATATACCAAATTTCAAGAAAATGTGAAATAGTGAGGCTTAAGGTAATTGACGTGGAATTACCCTAGACTTAATTTTAATTAATTTAAAATGGTAATAATTATAATTTATATTTATTTATACCAAAATGAACTTTGGTTTGTATTTATCCCAGATATTCAAATCACACTCCCTTCAACAACGTCATATCTCAAAAAATAGAATTTTTCTCGAGGTCGAATATGAAATAAAATGCATTCAAAATAAATATTAATTAAAGACCATCTGATGTTTTACTATGCAGGAGATCGCATTAGATAATGAATTTAAAAAAAAAAAATTAAAGAAAAATAGATGTATTTTTGGAAAATTTTAAACAGTTCCTTTCAATTTGAGACGTCCTTGTTACAAATTTCGTATACGATGCTTGGATTTAGTAAAAAATCTTACGATATTTTAAAGGATATACTAATCTTTCAGCGCATTCCAAAAACAGTTATAGGGTCTTTTTTACAATAGGCACACATTTCATTTCACCAATAACAGTGATATATTTAGTAACAGTTGTGATTGTACCTGCAAGAAACATATGATTCATTTCTATAAAAATTAGGACAAAACACACAAACTGTTTATTAGGGAAAAAAATACAAACTTTTTAATTAAAAAAAAATAGAAAAAGTTAATGAGGAGGCTAATAATTAAGCATAGATTTTAAAATTTGTTCGTAGAGATTTTCCTTTTGATATCTCCTTCTCCAAACAAAATCACATAAATATGAATCTATCATTGATCTTCTTGTTCCACTTTGTATTTTATTTTTTATTTTTATATTAGTGCCTAGATTTAAAAAAGTAATAATTATTAGTAGTATTATTAGTATTAGTAGTAATCATTGTTAGTCATTATTAGTAATCATTATGTGTGCCTATTGTAAAAAAGAACCCAGTTATAACTTAAAATTAAATTAAAAGACGATTTTTAGAATATGACGCTGTTGAACGGACTGGGCGAAGGCTTTAGGCTTTAGTTGAATATTCAACCATGATCATTTCGTTGAATATTTGAGCAATAATTGAAGGCATCTATGGAGCGACTGCGATCAGATTGATTTGCCTTAAATCTATTGGGCGCCAAAATAAAATCCTTAAAAAAGAAAAAAGAAAAAGGAAATAGAGAACATTATTGGTCCAACCATTTATCTAGCAACCATACAAATACACAGACAGAACTATAGTTGAAAATACGCTTTATAGTTTATTAGTTTCTAGTACATTAAGACAACTTGAAAACTGCATGTCGAAATGTGGCCCGATTTCTTTCCTTACCTAGCATGGGTAGGGAACGTCAAAATAACATTGGATATTCGGAAATTATTTTGTTATGAGCACAAAACCTGAATAGATTAACTGAATGAGAAGTAGGAGACCGTTTTATACAGCAGAAACAAACGTTAATAGTTGAGCTTGGATGAAGAAGTGCTTTCTGGTCGGGATGTTTGGACTAGCCAAGCCACTACTGGCTATGTGCCAGGGAATATCGCTATTATGTAATGTATTATCCTAGTAATTCGGAGCGTATCATTGATCAACAATTATTCCGTTTGTAATGACCGTATTTCCGACCTTTCATAAAGTATTCTGTCGTAATTCGACAAAGTTCGACCGTTAGTGCCTATCATTAATTTATCAGTGTTTCTGCTAAGACTTTATTCACTAAACCTAATTTTTGTTTGCCTTTAACTCGAAAATAATTCATAGCAGAGAAAATTGCATTCACTATAAAATATAAGAGCGTAAAATTTCGTGTCGAATGAGTATAAAATCATAAAGTTTTCGCTAATTAAGGATAGAAAAATCCAAGTAATCAATACAGCCCTTCTAATAAATTATTTTTCTGTTACATAAATTTCTGTTTATGAATTTATATTAGTTTTCTGTTATATCTATTGTAATCAGGGGTCGAAAATATAAGTTGACTTTTATTTTAAAAAAGTTTAGGTTAAACTTATATTTTTTTTTTACCCTGCTTGAAGTTTTTATTGAACATTCACTTTTTCATTACGAAAACGTTTTGACATAAAGGTATTGTTACGGTGTAACAAGGTTTTTGGTATATTTTTTTTGGAAAAAAAAAATGGTAAAGGTTCAAGAGACCAAGGCCTTTTCTTCTCATTACAGCTTGGTCCGAACAATTTTTATTGTTAGTTTTGGCCATGATCTTTTTTTCATTCGGTAGAATTTTTTTTCTTAAACAGGTTAGAATAAAATTTTGTAAATATTGGCCATAGCTTATATTGTGATTTAAATTAATTAACCTAGTGTTATAAAGCAATAAACAAAAGGGAACCAAATCGAGTGAGCTTAGTAACTCGAAATTTAATAGCAATTTAAATAGAATATTTTTTTTATAGTACGCTATATAAAATGTAAGATTAAATGTAAATTAAACTAGTATAAAATAAAATAACCGTTACAATATTAGTGGAATTCAAAGACATATTGTTTAAAGAAGTGAAAGTGAAGAAATATTAACTTATAACAACGAGCGCTACGTGATGGCAGAGAAAAAAAAAAGACGAGCGAGGAGAGACAGTCGAGGCGAGGCTTGAGTTGTGACGGCTCTGCCGGATTTAAATTTTTTCCTGAGGTTTTTTTTTTAGTTCCAAAGTGAGTGTGGTAGCCGAGCATTACCCGAGGAGGGGACTTACAAGATCAGGAAAATCTGAGGCTGTTTTGGCGAGCAAAGAGTCAAAAATTGAAAATAGAAGAGGACTGAGGGCGAGCGACCGACGGGTGCACCCACCAACCAGCTAAGTTTCAGTTTTCTTTATTTTCAGAGCTCTGAATTAATATTTTAATTATGTTGGAGAGCAATGAATTTTTTTTTGTAATAATTTGAGGGAATTATAGTAGTTATAAAAATAAGGATAGAAAAGTAGTTTTTGTAATTATTATTATTTAGTTTGTGTGATGGAGGAATTTTTTTTTGTGTTGAGCATTTTTGCTTCTTATTGTAAATATTTATAGGGTTGATCAAAAGTTGGTTTTTTTTATGATTGTAATTTTTAAAAAATGTAAATAAATCAATATTAATTGCTTTTGATGTTCAATTTGTTTTTTTTTGTAAATGAATTTTATATTCCCTCAAAGAGAAAGAAATTGCTATTAAATTCACAGTACTGATTTTTTTTTCCTACCAAATTATTATTTATTTCACAAGGTAAGGTTATGCCCTAGTTGCTCATAGTGAAGTTTTGAGGTCTGATAGTGGGCCCCTCTAAATTCTTTGTTTTTCCTTGATTTGCTTTTTAAATATTTCTGTTTACTATCAAATAGATTTCTTTTGCTGGTAGAGTGTATGGATTAGGTTTTCGACGTTTTTCCGGATCTTAGGTTTTAAGAACAAAAAAAACGGCGTGGCGCCTACAATTTTTTTTTATTATATTTTTATTTCCCTACCTGTTAATCGGCATTTATTCATTGAATTATTTGTATATACTTCTTGATTAATTTTTAATTATTTAATTTTTTTTTCATTTTTTTTTTGTAGCTTCTTCTTCTACCCACCCCTTCTCCACTGAGTAGGGCATATATTTACGTTCCCGAAATCGGGTAACAAAGTTTGGCGCCCAACGTGGGGCCCTTAAAAAAAATATATATATAAATAAAACGGTATAATAACAAAAAAAAATTTAATAAATAGATAAATAATTTTGTTTTTATTTTTGGTCCGTGGCGGAAAAAAAAAATCGACATGGATGTCTATCGATTGGCAAAAGATGAGTTGGAGTACGAGCTCCAAGTTCGTGGTATAAAGGTATCAGATGTCGAGGGGATGCGGAAAAAACTTAGCCCGCTTCTGAGACGTGAAGTGGAAGGGAAAATACCTAGGCCAACGGTAGTTATGACCGAAATTTCTGAGGTTGAAACATGCCAGAAAAAACTAGAAAAGCTTTTAGCGAAAATCAATTTGCTGGATGAGTCCTCGAGTGCAGGGGATCGGGCTAAAATCGATACTGGGCTTCAGCATGTATATAATCGTCTATCGCGGGTCCATGTAGTGGAACCGCAGGATGTAGAGCGGAAGGAGACAGTGAGCGCATTTTGTCTCGAGCTTTTTGATTTGTTTGATTCGAAAAGTGCGGTTGAAGGAGAAGGTGTTAGGAAACAACCTGCCATAACCAAACCCACCAATTTGAAATCAGATGGGCAATCTAATCTCATGAATCGGGAGACAGAGGGTCAGTCTGAATTCTTTGAAACAAAAAGGATGCTAGACACTATAAGGGGGTCCCTTGATAATTTTAGTGGGAGTCGAGGAAGTCCGATGGGTCGGCTATTAGACGAATTAATCGCAAATCTTCTAGGGACTCTTTCGACTATGACTGTGTCAGGTACTGAGCAAGAAAACCTGAAGTCCGAATATTTAAAAGAATCAGTCTCTTGTTTGCAAATATTCAACAATATCTGCAACGGAACGGGACTAGTAGATAAATCACCAGATATTAGTGATGCACGTGGCGAGGAAAGAACCTTTGGGATTAACAGATATCAGGTTCCAGTCAAAGATTGGGGCATTCGATTCCTTGGGGATGGTACAGGGCTAAGTGTAAACGCATTTTTGGAGGCTATCGATGAGATGAAATTAGCTAGGAACACCTCCGATTATGACCTCTTGTCCTCAGCTTACGATCTGTTCGGGGGAAAAGCGTTAATTTGGTATAAGGCTATGAGGCGACGAGTCAAGACCTGGTCTCAATTGGTAGTCGAGTTGAAAGGGGAATTCGAACCGATGGATTACTCTGAGAGGTTGTGGGAGGAAATAAGAACGAGAACACAGGGCAGCGAGGAATCCATTGGCATATTTATAAGTGTAATGGAAAATTACTTTTACCGACTCCCGTCTCCCCCAAATGAAGATGAAATGCTTAAGGTTATTAAAAGGAATTTACATCCGTACTACTTAAAGGGATTAGCATTGCAAAAGATAGAATCGTTGGAGACTCTACGCAGACTGGGAAAAGAATTAGAGCAAACCCGATGGCGTGTACAAAACCACCGACCCCCTCCCGTTGATTGTGATTTACTTGAACCTGACCTTGCATACAGGCCAACCCCGCCTACCTCTCAGAATGACAAATACAAAAAATTACCGAGACCAGATAACAACCTAGCGAGGTCCTTAGACAGCCAGGAACCAAAGAAATATGACTCGAATTGGGAACAGCGTCCAATACCGAGGGTGAAGTGCTGGAATTGTGGGGAGCCTGGCCATGTTTCACGAGAATGCCGTAAACCAAAGAAAAAATCATTAGAAGTATCGAAGCAGAGCACTAATGAAAATAGGCCGGGAAACGCAGAAGGGGGGCGAACTTAGGAGGACGGAGTTCGCACAACCCCTTGATGTCCTACAGAAATTCTCCTGAATGGAAGGAGTGGCTGGATACGGTGCGGGAATTTACGGAACGGACAACGAAGCATCTCACTACGCTACAAGGGAAGGATGACAGGCCTTACCTCTCTGTCAATATTTTAGGGATAAAGTTCGTGGGATTACTCGATTCTGGAGCCACAAGATCACTGCTAAGTCATGAAAGTTGGCAAAAGTTTTCTTCTCTGGGCATGGAACTTAAACCTCAGAAAGAAATCAAGATAGCACTGGCAGACGGATCATCTATTGAAGCTGCGGGTTCTGTAACGCTTCCAGTCGAGATTGGGGGAAAAGTTGCGGCACTGAACGTTTTGGTTATTCCAGGACTGACAACGAATCTGATATTGGGAGTTGATTTCTGGCGAAAGGTTAAGGTCGTTCCAGACATATCACGAGGTACCTGGGAATTTTCTAACACCATTTCGGTAACTGAAACACCATCTTTAGTAAGTCGGACTTCGTTGGATAGTAGCCAACAGAACCGACTCGAGGAGCTGATTGAACACTGGAGAGGAAAAGGAACTCCTAAAATCGGTTGTACCAGCCGAGTACAGCACGTAATAGAGACGGGCGACGCACGCCCAATAAAACAGCGCTATTACCCTGTATCCCCCCACGTACAGAAGATTTTGGATGCAGAACTTGAAGAAATGCTTAAGGACAAGATAGTCGTCCCTTCAAGAAGTCCTTGGTCGTCCCCGGTTGTTCTCGTTCAGAAACCAGATGGGTCGCATCGCTTCTGCGTGGATTATAGACAGCTGAACTCGGTAACGAAAAGAGATGCCTATCCGTTGCCATTTATTTCCCATATCTTGGACAGACTTCGAGACAGCAAATATCTTTCGTCAATAGACATCAAGTCGGCTTATTGGCAGGTTCCGCTGAGCCCCGAAAGCTGTGAGAAAACTGCGTTTACAGTCCCAGGGCGGGGGCTTTACCACTTTTTACGTATGCCATTTGGGCTCCACAACGCTCCAGCTACCTGGCAGCGTCTTATAGACGATATATTGGGTCCAGATTTAGAGCCATACGTATTTGTTTATCTGGATGATGTGGTAATCACGAGCCCAGAGTTTGAGAAGCATTTAGAGGTGTTAGAAGAAGTACTAAGAAGGTTATTCGAGGCCGGGCTCACTTTAAATTGGGAGAAAAGTCAGTTTTGCCGTTCGGAATTAAAATATCTCGGCTACGTAGTTAATGAGAATGGTCTGCAGGTAGACCCAGAAAAAGTTACCGCTATTTTGGATTTTCCAACTCCTAAAAATGTGAGGCAGGTCAGACGTCTGGTTGGGCTGGCTTCGTGGTACCGAAGATTTGTACCCCATTTTTCGTCTGTTATATCCCCATTGACAGAGCTACTGAAGAAGAACCGTCGGTGGCATTGGGGAGAGCAACAACAGAAAGCGATGGGAACCATTAAAGAGAAACTGGTATCAGATCCTATCTTGACTTGCCCTGATTTTTCATTACCGTTTTTTTTGCAAACGGACGCCTCATCAACCGGACTTGGCGCCATTCTTTCCCAGGAAACCGAAGCTGGAGAAAAAGCAATTGCATATGCTAGTAGAGGATTAACCGCTGCAGAACGTAAGTTTTCAACAACTGAACACGAATGTTTAGCGGTCCTCTGGGCAATTGAAAAATTTAGACCGTACTTGGAGGGAATGCCTTTCACTGTCATTACCGACCACATGGCACTGAGATGGCTTCAGAATCTCAAGGACCCCAATGGAAGATTGGCTCGTTGGGCGGTTAAATTACAGCAATATAATTTCGAGATCAAGCATCGACCCGGTAAACATAATGCTGCAGCAGACGCCTTGTCTCGTACGAGGGAATCCGATGCTGATATAAATGTGGTGGCTGTTGAGTACCCGGACATGGACGCGTGGTACCTAAAAATGTTAAAGTCGGTCGAAGAGCGTGCGGCCGAATACCCAACTTGGAAAGTAGAGGGAACGAAGTTGTTCAAACGCATAATAGATCCCAAAAAGATTCTCGGAGATGATAAACCATGGAAAATTGTACTACCTAAATCTAAAAGAGGGGAAGTGCTGATGGAATATCACGATAATCCTTTATCAGGACACCTAGGCACTTTTAAGACTTTGCAGCGTATCAAAGAAATTTATTACTGGCCAGGCATGGCTTCAGAAGTAGCCAAATATGTGGCTCGATGCCAGACATGCTTATCGCTGAAGCCATCACAACAGACTCCAGCTGGATTAATGGGTGCTCAACGGAAAGTGACCCGGCCGTGGCAGATTATCACCACCGATATCATGGGACCATTACCAAGATCGACCCAGCAGAATAGGTATCTGTTAGTTGTCAGCGATTACTTCACCAAGTACTCAGTGTTGCTGGCCATGAGAGAAGCGACATCGAAAAAGATTGCCCAGCTAATTGAGGAAAGAGTCTTTTGCATGTTTGGAGTGCCGCAGGTAATCGTTTGCGATAACGGAGTACAATTTAAGGGTGCTTACTTCTTGAATAAGATGAAGGAGTACGGCGTAAACATATGGTTCAAACCATTGTACCACCCGCAAGCAAATCCCACTGAAAGAATTAATCGAGTTGTCAAGACCATGATGGCATCGTATGTGCGAGACAATCAGCAGTTATGGGACAAAGACTTATATAAATTGGAATTTGCCTTGAAGACTTCAGTCCATGAGACAACGGGATTTTCACCCGCGTATCTAAATTTCGGGCGTGAGCTGCCGCGATCGGGGGATTATTACGAGGATAAAGTCAGTGGGCCATCAGATGTCGTAAGAGATAAAGAGGATCGTCTGGAAAGACTGAATAAACTGCCGGTTTTGTTTCAAGAGGTCGAAGATAGGTTGGAGAGAGCCTATGAAAAGAGCTCGAGGAGTTACAACTTGCGAAGGCGGCCAGTATCATACAGTGTTGGTCAGTTTATTTGGTGTCGGGCACATCCCCAATCTAGTGCGGTGGATTACGTATCCAGCAAACTATGTCCGAAATTCAAACGATTCCGCATCAAAAATAAGATATCGTCTGTAACATATGAGCTAGAAGATCCTTCTTCGGGTTGTTCAGCCGGAATTTTTCATGTCAAGGATTTTAAGATGGACCCCGGAGAACCTAGCGATGGGGTGTGAAACTCTAGGCTTGATTTATTACGCTGTCTAAGTACTACCTTGCAAATATCTACTATTTACTATTCGTTTCTTTTATCCGTATTTCTCGGTGAGTAACAGCGATGTTGAGATGATATCTTGATGAGGTGATGATGACTGAATTAGTTATTCTTGCTTTTGAGGTTTTTTTTTAAGGTATAAGTAGTTACGGGTTAATAAACAAGATTTCTTTTTGTCTTAAGTTTGAGTCACTGGGTTTCCATTTTTTTTTTTTTTTTTTTTTTTTTTTCTATGAAAGGGGAGAGTTGTTACGGTGTAACAAGGTTTTTGGTATATTTTTTTTGGAAAAAAAAAATGGTAAAGGTTCAAGAGACCAAGGCCTTTTCTTCTCATTACAGCTTGGTCCGAACAATTTTTATTGTTAGTTTTGGCCATGATCTTTTTTTCATTCGGTAGAATTTTTTTTCTTAAACAGGTTAGAATAAAATTTTGTAAATATTGGCCATAGCTTATATTGTGATTTAAATTAATTAACCTAGTGTTATAAAGCAATAAACAAAAGGGAACCAAATCGAGTGAGCTTAGTAACTCGAAATTTAATAGCAATTTAAATAGAATATTTTTTTTATAGTACGCTATATAAAATGTAAGATTAAATGTAAATTAAACTAGTATAAAATAAAATAACCGTTACAATATTAGTGGAATTCAAAGACATATTGTTTAAAGAAGTGAAAGTGAAGAAATATTAACTTATAACAACGAGCGCTACGTGATGGCAGAGAAAAAAAAAAGACGAGCGAGGAGAGACAGTCGAGGCGAGGCTTGAGTTGTGACGGCTCTGCCGGATTTAAATTTTTTCCTGTGGTTTTTTTTTTAGTTCCAAAGTGAGTGTGGTAGCCGAGCATTACCCGAGGAGGGGACTTACAAGATCAGGAAAATCTGAGGCTGTTTTGGCGAGCAAAGAGTCAAAAATTGAAAATAGAAGAGGACTGAGGGCGAGCGACCGACGGGTGCACCCGCCAACCAGCTAAGTTTCAGTTTTCTTTATTTTCAGAGCTCTGAATTAATATTTTAATTATGTTGGAGAGCAATGAATTTTTTTTTGTAATAATTTGAGGGAATTATAGTAGTTATAAAAATAAGGATAGAAAAGTAGTTTTTGTAATTATTATTATTTAGTTTGTGTGATGGAGGAATTTTTTTTTGTGTTGAGCATTTTTGCTTCTTATTGTAAATATTTATAGGGTTGATCAAAAGTTGGTTTTTTTTATGATTGTAATTTTTAAAAAATGTAAATAAATCAATATTAATTGCTTTTGATGTTCAATTTGTTTTTTTTTGTAAATGAATTTTATATTCCCTCAAAGAGAAAGAAATTGCTATTAAATTCACAGTACTGATTTTTTTTTCCTACCAAATTATTATTTATTTCACAAGGTAAGGTTATGCCCTAGTTGCTCATAGTGAAGTTTTGAGGTCTGATAGTGGGCCCCTCTAAATTCTTTGTTTTTCCTTGATTTGCTTTTTAAATATTTCTGTTTACTATCAAATAGATTTCTTTTGCTGGTAGAGTGTATGGATTAGGTTTTCGACGTTTTTCCGGATCTTAGGTTTTAAGAACAAAAAAAACGGCGTGGCGCCTACAATTTTTTTTTATTATATTTTTATTTCCCTACCTGTTAATCGGCATTTATTCATTGAATTATTTGTATATACTTCTTGATTAATTTTTAATTATTTAATTTTTTTTTCATTTTTTTTTTGTAGCTTCTTCTTCTACCCACCCCTTCTCCACTGAGTAGGGCATATATTTACGTTCCCGAAATCGGGTAACAGTATGTTAAAACTTTTATCCAAATAACTTTTTGCAAAAAAGTTCATTTCAAAAAGTTATTCTAAATCTTATTCATAAAAAGATTTTAGTCAAAGAAAATAATTTCGGAAATGCAAAAGTTTATTTTAAAAGATTACAATTTTTAATATTTTGTAAATATGTATATTATTTTTAAAGAATATCATGGAATCAGTACAGTTAATTATCATAGATATATAATGTATAATATCGTTACTCAATATAAAAATATTTAGATTATTATTCAACAATGATCATTTAATTTAACAAGTAAAACAATTTAAAAACATTTTAATTTACACCTAAAATCATCAAGAATAAATTTCAAAGTAGCCACCATTGTACACAGCTATCTAATAACATTTCTTTGCTTATTTTTACTTTCACTTACCTATATACGAAATATATAGTAAGTGGAAGTATTGCGATCGTGAAAAATTTCGACTTCCGGTTTTCAACGGAAATACACGATTTGGGGCCCCTTGAGTCCAAATAACCAAGTCCCGCGAAATGGTGTGTGTGTGTGTGTGAACAGACTAGCTCAAAAACTATAAACCGTGCGAACCTGAAATTTGGCGTAAATTTAGTGTATGTATATGGCAGCGATGTGAAAGCGAAAATTCCATCAAAATTTCTCAAAGAGAGGGGGTACTTTATTTAATAACTTTTTACGTTTTCTTCAATTTTCTAAAAAACGGCTCTAACGATATTGATTAAACTGAGTATTTGATGTATTAATATGCCCAAGATATGACTGTAAAACTTTCATCAAAATTGATTAACCGGAGGGGGGACTTTACTCTATAAATTTTGCATTATTTTCAAGTGTTTTTTTTTTATTTACTCAAAAACGGCTAAAACGATTTTAATCAAACTGGGTATTTGATGTATGTATATGCCAAAGATGTGATAGACAACATTTCATCAAAATTGATCAACCGGAGGGGGGACTTTACTTAATAAATTTTGTATAATTTTCATGTGTTTTTTCTTATTTACTCGATAAACATAAAGGGTTAAGTACACACATTGGGTTCCAATCATCACTCTGGTGGTCTTCCAGCTGCTGGTCCTCTTCTTCCAAGATTGAAGGGTATCCTCATGTAAGAACTTTCTCCATTGTCCAGGATCCTCAGTAAGGATCGGAAAGTCGCCAATCTTCGTTTCTGCCGGGGTGAGATTCTGGGACGATGCAGGGGAGTCATATCTTAGAATACCCAGTATCGTCCCATTGAAAATGGTCTTATGGACCATTGTCCACCATGTCTTATGGACGACGCAGACCATATAAAGATGATACCTACTCGTGCACTACAAGAAGCTTTATGTCAACAAAATATAAGCTGATGCGAAAATAAAAATAACTTTTTGATAGAGTAGATGATCTCGAAGTATGATAAACAATTAATAACAAATGAAAACTATGTAATCCATAAATGTTCTACTGAAAATTTAAAAGATGTTAATCCTCCCTCCTCCTCGTCTAAGACAGCTTATCATAAATTAGATTTCTATTATTCATTAAAAGAAGTCTTTAGTCCTTTTAGTTGAGTGACTTAGCCATCTTGAAAACTTGAGAGCCTTCTTAAAGCAAACTTCCATCCTTGCCCCTTCATCTCGTCCCTTGAAGTTTCTAAGCGGAGAAAATTAGTTTTAGTTTTGGTTTTAGAAAATTACTTAAAAAAAAAAAAATAAACTTGATGATAAAACTTGACATTCCAAAATAAATGTTTGATCGATAACGGTCAGAGTTAGGTGATTTGATGGATAACGGCCATAGCTGAGTGATCAGTTGGTCAAAATGATGAATCTCTTCTTCAAAGCCTATGTTCGGTATTTCGTTGTTTGTTTGGGGTTTAACGTCGTAATGTAATCAAAAAATGAGGACGGATGTTGTAGGGGCAACCAACCGCTACAAACGTTCCGCTCAGAGTTAATATGACACGAAATATATTTTAACACCCTCAAATGTGATTCGAACCCAAGCAGCTGTTGACATTCAAAATTTGAAAAAAGTTTTTCAAAAAACAAAAGCTGGTGCGGTGCGCGCATCAAACAGTTTTCACTTACACCCCCACTTACCCTTTTTTTTTTACTAAAATAGACAATTTTTTTTTTTAATGGCATACTTAAGCGCTACCGGAGAGGGACCACTAAACTTTCTTTCGCAATGAAAATTGATTTCTTTATTATTGGAAAGTGGGCTCAGTAATTCATACAGTGGTGTACCAAGAATGAAGTTGGTCCCATTTACTCTAGAACTTCGTGCTTACCAGGGATTCATTTGAATCCTTTTTTATATATAATTAAATTTTTAGGAGATTACAGAAATAATAATCGAGTTTCTGAATGATCCTTCAGACTGAACGATCGTGTTTTTCAAGGATATATCGTAAATAAGAATCGATTGAAATAGTTCATCACAAGGGCCGATATTAAATTGGAACTAAATATTCAATTTTTAGCACCTTAGTATTTTTTCAGAAAACGACGGCGATATTTTATCCTTCTAAGGAAGTTACACGTATTAATTCTTTATTAAAGTCAATAGGTTACTTATGTGATAACAAGCTCTTAAAACACGTTGACTCTTTTCACATGTTCAGTACGCCTTGTCTTGGGAACAGTGAGCAGTTAGTAAAAGTGTACTGCGCATGCGAATGTTGCCATCGTGTTTCAAATTCTTATTGGAACATACCTTTGATTCATTATGAATCGCCATATGTTTTTTTCCGACGGATAACATTTTGCGCAACATCAGAGAACGCTCTTAGCCTTCTCTCACAACGTTCTCTCTCGTCATCTTTCTAAGCAGTTCTCTTTGTTTTTCATTATAAAACAAAATTAAAAAGTTTGTTTGTAATTCTCGAAGTTTTGAGTTACTTTTAAGGCAGTTGCGATTAGTACCATGGAAACCAATACTTTCTGTTAAATACTCTGAAAGTTGAAATTATTTTTTCTTGATACTCTAATATTTCGCTTCAGCGATCTTCCCCCATATAATAAACTTAATATTATTATTTTTTAAATTCCAAGCTTTCGAACGATGTACCATACATATATATTACTACTAATATTATCGGAAATTGAAATTTTTGTTTTGGTAAATCATATATTTTATTTCTCTTTTATTTGATTATTAAATTCTTTCGTATGTTATATTTATCCATTTCTCGTAATTGGGGATGACAAGGGACAGTTATTTACTCGAAAAAATAAATAAATAAAGGTACTTTAAAGAAAGATTTTTTCCTTAGCCATTTAAGCCCTATCAGACCTACTAGATTTCGATAAAACCTACTTCATTTTAAAGAATGCTTTATGAAGATTAAACTTGGAAAGTTTAATCGAAATCGTTAGAGCCGTTTTTGAGAAATCGTTAAGAAGAAAATAGACGTTCAGATAAATAAAGATGAAATTCTGTTTGTTCTTTTTAAATATCCATACCGTTTGTCCTAAATTCTCCAAATTTCGCTCAGTGGTTCTTTCATAACAGGTGCGAACACCTGTCCATATTAAAATTGAATAACTTCAGCCAATCTCTGGGTATATTCTTTATTGTTATAAAAATAGTTTTGATCTCGCTTTACATTGGTTTTTACGAAATCGACCGGTATATACAGCTAGTTCATTATAATAAAGAGCTTGTTGTATTTAAAGTAGACTTTTTCGAGTTACAGTAAGACTTACAGAAAAAGTAAAACTTACAGAAATGTAAGTTTCCACCAAAATGGTAAAAAGTATTTACCTTTAACGTGCAATTTCGGGCCAAACTACAAAAACGCTTTGGAATATATTTAATAGCATATCCTTTCATTTTTAAGAGAAAGAAATACTTTGCTATCTGTAGTTTGAGAATTAATTTCAAGAAATCGCAAAAAAAGTCAAAAGACTCGCGGATTACAAGGAGCTCGTTTTACAGAGAAGTAAAAATCGCCGATATTTATTATATTCATTTATTTATTTATTATTGCCTTAAGTGTTTCTGAGGCCCGGAATAGCACCTATTGGCTGTCATGACGGCGCTTAACCTCTGGTTTCAAATCGTTGGTCGTATTTAGCTGTATTCCTAGGTAAATAAATTTCTGCACACCGTCGAATTCAAAGTCTAATTGTTTTCGTTTAAGTTTCTTTCGAAGTCTATTTTTTTGATAATTTTAAGTTTTGTGTTTCTAGTCTTTTTGCTAGAGATATTATAGCTTAAATCTCCCTATGGTCCTCTCTACATCCTTCTCAGAATCAACATATATTCTGGATAATTTGTCGTTTCAATATATAATAGTCATTCATTAATTTATTGTAAAGGTTTTGTAACCAACTAAAAGAAAAAAGAAATCAGGGCACCTTCCAGACTCAATATTTTTTATTTCCATTGACTCCTATAACGAACGAACTTATCGCATAAATACGATTATAAAATCAAAATCAGAAAAATTTAGTTACCAACAGTTCATTTTGGGCTTACAATGTTTCCAAGCTGATTAATAATAAAATCTGAAAGATATATAAAGGATTGCAGAAAAAGTTTTCCAATCCAAAGTCGGAAGTTTGTTTTGTATTCTGATTTCGGACTAACTTTTCAATGAATCTTGAAAATTATTCCGAAAGGCATTTCTCCAGGAAACCAAACTCTTCATTAACTCTGTCATCTTGGCTTGAAATCACTCGTAATAATTTTCGTTACTACATGACTTTATGGGTTGACCGAGCGAAAAAATAATTAGGTAACTTACTAAATAAACATGGATACAATATAAAAAATCTGGTGCGTGCACGCAACACACAACTTTCACTTACAAACTCACTTAGATTAGAAATTAATGAGTTTTGTTAATTGCCACTTCTCAAATGCACAGAACGGCTTTAATTATGAAAAATGGTCTGTCTGGCCTACTACTCATGCGTGGGCTCAACGTGTTATATGAGTTGACTGAACATTTTTCTTTTTTTCTCCTCTATATGTTTACTTGATTTTTATTATATCTCATATTTAGCCATTTCTTATTTTTAGGCGTAACGAGAGACAGTTAATTTCTCCATATAAAAAAAAACAAACAAAAAAGGCCCCTACCCCCCCAAAAAACCCTCAGAACATTTTAAAAATGATAAAGCTTACCTGATATTAAAGAACACCTGATCTTCATTAAACATGACGAATTTGATAAAAATCGTTAAAGCCGTTTTTGAGATCATCGAAAAAAAGGTAAAAATTGGAAACAAATTATGAAATAAATTCCCCCCTCCGCTTAATCAATTTTGATGAAATGTTGGCTATCACATCTTTGGCATGTACATACATCAAAAACCCAGTTTGATCGAAATCGTTAGAGCCGTTTTTGAGAAAATCGATAAAACTTAAACAGTTATTAAATAAAGTACCACCTCCCTTTGAGCAATTTTGATGAAATTTTTGCTGTCACATCACGGGCATATCTTAACTGAAAAGGGTCCAGTTTGTTAATCCCATTTGAGCAAGCGAAACCGAGGAGAAGTCGAAAGGTACTGCCTAATAAAGGTTCTCAAGGTAATTCTTTTTAACTGAAAAGAACGCGATGTGAGTTCCCTAATATCACGGTCACGTGACCGTCAAAATAGGGCACGCCCAGAAGTGACATAACAGAAGTGTTACCATTCCATTTCATTCTTGAAGTTAAATATATCTTCGACAAACGGATAATGAAAAAAGTTTACAGCAATGCCGAAATTTAAAAAAATATATATAATAAAAAACTATTCGATAATTTATAGTGAACAAAATAATGCTATTGGATTGTCCGGAAAATTAATGCAGGCTTTTGTTTCTAAAATAAAAAAGAAATAAATGATCTAAACCATTTTTTAACAATCATAATATTCACTATTACTCTCAATACTTTTTTGCCAACGAGTTAGAAATATTTTTATGCACTTTGGATAGAATTTCGAGTGTTTGGCATTAGCATATTGGAATCCCCCAAATGGATTACATGAAAACAGTAAATCCTACATTAAATTCCGGACAATCCAATATGTTCAATATATTCAAGAGGAAATTTAAAGGATATGAGGTGAGCTAGTTAGTATTTTTTTTTTTTTTTTTTTGGGCGATAATAATCTAGAAGTACGCTACTGCATAAGTTCAGAAAAAGACGGCACCTCTCGAACCAATACCAAAGTTATAATCTAACGATACATTATTTAAAGACATTAAATTGCATATAACTTCATTTATGTATACAAAGTTTCCATTAGTGATTAAAGAAAAAAAAAGATTGAAAATATATCATCCAGAATATTTTTTTTTTAACTACATACAGACCATCAAGATCGGTTGCAGCAAGTAGGCATACACACGACACCTATCGGCCACTCCAGGAAACTGTTTTACTCACATTTCTCTCCCAACCAATGCATAATTTTATACATTCTATTATAAGAACTCCTATTCTCCAACCCGACTAATGCATTAATTTAAGTATATAATGAAAATATAATCAAATCATCATAACTATTACTAAAAGTATTTTTTTATTTTAAAAAGTGTTATTGAAAATTTTAAAATTATTTTTTATGTAATTCACATGTTAAGATTTAACTTGAAGTTATGTATTTCAAATAAAAAATTCCAACTCAAAATAATAAATATCAATTAAAGACAAAAATTCATGTACCACACTAAATTCATTTCAAAATCACTATTTAAAGTCTGGAAAAATAATAATTAATTTGAAATAATACAAGTTCTTACCTTACTAACAGAATAATAGGTTGGCGATTAATACAATTCAGATAGGATGAGATAGGTATATTGTAGGATACATAGTTAAGCAAACAAGGTTTTTTAAGAAACAAGAAGGGAAAAATTTGTTTTTTACTGGGTTGGTTTCCAAAACCATTTGTTTTTTATGTTCTTAAAACAAGACATTATTTTTAAAAAGTGTAAAAAATAAAGATTCCAAGTAATAAATGGTTCTTCCCTCATTTTGAGCTTTAAGTTGCGACTTTAGCGCCTTGTACTTTTATAAAAAAATTCATACAAACAAGAAAACCAGGGATGAATCCATAAATTTTCTTAGGACGGAGACAAAAAAACACTGTACAAAGTGAATTCCACACCATAAGATCATCAAATTTCTATTTTCTTAAAATAAAGCTTAACATACTACATATATACATACTATGCTTAACATATAACATGCTTAACATACATACTATCGCATATATAATTCCACTAATTATATTACTGCATAAGCATTGTAGTTGTTACCAGAATACCAGAATTGTAAAGTGTGCTCCAACAGAATTTGAACTATCAATGGACCTAATATTGGTCCTAAATCTACTTGCAAAGGGACTGGGAAGGTTTTCCTGATATTAAATAAAAATCTGAATAGAGAAAGCTTACAGAAAAATGCAGTAATCATAAAAAATCTCTTTCATAACGAGGGAGTCTGAAAAGTTGGGCAGTACATATAGCAGTTGATAAAACATTTTATAAAACACTATTAAGTCATACATCCCAGTCAGATATATTAGCATCATATTCCTTTACAATTAAGAATGATGTCTTCATTTTTTGAATTTCCTATGCTAATGATGACATATGATTGAAGAAGAATAAGAAAAGAATATTCTATTGTATTATGATTGTAATTGTTTCCTGCTTCCTGGTTTAAACCGAACCAGTTACGATCCGAGGCTTTAACTCTGGCCTATCCCAATTAAGGTCTGGCCACACATTACCGCACCACAGCAGGGGCCTGTATGATTATAAGGAGATTGGTTTAATTACTCCAGCTAATGTTTATCTAGTCAATCATCTCATAATAGAATATATATATATATATATATATATATATATATATATATATATATAAATATATATATATATATATATATATATATATATATAAATATATATATATATATATTTAAGAATCTGTTAACTTATCAACACTTAAAAGAGAATTGGAATTACTTGGAATTGGAGATAGCAACGGGTCGGTTGACCCGGTGCGGGCATGTCTGGCCAGACCTTTAAGCCTTTGGTCTTTAAGGTCTTTAAGGTTGGCTTTGACAGCTTCTGTCCGAGTCGACTGTCACCTACTTTGTGGTCGGTTCCCTCAGTTCCTGCTTCCTTTCATCACATGTGTGAGATATCTTGTGTGGTCCATCCTTTGACCTCTGTGACTGTCCATGACTTACTTCCATATATCATTCCATGGTATAACTGCTATCAGCTGAGGTTCTAGCATTTTTACTTTCACTTACCTCTATATGAAATATATAGTAAGGGAAAGTATTGCGATCTTGATCTTCAACGGAACCAGTAAAAATAAATGTGCTAAAAAGTATGAAATAATTACTTTCTGATTTTTATGAATACACAGAAAAATTCAAAATGGTATAAAAAGCGGGAAATAAAATGAATAATTCTTATTATTTTTACTGGTTCCTAGTTTTCGTTTTCATTTTTTTTATAAAAATTTATTTTTTATTTCATACTTTTTAGAGACAGGAGATAATTTGTAGAAAGCCATAGGTTGGTTTAAAAAAAATTTGGAAGTTTTTTTTTTTTACAGCTTTTAAGTGTGTTTAGTACTGGTTTCTGGTTTTTGAATTAATTTTTTTTATTTTTTATTCGGCACCCCTTCAGGTGAAACCAAACCATCCTAAACATGGTGGGAAGGACAAGATTTAGTCCGTGGATCCGTCCCGAAATAAAAATCAATTCGCATAGTTATATCCCGGGCCTTTATATTATAACTATATTAATAGTCACCTTTTCAATTTTATGAATATACATAGAAAAGTGGAAGCTCTGGTGCAGTGCTTACATTACAAAACTTTTAACACCCTCCCAACTTTGACTAAAAACAGAGTTTTTTTTTTTTTTAAAAACCAAATTGTTTTTCTAATTGGGAAGGGAACACAAATTCAGAAACTGAGTTGCATAGCACTTTGGCTTCAATTCCAGCGGGGTAGCCTTTTTGACACCAATCATTTTTATGGCTGTTTAATTTTTGCTGTGGGGACTTTCATAAAATGATAAAAAAAAAAAAAAGATATCAATCTTTTTTTTGCAGTTTTTATTGATTAATGAACATTGGCAAAAAATTTTTTAAATAATGTGATGTCTGCAAAGATGATTTAATTATAATTACTCGAATACTGGGAGAAAGTGCCCTAGGAAAATTTTCATTTATTGGGATGTATAGTACACAATATATAATTTTGTTTTTTCGGTACCTGAGTATATGAATGCCATGAGTGCGAAAACAGATCCAAGCCAGACTGTCCTAAGTCCATTTCCATTGTCCATTGTCTGTTTCAATAAAACTATTCATTCAACAATGGACAGCAGTAGAGGCAAGTAAATGGAAAAGTGCAAAAAATTGAAAAAAAGAAAAAGTAATTAGAAAATTAATGATAGATAATTCCTAATAAGTGACTGACTACCTTTAAGATTTTCGTATCCAGACTCTTCTACCTAGACAACAGCAAATCCTGTAAGTTGCAGCAGCTAGGGAGGTTCTCATAAATTATAGAAAAAAATGAGAAAAGAAAAAAATGAGACAATTAACCGTCACAGATGGAATTGGAGGTGAAAGAAAATAATATTGAAATTAATTAGCAGTACGTATGTCTTTCATGACTGGACATATCCATAATATTATTTTATTAATTTTCGAACCACATTTAAGCTTAGTTAATAGTTTTTTGTTTTCTAAAAATCAATTATTTGGCACTTACCGCCTTTCTCATTTATCCACCTCAATAGTTGCAGAAACAAAATTAAAAACCGATAACAGTAATCTGGATAAAATTACAAAAGTGTCAATTCAGAATGAAGAATCCGCAAAACATTTTATGATTACGTTCTATATTAATATCCGACAGTAACCGAGTGTATCCGGAAGATGACAGAGGTGCCTGAATCCTTTGTTAGAGCCTCTAAATCTTCTGAAAATAAGATTTTCCATGAAGAATTGAATTCCTCTTTAATGGGCATAGCAATTGGAAGTCGGAAATCAAAATCTAATTTGAATCAATAATGGCCACGATTTTAAATTTAAACGATCCTTCCGGAACTTGAAGAAGTCCTAAAAATCTGCTTTCAAAAGGGTTATCAATGCTCGGCCTTTCTTGGAATTCCATGAATTTTGTGGTCTTATGATTACGGTGCCCATCCGTCGTTGAGACCTATATTTAGGATTTTTTACTATTTATGGTTTTTAATAGTAGCTTTAATCTTCTTAAATCCATAAAATTAATGGTTATTCTTTTAAATAACCGAGAAAAATGTTCTTGAGTTTTATTTCTTGGCAATATTTTCCAACGGAAAAAAGGAAAAGAGGGAAGGAAAAGGAACAAGGTCGAAACTACAATAACTTTGCCTTGAACCATAAAAAAATGTTTCATTTTTCAGAAAAGGACAGTGATATTATATTCTTATTATAATATTCTTATTATGACAGTGATATTATTATGTTTGTTTATTTCAATCTATTGCTGAAAATTCATTTAAGGTTTCTTCCACCAAGCACTTAAAACACTTCAATAACTAACAGACTGCTCATGATCTCCCCGACTCATCTGATTCTGAATTTGATTGGTTGGTTTTCCAACCGATTCATCGAGCATTAAAACAGTATTGAGCATTGCTTAAAATCAACCAATCAAATTTAGAATACAAAAATAGGAAAAGTACATGAGCAGTTTGTTAGTTATCAACGTGTTTTAACAGCTTGTTGGAGCATAACTTATGTTACATATGCCATATCTTTTTCCAATAAGTAAATATTTTGAGTATAATTAAATAATTATTTTCATGTTTTTTTCCTGATAACTTCTTAAATAAATTAAGAATCCGAAAAAGGTTTTAATGAGACCACCTCGGGAAAATATTCTACAAGATTCAAAAGGTTTCATTCCATTTGGTCCATCCATCTCTCAGTAATAGGTGAACATACATAGAAAAAAAAAAAAAGGCGCAATTCATGTATCGAATTGAGTAACATCCTCTTCCGAAGTCGGTTAAACAGAGCACGACCAAACTGATATAAATATATTCTATATAAATTAAGTTAGCTAACAAGCTATTACAATTTAATAATACTTATGAATATAAAAATTTATGTTTAAAATGTATAAAGAAATAAAATATAAATGATTTTTTAAATATTTTTCAATTTGATTACATGATTGTTTCGCGGTCATTTTATCATGTTAAACTATGATTTGAGGCGAATAGAGGTCAGTTCATTTAATATTGTATTAAGTATCAATAAAATAATTTATCGCTACATAAATGGGTTCCTTTAGCGATTATTAATTATACCTAATTTGATGATGAATAAACCTATATTTATGTCAATTTAAGAAATCTGGCTAAGAAATGAAACATGTTTTCTATTATCACTAATTCTAGTGTTCTAAATCTTCTCTCTAAACTTTTGGGATGAACATATCTTTATGAATGAAAATATTCTTTTCGCTTGGTAATTTCTGATTCTAGCCCATCATTAATATAATAATATTAATCTATTAATTATTAATAATAATATTAATTCTATTTTAGCAAAAGGCATAATGTAACACAGAATAGTGGTTTTCAAACTGGGGGTGCGAGACCAGTTGAAAATAAAAACAAGTTATGTGTGTTTTAGGATAACAACTAATAAGGCAGTTGGACAAGCCTAAAGGAAGAAAGAGTAAAAGAACAGAAGTATTAATGGAAATATCTTTGAATTATCCATGGTCACGTAAGGTTTGACTGGTCAACTGTCAACGCAAGGGATAACATGTGGTTAGTAATCATAAAATATTCATGAGAAGTGAGAAAAAAAAACGCCTTTTTTTCCTTTATTTTAAACGGTGTAAGAAAAGTTAAATTAACTTGTTTTTTGAAAAATTGTAACATATAAATATTGTTGAAATCGTAATATTGGGATTTCAAAATTATAAAAAAAAATCTGGTGCGTGCGCGCAACACACAACTTTCACTTACCAACTTACTTAGATTAGAAATTGACATGTTTTGCTAAATATCATTTCCCAAAGTCACACATTTTTCTACATTCATATCTTATTTTTGTTAATCGTTAAAGCCGTTTTTGAGTAAATAAAAAACCCCGTGAAAATGATACAAAATTTATTAAGTAAAGTCCCCCCTCCCGTAGATCAATTTTGATGAAATTTTTACAGTCATATCTCGGGCATAAAAATACATCAAATACCAAGTTTGATCAAAATCGTTAAAACCGTTTTTGAGTAAATAAAAAAACACGTGAAAATGATACAAAATTTATTAAGTAAAGTCCCCCCTCAGGTTGATCAATTGTGATGAAATGTTGGTTATCACATCTTTGGCATATAAATACATCATATACCAAGTTTGATCAAAATCGTTAAAGCCGTTTTTGAGTAAATAAAAAAAACACGTGAAAATGATACAAAATTTATTAAGTAAAGTCCCCCCTCAGGTTGATCAATTGTGATGAAATGTTGGTTATCACATCTTTGGCATATAAATACATCATATACCAAGTTTGATCAAAATCGTTAAAGCCGTTTTTGAGTAAATAAAAAAAACACGTGAAAATGATACAAAATTTATTAAGTAAAGTCCCCCCTCCGGTTAATCAATTTTGATGAAATTTTTACAGTCATATCTCGGGCATATAAATACATCAAATACCAAGTTTGATCAAAATCGTTAAAACCGTTTTTGAGTAAATAAAAAAAACACGTGAAAATAATACAAAATTTATTAAGTAAAGTCCCCCCTCCGGTTAATCAATTTTGATGAAATTTTTACAGTCATATTTGGGGCATATAAATAGATCAAATACTCAGTTTAATCAAAATCGTTAGAGCCGTTTTTGAGAAAATCGAAAAAAAAAAAAAACGTAAAAAGTTATTAAATAAAGTACCCCCTCCCGTTGAGCAATTTTGATGAAATTTTTGCTGTCACATCGCGGGCATATACTTACACCAAATACCCAATTTCAGGTTCCCACGGTTTATAGTTTTTGAGCTAGTCTGTTCACATACACACACACACACAGACCATTTCGCGGGACTTGGTTATTTCGACTCAGGGGGTCCCAAAACGTGTATTTCCGTTGAAAACCGGAAGTCGAAAATTTTCACGATCGCAATACTTCCACTTACTATATATTTCATATATAGGTAAGTGAAAGTAATAATGAAATAACAAACAACAACATAATTTGAGAATATACAAAATAATCATTTCTTATACAACGCCTATGTTTATTTATTTTTTAATACAGAAGATTTTTTTTTACTGCTTGCTATTGTATCAACGCATGTTGCTTAGCAATCCTATTCAAGTAAAAAATACATTATTTTAATTTTATTTTACAGTCATATCAAAAGATAAAATTAATAGTAAAATAATTAAAATTGATAGATAAACAAGAAAAGGAATCTTCTCATTTATATTTATTTATTGTATTGCAAAAGTACTTTTTAGTTTCCATCCATATTTAGTACTATTTAGTTTCCATATCCACAGTATAGGTAGTCCCAAGTATCGATAGTTTCCCTTCCTGGCTGGTGTTGGGAAACTATCGATAGTTGGAACTATCGATAACCTATCGATAGTTGGGACTATCGATAACCTATCGATAGTTGGGACTATCGATAACCTATCGATAGTTGGGACTATCGATAACCTATCGATAGTTGGGACTATCGATAACCTATCGATAGTTGGGACTATCGATAACCTATCGATAGTTGGGACTATCGATAACCTATCGATAGTTGGGACTATCGATAACCTATCGATAGTTGGGACTATCGATAACCTATCGATAGTTGGGACTATCGATAACCTATCGATAGTTTAATAAAATTACAGAACCCCAATTACGGTGGCCAGCTTTTTAATTTTATGTTCCACCATTCCCTTTGAAATATGTCATCCTTGGGAACAAGGAAAAAAGTCAGGAATATTCCTAAATATCCGATCGTTTTTAACTTGACAACAAATAGGGTTAAATTTACTTCTTCCACGACCTTAGGAAGTCAGTTCAGGAACTTCAAACGCTTTTAAGGAATCATTTTAAATAATAGTAATTTTTTAACGGAAGATTTATTTTTAGCAAATACATACTGCTCATCTATAATATTTTTAAACATTGGAGTTATTAATTGACTGATTTATTTTTTAAATTTTGGGGGATAGATGATATTTTAGATATTGGTCTGCATTTTTCAATATATATTCTTTCGTGTCCGACCGAAACCAAAATTTTAACCGAAACCGAAACGGAAAACGAATTTCGCCCATAGACCTGGTTTCGGGCCGAAACCGAAACTAATTTACGTGTGTATACAGAATACATGGAAGTGTGAAAAAAGTTCTAGTTTAGCAATATTATCAATGAGAGTTAATAAAAGGGCAGTAATTTAACTCAATTATTCAAACAATACGTGGGCTTGGTGTAGAAGAGTGGTAAGACAGGTGTACTAGTTAGGTTATAGGATCGAATCCCGGCCCCTACTTCTTAGTACGACTGGTCCTCGAGGTATGTTAGTACCTTAAGTAGTACATCCCTAAAAGTTGAAATAATCCGAAACTTTTATTACGACATCTGAAAATAGAAGTAACTGTACTGGTTTTCGAAAGTATAGGTCAAATACTAGAGTTACATGACAAATTTGTTAAATGCCATATTTGTTCGCTTAACGTCACGTTATGTATAAATGGCTGTTCGTGGAACGCCAGTACGGCAAGGTTCGGGGAACAAGGCACGTAGAGTTGAGGTTCGTAGAGTGTAAAGGCACCTTAAGAAGGAATGACAAAAAAGCTTCAGAAAACCATCATAATCGTTAAAGAAAAAACATGAAATCTTTACTATTATATCATTTTAAGTTTTGAATTAAGTTTACAATAAATAGTAAATTAATGCGTTATTAGCAGTATTAAATGTGTTAATTTTCCCCTGTCCCTTTTATATCAGATATCAATTTTTTGTCAACTATCGATATTTTTACTGGATAGTCGAATTATCGAAGTATCGAACTATAGAAAGTATCGAAACTATTGATAGTCGCAACTATCGATAGTTTCCCAACCCTAGAATTAAGGAAATGACGTATGTTATTTTATATAAAACAATTATATGTACAGACAAATAGTTGGTGGAGAATTTAAAATGTGCAATTAAATGCAAAGGGCCAAAAGCCCGAAACGTTGGGAGAATAAGATAAATAAAAACCCATGGAAGAGATTCCTTCATTTAAAAAAAACCTAATAACTATTATAAACAAATTAAAAATAATATTTCATCCCAACGTATATCCAATTTTATATTTCTTGAGCAGTGGGTTTCGTTATCGATAACAGGCTCTCAATATGTTGAGTGCTTGATAAGTGCAGGTTACCTTTGACATTCTAGATGTGCAAACTTCATTTCATATCACACAGTGATCAAACCTAGATAAATTAACAAATACTTAGTATTTATTCCAAAATTTAATTAAATGAATACTATACTAGTTAGAAATGTTTATTTCTGAACATGTAAGTAGTGACTGTTGTCAAATTTCACTATTTTTGATGGACAAAGTAAATTACAATTGTGTTTTATGATTTATTGGAACTTTTCCTATTATTCTATTTCATTTTTGCTTTAGATCAACTTTGACATATAATGTCACTCATTCCATAAGAGCCAAGTGTTTCATATGATTCATTCAATATATTGGTTTAGATGTCTTTGTTAATGATTCTATTATCTGCTCTTGATGTGCTATTCCTTAATTAATGTAATTATTTCCTAAATTCTCGCTTGATTCCCTTCTTTCATCAAAAATATTCAATCTGTTTCCAAGTTCTCAACACCAATACACCAAAGCCTCTAGCAATACATTGCCAATCAAAGTACCTTACTCTGGTTTAAATATAACTTCAAACTCATGGAGCGACATCGGTTAAATAAGGTACAATCATATTGCTGATTTACTTTGATAGTAGCAACTCTAAAGTTGTACTCTCATATTGATAATAACAAATAGCTTTATACCACTGTTAATGAAATGTTTGGGGGTGTTGATGTGGGCTTAACTATTCTCCTATGGCTGAGCTGTATAAAACACCCAAAAAAAAGATGTATAAAACACATTGTGTGCTGTTCTTTTTGGTAAAACCTACTATCCAATTAATTTTTTTTAAAAAACAGAACATTTTCCAGGAAATTTCAGTTAAAACAAGCGTGATATAAACATACCTTTATTGGCATAATTAAAAAAATAAATAGAATTCTGGAGAGTATATGTCATTACCTCTCAAATAAATCAAATTTAAAATGATGGGAAAATAAATTTAAACCAAAAAGTTCAATATTCTATATTGCCTGGCTCATAAATAACAGCAATTTCATAAATGTAATTTAATTTGAACTAAATTTTTCTTGTGCTTTAAAGGTCAGTAACTGACTATTTGTGTTTCTTATTTTCTTTGTAATAACGACTAAAATGTCACCAATCATTTATCATTTTTATTACAATTCAATATACCTAACAGTATTTGAAGTTTGATAAGATTATCTGAAGTTTTACTCTGCTTATGATCATAATGATGAATTCTTTTTCCATTTCTTAAATTTTAATTTAATCATTTTAAATATTTTCTAATTAGTTCTATATTAATATCATTTACTATATTCGATATTATAATATCAACATCTTTTGAATAAAAATACTTTGCTGTCTTTACTTGTGAACATAAGTTTTCCATGATACTATACATACACATACATACATACATTATGATACTATACATATGTATCCTCTTATGATCAATGATGAATATATATTAAATTTTAAAAAAAAGTTGGAGAGCACCGATTTCTGACCAATGGTGTTTAATTCATGTGTATATTCAGTATGATTATCATTGAAGGGTCAGGGACCTGCTTTTTAGATTCTATCGATGCCTCAACATTGATCCATGGCCAATAAAATAAAAAAACAAACTGCTGTCTATAGCCAAGATTTCGATCAATGGAGCATTGGGTTCATTGCCTCATTAGACCACCCCTAATGTGTTTGTTGAAAATAAATTTCATTCCTCTCACTAAATTATATTAAGTGCTAGTTTTTTAATAACAATTGTAAAACTACTGAGATTGCTGTGGTATTTCATTTCATTCAACAGACTCTATATACCTCTCACAGCTTAATTGTATTTATTGTGTTGACATTTGAGTAGGAATAAGCTCTAGAAGTATTTATGATTTCAAGAGTTGTGTACAATAGGTCATTGAATCATTGAAAGTTGATTGTTTTATGACGTGTCTGCGGAATTGAAGACCATCTTTAAATTTTTAATTCTTGTGATTCTTATAAAATCGATCTTGATATATCAATCATCAAGTTATCAATTTCAGTTATGTTTAATGATAACTGTTGTCTTATGCTTTAATCTTTTATTTATTTATATTATTGTTTTTTATTTTTAACTAGCTGCTTCTCCTGGTTTCACCCAGGGAATTTCATTTTTTTAATAAACGGGAACAATTCAATAAACAAAAAATACAACAAAAATAGCACTAATAGATTATTATTCCAAAGGTTTAGGATATACTATATTTTGAGTTTTACCCTCTGGGGCATTTATAATTAGGTCTTTAGATGAACCTTCCCTAGAGCTTGGAAACTAAAGCTGACCATGAGAAAAACATGGGGATTCCAATTGATACCAGCTACCCTCAGTGATTGCTCTTGAGCTTTATTTATAGTCATCGCAAATGCAACCCGAACTGGGCTGGGAATTATACACCTTTGAAATCAAAGGGCATATCGCTGGGGACAATGGGGATTCCAGGCATGGAAAGCCATAAGGGCAGAAGGGGATGAGCAAGGAGGTGGAGGTGATAGATTTTAATTAACCATATAAACAGTCCGGGTAGTTTCCATAAATCAATCAGGTAAAAATATCAAAGAACAAAGAAGAAATCCATTCGCAAAAAACAATGAGAAAAGCGTGGGTCAAAAAAAGTTCATTAGGACAGAAGAGAGAAGCAGAAGTGAGTAGCGGGGATACGCGCACTCGTCGCCCAATAACTCTAAAAGAACTCATTCAGCCTTAAAACGTGGACCCAGTCCATTCCAGAGGAACAGCCTTACCGGGCCTTGTTGGCTTCAAAATCTATAAAATGACCCTTTTTTTACTCAAACGGTCGATTTCGTAAAAACCTAATGTAAAGCGAGATCATAACGATTTTTATAACAATAAAGAATATACCCACAGATTGGCTGAAGTTATGAAATTTTAATTGGACAGGTGTTTGCACGTGGTATGAAAGAACCACTGAGTGATATTTGGAGAATTTAGGACAAACGGTATGGATCTCTATAAAGAAAAAACAGAATTTCATCTTTATTTATATAGATTATAGCTGTACATCCCGGTTTCATCCGGGTAATTTCATTTTTCTAATGAAACGATCTATTTTGTAAAAAACCATTGTAAAGCAAGATCATTACGATTTTCATAACAATAAAGAATATCAGCTGAAGATCGGCTAAAGTTATGCAATTTTAATATGGACAGGTGTCTGCACCTGGTAGGAAAGAACCACTGAGCGAAATTTGAAAAATTTAGTACAAACGGTATGGATTTCTATAAAGAACAAACAAACAAACAGAATTTCATCTTTATTTATATTGATTAGTTTTAAAAATTTATTAAATTCATTTTAAACTATTGTTTTGATGATGACAATAATTAAATGTTATAAATTAAAAATATATATAGGTATATGTATATTAAAATGTATTCTATAGATTTAAAAGGCATTGAACAATTGTGATATCTACCCAAACAAGCTTTGTTATATATCTTCCATTATATTATGTTTAATTTTTTAGATTGTTAAAGATTCTGGGAATTATCTATTCATTCTTATCCTTTCCGTTACAGTTGAGATCTATTTTGTGATTTAACCAGATATTTCATGTGTATTGTCTTGACTTAATTACATTTGTAATTAAGATAGTTATGTATTATCTATCTTCTGATTATTTTTAAGTATTATATTTCCTGTGTCATTTTTAGGGGAGGCCATACGAAGGGTCTTCCGGTCGAGATACTCGAGAAGATCTTTTCATACCTTTCAGCGAAGGATTTGTGGTCTTGCCTTGGGGTGTCGACTCAGTGGCGCTATGTTGCTAACTCGGATCGGTTCTGGATGAAACATTGTCATTATGTTGGAATTCGTGAGAGTGCAGTATCAAACCTTTCTGGTATATTCCATTACTCTTCTGACTTCTTTCCTATTACTTAGTTTTAAATTTAAGGATATATAAAGTCTTATTTTATAAATAATATCACCAGTATTACCATATTTCATACTTATAATTAATAGTTGCAGTATGCCTATGTAGGTGTTCCCCTTTTATATTCATCGTATACTATATTTATGCTACTAATGAAATACAGGTAGGGGAGAGTAGGGTATAGTGGGGACATTTTTTTTGTCTTCTTGTGAATCCTTCATTTTTCACTTAAAATCTAATATGAATTATAATTTTGAAACTTCTACTACTTATCTTTATGTTTGCTAAGTGTTTTGGGTTAAATCGGAACTGTTCGGCTATAATTAATAAAAATACAAAATAAAAAATATCCCCACTTTACCCGCACCTTCGGGTAAAGTGGGGTACCCCTTCGGGTAGTGTGGGGTATCCGTTTTGAATTACATAAAAATGCTTTATTATTGCTATGAGTACTATATAAAGCATACATTTATGTATTAAATTGTTGGAAAATTTGTATAGAACCTGCTATTATAAAATGGGATTAATTAAAAATCGTTAAGTCATTTATTACAAACAAAATGGAATATCTCCTTATCTGAACTATAATTACTACCACAATGACCAAAATTATCCATTTTAATATAATTGATTAAATAATAATTAATTACTAAAACCTAAATTTATTTTAAACATTACGCAGGGGGAACTTTGTGATTCTTAAAAGTTCTGGAGAGCTGGCATAGAACAACGTCAAGTTAGAATTGGCACAACTCAGAACACTTTTCGTGAAATTCTACATTTGAACATAAGCACAGTGCACACAAGCACACTTTGCAAAAATCATTTTCTTCAAATGATTTTCTTAGCTCTTTTTCTTAAGTTTTCTCTTCTTGACTTTTTTTTTTCATTGTACATTTGCTAACGTGTTTTCATTGATTTCTAATTTTTTTTTTTTGGTTATTTTTCCTTTTTTTTGCTTCGTTTTTTTTTTTTTTTTTTTTTTCGAGTTTTTGTTTGCAAGCTGAACAAGTTAAAATGGCCACTGCCCCAAGTTTTCCATCATTTAATTTTCTTCGATAATAAGTAACTTGCAATTTGACGAAAGGTAAAACTAGAAAATGTTATGGTGAGAATCGCGCGTTTTATTTTTGGAACTGAAAGATAAGGCATGATCTGACTTGTAGGGGGTTATTGTATTTCTATTTCTATGCACTGACATTATTGAAATAAAATAGGGAAATATATTAGGCATACAGCGTAACAACAATGAGGTAAATGATTTGGCAAATACAAAAGTTAGGTTGAATAAGACATCGTGGGCTAAAGTGGGGACGTCCCCACTATACCCAGCCCTTAACGTCCCCACTATGGCCGACAGGGTGTTTAATGAAAATAAAAATCGTAAAACGGTAATAAATATAAATAGAAACGTTAAAACAAACTGAAACACATATGAATAGAATGACCAATCCAATGAAATAATAAACATAGCAATCAAAGAATATGTGGTTGAGTTATACCATTTTGAAGTCAGTACTAAAATGAAAGAAAATGCACTCAAAATATATATTTAACTCTCAAATTCAAACAGAACAACTTTTCACTCTAGAACCCCTTGCTAAACTAACACCACAACCAAAGGAAACAAATATACCATTCAGTTGATAAGCAGCGCCAAAAGACACCGCGATCAGATCGGTACCCCACTTTACCCAATACCCCACTTTACCCAACTTTCCCCTATAATAATTGTAAAATATGATTTTGAAATGCCAAAGTTTATATTTGTTTGAAGGTCAGATCCCCTCGTTTTATTCTATGCAAAGTTTTAATTCAGTTTGACTAAAGTAAATTAATTTTTTTTACTAATCTTATATTAAACTATAGAAAGTTTATAATTTATATATTGGATTTAAATTATACCTGGTCAACTTGTTTATTCTATATACCTAATTTTTATTAAATCATTTCCTTCTTTTCTTCATGTCATTACCTTTTCAGATGAAATTCCCCTGTGCAGTTGGGGCACAGCCTACTTTTTGCATTACACTCGTCCAGTTACTAACTGGAGGAGAGGGAGGTGGCGAGAGATGGAAATAGAATTAAAATCATCTGACTACTTGACATCGTGGCATGGTCAGCTAGGATACATATATTACTTTGTATTAGGCATTGTCTGCATTTACGAAGTTACCGACTTTGGAGAAGTCAGGTTATTGGAGGTTGTTAATGTTGAAATTTTAAATCATGATACGTCAAACATTTTTCCGAGCTTTGTTACCAATGTAGACTTTATGGCCGTTTGTAATTGTAATTCTGTCATTATTTTTGAAAGGATCGATGGACGGTATAAGGCGACACACTGTCTATCAATAACTGTGATGGACGATGTCAATTTCACTACAGATATTGAAAATTTAGATCTGTATATTATTTCCAATTTCTCTAAGGATAATATTCTTCGTGTAAAACATTTTCTAGGTCGAACAGTGTGGTTGTACAATCCCAATACTAGAAACTTCCATGTTTTTGATTTAATTGCCAATGACATTAAACTTAGGTTAGATTACAGAAATATAATCACACAACCAAGGATTCCACTTCTGGTTTCACTTCATGCAAGAAGAGCGGAAGTATATAATTCAAAATGTGATGTTATTTTGACCATAAATGAAACCTGTATATCAAGTATTTGTTTTAATCGGGACACTTTAGTTGCGAATAAGCTCTCTTTTAAAGCAGGAACTACAGCTCGCAACTTACAATCTTGGGATATGTACACAGGCAAAGAATTGATGCATTTGCCAGATGTAAAAGCTATTGATGTAAATTTACATGAATTTTATAGCTATATGCTCGTTCTTCAGAATGATTGTAATCTATACCGAATTTCTTGTTACTGTGCTAGGACTGCTAATATTTTTTGGGAACTTAAGTTTCCCAGCGAGCACAGTTGGTTTCCGGAACTGAAGATTGTAATGAGTGAATTTGTACTCATTTGGCCCTCGTATAATGACAATGATAAATATTCATTGTATGAAATTGAAAATGGAAAATTAATTTCAGAGAAAAGTAAGAGTCTTGTTGAGAAAGCTTATTTCACAGATACTCTGTGGGTTCAAGAAAATAATAACTCTTTTCTTGTTAAAAGTTTTTTATAATTTTTATTTATTTTAATATTAATTTCATAAAAACTCATTTATATGCAGAATTTTACCTAAACCCTTTACCAATGGCTTACACAACAGAAAATATCCCTGAGGATAGTTTTTTTTTAATTTAAGTGCAGTTAGTCTACTTTTATGGTTCTGGATGGCTTATAAACAGCAGAAAATCAATGTGAGGATGGTAGAAAATATTAAATACAACTGGATCTTTGGTAGATTCAAGCAGAGTTGGGCAAATTGTAATCAGAATAATGATTCATGAATATGAATGATTGGTGATCATAAAACAATGAAAAATGAATAACCATTATTCATAATCATTACGGAGTATTTTTAATGATTATTGAGTGTTTATGGTATTCATTTGAAATGAATAATAAATAACTAAATACCAGTTATTCATTATTCATTTCAAATGAATACCATAAACACCCAATAATCATTAAAAATACTCCGTAACTACTGATTATGAATAATGGTTATTCATTTTTCATTTGTTTTATGGTTACCAATTGTTCATATTCATGAATCATTATTCAGATTACAATTTGCCCAACTCTGGATTCAAGGAATAGGAATTGAATCTTTGGTAAATGTTTTAGGTATACTAATAATTTAATTCTACTTGGTAGAATTTAATTGGTACTTCCTTAACCTTTTATAATAAAAATTCTAGTTAATAGATTAACAACCATGAAATATTTTAATGAAAGTATGTCATGTTGAATGACTGATTCTGTTCCATGTATAAGATGTGCTTAACATCACCATCACTGAAAATTTGCATATTTCATGTATATTACAAGTATTATTCAATTTTTTATTTTATTGATATTTACAGTGTGTGAAATCTTTAATTGTGTTCTCTTAATCAATTTTAGGTTGATTTTATTGAGTTAATTCATTTTACGAATTGATCCATCATATCTAATATTACATATAATTTTTATTATCAGGATTGGTTTGAAGTTGTATTATTCTTAGTAGAAGAGTTAAACTTGTTATTACTTACCATATCTTGATATATTTAAAAAATACTTCGAGATAAACGAATTACTCGGATATGCAGGGTTTTTTAGTGCTACCTTTTTATTTTCCTTTTTGAGTACTAAATGATTGTAGAAGGATCATTTGAATAAATAAAAGGTAACCTAATTCATTTTCTGCAATCTAAGTAATAAATTCTTATTAATCATTCTGAATTCTGAATCACTACTCCAAGATGGTACATGGTTTCAAGATAGTGGCATGTTGAAAGCAGCTGAGTATTTTGACAGACCTTTCCTGATGACAAGTATTTGTTTTAAGTATAAGTGTACAAACATTTTAGCTCATTTTAACTGAGAACTGAATTTTGATCATTGTTTGTCGAAAACATTTAAGTTGCATTCATTTTGATAATTATTTTCATACAATTAAGCTGAAACAATGAACTGAAAGCTGAAAAACACTATTATTTGATAACTTGCTTAATAAGTAGCCAGCTCAAAATACGAGGTGTGTACAATAAAATTTTGGTGGACGTAATGTTTATATCGTTAGTTAGTTTCATTCTAACTAAATGTTTAAATACTTACAAACGATAATATTTTTAAAATTTTAATTTTAAAAATCGAAACTAAAGATTCTGCTCGGTGTGAGACTGGTCATTTAAATCTATTTTTTTTTAGGCACATTCAGGTTTTTTTTTTTTTTTATATTCCGCCTACTATGTGCTAAAAGTTATCTTGGAGCCAACCGCCATCTTGTGCTAGCTTATTTAGAACTAGTATTCAATTTTTATATTTTTTGCATTGAAAACATTTTCTTGTTTAATAATTAATTAGGGAAGAATCATCTCGTGTTATAGAGCGACTTTTAAATCGGTATCATTATGGGAAGACATATCTGAACATTATTTGGATTTGATTGTAATTTTAACAAAGATAATCAATATTGACCTTTGAAATATGTCAGCTTTATTGCTACAAACAAATGAGCCTAGACTGTTGTGCTCTGTTGTTGACCATAATTGACTCGTTAGCCATTCCTGATATAAATCATTATATACCAGGAAGAGCTGTGATATGTTATAGACCAGATTAGGTTTTTCATAATTTCACATACACACGCACACACACTCACATTTATATATATATATATATATATATATATATATATATAGAGAGAGAGAGAGAGAGAGAGAGAATAGTGATTAGTGATAGTTAAAAAAGGCTCATCAATAATAGAAGCATTTTTGATTTATAATTTTGAAATCTTAATGATATATCTTGAAAAATATTTTATATTGAATAAAATCCATCATTGCATTTTTTAATTTTTTTCTTGTAAACTTCACATTTTATTTACGACATCAGAGACATGCTGAATATCCTAATTATTTTGAAATTTCGGACTGAGAAATTTTTTACCTTGGAAATTGTTAAAAATAACCCCTTAATAATATGTAAATATTATTGTACAGAATCTAAAATTTGAGTTCATGTTTGCTCCTGTTATATTAGAATCGACTAATGTTAGACATAATAAAATAAATAAATAAAAGTTTAGATTTTTTTAAAGTATTTCAGGCTTGAGATTCTAGTTTCAGTGACCCCTTGAAATATCTTTCATATTATTTTTTCCATAAGTAAAAATTATTTATCTTATCTCTTAAAATGACTTCTAATCTTAAATATAAATTGTTCATGCTTTACTTTGGACCTTTGCTGATGTAAAAAAAAACTGATTAATATATTTCATAATTCTCTAAAGAGTTTCAATAAAATCAGTCCCTTCTGTATGCTGATTTATCAATTATAATTTTCTTTTAATCTATTTGCCCCATGAAATATTCTTTGCCTAATTCCAATTTTTTTTTTTTTTAAAGTGTTTTATGATCAAATTTTCCATATGCCTACAAACAGCATGGCATTGTATGATTCCGTAGGCCTTGTCTTTTAATCAGATGTCCGGCCACTAATTAATTACTTTGTTTTTTCCATTAATCTAAGAATTTAAAATATTTTTTTATGAATTTTGTATAAGCATGTAGTTTTGATGAGAGTTCTAACAAATAACAGTAACAAATACGAGTAGGATCAATAGTGACGTTATATATTTCTAGCTTAACTATTTTATTAACTAGTTTCCCCAGTGGAATAGTTTTTTTATTTTTCTTCTTGTAATTCATTGTTGAACCAAGCTGACGACGAGTTCTTATATTTATTTCTCTCAGTAGTTATGTAATGCTCACTAGTCAAAGTTACATAAAGACTGAAAAATTTGTGTTTTTAGAATTCGATATCGATAATCTAAAAGTTATATATTTTATGCTGGAACATAGTTTAGTCGAACTCTGAACTTCAATGTCAATTGTTAACTATGAAGTTTTATAAAAATAGACATGTTTTATAGAAAGAATCACTATTAGTCACATATTTCATTTAGAAAATAAAAAAATAAATAAAAAAATGTAAAGGAAATGTTAAATTTTCATGCAATTTTTTTTTTTTTTTTAAAGTACAATTTATTACAATATTGAAATTGAGAAATAGTAATAGAGAAAACTGAAAATTAAATAAAATCCAAGTATGTTTATTAATTTAATTGACTAATTTAATTTTTTATATTTAATTTATTCTTAAATCATATTAAGAGTAGGCAATGAAAACCTCATAACTCTATCAGTCTGTTAAAAAAAAAAAGAGGATTGTAATGTATAGTAAGAACTTAGAACTAAATCATATCACTTTTATTTCTTAAGAAATTTTTTTTTTCCTTTTAAATATTGTCAAAATGGAGCTAGGTTTTCATCTTTTTCATTTTTACTATAATTAGTTATATATACTATTTTTTTTTTTTTTTTTTTGCGATTAATAGATCTCCCAATTTCACTTTGAGTTATTTATTAAGAAGTTATTATTATTTTTTTTAATGTTTCCATTTTAATGGAAATCATTAGCCTTTGAGGTATTAATGTTATTAGGAACTAATTTTATTTTTCAGTTATAACAATTTTCATTATGTTGTAAATGTAAATTTATCCGAAGAAAACTCCTTTTTAAACTTTTATTCTTATCTAAAAATTATTAATATGACTGTAAATAAAAATTATCATTTATTGAAAGTCCTATATTTTTCATTTCGTTGACACCTTTACTAAACCAAAATAATTCCATATTTTTTTTTTTTTTTTCATCTAATATCAATCTATAAAATGCTGTCTATAAATTAGGTTTTAATTTTTTTGTTTTATTTGCTTTTGAAGCATCTATTGAAGATTGTATCAGTTGTTTTTCACAACTCAATTTATATCCTTGGTTACTTCAGATAATATGGTAAAATAAGGCAGGCTCTTCATGGTCAGTTGTATTGTATGATTTCCAAAAATCAGATCTTAAATTATGAGAAGTGGATGAGAGTCTGCTCTTTGCTTTTATTCCAAAATATTTGTTTGGAATATTTATTTAAATATGTTTATTTAAAAATAAACATTTTATCAACCCTACTTGTATCTTAAATAGTGAAAATTGAGTTGAAATCGTTCAACATGAGGGTGAGGGAACTGAAATATTTTTCTTGTTAATGGGTATTACAAAAAGTATATGCTCAACAAATTACATATATTAGACAACTTATTTTTTGCATAGATATGAATGTATGCTAGTACATTAGCATTTCATGATAAACATTAGTTTGTATCACTGACTATCCTGAAGGTGTCAGTATTTGAATATCATGTTAACATTTTTTCGTATTATAAATGAGATGCTACTATTTCATTTCAAATCTTTCTTAATTCTCGCTGCACTGCCCGTCTTCCGTTTATTACGAGAAGTCCCTCTTTAAGAAAGTCATAACATTCCCGACTGAGCATGTAGGGTCGCCATGCTCCTTTTTATTATTAAAGCTAAATATCGACATTTTAATTAATATTATGTGTATTAAATAATTCTTAAATATGTTCAACATTGGTGTTGTTTAGATTTAAATTTTTATTAGTCAAATGCTAGTATTGTTATGTTTGATTTTTCTATGATATTCTAGTTTTATCTAGTCAATTAGCAAAGTTTGCGTTGATAGTTTAAAATATTATATTAAATTGTTTTGTATTTATTTAGAAGTATGCAAATTGTGTTATTTATTTGTTATTAATTAAATGTGCTCTATACTGTTTTTAATAAGGATTAAAAAAAAAAAAAAAAAAAAAAACTTGAAAACTAAATATATTGTTTGGTTTAGATGTTTGAATTATTATTACAACAAATCCTTCTTATGTTTTTGATTAATTTTAGTTAGAATTTATGTAGGAAGATAAATTATATTATTGATACATTTTTGAAAAAAAAAATGTATGACATATATTTACTTTTTTTGGGTACTAGTCTATTAGCCTTGGCAGCTATGTAAATTAATGTATTATTATTTCTAGTAATGTGCTACAATTTATGTAATGTTGATGAATTGCAAAAAGGAGATGAATGATCTCCATATCAAACATATTATTTTTATCTTCTTTTTGCAGTATGGAATCATGTTTTGAAGTCTGTTTTCACAATTTTCAATGGTCTCATGTACATGCATTATATTTTTATTTCTTCTATTGCACGAGTCATAACTGTTTTTTTACTATCAATCAATCTATTTATTCCTTTTTATATTGATTAAGAGGCTTGCTAATGTGGTTATAATTTTTTTCATTCATATTTAAAAAAAAAAATGTTTGCCTGAAATTTTTTTTTAAATTTATTGGAAAGTGGTTTAGTTCAATAAATTTCTCAATATTAATTGGGGCCAAAGGTGTTATTTTAAAAAAAAAAATCTGTCTTCATTACTTCATGTTATTTAGAATAATTTTTTACTAAATTAATGAACTGTATATGTAAAAACTTCAGGTGGTTTGTAGAAGTTAGTCCACAGGTGTTTAGAATACAAATATTTCCTTGAACTCTTATCTTAAATAATATCTCAAAATTTTTAACACAATAAAATTCCTACAATTGCACCAGATATTTTGCCATTATTGTACGATAAAATTTTTTAGAATAATCTAAAACGAAATGTCATTATCCGTGATGTAATATTTAATAAAATTCATTATTTAAGATTTCAGACTTGTATTTATTGAATTTTTTGGATAATTTATCAATTTTGTGGAAATTTTAATAAAAATTAAACAAAGTCGTGTATTAAAATTTATCCATTGTTCTTATAATCTGAATTGGCGATTCTATTCTTAAACTTTAAAATATATTTCTAAAAGCTCCTTACATATCTACTTCTATGTCCTATAATTTTTCCTTTTTTCACTCTAAAAAAATAAATAAATGTACAGCATTCTTTCCTTGTAAAATTTAATCTAATAAAAAAAAATTAATATTATTCAAGTTATAATTATAACATTAGTACTATTGTTATAATTTCTACTCTTATTCACTTCTTTGTCGAGACGGGTTGGATTAACAGCATTATGTTAGATTATACTTTTTCTTCTTTCAACATATTTAGTCTGATGTAATGTTTTTGGAAATCACAAATCTTATTTATTTTTTATAAGTTATAAGTTTTTACTTATTTATAAAATTACAATTTTAACCCCCGATTTGAGATGCTTTGATTAGGTCAACTCAAGATAAAAAATTAAGATTTGGATTAGCATCTAATTTTTGATGGTTTTGCTAGTGTTTTCTATTGTTTAATAGTTGTGGTTTATTCTTGATTTTATCGACTATATAATCTGCATTTCAATCTTCCATCCTTTGCAAATCAAATCTTTATTATTTAATATAACTTAGGTACATTATTCGCTTACAAAACTACATTTGATTAAATTAAATTGTTTCATATTTGATTTAGAGACCTTCTATAAAAAATAAAAGCTTCCTAATTAATACATAACCTGTATATTTTTTACTACCTTCTGAATTTTATTATAAAATTTTAAATATTGGGTTGTTTCACATGAAATGCCCGTTTTCGAGGTAAAGCGATATTAGTAAAAACACAATATTACTTTCGCCAAGCACTTAAAGTGTCTGGAAACGGTAGGTGCACTTGCATTTAGTAGTGCTGTGAGTTCTCTGTTTGGTAGGGGTTTCCTTCTACATTATGTTTGAGGGCATCGTTTTCAATTATAGATGGAGGTTTTGCTTGGGACTATTGTTTTAAATCGGTATCCCCAGCCAAAAACTTAGCCAACCAATGGTGAATGGTTCGTTCATTTACACTCCCTTCCTCAAACACCTTACAGATGTTTCTAGTAGCCTTAGCTGCCGAATGGCCGAGTTTAAACTCATAAAAAAATATTATACGGAAATCGCAAGTTTCCATGTTTATATTTGGAGGTATACTATAATGTGTGTAATCGATTGGGAAGCTAATGTTTACAAAAGAAAAGTAGAGGATTAGTAATTGCTTAATTATAATATGTAAACATTTGGAAGTAAACAACAGAGACGCGCAAGATCCTCTATGTATTTCAAAAATTATAAAATCGGACATTTCATGTGACATTAAATTAAATTTATGGAAATAGACTTACATCTTTATATATATAACATCGGCAACTGTTTTGAAATAATTGACAAAACATTTATTATTAATGGACAAAAAATAGTTTTAATGGCAGATATATTTAAATCATCATAAATGTTATAGTACTATGATTTAAAAAAAAAAAATTAAGTTTCGAAATGTCGGATTCAAAGGATAAGTCTGAAATGGTAATACGGACGAACATTCTTTAAAACTAATGTAAATTAATTTATCATGAGCTTTCAAAATTGTTTTTGATATCTTAACATTTTTTTTAATGATATTTTTTTATTTATTTGAGGCTAGACAGATTTTTTAATTTTTATTATGTACATAAGTGGTCATCATTGTCTGGTAATATAGAATCATGCAGCATTTTTTAGTTTAAATATTTTTATAAATCTAATCAGCTATCTTATCCAATTAGAATCAAATTAAATATATGTAAATTCATTTTCCTATTTGAAACATATCCATTGAACAATAGTTGTCGATATAATTTTTTTCTCTCAAGAGTATAAAAAAAAAAAAAAAGAGCTATTGGTTTTTAAATTTTTGTATCTGGTCAATTTTAATTTTAGTATATCTGATCTCAACTAAAAAATGATTATAATCTTCATTTTTTGTTACATGAATTTAATTTATACATAAATCTTAAAAATTCAATGACTGTTTCACTTAGACTCAGAAAATAAAAATTCTGTTATTTTTTCTTGTTATGTAAGTTACCTGAATTATTGATAGTTTATTTTTATTGTATGTAATAAATATTTTCCTACACATAATTACTTGTAATTTTTTATCCTTATCCCTTCTATAAATTATTAAATGTAGCAAAAATATAATACTGTATTATTAAGGGGGCTAATAGTGATCTATAGTAGTTTTTTATGATTAGGAACTGTGGTAGTTTACTATACCACCATAAATAAACATACCAAAATATTTATGGTGTGGCGGAGTTAATGCCTTAGATCGGAAAGTCTGGAGGAACAGTAGTATAAAGTTAAAGAGGAATGGCATAAGGAAGTAATTTATTACAAAAGCATGTTCAATATTTTTATTATAAAGTTGAAAATAAACCAATTGATTTTTTTTTTTTTTTTCATTAAAACTCTAATTCATCACATTTGGGTGAATGTCATTTCAAAATTCTATATGCCTCGAAAGAACTTCTGAAGCTCATAATTCTATCTAATTTTTGAAGTCAGCTGTTCTTATAAACATTACTTGTTCATCATTATAAAATTTTGTGGCGTTGTCTTTTAGTCCAGGCATAAATAAAATAATAACAATTTTTGAATAGGCACTTTTCAGAAAATTAACCATATTTCTTTATAGATGGTAATAAATATCTTGCTATAACTTCTGTTACACCTTCACATAGCTTTACAATTTTCGGAAAAGTTTGATTTCATGTAATGTCCTCAGTAACATTTCCTTTTCTGTGTAAAATTCCATCCTTCATCATCATTTTTATGCCCCCAATGGTGATGAAAGAATGTTATTTCATTTTATAAAGTTATTTTTTTTTTTAAATGTCATACTAAAAAAAAATGCTTTTGATTCAAATAATAACCTCTCCAATAGAATTGTTATTTATTTATTCAATCATAAGAATGCGACAAATCTATAACAGTTACTCTAAAAGTAACTGGAAATACTTAAGGTAAAAAAGACCCAATACCAGATTTAATATGAATTTATTTCAACCATTTCAAATTTTGAAGGAATTTATCATTAAGTAATGAACCGTCAATTCTTGATATTATATCTAAAAGGCTTAATGTACAGTTGGAAAACATTCTAGAACAATAATCATGAGTGGTTGATTCTCTTCCCATTTCTTCGGCTTTTGTGTAATCTAAGGAATCTTTGGTGATTTCATTAGCTGTTGATGAAGGCCTGAAATAATTTATTGCTTATGAAATTCAAAGATCAACCTATATTTTATTGTTCTCTTAAATATATTTGAATAAAAGATTATTTATTATTGTTAAATCAATTCTTGATTTTCATTAGCAATATTTGATCATCTTATTAATTTATATTATATTAATTTATTTTATTTATTTATACTAAATGTGATAAAAAAAAGAAGACATTTTGTGGCACATTATAAAAAAACAAAGCCTGAGCCTCTTAAATAGCTGTATAATATTGACCAATGACCTGAAAAAAAGATTATGTACATACAAACCACATATATCGTTTATGTGCTTTTCCTAATTTTGAGATAGCGAGATATACTATTTTTGTTCTAAATTTGTGTGATCAAACTAGAAGAAACACCCAAGAGCATGAAGCTTGGGAAATCCACAGGTTGTGACAAAATAACTTCTGAAATGCTGACCCAAAGGAAAAAATATTGTGCTTGCTCCTTTTAAACCTAGTTTGAAGAAAAAAAAAACAAAAAGTGGTTAGGTTTTCCAACTACGTTTCTCAGAGTCTCAGGAAATCAAAACCACGATAGGAAGGTTTTAGTCTCAGTTCACTTTTGTTCATTTCAGTTTTGGATTCAGCTATTCAGAGGGTTAACGAGAAAATTAGGACATTACACCTACGATATGCCAACCTGAGACCAGTGAAACTGTCACTACTTGCATTCCTTGATGACTTGATTTTCTCAGAGGATCCATTGGCGGATCCAGGGGGGGGGGCTGTGGGGGGTTATGGATTTTTATAGGGGGGCTGCAGCCCCTCCTTTTGGAAAATTTTTCGTCATTTAAAGATAGAATTTGACTTTATTTAATGTAAGAAAGCAAGATAAAGAACAAATAATGAGAAGAACAAGTAGAATTTTAGTTATGGGAAATGAACATAGAAGTAAAGAAGCTGATTAGTAGATCCAAATGAAGGGCTGTGGGGCAGCAGCCCCCCCCATTAGGACTGCAGCCCCCCCCCCCTTTACGATCGGCTGGATCCGCCCATGAGAGGATCACAATAAACTTGAAGTACGATTTCATTAGATTCAAAGAAGAATTGCTGGAGATCGATATATCCATAAACCCTAAAATGCAAAAGTGGTGAAGATTGGGAAGAAGGCAAAGAGGATCATGGATTTTGCCATAGTTAAAGAAAAAGTTCTAATAGCCAGTCAAGATTATTAAAATTGCCCAGACTGAGATAGAAATAAAGATCTTAGCTCTCAACCAGGATGCCTCTATGAGAAAATGAATGCTTCATTAGCTAGTAGGATTCCTGATTGTGTAAGGCTAAAAAGTTGGAGTATAGATAAAATCAACAACGATGCTGAATATAGAAAACTGGAAAGCAGTAGTAGCTCAAAGAGGCAATGGTGGAGGTGAGCTAGAAGTTAAAGTGGCAAAAGATCTACAAGGACTAAAGCCAATAAAAAAACAATATTGAAACATTCTTATATAAATTTATTGTTAATTTAGCGATTTGCAAGACTTATTTTATTTGGAATTTCGTAAAGATATTACAATCTGACGGTTTTACTCGAATCCATTGAAAAAGTATATTTATAATTTATTAATTAATTTTTTTTTTTTATCATCATCACTAACTAGAACTAATATTTAACAATTTGAAGATCTAGAGTGCTTACGTTAGTATGATGTGTAATACTTCTCCCAAAACTCCATTGTGCCCTAACGGTGTATAAGCTGCTTCACATATGCTTCTTAACAAGCAATCCCTACCTCCGAGGGAAAGACTGACCAATCAAGAATTTTTGTATTAATTATATAAATAATGGTAAAGCTATTGCTATGCTACATCTAGGCATGGCATATGGCGAAAAGTTGACCAAAATATGTATAAGCTTATGTGTCCTTTGAGTTAAAAATGATCCCATCTTTTGACTTGTACTCGCTAACCTTGCTCTACAGTGATAAATGTACCCCTAAGGGACCTTTTTAGTTGAGATTGGTGCCTTACTAAATAGCACCATAATGGCCATGCCTAGAAGTAGCTTATCAATCCTAGTGACTAAATAACTGAGTTATTATAAGCTGGTATTAAAATAAAAATTAAATTTGATCTACAAATGATGAAAACTTTAAAAAAGATTGCAAATATATGTATGAGCCAATAGGTAGTACAAAAAGAAAACCAAATTCAGTTGTGGTTTATTTTCCACAGTTCATGTTTTAGCCTATTCAGTTATTAATAGATAAAAGACTAAATATTAGAAAATAATAAATAAATAAAAAGGACGTTTGAAATAAAACTGAGATTTGAAACTTATTTAGCATTTATGAAAGTGAAAAGGTGATAGGAAATTTTTTTTTTTTTTTTTTTTATGCTTTGGAAAAAAACCCAAAGAAATTTCACTATCAGAGAAAAGATAAATCAGATGTTAATCAGAAAATATAAAAGATAAATAGGAATAAGATGTAACCAAAATAAAGTAATAAACATTAAATTTAAATTAATGTAATACCTACCTCGTGAATAAGTTGATCATAACCTCATAGAAAGACCATCTCATCCTCTTTTTGCTAAAGTCGGCAAAAGCTTCTTCTGGATTGGTGAATTGTGTGGCATTAGTCGGGAGTGCATAATTTGTTTTAATAATGTATCCAAATGTAAGACTATCAGAGGATATTTGGACTGGAATACCAAATCCGGCAATTATCTATAATATATTTTTTTATTATGTATTATTTTATTGTAAATAAATTTTATGTAAAGTATTTTGCCTCTAGGAATAGTGTTAAATATGTACTCTTTTCTTTCTTTCATTGATTTAATTTTTAAGGATGCCTAAGGATGGCTTATTAGTATTTTATTACTATTGCATTACCTAATGAATTACCTGTAATTTATTCCCTAAGCCCATCGGGAACGGAAGATATCTCGGATTTCGATGTATCCATTCTCTTCCAGCTTCACATTTCAGTATAACAAATAAGCATACAATGAATACCTAGGTAAATATAAAGACAATTTTAATTAGTCAAAATGCCTATTATATCTTTTTTATTAAAAAGATATATTTTTATGTTAATTAATTTTAGAACAGATAATAATTAATAATTGGTTTTTGTTTTATGTTTGTTTATTAACATCCCTTTATGCTGCTTCGGATAATCGGGGCTGGGAGTCCTAAATTTTGCCTATTAAGATATAATTACGATAGAGATATTTAACGAGCACCTATCACTGTATAGGCACGGGACCTCAACTTAAATTGTATGTATATAATAAATAATTAATGTATTTATGTAATGATATATTATTTTGTTGTACATTAATTATTATATATATTTTTCACTAATATTTGAATTTAGAGTTGAAAAAATGTGCTCTCTTAAACTGTCTTAGCAAATTTATTGTTTCCTAGCGTTAGATGAAACTATTGTTTTTGTTATTATTACATCACGGTTTTAATTCATTTGCTTTACTTATGATGAAGCTCCAATAAAAATTAATAATTTTTTAAACTAGGTTTATCTATAAATATTATAACATTAAAGTTTTTATCTGTTCGTAAAATAATGCCTCTCTGAATAGAAATTCAATTCTCAAAATTATAATATAAAGTTTAAAAATGAAATAAAAAATTAGACATACATAACTGAATCTCTTCAAGTAGTCCATTGAACTCGAATACATTGACCACTATGCTAGGAGTGGAGGTAGTTAGTTCCTCTGACTCATTAGCCACTCTACGCTGATGAGCTGTCCAAATATGAGCTTCTTGTTGGTTCTCTTCTGGTAAGAAAGTATGGTTTACTCAAAGAAAAAAATAAACATTCAGATATTGAATAATTTTTAGCAATTAAAATTGTTTCAGTTTAATGGTAATAAATGAAGATTTTGTATTCGGTAAAACTCTCGATGAGCAATTCCAGATAGTTTCTCGGGATAAGAGGTATCTGAGGTATACTTATGGAAGTGCCATTGGGGTAAGTATTTTTTATTTTATTTTTTTTTTTTTTAAATAAACTTTTTAATATATTCATTTTTATTTATTTAGTAATTGTATTTGCTCAGATGTTTTTAGCATTTGCAGTTCCACTAGAACTCCCTGAAAGAGATGTGCTTTTCTCATATAACTTTGAGGCTAATTATAACTTACCGACTAATGTTTCCCAGTACGATCTAACGCCACCTGGTTTAGACAGGAGTTTCTTTGATTCTTTCAACAGAACTTATTTATATAAATTATTGCAGAAGCACATGGACAGGTAATTACTATTTTCATGATACATTAATTTAAGTATTGATATAATTGATATGATTACCGTTAAAAAGGTGGCCAATTCCTACTTGTTATTTAGTTTTGAGTGATGTCAAAAAAGTTCGCTGTTGGACTGTCTGTTAAGAAAGACAGTTTGCTTCTTAAAGGAGTCAAGTGCCACAGCTTGGGTTATACTTGAACCCTTAAACCTTCCCATAATCTTTGTCTCTTGCTTCCTGTGCCTTTAGTTAATTCTCTTTATCAATATAAATTCATAACCAAGTTCTGGATACGAATTTTTCAGGCAGATCGACTAAGATTGGAATCAAAACTAACCTTCAATAAAATGGAAAAATGGGGTAGGAAGGGAAAGCATTATAGTTTCATAGATATGGGTGGGTTTGAGGTTGATCAAAAAGTTACTGTAATTAACTAAAAGGAGGGAAAAAAACCCAGTCCACTTGATATTATGGATTTCATGGATTCAAAGTACTATACATATACGTATAGTATATTGTACACATATAAATTTTATAAAGATATTTCTGAATAATCTTAGAATAATAGTTTTATATTATAATCTAACTATATTGACTTCTTCAACTATTTTTTTTTTGCTTCTTTTGGAAAGTTCAATTTTGGTACCTCCTTTTCTTTGTCAATGCCTCAATAAAGTAATTTTTTTATGTGTGCCTTTTTCCCTAATAATTAAAGTTTTTTTATTAACTAAGCATTGATCTGATAACATTAAATTAAATTTTTCTTGGTTAATCATTGTTGGAAGTTCAATATATTATTTTAAAAAATTCGGCATTTATTTTTCCCATCCTAGGAGAAAAACAGTAAATCGAAAATTGTCAGATAATGCTATCATTGTAAAATTTTCATTTCAATGCTCCACATCTATACAAAAGTAGTAAACAGCTTAGTTTAGTTCACGCTTTTCATTTAGACTTTTTAGTGGTTTTTTATGAAACATTGAATCCAACGACACAATTATCTCACAATTCTTGAGTTGCTACTTTTCTTCTTGGGATGGCAGTAGTAATGTTAAAGAATTTTAATTTTACAAAAAAAAAGCCTGGATTGTATATTTTGAAATTTATACATACTTCTAAATAATTTAAAATATTCTTTCACTGTTACAAATTGGTTGGATTTTTTAAATCGTTGATTAGCTGTTTTTCTTTAGTTTTGGGGACAGTGGAAGAGATTGTTTACTGAGCACTATATGTGAAGTGGGAAGATCTCCTATTTCCCATAATGGTATCATTGGACACCTAATCCATGTGATGTTGACGTGAGTAGCATAATTAAATTTCTATGAATAAGTGTGTTATTAAGTGTGCTATTCGTGGTCACAACCGTCGGTGCTGCTTCTTGACAGGAACTACAGGAACGGGGATAGAAGCCGGGCCAGTACCTGGGATTCATAGGTTTTTTGGGAGTTTTTAATTTATTTTTCCATAATTAAAGCCTGATAAAGCAATAAATGATTTGAAAAATGTCTAATAGGTATTGCTCGGTCCCACAGTGTTCAATCAGAAAATCCAAAGATGTGTTCAAACATCCAATATCCATTATTTCCAACAAAAAAAAAAAAAGCTACTTAAAGATTGGATTGTAAAATTAAGAATAGATAAGCCTGTTTTGAAACATTATGTAACAACATGTAGTTTTCATTTTAAAGAAAGTGACTATATTTATCCAAGTAAATATTAGTATTTGACATTTTATTGATTTGATGATTGGGACCATAGAGTCATAGATTTGTTTTTTTAATTTTTCCCATTTTTGTCTTACATCCGTTGTGCTTAATGTTACAAGTTTTCAATGCGATGAAAGTATTAACAAATAAATAAATAATATGAAGAAGAAACTAAGTTGTCATAACAATGATTGGAAGAATAGGTAATTAATCTTATTACTATCCGAAAAAAGTAGTGTAAAGTTGCAATGATATGTTTGCATTTACCACAACTACCAGCTTTATACATACAATTACAAGAAAATTGCTTATTGATATTAACTAATTTAATTTTCACTTTTATTTGATGGGGCAGGCCTTTAAGATCACTTGTTTGAAGGCACATTGAAGACACAATATGCACTTCAATTAATGGTCTTTTGAAATTACCAATTATGTCTATCACATCAACTATATCTATCCCTGTTCCTTCCGACATTTTGCAAATCTGTCGATTGTAAGTATATATATATATGTGGATTGTGTTATTATCATTGTGTTGTTCTGGGTGAGAGGAAAACAAAAAAAAAAAAAAAGATGCAAGGATAAACTTTCTAAAAATAATTTGTTTCAAAATTCTTAAAATGAGTTATGCAGTTCAGACTAGTTCAGATGATACTGGTCATAAAGACTGATGGAACTTATTGATAAAAATATGGAACTTATTGATAATAAAATCCTTAGCTTTTTAAGGCAAAATAATTCATCATAATGTAATAAATATATATTTTTTGAAATTCAGCCTTTGCAAAATATTTGTTGGTCATTGTTAGATTTTTTGGTTAGCTAATTGTTTGTTTAAATGTTGCGTTTAATGATGCAAAAAAATATAATTTTGAATGATAAATAATGATCATTATTTATTTTAAAAAATATATTATTTATCATAAAAATATCCTGTTTTTTTTTTTTTTTTATGAGAATAAAATATTTGCAGCTTAAAAAATAGGAAAGAACATGTTTACTTATTATTACTAACTTATTACTCTGTTTTTGATACATATATTGGTAAATACATTTGTAATTCTATATTTAATTTCTATATTTTCAATACAATTTTATCTATTCAGACCTTCAAGTTCTGAGAGTGAGGGGTTGAAAGAAGAAGAAGAAGCTGAACGAAAAGGAAGAGAATTAGAAGATTGTTCTAAAGTATATAATTGTTCTCGTAATTTCTTGGACGATATTTCAGAATGGGCTTACGAATTATAGAAACGAATATTCTGTACTACCCTTTGGCTTCTCAAGTTTTTAATCGATACACAGTTGATTGTTTGCTTTAAGGAACTTTAAGGCAGCTTTAAGGTAAACGAAAGAATTCTTTTTTAATGCAAATAAAAAAAATTTAAGCAAACTTGTATTTTTATTTTATTTTTTACATCATAAAAAGTATTTGATATGTAAAAGATTCAATAAAGCAATTGTTAAATTTGAAAGTTTGATTTGTCTCATAAAATTTTGAAAAATATGCTGATAATTCCCTATTTGAATGTGTTATTAGGAGTTTAAAGATTATCAAAATAATTCTGATTGTCTATTTATTGAAAATGTAGAACCAGATAATATATGATTATCATTTTGATTTTTTTTTAAACTAAGCACAGTGATAAATAAAATAAAAGTAAATTTTTGTATAAAAGAAATTTTTGTAAATAATAGACATCTCTCTTGGTTTTGGTAAATGCTCATGGGTCATAAGAATAATATGGGTTATTTTTTGTCACACAGCCTCTATGCCTAAACTATCCGTCTTAGAATGTTCAAACATTTTGGAGAGATAAAGCAATCTGGCCGCTGTATGGACTCACTAATCTGATGCCGGAAAATTGATCATATTCACAATGAAAAATTTTTAACCGTGTCAATTCTCACTCCCTACACTCGTCACCCGGGCTATGTTTGAACATCTCAAATTTTTATTTTACACTAACTGAATGGATTTATTATTGCAAAAATTATTTTTGCCTCGAGGGTACTCCTCTTCTCGATAATGCCTGGATGAAACATGAAAATAAAATCCTATAACCATACATCTAATAGATTTTGTTTCTGTCACAGAGTTTTTTCTCACTCTCTACACATTTTCTTAAATTGTCTTCCAAAACCAGGAAAAGGTGTATTTCTATTTTTGAAAAACTTGAGGGAATACAGCCTCAACATAGCTGTCAGACTAACTTAGTTTTGCCTCCATGAAGACCACCCATGTCCCATGAAGAAAATTGTTTTTGGTGGAAGTTCTTAGAGTATTTTTATACTTCCTCATTCCCTACAATACTTTTATTAATCAAGAGATGTTTTTAATCCATTAATGAATTTCAGTTCATGATAACACGAAGGTGCGTATAGCATGAGATATTTTTAAGGTGAGAAAATCTTTAGCCTCTCCAAGGCAAAACATGAAAACGTTCAAAACCTTACTTCCTACAACTTTATTCACTACAGATAATGGAAAAAATTAATTTTCTAGGGAGTGAGATGAGAATGTAGAACTCTAGTTACAAGGGTTAATATGTACACACCGTACATTCCACATACATAGTACATTATAATGTAAGTCAAGTCAACATCAATTTGGTGATGATTCTTCCTATTTTGTTTAAAAGATATTTAAAAGTTAAAATTTAAAAGATATTTAAAAGAATTGAAATGAAAATAATCCATAATTTTGAAATGACCCTCATACATTTAAACTAGTTTAGATCCCTAGGACCCTCCTACTAAGTTCTTTTTGGATCAGTGTTTGTATTGAATTTATAAAAATTGTTTTGAAATATTTTATAGAATATCAATGGTCTGAGAAAACGATGGCAGGCAGGCAATTTTAGTAAAAAATTATTATTTTTCAATTGAATGAAAGTTTATATTGTCACACCAATGATTTTTTTTTTTTTTTTTGGCTTTAAGATTTTATCCAAATCCTATTCAGCAACACCAATGATGGAACTGTGACTCTTTAATGTTCAAGGCAAGACTTAGACACTGAAATGGGCCAACCCAGAAAGGCCCAGATCATTCCAAAACTCTGATCGCCTACTAATATATGACTGTAAACCTTACACCCGATTCTGGAACTTTTTTCAGTGTAAGAGAAATGTTCATCTGTTTTTGTTTCACGTCACAATATTTATATGTGTTCTGAAATGCAAATAATGAAAACTAATCAACTTTATTCCTCCCTGAAAAAAAAAAATTGATTGGTAGCAAATCCGAACTGATAATATAGCTAGTATATGGGCTGTGGAAATAAAAGGAACTTTATGCTAAATATTATGTGTTTTTCATCATACTGCATCAAAAACATGTGTTTTCAATATATTAAGTTTGAGTCCGTAAAGTAGAACTTTTCGGGCCTAGGTTTGAAAAATCTTTTTGGTGCACTAATATTACCTTCTACTAATTTATATTATTAAACATTATTCAAAGATGTGTTTGAAGCAGAGTTGGGCAAAATTACAATTAATTACAATTACATTGTAATTGTAATTATATGAATTAAAATTAAATTATAATTCGTAATTAAACTGTTAATTATCATTATAATTTGTAATTTTAATTTAATTGTAATTCGTAATTACGAATTATATTGTAATCTAATTTTAATTCGTAATTGGAAATTACACTGAAATTCATTTGTAACTGAACTGTAATCTAAGTTTTCAATTTGAATTTAGCTTATAATTAAGTTGTGTTGGTAATGTAATTGTACTTTTTAATTAGTAATTATGTTGAAATTACAAGGCAATTGAAGAATGTCAGTAGTCCTACTTTTGAGACTGGTGGAATTTGGCTTGTCTGTCTTTTGCTCAAATGGGCGCAATTTCAATGCAAAAATATCTAAAACTAATGATAGTTCTGGGCCAACCTTGATACTAAAACAAATAAAATTAAAATCAATAAGCTTTTTAAGCATTAACTAAAAAAATCTGGCATTAATATATTTAAACAAAAATTTTTGATTATGAACAAGATAAATTCAAATGTATTTGGAACAAGTGTGTAAAATTAAAAATTTAGAACTTTCTAAATTTAAATTAAATTATCACTTTTAAACAAAATTGTATAACATATATAGTCTTCTCATTTTAACTTCTGATTTTTCTACATGATATTAATATTTGATTCTAAAATCACTCGTTTTTCAAAAGTTTTGTCCGCCAGTATATTGCATTTTGGGAGGTTCGTCATTGTTGCGTAAGAAAATAGTCTTTCTACAGGAGCTGATGACGGAAGTGTTTTTGATTTCAGGATATTTCTCAAGTAGTTGTAAACTCTGGTCATCTTTGAAAAACTATAGGGTCATGAGCTCGGCATCAATATAAGCAGAATCAACGCTTTTAATTTTTTGTGGTGAACCAAAATCAAAGAACAAACTATTTGGGAATTCACATGGTTGCTTTACCGATGATTTTATTTCTTTAATTTCCGAAGTGACAACTCTTCTAAATTCCATGAGAAGAAGATGGTTGAATTTTGCATCTTCTACACATACCATCCATCTGTTTGTAAAAAAACGGATATGAGAATGCAGTGATAGCTGCATTTTCTGATATACGGGTTGAAAAAGAAAAATATGGCTCAAATCTTTTGGTAACTGGTACCAAAAAGCATTCTGCAAGAGGTAAAAACATCCAAAAAATCAAAAATATTTTAAACTTTAGTACTTTTTAGGTAAGCCTTTATGTTGTATTACCTCTTACAAACGATTGGGCATGGATTGGACAAGCTTTTTTGTGTAAGGTGGGCTTATCTTGTCCCATTCTTCTTGAAGCGCCTTTTTGAGATCTTCTCTGTTTGATATCTCATGTTTCCTCACTTCTGTTTCTAATTTACTTCATGAATTCTCTATGAAGTTTAGGTCTGGTGATCTTGGCGTTGTTTATAAAGTTGGGCAATTATATGAACACGTTTATTTTGGGGCAATTATATGAACACCTTTCTCTTGCAAGATAAGAAAAATGCTTGGTATCGCTACCACTATAAAAAGCAACATTATTTATTACCCCAAGCTCGGTTACACTTGGTTTAAATTTTTTTTTCAGGGTGTGACATTTTAAATGTTTATCAATTGTTCCCTCAATAAAATGAAGATTTCCTAACCCCAAGTCAGTAATACATCCCCAAACCATGACATGACCACCTCCAAGTTTGATGGTCGGGGAAAGAGTTTTTTCTTGGCTCTTCATATGCCTTTCTCCAGATGAAACCTCTAACATCAGAGCCAAACAAATTAAATGTTGACCCAATCGAATACAGAACACTTTTCCAGAAGTCCATGTATTTTGTTATATAATCCTTAGCAAAATTGATTCAAAGCTTTTTATTTTTGTCACTGATATAAGTTTTTTGCCATGCAACTTCACTGTTGTATTGATATTTTCTCAAGACCCTTCGAATGTTTACAGCACATACCATTGTATTTAAATGTTTTTTAACTAATGTGGCCAACTTTGGAGAACTCAATTTTGGATTATTTCCAATTATTATTTCGTTCATCATTACCAGTAAAAAAATTTATTGCACTCACTCTAGCTTTTATTATTATTCTATTTTCGTTCTTAAAATTTTCAATAATATTTTGAATGGTGGCATAACTCCTATTGATAATGGAGGCGATTTTTCGTTGTGTTTTGCCCATTTTAAAATTGTTAATCACTATTTCTGGTTCACGAATAGTTTTGTGCTCAACCGTTTTAAGCAAATGCCCGAACTAGACTGATTTCTTGTGTTCATATAGTTTTTTTTTTGTTTTCATTGAAGGAATTGAAAGGTTAATAAACTCATTTACCCGATAATTTAAGAATACTTGTAACTTTCACCTTTTTCTAAACGGAAGTAAACATTGCCTCTTTTTCATTGTGACCTTCAATCCCTACGAGTTTTAATAAAGAATTTTTTTTCTCTTTCTATAATTGCTGTTGAGTTGATTTGATTATATAACTTTAATGTATGACAATGAATCATTATGGCCTCAAGTGCATTGGTTTTTAAATTTTAACAAAGGGGCAGTAGCGGATCCAGGTGAGGGGCGCGGGGGGGGGGGGGGGGGGGGGGGGGGGCGTACCCCTTATAATATTTTGAAAGGAATATATATGTAGTAAATATTTTGATTAAATATATATGTAGTTAAATGAATGAATATTAAAAACCTGCTTTAATCTCGCTTCAACCCAATAATTTGGCATTTATTAAGGCACGACCAATCCACTTCATATATTCACTTGAATCAATTCAATGTTAAATGGCGATAAAACAATAACTTTATTCCGGGACTTTTGTCACCTAAGAATAAAAAAAAAAGATATGGCAAGTAAATTTATTCGGCTAAATGCATCGCACAATAAAATGAAAATATAAATTTTTTAGTGAGATAAGAGCATCGAAGTAATATATAGATTCGCACAGACTTTCGATTCCTACACATATAAGGAAAATCATTTATTTAGGAGGTAGATAAAATGGTATAATAAAATGGTATAAAATGGTAGGATAAATGGTATTAAAATGAGACCACGAAGGAAGCTCTACGGATGGCATTCCAAAGATGTGTTCCACAAAAAGTAAAGGAGGCAGATCGCTCAAAGGAGGCAGTTCTACGGGAAGGGATTTACCTGAGAGGTGAGGACACTCATAAAATATTACTATTTCTATATGAAATGAGCTATATTTAATCAGTTTTCAAGTCCACTAATTGAAAATGAATTGTATTTAAACATTTACAGTACTTTATAACGTCATTATGTACTATATAGATTTTAAATTAGGGCCTTCATTACTCATGAAATGTAAAAAAAAAAAAAGTGCGCCCCCCTTCAGAAAATTTCTGGATCCGCCATTGCAAAGGGGAAGTAATAAGCATTTGAAATATAAATATTCATTTGCATCATTTTGACTGTGAGCCACTGTATATAGGAAGAAAATACTCTAATTGTAATTATTACAATTTAATTAATTACATTGTAATGAATTACATTATAGTGAATTACATTGTAATGAATTATATTGTAATGAATTAAAATTAGAGAATTAATTGTGAAATTACATTGTAATTAACTACAATGTAATGAATTACATTGTAATTAATTACGCAATTCAATTACAAAGTAATTAATTACGCCCAACTCTGGTTTGAAGGAGGTTACTTGTAGCTATACTCTGCTTCATTCTAATATAAATAGTATGTTTGAAGTGCAAAATGAGGTTTTATTATAAACGAAGGTTCATAAAACCTTGCAAACAAAAGTTTTAATATAATGAATAATCAGAATTGTACTATAAATATTAATGTCAAAAAAAAAAAGTCAATGTAATTTTTTATATTGTATCTGTAAGTGCTAATCAGAGGATGCTACAGTGGGAGTTCTAAATTTTGCCTATCCAGGTATAATTAGGATAGGGATGTTTAACGAGTACCTGACATCGTACAGGCTCGGGACCTCCATTTTGCGACCTATCCGAGGGACAGCATGGCTAAGGATTTTTTACTCCCATTAAAAAATCCTAGGGCCACCACTGGGCGCGAACCTGCGACCTTTAGTATTGTAGGCTGCCATGCTAACCACTATACCGCAGGTGACCCCATTGGCGTTATTAATGAAATATAAAAGTTTTTTTAATGTACTCAAGTGTGAGCAGTATGATGAAAAGTATTGTTCATAACACGTATCAAAAGTGTGTTTTCGGTGCTTGGTCTAATTTCCGCACTCGGCTTCGTCTCGAGCGTTAAACTCGACCGCGCACCGAAACCAACCACTTGTTGATACTAGTGATGAAAATAACTATTTTATCTGTACCGTATGTAAAAAAAATTATACGCTGATTATTACGTTTTTATCTGTATCCTACAGCAACTTGAGCAAGTGTACGACGGTATTCAACGGTATGACGTAAAATTAGTCATTGCGGATTTCAATGCCAAGATCGGAAGGGAGCGTCAGTTTCGGCCAACAATTGGATCGCTCAGTCTTCATGAAACGAGCAGCGAAAATGGAGTAAGATGTTAAGTTTCGCAGCTGCTAAGAATCTGGTAGTCAGCAGCACTAAGTTCCCGCATAAGGAGATTCATAAGTATACATGGACAAGTCATGGGGGCAGGTGGAGGAACCAGATCGACCACGTGCTGATCGACAAGCGACACCAAAGCTCCATTCAAGATGCGAGGAGCTTTAGGGGAGCCGACTGTGGTTCGGACCATGCCTTGGTGGTAGTCAAGATTAACCAAAGGCTTAGACGAATCCAGAAGACAGATAGCGACCTGAAACGAATAAGGTATGAAATCCAAAGACTAAAGGATCCGGAGACCCAATCACGATTCCAAATAGAGCTGTCCAATAAATTCGAACTTCTCGACCTAGAGAGTACGCCAATTGAGAGTCACTGGGCGGAAATTGAAAAGGTCTTGAAGGAGACAGCGAACAAGGTGATAGGAGTCCAGGCTAAACGTCAACCAAAGAAATGGTACACGGAGGAATGCCGTAAGGCTGTGGAGGATAAAAGGGCACTGAAGATCCTCAGCCTAGGCAAAAGAGACAAAGAATCCCGAGATAGATATGAAGCTGCTCAGAAAGCAGTAAACAAGACACTGAGAAAGGCAAAGAGAGAATTCTTGTCTCAAAAGCTCAATGAGATAGAAGATAACTGGCAGGGTGGTAAAATATGTGAATTCTACGCTGACATCAGGAAAGAAAGAACCGGATACATGGGTAGGAGCACTCAAATGAAAAACAAACAAGGCAAACTGACAGCAAAGACGAAGTGCTCGGAATCTGGAAGGATTACTTTGAGCAGCTGCTGAACAGTGAAGATCCCGCAGAGGATGAGGACATGGACCACGCTGAGGACCATCCCACCGATGTGGTAGAGGGGCCGGATCTACTCGATGTGCAGATGGCGATTGAGAAGGTAAAGCGGCGAAAAGCCCCTGGAATAGATAGCTTACCTGGTAAGCTATTCAAGGAAGGGGGTGAGTCACTGACGAGCCATCTACACCAAGTCATCCTGAAAATATGGAGAGAGGAAAAGATCCCGGACGTATGGAACACAGGTCTCATATGCCCAATTCTGAAAAAGGGATTCGTGTACGAGTGCGAAAACTATAGAGGAATAGCACTACTCCCTGTCGCATACAAAATCCTGACCTACATAATTCTTAACAGAATGAACCCGTACTATGAAAAGTCCCTTGGCGACTACCAAGCAGGGTTCAGAAGAGGAAGAAGCACGTCCGATCAGATCTTCATCCTAAAACAGATACTCGAGAAACGTTGGGAAATAAATCAAGATATGCACGCCTACGACTCGGTCGACAGGAGCTGTCTTTGGAAAATACTGACGGAACTGGGTTTCCCAGGGAAATTGGTACGATTGACACGGGCGTGTATTAATGGATCCCGATGCCGAGTCCTGGTACAAGTAGAAATGACTGAAAGCTTCGACGTGAAGTCAGGATTTCACGGCGACTGCCTATCCCCGATGCTGTTCAACCTGGCCTTGAAAAAAATTATCCGAGAATGTACCAAGGCAAGCGGGGGAGTGCACGTGGGGAAAATGCATAAGTTCCTCGCCTATGCGGATGATGTGACTGTGCTAGGAAGTAAGAAAGAAGACATTCAGTCACTCGCCGGTTCCCTGATCACTTCAGCGAGTGACATCGGCTTACAAGTTAATCAAAATAAGACGAAGTACATGGTAGTAAGCCGGAACCTACACGTAATCGACGATATAAGTGTAGGAAGCTATACCTTCCCTAAAGTAGATAACTTCAAATACCTCGGATCTACAGTAACCTCAATAAACGACCAACTAACAGAGGTCGATCAACGAATAGCCAGTGCTAATCGTGCGTACTTCTCAATTTCTCGTGTCCTAAAATCTAAGAAAATCTGCCGCCCACTGAAAATCAGGGTCTACAACACAATAATCAAACCCGTGCTAATGTATGGGTGCGAAACTTGGACACTGACCAGCACCTTACAAGCAAGAATCGAAAGATTCGAAAGGAAGGTGCTAAGGACAATTGTAGGCCCAAAGTGGGACAATGAGCTGGGACTCTGGAGAAGAAAGACTAAAGAAGAGATTATAGGGGAAACCCAACAATCGATAGCGCACGATATGAAAGCTAAGAGGTTAAAATGGGCGGGACACGTGGCAAGAAGCAACCCATCAGGCTTCCTCAACATAACGATGAATGCAACAGTAGTCGGTACCCGACCGCGAGGGAGACCCAGAACGAGATGGGCTGACATAATCAAGAAGGAAGCCACTGAACATCGAGTGGTGAACTGGAAAGCCATCGCCCAAAATAGACAGAGGTGGAATAGGCTAGTTGAGGCGGCTAAAGATCTTCAAGGTCTGTGAGCCAACCGAAAAAAAAAAAAATAAATAAAAAAAAAAAATCTGTATCCTACGTTCATCAAAGTAACCTCTTTGAATATTGAAAAAAAAATTCTATTTTATAAAAAAAAAAAAAGAAAAATAAAACCATTTTTTACATTCTGAGGAAATGCAAAAACAATATTAGGAGAATTGTTGAAATTATGTTTACGAATTGAGCAAGTATAGCAAAACAAAATTTAATTTAATTTGAGTATCTCACATCCATAATCCTTAACACCTCCATCTTGGTGAAACATAAAATTTTTTAAAAATTGAATAATCGATGTATTCAGATCGGTATTAATAAATAATGTCGTTTCGATTTTTTAAATATTGTTTCGTTCATATATGAGGATATGGCAAATGAAAAACCGTGATTGTGGAGTGGAAAAAATAAGGCTTAAGTCACTGGAGAAAATCTGCATCCCTTGCGTCGTTAGTGATAATGTATTTGCTGCCTCTAAGTCACTACTTAGCTAAGTTTGTCGATGACACTTCTTCACGACCTTCCAATATTGTTAAGTACTCGACTCGTTTCTTATACATCTTCCTCCCGACGGCGTCGCTACTTTTTCTTTATCTCTTTTTCTTAACGCATATTAATAGGCAGAGAAAAGAGTCCGACTGAAGAAAAGAAGAAAGACTGTGACGGGTGTGGGGGGGGGGGGGGGAGAATAGGAAACAAAAAGTTAAAAGAAGATGAAAAAAAAAGAAAGAAAAGTAACCGTTTGGGAATAAGGGTTTTTGTGTGTGCATTGCATGGCTAGGAGTCGGGACCCAATCTTAGAAAGGCACAAGGCAAAATGAAACCCTTTTTTTTTCTTTTCTTTTTTCAACTCAACTCTCAAATTGAGCTCTAGGTTCAGTTTATTAAAAGGATTTTTTTTTCTTCACAGATTTTGCTTTTTAATCTTATTCTGTTTATGAGGTAAATATATTTCCAAATTTAGAGTTGTGCAATAGTCAACTGTTTTTCTTCACGACATGATGATTAATAATAATAATCAGGATTTTCTGTAGAACATTTTTTATTTTGAAAAGTCGACGTTTCGGTCCCTACATGTATCTTCATCAGGGCTAAAAAGAAGACAAATATATGAGTATCTATAATAGAAGATGACAATGAAATGTTTATCATGTAATGATTAACACTTTCACGCCGGCGTGTACCACCGGTGGCTCACACTAGACTGCCGCATCGTAGGATTCTATTGTTTATTTTATTAATGTTGGATTGTCAATACTGCATAATGCCCTTGAATAACTCCCATCCGATAGAGCGAAAATCATTAAGGTAAGCCGCCAATGGGCGAGGAGAATGTATTACAGCCCTGGCGTGAACGTGTTGATACTATATAGTGACTACATTAAGTAAAATATTTATGGAAAACAAATCCAACTAATGGTATGTTTACATAACATGGATACTTAAGAAGTCTGATAATTATATAAAATAATGTATGGTAAAATTATACATGAACAAAATAAGTAGCTGGTTAGCAAGATAAAATAAAATCTGATATTTACCTTCTTAGTCGAGAGTAATATCCTAGAAGAGACTGAGGGTAAAAATGAGGTTTATTACGACTTCAAAGGTTTATTTCGGGGAAATCCAACGCTTTTGATGTAAAAGGCTATAGACTATAAAATGAAAAATGTTTAACTGAAAATCCTGACTATTAATCACCCTATCGTAAATATATTTTGTATTATGTACGTATTGATTCACTTTAAGCTAATTTCATGTGCTAATATCTAACGATAAAGCTTTCATCCCAGTGAATTAGTGCTCTAGTCAAATTTCCTTACTTTTCTGGGCGTGACTTTTAAAGTTTGAATTTTATTCATTGAATCAGGTTTACCTTATCAATCGTTGAAATTTCGTAAAATATACCAAAATCGTTCCTACTGTTTACAGATTTTAGACCAACTGAATGGATCTTATCAGTAATGGTATATTAGAGTCGATTAATTTTTCACCGACCGACGTCAACAGATTTTACGCAAAATGTAAGAAATTCATTGCAAATGAACGAATGATATTTATACAGTGTATGAAGAAACCTCCTCCATGCTTCCTTGCTTCCTTTCAGCCCTATAACATATTTTTTGCTAAATTGGACATAACGACTTGTTCACTGGGATCACATGTTCATGGACAGTATAAAACCATAGTAAACTAAGCGCCAAACCAATTTAAGTTTAGTAAATTTTTAATGTATTCTTTAAAATTACCCATCTTTATTCTTTTTATTCATGTTCTTTATATTTGAATACTATAAAAGACTAAGAAAATATTTTTTACTTCAAAACCGATCGAAAACACAACCCTAGTTCGCAAAACATAACTTTTTCAATTTTTTCTTTTAAGATACCTATATTACTTTTTTTAATCATATTTCTTATAAATATGTTGTCATATAAGTAACTATTCATTAATCATAGGGCGTAAATACGTTTTTCAAGGCGTTTATTTTATTTTTAACTATTTTTTCATGAAGATGAAAGTTTTAAATTATATTTACACAAACTCAAGACCATATTACCGTTCACTTATTACCTGATCCTTCAATCTTTCCTCTTCGATAGATTTTTCTCCGTCCGACAAGGTTCGGAAATATCTTCAATTTATCCACTCTTGGCGGTAGTTCCCCAAGGCTCAATACTGGCACCCATCTATATCATATACACTTACGACATACCTATTAACAACGAGGCATTGACTGCAACTTACGCTGATGATACAGCAATTATCACTAAACACCAGGATGCAACACTGGCTTCTTTGACATTTCAACATTACTTACACAGATTACACGACTGGTTTCAACTATGGAAAATTAGACTCAATCATGACAAATCAAAAAACATCACATTTACGCTTAGAAAACATACCTGCCCCCTGTTTATATTGAAAGTAACCAAATTTCACAGACAGACACAGTACACTATCTGGGACTCATTTTCGACAGAAGGATGACATGGGGCCCACAGATAAAAATGAAAAAAAGAACTTTTGACAAAAGACTCAAACTTCTATATCCATTACTTTCTAAATCGTCAAAATTAAACTGAAACAAAAACTAAATACGTACACTTACTTACTCAAGCCCATATGGACAATATTCCTCACAGATATTCGGTATAGCCAAAAAGACTCACAAAAACTTCAAACGTTCAATCAAAATTGTTACGACTTATCACAAAATCACCCTGGTACGTGACTAATAAAACTTTACATACAGACTTCCATATACCAACAGTCGACCAGCACATTTCGACGTTTTACAAATGATTTTTGTATTAACTTGAACGGACAGCCATACAGTTTAATCAGTAATATGGCCGACATATGCAAGGATACGAGAAGACTAAAAAGGCGCTGGATGAGAGATCTGCTCTCTTAGACAGCCAAGGTAATTGACTCAAGTCAAGAAGGAGGTGCTGTTAGGTGCTTTCCCTCCTCATGCCTGACATTTCATTGTTTCCTATTACGGCCATCTCCTTTGCTGATTGTCAGCTCCTTGTTGACAGGTTATTCGCACAGGTGCGAATTAATAATTAAAGTAAAAAAAAAATATATATATTTACACTTTAATACAAATTTCAATTCTACATTTTATATAGTAAGTATACTCCAATAGGCTTCATTTAATACATAAATTCGTTTTAGGAAGAAAAAACGAGGTGTACTAATACTTTTTTTCCCAATTTTTTATTAAATTTACATCGAAGATAGTTTATTATCAATTAAATGTTATTATTAATCCGGTATAGAAGAAAATAATAAAATATGTATTTATTTTAATAGACAAAACGCTCCGGATTTCTTAAGATTAAAAAAATATATTTGTTTCTATCAGGCGCACAAGCAATACTAACCCACAATACCTGGAGGTGTTTATGGAAGAGTATCCAATAGCCACAACGGAGCACTTTAAGGAAAATGTGTTGGTGAAAATTGTATCTTAGTTACGATATCAGAGGTTTTGGTGGAGACATACCAGATATAAAATTTTATTTATAATGTTAATAACAATTCACACGGCTAAGGGGTGACTAAAAGAGTCCATTCCAGGTCTCTCACAAGAGCATGACTACTAGTTCTTCTAACAAGAGGTTGACAACTTGGAGTCGACTGCAAGAATAATTTGTCCTGAGGATCTTGAAGGTTAATCTACCAAGGAAGGGTTAAGGGGTGGAAGGAAGTCGGCGTTGGACTGTAAAATGATAATCAAGTATCGATATAGTTACTATCAGTTCTGTGAGAAATTTCATTCACCTACAATCTGCCTATTGTTTCCCAAGTTTTGTAAGCCTTTAAGATTGAACGTTACAAAACAGCATGTCAAGCTGTGAGAACGGTCAACAGTCAACAGATTATGGTCAATACAAATTATCAATTGCTTAGTTCATAAGTATGTTTGTAAATGAAATTGTTAAGTCAAATGTTAATCCCATTAAAATACGTACTAGATTAAAATACGTATCTCGATTTTTTCAAGACTCTCATTAATTATAGTTATTCATAGTCATATTTTGTTTTTGACATTTAATTACTGCTACAAACCGTTTCTGCTTAAATAATAAACACTATAATATTTTTAAATACAATTAGGTACATCTGCTGAATTTGTTATTACGAAGTAGAGTTAAAATCAAGTCTAGCAAAAATGAAACTTCGGACAATACAAACAAAACAGAATCATTAAGACGGAAGATTTCAAGAAGTTCAAAAAGAAAAAAAATATTATTCCATTCTCACGCAATGAATATTTAAGAAGAGCAATTTTATTTCCAACCCTTCCCAGTCTCAACAACACGCTCCCCCCCCCCCCATACATACAATTTACCTCATTCCACAACTTTCTAATTAATTCTCATTTTTCCTCCCGGCCATAGTAAGGACGAGATTAAACTCCTTCGCAATCTGTTCTTCATTCCCTATTTTTATTTTTTCCTTCCTTAATCCGTAGGAGGCAAAATATTTTTCTTATGGAGAAAATATTTTCCTCAGACTGGTCTGAAATATTTGACTATTAAATTACTAGTTTTTATATTATTTTTAAAGTTTTGGTGGGAAAGCAGGAATGAGGAGGGAAAGCACCCCCTTCCTGGCTTGATTCAGTTACCATTGTTGGATAAGACTGGAGATCTCTCATACATCGCCTTTTTATTACTTTCACTTACCTATATATGAAATATATAGTAAGTGGAAGTATTGCGATCGTGAAAAATTTCGACTTCCGGTTTTCAAAGGAAATACACGTTTTGGGGTCCCCTGAGTCAAATTAACCAAGTCCCGCGAAATGGTCTCTGTGTGTGTGTGTGTGTGTGTGTGAACAGACTAGCTCAGAAACTATAAACCGTGCGAACCTGAAATTGGGTATTTAGTGTATGTATACGCCCGCGATGTGACAGCAAAAATTTCATCAACATTGCTCAAAGGGAGGGGGTACTTTATTTAATAACTTTTTAAGTTTTTTTCGATTTTCTCAAAAACGGCTCTAACGATTTTGATTAAACTGAGTATTTGATCTATTAATATGCCCGAGATATGACTGTAAAAATTTCATCAAGATTGATTAACCGGACGGGGGACTTTACTTAATAAATTTTGTATCATTTTCACGTGTTTTTTTTATTTACTCAAAAAAGGCTTTAAAGATTTTGATCAAACTGGTTATTTGTTGTATGTATACGCCAAAGATGTGATAGCCAACATTTCATCAAAATTGGTCAAACGGAGCGGGAACTTTATTTCATAATTTTTTTTCCAATTATTTACCTTTTACCTTTGTTTCGATGATCTCAAAAACGGCTTTAACGATTTTTATCAAATTCGTTATGTCTAATGAAAATTAGGTGTTCATTAATATCAGGTTAGCTTTATCATTATTAAAATGTTCTGAGGGGGCTTTTTTATGGGGGGGGGGGGTTGGGGCCTTTTTTGTTTGTTTGTTTCCTATAAAGTACCTTTGTTTTGTTTATATGGAGAAACTAACTGTCTCTCGTTACGCCTGAAAATAAAAAATGGCTAAATATGAGATATGATAAAAATAAAAAAAATATATAGAGGAGAAATAAAGAAAAATATTCAGTCAACTCATTAAACTCGTTGAGCCCACTCATGCGGAGTACTCCTTTAATGGCAGACCATTGTTCATAATTAAAGCCGTTCTGTTCATTTGAGAAGTGGCAATTAACAAAACGCATTAATTTCTAATCTAAGTAAGTTTGTAAGTGAAAGTTGTGTGTTGCGAGCACGCACCAGATTTTTTTTCTCGTATTCTGATGTTAAAGTGTTCGTATATCCGTCCAAATTAATAAAAACTCTTTTGTAAAGCATCGTTGTGTGCTGGTCGAACGTTGGTAAATGGAGGTCTGTATGTTAGGTTTTCATAGTCATGGACCAGGGTGCTTTTGTAGTAAATAGTTGTAACAATTTTGATTGAATGTTTGAAGTCGCTTCAAAGTCCAATCGAGCTAAATTCATCGAAATACCTGTGGCAATGTCCAGTTCACCAAAAAAAGGTCACGTCGGTATTTTGAGTTTGCAGGGCGTGATTTGTATGATCCTTGGTTCGAAACCGGATAAATTATAATATTCCATAAATTAATCAGAAAAAAAAATTCGGGGTCACCTGTAGTGTAGTGGTTAGCATGGCAACCTACAATACTGAAGGTGGTAGGTTCGCGCCCAGCGGAGGCCCTAGGATTTTTTAATGGGAGTAAAAAATCCTTGGCCTCGGATAGGACGTAAGATGGTGGTCCCGAGCCTATAGGAAGTAGGTAATCGTTAAAGACCCCTATCCTAATTATACCTGGATAGGCAAAATTCAGGACTCCCACTGTAGCATTGTCCGAATAGCCTTAGTGGCATAAAGTGACGTTAAAGAAAAAAAAAAAGTTTTCGTAGCAATCTGTGTCTTTTTCCATTTTTAAATCTATGCCTCTACCATACATCACCCTGTACATACAAATAGATTACCCTAGGCTGTTCTATTATTTGTAAAAATAGATGGTGTATCACTGATATGGGTGTAAATCATTTTAATGACGTAAAATTATTGCAAAAAACATCTTACAAACAAGAGAATACCTTTGTTTAATTAATTAACGTAACTAAGGCTAATTGGATGATGCGACAGTGAGAGTCATAAATTTTTCCTCTCCAGGAACATTTAGGATAGGGATCCTTAACGAGTACCTGACATCTTACCTCCATTTCACGTTGTATCTGAGTGACGGCCTAGACAAGGATTTTTTACTCCTCTTAAAAAACTCTCTTAATAGAGCCATCGCGGGATGCAAACAAGCGAAGTTTACTATCGTAGGCTGCTATGCTAGCCACTATACCACAGGTGACCCCACTATTAGAATTTAAATAATAAAATAACGTTAAAATACAGTAACTAGCAGTGACTCAAAAGTAACATATTCTTCCCTGTTCAAGGTTGGACTATTAGTCCATTAGTCGATCGCTGTTAAGGAAACGCCCAGAAAGGCCTAGAAGGTTCCGAACAAGTGATCACGAAGTAATACCTGACCGTAACCGTTCCTGCTTGGAACGGTTCTAGAACTTTATACAACCTAAAAGAAAGAAAGATTTAACGATTTTGGTCTCAATATCGCTTACGTTTTGAGCATATAAGGAGAAAACAATGTACTGATATAATACGTCAATTTTCGCAATGGTGTACTTGTTTAAAATATTTCTTTATTTTATTATTTACGAGCAGTCCAGGCGTTGCTGTGGCTAAGTAGCTATAATGCATTGAATTAATTATATCATATTCTTTTTAATACAGTAAAATCAAGATTCACTGGTAAAGATAACGTTTCAGCTAATCTAAAAAACAACGGGAATTAAACTAGAACTTTACGCCAAATTTAAAATTGTTTGGTAAAGAATTTAGAAAGGTAAAGTTTTTATTTTTACACCTCATATTTGACTACAGTAAGTATTAATGATCCATTTATTTAGCACTTACAGATTAAATATAAGCAACACACATGTAAAAGGAACTAATAGAGAATATAATTGGTATAGGGTTTAGGAAAAACACAATAGACAGTTAGCTAAAATGTACCAAATTATACTTTTGTCCTAATACATATTAATTAAATTCAGAAGATAAAATATGATGATATGATATATTGTCTACTTGTTGAGGTTCAACCTGAAACAGGTTACGAAAAGCGAGAAACCTTAAACTATGCTGAATGTTCTACATGCTACTTATCAAAACATAAAAATTTAATTTTATGAATGAGATAGATAATGTTAAGTTATAACTTTTTACAACAGTAATGTACATTATTTTTATAAATAGAATTCACAATTTCTATTTACTGTAGATGGACTTAATAGGTGCACAATGATTGTGTTTAACCTGCCTTTTGCTAAAAGATATAGATTCGATCTTTTCTCCACACGTGAAAAGGCGACGCATAATGGACCATGGGAAAAACGCGGATTTTCCTAGTCCACCATAAATATCGAAAGAAAATGAAGTGTCAATAAATAATGTTCCACCGCCATCTGTTGGAAATTTATAAAACTTACAAATAATTACTCTCAACCGTTGTTTAATAAGCATTTAATTTGCAATAAAAGAAATAATGAAGCTAATAATCAAAATAAAAAACTATCCTACCTTTTAAGTTAGACAAAACTACACACAATGAGCCAAAATTTATAAATATAGGTTGAGTAGTTTATGATTTTACTACCGACAAACAACAAAATGCTTATGAAACCGACACTTGACGCCATGTCAATTCATCGAGACACGAAGCAACCTACTGTACGTGCTATAATTCGCAATAAAAGGAATATTGGGGTCAATAATTAAGATAAAAACTACCCTATCTTTTAAGTTGGACAAAACTACACACAATGAGCCAAATGTCATCAAAATCGGTTGAGTAGTTTCTGATTTTACCTCCGACAAACATCGGGACACGAGATTTTTACTTTCACTTACCTATATATGAAATATATAGTAAGTGGAAGTATTGCGATCGTAAAAAATTTCGACTTCCGGTTTTCAACGGAAATACACGTTTTGGGGTCCCCTGAGTCCAAATGACCAAGTCCCGCGAAATGGTCTGTGTGTGTGTGTGAACAGACTAGCTCAAAAGCTATAAACCGTGCGAACTTGAAATTGGGTATTTAGTGTAGATATATGCCCGCGATGTGACAGCAAAAATTTCATCAAAATTGGTCAAAGGAAGGGGGTACTTTATTTAATAACTTTTTACGTTTTTAACGATTTTCTAAAAAACGGCTCTAACGATTTTGATTAAACTGAGTATTTGATGTACTAATATGCCTCAGATATGACTGTAAAAATTTCATCTAAATTGATTAACCGGAGGGGGGACTTTACTTAATAAATTTTGTAACATTTTCACCTGTTTTTTTTATTTACTCAAAATCGGCTTTAACGATTTTGATTAAACTGAGTATTTGATGTACTAATATGCCTCAGATATGACTAAAAATTTCATCAAAATTGATTAACCGGAGGGCGGATTTTACTTAATAAATTTTGTATCATTTTCACGTGTTTTTTTTATTTACTCAAAATCGGCTGTAACGATATTGATCAAACTGCGTATTTGAAGTATGTATATGCCCGAGATATGACTGTAAAAATTTCATCAAAATTGATTAACCGGATGGGGGACCTTACTTAATAAATTTCGTATCATTTTCACGTGTTTTCTTTATTTACTCAAAAAAGGCTTTAACGATATTGATTAAACTGGGTATTTGAGGTATGTATATGCCAAAGATGTGATAGCCAACATTTCATCAAAATTCGTCAAAGGGAGGGGGCACTTTATTTCATAATTTTTTTCCAATTTTTACCTTTTTTTCGATGATCTCAAAAACGGCTTTAACAATTTTTATCAAAGTCGTCATGTTTAATGAAAATTAGGTGTTCTTTAATATCAGGTAAGCTTTATCATTATTAAAGTGCTCTGAGGGGCATAAATGGGAAAGGGGCATTTTTGGTTTTCTTATAAGATACCTTTGTTTTTGTTTATATGAAGAAATTATCTGTCTCTCGTTTTACCTGAATATATGAAATGGCTAAATATGAGATATGATAAAAATAAAGAAAACATATAGGGGAGAAAAAAAGAAAAATATTCAGTCAACTCATAAAACTCGTTGAGCCCACGCATGCGGAGTACGTCTTTAATGATAGACCATTGTTCATAATTAAAGCCGTTATGTTCATTTGAGAAGTGGCAGTTAACAAAACGCATTAATTTCTAATCTAAGTTAGTTGGTAAGTGAAAGTTGTGTGTTGCGAGCACGCACCAGATTTTTTTATGTTATAAAGGTAAAGGGGACGTGACTTGAGATATTTTTCGTAAAAGGGGCTTTTTTGCTTAGTTGGGTATGAGTACGAAGTATAGTTATAGTAGAGAGGTTTTTTTTTTGGTGGGGGGAGAGTCGGTAGAGGGTGAGATGGTTTGACGCAGGTTAGTACGGACAGAGACGGGACCCCATAGAGCCGCCTAATCTATTATTCACTTCTCTAAGCCTTTCTGTCTTTCAGTCTCCTTTTAATATTCTGTTTTACCTGTTCCTCTCTTCTCCACTACTTTTTCCTCCTTCTAGAGCTTTTCATTTTCAAGGCTTCATTTTTCCCCACTCCCCCTTCTTCTTATTTATACCGCAAGGAGAAAAGGTTCATTGAGGCGAGTCCGCCTTAGTTGGATGAGGGGGGATCAGTGTCGTAATTTGTTTGCTATTTATTTATTCCTTATATATATTTAAAAGGAATGCTAGGTTTATATAAAAATAATTATTTTAATAATTACAATCAAGAAAGGATTTTATTATAAATATATTAACAAGTAATTTGAAGGAGATTTAAATAACATGTATTATATATAAAACCAATACGTAGACTTATCGATAAATACTTAATAGTACATCTTCCATGACTATTTTCACAATAATAATTTTATTATCATAGAACCCTTTTGAAAGCCAGCTATATAAAAAGTAATCTTTAATACACTTATTTAGGCTGGCCACATAAGATACAGATAAAAAAATACTTACTAAAACTTTTTACAATTACATAAAAACAAACCTTATGAACATAATTCGATTCTCTGTACAAAAACAACCAATTTTAGAAGAACATTTAGTATAGACGTAAAAAAATGTTTCTCCAAAATAATAAGAAAAAGAAAATAACAGAAAATATATCACAATTAATGAAAAGGTTTTCGGTTGACTTAGTTAAACCGGTAACTTAGAGTTGAATTAAGTCTGACTTAATTTACAGTGCAGTTGGAGAGACGTGTTCTTTTGCTGGGCAAGAGCTCGGAGACACGTGGAGCATGTCCCGGAAGTTACCTCACCAGCAAGAGGGCTGCAGGGAGGAAGCATAGGATGTGACCGTATTGTTTCCTCAACGAGCCGTTGTTAAAGTTAACTGAAAATAAAAGATTTCATTGAATTTTTTTTTTTTTTAAATCATTGAAGAAAATTATACTAAATCAAAAAATAAATATATGTATACATTAAAGACTGAAGGAAGCTAAAACTTTCCAAGATCAACTTAACCCTTTAACGCCTGTAGACTGATATATCAGTTCCGCCCGCTTCAGCGTTAGAAGACTGAAATTGCGGACCTTATTTCTATTGATTTCTTAACTCTTTCCATTTTATTATTGCACTAAGATAAAACCCCCAGTAGTCATCACCTTAAGAGATGTTTTTCTGGTTTCTTTTAAAAAATAAGTGAACTTTCGGATTTATCGTGCCATTATTTAGGAATGCGACATTCATAAATCTTAGGTAACAACTCGTAAAAAAAATATAGTGTATAATTTTAAAATTTTATAAAATAAACAGATATATAAAACATTTAATATAACTGTTCTAAAAATTATGTGTTAGTATTTATACTTAGGTACGTTCCTTCACGTATTTTTTTAATTTCATGTATATTAGAGGAGCATGACAAATAATTGACATATGAAAATTATTTTTACATGATTGGCATCCGCGTTTCTGCAACCCTGTTTCCAGCCAGTCCGATATTTCCCAGTGACGAGGTTTATGAGAACCCTAAAAAATTTCCGAGTGTTGTAAACTAATTGACATGGGGTTCTTTTCGGGTTTTTCCAAATTAATTTTACCTGCACCTTATTCCTTAGTCAAATAGGGCGAATTTAGAAGAAAAATATGAATAAGGAGATAAAGAAGAGTGAATGTGGCAAAAAGTATTGAGGCCACCGGGCACGGCAGCCGGTCTAATGTCTCAGGCACAGGGCCCACAATACACTCGCACTGCTCAGACGCTTAAGGGTTAATTGAAATACCAATTTTCGAACATGGAATTTTGTATGCACGTTAATACGAAAAGCTAAAAATGGAATTTTAAATTCCTAAAGAGCTCAGATGTATATTTTTGTTTTATTCTCACTAATAAAGAAAAGCCTTTGCTAATCAATGAAAAAAGAATTATAGAATTCTTAGTAACTGAAACAAACTAGGGAAGAGATACTGCTTAAATAAGCCTCCAAATATGTTAATTATTCTGTTGGCTGGTACTTAATACTTCTAAGTACTTAATATTCGCTGCTCACCTTGGATCATGCCTGCCTTCGACGGCTGGTGGATCTCCTTAACTTCGAGGACGGGAGGCCGTGGTGGCCGCTCCCCCTCAACACTCTCCTCGTTGGAGACCCAGTAGACGGTAGCGATGCTGGCCAAGCACTTGAGCTTCAGGTCCCCCAGCCGGAAGTGCCTCCGCTCCACCCGGAACTCGAGGCCCAGCTGCGTCTCCTCCAGTCCCTCCCGCCCGATGTAGGATATGTGAGGTCCTCGCAGCACTGAGGAGTTGGCCTGGTCAGGGAAAATAAAAAATTGTCATAAAAAATACCATAATCGAAAAAATGGCTAAAAATAAATAAGAAGTTTAGTCGTCTCGGAATATTTAAACCAAAATCAATAAATTTCCTCTTAAGGCATCTCATTCACAGGACCTAGCATGGATTAACACCTAACCCATTATTCAGGTGACTGTGTTAATCCAAATCTGTCCCTTACCCTTACCTCGTCGTTGCTATTAAATATCGTTCTCTGTGAGAAAAAATACTTAATATTCGCAAATTAAGAAGAGAAAGATTTGTTCGGCATAGGCCATATGTTTTGAACATACGTTCTATTAATTGTACATTCAGTATTATTGGAATTGTTAAACTGTTAAAATATATTTTTTCGACTTTGAGATTTGTTGGTTGAACTTTATTAGCTCTAATTTTTGACATCTGGCGACCGTGACAGGACAGTGATTGGGAATGGATATGGAAAGAGCTAAAATTGTCAGACCAACTTTAAGAAGGCTGGTAACGAAATGGAGAAAATTATGTCAAGGCGATTGAGGCTCTAAGGACAAGGTATGGTAACAATGACTTTTTAGTTGATGTTTATATTAGGGAGCTCTTAAAATTAATTTTGCAAAACACTGGTAATGAACACAAGACGCGTAATTTAGCATCTTTATATGATAAATTGGAATGCCAAATTAGATCATTAGAAACATTAGGCGTTGCCAGGGGGAGCTGTGCTGCTATTTTGATGCCAATGATTTTGTCCGCCATTCCTACGGAGGTTTTAAAGGTTTGGCAGCGTAGGACCAAAGAAAGTAGTAGGTTGGCTGAAGGGGATAGGCATAGAGCTAGGCTAGATGAACTGATGGCATTCTTGAGGGAAGAAGTTGAAAGTGAGATGCAACTAAAATTAGCTAAAGATGGTTTAGGGATGGGTTCAAGTTCAAGTTCTAAGAAAGGTTATCTCAGGTCAGAGGATAGAGCTACAGCTGCTGCCTTACTTACGGGAAGTTCTTCATTGTTTCATTGTATCTTTTGTGAGGGTGATCATAAAAGTTTCAACTGCAAATTGGTTAGAGAGATGAGAGTTGAACAGCGTAGGGAAATTGTTCAAAGGAAAAGAGCGTGCTATTTATGTTTGAAATTGAATCATCCAGCCTCTAGGTGTAGGGAGCGAAAACATTGTAGCACATGTAGGAGAAGGCACCACACTTTGTTATGCGAAGCGAATCCCGAGGAGCGAGATTCAAACAAAACCGAAATAATAAAAACTAGTGAACAGCTCGCGAGCCTAGAAAATCAGGGTGAAAGGATACTTCTCCAAACGCTAATGGTAACAGTCCATGGGTCGGGTGTATCAAGAAATGTTAGAGCTATAGTTGATACGGGTTCTCAGAGGAGTCACATATTGACTGAACTAGCTCTAGCGATGGGATATAGGGCCATTAAAAGGGAAAGAATCCAATATTCATTATTTGGTGGGGAAAGCACAGAGGTGCAAACGCATGATCAGTATAGGATCTATTTATCTGATGTTAACCATAGTTACTCCTGTAACTTTCTTGCGTCCGAGCAAAACGCCATATGTGGTAATATTGCCCCTTTAAAACTCGGTTCTTGGGTGGAGGAGTTAGGTAGGGAAAACATAACCTTAACCGATTTCGAAAATGGGCCCATAGAGATTTTAATTGGAGCAGATGTTGCGGGGAAGCTTTTTACAGGCAAAAAACATGGGTTAAAAAATGGGTTAGTCGCAATGGAAACAAAGTTGGGTTGGACTTTGATGGGTCGTGTGCCTGGGGAAGAATGCTTAGGCAAGCAAACAACGTCTATGTTTGTGAAGGAGGCTTCAATCCAGGACTTGTGGTCATTAGATTCCTTGGGCATTACAGAGCCAAGTGAGAAAAAGAAGTCTGAGGAACTGAATGAGGAGGCGTATCAGCATTTCCTTAATAATGTTTATATATCTTACGATCGTTATGTAGTAAGTTTACCTTGGATAGAAAATCATCCTCCTTTACCTAACTACTATGAGCTAGCCAAGCGTAGATTGGTGTCATTAAATAAAAGGCTAGGTCGTGAAAATTATCGTGCACAATACCAAGCTGTATTTGACGAATGGTTGAATGAAGGCATTATCGAGAAAGTCCCGGAAAATGAGATGAACAAGGCATGCCATTATTTGCCGCACCGTCCAGTTATCAAATCAAGTAGTACCACCAAGGTAAGACCTGTGTTTGATGCTTCTGCACGAGAAGGTAAGCATCCAAGCTTGAACGATTGCGTAGTTAAAGGGCCTAATTTAGTTGAAAGAATATCTTTTGTTTTAGCTAATTTCAGAGTTGGAAGGGTGGGAGTTATTGCGGACATAAAAAAGGCTTTTTTGCAGATTGGTTTGAAGCGAGAAGATCGAGATTTCTTGAGATTTCTGTGGATTGATGCGGACTCAGGTGAAACAATACATTTTAGGCACTGCCGGGTTGTTTTTGGAGTAGCGTGCAGCATGTTCCTTTTAGCAGCTGTGATACGTACGCATCTGGAATCCGTATATGAGGTGGAAAAGGACAGAGATTTGTTGAAATTATCTCGTTCCTTCTATGTTGATAATTGTGTTTCTAGTTTTAATTCACAGGAGGAGGCTATCAAATTTAAATCAATGGCTGTTAGAGTTATGAGCATAAGAGGGTTTGATTTGAGAGGTTGGGAGCAAAGTGGTGAGGATGAAGTAACGAATGTTTCGGGTTTATTGTGGAATAAATACGATACTTTGTCCGTCAATTTAGGTAATTTAGGATCAATGCTGAATGACCTCGCTGGAATAACTAAGAGGAGAATTCTCTCTATAACTCATCTGCTGTTTGACCCATTGGGTATAACTTGTTGTGTTTCTCTGCTACCAAAGATTCTATTACAAAGGATTTGGTCTTTAAAATTAGGGTGGGACCAGGACGTTCCTGATGATATTGCCACATCTTTTAGGAAGTGGTTGAAAACTCTTGCTTGCATTTCCGAAATTCAGATACCACGTTGGATAGGTATAGAAGATTATAGACATCCAGTTTTAATTCCTTGAAATCACCCTGTGGTTGAAAGATTGATATTTTGTAGGCATAAAGAATTGTGTCATGTTGGTACCCAAGGATTACTTTGTAATTTAAGGGAAAGATATTGGGTGGTTGGTGGTCGAAGAAGTGTGAAGAAAGTAATTAGCCGGTGTATTGTATGTAAGAGATATGATGGTAAGATGAACCAGTTAGAAAGTCCTCCGTTGATGATTAACAGGCTTAAAGGAGCTGAGGCTTTTGAAGTGACTGGAGTTGATCTAGCTGGACCGTTATTCTTAAAAGACGGTTCCAAGGTATGGATTTGTCTCTACACTTGTGCTATTTACCGCGATGTTCATGTCGAATTAGTATCTTCAATGACAACTAATTGCTTTCTTCAGAGTTTAAGGAGATTCATCGCACGAAGAGGAAGGCCGAAGATAATTTACAGCGACAATGGGCGTAATTTTGTTGGGGCAGCGAATCTTTTCAAGAGCTTGGATTGGAAGAAGATAGAGCAATACAGTACTACGCAACAAATGCAATGGATTTTCAATCCGCCATCGGCTGCCTGGTGGGGTGGTTGGTGGGAGAGGATTATAGGACTGTTGAAGAAATTGCTAAGGAAAGTTTTGGGAAAGGCGAATCTCAATTATGAAGAACTGAGCACGGTTATGTGTGATTGTGAAGCAGTTTTGAATGCCAGGCCATTGACTTACATCTCAGAAAGTCCCAAAGATCTCGTACCTTTAACTCCAGCTATGTTCTTACATGGTTTGCGAGATAACGGAGTTCCTGATTGTGATGCTGTTGGGGCTGACGCTTTGAACAGAAAAGAAAGATATCGACGAGCCCTGAGCAAACAGTTGAGAAGGAGATTTCGCCTTGAATACCTAGGCCTGCTGACTCTTCCATATAAAGGGAGGAAAGGAGTACCTATCTCAGTTGGAGATATAGTACTTGTAGGCGGTGATGACAAGAGGCGAATAGATTGGCCATTAGCCATTGTCGAAGAGGTTTTAACAGGTAGAGATGGAGGGGCCAGATTGTTAAGGCTGTCAACAGCGAAGGGTCAGCTATTACGACCGGCGCAAAGATTGTTTCCTTTAGAAGTGAAATCTGGAGACAATGCGTTTTTAACAAACGAGTCTAGCAAAACGGCGGAACCGGGGTCATCTGCCGAGCCTACCCAGAAAGAAGACTTTGTCGAGATTTTTAGGACTACTCGCAGTAGACGAGCAGTGAAGATACCGAATCGCTTCATCTCTTGAAGCATTAGTTCGAGTTTGGTGTAAGTCAGCAAGCGTTTTCTCTTTTGCTGACTTAGGTGGGAGGATGTGAGAAAAAATACTTAATATTCGCAAATTAAGAAGAGAAAGATTTGTTCGGCATAGGCCATATGTTTTGAACATACGTTCTATTAATTGTACATTCAGTATTATTGGAATTGTTAAACTGTTAAAATATATTTTTTCGACTTTGAGATTTGTTGGTTTGAACTTTATTAGCTCTAATTTTTGACATTCTCCACGATATTTTAATGTTCACTGCTTCTGAAGACTTAATAAAAAAAATTAATAATATGATCGTGGAGAGAGGAAGTCATTCTCTACAAGATGATGAAGGAAGAGTTTCAACCATTTTTCAGTACTTAAAAGTTATATAATATTTTAACACTTATGTGGGTAACAAATATTTATTAAACAAAAATATACAGTTATCAATGCCTACGAATTTGTAAAACTTAAATACTTGAGCAGGTTATAAAAATGATTAAATTATTTAAAGCGGCCTTAAAAGAGCTCTACGAACTGAAACTCTACAGTTTCAGGATCTACGCCTTGACTCAGGTAATACTCACGTAACCGAGCCAACAAGATCGTCTTCGTACCTGTAGTGTCCAAGTCAAGCTCTTCTTATTCTCTCCTCAACTCCGCTACTTTAAGTTCTTCAATTCGTTTACCTGGCATTTTTTTTTCTACTTTAAACCCCACACCTGACACCAGTTGTAACACTTATGTGGGTAACAAATATTTATTAAACAAAAATATACAGCTATCAATTCCAACTAATTTATAAAACTTAAATACTTGAGCAGGTTACAAAAATGATAACGTTATAACACTTAATCATATGACTTGAACTACACAGTCAAGACACAGACTTATCTCAGACTAACTCGTTCAGTCACTGGCTCCTTATATATAATCGTAAATGGTCAGGTCTGGAATGTTCCAGAACAATGTGGACAGTTCTACGTCTTCGTGGGCTAGGCACGAAAGATCTAGACCCAAACAGTTCGTTCCAACCGCTTATTTTGTTCCAACAACGGTCTGGGAGTTTACACCATATGTTTTTTTAATTTTCTTCTCGATTTAACGTTACAATATTATGACCATTGTAGGTAGAGGTGTAAAAACCAAATAAATAAATAAAATAATCAATTATGTAAATGTTAAACTAAATTAACCACGCTTATTTATTATACATTCAATTTAGACATCCATTCCAAATGATTTAATTATTGTATTTCTATAAATCCTGCTAGTTTATATATTACTATAAATAATAATATATTGTGTTTTATGTTGAAATATTTTTAAAAATTATATAGATACTAGTTGTATAAGCCGGTTTCACCCGGGAAATTTCATTTTTCTTTCGACTCAAACGGTCGATTTCGTAAAAACCAATGTAAAGCGAGATCATAACGATTTTTATAACAATAAAGAATGTACCCAGAGATTAGCTGAAGTTATGCAATTTTAATATGGACAGGTGTTCGCATCTGGTATGAAACAACCACTGAGCTAAATTTGGAGAATTTAGGACAAACGGTATGGATTTCTATGAAGAACAAACAAACAGAATTTCATCTTTATTTATATAGATAGAATTGCAGTGTCATTATGGTGCTCTATTTTTTTTTTAATTTAATTTTCATTCTTCAACTACTTTTTTTCACCTCTTCCATATTTGATAACTTTACGTATTGCATCATTTAAATGGATTCGAGCGTGGACGATCCTAGGATCGATTATACTAGAGGTCTAGCCCTAGGTTTGGAAAATCGAGATTTCTTTAGTGAGTCCGCCACGAAATAAAAGGCGACTCGCCAAGAGCGGATTCACACCTTTAAAGTCTAGAATAATAAAGTGGGGTGTGCTCTAATACGCTCGGCCTCATTAGAGTAATTAATATCACTATGATTGATTCAATATTAAAAAAATATATATTAAAACCTTTCATTGGTGGAAACATAGGAAGGTCGGGTTAAAAACATTTCTACGAAACGATAAAAACGTTTCTCGGAGTAATAAGGATGATATAAAATTCATTCGTGAATAAAATTTTATCCTTTGATATCGGGTTAAATAAAGATTCCCAAGAAAGCAACAGAGTGCAACAAGGAGGAGGGGGGAAGGAGGAAAAGTAATTAAAAGTAGATTTATATCTTGTAATAAAGTTCAAGTCCCTTCTCACGCGAACTTCTCAAAGCAGATTTTTCATCTTCAGAACCGTCAGCCACTCAACGCTCTATTAATCCTTTCCCTTCCTCTTATTTATAGTAACTAGAGATTATTAAAGGTAAACTATGAAATATATTTCGAACGAAGTACACCGATAATTTTAATCTTACTTATTGTAATCCTTAAATGTTTAAAATTTAGTTTGTTTATTGAAGTAAATTTAGGTTTAAGAGAATGATAATGAGATTACGAAAAAACACAAAAAAAAAACACGATATCTGAAATATGTTCTAAGGATGCTGATAATCCAAACAGAGGATAGTATTTGGTTTTATGCTACCAGTATCCCCCCCAAAAAACCTCCGAAGAGACGTACAGCAAGGTTAAATCACTATAAATATAGCACCACTTATTTTATATTTAAACAAAAAAAAGTTTGAAAATAAAAATAGTTTTGGCACTTCTTAGGTTTCTTGATAGTAAACCAATAAATATTCTATATACTTAAACATTATTTAACAAATATACATAGAACAAAATAAACATCCAGTTTCCGAAGTGATCTATATTACTTTTCCGCCTACTTCAGAGCCAGAGTTGGGCAAATTGTAATCTGAATTATGATTGATGAATATGAATAATTGGTAATCATTAAACAAATGAATAATGAATTACCATTATTCATAATCAGTACGGAATATTTTTAATGATTATAGAGTGTTTATGGTATTCATTTGAGATGAATAATGATTAACTGGTATTCAGTTATTCATGATCAACGAATATTGATAATTTCAGTTAGTCATTATTCACGAATAAAATATATTCATGAGCTAGGATTAGTATAATATTCATCAATCATGAATAAAAAATATTCACCAATCATCAATCATGAATATGATATATTCATAACCATTATTCATTTAAATTTAAAACACGAGGATGCATTTATGAATTAAAAGTTGTCTTAATGAGCAAGGACAAGTCTTAAGCAATGGGTGTAGTCAACTAAACAGCATTTGAAGTGACAAATAAAGAATTAGACTCCAATTACAATGGTTATTAGTAAATGGAAAGAGCAAAAAAATTTTCAATCATCAGTCATGATTAGTAAGACTCAGAATTGTGATTTTTTTGTAATCATGATTAATGAATTTATAATATTCATAATTAATGAATGATCTGTAATCATGAGTAGCGAATTCCACATAGTCATGATTAATGAGTAATGAGTAATCATGAATCATGAATTCTTCTTAATCATGATTACTGATTAACATTTAATAATGAATACTGGTCATTCATGATTGTTGAATACATTATATTCATGAATACTCCACGAACAGCGATTAATACAATTCATGATTAACGATTCCGTGTTAAAGAATGATTTGTGAATGATTATTCCAATCATTATTCACATCTTTTTATTATTATCCATAATCATGATTACATTTTTATTTAAATATGCCCAACTCTGCCCATATCCCCCCCAAAAACCCTCCACAGAGAGGTACAGCAAGGTTAAATCATAGCACCATTTATTTACTATATATTTAAAAAAAAAAAAAAAAATGGAAAATAGAAGTAGTTTTAACACTTTAACACGTTGAGCGCCAGGGAAAAGATGATGTACTTTTGCCTGGGGCCAAAGCAATTTTTCCTAATTTATAACTTTAATATGATTAGAATGATACAAAAATTGCAAAAGAAATAAATAAAAAGTTTAATTTTGGCAATTAAACAATAATTTTGTGAGCGGTACGTATGTACCGCCCGGCCCCAGGGTAAAGCCCGCTACCTATAGTAGTACGGGGGCTGCCCGGTTATGACCGCGACGTCAACCCTTGTCCCCTTAAAATATGTTATTTTAATAAATAAGATATTTTGTTTTGTAAAAAAATAAATAAAATTAATTTATTTTATTTATTTATACCCCCCAAATTAAAAAAAAAAAAACAAAAAAAAAACATTTGGGCCAATTGCATTGGCGAATTGTTCGGGGCCGGAGCGGTCCAATATGCCTTGAAATCACGCTCGGCAGGCGGTCCCCTGGCCCAGAACAATCTTTTAGCTGGCGGGAGCGGGCGGTACCTGGGGACCGCCTCGGCCCCAGCCAATAGTCCAACAGCGGTACGATCGTACCGCTTGGCGCTCAACGTGTTAAGGTTTCTTGACAGTAAACCAATAAATATTCTATATAAACATCCACTTTCCGAAGTGATCTAAATTACTTTTTCGCCTACTTCAGAGTCCTTTCAATTATTCCAACAAACGAATAATTCTTTTTTTCTGGCGGAACAATCCCTCCAGCAAATTTATTCAGGGTGACAATGAAACCGCAACAAAGAGGGATTTGACAAGGCGACAATTCGTCGCTCGTGTTTACCGCGCTGAGTGACCACTTCAGTAGATCATGGAGGCAGTGGAGCGATGACGCAGAGACAAAAAGGATGCAAATTCGCAAATATCGAAGAGGCGGTGGCCGGCCTGAGTACACAGCCACGTCCCAGTCAATTACGCAGAGCAAACAGGAAGAGGATGGGTTGAGGCAAACATGTCCAACGTCCTTTGAGTGTTTGTCTTCTGCCTGTAAATATGGTATACAGCGGCTTGAAGGCTCTTTGAGGAGAGTTGTTAGTTCCAGTCAACGGGGGAGTCATTAATACCATAACGTAGAGATAGCTTGATCCAATCAACTTTAGAAGGAGAAATTTTGTAATTAAGTACAGGCTCATTGGTAATTAGACCGGACCCTTTTAGGATATGATATGGGGGTATTTAGGATAATTTTGTTACAAATATTACATATTCAATTATATGTAATGTGGCTGGTTTCAAAACATATATTCACTATTACAGAAACATAATCTCCCACTGATAAATCTGGATAATTTAAACGACTGGCCAGAGATCTTTAAAATCTTAATTAAAAGTATACGGGATAGCTTAAAAAATGACCAAATAGAATCTGCTAAAAATTCATCAAGTAGTATCCCGTCTGAAGATAGAACGTAGACTATTTCAAAAACGTCAAAAGAAATGATATTCAATGGATAATGAAGTTGAGGGGTGAATTGTTGTTTCCGAAGTACCGGTGGTATTCATCAAACTCGGAAATAAATTGCTGTTTATGCAACAAACAAGAAAAGGAAGATACACTCCATTTTATAGGTGTATATCCGATATTAAATGAATACAGGTGGAAATGGTTTAGAAAAACTACATTAACCAGGACAGAAGTGATTAATTATTTGAATATGAAAAATTGGATCTCTCTAATCGGATATGCGAAAGAAGCCTGGAAATACAGGTATACGGTTCTAACTGACACCCGTTAATAGAGGGCCTCTTTTGTAATATTTGTATTTTATCTAATATTATTTGTATTTTCGTTATTTTTTTCTTTTTAATTCTCTTTTTTTATTTTTAACATATCGTTTTTCATATACTTTATTATATTTGTAAAAGATTAATATAATTTACAATGAGCGAGATGTGTAAATAAGCAATAGTTTACTAACTTAATGCTGAAGATTTATTTATTTTGTAAACAAGCCACGACTCTCCTCTAACGGCCTAATGCTAAGAGTATGTGTCTAATTATTTTTTTTGTTTTGTATTTTGTATTCAAATAAAGACATTATTATTTTTATTATTATTATATATAATGTGGTCATGCTGTTTTTAAGTAGAAAGAGCAAAGAACACTGAACCATATAACACCTGTTTCAGCTTTCTATCTCAAATAGTTCTTATGATATAACCCAAAAACTTTTTTAAATCACACCGTTCCACAGTGTTTCGCTTAGTAGTAGCTAGGTGGACAAAAGTATTTTTCGTCATTTTTTCATCTTTTTCGACCATTTATGTAATTTTATTGTAAAATTATTTTATTTAATTATAAAATTATTATATTTAATTATAAAATTATTATATTTAATTATAAAATTATTATATTTAATTATAAAATTATTATATTTAATAATAAAATTATTATATTTAATTATAAAATTATTATATTTAATTATAAAATTATTATATTTAATTATAAAATTGAATATATTATATTTAATATTATGTATATTTCATAAATTAAATATATTATATTAAATTACAAAGTAGTTTTTAGTCATTTTTTTAAAAATAAATATTTGATATTTTCACAGGTGTAGCATGATGGTCAGATATATATTTTTATATGTGCATATTTGTACATAGCCCCAGAATAAAGTTATTTTTTGAGAGCTTTCCTCTGCAAAGATAAATATGATCGGATATCATAGATAACGGCCGAGGATTCCGCCAAATGATAGTGCTGGTACTTCTAATAAATCCAGTGGGAAAAAAGGAAAAGGAATTTTCTTAAATACCTGTCAGGAAAAGATTTTCTTAGACGGTAATGGCAAGAAGTCATGACCTGCCTTCATAGACCGCATCCTAATCTGCTTGTACGAATGCGCTGTAGGCTTAGAGTCTATGTAATAGGCTAATACTTCATTTCCACTTAATTACTTAGCATTTCACAAAGGAATAAGTAATCTCTCACACGATTTTTCCGGGGATCATAGTGGTTCCTTGAAATGTGGAAGTTGGCGTTGAGCCTAAAAATGCTGCTTTGATTTTCCCCCAGCAAACCAATTAATGAGAAATTTTGGAGGCATAGTAAGGCAACCTCATCCTCTGTATGGTTTTTAAAATTATGTTTGGACGAAAGAAACTTTAAGGGAAAAGAGATTTTTCTCCAATTGAGCGGTTCAACGATTATTAAAAAAATATCCATTTTGGAAAGAAAGTACTAAAAAAAAGAATATTGTACTCGAGTGTGCAGGCTATGATACATATTATTATTAAGTTGAAAGGTGCCCCTATTATATACAGAAAAATCAGCCCGGGTACAAATGGGTACAAGTCATTAACATAATTTGGAAGTTTTTTTTTTTTTTTTTTTGTCTTCAAATCTTGATTTGCGCCTGTCAACAACTTCGACAGTCAGCAAATTTGAGAGCTACGCTAATTTAAATAAGGGCATGTTAGGCATGGGGAAGAATGGCACCCAGCGGTACCTCTTCCCTGGCTTGTGTCAGTTAATCTGGTTTGTTAACGAAGGAGATCCCTCATCCAACGCCTTTTTAATCTCCTATTTATTGGTATATCACCTGTTGCCATGTCTCTAATCAGTCGGTTGAAGTGGCCTTGTAAGTGAGTGTGAAAACGTTTATAAAGTGTCTTTATATGTTGGTCTACTGTTTCTATTTATAAGTCAGTATGTAGTGTTTTGTTAGTGACGTACCATGGTGCTTTAACTATGAGTCTTAACATTTTTGATTGAAAGGTTTGAAGTCGGTGTAAGTGGGTCTTTTTAGCTGTTCCGTATATCTGTGAAGAGTATGTCCATATTGGTTTTATCAAGTATAAATATGTATTTAATTTTTGTCTTAGTCCCAGTTTTGTAGTTTTAGAAAAAAGTGAGTAGAGTTGGTTGAGTCGGTTGTTAAGGGTCTTACGTTTCATCTTAACATGCGGGCCCCAGGTCATCCTTCTGTCAAAGGTAAGACCGAGGTACTGTACAGTGTCAGTTTGTGAAATTTGGAAATTTTCTATATGAATTGGAGGGCAGGTATTTTGTCGAAGAGTGAACGTTATGTGTTTGGATTTGTCATGATTAAGTCGAATCTTCTATAGTTTACACCAGTCGTTTATTATATGAAGTTTTAAAACGATGAAAAAATCCTGCAATCATCTGAAAAACATTTTTTTATTGTGGTTTGGTTAACAGATAAATTTATTGAATTAGAGTAAATTTACACTCAATAGCCCAAGTAATATTAATCCATAGCAATCAATCTATAAAAATTTAGGAACACTGTAATTTTTATGATTGAAGTGATGCTTGGAATTCAACTGATTTATTCTATTACACCACGATTTTACACCTTTGAACACTATTACTAACGAGGTGGAGTGTGTGAGGCATAAACAAATATTAGAATGCCACATTTTAATGTATTGTTTACATTATTATAATACCAATTTTTAGAATTTTAATCATGACTTTTGTCCACCTAGCTTATACTAATCGAAACACTGTGCGTTCCTTCCTCTTTTTATTACTTTCAAATTTTAAATTTCGAAAACTTCAATTCCGAAAATTCTGAATATTTTTTTACGTTGATAAATGCAACAAATAACCGAAAAATGAGCAAAATGAACGACCTAAGGGTCCGATCCAATATACCCTCGTTGATTTCATATGAAATGAACCATACTATATTTAATTTATATTATATAAAAAATCAATTTTCGACTCTTGTTACTGTTCTTGCGGGCGATATGTATTGTAGATGGTAATAGAATAGATGATAGGTAATACAATAGGCGAGCTATCTATAATTTAAACATTTTGTGCTATGATTAGAAGGTCGGCAATTGGATCAGATTATCCCTCACGGTCGAATGGCTCAGAACTAGCATACTCTCAGACATTCAATTGGTCTGTCTGGTATTTCTGGGTCCGTGATCTGCATTCAGAACAGTCTTGTCTATCCTGCGGCTGGACAACAGATCTTATTCGCTGGAATCCAGGCAATAGAGCTTTGGAAGCAACTCTTTTTAGCATGATTTCAATTAGAAAATATCTTATCGTTGTACTCAGGCGTTTTATTATATTCCGTTGTCTTAAAGATTATTTTCATGAAGGAATGCACTTTTTGTTTCTGTCTTATTTTACATATTTTTTGTTTCTGTCTTATCTTATTTATTTTTTGTTTCTGTCTTATTTTATTTATTTTTTCTTTCTGTAAATATTATTTGTAAACTATATTTGTAAATATTTAATATCATTCACATATGGCCACACTGGCTAGATCTCTATGTTATGGATGTAAAATTTATTCTAAAGGGATATCAGTCCCAGGATAATAAAATTATTTTTCATTTCATTTCATTTTCATTTCAATGTTCTTGCTACCAATAACGTCCAGAATAAATGTAAAATTTTGACTCATTGATATAAATTTTTTTGGATACTTGTTCCATAGATTCTAACGCTTAATATTTTAATTCACGTCTGTAAACAAACCTTGACAATCAGCTAATGTTTTCACTTTTTTGCTAATCAAATAATTTAAGGCATGGGGAAGGGTGGCACTGTTCCCTGGCTTGTTTCAGTTAATCTGGTTTGTTAACGAAGGAGATCTCTCTTACAGTGCCATTTTAATCTCCTGTTGCCATTCTCTTATCAGTCGTTTAAAATGGTCGTTTAAGTTAGTATGGGAACGTTTTTAAAGTGCCTTTAAATTTTGGTTTAATGTTTACATTTGTAAGTCAGTATTTAGGGATTTGTTAATCACGTATTACGGTGCTGTTGTATTGAGTCCTAACACTGCTGATTGAAAGGTCCGAAGTCCTTGTAAGGGGGATCTGTAAGGTGTAAAGGGGACCGTGAATCATTGTAGAGCATATTCATTAATATTATACTTTTTTTTTGTTCATAGAGGGCCTTAGAGAGACAACGACATGATAAAATAAACGTGAAACATGTTATCAACATCTAACAATTTTTTTTTAAATGTATTTTATAATGAATATGTTATAAGCTTACCTAAAATTGCCTTAAGAAAAATCTTGCATCACAGTTTAAGTTTAAACAATAAAATAATACCACTTTATAGGAACATGGGATTTCTCTCCATGTTGTCTGCTGACGTCAAATCAAGTATGCCCATTGTTTTTTTTTTTCTTTTTGGTTCTTGTTTAGTAAACTGTTTGTCTCTCATTGAACCTGTTTTGTTTTGTATTCTTTCGGCTTTTTATTTTTTAATTGCAGATTGGGGTCACCTGAGGTTACAACACCAAAGTTCGCGGGTTCCCATCCCGACTGGGGTCCTAGGATTTTTTTTAGGGAATAAAAAATCCTATGCCGTTCTTCGGATGGAATTTAAAACGGAGGTCCCTAGCCTGTGCGATGTTAGGTAATCGCTAAAGATCCCTATCCTCATTATCCCTGAAAAGGCATAACTTAGGACTCCCACTAAAGCATCGTCCGATTAGCCTAATTATTATAAAAGGGCAACTAAACTAACAAAAAGGATATTTATAAAAAGGAGTTGAACAAAACTAACAAAAATTGCTAATTAAACGGCATTTAACGGTATCGCATGTCATTAAATGAGATAAAATTTTATATTAAAAAAACCTTCTTTTATTCATTATTCTGCTTTAATGAATGGTATAAACAATACTTAACTAGAGTAATGAAGTGGTGGTTGTGGTTTGCGTGGCAAGAAGAACTATTTAAATAAAAATCGAAGCAGTTTTGGAGGAAGGGAAGGGTTAATGGGCCTATAAATATCAAGGGAAGCCCCCTTTTCAAATGACCCCATTGGAATTAGTTTAATGCACATTTATAACAAATCTGGATCCCTCTTAAATCGAAGGGTTACTCTTTGTGGTGGCTTTGGGGGGGGGGGTGGATGAAAAAAAAATAGTACTTAATAGAACAAAATAAAATATCAAAGCTCCTTTCCAATGAAGCTGTTTTTCTTCACTAACGAGTTTGTATTTTTTTACTACACAACTTTGGAAAAAAGTAGAGGGTATCACTCAATTATAATTTTAACAATAAATCATAACAGTTATTTTTATTTGGCAAATAGTGTCCTCATTTGCTTAGGCGTATAAATGGAAAAGGTGGCAAGTGCCGAATTACTGATTTTGAGAAATAACAAAACAAAAAACGAAATTATCTGAGCAGAAATTCAGTTATAAAATTAATATGAAATATAAGGATAATTAGGCCCAATCATGAGATGAATACATTTCTGCAAAATAATTACAATATTAGTTTGTTCCATCATTGTTGGCTAAATTAATTATTTTTTCTTAAATTATCAATAATTACAGTTATCGATAATTAATGTCCAATAATATTGTATCAAAAGAAGTATGAATATTTAAATGCTATCGAAAGTAGCCAAGGCTGTTGACACTAAAAGCGTTTTGTATAGTCTGGCTTCTCTAGTTATTAAAATCATTATCACTTAACTTCAAAGCAAGCAAACTTCTCTTATTTATTATTTTATTTGTATTTACAAAGTGACAAGCTAAGAGCAAGTGTGTAACCGTATAAATTCAAACTTATGTAGTTCATATTAAATTTTATTGAAAAATCTAGGCAAGTAACAGAGATCGGCGAGAAGGAATCTTTAAATATTTGTCCCCCCAGAAGAAATTTTTTTTATTGGTTGTAAGCAGCGGTTCCCAAACTGTGCGCCGCGGCCTCTTGTGGCGCAGTGATAAGTTCCTTTACATAATATTTTATTTATAACATTATTATTTTATAAAATTTGTAGGGAATAACAGGGCAACCCTACTAATATTTTAATGTCGACATGGGGGACCACGAAAAATTCTGATATGTAAAGGTGCCTTTACACTCAACGAACCTCACCTTCGAACAGGTTCTCCCCCGAACCTTGCCGTACCGGCGTTACACGAACAGCCATTTATACTGTACGTGACGATAAGCGAACCAATACAGCTGAAGCACCCAAGGCTAGCTTATGATGAAGGAAAAATCTCCATTATCAATATATGTTATATTATCTGAAAAATAAAAAAATAGGAGACGAATTACATTGTATCACAAATTACACTAGTATCACAAACAACTCCTGTCACTTAGGAAAAACCCAAATCAAAAGTGACACTAGCGCTACCCCCGAACCCATGCGAACAGATGAAGTACCTAGAACACCGGAACAGTCGACGTGAAGGCTTCACGAAGGCTGTTCGATGGTGATCTTCGAAGGTAAAGTTCGTAGAGTGTAAAGGCACCTTAAACGGCACCGCAACTGGAAAAAGTTTGTGTCAAACTGCTATATAGAGTTTTGTAGTTTTCTTCCTGAATTAGGTTTGTTATAAGTTTGAAATTTATCATAAAACTATTTTTAGGTATGTCTATTTTAGAGATCCAGGGTGGTTCAATCTATATAAATAAAGTTGAAATTCTGTTTGTTTGTTTATTTGTTCTTTATAGAAATACATACCGTTTGTTCTAAATTCTCCAAAATTCGCTCAGTGGTTCTTTGATACCAGGCGCGAACACCTTTCCATATTAAAATTGCATAACTACAGCCGATCTCCAGCTGATATTCTTTATTGTTATAAAAATCATAATGATCTCACTTTACAATGTTTTTTTTACGAAATCGACCGTTTCTTTAGAAAAATGAAATGCCCCGTGTGAAACCGGGATATATAGCTATAAATAATTTAGGTATATAAAGATGAAATTCTGTTTGTTCTTTATAGAAATCCATACCGTTTGTCCTAAATTCTACAAATTTCGCTCAATGGTTCTTTGATACCAGGAGCAAACACCTGTCCATATTAAAATTGCATAACTTCAGCCGATCTTCAGCTGATATACTTTATTCTCAAAATTTCGCTAAGTGTTTTTTTCAGACCAGGTCCGAACAACTGATCATATTAAAATTTCATAACTTCAACCGATCTTCAGCTGATATTCTTTATTGTAAAAATCATAATGATCTCACTTTGCAATGTTTTTTTTTACGAAATCGACCGTTTCTTTAGAAAAATGAAATTCCCTGTGTGAAACCGGGATATATAGCTATAAATAATTTAGGTATATAAAGATGAAATTCTGTTTGTTCTTTATAGAAATCCATACGTTTGTCCTAAATTCTACAAATTTCGCTCGATGGTTCTTTGATACCAGGAGCAAACACCTGTCCATATTAAAATTGCACCACTTCAGCCGATCTCTGGGTATATTCTTTATTGTTATAATCATCGGTTTGATCTCGCTTTACATTGGTTTTTACAAAATCAACCGTTTGAGTCGATAAAAGTCTCAGTTTATAGATTTAAAAAATGAAATTCTCCGGGAGAAAACCGGGATATACAGCTAGTTTCACTATATTTTTAGTATTGAGGACATCCTCGTAGCAGGTGTTTTACGTTTTTTCGGTTGTTGCTACATTTTTCTCAAGCTAGTGTTTCTAGGCCGCTTAGGAGATAGACAAGGGTGAATTGGCAATGTCCGATCCGAAGTCGGCGAAGCATCACCTCATATCCCTTAGAAGTTCTGCAACTTGTATTTTAGTTCAATATGCAATTTTGGGTTGATATTACAATACAAATTTCAAACAAACAATGGGAAGTTCAATTAATCACATAGTTTCAAAACAGCAACTCAAAAGTAACTGTATCCTTCGTTGTTCACGCTAAAACTAGCCCACTAGTCAATCGCTTAGGGGAGAGCGGGGTTGGTAGGCAACAGTTTTCACTTTTTTGATTGTTGAGTCGTTCCTGTTAATATAATCCCAATAGGGCTGATACCACTGTAAACACCAAGTATTAGAGTACTTCAAGTATTTTTTTCACCACATAATATTTAATACTAAGATAATAGACAATTGAAGAATTCGTCAAACCAGAGTATGCCAATTAACCCCCAAGGTGGGGCAGGTTGGCCTATAAGGTGGGGTTTTTAAGCAATCTCATTCAAGTACTGCCTGACACATATTATTGTTATTAAAAGCTGCACTATAATGGTATAATAATTTTGAATCGGTTTCTAACAGCTTTTAAGTGAAAATAGAATGACAATAGAAGAAGATAGAAGTTTAGACTGTCGTCACTTTCTGTATAAGAAAAATTGCTCCCATCCTCCTTGCTGGAACTAAAGACAATTGGTAGTTTCACCTTTGCTTATGTTTACCTTGCTTTTGTGAATTGCTATTGCGCCAAAAAACCCCAGTTGAAGAGACCCAACTAACCCCATAGGAGAGATCATATGAAAGATGGCTGCCAGGACAGGGGAGAACAACCAAACAAGAAACTGGTTAATCGAAAGGTTAAATTTTTCATAGGAGTTTGGGGCTATGTGAACAGAATCGGAGTCAAATGGTTTACCATGCCTTAAAACCAAATTTACTGAAAATATAAAAATTTACTTACATGTTGTAAAATCAATCCATGAAGCAAACTCGTCTCTACACTGTTAGCATCGGATTGAAAACTTAGGTCAAGACTCCCGAGGTCGAGCGGGTGACATGGTACAATGGTGGGGCCTTCACAAGAGGTGTGACGGAAACTATAAGCCGATGGCCAACCTACCCCCTATGCCAACCAACCCCGGTCTCCCCTACTTATATATTTTCTACTATAAAACCACCACTTACTTATATATTTTCTACCATAGAATAAACAAACAACTGTTTATTCACGGAAATAAACATTTGTCACAATAATATATCTGTTATAAATATGAAAATGTACTATGAATGTACTCACAGGCTCGCCGTTAACAAACCACATGAGCTGCGCGGCTGGTTTGGACAGGCCGGAGACACACCTAATGGAGACGTTATCGCCGATGTGGTACCGCGGCTTACCGCCGTATATCCGAGGCCCCTCCTCCGGCAACGCTGTAACAGGTAATGCTATATAAATAATCAAAATTAGTACCCAATTACATATATTTAAAACAGAAATTATTCCAAAAATTCGCATATCTCGCAAGACCAGGGAACAAGACTAAGCTATCATATTTCTTTTAGATTATTAACGTTATTCGTCAGTCGCTCAAGTTCCTTGGAGTATACGTATAACTAGCACAAAACTTATAAATTATAACTTACCGACAGTAAGCATGTCTCCATGCCCAGACACAGTCTGGAAGGATGGAGCTTCTGCGGACACCTCGCACTTGTACCTGCCGCTGGAGGAGAGTTCCAGCCTCCTCAGGGTCACCTGCCACTGGTTCGAGCTTCCAAGCTGCAAAAAATACTTAAAATTAATGAATTACAATTAGTTTTAAATAATTTATTTTTTGAAGAGAAAAGATTTGGCTCCGCCGGGAGTCGAACCCGGGTCTCCTGCGTTACTCCTGCGAGTAGGTATCAGTGAAGAGGAAGGATTTGCTCTGCCTTGAGCCGAGCTCTGTGGTGTAGCGGTTAGCATCCTCGCATGTAACGCAGGAGACCCGGGTTCGACTCCCGGCGGAGCCAAATCTTTTCTCTTCAAAAAATAAATTATTTAAAAATAATTTAAAAATGGTGGTCAGCCACAAATTAAGATTGGATTAATTAGAATTACAATTAGCTAATACAATTTTACTGTCAATAAGTTGATTGCTACTTGTTTTGATACTGGAGATTTATTACGTGCTGCCCTCGGCGTGACATTTTCTGTTAGACGCATGAATATTTTTCTATATTAGAAGAAGAGTCTTCATCAGCATAAGGATTTTTATTGAGTACGCTAGTATAGGCCTATATTTTCCGGCTACCAATAATTGTTCCATTTTTGCTTTTTAAGACCCTAAAAATCAACCGTTTTATAGACAAGGATGGAAAAGCGTTTATAGTTGCCAGGCTTTAACCTTGAGCCAGACTTTTCTAAAAGTTTCCTACTTATTATTAATCATTATTTTTTTATCAAATTAAGCTAATGTTTAATAAAGTTTACTTTTACTATATTCATTTCGTTCAAAAAAGTTGTTACTTAGATGAATTATTTGTTTCTAAGGTTGTAATAACAATATTGAAAAAGAGGGATATTACAGACTGATGTTTTTTTATGTGTATTCATAAACGCATTGATTTGCTACTTATGAGTTTGATCAGTAATTGATTGTAGATTTTATTCATTGCGGTCTTAATGTAGCTATAAGACGTAGACTAACTAAATGTATAAGAGTTCGCTGTTGTCTTAGTATACTATTTGTCCTTAATTACTGGACCAGAAACCTTTTTATGAAGAGGGGCCTAATTAATAGTAGGAATATTTTTTTTTTTTTTTTTCGTTTTTTCGAATGGGCTGTGACTGATAAGCGATGATTTCGACCTCTGAAGCCCCCTTTTTAGATAAAAAAGGCATTACGATCATGTTCCAACGCCTGCAACTTAACAAAGGATGCTTCAAACGATATATTTCACATATAAAAGATCATAATTTAAAATACGTTTACAACTGCCTGCAAAAATGAAGGGATTGTTGCGCTCAATGGCAAATAATACGCGACATCTTCCGATCTTTTTTTCTCGGTTTCTTGTGTATAACTCGGAAACTACGATTCACGTAGCCTTGATTCACCTTTATGATATAAGGATGTATTGTTCCATTTAGAATGGCGTATTTGAAGTTAAAATCAGTTAATTGGTTTAAGCAAACTCTAACATCAAAGATTTGTAATTTTCATAATTATATCACATAATGGATAAGACAAGCCCATTAATTATGGAATTAGAACTCTTGAGTGGAGATATGTTTTCGTAGCGTTTACTTCCAGCTAAGACATTTTTATAAAGTAAAATTAATTTTCATTCCTTTGTTTAAATCAAAGATCAATTTGCCCAACACTTATCTACCTAAATAGTTATTTCCAAGTAATATTCTATCATACACTTTTAAACTTCACATAAAGAAGTTTTAGTATACAGTGCTCTACACATGAGTAAATTAATTTTAAAAAGGTATAATATTTCTTATATAATGACATATTTGAAGTTAAAATCGTTTTTTTTTTTTTTTAATTTCAGACAATTTCATTATTTATTTTTTTCATTTGTAGCATTATAACTCATTAAATGGGATAACTATTTTTTAAGCCACATCAGTATTAGCTGCACTAACAAAAAAGTATTATCAGCCTTTATCTTCTTAAAAGGTTGCACGGTAGAATTAAGGAAATATTATAAAAACCTGAGTTTATACAATAATAAGGATCAATAATAACAAAGAGAATTAGACTAAAAGTATGTGGATGAGAGATCAGTTTCAGTAACATGGTCGAGTAAATAAATGCCTACTGTTAAAATGCTATACCTATACAAAATTTATCCGGCTTAAGCCCTCTGAAGATTGTTTAAATATCTCGGTAACAATTGGCCGGCTGATCCCTCATCATTGGCCAATAGACGTTTAGCTTTTTACGAGTGACCACCGGATTGGCGGCTGAATTGGATGAGAGCGATCATTTAGGCTGATTTGCCCGACCCCCGGTAAAGGAGGGGGGCTACAAATGTTGGTAGATCCGATTAGCCGGGAATCGAACCCGCCAAGAGGATAAATGCCCGGCACGTGAACTGGGTCCCGCAGCCACATCATCTATCCCACCGATACCACCCCTAGCGGCCCCCCTTAGCCCCTCGTCCTATTTCATCTATAGGTATATTATCTATTCATGAAGCGCATTGTTAGAATTATTAATTTCCATTTAATTCCATTAATTATCTATGATTATTAATAATAAAGGGTGAGGTAATTAATATAATTAATTATCACTATATCCTGGTTTTACCCGGGGATTTCATTTTTCTAATAGACGTGAACAATTCTATAAATAAAAAATACAATTAAAATAGCACAAACAGATTATTATTCCAAAGCTTTAAAATATACTATAAATATTTTCAGTTTTACCCTCTGGGGTATATATAATTAGGTCTTTAGATGAACCTACTCTAGAGATCTACCTAAAGCTGAGAGAAAAAACATGGGGAATCCAAATTGATACCAGCTACCCTCAGTAATTGCTCTTGATATTTATTTATAGTCATGACAAATGCGACCCGAACCAGGCTGGGAATTATACTCCTTTGAAATCAAAGGGCATATCGCTGGGGACAATGGGGATTCCAGGCATGGAAAGCCATAAGGGCAGAAGGGGATGAGCAAGGAGGTGATAGATTTCAATTAACCAAATAAACAGTCCAGGTAGTTTCCATAAATCAATCACGTACCAAATATCGAAGAACAAAGAAGATATCCAGTCGCAAAAGCAACGAGAAAAGCATGGATCAAGAAAAGTTCGGTAGAACAGAAGAGAGAGCCAGGAGCGAAAAGCGAGTAGCGGGGAAACGCGCACTCGTCGGCCAATAACTCGAAAAGGAGTCGTTCTTACTTAAAACGTGGACCCCGGTCCATTCCGGAGCAACGGCCTTACTGTACCGGGCCTTTTTGGGCTCTTCAAAATCTATAAAATGGCCCTTTTTTTTTTCAAACGGACGATTTCGTAAAAACCTAATGTAAAGCGAGATCATAACGATTTTTATAAAAATAAAGAATATACCCAGAGATTGGGCATTTTTTAAATTATAGACACTAGGAAGGTTCCAAATTACAGCAGTAAGGGTCTCCGAACTTACTTTTTATTGACTCTTATACAGTCAAAGTCATATTACATTGTTTGTTTAACGTTCCTTTATGCTACTAAGCCTAATCGGACGATTCTACAGTGGGAGTCCTGAATTTAGCCTATCCAGCTATAATTAGGATAGGGATCTTTAACGAGTACCTGACATCGTACAGGCAAGGGACCTCCATGTTACGTACTATCCGAGGTACGGCATAGACCAGGATTTTTTACTCCCATTAAAAAATCCTAGGGCCACCTCGGGACTCGAACCCGCTCTCGTTCCTATCATTTGTGAGTATTTCCAAAACTATTAATCAATAATTCATCAAAAAATCATAAATTTAAAAAACTGTGTATCATGTGGTAAAATAATTTAAAAACTGGTAAATTGTATATAAGATAATAAATGAAGAAGAACCATGGTAATGAAATAACTATCCTGAAAAATTATACTGTTGCTAATGGCTTAGGCATTGATGAATTGTTGATTAATAGTTTTGAAAATGGCAACAAATGAGAGAAACGTCAACAAAGATGTAATATGACTTCGACTGAATAAAAGTCAATAAAAAGAAGGTTTGGAGACCCTTTCTGCTTTAATTTGGAAACTTCCTTCATCCTTTTAGTGGTCTACTTTAGTCATGTTCTCTTTTTGAAGATTAATATTCAATTATAGATAGTGAAAAATAGATGTATGTGTTTGAACAGATTAACTTAAAAACGATTTGTCGTTCGAAACGGAAAATAGGTATTTGCCTGATATGACCTATATATGCCCACGATGTGACATACGAAATTTTGTTCATCCAGTCCATTCAGGGGAATTTTAGCCAACTATTTTTTTCCCTCTTTACAATTTCTCAAAAGCGACTCTAAAAATTTGTTAGAACTTTTTATAATTAATCATTGTGAAGTATTCTTGATCATAGTATTTCTATCATAGTATGTATGATCATAGAATCGATCTATAAAGCAGGCTTAAGTGGAAAAGACAGTTTATAGCGAAATCTGCCAAACCTGGGTCTTTAATTTTTGTATGTTTGTTTTTGTTTAACGTCACTTCATGCCACTAAGGCTAATCGGCCGATGCTACAGTGGGAGTCCTAAATTTTGCCTATCAAGGTATAATTAGGATAGGATCTTTAACCTGACATCGTACAGGCTTGGGACCTCCATTTTACGTCCTATCCGAGGGACTGCATAGCATGGATTTTTTACTCTCTTTAAAAAATCCTAGGGCCAACACGGGAAGCGCACCGGAGACCTTCAGGCCGAGCACACATTAAGACACTCGCAACGCAGAACAGAGCAGCACTATTTTTACTTTCACATACATACATATGAAATATATAGTAAGGGAAAGTATTGGGATCGTGAAAAATTTTGACTTCCTGCTTTTCAACGGACACGTTTTGGTGTCCCCTGAGTCCAAATAACCAACTCCCGCGAAATGGTCTGTGTGTGAACAGCCTATCTCAAAAACTATGAACCGTACGAACCTGAAATTGGGGATTTGGTGTATGTTTATGCCCGCGATGTGATAGCCAATATTTCAATAAAATCGGTCAAATGGAGGGGGTACTTTATTTAATAACATTTACTTTTTTACGATTTTTCCAAAAACGGCTATAACGATTTTGATAAAACTGGGTATTTGATGTAGGCTTATGCCCGCGATAAGACAGCCAAAATTTGATCAAACGGAGGGGGAACTTTATTTTGTAACTTCTTTTCCAATTTTTACTTCTTTTTTTTCCATTTTCTCAAAAACGGCTCAAATGATTTTGATCAAATTCGTCAGGTCTAATAAAAATCAAGTTTTCTTCAATATCAGGTAAGCTTTATCATTATTAAAATATTCTGAGGGGGCTTAAAGGGGAATGCGACTTTTTTGGATTCCTATAAAGTACCTTTGTTTTTGTTTATATGGAGAAATTATCTGTCTGTGATTTCGTCTAAAAATAAGAAATGATTAAATATGATATATGAAAAAAATTAAGTAGACATATACAGGAGAAAAAAAGAAAAATATTCCGTTAACTCTTAAAAAAATTAGTTATTTAGTTTATGGAATCGTCGAATGAAAAAAAAAATTCTATGTTAAGAAAAGTAATTTGGATCTTCGTCTCTACTACTGTTTATTATATTTTGTAAATAAATTAGTAATCAAATTATATATATTTATTTTTAAAAAATATATTTGAATAAAAGAAAACTGCTATTTAAAAAATCAAAAACCGCAATTAATCGAAGTGTGGGGAATGGACCATGGACGATAGGAATTTTTTTAATAAGAAATTTAATGTAAATTATAATAACGCTTCTCTGTTACATTATCTACTTAATTTAATTATATCCTCGTACAGAATAGAAATGAAGAGGAAATAAACATTATTCTGGGATAAGGTCCCCTAAGAATAACAGACTGGAAGAAAAAATAAAACTACAACTGGACAAATAATTAAACTAATGGTAGATAATTAAAGGTAATATTTACATTAAAAAATCGTAGTAAATAGCTATACAAAATTAAAAGTATACAAAGTAGTGAATAATATATTCATAAATAATAACGGTAATAAATTAAAATAAATTTCCAAGGAAAAAAAGAAGATATTAATGAAAAAAGTTATCAAGAGATTTGTGCCTAATATAACAAGCTTCTACAAACTTAGAGCTTAACCAGACCTCTCATTGACTGATATTATAACACCACGATAAGTAATGGTTTCAAGCATTGGATCCCACAGACTAAATAGTAACTTCAATGAAATTATGAACTTCACCAGACTCAGACGGAAATAGTTAATAGATTGTTAGAAATGTTATGTTTTCAAATTCTTTCGTGAGCTGGTCTTTTCTCCATATATTCATTTTATCAGAATCTTTTTTATCTTGACTTTTGATTATGCAAATTTTTTTGTGTTCAACTCTATACCCGAATAAGATTCTGAGCTTAAATCCAAGAAATCTAACATACATTAACTAAAAAAGTCCCTGTCTTCCCGAATCTGTGCCACAGAAACTGCTCTCCAATGTACCCGGTCAATTGTGCGACACAATTTTTTTTTCGTGCCGCCTGCTCTGCTCTGCTCTGCTCTGCTCTGCATCGCCTGCGTGACACAGTTTAATGTGCGCCTTACCTCAATGTGCGCCTAGCCTTAGTATTCTAGGTTGCCATGCTAACAATAATACCACAGGTGACCTCTTAATTTTTTGTTTATTCGCTTTTTAGGAAAATGAAGGTGGTTTATTATCAAACAATTATTAAACAACAACAAGCAATGGCTAAATATAAAATATGTTGTTAATTAACAAAATATGTATTTAAAAAAGTGTATATGGATAGTGGAAAACTTTGAAGGTAGTTACAATGCTTGTATTATTTTGCTTTTGGTTAAATATTCACTCTTGTAATGTTTGCATTTTCAAAGGTTTTTTTATTTGCCTATTGTAAGCTCGGGAACTTAAAAAAAAAAATTCTTATGTATACCTACTGCATTTATTTATGTATATTGAAGCAAGTCAATCCTATTTTTTTTTACCAAGCAATTATTGTTTTATATTTTTTCGATAAAGTAGTTATTGTTTTGACAATCCAATACAAGGAACGCCAAAAACTATTTTTTTCATTAAACCATTTTTAAAAACGTCTCTTTTTTAAAATAAGGAATAATTAACTACACGATCCCACTTTCATAAGCTATAGGAATATTAAAATTTGATATTCATACAACGAAACTTTCTATAAATGGGGTCACCTGTGGTGTGGTGGTTGGCATGGAAACCAACAATACTAAAGGTAGCACTGTGGCCCTAGGATTTTTTAATGGGAGTAAAAAATCCTTGGCTATGCCGTCCCTCGGATAGGACGTAAAATGGAGGTCCCAAGCCTGTACAATGTCAGGTACTCGTTAAAGATCCCTATCCGCATTATACCTGGATAGGTAAAATTTAGGACTCCCACTGTAGCATCATCCGATTAGCCTTAGTAGCATAAAGGGACTAACAAACAAACTTTCTATAAATTCATGTTTTATTTCTTACTTTAGTTGATCGTTTCCTGTACTTTACAATTTTCTTTGCAAGCTGAGAAGTAGCTTTATGAGAAGGGCCCCCCATAAATACCAAACTATTACTGTTAAATTTTCGGATTTGGCCGTTATCTTTTTTTTTGCATCTACCCCATACATTTGTTTAAAAAGATTATTTTTTTCCGGCTATATAATTTATATATTTAATAGAATCACTAGTAGCGAAAACTATTGGTCCCTATTTCATGTGCTACCAAGACAATCTGCAATTTAAATTGGCGAATGGAGGAGAGAAACTTGAAACAGGACCTTAAGTGGCTCTTAATTGGACTTTAGACTAGAGCCCTTCCGGAATCGGATCTTAAGAGAGCTTCGCAATACTATTTTCTCCATCTTAATAGTTTATAATGAGAGAATTAATTTAATAATAAGAACTAAATAAAACAAATAATTACTTTGCAATAAATAAAATAATATCCAACTTGAATACTACGCTCGATTTATGAGAAAATCACAAAATTTACACAAAACAATTAACAATTCTGATTATTATTTAATAACTAGCTGTGGGGCCCGGCTTCGCTCAGGGACTTGTGGAATAGGTGGAATGAAACAATAAATTTAAAATGTAATAGTACAGAAAAATAGACCTAAATTAATCATGATTAAAACAAAATTTGTACCATCCTGAAACTTCAGTTTAGTATTAGTGGTAAGTTTAGAAACCTCTAAGTCCGCCCATATATGGTTGGGGTATAAGAGATCCTATTAATGCGGTTCACTTAATGCGTTTTCTTCCCTTTTCTTGATTAAGAAAAATTATTTTGGCTGCCAGTAGGCCCGGCATGGGCCATTTCTTATGGTTTCTATGTTCTGATTCCATTGAGACCATTTTCATGACGATACCGAATCCTTATCAAGTAACTTCTCCTTTTTCGAATGCGGTTGAAAATTTACGAACAAAACAGAAATATTATATAAACACTTTATTTTCGATATATATTCCATTAGATTATATCTTTTATTCATATTATCTATAGGTTATCTATTTTATTCAATGTTAGTTTTTATTCGCTCAATACACTAATAAGCGATTTTTCTTTTGTTTTAAATTTACTCTTATATTGTATATTGATTAAAGGCAACCTCTTCTGTAAAACTTAATGCGCTTAGGAATCCAGTTGGTTTTGTTTTTAATTTCAATTCATTGCAAAGATGTAATGACCATATTTAAAAATAAAAAGGAAAAAATAGTTATTTATACATAATCTAGTGTAATTTAAAGAAAACAGCTGAAGCTAAAACCATAACAAAGCGAACTAATGAACGATAACCTTATGAATTGAGCTTAGCTAGCGCTCCTGGCTTCCAAATGTCGAACTAAATTTTTTAATTCATTAACTCGCATGGGCTTATTAGAGGGGCTAATTACTCATAGCGAGAGACTTAAAATTACAGCCCTTGTCCCTACAACATTACTCAGTTAAAATGAAAACTGAAACCTTCTTCATCGTTAGGGGCAATAGGGCAATAAGACGACATAACATTCCATATAGTAGATGAAGTCGTTTTTGAGCCTTTTCGGCACGCACATTGTACACTTTGCTTTATAATATATATATTGATTAAAGGTACCGGATTTATACAACTAATAAAACTTCAAATATATAAGTGCATAACTATGGAATCAAAATCTACGGATTCCCTCAAAAACTGGACTCGAAAACCGCCTTTTCCAGACAAAACCAGATTTATTTTATTTACATTTATTTTTTTCCTGAATCGATCGAGATTACTCACATGGTATAAACATTTCTAATATTAGGGCTGTGGCTTTGGGCAAAAACACAATAAAAATAAGCATCTCATTTAAGCACATTTAAATAAATTATTGTAACTAGTTCGTATTTGATACAATTTTAATATTAACTGTTCAATGTTTTGAGGTATCTGCGTTAAATATATATCGTATTGATTGGGTAGTTAAGACCGAAGTTTCATAGAGGTAAAAATTTTTGTCGGTACTTTGTCTTTTTTGGCTGTAATATATATATATATATATATATATACTTTGATAACAAAACATCGTTTAATTTTAAAAAGAAAAATTGCCTATTTTTTTTGTAGATAGTTAGCTTTTTCTTCTAGAAGTTTTCTTATCTTTCTCTCTTCGTGTGATTTTCTCATTCTCCTTTTCGGGTTTATACTTTTTCCGCATTTCTAAATATTTCCCCCTTTTTACCTCACCATCACAATCACAACATTGTTATTGTTTACGAATAACAGTAAAAAATACACTTGTGAATGAAGGGCCATAAGATAATAATCTGCTGGTATTCGCAACAGAAGAGAATGAAGACACAAATGATTGAACATGGTTGCTTAAGCCTACAAAGGGTGGTTTCCATTGTTCCCAGCGTCCAGTTCATAACGTTTTGTTTGTCCATGTTGATGGAACCATTAATGCTGGTGGGGGCCTCTGATCCTTTTGTCATTCTCACAAAGGAATCGCGGACCCTTTTTACCACAGGGTCGGAGATTATCTTCTACCTATTCTTCGGGGGCAAGAGGATTGATACTGATTTCGGCTAATTTATGAATCGAAATATATTCCTAAACATAACACATGCTCATAAACATCATTAAAACATTGTTTGTTCGTTTAACGTCACTTTATGTCACTGAGGCTAATCGGACGCTTGCTGTGTTCACCTTCCAATAGGATCAAACAACTAATAATCATCAAGCCATCTCCAATATATTTATACAAAATATACCCTAAATATTTTTATATAATATATTTTTTCTTATATGATATATTTTTATATCTTATTAAAACTTATCATCGTTACAAATCGGACGTTCAAATCTACACTCTAATAACTCCAATTAAATTATATTAGAGAAAATAATATTTCTATTGTTCCATTTAATCTTTTAAATCAAACTTGCGGCAATTATTTAAGTTTACAAGCACAAATATTTCAGTTTAAAAAGCCAAGGCCACTTCTAGTATTAGTTTTTTAACTATATATTTTCATATGTGTTAGTGTAATATTTAAATTATTTATATTATTATTATTTAATTATCATCGGCATCGAAACTCGCTTTTTTATAATAATAGTAATTATATTAATAATAATAATGATGATTATTATACAAATTTACATAACATCGTTGTTTTCCTACCCATCTACAAGCCGTCAAATATTTAACAAAATTAAAAATGAAAGTTTGTTGATGAAGGAAAAATATTTTTCCTCCATCCTTGATAATTAAGTGCTCCTTATTAATCAGGGAAAACCAATATTGGGCCTACTTAAACTTTTCAATATGGTGGAGTAAATTTTGTTAAGACTTTCGTGATTACAGGATCTTTCGTCCTATAGAAAAAGTTTGTTTCTGGGTCCCTTAAAACTTGTGAGTTAAATTATTACTATTTAACAACAGTATTACTATTACAATTTTTTTATTTAATCTTTATATTGGTTACTTAAATTTACTGTTTTATTTTTAATTCTTATACATTAGTAGTGTATATCAAAACATTAGTTTTGACCACGAGTTGGATATGTGTAAATTTATTTTTGGTAAATTAATGTTCACTTTCTACATTTAGCTTTATTCAAACACAAGTCCTATAAAAAACAACTGAAAGACAATGTTTTAGAAATCTTCAGGGCTATCTTCAGGGCTTTTTCTACTATTAAAATCTTATAAATATTTTATAACATTTCTAGTCCGATACTTTTTTATTTGTTTCATGTAATTCATAATATTTTATATTATGAATAACATGGTTTCAGTTTATGTAAAGGTTTTCTGTGATTTTGGGTTAGAGAGTATTTTTTTTTAATGAGAATGAATTAAATGAAATAATTAGAATAATATTGTTGCGGCCGGTGAAGAAAAACACAGCGCCGTTTGAGAACAATCCGTCCATTGTTTGGCGCGGGAGTAGCGAGCGGCTTACATCAAACGGACATCCCGAACGTGCTAGACAAGCCGGGATTGTTCTCGAACATTCTTCATAAGTCTTATAAATAGAGGGTTTGACAAGCCTCGGGAGTGGAGAGTCAACACCCGTGGAGTGAGCTTCGTAGTGAACAGTTAGTGTGATAAGTGGTTAGCCTAGTTGTGATAAGTTCTTGTGGTGTAGTGTAATAGTGGCAGTAATTGCCATTGTGAGTATTTGATTAATAAATTATTGTTCTATTGTTAATTGGTAATTTTATCAAACCTGTAGCCCGTAACAACTGGTGTCAGAAGTGGGATATTTTTAGCATTTGTGTATTTATTTATTTTGTTGTAAATAATTTTTTTTAGCTTGTTATTTTAGTTAATCATTGTAGTTTAGGTTATTGAAACTTTGTGTATTTTTAATATTGTTTATTTTATTTAATACTTGAGTTCTCTATTATCTTTTTGGTTTGGTTTTATAATTTAGTTTAAGTTAAGAATTTAATTTATTAATTGCAATCTTTGTAACTTTGTATAAATTAGATTTCTTTTTCGTTGTTAGTTATAATTAACTTACTGTTCTTAGCCTCTAAGATTTCATTTGTTAATTTTAATTTTGATATTTGTATACCATATTCAAAATGTCAACCGGTAGCCTAAGATTGTGTGACTTGAAAGTTGCAGATTTAAAAAGGGAATTAGAAGAACGCGATTTGGATACCTCTGGGAATAAGTCAATATTACAGCAAAGGCTTAGGGAAGCTTTAGTTAGTAGAGGAGAGGATCCAGATAACGTTCTGTTTGAAACAGAATTTAGTAAATTGAAAAAGGAGTTGTTAGAAAATACTACTGCCTTGAAAAACGAACTATTAGAAAAATCTGCAGCTTTAGAAAATAATTTGTTAGGAAAATATAACATGTTAGAAAATAGAATGAATGTAGTTGAGAATGAACTCCAAGAGAAATTAGGTGTGATTAGGGATCAACTAGAAGAAAAAGTAGTGAATTGTTTTGGGGTAAGAATAGAAGCCTTAGAAAAACTGATGATTCCACCTCCGAAAGCAGACTTCGTAACACCAGCAGCTGCAGTGACACACCCGACTCAGAACGTCGTTCCAGTCTTCGATGGGAAGATGCCTTGGGAAGACTTCATGACCCTCTTCGAGACGGCGGCGATGGTGCACAGGTGGTCAGAACAAACTAAGGCTTCTACCCTGTGCCTAGCTCTGCGTGGCGACGCATTGGGAGTTCTTCAGACGATGCCCTTGACCGAGCGCTCAAACTACGAAGAACTAATAAGAAGACTTGAAATGAGATTTGGTAATAAACACATGGAACAACTGTACCGCTCACAATTAAGAAACAGAATTCAGAAGCCCAATGAGACGCTTCAAGAGTTCGAAGCGGATATCGCCCGGCTCGTCAGGAATGCGTACTCCACCGTGACAGATGAGGTCTGCGAGAGCTTGGCAGTCGACAGATTCCTCGACGGCCTCAGGGAACCCGAAACACAACTAGCTGTTAAGCTATCCCGGCCGAAAACGCTGCATGAAGCACTGACCCAAGCCTTAGAGTTTGAGACAGTCAAGCAATCAATAAGAGGCCATGCTCGAGTTAGAGCTGTCGAGGGAGAATCGGAAACAAAAATTAATGTGGAGGACATTATTAAAAAGGTCCTTGAGGCTCTAAAAACGCCCAGGAAGGAGATCCGCTGTTGGCGATGCGGTCAGCTGGGACATCCCAGAAGCAGATGCAAAGCAGCGCAACCCGAGCGGAATCAGAGATCCCAGGGAAACGAGTGAGGGTTGACGGAACGGGGCAACTGCCAACCCATGATAAGAAAGCCCCCAAGGAAGGAGCAATGGTGGCTTCTTTAGGAAACAGTTCAAACAGTTTCTACATAGATGGAATTGTAGATGAACGGCCCAGATGCCTTCTGCTGGATACCGGAGCAACCATGACAATCTTAAACCCGAAAATTGTTCCTGCTGAAAAGATTTTCGTAACGACATGGGGACTGAGGACAGCCACGGGACAGCCGGCTTGTGTCCACGGGGAGACGGATGCAAATTTCTTAATAGCTGGTCGGAACATCAGGCACCGTTCACTTGTAGCAGATATAGATGAGGATATCATCCTGGGCCTGGACCTGATGAAGAAATTTGGTTTTAAGCTGGACATGTTGAAGGAGGTAGTGACTCTCGGAAACGAAGAAGTCATCCTTCGGCGTGGAAAGGACCTTTCGGCTAGAGTCCTGTTACTAGAAGATGTTACATTGCCGCCACAAAGCCAAGTCTTAACACAAGGAGCAGTTGATGGGAGCCTTCCTGAGGGCCAATGTGTGATCCTGGAATCGGAAAGCAATGAAGAACATCAGCTTGGGCGGGGTGTCATGGTGGCGAGGGCACTTATAAGGACGGGACAAAAGGCTCCGGTACGTTTAATGAATTTAAACAGCTTTCCCGTTACTGTGAAGAAGGGAGCCAAGGTTGGCCAGTGTACAACCGCCACTTCAGTGGTGCGACAGACACGACATCAAGTGCCACAATCTGCAACAGGAACAGTGCCACAGGAGCTGACAAAAGAACTGTTGGGCCTTGTTGAAGGTAATCTCACACCTGAGCAGCATGAAGAGGTAAAATATCTTCTGACCCGATGGCAGGACGTCTTTGAGACCGAATCGAAGTCCAGAGGAGGAACGCACGTAGTCCAGCACAAAATCGACACTGGAGAAGCAAGACCTATCCGCCAGGTACCTCGAAGATTACCACTGGCTAAAAGAGAGGAGGCCGAGCGGATTATTAAGGAAATGGAGGCTGATGGTGTCATCGAGCCTTCCAATAGTCCTTGGATGTCTCCCGTCGTTCTGGTGAAAAAAAAGGACGGCTCTACCAGGTTCTGCGTGGACTATCGCCTCTTAAATAACGTCACTAAGAAGGACAGCTATCCACTTCCCAGGATTGACGACACTCTGGATACATTGGAAGGCTGTCAGCTGTTTTCGACGTTGGACCTCAGGAGCGGTTACTGGCAAATTGGTTTGGCTCCTGAAGACAAGGAAAAGACGGCGTTCTCGATCGGAACTGGACTATGGCAATTTACAGTGATGCCGTTTGGTCTTTGCAACGCTCCAGCGACGTTTGAAAGGCTCATGGAAAACGTTTTAAGGGGCCTCTCGTGGGAAATATGCCTGGTGTACCTAGACGACATCATTGTGCTAGGGAAATCCTTTGACCACCATCTACGGAATTTGGAACGTGTTTTCGAACGGCTACGTGCAGCCAATTTGAAACTGAACCCTAAGAAGTGCAACCTCTTCCGAAGGCGGGTTTGTTATCTAGGCCATGTTGTGTCAGATAAAGGCGTCTCAGTGGACCCGGAGAAGATTGCGGCCATCACAAATTGGCCAGTGCCCCGAGATAAGCACCAGGTGAGAAGTTTTCTTGGGCTCTGCACATACTATAGGAGGTATGTACAAGGATTTGCAAACATAGCGAAGCCTTTGACGAAGCTCACGGAAGAGAAACGGCCATACATCTGGGACCAAGACTGCCAGAAGGCTTTCGAGGAGCTGAAGAATAAACTGAGTAGTGCCCCGATCCTAAGTTATCCAAGACCTGAGGGCAGGTTCATTCTTGATACCGATGCCAGCAACACCGCTATTGGGAGTGTCCTTTCTCAGCTTCAGGACGGCGAAGAGAAGGTTATCGGATACTTCAGCAAAGCTTTGTCGGCGCCTGAAAGAAACTACTGTACAACAAGAAAGGAGCTGCTGGCAGTAGTTAAGTCAATCGAGCATTTTCATAAATATTTGTATGGGAGAAAATTCCTATTAAGAACGGACCATGCTGCACTCATGTGGCTCTTGCGGTTTAAGTCCCCAGAAGGCCAGGTTGCAAGGTGGATTGAGCGTCTGCAGGAATACGACTTCGATTCAGCCCATCGCGCAGGATCCACTCATCGGAATGCTGACGCACTCTCAAGAAGACCATGCGATGACAACTGCAGGCATTGCGCTAACCAGGAAGAGAAGGAAGCGACGGCGAGGAGAACAACAGTTGTCACCGACGAATGGCACGACTCGGAGATGGTAAAGGAGCAGGACAACGACCCGGACCTGAGGTACATAAGACAGTGGAAAATTTCCGCGAGAGAAAGACCGTCTTGGCAGGAGGTCGCTCCGCTATCTAAAAACGTTAAAACCTACTGGGCCCAATGGAACTCTATTACGATAGATAACGGATTGCTGAAGCGCACCATAGAGAATGATGTCGGCGATCAAAAGAGGCTGCAGCTTCTCATCCCAAAGAGCAGGGTGCCGAACGTGCTTAAGGAACTGCACGACGGGGCATCGGGAGGTCATTTTGGGGCACATCGCACATTGGAAAAGGTTCGTGAGCGGTTCTATTGGGCGAACCTTAAGGACGACGTCATGGATTGGTGCAGACGTTGTGCAACATGTGCTGCCTCTAATGGACCCACCAAGAGAAGGAGAGCCCCAATGAAGCAGTATAATGTGGGAGCCCCTTTTGAACGAATAGCTGTCGACATCGCTGGCCCTTTCCCTACGACGGATGCGGGAAACCGCTACATACTGGTGGCCATAGACTACTTCAGCAAGTGGGTAGAGGCCTACGCAATAAGGAATCAGGAAACCTGCACCGTTGCGGACATTCTTGTGACGCAGCTCGTCAGTCGGTTTGGTGTTCCCTTGGAAATACACTCCGACCAAGGAAGGAACTTCGAGTCTGATGTCTTCTCCAGGATGTGTGAGGTACTAGGTCTGCGCAAGACTCGGACGACACCTCTCCATCCACAATCTGATGGCATGGTGGAACGGATGAACAGGACGATGAATCGCTACCTGTCGAAAGTCGTATCAGAACATCAGAAGGACTGGGACCAGTATCTACATCTGTTCTTGCTGGCCTATCGCAGTTCCATCCATGAAACCACCGGACAGACACCTGCAAGTGTGTTATTCGGCCGAGAGCTTCGTCTACCATGCGACTTGAAGTTTGGCATTACACCAGAAGAGGACGTCGCAGGCGAAGATTACGTTGCCAGCCTTCGAAAGCGGATGGACGCTATCCACGAAAAGGTACGCTCTAACATCCTCGGAGCTAGTGACAGGATGAAGGATCGCTACGACATTAGGGCCGAAGAAGGAGGTTTTCTACCTGGGGACATGGTCTGGCTTTTCAATCCCAGAAGACGTCGAGGATACTCCCCAAAACTCCAGAGCTCCTGGGAAGGACCTTACGAGGTCGAAAATAGAATAAACGACGTAGTTTACCGCATAAGGAAGCCACCCAGAGGGAAACCAAAGGTTGTCCACTTCAATCGTCTGGCACCATACAAGGGAAACCACTCGGATACAGAAGATCAACGTGTCTCGACTATCAACACCACAGAAGCGAGCGCTAGGTATTCCGAGTCGCCATTGGGAATAAGGGGCAGACATGGAGTGACGTTACGAAGCACATACCTGGACATCTTCGAGTTACCAGCACAAACATTCACCCAATCACGAACTGCTCTGGGACAGATCAACCTTAAGGAGGAGGTAGTGTTGCGGCCGGTGAAGAAAAACACAGCGCCGTTTGAGAACAATCCGTCCATTGTTTGGCGCGGGAGTAGCGAGCGGCTTACATCAAACGGACATCCCGAACGTGCTAGACAAGCCGGGATTGTTCTCGAACATTCTTCATAAGTCTTATAAATAGAGGGTTTGACAAGCCTCGGGAGTGGAGAGTCAACACCCGTGGAGTGAGCTTCGTAGTGAACAGTTAGTGTGATAAGTGGTTAGCCTAGTTGTGATAAGTTCTTGTGGTGTAGTGTAATAGTGGCAGTAATTGCCATTGTGAGTATTTGATTAATAAATTATTGTTCTATTGTTAATTGGTAATTTTATCAAACCTGTAGCCCGTAACAATATATAGGACCAGGAAGCCAATAAAATATGTGCAATAAGATTTCCATAGTAGAATAAGCCCTGATTATGAAAGGATTTCCGAAACTTTTAGGTTTAGTTATTTGTTATAGGATTTGTATCTGAAGAAACAGGAATATAGGAAGTGAATATTTATTCACCAAAAATACCTACAGAAAATAATTTATAATTATTTTATTATACAGAAAATAATTTCTGGGCGGTGGTTGGTAGATATTAGCCGGCAGAAAAACAAAACAATAATATAACATAATAAATCAACACAACTTTTTATTTAAATAAAATATCTATGAAAATATGAACATTATTATATATACGAAATCTCTCACATTCCACTTGCCTAGCCGAATCACCGTCTAGCCGAAAATTCGAGGTAGCGTAGAAATGCAAACGGTATAAGTGCCAAAAAAAATTATTTATGCCGAAGCCATTCTTCAGAAATGGGTATGAGTAATGTTTTGTTGTTAGAAAGTAGTACATTGAACTTTTGAACTAAGGGTATAAGTCGTATGATATCTGGAAAATATTTCTAAGGGTCTTATACCCTTTTGCATTTCCATGCTTTAATTTCCTTTATATCAATACAAATCATGAAATAAATATATCGTCTGTTTATGTTATTGTGTCGGCTGCAGAAATATTATTGCATGAAATAATATTTCTATATGCTCCATTGCTGAGCAGATCGATTTCAACTTGGTCCATATACCAATCACTCCATGAGAAGTGTCGAAATGCCATGGATAGCTGGCGTGTTGGCAACACATGGATCAGCCAGTCCTATCTGCACACCTCACAGAAGCATGCTATCTCCAATCCACAGTAATTTACTTAGATAGCCGGATCAGGCTCGTTTGTGTAAATTATCAGTATTTGTGTGAAGAAATCTATTTCAAAAAATGTTCATATGGTAAAAATAAAATGCTTTAACATAAATATTTTTTTTTGCTAACGTACCTAAATTCAGTAAAAACGAAAATTATTCTAAAATGTTGATAATTAATTCGTAAAAAGGAGTAAATTATCTGACAGACATTTCAGGCCAACATCACTTCTTTCCGGGCTTAAGGAGCGATGGTCTCTCATCCAGCTTCTTTTTAATCGCCTTTTAAAGGACGTCTTGGCTGTGGCCAAGCCGTTAATTGTCTATTATTATGTATCTGTACAATATAAAATGAAAACGTGAATAAATAGTTCATATGTGTTAGTCGGTATGTAGTTAGTTGTTCACGTCTCTATGTCTTTATTGGCATTGACCTAAAACAAAATCTATTATAAAATCTATATTATGGTTGTATATTTCCTTCAATCTAATGTCGAAAAAAAAAGGGGGGGTTGTTGATATCATTTTTTCACCATATTATTTCATAAACTTGATCCTTGCAAAAAGATTATAATTTTGATAAAAGTAGCAAAAAAATCTTCCTTCCTTTACCATAAATATTTATTTATAGCATATGTTGTTAACGTTTCGGGGCTGTTTCCCCATTCTCAAAACATAAAATAATTTTTCAATCGTATGATTGAATGTCTTTAAATAAATATTACAACAATTACATTACTGTCATATGCTTAAAAACTATTTTTACATTTTAAATATGTTAGCTCATACTTGTCCATTCTTTATTTGACTCTAGTATTATAATTTTGAGTCTAGATAAAAGGAAATGTACAACCATACCATACATAGTTTTAGGTCGATGAAACAGTAAATAAAAATAGGTTAAATGATAATCAGGATTTTCAGTTTGAAAAAACATTTTATTTTCGAAAGCCAACGTTTCGTGCCAACTTGTGATCCTCATCAGGGCTAAAAGAAAACAAATATATGAGTATCTATGCTAGAGGATGACAATAAGTGATTACTTTAGAGAACTGATAATAATATAGAAGATGGTAAGCATTATACATTATCGATGTACCTCTTGTATTATTATTATCTTTAGTATTGTATAATTTCCCTCTGTATATTTTTCAATTTTTCATGCATTGTCACCTTATTTATGATCTCAATTTTGTGTTATCATTGAGTAATATTTTATTTTCACTTAGTTGTCATGTAGCCTTTCACATCAAAAGCGTTGGGTTTCCCCGTCATAAGCCTTTGAAGTCGGCTAACTACCCCCTACCACTACCTCTTACCTTATTTTACCTTCAGTCTTTGTGACTACCTGGACTCAGAAGGTAAATATGTGATTCTATTTTATCTCGCTAACCAACCACATATTTAAATATTCATGTATAATGCTTACCATCTTTTATATTATTATCAGTTCTGTAAAGCAATCATTTATTTTAATCCTCTATCATAGATACTCATATATTTGTTTTCTTTTAGCCCTGATGAAGATCCACAAGTTGGATCGAAACGTTGGCTTTCGAAAATAAAAAATTGTTTCAAACTGAACATCCTGATTATCATTTATCCTATCGTAAAGAATAACAGATGACTATCTCTCACCCCGTAAATAAAAATTTAACAATTGATAAACAAAAGAATTGAACCAACTACCCTTACAGATTTATTTGACCCTAAAAAATAACTTGGCATTAGAATTCAGCCCCTCGACAAAAGTTTATTCTATAAAATCTAAAAATATTACCTTTTCACCCTCTTATAAGGTAATAAAATTTTGTTGACAATTTTTTAATATTTACACTTTCATTAATATACAACAGAATCTCTGAATGAATATATTTTCACTAAACTCTACATACAACAATTAAATTTTTGGTGCAAGAATAATTTTAAAAATTGAAAATATAACCTAAAGTATTTTAATATTTTTTTCAGTATTGCCTTCGGTGCTAGGCCCAATAGTAAGAACGGCAAAATGCGCGTCTAAAATTTTTTTTGACGAGTAACCTCATAAACATTTTTTTAAAATCAAGATAGGGGAGAGACTGATTTTTTTTTTTTTTTTTTCTGTGAAACCAGTTTTATTGTATCCATGGTAAATATTAAAACATAAAGTTTAGTTGTGAAGGTTATTTTCATTTCTTAGATGAGGTAATTCTGGTTTATTTTAAGAGATAAGTACCAAGTATAGTATTTAAAGTACTGTTCGAGTTTTAATGAAATTACTATATTCTCACTCAAAACAGGGACGAATATCAAGATTGTGAGATAACTGATTGTTTGAACTTTACGAGTTTAATAAAGGTCGGTTGGGAGGAGGCCAAAACTGATAAAACGGGTTATGCATTTTAATAACAAGACTAATGCATGCAACTGGAGTAGTATCCAATACTGGGCGTTGAACAAGCCTCTAACGTTATATGTTGTCACCCCATTGCAAGTTTCGAATACGTCCATGAATATGTCTATATTAAGTGGCCAGAAGCATATTGTTAATACAATTTTCTCTGTGAATAATTGAATATTATAAATTCCAAACCGGATAGTCTGATATGTACTGCAAAATATATCTATTAGTGAGAGACATTTGTGTTGTTGAGCGAATATCCAAGGGCTGTTGTATTCATATATTATTAGCATATTGAAATATTAATAAATATATTTAACTGTGCTTAAAAAACAAAAAATTAATTTCCCCTACACTTTAACAAAACACACATCTTCAGAGCGAATAGATATCATTAATATTACATTATTAAATTTATAGATATTTCAGATATTTATGATTTTAATAAGGGAAAGATTGTGAACCTCTAAGTGATTTAAATGTCAAAAGAAATCAAGTTAGGTGCGGAATAGGGTAGTAAAAATGACTCATTTGGGTCTACAGGACTCAGTCATGTTTCCGACCAACACGGGTACGGAGTCTCTCATACTCCGTCCCAACATAAACTTTTTTCTTTTTTTTTTTATAATTATAAAATTTTAGCTTTATCTATTTAATTTTACTTAACTCTGAAGAGCAATGGTAGCGAGCGGGTCGAAACCTGGGGTCTAATAAAACTAATCAAGAACTCTTCTAACTCAAAAGGACGCGAGGACAGTGCCCTTAAATCAAGGTAAACCTCCCGATTAGGCCACGCCCAGTAGTATCATTTGTAAATCTTTACTTAATGGTATTATACATGTATTGATGTGACTAGAAACACGAAAACAAGAGCTGGATTATTCAAACGTGCGAACTGACCTTATTTTGAGGCCTTTCACTCATATACTATACCCTACTCTACTATATTTGAGACATTTACTGATCATTTATAAAATATTATACTCACACTGACGTGTACCCCTGGGAGGGGGAAGAGCTGGGCGGGGGGGTTGTCCCTCGGGACGAATCGGTAGAACTCGTGTCCGTCCTTGTACCACTTGACCGAGTACAGGGACTCCCCTTCGAGGTCGTACCTGCACTGGAGTACGGTACTGTTCCCCCTGATCGTGTGCTCCTCGATCTTCACTTCGATGAGCCTCAGTCCTTCTCCACCTGTCAACAGAAACCTTGTCACATGAGGAGTGAACACATGAGATTTGAAAATCAAATGATAACGGGTCAAAAGCAATGCAGGGAAATGATTGATTTGACTAGAATTAGTTAACATTGACTAGAAAATCCAAAGAACAAACAAGGAAAAGGTACTGCTGAGTACCTTCCTTTCCCATGCCTCATATTTCCTTTTGGTTTTTAGACTATAACGAATAAATTTTGGCAGGTTGTTGACAGGCGTAAATTGATCTAATGAAAAAGGTTAAGTGCTTTGCACCTAGAGCAAAGTTCAACTTAACCGGGCGCACAGTGGTTGAAAATCGACTATTTTCGGAAAAAACCTTGCCAAACCTGATTTGTAAGCCTCAAAAAAATGAAGTTGATATTAGCATTACCAAGATAGAATTTCCTATGAAATGTATAGGTTGGAGCCCCGCTTAACCGGCAGTGTAAGGAAAGTATAATAAAATATTATGCATCAATTTTCGACTCGAGATCGGCTAGTTTTAATACTTTTGCTGTTTTATGCTATTATTATCCTTAATAGTCCTCGCAATTTCATTTTATATCATGAAAACGCTCAAGTTAGGTAAAACAAAAAAAAAAAAAAAAAAAAAAAAAATCATACATAGGAGCTATCAATTATTTTTTTTCGTTATGTTTTGATTCTTAACTATTAAATGTATATCAAATTAAAATATAAGATTGGGGTCATCCGACTTTAATATAATTTTGATAGGAGATGGTGGGATAGACTGTTCAATATAGGTTTAATAACTGCAACACTATCTGTGAAAAATCAGTTCCCTAATTCACGCTAAATAACAGCTGAATTTTGAAAAACAAATGGATTCACAAAATATCTAGACTAGAGTTTTTGGAACGAAATCTGTACTATACGACACACTCACCGAATTTGACGACGACTTGACAACTCGACTACCTTTATCTTATGATCCACCTCCGGTGTGTCACCCAAAAAAAATCCACAAAGCAATCAAGAAATAACAGAACAGAAAAGCACCGAGCTATGATCTTATCACTCCCTTTCTTCTTCAATTACCTCGAAAAGCTGTTTTGTTTCTTACACACAACCTATTATCCTCTTCTTTGGAAACTCTCCTCACTCAAAATGATTCCAAAATCACAATTAATCCTTCATCTTACCGTCCTAACGCACTCTATCTATAATGGGGAAAGTATTTGAAAAACTTTTCTTGAACCGGAGCCTTTACTTGAAAACAGTGAAGTGATGCCGAGTCATCAGTGTGGTTCTGAGCAAGCCACTCTTCATTTTTTAAATAATTTTTTTTTTTATTTCTACGAGCTTCCTGCCAGTGTCTGTTAAAACAAGGCAAGAAAGTTTTCATGAGAAATCAGTTTATTATTTACCAAGTTATCCGAGGTCATGTTAATAAACTTATTATTAATAATTTCCAAATTCATTCTAAAATCACGGTAGGTGAAAAAGTTAATTTATCATCGACCTAATAACGATTCAGACTAACTTTATAAATGATGCTACAGACCTGGTAAGTAAGGCATGATTTTTTACTTAACGATTAGTAATAAACTAATTCGAAGCACAAGCTCCATGGCGAATAAACTGCGAGAAAGGTATTTCAATATATAAAAAAATCCCACTTGTACAGACGCAGGTGGACGCAGCTAGAATACGTTTTAATATTTCCTTGAATGTATCTTCTTCTTAAAAAAATGGATTTTAAAACTGCGCTCGGCAGCGCTTGAAAAATATAGATTACAAAAAAAAATGTTTTTTCTTATTTTCATAGCATTCATTCGGGATTTTATTTCTGGGTTAAAACATAGACCAAACAGCATCATTTTTATGCTAGTGTAGTATGTAAGCTCGCTTTTCATGTCTATGAAGGAAAATCGCTCTAAGAAACAGAAATGTGAGTTGTAAAAATTATTATAGTATTATAAATTTTCCGTTGAAAAATAAACTTTTTCAATGATCGATTTTCAAAGGGTCCTAACAAGTTTGAAAATCAGAATATCTCCGAATACATTGATGAAATGTGTCAGGTAACTATTCTGTTAATTAATAATGAAAAGAAAAAGAATATTCCAATACCTTCAAAAAATAGGATTTTTCCGCCTTTCAACCACTGTGGGGCGTATCAATCAACATCTTAACGTTTTTTAAGGCATTTCAAAGTTGATTTATTATATCCTAAACATTTCTATCACGATGAAAGAAAATTGTTTTAAGTACGATTTTTGAACTTCATTGTTTCGAAACAAGCCATCACACCTGTCTCACGATACCTCTGTGAAAGGTAAAATCATAATGGGATAGTATCCATTTTGGACTTATCATGAGATAAGGTGACATCATGCAATTATAATCTATATAAATAAAGATGAAATTCTGTTTGTTTGTTCTTTATAGAAATCCATACCGTTTGTCCTAAATTCTCCAAATTTCGCTCGATGGTTCTTTGATACCAGGTGCAAACACCTGTCCATATTAAAATTGCATAACCTCAGCCAATCTCTTGGTATATTCTTATTGATATAAAAATCGTTTTGATCTCGCTATATATAGGTTTTTACGAAATCGACCGTTTGAGATTTATAGATTTAAAAATAAAATTCTCCGTGTGAAACCGGTATATACAGCTAGTTATTAATATATACTAAATAATTTTCATCAATTACAGGAGTATCTCTCTTCTCTCTTGTGGATATAAGATTCTATCCAATATACTTTTCCAACGTCTCTTACCCTACGCAGAACAGGATCTTGGTCCATACCAGTGTGGATTTAGACGAGGGAGATCTAATACAGATCAAATCTTCTGCCTCAGAACTATTCTAGAGAGGGGCAATGAATATCAAATTAATACCCATCATCTTTTCGTGGACTTCAAGGCAGCTTATGACAGCATTAACCGGGAAAAGCTATATAAGGCACTAGAAGGTTGTAATATCCCAGAGAAGTTAATACGCTTGGTAAAGCTGACCATGAGGGATGTGAAGTGCACTGTGCAGGTTTGTGAGCAAAGAACAAAAGAGTTCTCCTCAAGAAAAGGACTTCGCCAAGGAGATGCACTGGCGTGCCTTCTTTTTAACTTGGCGCTTGAGAAAGCAGTGAAGGACACTGGTCTGCAAACTAACAGAACGATTTACAATCCAATGGTCCAGCTCTTAGCCTTTGCAGATGATGTACACATTGTAGGGCGATCTTCAGAGTCATTCGGAGAGAGTTTTTTAGCTCTGTTGGGGTCGCCAGAGTACTAGGGTTGGAGGTGAATGAAGAAAAGACCAAATACATGGTAACAGGGGAAGAAGCTCGTCCTGGTGAGACTATCAATATCGCCCCCTTTAACTTTGAGAAAGTTTCCCAGTTCACATATTTGGGGACACTTGTCACTCAAGATAATTCACCTGCGGCAGAAGTGAGGAGAATATTGATGGCCAACAAGTGTTACCTCGGCCTCCGCAAGGAATTCACCTCCCGCCTCTTATCCCGGCAGACCAAACTTCATCTATACAAAACATTAATCCGCCCAGTACTATTGTATGGATCAGAGGCATGGACCATAAGCAAAAGAATTGAACTAGACCTTTTAGTCTTCGAAAGGAAAATTCTTCGTAGGATCTTCGAAGGAGTCCATACAGACGGAAACTGGAGAAGACGGACGAATAACGAACGGACAAAATTTATTCGATTTTCATTGAAAAAGATGTCGTTCTGACAATGAAGCTGGGAAGACTGGGATGGGCTGTGGTCACGTGGCTAGAATGGACGACGAGGCAATCCCTAAAAAGTTACTGACTGAACCCCTCCATGGCACTGGAAGAAGGGGGAGACCGAAACTCAGGTGGTCTGATGCTGTTGCTAGTGACGCTAGAGATATTCTGGGAGTCAGGAGCTGGATGACAGTGGCACAGAACAGAGATGACTGGAGGAAGCTGGTGGAGGTGGCCAGGACTCGTCGACGAGTTGTAGCGCCAAGATAATAATAATAATAAATAATTTTCATCATTAAACGATTTTTAGTTATATGAAAAAACAATCCTGCATTCACATGTATGCCTGGGTATGTTGGGGCATTAATATTTACACAATATTAAATATATTTAAGATTGTGATGGCCAGTTAGTAGCTACACAAAATTCTCTAAGCCTAAGGTAATTAATCACCCTAATATGATTTAATAATAATTTTATAGTACCGTACAAAATCGGTTAATTAATTATATTTTAATTACCACAAAGCCAATTAATATTAGTATTAATTAATTTTTAGTATTAATAAATTGTATCATTTTGTGGGAAACATAGACACCCCCAATACACAGTTAACATCGTTAATTATTTGATATAATGTTTGTATGTTTCTTGATGCTTAACGGTGTAAAACCCCATTAGTTATTAACGTCAAGTTAATCTTTATTTTTATTCATTCATGATATTATTTATACTGTAAAATGTGGTGACATTGTGACTAATGGGGTGACTTTGTGACAAGCCTTTTTTTCTACAGTTTTTGAATTTTCCTCCTTAAAAAGAATCAGGTTAGGCAATTCAGTATACTTGTCAGTTGGTCAGTAATGTACTGCAACCTACTGGCCACATATAACTTCTTTCATTCCATTTACCATGGTGCTTTATTTCAGATATGTTTGATTGTTTTCATTTAGTTCAAACCTTGAAATAAAGAACCATTGTAAATGGAATGAAAGAAGTTATATGTGGCCAGTAGGTTGTAGCACATTACTGACCAACTGACAAGTATACTGAATTGCCTAACCTGATTCTTTTTAAGGAGGGAAATTCAAAAACTGTAGAAAAATAGGCTTGTCACAAAGTCACCCCATTAGTCACAATGTCACCTCATTTTACGGTATTATTTTTAGATACATATACATATACATATGTACACACATACATCCACCACACACATACACATCAATATTACTACTATACATAAACACTATGAATATTCTTGGATTTTTTCAAGAAACACCTCTCATAGTTCAGTCATTACGAAATGACTCAACAAATATATACATTGTAACAATTTAGTAGGGTAAACAAATTTTTATTGAAAGAGAAATAACAATTTTCGATGCCACGTGAAAACACAATATTTAAACAGTTAAATATTTAAATATTATAATATAATATAATATTATAATATAATATTATATTATAATATAATATTATATTATAATATAATATTATATTATAATATAATATTTAAACAGTTAAATATTTTTTTTTTTTTTTTTTTGCTTCAATCTTTAATTCACACCTGTCACCCAGCGTGACAATCAGCGAATGTGTTGTTTAAAATGAATTAAAACTTAGGGCATTTTAGGCATGATGAAAGGAAGGTGCCCAGCAGCACCTCTTTCCGGGCTTGATACCTTACGTGAGCAGGTCCCTCATCCAGCTTCTTTTTAGCCGCCTAGCTACAGGCACATCAGCCGTGGCCATGTCGTTAATTAGTGTATTGCTATGTCCGTGTAATTTAACAAAAAATCGTGAATAAAGAGTTCGTATATCTTGTTCGACAGTAGGTTGTTGTAAGTCTGTATGTAAAGTTTTATTATTTACGTACCACGGAGCGTTCGTTATTAGTCTCAAAATTTTTGACTGAAAAGTTTGCAATTTTCGTAAGTGCGTCCTCTTTGTTGAGCCGAAAATCTGTGAGGCGTATGTCCAAATGGGTTTAAGTAAGTAAGTGTATGTGTTCAGTTTATGTTCTATTTTTAATTTTGACGATTTAGAAAAAAGAGAGAACAGTGTTTTCAGTCGTTTGTTAAGAGTCTGTCTTTTCATTTTTACGTGTGGGCCCCAAGTCATCCTTCTGTCGAACAGAAGTCCCAGGTAGCGTACTGAGTCCGTCTGAGGTATTTGATTGTCTCCTATGTAAATTGGTGGGCATGTGTCGCGTCGCAGTGTGAATGTTATATGTTGGGATTTTTTATGGTTTAATTTCATTTTCCAAAGTGAGTACCAATTTTGTAAATGTAGTAAGTGATTTTGCAAATTTAGTGATGCCAATCTTGGGTTACTATGTATTGTTAAAATTGCAGTGTCATCGGCGTAGGTTGCAGTTAAAGTCTCAGAGTTTGTCGGTATGTCATGTGTGTATATAATGTATAATAATGGAGCAAGTATTGACCCTTGTGGAACCCCTGCCGAGATTGGTCTGACTGAAGAAATCTCAATGCCTTGCCGGATAGAGAAAAATCTTTCGCAGAGGTACGATTGAAGTATCAGGTAATATGGGTGGGGTAGAATGGTCTTGAGTTTGAAGAGAAGACCTTGGTGCCAAACTTTATCAAACGCCTGGGCGACATCCAGAAATACACCAGTAGCGTACTTTTTCTGCTCTAGTGCCCCAGAAATGAAGTCAGTTACTCTGTGTAGTTGATGTGTTGTTGAATGAAATGTGCGGAAACCAAATTGGTGGTCAGGAATTATGTCTTTGTTAGTCAGTATGTCCACAAGTCTTGTATATAATAATTTCTCAAAAAGTTTAGAGCATACAGGAAGGAGACTGATTGGTCTGTAAGATGACGGATCGTTAGCATTTTTGTCTTTCTTATGTATCATTTTGATGTGTGAATATTTCCACTGAATTGGGTACTTAGTCGTCCTGAGAATGCAATTGTATATTGTCGTAAGGAACACTAGGGCTTTTCTAGGCATTTGTTGGAGCGCCTCGGCTGTTATTAAGTCATAACCCGGGGCTTTTCTTCTAGGTAATTTTCTTATGTGGTTTGCAACTTGTGAAGGTGTAAATGATAAAGGCGGTGGTGTCAACTGTAATGGTATGTCTAGTGTATGAAGTATTAAGGTTTCATGATCAGTGTTTGTCGAGCCAGTGAATGGTGTGAATACTGATGAGAGATGATCGGCAAACAATTCAGACTTCTCTCTATCCGACACTGCCCATGAACCATCTCCTTTTCGCAGGGGTACTGACACCTCTCGATGCTTTAACAAATTTTTAGCCTGCTTCCACAAGCTTCCATCGTCAGTCGATATCAGTTAAATATTTAACATAAAAATATTTAAAATATTTTTTTAAAAAAAAAATTATCACTTTGTAACAAAGTAATAACCATATGACTTGGAGCTTCAGGACAAGACTAACTCTTCTGTCTATCGTTCTTTATATTTAGTCATCAGAGAAGGGATGGTACTCGAACATCGTAGTCACAAACATGTACCATGACAGTTTGTTCCAACTATTAGTTCGTTCCAACAAAAAGTCTAGAACTATTATAACCTATTATACTATTATAATTTATATTATAACTATTATAATATAAGTTTTGTTTTACGTTACAATAATGTGACAATATAGGTTTAAATAATGAGATTGAAATATAATTATTACACAAAATGTCAAATAAAAAATTAGAACTCTAATCAGTAAAAACGAGTAAACAGCAACTAGCAGTGACAGTATAGTGACTAAAAGTAACCGCATCTTCGCTGCACAATGTAACAAAGACACTGATCAATCGCTTCTTGTATATAGTCTATGGGCCACCTAGAAAGCCCAAAAAGTATCACGTACTAATACATCATGTGATTATGTACTAATACATGACTGTAATCGTTCCAGGCAATTCTATAACTTCACTCGGCTTCATCTTAATCATATTATAATTCTAATGGCCGGGTGTACAATAGTCGTTTAAACGGGGCTTAACAGGTTACTTAAACAGTTGATGAAGTTCATGCCTAGTACACAATGTGGAATCGCTTGATTAAATTTGGTGATAAGGGCTAAACAGCGTTTAAAGTTAAACGGTCAAGAATGGCCGTTTAAACACAGGTTAACTATAACCTAACATTATTTCTGTTTACTAATTCATTGGACCATAGAGAGTTGCTTAAAGTGCTAATATTATTCATTTTTCGTTACCTCTAAGTTCTTTTTATTTTTTGTTTGTGTTGTTTGATTTGATTTTTTGTTGATGTTGTTTGATTTCTGGGGCAAACCAAGCCTCTATAAAGTGGTACCCACTTTATAGAGGCTTTATTAATTGAAAAATTAAGGGGAAAAACCTGGCGGTTGAGCGTCATCACGGTCAAATCACCTCCTTGCACGACCGCTGACCAAGAAACAGTACTTCCTTACATAGTACTGAACCCAAGACCCTTCATGGGCTGTAGTTGGTAAGGGTTTTTTTTTTTTTTTTTTTTTTTTTTTTTTTTTTTTTTTTTTTTCAGATATAAGTACATAGTTGAGATAAAAGTAGTTCTGTGGTTAAACACTTTATTTCTCTTTATTGCTATGAAGATTTTACATCTTGAAGCAAGGAGTCCAGTCATAAATTGTACATATAAAAAAAAAAAAGTAAAATAAAGCAATAATAAACACGGAATCTTGTTTAAACGACGTTAACCTGATTCCCTGTTTAAACGGGGAATTAATTGAACACCCGGCCATAAGTATATTGCGACCCTTAAAAAATAAATGTAGTACCACTTGAAAAAAAAGAGATCTGATCAGTATGTGCAAAGCAAATATCAGGCGCGAGTTTGGGGGGGGGGGTATGAGACGAAGAAAATTAGCCCCTATCTGGGCGAAGACGTAGGAGGGAAGATAAATTGAAAAATAAGAAGGAGAGAGCCTTCATTATTGAAGTGGAACTATTGTTGTTGGCCGCTGACAATGAGACGGTCCTTCAGGTGCCCCGACATCCTCGTGGGCGTCCTCTCAAAGATTCTAAATCAACTGGGAGTAGTTTTGTTCCCTGAAAACTTTCGAGCAATTTTCAAAAGGAGCAAACTTCTATAGCACTTAAAGATTGATTTTTGTCGTTAGCTCAAGAAAACGAGCAACGGTAACTACAATAGTTTCTGTTCCTGCTATCTTTTCAATTTTTCGCTCTTCTTCCTTACAAGTTTGATTCACAAGATTTTGACTCTGATCTCATACTTAATGAACTTGAGTTAAGATAAAGTTTAATTTTCTAATTAAGTATTTTTATTTATTTATAGTGTGCAGTTAAAATGATCTGAAATGATGTAGTTGCTCTTTATAGTACGATTTAAAGTATAAATAAGGGAAAGAGGTGTGCATTTGGCGTTTAGTATATTTGGTCAGCATTTTTAATAAAAATTTCACATATTGATAATTTTTGAACGGGGGAAACAGCCTAATTAGCAATAATGTTTTTTTTTTAATATTAAGATAACATATAAACCGTAATTTTATAATTAAGATTCATAGAAATATCTTCTTGAAAAAATATTGATTTTTCCTTAAGTAATTTAATAAAATGATTAATTATTAGAACTTTATGTATTTTTTCAATCTTCATAAGTATTCAACTGACTTTATGAGAAATATCAGATCCAAGAAAACCGCAGCTCAACTAGGACAGTGCTGGTATAGTGAGACCACTATAATACAAAATATGTAATGGTCGCCAAATTTTTTTTTATTCAATAGTCAAAATTTGATGGAGTGATAAGCAACGAAGGCTAAATGGGGGATAGAATTGACGTGTTAATTGGAGTTTGGTCGCTTCAACCATGTTGTATATATTGTGGATCAAAGCAAACCGTAGTGTAGTTAGAACCGTGCTAAAAAATAAAAATAAAAATAAACGAATAATAAAAATAAACGAAAAATTAAAAATAAATAATAAATAATATATAACAAAATAATAAATAATAAATAAACGAAAAATAAAAAAATTACACGGCCACTAAAACTTTTTTACAAAAGCATTGCACTACTGTGCTGAAGGTTTCGGGTTCGAATCCTATTGAGGTTATGTTTTTTTTTTCCCATTACAACAGAATATTTAGTTATTTTAAATAAATTATTTTTGAAGAGAAAAGATTTGGCTCCGCCGGGACATGCGCGGTACGCTAACCATTGCACCACGGAGTCGCTTCCAAACGGTGCCAAATCCTTCCTCTTCACTGACACCTCTCCCACGATCTCGCAAAAACTTGCGAGATCGTGGGAGAGTGGGATCGCATGTCACACGGAAGACCCGGGTTCGATTCCCGGCGGAGCCAAATCTTTTCTCTTCAAAAATAAATTATTTAAAATAATTTAAAAAATAAGTGGTTATCCACAATAGTGGTTAAATTAATATAAAAATAATTTAAAAATTGACGAACGTCAAGAGATGCCCAAAATTGGACAAAAATTGTCCATCTCCCGTAAATACTCACAAAACCTGCGAGATCGTGGGAGAGGTATCAGTGAAGGGGAAGGATTTGGCACCGTTTGGAAGCGACTCCGTGGTGCAATGGTTAGAATACTGCGCATGTCACGCGGAAGACCCGGGTTCGATTCCCGGCGGAGCCAAATCTTTTCTCTTCAAAAATAAATAATTTAAAAAATAGGTGGTTACCCACAATAATGGTTAAATTAATATAAGAATATTTAGTTAAATACCGGACGTCAATCCCTATGATAGGGAAACCCTCCTGGGGCACACTCAGCCTCGTTAAAGTCGATCTTTTTAAATTCTTAAAATATAATTATGAAATCACAATATATAATTATAACCGGTAATGAACATATAATATACTGTAACCTGAAACCAAACATAAAACAAATAGTTCAGAATAGTCCTAGAGTTTTTGGAACGAAATAACAGTCGGAACAAACTGTCATGGTAAATGGTTGTGACTACGATGTTCGAGTACCTTCTACGCTGGCCCAGAACCTTCGAGACCTGTCCTGACACGAATAAATATAAAAAGCAATGTACTGGAGAGTTAGTCTTGTCCTGAAGCTCAAGTCATATGGTTATTTCTGTGTTACAAAGTGATAATTTTTGTAACCTGTTTAAATATTTGTGTTCTCATAATTTTTGTGGCATTGGAAATTATTATTACTCTTTGAATAAAAATTGTTTAACCCACATAAGTGTGTCAATATGAATTTTTTAGCAATATTTTTTCTATTTATTAACTTTAGATTGAATAAATTGATAATAAAATTTTTTTTATTGCTTTCTTGCTTATGCATCCCTTATACCCCAAACAGCTATTCAATGGGAGATAATCTGGTTTTATCATACCAAATTCAATTCAAAGCATTTAAAATGTGTGGTGGTGATAAATAATGAAAACTATTGTAGGGCAGAATGTCGGTTCGGCCAGCGATAATTAATCACACATTGCCATTGGCAGGGTTTTGTAGAAAAATAAAACGGAATATAAATCAGTTTGAAAAATATGATTGGAATCGGATGGTTAACCAACGCCTTCCTCCACTGTCGATACCTTTTTATATCCCTTTTCTAGATTGGAATTATGTATTATTATATGCATAATGCATTATTTATCATATAATATTATGTTTAATTTCAATTCTTTTTTCACTTCCCATTAGAGCTGGTCACTTCGGTAAGTTAGACCATACTCCCTTAAAGGGAAGGCCTATAAAGAGTAAAAACGTTATTATTAAATTATTTAATATATATTTTCAACTTTATTTATTATTATTATTTCTTTGTTATTTGTTTTATTTATTTATTTTACTCTTTATAATAAAGGCTTCATTCATTCATTCATTCATTATGTTTAATTTATATATGTTGATACGTATGATGTATTATTATTTTCTTCACTCTATCGTAACCTTTTCTACATAAAATATACTTAACAAAAGATATGTTTATTATACATTATACGCATCTTGTGAAGAATACCGGTGTAAGTACGAAAAAATGTGTTTGAGAATTATTTAACCAATTAATAAAGAATAAAATGATATTTCAACTAATCATAAAAACCGGTATTAATCGAAAAAAGAGGGAAATAAACCAAAATTCTATAAAATAAACCAAAACTTTATTTTCTACAAATTTTTAGTAGAATTCCGGCTTTTTTTGTCTTTACTTATCAGGGACAGTTTGGATATATGTATAACCACATATCATATCTCTTTATGTATATGTGATATTGCACTTCTGAGAGAATACTGTTATATCATGAAAAATACAACAATTTTTAGTTGTACTACAAAGATTCGATTTTTTTAAGATGTACTAGCTCAACTACTAATGGTATTTTTTATTTAAAATTTATTATTGAGTTTCAATTAACCCAAAAAATATAGATAAAATTGTTTTTTTTTAACTAATCAAAACAGAAATAAATAGTTATAAACACGAGCTATCTAGTTTTTAAAAAAATGTGGAATTGAAGAAACTTTTTTGAGGAATTTATATATATACAACAAATCAAGATTTGAAAACAAGAACAAATTAACAAATTATTCAATTATTTAAGGTTTTAGTAGTTTTAGTTATACCGGTATAGTTATAGCCGAAAAATACTGTACAAAATTATATAAAAGTAATATGGCTAATAGAAAAAAATAGATAAATAAACCAAAAGTGTTTTGCTTTCGCTTGATATTCAAATTTTCATAAAAATCAAATTGTTTATTTAAACTCAAATTATTAGCCAGACTAAGGCCATAGTCCACTGCTTCTTATGTTTAGTCGTAGTTAGTAATCGAACGTTTTAGAAGGGTGTGGAAGAACTGTTCCGACAAAAATCCTCGATCTCTTTTCTATGTAACAAACAAACGTATTGTTTCACATTACAATACGTTTTTGCATATAGGTACATTTCTTGGCAAATACCTATTGATATAAATTTTATTGAAGCAAGATTTAAATTTTACTTGAGTCCAATACCGTATAAAGAACTGCTGTTTCAGGGTAAGCGGTTGAAAAAATGTAGGTGATTTTACCTTGAACGCGCTAAACCATCAGATTTTACCTCCTTAAGTAATTTGGCGAAAATTTTAATTCAGTACCTCATCACTATGCTATCCCGCTTTTTCTTATATAATAAATATTATAACGGTTATTAACTTATGTTATGAAAAAAATATAATTTTTTTTTACTAGTCCGCTTCCTTAGAAAATTTAATAGAATTTTTAATTATTTTTTTAAATGTAATTTTGTTAGATCTTACGCTAGCTTAATATAAACTATGATACTTGATCAATATAAAGTCCCGCTGGACATAAAGCTAAGCTAACGACTTTGTATGAAAGAGAAGGCCTGGAGACTGGACAGCGAGGAAGAGGCTTTTGTAAACGATGTCTCCCTTCCAGTAGGTTAGTCGAGTCTTCTATTGTGCCCATTTTTCACTTATCATGTCAGCCTTCATATTATCCTCTATTGTGAAAAATATTCGTATATGTGATTTATCGAAGTGTGTTTATAGCAGCATACGACAGCCTTCTTCCAACTTGTGAAATAATTTTTATTTTATAACATTATACATTGCCTTGTGGGAAACACATCTTGTAATTGTATAACAATACAGTCTTGGATAGAGCTTTGATGTCTGTTGTCTTCGAGCAAACCTCACGTCGGCAAGAAGATGGTTAAAACTCAAAATATATCAGTTTCGAGGTAAGCATAAGTTTAGAATATGAATGGCAAAACCCACAATGGCAGAATATAGTCAAAATAGTGTTGATAGTTTCGTTCGCGATCTTTTTTTTTTTTTTTTTTGTTTACCAAATATTTTAGCTAAATCCATAATAAAAAACAAAATATCATGGTACAAGGTTCAAATAGATCTAGTTTCAAATAGATGTTCACAATAATCTAACGTCTGATAATATAAATAGAATAATAAAGGATTTTAATGATAAGTATGATAATTGGTTTAAGTAGGAGTTAATAAGTAAAAAAGAAAAGACTATATTATATTCCATGTAATTTACAAACAATTAGACTCAGATTTAGGAATTAAAAAATATGTAACAGATAGCAATATTACACATTTTATCTCTACAATTCTAAAACCTAGGGGGGGAAATGCTAAAACTTGAATAAGCTTTCAATAGAGAGGAAAGACAGTTGATATGTTCATTATGTAATACAAATGAAATAGAGGATACCTATCACTTTATAGCAGTTTATCCAGTTCTAACAGAATTTAGAAAAGTATATATGGGAAAAAGTAAGTTGTCATACCAGGAATTCATACAGGTGTTGAATGGTGAAAACTGGAATTCCCTCTATGATTATGTTAAAATGGCAATTAAATATAGAACTTATTTGATAAATGAATTTAATTTCTTAAATGTTTGTGTTTTGGTTCTAAAGTGTTTCAGAATACAATGTATTCATTCTAAAGTGTTTTGTAATACATTTATCTACTATTGTACTCCAGTACAGATCTAACCGTGTACTTTATTTTGTTAAATGTTTATTATTGTATTAGGTATAAGTTAGTTTAGTGTATTTTGTTTGTTATTGAAATATGGATTTTTTTTTTTATCAGAATTTAATTAAGAAAATATTTATGTTCTGTATACATATGTATACATATATGTTTATATGTAACATATACATACATGTTTAAAAGTTTGTTTATTTGTAAAATTTTGTCTATTTTACCTGTGAAGCAATTCTAGCAAACGGACTGTGTCCATGATATAGTTATTTCATATTTTTTTTTTTTTATATTTTGAGGAAAATAAATAATTATTCTCTTCTATTCTATAATAGTTTCGTTTGCGTAAGGCGCAATTTAACAGATGGAGGGAATGATAGTGTTGACGCACGTAAGGTGGCTACTTTTGAGTTACAATTACATACAAGGTACAATTACCTTTTCCTCTAGTCGCTAGCAATAAACAGCCTTACTAAGCAGAATATGTAGAGCACCCCCAATTCAACACCTATAACAATTTATAGCAGTACGGTGTGTTTCAAATTATGTACGTTAGGACTATATTTCGAAAAAAGACTTTTGGACACATACAAAAAAGACAAGAACTGTTAAGCGGTACCGTCAAGTAACTCAGCGATTACACATCTTCACAACTTAAAAAAAAAAGATTACAAAATAAAATTACACCAAGACCAGTTTGGGTATATGGAGCAGAAATTTGGACTGTAAACTAACGGCCAATTATATTTTTATTTAACCCATTTCATCCCAACATTTCAAAAATTAATATTTCAGGTTTAAACTCAGTACGCAAAGAAATCAGCCCATTAATAGTGTACGTGCTAAGTAACAACCCAAAAACATCGCCTGGAGGGGTTTTACCCCCCGCCCCAAAAATGGGGCAGTGGGAACGGAAGTGTACATGTCCATTATAAATTAATAATCATTTTTTAAAATTACCTTTATTCACAAACTACCAAAATAACTTTATAATTTACATAATAAAACACATTTGCATGACCTAAAGTAATATCTAAGAGATAAAACTAGGAATGAAAAATTTCAAAGCAATTTGCATGACAACCAACATTAAATTTTTTTGTTGTACATTTTTTACTACTGATTTGTTGTACAACACCTGATTTGGGTTGGACTTGAAATTAATATGTGACCATGTCCCTCGAGCCTAACATCATTAGGAACTCTCTTTGAAACGCTGGAGTGAAACCTCAGTCGTCTGGTTGGTGCTGGTTTTCTGCATTACATTTTTTTGATTGGATGTTGACTCGGAATTTTGAAATATTTTCATCCAGCGTCATTACTGGGCCACAAAAAAAGGTTGGTCAATTAGTATCTTCTTTTTCTTCGCAGCAATTCACCTATTGGCCTGCTGGTTCGATGCCATGCTGAGTGGAAGATGCAGTCACCACATTGTCATCTTTTACTGGTATTTCTGACACTATGTCAAGAATTACTGGCCCTCCAATTATGGTTCATATTGAACTTCCTGGTATGGTTCGCAGTGAACTATTGCACTATACCTTTTACCCAAATTTTATGGGTTTTCCATGGATGTGTTGCTTTGCCCCATGCCGACCGAAATAAGGCATCATTGCCTCATCGATGGCCAAATCAGGATCATATTTATAAAAGTTCAGACATTTAACATTTAGGTGGATATCTGGCCCTTCTATGTACACCGTTGCTCTAAATTCTTCACCACTAAGTTATTAGCGAAACAGCTCCATCAACTGTGAATATTCTGAAAAATAAAGTAAAAAAAGAATGTTCAGATAAACGGACCCGGCCGATCCCACTGCCCCAAAAATGGGCACCCAATAAAACCTGTGATAAATCCCCTAAATTAAAAATGTTTGATATACTGGGTATTATTAATCATGATTACTTACATTGTAAAGTAATATTATAGTATAAAAAATTAAAACACAATAATCACTGCTCTTAAAAAAAATTACTTACTTTTTATTGCACTCCATGCTAATAATCCTATGGGGTCATTCCATATCAAGTAGACCAAAGTGGTTGCTCGATCATTTTAGAAAAAAATTATAATTTTAACACCAATTACGCATGGAATCAGTAGTTCAAATCAATTTTTTAAAAATTTTTAGGATCAACCGTTTCAAAATGGCAGCCATTTTTGTTTCACCTTTCAGGCCGATTTTTAAGTTTTTAAGCTCTCACAGAAAACTCATTTTTTCAAGACTGGTAAGTCATAGACCAATAATTCAAACACAATTGTTTTCCTTAAAGTCTGTTCTATATTTCGTGGTATCTTTATTATTTGAATATATTGCAGTCCAATTCTTGAAAAGTGCTATTGAAAACAACTGCTTTAAATTCTCAAAACACCGTTTTTGAGGGTAAGTTTCGGGTATAAGGGCATGTACGCCAAAGCTGATTTTTGGCATGATAATAAACCTAACTAAGTAGCTTCCATCAAAAGTACTCTTAACCCGTATATTCTTTAACTAATTTTTTTATGAATTTTTAAAGTTCAGCTTTTTTTATTTTATGTTAACTTTAGGCTCCAATATCTCTGGCGGGCTAGTTGATAAAAATCTCATTCTTTTACATGTTATGCTTACATGAACATAAATCAACTGCAAGAAATTTCAACCTGTATATTTGAGTACATCGGTAGCTACGAATTTTTGAAAATGGTCATTTTCGTGCTTATTTAACAATGAAGAAAAACTCATTTTCTCAAGACTGGTAAGTCATAGACTAATAATTCAAACACTAGAGTTTTCCTTAAAGTCTGTTCTATATTTCGTGTTCTCATTATTATTTGAATATTTTGAAGTCCAATACTTGAAAAGTGCTATTAAAAAAACTGCTTTAAATTCTCAAAACACCTTTTTTGAGGGTAACTTTTGGGTATAAGGGGATGTACGCCATAGCTGATTTTTGGCATGATAATAAAGCTAATAAGTAGCTTTCATTAAAAGTACTCTTAACCCGTATATTCTTTACTATATTTTTTTATGAATTTTTAAACTTCACATTTTTTAATTATTTGTTAACTTTAGCCTCCAATATCTCTGGCGGGCTAGTTGATAAAAATCTCATTCTTTTACATGTTATGCTTACATGAACATGAATCAACTGCAAGAAATTTCAACCTGTATATTTGAGTACATCGGTAGCTACGAATTTTTGAAAATGGTCATTTTCGTGCTCATTTAACAATGCGTAAACTAGATCATACTTCATTGAAATATTACTGTTTGTTAATTTTTTACTTTTAATAACATGCCCTTATACCCGAAACTTACCCTCAAAAACGGTGTTTTGAGAATTTAAAGCAGTTATTTTCAATAGCACTTTTCAAGTATTGGACTGCAATATATTCAAATAATAAAGAGACCACGAAATATAGAACAGACTTTAAGGAAAACAATTGTGTTTGAATTATTGGTCCATGACTTACCAGTCTTGAGAAAATGAGTTTTCTGTGAGAGCTTAAAATCTTAAAAATCGGCCTGAAAGGTGAAACAAAAATGGCTGCCATTTTGAAACGGTTGATCCTAAAAATTTTTAAAAAATTGATTTGAACTACTGATTCCATGCGTAATTGGTGGTAAAATTATAATTTTTTTCTAAAATGATCGAGCAACCACTTTGGTCCACTTGATATGGAATGACCCTATGTTTATTGGAAAATTATAAATCACATAAGGAATGTTATAGTGTGACATTCACAACAATCGATACTCTGTTGTTCCGATTTAGTGTGAAACCACTTTTGAATGCAAATATCCCTTACATTAAACTTAAAGCATGATTATATCACTGCCCCATTTTTTGGGCAGTGGGATAAAACGGGTTAAAACGATTGCATCTCAAGCGGACCTTACACGATCAATAATATTGTCAATATGTCGTTTAGCCTTGAGGGCCCACCGTCAATATCGCCACACCTTAGACAGTCAATATTATAGACAATAATTATATCAATAAATCATCTCAGGGCGTTTGTTTCCACGATTCAGATAATACCTTTCGAAGTGAATTTTCCTGACATTTAGTGTTTTAACATGGACAATCGAAAAAAAGCTTAATAATTATGGCTATCACAAGTATTCCACGACCTCAAAGAAATCGATGGATGTAAGAAAGGTTAAAAAAACCTGAAGAATTCTCACATGAGACTACTGAAGGAAATCAGATTGACAGATGCAGAAGGTTTTCAAAATTATTTCAGTATGAAAGAAAGGAGTTCATAAAATTATTAAAAATGCAGGAACCATTCTTGAGAAGGCAGAACACACACATGAGGGAATGCTTCCCTGTTAAAGAGAGATTAGCCTTAACCCTAAGGTACTTAGCTAAATGTAGGAATTTTGAAGATTTGAAATTCTCTGTATTCATGTCACCTGCAACTATCAGCGATGCTGTTATTGAAACGTGTGAAATTCTTGGTTATATCCTACGGGACAACATGAAAATAATTGTTTTAAATAATTTTCCAAATATTATATCAGTATGGCATAGTAATGAACCTAGATATAATAAAAGTGATATATATAGATAGTATAGATATATATAGATATAGATATAATAAAAGTGAAAGATATAAAAAAATGAACTAGATATAATAAAAGTTGTCAGAATATCTAGATTTTCATCATTATCGCCATCAATACTCAAATTTTCACCTTACACAATCAATATTATTGTCAATACCCTACTGTATTCAGACACATCATGGTATAAAAAGTAAAATTTAAATTATTTAAAAAAATCTAAACAAAGTTTACAAGAAATTTTTAAATAGATATACTTAAGCCCTATAAAAGGATACGTAGACCTTAATGAGCTCTAAACCTCATCAGACTAGAGTAAATGTCAAGTAATATAAGCCTCGGAAATGGGGCTTAAATTAAGGTAAGTAGCAGTAAAGTGTTGAAATGGACGATTTAAGTTGGCGTTGCTTAGGGAAAAGGTGCTCACAAATTTAGCTAACACGGATAATTAGATTCAACTCTAAACGAGGTTTGGACTAGGCTACTTCACCTTCAGTGAGATGGAGTGGGCTACGGTTAATCTATGAGGATTAATTATCATTAAACAAGGATTTCAATTCATTCTTTTATGTTTATTTACATATCTATTCACATGGTTATAGACATATATTTAAATACACTTTTACAAACATTTCTCAATTGAGCAGAAGATAGTTTTTTTTTGTTTTTTTTTTTTATGATCACCTTTAAGTAAAGTAACTTTATTTCACTGTGTAACTACGAACAGCAACTAGGGAAAATAGTCTTTGGTCACAAATACTCTATCATTGAGGCAGTTCCACTGGTACTTATTGTAACTAAATTTAACTCTGTACAAGCGTTAACATGATCATCCTATCCATAAAAGAATATGCGAACGGAATTATCAATACTATTGTGACTATAATCTGGCACTGGGGATTTTGTCATTCTAATTTCAACGATATGCATAACTCAAATTTGATATATTTTGAGTAGTAACCATCTTCTTGCCGACGTGGGATATGTATATACATATTTTATTCTCAAATCTCAATAGGTTTTGACTTTTAATGTCAGTTCTAACATTTTAATTTTTAGGCATTTTTAAAAGGTCGGAAATTGTGGGGGAGGGGGAAGAGTGTGTAGGAACACCAATAGTCAGATCTGTCTAAAGGGTAACCTTACAGACCGATTGTAACTTGACGTTGGGAGTCATTGTTGCCACAAAAAAATTCCATCAGCATAAATAGACCTGGCTTAGTAACCAGATATATAATCTCCTTCGGTGTATTACTACAAGCTGAGTGTTAGTAGACTGCCTTATTTAGACATTTTGTTATTTGTTTTATATATCAGAAATTTATTTATTTTCATTATTTATTTTATTACCATCATTTGGATACAGTATCTGTTTATTTAACCAGTTTTGTTATTACTATTTTTCCCCGTTTTCAAAAAGGGATAATTATGTGTTATGGTATAAGAAGTTTCATTCCACATCAATATTATCATGAATGGTTTAGGGAGGGGGTGTGCAGGAAAATAGAAAGGGAAAATTTCTACGACTTTTCACACACTTGGTAGTAACACACTTAATTAATTTAAAACTTGGCACTGCCATTAAATCCACTTTGATTTCTTTACAAATCAAAAGATTGGCAATTTTTCTAACATATTCTGACTAAATTTCATTTAGACCCCTTGTCTTTTTAGGTCCAAATTTATTTTTCTTCAATGTATCCCTTATAAAAATTAGAAATTCATCATATATGATAGGGGGCCTATTTACAGGATAAAGTTACCGTTATCACAACAAAAAAAAAAAAAAATAGATACTAGAATAGCTTCCCTTACTACCACTATATCGTTAAAATTAAAAACTAAATAAAATTATACACAATTAATTTATGTAATCCAAAGGTGGCCTTCCGAAAAAAAAGACTGATACAGCGATAAGAAAGGCAAGAGTGTACACACAGCTGCGTGTGTGGGTCTATAACTCATTATAATAATTATAATTATAAATAATTAATTAGTATACAAGCCCACGGTTGAGAAAACATGGACTCCCCCCCGGCCGCAATTCGATCCGACTCTAGATATACCAGCAACCAGGTGTGACCGAAGGGTTGTTGCGTCACCTCTGAGTCATCCCTGGTAGCAAAATAATGCAACGGTGTGCTGAGTGCAACCCGTATACAATGTTAAAGGATGATAATGGATTCTATGGGAAGGGAAATGGAGAACTGTCGGCAGAGATCTTGGGTTTAATCGGTGATTGGAACAGTTTTTTTTCTTAAGTATTGGAATAGGTAGGTGCCGAGGAGATATTGTCTTCGGGAATCAGGAAAAAGAATACTGCGCTCAGAATCCAATGAGGAAATGTGAGAGTCTAGCAAGACAGAGAATAAATCTCATAAGGCGGTTCATTAATCTTTTTAATCTTACCTTTAGTTCACCAGACAGTTTACAACATACTAATCATCCGAAATCGGAGTGAGAAGGATAAGAGGGGAAAATATGAGATGACTGGTTCTCCAGGGAAGAACGGAATTGAAAAATTCACGGAATCTTAGGAATATATTGAGAACTTAGATGGATTTTCGGGTAATTTGGGATGGTTAGTGATTCCAGTGAGATGTCGATCAAACATTATTCCGAGGATTTCTAGTAAGAATTGATTTGGTTTTCATTGGATTTAGTTGTAGTTTAATTTCTTTCGCCCAGCGATTAATACTGTCAATGTCATGAAAAAAAACAACAACAGTAAAACTGAAAATGAACCCCAAAATATAATTATTTACGATACACATAGTTAAGGAAAGTTTCTAAGAATTAAATAAAACAAAGTAATAAGAGACTTTTATAAGAAAAATCTGGTGCGGTACCTAGATTGCCTCATTAATCATTCATATGGTTTTATTCATTATATGTAAATAACTTTCCTTTTTTGGACACTTATGAGGTGTGTGAGGGTGCAGTTACTGTCTGACCGCCTCAGCGTTACTAATTCATGTTCACAAAAACCAAAAGCCTTTCTAACCACTTAGAACTAAAAAATTTAATAAATGTAACGATACAATGAAAGAGACGATGCACACATGGCTATTTGGCCCTAAAAGCTGGCCAAAACCCATTTTTTGAAATTTGAAATTTCCCGTAAATAATGACTCGAAGTTCAAGTTGAGGACCTGCTGGATCATGCAAGATGATTCTTATCTCTTCCAGGCCCTTAATCCGGCGGATATTCGAATTCCAATCTGACCTTAGCCTTTACCTCGTCTCTGCTCATAAATATTATTCAACAAAAAATATGAATTTTCTTTGTTTTTACTGAAATATCGGCATTATCGTATGATGGATAGTTCGAGGCAAGGTTTGTACTTGTTATCCAGACCGTTATAAATTTTTTGTATTCAATACTAGTATCAATATTTCTTTGTTTTTTGGTAGATAAATTTTAGAGGTAAAAATAAAATTTGAAGGTTAAAAAGTTATACTTCTGGTCATTTCTGGGTAACGAAATATTTTTTATGATAATGATAAATTATCTTAGTTTATGTTTCATGAAAAAAATTCTGCGAATAGCTGCGAATGGGAGACTTATATTTTTTTATTTCTAAAATGTCTTTTTCATCAAATAATATTAAAAAAGTAAATGTTATTATTTTTTTATTTTATTTATATTTTAGGATCTTCTGGAATAATAATAATAACTAGAAGGGAATTATTTGACATATTTTTAAAGTCGAAAGCATTAGCTTTAAAAAAAAAAAAAATAAGGAATTTTCGTTGTCTTTTCTCATTGGGAAATATTGCCTAGCTAATAGCCTAGAGCAGGTGAAAGAGCTAAAACATAAATTATCAATTTTGAGGCATGATTTTTGAGTAAGAAGGAATGCTTCTTCAATGAAAAGAAAAGTTTTTAAAGCAGCAACAAGGAATGGCAAAGTGGGACGATATCAATTAAAAGCTCAAGATCTGGTGGACGCCCTGAAAAATCATTTGATGGTTTAAGTGAAAGAAGCAAGAGGCGTAAAACAGAAAACTCAGATCATCAACTAGCACTGATATGCTGACGTACGCCACTTATATAAAACTAAGAGATCCTGGTGATATCAATGCGTTCCATTTTCTGAAGGATCTAACAAAAACTCTCATCTCGTGCCATAAAATATAGAAAAGCATTTATAAATTTCAATTTATCAGAAAAAATAGAAAAAACTACCTATCATCACTGTAAGCTCTATTTACTTATATTGCATATTAGTGGTTCTATCAAGTGGTTATTTCATAAATTTAGAAATGTTTTCTATATTTGCTAAGAATCCGTATCCTTTTCTCCACAGAAACTTTACGTAAAACTTTATCACCACAAATTTTTATTTATACCTATTTTACACTATTCCCATTTTTCAAAAATAATAGTAATAGATAAATTTATAATGAATCTTTATTTGTTACAAGCATATTTCATAGGTGCAATGCATAAAGAAAAAATAGTATGTACATAAATTGTAAACCCATAGATGCCTATTTCACAGTCGGTGGAGTAACGTAAAAAGTTATTTTAGGAAAATTTTCACCTATGAATATTTTTTTAACTGCAAAAAACATATTTTTAATGTCTTTTAGGAATTTAGAAGCCATTTCGAGGACTTTTGAATTAATAAAATGGAAGGAAATAGTTTTGGCCATCTTTAGGGGTCAAACACCCCTGTGTGCGATGATAAAAAAGGATTAATAAAAGATAAATTCATAAAATTTAGCTAGCTTTAAAAGATACCTACCTTTACTGCCATCTAGTTTTTAAAAATAAGAACAATCAAGATATTGAGAATGAACCTTAGTGTTTTAAGTAGGAGCGGTTGGGGTGCGCTGTAGAGATGTAAGGAGGCTGACAGTGGCAGGATGGTAGGGGGGGCTAGTAGATTTGTGCTTCTAAACTCCCCCCTCACCCAGGTCTGGTTACCCCCCCCTTATCTACAGTTAGGGGAAGATAGCCGTAAATTTAACTAATCCTCGCTTGAACAGGTAGCCCTGCGAAGAAATTACTCTTTCCTATCCTTTTCTTTTCATTTTCTCTCCTTTTTTTCCACCCTCTCTTCTTTCTTTTTCTCCTTTCGAATGGGGGAAACGAAACACATCCTAACCATAAGAGAGAAGAATAAGAAAACAAATAAAGCAATCCAATTGTATTAAAAAAAAAAAAAAAAAAAAAAACTCCGTATTTCAATTCAATAAATGGAAATGTTTTTAAATCCATGCACCCTCGATCTCATTTTTCAAAGAAATATCTTCTCAATCTAAACCAATCCAAAGAAATACAAATACCATCAACAGTTATAAATTTATTTATCATTGTTTCGCCTTTATCCCTGAGTGTGATTGGCGTCTAATGATTATTTATTTTATATTAATAATATTTATATATATTATATTTATAATATTGTGTTTTTTTTTAAATTAAGCCCTGTTTGTTTCCATGTTTTCTGTTTGTTTCTTTAACGTCACTTTGTGCCACTAATGCTAATTGGACGATGCTACAGTGGGAGCCCTAAATTTTGTCTACCTAGGTATAATTAGGAAAGTGATCTTTAACGAGTACCTGACATCGTACAGGCCCGGGATCTCCATTTTAGGTCATATCCTAGAGAGGGCATTGCCAAGGATTTTTACTCCTTTTAAAAAAGTCCTAGCGCCACCGCGGGACACGAACCCGCGACCTTATGTTACCTTACCGGGTTATGTTTTCTGTATGTGGGGCATTCCATGGTGAGTGGGATATTGTCGGCGCTTTGAGGCCTCTTATATGATAACTGTGCGTGAATCGGCAGTGTTTATTTCTCAACCTTCATAGCATAATCTGCTATGTTTCAGATTTTCTGCAGCATTTGGTCCATTGTCGGCAATTTGATTTTTCTCCTTTCAATTTTGATTTCAGTTTCGACCAATTGCTCTACCATCTTGTTAATTGCGTTCTTGTTAATTGAGGCCCCAATTCCTGTTTAACATTATTCAATTTAATCACATCACACTTGCCTAACTAAATAAGCGGCTTGGTATACTTTTTCGTAGTGGGGAAGGATAAGAGAGGAAGCTAGGAGATGACGGGAGCTTAAGAGGAAAGAGTCATGGAATCTTAGGAGTAGTTTGAGAACTTCAGAGGTGCTTTGTGATTCCAGGTGAAATGATGAAACGTTTTCTAATAAAAATTACTTGGTTTTTCATTGGATTTTGGCATAGTTTACTTTCTTTCTTCCAGCGATTAATACTGTCAATGCCATGAAAAAAAGCAACAGTAAAATGTAAAACGAACCAAGATGCCGCAGTGATCTGGTACCCATATAAAAGCAATAGTTCTTGGTTGTTTTTTTTTTTTTGTTTTTTTTATTTTCTACACCATTGGTTCGAAATTTTTGTAATTAAAGAATGTATCGGGTACGGATTATTATTTTAATAAATTGTAAGAATAAAACTAAATAAGTGTAAAAAGTCCTATTGTCATGGTTGCGATGGCATCTAGGAACCTAGAAACACAAGGACCATCTACTAAAAAGATAAATAAAGTAAATAATGCATAAAATATTGAATTTACTAAAAATGAAAAAAAAATAATACTATTATACCTCTCGTCTTCTAAGGTCCGCATATTTATTGTAACATGGGTTTTCCAACTAGCAATATTTGTACATAAGTAGTTAGCAAATATTGAAGCTTGATCACATCCTCATGATAACATAACTTTGTGCTGAGAAAAAAAGAAAAAAAAAAGGAAAAGAAAGAAGTTGGAAACGTACAACATGAACCCGTTCCTTTGAGCAATCTCTATTATTCAAGAGAGCTCGATACGAGGGGCTCCACTGCAACGTTTTGAAATATTTAAAAGGGCCTATGCTGGTAAATTTTGCAGGATGACTGTTGAGAATTTGTCAGTCGGAGATTTGGGATAAATTTGAAGATATTTTTTAAATAATCATATTTATCCCTCACCAAAACGATTCAGTAACCTGCCTGTTTTTTTTTTTTTTGTATTTTTATAGCCAGTATGAATTTCATATTAAAAAGAGGCATTAATCTTTATACGCTATTTTTCGAAGTTTTTATTTCATTAGCCGGTATACCACATATTTCTTTGTCACATTTGATGATCGAAGCATTGTTTTTGAGATTATGTTCTACTCCAGTGGCGGGAAATAATCAATTCTCACAGAAAAATGTAAATAAGTCAGATATTCGTAAATATATAAAGAAAGAAACTTGCAGGGTAATCCATGTGAGACGAAAGCCCAAAAAGCGAGCAAATTTATCTTTTTACTTATTTTTCTAAGAAAACTGAGGTATGGAAGTGAATGAAATTAAAAGACAAATCTGACTACTGACCATATCTAATTTAATTTACCAAGTTTTTAAATTAACAACACTTTAATTACATGCATGGACACAGGTGTCAGTCAAGTGAACATAAAAATTATAAAATATTTTCCTACACTGACAGCATTCATGACACATTGAAGGTGTTGATGAACATTTCAGTTTTAGGCAAATCAACAACAAAACAAGAATACAAAAAAAAAAAAAGGAAAAAATAAATAAAAATAAGGCCAATCTTCACCAAAAACAATAGAAATTTAATACTTGTTTATTGTAGGAAAAAATAAAACTTTGCGCACTATTCAAAAACCATTAATTTTCGTTTTCTATAAATCATAATCTGAACCTCTGGTTTTCATCAATTCGGATTAACGAGAGCCCAGTAGGTTTGTATATCTATTTAAAGGTTAATGAAAAAAAAAATACGTAATTGTTTTAATGTAACGGTATTTTATGTAGTGTTTAATTGTAAAGGAACATAATAATATGACTTCATAAGTATTTAATGGCCTAGGGAAACGAAAATCTAACTTAATCGAGCATCGATGTCCTCGAACAATCTGAATTAACAGCTCCGAAGGCATTCTCGGTGCCAATTATTTTCAGCGAAATGACTCTTCCTGGAGAAAGAGCCATGCTATTGGTCGGCTGGAGGAGGAACTGGAGCAGAAATTCTTGTATTACTTTTCCGAGACCTTGCACCGTCAGTCCGATATTGAATCATCTATCACATTAAAAAGAAAAATGGTCTGTCGCGGGATTTCAAACCCGATTAATAACACCAAGTCTTGACAAACCGTTTTATCCGTCGAGCCTTTTCCCTAGTTCTAGTATGAAATGAGAGAATAAGTTTATGTTTTAAAAATATACGTTTTCACCGTTTTAATATAGCTTTCCTACCGTTCTATTATTAGATATAATATATATCTTTAGTAACTTGGACTTAATCAGATCGAACAGAATCTTGAATTAACTAACTGGTCGGAGGTAAAGTTTGTGAGAGTGATTTATTGATTTATCTTTCACCGATTATCTGATAAGACTGAAAAGTTTAGTTAATATTCCATGGCAGAAGAGCATCGCGGAAACAACACACTTGACTTAATATACACAGATTATAATCTTAAAAGACAGGATAACAACTTATTTATTTCCTTCCTTCCGGAACTTTTTCACATTATATGATGAGGGGAAGTGTTATTCTACATAGATCAATAACCTGAATAAAAAGTTAATTCCGTTTTTAATAATGAAAGGGAACATTTATTAATTCAAAAAATACAAACCTAAATTGTTATTTGTGTTGGCTTTGTAATAATGACTATATATTACTACATAAGGGTTATATGTTGTATGATAAGATACAATGTGTTACTGATTAGTAATTATAGTTACCTAATAAAGATAATAAAGATGAATGATCTGTTTGTTTGTTTGTTCTTTATAGAAATCCATACCGTTTGTCCTAAATTCACCAAATTTCGCTCATACGTTCTTTGATACCAGGTGCGAAGACCTGTCCATATTAAAATTACATAACAAACAGATAAAGAGATAATTTCATCCACTTATTCTAACATCTTCCGCATCCTCAAATCCTAGTTTTGATTTCATAGGTACCTGCAATTATCTCTGTACCTCTTATACTTTTATTATTTTTTGTATTGTATGCTTCTTTCTATATATTTTCCAAATTTGTATGCATTGTTACATTATGTATTTTCTCATTTTTATGTTATTATTCAGTCCAGACACAACTATTTGTATACAGTACCATATATTTTGTTAGTTTTTAAATATTTTGTTCACTCAGTTGTCATGTGCCTTCACTTCAAAAGCGTTGGATTTCCCCGCCATAAACCTTTGAAGTCGGCAAACCTACCCCCTACCACTACCCCTACCTTATTTTTACCTTTAGTCCTAGTATCCACCTGGACTCAGTAGGTAAATATCATATTCTATTTTATCTTGTTAGCCAGCCTCTTATTTTAATATTTATGTATACCATCTTTTATATTATTATCAGTTCTGTAATGTATCCATTTATTGTCACCCTCTAGCATAGATACTCATATATTTGTTTTCTTTTAGCCGTGATGAAGATCCACAAGCTGGATCGAAACGTTGGCTTACCATAATAAATATCATTGTAAACTGAAAATCCTGACCATTATTTAACCTATCGTAATTGAAGAACAGTTGACCATCTCTCATCTCTAAAATTACATAACTTCATCCGTTCTTCAGCTGATATTCTTTATTGTTATAAAAATCGTTTTGATCTCTCTTTACATTGGAGTTTACGAAATAGACCGTTTGAGTCGATAAAAGTCTCACTTTATAGATTTAAAAAATGAAATTCTCCGGGTGGAACCGGAACACACAGCTAGTTTTTAATAAGAGTAGTTGTGTGTTAATTGCGGCATAGATAAATAAATTAGAGATTATATGTTATTTTATTGCTGTATGCTTGATTGAATTGTTACATTGTTGTAAGACTAGAGTATTATTCTAAAATATTGTAGTATTATTTAAGTTAGATAGCAAACATTTTAATAATATATCGATCTAGTAGGACAAAATTGTACTTTAAAACTAGTTTGTTTTCGCCCGTAATAGTTAGAAGCCCCCTTCTAAAACTGTCTTTTATCTGGCGGACTTTAGATGCTGCAGGATTAGAGCTGACATCCATTACCTAAACCGCCTTATTTGTTGTCCAGGCGTCCCACTGCTTATAAATCAGCCCTTTAACTGTTCTACATTATATAATACTTATGTCATACTTATTATGTTGTAACCTATATGAATATAAATTATTTCAATACTCTGTTTCAAAAATCTTCGAAAATCAGTACTGTTGAGATTGACCCCACGGTAGGCTCACTAGCAAGAGCGCTGCGACGTAGGTTCAGATGATCTACGTTCGTTTTTTAAGAATTTTTCGTGTTGATTTTATAATGGCAAGGGCAAAGGTAGCCAAGGGTGGATCCATCAAATATTTTAGTAATAAATATGAATGTGACATGTCTGGTTATTTAAATCGCTGTCCTGTTTCAAGCAAGAAAGTAATCTCAAAAATAAATTTGAAAAGAAAATTATTTTCATGTGAAAGGCGACACGAGATTGTGAGATCAGGGAATCGAGTCTCCTCAAAAATAAATTTTGTGCTATATCCGTCTATGGAGATTATTTTAGACTGTTATTTTAAGAAATTTGAATTTTTTTCTATATCAATTGGAGGGGGGATCGGGATATCCGAGCGACTTTTACTTCGTGGCGAACTCACGGAATGAATCTCGAAAGTCCCACCATGGATAGAATAGTTTGGCTACACCTGCAGAGTTACCCCCGTATGCGACACATATGAATATTTGTACATATAAACTGGAGGACTGTTTTTTTTTTTTTTTCACGGAAAATTATTTAATTAATTAATACAACTTTATTGCCTTCATTGAAAAAACCAACAACTTAGCAATGTAGAGGCCAAAAAGACAAACGCTCATCTAGAGCAACGGTGGATGAGTCTCCAGCTTAAAAGTCCTCCGCTGGATATTATGTAAATGTTTTTTGTGTTTAAAATTGGAATTGCAAAAATTCAACTAACGGGGGAAAGCTTAATTCATTCCGGCGATGGCATAAATTAGTGGAGGAAAAGGTTCTGTTTTGAATTTCCACCGGCCCCTGTCTTTGTTCTCTAAAGGGGGGTGACTGCCCCCTCGGAACTACCCCCCCTCATTTCTGGCCTCACCCGCCCGTGAAATGATCCCAGTGGTCCTCCATTTGTACCAGGTGTTAAATAGTCCCATCCCTCAACCGGATTCCTGAAATAATGGATAAAAGCTTTTGTTCTGCGGCGAGAGGAAAGGTATCACTTCTATTCAAATCGAATTGAGCCTTCTTGTAATTGGGAAAAGTATGCCTTTACCGATAAAGTGGACTAGGTTTCTGAAAATAGTAAGAATAAATTTCAACACACAATAGATTTTTTTTTTATAGAATACACTGATATTAATTGGGAAAATTATTCTGTTCAAATTAGTAGTGGTATTACAAAAACAGACTTTTCCATACGGAGTTATCCATAGCATTATTTGCGCCCTTTGAGAATAGAAACTCGCTAGAAAGTCATTGTATGTCCATTCGAAATGCTGAAACATCTATCAAAACTGGCTATTTCTTTCATTTTTTACAACTGATTAGATATATATTGTCTGTAGTAAAAAAGGTTTGAATAGGCATAGAAATTTATAGAATCAGTTATTGGCTTCAATAAAAGATTTTAAAAGAGGACAAGTACAATTTTATTATGTCACTAATCGAATGTAAATTACAGAAATAAATTTAACTGACACAATCACGTTAAATGTACTGATAAGTAAGTCTAGACTACTGAACGTTGTAGCAATATAGAAGCAAATAGTATTAGAAAAATCTGGTGCGAAACGCGTAAAACATATGTAAGTTAGTTTATTATTCTATTCAGTTTATTATATCTATAAATTCTATACAGAATTTATTATTCTGAAATGAATAACATTTACATTAGAATTATATTACATAAAAGGAAATTGAAAAGAGGTACAATAAAATAAAAACAAACCTGAAATGAATAATTAAATTACACGTTAATAACTGACAATGTTTAACAATGAAACTATTGAGACTGTTTTAAATACATGTGAATGAAACTTAACTCTGAAACATATGGTAACTAAATTAAAAAAATATGAAATTATGAACACAAATAATTGAAGGGTTGGGCCGAATAACGGTCTATGTGATTTTTCGAAACTTTACATGAGACAGTAAAATCAATTTGCTAAATTGGGGATTACTTTTTCGTCTGGGGAACTAACATAGACCGTTATTCCATAAAATTGTCATGAGAGGGAATACTTCCCCCATTGTTTCCAATGAAAATTACTCTTTGTTATGATGTGTAAAATTGGTTTGATAAAACAAATAACAAAATAATTACAATAGATTAGAAAGAAGTTTTTTAAGGTTGATAATAAATATACATATAAATGTAAGTTGAAAATAATTTATTTTCCATATATATAAGTGTATATATATAAGTGCACATAAAACTAAACCATGAACATTATTAGAACAAAAAACAAAATAAAAGTTTACTTTTTGAACCTAAAGTGAAAAAAAATTAAGAATTTGGAAAATAAAATTTTAAAAAAATTAAGAGTTTGGTAAAAAAAAGATTTAAAAAATTAAGTTATTGTAGGCAATGATTTGTAAAAATCTTCATACTGGCTGTCAAGGTATGGGATCATCTTCATCAAGTCTGCTTTTTTACTTTTTGTGATAGGGATAAGTTGGTCGTTTTCAAGAGCTAAGTTTTCCAGCTGGATTTTTGGTTTCCAGTTCGTTGTATATATCTTGAATTTTTTCAAAGGTTTCAATATGTTGTGTGAGGATCGTGCATAAACTGTCAAAGGGTCATCAAAATTGTACTTCATCCACAAGTACTTTGTAACCTGCAAATGTGTAGCATTTTTGTTCGTCAATAAAGGCAACTGACCGTTGTTCCAAACATAGAGCTCATGATTCCAGCTGTGCAAAGTGGCATAGCAACGAGATCAGTTGAGTTTTATAGGAACTAGCTTAAGGGACATATAGGAGATGCTACATAGAACGTTATTCAGTAAAATACTCGAATTCGCAAAAATGTAACATAGACCGTTATTCGGCCGAACGCCTCAATTTACACATATCTTTAACTTACCAACATATTCAGAATAAAAATCGATAAATGTTCATAAAACGTGTATAAATATCAATTTTTGTACTACTGATTCTATTATTGAAACAGCACACCTTCAATCTGTTACAAGCAAAGTCACAAGATGAATGAAATCACTGTCTTAAAAATACATGACATTAAAAATATTGTTCAATATATTCGTGAAGATGAAAAAGGTTTTTGAATGTGGCCAAAAACAACTGTAAGTGCATATCTTAAAGAGAAACAGATAAATTCTTATAATTAGGTATAATAAATTTAAAAAAAAAAACAATTTTTCCTCTCCTGTGAAATTATTTATTTAAAGTGGACATATGCCCTTTCAGAACTAAACGATCCAATTAATCACCCAAAAGTGAAAGAAAAAAAAACTGGGTGATGTTAGTATCCCTTGGTGCTGAGAGTTGCAAATATCGAACCTGCTTCGATGACAAACGATATGAGCCACTCCAGGGACACACCTGGAGCCTCCAGCCACTGTCCAGTAATGTCCAGGAAACTGCTCTGTCTGGAGCTCAACATTCTCCACCCTAGTACAGAAATACTAAAGGTTCTGCTCTACTCCGAGACTTAGTGGTCAAGAAAAAGAAAAACGTGGCTGTTGAGCTTGGATGCTGATCACATCACTTCATAATAAAGCGCGTTCACGATAATTTTCTTCCCAGAATCCTAACAAATGTTAGTTTTTGGATTCAGTGGCTGTGTAGTTTTATTATTCCTTTAAAATTATTACAAAAATAAGCAGCTAAAACATTGTAGGGGGGTGTCATATCCCCTTTTACACCTCCTTTCCTGAATCCACTGACTATGGCTATAAAACCAGGAAAGCAGTTCCAGAAAAGAAGAAACGATATCATAGTGCACATGAATAGGACACAGCGATTTTACGAATGGATAACTATTCCATATTCCTTATTTTCCATACTTATATACCTAATAAATCATAATTCTAACATTTTTAGTGATTTAGATCGCTGTCCTTGAAAGAAAAGTACTTTCACCCAGGAAAAACATTGGAGGAGGGATGGCCGAGTGGACAAACGCGTTAAGAAATTCGAGTAGCCCATGACAAAAAACAATAAATGATTGATTACCCGAAGATTGCCATTTCAAATCAAGTAGCCAGTGGATGTTTAATAATCCTCGGCATTAATATCCCACCCTCTACCCTATCCAGGAAAACCCCGTATAGCCTAAAGGGTAAAGAAGGGGAGAAACAAAAAAAAAAATTATGCAATGAAGTGATTTCAAAAATAAATCTGAAAACTTAAGTGCTCTCATGTAACCGGCAAAACGTGAGTGTGAAACTCCCTAAAGCTCGTACTAAATACGCCCCTCTTCCTAGTTTAGAAGGTTTGCTCTAAATTTTTGTAATCATGAATCTTACTAGTTTTTATTTTTGGCAGTTACATTGGCGAAAATTCGGTAGTTTATGAATTATGTGCAACTACAGTTGACTTTTCTTGTTTGTTTGCTCATTTAACGTTATTTTATGTTACAATAGCTAATCAGACGTTGCTACAGAGGAAGTCCTAAATATGGGATATTCAGATGTAATTTTGATAGGTATCTTTAAAGAGTACCTGACATCGCAAAGGCTCGGGACCTCCATTTTAGGTCTAATAGGACCGAAGGACGGCTATGCTAACCAATTCACCACAGGTGACCCCTTCGCTTTTCTTCGTCACTTCTTTCTCTGCGTTTTTCTGGAGGAATGAGATTATTTTTCGGCACTGATGGTGATGTTAATGTTCAAAATGATGCCTCAAAATTGAATATCGCATTTCGACAAGGAGACAACGTTTTTTTATTTTTATTTTGGAGGATCCCATTTGAAGTTTTAACTCCATTCTTAATTTTCCTATGTACCTACATACAGCGACTGTGGAAAACAGTATTTGATCACAAATAGTTAGTACCACTGGTACTAACAGTAACTCAAAAGTAGACCTCGACCTGTGTTAACACAATCATCCCCTCCATATAAGAATAGGGTAACTTGCGCCTTCCGCGAACAGAGCTATTAATACTGTTGTGACTATATTCTAGCATTTTATATGTATCCTTATTTATAATTCTATACTAAAATACTGTACTAAAATATTTTAAATTTTTGAAAAATGAAAGAATGGTATAAAGGAAGAAATATATTCAAAGTTCTACTAGTTAATTAATTTAAATAAATTTTGGCAATAATACAAACTTATATAAATCCCTTTATCAATGCGTTGCTAACCTTTATTAAGAGATACCTTGCTCTTACAATCAGAACCAAACGAACGACACACTTCATCAGAGAAGTGGAATGTACAACGCTTTGGGACTTCATCTCTCAAAGCCGGACCGATAAATCACTACAGAGCATACTGCGGGTTGATGGAATGCGACGACAGCAGAATTATTGGCACAGTTTCGATTTTTTTTGTTAATTTGTTAGTGGGGGGGGGGGGAGGGAGACCGAACAGCTGCATGACACCAGGTGCATATAAATTGCTCCCTCGATATAAATTGCCCCCGACCCACCGCCTTATTTATCCATGTATCACTCCTTGACATCTCCGAGCAGGCTTGTTTTGGTCTAATGTCCGTGACAGCTCGCTAGAATGAAATGCAAAGGTATAAACTCCTTTCTTTTATTTATTTACAAAGTTACAAACCATATAAAATTAGATTTTTTTTATAGATTTTTTTTTTATAGATTGATTTTTTATGTGCAGTAATCTTATATACCTGCGCTTGCAGTGTAAGTGAAAAAAAATATAATTAATTTAGGTTAAATGATGATCTGGATTTTCAGTTTTATTTTATTTTATTTTTTTTGAAAGCTAACGTTTCGATCCAACTTGTGGATCTTCATCAGGGCTAAAAGAAAACAAATATATGAGTATCTATACTAGAGGATGACAATAAATGAATATTCATGTATAATGCTTACCATCTTTTATATTATTATCAGTTCTGTAAAATATTTCTTTATTACCATCCTCTAGCATAGATACTCGTATATTTGTTTTCTTTTAGCCCTGATGAAGATCCACAAGTTGGATCGAAACGTTAGCCTTCGAATATAATTTTTTTTTTCAAACTGAAAATTCAGATCATCATTTAACCTGTCGTAAACATTAACTGCTGACTTACGTCTCACCTCCAAAATATTTAATTGCGCGTAAATTAGCTGACTTTTCACTCTTTGTTGACGACACCTTAATGAATAAATAAAGAAATGAATAAAGCATTATATCATTTCTAACCGTGCCAAGTGCTAAATCAACTTAAGAAAAAAAGATAATTTTAAAAAAGCCCAAAGATCCAAATATAAGATTTTGGGCTAATGCAAGGACCTTATGTTTGTTCCTTAAAACTGAAAAAAAAAATGGATTTACTGGAGCCAATGGATTTACTTGAAAGTTTCGCAAAATGATGCTGTTGGCCAATTAATATCTAAAACGAAAAAAGATGCTAGAAAGAATAGAAAAGAAAAAGGTTGCAAATCAAAGAATTCCGTACAAAATTAAGAAGAAATTAAGGAAATCGAACAATTGATAATAGAGTTTGTGTTTTTGATCACACGTATGATCAAAACTCGAAAAGTAGCCGATGGATTTACTTGAAAATTTTAAACAACGTTATCTAACATCTACTTTTTATGTTAAATGAAATGAAATGGAAAAACGTTTATCAAGAATAGAATGTTTTTTCGGTTTTTATTAATAATTTTTTTGGGCATGATAGATTTATTTTTTACTACAAAAAGAAATTTTTAAGTATTGAACATTTTGTTCATAAAAGCTCTTTATAAAGTTCCTTCCTGTTTTGAAGATGAGAGTAAATATCTTTATATATACAAGTTTTAAAAAAATCATCTCCACAGCATTTCGAAGTATGCTGTTGTATGTGTTTTTTGTTTTTGTTTTTTTTTTGTATTGTTTAAATATCGCTGGAATACATTAGTAAATTGTAACATTAGAGGTAGCTACAGCAAAGCAAGGAGGGGTTTATCTAGTAGTTATTATAAATTTTAGTTGAAGCCTTGTGATTTTTGCCCTATGGTGATGCACAAGATTTATTGTATTTGAAAATGAAGTTTAAATTTTATAAGTAATTTAAGGATCTCATTTCATACATCGACTAATTGTCAGCATTGATACTAATTATAAAGGAAAAGGTGACCACTTTTTAATACAAAAAAAAAAAAAACTTTGATGAATGCCAACAGCTATTATAGGATGCCTTCTAGAACAATAAAGGACAAGATAAATTATATCATCATACAAACAGTAGAAAAATAGTAAAACAGAAAATACTATTGCTAATAGAATGGAATTTTTCATATTCTTTAGTTTCAATCGATTATATATTTATAAGAGCAATATATAATTATTATATTGGATGGATATGCTCCCACATCGCAAGAATGGCTCGTGTAGATTCAGGTGTTTTCGATTGAAATGGAACGAGTCAAAGTAAATCAAATCCACAATTGAGAGTTACGTTTAGACAAGCAAATATTGAAATATAATGTTAGCATTGAAAATGTTAGCAGTGATGGGTGGTGGGACTGGATCTTTACATAAGCTTACGGTGTCCTGTTTACAGGTGTGTGTCGGATAGTTTCAATATTAATATAAAAAACTAAAAAAAAAAACTTCTTCTAACTAAAAATAATTTCATTTTACCTTTAAGGTCCGTATGATTTTAAAGATAACAAATATGAGAAAAGAATCGTAATTAATTGTCTAAATTGAAAATTTTGTAGCATTTTTATATAACTATTACTTCAATTTCCGTACGAAAATACTTATCTCCACTCAGTAGGGGTGCGAAGAACAAATTTTGTTGTATACATTGCATCAGATTTGTAATGACTATATTTTTTTTTTTTTTTTTTTTTTTTTTTACACCAGTTTAGATTTTCACCTCTTAATAAAATAATATTTTTATATTTTCCAAGAACGTAAAGTGTGTATAATACTTAAAATATCAAGGAAAAAGAAAAAAAAAATTAAAAGTGAAAAATGTTCGTCAAAACTGACTAGTGGCACTTTATACTATCAATTTTACAACTTTCTCATAAACAGCTCTTACGATTTTTAAAAACCACTTCAGGTTAAATAAAATATTTTTATAAATATAAATATAATTATTTACAAATATAATTAATTAATTATTATTTATAAATATAAGGTAGGTATGTATATTTAAAAGGGCTTAACTGGCTAAGGGACAGTTGATTCTAGTAAATTTGTTTGTCTCTCATCATAGCAAGTAATAAGAAATATATGCGGAATATAAAATAAGAATAAATTTGATAATAAAGGAGAAAAATATTTTCCCAGGGAAAACGTGCAATTAACTTCTTACTTTTTATAGGAAAATAATTTTTTCCACTCTCAAAAACTGGGTAGTTTTCATACTAAATTTTTATATTCGGAGTCAGAAATTTCACTGATAGTTGTTATCAAGTTCGCGGTTTACTAACTTATAATAATTTTTCTGAATTAAAAAAAAAAAAAAAAAAAAAATAGAATTCTTTCGTTTACTCCTAACATTTTCAAGATATATTTTACAACCTCAGGGCCTCTTATGAGGGGAAATATGAGGCATTATACTAAATAAAAAATAAATTTGCTGACACAATCAAGTGATTGTGCACCCAAACAGACGGCAGAGAGTACTTTTTTTTTTTTTTTTTTTGAACTGCGGGACTTTGTTATGCGCTGATATCCATTACAAATTTCCAGGTGAAATTTTGATCAGTTTTTCTATTGTAATATAAAGTATAGGTAGATATATAATTTTATAAATACAGTTCCTTGATTTATAATTGCCATGTAATTGTATACATGTAAGTAATTGTATGTACATTATAACACTCATATAAATTTTATTTTTGCCTCAGACATTACAGTACGGTACAAACATTTACTGATACTTATAAGATTTTTCTCCGAATGAAGTTGTGCGTTTAAAACAAAAACATATATTTGTAAATATTGCTTCATCATTACGCATCCTTCGATGTAAATATTTAATTATGGACCGTGTTGCATTAGTTTCATGCACATCTGTAATAAAGAAGTTTCCAACCTATTACGTCAGATTCTGTAACTATATAAGGTTGGCAGATAATATCTAACGTCCACAAACATCTAGCAACTGTCAAAATATCAACATGAGGTTCATTTTAATCTTCGCCTTCATTGCCTGTGAGCATCATTTTTCATATACTTCATTTTGATCATTTTTTTTTTATTTTATTACAATTTATTATATTTCTATTTATTTTTTATTCTATGCGTATGTATTAATTAGAGGCAATATTTTTTTTTATTCAAAACATTTTACTTTGATCCGGTCCATTGAGGTAGAAAAAGCTGTAATATTCCGAAAAACGAAATGTTTCAAAAAGTCATCGATGCGCTTTTAATGCTAGAGCGACGCTTACTTACTTTTATTTATTAAGAAAAAATAGCACATTAAATCATTGCTGGCAAATGAAATAAACTTTATTTCATTTCTTCTTTTACTTTTCTTCTTATATGAAAATTTTATAAGTTATTATACTATATTATATTCTATTTTTTTTTATATTTATGGTTAAAAAATGTTTCTAAACTTCAGGTCTAATCGCTGTTGCAAGATCATCAGAATGTCCATTAGCTTGCAGAAGGAACTACCAACCTGTCTGTGGTATGCAATATGTTAATGGAGCTTGGAGCAGGAAGACATTCGCCAATGATTGTGACATGAGAAATGAAAACGAATGTAATGGAGGTAATGAATTGTCGTTGCTCTTAAGATTATTTTCTGCTATTTACTTTTGGAATGCGGATTTCAGAGTTCCTGTGAATCACATGTAGTGTAGTGGTTAGCATGGCAGTCTAGTAAACCCTAAAGTAGCCAGTTCGTTGTCTGAAAGGTGGACCGATGGTTTCATAAAGAGAATATACCATCCTTGGTTATGCCATCTTTCGGAGGGGTCGTAAACTGGAGGCACCGAGCATGCACGATGTCAGGTGCTCGTTAAAGATCCCTATCCTAATTACATCTGGATTGGCGAAATTTCGGATTACCACTGTAGCGCATTCCGATTAGTTATAGCAGCATTAAAGTGACATTAATTAAACAAACAAACAAACAGATGTCCGAGACACTAAGTTAACATGATCAAACGTTTGGCGAGAACGTAATCTAGAGTTGAAATAAAATTGACGAGGTGGTAAAAGTGCAGAACCTTGATAATTGATTCTGGTCAAACGACTAAATCAATTCAAATTTCAATTTTTTTTTTTTTTTTAAACTGCATTTATTGATGTATGGAACGATATTACAACATAATAGATCTAGGAAAGAAAATAAAAATCACAAGAATCAGACGTCTCGGTTCATTGCCAGGAATAGAAGAGAAACCTAGGATGGAAACAAGTGTTGGAGTAGATAATTCAGTGTGAAAGGATTGCTATCTGGAGTTGGCCACGTTGGCGACATCAAGGTCTTAATGGATGATTTTACTTAAGGCAAAATGAGAAAAATTTAGGACTATGGATTGGATGGAGAGATTAGAAAAGAGAAAATGAGTCTTTTGTAATTAATGGGGAGTTTTGTGCGTTTGTCCATGAATTGCTGTAGTTAGTGGTAGCATTGAGCAGTTATTTGTCGTTTCAATGTTGTACGAGGATTCCAAGGTAAACGTTTGCCCTGTTGCAGTCCTAAGTGGCGGATCAGTTGAATAGGGGATAGTGGAGAATCGTTAAATTATATTGTAGAAAAGGTGGTCCTAGGTTTATGATGAAGAGTAATTCTATTTTTTACACCATTTATCTAGTCTTGTGATTTGAGTTTGTAGGTTTTGGGAAGCAATAAATGGATCATTATTAACTAATAGGAAACAAGAGGCAACATCATAGATGGATCAGCTGCAAAAATGTGTAGAGGAAGGGACCGAGGACACAACCTTGAGGAACCCCAGGTGACTGGGAGATGTTTTATTATTTCAAAAATAATACAATTTTCTATGGATTTTTTCGATATATTGCCAAAAAACGTCCAACTATTTTGTGGTTTTTATGTCACAGAAACTTCTCCCGTAAAAATATAGTTATAACTGTATTTTTTTTTTGGTTTGTTTTGGACATGGTTACATACGAGGCAAGTTACAAATATCCTCTACACGACCTTTTGTATGCTACCACCCTTTTTCATCTACATATTCCCATTGGTATCTGCGATAATGCTTACTGTCGCTTAATAATAAATCTCTCAACATCTTTATCAATTCCACAAATCTTGGCTCAACATACTCCAAATGTAGCAATGAACTTACTGACAATGATTAGATCATGGTATAGTTTTTCTGACTCCAAGAAAAAAACTCCCAGTTGCAGTGCATTCAGCTTTCATGCATATCCTTGCATATGAGACTGCAATAAATGCCACCTGCTAAGTCTAGGTCTTCAAGTCTTACCGTGAACTTTCACAAAAGTTTTTTTTTTTTAAGAAGGTCTTTCGATTAGAAAATATCGAATTTATTAATATTTTCAATCAAATTATTGAAATAATTGATTATAATTTGGCATTAAACGATATTATTAACATTATTATGTATAATAACGATTAAATGATTTTATTAATATTATTTTCAGGTCGATACATTCCTTGTGAAGAAGTAGATGAGGAATAAAGTATTAATGAAACGAACTTCAAAGAAAAATGAATATGCAGTAATAACCATCATTATTATGTGAAGCATATAGTTCATAAAAACATTTTTTTTTCTTTTAATTAGATTCCATTAGAAGTTTTCAAAAATTATATATTTCTCAAAATTTGTATTTGAATGAACAGTATGTATGATGGTTCAATTTAGAATTTTTTGACATGTTTTAATGTATTAATTTATAATTGTACACATCGGTATGCATGAATAAAAGTAATATCTTAACTTTGTATTAACTCTAACTTTGTATTAACTCTCTTTCTTAACTATTACTCTGTTTAGTTTTAACTATGCACTAATAGTTCTGATAATATATTTAAAAATAATAAAGTTTAGCCTAGATCCTAATGTCTCCGTAGGAATAATTACTTTAGTAACTATTTTACTTGAATGGTGCCTTTTTTTACTACTGATATGGTGTTCAGTATATTTAAAGATAACAATGTCTATTTAGTATAAGTTTTATTTCAGCTAGCTATAAAAAAATAGAATAAATAAAGGATGATCTATTTTATTTTTATTTTTATGACAATTTTTGTGTATGAAGTATAAAAAAAAGAAAAAAAGGAGAATGCTAGGAGAGCGCTTCGAATATTTACACCTTTTTATTTGTATCTTTACACAGGAATGTGATACTTCATAATTAGAAGTTCATTTTACGCATTTTTTGTGCTTTACAATTTTTGTAACGTTTTAGATTAGAATTTTCCTAGCTAGGAACACGTGTTTCCAACAAGATGGTGAAAATTACCGATCTTTAACCATCGATATTGCCTTTACGATTTAAGTGATTTTAACTTCAGATAAGTCATTCTATGCGCAATCGTATGCACTTTAGAATCATATTATGGTAAGTAGAAATCAATACTTCTTAATGTGTTGTTTCTGAGTTGTATGATAAAAATGCAAAGAAAAGGCCGAAAATCTCCCAGTTTTCGTCCACTAAGCGCTAGGATGAATAATTTCATGTTTTGATTACTTCATTTTCACAGAAGTGCGCTAAATTTTTTATACGCAACACTTTTTCAATTTGAGTAGCCGCTTTCGAGTTGCAGGCGGTGGAACATGAACTTAATTCATTTGTCAATATCATCCATTGCCTTTTTTAGTATTCTTGTATCTTGGTTCGTGTCAGTCACATTTAATATCAAAATGTTCGTATTTCCGTTCAAATTAATAAAAAATCTTTCAAAAAGCGTCGTTACGTGCTGATCAACCGTTGGTGGATAGTCTCTATGTGAAGTTTTTTAAGTGGTGACCACCATGGTGCTTAAGTATACATAACACTTTTAAGGAACCTTTTACTTTTCCTTAAATTCTTTTAGATAGTGTATGAAGTAGAATTGTTTTTACATTTGGGTTCTGTTTCCTTAACGCGTCCTCTTTAACGGATGAGGGGGATGCATCAAGGGCTCGTCACCCCTTTTCAATAGGGCTGCTGAAGAGGAAGAAGAACAGAGGGAGGAGAAATTGGGTATGTTTAAGTTTAGCGAGCTGAACAAATATAAAGTTTTAACTAACTCCCCTCAGATAAAAGGGAACAGTTGATAGCCCTTATCTACCAATCGGGAAGAACTTATAGAGATCAATTTACATCCAAGATCTATTTTTGGATAGTTGGTATCATCTTCAATTCTTTGGCTATTGTAAGTACTCAAGGGAGCTAACATCAAAACATAAAATCGCGTGCCACAGACAACTAGACTTGATCATCAATAGTAGACGAGATCCAATCCCGACTCACGGAGTGCTTTTCTCCATTCGGCACTGATAACACACCATCTCTCCTTGCCCAGATAAAAAATAACTTATAGACTGAAAGGCGAGAAAGTGGGCGGAAGACAAATTGTTCTTGGGTACGTTCGAGAAATAAGTACAGTAGAACGAAGTAGAGTACAGAGAACGGTATTGTTTTCAAATCTGTCTAGGAAACTCCTACTCTGGGCGGTTTGACTACAAAACAATTTATTCACAGTTGTGATTTAGTCTCCATTTAAATACGAACTAACTAAAATGTCGCAAAAAATAAAATCTGTCGTTTTAACGCTTCAACAGAAATTAACCATAATAAACTGAGTAGAAAGAGGTGAAAGTGTTAAAACATCGTCCGCTGAATTAGGAATCGTCAAGCAAACTGTTTGTGATATTTTGAAGAAGAAAAAGACATTTCCGACTTTGTATCGTCGGTGGCCCAAACATCGTGTCCTCGGAAAACAATGAAGAACTCTACATTAAAAGACGTCGATGAAGCTGACAATCAGTAGTTCATGCAAAAACACGCTGAAGGAGTTAGTTTGTTAATAAAAATAATGTTCTGCAGTTTTTTTTTTTGCTTTTTTTTTTAATTAACCTTCTTTTTCTATCACATTAAGTCAATAAAATGTTTTAATTCGATTATCCGGGTTTTTTTTTAATATTCCATGGACCCCATCCCCATCATTACTCTGGATAAAGGGGGTTCCACTGTAGTTCGAAAAATTCACTTTTCGTGTCATAAAACGAAGGATGTATCCCTCTATAACATTCCTATGGACCATGATTGATGTATGGGTTTTATTTTTAATGGCAGTACGGTCATAAAACAACCCGTACCTCTTCTACAACAATCAAACAATCTCCCCGATTTTGAGCTCTCACCCTCCATTTTCGAACAACTAACAGCCCCAGATCATCTTCTACATCATCCAACAACCAGGTCCGGTTTTAATAATAAATCCTCTTTTCCTCTTTTATGTAATGCTTTACTCTTGAGTTCTCACCACATGCCCTATCTACCTTATTCGGGCTCTTTTTACCGAATATCTGGAACAATAACCGAATATCCGAAACAATATCTGGTTCCTCCTACAGCTGCTCATTCTTCCTTCTTCACCAAATCTCTTTTTCGAATACTTCCTAAAACATTTCTTTCCTAAGAGTCAAGTATTCCATTTCGCTGGTTAAAAATCAGGATGAATACCCATACATAATCGCTGGTCTAAATATAGTCCTGTGTATAACAATTTTTATTCTTTCGGAGCGTTCTTACATTAAATATTACATATTTATGTAATATCTTACCTTGCATTTATAAAAACGTTTAAAAACTTCAAGTTTCATTTTACTTCTGTCCTGTAGGAATACAAATATAAACTGAACTAACCCATATATAAATAATGTTTTCCATAGAAAAGTTATTGAGAAATAAATTCTGCGTTTGATGACCCCAAAGCTGAATGAACTTTTTCGAAAAAACAAAAACAAAACGCGTCTGGTCTCATTTAGTGCAGATTTTAATGCCCTACAAATTTTAATCGTAATGTTTTGATATTGTGATAACTTAACGAGATACTGCCAAAAACACGCATTACGGCTGTAATAAACAAAAAAAAAAAAAAAAAAAGGAGAATGAATAGTGAAATTAATAATAAACGACGATTGCTGATATAATGTTCAATTAACATTAAATTGAATATATTATTAGAATGAAAAGTATAAAACTTACATACAATGAAACAAAATGGATTCCTGAAACAAATAATGATAATGCTTCTTAAGCTAGGACAATAATGAAAGGAAAGAATAATTGCTAAAAGATTATTAATACTGGTTGATACATTACAAAAGGATAATGCTAACGGTAAAAAACATTTATGACTTTGGTCAACCAAATAAATACAGGGCGGCGAATTGTCAGAATACTTATACAAATTTTACAATATCGGCGAACTTTACTATCAGTTTTATATAAATATACGGCGAACTATAACACAATGAAGATTCAAGTTAATTTGCTGCAATTATTGCCGATTTACTTTTTTAATTCTACTCAACTATATCGGGACCTAGCTGTATATCCCGGTTTCACTCGGAGAATTTAATTTTCCTAATTTTCTAAATGTTCTAAAAACAATAAATGTAAAGCGAGATCATAAAGCATTTTATAACAATAAAGAATATACCCAGAGATTGGCTGAAGATATGTAATTTTAATATGGACAGGTGTCCGCACCTTGTATGAAAGAACCACTGAGCGAAGTTTGGAGAATTTAGGACAAACGGTATGGATTTCTATGAAGAACAAATAATCTAACAAACAAACAGAATTTCATCTTTATTTATATAGGTCCAATAATACCCGTAATAAAAAAATAAGATCTCAAGAAAACGTTATATTTGAAGCATTAGCAACTACAGGACAACAGGAAAAATACAAAATATTCCACATAAGTTTAAAATACACGTTTGAACATCGTTAAACCGGTGGCAATAAGCTCAGTGCTTGAGGACTTTGTGCTACAAGCTACAACTCGGCCCTACAAGGCAATATCGGAACGTGACACATTAATAACACAACACCTGGGCTTGTGCACCTTCATTCAGAACATCGATCTTAGCCATTGTTGCAATAACAGTCTTCAACCCCTCCCCCCATATCTGCAAGCGTATATAATGTACATTGCATAATTAAAACCATAAAACATTAAAAAAAAAAATTCGCTTCTAGTCTATTACTAAAACGCATACCAAACAAGTAATATACGATAAATAGAGACAAAGTCTAGAGTGAAAAATAAAATCGTTAATTTACCTAGAAAAAACTTTTTTTAACTTGTTTAAATTTTAAAACAATGCGAATTCCTAAATTTATCTTTGTCGCACTCTATGTGTTCGGTGTAAAAAGATCTTTTTTAAGGTTCAATCCTAAATCCTTTGTCCATTCCGGCAATACCCGTTCTAGTTCTTCAGATCTATACACTCCGGCCCACCGAACGGCAGCTTTCGAAAGATCTATCATTATCCGGTCCTCATCCCTACGGAACTCAAATCTCCCTTTTATCCGTCATTCCAACACTCTCTTTACACCCAGTTTTCCGAACAATTGTAAATAGTCTATCCATAATCTCAATTTTAATTTTAAATTGGTACAGGCCTTTATTATTTATTTATCTTTAAAATATAAGTTCCATTCAGTTTATTTGTAAATAACTGTATATAAGTTGTTCTTCATTTTAAGTCAGTAAGGATATTATTTATTTCTAATTTTTTAATCACAACAAGATTACTTCATTACTTATTATTCTTTTTCTCATTTTATTTTTATTTATTTTTGTTTCATTTTAATTTGCATTTTTTTTTTTTTTTATAATTACTTAAGGCACGGAAACCTATTATATATTTTTGTATAATTTGTTCCTAAGGAACTAGTTCCCGGGACAATTAAATAAAGAGTTATAAAATTCTTCACCCATATTTGATTTTCATGAACGCTATGCGGAATAGAAGAAACTTCGAATATGGGACGATGACTAAAGTTTATTTTTGAATACGCCAATATTCTCTATTGATATGAGAAAGAAGTATTACTTCAAAGGGCCTTTGAACTTCAAACGCCCTCGAAGTCCAAAGGGCGTAATGACCTTGAAGTTGATCGCCCACTAAAACCAATACCCAAACCCTACTTGAAAATTAAAAATGAAATAAAAATTCGTATTTTTTTTTTCTCGGAAACCCGATGGCTTACACAATTTTCTCGATTTTAAGGGTTTGGAGGTAGTCTAAATATTTATTTCACTTATGCAAATATACAGGTGAGTTTAGAAAAAAATGAACAATTTTGTTTTCAAAAACTCTCTTAATATTTGTGTAAAAATAAAAATGAAAGAAATTCCTATCAAAATTATAAAATGTTTAATTGGCCCTTTGGTTATTAGCATCATACGTATAGGATCTTGTGCGATGTTACGTTAAAGATTCCTAGCTTTTCATAGGCATAAGTTAGGACACCCTCTGTAGCATCGTCTGATTAACTTTAGTGCTATAAATTGACGTTAATAAAAAACAAATAAGGAAGTCATCCCATTTTTATAAGCAAAATTAATTTTTTTCATACTTTGTCAAATGGATGGGCTGTTTATTAATATATGACTCCTTTTTTACAGCTAAAACATTTCATTTGTTTGCACGGCTTTGAAAATGAGATGAGTATTTACTCCATACCGAGCATTGGTGTCACAAGTGAGTGTGCGAGAACTGGAGTGTTAATGGTAACTAAACAGTTTTCGCATCTAGTCTTGTCATCCTCTGACGGGAGGGGCAAGTTTCCGGAAGTAGAGGAAGTGGAGAGTATCGGTAAGTGATTAGGAGAGCACGCTACATTTAGCCGATAGTGTCTTCCGGGACCTCAGCCAGGGTTTCTTATCTCTACACCTTACACTCAGTATCTTCATTGTCTTTAGTCTTCCAGATTCCTCCAAGGGAAAGAAATCCTTATCGATGAGGTTTAAAGTCTGGGGATACAAAACTTTAAATCTTAGAAAAATATGTTAATATTAAGATCGCTGTTGTATAAATAAATATTTTGGAGCTCTATTATTACTTTATTACTTATTAATTTTTATTTAAAAAAATAATGTAAAAATTTCGGGGTATTTTCTTACCTTCGTGATCACTCTGCCTAGTAGGCTAGGCTTTCAGGGAAATAAAGACAGTTAAATTTGCCTACCAACAGGAAGCAATGTTGCGTACTTTTATGTGTAGCATTGATTCCATTCGGTATACTAACATAAAAATCTGGTGCGTGCGCGCAACACACAACTTTCACTTACCAACTTACTTAGATTAGAAATTAATGCGTTTTTTTAATGCCACTTTTCAAAGTTGAACATTTTTCCACATTCATTTCTTATTTTTGTTTTCATTTGCTCTATGAAAAACACTAATTTCAATAAAAACACTTTATATTTAAATAAAAGTTTTTACTTCTGATAATTCGGCAATGTAAGCATAACACTCCAAGTCGTCTGATTTTATAATTCTCTATGTACTTATTGAAAATTTCATTTAGTTACCATGAAGCAAATAATTTCCATTAGATGAACAGAACGGCTTTGATTATGAACAATGGTCTGTCATTAAAGGCGTACTACGCATGCGTGGGCTCAACGTGTTTTATGAGTTGACTGAATATTTTTCTTTTTTTCTCCTCTACACGTTTACTTGATTTTTATCATCTCATATTTACCCATTTCTTATTTTTAGGAGTAACGAGAGACAGTTAATTTCTCCATATAAACAAAAACAAAGGCTCTTTATAGGAAACAAAAAAGGCCCCTACCCCATTTAAGCCCCCCGCAGAACATTTTAATAATGATAAAGCTTGCCTGATATTAAAGAATACCTAATTTTCATTAAACATGACGAATTTGATGAAAATCGTTGAAGCCGTTTTTAAGAAAATCGAAAAAAAAACGTAAAAAGTTATTAATTAAAGTATCCCCTCCCTTTAATCAATTTTGATGAAATTTTTACTGTCACATCGCGGGCATATAAATACACTAAATACCTAATATCAGGTTCACACGGCTTATAGTTTTTGACCTAGTCTGTTCAAACACACACAGACTTACAGGTTATTTAGTTCGGGGTATTTTCTATTAACATAAAAAGTACATATGACCACTGTTTGGCAAGATGATATATAGAATTTTCAAATAAATTTGAGATTGAATACATTAAAAATTCATCCGCTACTTATGGAGTTTTGATGTAACAAACATACGGTCCTTGTGTGTTACATAAACGGGATTATGTTATATATATTAATTTTAAAAGGTCCTTTTTAGTCGGTACGTAATAACTTTTCTGATAATTGATCGAGGTATCATTTTAAAGGTTTTCTTTCCCTCTAGGTGGGAAAAACAGTCAGATCCTCTCCAGGTTCCTGACGGAAATCTGACAAGCTAAACATACATATTGACTTGTGATTGAACCTCTAACCTAAAAATGTTTTCTCCACCCTCCCTACACCACCGACATATCTTGAAGTCAAAGTTTTCTTTTAAGAATACGAAATCTCAAAAGTTTAAATAAATCGTGCAACGGAAAACACTTACATACCGGAGATATCCGTAAACGGGTATTGGGTGGGATATATATAGGAAATATATATAGAGAAAAATAAAGCGGGTAGGGGACAAAATAAGTAGTGTGGGATTTTTTTTTTTGTTTGGTAGGGGGCCTCTTTGAGGTTAGAGCCCGGGACACAATACGTTCCGACTTATCTGAAACTAACCTCTTCCTCAGGGTATTATGTCTTTGCTACCGATTCAATGCTATCTTGCTCCTTTTATTTAAGCCATACCTTTCTTACAACGCTAGCCGTCGCAAAAGCACCTAACAAATGTTAAACGAATAAAATGTTTTATATCTATTATTATTTTTAATGTTGCAAAAGGTTGTGGTATATTTCCCCAAAACTAAAAAATAAATAAACATAAGTGTGATATACTGCATGTCCGAATCAATTTTATTCGGTGATTTGCCTATGTCAACAGAACTATAAATAAAAATCAATCAATTTTATTAATTTATATGACGATTAAAAAGTTATATTTTTAATTCGAATTCTCTATGCCTCAAAGTTTGTCTCTGTGGAATTTTTAAAACGTTTTTAGGAAGCTATGACAGTTTCCGATATCGATTGACATTTATGATATGATAGTAAGATTCATTGAGGTCGGTATAATAAGTTATTGTGAAATCATTTGTAACAAATTCAAAGTAATCTCAATGCACCAAGAAGGTTTGGTTACATGTTTGAAAGTTTTTAACTGAAAAATTAGGTTACAATTTTCTTAAAAGAGAAAAGATTGGCCGGGAATAGGATCTCAATCTTTTCTCTTCAAACAAAATTATATAATAATTATTTAAAAATAATGAATGTATAATGTTAACAGACAATTTTTTTATTTATGTTTTTTTATCTTACAGAAGAAGCGTATGTAAATAGAAAAGTTAATTTTAGTTTTAGCCTAAATTGGAAAAAGTCTTGGAATGAATTAGTATAATGATTGAGTATTCGTATTTTTAAATTTATCGTTGACTTCTTTTTTTTTTCAAACTTCTAGTCATTCTTTTCTCAAATCTATATGGGGAATATGGAAATTCTAGAGGTGAACAGGATAGCGTTTTTCATGTCTAAATTTGGAAATAAACTTGTTTGGATTTAACTAGGTTGAGTCATCGGTAAGATTTATGATGACTTGTTAAGATTGTAGTCAAATAGTCAAATTTAGCTGCTGTGAAAGTATTTTTTGGAATATCTATGGTGAATAGGTAGTATAACATTGAAGTTAATCATGAGCCCTGAGGAACTCCTGCAAAGGATGGTGTAAAGTTCAGATCTTTCCACCATAATTATTTTCTTTAATAATAATTTATAATTATAATTTTTGGGCCATTCCACGTCAAATCATCCAGCCAAAGTTCAAAATTTTACCTCCCCCCTCAGATTTTGATAAAAAGTACATACAGAAAGAAGACAAAATGCCAAATTTTACCCAATTCCAACTAGTAGTTTGAGAATTATGGTCATTTGAACTTTTGAGATATTTGAAGTTCCGATGACGACTTGAGCTCAAAACCAACTTGTAGGTGTTAAGATTTTTTCCAAGTTGTAAAACAGTCATCGAAAAATGCCATGGGCAAAAATCTCTCTCCAACCAGCCTAACAAACTATATATCAATAGAAAGAGGATAAAATTCTCTAATGATGAAATAATATCAGTGGCTCATTGACTTATAATGATTTTATGTCGATTTGAATCAAATATAGTAAAATTTAATTTAAAAGTGACGCCTCGAAATTAATGCAGCTGAAATATCTCTAAAATATCCTCATACAAAGATATATTCTTGAAAAGGGCATCTAATTTCCTTTTAAATGATATAATGATATAGGAGGGCTTTTGAGTTGGAAGTGTTTTATTACCATTTAGGTAAATCTAATAAAATTAATTCAACTCAGTGTGATATGTACATTTCCGTATGGCTAAAAACTCTCTCCAAGACTAATAAACTATTATATTTCGCTGAAAAGTGGATGAAATTTTCTATCAAATGATGAAATAATATGAGTGGCTTATTGACTTATAAGGATTTTATGTCGATTTGAATGTTATATAGTGAAATTAACTTTAAAAGTGGTGCATACAAATTAATACAGCTTAAATCTAATATCCTCATAGAACAATATTTTGCTGAAAAGAATAAGTACTCACCTTTCATATAATTTAAGAATTTGTGCAAACTTTTAAGTTTAAAGAGTTTTTTTATAAGTAAAATTTAATAATATTTTTTTTTTGAACTTTTTTTTTTATAAGAAAACAACTCACAACAATGATAGGAACAGATTGTCTTCGTGGCACCAACAATTGTTTCTACTTAAACCCAAATGTTCTACGTTTTCATGAGATAATTCAATAAGAATTTTATGAATATCAGTTGTCTTTGTAAATAATGAATTTTCACTAGAAGAGTTAAAATATTTGCCTTCTCCACAAATAAATTTCATTCTATACTCACCGCTACACGCCATAATTTCAATGGTTATAAGATTATTATTATTATTAAATTTTACTTATAAAGAAAACTCTTTAAACTTAAAAGCCCGCACAAATTCTTAAATTCTTATTATTATTCTTATTTATTTATTCATTCTTCTTATTCTTTTCAGCAAAATATGGTTCTATGAGGATGTTTGGAAATAGATTTAAGCTGTATTAATTTTTTTGCGCCACTTTTAAAATTAATTTCACTATATTACATTCAAATCGAAATGTAACTCTTATATATATATAATAGTTCCTTAGCGATATATAATAGTTTATTAGTCTTGGAGAGAGTTTTTAGCCATACGGAAATGTACATATCACACTGAGTTGAATTAATTTTATTAGATTTAAAAGTTTAATTAAACACTTCCAACTCAACAGCCCTCCTATATCATTATATCATTTAAAAGGAAATTATATGTTCTATTCAAGAATATATCTTTGTATGAGAATATTTTAGAGATATTTCAGCTGCATTAATTTCGAAGCGTCACTTTTAAATTAAATTTTACTATATTTGATTCAAATCGACATAAAATCATTATAAGTCAATGAGCCACTCATATTATTTCATCAATAGAGAATTTTATCCTCTTTCTATTGATATATAGTTTGTTAGGCTGGTTGGAGAGAGATTTTTGCCCATGGCATTTTTCGATGACTGTATTACAACTTGGAAAAAATCTAAATTTTTTTTTTTTTTCCATGATGGAAAATGATCTCTCTAATATTTATGGTATCATCCGATTGTGTATGAAATGCAGAACTAATGAATAAATTTTGAAAGATCCAGTTCAATTAATGCCCATTCTATAGAGGAAAGTCTTAACACCTATAAGTTGGTTTTGAGCTCAAGTCGTCATCGGAACTTCAAATATCTCAAAAGTTCAAATGACCATAATTCTGAAACTACTAGTTGGAATTGGGTAAAATTTGGCATTTTGTCTTATTTCTATATGTACCCAATACCTATAAATTTTTATCAAAATCTGAGGGGGGGAGGTAAAATTTTGAACTTTGGCTGGATGATATGACGTGGAATGGCCCTTTTACCAATTAATATAATCTATCTATCATTTATATACATCCTTTCCAATAATATATATTTGAACATAACTTATATCCCTCATATAGGTAGCTTGTTGAATTTTCTTCACTAAGTCTCTTTACTTTCTGGGACATAAACCCCTTTCGTTCGATCCTCCTTAAGTCCGAGGAAATGATGTACTTGTACTTCTCCAGTTCCTGGAATGATTTTATCTTACTTCCTCTGTACATCCATTTATATTATTTTAACTAAGGACTGATTCACTACGGAGGTGTATTACATATGGCTCTAAAAAAGATTTTTTTTGTATTTTTTATAATTGTAGTTATCACATGAAAATAAGAGAATATGTATAATAATAGGTCACGTCAATTATAACTATCCTTTCCGATTTTATTTCATGACTGAGTTTATCCGAATTCGTTAAACTCCAAAAAGTGTTTATTTCTTGATGCTCATTTTTTTTATATATTATTTATTTTTCAATAAACAGTAAAATTCAATAAACAGTAATTAAAGTAGGTACCTATTAAAATAAAAAACAAAACAAAAAAAACGCAATTTTTATTATTTTTTTTAATGAATAAGAATTTAAAATTTATGTATACGGTTAGTGGAAAGCCAAAGTATAGTTTTACATAAAAAAATGGTGTATTGCCATAAAAGAAAAATAGTTAAGGCATCTAAGATTATTTGAGCAATGGTTAACTATCAACGCAGCTTCCTTTATTAACAACAACTATTTATTTTCTACTCCACAACATTGTTGACGTTTCGGGGCTGTTTCCCCATTCTCAAAACCTGTATATTAATTTTTATATCTATTAACATTTAATGATCCAATCAATAGTTTCATAATTTAGATAAAATAAATTAAATATAACTTATATAAATAATTTCTCAATCGTATGATTGATAGTCTTTTAATAAATATTACAGTAAATATATCAATGTTATATGCTAAAATACACTGTTATACATTTTCTATATGTCAGCTCATACTTGTCCATTTCTAATTGACTAAAGGCTGCTGGACTCTGTCCTCTATATTTTCACCCTGTTAATACTAAATCCTTTGTCCCCCAGGTGATTGTGATAATTATGTTGTTTTTTTTGTAATTATTATTTAACTATTGTTAATTACAGAGGCATTTCCCTATTAAGTACGACCTATAAGATACTGGCAGTGCTTCTGTATAAAAGGTTGACGGAATTCTCTGAAAATATTATAGGAGATTATCAAGGAGGCTTCAGACCAGGAAGGTCAACAATAGATCAGATATTTACTCTTAGTCAGGCCATGGAAAAATGCCTTGAATTTAACATAGACCTGCATCTCCTTTTTGTTGATTTCAAACAAGCATATGACAGTGTAGATAGAGAAAGGCTTTTGAAAGTCATGATAAATTTGGGCATACCCAAGAAATTAGTCAGACTAACAAGAATGACTCTACCTAAGACTGTCAGTCGAGTAAAACTGGGAATTGCGCTGTCAGAAGAGTTTGAAGTAAATGTTGGCTTGAGACAGGGTCCTCAATCTCCTCTTGCCTCTCTCCTTTTCAATCTAACCCTTGAAGCAGCCATTCTAACAGTAAAAACTAATTCTGGAGGAACAATATATAACAGCGTGTCCCAACAGCTAGCATATGCGGATGACGACGTCATTACCGCTAAAACCCAAGTAGCATTATCAGGAACTTTCCAAGAATTTGAAGAGGCAGCCATTCAATTAGGTCTTAAGGTGAATGAAGATAAAACTGTATATATGAAAAACTCAAAAGTGGAAATTATGGAATATGATAAAGTGAGTTTAGAAGAGCACAGTTTTAAAGCAGTAATCCAATTCAAGTACCTATGAAGTGTGGTCACAGTTGACAATAAAATAGAGAGTGAAATACAAGCAAGATTAGCAGCAGGAAATAGGTGTTACTCCTCACTACAAAGAGTGTTCCAGGTAAAATCATTCTCTAAAAGAATAAAAATTCAACTGTACAAAACGATAGCAAGACCGGTAGTTTTGTATGGGTGCGAGACATGGCCCTTGACCATAAAATCAGAAATTATGGTCAATGCATAGGAGAGAAAAATATTAAGAAGAATCTGGGGCGGATTGTCCGAAAATGGTACTTGGAGAAGAAGAAACTGAATATTTGGGGAAGAGGAACTGATGGAACTATATGGAGAACCGGACATGGTGGCGTTAATAAAGAAAGAGATCGTTGGGACATGTGGAAAGAATGCCGGAGCATAGGATAGCAAGAAGAATACTCTATGAGAAACCGGACGGTAAACGAAACAGAGGCCGCCCTCGAATCAGATGGCTGGATGATGTCGAGGAGGACCTGAAACTGCTGGGTGTACCGAACTGGAGAAGAGTAGCACAGGATCGCAGAGATTAGTTGGCTGCGGTGTTGGAGGCCCGGGTTCTTGCAGGACCGTAGCGCCAGAATAATAATAATAATAATATAATATTGTTAATTAAAATATTTCTATTAAATGTCAATAGATATAAAAATTAATGTATAGGTTTTGAGAATGGGGAAACAGCCCCGAAACATCAAAAATGTTGTAGAGTAGAAAATAAATAGTTGTTGTTGTTAATAAAGATGCGTTGCTAGTTAACCATTGCTCATTATATATAAATCTTCCTACCAAATTCAGAAGAAAATAAGAATATAAGATTATTAATTTTTTACAAAATAGTCAACTAAATAAAAATAATCAACCAGTTTTTAAGCCATTTTGTCTATTTTTTGGCGAAGTAATTGTTAGTCTTTTGTCCGTCTTCAAAAGGATCTATACCTTTATAATAATATTTTTTTCTAAGTTTCTTTTACAAAGTGCCAAGCAAGGGATGAATCCATTAAAAGTGCTCCGAAGCCCACTCGAGAGAAAATCATTGTTAACACGTCAGTGACAAGGTGGATGTTCTTGACACCTCGTCACAGGTAGCACTCGCATAGGCATCAACGCTTTCAACTTTTCGAGTTTCATGTTAGCGTTACAAGGATTTTCTTGTAAATATTTTTTAGTGGACACATAGCTTATTTTAATTTTTATTTACTACATTCCAACATACCCTTCTCTTAAAAACACAAATAGCAAACTTGTTTAGAGGGATCTTAAAGTTTTCTATATTTCGATTAACATATCGATAATTTATTCTCTGGAAAATATTTAACTACATTTGAAGGCGTTCTCTTATACAGGCTTTAGAAAGAGAAAAAAAAAAAAAAAAACCAAAGGTCCGACCAAATTCTTCCAACAAAGGCTTATCTCTATGAATTATTTTCAATCTTCATCTACTTTAAAATCGCCACAAATGAAAATAAAGATCATTCATATAGATTAGTTGTCTAGAAAATTGAAGCAACTAATTAATTTATTAGAACATTTTACTGCTAGTGTATTAATAATTTACAAATACCTAAGCTATAATCTAGCTGAAAGACATTACACATCCGACCAACATAAGATTTATTTTATAAGGAAAATTAGAGGTAAAATCCATGGTTGTTAAAATGCCTGATTGCAATGCAATTTGTTAAAAAGCAATTTTCGAGTTTACAGTTAAGAACGTAGCTTTTCTTACGTTGATTTAATTTTTAAATAAGTAATCATGGTTATTATAATCCACCATCACTTATGGTGTATGAGTTTTAAAAAACGGCGCTCCTAAAATATAATAATAGGCCGGAATATCGAAAAAATCTGAGAAATTCAAATAAATGAACATTAGCTGCTCATCCTATTATTAATTTCTGATGAAATATAATTGATGTATGCTGTTCAAAATTGTACTCATTTTGTCTTACTGTCATTAATTTGTCATTTTCTTAGACGACTTATCTCATAATTTTTGCAATAGACAAAAAAGTCGATAGAGTAATAGAGAATAGACGGTATTTTAAGGTGAGACAAAATCATATCATTTCGTCTGTCACATTGAAAAGAGTCCTACACTATTTATTAGATAAGATACCTAACTGTTGTAATACATGTTTTTAGAATTTTCGAGAATCTTCTACGCCTTTCTAGAATGTTCGATTTCGCACTAAATGTAAGAAGCAATGGACTAGAATCTTAGTAATTATAATATTTTTATAATAAAAATTATTTGAGCCCACAAAGTGTCACAATAATAGATTTACTTTAGGTAATGCAATACGAATTCAGCAACTTTTTTGTGATGCAATTAAATTTCAATATAATCATCATATATATATTATTTGTCAAACCCTTTTTTTACGGTACGCCATAACTTCCTTCATACTTCATCAAATTTCACGAATGAGGCATCATTTTAAAGCTTTCCTTAACCGTTTACCGGGAAAAAACATTTCGCCTTCGATTGGGAGTTATAAGCATGAAACAGCGGTTTTGGAAATAGAGGTTTGGTAGAAGGTGTTTCTAATGGTGTCAATCTTTTCAGGTTTTCAATTAGAACATTTTCGGTTATGTAAATGTTTTCGATTAACCCTTTCGTTTGCGGGTTGTAAGCGAAAAGCTGCAATTCTCAGCGAAAATGGTCGCAGGGATTTTTCGAAGGTGTCGTTTTTTTTTTTTTGGTTTGGCGAGACGAACATTTTCGGTTATATTCACTTTTCCGATCGTCGCCATCGTTTTCGAGTCACAAGCGAAATCTTCCTTAATCTTATGTTTCAAAAATAAATAATCTACAATTTAAACACATCTATTCTTTACTGCAACCCTCACCAATGTCCATGACGCACTAAATACGCACTATACGTAGTATACCAAATATATGGTGTGTACTTTTATTAACTGGGATTTAAGTAGGTTAGAGTGCGAATGCTTTGCACGGGTCAGCTAGATAATTAAATATACAAATTACGAACAATTTTAATTGAGGATTTAATAAACTCTCTGCTATACGTTCGACTTTAATACTATGCATTTGCAAGGTTTATGGAGAGAGCATTGACTACAAGTAACTATTTCCCACGTTCTTGAAATTTTTCAATGCGCTCTTATTATATGCATGTCAAAAAGGATATAAATATCCGGAAATTTCACACAATAGATTTAAATAATACGATAAATATTTCAAACTAGCTGTATATTCCGGCTTCACTCGGTGAATTTCATTTTTCTAGTGAAACGGTCGATTTCCTAAAAAAAACAATGTAAAGCGAGATCATAACGATTTTTATAACAATAAAGAATATACCTAGAGATCGGCTGAAGTTATGCAATTTTAATAAGGACAGGTGTTCGCACCTGGTTTGAAAGAACCACTCAGCGAAATTTGGACAAACGGTGTGGATTTCTATAAAGAACAAACAAACAAAAGGGAATTTCATCTTTATTTATATAGATTACTTATCAATATCAACAACCTTGTGAAAATCATTCATTAAGCCGTCTCTATAAGTTATAAAAAACAAATAAGTATACAGTATTTATCAAACTATTTAAGTCTAAAGTGTTAAATGTGATTCAATGAAAAAATGGACGAGGTGATGTTTCCCTCAGAGGTACATATATTCATTTTCTGAAAGCAGCAAGGAACTTTCTGAAGTAGCTTAGTAACTTAAGTACTCCTTTCAGAGGGTTTCTAAATATTTACGCCTATTCGAGGAGATGTGGATCTACCGTGATAACTTGGAAGATTGATGCATCATGCAATCCTCCCTCAACTTGCTTTACGACCGGAACCATAAGACAAAGTTGCGTGCTTATTAATCGCCGGGATGTGCTATATATCATTTTCAGTCGTCAACACTCTCATCCTTAGTAAAAAGAAACGTTAATTTATTTTATTTATTTGGTTAATTAATAAATTTCATTTCGAAATGACTATTAATTACTAAATTATGAATATTATATTTAGTTATATAATAACAAGAAATGTTATTAGTAATTTAGGAAACATCATTTTTTCAAAGACAAAATGTAATAAAATGCATTCTGGAAGAAAAAAATATAGTATAAAGTCAAGTAGGCCTAGTGAAATATTTAGTTTTTTCTAAATATGTTTTTACTTAAAAATAGCTTTGATTAAACTAGTCATGCTTAATGAGAATCAAGTATTCTTCAATATCAGTACCTTTGTTTTTGTTTATATGGAGAAATTAACTGTCTCTCATTTGCCTTAAAATAAGAAATGGCTAAATATGAAATATGAAAAAAATCAAATAGACATATACAGGAGAAAAAAAGAAAAATATTCCGTCAACTCATAAAACGTTGACGTCGAGCCCACGCATGCGCAGAACGCCTTTAATGAGAGATGATGTTTATAATTAATGATGTTCTGTTCAGCTAATGGAAATTATTTGTTTCATGGGGTCTATATGAAGTTATCAACCACAACATAGAGCGTTATAAAATCATAAGACTTGGAGTGTTATGCTCGCTTTGTCGAAATATCACAAGTAAAAACTGTTATAATAAACAATTAGTGTACTTTAAACAGCAAAAACAAACAAAAATAAGTAAATGAATGGGGAAAATTTTGTGAATTTTTAGGAATAGCATTTAACAAAAAACCTGAATTTCTAAACAAATTAAGTTGGTAAGTGAAAGTTGTGTGTTGCGCGCATCGCACCAGATTTTTTTTTTTTTGGCTTTCAGATTTTATCAAAATCCTATTAAGTAAATTTAGTATACTTTATGTTTATTACATTCTTACAAAGGGTCTGTATTACATCAACTGCCTTCTCGCATGAAGTGCGAACTTCCAACCTAGTAGCATTAATCTGCAGTTAGTACCCTATTGTAAGAGGTAACCTCACTGCGACGGTTCGTAATCACACTTATTAATTTAGGTTTGGTGTAAACTTGAAGGAGTTAAATATTATCCAAGTTCATCGCTTCTTTAAATTGTTATTCTGCCATTCAAAGATCAAAATAATTGTTTGTGGTTCTTTACTTTTGCAATTGCCCCCATAAATAATCGATCCTCTTTAATCATAATTAGATGTTTATGCATTTAGATAGGCTAAATACCAAAATCGGACTTTAAACTATTTATTTTACTTTCAACTGTTAAGCAATTTTCGGGATGTATGACAATCAACTTTACTACTGAATTCATTAAAACCATCAACCTAGCATTGATGGCGGGTTTTTTAATACTAGGTTGAAGTTGAAGTTTGCATTCTACAAATTAGCTTTTCATGATTGTTCGCTATCTGATTGCTATTCGATTCTTTAAATAAATAATGAATGAATAAATAAGAAAAAAGTAAAAGTTATTAATAAAAAATAAAGTGACTGTATTGAAAAGATTCAGTTTGGTGGCATTTTTTGAAACCAATTTATATTTTAAACTTTTAAATTAAAACTTTAGTTAGGAGGTGTGAAAGATTATTTTATTTTTATTTTTCCTGAGATGAATACTGAATTAGTATGTAAGTAAGTTTATATGCATGATTATTTTTGTATATGTTATTTTTCTTATTTATATACATTATTTTTATCTAATAAAAAGATTCCTAATGAAGCACTCACACTGAGAAATTTCATAGAGTAGTACAATATAATTTTATATTATTATCATAGAAATTTGTATTTATTATCCCTTTTTGGCATCCCATACTTTATTTATTTAATATACTCCTATGCCCAATGCTTTCAGAAGGGGTACTACAAATATTGTTAGTTTGCAAAAATTAAAAAAAATATAATATACTGTCTAATATACAATTTTTCTAAATATATATAGTTGTTAGCGTTAGTTTAAAGCTTTAATCTTTATGTTTGTTTTTTCTTTAACTATACTTTCTTCTTCAGTGTTTTAAAATTTTATTTCCTCTTATAATATTTTTTAATTTATAATTTATATTAATTATTAGTAAATTTTACTCTTTTACCATTAATGCACGTGGTGGTATTACACCTCTTAACAGAAAAAATAAAAATAAAAAACCAACAATTTTTTTGAATTATCAGTGCCTTGTCGCATGGGAATAGTTGAAATTTGATAAAAATGGTTGATTTTTCTTCAATAATCTAAAAACAAAAAGATTAAGAACAGGTTCTTGAAGAAACGTTTTTCTATGCATCTCGATGCTTGACTTGGGTCTTTAAGTATTGTCATTTATATAAATTTATCGTTAGGAAATTCTCTATGTACTACTCAATATTTTTTACTAATCTGATAGTAAAATATGGGGGTGTGTAATAGTCAAGTGTTTTTCTTTACGATAAGTCGATAAAAAATCAAGATTTTCAGGTTGATCTTTTTCTTATTTAGGAAAGCCAACTTTGCGATCCCTGCACGTGGATATTCATAAGGGCTTCTGTGTCCAAAGGAATGCAGAGGAAGAGGCTCAATCTCTTTATTACTCTGGACTCAGAAGCACTGATGAAGATCCACATCGAAATCGAAACGTTGGCTTTCCTAAATAAAAAATACATCAAACTGAAAATCCTGATTATGTATCGACTTATCGTAAAGAAAAACAGTTGACTATTACACATCCCCTTATTTTAATAGATTAGATCAGTAAAACATAATGAGTAGTACATAGAAAATTTCCTAACGATAAATTTATATAAATGACAATACTTAAAGACCCAAGTCACAAGTATCGAGATGTTTAGAAAAAAAGAAGAAGTTAAAACAGGCACTGATATTGGATGAAAGAGCTGAGAGAAAACATTAATTACAACGGTGTACTATAGGAAAGGTCCGAATCTAAGGGTTTCTCCTGCCAATAAGTTCACTGGCGGTCAACACCACTATCCACCAATCCCACGGTTTTTCCAGAGTAGAAGAAAGAGATTGCAATGACCTCACTTCTCGGTAAATTAATTTTATTGTCATGACTAGGGTCTGGGTCTGAAGGCCTTTATTGTAAATAAAGCAGTTCTTATAAATTGATTTTCAATATAAAAAAGACTCTATATCATTTAGCAAACATTGGAGCAGATTTATCCATATTCATGAAGTAAGAAAGCTTTAAAAAAAAAATAAAAACTATAATTTGGAACACTGAAGCACGACTTTAAAAAAAATTAAAAAAATGAGGAACAGAAAAAAGATAATCAGAAATAGTATTTATAACATTATGAAAATTCATTTCTAAGCACCAATTTATTCGCTAAGCAACCACCCCCGTAGGGTCAATTCTCTCCTCACTACGTAACATTAATCAGAACAATTGGAACATGGAAAACATTATTGTTGAGATTTCTAAAAGAGAACCGGCTTTATAATTTCTAAATTATAAAACTCTTTATTATCAATTATAATTATTGTATTGTAGCAAAGTATTATTTCATATTTCATTTATTTATTTTAATTTTTAATTTTTTTATTCTTCATTATTTAATCATTTTTATTTGTTTATTTATTTTTACTTATCTTTTAAACATTGAATCTATAAACGTTGATGATCTAAGGGTTTTACGCCTCTAAGCTATAACAAACCAACAAAGAAACATAGTAAAGTGATCTCACCTGGCTTACAACGAGGAAGATGGAGAGTACCCGGGTTCGATTCCCAGCTGTGGCTAATCTTTTCTCTTCCAATAAAATTATTTAAACATTATTTTATCGTCTAATAAAACTATAAGATAATTCATATTGCCAAATATTACGACATAAGATAATATTAAAAAATCCTTCTAAATCTCAGGAAATATTAAAACTTTAACCAATCGAATCCTAATTCAAAGTGTTCAGAGAACGAGGATCCTTCAGTTTCAGAGTTTATTAATTAGAGTTTGAAACATGAGGGACAATCAGCTTGAAAACTTCAAACTCCTGACTTAGGGAAGAGTCAATGAATTCATTGAATAGTTGCCCAACTGCCAATTCTTCCAATCCTGAGTTTGTTCCTCTTCCTTCCGTCTTTTATTTCTTTGATTGTATTTAGTTTTTGTTTTTTCTCTTTTATTTGCAATCAAGCGAACTAATTTCAACAATTAATTTATGAAAAACAGTAAGAATACTGATTATTGTTGCAGCTCTTACCTTTCCCTAAACAAAGAAAACTAGAAGTAAAAATCTTGATTTATTAAGGTAATTTATTTCTCCTCTATCATCTATATATTTGTATATATAGGTTTTCAGACTCCAAACACAAGGGTTTTCAGACTCCAAGCTATGTATCAAGCAAAATCTCAGGACAAACGTTTGAGATAAATATTGCATTTTTTATTTTTTATTTATTTTTTTTTTTGTAGTTGGGGTTTTAATGATCATGCAGCATAATACATACGAAAAAAAAATGGCTTCATAATGAAATTTTACAAGATGTCACATGCAATAAATTAAAAAAATTATTGGTCCTTTTTTACATTAAGGCTTTCAGTTAATTTTTATCACCAAATGATTGAATACTTTAAAAATAATCGCATTAAGTAATTAACATTTGATTTAAAAAAGAAGAATACAGGTTAATAAAATATTTATTTTAAATTAATACAAAGACAATGGCAAAAGAACAAAACAAAAAAAACTAAGTAAATATTAACATAAATTGGAAAAAAAGGCAGCCATGTCTTCAAATATTTGTTGAAATAAATTTTTCTTACTACTCCTTTTTCTTAATAAAAACATGGAGATTCCTCCTTGTGCCACACACTTTTCTATTATATATTTCTATCTCATTTTAGCTTTCGCTCAGATTAATTCAAGATACATTTAATTGTTTGTGCGTTTGCTCCAGTAATAGGATCTACAAAACTTTTATTATGATTCACTGTAAGGTGCACGCAATTCATAGAAGATAATGTTTCATCTAACCCTTTATTTTATATTATTAACCTAGTTGTTCCAAGTCTTATTGAAGCTTTTATACAATTTAGAAGAGTTTCCGATGCCATTTGGAGATAAAAGGTAACTATTCAAAGTAGCAGTTTGGTTATAAAAAGTAGTAGTCTTAAAGTAAAAAGACCCAAATTATTTTTTTTGTCCTTTAAATTTAATATTAATGCTGGAATGATACATAAACAATATAAAATAATCGAGATAAATGATCTTGGATCAATAAAGAAAGAGAGAGAGAGAGTTGATGACTGAGGATGCTGTCTCTATTGGTGTAGTTGGATATCGCGTCGCAAAAAGGTGGTGAGGAGACCCGGGGTCGAATACCGTCCATGGCTAATATTTTCTCAATTGATTATATTATAGATTCAATATATAATATATGAAAAAAATATTTTCAGAATTAGAAGGCTCAATTCCTCCTGTTTGTTACTTTCGCTCCCTCCACTTAACGAAAATATGTAAACGTACTAAATAAGGTTAACGTAAGTAACGAAATGATGTAACTTGGAAATTGAACTGTCGTCTTATGAAAAGAATTTCGAAATGGAGATGATTTTCGGATAACGACAACAAAATAAACGGAGTGCTTCTGTGTTGAAATCCGAATCCAGTTGTTTTTATTAAAAATATTTGGATTCTATTATTCAAGTCAATAATTGAAAAAAAGTAGGGTTTCAAGTAAAAATACTCATCTTAGTATTAAAACAATTTTAAAGGGGAAAAAAGAAGCAATTTTGTCAATTCAATTTACGGAACATATCAGAATGTTTTCTCTGTCCCCATTATTTTAGATCATCTATATAAATAAAGATGAAATTCTGTTTGTTTGTTATTTATAGAAATCCATACCGTTTGTTCTAAATTCTCCAAATTTCGCTCAATGGTGCTTTCATACCATGTGCGAACACCTGTCCATATTAAAATTGCATAACTTCAGCCAATCTCTGAGTATATTCTTTATTTTTATAAAAATTTCTATATTCTTTATTGTTATAAAAATCGTTATGATCTCGCTTTACATTGAAGACGAGACGAAATTCCCCGGGTGAAACTGGGATATAGAACTAGCATTAAAAAACGGAGTGCAGCATTGTTTTTATAAAAACACAGTCTATAGAACTATGTACATGATATATGAGGCGTTTGGTTTCAAAACCGGTTACATCCATTTTTTCCAAAAACATTTTTTTTTCTTGTTTTTAATGTTAGAAATAAAGTGTTAGACGCATTTTTTTTAAAAAGACGTCTATATCCTTCGAAAATCAATACTTGAAGATTCCATTTCTTATCAAAAGCTGTTCCATTCAAGCTTCACTTTTCAGAAAACCTTCAATTTTTCGAAATCCCAAACGGTATCCATGTTTCCAAACACTTGGATGATGTTGATACTCTATTAAGAAAAATATTATGGAGAAGACTGGAGATCAATAGGTACCGTGGAATTCTACGAAGTTGTAATAGACAGTACAATGTCACCTATCCAAGTAAATATGCATGATATCAATATGGATGTGGGTCAACATCAAGATTTAAATGAAAATTTGTATATTTAAAAAATAAAAACTCTGCATATATTGTTCATATTAAACAAAGATATTTGTTTTTAAAAAATGTCTATTCATAATTTAATCAAAAATTGATATTTCCTTATCAATTTCAGGTACATCCAACATATTTTTTAATGTTAAATGAGATTTAAAAAAGAAAATGTGATAAAAATTTGTCAAAAATTTTTGTTTGAAGGTAATTGTTAGCAAAACGACGAAAAAGAACAAAAAAAAATTGTTAAATTGATTAATTTTTTAAATTGATCTTTTTTTGATCAGTCCTGAAAAATTGTTGAAAATGGATGTACCCGGTTTTGAAACCAAACGCCTCATATAATTATTCTAATGCCTCTATAATTTTGTTTGCGCATGCGTGTAAGAATTATTTTCGATGCTGAACATTACATTACTTTCCAACAAGTCATATGAGAAATGGGTTGTGGCATTATTTTCGACAAACATAAGCTAATTATTTATCAAATAACCCACTATCAAGGCATTATCCTTCCAGCGATTGAATCAGTCGTTTGAGAAACGTTTCTTGTTTTGAATTGAAGAGATTTCACTAACTTAAATTATTTTCTCCAACACTCAATACTACTTTTCATGATTTGATAAATCTGCAACATGTTAATTCGTCAGATCTGAAGAATAAAAATGATTTTTTGGACATTTAGTGTTTTTCCTGATTATAGAAGAAAAACAGTTGTTACAAACTATATATTTTTGAAACCACTATATAAAACACAAGTATAAATAATAAAGTAAAATACAGTAAAATAAATAAAGTATAAATACATAAATTTGAAGAATGGGCATGATTTAAATGCATGTTCTTCGTTTAAATCTGCTATAGGTTCTTTGACAGTGACAGTTGTTCTGAAACGACTGACTCAGTTATTGTTTGAATAAATTAACAATAGTTAAAAGTTCAAATAAAAGACAGATTGTGTATGATTGTTAATGCTGTATGATTTTCCTGCTTTATTAGCTTTTATATTTTTAATTACAGATAACAAAAAAAAAAAAAAAAAAAAATTAAACAATCACCTTCAACGTATTCTATACTTCAACTAGGTATTTACATTGTTTAAAAGACTAATTGCAGTAATGATTGGTTATAGTATATGGTTTACATAGTTAAGATGTCTAATATTGCTTATTTTTTTTTATTTTTGCTGTTGGTTATCTCATGGAAAATAAAACGTACATTTCAAAAATGTTAAAATGGAATATAGGATTTTTTAATGAAGGAATCTCTCCCGCTTTTGAAGTTTATTTATTTCCCAACGTTTCGGGCTATTGGCCCATCCTCGGGGGTTACGTTATCCTAAGAAACTTCTTTTTTTCACTATACCATAGGTAATATTACCACCAGTAAAAATGTGACAGTGAAATAAAAAGAATCTGAAATGTGAAAATGCCATAAAATGTAATAATGATAGATATAAGTATCTAGCCTAGGATAGGTATAGGTATCTAGCCATCCTCTGGCGTTATCTTATCCTAAGTAACTTCTTTTTTTAACCATAGCCATTTGTCATATTATATTTTTTAAACAGTATATGAATACTTATATCTATCCTTATTACATTTTATGGCATTTTCACATTTCAGATTCTTTTTATTTCACTGTCACATTTTTACTGGTGGTAATATTACCTATGGTATAGTGAAAAAAAGAAGTTTCTTAGGATAACGTAACCCCCGAGGATGGGCCAATAGCCCGAAACGTTGGGAAATAAATAAACATCAAACGCGGAAGAGACTCCTTCATTAAAAAATCCTATATATTAAAGCACTCTTCCTCACTAAGTCAAGAAAAAGAACCTAGCACTTAAAATGGAAGTTAGAAAGGTTTAATTAAATCAAAGAAATTGAAACAAAAAAATGTTTTAGGTTTATTTTAATTATTAACTACGTTTTTCGTTGTCGATCCTCCTTCAACATTCCTACTGACATACCTATATATGTATATTTTTTTTTCTCCAAACAAACCATTCTTATAATTAGTTAAACTAATTAGCGTAGCTAATTAATTGAATTAATCCGCTTTATATTGACTTTGTCATTGGCAATTCAACCACTTGAGGTTTAATTTCAAAGGGCTTTAGCCGATTCACTTGATATCGGAATTGATGCCGAACAATTTTAATCTGTTAGGACTCGAGAGCTCCTTTGGATACAAATTGAAAAAAAAAAGAAGAAAAAAAACGGCAATTAAAAACCAGGAAACCCTGCGCTCGCCTGTTAACGATCTCTGAATTATATCTGAATCCAATACTTTTCCTCATTTTCAAAAATAAAGCTAGATATTTTTTTTCTTCATAATTCCTTATCCGTTTGTAAAATCTGAATAATGCATTGCATACCCTAAATCAAATGAAAAACGTGGCATATAAAAGTTGAGCAACTTTTCTTTTGTAGTTGATAAGTTAAAATTCTTTTGAATATTTCTCAAAATATACATGTGTATATTTAAATATATATTTAACTCTGAAGTGTCAAAATTCGATAAGTCGAATCCTTATATAAACCGAACAAAATCAGTGCTCCCCAGTCATCGTAAATTTTGCTTCAATAAGTCGATTTCAGGACAAAACCGTGAAAAATAATGTTCAAAATCAGACTAAAAACCATAATTCATGAGTGGGTATATCTATCAAACTTCCACCTAGATGGGTCGAACTCTTGGAAGTCATCGCCTCTATAACTCGAACTAAAGTGATTTGCAAACTTCAGAGAATTTCATGGTTAATTTTGATTTCCTGTCAATAGTTCTTTTTTTTTTTCTTTTACATATGTTTTACATAAGTCATTTTTTTTTTTATTGAAACGAGAGGTTGTTAGCAATGGCCCTCAAATGTTGAACATTTTGCATAAAAAATAAATATTTGAAAATCAGCGATAAGTAGAAACTGATTCACAAAGTGGAGGAAGGAGAAATAAGTAAGTTGGTCATTTCCAGTGAATTTACAACAAATTTTTAACCCTCCTAAACAACAGTGAGATGCATATTAAAAAACAACATCGATTATTTTTGAGAAAAAAAAACAACAACAAAAAAACAATTCGTTTAATTAATCAATCAATAATTATTAACTTCTTTTGCACGTTTTTTTTTTTTTTTTACATTTTGTTGAAAGTAGGAGATCTGAGGATTATTAGGAGGCTGAGGAAATAATTCGTGAAAAACCTCTGAATCATCTAGAAAAACAACTTTGCGTTGACAGACATTAGGTCCTTCAACCGAATCATAGTAATTACGTTGAATTAATGATGGTATCGATTAGCAAGTTTAATTGCAGTGAAATTTTATTCATGTATTATATATTAGATAAATGTGTATTAGATATTAGATAAATATGTATTAAATTTCTTTTTATATAAGACATATTTATTTATTTTTTTATTTCAATAATTATTTGTACCTGTCAATTGTTTATCAACAATAGAAGCGTGGAAATCCATAAGGGTTTAAGTGTCTTAAATTTTTTTTACAGAAATGATGTGACTTATACCCTCTAGGGTGAACTACGTTCAGTGCTTATACCCATGCCATCTTCTATACATTAAATGAACTCTTTTCTAACAACAAAACATTATTTATACCCATTCTGAAGAATGGCTTTGGCACATATAACAATTTGGCAAAAAAAAAATTTGTTTAATTTTTTAATTTTTTTGGCACTTAGACCCTTATGCATTTCCACGCTTCAATTAGGAAATGTTCTAGTAATTGTTTGAAAAAAATAAATAAAACAACATGGAAAAGAAAAGTACCTTTATATCCTCTTCCCGCCCTTGATCTAGTTTTGGTTTTTATGAATGTTTTGTATAAATAAATACCATGGCATATTATGTTACTTAAGTACCTATATGAATTTATGACACCTTAATTCTATTATGTTATAAGGTTTCTCTATCCAATACCTATCAATTTTTAGAAATGGATAGCCAGAAAAATAGACAGTAACAATAATAATTATATATATATATATATATATATATATATATATACTCTTATAATAAAATATAATAATAAAAAAAAAAAAAAACAATGCCAGACCTGTGACAACGAGGCAGACGATCAAGAAGAAACGGACATTCATCGCCGAAGAAGACCAAGGAAAAGAAGTTGAATACAATTAAAAAAGTTTCGGAGTTTGGTACGTCATATCCACTGAGGGTACAGTACAGGAGTGTCGACGCGAAGGTTACCGGCAGCGGACTGAAGGAACAGACAACCCCCACTACACCCCCAACCAACCCCTAGCCGTCAATTCTCACGTGATATTTTACTTTTCGGGCATTTATTTATTTTATTTTAATTTTAAATACACACTACAAGTATTTTTATTTTTTATCAATGAAGTCATTTTTTAAATAATATAAAAATAATGGAAATGAATATATATGTATAAAATTATTGGTAAAATAAAACAAATTATATCGGACATTATCATTACTTACATACTATTAAATGTTAGAAGATTAAAATTTTGCTGTGTACTATCAAAATTTTAAAATTGGAACTATACTACTCCTTTGCACTGGGCTCATTAGAGTCTTCTTTAAGGTGTGTGTGGGGCAATGAATATTGCTTACTACCAGTTTGGGATTAAAATTATGCCTATATTAATAATATTATCTGTGTGAAAGAAAGAATATGTATATGTGAAAGAAAGAAAAATCATTTAATCAAAAACATTTATTAAATGTGAAGAAAAGAAAAATGAACATTAAACTGAATAGAACGAATTTTTATTATGACTCTTCATGAGTAAATCATACGATACAAGATATCAACAGATATATAAGAAAAAGGAACACAAAATCTATCCAAGAACATTAAACATTAAAGCTAATAACTATTGGAAATTATACTCAATAAAACAATAAATCTAATTTTTTAATGAATATCTGACACTAATCAATGTAAGTTTATTGAAATATATAAAACTAAGATTTAATGAACTAAATAAAAATGGACTGAACATCATAAAAATATACCATGAACTGAATATTTAATGAATATATATAAAACTACTAAATTTATTGACCTCAGAAAACACTAAACCACAGCCATCAAAGTTTAAAAAACATTTTTATATATAAGACCTCTACAATAATTTAGAAAGATAAAAAAAAAATTATGATGCAAGAAAAAAACTATTTTTTATACACATGTAACATTAGTAAACGGTGCTATTAATTGCTAAGGTTAAAAATTTTATAAACTGACTAATCGAAAGTGGAGCAAGGGAAAGGATTTTAACTTGATTTGACGACGAAATGAATAGCAACATATTAAAACTAAAAGTTATAAAGATGCCCAGATTGATGTAGTCCGTAAAAATGCTTGAAAATAAAAAAATATGGTGACAAGACCTAAAAGTTACTCGACTCAGGACTAGTAATGGCACTAAGCCGTGCAGGCGGGCAATAAAAATAAAAATTACGTTCAACTACCAAAACAATAAAAACTAGCAATATTACGCTGTAAAAGCAAAGATTAAATTCATTGGGAAGTTACGTATTCGCAATAAGCAGATAAATAATTCATGATAAGCAACTTTGGTCAGTAGGTAAAATATGTACTCTCAATCAGTACGAGACTTACGGAATAGAACGATCTACGGGTAAAGCTACCAAATATCAAAAGAATCCAAAACTTCCAAGAAAGTATTTAAATGGACTATATCATGCCACGACTTATTATGCAAAGAATACAACAAAAACATTCACCAAATACTAACTTCCGACATGAACTCATTAGCACAAACACTTTAAGCCACAACAAATACACGCATTTCACTCCGACGAATTTACAGGCGGTGGCCAAAAGAATTACTACAATAATTCAACAGGAATTGAGCTCACATCGGCATTTAAAAAAATAAAAAACATGCAATAAATATTATTTATATATATAAAAATACAATAATAATCAATATAATAATAATAATTAATAAAAACTATTTTTCAAATAATCATTCGAAAACTAATACTTTATTTTCAGTTATACACAAAAATATTTTGTAGCACACATTGAAACATAGTCTTCTTCATCAGAATGTACCATGGGGTCCCCCTGTCAGAAGATATCAAGCCAGGGGACAGGGGGTACTAACAAGTCGTCCATTACCCTTCCATCTTGGAAACACCCCAGACCCCACGCTGAAACATCGAACATAGGGGATCACCACAAACTTCCATCCTATTCTCCGCCCCTCGGCTAAAAGAGGAAGCTTTCAGCTTTCAGAGATAATCTGCTTTATGTTATAAATGTACAGCGTTTCTCTTTTGCATTGCATATTCATTTTAGCTTTCTAATGAACATAATAACTAGCTGATCCGTGCGAACTACCTTCTTAATTCCTAAATTAGGAATTAGTAGTAGTAGGAATCACCTACTCCTTAATCACTAAAGAGCCACCACCAAAAGTAAGTAGGCTTAATTAATGTACACACCGTATATTTAGTATTATTTAGTGCATCATCGGCATAGGTGAAAGTTGAAGGAAAGAATAGATGTGTTTAAATTGTAGATTATTTATTTTTTGAAACGTAAGTTTAAGGTATTTGCATATTTACATAGCATTTACGTGTTTACAGGACCTCTTTAAACTATGTTTGAAGTTACGATATGGTCATCTGTGATTATTAGTTGGTGGGTTTGTTTAACACAAACATAGATATCTCTGAAAGAGCGCACCCTGGAAAACGCCCATACTTAAATACACACATCGGTATCGCGGAAAGCGAGTGCGCTGATTCTATTGACTGAAATCGCATGTTTTTGTTTGTAACTTGCATACGACGGCGACAATTGTAAAAGTTTAAGAACCAAAAATGTTCTTCTCGGCAAACTAAAAAAAAATGACACCTTCTGCGACCGTTTTCGCTGAGAATTGCAGTTTTAGCTTACAAAGGGATTAATCGAAAAAAATTATATGTACGAAAATGTTCTCTTTAAAAAATTGAAAAGATTTACACCAGTTTGAAACCTTTAAAACCATTTTTGCGCTTATAACAATCAAATTTGAGATGAAAGATTTGTCCTTTTTTTGGTGTAGCGGTTAAGGAAAGCTTCAAAATGATGCCTCATTCATGAAATTTGATGAAGTATGAAGGAAGTTATGGCGTACCGACGAAAATAATGCCTTGAGAAATCATATATATGATAGTAATATATATTGTATTATTACTGGGATTATCGTTGTTATAATCTTTGACAGTATCTGCCCTGCCAATGAGCAACTCGAAAATTAAGAGATACTGTACTTGTTATGAAATTTTCCATTAGATGCTCCATAGCTTATTTTAGCTTACGCTTTCCTTTTTTATTTATTTTAGACTTTTTAGTGATTTTCCATGGAATGCATAGAATGGAAAATTTTCCAACGAATACAACGATACTATTATCTTACGATTTTATAGTTACTCTCTTCTCCTTGGCATGCCAGAGACATAACCCTAATATATAAGGGAACTGAGTGACACTTGTAAAATAAGATGTGGTATCTAACAATGCCACTCGTTTGACTTGTAAACAGATCGAATTGGAAATAATGACATTATCAAGTTTAAAAAGTAAGTGAGTTCAAAAACAGTACGTAAAAAAATCGTTTAAATCGTAAAGATAAAAAATTAATTATTCTCGTATTAACACGATTAAGAATAGAACGCATTAGAATCACCTACTCCTTAAACACTAAAGAACCACCCCCAAAATTTCACTATTTTTATGAAATACTCAAAATATGTCATGATTTCCAAGAATGCCCCTTTTTCATCTCTCAACTCAACAATTTGGACCAAAGTCCAATTTCACTGAAATCTTATAAAAACGACGTAATCATAGTAATATTAGTCTTCAAATTTTTAAAATCTACAAAATTTATAAAGCAATTCTACCAATACATTAAGATCCGTAACATTATTTACTAACCTTAGAAAACAACTTACTAACATTTTATATTTGCTCTACGAAAAATACTTTCCCTCCAATTTATATTGAAAGTCTTCAGACACAGTACAGTAAATAGGGCTAACTCTCGAAATAAGGATGGGGCTGTCACATTAAAATGAAAAGAAAAACTGCTAATAAGGACTAAACTTACTTTACGCACTTATTTCTAAAATCCTCAAATCTAAAACATATACAAAAACTTAATACGTACACAAATTTACTCAAAACTATATAAGGATGATACTGTTTACAAATATACGTCATACGGCAATAAACTTTCTTTAAACAAAAGAACTTTCTTAAATTAGAAATCTACGTGTTTCGATCATTTGTAAACGTCACACTTTTCCATACATTTATATGCATATAATTGTATATCTCCATAAGTTATCATATATCTGTAATACAAAACTTAAAAGTTCTCAGTACTTTTTGATTCATTATTGCTTGTTTCTTTTTTTAAGGGAACTTATTTCATCAATATTCAAGGTTTTTTTACTGGTTGGTTGTTTTTAAAAGTGATTTGCTTTTCGTAAATATATCTTGATGGTGAATCGATAGAAGGTGTATTTACGTCTCGTAATATAGTTTGTCTCCTGTACCTTTCTGGAAACACAGAAAGATTATAAAAAAATCTGGTGCGTGCGCGCAACACACAACTTTCACTTACCAACTTACTTAGATTAGAAATTGACGTGTTTTGCTAAATATCATTTCCCAGAGTCACACATTTTCTACATTCATATCTTATTTTTGTTAATCGTTCAAGCCGTTTTTGAGTAAATAAAAAATCCCCGTGAAAATGATACAAAATTTATTAAGTAAAGTCCCCCCTTCGGTTGATCAATTTTGATGAAATGTTGGCTATCACATATTTGGCATATTCATACATCAAATACCCAGTTTGGTCACAATCGTGAAAGCCGTTTTTGAGTAAATAAAAAAACACCGTGAAAATGATGCAAAATTTATTAAGTAAAGTCCCCTCTCCGGTTAATCAATTTTGATGAAATTTTTACAGTCATATCTCGGGCATATAAATAGATCAAATACTTGGTTTAATCAAAATCGTTAGAGCCGTTTTTGAGAAAATCGAAAAAAACCTAAAAAGTTATTAAGTAAAGTACCCCCTCCCTTTAAGTAATTTTGATGAAATTTATGCTGTCACATCGCGGGCATATACCTACAATAAATTCCCAATTTCAGGATCGCACGGTTTATAGTTTTTGAGCTAGTCTGTTCACATACACACACACACACACACACACACACACACAGACACACACACACACAGACCATTTCGCGGGACTTGGTCATTTCGACTCAGGGGACCCTAAAACGTGTATTTCCGTTGAAAACCGGAAGTCGAATTTTTTCACGATCGCAATACTTCCATTTACTATATATTTCATATATAGGTAAGTGAAAGTAAAAAAGAAAACACGTGAAACTGAGACAAAATTTACTAAATAAAGTGCCCCCTCTGTTTGACCAATTTTGATGTAATTTCGGGTGTCGCATCGCGGGCATATAATTCCCAGTGTATCAAATACCCAGTATGATCAAAATCGTTAAAGCCGTTTTTAAGTAAATAAAAAACACGTGAAAATGACACAAAATTTATCAAGTAAAGTGCACCCTACAATTATTAGATTTTGATGAAATTTTGACTGTCACATCTCGGGCATATACATAAATGAAATACCGAGTTTAATCAAAATCGATAGACCCGTTTTTGAGAAATTCGAAAAAAACGTAAAAATTAGACAAACCTCATTAAATAAAGTACCCCCACCGTTTGACCAATTTTGATGAAATTTTAGCTGTAACATGCATACATTAAATAACACACACACACAAACTATTTCGCGGGACTTGGTTATTTGGACTCAGGAGACCCCAAAACGGGTATTTCCGTTGAAAACCGGAAGGCGAAATTTTTCATGATCGCAATACTTTCCCTTACTATACATTTAATATATGGTAATACATATATAGTCGTAAGTGAAAGTAAAAAAAGGCATTCAGAAAAACTTTTTACTGAAACATATTGTATTACAACTAATTTGAAAAGCGCCTTAGTACGTGACTAATCAAACCTTACATACTGACTTCCGCATGCCGACAGTCGACCAACACATCCAGACTCTTTACAAACATTTTGATACCACCTTACACGGACGTATAAACCTCCTTATACATGAAATGGCATATTTATGAGGAGCATATTAAAAAAGACCTTGGATGAGAGATTTCATTTCAGAATAACATCTCCATGTCATTATATATCTTGTAGAAAGGATATCAAATCTGCTGATTGACAATAGTTTACAAATGGAGTAAAAACATAAATATGAAATCAAATGTAAAAGGGAAAACTGGAACGAAGGAATAAGAAATAGAGAAATAAAGCAAATAAACAAAATTGTATAAACAAAAAATGTAATTAGAATTACATGACGGTGATGACCTTTACGTCAATTGATTAAAAGAAATAAGTTATATTTCGAAATAAATATAACACTTGCTCATTCTTGCTCTGTGCAAATCAAGATGAAGCCGCTCGTAAGGTAAATCTTGTTCTCAGTGTAAGTAATATGGAGGATGTCTTCGGTTCTGCTCCTGAGTATTCAACCGGAATCGGTGGGGTGGGCTTGAGCTCTTGGCAACATGAACATTGCATTAAGGGTGAAAAAGAAGAGTAGGGATCTCCAGCACCTCTTCAAAATCTTGTCTCACCCTTCGGGTCGATACTGCTACACCGACTCTTCGGCTAGACATCCGGAGGTGTTGGATATGCAAAGGAGAAGCAGTGCTATCATTCTTAGAAATAAAACAACACTGCATTGAGATAAGTCATATTTGAATCCCAAACAACATCCATGAAATATAATTAAATTGCAGAACTAAATATAATGTTATTAAGTATTTGTGGAAGGATTCCTAATCTTCCTAAGCCTTTAGATCTCAGGTGGTAGTAGGCATTACCTTGTTATTTTTTTCTCTCCTACGCTGCTTTTACTTCTATACGTTTTTCGCCTGCGAAAGCGGGGATTAAGCATTTGCTGTTTTGACGAATGACGAAAAATTATCATAATGAAGTAGAATGGTACATTGTACTTAAATGATCATATACGCTTACTTCGAACTATATCAAAAAACTTATTACAAATATTACACCGTACAGTGATATTTATTTAAAGCGAAAACTGATAGCGTCAAAATGACAAGATTGCTTATTGAAAAAACAATTTTGTTGAGCACATATATTTTTTGTAAAATCCTTTAGCATAAAAAAATGCTTCAGTTCCTCACATTCGTAGTAAAAGATTTTCACTGTGTTTTATTTATCCTCTCGTTTTTATTCTCCGTGTTTCTTTAAGCTTATATTGTACGAGCGATTTGATAACACAACATAATTACAATAAATATTTTGAAATCATCATCCCTCTCCCCCACTCATCGAGAAATATATATTTCTCAATTTCGCAAGGTTCTTAAGTAAAACAATAATAATATGCCAGAAATTGCAAAGTTTTTAATTGGCTTTACAAAGAATCTCCCCCTTCTAACTTATTTGGCCTTTTATTAATTTAATCTTTTCCTATATTCTTGAAAAAAATAAAACGGTCTAAGAGAAGGTAATTAATTATTTATTTTTTTTTTTACATCTTTAATTTAAACCACTAGCAACTTAAATGAAATGAAGAAATTTAACATTTAATATAAGATTCATTTTATTTCTAAGAAAAAAAAAATACGATGACATCGAATTATAAATAACTTCAGAGCAAATCTGAATCGGAATAAATTTCGTTTCAGGAGAAAATTAATATTTGAAGAGCTGCAAACAATGATAAAAAAATCTGGTGCGTGCGCGCAACACACAACTTTCACTTACCAACTTACTTAGATTAGAAATTAATGCGTTTTTTTAATTGCCACTTCTCAAATGAACAGAACGGCTTTAAGTATGAACAATGGTCTGTCATTAAAGGCGTACTCCGCATGCGTGGGCTCAACGAGTTTTATGAGTTGACTGAATATTTTTCTTTTTTTCTCCTCTTTATGTTTTCTTTATTTTTATCATATCTCATATTTTCTTTTTTTTAGGCGTAACGAGAGACAGTTAATTTCTCTATATGAAAAAAACAAGGGTACTTTATAGGAAACAAACAAACAAAAAAGGCCCCAACACGTGAAAATGATACAAAATTTATAAAGTAAAGTCCCCCCACCGGTTGATCAATTTTGATGTAATGTTGGCTATCGCATCTTTGATACATATACATAAATCAAATACCCAGTTTGATCAAAATCGTTAAAATCGTTTTTGAGTAAATAAAAAAAAAACACGTGAAAATGATACAAAATTTATTAAGTAAAGTCCCCCCTCCGGTTGATAAATTTTGATAAAAATTTTACAGTCATATCTCGGGCATATAAATAGATCAAATATTCAGTTTAATACAAATCGTTAGAGCCATTTTTGAGAAAATCGTAAAAAACTTAAAAAGTTATTAAATAAATTACCCCCTCCCTTTAAGCAATTTTGATGAAATTTTTGCTGTCACATACAAACACTAAATACCCAATTTCAGGTTCGCACGGTTTATAGTTTTTGAGCGCTAGTCTGTTCACACAACACACACACACACAGACACACAGACACACAGACACACACACACACACACACAGACACACACACACACACACACACACACACACACACACACACAGACACAGACACACACACACACACACACACACACACACACACACACGGACCATTTCGCGGGACTTGGTTGTTTGGACCCTATATTTCATATATAGGTAAGTGAAAGTAAAAACTACTTTAACCACTTTTTCTAAATCCTTAAAAAACGTTTCAGCCACAAATACTAGGATTCATTTCAAAAGCACCTTGGGTTGTGACTCATCTAATCAAACCTTACACACTGATATCCACATGACTACGTCGACCAACATATAAAAACACCACAAACGTTTAAACGGACATATAAATTCCCTACAAAGGACTCCCAATAAATCATAGTCCGATTAGCCTTAGTAGCATAAATGGACATTAAACAAACAAACAAAAAGGCGTTGGATGACAGATCTCCTTCTTTAACATACCAGAATAACTTCCATTATCTGTCCAGTTGTATAAACAATACAGTGTTATTTTCACATAGTTCGAAACCCACTTTGATAGCTTCAGGTATCTGGACTATCGAAAGTATGGCTGGAATTTATTATTCCGGAAAATCCACGCTTTCCAAGATTTGTAATCAAATCACGCTGAAATAACAAAATCAATTTCTTCTTTAATGAGACATTTATTACATGTTTCTTGATTCAGAAAATCAACAATAGACCCCCTGCCATTGTAAAAAAAAAATGTAATATATTGTAATGAGTTTGGAGTGTAATGTGATTCTCAGAAAAATAAACACATTATTTGTAACAAAAGGAAAAAAAATGAATGTTGGCTAATGATAAAAAGTAGGAATAAACATTTTTTTTTCTATATTATAACAATCAATTATTCGACATAAAATTTTCACAAGATGAAAAGTTAGTAAGTCTGACGCAAGATAAGCTGGTTGTATGTTTTATTTGAGCTCACTTAAAAATTTACTCGCTCATTCAACAAATTCGGATCACGATGAGCCAGTAAAGTCAAGAAAGTCATAAAAACTTCAAGAAATTCAATAATTAAAATCAAGTAATATTCTCTCATCGTAGTAACAAGCATAAGCTCTTATCTTGATACTTATTTTATACACGGATCCTCTCGCATATCTTCAAGTATACTTCTTGGCATTATTTACAATGACTGAAGTTTTTATAACCTTACCCTGCTGCCTTCTCAGGGAAGTAATTAATTTATGTACATTATTTAATAATACATAAATAATTTATTGCTTATTCCCAAGGGCTAGGGGATATTCTTGTTTTATAGTTTACATAATACGAAATAGTTTTTTTTATATTTTGGAATTCCTGTTTTAATTAAAAATTAATTATTAGGTAATATTATCATCAATTTATTTTCTAATACCTACAAAAATAAAATATCAAATTAAATTATAAGCCCTTTGGGTTCTAACCGCTCCCGCTATTAATATGTAGTTGTTCCGTATAGTTAAAAATAATGAATCAATCCATCGCTTGAAACCCACGCTTTTCTCCATTCTTTGCTATTACAAAAGCAGTCAGATAATTTACACGGATGGTTCTAAAACAGAATAATCCGCATCATGAGCAATAGTGTTTAATCTGACTTCAAAAAAGTACGAACTAAACAACCTCTGCTCCATATTTATGGCTGAATTAACAGCTATACTAAAAGCACTCGAATATGGAATCAAGGCAAAAAAAGACTCGGTTGTGATTTGCTCGGATTCACAAAGCGCCAGAAAATTTTCAGAAAAACCACTCGTCAGAGAAATTTACCTACAACCATTTACATAAGATGGAAAAATCTAATAAAGCAGTGGTTTTTATATGGGTACCAAGTCATATCGGCATAGTAGGCAACGAAATGGCCGATAGAGCAGCCAAATCAGCTCACGAATGAGAAAACGCTGAATTTTCCTTTTTATCAAGCTCAGAACTATTCTTGCCTCTTAGAAAAGAGATTTGGAAGAAGTAGCAGGTAATATGGGATGGGCATATTACTAATAAACTTCACATGATCAAGGGAACAGTTAAGAGATGGCATTCATGTTCTAGTGCGTCGAGAAGTGAAGAAGTGGTAGGGGACTGCCGCCTCACCCACGTCTATCGGATAGCTAAACAGCCAGCACCTCAATGCAGACAGTGCAGAACATTACTAAATATGAGGCACATAATAGATGAGTGCCCAGCTTATAATGAGAAGATGATACAGATGGGAATTCCTCGGTTTAAAACTGGAGCATTATATGAAAATCAGGAGATCATCAGAGACTTCTAAAGTTTTATTAAAGAAGTGGGGCTTTACCCTCTCATATAAGAGCTACGCCCTTTCTAATTTGCGGGTGATGGATGATAACCATTGCTGTTTTCATCTTATATAAATCCAAATAATATAAATTATAAGAACTACCTTAAAAATATTATCAACTATTGCGGCTTTAAATTATTTTTATTACAAAAAAATAATGATTCACAACATCACAAAAACAATAAAAACTCATGTTATCAACAACTCCACGAAAAGTAACGAATTTTTATTATTCAGTAACATAAAACTAATCATATGCCGAGCGAATTTGAGACTAGTCCATTGCTGCTTATATTTAGTCTGAAATAAAATGTTCTAGAAGGTTCTCGAAACACGTACATGTACTAGAACAGTTGGGTAACTGTTCCAAAAAATATTTTAGATCTCTTTTTAATCATGTAGTTGTTGTTTCACGTTAAAATGTAATTTTTTTTTTTTTTAAATTTAACAATTATAAATATTACAAGACCCCAAGCTACAATATTCTTGTGCATGAGTTTATGACCCTATTGGTTTTACACCTTCAAGCCTAAAAAAACAAACAACAAGATCTCCTTTCAATGTAAAAGACAAAATCAATCGGTTTTGGTTCAGGTTACAATATATATTTAAATCTACATTAAACTTGAATTTATTATTACCCTTTAGTTGATTCGTCTATTTTTAATAGAGCTTTTAAATATAAAACATGAATAATAAATTTTATTAACAACGCCCATAGTAAGGTTCGAACGTGTAAACAGCACGAAAAAGGCATCCAAACAAGAGTTCGCACCATTTGTATTTAATGTTCTCCATCTATTTAATGTTTTAACACGCTTTTATTAAGTTGTATTCGATGTTAAAATTGTGTATTCTAAACGCGACTAGAAACATGGTAGAAGTAATTATGTCATCCAATTAAAAAATCAATAAATTGCCTTCTACTAGGGGGAAGTTTAAAAAATAAATTTAATTATAATAAATAAATAAAAAAATATTAGAAGACGAAGTTACGGGACTATAATAATCCCATAATTATACAAATGTTGTTGATGGATATTGCTAAAGACACCATATAAATGTATAGATATTGACTAAATACAGTACCAGTCAAAAGTTAGTTTTGTAAAATAAATAAATAACAACATTTTTATTTTTTAACAACATAAAAACTATAATTTTATTTTTAATTTAGTTACAATTTGTTTGATTGTTTCTATAACGTCCCTTTATGCTACTAAGGCTAATCGAACGATGCTACAGTGGGAGTCCTAAATTTTGCCTATAAAGGTATAATTAGGATAGGGATCTTTAACGAGTACCTGACATCGTACAGGCTCGGGCATTTTACGTCCTATCCGAAGGAAGGCATAGCCAAGGATTTTTTACTCCCATTAAAATATTATATGGCCACATCGGTACGAGACCCCGCGACCCTTAATATATTCGGTTGCCATGCTAAACACTACATCACAGTTTAATCCTATTTATAATTTTATTCTAAACTTAATCATATAATGTTCGAAATTTTACCTCTTGAGTTGATGATTATGGAAGATATCCACCATATTCTACTACTTGAGTTAGAATTATTTTATTAAACTTGAAGATTGTGAATCAAATGCAAGTGAGTCTAAACTTTTGACTGGTACTGTATATATATGTCTTTTATACAATAATATCTATCAGCAATATTGGCATAATTAAGAGGACAATATAGTCGCGAAACTTCGCCATTATAAAGTTGACTGAACCTCAAGAACCCTATTATACATTTAATATCAACAATCAAGATTTTATTTTCAATATATATATATATATATATATATATATATATATATATACATATATATATATATATACATATATATATATATAAAGATGTGGAACAAAGAGGAAAATTTCAGTGTATGAAGTATATGAAGAAAGGCGGATGGAAAAAGAGGGATATACACCTGGGTATATGTTAAATTCATGAGAGGAAAGGAAACAGCTGATCTGGTTTGGCGGGCCTTCCTTGACATGGCGGGAATGTAATTTTGGCGGGAGTCGTGTCAAAACTCTCTTCCTCCCTTCGCCCCCCAGCTGATTGCCTTTCCATTGCTTGTCAAGGATACTTTCTCCTGATATTTTCTTTCTGCAGCGTGTTTCGAACTTCCATCTTCATCTTTATGAATAATTTATTATATTTTTATAGCGTTTACCCTTGTTGAATATGTATCGGGAGAGTACTTTAACTTTTTCCTTAGTTAATAAGCAGTGATTACATTTTTTCAGTTATTCCTTCATATATAACCTTTTGAAATTTAAATATTTTTTTCTAGATTCTTGACCTTTTTCCATGAATCCTATGGAGATTTTATAAGTTATATCATAAAAAAAAAAAACTAAAAATTTTTACAGCCAGAAATCAAAGTATAATTGGTGGTAAATATATCTTGGTTTTAATAACGGAGATATTATAAATGCATCATACATTTCATTTCATGGGGTACTCACCAAGAGAAATAAAAATGCTCTGATCATGAGGGAGCGAAAAGCGATTAGAAGAATATCTACCCCTAAATTTGAAAATAATACTTGGAAGATACGCTCGGATTTCGAACTGCAATTTCTTTGCAGAGAACCGGATTTGGTGAATCACGATAAAAAAAGAAGATGGTGGGACACGTGACTGTGACTCAGAGGTAATTGTTTTCTTCGCTATACAGATTAAGTTTAAACAACTATTCGAATGCTTACTTATACATCATCTGCTATGGAAACACCCAGAAAGACCTAGAACGATACAAACAAATGATCACGTACTAATGACTGTAACTGTTCTAGGCTATTCTAAAACATTGTTCAAAGTTACTGAAATAAACGTCTGTATAATTAATATAAATCTGTGCTTTCAGTGCAAATGCATTAAGTCTAAACAAAAAAATAATATGTTATTTTTTTTTTTGCAGATAACTTTAAACACTTTGAAGACGAATACTTGATGAATAAATTGATAAAAAATCCGTTAATTGCCAACCGTATTACCTTTGAAAACTGATTCTAAAATAGCCCATGGTTATTAAACACATTTTTCTCAAATCTGAGCCAAATTCAATCAATTAAAGATCACAAAAATTGGTTACTTTAATTTAGGATATCATGTTAAAATGTATTTTACTAAATACTGTATAAATTTATATAATCAGATTATATATTGCACCCCTAGATAATATCAAAACAGTATAATACTATGCTGTGCGTATTTTGGTGACTAAATGTTCATTAGAGAACATCTGAAACCAACCGTTTAGCTTTAGCCGATCTAGAAATGTTCTGAGGAAGAGGCGTACTTTTTTTTAAATTTCATGAGTTATGATGGACCTAATTTAAAATATGTATTAGATCATAGTGGCGTTATAAATTACTACTAAATAATACAATCGATTTTGATTTGAGGACTTAAAAAAATGAATAAATATACTGCATTTTGTAAATAAATAATAATAGTTCATTAGCGTCTTCACCTCGCAGTGGAAGCAACTGTCTATCTGTACCTCTCCAAACATATTATTCATCCATATATTAAGTATTCTTCTGTATTATATCATGATAGGATGATATTTATATTCTGTCGAAATTTTTGATAAAAGTTCATAAACATAAATTCCTATATTTATGTTTATCCATAGTCTTTTATATATATATATATATATATATATATATATATATATATATATATATATATATATATTGTGTCCCGATGTTTGTCGGGGGTAAAATCATAAACTACTTAACCGATCTTTATGAAATTTCGCTCATTGTGTATAGTTTGGTCGAACTTAAAAGATAAGATAGTTTTTATCTCGATTGTTGGCCTCAATATTTCTTTTTTTGCATATTAAATGTTTATTATACTATAATTGAGTGTGATTATTCGTAAGTTCTATAAATTTCCAACATTGACACAACACTTCATTTTCTTTCGATATTTAGGGAGGGTAAGCATAAATCTATTTTTTCCGGCTTGGTCACAGAAAATCCGAATTTTTCACATGGAAAATTATGTGAGTGGAAATTTTCTTGTAGGAAAAACATAGAATCTATTTGTTTTAGCAAAAGACTGATTAACCGAAATCATTGTGCACCTATTAGTATAATGCCCAGATACGATATCTCACATCATCATGTGTTATATTCTGAATTTAATTAATATGAATTGTTACCGGCTTCGGGTTTGGTAAAATAAACAATCAGCACAAGCACTATAATTTATTAATCCAATACTTACAATAATGGTAATTATTGCCTTAGTATTGGATACAGAATAGGCTGTGTATGTAGAATCTAATCCCTTACAACAAACCGCACGGGTTAAAACTGGAGTCTTTTCTACGACATACACCCTTATCACGATTACTTGTTCCAATAAGGCTTACCACTATAGAACTTATCACTTATCACAATACAATTATCACTTATCCTTTATCACTGATTACTCGAAGTGCACTCGACGGGTGTTGACGAACAACTCCCCTGAGGCTTGTTAAAGCCGGTATTTATAAGTCTTAGGTAGATTCTAGAAGATTCTACGTTCGCGTAGAACATAGTGTTTGATCTTAGCAGGCCGCCAGTCCCGTGCGAAACAATGGACGGATTGTTCTAAATATGCGCTTTGTCTACCCCGGCTGGCCGTAACAGTATTATGGCAAAAGATTAATTTGGTACATTTTTGCTAACTTTCTATTTTTATTAGACTAAACCCTGCTCCAATTATATTCTTTACTAGCTGTATGTCCCGGTTTCACCCGGGAAATTTAATTTTTCTAATGAAACGATCGATTTCGTAAAAAAAAACATTGTAAAGCGAGATTATTACGATTTTTATTAGGATAAAGAATATCAGCTGAAGATCGGCTGAAGTTATGCAATTTTAATATGGACAGGTGTTCGCACCTGGTATGCAAGAACCACTGAGCGAAATTTGGAGAATTTAGGATAAACGGTATGGATTTCTATAAAGAACAAACAAACAAACAGAAATTTTGCCCTGCAGTTTCAGCTTCTCGCAAATCGGCTTGCCTAAGCCTGTGTGACGCAAGGCGGGCCTCGTATTCCTGGGCAGACTCAGTTTCCCGCGATTCTGCCTGTCTAAGCCTCTGTTGTTCAATCCTATTTTGATGTTCGTCGAGAGCTTCAGCTGCTCGTATTTGACGTTGTTTTTTAGCTTTTGAGCTCACTACTCCTATTGAAGCTCGCTTCTTAGGAGGCATTTTAAAAAAATAAATTTACCATGCATGTGAATAAAAGTATTGTAATGTTAAAAAAAAAATAACATATGGTTTAAAAATCCCAGAACTCGGCGCCTGCCAAGGGACGGTCTTACCGGGCCTTGTTGGCCTCTTAAAAATCTATAAAATGTATTTTAAGGCAATTTTTTCTACTCAAACGGTCGATTTTGTAAAAAAAACATTGTAAAGCGAGATCATGACGAATTTTATAACAACAAAAAATATACCCAGAAATTGGCTGAAGCTATACAATTTTAATATAGACGGGTGTTCGCACCTGGTATCAAAGAACCACTGAGCGAAATTTGGAGAATTTAGGGCAAACGGTATGGATTTCTATAAAGAACAAATAAACAAACAAACAGAATTTCATGTTTATTTATATAGATTAGTTCCTTTTATATGTATCATTCATTAACACATTATGGTCAAATATAAGATGCAAACAATAAAAACTATATTGTATATAACTGATTAAACGCATTATAGCTACTGATCCACAGCAACACGTGGTACGGTCTGCTCGTATAATATAATTCAAGTATATTTAAGAATGCCAAAAATCTAAGAATTTACCTTTTCCACTTAACAAGAGGAAGGGGAAGGGTGGTGAAGCCCAAACCCTCTCACGTTTCGAAGGTGCTCACTCAGTTATAGTTTCAAATGCCAAGGGCCAAAGGGCCTAGGGGCTAATTCAGCGAATCCGCCAAAGGGCTTAGGAAGTAGAATCCAACGATATTACTTCGCTTGAAACCTCTCACGTTTTAAACACTTTAAAGGATCATCAATATAACTTGACCCTTTAATTATTTTAGGCATGTCTTTAGTTCAAACTGTTCATGGATTTAATTACCAACTAGGGGAGCGTTCGACGAATGGCTGATTTGCGGATAGTAGGTAGAGATTCCTAGGAATATCTTCCCGACTTAGCTAGGTTAGCCGTTTTGATTTATTATTTATACTTATAATTTAAATAATAGGTTAATATACAGTCAAAATCGTTTATAACGAACTTCAAGGGACTGGAGGTTTTTGTACGTTATAGCCGATGTTCTCTTTAAGCGGTATTATCGGTTATAACGAACAGTTCGCTGTAAACGGTGTTACACTGGTTCCTATAGTCACTTCGTCTTAATTTTGGGTCTGTTAAATATTGAGCATTATCGATACATATTTTCATCTTACGTAATTTAAGTACATAATTAATCTTACGTCAATTTAAGTGCATAATAACTAATTACAATTAATGTACGTAATAAGGTAATAAATAAACAATACTCATAATGCATAATGTCAAAATCTTGGTATTCTAAAAATATCGCCATTTTAAATTTTATAGAAAATTAAATTAAATTAAAAAATATATAATGAAAAAATGGTGAAAATACGTATTATCAAATCCAAAGTTATATTTAAATAAGTAAGTTAATTTAAAAAAACTGTCATTCTTGTCTGTCGCCTTCCTCGTAGATCGAAAAAAAAAAAAAAAAATTTCGATTGAAGTGGAGACAACCGAGAAATATTCTTTGTCAATTACTGGAGTTTCATATCCAGTTGAACGAGATGTTTTTAATTCATGGGCAATCGTACTCGCGGAATCGACTCGGCTAACTATCCGAAACTGTTCCTCAATCGTACATATATTGTTGTCACGGCATGTTTCCGCGTATAAAGACAAGAGAGAACTGAATAGAGACACTGTCGAGTGCATTGATGTAAAGTAAACAAAACTTTTTTTCTTCATTTCGTAGAACTTAGTCTTGAAATGTACGCTGTAAGCGACATTTTAACTGCTACTGTTCGAAGAAAGTGTTCGCTCTAACCGACCTGTTCACTTTAACCGATGTCCGTTGTAAGCGATATTAATGCTTTTTTTGTTATTTCATGGGGCCAATTATTTCGTTTGTTATATCTGATTGTACGTTATAGCCGGTGTCGTTATATACGATTTTGACTGTATGTTTATAATCTAATACGGGCTTGAATAATTCATTGTGACGTGAAAAAACAAAAAAACAGATTATTTCCATTACATTGAAAAAGTTCCTTAAGGCTACATTTCTATGGTGAAACTAAAAAAATACTTTTTATGAAGGGATCAAATTAAAACTTCCTATAGCTCCTCTTTATCTATCCTTATAGAGACTCAATAGTTTTTTTTTAGGTCAAAAGTTCAATATTTTTACCATATGCCAATATTTATTGTAAAAAGTGCAAAAACTAGTTATTGTCACCTTTTGGATTCAATTGTGAAATCTTCCCGATGGTTAGTTAGCTAAACACTTAGAGGACCCTTCAAACATTACATTCATGTATATCTTGAAATAAAATTAGGACCTTTTTACTTATTTCTTTAAGTGAAAGTTTGGGGTGTCAATAACTGTCTGGTTTACCCTATATTTAATCCAGGCTAGAGGTGTTATCACAAAGTTTGTGATGTTTTTTAGAACGTTTTTAACTTTATGTTCTTTTTTGTTTTTTTTAGCACTAATAATAAACTCCAAAATATTTTATAATATGTTTAAATTATGTTGTCAAACTCTATCTGACTTCAACCGGGACCATCCTTTGATATTCAATGATCAACCACCAACAAACCAATTACCTTCACTCCTTCACAATAAATGTTGACTAAGCTTGCGATAGATAGGTATCATCTACATGTTTTCCTATGTGACAAGTGCATCTCAGGACACCTTAATAGACACTCACTACAACAGTTGACATTAAAAAAAAAAAATGCAACGCGAGCCCTAATGACTAAATGCCAAACCCGTGTCTTCAGGTAATGACTAATATTAGCGTAATAGGAAAACACGCACCCTCACGGTTAGATCAACCCCCGACACAACATTTGCGTGCCGACCCGACCGCTGACAATGCGAGCCTGTGCGTGAGTCACCGTGAGCTAAAGTGTTTCCCGGTCATTACTAAGCGATGGAAGGTTAGAAGTATGTAGTGCTGTGTGTTTGTGTGAGCGGTGATTAATGGTATCGTACCAGTGCGTATAATGTTAGCAACCATAACTCACTTCTTACTCGTTATACCATCTTGTTGAAAAGTCATTTCCTGGAATATATGATCATGGAAGAATATCTTTAAGAAAACCCAGGTCAACATTATTTATTACCGGAGATGTCTTTTACGTTGTTTTTTTTAAAAGAGAGAGAGAGAGAGAGAGAGAAAGAGAGAGAGAGAGAGAGAGAGAGAGAGAGAGAGAGAGAGAGAGAGAGAGAGAGAGAGAGAGAGAGAGAGAGAGAGAGAAAGAATATTTTTTTATGTAAAGTTTTTTTTTCTTTATATTCGCCTCTACCATTGGCGGTGTGCTCAATTATATTTTGTTGTAGTACGTTATTTCTTTTAAGTATTTGAACAAATTATCTACATTTTCTTCATCGTCTTTTAACAGTTCGCTTATTGTTTTTTTCTATTTTCAGGTTTCTCCGGACTTCTTTGAATTTCGCAAAGTTTATTAAAAGATGCTTCACCGTTTGGGGTACATTATCACATTCGTGGCATGTGGGTGCTTCAAGTCCACGGAGAAGATATTCGTGTGTGAATTGGCAATGCCCAATTCTGATACGACATAATGTAACTTATTCTCTTCTCGAGATTCTCGAGCTTGTGGTCCACTTTTTGCATTCTAGTTTTATTTCAGATAGTTTGGACTTTTCGGTCCTCCACCTCAACTCCCAAATTTTGTTTTGATTTTTCTTCAATCGGTGCAGCCTCTTTTGTGACTTATTTTAGTATTGTCACATTCTCTGATTCTTCCAGCCTAGCTATGTTTGCTGCTTGATCGGCGGCCTCACTCTCCTTTATTCCTTTGTGGGATGGTACCCAAATGAATATTACTTTTTTTTGCCATCGACTCCAGTTCCAACCATATGTTGAAAACTCTCGAATAAGAGAGCTACTGGGGTTCCGATAGCCGATCGCCGCTAAGACGCTAAGCGAGTCCGTAATGATCGCCGATCTGTTTTTTTATGATTTACAAAATATTAAAGATTTACAAAATAAATTAATTTTTTTACATGATTTCGAATTATTCATCATTCCAATCAAAATTTATATCTGAAGATTAATAATAAGGAACACCTGGATGCATGTACATATTTACATAAGCGAAAATTATAATAAGCATGAATGAATTATTTATAATAATGATAAGTAAATGTTTTGTTCTGTCTTTAACTTTTTCCCCAGGCTGTATAGGGGCGGTTGTAACGTTACACTCCACAGACTCTCCACTTCTTAAATTTGAAAATCCATTGATGTAATCATTGAGATTCGAAATAAAAAATGAAATAGGATATACTTAATGCATAATTAAAATAAATTCTACTTCTCCTCTTTCTCAACATATCGAGCATCATTAATGATAAAATGATCAATAAAAATTGCGTAATTGTTTTAAAATCCAAGTTAACTATATCCTACATTTATTTGCATATATTAACTGTCATAAACTTTGGACAACCTACAAAAGAAAAAAAATGGCACACAGTAATACCTCTGGTTTGCTAACGAAAGACACCTCTTATCCAACGCCTTTTCAATCATCAAGATATAGGATTATCAGTTCCAGCTTCCATGTTTCTTATTTGTGGGTTAATATGTACTTGTAATTCCTTAAAGTTTTCATTTATAAAGGGTCTTTATGTGCTGATCGGCTGTTGGAATACGTCTGTCAGGGTGGTTTGGTTATTAATGTAGCATATTGCTATAATTTCCCTGTATGTTGCTAAAACGATGCTACAGGGGGTCTTAAACTTTGCATATCCAGGTATAAGTATGATAGGGATCTTTAAAGAATACCTACATCGCATAGGCCCGGGATCTCCATTTTACTCCCCATCTAAAGGAGACTACCCAAGGATTTTACACTCCATATCAAAAATCCTATGACCACATGGCGGGATAAGAACCCAGGACCTTCTGTGTAGTAGTTGGCTATGCTAACCATTGAACAACAGGTACAGGTAACAGAAGTATCTACACCAGGTACTTCAGTTATGATTAATAATTTTGATTGGAAGGTTGAATTGAAGTATTTGTAAGTGGATCTTTTGGGCTATATCGAATCTATAAAGAGTATGGCCTTATAGGTTTTAGTAAGTACGAATATGTACATACATCACAATATGTATTTACTTTTTACTTTCACTTACCTATATATGAAATATATAGTAAGTGGAAGTATTGTGATCGTGAAAAATTTCGACTTCCGGTTTTCAACGAAATTACACGTTTTGGGACCCCCGAGTCGAAATAACTAAGTCCCGTGAAATGGTGTGTGTGTGTGTGTGTGTGTGTGTGTGTGTGTGTGTGTGTGTGTGTGTGTGTGTGTGAACAGACTAGCTCAAAAACTATAAACCGTGGGAACCTGAAATTGGGTATTTACTTTACCTAATAAATTTTGTATCATTTTCACATGTTTTTTTTATTTACTCAAAAAAGGCTTTAACGATTTTTATCAAATTCGTCATGTTAAATGAAAATTAGGTGTTCTTTAATATCAGGTAAGCTTTATCATTATTAAAATGTTCTGAGGGGGCTTTTTTTTGGTGGGGGGTTGGGACTTTTTTGTTTGTTCCTTAATAAAGTACCTTTGTTTTAGTTTATAAGGAGAAGTTAACTGTCTGTCGTTACACCTAAAAATAAGAAATGGCTAAATATGAGATATTATAAAAATAAAGAAAACATAAAAAGGAGAAAAAAATAAAAATTTTCAGTCAACTCATAAAACTCGTTGAGCGCATGTGGAGTACGCCTTTAATGACAGACCATTGTTCATAATTAAAGCCGTTCTGTTCATTTGAGAATTTTTTTCTTCATATTTTTTTCTTTAGAAAAGGTTTTAACGTTTCAGAAAAAAATGCGCCAAATATTAAATGTTCCAAATATTAAAACTTAAAATCATATCTTTGAAATGTTGCAATATTTAGTCACAATTATGAAAACTGATAAGAATTAGGCATTTTGCCCCCTCACTCTCTGAAAAAAAAAGTCTGAAAGACTTTATAAGAAAAATTATTGCTGACAAAAACCAATATATAATTCTTAGTATGTTACTTTTACTCTAATTGTTCAAAAAAGAATAAAAATAATTTAAACAAGATACAATATGAAAATTGCAAATTAATATTAAAAAATTAGATTATTCTTTTTGTTTTGACTAATAAATCTGTTATTTGATATTTATTATTGTCTTGTTTAGTAGAGGATTCATCTTTCATTAATTAATACAATTTTTAATATTTTTATCCAACACTTAATTTTATAGAAGGCAATTCCATGGATAACAATAAGTAATCAATCAGAGTAATCATATACTTGTAATGTTGAAAATAATTATATTTATTTTTATATTATAGTCAATAATAAAAGAAGGAATAAATTTATGTTTGAGACAACTTTTAGGCAATAAATGTGGATTGTATTTAGTACACCCTGATAAGTGCTGCACTCTACATTAAACTGAGGGCTAGTTCCATATTTCTCCAATAGATCGCATCAAGCCACTTATTGCCAATTCAACTTAAACACTTCAAATTATGATTAATCAAAAAGCATTAATAATATAGCGTAAATCTATTTAAAATAAAACAATTTATTTATTTGAATTGTAATTGTATTATTTTCTAAATATTTAAGAATTTATAAAACTAATATCGACGTAAACTTTAGTGGTATAAGGTAAAGCCAAAAAAGAAAAACCTTTCAATAAAAAAATGTTACCAGACATAAAAAAATCACGTGTAAAATGGTACGTGCCTACCGAAACCCTACATAATACCAGACGTTTACCGAAATATAAAGGCTCCCTATAAGAACGTTTCAAAATGGGTCATTCCATGTCAATTCAACACAGGCTTGAGCCTCAACAATTCAGATTTTCTTGAAATTTGGTACATTTGTAATATTTGTATTTCCATTAGGGAAAACATGAAACAAATGCAGATTAGGGTTTAACTAATAATCAGAGAGAAAACTAACTTCATTTGGTCGTTATAAGTCCAATGTGAGGTAACCGCCAATAAATTAAAAAAATGCCTTTTTTAAGAAAATTGAAATTAAAATTTTAAATTTGGTTTTAAGGAAATTTCTTCAGTAGGAACTTATACATTGTTGTATATCATACGAAATGGCATGGAATGCGATGTTAAACGACACCAATCTCATAGTCCTAGTCAAATTTGGAAAACATCTACAGCTATTTTTAATCATGATTTTTTCTGTTTCTGGACCTAATTTTGAGTGCTTTGCAGATCCATAATTCAAAAACGGCTTGACATATTTCAGTATATACAAAACAATTCTTTTCAGTTTGTAAGGTTCACAATTTTTGCTAGTACGTACAAGAAGTACACATGTACCAAATTTCAAGAAAATCTCAGATGGTGAGGTTCAAATTAACTTAGATTGTCATTCTAACAGACTGATTAGAGGCATCATTTGAAATGCACGTAAGTACGATATAAAAAGGCATGGATGAGAGATCTCCTTCCTTAACAAACTAAATTAATAAACACATTCCTGGCTTGGAATGAGGTACTACTGGGTGTACCTATCCTTTCTCATCAACCTGAGGTGTAACAATTAGGTTCCAATAAAATGGACAGTAAAGGGTTTAATTAAAAATTGAATCCAATTGCAAGTATATGTTAATTTAATCAATGGTGGATGACAGTTTTTAAATGCAAACCAACAATCTTTTCACCCCCTTTTATTTATTTATTTTGATTCCAATCCTAATTATACCGGGATAGACAAAATTTAGGACTACTACTGTAGCATCTTCCGATTAGCCTTATCAAGTGTATAATAGTTATTTATTATACAAGTGACGAAAGTAGATCATTTTACAACTCGAGTGAAACGTTTACCCACACGAGCGAAGCGAGTGTGGTAATTTCACGAGAGTTGTAAATTCTACTTTTTTCACGAGTGTAATATTAAATTTTTTCTGTAATCGTGTAATACATGATCAGATCTAACCAGAATATGAACAAAATTAGGATGTTGTGAAGATTATGGTATGTTGTTGGTAGGTTATAAGCATGGTTGTGAAGTAGTGCAGTTATAAACAAGTGCAGGTTATAAACAAGGAAGGTAATTATTATTATAATTAAATTTTAAAATATATTGATTATTTCCACCAATAATTCACTCACATTTCAATTTATTTTGTTAAAATAAATTCTTACAATGTTAAGAAACATTTAAAAGCATTTAATTTCCAACTTCAAATTATTTTTTATTTAGACTTATTACTAATTAAGAAGGCAATTCACTTTCTTCACTTGTGAAGAAAGTAATCACTTTCTTCACTCTATTGCAAAATGTTTCACTTTCTTCACTCATTTCAGTTTAGTAATGTTACCATTATTCAACGATTACAGAAAAACAAACTAAAACCAATAGAAAGACAATGAACGAACTTTTCTTTTTCTTTACCTCTTATCCATCACCCTTGAGAGGACTTTCATAACAACACTTCGGACAATGAGAGCTCGAGTAGACTTAAAACTTGGCTAAGCACTAGTCGAAGTGGCAAAGCATGTAGCCTGCGCTTGAAAAGTTAAATCATTTAACTCTGTTTTAAGACTTGGTTATTATTTCCGTCAAGTTCCCATACCATTGCTGCAAGCGCAACGGATGATATATATTTATTAGTCTCGGTAATACTTAAAACTTTTGTGTTTGTCGCCACTATATCACATTCATTGTTCACTAAGATATATATTTGGACGAATACATAGCGTGAACGTCATTTAAGTATGTCCTAAAATGTCAAGAGTTTGTTCTGAAATTTGGAAGTAATTTTTACTTCTGTCTTATTATTTTTTTATTTTTTTTTTATACATGGGGTAGCAAATCCAAGCGGGAAGAGAAATTAAATTATGTATTTCTTTATTTAAAACTATATAAAAAAACAAAAACAATAATACGAGTCAAAACATACCTAATGGTTAAAAAATGACGCCGCTTGAAATCCAGAAATTCTGCGAGTTCAATAAAAGCGATTTATTTCCAGCATTGAATTTCTATAATAGAGGCAGAAAAACATAAGATTGGGATTCTGAAAGTAAAATTACCAAACTAAATGTACCATACGGATTCCGAAAAATGCAGAAAGCTGTGTTTTCTTCAACAAACTAATCAAAAATGTGGTATTTCTATATACAGGTCCTCATTACAGATTCATCGAATTGGCAATGATGATTTAATAAAAAAAAAATCTGGTGCGTGCGCGCAACACACAACTTTCACTTACCAACTTCCTTAGATTAGAAATTAATGCGTTTTGTTAATTGCCACTTCTCGAACTCACACATTCTTATTTTTGTTTTCATTTTCTCTATAAAAAACACTAATTTATTTTATTATTAAGTAAAATTTTTTGCTTGTGATAATTGGGTAATGCAAGAATAATACCCCAAGAAGTCTGATTTTATAATACTCTATGTAGTTGTTGAAAATTTCATTTAGTTACCATGAATGGCATTTAAGCCCCCTCAAAACATTTTAATAATGATAAATCATACCTGATATTAAAAACCACCCAATTTTCATTAAACATGACGAGTTGATGAAAATCGTTAAAGCCGTTTTTGATATAATCGAAAAAAAGGTAAAAATTGGAAAAAAAGTGATGAAATAAAGTGCCCCCTCCGTTTGACCAATTTTGATGAAATGTTGGTTATCACATCTTTGGCATATACATACATCAAATACCCAGTTTGATCAAATCGTTAAAGCGGTTTTTGAGTAATTAAAAAAAACACGTGAAAATGGTACAAAATTTATTAAGTAAAGTCCCCACTCAGGTTTATCAATTTTGATGAAATTTTTACAATAATATCTCGGGCATATTTATACATCAAATACTCAGTTTAATCAAAATCGTTAGAGCCGTTTTCGAGAAAATCCGAAAAAACTTAAAAAGTTATTAAATAAAGTACCCCCTCCGTTTGACCAATTTTGAAGAAATTTTTGCTGTCACATCGCGGGCATATACATACACTAAATACCAAATTTCAAGTTCGCACGGTTTATAGTTTTTGAGCTAGTCTGTTCACCCACAGACACACAGACACACACACACACACACACACACACACACACACACACAGACCATTTCGCGGGACTTGGTTAATTGAAGTCAGGGGACCCCAAAACGTGTATTTCCATTGAAAACCCTACTATACATTTCATATATAGGTAAGTGAAAGTAAAAATACCTTTTAGTATGGTTGGCGTTAGGGAAAACGATATTTCCAAGGTTTTATGCCTTCCTATGGCTATACTGATGATTTCTATATAGTTATAATAATGATGGCTTCCATAGGATACTTTTCTTAGACAGATCTTTTTATTACAATAGAAAATATGAAGTGATATAATGGTCACACTGATCGATTATATTATAAGACTGAAACGGATATGTTTTCATGAAAATTGTTTATTTTTATAAAATTACAACAATGTCAACCGAACAACAAGAAGACAAAATAATATAGCGTAACGGAACCTTTAAAATAAATAGTGACTCGAAATTAATCGTATTCGTCTGTCTGTCTAGGTTATACTTACTCAATCGTCACTTGCTCATTTAGGTATACATACATCCTAGGCCAAGGAACAGTCTGAAACGTTCCCGATTCCGTCCTGGAACGTTTAAGACCTTTTTACCTAAGTAACAGAAATACAACTGTTTTGGTTTCTTCAGAAAAATATCAAAAAATACTAAATAATGATTTCAGTGAATTAAGGAATGTAAAAACCCAGGTCTACAGTGGTTTTGATGCCGGGAGTTTTATGGCTGTTTTTAAGTATAATTGATGCGCTAAATCCAAATTTGCCAATAGTTATCCTCTATCAGCTCTAGTTGTTGAGAAATATAAATGGCGTGACTACCTCTTAAAACATAATTACTCGTTAATAGCAGGTGGAAAACAATAACAAAAATATTACATATAAACACACACATTATTTACGTAATCACTTTGTAACTAAACCAATTACATTTCAAAGAGCTCTATTTCACACTTCGGAAGCTTCTTTTGCGTAACTTTCTTAAATGTTTCTTGTTATCATATGTATTTGAATTTAAATAAAACTACTGTTAAGGTATGCTGAAGTTGATAAAAAACATTTTTTTTTCTGTAGAGCTGGGTATTGAAAGACAATCAATCTTGAATTCCACTTTTCTTGTTTATAATACTTCTTTTTCTTTCATCTATGTTGTGTTTTATTTTGCCGATGCTTGGCTTAAAACTCAAATAAACCATACTATAACGAGTAAACATTTAACACGTTCACGCCTGCGTTTACCACCGGTGGCTCACACTAGACTACCGCATCGGAGGCTAAACTTTCCACGACGAGGTAGGATTGTATTTTTTATGTTGGATTGTCAATACTGCATAATGCCCTTGAATAACTAACATCCGATAGAGCGAAAATCATTAAGGTAAGCCGCCAATGAGCGAGAAACATGTTAAGCCAATTCTCGAACTTTTTACTTAGTAAAAAAAAAACTGCTCTTGATTTCTTCCGTCACAGTGTGGCCAATTGTCAATGAATGTTATATCCTTTCGTCATATTGAAGAACATTATAAACAAAGACAGCAGAAAATTATAAAGATTGAGTATTGTAGTTGTTTCAGCCAATGGTTGTCTACTGCATTAAATTTACATTATTTATAAAGTGGTAAAAACCAGTTGCCTAAAATGAAACGATTTAGATATTATATTTTCTTGTTACAAGGGAAGTAATATTTGTATTCTAAAACTGTTCCTCCGTGATATAAAAATGATTTCTCGAGTGCTGCCCTGTCAGATAGGGGAAGCAATCACCTGGACCGACTCGGAAGGCACAGAGAGACGACACCGAGGATGTCAAGAAGAAGACAGATACCGGGAGGATGAGTGATGGTCCCGTGGGGGGGGGGGGGAGACCTTGTTTACTCCAAGCACCACCGCCTCCTCGATCGATATGGGATTCGAACTTCTAAAAACATGAGGGTCTCCGGTAAACAAGAGTTCATAGCAGTGCAGTCTGTGCTTTAGTGCGATTGGATAATAATGATATCTGATGAAGACCTGAATCTCGGGTCGAAACGTCGGCACAATATATATATGTTATAGCACATATAGTTGCTTAGTTTGACCGCGCCACCAACCATTTCAATCACATAAAATAAAAATAATAATCGAAAAGGATGGTATTGGAAAAATATCTTTTTGAACACTAAAAACTATAGATAAAAAATAAAAACTAATAACTAAAGATCATCAGCACAATAAATTTAGTAAAGGAAAGTTCCAAAAATTATAAGCAGGTAGGGTCTCAAAAATTTTTTATATATTGACCTTTATAAAGTCACAGTCATGTTGTGTTATTGCTGACGTTTCGCTCGTATGCGAGCATTTTCAGAGCTAAAAAGACCAAAAAAGGGGAAAATCACAGTCATGTGATTAATTTTTTTTTACACTTAAAATCCTTATGAGTAAACAACAATACAAATAAAGGAACTTAGTCCTACTAATTTTTCAACAAACTTCATAAAAAGTTAACAATTTTAAAAAGCTGTACGTCATTTGGTTAATACAATAATTAGAACTAGTATATATATATATAAAAAAGAATACAGTAGTAACATGGTAGTGAAAATACTATCCTGCAATTATTATCTTGCTCTTCATTATTACAGTGGTCTTTTCAGTCTTCTTCTAATTGATGATTAATAAATAAATAAAGTTGTCATTATTCGTTACACTTTATAAATAATTAATAATAAATACTTCAGTAAGAAATGAAACGAGACAATCCCTCAAAAAATATTTAAAATGACAGCGAATTGTTTCCCTAGAAGGATAAGGAATAGTGAGAGTTTTTTGGCGTATAGCTTTCTATTGCCTCAAAGACAAACTTAGATAGGCGTAAAAAACGTGGCTGATTCTCAAGGGCATTATCTCCGCCGTAGCAACACCCGAAAAAAATACCCTTCGATTTCACATATTTCTCGAGCAGCAGTAAAATTTTTTGTTTCCTATAATTCCGAAAATTACCCGAGTTTCCAAATTTCCAAACGTGTTGTTTTAAAAGAGATAGGTCAAGGAAATGAAGAATTGTTATAGAAAGGCCCTATTTTTTATGTAAATGACTTTTTTTAATTATTAAAGACTGAAAAAAATAACCATATCGTCCACGAACCGAACAAATTTTGTTTCATATACTTCAGTGAATAATAAATTAAAGTGAGCGATACTCTTAAAATAAATACAGTTGGTAGAGCTGTTGCTATAAGTTAAGGATACCATATAGAAACAAGAGCTGGAACAACTATGTGCAATTACTCGTAATAAAATAGGATGATTATATAATTGAAAAATGGGACTATGGAGCATGAAATTCTTGACATGAACAATGACAAAGAGCCCGAAATGTTTATATATAAAGACTTATAATAAATAAAGCAATATTTAGGTGACCTACGGCCTGTTCATATCTTTAAGTTAATGAAGAGATCTAGTTGGATTATTTATTTTCTTACAGGAAATTTAGCTATTATATAAGGCCTGTATCCATTTTTATGTTATTATTTCGAATATTATCCACATATATACCCTAATAACATATCTAATAATTAGTTTTCTTTTTCTTTGGTATTGTCAATCCACCCGTTGTGTTGAGACAAACTCTGTATGTGGCATTTCTCGAAAAAATAAATAAAAACGAATCAAATAAGAAGAAGAAGAACCTATTTTTCTTTCATAGTATTCATAAATAGCATTTTTATATAATGTAAGATATTATAAATAAAAATAATTTTTACTCATTGAGATTAATTTAAAAGCTTTTACATTCTCTTAGTCGCAGAAGAAGCAAGTTTCAGTTTGTAAACAGGAATTTCGGTAGTGTAAGCATCATTAGTAGGGGAAACTTTGCAAAGTTTTAGAAAGTCCTTGTATTAATAATAAAAGAGACTTTCAAAGCCGTTGCTCTTGAAACAAAGATTCTTGCTATATTAAGCATGGAATTATCCTCGCGGCGTGAAAGTTTGTGTAGCTTCTTTGGTCTTAATGGTGTACAATCTTGTTCAAACTTCAACTTAATCAATTGAATTTCCTACTGAATGTTGAAAAAATGTTTTACAATATCTAAACTATAATACAGAAACATAAAACAGGAAAGAGATGTTCCAGCTTTCTAGCTATAATAAATTTTGAGATCTATTCCAAAAACTATTTGAGAATTGCACCCTTATTGCATTTCTAATGTCTTGAAAATGTAATATGATAAAAAGCCGTAATGCCGAAAAAACTAAAATTTCGTATTTTGACCTGAAAAAAATACAGATTTCATTTACTATATTCAAGGTCGTTAGCATATAATCATATGTTTGGATAATTCTAAGCCTACCATATACCTATTGCAGACCATATAGAAGTAGGCAATCGACTACTTAGTTAAACCTATAATGGTGGAGCATACTGTTATTTTTTAGTCTTCATTTTGTCCTTGCTACTAACTACTTTTTAACCTTGTTACAAATTGGAGACCTCAATTTTTTTTTCTATTATAATTTACGTAAATGAAATGATAAAACCCGGGTAGGGTTACAGAAATTAAGTTACATTGACGCATACAGCAAAATAAATCAAAAATTATTAAAATTCTAGACCTATGTTTAATTTGATATGGGATGAATCATTAACGTGAATCGAGGCAGAAAGATTATAAAGTGACTTCAATGCAAAGAAAAAACACGAGGGATATAAAATTGTAAATATGCAAAAAATAAAAAACTTTCCAGCTAAACGACCAGAATCATTTTTTTTGACTTCAAAGCAATAAATTAACACATCTTCAACAGTTTTATACCGTCAGATGTCTCAAAACATTATCAAAAATGAATTTGAATTGTAATCAAGAGAATGGTGAGACTATGTTCACCGAGAATAATTCAGAAACTGATATTAAGAAACTTAGAGCGGATTCACACTATCGCTCCGCTCCCGCTCCACTCCCGGTCCGCTCAAATATTCTAAAGAGAAATAGACAGAGAATTCCACTATCGGTACCGCTCCGGTCTCGCTCCACTCCCGGTCCGGTCTCACTGGCGAAATATTCTAAAGAGGAATAGAGAGAGGTTAATCACAATATTGGCACAGGTCCGGCCTCGCTCCGCTACCGCTCCACTCTCGCTCCACTCCCGCTCCACTCTCCTAAAGTCTTTTCATATTCACATTATATAATTTTACACCGTTCACGATTGAAGCCATTAATAATCGAAGCCGTCTGTATTTGGATTTTAATTAATAATTAACTTTCAGTTATTAAAGTATTTATTTATTCATCAATTTTACGTCCAAAAAAGTTTAAATTAAATATATATATATATATATATATATATATATATATATATATATAATTATAAATCAATTTAATTAATGGTGAAGAAATAATTTTTTTTTCCGAATGTATTCGAATATGCTTGAAATGATAAAAAAAAAAAAAAAAATCACCAACAATACGCGGACCGGGAGTGGAGCGGGAGCAGAGCGCTAGTGTGAATGGGGTAGAGCGAGAGCGGACCGGGAGCGGAGCGAGAGTGGAGCGGGCGCGAAACCGATAGTGTGAATAGGCCCTAATATGTAAATTATCAGGGAACCTTAAAATGATTTTTAGCATTGTATAATATATGGGTAGCGGGATGGCCGAGTGGGCAAACGCGTCAGAAAATATGCGTTGCCCATGGCAACGTATGATTGATAACCGAAAGATAGCAAGTTCGAAACCCGGAGCCAGGGGTAATTTAATAATACCCGGCATTAATCCCCCACCCTGTACCCTAGCCCGGAAAACCCTGTATAGCCTAAAGGGCGAGGAAGGGGAGGACCAACAAAAAAACATTGTATAATATGCTACAATTAATTTAATAACTCCAGAATAAATCGAAATGGGCAATGGAAATATGAAAAAATAATAATCAGAGAAAATCTGTAGTCATAAAACTATTGATATAGTTAGATAGAAACCTGAATTTGTGGAGCATCATTTTTTTTTCCACTGGACAGATCATCTGATAAAAAAAAAAAAAATTCCAAAATAGGTCTTTTGAGTGTTCAAAAGAAGCTTAAAAGCGTTAAAACTACTTGGGTTGCTAGGCATCTCTCTTTCAAATAGTGCTTTGCAGATCCAATCTCCGCTGACCAGGCGAAGCTGTGAAGGAGAGAGAGAGAGCTTTCCCAAATAGGACTTTAATGCACTTTACCAGGACTACAAGCGAAATCAATTAGTGTTCTTAAATCCTCGTGGTTCAACTTGGAACGACACCTTAAAACTTTGCCGGAGGTGGATCCTTTGAACCGGAGTACTCACTCGCTTATCCTCTTAAAGTGAAGAAGTAAATTGAACGCTTCCTTCTTGATTGAGATGAATCCTTGCTTCGTCCTATTGACTGAACGCTAAGAAGAGCCCAGTGAAGTCTCATCTATTTTCCGATTAAAAGTGAAAAACCCACATAAACAAAAATATTTATAAAACAGTACGGTACTTGGTTATATAATTTTATAATTCATTTTAGTATTAATTAATGTAATTATAATTATTTAATTTCTCAAAGAATATTTTATATTATTTAGTCAACTCAGATATCCTTTTCTAATGTATAGGGGAGAGCGGGGTTGGTTGGCAACAGTTTTCACATTTTTTATTGTTGAGTCGTTCCTGTTAATATAATCCCAATGGGGCTGATACCACTGTAAACGCCAAGTGTTAGAGTACTTCAAGTATTTTTTTCACAACATAATATTCAATACTAAGATCACAGAAAATTGAAGAATTCGTCAATCCAGAGTATGCCAATTAACCCCCTATGTGGGGCAGGTTGGCCTAGAAGGTGGGATTGTATAGCCATCTCATTCAAGTGCTCCCTGACACATATTATTGTTATTAAAAGCTGCACTATAATGGTATAATAATTTGAATCGGTTTTTAACAGCATTTAAGGGAAAATAGAATGACAATAGAAAAATATAGAAGTTTAGACTGTCGTTACTTTTTGCATAAGAAAAAATGCTCTCATCTTCCTCACTGGAACTAAAGACAATTGGTAGTTTCACCTTTGATTATGTTTACCTTGCTTTTGTGAATTGCTACTGCGCCAAATAAAAAGTTGAAGAGAGCCAACTAACCCCACAGGAGAGATCATATGAAAGATGACTGCCAGGACAGGGGAGAACAATCAAACAAGAAACTGGTTAGTCGAAAGGTTAGGTTTTTTAAAGGAGTTTGGGGCTATGTAAAAAAATCGGAGTCAAATGTTTTTCCATGCCTTTAAACCAACTTTACTGAAAATATAAAAATTTATTTAGATGTTGTAAAATCAATCAATGAAAGCACACTCTTATCTACATTGTCAGCATCGAATTGAAAACTCAGGGCAAGACTCCCGAGGTCGATCAGGTCACATGGTACAATGGTGGGGCCTTCACAACAGGTGTGACGGAAACTATAAGCCAATGGCCAACCTACCCCCTATGCCAACCAACCCCGCTCTCCCCTACTTTTTGATTCATTGATGTGAAACGTTCAGTTTTATCAGATATAATGATAGAATTGGTTAGAATTACTTTTCTTAAGTTTGTTAAAGTCTAAAATATTTTCATAAAAAGCAGAGCAATATGATCACTTAAGTTTGTTTTCTGTAAGAAAAAAATAAATTGATTTCACTTTCAGATGGTGTTATAGATAAGTGAGCAACTCGTGAGCAGTTTCTAGATAACATTGATGAGTTCTTCAACACGCTTTAGGATAAATCCATTCCTAAGTGCTCTTGCAAAGGAGCGTTTAGTGTCGAAAGACACTGTTTCTTCATCTCCACGCCTACAATAACTATACGATTCTGCGATAAGATCTGTTCCAACAATTCAGGCCGTCTACTACCTATCGGGCCGATTATCTTGAAGGAATCGTATTTCTTACGATTCTTGTCCAATGGACCTTGCTATATCAGACTTTTATTTGTTTCGATCCATAGGCCATATCCATGGCTCTGTTCTTGAAAGGAAAAGAAGGCTGAATTATAGGATATGACATTTTTTTTTTTTTTTTTTTTTTTTTTTTTTTTTTTTTTTTTTTTTTTTTTTGTTTGGTACCCCTACCTGGCCATGTGTGGCATACGGGGGGTTACTCTACAGGTGTAACCGACCTATTCTAACCATGGTGGGAGGGTCGAGATTTATTCCGTGGGGCCTCCACGAAATAAAAGTGAACCCTCCCAGGGCGGATTCGAACCGCCGCCGTTCGGCTCGAGCGTGCAACAACGGGTCGCGCTCCTACACGCTCGGCTATCCCGGCCCCAATTATAGGATATGACAGTGCAACAGAAATGGTTTATGTTTTGATAATCGATTTGATGTTACTTTTTGTTTGAAAAGCCGTTTTTTTTAATACAACCGATCCCGAAATTATAAAAAAAAAATCTGAGATTTAAAAAAAAAAAAAAAATTAACTTCTAGGGAGAAGAGCACATTATTCGGAGGCAGGCCACGTTTTTGAAGGGAAAAAGGGATTCTTTGCCGACAGCTAGCGCCTTACGTGACTCCCTTGAACCCTACTTTATAACCCTTCGCATTTTTCTCCTCTAGGGAAAATCTCCTCTAACAGTCACCAGCCCTGATCTTCAACAAAAGCCTAACTTATTACCAAACACTGTTTGATCCTTATAGGCCTAGCTGCCTTATAGAAGTAGCCAATGCAATGAAAATAATTTTTTAAAGTTCTGAAATCACTCATGAATAATAACGTTTTTATTAACGTATTAATCAACGGCGGTTTTCCATTTCAGGAATCATTATTGTAGTAGATATCTCATCCAAACCTTTTATAAACTCCTTCACGTAGTCACAGGACATCAGCTATAGAAATATTTTTTGGCCTTGGTCATGAGGGTTATAGGTTTGATTGGAATCATAGAAGTTGCTGTAAATGGATCTTTTTTGTTGTACGTTATATCTGTGAGGAGTATCCCTATTTAATGTTTTTCCTTTCTGTCTCATTTTATGGCTTAAAATATTTAAATAATTAGAGTTAGAGTTTTTTTTTTTTTATTTTAACACGCGTGATAGTATAGTTAAAGGTAAACTATGGATAGTGTTTTTCTGCAGTTAGTGAAGCCTGTGTATGATCCTGATGTTCAGTGAGGAACGCTGTATCAACCACCAAGATTGGACGAATTAAAAAAACCGCAGAGCATTGCTGGACGGAAAATCTGTACAAACAAAATTACAATAAGTAAAATTTATATAAAAAATCAGTATAGACCGTATTTTTTTAAATGATTGAAAAGAAAATGTTTTAAATATCTTAAAACTTTGCAATATATGAGGTGTGTACATCTAAGGCGGAATAACTCCAATTTTTTACTTTCACCTATTTTAACACGAATAAGGTAGTTTTAACTACCTACTAGTTAAAACTACTAAACTAAGTATATATATACAGATCTGTAAATTTAACAATTAATATGACTTATTGAAAATAAACGCCAGTAATCCAATTATTACGCTAGTAATCAGCAATAAGGTAACTTTAATGAAATCGTTATCCATCTTAAATATATCGCGCTTTGATAAATCGCAACTCTGTTTTATGGAAACACGGCACTTCTACGTGCTTCGATAAAACAGAGTTTGCGATTTCAAACATCTGCATATGCTTAGGTAAACTTTTATCAGAATGAATGTATTGTATATGATATGTAGGTTACTGATACGAGAAAATTTACAATGAAACCACATTCATTGCATTATTTTTCAAATATTTGCGGTTGGGGTGAATTCGTATATTACCTTTATGGCTGATAAATCAATAATTATATCTTAAGTAATGGTTTTAATACTGAAATAATTATTATTTTATTCAAAAATAATAATTTGCTTTATTTATAATATTTTTATTTTTATTGCTACCGAAGGAAGAGAGTAACGATTATGCTCCTACTATACTTTTCTCCGCTAAAGGAAAATTTTCTGAAGGCGGCCCAACAGCCTAGAAATGATGACCGGAAACTGCCCATTGCTCCCACCCCCGAATAAACGGTGGGGGCTGTGAGGGTGGTTTTCTTTTAGCCGGGGTGGATCACAATGCATAGGAACCTTGCAATGTAACCATCTTTTAAGAAAATACTTCCGATGAAAAGAAAAAAAAAGTATAAAGAGTTGATATTATTAAAAAATTACCACCAAATAATACATGAATTAAAATCAATATTTTTATTTTGTCTTTATTTAAGCATTTGAGACCAAAAATAATGAATTTTTTTGTTAAACAAACTCGGTTATGGTATACATGTCTTATTGGCTATTAAATTCAAACAGTCATTTTTTAAACAATTTTATCTGAGAGTAATGTTTGGCTATCACATTTGATAGGGAGATGCGAAGAACCGGGTCCGAATTCCTGCCAAGCCAATCTTTTCTCTTCAGATAAAATGGTTTATTGCCCCCAATATATTTATTATCCAACAGATCAAATTATTCCAATGAATGATTATGAGGAATAATCTTCAAAAATAGTTTGATTTATTGTTTTATTTTTTACGAAAAATCGCAAAAGGCTGAAAGTACACACACTAAGGCTTATTAAGCAAATTTATTTTGGCAGTAGCAATATTTGCAACGAAGTATATCATAGTGTAAAATAATCTCTTCATTACAGTCTCTAATTTAAATCTATCAATGTGAGTAGCTCTATTCAAGTGTTAAAAACCTATTTAAATTAGATGAATTTGCAAAACAACCAATATTAGCACTGGTCTACCCAAAAATGTAAATAAATAAATAAAAACAACGGGTGCATAAAATCGTATATATTATTTCTCAAGGTCTTTCTTTTTTTTTTTTTTTTTTTTTTTGTCGTTACGCCATAACATCCTTAATATTTCATCAAATTTCATTTTAAAGCTTTCAGTAACCGCACACCGGAAAAATATACAAATCACTCATTTCGATTGCGAGTTGAGTGATTGATCGCAATTTGAGTGATTCGATCGCAAGAACCACGGTTTTTGCGAAAGAATCAATATGGTCGTAGAGGTTTCTAAATGGTGTCAATCTTTTCCATTTTTTTTCAAACATTTTTTCGATTAACCCCTCCATTAGCGAATTGTAAGCAAACAACTGCAATTTTCAACGAATTTGCATCGAATGCAATTTTCGATAGCGTCATTGTTTTCAGTTTGTCAATACGAACATTTTTGGTTATATACACTTTTCCAATTGTCGCCCTCGTTTGCGAGTTACAAGCGAAAACATTCGATTTCAGTCAATAGAATCAGCGCACTCGCTTTTCGCGAAGCCGATATGTGTATTTAAGTTTTCCAAATCTATTCTTTACTTCAACCCTCATCTATGCCGATGACGCACTAAATAAGCACTATGCGACGCTAACGCTAATACGGTGTGTACTTGGGATTTAAGTAGGTTAAGGTGCGAATGCATCGCACAGGTCAGCTAGTCCTTATTTTTAAATTATTATAGTTATGTAAATAATTCATATAACTTGAGTATCAGAAGATTTAAATAAAAAAAATTTTTATGCTTCCTAGAAGGTTTAAAGGAAGGAAGCCATCCTAGAGAAGTTCAACTGAATTAGTGATAGTTTTAAATGGTATCAAAACTTCTCCATTTTTTTCCCGAAAAAACCGTTCCCTAGTTCCTGTATCTTAAATAGAAAACTTATTTCGAATAAAAATATGGATAAACAAACTTTATTCAAAATAAATAAAAAATTCATCTAAAAATAAAATAATTTCTAATCCGGCTACTTAATGTAGCCTAATTGCGGGTCGAATAAATCATGAATTGAAATTAAGTTTATGGCTTAAAAGATAATTTTTTTTTAAAAGGTTTTAGATTTTCAATGGCAGGTTAACTCGTAATTAACTTTTACACAAAACATGAATGCTGAACGCCGCCCATTTTAAAGAAAGTTCACGATGTAATATTAAATATAATTTGATTGAAAAGAAAAAGGAAAAGAATTCTTTTTCTGGATGAAACGAAAAAAGTTATTGTTAGCATCCACTCTACAATTTATATTCTTTTACCAGGGAAAATTAGTAACCATGAGGTAATAATGATATCGCTTGTGACGATTCTTTGACGATTTCTGAGAAGTAATCTAACGTTTTAAAAAATTCAGAAGCAGTAGACTAATTTGATCTAGTACTCAGTGAAAGAAGGTATGATTAAAGGACTTTTTTTTTTTTTTTTAATAACGTTTTAAGGACTTCGTTGATTTTTCTCATTACTAAGAAGTAATAAGGAAAACAGTTATAATTTTTCCACTACCAAAAAGTTTTAAAACTTGATAAGGAAACAAACAATACTTGCTTAATTTATTCATATGTGGTAAAACTCTGTATAAAATATATAGCTGTACACATATTTCAAAATGCTTTTCTTGTTTTGTTTTTTTCTATATTACATTATATTGATAAAATATAAAATGTTTGATTTTTTTTTTTCGTAACCAGAATTAAAGAAAAACTATAAATTTTTATATTACCAAAATAATACACTTGTTTTAGATTTATTTATACAATACACCTTGCTATATGCTTAATATATAAAAATATGTATCTGTGCTTGCAATGTAAAGTGTATTTTCCAAAAAGTAAAAATTGTTATTATCGATTATATGCTGCTAATACACAGACTTTTTAGTGAACAAAAGATACGCATTAGGGCAATAAATAGGAAGCAATATAATATTCAATTGCTAGTTAATATTCAATTGTTAGTTGCAAAAACTTCGGATTTCAGCAATATCGTTTTGAAGGACAATGCGTTTGAAAAGATATACAAATCAATATACTTAGGGATTGAGTACCTAAAAAAACGAATAAGGAAATATTAACGAGGAGGTTAATAATATAAATTTAAAAAGGGGATTTTTTTTCTCCAAATTACAGAAAATATAAGACTTTAGAAAACTATTAAACTTCGCCTTAATAGAGAACCCGCAAAACCGACCTGTTGTGCATCGTGGTATTTGCTACTAAGTTACTAGGTGTCCACGGATTCAAATGATTAGAGAAATTAAAAAAAAAAAATTCTACTTTTGCATAAAGTGATTTCTTTAACTTAATTTTTTTTCTAAGGCATATATTCCTCATTAGAATATATTTTTCATGATTTGATAAATCTGTGTTCATTTGATGGACCTATAAAATAATATATATATAATTCCTTAAAATAAGTTCGTTTTAGAAAATAACAAATTAAAATTTACTAATAATTTTCAGTACTTGTTCCCATATGTTACTTCTGGGCGTCGCCAGTGTGGCGCCGTTTAGTTTGGGACCGAACTTAACTGTAAAGGACCCGTTTAAGGAATCTAAAGCCAGGGTCTAATATAGCTGATCAAGGTCCTTTTTAACTGAAAACTACGGAATGGGAGACCGATTATATTAAGGTCACATAACTTCCCGCAACAGCCCACACCCAGAAGGAGCATAGGGGAAGGCTAAATTTTCTGATGATCATCGGAAGTTTGCGTAACCATTTTTTAAAAATAATTTTAATGAGAAAACTTTTTCTGGTGGTATGCCTACACGATGTACGAGCCTCTTTTTTTCGGTAAACTAAATTTTTAGATGTCTCTGGATTAAATAATTATAATAATTTATTTCATAAATTAAGCTTTTTAATCGATACCTCTGATATGCTGTTTGGCAGGTCTCTATATAAAATATTTTTTATATTTTATATTTTTTATCAAGACTTGCCGATTTAATCCTAAAAGTCAGAAAATATTTTCATTCCTTATGACAAATTTTTAAAGTTTTATTCGCAATATACTTTAAAATAAATGTGACTTAAGGCTTGAATAAGCCAGCCTTGTGAATAAGGAAAAGAAACGTGAGAATAAACAATTAAAAACAAGTTGGAATACATGTATATTCTAAGGTAAAAATTAAATTAAGATCTAACATACAGTAATATATAAAATGTTTTTGCAATGCTGAGGATATCCGTAAACGTTAATAATATTTTATTAAATGGATAAACAATTTAGAGAAAACATTTATTTTAAATCTAATTAAAACTAAAATGGTAATATAATTTAAAAAAAAAAATTGGTTATTTTACTTAATACTAATAAAAGTAAAGCATGCCTTGATTTCAAAGTAAAATGACCGAAAGTGTCAGTAAAACAAAATCTTTAAGCTAAAAAAGACCATTTCTTTCTATCTTTAGAAGACTACGACAAAAATAAGCATAGACGACAAAAAATCGTTCTTATATCATTAAAAAATTTAGTTTTCAATAATCTCTAACTGTTGCGGAGGAGGTGAGTGTAAATGTTGATTTAGCCGGATTTGGAATGAGGTTTGCTAAAGCCAATGCCGTCGGTGGGGGGGGGGGGGGGGGTCGTAGAATAGTGGGGTGGGCAAGTTTAGCAACTAATCAGACACTGTGATCCCAGTTCATGTCAGCATTAACCGACAAGGATAAACCTAAAACAGATTCCAAAATTAACTCTTAATGTTTATAAGGATCTATACTGTATTTATTGTAATATATTTATATAACAGTGCAGTGTTTTTATCCTGTTTCGGGGTTCATGATTAATCCTGAAATATCCCTCCCCCTGCTCCCCAAGAAAAAAAAATAATATTTTTTACTATAAAAATTAACAAGAAATTTTATTAGTTATTAATTTTTCCTCTCTTCTTCTTGAGACTATCCAATTGATAAAAATGTGGATTAGGGCGACCAATTAATTCTCAACACTATATTTTCTCGTTAGAACTTTATTTCTGCATACGTTTCGGCCATCATCATTGCTAAATGTGATTGATGGTAAATAAAGAAATTTTATTTTTGAGATTTGCTTGAAAATCCCTCGTGCCCTAAGGATGTTCTTGAAAGTAATTCAAAATAATGACCATATTCCTTTTTTTTTTTTTTTAATTTAAATATTAAATCAACATTGTACAAAAAACATGTACAGTCGACTCCGTTCAATTGGGCCATCGGATAATTGGGACCATCGCTTAATTGAGCCATTTTTAATAAAACGGAATGAAATATACAGGTAAAATATCACCGCTTAATTAGGGCAAAACATCGGCTAATTGGGCCAAAACTTTTGGAACTTAATATAAAAAACTATGAGACCCGGTGTCAATCGTATAACGTATAACTGAGATTACGCCTGTTTCTATACCAGAAGCAAGAAACCGCAAAAAGGTTAGTCGCTTTTTTTTTTTTTTTTTTTTCACAAAAAGGAAATGAAGTAAGTCCTTAGGCGTCCAAAAGAAGTGCGCTAATTATGCTTGTCGTAGTTTACAACGAGATGCATTGTCACACTTGATTCTTACCTGTTAAAATAATTGTCGTAAAAACATGTTCTGATTCATTTCTTATTTCGTTTTATCAGTATAATTTATATTGTACACAAATAGATATTTTAATTTATTTTATCTTGTATATTTCTTATATTAAAACACCTATTTAATAAAAATATATTTTAAGAGTTAAATTAATCGTATTATTTTGAGGCCATCATTAAATTAATAGGCGAGAATTGGTACAGCTAAATGCACCTATTAACTGGGTTTTACCCAAATATGTCTAATGTATGACATGACATCAATTATCATATGTACGGTAACCCGGTGATTAGGCGTATTTAGACATTTTTAATTTGCATTTACACATGGATTTATTGGGTCTTCCAAGGGAGCCACCTTATTGGGACAAAGCAAATTTTCCCTTTAAGTCCCAATAAAACGGAGTCGACTGTAGGTACTATGAACATAGAGTCCCTGCCATTTTTGGCCATAGCGTGAGTAGCTCCATGGAAATAGACTTAACTGGGGACTCTGACTGAAAGGATAGTACATCTTTATTGACTCAAATCGTCTAAAATAGTTAGTAGGAAATAAAAAAATAAAAATAATTAATATAAACTTCAGATCAAATGCCAACAACATTTAGCTTAGTTAAATAAAGTGGTCCCATTATTACTACAGTAATTGCCTAAGAAATCTTACTGCTAGAGAGAAGATTAACGAAACGCATTCCTTACAGAAGACAGTTGTTGTTTCTGAAATAAGTGGAAAATAAATCTGCTTGTCGATACAAACTACATCTGAGGCAAATGTTTCAGCACACTCAATTAACCCTTTTAATTTGTCTCAAGTAATCGATTGGCCTGAGGAAAACGGAGGGAAAATAGGGTTAGTTTTTCCGTTTAACGCGACCACATATGTTATCCTAACTGTATCGGTTAAGGAATCGATGTAGAGATCTATGTCATTGAGGAATTTAATTAGAAAAAGCCCACCCCCTCCCTCTTTTTTTAATAGTTTTTTCGAACGATTCTCTTTAGATTTTTCCTTCTATTTTCTCAATTCTCCTGTAGATAAGAGGAGGCGTAGCATGTGTTATGTATTAGCTGTATTAGAGGAGTGGCCGATTAGTAAGCAAACAATATTCAAATCAATGATTAAGTATGCGGGTTCGCCAATAACATAAATTACTAAACTCTACATGCAGTACCTGTACAGTACCTGCTCTTTATTCTCGATTCCATATCAAACAACAAAAAGACTTGGCCACTTCTGACATACTAGTTAGGAGGCGACACAAAAGAAGCTGCATCCGAGACCTTGTCTCCAGATTTAAGGAGGGATCTTTTCAAACCGGGAATGAGGTGCTCTGGGCACTATATCTTTCAAGCCTAAAATGCCGTAATTACATGTTTTCATCACGTCTGATTGTCGTTAAAATGCTGACTGTTACGGAATAAAATATGAATTGTGAAAAAAATAATAATAAGACTAAATATGTCTTATAAACATTAAATAATATTCTGTAATCATATTAATAATATTAATAACTTAGATCATAAACAGGTCGGGAAGCTCTAACAAAAAATCAATAGACAGTATAATGTGTAGTATGTACAGGGGGTAGATATATAATTAAAAAACAAAACACATAGCATAATAAATTATTATACCTACCACATTAATAAAATAATTTTGGGGATTTATAAAAAATCTTATTTTCTTAAAACAAAATGTTCGCAATGTATTATTAATCAATTTAAATAAAGATGAAAGTCTGTTTTTTTTTTTGTTTTTTCTTTATAGAAATCTTTAATATTTTACCTAAATTCTCCTAATTTCGCTCAGTGGTTCTTTGGTACCAGGTGCGAACACCTGTCCATATTAAAATTGCACAACTTCAGCCAATCTCTGGATATATTCTTTATTGTTATAAAAATTGTTCTGATCTCGCTCTACATTGGTTTTTACAAAATCGATCGGTTGAGTCGATAAAAGTGCAGTTATAGATTATCAAGGTGAAACCGGTGTATACAGTTAGTTAATTATAAAATGTTGATCACTTCTTTCAAAAATAAGCATAATGACGATTAACAAGAAGAATGAATGATAATATAATAATACCAGTTCGTTTAAATTTTAATTGTAACTATTTGTAAAAAAAAGAAGAAAAAAACAGAAAAATGGATTTTTTACATAGAAGAAGAAATTAATGTAATTGAAGAACTTCAATATAAAAAAACTTAAATATTTCACCAGATACAAACTTATTTCCCGGTGTTAGTTTTCTATTTTTGACGTTTCTAATGGATATTGAGGCAAAATAACAAACAATTTCGGCTATTGAATGGAAGTGAGCTGTCTTTTGTATTTTAACAAAATGACGATATTTTTATAAATTTATTATGCCAAAGTGGGGACTGCATTTTCCTATTGTTTACACGCCACCCGAAAGAAAAAGATCCATGGCTTTTTATCAACTTGGCCACACATGTTTATTTTTGTAGGAAATATTTACCAGGCAATAAATTATATTTATCTCGATTATCTCCAAGGCAATAATTTTATCTTAGAAATTTAGGGGATGGTTCTGGCTATGGAAAATCGATAGCTGTACTATACAAAGTAAACGTAGCGTACCTAAACGGAAATCGATAACAACACCCCCCCCCCCCCTCAAGGGTAGCTATTTCAAGAATCATCTTAGCAATACTAATGTTTACTATCCTTCGGTGTTAACATTATTTAATTACTATATGGATAACAAGGTAAGATAATTGGCCGAAGAATGGAATTTAATGAAAATGTTGAGGGGTGCGGTCAAAGGAAAATACCACTTAAGCATGAAAATACGTGCAATGTGCCAGGTAAATAATTACATGATGCAAAAGTAATTTATCGCATTAAAAAAAATAAAATAATAAATAAGGTAGGCGATTCGATTTATATACAAAAATCAAACCATATAAGCCATTAATTATTATTTTTAATTTATTTAATAAGCCTCTACCCAAGACGGTCATTGACATGTCATTACAGGTATTCTGTTTAACCCTAGAATTTTCTCCTTTCAATGTATTCAAACAGTATTATTTGCTTAGTTTATTCTATTATTTAAAAAAAAAATCCCACGGGTCTATTTTATCATTCCTAATTAACATTTCATTTACTTCTCTCTTAAATTATTTATACCTTATAATCTTATAGAAAGGATTGATAGTTAAATCCTTTGACTAATTTACAACTTGAATAGGTACATATTTTAATAGCTTATTTTATAATATATTCTCATTTTGTACTAATTGTTGGTATTTTTTGTAAGTAGGTTGTCAAATCTAGAGAATTATTGTTGTTGTTCTGAAAGAATTAATTTGAAAAAGGTACAAAATAAACAAATTAACAGAATGAACAGCAATGAAAAATAAAAATATCTGAACGAATAATTAATATACATTATTTTGCCAGCTTATAATGACAGTTAACACAGTCTTTAATTGACCAGGGAACCAAGTTAGCACTTGGATAACGTATAACACAAGGTATCAACACATATGTAATTTACACATATATACATAAAGTTTTCGATACTATTTTTTAAAACAAGATTTGGAATAAAACAAAGCAATTTGTAAGTAGTAAACAAGATATAACACGGATTTGGGTATTTACTAAAGGAAGAAGAAACTTCGCAGTAATTGTGTCGGAGTGTTTCTCCAGTTCGGCGGAGTGAAAATATTCTTGTAAGTTTATAGTACTTGTACAACTTGGAGGCAACAAGACTTTCCCGAAGGTTGAAACTGGGAGGGGATTCATTTAATCAAGGAACGAATCACTTTTAATCAGTGACATTGCAGCTTAGCTTCATCGAAGAATCAGTTGACTTAAAATATTATCCTTATTTACTTTGGAACTATATCTAATTAGAAGAGTATATTGGTAGTCAATAGGGTAAAATTACTGTAGAACTAAAAATTAAGTTCCGGTAAGAATATTGCAATTTCTTTTTTTTTTTATTAGTTTTTAAACGAAGTGAGAAAAAAAATTAAAAAATGAAACTCCTTATTTGAATAGAATTAATCATTTAAATAATTTGAATAACGTTAATAATTTAACAAAAAATAAAATAAAATGAGAAATCAAAAATAATAAATTGTTCCATTTAAGAACCGACAATACTTTTGTGTCATACTCTATATTATATATACACAAATTGTATAAAATATGCGATAATTTGTATAAAAAATGCAAAATCTTGTATAATATATGCGGCTTCTGAAAGACTCACAAGTACATAAAGTAGAAGACACAAGATAAGAAAGACACAAAAAGTAGTTAGACAAACTTGTAAGAATTATAAATGCGTTATTATAAGTAACAAGTTTAATGACAATTGAAAAAGAAGGAAGAATTTTAGATTATTTAAACTTGTTTTATTTCTGCTTGCTTTATAAATTTGTATATATCATTAAGATGGCAAGTTGATGACCATCCGGAAATAAGTATGTTACTTTAAGTAAAGAGATCTTTCCGTCAACTGCTATTTTGAGCATTGCTATACATATTAATTATTAGATTCTTAGGAGTTAAATGGAAGTTTTAGAGTTTACAAAATTTTACAAATAATGTGTTTCTATAACATCAACTGATTTCTGTGATTAGAAGTGCGAACTTTAAACCTTCTAATTTTAACCAACTATAATACCCTATTCAAAGATGTAAAATAACTGGGACTCTTCATAGTCTCACTACTTGCTTTAGGTTTGGTGTAAGGCAGAAGGATTTAGATATTATTAAAGTTCATCGCCCTTGTAAATAAGTTTTCTGATATTCAAGGAGCTAAATAATTACTTAGTGTTCTTTCTTCTTCAGAATTATTTCTTTTAGGTATTAAGAAACATTAAACTAGCATTTTTAATTTTTTTTTTTTTTTTTTTTTTGTATCCCCTGTTAAATTTGTTTTTTTCTGCATATCAGGACCCAAACAATCCTGTAACAGGACCAGCGATGTTTGTTATCTGGCACTAACCTGCCTCATTGTTAAGATCTACCTTGTTCATCTCTATACATTTTAGAGCAATGCGTATTAATATTCTTATTAATATAATATTTTTTATACGAAAATTCAGTCAGTGCCCCCAAGAGAACAGGTTGGGAAAAACTAAGGCAACCTAATACTGTGTAACCAGAGGCCCTGGAAGCTTAAAAGAAAAAATATAAAATTTGTATGTGCATTGTAAAGATTATTCATTGATCTATCACAAATATAAGGAACCTCTGTTGTTGATAACAGAAGAAGAATATTTATGATTCAGTAAACATTGGATGTTAATGAGTTGTTTGCAAGGATAATGTGCCAAGGTCCAATTACCCGCCGGGAGGGCTACAAACTCCCTCGCCTCTTGGAGTCGAGCAAGGACCAGCAAACCCTTCGTTGATATTCAAGGCCCACACCTTGTCCGAAAGGGTTGATAGCCCTAATTAATGGCCAATTTGTGCCTGTCACGCACTAATCAATTCTACCCTCTCCCTCGTGAATAGCAATTATCCTGAAAGTGTTCACACTTGTTTACAACCCACTTGTTAAAGCTCTTGCTACTAAATTTTGATAAAATCGTGTAGATTTAGCCAAGAAGTAAATTGAGTATATACCATGTAAACAATGGAACAAATGTTCGTCATTTTGATTTTTTCTCTTAGCCTCGTTCTCAAAAGCTCAAATTCCACATAACTTGCATACGTTACATAAAATCAAAGAAAATTCTATTTCGTTACAAAAAGTATGCAAGTTACCGGAACATCGGAAAGAAAGTTACCCAGAGTTTGGCTTGAAGGTTATCCAGGGTTTCAATGTTGGCCTTAGATCTATTTTCATAACTTTATGCAGAAGCTCCTCCTGCCACCCAACCACTGTCTATTGCTAAGAAGCAATATGTCATCTGCAAATAAGTAGCATTTGTAAGGATTATCCTGAAATTCAACTTTCCAGTCGATGTGCTGACTGTCCTCCTTAACAAATATTATGGATTTTATCTAATAGCGTTGTGAAGAGAAACTGGCTTAGGCTATTCCATTGCTTCAATCCTGATTCCATATGAAATGGTTTAGATGCTTGCCCATTGATAGGTCCTACACTTTTTCGGTCTTGGTATATTTCTTTAATAATATCTATTAAACATTTTGGGACAGAAGCTCTAAGCATTCAAGACTTTCTATATATACTTTTTAGAAACGGGATCCTAAGCAGAGCGCCCGTTTTCCATTCCCAGCACAATCACGTCCTTAGCTTTCTTCTATGAATTTTCTAATATATTTTCCTGGATGAAAAACTATCCTATTTTTGCCTTCCTGGATTGAAGCCTAGCCCATTCCGCCTCTTCCAACCGATTCTCAACCAGCTCTCTATCATTTATAAGGAGCCCGGGTCAACCACTGAATTAGAAATAAAAAGTCGTATAAAGTTAAAAAATCGTATATCGGAAACCGAATTCTGTTACTAAAACATGCAATATAATTCCTAACATCCCCTCGGTCGTCAGTATGATACATAGGGCACCCCCTCCTCACTCGCCCGGTGATCACCACTAGATTTATGATATGATGAACCTGGACCCAAATAGCAGAATAGGTGTTAAAGCGTAAGGAAAATAGAGGTGAGGGGAACAGGGAAATAATTATTGACTTTTTTTTTTTTATGACCGATTTCAACGAAATTATAACACATTTACGTTTGACAGTATATGAAGGTTAATTCCACATAAATTTTATCATGGATATGTTTTGATCTATTTACTGGGGGGGATATTCGTCGATCTATTAACTAGTGAAGAAAAAAGTATTTGTGCTACCATGATCTCTATCTAAATTCGTTTTTTTTACAAAATGTCACTTAGTTGTCTTCTAAGATACACATTTGTAATGAAGGCATTATTTTATATACTCAAAGAAACGTTATTCAAAATGGATCCTAGGACAAATGGAGCTATGATCCTCTGACTAGCCCATGCTTGATTCATTATTAATTCGCTAGGAGTTGATCCGTCTCTTGGAGGATCAATGATCCATCGCTCGTTATCTTGAGTGCCGTTTTTTGTCCCTTGATGGGGGGGGGGGTAGACTTTCTTGCCCCCCCCCCCATCCTCAATGAATTATGGAACGTCTGGCGAGGGACATCCTTATTGGCCGGTGCCGTTGGTCGATATACTCCCCCCCCCCCCCCCCATAAAACCTTTAATAGTTTTATTAATCTATAAAATTATTTTATTTATAATGACAACGCTTGAATTATTCGTACAACACATTACTCAGCGATTTAATGGCATTAATATAAGAATAAATAAACAATTTTACTGAAGAGATATATAAAATAATGGGCTTAGCGCAAATGACTAAAGTATTCAAGACCGCTGGTTCACAGCTCGGAAGGTGGCCATAGGATATTTTAATGGGAGTAATAACTCCTTGATTATGCTGGACATAAAATGGTGGTAGCCTGTGCGATGTCAGTTACTGGTTATACCTGGAGAGGAAAAATTTATGACTTCTACTTTAGCATTATTCGATTAGCCTTAATAAAATATTGAGTGACTTTAAATAAATAAACAAATGACATACAAAATTAGCTGCTGTATAAATAAAAGGTCATACTAAATTCAAAACGCTGTAACCTTGTCACTTATAATCTGATTTATTATTATTATTTTTTAATTTTAATTTTATTGACAATAGATAAATCGTTCAGTAAATTAAGTTAAATCTTTTGCAGTCGTGTAATATAATAAAACAATGTTTTTTTTTTTTTAAATAATTCTAATTATGCCCAAATGAAGTTTTTTTTTTCAAAACGTATTTTCCGGCTGTTTCTGGATGATTTGATTAATTTCGGTAAATGAAATCTTCCAGTTCATTGAAGTATTACGAAATATACTTAATAATAAATAATGCGTAGCGACAAAAAAGACATTTTAGAAATAATTATAAGATTACAGAGATTTTTACTTTCACTTACCTATATATGAAATATATAGTAAGTGGAAGTATTGCGATCGTGAAAAATTTCGACTTCCGGTTTTCAGCGGAAATACACGTTTTGGGACCCCCTGAGTCGAAATAACCAAGTCCCGCGAAATGGTCTGTGTGTGTGTGTGTGTGTGTGTGTGTGTGTGTGTGTCTCTGTGTGTGTGTGTGTGTGTGTGTGAACAGACTAGCTCAAAAACTATAAACCGTGGGAACATGAAATTGGGTATTTAGTGTAGGTATGTGCCCGCGATGTGACAGCAAAAATTTTATCAAAATTGCTCAAAGGGAGGGGGTACTTTAGTTAATAACTTTTTAGGTTTTTTTCGATTTTCTCAAAAACGGCTCTAACGATTTTGATTAAACTGAGTATTTAATCTATTTATATGCCCGAGATTCGACTGTAAAAAATTCATCAAAATTGATTAACCGGAGGGGGGACTTTACTTAATAAATTTTGTATCATTTTCACGTGTTTTTTTTATTTACTCAAAAACGGCTTTAAAGATTTTGATCAAACTCGGTATTTGATGTTTGTATATGCTCGAGATATGACTGTAAAAATTTCATCAAAATTGATCAACCGGAGGGGGGACCATCAAAATTGATCTACGGGAGGGGGGACTTTACTTAATAAATTTTGTACCATTTTCATGGGGTTTTTTTATTTACTCTAAAACGGCTTTAACCATTAACAAAAATAAGATATGAATGTAGAAAAATGTGTGACTTTGGGAAATGATATTTAGCAAAACACGTCAATTTCTAATCTATGTAAGTTGGTAAGTGAAAGTTGTGTGTTGCGCGCACGCACCAGATTTTTTTTTTGTAGATACATTAATCCAACAGACTGCTAGCGGTGTAAGAGGATAAAGAAACAAAAAGACAGAAAATTATGTATATCGAAAAAAAAAAATATATATACATAAAGAATAAAGATAATTTTTTCCTAGTAAAAAATAAAATAAATATAAAAATATTAATAAAATTATTCAAAACGTTGAATAAGGAAATCGCATTGAATGAAATAATCTATATCTATACTTCTATACTTATAAATAAAGATGAAATTCTGTTTGTTTGTTCTTTATAGAAATCCATACCGTTTGTCCTAAATTCTCCAAATTTCGCTCAGTGGTTCTTTGATACCAGGTGCGAACACCCGTCCATATTAAAATTGCATAACCTCAGCCGATCTTCAGCTGATATTCTTTGTTGTTATAAAGATCGTAATGATCTCGCTTTACAATGGTTCTTTAAGAAATCGACCGTTTCATTAGAAAAATGAAATTTCCCGGGTGAAACCGGGATATGCAGCTATTTCTATGTATCTATGTAAATAAAGATGAAATTCTGTTTGTTCTTTATAGAAATCCATACCAGGTGCAAACACCTGTCCATATTAAAATTGCAAACCTCAGCCGATCTCCAGCTGATATTCATTATTGTTATAAAAATCGCAAAGATCTCGCTTTAAATTGGTTTTTTAAATGAGAAAAATGAAATTCCTCGGGTGAAACCGGGAAATAAAGATGAAATTAGGTTTGTTCTTTCTATAAATCCCTACCGTTTGTCCTAAATTCTCCAAATTTCGCTCAGTGGTTCTTTGATACCAGGTGCGAAAACCTGTCCATATTAAAATTGCATAACTTAAATTGGTTAGCTTTACATTGGTTTTTACGAAATTGAGTCGACAAAAGTCTCACTTTATAGATTTAAAATATGAAATTCTCCGGGTGAAACCGGTATATATAGCTAGTAATATATAAATATAAATAATATTTGTGGACGCTTGGCCATCTGATTAAGTAAGAAGAAAATAATTCGAGAAACATAAAATAGTTATTGTAAACTAATTCAATCATAAATGCCGAGGAAAAAAAAATTAACAACATTCTTCTCTTTTCCTTCGATTGAATATTGTTTATAATGTAAATATATATGTATATATACCTTTAATATTCTGTCTCAGATCCTCTTGATTCGTGCAATTTTTTTTAACCTATAGAATAATGACTAAGCTATTAAACCTAACGTACATTATTTATTAATTTTTTTTTTAATTATTATTTGGGGCGAGGCTAAGTAGAAATCCTTAGCAATTAGACTCGAGCCATACAAAAGCAAGAGCGACCAACACAATAACATAATTTCCCAAGTTATGTAAATGAATAACTTAGTTCTCGGAATAATTAATTAGCAACATGGAAACTTTAGCAACGCAACATGATTATTCCACTTTACTTAAGGAGTATCTCTAAAATAATAAAGAGAGGAGAAAGAAGATTACTTGGAATTCTAATACAGATTAACATAGCTATTATGTTTAACAATAAACTTCTTATAAGCTGTACTAAATATGGAACGCCCTCAACTTACCCAAATGATAAACAACTAAGAATAAAAATCTTAAAAAAAAAAAATGAAATTCTATCAGGCTCACCTTCAAACTTCCAAATCTTTATGGTTCAATTCAAAACAAACGTTTCTCTATATTTCTGGATAAGTATAGAAAGGTATAAAAAAGTTAATATTATAATTTAAAATATTATTAATTTAAAATAAATGTGATTTATTTACTTTCCTGTATCCTGAACGTGAAAAGTGAAAAAAAAAAAAACCCATATAATGTTATTTTTTTCAAAAAGAATTTCAATTTTCTATTAATTATAGAGAGAAATAACTCCAATACTAGAAATTAAGGAATAATGAAATATGTTATAGCCTTGATCTGATGATTAGAAGAAATGGTCTTGTGTTTTTTTTTTTACTTTCACTTACCTATATATGAAATATATAGTAAGTGGAAGTATTGCGATCGTGAAAAAATTCGATTTCCGGTTGTCAACGGAAATACACGTTTTGGGGTCCCCTGAGTCGAAATGACCAAGTCCCGCGAAATGGTCTGTGTGTGTGTGTGTGTGTGTGTGTGTGTGTGTGTGTGTGTGTGTGTGTGTGTGTGTGTGTGCGCGCGCGCGTCCCATATTTAGGTTTTTTTGTAATTTTTTCTGATGCTTTGAATTGTGTGTTATTGAAAGTTCCCTTTCCCTGCATTAATTGTAAAACTGTTAACCTGTAAAATTTGATGGTCCGTACTCCTAGCAATTAGAAAATAGGCCAAATACTTGTATAAATAATTAATTCAATAATATCGGATGCCACCATAATGTGAAATGATATATTCCTAAACTGAAGGAAAACAAATAATTAACTTTATATATTTATAAAATAAAAGTGAACGAAGGGCCATAGTTAAATAAACTATTTTGAGAAAACTGAAGTTAAGGTATGAACTGAAGTATGGTTGACTTCTTACACTTATAAACTACAAAAATGTTATCTTTCGTCTTATATAAATCAAATACAATATTGTACGAATGAAGTATTGACAATCAAACAATAATAAAATAAAATATATAATCCTACTTCGTTATACATCGTGAAAAATTAAGTGTGTTCGACTAAAGTGTTCGATGCGGCTCTAGTGTGGGCCACCGGTGGTACAGGTCGGCGTAAAAGTGTTAAACAATACATTTATGGATTGTATCAAGGATACAGGTTACTTACGTAAAATTACAATACAAAAATTACTAGTAAACAATGAGCACTATAATTAATAACATCGCAAGAAAACTGTGTCTAGTTAATAATTGACTAGTCGATCGCTCGATCCCAATATATATCGTCTGCTAAGGAACCACTAAAAAAGGCGTATAACGTGATCCAAACAAGTGATGACGTACTAATGACAGTAACTGTTCCAGCCAATCCTAGAAATTATACAAAAATAAACATCTGTTTTGGTTTCTTCCGTCACAATATGGAACTAACATTGACTTTCAGAAAAAAAATTAAAACATAATATAGTAAGCAGGAACCAAGAAAAATGAAAATCGTTACTCTGGGTGGATTTATGTTCTTCAATTTTTTTCGTTCTTTATTTTTTCCCACCCATCATTACGGATAAAAGACACAATGGAAAGGATGATGTATTGTCGAGGAATGACGCATTGAAGAAAAACAAACGATGGCTAAATGACGAACAGGAGCGTTAATTGTTTCCACCGTTCGGGGAAAGGCCATTCTGTGTACACCCCTCGCAAGCTCATCCGACCGTGACACCCCCTCGAACCACCCCTAAACGCTCTCCAAAGCTACTCAGGCCTCTTACGCTTTTCGCACTCTGTTCCTTTTGACTTTTGTCTGTAATTATCTCAGACCGTATTTAACTAATTTACAGACATTTGCTTATTCAATTTAAATTGTAATAAATATTATTCTTAGTATTGATAAATGATTAAAATAACCTGGGTGGTCCCTGAGAGAGGCATACAGCGGGATAAATTCCACCCGAAATTTCTAGGAAAAAAAATATTAGTGACATAAATTTACGCATGTAATTCTTACGAACAAACTAGGGTAGAAGTATTTATATGATAATTTAATAAGGTTTTCATATTTTTTGTAAACAAATATGTTTTTCCATTTTTTTTTTCATCCAACGAAGTGTGTTTAATTTTCCAAAATCATCTTGACGATATTTCAGCCTAGGCTAAAGGATGGTAAATAAAAATGGATGAATAGAAGAATACTTTCGTAGACTTCGCTCTCAATGAAAGGTTGTCCCCTCAAGTCTATTTTAGTGACATTGTAATACTTATTTCTCAAAAAATACGATATTTGGGACTTCATCTTGACAAAAAACTGACATGAAAATCCCATATCAGGCTAATAAAAAAGCAACTAAACAAACGTTTAGTTCTTCAGCAACAGACTTACAAAATACAAAGGTATTTATTAGACCGCACTGAACTTAACTGTGGTGCACTGAAATTCTCTCAAACATCCAAAGAATCCAATCATGTCAATCAAAAGTATTGAGGAAGATAGTAAATGAATCATACTATTTCACAAATGGTTAATTACACGAGGACCTCAACATCCAAACAGTAATCAATACAGCCACACAATACAGCAAAAAAATTCAAAAAGAACACATTAGCAGAAAAACTTAAATCCACTACAATCCAAACATTTCAACCCGACGACATTTATAGCGGTGGCCAAGAGAATTACTACAATAATTAAACAAGAGCACAATTCGCATTATGCAATAAATTTATCTGCATTATGCAAATAAAATTTTAAAACTCTGGACTACAATTTTTAAATGCCGATATGAATAGTTGGATCTTAAATACAAGCGGATAAATCGGTAGACAATTGACAAAGACTGAAGTGATAAATGTTTTAAATCATCAATAAAGTATTTTTTATCAATGTATAAAACATAATGGGTAGAACGGAATACATTGGAGAGCTCAATCATTTCAGAGAAGATTATTAAGTAATAACATTGAAGTGATAATAATAAATAATTGCAATAAAAACCAGTGGCGGATTAAGCACTAAATTGGGGGGGGGCTGACTCCCCTGTCACATAACCAGGTGACTGACAGCACCGTTTTTTTATGAGATTATTACCTTGTATTAAGGACTGCAATCTACCCAACCTAAAGTGTTATGTTTAGAGCATAGTGACTACTTAATTGAATTAGTCTTTTAAAAATACCAAGATTATAATTTATTTGTAAAATTAAATAAAAAATTATTATTATTATATACATAACCTTATATAATATGTAGGCCAGATGGATGGAATTTGAAAGGAGTAGGTACAGACGGGTGATTTAATATCCTGCAATTTCACCGTTCCATTTGGGAACCCATTCTCAGGGCAAATATTACACACTGCTGTATCATCAAATAATTTTTTAAATTGGGCTTATCCCAAATGGAAAATATGATAGTGTCGAGCCCTTTATGGGTTCGTTAATGAGGCCAAAAAAAGTTGTTGGTGATGATTACAGGCGTGTTTTTGTTAAGCTCTGTGTTTTAAAAGTTTTTTTAAACATATTTTAATGGTGTAAATTGTGTGTAATTACTTGTTTTCCTCCCCCTTGTGGTAAGTTGAACTAGTCTGCAAGAAGGGGCAGAGAAAATTTAAGTGCAGCGGGTTCACCCTCTGTACAATGACGGACTCGTTAGAATCTAGTGAGTGATCTAGCAATTGAAATGGGCCATTCTAATGAAAATCAACCCGAATATATTCCCTGGGAGCTTGTATCAGGCAGCGACAAACAGTTTCCAATAGAGACCCACGCAAGGTTAGTAGTTCTATTACTACTAGCAATAGATACGCTCCTTTATCAAGCTCAAATAGTGACCCACAGCCATCAAATAACCAATTAGCTAATGTTAAGCCACCGCCCATACATTTGAATGACGTTCAAGGCTATTCAGCTCTTCTAAACTACGACGATACACCAATCCTAAAAAGACACGTAAATTCATCATACGCATCTCAGACTCTTCAACATTATTTAACAAATTTACATGACTGGTTTAAACTTTGGAAAATCCGACTTAATCATGAAAAATCACTTCACATAAAATTTACTCTTCGATGTTACACACGTCTTCCAGCCTTTCTCGACATTATACAGAGTCCACAGACAGACACAGTCAACTACCTGGGACTAACATTTGTCAGAAGATAAGTGTCCACATATTAAAAGAAAAAGAAAAACCTGGAACCATATGCTAAAACTTCTATAATCACTCCTCTCAAAACACTCGAAACTAAAACATAGACAGAAATCGGACAACTACACCTACTTACTGAAACCTATTCGCAAAAAAAACCCACATTAACAAACTTCAAACCTTCCAGGCTATAACTTTTAGAACAATTACAAAACCACCCTGATATGTCATCAACATAATATTACACAATGACCTTAACAAGCCGACTGTCTGCGAGCACATACGAGCTCACTACTAAAGATTCCATGAAAATTACAAGGATACCCTAACTAACTCAATAATAACATGGCAAAAAACCTCATGCCAGGCAACACCCGTAGAAGGCTGAAGAGGAGCTGGATGAGGGACCTCCTCGTCTAGAAGTCAATCCTAGCACCAATCAAGTCAGTAGGAGATGCCGCTGGGCAATGCTCCCCTTTATGCCTCTACTGCCAATGTATTATTTCAAATTATCAAATTCACCGATTGTTGATGTTATTATTGACAGTTGTGAATAAAAGACATCAGTTAAAAAAAAATTAAAAAAAGTGTGGCCAACCTCCCCATTATTTCTGAATATTCGATTTGGCCTAGGTTCGTAGGTAAAAATATCCGCTGTTATATTTATGAATATCAGTTATTTGAATTCCAACAAAAGGGAAATTACAGAGAGTCCTTTGAAAAAGAATTCAACATTAATGTTCCAGGTATTCCACTAGTCTGTTGGCTTTGAAATATAAAGTCATATGTTATTTATTTATATTTTGGTTATGGTTCATTTTGGAGGCCAGGGCTGTGAACAAATGAATGTACATTTTATTTTCTGAAATTAATATCAGTCGTGGAATTTAGATATTACGCTCGAATGGGTATTTTTCATTCTCGGGGAAAAAAGGAACCCAACAGATTTAAACAATGCAGTTTCTCGGTAATCGTTCATTTTCTTTTTTTACCTGCTCAATGTTGGTCAGAATGGTTGGGTATGAGCTCAAATAAAACAACGCTATATGAGAAATAACATATATTGGGCCGAAGTTTCGACCCGAGATTCAGGTCTTCATCTGGTCTAAGATAGTTTCTAGAAATGTCGGTAACAGTATATGTTATTGAAAATATAGTTTTGTATCATTTGACTGCATCCCCAACCATTCCTATTAAATATGTATTTGCTGTTCACGCTTATGCGAATAAAACTAAAAAACGCTGAATGAAAAGATCTGTTATTTATTTTTTTTATTTATTTCATGCGTTACTTATTAAAATATAGTGTAATAGTATGTTACAGTTAGATGATATGAAATTCTTAATTCATACTTCAGAAGACAATTGGTGTAATTAAAGCACATATCATTGATAGATATTGAAGTTCGGTTGAAGTTGTATAAAGCACTCCATATGAGGCCCTAACCCCATTTCACCTCAGCATGTACGTTCCTATTTTTACAAGAATAAATTTAAAACGACATTACGTACCTAAAAAAAAAAAAACCTTATCGAACCTGAAACCGTATTTTTGGAAATCACTCCAAAAGACGACTCTTCATAGTAATCTATAGAAGTAATAGGAGAATATGTCCTCAAAACTGGCTGATCCAATCTAACGTTTATCTTTTTATTTTCACTTACCATGAAATGTATGGTAAACGTAGGTATTGCGAATTTTACAATTTAAAAAAAGAAAGATATATTACGCACTATAAAAGTATGATTCAATACCATTATTTCAAAATTCGATTACAACGTTGACTAAAAAAAAAAAAATTTTATTGCATTAGCTAAATAATAAATACACAAGGATCTGCTCTGAAATCAACCTTTAAATATTTGTGAGGAAAAAATGATCTCGATTTATTAAAATATATTTTATCCCCAATCTTAAGAAATTGGATGTTGAAAGCCAGATACGCAAACCATTGAAGAAGTAATCAGAAGATGGAAAAGATGGTTACGTGAAGGAATGATAAGGGAGGGTTATAGAGGGGCTATGCAGATTGTATTCAAGCAGTTCTCGGGAGTAAACAAGAGGGTAAGCTTGCAAAGAATCTGGTAGAGAAAGCAGAGGGAAAAGTGGACTAGAAGAAAACCGGAATATAAGACGCAGAATATAAAAGAGTTTTTTTTATTAATATTCCATCATTTTCTTATAGAAATGTCAATTTAAACTGAAATTTGAAATTTAATTCAGTTTGAATAAAGTTAAAAATTATGAAGATTTCGGAAGCAATAATAATGGGGCCCAGTTGAAACAATGGACAGACGATTGCAATACTTCAAGAGGAAAATTTTAATAATTCAAAAAAATCTAATTGTTCATTCTTATATTTAATTTTAAGTATCGGAGTCGCCAGTGGAAGCATTTTTTTTCTACAGTGCTTTAGAAAGCTTAATTAGGTACGAAAGAAATGTTGTGAATAGAAAAATAGACATTAAGACTGAGTAGTTTGACAAGGCTGTATATCCGATTTTTAGTTTAGTTTCACTCCTTCCGATCTAGATTTTATGAATTATGTTTTTTAATGAAAGTACTTGCTAGAGATTTCCTGTAACGTGGTACTCGAATTATTCTACTTGACAATCTTCTGTGTAACCCTTAATTAATAATTAATTAATTGATAAAACTGGGTAATTGATGTATGAATATGCCCGAGACATGACTACAAAAATTTCATCAAAATTGATCCACCGGAGAAGGCACTTTATTTCACAGCTTTTTCCCCATTTATACGTTTTTTCGATTTTCTCAAAAAAAGTTTTGATTAAACTAGTCATGTTTAATGAGAATCAAGTATTCTTTAATATCAGGTAAGCTTTATCATTATTAATATGTTCTGAGGGGGCTTAAATGGGGAAGGGGCCTATTTGTTTTCCTATAAAGTACCTTTGTTTTTGTTTATATGGAGAAATTATCTGTCTTTCGTTTTGACTAAAAATGAGAAATGGCTAAATATGAAAAATAGAAAAAAAAAATCAAGTGTACACATACAGGAGAAAAATATAAATATTCCGTCAACTCATAAAACACGCCATTTCATTGAAATTTTTGTTTCATAGTAGCTATATGAACTTTTTAACTAGCACATTGAGAATTATAAAATCAGACGAATTGGAGTATTATGCTTGCATTGCCGAATCATCACAAGTAAAAACTTTTATTTAATAATAGAAAAAAATATTGTACTTTAAATAGCAATTACAAACAAAAATAAGTAAATGAATGTGGAAAAAGTTGTGACTTTGAGAAATGGCATTTAACATAACACGTAAATTTCTAATCTAAGTAGGTTGGTAAGTGAAAGCATTGTGGTGCGCGCATCGCACCAGATTTTTTTTTTAATTCCGCAACGCGAGAATCTCTTTCCTTTTCGCAGCTTCATTTCCGGATATACCGCAATGTGTGGGACAGCCCAAGCTAGGACGATATCTCTACCGGGCGAGCCCTGCATTTCCCAGAATGCTATTGATTTTCCTAGCAATGCTATAGTCACAGATCACTTCAGAGGGTACTATATTTTTACGAATCTGGCTCCAGCGATAGCTACTTAATTCTTTGAAAAATGCGATAAAAAAAATCTGGTGCGTGCGCGCAACACACAACTTTCACTTACCAACTTACTTAGATTAGAAATTAATGCGTTTTGTTAATTGCCACTTCTCAAATGAGCAGAACGGCTTTAATTATAAACAATGGTCTGTCATTAAAGGCGTACTCCGCATGCGTGCATGCTCAACGAGGTTTATGAGTTGCTGAATATTTTTCTTTTCTTCTCCTGTTTATGTTTTCTTTATTTTTATCATATCTCATATTTAGCCGTTTCTTATTTTTAGGAATTACGAGAGACAGTTAATTTCTCCATATAAACAAAAACAAATGTACTTTATAGGAAACAAACAAACAAAAAAGGCCCCAACACCCCCGCCAAAAAAGCCCCTTCAGAACATTTTAATAATGATAAAGCTTACCTGTTATTAAAGAACACCTAATTTTCATTAAACATGACGAATTTGATAAAAATCGTTAAAGCCGTTTTTGAGATCATCGAAAAAAACGTAAAAATTGGAAAAAAATTATGAAATAAAGTGCCCGCTCCGTTTGACCAATTTTGATGAAATATTGGCTGTCACATCTTTAGCATATAATTTCATCAAATACCCAGTTTCATCAAAATCGTTAAAGCCTTTTTTGAGTAAATAAAAAACACACGTGAAAATGATACAAAATTTATTAAGTAAAGTCCCCCCTCCAGTTGATCAATTTTGATATAATGTTGGCTATGGCATCTTTGGCATATACATACATCAAATACCCAGTTTGATCAAAATCGTTAAAACCGTTTTAGAGTAAATAAAACAAAACACGTGAAAATGTTACAAAATTTATTAAGTAAAGTCCCCCCTCCGGTTAATCAATTTTGATGAAATTTTCACTGTCATATCTCGGGCATATAAATAGATGAAATACTCAGTTTAATCAAAATCGTTAGAGCCGTTTTTGAGAAAATCGAAAAAAACCTAAAAAGTTATTAAGTAAAGTACCCTCTCCCTTTAAGTAATTCTGATGAAATTTATGCTGTCACATCGCGGGCATATACCTACACTAAATACCCAATTTCAGGTTGGCACGGTTTATAGTTTTTGAGCTAGTCTGTTCACATACACACACACACACACACACACACACACACACACACACACACACAAACACACACACACACACACACACACACACACAGACACACACAGACCATTTCGCGGGATTTGGTCATTTCGACTCAGGGGACCCCAAAACGTGTATTTCCGTTGAAAACCGGAAGTCGAATTTTTTCACGATCGCAATACTTCCACTTACTATATATTTCATATATAGGTAAGTGAAAGTAAAAAAAAACCTAGAGCCAACACGCTATTTTAATGCTAACCACTACACCACAGGTTCGTAATAGGTAATTGCGAAAATCCGTTTTGAACCTATTTTTCTTAGGGATATGCTTAAGCTTAAAAACTAGAATATTCTTATATATATCTAATAGAGTTAGTCTGTTCACAGACACACAGACATACATACACACACACACAGACCATTTCGCGGGACTTGGTTAATTGGACTCAGGGGACCCCAAAACGTATATTTCCGTTGAAAACCGGAAGTCGAAATTTTTCACAATCGCAATACTTCCACCTACTATATATTTCATACATATGTAAGTGAAAGTAATAAATAGATTATTTTGTATATTGCAAATGTTTTGTTTCAATAGAGAATGAAATTTCTGAGTTAGAGAATGAATGTAATTTTCGTAATATAATATAATTTCGATTCTAGCTTTAAAAGGAATAAAAGGTGGAGTGGGCAAGTGCGTTTTTAACTTAAGAGTTTCGACAGCTTATTTATTGTAGGTGCTTCTATTGCATCAACTGCCTTCTGTGGTGTTAAAGTGCGAACTTCATGCCTTCTAGCTTCAATCTACTTTAACACTCTATTGAAAGATGTAACCTCAGTGGAACGCTTTATAGTCCCACTTGTTGATTTGGGTTTGGTGTGAATTGAATGACTTAAATACTACCAAAGTTACGTTAAATTATCTAATCCCTTGCATTAAAAACGAACTTGGTTGGAACTCTTTAATTTTGCACTAACACCAATGAATAATCGACTCTGTGTAATATTTGTTTTGGTTATTTAACGACCCTTTATGCTGCTAAGACTATCCTAAATTTTGCCTATCCAGGTATAATTAGGATAGGGATCTTTAACAAGTATCTACCATAGGACAGGCTCGGACCTCCATTTTTTTTTTTTTTTTTTTAAATAATAGTTTTATTCCATATTTACAAAATATGCATGTTTATAATTGATTGGGGTACTCCCTTGTACAATTCATTATCATTATTATTATTGTACAATTTATTGGGGTACACCCTTGTTATCAATTTAATTTAAAACTGTTTTATACAATTTGGTAAAAAAAAAAAAAGAGAGAAAAAAACCCAAAACAATGAGGACCTCCATTTTACGTCCTATCCGAGGGAAGGCATGGCCAAGGATTTTTTACTCCCATTAAAAAAAAAAAACCTAGAGCCAACACGCTATTTTAATGCTAACAACTACACCACAGGTTGGTAATAGGTAATTGCGAAAATCCGTTTTGAACCTATTTTTCTTAGGGATATGCTTAAGCTTAAAAACTAGAATATTCTGAAAACCTATTGGGGATTTCGTAAGGACAACTACATTTATAAACATGAATTAATTGACTAGATTTAAGTTTGAATTTACTAGAATCAGATGCCTCTAGCCTTTGATGTTGTAATGGGCACCGAAATGTAACTAAATACATAAATTGATTGAACACTAATTAACTCAATCTTTATATCTAAATACCTGATTATAATTTAACTGACATAACGTAGTTATTTCATCCTTATTTAGTATTTGACTGATTATTTATAATTAAGATTTCTAATTCATGTTGGTCCTGAATGCTTTTTTTTTTTTTTTTTTTACTACTTCTTAGTTCCTTATTTCGCACCAAACAAATGTTCCTAAATTGCATACTAGGCTTAAGTTTTTCCCGACTACAATGAAAAATAATTATTATTTCAAAAAATTATCAGTTTATATAAACAAATAAGATAGATAAAAATATATTGTTTTTTAAGAATTCAATTGAAGATTCATTGAAACCCCTGCGCTAGTACAAATATTCCTTTTTTCTATTTAGAATGGTATATTCTTGTTATGATTTTAGCATTGATGGTGACCCAAAAAATGGGGTGGGAACTCTGGTTCATAATCACAGGTTTAAAAAATGTGTTAATATAATGTTCAGTTGATTGTTTTATGATCGGAATTTAAATTACCTCCTAAGTTATCTAAAGCGGATAAAAACCTCTAATCTGTAAGAAGTATAGTGTATACTAGTTTGATGAGAGCCGATATATGCTATCGATTGGTTGCCATCCTGCTTGGAGGACACAAACAGACACCCTCAGACAGAGGAGGCACAAGAAGGCTTGGCCGCGCGCAGCCGAGCAGTTCAGTGGCGCTCAGGATTTCGAGCGAACAAGTTGCTTGGGGGAACTGCAATGCTCCTCGAACAGTAGTCATGACGAGGTCTTACACCGTTGTCGTCTTCATACTCTCAATAATAACAGGTAATACAATTATTATTTTCTTTTTATAATATTATTTTTAAAAAAACTTTTATTTAAAAAAAGTATATATACCTTCTACTATTATATAAATACATCTGAGCCATTTTTTTAACTTAAAACTAATAGTTGAAAGCAGAAAGAAAGTGATTATGAAAGATAAATATTTTTTAAAATTCGCAAAATATTCTCAGTACCTTATGATTAAAAAATCTAAATCTAAAATGACTGTTCCATGATCAGAATTGAATCCCGCAGGATAAATCTTGAATTTATCGCACTTTATTATGTATGTACTCCTGTTTGCTAAAATGAGTGAATAAATTAATAAAGTACTGTGTTAAATTACTACTTGAGATATGGTCATTGTAAATAATATAATGGAAAAACATCTTATAGCAAATATGTCGTTAAATCTGCAAAACTGCAACTACAATTTAAAAAATTAAGAAATACATATTACAAAATAATATGTAGTTTTTCCTAGTGGAATTGAAATAAAATTATCTCCTATTACAAAAAAGGAACACGTCTAAATAATGACGTTTTGAGCTTGATTTAAAACGTAAAATAAGACAATCTATATTGAAACATCAACTGATAAACTCCGGAAGGACTTCAGGCATGTTGCCGTTATAAACTTGAAGAAGAGATTACAGGGACAGGTGTCAGGTGACAGAAAAAATCAAAACCCTTTTTTTTAGTTTTTTTCAGTTTTGAATACAGCCAGCAATGTAATTATAAATTTGAAATTTATTTTCAACTATTTGCTACATGATCAGACTTAAAAACCAAGAAACATAATTATTAAATATTTTTATATTTTTTAAATTAATTTAATGCCTTTTTATTGAAAAAATTACAACAATACCTTACATTTCATTTAAGACATGACCATTAACCATCAGAGATTGAGATAGCGACTAATTATAATTATTGAATATCTAAATCAGAAACTAGATATAAAAGTATTGTTATCTTATATTAAATATAATTTATTTTAATCAGAAACATAATTTTAGTGTCATGTTCAGAAAAAAAAAAACTTAAACAATCAAAAGCTTTTTGAATCAGTACAAAAAATGTTTCTTGAAATAAACATTCACCACAACTCCTTTTATAATAATTATTATAGAGATTAACAACTGTATTTAAAATAAATACATCCCGTAAATGTGGCAGAAACAAAGAAAAATAATGTCATGAATAAGCATGAGGAAAAACAACTCACTTAATAGTTAGAAGGTCCCGTGGAAATCTATTTTAATATTTCACCATTATAGTTTAAAATGAAGTTTAAAGAATTTGAAACATCTTTGATATTACAGGATTGAGTTAATTAATAATGTTGATGTCAACACGCTGAAAATATATAATTTTAATAAAAAAGAGACGCGTTGAAGATATAAAAGTATGCATTAAAAAAAGAAAAAAAAAAAAGAAAGCATTTTGGTAGCATAACTTCGATAAAACTTTCTATACAAGAATTTTTCATAAAATATTAGGGAATTATTGTTAGATATACTCCAGGAAAAACATAAAGATATATAAATATTTATAACAAGAACATCTTCCCAGGGGTGATAAGTATCTTGAATAACTTTTTCATTTATTTAATGCAAACTATATGATGCATATATATATATCATAGTTAAAGTGTTAAACTAAATTTAATGTCATTGTTTTTTTTTTGTTTTTTAGCGAAAATAACTGTTTTTATCTTATCGGGAAACCGATTCCTCTGAAATCAAATGGGGCTAACCCAAACACTCGGGCTCAAGGACAATAAAAAATGGGTCTAGATCCACGAATCCTGACTGTTCTCAGTCAGCATGCCGAAAAGAAACTATATGTCTTTGCCCCGAGTTGACTGTTTCTTGACTAATCCTCAAAGCCATCTTGGTATCCTTTACTCCCTTATATAATTTAAAACATTTTATTTATGTTGTTTGGTTTTAATTATTTTATATATTTAAACGATTACTGTTTTACACCACTATAGGTTAAATATATAAAGAAAACAAAGCTAATAAAGGAAGCTACGTAGTGTAGGTAATTTTAAAACTAAAAAAAGAATTTTAAAATCTATATTTAAAATAATAATGCAAACAGATCTAAAGAAAATCAGAATAATGTAACGAAATTCAAGATGATCACATGTACTCTGATAAATCGGTTCATCTCATAAATTATAATTAAGTAATCTAAAGCGAAGCATACTGCTAACCATTTTTGACAGATAAATCAAGCATAATTTTCTCTTAAAACATTTCCCTGGAACGTCACCATTTAGCAATTTATTATCCAGCTTTTCCATTCTATGATATCGAGGACTTAAGTCATTATGTATAAAATGAGGTAATATATTACACTGTAATTATAAATTACGTATAATATAATACATAATACTCATTGTATAATATAATGATATATATAATATATATCAGTTAAATCTGATATATATTTTTCAAAACATTATTGAAACTGTAATATTACTAAACCAAATCAGTCATGTTATCTAATTTATTTATTCATTCATTACTAATTTATATGATGATCTTCAGTTCTAATTATTGAGTTTGGTGTTCCTTAAATTGCAATATTATATATAATATTAATAGGGAAATTTAAAAAGAAACGAAAGAATATTTATAATGAAGAATTTTAATATATTTTACTAATTAATATAAAACTAAGTTTCATTACATTTTATATAAGTAATATTTATGTGTTTTTTAATTGTAAACTTGAACTGACATGTATGATAATCATATTTAAGCGGAATTGGTATGAGTAATAATATATAAGACAGATCAATCTTTTATTAAATTTATTATTGAAAAAGGTTTAAATATAAAATGAAGTAATCTAAAAGCATTACTGGCAAACGATATCTTGTAGGAAACTAGAAAAACAATATATAGCAAATTAAACTACGTAAATGTATAAACACATAATTTAACCAAGACCGTGACAAACTTTTCTCTAATTTTCATGGAGGGAAAAACGGAAAACCTATATTTATTCGTTCCCATTGCCATACAGATTAAATGGTAATCCGTCAACTCACTAGATGGGGATTCCCACTGTCAGAAATATCGCTTCACGTACCTACATACTTATATAGGTTGTAATACATCAAATTTTTAATATATTATGATAAATATATAAAAAATATTTTTAACAGACCCGAGTTCACTCTTGTAGGAATGAAATGAATCATCTGTATAATTTAACAAACCAATCAAATGATGATGAAGTAAATATATACTTATCGATTGCCTATCATTAACAAATTAATACTACGGTCCAGTACATGTAACAGTAATTACAGCCCACTCACAAATATTAACTGCATAATAGTAATATATGTTTCATTAGTTGTAAAATTATATATAAATTCAAAACCTACCAAAACCTGAGCAAAATGAAGGATGTAAATAAATAATTCAATTAATTTTAAGGAATTGTGGCTCGGTTTGGCAAACCATTAAATCTTTATATTTACAAATTTTGATGAACTGAAAGTATGGTTTCGGCTCTTATTTAGCTTATATGATAAATAAAATCTTGTCTTCTAAATTTTAATTCTACTGAACAAATTCGATTTACGTTTTCACGTAAAGATGTGTTGAAAAGAGGTCTAGACTTTAGAGGAACTGTTACATTCTTTCAGATTACATTCGATTTGGGTCTGACTTTTATAACCGTTGAATACAACACTTGAATTGAATTAACTTTCTTTATTTCATCAGACGTTTCGGGCTATCTGCCCATCTTCAAAGATCAACAATTAGTTTCTTTCTTTACACACCAATTGTGTATATAGGAGTTACATTCATGTATTAAAAGGTAATCACATGTTGGGATGATCTAGACCTTTCTGGATGTTCCATTTCGGACTAAATATCAGAAGCGATGGACTGGGTGAATAGTTTTGCCTTGAAAATCGAAATATAGTCTTTGAGGCAATGCTGTGTCGCTTGGTATTAGTGTTCGTAACATTGTTACTAATTCGAGTTATAGTTATTTGTTTGACATTTTCGTATAATAATTTTACGTAGTTTTTTACAATATATTTAAAAAAATTACTAAATAGATTGAACTACTAACACGAAATCCCTAAACAAACCAGCAGAAATCTATTCGAATCAGTAGGTATAAACAACGATGGGCTATCAACATGTTTTACGGAAAATCTATTCTTAAATTATGAAGTAAAGGCCATAAATCCGGAGTTGTTTATTTATTTAACATCATATTCTGCTTCTATGGATGCAGTGGAGTCAATCGTTACTAAAATGGGAGTACTACATTGTGCCTACCAACGTATAATTAGTATTGGGGTCTTTAACGAATATCTGAGATCGTACAGGCTCGGGATTTTACGTCCCATACGATTGACAGTATGGTCAAGAATTTTCCAATCACTGAAAAGAATTCTGGTACCCTAGGTAAGAACCGGCAACCTTGATTTGGTAGGTTGTAATGCTCTGACTACACCACAGGTGACTAAACATCCTGTTTTCATGTTGCACACTGCGCCTTAAACTCAACGGGCAAACAAACCCACAACACCGACCTCTAGTGCGCTATGGTATCAAGAAATCTATAAAAACATACAATACTCCTCATGATTTAGTTTAAATTCTATGTTACTACATCCGTTAAAAAGCTGAATACCTAATCTTTTATAAACTATATTAACAACTGTAAAATTATAAGCTTTAATAAGAATTGAAATAAAGAAAAAGTCTTCCAAAATGTTCAAAGAAATTTAATTTGAATGATATGGGAATTTGTAGAAGGGGGATTTTATGAGCTAATAATAGGGTGTATAAAAAAAAATGACCGATTTAGACAAAAAATTAATATATATTTTTTTTATACTTTACAATAAATTTAGTATTCGAAATATAACCCATTGTTATCTAATGTTGCTTGCCATCTTTCCACCAGTTGCATGATCCCCTGCTGGTACCACTCTTTAGGATGGCTATCGAAGAATTCCTGCACCGCTGTTTCGACTTCTTTAAAGGTATCAAATTTTTTCCCTTTCAAGAAGTGGGCCATTGACCGAAACAAATAAAAATCTGATGGAGCAAGGTCTGGGCTATATGGTGGTTGAGGAAGAAGTTCGATCCCATCAAGATTTTTTAATTTTTCCTTAGTCTGACGGGAAGTATGCGGCCGGGCGTTATCTTGCTGTAACAGAACTCCTTTTCGATTGACCAAAGCTGGATAAAGTTGCGACAGTTTTGCATATACTCTATCTAACTGTATGCAATAGATGTCAGAGTTAATTGTGGTTCCATGAGGTACGAATTCATGATGTATTACACCTTCATAGTTCCAAAATACGCAAAGCATTGATTTTTTTTCGAATTGTCCTCTTCCAGCAACCGGAAAGGCCGTTTGACCTTGACTTAACCACTGCCCACTAGTATCAGGATTTCGCCAGTAAACCCACTTTTCATCACAAGTAACAATTTTTTTGTAAAATCGCAAATCGTTAGGGTGATTCAAAAGATTTTTGCAAATCTCTACCCTTTTGGCAGATTGCTGGGGCGTCAGCTCGTGCGGGACCAGTCTGCTGCTCCTTTTCACCTTCCCCATGCTGTGCAGATGGCGACACACAGTATCTTTCGACGCTCCGCACTCCCTGACAAGGTCTCGAGTACTTGTGGCTGGATTTGAGTCTATAGCTTCCTGAAGAGCATCATCTATATCCAACGATGGTCGCCCTGACCCCTTCTTCCGTTCTAAGGTCGTATCTCCACTGTGAAATTTTTGGAACCAACGCCGCGTGGTACGCTCGTCAAGGAGACCTTCTCCTTCAATTCTGTTGATTTCACGAGCCGCTTCAGCGGCAGAACACGATTTTTTCCAATAATGTCTCAAAATAACAAGAATTTCGTAAGACACCGTCATGTTGCTTCTCCAGCAAAAACTTGTGAACTGAGGTATTATTGAGTAAGTCCAGTGTTGATAAATAAAGTTGGATTAACATTCTAAAGAGTACAGGACTTGTTGGTAAACAATAAATAGGATTAACGTCTTTACTGTCCTTGGAATTCATGCATTTGACGAAACGGTAATTTTTTTTTATACACCCTATTATTATATTAAAAAAAAAAAAAATTAAATTCGCTTCATTCCAAAGATTACGACAAATGGTCTTAATACTTTACAGAAATCATACCCAGCCTGTAAGATATCACATATATTATTTCTCAAAGCCTTTTTTTTTTTTTTTTTTTTTCGGTACCCCATAACTTCCTTAATATCTAATCAAATTTCATGAATGAGGCATCATTTGAAAGCTTTTCTTAACCGCTAAACCGGAAAAATATACAAATCACTCAATTCGCCTTCGGTAGCGAGTTATAAGCTGTGTCGTAGAGGTAGGGTCGTAAATGTCGTAGAGGTTTCTAAATGGTGTCAATATTTTCAAGGACTTTTCGAAGGTGTTATTTTTTCAGTTTGTCGAGACAAAACATTTTGGTTATATACACTTTTCCGATTGTCACCGTCGTTTGCGAGTTACAAGCAAAAATATGTGACTTCAGTCAATAGAATCAGCGTATTTGTATTTAAGTATTCCGTTTTCTAACCTCGCCTCTTCTCTGTATTACAGGTTACTCATGGCCCCTCCTTTCGTTTTCCACCCTTCCCCGCGATAAAAGAAACGGTACTAAATATACGCTGTGTATCTTAATGAAGTGGGATTTAAGTCGGCTAGAGTGCAAATGCTTCGCACGGGTCAGCTAGAATAAAAATAATAATAATAACTTAGCAAACACAAAGGTTCGATGCCAACAACTCTAAGGACATCTAAGGACATCCAACCAACCCTTGGGAGGTTTCCGATTTAGTATCGGCCATAATCTTTTTTGTGAATCGTTCAATACAATTCACAAACAAGATTATACAACTAAACAATAACAATAAACAAGATTATTTCACAATACGAACTATAGTTTCTCAATTTTTAATGCCATAGTTAAATCGTCGAGCTGATATCACCTCTATAAACTTTACTGGATACAGTTCACTCTGTTCGGTTATGATGTCTGAATTCTCCTGTAGATTCGTGTCTCTTTGGTCCGAATATTCATGCAATTCTTCATTCAAGAACCATCATCTCTTGCATATCCCTCCATGTAAGCGGCCATGATCCGCAACCGTGAAGGACCGTAGCAAGAATGACTGAAAAGTAGCAAGCATCTACCCCCCTCTAATTCAATTACGTATGTATACTTTCAGATATATATATATATTCAGACCGCAGATTTTACTACCTGATTAAAACTTGTTGTGGAACGTACCACCTCTGTAATGACATATCTTAGCGCTAAAATAAATTAAACAGCTGAAAGAAACCATTTATTTTAAACCCAAACCAAAATCAAGCTTCTGGGAATAAAATAACCGACTTCTTCCGAAACCGAGTTTCTATCATACACATTTTAACTAGGTTTAATAATTAGTGTGATATTGCGAGCTCGGCGAGAATGTACAACTTCTAGCGCAAAATCGAAACATATGCCCTTTTGAAAACGAAAAAAGTCATATGGTGAAACTTTCTTTTTTTGGACTTTTCATCCATCGCCTTTTTAGTGTTCTCATATCCATGCTTATGTCAGCCATATGCCTGATTAATTTGTTTGAATGTCCTTTCAAATTGATATACAATCTTTTATAAAGCGTCGATATGTGCTGGTCGACTGTTGGTAGGTGTAGATCAGTATGTAAAGTTTTGTTAGTCATGTACCAGGGTGCGTTTGTAATAAGATGTAAAAATTTTGACTGAAACATTTGAAGTTTTTGTAGGTGATAGAGAAGTTTGAGACTTATGGTGCGTTTTTATTTTTGGATTGTTAAAGAAATCTGTATTTCAGATGCCAAAAATGACTATTATGTTTTTATTTAAGTGAAATAAATATATAGATTTATTCATATAGTACAACAAATAATAAAAAATGCAGTTTATTTTTACCTTATGCAAACGGGTTATTACATACCTCAAATACACAATTTCAGTTTCGTAGTAATTATCGTTTTGTGGCTAGGTAGTATTGCCTTACTCACACAAACATTGAGTTTTTTCGCGAGACCCATGAGATCTTTAAATGTTTATTTCTGTGAAAAACCTATGTAAAAAAATTTCATGACCGCAATACTTTCCTCTTAACTTTTTTATATTTCATATACGGGCAATGGAAAGTACAAATATAAAAAACCAAAGAGATCAAAAAGTATTTTCAGTGAAAAAAATGAAAATTTACACATTTCCCGGGGGGCTTCTACCTGTTCCCGCTGTTTCCACTGAAATTTTACACCGATATATGAAGATATTTATTTTTATTAAAAAATAAAAAAACTATATAGAAATTTATTCCTAATACAACAAAAGAAAAAAAAATAGGGGAATATATTTCATAATTTCCTTATATTTTTAAGTAACTTTGATATGATTGTAATAGGATTCATAAATGAAATTGTTTGTTTATTAGAATATTCAAATATAGAATCTTCGTTAACCTAAAACTGATACCTCATAAGCAACATTTATTTTTTTTTAATAGCTTTTTTATTTATTGAAAATTGCTAGTAAAGAGTCTTTATTTGTAATTGGTATGTGAAGATCTTTAAGCTGTGTTTTGAGTTGGTCACGTGCTAAGGAGCAAAATTGGAAAGTTTAAAGTACATTTTGGTGCGTCTATTAAGCTTTATTACGTATTTGTGAGGGGAATATGCATAAGGGTTTAAGTAAGCATATATACGTATTGTAAATTATGCGATTTCGGCTGTCACATTTAAAAAAGTTCTCGACTTTTAGTTTGAACACTTACATGTTCTGGACGTTTCAAGAATATTCTAGGCCCTAATAAAATGTTCGATTTCGGATTTCATGTAAGAAACAATGGTCTTAGTTTAGAACTGGAGGTCGAAGCATATGCTAGCCTTGGTGTCACTGTATTGCCCGTAGTAGTTTATTTTTGTAAAGTTGTTATTAATTTTAGCTTTTATTCTTTAATTATATTTATTCGTAAATAAAAATTATATTTTAACCCACTTCAGTGTTACCGTATAGAGTTTCAGTTTTATTTTACTTCTGTGTATCATACAAAATAGAAAGGGTTGTTACTATCATTGGAATTACGTTGTTTGTCAATATGAACTGGGAGACAGCTTCTTACGACTAAATATAATGAGCGATGGACTGGAGAGTTGGTCTTGTACTGAAGCTCAAGTCAAATGGTTATTTTTGGGTTACAAAGTGATAATGTTTGTAACTGTTTAATTATTTGTGTTTTCATTGTTTGAGTATTTTAAATTATTATTTTCATTTGATAAAAATTGTTTAACCCACATAAGTGTTACAATACCATACCTAGCTAATAACAAATTAAGCACCAATCACAGGTCGGCAAGAAGATGGTTAAAGCTCAAAAGCCAGTTTTTTTTTTTTTTTTTTTTTTTTTTTTTTGTATAAGGTTTCAAGTGCATGCTCAATTTTACTATATATCTACAAACAACGAATAGGAAGAATATTCTTTAATCACGTGCTACGTTTCCGGCTTCCCGCTTTTCTAAGGCGGGTGGGGGCTACCAGAAACGGCATATATCTAATTAATATATGTACTTATGTAGTTAATACGCCTTTATGTAAATTGGATACTTTTCCAACGGTGACGTGTTTTCCAATTATATTTTATTCTAATAAACCAGCGGCATAGGGTAAATGATAATAAATAAACAAATCTAAATTATACTATATCTTTAATTTTATTGACCAATAATGTAAATCATTAATACCCCCTTTAATATATCATATAAAGATATTTTACTGGCACAAATTAGTTAATGGATGCTGACTGGCAATTTAACTTTATTTAATAAATACTGAGCACACAAAATTACAATTAGTACTGTATATGTATTAACCTTATCTGGCGGGCACTCTCTGGTGTTGTCTCTGGGCCTATCTGCTGGATCAGTCCCTGCCATCTCTGACGCTCTCTCAGACTCAGCACAGCATACCACCTCAGCCTGTCTGGCTATCTTGACTCTGCCGCTCCTATCTATCCGGTCCTCTGCCCTTCTCGTTCCACTCTCGCTCTCTTGGCACACTACCCGAACTCTCCCTCCTCCGAACTCTCCACTCCCCCCTTCTCCCTCAAACTCCTCCGTATAAGTCTTCTTTCCACCACTCTCTCCAGACTTCCTCTGATTGGCTGGCTGTAGACTTCTCCTGATTAGTTGGTTCCAGACATCTTCTGATTGGCTGGCTGCCTAAAATTTCCCTTCCTTTCTATATTAAACGTGTTTCCCAGTGGCCTCTTTGCCGGGGCAAAGCCAGGGTTTATGGCCACAAATTTCTCTAACAATCTTCTTAGGTATTTCCCTGGGTGTTTGTCGGCAACATTGTCGGTCCTAAGCTTCGCTTATTCTGAATTTCTAACAAAATGTTTATGGCCCCAATAACTTACAAGGTGGTATTTCCAAGACCTAGCTGCCTTCAGATAAAACTGACCACCGGGTTGAGCATATACAGTAATTTACATATTTTGATATTAAATTATTAATTCAATTTCCTTTTCCTATCACGACAGCATCCACAATACATAGCACACGACTAGTCTACCGTTGGGAGAGTTTGTAACACTGACACTAACTGTAACTCATAATTATCGCTCTACCTGCGTTACCACACCCAACACCTTTATATAAGAATATGGTAATTGTGACAATTCTCTAGCATTGTATCTTTTGTCATTCTGATTCCAACCAGTATGCATTCTGTATTGATTTGAGGCCGGACAGATATTTTTTATTTTTATTTTAGATTGACAGTCTTTTTCGTTTTCTTTTTCTTGTTTGTGTGTGATCCTTTTATTTTACCGTTTGACTTTCAAACTTTAATAGAAAACGACTGTAATTGTCAACTAGAAAAAATGTTAATTTCTTATGACACGGGCCTTATTTTCTATTCAGCTTATTTTATAGAAAATATTTTGTGGTCACAGATGTTCATCTTGATAATGGCGTGAGTGCAGAAAGGTTGAACAAAAAATTGAAATTCATATTGATCCGAATGAGCGATACTTTTCATTGCCTGGTTCTATGAAAAAAAATATTGTTTATAATCCGGTATGAAGGAAAAACGGTAGAAAAGAACATTTAGTGTTCAACGAAAATATATAAAATTGTGTTTTAAAATTATTATTGGCAAACATCCAGCACAAAATGCATGTGTTTTATATTGTGCACAAGTTTCAAACTAAGCTTAATAAAAAATAGAATTTTTGTTCACTCAGTTTTATGTATCGCTATCGAGCAGGGAGAACTCCCGTCCGCTCAAACATTAGAAGCTCGTTTGGCGAAGTTTCTTTTTGTCTCTCGAAATATACAATCAATGGGTCTTAACAACAGTGATCCCTTTATAACCAAAACTTGTCTGGGTTAACGAAGTACCCACTCATATTTCATTTTCTCTACTTTGACCAGAACCTTGGAATGTTAATATGAAAAATATTTATGTGAATAATAAGAATTTTGTCCAGCTGGTTTGGCAATCGGTCGCATTGTGAACAATGTGTAGAAGTGACTCGAACTATGCATTCTTTGGCTCTTCATTGTTCTTTAGGGGTGGTTTTGGGTGGGGCGGTAGGGGGTAATGGTGGTGGGGGATATTCTATACGTGGACTGAAGGGCCGCTCGGCCGTAGACTGACAAATGACACCGCAGGGCCCGCTAAAGCCGAGTCATTAGTTTTCGGGAATCGATGATAGGCCCTTGAGTACACTCTCTAAAGGGCTTAATATCTTTACTCATCCCCCCAACCCCGAGAGCGTCAAAGGCCCTCAGTTTCTATTGTTAATTTTACAAGAGTAATCATATCGTCATGTCATCGTCCTTCATGATATATATAGTAGTATCTCATCATTATGTTTAGACCTAGAGCATGTGAGAAAAATCTCGAAATTACCTGCTAAAAACTTGGATATCGATTTTTGTAATCCTTAAGGAATCGACATATAAATATTGAGAATGTTCCATTCAGATCATGCTACTTATATACTATAGGAAAATATAATGTAAACCTATCGTTATGCAACTTCTGGGCGTGGCCTTTTTCGGAGGATTTTCCGCTCTCTCCCATCGTGTTTTTTTCTGTTGAAAAGGGGTTGGATCAGCTTTATTAGATCGCACTTCAGAGAAAAAAAAAAGAAAACACAAAACTTTTCAGTTGAGATCGGTGCCTCAAGAAAGACTGCCATTTGGCCACCCCTGGAAGTAGCAAAGCTATACCATTACTTAATATTGTAACACTAATGTCGGTGTGAATAATTTTTATTGAATTAAAATTAAAACAGTTTCATGCAAATATTAACAAGCATCTGGTGCGATGCGCGCTAAACACAACTTTCACTTACTATTTTACTTTGATTAGAAATTGACATATTTTGTTAAATGCAATTTCTCAAAGTGCATTTTTTCATAATCATTTACTTATTTTTGTTTCTATTTGCTCTTTAAAGCACACCATTTTTTTTTTATTAAATATAAGTTTTTTATTGCGATAATTCGGCTACGCAAGCATGATCCAAGTCGTCTGATTTTATAATTATCTATGTAGTTGTTGAAAACTTCATACAGTTAACATGAAACAAATAATTTCCATTAAATGAGATGTTATAATTTTTAATTATAAACAATTTTCTGTCATTAAAGGCGTACTGCGCATGCATGGGCTCAACGTTTTTAATAAGTTGACAGAACCTTTTCCTTTTTTTCTCCTATATATGTTTACATGATTTTTTTCACATTTCATATTTAGCCATTTCTTATTTTTAGGCGAAACGAGAGGCAGGTAATTTCTCCATACAAACAAAAACAAAGGTACTTCAAAGGAAAACAAAAAAGTCCCCTATACCATTTAAGCCCCCTCAGAACATTTTAATAATGATAAAGGTTACCTGATATTAAAGAAGACGTGATTCTCGTTAAATATGACGAATTTGATCAAAATAATTAAAGCTGTTTTTAAGAAAATCGAAAAAAACGTAATAATCGGGAAAAAAGTTAAGAAATAAAGTGCCTCCTCCCTTTGATCAATTTTGATGTAACAGGTTATCAATTTTGAAGTAACAGTATTCTTCGCTGGTCGAGGTTAGTCTGACTATAAAATAGTTCCATTTTGATTTTTGATTATTAAGGCATTAAAATATTGAGGGGCTCCCAGTCAGATCACCCTACTTATCTAAATGGCGGCCCCCGAATTGAAAATTTTAGGCGTCATTTTATTGATTACCTTACCACTCAAAAAGGATTAATGGAACTGCAAAATACATACCCTTGATAATTATTGATCATAAAATTTTCATCACTTTAACAGAATAATTAGTTGCTGATATTCAAACGCTTGAAACTCGTAAACTGCTAGTAGTTACAAGTAAAAAAGTTACAGATAAAACTTGTAAGAGCATCAACTCCTGTTTTAAACGAGATCCTTAATTTTGAAATAGTTTACCCCTGTGTAGAAATACTTACATGTATCTGCACTAACAAGTGAAAGTATTTGTTGTGGCCTTTAACCGCAAATTTTTGGTTATTTACTCATAACTCGAAAATTCATAACTCATCTCTTTAAAATAAAAGGGCAAACAATTTCCTATTCTACTATAGATTGCGTGATATGATATATAGGTCTTTATTCTTTTAACATCAATAGTTTAAGTATTAAAGAAAACGTTATCGAAATTTACATAAGAAGTTTTCCATTTGTTTTTAGTCTCTCTGTATAGTTTTGGGGTAAAAGGAAGGGAAAAAAATCTTCTGTCACACGATTTTAACAATTTTCAATTAAAACCATGAATATTTTATGTTTTCATGGTCTGGTACAATACTGAGTTCAAATGCCTTTATCTGATCTGATAACCCCAAAACCTTTTAGAAATAAAAGTATTGATTTATCAAACGTCATCTTACTAATGAATTCAATGAGACTTTTTAATTATAAAAACTTGATCGATTAAGTATTAGTGATTCATAATGGCTACAGATAACGCTTTGCAAATCGATAGGATATATCTGAGAGGAGGGAAACAATCGGCAAAGCGGTTTTAAACGGGATCAATTTTTGCTTTGTACTGAAAAGAACAATCGGGTCTTGTTGCTTGTTGTTATAATAAATTCCGTCTGTTTCAATAATGTTGATAAGATCTAAAATAAGCATTTACTCTATTTGTTTTAGTAGATGGAAGTTAAAAACATCGATGTCTTAACAAAAACAAACATTTTCTAAACATCGATGTTATGACTAAATTAAAATTTTTTTTTTACTACTTATTACTTTTTTTTTTTTTAAAATAGATGTTTTGATAAAAACTAAGAATTTTTTAATGTTGATGTTTTGACAAAAACAAAGCTGTTCTTAACATCGATGTTTGGACAAAAACAAAAATGTTCTTAACGTCGAAGTTTAAAAAAAAAAACAAAGAAGTTTTTTAATCGATGTTTTGACAAAATACTAACATTGATGTCGAAAAACATTGAAGTTCTTTATTATCGATGTTTTTTGGTCGATGATACATCGACATCGATTTTTTTATTGTAACAACGTCGATGTTTTAATGTCGCATCCCTACTACGTACTAGTTTAGATCTACTAAATCTAATAGAACAATGTAATCCGAGGAATTTAGAGGACCAGTTATAAATTTAAAAAAAAATAGAATTTACACTAAGCATTATATTCTTTGTTATGGTCTTAAGTGTTTCATTATGGTAATTTTTTTTATGTTTATGGAGGAATTAAATAGAGAGGAAAAAAACGTTGCTTTCAGGAACATTCATTTCTGCCTTACGAAAAAGAATGTTAAAATACACATCAAATGTATATTCAATTTAAGCCCTGTATTCGACAGAACTGTTCAAAGGCTGGCTACAGGAAAACCGTTTGTAAAAAGCAAGGGAAATGGTTCGAGGTCTATTTTAGTTACATGTTAAATTATTGATTTTATTTTGCTAAGAACTGTTTTCACGGTTACATTTTTGGAACGAAGTTTGGAACCGAACTTTGCTTTGCTTTTTGACCGCCAGGAGCGATTACAATGGATCAAATAATAATTTTTAAACAGTTAAGTTTTTCAACAATCATGGGATAATTATTAACTGGTGATAATTACCATTCTTATTAATTAGTTCATAAAAGATCTACAATTTTTTCATTCCAAGATTTATAAAAAAACGTAATCGTTAAAAACCTTTTTGGTCTATTGTAAAATAATAGTCAAATAATGAAGCAGCTTTTGTTTCCAAACTTCGTTCCAAAAATTTAACCGTTTAAACAGGACTTTAGAAAATCTAGTATTATTAAAAAAGGTGAATGTATTTTTAAAAGGCTAGATTAGGTAAAACTGTTCGTAGAAAAATAGACAATATTTGAATATTCTATTAGTTCATTTATCTAAAATATAAAATTTACGCAGAAATACAAATATGGTAATTGTGTAAAAAAAAAAAAAAAAAAAAATGTCAAACTATTCAATATAGTATAACTTTGAGTTTGATAAGACAGAATACAAATTGGTTTTATGTGAAAAATAAAGAAAATTTAGATTTTTTCAAAGGTTGTTAACTTTGATTTGGGTTGGTTCGGTAACGCTACACGCCGTCTGAATTACAATAACTTTTACCGATATCACGTCATTAAAAATGAAGCTTTAGAAACCTAAAATTTCGATTCATTAGTTATTAATATTTAAGTAGTAGTATCCATCTTCATCGCAATAAATTAAGACAACATATTAAATACTAAACAGGAAGAAGCCCATATCCCAAAGCACTATTCACACATAATAAATTACAATAGAACGCGCTTGCGTTGACCTTCAGCTAGTAGGCCCGCAGTACCCTTTATGGATGATGGGCCAGACGACATGGTTTTTAAATTTAATTAAACTTAGTTTTAATTTAAATTTACCCGTTATTTCTCCTATTTTAAGGAGAAATAACGGGTAAGCATGCGATTAATTAATATTATATGGAATGACCAAATATATTATATAAATGTGTTATTTCTATATATATTTAATACCGTATATATATTTGTAATAATTAATTACTGTTAATTGTATTTTTTTCGATTATTTAAATAAAAAGTAAAGGAAGTTAATGAAGAATGAGGTTCTTAGAAGGATCCACCTTCTCCGGATTTAATTAAAGCACATTTTCAGACTACTAGTATCGTATTTCCCATTAGAGGCGAAGGGAGTTTTGTAATAAACTGTCGGACGAGGAAAGTAATCCCTATAGCCCATACTAACAAGATTCACATATTATTATTAGAATCCAATAATAATAATAATAATAAATTATTAACGAACCCGAAGGTTCGAGGCCGACACGACCATTATTATTAGCCTATTATTATCAATACGTTTTGTCATCTTTCAGGCATCATCATGATTCCATGTTCATAAAGCGTTTGATCTTTTAGCTTTGAAAATTGATCCCAGCTGTTATATTTATATTTTCATATGTGTGACATTTCAATTTGTATCCAATCGTTATCCCATTCGCTGATTTTCAACACTATATTTGTATAAAGGAGGAAAGATGATGCATTGTTCAATGTTACAATATTAGTGTTACAATATTAAGTAATGGTATAGCTTTGCTACTTCCAGGGGTGGCCAAATGGCAGTCTTTCTTGAGGCACCGATCTCAACTGAAAAGTTTTGTGTTTTCTTTTTTTTTTCTCTGAAGTGCGATCTAATACAGCTGATCCAACCCCTTTTCAACAGAAAAAAACACGATGGGAGAGAGCGGAAAATCCTCCGAAAAAGGCCACGCCCAGAAGTTGCATAACGATAGGTTTACATTATATTTTCCTATAGTATATAAGTAGCATGATCTGAATGGAACATTCTCAATATTTATATGTCGATTCCTTAAGGATTACAAAAATCGATATCCAAGTTTTTAGCAGGTAATTTCGAGATTTTTCTCACATGCTCTAGGTCTAAACATAATGATGAGATACTACTATATATATCATGAAGGACGATGACATGACGATATGATTACTCTTGTAAAATTAACAATAGAAACTGAGGGCCTTTGACGCTCTCGGGGTTGGGGGGATGAGTAAAGATATTAAGCCCTTTAGAGAGTGTACTCAAGGGCCTATCATCGATTCCCGAAAACTAATGACTCGGCTTTAGCGGGCCCTGCGGTGTCATTTGTCAGTCTACGGCCGAGCGGCCCTTCAGTCCACGTATAGAATATCCCCCACCACCATTACCCCCTACCGCCCCACCCAAAACCCCCCCTAAAGAACAATGAAGAGCCAAAGAATGCATAGTTCGAGTCACTTCTACACATTGTTCACAATGCGACCGATTGCCAAACCAGCTGGACAAAATTCTTATTATTCACATAAATATTTTTCATATTAACATTCCAAGGTCAAAGTAGAGAAAATGAAAGTAGGTAGGTCAAAGTAGAGAAAATGAAATATGAGTGGGTACTTCGTTAACCCAGACAAGTTTTGGTTATAAAGGGATCACTGTTGTTAAGACCCATTGATTGTATATTTCGAGAGACAAAAAGAAACTTCGCCAAACGAGCTTCTAATGTTTGAGCGGACGGGAGTTCTCCCTGCTCGATAGCGATACATAAAACTGAGTGAACAAAAATTCTATTTTTTATTAAGCTTAGTTTGAAACTTGTGCACAATATAAAACACATGCATTTTGTGCTGGATGTTTGCCAATAATAATTTTAAAACACAATTTTATATATTTTCGTTGAACACTAAATGTTCTTTTCTACCGTTTTTCCTTCATACCGGATTATAAACAATATTTTTTTTCATAGAACCAGGCAATGAAATGTATCGCTCATTCGGATCAATATGAATTTTAATTTTTTTTTCAACCTTTCTGCACTCACGCCATTACCAAGATGAACATCTGTGACCACAAAATATTTTCTATAAAATAAGCTGAATAGAAAATAAGGCCCGTGTCATAAGAAATTAACATTTTTTCTAGTTGACAATTACAGTCGTTTTCTATTAAAGTTTGAAAGTCAAACGGTAAAATAAAAGGATCACACACAAACAAGAAAAAGAAAACGAAAAAGACTGTCAATCTAAAATAAAAAATAAAAAAATATCTGTCCGGCCTCAAATCAATACAGAATGCATACTGGTTGGAATCAGAATGACAAAAGATACAATGCTAGAGAATTGTCACAATTACCATATTCTTATATGAAGGTGTTGGGTGTGGTAACGCAGGTAGAGCGATAATTATGAGTTACAGTTAGTGTCAGTGTTACAAATTCTCCCAACGGTAGACTAGTCGTGTGCTATGTATTGTGGATGCTGTCGTTATAGGAAAAGGAAATTGAATTAATAATTTAATATCAAAATATGTAAATTACTGTATATGCTCAACCCGGTGGTCAGTTTTATCTGAAGGCAGCAAGGTCTTGGAAATACCGCCTTGTAAATTATTGGGGCCATAAACATTTTGTTAGAAATTCAGAATAAGCAAAGCTTAGGACCGACAATGTTGCCAACAAACACCCAGGGAAATACCTAAGAAGATTGTTAGGTTTTGCCCCCAAAAACCCTGGTTTTGCCCCGGCAAAGAGGCCGCTGGGAAACACGTTTAATATAGAAAGGAAGGAAAATTTAAGGCACCCATTCAATCAGAAGAAGTCTGGAACCAACTAATCAGGAGAACTCTACAGCCAGCCAATCAGAGGAAGTCTGGAGAGAGTGGGGGAAAGAAGACTTATACGGAGGAGTTTGAGGGAGAAGGGGGGGGGGGTGGAGAGTTCGGAGGAGGGAGAGTTCGGGTAGTGTGCCAAGAGGGTGAGAGTGGAACAAGAAGGGCAGAGGACCGGATAGATAGGAGCGGCAGAGTCCAGATAGCCAGACAGGCTGAGATGGAATGCTGTGCTGAGTCTGAGAGAGCGTCAGAGATGGCAGGAACTGATCCAGCAGATAGGTCAGAGACAACTCCAGAGAGTGCCCGCCAGATAAGGTTAATACATATACAGTACTAGTTGTAATATTGTGTGGTCAGTATTTATTAAATAAAGTTAAATTGCCAATCAGCATCCATTAACTATATTGGGGGCGATCACGGTCAAACCGCCTCCTTCCTCAACAACTACCACTATCTTCATGCAGCATTAAACACAAGTGAATATTAAATCTTGGTTACAAAAAATTTATAACTACTAGCTAAAACAACCACGTTTTGCCGTGGCTTACTCTAGTATTAACTTGTGAGGAATTAATTTTACTCCGGCAAGAAAATATCAATACATAAAACGGCCTACTTTAAATTGCATTCGAATAGGGAAGTATCATAAAATGAAGATAGTTGCACTCTGGAAGATAGATAGAGGAGGAAAAAACTGTGTGTATTTTCATTTTAGAATGTTTCTAAACAGGAACGTTTTGTAAAAAGTTTAAGTAAATTCATCGGCTGCCTTCCGACTATTAAGGTGGCAAACATACGGCCTACTATTTTTGTATTTACGATTATTATATTTTCCAATGTATTTCTGTTGGCCTGTTCTGATATCAAAAATGTTGCACATTCTTGTTGGAATTTCTCCTAAAAAATTATTTTTTATTTTCTAAGTATTCAAGCTTTTATGAAATAGAGAATTTATATAGTTATGTACATGTCGTTTAATTCCTTTGCCTTATTTTGGTTATATAACTTTTTTTATTTTTTTTTAAAGTCCTTCAATTTAACTTTAATGACAGTAAAGATATTAAACCAAAATAATTTGTTTGAAAAAAAAGAAAAAAAAAAAAAAAGCAAGTGGGTTGGCTATCGTCATTAATATTAAAGTTGATCCTAGTACCTAAAGAGTGGGGGGAAAGGACTTCAATTTCTCATCCCCCACCCCCTCATACATTTATTTCTCTCTAAGCAGGAGTTTTACCGCCTTCATTTACACCATTTTTAAATCCTCTCTCAATTTTTTTTGTTGGTTTCTCAATTGCAAATTATAAATCAGCTGTCCTTCACCGTACAAAGTAGAAAGAAAAGAAGAAAAAATAAGAGAGGAAGAATTAAAAGAGTCGAAAACTTTTGAAATACTTAGTGGTAACTCTTGAAATATTTAAGTTCTACCTTTTTGAAGTACTAACTTTCTTCTCACAATGGCTAACATCATTATCCGAAGTTTTTCTATCAGAGGATTCATTGCCAAAAGAAACGAACTTCTAATTAACAATTTTTAAATTTTTAATTATTCTTTCTACTAGTTACTGCAAATCGACTTTTAGTTTCATAAATAACAATTGATTAAATCCTTGAAGTTTTTTGATTAAAATAAAATTTATAAAAATTATGGTGAAAATTAGAGTATACAAATATATTGGCTAGTTTAAAAAAAATGTATTTTTTTTCTTTTCTTTAAGAGGGCTGTGTATTTGTTGATTATTGCATTATCTACGCACTCGGTCTAAGACACCTGTTAATTAAATATACAGATTTATAGAAGTAAAAGATTACAACATATTAATAAAGGTTAATTACAAGAATGATATATGAATGATTAGTAATTAAAAGGAAAAATATACCGAGTATAAATCCGTGAAAATATATTAAATTTTTACTTGTTTTCAAGTATCTTACAACATCAAATAAAAACATTTTGTTGAATTATTCCACAAATTTTCGTTCCAATTAATCAAAACACAAACAGATAAAATAAAAGAACTAGGGTTACAGTGGAAAAGTTTAATTTTTTTTTTTATTTTACATGTTCCAGAGAATATTTTAAGCTTCCTCTCTGAAACATGTGCACTTTCTCTCACGTCTAACCTTAGCAACTGACGCCCTAAGACAGAGCTGAAGATTTCTTTGATCTGTTTTTAGTCATTTTAAAAAGGTCCAATTCTTCCCCCCCCCCCCCCCCCCAAAAAAAAAATTATAATAAAGCTTAATAGAGAATAGATTAATAAAGAAACATTGAGAAAAAAAAAAAAAAAAAAAAAAAAAAAACATTTTGAGAGATACAAGTATACTAAAAATTTCGTTAAAACGGAGATGATCCTTTTTCGCAATCGGAACAGAGACCTTCATAATCACCCCCCCCCCCCCCACACTCAAAAATTTAATATACCTTATGCCTTTGTAAATCTGAAAATATCCAAGGTATCTAAAGTGTTGAGTGTAGAGAGTAACGAGTATTTTTAATAACATTAAAAGAATCCTCATATTACTTGCATACCATATGCCAAAAATCTTGAATAATTAGCGAGGAAAATTAAAATATCTTAAACGGATTTGAAATGTTTTCAACCATGAAAAACTGAACTGTTTGAAGAACGGAAATTCACCTCTTTATCTCAGCCTTTTGTTTGACTTTAATTCAGTAAGATTATGAGATTTTAATTTATTTTAACTGGGTCGGAATTTATTCAACTCGGTTTGCAATCTCTTTATTTTACCAAAGCATTTATTTAACTTTGCTTTCCTTATTTCTTCTAAATATGTATTTATATTTTTTATTTTTTTGTTACGGGCATTAAATGTTTATTCTATAAGCAAATTATTTTTAAGAAAACTTCAGAGCATCAGCAGATTATTATAATGTAATAATAATTTGAAAATCTTTTTTAAGTAGGTACTTATATGAATTTTTCAAATTACTTTGTTATTTCAAAAAGAAAATGTACTTAATTATTATAATAATTATTTATTTAATTGTGATAATATCTATATAAATAAAGATGAAATTCTATTTGTTTGTTTGTTTGTTCTTTATACAAATCCATACCGTTTGTCCTAAATTCCTAATTTCGCTGAGTGGTTCTTTCATACCAGGTGCAAACACCTATCCATATTAAAATTTCATAACTTCAGCCGATCTTCAGCTGATATTCTTTATTGTTGTAAAAATCGTAATGATATCGCTTTACAATGTTTTTTTACGAAATCGACCGTTTCATTAAAAAATGAAATTCTTCAGGTGAAACCGGGATAAACAACTGTAATCTATGTAAATAAAGATTAAATTCTGTTTGTTCTTTATAGAAATCCATATCGTTTGTCCTAAATTCTCCAAATTTCGCTCAGTGGTTCTTTGATACCAGCAGGTTCGAACACATGTCTATATTAAAATTGCATTACTTCAGCCAATCTCTGGGTATATTCTTTCTTGTTATAAAAATCGTATTGATCTCGCTTTACTTTGGTTTTTACGAAATCGACCGTTTGAGTCGATAATAGTCTCACTTTATAGATTTTATAGATTTAAAATATACACAACTAGGATTAAATAAGAATAAATGATAAATTTTTATGTAAGATTAGATACTTCCGATCAAATTTTTATTATGAATGCAGTAGTTCGGGGGGTTCAACAAATTAAAAGTAAAATATTATAAAAATATTTGTAAAATGAATAAATGAAATTGATGATCTAAAGCGTAAATAACAATTTTGATTTTACTCCAATAACACTGGGGAACAATTATTTAGAAACATGGTGTGTTTAAATGAATTTTCTATGTAACTTTGATACGCAGAACAAGAAAAATAATTTGATTGGTGAATTAATTCTAGTTTTTCAGCTAAGGCCAAAAAATAAAATTACAATACGATAGTGTCCAGCAAATAATTAGAAATGAACAATAATATAACGCAACGGATCAGACAACGGCAGTTCTTCCCTGTCGAGGTTAAGACTCGGCTATTGTTCTTTTTTTATTTCTTCCGCCACAATATATTTAAATTATACGGTGCAAACCAATATGTTTATAAAGCAGGCATAATATATGAAACATACGTATGTGTAAAATTAGTTGAGTAATGTATGGAAAGTAGTCATGGACGGCGACCTAAGCATTACGTAAGTCCCTAAGTCGATTTTAAGAAGGCATGTTCGAAGTTAGTAATTACAAACTCTTGGCACAAACTCATTGAGCTTTTAATGAAAACTCCCCACAACTTGGAAGAAAACTAGTTACAGATTCCAATTACTAATACATTAGGAGTTCCCAATTATATTCTAGCTTCGAATTGATCAAATACAGGATTAACAAGAGGAGTTTCAACAAAATATCAAACTACAAATATGCTCAACAAAACGAATAAAACTAATAGAAGAAGAAAAATTCAACATGGGAATTAAGTATTATCCTTCTTTAAATGTAAATAAATTCAATATTGACTAAAGTACTTATTTTATTGTTAATACATTTAACTAATAATAACGCTTAAACTCTGATGGATTATTTTTTATTAGAAATTTATTTTTTTTATACTTAATATTTTATTGAGAAAAGAAAAGACATTTTTCTAAAAACCGTTTTAAAGATATTAAATTTTAATTGGTACTGGCAATCTAGTTATTCAAAACGATTATATTTTATAGTCGAATTTTCTATAGATAATAAAAAGTTATTTTGTCGTATCCGCATAAAGTTTTTATTAATTGAAATTCTAGTCAGAGAAATCTTCTTTATCAGGCCCTGATTTACCCGGAAATGTACGAGATAAGCTTGTAAAGAGATCTGTGAAGAAAAGGAATCGAGTTGGCTTGGATGCGATCTCGGTGGTTGGAGGCCAATCTTGTTTCAGAAGAGAAAAGATTCGACAACGGCCGTGGATCGAGCCTCCTCTGCATCTCCGTTGCAAAGGACCTAAGGTTATTTTATATCTCTAAATTATAAATTAATTGTTTAAAAATAAAAAATTATTAAATTTAAACATATAATAAATTATTCTTGTTTTGCTTCTTGAATGAGAAAAACAAAGCAAAGTGTTCTCAGAGGCAAAGAACATAGATAATATTTAACTCCTTAAACTTTACACCAAAGCTAAATCAAATAGCGTGACAACGAAGCATCCCAGTGAAGTTACATCTAGCAATATATTCCTGTATTACATTTTAGTTAGAAGTTATGAAGTTTGCACATCATACCACAGAAGGCAGGACACACACACACACACACACACGCACGCACGCACGCACGCACGCACGCACACACATACACACACACACATACACGTTATAATATATAGATAATATATAAAAATTAAAAATACTTAATGTATATCCTAATAACATCTAAAAAATGCAGATGAATGTAGGATGGAGACATGAAGCTCAATCCGTTTACTATGTAAAATATTAAAAGGCAACATCAACTTATCGATTCGCCAAGCAAGCATCTTTTTTGAAAGACATAATCCGTCATGTGTCATTCTTCCGCTCCTTTCTAAAAAATATAAAATTCATCTTCCGAACCTAGTGCGGATTATAAATCGAACATGACGATATCGTATCCGGCCATAAAAACCTTCAAGGGCGACGATAGGGATAAGGATAACGCTACGTTAAATTCCTTTATTAATTGAAACAGCTTGCGAAATAATTAAGAACAATGAGAATGGCTAATTGAATTCCAAACTTTGCAGGAATTTCCCCCTCTCCTCTTAGCCGAGACAAGCTTTAATAACACTTCGCAGAACAATCATTAGCCCTGTTTGCAGTCGAAACATCATGAGGACTGAAATATGATCCGATCAAACGTCATGCATGATTCGAAAACTTCTGTCACTACGCAGATATAAAACTACATTGCCTCGGAGAAGTTTTGGACTACTTGATCATTCCATTTGTACTTTCTATCTAAACTCGAGCAGTGCCTAATACCCTCTACTCCGCTGTGAAGTTTTAGGGAAAGTTTAAATTAGGAGACCTTTATTCTGTGTCCCAGGATCGGATTAAAAGAGGGTATGTTTGAAACAATTAACTCCAGGAACGACTCGTTTCCTACGTAAAATATAAAATATTTTTGAATATAATAGACAATGTAATGTATGAGTGAACCAGAGATCCGATTGACAGTGTATTTAAAAACAATCAAAGGGGAAATGGATTCAGGGCATTAAATTGGATTTCGTGTTCTATTTTGCAGGATGGATCGGATGGAATCGTTCGTATTAGAGCATTGTATAACTTCTGTGAGTCGCATAAAAAAAACCTGTAACACTAGAATAATTAATAATTATTTTATTATTTATTAATCACCTTGTACAACAGCAGTTGTAAAAGGTGATTCGATCATGATCACTCAACCACCAGATCCCCCATCTTGATTTTTCAATTAAGAGCACCTAACTATTTAAAGGAGGTTTGGCTTGCCCCAGGACAATATTAAATATATCCTGCCAACGCCAGGTTCGAACAAGGGACCTTGAGCACAGCAGCTTTATGCCTTTTTTATTTTTTATTTATAATTATTATTTTTTATTATTATTCACTTTTATATAATAATTATATTAAATAATAATTATATATTATTATTATTATTTTATGCCAAGTATTGAGCTACCTCGATTCCATTATTCATATTAATTCTTATTTTCTTCTAAATTTTGTAGGAAGATTATACACATGGTAGGACATATTACATATAATAAAAAGAATTTTATCAACAATAGGTAAATAATAATTACAAAAAAGTATAATTACCACAATCAGCTGGGGGGACAAGGGATTTAGTGTTAACAGGGTGAAAATATAGAGGACAAAGTCCAGCAGCAATTTATTTAGCTAATTGGATATGGACAAGTATGAGCTGACATACAAAAAATATGGAACATTGTATTTTAGCATTTTACAGTGACATAGTTTTTAAAATTATTAAAAGACTATCAATCATACGATTGAGTTTTTATCTATGTAAGTTATAGTTAATATATGTAATTTATTTAATTTATTATAACAGTTATTGAATCATTAAATGCTAACAGATAAACTAATGTACAGGTTTTTGAAAATGGGGACACAGCCCCGAAACATCAACATGGTGTAATGAGAAAATAAATAGTTGTGGAAAAAAGGAAGATAAGTTGCTAATTAATCAGTATTCATATCAAGTTATTGTATTTTGATTTTACAAAAATAATCGCATTAATTGATTTTACAACTACTTTTAAAAAATACATCCAGTAAATATGAAAGACAACTGTAAAAATGGAATGCATAGACTTATAAAAAAACGAAACATAGGTAGCACACTAATAGTTCTAAATTTTAAGGCCCATATGCCATGTTCTTTTCACACACCTTAGTGGGCAAAGAGAAAAACAATGGAAACAAGAGGGATACGGTGAATAGTTATTATGAAATGATAAAATAAGGAGCATTAGCGCAAGATTTTGGATTGTAAGAATTGGATAAGAGAGGATATATAGAAGAATGTTAAGTTTTATTGGTTGGAGGCCAAAAATCAAATCCGTAAGTCACAATAGGTATTATTAGAGTCATGTCAAAGAGTTTTTTAATAGGCGGGCGCAAGCGACGGTGCTGCTTCTTTACAGGAACTAGAGAAAAGGGGATAAAAGCCGGGCCATTACCTGGGATTCATAGGATTTTTTGGCGTTTTTATTTTATTTTTCCATAATTAAAACCCGATTGAGCAAAAAATCATTAGAAAAATGTTTAATAGGTATTGCTCGGTCCCTCAGTGTTCAATTAAAAAATCAAAAGACGTGTCAAATCAAAAGCCATTTATTTCCAAAAAATAAAAAGCTTCTTAAAGAGTGTATTGTAAAATTAAGAATAGATAAGCCTGTTTCGAAACATAAGACGAAATGTAGTCTTCATTTTAAAGAAAGTGACAATATTTATCCAGGTAAATATTAGTATTTGACATTTTATTATTCCAAAATGTGAGTTTTATGCAAATAACATTGGGACCATAGTGTCATATTTGTTTTTCTTTTTTAATTTTCCCCATTTTTGTCTTACATCCGTTGTGCTTAATTGTTCAAGTTGTTAAGTTTTCAATGCGAAGCCAGAAAGTTTTGACAAATAAATAAATAATATGACAAAGAATGTAAGCTGTCATAACAATGATTGTATGAATAGGTAATTAATGTTATTACTAACCGAAAAACGTAGAGGAAAGTTACAATGATGTGTTTGCATTTGCCAGAACTACCAGCTATACACGTACAATGCCATGAAAATTGCTTATTATTATTATTAAATTTGATTTCCACTTTTATTTGATGGGGCAGTCCTTTAAGATTGCTAGTTTGAAGGCACAAGGCTTGTAAAATAACTGTTTTTTTACTTCTAGATATTATTCCACATGTAATTATGTGGTTTGCATCAAGGATAGCCTGCCCTTCAATTAATGGTCTTTTAAAATTACCAATTATCTCTATCACATCAACTATGTCTATACCCGTTCTTTCCGACATTTTTCAAAACTACTAACGCACCCTATAGTCGATTGCGCCCGCCTATTGGTTGGAGGTTTTTTTCTGGTAATTGCTATCATAACAAAAAAGATCTACAAAAAATGAATAACTGTGTGAAAGGAGATCTGATACGGTATATCGTATATGGAAGGGAGAATATAGGAAAAAACGCAACGAATGTTCTAAATTAAACGATCCAATCAAATATGTTTTTCAAGCGAAAATTTCATCATTAAAAGAGCAAAAAAGAAAAAAAAAAAGGTTGTTACAACTCACAGGACAATCTAACTACACAATCTTCCAGGAACTCAGAGGTTGACTAATACCTCCAACAAAACCGATCCAGGAGTAATATGATATGAGTGGGGATCTAATCTCCCCAATCTGCACACTTTTAGGGGGATCGTGGGGGGTGAGCGAGTTTGGGGGTGAAATAGGGAGGGCAGTCGTGGTCAGGAGATATATTGCCCTGTTATTCTTCTTATACAAGGGATTTTGTTCCGGCCTGGGGCTTTTATTCAATGCCCTAGCTGCTTCGGCTACCTTACATTGATTAATGAATGATGAAAGAACTAGATGTTTTCTTCAAAAGTAAAGGAATTTTTGGATAGTTGGTGCTTGCAGACCAATCTCTCTTCTCCATGATGATATTATCGGGATTCTTAACGAAAAATCAATCAGTTGATTCGATTGTTACAGTGATGTAGAATTTTATCACGATCATTATGTGTTGGTGAAGTGGGGTAAGCGAGTCAAAGTTTAACTTCGACCAATCATTAAAAAAAAAACTCAGCTATCGATGAAAGATAAATGGTTGTGACTGCTTTTTCAACATCCTCTTCATTCCTATTCCTTTCAGCTGTTGTAGTCGAATTTCCCGTTTCTTAAAAAATTGCTGTCTGGGTAAAGAAAAAAATGGTCTGAAGTCCGAATTATAAGTTTGCCCTAGCTAAATGCATCTGCAAAAGTAAAGAATTCCGAACAAATATCTTGCTCCTTGGATGGCAAAAGGATTTGCAGAGGGGATGAACTTGTCTTTTTTAACTTCACACCAGACCTAAATCAATAAGTATGAATATAAAGCATCCATCATAGTGAGGTTAGATCGTGCAATAGAGCGGTGCGGTAGAATAAAGTTGAAATGTATGAATTTCGCACTTCGTGCAACAGAATCCAATTGATGCGATAAAAACCATAATATGAAATGAAATGAAGAATATTCATATACAATTTCATATATGCCTTAAACTAATCAACTCATTGTTTTAATTTTATATGTAAATATATATAAATAATCAACTTATTGTTTATTTTTCATAATTATGTGTTCTTATTTGATAGAGACTAATGGAGCAAATTCATACTCAGACATTTGACACCCTCTGACAGGGAAGAGACTTGCTCGGAGTTGTTTTCCACCCACCATCAAGCCCCACAATTTATACACTCCAGTTCTTGTTTTTTAATTTTGTTTGTTTTTATTGCATCCCACTCCCATCCCACACCATCTCTCCCCCGACGTTATGACTCCCTTGTTCAGAATTGGATCTTACTAAGCCGATTACAGTCACGTCGTTAAGGTCTTATATTCAATAGCCTCGTAAGATATGTTTATTCGAAGTTTTATTCAAAATATAAATCAGAACTATTTTTTCTGAGTGCATTGCGAAGCCAGAAATGGCCGTAGAAAATAGATAATACTAAACAGGGACTTTCCGGAAAGAATTTCATGATCTTCAAACCCTTCTTTTGCGTACATAAAAATTTGAACAGTACAATTTCGAAATTGTAGATTAATGTTGCAAATACTAACTAATATATATATATATATATATATATATATATATATATATATATATATAAAATAACCGGTTAATTTGATAAAATAAAATAAAAATGGTAATCTCATAATTGGATGTTCCGTAAACCTTTGATCTTATAGCAAGAGGCGAACTGATTGCATTTGACGACCAGCCATGAAAATGCAAAGGTGTATTCACTTGCGCATTGTGTAATTTGAAAGTAGCAGAGGATTTAAGTTACCATTTTCTGGGAATATGCCCTGTTTTGAAGATCAGGAAAGTTTGCTGGGGAACGGGCAACTAACTCTTGAGGAAGTAATAAACATACTCAACGGGTCAAATTTGCCGAAACTCTATAAGTTACTAACAATAAAATACGGATACATTCCAATGGAGAATTTCAGTTATTGTTTATTTATTTAACGATTGTTAATGCTACTATCACTAATCAGAAGTTGCTAAGGTAGTGCAAGGAACGTTCTAACAATGCCTAGACAAAGTTACTGATTCTGTCTACCATCTTCTGAGGGTGTTTCTTGTGCCTCTTGAGCTGTTAAGAATTCAAATAAACAGAACAAAGTAGCTATAATGAAGGACAATTTGGTGATAATGGTGAGTAAGATGATAATTATATGAGATGGAAGAGATGGTGAAATTAAGGTAGACCGTGAGGTGATAACTATCTGTTGAAGTAACCTTCTCCTTATCACTCCCAAGAGGTTAGTGCAATTGCCTTTGGGGAAACTTCAGCAAGTTGTTTTCATTTAACAGAACATAATATACAGTAAATAATTAAGAAAGAAGGAATGTAGGTTAAAAGGAATTTAATTTATTGAGCACTTTTCGCCTAAACACCAGCAATATTAGGACAGGGGCCTAAAATAAGATAACTGTGACTGCAGAGGCTCGGGACCGCCAACTGATGTCCCCTCCAAAGGAGAGTATTACGATAAAAAACCTTGGGCATAGTAGGTTCTCTTGCTAACCACAACACTGTAACCACTTTAAAGTTATGATTTCAGAAAGAAATTGAGCGTTTAATCAATATTTATTTTGTTTTATATTATATTATTATAATTTTATTTTATATTGTATTAGTTTTATCCATTTTAATTTTATATTATTATATTATTTTTATCAATTGAGCTCAAACTCAAAAGACGGCCGATTTTCTCTCTGTGCCTTCTGTTATATTTCTTAATTATATTAATAAAAGCATTTATTCATATAATAATTAGTAAATTCACTTATGCCATAGCACTTATCGCTCGTCCAATGTAAAAAAAAAAAACAAAAAAAAAACTGTTTTTCAGAGAGTTCATTAAAGTTTCTCCTTATTCCTTCCTTAATATCCGTAGCCTGCGTTGTCGGGGATTGTTAAAATTTTACCCTAATCTTTTACTTGACAGCCTATAAGCGGTCTTGCACTTAGATAGTAGAGGAAAATCGAAAGATAATTTGTAAAAAAATTGTAACGTGAAGAAAAATCATATGAGGAGGTGAGGTGCAAAACTCGTTGGTCCTACATAAATACGTTTTTCAGGAAATTCAAAAAACTTACCACGTCTTGTAGGGTGGCCAAATAAAAATGTTTCTTATTGCCTTCGAAAGGTACAACTACCCTGTGGAATGAAAAATATTTACTGATTTAAAGGTAACAAAAAAATTAACAAATTATGAAATAAGAAAGTTTTTCGACAAAATGAAAGACTTATGCTGCACACCACATTGGAAAGAACGAGTTTTAATTCACACAGTGTAAGATGATCTTCCAATAAGGATAATAATACGAGGTGAAGAAAACAAAAGCGAAGTTTTTTTTTAATAAATAATATTTATTTAGGTTCACAACCATTTTATTATTAAATTCGGTATTATTTTACATATTATTATTTTACATGATATTATTTTACAAAATAATATCACCCACTGACTTAAAACATTTGACTAGAAAAAACTTACAAAAGGACTAGATCCTAACGCCATCGTCTTCTTCAATAATAGCGACTTCATCATCCTGTTGTTCGTGGTTTCCCTCGTCTGTGGCAGATTTATTGAGACTTGTGTGTAACACTTCAATGAATCATTAGCCATCAACTCGTACCAAAATGCGTTTTTAGCAGATTATCTTTCAGCTTTTTGGAGCCATTGGAAAATCAATTATTAATATAGCTAGGTAAGAAGAATCGAGTATAAACTGATATAAAACACGCTAGTTTGAGGAGCTTTCGATATTTTGTTCAGAAAGAGCAACAGAAACTGCTGAGGTGAACGAATGAGATGGGTGCAAAGTGAGAAGTTCTTATAGGAACCAAAGAGTTTTGCTTTACAACGAGTAACGAACCAGCCTTGAAACACATTATTATTGTTAATACATGCATTATTGTAAATACACTTTTAAATATCTATAAATAATTTTTTTTTTAAATATTAGAAGCAACATTTTTAACACTAAGCGAGATTCGATTTCAGTCTAGTGGTGGATAGTATTGAGCGGCTTTAATCTAGGCGTAATAGGACACCTATTTGCGCTGTAGCTTCATCAGGGCTTAATTCCTATTTTGAATAGCAAACGAAGTAAAACACTAACACTTAAGCTTCACTGCTTGAAAAATTCTGTGATATTCAAACGGGAATGATGCTTATTTCTGTTCCGTTGTAAAAAGTTCTAAAATCGCCTGTAACGGTTACTGCAATGTATTAGTACGCTATTACATGTTTGGATTATTTCAGGCTTTTCTTGGTGGTTCCATAGCAGGGCATACATAAGAAGCGAGTGTTTGGTCTAACACTAAACAGCAAAGACAACAGTTACTTTTGAGTCAATTTTCTGTCACTAGCTACTTACTCATTTGTAACGTTATTATGAATTAAACTTCTCATAGTTTGTTTAAATGTTTTATCATTGTAATTTAACCCGTTCCAGTGTTAAAGTATTATAAGATATAAATAATAGTTATTTATATCTAGCTGTTATTCGAATCCTGAAAACAAATAAAAATATATGAACTGATTTAAACACACCCCCAATCTATACACATTTTATTTCGTTATTACCTACCTACTCATTGATTTGCTTTTTATCTAAGTTTCTATTTTTTTTTATTTTTTTGTGTTAGTATCTTTAAATATTCCTTTTTTTTTCTCTCTACCTTTTTAAATCATTATCTGAACTGTTACTGTACTATACTGAAATGTTATTAGAAGTACGTTAAAATTTAACATCATAAGTCGGCAATCATCACCCTAGCAGTGGATTTCCTGTAACCATTAAAATAAAATAAAAGATACATTTTTTAAACTAAAGAATTTAAGAATTTGAAAGAGGTAAAATAAAAAATATATTTCTATAAAATATTAAATAAACCTCAAACAGAATCCTTAGAAATGTCCACAGAGCAGGGGGAAACGGGAGACATCTATAAGAACAAATGTTATGGTAATAGCTTTGGGAGAGACCGGACCACGATTTCCAGATTTTCTCTTGGCAGGGTGGACATGGGATAATACCTGCGGAAGGTGAAAAATGGAAAAGAGGGTCGAGGAAAAGAGAGGAAAATAAATTCAGGACAATGCCTACGAAATACCAAATCTACATAAGGAACCGGAAGTATACTAAAAATATGCATTGTTTTCTATAAAAAACAACATTTATTTTTTTTTCTAGTTCTTGAGTTATGATTCGCTTACAGGAATTTTCGCTTCAATCTTCAACATTTTGGTACGTAGGTTTAATAAGAAGGCCCTTACGGCTCTAAACGAGTTTAAAGATCCTAAGTGCTTATACTTTAGTTATCACAATTGAAATTCATCAATTCCTGACTTATTTCTAAAACGTGATAATACACGTGAACAAAGAAAAAAAAATTAATTTTATATGAAATATTTTGTAACACAGTTTAAATACTATCGCAGGGATAGATTTCTAGCAAAGGAACCAATCTGGAGGAAATAATAAAAATAACTAATAAAAAAAAATGATATTATCAATAATCAGTTATGAATTTCTAGACCTTGAATATGACGAACTAAAGTTGTAGAGGATATTTATCTTCAGTTTAACGTATCGCAGGTCGCCAAGAAGTAGCTTACAACTCAAAAACTGGTTATGCGGATAATCCCATGCGAAGTTGCAACTGCTTTCACAATTGTACTATTACCTACAAACAGCTACAAGGAAATTAGTCATTGATAATAAATACCCTCCCATAAATCCCATTGGGGCAGTAAGTACAGCAAAAGATATTTGTTGATTTTACTTCACAAAAGAAAAAAATCTGGAGCGATGCGCGCAACAGACAACTTTCATTTATCAACTTACTTTGATTAGAATTTGAAGTGTTTTGTTAAATAACATTTCTCAAAGTCGCTCATTTTTCCACATTTATTTACTTAATTTTGTTTGTATTTGCTCTCTAAAGTACATATACTAAATTTTTTATTATTGTATAAAAATTTTTAATCGTGATAATTCGGCGACGCCTAGCATGATGCTCCAAGTCGTCTGATTTTATAATTCTCTATGTAGTTGTTGAAAACTTCATATAGTTACCATCAAACAAATAATTTCCGTTAAATGAACAGAACATCTTTAATTATTTGTCAATCATAATTAATATAATATAATAATTAATAATAATAATTAATTTATTGTCAATCATCAATTAGATATTTGTCAATCAATATCTGTTCCCGGGTCTCACTTACCCTCTCCAAACTGCGCCTTTAACAAAGCTACGTCCGGTAGTATTGGAGGGAATCGACACCATGATTCGTAGAAGCGTAAAGGCTTCTATGATTGGCTAATTGGTCTTCCTGCGAACACCTCCACGGCGATGTTGTACGCTCCCAGGAGGTACCGAGGATTGGGTTTGATCCGCTGCCAATGGGAAGGTCCTCTTCAACACTGGTCCATTGCTCAGCGACTGTCCAATGTGCCGGATGCCCTGTTCCAATCTACATTTGATTACTCGGCGGAGATAGCAGAGTGTGCCGAGAGATTGGGAGTTGAACAGGGGCACCGAAATATGAGAGCTCTACGGCAGTCGCTAAGAGAAAACTCGTTTGAGGAATGGGCCGACTGCAAGTGGCAGGGCATTGGAGTACGACATTTCAAAGACACCCCGAAAGCAAACAGATACATGTACGAGAAGCAGATACTTTCGGGGTCTGAATGGTCCAATGCCCTAAAACTGAATATCAATTATGCACCCCTGCGCGGAGTCCCAGGTGTCAGCGGACAGGTAAGAGAAGTTGGGTCCCTGTGTCGCAAATGTGACAGAGAGCCTGAAACACCAGCACACGTGCTGGGGAAATGCCCCAACAACTCGCTCCTGATAACTCGCCGTCACCACAGAGTCAAACATGCATTGATGGGGCTCCTGAAGGAGAGAGACTTCGCCTGCTTCGAGGAAGTTTATTGTGTGGATACGGATGGATCCACGAGATATGCCGATATAGTGGCATTCCCGAAGACCGGAAAGGCGGCTATCATTCTGGATCCTACCGTGAGGTATGAGACTAATGACATCGATCAGGCGAGCAAAGTTGACGAGGAAAAGAGGGGAATATATGAAAAGTGTATTCCTTTTCTCAAAGAGAGGTTCCGCGAGAGCTTCGGCGAGAGAGAGTTCCACGTGAGAGGCCTTTGGTTCGGAGCCCGCGGAGCCATACCTAGGTCAACCAGGAGCTTCATGGAGGATCTTGGTGTGGATATAAAGGACGTAGCAAGCTTGGCGGAGAGTATAGTGCTGGACTCCCTGGGTATAATACATCACCACATATATGGGAGTAGCTGAATTAGAAACTGGTGAGAGGACATTTATGTATATAAGTTATCTATTTATCTATTTATTTATTTATATATTTATTTATTTATCTATCCATTTATTTATATAATTATTTATCTATTTATATATATTTATTTTATGCATGAATGAGTTACTTAATTGTTTGTTAAATTCTAATATATCCTTATTTCTAACTTTATATGCCGGGATTGAGTACTGATTAGGTTTTGTTGTTGTTGTTGTTATTGTTGTTGCATGATAGATGTATTTTATTCATAATTTAGCGCTAAAGGGATTGTGTAAAAGAGATAAAAAAAAATGAAAATTAAAAAAAAAAATATATTAAAAAAATATACAATCCTGTTGGTATACATATATAAATATGGATGTTATTATTATTAGTATATTGTTACAATAAGATATTACAAATAGCCTCATATGGACCTACAGTATGCTGTGTCTTAGCAACCCAATGTAGTTGGGCAGCACCTCTTTTATCATAAATAAAGTGCTTCTCTCTCTCTCTCTCCTAATGGCATGCGTGGGCTCAACGTGTTTTATGAGTGACGGAATATTTTTTTGTTTTTCTCCTACTTCTTAAATGAAATTTTGGCTGTCGCATCGCGGGCATATACACATATAAATGGGCAATTCTCCGTAAACTGTCTTTAGGTAAACCCACTCAAACCCAATCCATTTCTATTTCAGCCGATGAACTTAACTCTCACTTTGTCTCCAACACCTCCCATCCTCACCAAGCACCAATACCAGTTCCTGTTTCCGCCCCCTTCAACTCCGACAACTTTTATTTATCCCATATTAGCCCTGACGACCTGCTCAAATCCATACGAAAATCCCAAGCAAACGATTTCAGACCAGATAACATCCCAGTTAAATTCATTAAAGCCTCAATTCCTTTCATCCTTCCCGTCCTGTATCATATTTATAACTTTTCCCTGCAAAGTGCCACCTTTCCTAGTGCCTGGAAAACCGCTCTTGTACGCCCACTGAAAAAAACCTCCAATCCAGAAACCCTCAATGATTTCCGTCTCATCTCTCTACTATCCAACCTATCTAAACCTTTGGAGCGTTTAGTTCAGGCACAACTATTCCAATATCTTGAGCAAAACAACCTCCTAAATCATCTTCAGTCTGGTTTCAGGCCTGATCATTCTACTCACTCCGCCCTCATTAAAATTTCCCAAGACCTCCACACAGCAATAGACCAAAAGAAACTCACCATCCTTATTCTCCTCGACTTCACCAAAGCCTTTGACTCAGTGGTTCATAATATCCTTCTAAGCAAACTTAAAAACTTCCACATGTCCTCTAATGCCCTTCTGTGGTTCCAATCATTCCTCACGAGCCGCTCCCAATATGTTATAGTCCCTAACAAACCCCCGTCAAAGCCTTTACCATTGTCTAAAGGCGTACCTCAGCGTTCCTTTCTATCCCCACCATTTTTTCTATCTATATCAACGACCTCCCATCCTCCATCCTTCACTGTCAATACCACATGTACGCCGATAACGTCCAGATCTACCTTTCCCTTGATCCCGACGATTCCTCCGACGCCATCCTAAAACTCCAGGCTGATATCAGCAGAATATGTGGTTGGGCTAACCTTAACAAACTCACCTTGAACGCCGAGAAGACGTAAGCTATCTTGATTGGATCTCCCTCTCTCCTCAGATCAACCCCTGCCACTCCAAATCTAGTCCTGAACAACTCATCTATCTCATTCCGTTAAAAACCCAGGCGTTACTTTTGATCAATCCCCCTCTTGGAAACCCCACATCTCACAAAGTTCCCGTCGTACTGTCAACCCTGAAACAGCTCAACCGTCTACGATATCTTCTTCCTTTCAAAACCCGCCACCTCCTAGTCTCCTCCCTTACCTTTCCCCACTTTGACTACGGCTGTATGGTTTACGGCGGACTGTCCGGGGAACTCGAAGCCAAACCTAAACGCCTAATGAACTGCACAATACGTTTTGTCTTTGGGATCCCCAGAGGCACGCATAAAACCCAGTATTATGCCAAGTTGAAGTGGCTCTACCCCTCCTATCGCCGTCAATATCTACTGGCTTCCTTCCTATACCAGGTCATAAGAACTAAACGACCTTCCTATATCCTACAGAGCCTAAAATTCGAATCCTCCTGTATGTTCCAATTCCGCCCAACCAGATCCCGCACATCCAATCTTTATCCTCCACCCAATCGAACTGATACTTATGTAAAATACTTCATAATGCAAGCCATATCCCTCTGGAACTCCATCCCTTCCAACATCCGACACGCACCATCGACTTTTACCTTCAAATCCCTCCTCTTCGAGTTCTTATTCAACTCTCAACTCAACTGATCTCCTAAGGGACACAATGGAGCTTTAGAAACAACTCTGTTTATCACTATCCCCACTAGAAAATAAGTAATCTATTTAAGCAGTTTCGTTCTAACTTCGTTGTCTTCATATATCGGTATTCTCTCCTTCCCTTGTCCCTCTTCCGCCTTCTATACTTAAAGATTAATGTCATGTAGGAAAGCATTATATTTGTTTCTGTCTCTTGTTATGTTTATATTTATTTTTTATTTTTTGCTTTTTTGTAAATATCTTCTGTAAACCATCTTGTGAATATTTAACATCATTCATATACGGCCACACTGGCTTGATCTATGTATTATGTATGTTTAACTTATTCTAAAGGGACATAGTCCCAGGATAATAAAATTATTTTTCATTTCATTTTCATTTCATTTCATATCAAATACCCAGTGTGATCAAAATAGTTACAGCCATCTTTGAGAAAATAAAAAAAAAAACTTGAAAATGAGACAAAATTTATTAAATAAAGTGCCCCCTCTGTTTGACCAATTTTGATGAAATTTTGGCTGTCAGTCACATCTTTGGCATATACATTGATCAAAATAGTCAAAGCGGTTTTTGAGAAAATCGAAAATTTGTTTAAAAATTATTAAATAAAGTACTCCCTCCTTTTGACCAATTTTGATGAATTTTATGCTGTTACATAGCGGGCATATACATACACTAAATACCCAATTTCAGATACGTATGGTTTATAGTTTTTGAGCTAGTCGGTTCACACACACACACACACACACACCTAGGCCATTTTGCGGGACTTGGTTATTTAGACTTAGGGAACCACAAAACGTGATGTGTCGAAATTTTTCACGATCGCAAAACTTTCCCTTACTATGTTTCATATATAGATAAGTGAAAGTAAAAATAATATTTTTCAGGAAAAATGCGTATCTTATACACACATCCCAAAACCCAAAATACTTAAACTAGTTAATAAGAAAAGAAGAAAGGATAAACCCTTTATCCATGGCATGGAAGAAAAAAAGAATAATGAAAGAGCGTTAAAAGAAAAAAAAGGGGGAGGGTTTGGGGGGTGGAAAAGGTTATAAAGAAAGATGGGATCTCAGTTAATTAAGCTACAGACACTATCTCCACAATTTCACCCTCCCCCTCCCCCCTGAGGCACACTGGCCTAAAGTAAACCACACATTCTCTATTAGAACTAGAAATCCACCCCATAGCGCCCCCTTCGTACAGAGATAGAGAATCGAAGCAGAGATATAATCTCTACATTGAAGCCTTAATGAGTTTAATTCATATATGAAAAGGAAAATATAAATCTAAAGATTGTTCTAAATGTATTGTAACACCAATGCGGATTTAAATAATTCAATTTAAGTAAAATTATTATGCGAAGATGTCCAATAGATAATTAGAACTCAAATTACAGTAACTACATGTGACAACAGTGACCCAAATGCATTGTGACCTAGTCAATCCCTTCTTTCTTTTTTTCCAAAATGGAACCACAAAAAATGTCTAGATCATTTCATGATTCATCATTCAACATTTCCAGATCAAATATCCTTTCAAAGTTCCACTTAAGGCGTGGTTTATTTCTATAGCTTTTCCGTTAATCGGAGTATTTATGATTGTTCGACTGGGTAGATGGAATGACCGCTCGACGATACTCAGTTACAATCAATTGTCAAGACTGTATAAACTTTATACAATCGATCAATCTAATAGCTATCGATAATATAATTAAACAAAACACCTTATTTTATTGAAATATCGTTTACAGTGACAAAAATCAGGTTTAATCTGGTTTCCCCTTACAAACAATGAGTAAGCAAACCCGCAACATCAAGCTTCTCTGCTCTATGGTATGTCCAACTGAGGGGTTTGTTCAACGCCACTTTATGCCACTAAAGCTAATCGGACCATTGTACAGTCAGAGTCCTAAATTTTGTCTATCCAGGTATAATTAGGATATGGCTCTTTAACGAGAACCTGACATGGTACAGGCTCGGGACCTCCATTTTACTTCCTATCCGAGGGACGGCATAGCCAAGGAATTTTTACTCCCATTAAAAAATTCTATGGCCACCTCGGGACGCGAACCCACGACCTTTAGTATAGTAGATGGCCATGCTAACCACTACACCATCCTAGGAATGTATATTTTAGAGTATAATTAGGGCCTTAGGAAACGGTACAGAGTGATTTTTTTACTTTCAGTTACCTATATATGAAATATATAGTAAGGGAAAGTATTGCAATCGTTAAAATTTTCTACTTCCGGTTTTCAACGGAAAAACACGTTTTGGGGTACCGTGAGTCCAAATAGCGAAAAGTCCCACGAAATGTGTGAACAGTTGTGTGTGAACAGACTAGCTCAAAAACTATAAACCTGAAATTTGGCATTTCGTGTATTTATATGTCCACGATGTGAAAGAGGAAATTTCATCAAAGTTGGTCAAAAGGACGGGTTACTTTATTTAATCAATTTTGTCTAATCAATAAATCAATAAACAAATAAAGGTTGTCATATTCAAAATGCCTCTCATAATGATTACTTCTAATTAACATATTCGCAGGTTATCGCGATTTGAATGTGAAATGATCTATAAAGATCAAAAAGAAATTAATAGACTGTATAATCTTTTTTATTTCATTTAGTATTTTATAAACTTAAAATTGTTTCTCAATCGGTAAAACTTTAAAGCGAAATAAATATAGATCAAATTAAAATTATGTTTCAAATTCACTTATTTCCCTTTTAAATGAAAAAAAAAAAAATTGTGTTTCTGGAGTTTTTTAATCCGTCATTGTATTAGAAATGTTCTCTTAATTTAAGAAAACGTTTAGTTTTATCATGCAAAATAAAAGCTTAAAAAAATAAATTAACTGATAATACCGAAATATAAATTTTGCACTTTCTTTTAATACTCATTTTTTATAATCATATAAACATTTATATTTTGAAACCTAACTCGCAATCTACAACATTTTTCTTATTATCTTCATTTCAAACTAATTTTTTTTTTATTTGATACAATGTATGTCAAAATACTTCCATTTTTCAATCGATGGTGTCTCCAACTTTTTATTTTTTTTTTTTCAATAATAATATATTTGTTAGAATTCTTCCAAGAACTATTAAAGTCTCCCACAAACCCAATTCTCATAGGCCATAATATAAAAGTTTTATGTGTTTCCCCGTGAGGGAAGGAAATATTCAATCCTGTTTACCCGAGATAAGGGGTCATAAATCTCCAGCAGGGTCATAACATTAGGGTTATTGATCATTGGCCTACAGAAAGTGGGAGTCATTCCCTTAGCTCGTGTGTGTGAGCTTGTTGCTGTGTATAAGCGTGTTGGTGTTTGTGTGTGTTTCTGTGAGTAAGCGTGTTGGTGTTTCTGTGAGGGAGTGTGCTGGCACAGACCGCAGCATGGGACAAGGCACAAATTAATATAATCCGATTAGCAAGCAAACTAAAGCAGCTTTGTATCATTAGGTTTTGTCAATTTAAGGTTGAAAGTTGTAACGAAAAGCGGGAATTATGTCCTGTTCGTGCTATGGGCCCACTCTGTATAAGTTCACTCTAATGAACAAACAAAAAAAAAAAAAAATTAAGTCTAAAAAGACAGCAAAATTTGTGTATAATTTTTAGAAATTGCTGGGTTTCGTTTTGATACTAAAATTACTAATAAGTCTAATATATTTAAATATATCTATAACAGCATCGTTTGTATATTAATAGCAATTGTATGAATTTTATACATCAAACTCTTTCTTCTTTATGTGGGTTAACAAATATTTATTAATCGAAAATATAAAATTATCAATGCCACACGAATTATAACAAAATAAATAGCAGGTTACAAAAATTATAACTTCATAGCACATAAATTATATGGCTTGAGCTTCACAGACTTAGACTAATTGGTCCACTCACTCTCTTCTTATAATAGTCGTAAAAGGGGGGTCTAGAACGTAGTAGATGAAACTCGAACAATCTAGACTCAAACAGTTCGTTCCAACCGCTTAGTTCATTCCAACAAAAGGTTTGGGATGTCAAACCATAGGTTTTGTTTTTATGTAACGATTTAAAGTTAAAGTATTAAAGCTTGAAATATATATTTATTTTGTTAAAAATAGTCACATTGAAATTAAATTTAAAAAAAAAAAAGTAAAATTAAATGAAAAAAGAAAAGAATTGATTCTTTTGGTTTCGAGATACCCATCCCATCATTATTCTAAATAATTGTATTCTTATTATTGTGACACTATACGGTGGGGTGTAAGTCAGCCGTTGTTGTTTTTTGTTTAAACATAATTACAGTGATATTGAGAGAAACAACTGAGAGAGTCTTGTAAATAGTGTGTTATACAATATATATAATGAAGCCCTAGTAAATTCTGGTAAATGCCTTCTATATAATAAATTTTCTGGGAATCATATTCAAAGCAATTTGAAGACTATTATTTATTTTATATGTTAACAAAGTTTCATTTTTTTTTTTTGTTATTTTGTCCGTTATCAAGCTTTTTTCTATATTATCTGGCAAGTGATTTCACAATGTTTATAAATATTTTTCTTCATCTCTTTATTATTTACATATTGAAACATACTTTAATAATTATGTACTTGTTAAAACATTTTTGAATGGAGTGGTATCTTCTTATCAAAATAAGAAATACAAAAAAAGGTCTATAAAATATATTTCCATTTTTTAAAAATCCTTTTTCTTGTCCTAATGACATTATAATTTTGTTTTTAATTTTTAAATATTTTTTAAAATAAGAGTAAGGATATGTGCCTTGCCGGAATATTTGTCTGGAAGCTCAAGTGGCGGGGCACCTTAAGGAAATCTGGGTTCGAATCCCGGCTGAGCCCAATCTTTTCTCTTCTCATAATATATATATATATATATATATATATATATATATATATATATAATAACTAAAGAACTATGCAAGTATAATTATCCTTTTAAAGATTATTACCATTTAGCTGGTCAATATATACGTTGAGATAAAAAGGAGATCCTAAGCCGAACTGGAATATGCTCCAAGGTCCTATGGCTATATTTACTATCGTGTCTGCACAAGATATTTACGAAAAGATGTGCCGTTACTGAAACCTATAATTTCTTAAATTGATCGACGTTAATGGTATTGATAGTTCGAATAGGTCTAAAAGTGATGTTGTAAATCTCCTAGTCTTTGTAAATAGGCGATAAATTTACTTAGAAAATTATTCTTCTTGATACGGACAATTCGTTTATATTATAATAGATTATATATGTTGGTCTAGTATTTCGAAGTATTTATGTCTTGAGAAGGTGAATGAGAATAATCCAATAAAAAATGTTTTGCATTTTGCTTACCACCAGTGGATAACGAAGTATATATATTTTAAGCATTAGAAGATTTAATCCCATGTTTACAATTTTATTGACCTAAAACAGAAGCTACGGAACGAATTTATTTTTCCATAAATTTACATAAAAAAATGAAAATGTTGGTGCAAGAAAAATGTTGACATAGTTTCAACTAGGGATATGAAATAAATTAGTTCAATATTAGATTATTATTTTTTTTCTTGGCTTCTAGAAATCATATTTTTTTACGGCTTTTAGAGTCTGATATTTTTCATACGAAGCATCTCCGAAAAATATTTGATCAAGATCCGTGGAAAGCCAAGTAAATATTACATTTTTATGTGTTTATATTTTATTTATGTGTATATTGACATTATTTTATATTTTCATTGAGATGATTATAATACAAAATTTATATAAACGCTATATTTTTTAAAAATATGTAAAAATAGCTAGTAACAGCTCCAAACTTTAGTAGAACGGAACCCTTATCAAGTAGCAAGTTGTTAGAAGTCAGTTGTTTTCCCAACTCTAACCAAGTAAAATTAATTTTAACGAGCTTGAAAGTTAAGTCGCATTAAATAGGGTAAGGATCAGATTATTTTTTGATTTTAACGTTAGATCGCTTCTTCTTGTAAGGATCAAGAAAATATTAACAAGTTAAAATTTTTAATTGACAATATCAGTGCCAAAGAACTTACCTTCGCAAATTAAATGTCTATCAACTTATCATGTAATGAAACAAAACAATTTTCAGGTTTTTATGTCATATTTGAATTTTATTCCTAGGGATGGGTTTTTCATGTACTCACATATTTTTCCATATTTTGTGGTTTTTAATTCTTTTACGTACATATATCTCGATAAATACATACTTTTGTCCATATTTTACAACTTTTAGGAAAAGAACAATAATTTACTTTAAAATTATTCTTATTAATTACTTGTTTTACGTATATTCAATCAATATCTGGAATAAATAAAGTGCTAGTAATACATAAATTTAGTGATAAGTTCGCACCTAGTGTGTAAACTGCCGAAAGGGAAAGAAAACAGAAAAGTAAGTATGTACGTCGCAGAGTTTGCAGAACTCCTAAACATTCAAATGCGACAGTAAAGGTGTCCTGTATTGTTATTGTTGCCAAATTCGCACCCGTCCAGTCGACGTGGAAAAATCGTTCAGCAAAGCGTTGTTGAAGAAAATCTTATAATGCATCTTATTTGCAACGTTTTTTATGATGAAGGTAAGGAAGTTTAACACGTGCTCTTGCATTTCCAAAAAAATCATTTACATATTTTTAATTTATATTTTATAAGTATTTTAAATGTATATTTATTTTTTATGTGAGTACTGAACTTTTAATTTGAAATTTTAATTTTCACTCCATATTTTTATTTTTTTGTCCATATTTTCCTATACACATGCATACACATGCTATCCCTCTTTATTACTAACAGGGAATTATATAAATCTTATAGCATCTAAATCTTTTCTCATTATTTGATATGCAATCGATTTTTCTACCTGGAAACGGCATTTGTTGGTGTAGTGTACTAGTTACAGACGAATTCGTGTATTATTGTTTAAGTTAATTTTTTATTTTATTTTTGATGTATTGAATGCATTGAAAATGAAAAAAAAATTAAAATGTTTTATTTATACAATATTCTAAAAGCATGTTATATTTTTGGAAAGAAGTTCGGAAGTAATGTATGCTTCGCTTTTTGACCGCCAGGGGCCATAAAATGGACCAAATTTACTTGTTCTTTATAAAACTTGGGATAGAAATTTTGTGTTTCATTTCGCGATCCTGCGACCTTTGGTATTGTAGCTTGTCATCATAATCACTACTTCACAGATGACCCCCCGCTCCCACTAATAAACGATTTAGAATGAAAAAAAAAATGTTTAATCTTGAGAATTGCATAACTTTTGCATAATTGACTGTAAATAATTTTAAACGATCATGAATGCCAATTATGATATATTCCTCATAGCATCCTTAATACCATAAAGGATTGATTACAAATGAAAATTAATTAGTGCTTAGTTTAGTTAATTAATTAGCGTACTAATTAGTGTAAAAGCCTCTTTACTAATATCGGGTACGAAATTCCTTTTGAAAAATAAAACAGCGCATGATAAAAATAGCATAATTACATCAAGAGGGTATGTTATTATGATGAGTAAATAATAATAAGGAATTAGATGAAAGACTTTAAGAGGGAATCAAAATTTAATTTAATAAATTTTATAAAGGCTTCTCTTTCTACGTTAATCTGTCTTTAATGCACATCTCCAGATCCTAAAAAAAAACGACATACAACATAATTCCACAATGTAAAGGGTGGTCTTAGTTAGTTAGTTAGTTATTTGGATTTAGGGGCGTAAAACCTATTGGTTATCAACGCTGTTAAGTATCTTATATGTAGGTACTTATTTTTTATTATATTTTTTTTAAATCTTTGTTAAGAGATCGAATCACATAATTAGGATTTTCGGCAAATAAAATGCAAGACAACAAAATATTTAAATTAGGACTATTTTGTGATATTTAGGAAGTTGCAAAAAAAAAAAAAAAAATTATAAATATATAAATAAAAAAAAAGAATATATATATATATATATATATATATATAGATATAGAGCAAGAATGTATTAGATATATTTAAAAAAACCTTCTTGGAACAGAAAGGAGAATATATTCACTAAATTTCCATCATCGCCCAAGGCTGTCGATATGTTTGCTGGTATGTTCTTTTTATTTAATATCCGACTGTAGAAACTACAACCCTGGAAGATATGCTCTACAGTTAGCCTCTCATCGCACTTTTGACATATTGGCGGAGTTCCTTTGGTTATCAGGTGGAGGTGGGTGAGCCTCGTATGACCTATCCTGAGCCGCGCGAGGACCACCTCCTCTCTGCGGCTGCTGCGGTTTGAGCTGCTCCATGCTTCGACCTTCTTCTTTATAGCCTTCAATTTGCTCGGGGGGCTGTTGTCCCAAAAGGTTTGCCAATCCTGCGATATCGCTTCTTTCAACGGTCGCGCTGATTCGGAAGCTGTTAAGAAGGCTTTACCGCGTCCTGGAAGTGTAAGAGCTTCTTTCGCTGCCTTGTCGGCCATTTCATTTCCCCTAATGCCTACATGGCTGGGAGAACAGATGAAATGTAACGATTTTCCGGCATTGTATAATTCTTTTAAAATTCCTAATATACTGTGCATTCCGGGATGATGTGGGTACATGTTATTCATGGCTTTTAGGGTGCTCAAGGAATCTGATACTACCACCGCATTAAGAAGTGGTGACTTCGTAACGTGTCGCAGAGCCATTGCGATAGCATTTATCTCAGCTGTGAATATGGAGCAGAGGTGATGCAGCTTGCATTTGTAGGTAGCATCAGGGGTGACAAATGCAGAAGCCGTTGATGAATCTGTCTTCGACCCATCGGTGAAGATCAGTAAGTGTTCAGGAAGAGCAAGAATTATTTTGTCGAAAAGTGCTTTATATTCTGCTTTTACCGTTTTTTCTTTACTAAGTTTGGAAAGTTGAAGATTTAATTATGGTGGTCTTAAAGTTATGTTGCTCGGAGGTAAACTGTCATTTTTCATATTTTACATAAGAGTGCTTTTATTTCTTATTTTTCCTAATGAAAAATTAGTCAATTTGCAAATGTTCTATAGAGGCTAAAATGTTGAAGAGCTCATTTTGTTACAAATATGGGCTTCCCATTTTGTTACAAGGAGCCCATTTCGTTACAAATCATCAAATAGATTGATGAAAGAATATAAATTCACATTGGCTATAACGCCATTCTGTGAGTGCCTGCTACAACTTTTCACTCATGAATATACTCCTCGACAATGCAGTTACATCTATGCCGACAAAATCGAGAATTAGTTAGAATTATGAAAGTTTATTCCTCAGGCACTGAATTTACAAATGAACTTTAGGGACGCCGAAAAAGTAGCTATAGTAAAAAAAACAAACAATTATTACCGAAGTTCAAATTTCATTTTTATATATTATACGAGTAGTCCTGGTAGACCACGCTTTGTTGTTGCTCAGTAGCTATAATGGGTTTAATTATTTAATTATATTCAATTCTTTTTAATACGGTCAAATCAAAATTCACTGATACAGATGAAAACGTCCCTGCTAATCTAAAAACCAACGGGATTTGAAATAGAACTTTACGCCAAATTTAAAATCGTTTGGTGAAGAATTTAGAAAAGTTAAAGATTTAATTTTTTACCTCTCACATTTGACTATATTAAGTATTGATAATCCTTTCATTTAGCACATACTGGTTTACTTCAACAGAGGCGAGGTTAAATATAAATAACACAAATGTATTAGAAATTAATACAGAATATAATTAGGATCGGGTTTATTACAATCGCAGTAGACAGATAAACATCTTCCGAATTAATCTTTTGCCATAATACATGTAAATTAAATTCCGAATATATGATGAGAAGAGATATCGTATCAAGATTCAACCTGAAATAGGTTATGAAAAGCGAAGGTTAACCTCTCTTTTACTAAAATAAATAGATTCGATGTTTACCAGAACGTTAAAAGGCGACACATAATTGCCCATGAGAAAAACACCCATTTTCCTAGTCCAAGTTAGAAAAAATAGATTTGGCAATTTGGCCCAAATTTGGCCCACCCTAAATTTCGAAAGAAAATGAAGGGTTGTGTCAATAAATCAACTTACACCGCCATCTGTTGGTAGTTTATAAAACTTGTGAATAATCACACTCAATCGTAGTATAATAAGCACCTAATTTCCAATAATAGGCATATTGAGGCCAATGATCGAGGTAATAACTATCCTATCTTTTAAGTTGGACAAAACTACACACAATGGAACAAACTTTATCAAGATCGGTTGAGTAGATATTTTTTTCTTCAAATAAGGCAAAAATATCTGCCATCCCAGAAAATATGTGGTTAAGTCAAACTTAGCTTGAAAAATGTTTAAAGGTCCTGAGAAGAAGCATGGTGATGGCTTCTGTGTTTTGAATAAGTTTATAAGCCAAGCGTTCATTTGAAACGTAGTTATTGTAATTTGCGTTTAATCTGTTGTAATCGATTGGCAAACAATAAGTCCACTGTAATATCTCATTACTAATAGGATCTATTAGTTGGTTTAACCGATACTATCAGAGGCCAGTATTTTGATATTTTGGACGAATTAACAATGCATGAGTAATGAAAATCTCATTACATATAAATACCGTTCAAACGTTAAAAGTCGTGCCATGAAATGTAAGGAAATTTTACGCAACCATATATTCACTGGGATATACATAATTCAATAATATTGTGCGAGTTTATCGTATCTATATGTACTTTGTATAATTTGTCAAATAAACTTATTATTATTATTGAGAGAATATACGGGGAAATATTTTTTTTTTTTTTTTAAAGTATTTTATAATAAGGAGATATCTGGCGAGAGGGTTGATATGTGAACAATATCATGAATAACCAAACAAGGCACTCGGTTAAAAAGAATGAATGGCTGCTCCCCGATTTTCATCTGAGATAGGGGCTAAGTTATTTTCAAAGGTTCACCGTTCGCTTATATCGCAGCCATGCGATCTAGAAATAACTGGATAATGAAAGAATATTTTAAAAGAACTACAAATTTCTAAAATGTAAATTCATGTAGTTAATCTCTCCGTCCCCCTATCCATACTTTTCACTATGTATTATCATATTAAATGTGTTAATTGTACTAAACAAAATGTTATTTTCAATAAAAATAGCAAATTCCTGATCCCGTACTAAACAGTCTATAACTCATTTTTTTTTAATATTTTTACTTTCACTTACCTATATATGAAATATATAGTAAGGAAAGTATTGCGATCGTGAAAAATTTCGACTTCCGGTTTTCAACGGAAATACACGTTTTGGGGTCCCCTGAGTCGAATTAACCAAGTCCCACGAAATGGTCTGTGTGTGTGTGTGTGTGTGTGTGTGTGTGTGTGTGTGTGTGTGTGTGTGTGTGTGTGTATGTGAACAGACTAGCTCAAAAACTATAAACCGCACAGACCTGAAATTGGGTATTTAGTATTTAGTATATGCCCGTGATGTGACAGCAAAAATTTCATCAAAATTGGTCAAACGGAGGGGGTACTTTATTTAAAGAATTTTGTCTAATTTTTAGGTTTTTTTTCGATTTCCTCAAAAACGGCTCTAACGATTTTGATTAAACTCGGTATTTCGTGTATCTATATGCCCGCGATGTGACAGTAAGAATTTGATCAAAATTGATTAATTGGAGGAGGCACTTTACTTATTAAATGTTGTCCCATTTTCACGTGTTTTTTTATATTTACTTAAAAACGGATTTAACGATTTCAATCAAACCTGGTATTTGATGTATGTATATGACCGTGATGCGACAGCCGAAATTTCATCGAAATTGCTTAAACGGAGGGGGCACTTTACTTAATAACTGTTGTCTCATTATCACGTGTTTTTTTTGTTTACTCAAAAACGGCTTAAAATACACCTATCGATTCACCTTCACGATGTATTTGCAAATAGAAACTCTTAGTAAAAAACAAGCATGCAGTAAAAAAACTCGACTGTGGATGAAATTAGTCCCTTCATATATAAATTAGCAATAATGAATCGAAAGGTGCTGAGAATTATCAAATTTTGCTATACAGATACTGTATAAGTTATGAAGATCTACAAATATACTTAAATATGTGAAGTTGAGGAATGGAGTTTACATATTAATGAAACATGTCCATTTCTAATCCAAGTAAGTTCGTAAGTGAAAGTTGTGTGTTGCGCGCATCGCACCAGATTTTTTTAAATTGATTTCCTTCTCTTGAACTTCATATCGATAGTAAATGAACTAAAACATGCAATTACCTTTTCCTTAATTTTATAGGAGACAAGATAACTTCAGAACTCAAACTAAAATAGAAGTATTAAGTAAAAAAAAAATAATCATAAAACCCTTACCTTGTGTTCTAAGTACTTCTTAGAACTTAAGTACTAGTCATATGGACGCCCTTCAGAACTTTAAATTACAAAAACCTGTATGATTTTATTAAAATTATTACTACTGGCCAAAGAAAGCTTACATATTGTCCAAAAACCGACAGTATAATGACCTAATCATATAAGGCCCTCTACAAATGTTATTATACCCATTATTTAAATTGATTTCCAAATATCTCCTTTGAGGGCATACAGATATTGCGATGGGAATTAAAATAGACACTCACATGTCAGACTTCATCCAGTCCGACACTCTGGGTTTTCCAGCCCCTACTGTGCATTAAATATTTCTGGAACGTCGGAAACCTCTACAATACATATTTCCGATCGCAATATTAGTTTTGTTTTAAAAGTGGTCTGGTCTTGTGGCATTATATATTTTAAAATACCTATTTTCTTTTGTATACATATTGTTTTCAAAATGGAGAAGCGAAGCGGTAATAGAAAATATCAGGTGGTATAACGTTGAAGGCTTGACATAGGTGAGTTTCGATGTTATATTTATATGCATCTATGATCCTTTCACAATATAAATTATCGATTTGATTTTAATTTCGGGGAAAGCTTCAAGAAAATCGCAAGAAATAGAGAGTCGGAGCCTGGCGGTTTAATAGAAAAACACTATTATATGTACTACCTATCTAATAAATTGCAGTCATATTTGTGCTTTTAAAATAAACTTTTCTTTATATATATTATTTTAAAGAGGTGAAAGAAATAATCAGTATTTTTATCTTCTCCGGTTTATCAAACTCACTCCGTAGGATTACCGAGTAGTCCGGGAGCTGAGGGCCTAAAAAGGGTCTGATTTGAAGAAAGTTTTTGTTCATATAGCCTGAAAAGTAATCGTTTCTTAGACAACAAATGGAAACGTCTGCCACCTCAGATCGGTTGCCATCAAATTTTATAGGCAAACAACATCGACATTTGCCAACTTTTTTTGTTTTTCAACGCTCATAACTCGAAAAGGGCATGAAATTTTGCGTCGAATGAGGTTCTCACAGTTAAAATCGGTAAAGTTTTTTCGGCAAAACCGACAGTCAATTTAGAGACACTTTACCGGAAAAATGAATTACTCTCATCTTCCAAGGTCTGCAATTTGAAGAGGGCTACTCCAAATAAAAAATGTTACCTATAATGGTTGTAGAATATCAAATTCTGTGTAAAACGAGCTCATTAATTTTAAAATTAGTGGAGACAAAGTGATTAAAGCGTGAACGTATTTAGCGCCTATTAGTCTGAAATCCGTGAATTTTTTTTCAGTTTCTCACTTATTGCTATGTATTGTGGATGCTGCCATGATAGGAAAAGTAAATTGAATTAATAATTTAATATCAAAATTTGTAAAGTACTGTATATGGGCAACCCGGTGGTCAGTTTTACCTGAAGGCGGGTAGGTCTTGGAAATACCCCTTGTAAGTATTGGGGCAATAAACCTTCTGTTAGAAATTCAAAATAAGCAAAGCTTAGGACCGACAATGCTGCCGACAAACACCTAGGGAAATACCTAAGAAGATTGCTAGAGAAATTTGTAGCCATAAACCCTGGTTTTGCCCCGGCAAAGAGGCCGCTGGGAAACACGTTTAATATAGAAAGGAAGGGAAATTTTAGGCAGCCAGCCAATCAGACGAAGTCTGGAACCAACCAGCCAGCCAATCAGAAGAAGTCTGAAGAGAGTGGGGGAAAGAGGACTTATACGGTGAAGAAGGAGGCTCGAGGAGTTCGGGTGGAGAGTGAGTTCGGAGGTGGACAGAGGTCGGGGGAGTGTGCCAAGAGGGCGAGAGTGGAACGAGAAGGGCAGAGGACCAGATAGGCAGGAGCGGAGAGTCCAGATTTCCGAGAGAGACCGAGATGGGATGCTGTGCTGAGTCAGAGAGCGTCAGAGATGGCAGGGACTGATCCAGCAGACAGGCCAGAGACAACACCAGAGAGTGCCCACCAGATAAGGTTAATACAACATATACAGTACTAGTTGTAATATTGTGTGGTCAGTATTTATTAAATAATGTTAAATTGCCAGTCAGCATCCATTAACTAATTTGTGACAATAAAACATCTTTATATGATATATAAAAGGGGGTATAAATGATTTACGCTATTGCTCAATAAAATCAAAGATATAATTCAATTTAGATTTGTTTATTTATTATCATTTACCCTATGCCACAGGTTTATTAAAATAAAATAGAATTGGTAAACACGTCACCGTTGGAAAAGTATCCAATTTACATTAAGGCGTATTAACTACATTAATTACAATATCAATTAGATATATGCCGTTTCTGGTAACCCCCACCCGCCTTAGAAAAGCGGGAGACCAGAAACGTAGCATTATAAATCGGCAAATACAGATCAAAGATGCTTTCTTCTTACTATAAGAGGCGATACTATTGCAAATAGCATAATATATATATTTGAAGTTTAAATCGGTTTAGTGGTTTCGCCGGGTTTGGTACATAAAAAAATCTGTAATATACGATTTTGGTGGAAATTGTGTTCCAACGCTTCCAACTAAATATATCTAGTATAAATGAAAAATCTTATAGATAAAAGTTGCAGAGCATCATATTTAGCATGAACAAGCTCCTTACACACAACATTAGCTAAACCCTACGTGGAAATATAAATAAAAGAGAGGGGGGTATTTTATTTTGTTAGCAACGACTATAATTTTTTTTTCCTCAAGGCTAAAAGGAAAGAAAAACGACTTCATCAGTGGTCCCATTAGGTCACTGGTTAGAGCCCGGGGTTGAAGTTAACTGCTTTTAATTCCACTTGATACACCTTTCATTGACTTAGCGAAATAACGAAATTGCCTCTCCCCTACCCACACTAAGTCACTCACTACTTTCTCAAACAATTAGCACACGTTGGAAGGGAATCAGGAAGGTGGGTAATGCTGAGTTGTGAACTTTGCCAGGGCCCTCTGTCCTTAGCACAAAGGGAACCTAATGCTTCCTTCAAATTGGGACCTTCACAAGTTCCTAATAACGGTAGGGTCGGCTTTTATGCCCTATTTCTATCTCCATTTTCTCCGTTTCCTCCATCCTTGTGTAATGGGTTAAGAAATAAATGTTAGGGTTGTGAAGTTTAAAACGTTTGACGGTGTTCGTTCGGTAGGTTTCTAATTTACGCGTCCTTGTAATTAGGAAATAACTTATAAAGCTTATAACTTATAAAGCGCGTTTACCCTTCTGATTCCTATTTCTACGTGCACAGTGAGTGCGATAATAATTACCTCAGGAGCTTGAATAAATTAAATAAGTTTTACTTTCACTTCCCTATATATGAAATAGATATATAGTAAGGGAAAATAATGCGATCGCAAAAATTGTTCTGGGACGTGTCCCTTAAGAACAAAATTAAATAAAATACAGAGAGGGCTTTAGAGCCTTGAAGTTTAAGTAACAAATTGAATTGATAAAAATAATTAGAAAACCTCTAGTTTAAATAAATAAAAATAAAAAGAATGTACATTAAATGTTCAATCGAGTGAAAAGAAGCTAGTTTCTGCATCTTGTAATATACACATATGTACACACTTATTTACAGGTTGGTTAAATAATAGAAGAAGAAGAAGAAAGTATTTTTATTCTGGGACGTCTTGTCCCCTAAGAATAACATAATGACTAATTTTTCATTAGGAAAGAATACAAATCCAGAGTCATTTGTCTGGCTAGTTTAGAACATAGTTGTTAATTAAAGAAATAAAATAAAATCGAGTCTCATTGAACAAAAAAAAAAAAAAACAATAGCATGAGAAATTAGAATATAAGTTGACTATTTTTCAACCATTTGAACTTAAAGAAATAAATAAAAGAGAAACAAGATTTATGTATGTATTTTACATAGTTGCGGTAGTTTGAAGATTAAGGAGGTGGAGGAATAATTGGGTTTTAAAAGATGTAAGGGATGCATTTTTACGGATAGAAACGGGTAAAGAGTTCCAAAAGGAGGCACCACGAATGATAAATGATTTTGTAAAGGAGGCAGTTCGGTAGGAAGGGATGTATAGATTTAAGGTTTGGGATCTGGTATTTAGGGAGTGAATGGAGGAACAAGGTGTAAATAAATTTAGGATATATAGAGGCTTTTTAATTCTAAACGTTCGGAAAAGACATACACCAAGGAAATATTGCCGCCGAAAAACTGGGTAGAGCCATTTCAATTCAGCATAGTAACTTGAGACGTGGGAGCGCCTGGGGTCACCAAAGATAAATCTAATGAAGCAATTCATTAGTCTCTTTAACCGTGCCTCATACATACCAGACAGTCCCCCGTATACAAGACAGCCATAATCAAAATGAGGAAATATAAGAGAGGAAACAAGGAGTTGACGGGTTTTGGAGGACATGCAAATACGGGATCTGCGGAACTGTTTGAGGATAGCGATGGATTTTCTAGTGGTTTGGGAAATATGGTTACTCCACGACAAATGCTGGTCAAAGATCACTCCAAGATTTCTGACATGGGGATGGAAATGGATAGGTTGGCCTTTGAGGTAAAGTAGGGGGTAGTAAGAAAGGGAATTAATGAGATGCTTGGAGCCGATCAGGATAGCCTTGGTTTTTTCTTCATTTAGACTCAATTCATTTTTTTCTGCCCAGGTGTTTATGCTATTTATGTCTTCCTGTAATTTTTGGATTGCTTCTAGCATCTCGTTAGGATGGAAAGATAAGTACATTTGGAGATCATCGGCATATAAGTGGTATTTTGAATGGTTGATGGAATCCGGAAGATCATTAATGTACACAGAGAAGAGTGTTGGTGAAAGTGAGGACCCCTGTGGAACGCCGCGTGTTAGTAAAAGAGGTGAAGAAGGAGGTTTATCAGGGATATGAACTGTTTGTGAACGTAAGGACAGGAAGGAGAGGAACCACTTTAAGGCGCTGTTTGACAAGGAAAGGTTTTGGAGTTTATAAAGGAGGATCTCATGATTGACGTTATCGAACGCTTTTGAGAAATCGAAGAGAATCAGGATGGCCATTTTAGTTTCGTCTATGGAGGATTGAAGGTCCTGAGTAATCTTGAGTAGAGCAGATTGTGTGGAGTAATGGGAGCGAAAGCCAGATTGAAGAGGATTAAGGAGAGCTTTCGCTCGAGGAAATCATTGAGCTGGGAGTGGACGATTCTTTCGAGCGGTTTGGATAGGTTAGAGAGAATGGAAATAGGTCTATAGTCGGAAGCTGAGGAGGGAACAGGCACTATATTTAACGGACGGACTATAACTTTTTTCCAGGCTTCTGGGAAGCAAGAATTTTGTAGAGAGAAATTATATATGTGTAGAAGGGCAGGGAATATTACCGGAAGGCAGAGTTTGATGATCTTTACAGGAATTTGGTCTGGACCGAAGTCATTCGTCCTGGACTCTAGGATAGATGAGAGTAAGGCTTCAGGTGAGATATTCAGGAAATAAAAATTATCTGGATCGAAAGTTTGTGTGAACGAAAATGAAGAGGGTTGAGGAATAGATGGAGAATTAGCGAAATGGGAATTTAGTTCATCTGGATCGATGGGGTAGTAGGTGCAGGCTTTGGATTTTACCATAGACAGGTTGTTAAGGATTTTCTATTTGGACTTAGGATCAAGGGCTTGTGATAGGGAATTATGGAAAAACAGTGCCTTAGCACGTCGTAGGGAAGATTGGGTGAGGTTCCGTAGGGACTTGAAATGGGTATAATCTTCAGAGGAACGGGTACGTTGGAATCGTCTTCTGGCGGCATCTCTTCTTCTCATCAACTCTCTGATATCGGGATTTATCCAGGGTGCGGGAGGGCGTCTAAAGGTGGAGGGCGTCTAATATTTATATTTTCTTAAAAAAAAAAAAAAAAAAAAAAAAAAAAAAAAAAAAAAAAAAAAAAAAAAAAAAAAAAAAAAAAAAAAAAAAAAAAACAGAACAAAGAAAAATTATATTAGAAAAAGAAAGAAATGAGATAAGAGCTTCTAACGGTTTAAAACGTAAATTATAATAGGAATTGTCAATTTACTTTTTTAGGAGACTGGATGGCTATGAAGTGATGATATAGGCGGGATTTAAAGGTGGAGAGGGTATTGGAATTACGGATGAAAGGAGGAATAGAATTCCATAGGGATGAGGACCTAATAATGAAAGATCTATCAAAAGCTGACATTCGGTGGGCCGGTGTATGTAGATCTGAAGGCCTCGAGCGGGTATTGCGGGAATGGACGGAGGATTTGAACTGAAGAAGTTCAGAGATATATGAGGGACGACGGGAGCGAATAACTTGGAAGAGGAAGGAGGCTAGGAAATACTTACGGCGGTAGGAAGGATATAACCACTTTATCTTTTCATAATAAGGCGATATGGAGACGTCTCTTGGGATCCCAAATATAAATCGGATGAAAAAATTTATTAAACGTTACATTTAAATACATACATAGATGTGGTATAATGATCAATTACCTGCCACATCTGGACTCTAACCCACCACCTTGAACAGAATTTGATCCTTAACTTACCTTTAATGAAAACCAAAGGTATTAATTATAAAACAAATTATTTACTGTTTTACTGTCAATGCAATGTTATTTTCTGAAAATTCAACTGTGAGCTCTATAGGGATCTCTACTAACTTATTTACATATTTATACATTTATTCTGATGTTATTCATTTTTATTATTCATTATATTTTTTATTCTTGTTGTTTTTTTCTTAAATAGCGAATTCTAACGATTTCTTGTTAATAATGGGATTGTTTCATCCTTAATTTTTTTTTCTTTTTCATTTTTTTATTTAATTTAAGGAATCTTAGCTTAATTCAACATTTTTTTTTTCAAACAAGTATTATCTATTCCCTATAAACAAATTGTTCAATGGTAGATTATTAATTATTATTATAAATATATTAATATTGTCTTAACTATTGATTTAAATAAAGAAAAGTTAACTGTTCCTACCTCAATAAAATACGTTATCGCCGTCGTTTTAAAAAAAAATACTTAAGCCCTAAAAATTCAAAAATTAAGTTCCGATTCAATATGGCTCATTATTATAAACCCCATATATCGATTTCTATTGCCTTTATATTATTTGAAAACTCAATCGTTCTCAATAGTTTTAAACACGTTTATTCTGAAGCGTATATGGTTCATTTGAGCCCGGACCGGTTTTATTTCTTTAATTTCGTAAAATTTATACTCTTTTTACTTCTCCAATTAGATTTTTTATGCTTTTATATATAATAATGATAACAATAAAATTATTAAAATATATATATAATTTTAAAAAATAGTTTTGAAATTAATATAGAATTATAAAAAAAATAATTTATTTTTTGGAACTGCGTGGTCTTGAAACTTCACAAATACATATAACCTAAATTTCATTACGATTCCTTATTTGGTTCTAAAATTTTACTGAATAATATTACGTTTTTAGGGTGTACGTTTTCCGGAATAAGTTGCGTCGAGTTGCCGTTAGGTAATGTCCGACACTGTTCCGAGTGCAAAGGTTTAAAAAACATATTTTCTCCGAACTAGAGTAAATTAAATTGAAGACAAGAAAGAATGGTGCAGGATTTAAAAAAAAAAAATTATAAATATAACTTCCCTTGGACATTTTAACTACATTTAGATGGAGTTCAATTTAAATGTTAAAATAAAAAATAACTTGTTGCTATTTTTATTAAAGACAATGGGGATATTGGGAACTTAAGAAACCAGCAAAAAACTTTGCATCAATTAACATTCAAATATATATTTCATTTAACATTACTGGTTAATTGTCACGCAATGAATATCTTTATAACTTTCCTGTTTTATATCTCTCTGTATGTATTATATATCTCAGAAATATAACCACATCCACTGTAACTATACAGTCCAATTCCGTTCTGTGCTCAACCAAGCGTCGCGAGGAAGTTGCTCGGACGTTAATTGTGGTTGCGAGATACATCTCTTTACTAGAGCAGCTGTTTGATGATGGAGGACTGTGGTGGCACCTTATTGTTGGCTTTTCAAAGGGGGGGGGCGGTGGATAGAACCATGGGGGGGGCTGCCAAAGGATGGAGAGGAGGGGGCAACCAAAGGGGGGGGTCTTATTGTGAACGCTAGGACCTCGGTCTCCAAGTTCCTCTTCTAATTGTTAGGTATAATTCAGTGAAGTTCAATAATGGGTTTCAACTGGGGAAAAGGACTTTTGGAAGACTATATTTCCTAGATATTGCATTCTCAGAATGGTTTCGGATTTTGAAGTTTTACAATTTTGGAAGACAAGAAGTATCTAAGAAAAAACCCATATATATATATATATATACATATAAATGGTAGTGGGTAGGTTAAAAATTAATTATAAACCAATAACTTTTTATGTGTGCTAATACTAATTTCAGTATATTCTATATAAACCCTTTGTTCAGTCTCAGACTGTTTGAATTTAAAAACAATGTTTCCCGCCATCCAATGCCTCCTAACTTATTGTAAGTGCATAGCTTAAGTGCAAGTTAAGAAGGCTATGAAAATCAGCTGTCGGATGTCTACCGCCACGTGCGTCCTCCCCACTCCGACTCACTCTGCTGTCGACCGCCGTCACGTTAAGATCTCCATCTCTCAATCATCCTGCCACCGGCCGCCATCACGACGCAGGTGTTATCTTTGGTCAGATTGCTAGTCGACCACGTAAGTAAGATCTTACTATATGCAATTGCCATTTTTCTTCAAAGAATTGACTCAGAGCAGAAGAGAGGTCAACGTTGGAGATTGTGCAACCCAAGCATATCTCTATGAGTTTCAGTTCACCGGAAGTTCGCCTTCAGAAACACTAGTGAGTTTGTTCGCCGTATTTAATAGCTAATTATTTTAATCACCAGGAGTGGATTAGAATACAGAGCTCTGTCAATTAGTTTGGTTTTCTTTATCTCTGTTTAATTTTCTTAAATGCTTCATGATCATTTCTTAACATGCTCTAAGGCCTTAATTCATTGTAAAATTGTTAGTGCTAAGTTTCATTTAATTTCAAGAATTCTAGTTTCTTTTTTTCTTCATCTTTATTCATTCATAACCTTTTAAGTTATTGTTGTTATTAGAAGTGTAATATGGTTCAGCTTTATTTTATTTCATTTTATCTAATGCTCGAGCTGTTTATTAATTGTAATTTTCCTTAAGAATAAAAGTTTTGTTTTTCTCTCTCTGTAATTTCACCGCTCTTCTTTTTTATTATTCTCCTTCATCATTATTTTAATATTAACACCCTATTGAACATTTTGGTGCCGAAACCCGGGAATTTAATTAATAAAATTAAATATTATTTAACCGCTGAGAGACTTGTTTACATTTCAGAAAACTTGTTTCGCCATTGTCTAGAGTCATTCCTGGTAAAGCTGAATCATCATTGTTGTTCTGTTTCTTTTGTGAGTCATTGTGTTCTGAGTATTAAGATAAGTTCTCATTCTTCTTAGCTCTATTATTTTCTATTGTTACTATTATTATCATTTTTATTACTTTAATTCTTATATTATCTCTAACATTGTAATTCTTTTCAGCACCCCGTTTTCTTTTGTATATTGTAATTGTAATCATGGGAAATCGCCGTAAATCAAATAATTTAGGGGTGAGTGCCCGTAAGGCCATTCTGATAAAATCATTAGAACAATTTTTTACCTTTTCCGAAAAATGTAAAGAGGCATTGGATCGCCGGGATTTCCAAGTATCAAAGGTTTTCATTAAAAAATTAAATCAATTAATAGAAGAGATGCGAGTAACTTTCAACTCCCTTGTCGAGGAATGTTTCAATTTAGATCGAGGGGTTCCCGACGATGTGGAGGAACAATTCATACAAGCGCAATTAGATATCATAGAATTAGAGTCTAGAGTGCCTGACCGATCGGCATCCGCGTCACCAGTTCCTCCCTCAGCTCACCGGTTCACGGAAATGCGACTGCCCTTACTCAATTTGCCCACTTTTAACGGGGATATTTCTCAATTCCAAATTTTTAAAACTACTTACCTCCCTATCGTTCACCATAATGATAGTTTAAGTGATGGGATGAAGCTTACTTATTTAAAGAGTTGTCTATCGGGCGAGGCTCTATCCGTCATAGGTCATTTAGACAATTTAGATTCCAATTATGCTATTGCCTGGGACGCATTGACCAAGCGTTACGATAACGCATCGACTCTCGCCGCCCGTATCCTGACGGATATGTTGAATTTCCCGCCGATTTCACGCCCATCTCCCGAAGCTCTTGAGAAATATTTAAAGATCTATTCTGAATTGGGGCAACAATTAAAATCAATGGCTATTCCGAATCTAAGCGATTATTTATTATATTTCATGGCGTTCCGCAGTCTAGATCCGGTCACGCAGAAGGAATTCAAATTTCACCATCCCGAAGACTTTCCTACCCTCACCGATTTGTTGGGTTACATCAACCGTCTCCAAATAGCGTCCACTTCCGTTTCCGGATCACCTCCCCCTAGGAAACGGGAAGCTTCGCCTATTCGCCAACCACCGCGCCCTGTCAATCGCGTAGCGCGTGCCTTCGCCTCCAGTATTCAATGTCCTTACTGTCGAGAGGCCCATAACATCTACCACTGTCGTGAATTCAAGGAACTCTCCGGCCGGGACCGATTACAATTTATTCGCCGATCAGGGCTATGTTATAACTGTTTGGGGGCCCATTCACAACATCAATGTCAGTCTAGCCAGCGCTGTCATAACTGTCAGGAATTCCATCATACCTTGTTACATAGGGGGTTTTCGGAATCCTCGCGCCCAGAGGCGGGTCCGCGCTCTCCGCCTAGTTCACCCCGGCCAGCTTCTCCCACCGTCCGAACTTCTCAGCCGCGCCGCTATTCGGGCCAACGCCCCCCGGTCCGTTCGCAAGGACCTCGCTCCTCGCCGCCTCTACCGGTGTTCCACGCGGCACCGCCATCTCCTCCACGGGGCTCACACAGACGTTCGCCTAATTCCCATGATCATGCCCGAAGGTCCTATGAAAATTCGCCGCCTTCGCCGTTCGCTGCCCCCGTTTCTTATCACCATCCGGGGGGGTCCTTCCGCCCCTATCACAATGAATCTTCGAGGGGGCCTTCTCCACCGCATGGAACCTCACCTGCTCGCCGATCACCTACATTAGGGGCCGCCGGTCACTATAATTGACTACCTACCGCCGCCGACACTCCCGCTCTCGCTCCTACTCGCCCAGATGATCAACCCTCGCCGATAACCATTGCTAACCCTGTCCACCGCTCATCGAGTAGGAGTGACGCGCCATTCAACCACCATGCTTCTTCGCCGTCTCCCAGCCGCTGTCCTATTCGCCAGTGCCGCTCGCCGTCTCCTGATGTAAGCACCAAATCCTTTCCGCCGTTAACGTTATTAGGTTCCTTTGGGAATTTTTCGCCTGCTCTCCTTCCAAATGCGCAGATTGCGGTTCGACGTCCTATTTATCCTCCCAAGCTTCTCCGCGCCCTTCTTGACTCCGGAAGCCAGGTAAGCTTCATCACCGCCGATTCCGCCTCTCGCCTAGGGCTGCCTGTCACACCCTCGCCCGTCGGAGTTAATGTTCTTGGGGGCCCCTCAAACATTTCTTGCCCAGGGTATACTACCGCCTCTCTAGAAGTCCCGAACTCCTCGTCACTTAGGGTACGGCTCTTTGTTATTAAGAAAATAACCGACACTCTTCCTACTTCCCATGTAGATTTGTCCCCTTGGCCGCATATTACTCAGTTGCCACTCGCCGACCCTTCCTTGTGTCAACCAGGGGAGATTGACCTCCTGTTAGGTATAGACGTCCTTCCCCTCATCATCCTGGGGATCGCTCCCGTATCTCAGGGCGGGCCCATCGCCCTTGAAACTGTATTTGGCTGGTGTATCATGGGGAACTGTCGCCCCCCAGCCAACCAACGCCGTATTACATGGTCGAAAGACGTAATCGACAACGAAGGAAAGACCTATCGCCCACCTCCTCGCCGCCGTTCTCATCATCTTCCGCCTGCCCCCAAGGCTGATAGCCTGACTACTTCCATTGTCAAAGATACATCTCCTGTGGTTCCCAGTCCTCCAGAAGCACTAATAGCTTTTAATGCGCTCACCAACCTCCAACTCAATAAAGAGCTGAAAAAATTCTGGGATCTCGAAGAAGTGTCCGCCATTTCCCCCAAGTTCTCTGCTGAAGAACAGTTGTGTGAGGATCTATTTCTAAGATCCGTCTCCCGGAACCCTGAGGGTCGCTACATCATTCCTCTACCACTAAAATCTGTTGATTTAGGAGAATCTTATTACCGAGCTCTAAAACAATTTCACCGTCTCGAAGCCCGCCTCCAACGCGAACCTATTCTCCGGGAGGCCTATGTCGCCTTTATGCGCGAATATCTTGACCTCGGCCATATGTCCTTAGTTCCTGATCCTGATGACGCCCGCGGTGCCACCTATTATCTTCCTCATCATCCTGTTCACCGACCTGATGACCCTCCGTCTAAAATTAGGGTGGTATTCAACGCTTCCTCACAATCATCTAATGGAAAATCCCTCAATGATATTTCTTACACCGGGCCCAAGCTTCAAACGGACATTGTTACCCTTATCACCCGCTCACGTACTCACCGATATATATTCACCGCGGACATTAGGCAAATGTATCGCCAAATTTTAGTTCCCCCGGAACACCAAGACCTTCAAAGAATCATATGGCGTTTTTCACCCGAAGAGCCTGTGCGCTCTTACCGCCTCCGCACGGTCACTTACGGGGTTAGTTCTTCTCCTTACCTAGCCATTCGGACACTTCACCAATTAGCTCAAGATGAAGGGGACCGTTTCCCTAGTGCCGCCCCGGTTCTACGCGATGACACCTATGTGGACGATATAATCACCGGAGCCTCCTCACTCGCCGAAACCATTCAGTTAAGGGATAATTTAATAGCTCTTTTGCACGCCGGGGGATTTGAACTAAGAAAATGGGCCGCCAATCATCCCGATATCCTCGCCAATTTGCCCGCCGACCATTGTCGTATCGGACCCCACGCCTTTGATTTTGACACGACTGATGAGCCCACCATTAAAATTCTAGGGTTAATATGGTCTGCCGATACCGATGCCTTCTCTTACCGGTTCTGTTCCAATAAATTACCGGCTACCAAGCGGTTGATATTGTCTAAACTTGCTCGCATTTATGACCCGCCTGGATGGTTAGTTCCTGTTACATTCACCGCCAAGCTGTTGATTCAACGCCTATGGATTGGACACTCCGATTGGGATGAACCTGCCCCCGCCGATGTTACCCGCGACTGGGACATTTTTCAAAACGAACTTGAATCTGTATCAAAAATATCCATCCCTCGCCGTTTCCCCTTCTATCAGGAATCCCGCAGCAGTCAACGACTGGTCGCCTTCTGCGACGCTTCAGAATTAGGATACGCGGCCACCATTTACCTCCACTCTACCTCATCCGCCGGTGAAATCGCGGTTCATCTACTCATAGCTAAGTCCCGCGTAGCTCCCCTCAAAAAGGTATCCCTTCCTAGGTTAGAATTATGCGGAGCTCACCTTTTAGCAAAATTAACCACTAAAATTCTCGGTATGTTCCCTCAACCATTAGATAGAAGAAGATATCGTTGCTTTCTCGGATTCCGCGGTAGCCCTCACCTGGATTCGCGGCGAGCCGCACCGATGGAAAACTTTCGTGGCCAATCGCGTCACTGAAATACAGGAAGTTATCTCCCCTTCTCAATGGCGTCACATTGACGGTAAGGAAAACCCCGCCGATTGTGCCTCTCGGGGGCTATTCCCCAATGAATTCACCCGTCATCCTCTGTGGTGGACAGGTCCCTCCTGGTTATCAAAACCGCCTAGTCAATGGCCAAAATCGCATATAGATTCCCCGCCTGACGCCGTTAACAAGGAGCGTCGAATCTCCAAAGAAATCATCACTTGTGTCGCCCTAACTTCCCTCGACTTGGAAAGTCGATATTCTTCCCTGACTCAACTCCAGAGAATCACCGCCTGGTGCCTCCGCTTCGCCCACAACTGTAGGAATCCTGATCGCCGATATACCGGGTTTCTTTCCGCCGTTGAACTAAACATGGCACTTGATACCCTAGTCCGCGGAGTCCAACAAGTCGCACTAGCAGATGAATATAAAGCCGCGTCAGAACCCGCCTCCAAGTTGCGCATTAAACGCATTTTACAATTGTTCATCGATTCCCACGGCCTTTTGCGCGTAGGCGGTCGTCTTCATCTTGCTCCTCGCCCGTTTGATGCTAAACACCCGGCATTACTTCCTAAGGATCACCCCCTCACTCACTTAATAATCGATAATGCTCATCTTACCAACTTACACGCCGGTCCATCTGCTACTCATTCATTCATTCGCCAGAGATTTTGGATTTTAGACGGAAAGAACGTTGTTCGCCATCGCCTAGCAAAGTGTAACCGATGTTTTCAAGTCAACCCCCAACCACTCATTCCCACCATGGGTTCGCTCCCTAAAGACCGTGTTTCATCCACGTATGCTTTTCTTAAAGTAGGAGTCGACTACGCCGGTCCCTTCTCGGTTTCTTCTGCCCGCATTCGGGGATGCCGCGTCACTAAAGCCTATATCTGCGCCTTTGTCTGCTTTTCCACCAAAGCTGTACATCTAGAACTCGCCTCCGAGCTCTCCATCCCCGCATTTCTTGCCGCTTTCGCTCGGTTCTGCAGTCGCCGCGGCGTTCCCTCTGACATCTATAGTGACAACGGTACTAATTTTGTAGGGGCTAGTCGCCAGCTGAACGAAATTGGGCGTTTCCTGCGACACGCTGATACCCGCGAGGCAATATCACAACGCTCATCCGCCCTGGGAATTCAATGGCATTTTATCCCGCCTAGTGCTCCCCATTTCGGAGGTCTTTGGGAGGCTGCAGTCAAATCCACCAAGCGACATCTCCGTACTGTTATGGGTTCCCAGATTCTGTCTTTCGAGGAATTTTCTACTCTCTTGACTCAAATAGAGGCCGTTCTCAATAGTCGCCCCTTGTGCGCTCTCTCTCCGGATCCTCAAGACTTAGAAGCCTTAACCCCTGGCCATTTTCTCATTCACCGACCTCTTAACGCCCCACCTAGTCGCGATGTTTCCGACACCCCGGTTAATCGGTTAACAAGATGGAAACTAGTCGATAAACTTCACCAATCATTCTGGAAACGGTGGACGGTAGAGTATCTGCACACTCTTCAACAGCGTTCCCGCTGGACGGACTCCTCTCCTGAATTAGCTCCGGGTTCTCTCGTTCTGGTCAAAACGGACAATCTACCTCCCCTTTACTGGCCTCTCGCCCGGGTCGTCGAGCTGTTTCCAGGTACTGACAATGTAGCCCGAGTGGCCAGCATCTTAACCCCTTCAGGCTTGCTTAAACGTCCCGTTAATCGCCTATGCCCCTTACCCTCTCAATAATGCCGCATCCGCGCCATGGGGGGGGGGGATGTTCAGTCTCAGACTGTTTGAATTTAAAAACAATGTTTCCCGCCATCCAATGCCTCCTAACTTATTGTAAGTGCATAGCTTAAGTGCAAGTTAAGAAGGCTATGAAAATCAGCTGTCGGATGTCTACCGCCACGTGCGTCCTCCCCACTCCGACTCACTCTGCTGTCGACCGCCGTCACGTTAAGATCTCCATCTCTCAATCATCCTGCCACCGGCCGCCATCACGACGCAGGTGTTATCTTTGGTCAGATTGCTAGTCGACCACGTAAGTAAGATCTTACTATATGCAATTGCCATTTTTCTTCAAAGAATTGACTCAGAGCAGAAGAGAGGTCAACGTTGGAGATTGTGCAACCCAAGCATATCTCTATGAGTTTCAGTTCACCGGAAGTTCGCCTTCAGAAACACTAGTGAGTTTGTTCGCCGTATTTAATAGCTAATTATTTTAATCACCAGGAGTGGATTAGAATACAGAGCTCTGTCAATTAGTTTGGTTTTCTTTATCTCTGTTTAATTTTCTTAAATGCTTCATGATCATTTCTTAACATGCTCTAAGGCCTTAATTCATTGTAAAATTGTTAGTGCTAAGTTTCATTTAATTTCAAGAATTCTAGTTTCTTTTTTTCTTCATCTTTATTCATTCATAACCTTTTAAGTTATTGTTGTTATTAGAAGTGTAATATGGTTCAGCTTTATTTTATTTCATTTTATCTAATGCTCGAGCTGTTTATTAATTGTAATTTTCCTTAAGAATAAAAGTTTTGTTTTTCTCTCTCTGTAATTTCACCGCTCTTCTTTTTTATTATTCTCCTTCATCATTATTTTAATATTAACACCCTATTGAACACCCTTTGCACTGGACACCGTTTCGGACGTTACCTACCGGCAACTCGATGCAACTTATTCGCGAAAACGTACACGCTGAAAACGAAATATTATACAGTAAACTTTTAGAACCAAGTAAGGAATTGTAATGAAATTTGGTTTTTATATGTATTTGCGAAGCTTCAAGAACACATAGTTAAAAAAAAAAATTGATTCTTTTAAATTTTATATTTCTTTTATAATTTAATATTAATTTCAAAAAAAAAAATTTTTATTTTATAAATTTTTTTCATTATTTTATTATACTATCTATTTATAGTGTAATTATTAATAATTAAGAGAACTGGAGCGGATAACGATGGAAATCCCTCACATTTCACAAAGGTTTCGCCGTTCCTTATATATAAAAGCATAAAAAATCTAATTGTAGAAGTAAAAACAGTTAAAAAATTACGAGATGGGACCCTTTTAGTTGAAGTTTTCTCAGGTATCCAATCAGAAAAGCTCCTAAAATGTGAAAATCTACTTAATAACTTTCCGTTAAAGTAGAAGCGCATGGGAAACTAAATCAAAGTAAAGGGATTATTTGCTGCCCCGAACTAAATTATTGTACAATTGAGGGAATAAAAGATGAATTAAAATCACTTAATATAGTCAATGTTAACAGATCAACGAACTATAAAAATAATGAAAAACACCGCGAGCCGGGACCGACATTTATCACCAAACGCGAAATATCTTATAAATAGTTTTTACGATTTCTTTATGTCCTTATATGTTAAAAACTGAAGTTTATTTGGATTGTCTCCGTAGCGGAGCCCTCGAGTTTGTAGACAAATTTTAAATGGCTCCGCTTCGGAGACTTCGAGTGCAAAGGGTTAAATATATTATCAAGTTCTGCCGTGTCGGGCAGGTTTTAATGGAAGATAAATTAAAAAGAAAAAATAGTTTTTTTTTTCGACAATTTGATTTAGGAAATTTCAATAATCAACTTATAAACTTGTATGAAAATTAATACCAGGTATTGAGATTTTTATTGCAAATTGGGTGACAAGCCCTTCATATTCCGTGTACTTCGTATTCCGTCATCTTTAGTATGAGCACGTCGAACTAGATCCAAAGTCATTCCATTTCTTTCACTGTTTTTTATGAAATTCATTTCGGAAAATTACAACTCGCAAGAATATGTAGAAGAGAATATTGATAAAATAGCCATCGCCAATGTATTTAAACAACTATAAGTTTCGGGAACGTCATTCCGAGTTCTTAAAATCTTCTCTTCTGAATTATTTTCAGTACAAATAGTTCAATAATCGGTATTTATCGATTGCATATAAACTCCGACTGTTTGATATACATGTCTATTCGTATACTGGATATACCAACTCAGTGTAAAAATGATTGAAAACGTTGTAAGTGTTTAAACTCCAGTCAGTTCCAGTACTTTTTCGTCAAGTTCTCCACCAATGCATTAATACATCAACTTAGCGACTGGCCTTAAGTAGGAAGTGGTAATCGACCCCTCCCCCTCCCCCTCCACATAGTTATTACAATTGACCTACTTTGTGAACTTCATTCCGGGAAATTACTTAGTAATTATTTTAATTTCTTAACTTTACGAAAAAGCTTTTCCAATACGAACTCTGGTTGTTAGTTCCTGAAACTGACAAACGTTAATTGAGTATTCAGGTGTAGAGAGGAAAAGGCAGGATAGATAGACTGACAACGTTGTTAGTGTTTGGTGTTAGAATTTTAGCTAAAAATTTTTTTTTTTTTTTTTTTGTGTGCCTTTGAGCTTGGAAATCACTAGTCACATTTAAAAATTATTGCTTTTGTAATGTTTTTTGTATGAATTTCCTAGGAAACCACTTTGTTAAGTGGCTTCAACTAAGAATATTCCAATAATAAATTTTTTCCACGAAATTTTAATTTCTTCGTCATTTGGTTATTTGACTTGTTAAAAGTATTTTTAAAATGGGTAATAATCTAAGGTAATAAAAAAATGATATCTTTGTACCATTACTTAAAATCACAATAAAAAAAATATTTCCTGCCTTGTTAAGAAGCAAAAATTCAATTTCTTTATTTTTGGTGAGACTTTAAGCTTGGGAATTAATATAAATCTTTCAAAATTACTGGTTAATATTTACCCGTGCTTCTCTAAAACATGCTCTGCTCTGAGTGTGTGTGTGTGTGTGTGTGTGTGTGTGTGTGTGTGTGTGTGTGTGTGTGTGTGTGTGTGTTTGTCTATGAATTTCTAATGAAATCAATTAGTTAAGTGACTTCATTTAAGGATATTCCAATCATATTTTCCCTGAAATTCTCATTTCATCGTCATTTGATTATTTGACTAATTAATAATTATTGAAGTATTGTTAAAATAAGTAATAATGTAAATTTATAAAAAATGGTATCTTCATATCATAACATAAAATTCGGCAGAGACTAAGGAACATTTCCTTCTTTGACAAGAGGCAAAAAAACTTAAAAACTGCTTCTTTTGTGTACCAACAAAAAGGTTTATTTCAATATTTTGATACTTCTCACTATAAACAAAAAATTAATGAATGGAGTTTTAACTGTGAAAATTTTAATGGAATAACGTAATATACTAATATGCTTATGATACAAATGTGGATTAAGCTGTATCAGAACTCAAGAGACGATGTATTCTAGCTTCATAACGAAACGATCTATATTTTATGATCTATATTATCTATACTAGGTTGTTACAAAAGTCCATGTTCACAAAATTAATTTTATTCAAATATGAGTACAAAATTTACAAATCAAATTTATTCTTCAAAATACAGGCCATCATTTTCAACTACTTTAACCCATCTTTCAGCCAAAAGTTGTATTTGATGTTGATACCACTCTGCAGTTTTCGAGGCAAAGAACTCCTCGCATCCAGATTTGACATCATCGAAGTTTTCGAAGCGCCAACCTTTCAAAAAATGCGCCATTGACCAGAAAAGTCCATAGTCAGGCGGTGCGACGCCTAGGCTGTAAGGAGGGTGGGGCAAGACGCTAATCCCGTTCATTTCTGAAAATTTTTCTTTAACTAATCGTGAGCGATGAGCAGGGGTGTTGTCTTGCTGAAATAACGCTTGATTCCTATTAATCAAAGCGGGGTACATATCACTTTTAAAACTTCATCCGACATTTCTAGTGAAATTTAATAAACTGAATGAAAGGCAGGGACAGTTGGCGTACATAGATAATTAGAGGATTAGTTAATGTAAACATTGACATAAGAATTGTATTCGTCAGAGAATAAATAAGGATTAAATTAGAGACCTCAATGTAAACAACTTGATATGCACAAGGACTTTTGTAACAACCTAGTATTTTAACTTATCTATATTTATTATCTATATGATCTATATTTTAACTACTACTGCTTCTTGCACTTCAGACATTTAATATTAATGCACAAATTATTGCCAACAATTCGTAATTGAGGTAAATAGTTGACCGTAGAAGTATATGGGCAATAGCATAAATTGTGTGCCGACGTTTCGACCCGAGATGCAGGTCATCATCAGGGCTAAATATGAAATATTATTGTGCAATAATTTTACATAAATAAAATTATTTAATCCCACATTGGTATTACAATATAATAAAATTATGTTTTCCTTTAATCCTATTCTATGATTGTGTATTTTATTTACCGCCCATTTATGCTAATAAGGATAACGGGATGCTCCTACAGTGGGAGTCAAAAATTGTGCCTATCCAGTTATAATAACGATATAGATTTTTAACGAGTAACTGATATCGCACAGGGTCGGAGGCTCCATTAACGCTTCATCAGAAGTACGGTATAACCAAGGATTTTTTACTTCATTAAAAAATTCTATAATTAAAAAAAAATAAAGTTTGAAAAATTACTATATATTGACATTCAGGAAACAGATTGATTAAGATTGGCGCGATGTGGTACAGCTTTAAATGCTTATTACTGGCATTTGAGAGGTATGATTTTATTTTTTTTTAAATAATTTTGTCTTCCCCATTACCAATATTTATAACCAATACTCTAGATAGGCACTAATCCTTTTAATCCAAGAGGATGTGATGTTGAATCAATCCTTAGTAATATCTCTACAAGAGCAACAGACGAAATTTGCTGGGGAAGTTGGCTGATTGGACTCGACTGAGAGCCTAATTCCGCTCGATGGAACGTAATGATGGGGTTGAATTTCCATCTGCCCTCTATAGCTTCTCGGATCTTAACAACTTATCTCACAAACAGTCCCAAAGTTAGCTTCAAAACAAACTGCTCTAAATCATAAAATATATTTATAAATATGATATGATATGAGTTATAGCAAGCTAACATTTTATTATACAGGGTGTTTCATATATTACAGAAAAAATAATAATAAAAATACCAGAGGTTCTAAATACACTTGCCTTTAAAACATTTTTCTATAAACGAATGATCTCTTTTCGATTAAAAATATTTTTGTTTTTTTTCTACAATCAGTTTCATTTTTATTGAAATTTCTTATAGAGTGTAAAAAAAAGGGGGATAGAAATTTTAAACTTATTTTTTATCATGTACGGTTATCTAGGCTGTAAAAAAAAAAATTAAATTAGGTGCCTCATAATACTGTGTATCATGCGCTTTTTGTAGGCAAACAATTATAAGTCGTATTTAAATGAGCCAAATATTGTTAACTCGTTAAATCAACATATAGCCTTAAAAAATTCTTCAACTAAACTGGAGCAAATAATTTTTTTTTTGCAAATAATTTTGAAAAAAAATTATGTCCTGACCATTATTTTTAATAAAAAAATTTACTATTAAAATTTATAATATTTTTCGAGTAATACTTAAATAATAAGTCTACTTTTTTTTTTTTTAATATTCTCCATCATACATTTTGACTCTGCAGTAGTAGTGAAACAATATTGTTATATACAAAATATTTTTAGCAATAGAACATCTTTATTTCTGAACTGGATTTTATGTTTTCGCCGCTAGCAAAAAATTAACTAAAAGAAAACTATTTGGGACGAGCTGAAAGAGTTTAATTTCAAGATCAGAATTTTTTTCAAGAGCTTAAGTGTCGACTAGTAGCTGTGTTATAACATTTTTCGGTGATCAGTATTAATGAAATCTTCAATACATCAGGCAAATATGTTAAGCAACATAACTAGTTTGTAATGGAAAAATAGTGAATTTGAATGAAGCATAATTATAACATTAAAAATGTATCTTCTAAAAGTTAATATTTATTTTGTGATAAATATAGTTATCATCACTATTCGATCATTATTATTGATGTAATATCATATCACTCAGCGAGTGATAATTATTTTTAATTAAATCAATAAACTTCAAAGATTGAATTTTATTCATTCATTAATGGTTTTAAAGTAAAATAAAATGTAATGAGTAATCATTATATGAATTTTTGGATAATATTTATCAATTTTAGACCCTGAAAAAATCTAATAATAAATTTCACCACCCTTGAAGAGTGTGTTTCCTTCAAACTCTTCCTTCAAGGAAGGAAGAGAGTAAAAAGTGATATTTCAAATGTTTTTTCATCGAATAAACGTGTTTCGAAGCTAAGGAGAGTGATAAATTCGAATCATTCTCTTTTTAAAAAAAATTATGATGGCAGTTTGCTTGAAGATATAAACTTCGTTTACGATTTCATTGACCTGAAATAGAATCTATCATTCTTTAATATCATAATATATAACCAGGCTATACCCTAACATTTACAATAAAAAATATGGTAAAATAATCGTGTCGATATCAATTTTCAATTCGAAATAAAATATTGTACCACTTATGAGGGTTTGAATAATTTTTATTGAACGACAATAATGATTCACCTAGTCAGACAAAAAATAAAACTCAAATAATCAACAAGGCCACAAAGACTATCTCTTCAGACTATCGCTCCTTATATTTAGTTTGAATTAAAACAATCTAGAAGGTTCCAGTCAAGCGATTATTCTTGAGCAGTCAAGAACGTGTAGGTACTAGAACAGCTTGTTGCACAAGCCTAGAATCCTTTTCAGACTTTTCTTTTTTGTTTTTTGTTTTTATAAAGTAGTTAATATAAAGTAGTTTATTTTTATTTTATATTTCTCGGTTTCCAGGGTCCAATGGTACGAATGGAAATATGCGTATCTTTCCATTGTGACCTGGAAACTCAAAAATATTTTTTATCAAGGTCTGTCTTGAGAGACTAGCCGTGTTCTTGAGATAGAAATACGTTGTTACTTCCTTGCTTATAGTTGCATTTTTATCCTTCTTTTTTTCTGAAAGTGGGTAAGCTTCCAACCCCTCCGCTCAACCGAAACCAACCACAACAAGTAAGAAGCTGATTGAGGCCCATGGGACTAGGCGATAGGATTGCTACTGTCCGCGAAAAAAAAAAAGAAAGAGTAGAAAAGAAATATAATATTATTCGTATTAAATATAAAGTCCTAATATTTCTAAACAATCAAATAATTGGCAATTTTGTACCGATTCATCTTATAGAAGCTAGTTTGATAATTTAAGTTCACTGAAATATGTTATGATTGATTAAACAAATCTTTATGTATATAAAAATGTTATGTCCCGATGTTTGTCGGAGGTAAAATCAGAAACTACTCAACCGATTTTGATGAAATTAGGCTCATTGTGTGTAGTTTTGTCGAACTTAAAAGGTAGGGTAGTTTTTATCTCAATTATTGGCCTCAATATTTCTTTTTTTTGCAAAATAAATGCTTTTTATACTACAGTGTGATTATTTGCAAGTTCTATAAATTTCCAACAGATGGGGTGTAAGTTGATTTATTGACACAGCACTTCATTTTCTTTCGATATTTAGCGATATTTAGGGAGGGTAAATTCTATTTTTATCCTTAATAATAAATCTATTTTTTCCTTCTATTTGTTTTAGCAAAAGACAGGTAAATCAAAATCAATGTGCACCTATTATTATAACCTCCTGATAGGTATTTGGATTCGATGCGATACGAGCATGTGTTCCATTCTGAATTTAATTAATATATACTAGGTGGACCCGTGCGAAGCACTTCGCACGAAGATTTGTATCACATTTTACTTCTAGGTTTAACATAACTATGAAATGAACTTTTTTTTTGCCTGTTCGTACCCCCCCCCCTCTCTCCCCAAACCTGAAGGTGAAATTTTTTTTCTACAGCAAGGAAGAATAAATTATTTTTCTGTTTAATAGTTAAGGAAGAACTTCATTTTCTGACGTTTTTCTCTACAAAAGTTTCCTGTAATCTTCCTGGAATATATGAAATCACTAAGAATGTTGCATAGTCTTGGAAATTAATCTTTCTACATTCTGATTTTAACTTCCCTACTGATTTTGTTTTTTCAAAAACAGTTCATAAGATGCTTTTTATGGTTATTTTTCTGACAATGGAGAGGAAGATAGTCTTCTAAGTGGTAAGAACGACATCAAATAGGTTTCTTTCCATGGAGAGGCAACAAAACAATAAGTAGCCTCGTGAAGCTGAGGGGCCTAACCCACCAAAACCAAAGTTTTAGAGGTGTTAGACGCCAGGCCCAAAAACGTGGAACGTGTATGTGTCATAAAGCCCGCGTAGAAACCATTGAAATTCATTTTTCTTATTTCGATACTTTAGTTTTCTGAAATTCCCGTTATAAAAAAGATAAGTTGATAAAACCAAAGTTCTAATAAATCACTATGTTCCTATGAATCACCATTACAGTCATGGGCGGATCAAGCCGATTGTAATGGGGGGGGGCTTCATCCTAATGGGGGGAGGCTGCAGCCCCACAGCCCTTCATTTGGATCTGCCGATCAGCTTTTTCACCTTCCCACAACTGAAATTCTACCTGTTCTGCGCATTTTTGTTCTTTAACTTGCTTCCTTACTTTAAGGAAAATCAAATTCTATCTTTAAATGACGACAATTTTTCCAAAGGGAGGGGCTCCAGCCCCCATAGCACCCCCCTCCCCTCAGATCCGCCAATGACTAAAGTAGACTCCTGCTTATCCCTTATCGGAACGGATACATTGCCGTTTAAGTGAATGAGCCGGTCAATCGAAAAAAATGTAAAAATGTATGTAAAAAGTTATTAAAAAAGTACCCCCTCCCTCTGGGCAATTTTGATGAAATTTTTGCTGTCACATCGCGGACATATACATATAATAAATACATTCCAGGTTCGCACGGTTTATTGTTTTTGAGCTAGTCTGTTCACACACACACGCACACGCACGCGGACGCGGACGCGCACGATCACGCACACACACACACACACACACACACACACACCCACACACACACACACACACACACACACACACACACACACGCACACACACACACACAGTCCATTTCGCGGGACTTGGTTATTTGGACTCAGGGGACCCCAAAACGTGTATTTCCGTTGAAATCCGGAAGTGGCAATTTTTCACGATCGCAATACTTCCCCTTACTATATATTTCATATTTAGATAAGTGAAAGTATAAAACAAAATACTTTTTGCCTACATTTTAATTTATTTAAGACCTATCAAACCGCAACATAATACAAATTTTAACAAAATTTTTATTGAGAATATGACAAAATTATAAATGTTTTTAAGGATTTTAAAAAGAATTTTTATCTTTTACAGCGTCCATCGGTTTATCCGAAGAGTCGGTTAAACGGGAACCGGTAAAGTGGGAGTATACTATAATTGCTAAATGTGAGAGTGCAATTTTCCAACGCTACAATTAAGTCTAAATCAGACGAAACAACATTTTTAGAACCTAAACACGACAGGTCCTAGCATTTGCTGTAACGTAATACAATAAGTAGTTGACCACGTGCGGCTGAGAAGCCTAACCCAGGCGTTATCTCAGAAATGATAGGTTTTAGGGCTTTAAAACGCAAACCCCAGTTTAGTTCTTAAGAACTAAACTGGGTCTTAATGCTCGAATCGCAATCCATAAAACCCAATTTTATTCGTTTCGATCCGTTGAGTCAGTACGTTTAGGTCGATATTTTATTTTGGACCAACAAATGGACACTGAGAATGCAATTCGCAAAAGCTCCGTGAAATTCTGAATCCAACGATACCACATTCGTGGCATTTGAGCACGGTAGGACCTTATAATTGATGAAAAACCGATTTTTACGCTTTGTGGAATAATATATGTGGGATTATGGCAATAGGTTAATTTGGTACATTTTTGGTAACTGTCCATTTTGATTATACTAAACCCTGTTCCAATTATATTCTTTATTAGTTCCTTTTACATGTGTCATTCATTAACACATTATGGTGAAATATAAGATGTAAAAAATAAAAACTTTAATCCATCTAAATTCTTTACTATACAATTTTAAATTTGGCGTAAAGGACTATTTTAAATCCCGTTGGTTTATAGATTAGCTGAAACGCTTTTATCTTTTTCAGTGAATTTTGATTTGACTATAAAAGAGAATTCAACGCAATATAGCTACTAAGCCAGATCAACGGGTGGTAGGGCCTGCTCGTATCTTTATGTAGGTATTTTACTTATTTATTTTTTAAATTTAAATTTAAACAAATGCGATTTATGGCAGACAATAAAGAAATATCAAGTTGAAGCCTATTCTTTCATGGCTCCTTGCTTGTATAATCGGGTGGCCGAGAACCACAATAAGGCAACATTAATCAACCCCAATAGAGCAAGTATGAATAAAACATACCCCCCCTCTCAAAACCATTTATTATCTTCCGTCGCTATTTCATCACAAACCCTCATCTTCCAGCCTCCCTACCATGGTAGAATGATGATTGGAAAACCATTTATGTAATGATGCACTACTATAATTAAGCTGCGTAAAGATAAATACAAATACATGTACCTAAATATAAACCAGCTCTACCCTCAACAGGCTGAAATGTCCATTATTTTTATTTTTTTTTTTTTTTTTGTACTTTTCCTATTATTTCGACCGCCAAGGATCAGAACCGACAATACTTTTATTTACAATACTTTTTTATTTACAATAATTTTTATTTATTTACTTGCAAATTTCAGGAGTGATAGGTATAATTCAATAAAGTTCAATGTTGGGTCCCAACTGGGGAAAAGGACTTTTGGAAGACTATATTTCCTAGGTATTTCATTCTCAGAATGGTTTCAAATTTTGAAGTTTCGTAATTTTGGAAGGCAAGACATATCTAAGAAAAGAAAACATATGAATGGTGGTAGGTAGGTTTAAAATTAAGTACAAACCAATAATACTGTAGTGGTGAAACTTTTTTATGTTTGCTTTTACAAATTTAAATATATTATTTAACGAATTCTGCCTTAATGGAAGATAAATTAAAAATAAAACTAGTTTTCAATAATCGCAATTGCATAATAAATGCAATATCAACATATAAACTTGCATTAAAATTAATACCGGGTAATGAGATTTCATCTTTAGTGTGAATACGCCGAATTAGATCCAAAGTCCCATTTCTTTCACTGTTTTTTATAAAATTCAAACATTTCGGAAAATTATTATTAACTAGTATATAACTAGAAGAGAATATTGATAAAATAGTCTTCGCCAATATATTTAAACAACCATAAGTTTCGGGAATGCCATTCCGTGTTCCTAATATCTCCTCTTCTGCGTTATTTCTAAAATAGTTCAAGAATCGGTATTTTTCGATTACCTATATCATTTCTCAAATCGATGTCATACATATAGCATATAAGCTCTGACAGTTTGATATATACGTCTATGAGTATACTGGATGGCCAACTCAATGTACAAATGATTGAAAATGTTTACCTTGAAAAGGCTTAAATGCCTAAACGTCAGATATTACAAAAAAAATAACTTAAGATTTTTTTACCTATGTTGTATGAATAGATGATGACTAGTTATGAATGATTTTTTTATACTAATTCATAAAAAATTTCATTTAGCTGAAATTATTAAACTGGCAGCTATAAGAAGAATTATATAGATATAAATATATGAACTCAGTAGAATCATCCATTTCCTAGAAATTTTACATGTTTTAAATTATTTATTACGTTTTTAAAACCACTTTTTAATAATTATTTAGCCGCAAATTTATCATAATGTCAAAATAGTTTCTAAAAGATATATCGTCTGTCATTCCTTATACGAATAGTAATGAAAGAGTTAAGCATATGAAATGAATTTTAAGAAATACTTACCACTGCTATCAAAGGTATCTGAAACAAAATAAAATAAAATTTTAATTAGGAAACGCCGCATAAAAAGCTCTATATAATTGCTTATATCCTAACATTAATGTTGGTTTCCATAATTTTTATTTACAAAAAAATATAATTCTCAACGCCAAACAAACAATTAAAGTTCAAATTAATAACAACGTTACAAAAAGTAACTATTAGTGACACAAAAGTTAACCTAATACTTTTATTTTCATAGCAAGACTAAGCTACAGGTCACTCCATAGCTTCCGATATTTATTCGTATTTAAGTGCGTAGAACATTCTATTAACATCCGGAACATCCAGTTACGTACTAATTCAGTTATGTAACTGTTCCAAAAAATATTATAGAACTCTTTTCAATGTAACAGACAAAATCATACTAGACAATATTATAATTTTCAAAGATGCAAAGTTTTTTTGGGAACGGCTTTTGGAATAGTATATTTATTATCATCTACATACGTTGTTTTTTTTACTTTCACTTACCTATATATGAAATATATAGTAAGTGGAAGTATTGCGATCGTGAAAAATTTCGACTTCCGGTTTTCAACGGAAATACACGTTTTGGGGTCCCCTGAGTCCAAATGACCAACTCCCGCGAAATGGTGTGGGTGTGTGTGTGTGTGTGTGTGTGTGTGTGTGTGTGTGTGTGTGTGTGTATGTGTGTGAACAGACTAGCTCAAAAACTATAAACCGTGCGCACCTGAAATTGGGTATTTAGAGTAGATATATGCCCGCGATGTGACAGCACAAATTTCATCAAAATTGCTCAAAGGGAGGGGGTACTTTATTTAATAACTTTTTAGGTTTTTTTCGATTTTCTCAAAAACGGCTCTAACGATTTTGATTAAACTGAGTATTTGATGTTTATCTTTTAACATGATGCTGTTGTACTGCACCGCCTTTTTTCCCTTATCATCGCCTCTTCTAGCCAATTTCTGCTGATATGGAATTCTCAATAAGAAATGGTCTGAGTCTACGTCGGCTCCTCTGTAGCTTCTTACGTCTCTCACATCCGAAGCATGTCTAGCATCTATAAGTACGTGGTCGATTTGATTTCTAGTTTTCCCATCAGGGGATATCCAGGTTTCCTTGTGTATTTCTTTATGTGGGAAACGTGTGCTACTGATCACAAGTCCTTTCTCAATAGCAAAATCCACAATCCTGAGCCCATTATCATTTGATAGAGAGTGCTTACTGTGAGCTCCAATCGTAGGTCGGAAATAAGGTTCCTTGCCGATTTTAGCATTCAAATCACCCATTATAATCTTGACATCATACTTAGGGAGTAAGTCGAATTCTGACGAGAGTGCCTCATAGAAAGCATCTTTTTCTTCGTCTTCCTTATGTTAAAAGATAAACAAATAGAAGAACTCTATAGAAAAGAAGTCAGTAAAAGTCTCATTGAAAAGATCTACATAGGTGAAGAAGACTTACAAAGGGACTGGGAAAGAGTAAAGACTTCGATGTTAAGTGCAGCCAGGGATGTTCTTGGCAAAAGAAAGAGAGTGCAACGAAATGAATGGTTTGATGAAGATTGTAAAAGGGCTCTGAAGGAAAGGAATGATGCAAGGAGGGCCGTTCTAAACAGGAACACCAGGCAAAATATGGAAATATATTTAGCCAAACGAAGAATAGTCAAAACTTTGTGTAGACAGAAAAAGAGGAACGTGGAAAGGGCACAACTGGAAGCATTACAAGCAGACTATGAGAAAAAACTGACCAGAAAATTCTATAAAGGGATAAGGGATTTCCAGAAGGGCTTTCAACCAAGGTCTGGTGGCTGCAAAGATAAAGCAGGAAACCTCGTGTTAGAAACTGTTAAAGTTATTGACACTTGGCGCAACTATTTCGAAGAGCTACTGAACGTCAGCAGAAATGGGATATCGCCTGAGAGAGAAGGGTTCATTTTGAGTCAGTCTGATGAAGATGATGTGGAACCACCGGATTTTGAAGAATTTCTGGAAGTGGTAAAGTCACTGAAGAACTGTAAAGCACCAGGATATGATGATATAGACGCTGAAATGATCAAGCAAGGTGGAGAAACACTAAATAGAGATCTGTACAATATAGTGTTAAAGGTATGGATACAAGAAGAAATGCCACAAGAATGGGGTACAGCCCTTATATGTCCTATCCATAAGAAAGGAGATAAAGCAAATTGTGATAATTACAGAGGAATATCTCTTTTATCGACATCGTATAAAATATTTGCTGTACTCCTCAATCAAAAAATCAAAAATTGGTCGGAAAAGTGTCTGGGGGATTATCAGTGTGGTTTCAGAGAGGGCCGATCAACTGTGGACCACATCTTCGCTCTGAGGCAGACCTTGGAAAAATCATACGAATACGACGTCGATCTGCACCATCTGTTTGTTGACTTTAAACAGGCATACGATAGCATAAACAGAGAAGAATTAATGATGGCTATGGAAAAACTGAACATACCTAAGAAGTTAATCAGGTTGGTCAGAATGTCACTAACGGGCACCACTTGTAAAGTCAAGATACAAGGAATGCTGTCCAGCCAATTCTCAGTCAAAGAGGGCCTAAGACAAGGAGACCCTTTGTCACCGACTCTTTTTAACCTGGCGCTTGAGATGGCAATTCGTGCAATTCGAACAAATGCAAATGGCACCATATACAACAGAATGACCCAACATTTAGCATATGCTGATGATGTTGTGTTAACGGCAAGATCGATTGCAGCCCTTTCAGGTATTTTCCAAGAGTTCGAGAGTGCAGCGCGAAAATTGGGTTTGCAAATCAATGAGAAAAAGACTGTGTATATGAAGACCTCAAGAAGACCAACAAGGTGAGCCAATTTAAATATTTGGGAGCGCTTGTTACGGAGAAAAATGAGGTTATGGAGGAAATAAAAGCGCGATTGGCCGCGGGCAATAGATGTTTCTTCGCACTACAGAAGCCACTTAAGTTTAGAAGCTTAAGCTACAGAGCTAAGGTCATAATATATAAGACAGTTATAAGACCAGTAGTAACATATGGCTGTGAAACCTGGGTACTGACAAATGAAATCGAAAGATTATTAAATGTTTGGGAACGAAAAGTACTCAGAAGAATATATGGACCTGTCTGTGAAGCTGGGAGATGGAGGTTGCGGAAAAACGAAGAACTTCGACGCATGTTTCAAGACCAAGAATTGGTGACATACATCAAGAAGTGTCAATTAAGATGGGCAGGACACGTCGAAAGGATGCCTGAAGGTAGACTGCCTAAAACACTATTGAATGGTAAGCATGGAGGACGAAGGCAAAGAGGGCGACCACGAAGCCGTTGGATAGAAGGCGTCGAAAAAACTTTGGAAAAGCTGGGCGTTAGAAGATGGAGGAGACAAGCCCTAGACAGAGCGGAGTGGCAAAACGTCCTAAAACTATTGTAAAGGAGGCCCAGGTTCTCAAAAAGGACCGTAGAGCCATGGAGTGAGTGAGTGAGTGAGTATTTGATGTATTAATATGCCTCAGATATGACTGTAAAAATTTCATCAAAATTTATTAACGGGAGGGGGGACTTTACTTAATAAATTTTGTATCATTTTCACGTGTTTTTTTTATTTACTCAAAATCGGCTTTAACGATTTTGATCAAACTGTGTATTTGATGTATGTATATGCCCGAGATATGACTGTAAAAATTTCATCAAAATTGATTAACCGGAGGGGGGACTTTACTTAATAAATTACGTATCATTTTCACGTGTTTTTTTTACTTACTCAAAAAAGGCTTTAACGATATTGATTAAACTGGGTATTTGATGTACGTATATGCCAAAGATGTGATAGCCAACATTTCATCAAAATTGGTCAAACGGAGGGAGCACTTTATTTCATAATTTTTTTTCCAATTTTTACCTTTTTTTCGATGATCTCAAAAATGGCTTTAACAATTTTGATCAAAGTCGTCATGTTTAATGAAAATTAGGTGTTCTTTAATATCAGGTAAGCTTTATCATTATTAAAGTTTTCTGAGGGGGCATAAATGGGAAAGGGGCATTTTTGGTTTTCTTATAAGGTACCCTTGTTTTTGTTTATATGAAGAAATTATCTGTCTCTCGTTTTACCTGAATATATGAAATGGCTAAATATGAGATAGGATAAAAATAAAGAAAACATATAGGGAAGAAAAAAAGAAAAATATTCAGTCAACTCATAAAACTCTTTGAGCCCACGTATGCGGAGTACGCCTTTAATGATAGACCATTGTTCATAATTAAAGCCGTTCTGTTCATTTAAGAAGTGGCAATTAACAAAACGCATTAATTTCTAATCTAAGTTAGTTGGTAAGTGAAAGTTGTGTGTTGCGAGCACCCACCAGATTTTTTTTTGTTTCTTTTATATAGCAGTATATTGCAATTATTTTCAAAATTATGAAATGATAAAAAAAAAAGAATAATTCATAAAAACGAAATAACATTATCCGCCTCCTGGAAAGAGCATATCCCCTTTTAGGGAGATCAGGTTTAATATTTTCCTTAGACACGATTCACTCACTTTATATTACCCCCGATCTACTTTGGGTCTGATTCGATTTATCCGAACCGTTAAACCTTTCAAACGATTATATGATTCCGGATAATAAAACGAGGAGGCTGTGTGGTGCTGATAAGAATAAATAATAAAAAGTACCTTGAATAATATCCCCATCAAATTTAAAATATTCTTTTGATACTTTTATTTTACTTTAATTTATTATAATCACTTTATTTGCATTTATTATACTTACCTTACTGAAAAAAAAAATAATGAATCCTGTTAAGGAATTCTTTGTAATTTTTTTATCATTTTTAAATATATGTTTAAATCTTAAAATGTAACAGTAAGCAACAACAAATAACTTCATGCTCTTAAAAATTAGATGTAAAGATATTTAAAATATAATAATTAATTGTTTTCTTTTTATTTAAGGTCCTTTTACTTTATTCATTGGCATATTGTCACTAAATTGAAGTCATTATAATCGAATACAATTTGTACTAATTATTTGAGAGTATTTGACAATCGCAAATCAAAATATAAAAACAAAACAGTTGTCTTAATTCAAAATTTAATTGATCAATTTTTTCCTTATCTCCAGCCTTAATTGGTTTTAAAATTATTGCAGTATTGTATATTATTGTTTTATTTTTCTTTTAAATTGAAACATTGCTAAATCATTTTCAGTATAATCCATTTCAAAACATCTTCGGATGCACATAAACTAGGGATGGTTAGGGATGGTTGCAAAAAGTAATTTTCAGGGGAACAGAAAAACAGTTTTAGATATTATTTTGTATGATTTTTTGATGAGGAATCCATTGCTAATAGTCCTAATCATGTCAGGGTTTTGATTACTTATTCGATTTTTTTATTTGTTTTAATTTAACAAAAAAGATATATAGAACAGGAATTGGTTGGGGGTGCGGTCAAAATAATAAGTACAAATATTTGATATTTACATATTTTATTCTAGCCAACGTTTCGACCCAAATTTTAGGTCATCATCAGGGCTAAATGAGAAAAAAACAAACAATCAGATAATTACAGATACAAATGTGTGTGAAACATTAAACAAGTTAGATAAAATAAACATAAACATATTTTTGTAGAATTTAAAAAAAGCTCTTAAACTAAGGTTATGATGAAAGTAATAAATGAAAACGAGACAATGAAAACTTAAAATGGGATATCTGAGGTAATGTAGAGAAATATATAAAACATAGGTAAACATATAATCAGGTTACAATGGTCTGTAGTAACGAAGTATAAGTAAATAAGATGAAATGTAGTACACAAAAAAGGTATATAGATTGAATCGTGAAAATTTTACTTAAAATACAGCCTCCAGAGGAAATATTTTAGAAATAGACTTTTTTTTAGAAACGGTAGTTTACCGTAAATCATTAGATATGTAATAGATATTAAATTTTACAAAATTTTCAGATTTTATCTTATATAAATACCTTCTCTATAAACTGCATAATCATCTAAACCTACTTTTTCCCTACCTAGCTTCCTCGCAGAATCCAGATACTCTTATTAGGAGAAAGAAAATCTAACTTTCTAATTCTAATTTATAACTTTTTTTTTTAATGCTAGTTGTTATTGGTTCATAGCTTGACGTGAAAATCAAAACAGATATTTTTTTCTGTTATTTTGAAGAAAAAAATTAGAATTGCCTAGAACGAGTAGAGTCATGCATGATTATTTCGTGATCATGTTTGGATCGTTGTGTGAGGTTCCATAGCAGCCCGTACATAGGAAGCGATCGAATAGTGGCCTGGACAGCAAAGAATATCGTTACTTTCGAGCCAATATTCTGTCACTGGTAGTTTCTTTTTTGTAACGTTGTTATTATTTGAGTTCTAATTGTTAGTTTGTTGCAGTTTTACGTCAATGGGATTATTTTAGGCCCTATCATTGTTACAATGCTTATTTCATCTTTACACTGAATTCGTGAAAATTTAAAAGTTAGTAAAATTAATCTTAGTGTACGTTTATAAACAGTGGAAATCGTTCGAGTTGCCTTTTCCTCTTTATTCCGTCCTTTATATCCCATTTCCTTCTTCTTATCGGAGGTATACAGGCTCATCCTGCCCTCCTAGTTTTATTTTAAAGGAATCGAATAATCGTTTGAAAGGTTTAACGGCTCGGATTTATCTAATCAGACCGGGAAAGAGGAGTAATGCAATCGGGCGAGGCAATATCGAGTGGGTGAATTGTGTCTGAGTTGAACTCTCTACAAGGGAATCTACTTTAACCCCCTCCCTTCCCCCACCCTTCCAGACCTGATAAAGACCACAACTTTTTGGATTAAAAGATGAATCCGAACCGTTCATTGGAGGGGGGCAAACAAGGGGGGGATTTAGGGGGGTGTTGTGGACTTTTAGGCGCCAGGGCAGGAGTGTCCCCTCATCCCACAGTCAACACAAACACGGACCCTTGACGAATTGATTTGAGTCCCCTCCGAAACTTCATCCTAAAGTTCAAACAAACAAAATATTTTAAATTAATGGATAGCAATAGTCCTTAACTATTGCGTTATTTACGTTATGGCGCATACTGATTGTAGAAATATAATATGATAGCATTTATAAATGAATTAATAAATATACTTAATAGATATTAGGGGAAAGTGCCTCATTATGGGATAGTTGCCTTATATAGGATATGTGGTTTCTGGATATAGTTTGTACCGCAACCTCGCTTTTATTCTATAAAATTGGAGATTAATGTCGCATTGGCACATAACCTTGTCACATTGTTATACATTCTCATCCTGTTGCATTATTTTCAGTACCTAATTTGATGTTTTAGGGTTCAAAAACATTTTTCGTGACTATTTTGACCTGATATTTCAGGCCTCAAGGTAAGTCGAATTCCCTTAATCATTATTTTATCTTACATGTTGAACAATTGATTACAATATTTGCTAACTGCTTTCTTTTTACTTTCACTTACCTATATATGAAATATGTAGTAAGTGGAAGTATTGCGATCGTAAAAAATTTAGACTTCCGGTTTTCAACAGAAATACACGTTTTGGGGTCCTCTGAGTCCAATTAACCAAGACCCGCGAAATGGTCTGTGTGTGTGTGTGTCTGTGAGTGTGTGTGTGAACAGACTAGCTCAAAAACTATAAACCGTGCGAACCTGAAACTGGGCAATTAGTATATTCCCGCGATGTGAAAGCAAAAATTCCATCAAAATTGCTCAAATGGAGGGGGTCTTTATCTAATAACTTTTTAGGTTTTTTTCAATTTTCTCAAAAACGGCTCTAACGATTTTGATTAAACTGAGTATCTGATCTTTTTATTTGCCCGAGATACGACTGTAAAAATTTCATCAAAATTGATCAACCGGAGGGGGGACTTTACTTAATAAATTTTGTATCATTTTCACGTGTTTTTTTTATTTACTCAAAAAAGGCTTTAACGATTCTGATCAAACTGGGTATTTGATGTAAGTATATGCCAAAGATGTGATAGCCAATATTTCATCAAAATTGGTCAAACGGAGCGGGCACTTTATTTCATATTTTTTTTTTCCAATTTTTACCTTTTATTTCGATTATCTCAAAAACGGCTTTAACGATTTTTATCAATTTCGTCATGTTAAATGAAAATTAGGTGTTCTTTAATATAATGTAAGCTTTATCATTATTAAAATGTTCTCAGGGGGCTTTTTTTTTGGTGGGGGGGCCTTTTTTGTTTGTTTGTTTCCCATAAAGTACCTTTGTTTTTGTTTATATGGAGAAATTAACTGTCTCTCGTTACGCCTAAAAATAAGAAATGGCTAAATATGAGATATGATAAAAATAAAGAAAACATAAAGAGGAGAAAAAAATAAAAATATTCAGTCAAATCATAAAACTCGTTGAGCCCACGCATGCGGAGAACCCCTTTAATGACAGACCATTGTTCAAAATTAAAGCCGTTCTGTTCATTTGAGAAGTGGCAATTAACAAAACGCATTAATTTCTAATCTAAGTAAGTTGGTAAGTGAAAGTTATGTGTTGCGCGCATGCACCAGATTTTTTTTATTACATACTGAAGCCCAATAACCTCTAAAAAAAAAGAAGCCACACGTACGTTTTGTGATAAAAATTTAGAAAATGAAGAAACTAAATTTCAATGTTCCTACTGTGGAGAGTCTTCCCATTTTCATTGTAATTTGTGAGAAAAAAACTGCACTAAAAATACTACTAAAAAAAACTATTTAAATATTATTTGAAAATTATAAAGTACAGCCAGCGCCTGATTACACTTTATCACAAGTTAGTCACTGCCACAACAAAAGATATTGAAGAAACTTCACCCAGAGACTAGCCGGCTCACTTTTTATATTGATATTTAAGGTCCAGAAAAATCTTCTGATATTGCTTTTGATCTCGCCTTATGAGAGTTTGAGTATTATTGATAACTTTCAATGGCACTACAAATCTCATTCCACCTGCATTGTCTCCCTGTTTACCGAAACAATATTCTGAACCTACGGTTTTAATGCGTATTTAAAAAAAATATTCAGCTGATATTGTTTCCAATTTATTCCAACAATGGAAACATTCGTACACGACAACTTCATTCTTCAACACAAAATCATCCAAATCTACTACTCTTTCCTTTTCAACTCCTTTTTACTCACACGACACAGAATTGAGAAGAAAGTAGCCGAAAGACCTTCTTTATGAATATTTGGTCTGAGAAATGCTGTTATTTGCTTTATTACATCAGAACGAAAAAGAAAAATTGTTTGATTACGAATACGAAATGAATTGGAATTGGAAACACACGATAATACATTTCTGTTTCAAAGTTAACAGTTGTAGATGTTCATGGTGGTGTATGTAAAGTTTAATTCTAGTAGCAAAAGGGGGGGGGGGGTCGGTTTCAATTCATACTGGATCTACGGGCCCTTTTAATAACATATTCCGATGTTTGCATAGGACAGAGTAGGATTTCAAAATCCCAATGAGCTTTCTTTTTCCAATAGAAAGGTTTTATACTTATTTCATGATATCAGAATTTTATTTAAGCTTTATTATAAGAGTTTTTCGTACCTATGGACGAATTTAGATTTTTATTCTTTTGTAGTCTTTCAAAATCTGTTTTTTTTGTTTTTGGTTTGTTGAGTAGTTTTTAAAGATTTACTTCCTTATAAATATTTTAGATTAAATATATAAAAAAATCCCAACTCTAGTTTCAATAGTGGATATGCCGGGATTATTGTTCATCTAATTTAAAATATGTCACTAGGTACATCACCCTAATGAACCTAATAATCGTTTATAGAGGGAAATGTTATTGGCTGGAGGCTCACAGTTAATAACTGGCCGAGTGTTAAAAGAGGAGTTGGAAATAGAGGTTAAGAGTCATATGGAATTGTCACCTGATTTTTTCTTTGTTAGTCTCGTACGGTTTCTGCAGGATCGGAACGTCACGGACATAGTATGGCAGCAACTCATCATCTTGGAAGATATCCTTGTTCATTGGATAGAGAGCGGTATGTTGGAATCCCTTGACAATATTGGTTATAATCTGTATTTCCCGATATCCTTCCTTTTCCAAGATTTCCGATCTATATATTAAGGATTTATATATCTAATATATATTAATGTGCATTTCCAGCTTCATCAAACATTCTGTCCCTAAGCGCATCCCAGCACACAGTTAGGTAAAGGGGTAGGTTTAAATCTTTAGGTTGTGTTTTATAATAACAGACAGAAATGTATCCAATAGTGGACTTGAGGTATTAGTTATTGAACCGTTATAAATACTGTAGATTATATTACTTATGTGTGAATCAATAAAAATAAAAAAAAGGAAAAAAAATGAAAGAGGAAAAAAAGGAAAGGTAAAAATAACTTCCGCTGTCTGAAATCCAAATTCTTAGATGAAAACAACAGATGGTATCAAACATAAACACTTCTACATCAGAAGATGAAGACCAGAGAACCACAGTTTGATTCATCAACAAAACTACTTTTATCCATTTCCCCTTTGCAAGTTGTTGCTCCATATGTAAATTCCTTAATTTTCCAAGGTCCAGTAATCTCCCCTAACCTTAAACCACTTGTTATTAATGATAACACTCTTATTCTTCTTGGTTAATTAACAGTCTCCCACAAATTTACAGCATGTTTCACTGAGACTCGATGTCCCTAGCTAACATCTCTGCAAATAATCGAAACAAAATATTAAATTATTTTTCTAAAGGAAGTGTTTTAAAGATGATAACTAGAAAATGATACGTAAACCGTATTTTTTAAAACTATACCTGTGCACCTAATAATAATGAAGGACTAATACCATTAATGAAGCATGTTACTTTTTACTTCTATGGCCTACGTAACCATTTACGCAGTAGCCTACTTCCGAGAGCTACAAAGATAATGTTATATAAGACATTGATCCGTCCAGTCCTGAGCTACGGGTCTGAGACATGTACAATTACCAAATCGGATGAATCTGCTTTACTGATTCATGAAAGGAAGATCCTCCGAACCATCTACGGAGGAATCATGGAGGGCAATAAATGGCGTCGGAGAACTAATATGGAACTGTACACTGTTCAATGAACCCGACATTGCAAAATTCATCCGTCTCGGAAGGCTAAGGTGGGCTGGGCATTTGGCGAGGATGGATGAAAATTCCATCCCAAAGAAGGTTTTTTATGAAGAAATTCATGGCTCCAGACGTAGAGGAAGACCTAAGCTGCGGTGGCGAGATGGAGTGACCCACGATGCCTGGGCGCTGCTGGGAGCGCGCAATTGGATGCAAACGGCAAAGGATCGTGACACATGGCGCAGGCTGATCCAGGAGGCCTTGACTCAACAATGAGATGTTGCGCCGCTGAGTAGTAGTAGTAGTAGTTACTTTTTACATCATACACCTACATTGTTTGTGTCGTAGTAAATATATATTTTTTTTTTAATTTGGGCTCAAGTTAACCTTAAGGTCGGGTTACTTGACCCCAGACTCAATTCCCATTGATAATACTATTTGAAGGATATTTGGTTCCAAGTAAGAGGGTGGTTATTAAAATAAATTAATTTCTGAACATCCAGTAAACATCAAAACGTTAATTTTAAAGACAAATATTATTTTAAAACATAATTTTAATCATGTTAGTTTTGAAAAATATAATTTAAACATTATTTTGAGCAACACTTAAGAGATATTGTCCATACATCATTAGTTGAGCGTATAACAATGTTTAGAGTCCTGTAAAATAAAACAAACCTCGTTTTATTAGTTTTGGGGGACTTATTATAGCGAGGATGACAACTGGATTCTCCGTCTTGTTTCATTTTACCAGAACGAAGTGGCCTATTTCGAGAACATCTTTGTATCGATTTAGCAAACGGCTTAAAATCTGATTTTAATCTAAAGGCACTATTTCGGCTATATTGAAGCCTGCCATTCCTTCTGAAAGTGGCTTTGCTAATTTTATTAAATCCCGCCGCTCGCTGCGCCATCCTTCTACTCCTTACAGCTTCAATGCATTTTTTCCAAATTTTTGGCAGTAACGTCAGCATATGTTACAGGTATCGGCCAACATAAAATTAGGATTTAAAAATTTTAAATGTGGTCACGGTCACTTCAACCCTTTGGCTCAAGTAACCCGTATTTTTAGATAATGTGTCCCAGCTTTACTTAATAACTTACTGTTCCATATATGAGGATTTTAGGACTTAAAAAAGGCCTTAATTTGCTTTGACAATTAACTAAGGACGAAATGTATGAGCTTAGCTTCAGTTTTAGGCTATTCCTAATGTCTATACAGACTAAAGTTTGCAGAGTGAAATAAACGAACAACAGGTGCATAGTTCGCATAACTAGTTCTGTTCCTATTCGTGACTTCCCAAACCTCCTGAACTCGCACTATGGTCTACCTAGTGCTTCTGCCTACCAGCATAGCATTGAAATATGTAAGTTAAACTTATGTCGAAAATACCCGGAGAACCAAACATCATTTTTCAGTTTTGGGGCTCAAGTTACCACTCCCTCAAAAAAAAAAAAAAAAAAAAAACTAAGTTACCTGAAACGGTTGTATAAATATTAGACTGGATAGACCTGCATATATATATATATATATATTTTAAATTATTGTCTCTCAATTTACTATAACGACCAAATCAACATAAATCACACATAATCTCTATGTAATAAGTACATGGCACAAACAGTTAATCCCGCCCCTACTTCAATTAGAGGGAGCCGTCACACAATAAATAATAACTCCCGACCCCTGCAATTATTCCCCCGACAAGTAAGTACTGGATCTTGTAAACGACCACCCCAGACTAATAAGTTTCATTGCTGCTTTCTTGGTGTGTTGTTTCGTGTTCTCTGTGGACTCCAAAACAACGCATACAACACAACACAACATCCAAGTTTGTTGTTTGTTTAGAATTAACCGAATCGGTTCGAGAACAAACAAGACACCCCCAGTTAGTTTAGAGACTTCCTCGATGTTTTCCTCCATCAAGTCCTATAATTTATCGATTGGAGTTTTTGTTTTTCGTTTCGTTACTACAACCTCCCCCCACGCACACACATCTACGATTCCCCCCCCTCTACTGAATTAGATCATAACAAGCCGATTACCGTAAATTTATTGAGATATTATACTCAGAGGGTTTACGAAAGAGAGTGACTTTTAAAATAAGCAATAAGCGATTGTTTTATACTATCCTTAAACTATAACTGAATTTATGATAGCCTTAAGTAGGATCCATGTCGAACAGATCCGGTACATAGGACTCTACCTTGACAAACGTCTCGCTTGGAATATCAGTGTAATTTGAATAATAAACCCTGGTATTTAAATCGAATAATTAACCATATTTGACTGAAACGACAAGAAAGCTACCGACTTCTTAAACATTTACTTGTCAAACGCTTTTGCTTGTTTAATTAACGTCACTTTATGCCTCTAAGGCTAAACATGTTACAGTGACAGTCATAAATTTTACCTATCCAGGTATAATTAGGATGGGGATCTATGAAGGTGCTCGTTCTCCCACGAAGCTTGCCGTATCGGCTTTAAACGAACAGCCATTTATACTTAACGTGACATTAAGCGAACCGATATGGCTGACGCACCGAACGCTAGCTTATGATGAAGAAAAAATCTCCATTATCAATATATTTTATATTACCTGAAAAATAAAAAAATATGAGACGAATTAGAACGGCGCACTAACATCACAAACAACTCCTGTCACTTGAGAAAAACCCAAATCAAAAGTGACACTAGCGCTACCCCCGAACTAGAATAACTCCCTCGCGGGGATGAGAATTGGACTATTTAAAACATTAAATGAAATGCTAGAAATTTAATTTCTTCTGATATCAGTTGTTTGGTGTTATGGTAGTCTTGTATTGAAGGCGCGATATATTCAGATATCAGATAAAATAAAATGATTTTATAGAATAGTCCTTGGAACGATAAACGGTACAATCTCTAATCGGAAAACGAACACAATGTGAAAAACCAATAAACATCTCTCAGACAAAACAGTCTATATTTCTTGAAATAAAAGCAGGGAAATTAAGACGTGCGGATCCAGAGGCCAGAGATTAGGTGGAAGTAAGAAGAAAGATAAGCTGAGGAGTAAAAGGGTAGTTCTAAGGGGGAAGGGGTCGGAAAGTTTACTTTATTTTATTTTATTTTTTTTTTTTTGGGAGAGAAAAGAGACATGAACATAATTCAGGAATCAGTAAGAATTTTAAGGACAGCCAAATTTGGAAAAGAGCTTTTCCGGCAGCTTTTGGAAGCAGGTGGGTATAATGCCTAATGTTGAAACTACTTGGAATGCTGAGTGTCTAAAACTGCAATTTAAGTAATATTTCAAATCAAACTTATAATATTTATGTATTTATTTATATTTTATGTAATTTGCATTGGTGGCAGAGCACCGCTAGCAAATTTATAAAATATTGAAACTTTATCTTTGATTTGTTTTCGTGTTGGAACATATACCATGATCATTATCTTTTTATTCTTCGTTGTGGATCTGGTCAAGATGTGGTCAAAAACAAGTGGATTTGAGTGGTTGTGAATAGAGCAGTTAAATGTGGTGTATTTGTCGTGAATGTATGATTTTACAGTGGAATGTCTTTGCGTATTGCATTGTTAGAAATATACCAAGGGAATGTTTAAAAAGTTTCAAAGAATCTTTAACTGTGTGATTTGAATTTTGTTTAAGTTATCTTTAGCGGACCCCAAAGTTCTGCTCCGTAGGTCCAAGTAGGTCTTGGCATGGTGTTATACACTAGTCTTTTGGGTTTAGTTAGCTGCTTATAAGGTGCGAAAGTTGTTTCTATTGTCTAGTCAGTTCTTGTCTTTGTATGTATATTCCAAGTGAGTCTTGTGTTGAAGATAGTCCCTAGGTAACGTATATAGTTTTTAAAAGGCACTGGAGTGTTATTGTTTTTTGTTTGTTTAACGTCCCTTTATGCTACTAAGGCTAATCGCACGATGCAACAGTGAGAGTCCTAAATTTTGCATAACCAGTTATAATTAGGGTAGGGTTCTTTAACGAGTACCTGACATCGCACAGGGTCGGGATCTCCATTTTACGCCCAATCCGAGGGACGGCATAGCTAAGGATTTTATACTCCCTTTAAAAATTCCTAGGGCCACCGCGGAACTCGAACACCCTACCTTTACTGTTGTAGGTTGCCACGTTAACCACTACAACACAGGTGACCCCACTATAGTGTTATTAATATTAATTGGTGGACACGTTAACTTTCCTAGAGAGAAGCTTATGTGGTTCGATATCCTTTTCATCTTTCTTTTCTTGAGATGTAATCTCTACGGCATTTTTCAAGATAGAAAACCTGACGAAGATAGGGCTAGACATACATAAACTCACATGAAGCAGCATATTTTGACAGCATGAATTGACGGTGCCTTGCAGACCTTGTAGATATTTAGCAGTCATCCGCCGTTTATACAGACAGAAGTTTTATAAAAAATATTCCATATAAAATAAAATAGGTCGAACCGTTTTAACTTTTGAAGATTAATTAAAAGGGTTATTTGAAAGGCTCTTCAGCTGACGAGGGTATTGTGCCCTAATGCGAGGTCAGAGATAGGAAGGGCTGACAAAGTGCCCAGCAATAAAAGCTCTTTACGGCAGCCTTTCTTTTGAAGTAGCCTCTGCTACGGTACTGCTTTCTCAGCACTTGTTTATTCTACATTTCCCTTCGTTTTATCTCCAGTAATCGTGCTTAACATTCGTTTGAGAGTACTCTAATCTAAGCTTTACGGGTCTCTCATAATGATATTTGTTGCCTTTACATTGAGGCTTTAAAATACAGCGGTTTCAACTCAGGACACATCAAAAGGCACAGGTAATGCCGAAAAACCTCGTTTGTGGTGCTCTATACTACAGATTATATAATATTATATTTTATGATAGGTCCCAAGTTCTTACTTCAGAACTGAAACAGGCTGTAGACCTTTGGATTTAAAAGTATTTAAACGAACGCTTAACTGGTGGCACAAAGTACTCTCAATGTCAGAAAGCAGACTGCCACTCCAATGTTATAAAAGACTGAGAGAGTTGAAAAAAATGAAGGCTATACCATATAACTGGGCTACTGAAGTCAAAAATACCCTATTCTCGATAGGAGCCAAGGAAATATGGGAGGCTCAAGATACAAACATCCTTCAGAAAGAGATGAAAAATTTGGTACTAAGGATGGATAACCACCTTTTAAGCAAAGATATTGATAAAGTAATACAATCCTCATTTAGCGATATATATAGAAACATATCAACGCTTGCCTTAGGTGAAGATTATATAAAATATCGATGCCACCTAAATAAAATAAGACTAATTTCACAAGAACGATTAGCTGGTTACAAATTTCAGAGACTCATAATGAACTCAATCCTATATAATTTTGATCCGAAATCCTCATGTCCTTTTTGCAACAAGAATGAACCAGACAATTTTCAACACTTTTTCACATCATGCCCCATCTTAAATCAGTTCAGAAACCAATTTCTTATAAAATACAGCAACATTAAGAAAACAAATAAAGAAATGTTTCAGGACATCCTAACAATCACGGACTATAATAAACTTAAAGATATTTTTATTTTCATTGTAGAAAGTTTAAAAATAAGAAGTTTTTTAATGTTTGATTAAAGGAGATAGTCATGTAACATGTCATGAAATGTTTATTTTATTTTATTTTTTAAATTGTCTATATTTACAGTCATTTTTATAGGTTTCATTTTTGTTTTGGTGAAAGTCAGATAAATTATCATAAGGAAATCGTAGATTATTGATAATATAATTAATATATAATTTTGTACCTATGTATAATATTAATATTTATGGATTTTATTATGTATAAAAAAAAAATGTTTTTGTATATTTGTTTGAAAAACAAACTCCTTGCTACAAGGTGCTGTAAAACCTTTAAAGCAATAAAGATTATTATTATTATTATATTTTATGATAGGTATATAAATTATTATTTAATGTTTTACAATACTAATATCAATTTAGGCTTTGGGAACACATTATAATCTATAAAAAGCAACTTTTATAAGCTTAAGGCCAAACACTACGGATATATTTAATGTCACATTATTGTGGGTTTAAAAACATTTTATTTACAAAAAAATTTAATTTACAACGTCAGACTAACAATAAAATCTCAAAACAAGAATAAACTAAACCCTAGTCCATTGCCTCCAATATTTAGTGCGAAATCGAACATTCTCGTAAGATCCAGAACATGTACTGATACACCTATGTAACTGTTACACCACAGTTACACACATTAACGAAGTTACAACTAGTGACACAAAAGTAATCATATGCTTCGATATACAATAAAAGACTAAATCCTAGTACATTGCTTCTAATAGTTATTTCTAAATTGAACATTCTAGAAGGGCGTAGAACATCCTCCTAAGATCCATAGCATATACTAATACGGCTATGTATCTCTTCACAGTGTAACAAACGAAATCATATGATTTTGATTCGCGTTACAATATAATTACTTAGTGTAAATATGCAAATTCAAAGGTATCAGATAAATCGGGACAGAAGATATCATCTAAAATTTACTAGAAAACAGAAACAAGAAAGCTACCATTTACCAAATTGCAGTTTGAAAATTCATGAATGAACTTGGCATCAGGTTAAAAGAATATATAAACCAATCTGAGTTGAAAATGGACAAGTGTCACCCCATACCAGACTTTAAACTTATAATTTCTTCAGGACTTTAAACAATTTAAACTTACCTACAATATTACTTTAGTCTTTGGTAGTAGTACTAAGTTACAATACTTTTTATACTTTATAGTTTCTTGAACGCAGACTACGTATAAGGAAAATGGGTGATAAATAAGGTACAAGAAAGAAAATATAAATAGGAACAAATTTCTCTGAAGATGAGAATAAAATTCCTCGGAGCGTAGGAAAATGAAAGCAAGCAAGAGAAGGGGTATATATATTAAAAATGTAATTTAATATAAAAATGATTTTTTTAAAATTAAGGGTATGAGCTTACAACAACCTTTCAAAATAAAAAGGCCCTCTTTTAAATTATCCAGAGCCGACCCCACCGATCAGAGTGAATATTATGTAATTCATAAATAAATATTATTTATTATTAAATATTAAGTAAACATAAAAAAAAATTCCCAGTAGTTTTATAATTATTGGGGACAATTCAAACATAATACTATTTCGTATATGGGTGATTCTAAAATTTTGGTGGTATTTGGCACTTATTTTTTTGGAATTTCAAAGTCATCTTTTCTTATTTTTCTGGTTGCAGATGGCATGGTCACTTGCTCCTTGCCAAAGATGTGTAGTGTGCACACACTTGTATTAATAGTTTTCGAGATAATGATTTTCAAAGAAAGTACAGTTCTAGGGAGTGACAAAATTAAACTTATGACATTATTATATTAATTTAAATCTTTAAAAGAATAATTCTCTAAATTTTAAAGTCTCGTTTCGTCTAAAGTCAGTCTCGTTCTTATATAAGTTTAAATAGTTCCATCATTACAATCAAAATATTTAAAGAACTAAAAATTAACTTTTGCAACTTAAAAGTTTATTTGGCGGTTGGAGTGGGAGGGGGAACTTTAACTTATGCATACTTAATCGAAAACTAACTTTCTGAACTCACAATGATTATTAATCAACATAACCAAGATACAAATTTAATCACAAGTCTCTCCCTGACCAACATTGTCACTCCCTAGCTAAAACAAAATCAGTATCAAGCTAGGGAGTGACAGGTCAGGGAGGGATATCGGCCATTTATCATCAATTTTGGCAAAAGTAGTACAAAAGTTACTAAAAGGAGGTTATGGCTGTGAAGAGATTCGAAAGGTCTAAAAAACTATGATAAAAGAACTATATATATAGTTTACTGTCATAATGTTAATAAGGTATAGGGAGTGACTCACTATAAAAATATTTTTTAGCTTTACACCTTCCTCCACGTCCTGAAAGGAACTGAGGTAAATTTAGGAAAAAGATATGATTCGACGTAAGTCGGGTTCATAACAAAGTTACCGCATTTTATCTCAGCACGAAATTTCCTCTTCTCAGGTATTGGTAGGCATAAACAAAACTAGCTGGGGAGTGAATGTTATACTGTCTTTAGGCGCTTGAAAATAAGATAGCAGTGTTCTATACCAATGAGGAATAAGTAGAAAAAAAAAGTTAAAAATCCTTCAGGTGGTTGTCGATTTATCACACTGTTACACAAATACCACCATAATTTTAGAATCACCCATATATTAGTATTTTTCCAAGTAAAATTATGATTTATTGAAAAGAACCCTCAAAATGTATATAGCTGCACTACATCTTATAAAGAACCTGATTATAACTTAAATGTCAGAATCACAATTTTCTAAGTGCAAGAAAATATTCTTATTTTCGGCAAACGGTCTTCCATTGATAGTAAAGAATAAAAATTGAGAATTGATTAAGATCTAAGCAGGTTTCGGGGGCAAACCTTATTTCAATGGCAAAAAAAAAAAAAAAAATGAGAAACAACTTGTTAGAATTGGTTAAAAGTTAGCAGTTTTTCCTTAATTGTTGTTGTTGTTGTTGTTGTTGTTCCTTAATTGTTTGTGTTTTTAATTAATTATGTATTTTTATGAAAATTTTCTTAAATGAAATGCAATTTATTTATTTTATTTAGAGGTGAAAAAACGGACGATATTCATATTTTCAGTACCACCTGCGATGATTATTAGTTTTAGCCAAAAATTGCATTCATTTCGCATTTGCATTCAAGTATAGGTTACTACCTAACCTTGTGGGCCATCATCCGAGCTAATAAAAATATTTTGATTAAAATGTAAGGAATCTAAGTGCAGAGTAAGTAAAAATTTGTACACACAAGAGGGCGAAAACATTTGGTAGTTGATCAAATTAATTACAGATAGTACGACTGATGAAATAATAGAGAAAGATTGAACTAGTAAAATGGTAAATTTATGAATTCTAAAAAATATAAAGAGGTCACCCGTAGTGCAGTGCTTAGCCTATGCTTTTAACGTCTTCATGGAAGGTCTCGGGTTCGAAACCCGGCAAGTGACCCTAGGATTTTTTAATGGGAGTAAAAAATCCGAGGCTATGCTGTCCTTCGGATGGGGCCTAAAATGAAGGTACCGAACCTGTACGATGTCAGGTACTCGTTAAAGATCCCTATCCTAATTATACCTGAATAGGCAAAATTTAGGACTCCCGCTGTAGCATCGTCTGATTAGCCTTAGTGGCATAAAGTTACGTTAAACAAACAAGCAAACCATAGGTAATCTGATCCCAAATCCTTAAGATTATCGTCAAGATATAATAGCAGTAAATTAAAAGAAAAAAAATAGTTTAAGCTAAAAAAATATTGACTAATTTATTAGGATTTTGAGACCAGGTGGGATAACCAAGATCTGACTTTATTTTTAGAAGATAGACTGAATTTTTATCTAAATGGAACACGAATCGAAGTAAAACTTTTAAGCGAGATTCAGGAGGAGTTATCAGTCTATTCATTATGAATTAAATCAAGCCTTCCTCTCCCCCTTAAAGCCAATGATTTCTTAAGTTCATTCATAAAGTTCGTTTTGATAAATCTATTTCTGAAGTACCTTTTTTTTCAATAAAAATCTCATCAATTAATCGTACATCGCTAATTCCTTTCAACGTAATATAAAAAAATCGGCTATTTGTAGTTTTCACTGTTTTCTGAATGTCTTCAGGATATCCTCACGATTTCCTAATATTTTAAACTCTATCCAAACATATCCGATTAAATTATAATATTTTAGTTCTAGCTTGGGAGTAAGTAAATGATATATATATATATATATATATATATATATATATATAAGTTTAACTATTTTATTTTTGAAGAGAAAAGATTGGGCTCCGCCGGGATTCGAACCCGGCTCTCCCGCGTGACATGCGCGGATGCTAACCACTGCACCACAGAGTTCGCCTTATGTATTTTAAAAAAAGGTAATTTTGAAAAGATGGTTGTTACCCACTAACAAAGATTAGATTAATATAAAAAAGATGTAGGTATATATAAGATAACGAGAGTTTAAACAGTTTGAAATAAAAATAAAGGAAAAAGGGTCCAAGAAACACACACTGTATAGATTGAATAAGACTAACTTTATTTCCTTGCTATTCCTGTATATATACATTCGGGGTTGTTTTTAAGATTAACTTAGTGATTAAGCTTCTTACAGTGCGACTCCCACTCTTAACCCCCCCCCCTCCCCACCCCCGCCAGCTTACGAACATTCCTCGTAAACTTCTAAATTGAAATAGAAATTTTTTTAATTCCATACCCGGACAAAAAGTATTTTAAATTTTTATTTTAAAATACATTATTTTAAGTAGCAAGCATTTTGTTTTTTAAAAATAAATTGATCTTTTTGCTAAACTTTAATGTATTTTCTTATATTTCATTCTTCTTCCTTTTTTTCACTTTAATTCATTTATAATATTATCCTTTACAGTATTCTCCCTTTCTAAGTAACTTGTAAATCCTTAATAGCGACACTATCTTCTTCATTGTTTTCTGTCACCCATAATCTTTACATTACTATTGAATTATTTTATTTTTCACTCTGATATTTTTGCAAATGTTCTATGGGGCTCAAATGACCCCAGTGGTTGAAGAGCCCATCTTGTTGTAAATAAATAAATAAATAAAAATAAATTGCATTTTAACCTCAAATCAATTAAAATACTATTCGATAAAAGTATTTTGTATTTTAAATGAAAAAAAAAAAATGAAAATACAAAATAGATGAAACCTATTAGCTAGTGCGTTGCGATTGATAAATAAATCGACAGTTTTTATTTCATTTGTTTTTCGGTTGTCTTTGCTTGGTGTAATGTAACTGATTCTCAGATCATCTTCGCTTTCATTTTGTTGAAATTATTAAATTAAATTTCTTCTTCTACAGATCCAATCTGATTCGGAACCTATTTAAACTAATTGGGCTAAAATAGCTCCTATATCTTCGAAAGAAACTGTTACATGGGTGTTTCGGATACATTTTTTATCTTTTAATGCCCACAATGATTCTCCGGATAAATATCCAATAATAGTGGTCGAGAGCTGAGTCGGTGGGAAAGACTTAGCGAGGCATACAGAGCTTCACTTGTATGTATGTAATTTAAATTTATGAGATAAATAGTAAATTGTAAGAGAGGACCGAAATAAGTTTTCAGATTTAAATCTATCATAGCAAATAAAAAATGTTCACTAATATTAGTTATATATATATATATATATATATATATATATATATATATTTATAAAAGAAGTAAATAAGGAGAATACCGTTAAACAATGAATAAAATGTAACTGTATTACTTCACTGTTCGATATTAAACTGACTGGCTTTTCGGTAGCGCCCTTTTATTTTATATGCAATAGAAAGTTCTCAAATCTTTGAGAACGTTTCATACAACACAAGGCTATGTGGCAATAATTCTAACTTTTCCAGACGATTCTATAAATTTTCACAGAGTAACAGAAATAAACATCTGTTTCGGTTTCTTACATTTTAACATACAACATTAATACATTTTTTATAAAATTTATTATTAGGTACTATTTTTTTTATTCACGCAAAACATTTCTAAACTATGCAGTTTATATAGCTAGCCGAAGTAATGAAAAAAAAATATGACAATATAAATATTTTTAATTTATTAATTTCTTTGAAACAAAATCGATTAATACACTATAAATGAAGCATAATGTGATTGCATAGATGTAATAAAAATATTACAATACCCTTTATTTTTGTACTTCTGCAGGTTATGGATCAATAAAGCCAAAAAAAAAAAGAAGAAAAAAACACAAACGGCCAACCGCATTCATGACATTAACAATTCCAGTAATTAATAACATTTTCGGAGAAAATGTCGTCAATTGAGCAAAACGGGGCGGCACTTGATTAAAAAATAATCTTTTTAGCAAATTCAAATCTAAAACTGCTTCTTTAATAATATATATATTTTTTTATATAATGAATTATTATTCATAAATCTTTGTTTCTCGGAACCATTGAGAGGTGATAATTAAATTATGCATGAACAATAGGTATTTCAATTTACTTAAAATGTATTATTCATAAATGAATCACAATTAATATTGTCATTCCGCTTCCACTAATAGATAAATTAAATATAGAACCAATTCAATTCATTAAGAATATTATTAGGGTCACCTGCGGTGTAGTGGGCAACCTACAATACTAAAGGTCGCGGGTTCTCGCCCCGCTGTGGCCCTACGATTTATTAAAGGGAGCAAAAAATTCTTAGCTATGCCGTCCCTCGGATAGGACGTAAATGGAGGTATCGAGCCTGTACGAGGTCAGGTACTCATTAAAGATACCTATCCAAATTATACCTGGACAGGTAAAATTTAGGACTCCCAATGTAGCATCGTCCGATTAGCCTTAGTAGCATAAAATGGAGGTTAAACAAACAAAAAACAATATTATTATTCATATGAGTTCATGGCATCAGGGTTAATCAGAGAGAATGGTTTACCATAGAAACCTATAACTTTGAAAAGTTGAGGAATTCATCTATCTCGGCTCGCAGGTTAACGTTAATAACCTGTCAGCTGAGATAAGAAGGGGAATAATACTGGCGAGCAGAATGTTCTTCGGATCGGGACAACTCTTCAGAAGTCCCCATTTAACGAAAATAACAAACATAATGTTGTAAAGAACACTGATCCGCCCATTCTTGATTTATCTATTGGCTTCTTATCTGACTATCACGAGATCAGACAAGAAGCCTCTGCTTGTTTGTGAGGAAAATTCTACGCCGAACCGACGGTCTAGTAAAAGTAGTCGAATATTGGAGACTTAATAAGCAGCTTGTAGCTTCAAACGCTTTATGGACATTATGAGAGTCGTCCGAATCGGGAGGCTTAGATGGGCTGGACCTTTTGCCAGAATGCCAGAAAACGGCACTCCAAAAAGGATGGTGTCCCAGAAAATCTACGGTTCAAGAGGTGCCGAAAAACCGAACCTTCGGTAGACAGATCGAGTCGCAGATGGTTCAAGACATCTTCTAGGTGCGCGGAATTAGATCGCGACTGTGCAGGATAGGGAGTGAGAGAGAGACCTTTTGTAGGAGGCCTCCACTCACTAATTGGGTTGATGCGCAACTGATAATAATTCGTATGATAATTTATTTATAGTAAGCTAATATTAGTGATATAAATATTCCAATATGAGGTTAGCCTTTTTCTTTTTTTTTTTTTGTATATTTTCCAAAACTTAATGCAAGATGTTTTCCTGATCATAGCCGGACTTAATTTAATAGTTTTTTCGTTTAGTAAGAGCTATTTAAAAAAAAAAAAGTATCAATGTAATACTTTAGATATTTAGGCTCACACTTATTTAAAAATATATAAACAAAAAATACATTGACGCGTTTTCAGAATTTAAGACAAATCTCTTATAATTGTATATTGGAATTATCATTTTTCTTTTTTTCAAATCATAGTAGGTAAAGTATTCCATGCTAACTATATATTTCTGTATATAAAAATTATATTTTGGTTTTTTTTTAATTGAAATTTACAACAGTAAAATAAATACATCTATTAAATGTGATAATAATCAGAAGAGAAATATTATGAACTAGGTTGAAGTAAAACTACCCATTGGTAGCACTCAACTAACATAGATGGTCCCTAGACCATCTTCTCTTCAGACGCCTGGGATGGTTGTCCAGAATATAGGAGGTAGCGAGGTTGGCGTCAAGTGGATTCGGAGTGCTGGAGAGCTTAGTGTGGAAGGACAGATATCTGGATCGGGCCAAATCGGCGATAAATGAAACGTTAAGGTCTTTATGGATGATTTTATTAGTGACGGAATAAGGAGCATTACGAAATATTTTGGAAGTATTAGAAGGATTTTGGACTGCAAGGAATGGATTTGATGGTTTGGTGGAGCCACAAAGCTCGATTCCATTCGTCCAAATCGATCTTGTTACTGTCCTATAAATTATCATTTTTTAATAGATTGGGAGTTTTGAACATTTTTCAAGTAAGTGTTGAAGTAGTAGGTAGCGACGAACATTTTATAGTTGAAAGAAAAATCTTGACCGGTTAATTTTTAGGCGTCTATCGTTGTGAAATTGTACTTTCTTAGAAATGATATTTAATCTGAGAGCTGAGAAAAGTCCTTATTAAAAATAATTAGATGAGTGTATAAAATAATAAAATATCTTCATTTCAATAAATTGCATTTATCAAGAATTCTGTCTTCCCAGATTTTATTTATTATTTCTACCTCCTTTATGAAAAATAAGAAATTCACATAGAGGCTGCCATAAAGGTTTAAATTGAATTAATACATTTAAAAGCTTAGAAATATTGATTTCCGAAATGAAAGATAATGTGATAAAATTACGTGAACAAATTGTTTTTGGTTTCATGTGATTGTTTTTATATTTTACTAAGTGTTTTTTTATTATATCACTATATTAAAAATAAATTAAAAAAAAAAAAGAAGGAAAAGAGAAAAAGAAAATTAAATAACTTTTCATTCCTAAGTCAATAGAACAAAAAAAAAACTTTCCTACATCCTATAACCCCTTACTCAGCTTTCCGACATTATTAATATGCCGTCCGGAAAAAAACCTTCTTTCAGCAGATATCGCTTTTTTTTTTTTTTTTTTTTTAAGAATATTTTATTATTCGGAATCCTTTATCAGTGTAAGAGTTATTTTTTTTTTCTTTATTTTTGCCTCTACCTTACAGGGTTATTGGCCATGCGTTCAGTGATATTCAGTTGTAGTATGATTTTTCTTTTAAGTATTTAAACAGAATAAGTGGGTATTTTGTCTTCATCATCTTTTAACAGTTCACTCAGTATTCTTTCCATTTTAAGTTTCTTCCTGAGTTCTTTGTATTGTGAACAATGAAGTAAAAGGTGTTTCACCGTTTAGGGTATATTATAACATTTTTGGCATGGGGGTGCTTCTAGTTAGTCCTCGGAGAAGGAATCCGTGTGTGAATTCGCATTGGCCAATTCTGATACGACATAATACAACTTCATCTCTTCTCGAGATTCTCGAGCTTGTGGTCCACTTTCTGCAATCCAGTTTTATTTCTGATAATTTGGACTGTTCGGTCCTCCACCGCAACACCCAATGTTTGTTTAGATTTTTCTTCAGTTGGTGTAGCCAGTCCTCTTTTGTGACTTCTTTTAATATTTCCTGTTAGCTATATTTGCTGCCTGATCGGCTTCCTCGTTTCCCGTAATTCCTTTGTGGGCTAGTATCCAGATGAATGTTACTTAAACTTTTTTTGCCATCAACTCAAGTTCCCACCACATGTTGATGATCTCTCGAGTAAGAGAGCTACTTAGGTTCCGATTGTCAACCGCCGCTAAGATGTTTAGGGAGTCCCTTATGATCGCCGATTTTTCATACTTGATTCCGGTATCCAATGAAGGGCTTTCATGATTGCTGTAAGAGTTATTTACATAAAACGTTACATATAGTCTATTGTACACTTGTAATATGCAGTGTAATATTAACTATAGTTGGGCAACATGTTTGAATGGAGTGTTTCTCTGTATCTATATAAAAATGACAACAGGTGATCAACAAGCAGCATTCTAATGAAAATTAACCGTATTCGTAACAAGGAAGAAATTAATCCGGGAGAATGCGGTAAAAAAAGTAAAAATTGTAAGAAACTATCTATCCAACGTTTCGGACCAAAATCAAACTTCAATGCTAAATGTAAAAATGGTTATTGACGGAGTAATGTGAAAAGCTTACTAATGATAGTATAATTAAAAAGAAAATAAGATAAAATCTGATAATAATATACTACTATTAAAATAAAACCTGCTAAATAAAATTAGCAATAATATCCGTCTCAGACCATTATCCTATCACAAATTACTCTGAAATTTGTCCTTGGAAAATTTATTCAAGACTTTTATTTATAATATTATCATTATAATATTACTCACGTAAAATTATAATGCCTCACGCGCGTCTCATTACCGCGTATGGGGAGTTTTTCCCACGAGGGGCGGATATTGGGATGGTCGGTGGAAATTCCTAGAAAGTTCCTCCCGGCTAAGTCCGTAGGACTCGCTGACTAACAATTACAGCTTGCTGGAGTGTGTGACATAGGTTTGAACGCCCTACTCACATAATATTAGTCATGGAACTGTACCAGGTAAATATAATTAACGTGATATCAGCGAGACAAATAAAATGGGCATGTGAAATTGCGAACGGTATTGAGTAGTGAACGGATTCCGAAAAGATTAATACGTTCTGTGCCGACTGGGAAATGTCAATTATTTATTTATTATAAGCCTTATTATTTATTTATTTGTTATATAATTATTTTGCGAAAATGGACAAACAAACAATTCTAACACAAACTCGTAACACCGTTACAAAATATAACTACCAGTGACAAATGAGTGGCTCAAACGTTATCAAATGTTTCGCATGTTCAAGGCAAGACTTAGCCCCTAGACCATCGCTTCATATTTTTAGTCAGAAAAGGAAGAAAGGCCTAGATCATTCCAAAATATGTGTTTGCGTACTTATACATGATTGTAACGGTTCCAGAAAAATTCTAGGACTCTTTCAGTGTAACAGAAATAAACATCTATTTCTTTTTCACGTTACATTATATATATTTCTTTTACTGTAGTTTCAGCGTCTTCAAGATTTTCCTCTAAAGATGATCTCAATTCTAATTTTTTCCTTAGCTTTTCATAGACTTTCCAATTCTGTAGAAGGTGTTCTATTGTTATTTCTGCTTTGCTGCATGTAGGGGGTTCGAGACCTTCTAGCAAGTATGCATGGGAGAACATACAGTGGCCTATTCTTAGCCCGCAAAGGGCAGTTTCCTCCCTACGCGATTTTCTGTTAGAGGTGGTCCATTCTTTCGGGTAAATAAATTGCAAATATATAAAAACAATTATATTTCAAATCATAAAGGAGACATTGACTAGGGCTCTGCGAGGCTTAGGAAAAACCATTTAAATATATACACCTGGCGCTAATCATAAAAACATTTGACTCAAATTTTAAATAGATTTATCTCTTTTAGAGTTTTGTTCATTAATTAAATATATAATTAATATATTAGATATAATAACATTATTATAATAAAAAGAATAAAAGAAAGAAGCCATTGGGAACGAATCGATCTTAGCTTAGCGGGAACACAGGGACATTAGGCGGGATCGGGAATCATCGGATTTAATGGTCGTTTTCGAAAAGGGGATTCATCAACGATTTCTCTCCCCCCCCCCCCCCAATTCAAACTTATAGATTATCTCCTGAGGAGTATAAAAGTCGAGGAAGAGACCAATAATTGCTTTCAAAAGTCATTTCACAGGTCAAAGGACTCGAAGGAAAATGTATATAAAAAAGATGTAAAAAAAAATTGAGTATCATTAATCAATGAAAGAACGTTAATTTGAACAGGAGACGGAAAAAGTGCTGATCAGTAATCGTATAGAAGTATCACGTAGGTTAGCTGTATAGAACCATTAAATGTATAAAGTAACCAGGCGTATTAGTAAAATTGACGAATTACAAGAGAATTTTTTTTTTTTTTTACATAACATTGATAATAATATCGACTCAGTGATGAGATACGAGATATACAGAATCCGTCCTAATTAGTATGGGCTAAGTAACTTTTAAAATTTTGTCATTCTATAAAACCAGCTTCATCCATCTCATCAGAAATGATATATAGAGGGACTAATGTTCGAGGGTTCGAGTCCCGCTGTGGTCCTAGGACTTTTTAAAGGTATTAAAAAATCCTTGGCTATGCCGTTCCTCGGAAAGAACGTAAAATTGAGATCCCGAGCCTGTGCGAGGTAAGGTACTTGTAAAAGATCCATATCGTAATTATACCTGGATTGGTGAACTTTAGGATTCCCAGTATAGCATCGTCCGATTAGCCGTGGTAGGATAAAAGGACTTTAAACAACAAACAACAGATATAATGCAAAATTACAATAACTTCCTATCAAATGAACTTATTTACAACTATGAAACCGCCTTCGTGCTTCTTTTTAGGCACTAAACCCATTTGGAGCTAAATTTGACTTAACCACGGTACAGACCATTGTTTAAGATTTATTCCAGATTATAAGATAGGCAGAAATTACGATGAATGATTTCACAGCTAATAAATTGAAGATGTACATTAAAATAGATACATAGATTATTTTTACAATATTCTTATTTATTTATTAAAATATATGGATATTTGAAGTAATACAAATTTAAACTCACCCTATTATGTCGTTATGTTTGTTAATTTTTTCATAGTTTTTGTGATCAATTTCTTTTAATTTCTCATTAACAACAGATTTTTAAAAATATACTTAGGCACAAAGGTACATATTTAACCCCTTATCAGCTCCCTATAGTTTAGGCGGACTGGGCAGGCCTCGGATCTTACTACTAACGTAAGACGAAGTTAGAACAAAAGTTTCATTAAGTCACAATTTTTTTTCTGTAATGGATCAATTTTTGTATAATTTTCCTATACTATATCACCCAGTATAAAATTAATAGCAATAATATTAATATTAAACGGCTCAGCTTATCCATTCTTCGCTGGCAACACACTTTCATCAACCGACCGCCGCCAAGCCCAATTTTTTATCGTAATCCTCCCATCCTCTACTTGGCCAAAACCACAGGACATTACATGCCCACTTCAGGTGTCGCAATGCTATCTTACCTCAATAATTTTTAATCAGGTAAAATTCACGTAATCTGAAATTTTTACAGACTGAATTTTCTGGTGAGCTCGACCCTTTATGTCCCGAATATCATATGCAACACTTTATTTTTAAAACCTTGAGGCATTACTTATTCCTTAATCTAAAATTCCGGGATTTATTTCCCTAAAAGACCGTTTATAATATAGCTTACTAGTTTTGTAAATTCCCCTCTTTAGAGTTCGAGACAAAAGAGGTCAGACATTTCGCAACTGAAATAGCTAGCATTTTCTCTTAATTAGGCCAAAGGTATTTCCCTCCATCTCAATATCATTGCTTATCCAGTCAACCATCTTGATTTAAAACTATCTATATTATGGATGTTTGCATGTTTAACGTCCCTTTTTTTATTAAGCGGTGTTTATTTAGTTTTAACGCCCCTTTAGCGTTACAAGGGCTAATTTGATAATATACAATGAGATCTTTAACGAGTACCTGACATCGCACTGGCTTTGGAAATGGAACTGAGGGACGGAAATAGCCATGTATTTTTTAATCCATTTAAGAACTCGAACCCACGAACTTTAATAAGAAGACATTTAAGTTGCTATGCTAGTGACTACATCACACTTGGAACCGCGATAATATATAGATTATTAAAACTACCGAAAAATCCAAAATTCGTTTTAAGCAGGAAAAGCGATATCCTTTCGAGTGAAATCCAGACAATAGTGATAATTTCCTCATCACTAGTTAATATATTTTATTATTATAGTTAATATATATATTTTTTATTTATCATGTCTCTGTATATCCATGGTAACGTTTCGATTTTTTCTGCTTTCATCAACGTACCAGTGTAATTTTATAGTTTCCATATTTCCATTTAGCACCTATAAAACAGCTCAACCTTGTACTAGCATATTTCCATCCAGATCCACACTTTCTTCACTACGTAAATCTCTCTTAAAATTCAGCTATTAACATTAAACGGCATATATTACCTTTAGAATTAATGGAAGGAAGGGTTAGCATTAAAGCGACCTAAAAAAATGGTTAAAATTCCTTGGTTATACCGTCTCTCGGATTGGACGTAAAAAGGAGATACTTAGCCTGTACGATCCATATCCTAATTATACCTGGATTTATTTATATACACTTTCTAAGGACTGTAGCATCATCGGATTAGTCTTAGTGGCTTTAAGCAAAAAAAAAAGAATAAATACAGAGAAACCCCCTGCAAGATATTAGACTTAAGGTGAAATATTTTTGCTTATTTGTGTAAGTAATGTTTCATGCTTTGCATTGTCTTCCTACCAGCGAGAATAATTATTGTGATGAATGCTGCATTAGGGAAGAAACTTGGCCAAGGTCTAATTCTACTTTTTTATAAAAGCTTTTAAGGTCTTTTCATTAAACAACTTTATCCTGGAATTGATAATTAATTAATACATTAATTATCACTTCAAGGATGAAGTTGAGAAAAAACAATTATCCCAATGAGCTTAGGGACTATCGTCTTACATGAAATTAAAAAAAAAAATTCAGCGAAGATTTATGATCATTTCTTATACGAGAGTAGCATAAATACACACTAATATGTGTAACTATGTTTTTTGGTAAATTTTACCGGTATACATTTATTTACTTCCCTAAAAATTCATATTACAGTAAGCCACAGCACAGCATGATTTTCCTATTAAAAAATTAACTTATATTGGCAAATAAAAAGAAATATAAATTATTCGATTTGTTCACTTTTTCATTGTTAATGTACTTACAAACTCCCTTTGTTAGGGGGGAGATTTGAATTATTTGAGAAGCAAGGCGTAGTCATGTTTTAACAAGAGGTAAAAGAAAGGCAATTCGTTCGAAAGAATTTTAAATCAAAAGAACTCTCTTAACAAACGGTATGTAAGGATAATTTCACTAAGTAGAATGTAAAGCAAAAAGCAGAATTTTTTTTTTTAATTTCCAAATCAAAAACTCTAATTTTTCATTATTTAATAACATCATGAAAGGAAAGAATGAAATCATGTTTTTTACACTCTTTAATTTAAAATGAAGTGTTAAAACTCTTGTTTTTATAAATAAATAAAAAAATTGTATGTCTTAATTATAAAAAATCGTATTGGCACGCACCTTTACTTCGATAATTATTAGAGTATAATTAGATATGCAACTTATATAAGGTTAACTTCGCCACATGGCATTTTATAATTAACTGTTTGTTTGTTTGTTTGTTTAACGTCCATTTTTATGCTACTTAGGCTAATCGGACGATGCTACAGTGGGAGTCCTAAATTTTGCCTATCCAGGTATAATAAGGATAGGGATCTTTAACGAGTACCTGACATCGTACAGGCTCGGGACTTCTATTTTACGTCCTATCCGAGGGACGGCATGGCTATGGATTTTTTACTCCCATTAAAAAATCCTAGGGCCACCGCTGGAATTGAACCCGCGATCTTTAGTATTGTAGGTTGCCATGCTAACCACAACACCACAGGTGACCCCAATTAACTATTTTCACTTAATAAATATGAAAACCATTTTATTTACATAAAAGAAAGAGAATATTAATTGGATGATTGAAAAAATGAATGTTAAATGATAGTAAACGAAAACATAAGCAGCATATTTACAAACTAACCAATACAGAAATAAATTTCATCTCCACATTTATGGAACAGTTAATAAAATATCAATTGTAAATTACCCACAATAATATTTTTCTATAGGGTCCACCATACCTGTAATAACTATATTAACTAGCTCGCAACATACTACATTTCACTAATAAAGAAGTCTTGCAATATGTGCTTCAGGTACCAAACTCAGTTCGACTGTAAGGCGTGAATGTCTGTTGGTCACTGGACACAATTATTTCAAAACATCTGTTGCCTATGCTGCTACAGATAAACATATATCATAGATAATTAGATGACCATTCTCCTTCTTCTTCTTTCTTGGCGCAACAACTCTTGTAGAGTCAAGGCCTCCTGTAACATGGTCCGCCAGCGCTCCCTGTCGGTAACCGCCGCTCTCCAATTGCGGATCCCCATGATGGATCTGGCATCCACTGTCACTCCATCCATTCATCGGAGCCTAGGTCTTCCAACTCTTCTGGTCCCATGAATCGTCTCCTCCAGGACCTTTCTAGAAATCTGATCCTGGGACATTCTCATTACGTGGCCTGCCCATCGAAGCCGTCCCACTTTTATGATCCTTACAACATCTGGGGTCTTGTACAGTCCGGTTAGCTCAGCATTCGTTCTTATTCTCCAGACTCTATCAGCACACTCTGGGCCAAAGATTTTTCTCAATATTTTCCTCTCAGACTTTAAGAGGAGAGCTTCCTGCGAGCTAGGTAAAGTCCAGCATTCGGAGGCATAGGGGAGAACTGGTCTTACTAAGGTCTTGTACAGTTGCACCTTTGTTTTCCGAGAAATAGCCCTGTTCTTAAAATGCTTTTGTAATTCGAAGTAGCATTTATTTGCGGAAATAACTCTTCGATGGATCTCGGCTTTTATGTCGTTATCCGCGTTCACGTGCGATCCAAGATAGCAAAATTCTCTTACCCTTTCAAAAGAAAAACATCCAGCCACAAAATGCGATTGTTCATGCACATCCAGTCGTGGGCCTGTATGCATGTATTTGGATTTGGATTCATTAACCTCTAAGTCCACTTTAGCCGCTGCTATCTGTAGACTACTAAACGCGTTGCTTAACTCTCTGGGGGTTCTTCCAATAATATCTATGTCATCGGCGAACGCCAAAATCATAGAACCATTGTTAGACAACCATTGTTCAAATTAATAATTATTATCATAATTGATAATATTAGTACCAAGTAGAAATATGAGGAAGCGCTTCCAGATGAACGAAAAAGAAAATACTAACAAAAAAGTAATAAATTTTCTCGAACCTAATGAATGGTTTTAAGTCTATCAACATAAATCTTCTGAGGGCGATATATCACCGGTAACTTTGTAGGAAGTAAGATAAGCACTTCGTTCCTGAAATAAAGCCGTTCTTTGCTTATTTATTTATTCTCTAATCTCTAACTCTTGAGAAATTTTATTCAATGTACAGGGGGAATAATTTAGTGTTATATAATGTTTTATATATATATATATATATATATATATATATATATATATATATATATATATACATGTATATATATTCATATAAGATGTCGATATCTCTCATTCGGGTACTTCTAAGTAACTTTACACTTTAAGGCAATCTGTATGTAAATTTCTTATTTAAAAAAAGAAAAAATACAGTAGTATCAATAAATAAAGCCTGGGAATTTTGATAAATGTAATTCTATAAAATGAAAAATGACATTTTTCTTATTCCATATACTCCCTTGCTTACGTATTACATTTTTTTTTAAAATACAATATTGTTACTCAGCTTGCAATGCTAAACGGGGGATTGAAAAGACTGTAAGTGACAAATTATTGGTTTTAAGATAAACAAAAAATAAACAACATATTGAAAAACTAGCTTAAATTTTCTTTAAAAAAAAAAAAGGGATACGCCCAATCACCAGATGAATACGTTTCTGCTAAATAAATTAAATATTAAAATGTTCCATCCCTAATTCGGCTAATTATCTCATTTTTTAAATCATATATTGGAATGGAAAGCATCTGTACTCCACTATCGATACTTTAGTAAAAGTATCCGATCGAAAGAAGCATCGGTACTTACGTGGTTCCGTTGAGCCCATATCTGGCGGCAAAATTTCGCTTTTTCAATTTTTTGTCGTCTCTAAATGGCAAACTCTTCAATATATGGAATTTCTGTTATTACATATTACATTTCTGATAGAATTGCTTTATTTTTAATTGGCCATTTACATTCCTCAATTGCTCTCTGTGTTCCTACCCACCTACAGATAAATGTAGGTATATATGTCTTTCATTTCCGTTTTAGACGGATACTTTTTTGGCCTATAGCTGAAACTAGAAAAGGTTTATTGGATGAATTCAATTGTGAAACGGAATATCGGAAAAATAGCTGAAAGTGGAGTGAGATATTGTAGTGAAAATGAAGCTGAAGATATTGAAATATAAATGTTACCAGGGAGAAATAGAGAGACTTGGCCATATATCCATCTAGTGTAGCTAGAGTATTGGGCAGTATTGGTTCTATCTCAACTCTATCTACAGTTTGATGTATGTTTTGTTATTTTATGTTATTAAATGTCTTAAAAATGTGATTTGGATTGTTTCTTTTTCTTGTTCTTAAATTAACAATTTTAAGGTTTACTTTCATCAATCAATTAAAGATTCATCGAGTCACATTAGAATATATTTATTAAATCTTCAAAACTGACACTCAGATGGTAAATAATTACATAAAAATGGAGGATAAATTATACATAATGTATATGAGGATGGATTTGTGAAGAGGAAGGATTTGCTCTGCCTTGAGCCGAGCTCTGTGGTGTAGTGGTTAGCATCCTCGCATGTAACGCAGGAGACCCGGGTTCGACTCCCGGCGGAGCCAAATCTTTTCTCTTCAAAAAATAAATTATTTAGAAATAATTTAAAACGGTGGTCAGCCACGAACTAAGATTAGATTAATTAAAATATATGAGGATATATTTAAACGGTAGAGAGGGAAACAAAATGACTCCACCTATTCAGATTTTTAGAGAAACTTTTATGTTATTATGGGTAATTTCTATAATTCACTCCTTTAATGGATTGAGAAATAAAAATATTGTATCTTTAAACAAAAACATGGTTTGGAATAGTTTTATACTTAATGTTGGAACAAACTCGTGGAACGGTGTGGAAAAACATCCGCACAGTTCCACGAGGTTCTAGATCATTCTCCTTACGTCTATATATAAGGAGCGATTGACTGGACAGTCTTGTCTTGGTTGTGAAGCTCATGCCATATGATTATTTGCGTGTTACTAACTGATAATTTTTGTAACCTGTTCTAATATTTGTGTATTTATACTTCGTGTGGCATTGAAAATTTTTATTTATATTTGAATAGAAAATTGTTAACCCACAGAAGAGTTACAATATCTTATCACATAATATTTTTTTCAATGATTATAAATTAAAATTATGGTAAAAGGAAAATTTAAAATTTGTTTCAAAATAAAAACTAAAATTTTATTTTGTAAGGAACTGTTTAAAGATCACATAGATATTAATTGCACATAGATAGATATACATGAATATAGGTTAGGTTCTCCCACTGCTACATCGTCCAGAAGCAGCATAAAGTGATGCTATATAAAGAAACAAACTAAACTTTGACCATTACAAATTTTCCATATGAATATAAATGTTCATGGTCTTAGTCGCTATAAAAAATAATATAATTTTTGGAGGTATATCTGACTGTTTGAGTAAAATCACTTAGTTAGGTAAATACCATCACATATTACAAGTCGTTATACTTCACTAATGAATCGAACACGTTTTCGTTCTCATAGTTTTCCCGCTGTGCAAAATATTTTCAAAATCGATTTATAGAGGTAACTAATGCGTTTTTTTCTAGTGAGGTTTGTGATTACTTCATACCAACAGCGATCAGCTGAAAAACTAATTTCGTTTTTTCTACAGACGCTTTCCATTAAGATCCGCCTCACAAATTTAATTTAAAAAAAAACAAATAATAGGAAAACGCACAATCGTTTCAAACGCACAATCCATTCTAAATTCTAAGGCTGCTTATTGGCGCCCTTTTTAGATGTTAAATCGGCATACTCGTATCGTGAGAAACATAAATATATAATTTATGCCACAACTGGAAAATGATCCAATCCGTGAAAGATTAGAAAATATATTCCTCAAAACCAGATTTGAAACCGGGATCTTGAGTATAGTTGTCCAATGTAACACTAGTGAGCTGCACAACTCCCTTGAATCGAGGGAAACGAATAAATTATAGGCGTTTTTTTTTCTTTGGAGAGGGAGAAAAAAAACAAATAGTGGAATATGGTTCAACCGACACAAAATTTCCTTGTTTATTAGAACAGTGAATGTTCTGTATTCCGAGTAAATTTTACTTTATTTCAATTATATTTTATTTTCATATTACTTTATGCATTCCGTTCGCCGCTAGGGAGATTTGTACGTTTCGCTTAGTCGAAATTTAAAATCAGATTAAGTTCAGTCAAGATGCAACAGCTGAAAATTCCTGATTTACCCTTTCCGTCCATCTTCATCCTCTCCTCTCTTATTTCCACAATTTACCTTCTTCTAAGTTATTTCGAATTTTCCCTCCTTCTGTTCGTCTGCATATGTAATTTTATTTTGCCCTCTTGATCAATTACAATTCCGATGTGCATATCATTTTGAGCTCAGGAGAAAAATTTATTTTATTTTTATTTTGTCACTGAATAAGTGAAATGACTTTTGGAACTTTACATTACAGTGAAGGTCTAGAAAACGTTAGCTACAATAATTGAAAAATGTATACTGACAATGGATATCAATTTACAAACTTAGATGTGGTTTTTCTTTAGGAATATTTGGATTATTTATTTCGGATGAAATATCCCAAAGGGGATACTCAAGATATTGAAGTAGCCTCATACAATTTCTTCTATGGCCTTCTGTAATGGAAACTCTGAGGGAAAAATGCCACGTGAACCGCCTCCCCTTCTCAAAAGCCCCCGCCGAAACCTCAGTTTATTGCTGAATCGATATAGACCATCCAAGGGAGGGAATAAAAAGAATTATCATCTTGTTTACAGACCCTCTGAGCCCTTTAAGAGTCGACAAAGGTTGTTATTAAGGGCACTGCATCCATAGGCGCTTGGGGTTTAACTTGATAAAATTATTCCTTACCGTACACCCAAAATCGATATTTATTCAGCAGCAACAAAATAATTTATATTTCCAAACTTTAAAAATGTAGCCATCCATTTTTTTCTTTATTTTTCATGTTCAGGGGAAGAAAACACACTTGATATTTCAGACTGTAGAGGTGAGGTCCCAGCCTTGGAAATATTTGTCAGGACAGAGCCTCGAGACTATGTCCTCTAAAAATGTGTTATTCTGTTGGAATGCAAGTTTTTTTTTTTTTGTTCTACGAGCACTGAAATATTTTTTTATCGGAGGCGATGCCAGAGGTGTATTAGTGTTGCTCTCAGCGTAAAAGAATAAAATTAACTTTAAACATCCATTTTAAAAATATTGTTTGATATTAAACATCGAAGCTTTCTTTGTAGAAGTGCTGAGTGACATTTTGGGAGAAAAGGAGCTAAGCACGCGATGGCTTTCAGTTTTTTGTATTCCATTCAATTGCGCTAGAGAATTTAAGTAAAATGTAATTGCTGTATTTTTCTTTTATATCCTGCACAGAAGTGGTATGTTTAGATAATCTTTTGCACCTTATTAGTAAAGTCTTAGAGTTAAGTAACTCTTGTGAGTAGCTGGTAAAAATTACAGGTCAATATCTAAAAGAGAGAATGCTGAATTTTATTTTTCTAAAGTTAATTTCCATGAACCTAAAACTTCTACGAAGTAAGCCGTGTCGTTTTGTTGGTGTATAAGCTGCGTTTAAACCATCCCAGCAAACTCCGCCATTGCAGGAAATGAAAACCTTGACCAAGGAATCCATATAAGCACTAGGAGTGATCGAGAAGAACACCTGGTTCTCCTTGGAAGCTTGGGTGAATCATGTTAATAAAACTCTAACATCAGGGTGGGAGAAATATAATTTAATTTTTATTTTGCTCCAAATTCAAACAGTTTTATATATAGTCAGCTCATATATTTATTATTAACAAGTTAGCTAACATACATATACTCTTAGTTGCTACCCAGATATGATTTAACGTCACTTTACGCCACTAAGGCTAATCGGACGATACTACAGTGGGAGTCCTAAATTTTGCCTGTCCAGGTATAATTAGGATAGGAACTTTAACGAGTACCTGCCATCGTACAGGCTCGGGACCTCCATTTTACGTCCTATCCGAGGGACGGCATAGACAAGGATTTTTCACTCCCATTAAAAAATCCTAGGGCCACCTCGGGACGCGTACTTTTCTATAACTAGGTTTCTATGCTAACCACTATACCAAAGTTGACCCCCCCCCCCTTTTGATTCTGTATACATTATTATTGCAATCGCAGTTTCGGTTACACAGAACCTCCATTAGGAGAAATCAATAATAACAAAAACAGACGAAATAATGCAGAATACATATCAGGTCAACATTATCCCCATCCTGTTACTTTATATATATTTATAAGTGAAGTCTCATTACTTCACACAGACAAAACGTAATCAAATTATTATTAAAAAGTATTATTTATTTATTAACTATTTACAACCTCATTACAGGATCAAGTCCTATTCAAGTGGGGACAAGATTGACTATTTATTTAAGATCCCTTATGTTTCTTAGAAGATTCTTCAGCGTTAGTCCTAAATTTTGCATATTCAGGTAGAATTAGGATATCAGCTTAATTTTGTTTAACGCATCTCCAAATCGCTGGTATTCGAAAACCAGATGTGGCTCACCTGATTCAATCGTTATGAGGTTTAATAAAACTATCAAAACGCATTCTTGATCACTTTTTTTTCCAATTTATCCTGAAAACCAGAAAGTAGAATTTAATCATTCCCTCCCCTCCAAACTTGAAGACCCCTTGAGAAGTATGGTCCATCTGGAGTTGTTCTCAGGCTATTCCCGGACCCCTGTAATCGAGAGGGGCAGTTGGGTCCTAACATTTCCCCTCCGAATGTTCGGCAAATCCAATTAAATCCACCCTAAAAACTTATTCACTTTCAAGGATATACTTCATCCTTAGTATGGTTCAATCCAGCTAATGAGTATTGTAAAAAAATTCGGCATAAGACCTCATTGATATCGCTATCCCCCCCCCTCGCAATTATAAATTAAACATATGGGACTATAAAAAAAAAAAAAGTTCCGTCATCATTGACGGTATTCAACTTTTGCAAAGGCGGAAGCCTACATCTAGCTTCTTGTTTCTTTTTATGGGACTTTAAATACTTAAAACAACTACTTAGACAAAGAGGAATAGAATTGACAATAAAAAGTGCAAAATATCACACTTTCCTGGTTGAAGCTATTCCAAAATTTTGAAAATATTTTTTATATAAATAGCACCTTCTTCCGAAAAGGTCTTTCATTAAACCCTACCATTTTTTAGTCATGGTTACGCGTCAATTCCTGAACCTACTGACGTAATCTGTTCGGGATTTCACCTGGACATGAGAATGACCTGAAAAGCTAACATCGGACTGAAAAGAAGAGAACAAACGATTCGGACTATTATCCAGGTTACTTAACATACGCCCTAAATTATTTCTCACTAATTAAATAATAAAGCAATTACACAATGCTTTCAGTCCAAACTATTGCGAAGAAAAAGGAAAGCAACTTTCGACTTGACTCGGCTTATTACACAAAGAGTTGGGATATCCCATCAGTATCTGACAATGCGACAAATAAAACAAAAGTTCCATGACAGGCAGAATTACAATATATGAACACAGACTCAAATTCTTCATAACATATACATCTCATACAGACGTCTTTCAAGACGGTAGCCGTTAGACCTGTTAATCTAATCAAAGTAGAAGGAAGACAGAATTGTCTGCTGCAATAAATTTCTAAGGAAAATCAAAACCAACAAATAAAAATCAGTAGAACATAAGACATTAAAAGTCTTATAGCTCACGTCAAATTCATAAATCATAACAATAAAAAAAAAAAATTTTTTGTCACAGATTGAAATACAACGAACAATTATGGCTAAAAATATGTGATTTTAAATTAACAGATACATTTGTGATCTTCCTAAAATTCTGCGTTGTGCGGTTTGTATTTGATTTACGTGAACACGTTTTACGAAAACTCGAAGATCTGTTCCGTAATTATGATGATAAAGTGTATTCATTAAAATAAAAAGAATATTTCTTAAAAAATTTCAAGGAACATACAACACTCATATCCATTCCAGCTTGGAATATACCTACCTATAAGCTAAGTTCGACCTACAAGCACAAAAAGAAGTTATAATAATTAAAAACAGCTTGAAAAAAATACATTATTCAGCTTTATAAGTTATATTTATTATTTTATAAAAATGATTTAAAACCAAAAATAAACAAATTAAGATCGTACAATACCGCAATATAAAACATAAAATATTTTAACACTATCACCGATCCTATCTTTTTTTATTTATCTTTTATTTTTGGTTTTCAATTTAGCGAATTTCAACAACGTTCTGCTCCTTATGTGCAAATAGGTGTCGCGTGTTTGTTAAGTTGAGTAAAGTTCTATTGCGCAGGAGAAATGGTATCTGTCTCTATTGTCTATGGAATTATTGTTTTATTTATTTGTTTCCCATTTGGTATGGAAGTTCGAGGAAAGTATTGTAACACTTATCTGGGTTAAGCAATTTTTATTGAACGAAAATTATAATTGACAATGCCACACAAACAATGAAAACAGAAATAATTAAACAGGTTACAAAAAGTATCATTTTGCAACTACACAGTAACGCAAAAATAACCATATGACTTGAGCTTCAGAACAAGACTGACTGCTGCCGATCGCTCCTTATATTTAGGCAAAGTACTTTCTGGAAGATTCTAGGCCAGTATAGATTGTTCTCGAACATCGTAGTCACAAAAAAATGGAACAGTTTGTTCCAGCTCTGAGGTACCGTACATAACTTTTTGAATAAACTCCCTTGTTGTAAACTAACACAGACGGAAAAGAAACATTTTGTAGAGAAAAAAACTAACTTGCCTGAAACTAAAAAAAAAAAAAAAAAAAAAAAAAAAAAAAACATAGACGTTGGCATTAATCTTAATTTTTTTATCGAATAGTTTTTACGACCTGGAGATACGTACTAGTACCCAAGTGTATCATTTTACCTTAATGAGAGATTGTTTAGAATCACAGACAAAAGTTACCTTGAAAGGATCATTAGTAGATCCTAATTTTTTTATCCCGATAGATGATATATAATCCATATAAAGATTAGTAAATTAATAAAGTAAGTACATTTATTATTCGTGAATATAAAGCTGTTGTTTTTTTGTTATTGAAGGTAAAAAAATAAAATAAAGAAAATTTCATATTGAGCAGCTTATTTCTCTTCTCTTTTAACGATTAATGAAGTGCCGCTCTTGGTTACTTCAGTAACTAAACCGATTTAAGGAGAATTACTTAAAATAATAAATAATAATTCTTTTTAAGTCTTCAATTAAATGTTTCGAATTCATCCGAAACCGAAATCACTATCCGGTTTGGAAAAAGTACAATTTTTAACAAAACTATATTTTTTTAGTTTAATAATACGATACATATTTCATTATATACATTTCAGTACATTACCTATTTTTCTACAGTTTTTGAATTTCCCTTCTTAAAAAGAATCAGGTTAGGCAATTCAGTGTACTTGTCAGTTGGTCAGTAATGTGCTGCAACCTACTGGCCACATATAACTTCTTTCATTCCATTTAACATGGTCCTTTATTTCATATATGTTTGATTGTTTTCATTTAGCTGAAACTTTGAAATAAAGCACCATGGTAAATGGAATGAAAGAAGTTATATGTGGCCAGTAGGTTGCCTAACCTGATTCTTTTTAAGGAGGGAAATTCAAAAAATGTAGAAAAACAGGCTTATCACAAAGTCACCCCATTAGTCACAATGTCACCTCATTTTACGGTGTATCACTTTTACGCTCTTTTACTCTGCTAAATTATTGACGAAACTTCTTCATAGTTTTTTATCAGGAATGAAAATAACGAACTCAACTGCAGCGTGGAAATGCAGAAGGGTATAAGTGCCAAAAAAAAAATTTTTTTCCAAATGGTTATATGTGTCAAAGCCATTCTTCAGAAATGGGTATAAGTAATTTTTGGTTATTAGGAAGTAGTTCATTGAACGTATGAAAGATGGCATGGGGTACAAGCGCCGAACATAGTTCAACCTTATAGGTATTAAGTCATGTCATTTCTGGAAAAATTTCTAAGATACTCATACCTTTTTGCATTTGCATGCTTCAATTATCCTCAGTGCTAAAATCAGTAAAAAATGCATTGAGAAACAGACAAATAAAAGCATACAAAATAATAGACAATTGGTATGTTCCAGAAAGCACTTGTCTAACAATCATAACTAACAGACTTCCCATGTTCTTTTCCCAATCATTTGATTCTAAATTTAACTGGTTGGTTTGCCCATTCTATTCATCGATCATCTAAACAGTACCGAGGAATGTTTCTAAAACCAACCATACAAAAAAAAAAAAAATGTAAATTTGCAAGCAATTTTAAGTTTGTTGTTTGTTTATTTAACGTCACTTTATGCTGATATGACTAATCACAGGATGCTACAGTGGGAGTTCAAAAGTTTGCCTATCCAGATATAATTAGGATAGGGATCTTTGACGAGTTCCTGACTTCGTAAAAGCTCGTGTCCTAATCCTAGGCCACCTGACGGGCTACGTGCCTAATTAGTGACCCTACAGTCTATTGGTTTTCAACGTGTTTTAAGTGCTTGTTGGAACATACCTACAATCACAAAAGTAACCGATTAGTAATTAACACATTATGAGCGGGGCATAAATTTGTACCGCACATTGTCGCTTGAAAGCGGGTTAGGTATTAGTACCCTTTTAAATTAAGTAATATTAAGTGACACAAGGGAAGAATAATGTTTTATCAAACATATGGATCTGTGAATTTTTACCAGGAACACATTACACATAACATACAAAGTCATCATAAATAACAAAATTTGTTTGCTTATCTTTCAAATTCTACTTTATGCTAGGTTTATATTTCCGAACTTCGTTTATTTGAGTTTGACGAAGTATTTGTCGTCTCGAGTCTCCCTAATTCTTTCTATATAATAAATATTTGTCAGAACGTTTATTTTCTGTAGAAGTGATCCTCCAGGGAGGTTATCAAAACATCCCAAAAGGCATAAATTAGTTAAAATTACCACTGGTGGAACAAAATTGAAACCTCAAAGACAGTGTCGCATATATGCTGCACATAAGTTTAACGTGTTATTTGTGTGAATTTTGTCAAGTCTATCAAATATCACACTCAAGAAAAATATTAGGAACCAGCCTTGACAATACGTAACTTTATAAATAGTATACGATTATATGTATAGTCCTGTGCATATATAGCTTTATATTTTTGAAATGTTTATTGTATTGTTTTTTGAATAACTTTTTTATAAGAAACTCGACCAGTAATATTGTATTTTTTATAAAGCAATTGAGTCCTGCAGAATCTCACAAATTTCTTAAATATATTTGTCGGTTTCAAATAATACTTTTTTGAAGTCTTCAAACCCGTATCATTTTTGTAAACATATAAATAGTATTTTTCTGAAATATCATTTTAAATGATTACTACAATATTTATCAAATATAAAAATATAAACAAAATGTATATAAAATATAGTTGCAGATAAGACCCATTACCAAATTTAGCAAAAATCTAACCATTACTTTTACGTCAATCAAGTTTATTTTCACACGCATATATTTTGCTTAGCTGGCAAATTGGCCCGCTACGCAGCACTGTTCTCTATCCTAAGCTAGCCACTCATAATGTGTTAATAAACCCCTGCCGGTAATTGCGGTATTAAAAAGGGAAAAGACCTTTTTCTTATTTAAAAGCGTCGAAAGTATGAATCCACACCACCTCCTAAAAAGTCGATTTACGTTATAGACTATCTTGACAGAAATTTTGTAAACAAAGGAATATGGCAATAGAGAAGGCAAACTCTGCAATAGAGCCGAGAGTAGAAAAAGAAAAGAAAAAATAAATGGAAGCACTTCTGCATAATTTATTTCGGGCTAGGTAGGTTGACTTCCTTGCGAGTCTTAAACGACGGACGAAATCCCTTTGAATAGTTTATACAAAGGGCCAAATTTTCTTCTTTGAGCATTAAATAATGCTCAGGGATAAGAGGACGGTCTTCTCACGACTTCTTGTTCTCAAGGAGGTTCTTACTTTAAATAATGCAAAACCTCTTCCTAGTGCCGTTCTTCTAGAAATAGAAAATCGGAGCATGTGTCGAACATTACCTAGGGTACAGCATGTACCAAATGAATCTATTTAAATTGAAAATAGTTTCGATGAAACTTATTTATTTTACTATGAATAGGTATGTTGTTAATTTGAACTATTCCTGTATTACTCGTATATTAAAAAAAAACAAAAAAACAAGTCCAACATAACACCTAACGTTTCGGAAATTTCTTCTAACTTCAGGGTTAATTCACTTATAAAAATTACAATATGAATAAAAAATAAAAAATATAAGATAATGTTTTATAATAAAAATATATATAAATAATCTTACATAGACTAAATACCTTATTTTACTACTAACAATTTCCAGTAACATATTATGTTAGCCAAGTACTATATATATTTCTTTTCATTATTTACCTGTGTTTATGCCATAGTCAGGGAGTGCAGGGACTGAGTTGTGGTGTCAGCATCGAACCTTCGGGTTCGTTAAGCCTTCATTAGCATAGAAACGTGAAACAAAATCATATGGTTTTGTCAGTTACATTGAAAAGCAGTTCTAGACTTGTTGGAACTGATACTGGAACGCCCTTCTCGAATGTTCTATTTCGGACTAAATATAAGATGGCTTGCTCTGAACATCGGAGTTTTTCAAAAACAAACGTCACCGTATTGTCGCTTGTAGTTACTTTTTGTAACGTTGTTATTAATTTGAGCTTTTACTGTTTGTTTGGCGTTGTGAATCATAATTTTCTTCTAATCAAATTATCAAAACCCACATTAGCGTTTTGTGAACTTTTGGAAATATTGAGAACGTCATCGAACACAATTCACCAAACCAGTTTAACGTTTAGTACCGCAATAAAACAACACCTGGGCCATATTTTTTTTTTTACTTTCACTTACCTACATATGAAATATATAGTAAGTGAAAATATATATGTATATATGCAATTCCAAAGATGTGACAGCCAAAATTTCATCAAAATTGATCAAACAGAGGGGGCACTTTATTTCATAATTTTTTTTTTTCCAATTTTTACCTTTTTTTCGATTATCTCAAAAAGGCTTTAATAATTTTGATCAAATTCCTCATGTTTAATGAAAATCAAGTCTCCTCTAATGTCAGGTAAGCTTTATCATTATTACAATGCTCTGAGTGGGCTTAAATGGGGAAGGGGCCTTTTTTGATTTCTTATAAAGTACTTTGGTATTTGTTTATAAGGATAAATAAACTGTCTCTAATTACACCTAAAAATAAGAAATGGCTAAATACGAAATACGAAAAAAAAACAAGTAAGTTTTTAAGAAGAAAAAAAGAAAAATATTCCGGCAACTCATAAAACGCATTGAGCCTTTAATGCCTTGGAGTACGCCTTTAATGACTGACCATTGCTTATAATTAAAACCGTTCTGTTCATTTAATGGAAATTATTTGTTTCATGGTAGCTAAATGAAGTTTACAGCAACTACATAGAGAATTATAAAATCAGACGACTTGGAGTAATATGCTTGCATTGCCGAATCATCGCAAGTAAAAACACACAAAAAAAAAAATAGTGTACCTTAGAGAGCAAATAATTAAGAAATGAGTGTGGGAAAATGTGTGACTTTGAGAAATGGCAATTAACAAAACGCGTCAATTTCTAATCTAAGTAAGTTGATAAGTGAAAGTTGTGTGCTGCGCTCATCGCACCACATTTTTTTTAACGGAATTGAACAATACGGATTTATGTAAATACCAGGATAAATACTTTTATCCTTTATACTCGATTACATATCTACGTCAATAACAATAAGAAAAACATTCATTCATTCATTCATCAACACAAATGTTATTTTAATGAAAACACTTTACATGGAATTGATTATCTCCGGAGCACAGATAGAAAAATGTTATTTTACAGAAGATCTTACAATCAAGGGTTTTCTACATTAAATGTGCCACCATAAAATAAATATCCGGCTCGGAGGACCATACTCGCTTCTTCCATTCTTCCGAGAAATCTATGATATCCAGACTGATCATAAATTCGCATTGAAGCCTACCCGATATTCGGCAGAAGGGAATTACTTATCGATGTTTCTACCTCCAGAGGAATCTGAGGTTAAGTGACCAATATTCAATAGAACCTCAATAGATGACCTCACGCCTTTATTGAGGCCAATACCTCTCTAGCGCTTCCTCTCCCACCCCTTAGAATATTCAGTTTTATGAAATTCCGCGGTCCTTGGACTTCAGCCACTCTTGTACTGGTCTATATTGCGTTGGGGATAATAAAGGAAGCCATCAATTTACAGCATTTTATACCTATGTAGGAAACGATACTTCCAAGCTGTAAATATTACTGTCGATTATAGCTCACATTTCTGAATTATTAAGAGGTATACTTTATAGGTTCACCATAAAGTGTACGTAATTTAATTAGAGGGGCCATTGATAGAGGGTATATCATAAAAATATCATTAATCTTGTATCGTAAAATATCATGTTATATACAAAAAGGCTGAAATAGACTTCTAGGCTAACAAAGTATAAATTTCATTCGGCCCGGAGGCCCATACCCTTTATTATGCCTTATAAGATCTTATTATAACAGGATCATCCAAAAATTATACTGAAAGGAGATGTAATAATAAAATATAAAAAAAATAATTATAAACTATTTCATAAAATGACGGTACAAGGTTAAAAATCTTTAAGGTTGATAATCTTTACCAAAAATACACCTTGCTATAAGGTGTTGTAAAACCATTAAAGTAATAAAGATTATTCTATTCTGGTCTATTTTGTCAAAAAATCGCTAAGATAAATATAATTACCCCTAAAGCATTACAAACACTTTCGGTTTTCTACTTACAAAATATTCTTATTTTTATATTCACAACAGAAAATATTACTTTAAAAAAATATAATTAATTTCTTTTTTTTTTTTGCTGTTTTTAACTTTTATTAATGCCCGTCAAACAATGCACAACTTTACGCGGTAACTATAATTGAAGTTATAGCTGCGAGTCGGTTTAAGTGGGAGTGCGAAATTGCGAGTCTTAGTTACGAACGAATACCCAAAAGATTGATAAATGTTTTTCCTACTGGAAAACGTCCGAGGGATAGGCCTAGGCGAAGGTGGGAGGATTCGGTGAAGGCTGAAATAGTGGATTTGGGATTGGACAAGGGATGTGGGTGGAGGTAGAGAGCGATTGGTGCCTTTATTCTGTTCTATTAATATTTGTAAGTCGTCCTTAGATTTTTTTCTTATCAAGCATTAGCCCATACAGTCCCAATATTCTGATTCTGGCTTTTTTTTTTTTTTTTTGCCCAATCTTAACATGCTAAGGAAGCAATCAACCCTGAACAGAAATCTATACTTAGTACATAGAAATAATAAAAATGTATATATTGATTTATAAAAATATTAAATATTCTATAGGTATTCTATGAAATACTCTATGTACTCTATGGTCCTACAGCCAGTGGTAACATGTGGGAGCGAATCTTGGACGCTTACACGTAATGATAAAAGGCTGCTAAGCACATGGGAGAGGAAAATCCTCAGAAGAGTTTTTGGGCCTACTAAAGAAGGGGATCTCTGGAGAATGAGAACAAATGCGGAGTTAAGAGATTTTTATGGAACTCCAGATCTTGTTTCCACCATAAGAGCTGGAGTTCCATAAAAATTTAATTTAATATTAGTCAAGTAGATTTGTCAAGTAGATTATAGGGAAATATTTAGGTTTTAAGCTTTGAAAGTAAGATTAGGTTAGGTAAAACATGTGCGAATTAGACCCTAAACCTCCTGACCTACAGGAGTCTTTTTTCAAAACTAAGGGAAAATGGTCAAATAAGTATCTCATAATGAGTCTAGGTACAAATTCCTTAAATAAAACGTTTAAAGATTTCAGCCCGTTTACTGTCTGCCGATTTATTAAAAGTTATTGTCCACAAATAAACATAAAATTTTTGAAAAAAGTTATTGTCCACAAATAAACATAAAATTTTTGAAAAATAGATCCACTTTACTTTCAGTGAATAATGAAAAGGACTTTTTAAATTTAAGTAACGTAAAATCATTTCAAAGAATTCCAGTTACATTGCAATTGCATAAATTGCTTAACTTCTCCCGCGGTGTAGCATATGTACCTGAACTATTTAACTGCTCTGAGAATGAAATAGTTTCCGAACTCGAGCAGTATGGTGTCGTGAGTGTAAAAAGGATTTTTAAAAAAATAAATAATGAAAACAGAGCGACACCATTATTAATTCTAACTTTCGAAAAAAGTGAACTCCCAGAAAGAGTTTTATTAGACTTTATGTCTATTAGAATAAGACCCTATGAACCTAAACCACTTCTTTGCTTTAACTGTTACAAATAAAGACATACCAAGAGAAATTGTAACATTATGAACTGTGGAAAGTGCGGTGAAAACACACACAACTCGGATCATTGCCAAAATTCCCCTAAATGCATTAATTGCCAAGGGGATCATCCAGCGTTTTATACTAGGTTTCCGGTTTATGAAAGAGAGAAAAAAATAGAAAATCTCAGAGCGCAAGAAAAAATTTCTTATAGGCAAGCAGAACTAATTATTAGTAGACAGGGACCGATTAACAAGGAGCGATCGCCGACAGCTGCCGAAGTAGTACGAGCTCCGCCGACCGCTCCCCCCACTCCTCAAATCACTGAGGCCCTACTAGATCAGATAGGCAAACTTACTAGCACTGTTGATATGCTATCCAAAAAAATAGCCTTCCTATAATCTAACTTAATGAACAACAACCCGAATACGAACATATTGGGATCTGAAAAGGTTGTCGTTAATTTGCCTGAGAAGGAGAATTTTTCTGTAAATTCAATCGGATACAAATCTAAAAAGAACTATAACCCCCCCCCCAAAAAAAAACCTCTAAAATTGGATCAATCTCATAATCTTCTATGGGGTAGTGACCACCTGGATGAACGGGGTAAATTAGTAGAAACATTTCTTGATACATGTAACTTAAGCGTCATAAATAACTATGCCTCTCAAACCCATATGTGCACCAGATCCTTCACAGGAAAACTTTCAACAATAGACCTCACCATTACCAGCCCCCAGTTACGGCCAACAACTCACTGGTTCGTTTTAGATGGTACGCATGGCAGCGACCACTTCCCAATAATTTTTAAAACATCCGAAAAATGCTTAACTATCCGGGGACATAACAAATGGAATATTAAAAAAGCGGATAGGTCGCGGTACCAAGAGATAGTAAATCTTAACGATATTGATATGTCCGAAAGTGATGCTGATCACCTTATCGCGGATTTAAATAGTAGGTTACTAAGCGCGGCTCAAGAAACGATTCCAACCGAAAAAATAACAGTCGTGTACCTGTTCCATGGTGGACAGAGGAATGTGAAAAAGCTATAAAAGCAAGAAAGAAAGCTTTGAGAAAATTTCTGCAACGACCATCTTCCGATCAGCTAGAAATATACAAATCCGCGAGAAAACATGCTAGGTATATAGTCAAAAAGAGCAAACAACTATCTTGGAAAAACTTTCTAACTAACGTTAGCTTTAACACACCGCCTGTCATTTTCTGGGAAACTGTTAGAAAGATTAAGAGTTATGGTCTTTCTCCCCAAATAAAATATTTAAAAAACCAAGACCATTATGATACAGATCCTATAACATTAGCAAACGCCGTGGCTAAACTTTTTTATATCACTTCATCAACAGCAAACTTTTCACCTCACTTCCTCAATATAAAAAATCTAGTAGAATCAGTACCGCCAGTTATTTCTAATAATCCATTAAATCCTCTGAATCTCCCCTTTTCCATGACAGAGTTTCTTACTGCTCTGAATTCTAGAAAAGATTCTTCACCCGGCCCTGATCAAATCTGCATTGGGATGGTCAAAAATTTATGTTCGGCTAATAAATCTATAATTTTAGGGATATTAAATAAATTGTTTTTGTCCGGAAGCTTTCCAAACATTTGGAGAACAGCCATTACTATTCCTATACTGAAAAAAGATAAAAATCCCAGTAACGTTAAGAACTATAGACCGATCTCACTCACCTCCTCCATTTGTGAACTGATGGAAAAATTGATAAGCAACCGTCTGTCATGGTATCTTGAATCCAAAAATTTATTACCAGCATGGCAAAGTGGGTTTAGGAAGGGTAGGAGTACAACTGATAATCTGGTGCGCTTAGAATCGGATGTTTTAGAAGCCTTTGAAAACAAAAGTAAATTATTAGCGGTTTTTCTTGACATAGAAAATGCTTTTGATAGGACATGGAGAAGGCTAATAATTGACAATCTGATTAACATGGGAATTAATGGTCACATGATCTTATTCATTAAAAATTTTTTAACAAACAGACGGTTCAGGGTTAGAATTGGCAATAGCTTTTCTGAAGAATTTGAATTAGAGAACGGTGTACTACAAGGCTGCGTTTTAAGTGCGACCCTTTTCTGTGTTGGTTTTAATCAAGTCTTGAATGAAGTTAAGCCGCCGGTAAAAGTATGTTATATGCTGACGATTTAGTAATTTATTCGGAAGGGAAACAATTAACACAACTGCAGGAAGATATTCAAAGCACTTTGAATAAGGTCAACCATTGGATTAGTACCAACGGCTTCCAAATTTCAACAGCTAAGACAGTTGCAGTCCTGTTCAGTAAAAGACAACCTAATATTTTGCCATAACTTTCCATTGCCGGTCAACCAATCTCTTTCTCAAACACGATCAAATACCTAGGTGTAACTTTTGATAGAACTTTCAGATGGTCTCCTCATATAAAACTATTAAAAGCAGATTGTCTCCGCTCCTTTAACCTGAAAAAAATAGTATCTAATACAAGTTGGGGTGCAGATCGGGCAAGTATGTTAACGTTACACAAAACTCTTATACGATCTAAATTGGATTACGGCTGCTGTTCATACAACTCAGCTTCTACTCAAGTCCTAAGAATGCTGGAATCTGTACAGAATACGGGTATTAGGTTACCTACCGGTGCTTTTCGCTCTAGCCCTTCTAGTAGTCTTTGTGTTGAAGCTGGCGTACCTCCCCTTGACCTAAGACGACAAGAACTCGATCTCAAATACTTAGTTAAAATCCTCTCCACCTACAATCATCCTTTGAATTATCAATTCCCCAATAAACAGCTCCTATCCCAACAAGAAATTTCCTTAAAGAAGGAAAACATCCTTTTGCAGTCCGTGTTGCAGCATCCTTATTTGACCTCAACCTTGATATACCCACATTCCATGAGACTGTAACATCTCCTATCCATCCCTGGGGACTACCTACCCCAAAAATCATCCTTTCTCTCACAAGGCTACTTAAAAACAACACAGCACCAATAATTTACAAAAACGAATTTCATAAACTTAAAGAAAAACTAGGGGATGCTCACTACATTTACACCGACGGCACTAAGAGTTCTATAGGAGTAGGAACCTCGATAATATGCAATGATAGGCAGCATCTTTTTTCCTTATCTGCTACTTGTAGCAACTTTACTGCGGAGATCGTCGCAATCCATAAAAGTCTAAATGTTATACAGGCCACAAAGAAAACCATAGTTATTTGCACTGACTCACTTTCCGTTCTAATCTGTTTAAAAAATGTTTTCTCCTTAAATCCCATAATCCAAAATATCCTCATTTCAATAAAGTCGGGCGTGACAAGCAATAGCACTGTATTCTTCGTATGAGTTCCAAGTCACTGCGGAATAGTTGGAAGTGAATTGGCGGATCAGGCCGCCAAAAAAGCAATAACAGATGGCATTCCTTATCTAGGGGTTCTAGCAGCGGACTTTTTATCCCTCACCAAACAAAAAATGAAACAAAGTTGGGAAAACAGGTGGTTGAATTTATCTGAAAATAAATTACTTGAAATTAAAAGAGAAGTGATTCCATGGAAGTCCTCTAACAGGAGTAAGCGCAGAGAGGAAGTAATTTTGACGCGTATTCGCATTGGTCATACGCGCTTGACACATGGACACCTAATGGCACGCGAAGACCCTACCGACTGTCAGGCTTGTGGATGTCCGCTGATAGTAAAGCATATTTTGACGGAATGCAGGGCCTACGAAGAATACAGAGCACTTTTAGACATACCAAACGATCTATACAGTATACTGCAAGACAACGTAACAGACAAACTGTACGACTTTCTAAAATTAACAGAATTATAACATAAGATATAAACCGAAAATTGGAATAAATGGCGATGATGACCCTAGTGATTGACGCCTTAATAACAAAAAAAAAGAGTGCCAGGATAAGATGGTTGGGGCACATACAAAGAATGGAAGGTGGTAGGCTCCCGAAAATGTTAATGGAGGGACACCCTGGAGGTAAAAGGAGTAGAGGTAGACCAAGACTGCGTTGGCTGCATGATCTGGAGGAAGACCTTCGGTCATTGGGTGTTTCCGGATGGAGAAGGGCAGCTGCGGACGGGCTGGAGTGGAAGAGGATTGCTGAGGAGGCCAGGGTCCTGCAAGGACCATAGCGCCGTTAGATTGGATTGGATTCTATGAAATATATCAAGTGGGTGGTAGAAGGTCTCGTACTCAATTTGTTCTCTAGGCTGGCGAAGAGGGAGGAAAGTACTCTGGTTTCTCTCTGTGACCTGAAATTGCTGGGAGGTTGACGATTTTAGGTGATTCCCTCCGTATCGGATACGTGTAACTAGTTTAACATCTAGACGCATTCTGATGTAGTATGGCCGGCTCAGGTGACCCGCAACCAGTGGTTCGCAGATAAGACCCCAAATAATTACGAAACATACTGCTATAAAATAATTAGCACAATTAAATTAGAATTCACTAATTTGGTTGTATTTATTGAGCGTTTTACAATAAATCCATTTTTCTTCGAAAAAAAAGAAAAAAAAAAGATTCCACTACTAACAATGTTAAAACAAAGAAGAATTGTAATTAAATGGGTTGAAAGAAGAAACCCTGCCTTAGAGTGAAGTCAGGGCGGGTTTGGAATAATAAAGCTTTGTCACTCAAGGAGAAGCTTTACAGGGGATTTATTTCCATAGAAACCACAGCCTTGCAGGGGCAGACAGAAAAAAGAAAGAAATACCATTGTAATCGAGACAGATTTTTTTTTATATATTAAAATTTTAGGTTGAAAGGTCAAAGCCTGATTTAAAAATGCGTTCAGTCATTCACAAATCTTAAATTGCAATTTATGAGTAGACTAAATTAATATAATATCAAGCATTAATTTATTATATTACTATAAGTATTATAGAACTGTAAATTGATTTGAAAGCTTAATCAAACAGTAATGGCTTTGAATTTAGAATATAAACAGCTAACAACCGACGGGCTACTTGGTATACATGGAAACACTCTACGTTGATAATTTAATTGGTAAGAAATAAAAAAATCTCAGATAGGACTTATTATAATTAGTTTTAGCCTCTTTATAAAGATGGAGGGAACTTTCTTTCCTTTTTATTATATGATAAAAAAGACGTATAACTTTTAAGAAAAATATTATCAATTTATAAATTTGAAACCTATGCACAAATAATTTTTATTTTTGCAATTTGAATTTAATTGCCTTATGGCTAACTGAATGATCAAAAATGTATGAAGGTTATAAAAAAAATATATATTTTAGTTCGTTATTGATTGTGTAGGTATACATGAATATTCGCGACAAAATAAGAATTTAGGAACTATTTTGGCTGCCTTATAGAATACTAGCTAGGGTGCCCGGCTTCGCTCCGGTAGTAGTGCGGCAGTTTTAATAACAGAAAAACTTTAAAATTAAAGGAAATATAGAACAAAATTAGCACTTCCCTGAAAATTTTAACATTATATCAATATTAAGATTCGAGATCTGCAGTGTCCGCCCAAATAAGGAACCCTATATACTTTATAGGGTGTTGAAAATGGTGGATGAACAATTCATTTTGCTGCAACTTTGTCGAGTCATGCATCGTTTTTGATGGTTTCTGTGATTATGAATCCTATAAGCCCATTCCAAGCAGTCAGCAGATAATAAGTTATTAGATTATTAGTTAAAAAAACTATATTTGGAGTACAACTTAAGCGCCGACTACTGAGATGCTCCCATTAGATCCAGAAGTTTAGAAAATACCGAAGATTCATAGAAACATTTTTGGTAAGACCTTTCTTCCAGTTCAACCTCCCTTAATAAATCCCCCCCCCCACCCTAATTTGGCCGAACTCTGCACTTCTCCAATCTTACTACTGTTACTAAGTGAAAACCAAAATATCATGAGGGCACAATTTTTTCATCATATTTCTTTTTATCCTGAACTATGAGCGGTGATAAACTCTAATTGAAAAAATTGTATTATTGGAGTCAATTCATCATTTTGTCAACTGGAATGCTCCTCATACATAGTAATAAAGCCATTTTTCATAATTACATACAATAAGAACACTTCAAACTTGTTATTTTCGGTTTATAATCAGTCTATTCAGCTCTTCTTTTTTGTTTTATGTCTGTTTTTATTCGCTCACTCATATAGCATTAAATTTACTTAAGTATATGTTAGACATTGATTAAATGTAATGTGTTTATCAATTAATCTTCTTATGAGAAAATTAATTTTGTAAAGTATACAGTCGGTTTTCCAATTGATTGCAGATATGTAAAATCATTAATTTATTTTAAAAGAAAAGGTGAAACTAATTATTTTCGCTTGATTTTTAAGTAATTTAAAAAGAACAGCTGACAAAATATGTAACCTTTACAAATATAACGGAATGAATGAACAATAAACATTGAGTGAAACACACCCTAGCGCTTCCTGGTGGTCTGCAGGTCGAACTAAATTTTTCATTCATAAACTCGTATGTCATCCTCAGGTAGGCTAATTACATGTTGCGAGAGGCTTAAAATTCCAGTCCTTTTCTCTTCAATTTCACACCCTTAAGAGAAAAACTGAAACCTTCTTCTCCGTTAGGGGACATACAGTTACACGCTGACATAAATCTCTTAATCGTATGTGAAGTCGTTTCTGAGCCTTTTCGGCACGCACATTGTACACTTTGCTTTATAATATATATTGATTACTGAACATTCTATATAGAGAAAAAAAAAATCAGTAGTGAAATATAAAAACGATGTTCCTACATTAACTTATTACATGAACCATGTACCACATTACTTTGATCACTATTTTTAAAATTGAATTACCAAATCTATTATCCAAAATAATATTGATAGTGAAGTGATAAAGTCAAAAGTAGGACTGATAGAATAATTTTAGAAGTAAAATTATTCCCTTGAAGTTAGCTATCTTAGCTATATAGAGTTGCATAATGTTACAACTTGAGACCAGAACTTTAAGGACTTCATAAATGAGGTACATTGTTCTTCGATAATCAACAACTAGTATTTGTAGCTCTTTGGTTCCAAATTCTTTCCATTTCTTTAATACTATTTTTAAAAGTAAGATTCTATAAAAATGATAATATTATTCGATTTTTATTTACATTGCATGATATTATCCTTCTTTAATTCTTTTTTTTAAACTACAAACACGGTTAAAAATATTTATTGAAAAACATCACGCGTAAAAAGTACAATAATTTATAACCCTGCACGGAGGACCATACTCATTTTTTTTCATCTTTTATAATATGAAATTATGATAGCATCATTTCAAATAAAGTAACTAACATTGCTTTAAAATTCACTTATTTATAAAAATATAACCTATGCTTATTAATAAAAAAAAATATACAGATTGATAATGAAATTATCTGAGTTCATTATTTCGTTATCAAAATGTATGCCTCAAAAATCATAGGCATCTAAATATATAGTGATTAGGAAAAAAATTAATCTCGTTCTAAAATGAATCAAAGGAAAAAAATCTAAAAAAAAAAATCTAATGAAAACTGGCTAAATTCAAGCCGTCTATTGAAGAGAGATTGTTTCAAAGAAAAGGAAAGAGCAATCAGGGAAAGTGGAAACGAAATGATATTTTTTCATTAACGAAGTCCTTAAAACAAAAGGAAATTAATACTCACTTAATTAAATGTTTTACAACCACAATCATTTTTTTTTATTGTGTAAGAAATTCGTTAAAATGATGTTAATCAAAAGAATAAGTCAAGTATTAAAAAAGGATAGTAACCTTATTCATGTATCCTATGTTTGCTTAAGCAAATAGTTCAAGTCCTGCTGTAAATCATAATTAATTGAGCGTAATCACAATTTAATATGTTGGGCCATTAGCCATTTTTGTACAAATGTACAGGATATTATCCTATTTGCTTCAGGTTAAATACGCAAATATAGTACTCGTATTATCAAATGCCGAATTTTAAATATATGGTCGGTTATACTTGTACAATAAGTTTAATCCACCATAGAATGACTACGAACTAAGCTGAGGTTCAAACCTCGATCACAAATCCAGCACCTCTAAATAGTTCCATGTAAATATTTACATACCTCAATCAAAAGTAATGTACTATTATTCCATTCCACTAGATGAAATCTTCTAATGTCCTGAAGAGAAGAGGTGAATTAGTAAACCACAAACAGACGGGTTAAGGGCGCCCGACAATTGTTTGGTGTCCAAACATGCAGAGGTTAACAGCGCTTGTTAACAGACACATATAACATGTTTTTGAAGTAACACTGTCGTTGGGAATCGTTTTCCTGCGATGACCTCTCAAGCAAAGACCGTGAATGTTGATCTAATTTTGAAGAAAACTCATATTTACTAATCACAATAGTCAGTAATAGACTAGAACCATCCATATACCAAAAAAATATATATACATATAATAGATACTCCTCAAAACTTATAAGTTATAAAAGATACTCCCTTAAAATTTCCCCCTTACCTTTAATAAAATAAATAAATAGATGTTATGCATATCAAATACCATAAACAAATAACATAAGAATCTAATACAATAAAAGGGTTGCGGGGCAACTTGGTGTATACGTGTGTTCCTATGAACTAAGTCACAGGTACGGCTTTAGCAAGTACCCCCAACATCAATACCGTGATGGGAACAATCTGAAGTCTTTCGGCGATGGTTCGTATCCTCACTGGGCGGGTCGACTATTATTCTTTGGTACTAGTAGAATGAACCTCCCCGTATGCCTTATAAGGTGAGGTAGGGTACCGAGGTAGCATCAGTACAAAATTTTTTTCAGAAGAAAATCTGGTGCAAGTTCAACCAAATCATTTTCTTGCAGAATCTTTGATCTAGGAAGGATACTACTTAACTCTATCAAAAATCAAACAGCTATTTTTCTTATTTTTTTCATACCCATTTTATGTTATATAATACGCCATAGATATTATCAAGGGTTGATTTACCAGCATCGTTTATAACCGAGTCCATGGGGATTGTATGAAAGCTATCATAAAAACTCAAACCCTAAAAGCCTCAGCGTTGGATGACTGTATGATTGAAATATCGCTTCCGGCCGGAAATACTTTTAAAAGCGATCAATAAAGCGTACGGTTCATATTTACGTATATGCATTCCTATTTATATGAACTGAAAACTTTGTGTTTGTATGCGTTGGAAAACAACATATACTATGTTGTATTATATTTTGACAGGTAAATATTTTTACTATTTCAACTAATAGTTTCAGACCTTTGTTGGAACCGTTAAATAACCATATCAGTATATAATCACATGTCCTAGATAAGACAGGAATATTCTCGGCCCTTCTGGATGTTCCATTTCGGACTTAATATCAGAAGTGATGGATCTTAGTCTTGCTCTGTAAATCGGAGTTTTGCGTCATTTTTGAGTCAGTTGTAATTACTGTTTGTAAAAATAAAATTACTTATTTGAGATTTAATTGTTTTTTGAAGTGCTTAATTACTTGGGATAACGGATTATGTAGGACATAATTACAGATTCGACACATCGAGCGTGGACTGTACCAAACTAGCCTCCATTCTTTCGGAAAGGGAAATAAACTTTCGATTAATGGTTTAATTGAAACGTTATTTTGTTTTATATCTACAATAGAAAAATATTATATCTATAGAAATATTATATCTACAATAGACTATAAATTCGTAAAACTAAAAATGGCAAGAAATGATATTTAATGTAAAAAACCTGATTGAAATTTTATAATTGAAAAAAAAAATCTTTCGAATCCACATAAAAATGTATACAGGGTAGGATGGGGGCACAATGAAATAGTCGGTGCAATTGGCGAACCAAAAGGTCTAGAGCAGCCAAATTCTGACAGCGAGCGGTATGGGTGGCTCCAAACAAAGTCAGCACATTGTCCCCTTTCGAATTGTTTCGTGACAAACTCCACATGCTGAAGTGTGGTTTTGTGTGGCAAAACTAAAATATTTCGTCGAACGGAGTTTCGTCTCTAGGTATGAGTAATTATTTTATTCAATCTGCTCTTACACCCTTTTCATTATATATGTATCTCTTAGGATTTTGCCTGACTTTGTCTTTCCTACCTCTTCACGTTCATCTTGGGAAGTTAAAGTATGGGGTTCGTTGAAACAAGGGCGTTCGGGACACAATGAAACGTTTCATGGAGTCCCACGAATGTTTCATCTTGCCGCATGTGCTTTTCATTGAGCAATAAGCAGTCGGTTTTTTTATTTTCTTACAGATTGATGCGAAATTGAAGGCGGAACACCAAAAAAACTGTATTAATTTAAGACAACTTTCTTCCGAAGAAAAACTTTCCTCTTTCCTGAAGAATTCCATGGCTATTCTAAAACAGAAGAACGAAAAACCGACTGGAAGCCGAATAAAGTTTTTTGTCAATTTTGTTGTTTTTCTCAGCTGTTTCATTGTTCCCCGGGGTGCAATGAAACAAAATTATATTTTTGGAAAATAGCTGCTCGCGGTCAGACATGGTGCATAAAATAATGTTTAACGCATTTCTTACATAGATTAGATAGATTACCTAGATCTAAGGTAACATGGAAACAATAACCAATTGAAAATAAAGTCTCAGGTGGGGTGCTATGGGTCAAAAAAACTTTTGTGTTACACTGTGCGCCACCTCCCCCTACGTATTTATCCAACATTAACTTATATTTACTCAAAATGGGAAAAAATATATCATAAAACCCATGTCTTCTAAGGTTCGCATATTTTAAAAAAAAATTGTGTTTATAAATTATAACTTGTACTTACAGGTACAGCACGAAGTCAACGTACTTCACCTTGTTACACGGTATTGCATTGCGCTCGTTAGAACAGCTTTGGGAGCTACATTTTCATTAACCGTACACAAAGCAGGAGGGAACACAATCTCCTACTACTCCTGTCGGATTGTAATTAAGGCTCTTAATAGAACAGAACCTAATTTCAAATAACTTAGGTTTGTTCAAGTCACTATATCCCTTATTCTGTTTTTTTAATTAAAACAAATATTTTTTTTTATTATTAGTTAATTAATCATTCATTAATAAATAGTTCACCTATCTCATAGATATATTGTATACGTTTCATTTTTATTAAAATATTCTATCTATATAAGAAGGTAGTTTAAGACACCTTAGTATTAAAATTACTTTTAAAGTGACCAAAAAAGAACTTCATGTTTCAAATGGACCTGTTCATACGATTTCATTTCACAACAAAAAACGCGTCCAGTAAATTAATAAAATTGTTCGATACTTTACACACATAATGTCCTTTATTACTTCTTGGCGTGGTTTATTTTGGGATGTTATGTTAAAATAACAGTAATACAGAGGTGACTCTCATCGCTTCTTTTTTAAATAAAAAGAGCCTTGATTAGCTTTTGTGGATCTTAGCTTTCGACACCCGCTCTTCAGAAATAAATGAACCCCTAAACGGGTCCTTTTCAGTGGGATTGGAGCCACACTATACAGCGCCATCTTGGCTTTTCCCAGAAGTAACATAGGGAAACTAGTGTTACAAGGAAGAAACAGGAACTATAAATTATGGCAACGGTGGCTACATCATGAGGTCAGTGAAGATGAAAAAGATAACAAGATAAAATAATCTTTTTTCCTTTCTCGATAAAATTATTTAAGATAATGAAATATTAAATTCAATATATTTAAATAATTTGGTTTAAATTTCCATATTTATACTTGATATAACCAATATGGATATACGGAACAGCTAAAAAGACCGGGTCTTTTTTATTTTACCCACACCCGTTACTTAATTCTAAAACAGTGATTCATCTTAACATTAAATTAGAACAGATGCTTAAAGTAATGTATTTAAAAAGATTAAAATGCAAACAAAAATGATAGTTTAATATAGTGCATGTGCAACTTCTCACACTGCACTTAATGGTAGAGATCTTCTTTGGCAAAAGCAACCTTCATTCATAAGTACCATCCTCTTCTGCATTTCCGTGTTTTATGCAATATTCCTTACCTTCGAAATGTCTTAAATGTTCTTCCAGTTAAGAACACGACTCAGTTGTACCGGTTTCATTATTAACCTAAGAACTATTAGGTAGGTAACCGTCTTCATATATATATTTTTCTCTTAAAATAGACATATCGAGGGCAAAAACGCTGGACCTCGTAACTAACATTTTTGACCACATAGGTGTTTTGATGCAGTTCTCATTTTTTTATGACCGCCATTTATTTACGAGAGGAAAAAATGCTACTAAAACTATTTACTTGTCAAAATTAAAGAAAACGGTAACTCTTCATACTCGCGAATACTTCATAGAAACAGTAACTTGTAAGTAACGGTAATTTTTGAAAATCCTAAGTGAAGTATTTTTATCATCACATCATTTATATATTTAACATTTCTAAAGCCGAAAAAATATTTCAAGTTCAAAAATTAATGCCGATCAACATTTTAAACAGGTTTTTCGTACCCCTGAACAATTTACGATTTTTGAAATACGAGGTCCTGCGTTTTAGCCCTCGATATGTTATTAAATAACGATATAACAAATGTTATTAAATAACGTTAAAAATATAACTAATAATATCAAAAAGTTACTGGTGTGGGTAAAGTAAAAAAGACCCACTTACAACGACTTCAGACCTTTCATCCAAAAATGTTAAGACTCATTGTAAAAGCATCATGATACTATGGTACGTGACTAACAAAACACTACGCACTGACTTACAAATAGAAACAGTAGACCAACATGTAAAGACACTTTATAAACGTTTTCATACTCACTTACAAGGCCACTTCAACCGACTGATTAGAGACATGGAAACAGCTGATATACGAATAAATAGGAGATTAAAAAGGCGTTGGATGAGAGATCTCCTTCGTTAACAAACCAGATTAACTGACACAAGCCAGGGAAGAGGTACCGCTGGGTGCCATCCTTCCCCATGCCTAACATGCTCTTATTTAATTAGCATAGCTCATATATGCTGATTGTCGAAGTTTGTTGACAAGCGCAAATCAAGTTGTGAAGACAAAAAAAAATTATACATAGGTGTGTTTGCGGCAAAGTTTATTCGTAAATAGAGTTCTTTACCTACCGTCAGAACTCGATTAATTCAAGTTTAACGTAATTAAATTCTACGAATGCAAACAAAAAGAAGAAACTACCACAAAAACTTCGTTGAAATAATTCCTGAAAGAAACGAAGCCCTTGATTACAAGACATACAGCAAGACGGACGGCAGGGACATTAAGAACAGCTGGTTGTGCTGAAGGGCCATCTACAAGGTAAGCTCTCGTCGGGCATCAATGTAAGCGCGCAATCAGCAGACAAAAGGGCTTTGGGAGTATTATCTTGTTCCAAGGCGCGAGGTGTGGTTTGAAATGAATATGGCCGAGAGACCTTGAAGGAGCTTATCAGCTCTACTAATTGCCTCCTCCTTCTCCTCCTTTGCAGGAATGCTAATGCCTTGCAGAGAAAATTGAAGGAAATTGCAGGACCGGAGGAAAACTTTTTACGATAAACTTTTGTTGGGATAGTATGCATTGTACGCTGACAAGATAAAATTATTTTCAAAATTAAAAAACTTTTCCAAATTAAATTATTTTTATCCTTCTTTTCACTTCATTTTATTATTTCTATTAGTAAAGTTGAAACTATGTAGCACCCCTCATATAGGAAAATACATAGTGTACAAAACTAAATACCAGTTATTCATTATTCATTTCAAATGAATACCATAAACACTCAATAATCATTAAAAATACTCCGTACTGATTATGAATAATGGTTATTCATTTTTCATTTATTTTATGATTACCAATTATTAATATTCATGAATCATTATTCAGATAACAATTTGCCCAACTCTGGGTACTAATACATAAGTGTAACCGTCCCAGGCATGCAACGGTTAAACGATTCTATAATTTGTGCATTGTAACATAAATAAACTTGAGCTCGGTGAGTTTATCGCGAGGAGTCAATTAGTTGTAGTAAATGATATCTCTGCCATCCCCACTTTTACTGGTGGCATGGGTGACAGTTGGATTGACCTCACGCTAACATCACCGACACTCTCAAGATACATTGTCGATTGGTACCTCAAATCAGAAACGAGTTCTGACCACAAAGCCCTGATATTTAGTATATAGTATAGAGCAAGATTCAAGGGGTTCCCTCGGTAAAGAAGAGGGATATATAACCCGCAGAAACGACTGGAGTGCTTTCCGATGTATGCTGGAGGGAGAACTTGCCGATCAGGATTGGGAAGAAGAAGAATCGGATAGTACAAATGACCTGGACAGCAGAGTATCCAGGGTCACCAGTGCTATCCTTGACGCTGCAGAAAACTCTGTCCAACATCGGAAAGCGAGGGCTCGACCGGTCCCATGGTGGACGCCGGGATTAACAAGTATGAAGAGAGAGCTCGCCCGCCCGGCGATTGTACCAGAAGTGCAGATGTGACGAGAGGCGCGCTGCACTTCGGAATGAGTACAAGTCTAATGCCAAGGTGTACCGATATGAAGTGCGTTCACGGAAACGTAGGTCCTGGGATGAATTCATCGTGGAAGAAACCACCAAGAATCCTTGAGGTATACCCTACAAGGTAGCAATGGGTAAGATGACCCCACCACAGACGATGGCAGCCCTTTCTGACGGAGTTTTCCAAGCAAATACTCTTGATGAGGCAGCTAGCATCTACGTTCAAGCGACATATCCCAGGGACGATCCATCTCAGGACAATGAGGAGGAACAATTCGTGAGACGCACTCCTGGCACAGACTTTTGTCCACCATGGGACATATATGATCTCCGTCTTGCTGTGAATAAGCAGAAAACTGGTCGCACTCCGGGATTAGATGCAATAGATGCGGCGATCTTAAAGAACAGTATTCCTTACCTGGAAGATAGGCTCTTGGGAATATTCAATGATTGCCTAGATAGGGGATACTTCCCAAGGAAATGGAAGATCACCGATTTGAGATTACTCTACAAGGGTGGAGGCAGGGACAAGCAGCTCCCTAAGTCATATAGGCCCATATGTCTCCTCCCTATGATGAGCGAGGTTTTGGAGCATCTTATCTTAACAAGTCTAGGACCAGTACTTACTCGAGCCAGTCATCCACGGCAATACGGTTCAACTAAGGGAAAGGGAACCGCTGATGCTTTGCTTCAGGTTCGCGCAGACGTTGAACAGAGGGCGGAGCGGTATGTCATGTTGCTGCTCTTTGACATATCCTCCGCCTTTGACAGCGTCTGGTGGCCGCGAGTTCTCCTCCAGCTACAGAAATACGAGGCTCCCAGCAACTTATATACCCTCATAGGCAGCTACCTCCACGATAGGTCCGTTAAGATAAGAGGCACCTCTTACGAGTTTGAAGCTTCTATAAAGAGGGGGTGCCCTCCAGGATCAGTCCTTGGCCCAGCGCTTTGGAAGCTGGTATTTGACGAGTTGTTGGGAGTCCTCGAGGAACAGCGGTTCCCTGCAACGGCATACGTTGATGACCTTGCGGCTATAGTGGCGTCTAATAGCAGAGCCGGAGTAAAGCAAGAAGCTGAACGATGCGCCAATGTAGTCAGCCAATGGTGTGAGGCTAAGAAATTAAAGATGGCCGCGGCAAAGACTCAGGCCATCCTCCTGAAAGGCCAGACAGATAGGGCGCACCCTATAATTCTGGATATTGAGGGTATCAGAATACGTCCAAGTGAGGTGGTCACTTATCTAGGATTCAGATTCAGTAGAAGATTTAATATGACATACAACATTTGGACTACCTCGGGAATAGGGTGGCCCATACCTTGAAAGGTCTGAGTCGCCTGGGAGGCGCATTTTGGGGACTCAGATACCCAGCAACAATGACCATTTATAATGGGACAATCCTGGGCATCCTAAGATATGGATCCCCAGCGTGATCCCAGAATCTCTCACACCGGCAGAAACGAAGATTGGCGACGTTCCAGCGCACGGCTCTGCTACGGGTCACTAAGTCGTATCGGACAGTTTCTCACGAGGCGGTGGAGGTCTTAGCAGGAGGGGTTCCTCTCGACCTTATCCTGCGGGAAGATCTATTGAATTTGAAACTCAAAACAGAAGGCTCAGCAGGTCTACCGGTAACTATCCAGGTAATGATTGCAGAGGATCCAAGACAATGGAAAAATATTTTACATGAGGACACAATAGAAGAGTGGAACCGGCGGTGGGTGACAACTACAAAAGGTTCTATCTTAAGAAAATATTTCTCCACCGTTCAGGATCGGTTATAAGCAAAGTGGGTCCTCCCGGATTATTGGGTTTCGCAATTCCTTACAGGGCATGGGGCCTTCCGAGCCAAGCTACATGGCTTTGGAAAGGATATTGATCCCTTGTGCCCTACATACAGGATACCGGAGACGTCTGAGCATATTGTCTTAAACTGCACCGCCTACGAGGAACTAAGGGCTAAGTTAATGAGGGAAGCTGAGCTCTATGTTCTGACAGAAAACAACTTCACTGAACTAATGGAAGAAAGGAACTACCCTTACTATAAGGAATTCGTGTACGGGTGGAAAAATATTGTGGGACCACAGCTCGGGAGAAGAGGACCAGCACTGGGAAGACCACCATAGTAAAAACTTAAAGCGGAGGAAATCTGAAATGAGAAATTAGGCAAGGTCCATTCTGCTCGTTGGGAGGATAGAACGAAGAAATGAGATAATGGCCACACCAGATTATTTCTATATGGTTTTACAAGCAGCAGTTGTTTGCTACCCAGGAATGGGTAGCATCCAACTGGTGCTAAAACCCGTTTTGCCAACTAGGCAAGGTAGGGCTGCAAAATGAATAAATAAATGTATCATAAACGTAGCATCACTAGCATTAGCATTAGTATATGGGCCATTCTCCCAACACATAAAAGTTTATGTCCCAATGAGATTATTTTATTTGTTTGAAATTGCTAATAATTCAATTGCATCCACTGGTTAATAGAAAACATCAGCTTATTGTTCAAGAATTTTTATATCAGTAACAAGTTGTTTATAGGCCTAAAATTAAACTTAAAACGTCAATATCTATCCCTCACCTGTCCCAAAGCTCAAGTATTTTACTGATGGTGGAAAAAGGATATATATTCTTTTATTTATAACCTAGTTTTGTTTTTCATACTTGTTAGAAGGTCTTAATTATTTGGTTTTGCGGTATATTGCTATTTGCGTATTATAGAAAAAAAGTTATGATCCATAATCTACCTGTCCCATAAATGCAACCTATATCCCTCACATTGTTTTGAAATTGGGCCTCAAAACTTTGGAAACCTTCATTTCATTATAATTCATTGCTGGCAACACTGTAACAGATTCCCGCCTCAACAAGGATAATCTTTTTCACAGAAGTTCTGCTCTAGTTTCCTTGTGAGGGTGTTCTTATCGGTTAAAACAGTGAGTGTCGTTTCATCTCCTATCTCCCTCACCCACTGATATTTCCTAAAAGGTGAGGTTGATTCAGGTTTTATTACAGTTAATTTGTAGGTTTTTTAAGGGATTTCAATAACCCATAAATGTTTTTCATAAGAGACTGACATGGAATGGTCTACTATAATATAACCTCAAAAACCTATCTCCCTCACATCTATCTCCCGGGGGTCACCTGTGGTGTTGTGGTTAGCATGGCAACCTACAATACTAAAGATCGCGGGTTCAATTCCAGCGGTGGCCTTAGGATTTTTTAATCGGAGTAAAAAATCCTTAGCTATGCCGTCCCTCGGATAGGACGTAAAATGGAGGTCCCGAGCCTTTACGATGTCAGGTACTCGTTAAAGATCCCTATAATAATTATACCTGGATAGGCAAAATTTAGGACTCCCACTGTAGCATCGTCCGATTAGCCTAAGTAGCATAAAAATGGACGTTAAACAAACAAACAAACACATCTATTTCCCTCACTCGTGTAGAAGTATTGACTGAGGGAAATAGGAACAAGGTGATGTTTGAGTTTAGTAGAATCTGAACTCTAAAATTATTTAAATATTTTTAGTGAAATTGATTATCATGTTTGTTTTGAGCACTTTTAAATAATATTTAGAGATTACAAAGACTTAAGTAGTTGACACGTATTTGTTTTGTATGTTTGTTTAACCTCCCTTTATGCAACTAAGGCTAACTAGACGATGCTACATTGGGAGTCCTAAATTTTGCATATCCAGGTATAATTAGGATAGGGATCTTAAACGAGTACCGGGCATCGCACAGGCTCGGATCCTCTATTTTACGTCCTATCCGAGGGACGCTTTTCATGCGAGGGACGCCGAGGGATTAAAAATGTGTATGACCGAAAATGTTCTCCTTGAAAACCTGAAAAGATTTATACCATTTAGAAACCTTTACGATTATTTCTCGCAAAAATCACGGTTTTGCGCTTATAACTCGCAATCGAAGGCGAAATGAGTGATTTGTATATTTTTCCGGTGTAGCGGCTAAGTAAAGCTTTAAAATGATGCCTTATTCATGATATTTGGTAAGTTTTAAGAAAGTTGTGGCGTACCAACAAAGAAAAGGCCTTGAGAAATAATATATATATATATATATGTTTCTATGAAGGCATTTTTGTAAACACCATTAGCAGCCTACCTTCTAACAATTTGTGGATAAAAATCATTGGAAAATGCAATTTTTTCGCATTGAAATTAGAACAATGAAATTTGAATGAAATGGGATAAAGACCCATATAGTTGCATATTAGTATATAGTAGCTTAATAGTATATAGTATCATATTAGTATAAAGTAGCATATTATGCTACGGCATCAGCTGAGACCGTTCTCACAACTATACTTTCATCAGATCAAAAGTTATTACATTTTGATGGTTTGATTAATGATATCTCAGCTTGGAAAATTATTATGAAGGTACATATAATCTCTAATATGAGGAGATCGTATTTTCGGGTTAAATGAGGATACAACGAAGATGTTTTTATGTAAATATATTTTCAAAAATAAATAAATATGTAGAAAATTTATAACGAAGAAAAAATCCGAACTGCAAGAGTTGTTTGTTTACATTTAAAAAAGAAAGAAAAAAAACATTCAATAACAGGGCTCTAAAGGCGAAATAGCTTTCCTATTTTTCTCGAGACATGTTTACTGCGATCCAATATACTGAATCCGCCAAAACATTTTCTAAACTGAACCCTTTCGCAGTAAAGGAATATTTTCGTAAAAATCGTTAAAAATATTTCATTCGACGAAATAGTAACTTGAATTACACTTTGAAGTCATTTTTTATTTACTAATTTATCAAATTCATAGCATAGACTTATATTTGGAATCGATTTCGAATAGCCCATTTTTGTATTCGATAATCCGTAATCAGTTCGTTGTCCCTTTTTGTTAATCAATAAATTACCTTCATAAATTCAGAAACAATACTTCATTTATTAAAGGTTCTCTGTTTATTCAATTACGCTGAATTCGAAGATAAAAAAAAAAAAAAAACCTAACCACATTAATGTTTGTATTATCAAAGAAGAAGAAAATAAAGAAAATTCAAAAATAAAACAAAAACAAATTCCAAGCAACAAAGATATGTGATACTCCATATAAAGAATAAAGATTTTTTTAATCTAAGTCTTAACTCCGAAAATCCTAGAACCGTTAAATGTATTCCTTTATTCCAAGTTTATAATAGCTATATATATATCTATATATTTATTTTTATAGTTATAATTTTCTTTTATATTTGCAGTAAAATAAAATAATGAAAAAACTTTTTGTATTACAAAAGTAACAAAACTATGGTAGTAGTTTTGAAAGATAGCATGTAATTACCTAAATGTGTACAAAAATAAATTAAATAACCGTCATTAATCTTACTCCCCAATACTTTGGCCCAGGGAAAACCCTGGGTAGCCAATATGGCGAGTCAGAGGTGAAAAAAATAAAATCTCTATATATAAAAGAGGCTTTGTCCTGACTGACAGAATCAACGCAGAGCAAAAACTACAAATGATAGAAACTTGAAGTTTGGAATTTAGATTTTAAACGCGATGTAGGTAACCTCTAAGAAAGGAATTTCAAAAATGTAACCCTTAAGGGGCTTAAATGGCGAAATTGTCATTTAACTCTAACGGAAATCTATTTTTGAGATTTTAAACCATATGTTTTTTATTTGAATATCGATTTGTTTGTTCCTTTAACGTCCATTTTTATGCTACTAAGGCTAATCGGACGATGCTACAGTGGGAGTCTTAAATTTTGCCTATCCAGGTATAATTAGGATAGGGATCTTTAACGAGTACCTGACATCGTACAGGCTCGGGACCTCCATTTTACGTCCTATCCGAGGGACGGCATAGCTAAGGATTTTTTACTCCCATTAAAAAATCCTAGGGCCACCGCTGGAATCGAACCCGCGATCTTTAGTATTGTAGGTTGCCATGCTAACCACAACACCACAGGTGACCCTAAATGTGACTAAAGGTGACTAATCTAAAGGTGACCCTAATATCTATTTAACGTTACAATATTATTAAAATAGACATTCACATAAAATATGGCTACTGATTATTTAAATATTAGTGGTAATCAAATTATGCACACTGTGATTCCCATGATTGGGGATGGTGCGTGTTTATTTCGATCTCTTCTCCATATATATAAGAGGCTTTGTTCTGACAGATAGAATCAATGCAGAGCAAAAACTACTTATGATAGAATCTTAAAGTTCAGAATTCAGATTTTAGGTAACCGCTAAGAAAGGAATTTCAAAAATGTGGGGTTTAAATGGCGAAATTGTCGTTTAACTCTAACGGAAATCTATTTTCGCACTTCGAGAAAAAATATCTACTTTGGACTCATTTTAAAGAACTTGATACGACGAGTTTAACTCGAAAGCCCCTTAGGCGCTTCGAAAACCACGTTTTAAAGCCGAAAAATGAAGCGTTCACGACGAGTAAGCAACTTTTTGTTTCGGCGGTTTTAGTGAACTCTCTCCATCGCGAGTCTCCCTCTCTTCTATCGAGCCGGCAGCTTTCCCCTCCAACATTCCACCTACCGGAAGCTCCGATTCTACTAAATCTCCCTAACATCAGTTAACATATCATATTAGATCAATACCAAGATAATGACATACAGAATTGATTTTAAAGGCTCGCGGGCGAAGCCGCGACGGGGAATGCTAGTAGTTGTATATAATAAAAATATGATCAACAAGTAATAATAAAATCATATTATCGGAAAGAAAAATAAATTCAATTCCAACAAGAAAATGACAGTACCGTTTTTTTTTTTCAGATATGTCAGTATTTTCAGGATCCGCACTAAAATTCCCTTGACCGTAAAATTCTCCAATCTTATCATTTAGGGCTAGGGTACAAGAGGACTTTTCCGACCCTCTGAATAAAGTAGCGCAATTACAGCAAAAAAGGAAGGAAAAATTAAATTTCCATTGCATTAATTCTGAACAAACTTCCCGATGAAGATGGAATAACTTTCCAGTACTAAGCTTTTTTCTTTTCTTTTTTTTCTCAAAGAGAGCTGAATTAAATTTTAATAATTATAACTATGCCCTAGGCAGTTTTCTACCGACAAAGGTATTGATGAAATATATTAGCATAAATTCATTTTTTTTTTTAAATCCACGACGATTAAGTGAAATATTAAAATTACTTATTTATCATTAAATATTTTAAGCTAATAAGGCACAAAAAAAAAATTGAATATTTAAAGCTTTAAAATTGAAATGTTAGTGACTTTGAATTCTAGAGATTTGCCTTCAATATTTTCACTCAGGATTTCTTATTTATAATTTTATAATAGATTCTCTATTAAAAGAAGACTCTGTCTAGGGATTGGGCCTCATAATAGGGGGGGAGGGTTGATTTTAGAAGCGATCTCTCTAAAATTACAATAAAAATAAGTTGAATAAATTTACTCATCCAATCACTGTAATAGTTTTATTTATTTAAATTTAATAAAATTCCTGCTTCTTTGTTTGTAAATAAATAATTGTGCTGCTGTTAGGGTTCATATGATTTCTTTTATTTTTGTCCAATATTCTCCAATGAAAATTTCTTTATAGGATCACTACTGCTGATTGGTATTTCCAGTAAAAGTTCATAAAAAGTCAAGTGATGAATTTCGAACAACAGAGGTCATCTGTTGGTTTACTGGATAGCATAGCAGCCTGAAATACTGAAAATCGCGTGTTCGCATCCCGCGGCGGCCATAGGATTTTTAAGGGGATTAAAAAATCCTTGGCCCATTCTTCGGATAGGACGTGAAGTGGAGGTCCCAAGCCTGAACGATTTAAGGTGCTCGTTAAGGATCCCTATCCTAATTATACTTGGATAGGCAAAATTTAGGACTTCCACTGTAGCATCGTCCGGTCAGCTTTACTCGCATAAACTGACGTCAATTAAACGAACGAACAATAGAAGAATATTAAATCAATTAGAGCTGACTATAATTACGAAAAATATGATCTTACTGCCTTAGAATTCGTAAAATTGACCTCGAAATAAAGTTTCATTCTTTTAACACACTTCTTGCGTTTACATTTATTATCCCAAGAGCATTTAAAGAATTACACAATTAGAAGAGTACACTTCCAAGTGATCGTGCAACAGTGCTCATAGCCGTTGTTCTGTCCATTACTAAACTTTTTCTAAATTATTTAACTTTATTTCTTTAAATTTAATTTAATAAACTATTCCCTGATATATCTATTCCATGCAGAGCTAACTCCTCATTTACATTTGCATAAAAACATATAAAGTATATTCATACCATAGAGGGTGTATGTATAATCAATCTCTTTTCAGTAACAGTAAATAAATACAAAATAAATAAGCTAGCTCTAATATACAATAAAAATTACTATACCATTCTATTACAGTTGTAGATGCAAGTGAGAGAAGTTGTAATGTCATTGTTTAAATGCATGGAGACTCTCCAGCTGGTTTGCAACAGGTTTCTGCTATTTCATTCTGAGTTAGTACCTTAGGAATCCGTTTAACATTTAAATCTCTTTTCGCTTATTTGATAGCACGAGCATTACTAATTATTGTACTAATTATCAATTAATAATTCAATAATGTCATTTATGTTTAAAATATTATAATGTCTAATTCATGTGATGTCTAAATGTCTAAAATTTCCTTGAGAATAGGTCTGAAAATTAAAAAATAACTTTTTTCAATACTGACTTATAATACATTTTTTTGATAGTTGCTTGACGACTATACGTTTATAATTGAGGCGTTTGGTTTCAAAACCATCCATCCATTTTCAACAATTTTTCAGGACTGATCAAAAAAGGATCGTTTGGAACCGCTTTTGATAAGAAATGGAATCTATTAGTATTGATTTTCGAAGGATCTAGACGTTTTTGTAAGAAACGCCTCTATTATATTTTTTTTAACATGAACAACTTGAAAAAAATGACAAAAAAATTGTTTGGAAAAAATGGATGTAACCGGTTTTAAAGCCAACAAGTTTCAATTAGTAAGTAATTATTTCGTAATTAGAAAATGAGTGTTTATCTGTACCTATTGATTTATTTTAAAATACTTAAAGACCGAATTCGTTAAATCCCTTTTCCCCCCTGAACGTCCAATTGTCGGATTTGATGATAATGATTTTTTTGAGAAAAAATATTTGCTTGACAATGTCACAAAGGTACCAAATTTTATTGATAAAACGTTTCTATTTCTATCAGATAAAGGAATCAATAATAAATTAATGAAACAATGGAATATTTTTTCAATAAAAAGTTCATTTGTAGAATAATATTTCTTCTCATTATTGCTAAAAAAAAAAATTGAGAAAACAAAATCGACGATTTCGATCGATTAATATTAGTTAATTATTTATAATTATTTTAATATGTTACGTTATTTGCCTTGTTCTATGGTACAGTTTTGAAAATCGAAACTTTATTGCGAGGTAATAATTCTTTTTGGTTGTACGGTAAAATTCCTCCAAAAGTAATTAATCAACGCGCTACGGTTTGCACGGTAATTAATATGGTCAGAGCTCCATGTAATTTAGGTGTTTATGTAATATTAAAGATTCCTTCAAATAATCACGGTGCATTGATCGGCCAGTCTGATCGATAACAATTTCATAATAAAAATACTCGTGTTAATCAAGGCTTGCTAACGTGTTGAACAAGCATGTAAATGAGCGGAAGGCCTTCGTATAAATGCGATGTAAAATACGACAGTTAAACAGAGAGGTACTAATCAAACACAACCCTTTTACATCTTAATCAAGGAGCAACAGATAACTGATCGTGTATGTACGACCGTAGAGCTTAATTTAATGCTCCATGTTCTGAGGTATGAACCGATCTTAATGATGATTAGTAGATATGTATGCCTGATCATAGCTCCATTCATATTCCATATTAATCCATTCAGTTCACTAACATATAATGTTATACAACACGCAGTAAAATGTGCCTGAATCAAGTGAAAAACAAGTTTTCTTCGGTACTATCCGTTTATGTTCGAGAACAATACTCCTATTCACTAAAAAAAAAGAATAAGGTCTAAAAATATTTTTTTCATTTTTTTTGCTTTTTCTTTTCATATGATTGAAATGGAAAAGGAAAGGATATGGAAGGAATCGGGAAAATGTGGGACAGAATAAGAATATTTGAATAACATTTCTTTAAGACGAAAATGTAAGTAGTAAAATAATCCGACCACTAACGAAACATAAATTTTCGCTACATTGACCTCTTCTCCAGATTTTCACGGTCTGTACAATACCACGAACAATTTTACAGAAACTGGGTGCAGTCTCATGAAAGACAGAAACTTCGACAGACACTTTATAAAAAGACATTTCCACTGAAAAATTTAAACATTAAGATCTAGAAAATATAGGCTTCAAAACATTTTAATAGTTCCGGTTTTTGATAACGTTTGAAACTAGTTATTTGTGTCACAGTAATAAGGCCTTCAAGAAGCAAAGAATGAAAAAAGTAGCCATAATAGAAGAGAATTTGCCGTGGGAAAGAAACCATTCTTAAAAATTTAAACCAGTAAACTTCCCAAAAAAGATGGCACCTATTAATATAAGATTCATTATTTATTTTAGGATTAAGTTTTATAATTAATTCCAACAAAAAAGGGATGCCTTGATTCCAATTATTTATCAGAACAAAGCACATGGATAACAACTAAGACACTGCAGAGCTACTTGTCAAAAAATGGAAAGAAGTAGCTCTGGAGAGAAACTGTTGGAGAAGGCGACTAAAGATCTAAAAAGTTTATAAAGTCAGCAGAAAAATAAAATTATTTGATTCGATGACATGGAATTAAGAAGATTTCCAAGACTTAATGAAAATAGAGATAGACTTAATTTGTAGCTTAATACTTCAGTTCATGGTAAAGAAATACTTTTTCTTGAAAAAGGAGTTGATGAGGTCAGAATTCATGTCCTACCTCTGAGTTTACTCCCTCCCCCACCCTCCTAAGTTAAGGGTTCCTTCGTTTTGGAGGAGGGGTAATGCGTGACCCAAGAGTCTTCCTTCCTAATACACCTTCGTTGCATCCCTTGAGAGAGCTACCTTATTCCCTTTTCTTACCACACAAGTTTTTCAACCAAAAATTATCTAATAATTCCCATATTATTTCCTAAGCTTATGAAAGACATTAGTTGTTATAGTATTAATAAGATAGATATTGCAATGTATTATCTAGACATTGTCGACAAAAGGGTTAATAGTTATCTTCCTAGTTGGAAACCAACCACTAACTCCGTTTAAGGTTAAGCGAATTTTGAGGGCGATCTAAATTGCAAATGTGATTTTAGTGAAGTAATTGTCGCTCAACGTGGCAGAGGGTGTGTGTGTTGTCACAACTCAATTTCACTTAAGTGCAGCTTATGTGTGTGTAGGAACGAATTAACGAAATTTTTTTTAAGACGAACACGGACAGCCAAAATATATAAATAATAACTTTCATTACTATCATGGTGTATCAATTATTAACCCTTTGCACTCGAGGTCTCCGGAGCGGAGCCATTTAAAATTTGTCTTCAAACTCGAGGGCTCCGCTACGGAGACAATGCAAATAATTTGCAGTTTTTAACATATAAGGACATAAACAAATCGTAAAAACTATTTATAGGATATTTCGCTTTTGGTGATAAATGACGGTCGCGGCTCGCGGTGTTTTTCATTATATTTATAGTACTTTAATCTTTTAACATCGGCTATATTTTGTGGTTTTAATTCATCTTTTATATCCTCAATTGTATAATAATTTAGTTCGGGGCAGGAAATAACCCTTTTACTTTGATTGACACATGGGAAACTATGTGCTTCTACTTTAACCGGAAAGTGATTAAGTAGATTTTCACATTTTAAGAGCTTTTCTGATTGGATATCTGAGAAAACTTCAACTAAAAGGGTCCCATCTCGTAATTTTTGAACTGTTTATAATTTAAAACAGTAAAAGACACTCAGTAAATGTGTTGGCTATGAAGCAGTTAGCTAATATTGTGAACTTGACAACTTCATATAAACACACTTGAGAAATGAGAATTTTGAACGTTCACACAAAATTATTTTGCGTTGTTGAGTAGTGAAAAAATGTAAGCTTGGCAAAGAATAAAAAAATGCTAATTCCAACAGTTTGGAAAAATAACCAGCCACTGTTCGGCACAAAAAACCTTTTAATTAAACTTGAGTGTGATACTGATCCGTAAAATTATTTTATAAAGCCAACCCCCCTTTTTTATTTAAATAAAAATATATATAGACTAACTTTTTCTAAACTTGTTTGTTTGAGGCCACTTTATGCTGCTATAACAAATCAGACAATGCTACAGAGGAGTCCTAAATTTTGAATATCCAGTAATAATATTGACGAGTACCTGACATCTTACAAACTCGGATTCTCCATTTTACGCCCCATTCGAAGGATGGAAGAGCCAAGGATCTTTTACTCCCTGGGATCACCTGACGGGTTTCTATGTATGTTGGAAATGCTGACCACTACATACAAGGTGACCCATTCCAAATTTGTTACTTACTTTTTAGTATATAAAAAGAAAAAGAAATGACTTGAAAATTTTTAAGATTTTATAATACGGGCTTATGAAAAAGGGATAACCATTGCAGTGAGATCAGCTGTTTATCTCAATTATTTCTTTATTATTAACTTTTGAGGTGTCTTGCATACTTTTTGGTAAAACGTGTGGAGTTTTAACGCTAAATAAAATTAAATGGAAATATCTAAAAGTTAAATTTTTCTAAACGTTAATAAATTAAAAAGAAAAAGGGAGGGAAAAAAGGCTAATTTGCATCCATGAAAGTGACGGAGGATACCTCAAGAGGTTGGAGGGGGTAAGCCCGTCGAGCAGGGAGTCAGCCATAAATTATTCCTTGCAGCCTTGATTTTGGTTTTTTTTTATTTAGGTCCGTGTGGCCACTTCTTTATTCAAATAGCTATTTAGTTATTCTTAACCGGTCAAGTACGCTTTGACCCTACGCTAGAACTGAGAAATCAATTTAGTGGTTTCGTAATAATTGATTAGAAAAGAAAAGTCAGCACATTAAGAATTGTAATTTTTTTTAAAAAATTCAAAATGAAATAGTTATCTGCAAATAGTTATATAGTTGAAATGTGCCACACTCGAGGTCATTTAGGATTATTGATCTAAGGATCCGGCTATACAGAAGCAACTAAAAAATAACCGAATTAAGAAAATAATAACAATGGAAACGCAAAAAAAGAATAAAAAAGTACAAAAGGAAAAAAATATGTATGTAAATGCATTCATATAGAATAGAATAGTGGATTTTTTTATTTGGCACGATAGGAGCTATAATGTACGTTTCCATTGCATTTTTTCTCTTCTTTTTTATTATGGAATAAGATGAACATTTCTGTGAATAGATGACGGGTCCATTACACCTTTAATTAATTGTTATCAGTTTCAAGTCGTAACTGCAATGAATAAAAAATTTATCAAAAGGTCAAAGAAACTGTATTTAGAAAAAAGCTATACCAACCCTCATCAAGGAACCATGCAACCGGGATTCTCAGTTGTCGAAGTAGTTGATTTGACATAGCAACAATCGGAACGCAATCCTCGAATGTGTCGAAGTTTTTGAAGAAAAATGAGCGTTGTTGTGACATTTGTCTAGGCATAAATTGGAACATGCATACTTCAAAAAAATATTCTCAGGAAGTTGATTTATAGAGATTGAAAATATTTTTTTATAAAAACAGTGATTTTGTTTCTATGCTATTAAAAAAGTAATATTCGAGTCAACTGGCAGGTAAGTTTTTTTTTTTTGTATATTATTCCATCAAGTTAGAAGGCATGTATGAGCAAACCATTCAATTTTTCCGTCTTATATTTTTTGTGTTACTTTTTTTATTATTGAGTATATAAGCATGTTTTATTAGAAACATAAATAAAATTACACTGTTATATTTTTCATCTCCATGAATTATATAGCACATGGGTTCTTAGGGGCAGAGGCTATCACTTTATACTTATATACACTATATACTAAAAAAAATACTATCGATAGTCTCGATAGTTACATCACTAATTCATACCTATACATAATAGCCATAAAATTAAATATCTTATACCAAATGACCATACAAAGGTCTACAAAAACTTATAAAGATCAAATTGGTGGTTAGCATGGGCAATCACAAAACGCGGGTTCGGAGCCCGACATGCAGAAGACGGCACTAGGATTTTTTAAGAGGATTAAAAAATCCTTAGCTGTGCCGGCCCTTGGATGGGACGAAAAATGGAGGAACCGAGCCTGTACCACTGAGTATGAAAAAAGTATTACATAGTAAAGTATTACTGAATAATAATAATAATAAAGGTTTAACGTATTACTGAATAGAAAATGTTATTTTATACTCACTGGCCTATGCGATGTCATGTACTCGTTAAAGATCCCAATCCAAATTATACCTGGATAGGCAAAAAGTGAATTTCGGGCTACGCAATGAGCTGAACCTTTTTAACGACACTAATGATATACGACACTATTTCTACTGTTACCACCATACCACTCACTATTAGGTAATAAATGATATAATGATGGTCATATTACGGTGAGAAATGCATAATCCAAGTTATTCAAAGTCACAATCTCGTGATCTTCTTTCTTAAATGATAAGTCCAACAAATTTTTAAAGCGACGTTACAAGATCGCTAAACTGGATAAATCCTGCATTCAACGAACCTTCTAACGGTACAATGAAATGTACAACATATAAGATTTTCCGCTAACTTCTGACGGGGGAAGTAAACTTGTTTTGCTTCGCTCCAAAATCTTTACAAAATAGGATTTACTCCGAGGGAAACAAAATCGAATAAGTGTCCAGAAATCTCGTTCGCCACTTCTTGAACAAGAAGAAGTACTTCGCTTCAATATTTGAAGGCACAGCGGAGTCGAGCTTGTTAACTAGTTTCCTTAGGTCCTTGTCAATTTATTTATAGGCGAAGAAGAATTTTTTATATCAACTACTGTAAACATTATGTATCGTTATTAAATAAATTATTATATTATATATTAATTATCATTATGCTATTGCTATTAAGTAATATAAATTGAAAAGAGTTTAAGTAAACATTTCAACAGTTCTAAACGTTACATTCATGCATTAATACATAATCGCATGCTTTAGATGATGATATGGAATGATCTAGACCTCTCTGGATTGTTCCATCTCTAACTAAATATAAGAAGCGAGTGACTAGGGACTTAATGTTTCTCTGAACATCGAAATAAAAGGTAAATTTTGCTTCACTTTTGTGTAACTTGTAATTAATTTTTGTAACGTTGTTATTAATTCGAGTTTTTATTGTTTTGTTTTATACGCTGTGAAATACAATTTTACGTCTATAAAAATTATTTAAATCCATTTTAGTGTTACAATATTATATTTATTAAAAATTTGAAGGGTTAAAATAATAATAATAGGAGTCGAAGAGTATTCAATATTTATGAATTCACAACGGTATTCTATTTTCCTTCATTTAAAAGACACTTCAAAGTTCGCTCTGAAAAGAGAAAAGATTGGGCATAACCTTGTTCGAGTCCATGCAATGGTGAACCTATTTCCTTCTCGTACAAATATTTAAAAATAACGAGAAGGTACGGTACTTATTCGGCATTTCCATCGGCTGCGATTAATTTTTTTTTTCAAACCAATTCAATTCGAACAACCCGCATATTGGTGGCCAACCCCCTTCGTTCTTATTCAAAAAATTCAACTGTTATTGGCTGAAGTTCCAACTGCCAATAAAAGGTTTTTTTTCAAACAAGTCATTAATTATAACTCCAATATTTCAGCCTAATCTGAGAGGTAGGTATTGATCTACCAACAATTTTCCTTTATTTCCAGTATGACGTAGCTCCATATTTTTTTTTTCAAATCGGAAAAAAAGTGCAAATTTATTATAAATACAACGAAATCAAATCTACTACGTTTTATTTATTAGCGTTAATGTTGATTAAATTAACAACTAGCGAATTGGCTCCTTGAGAAAAAAAAATAATTAAAGAAACAATATAAAAAAAATCTGGTGCGTGCGCGCAACACACAACTTTCACTTACCAACTTACTTAGATTAGAAATTAATGCGTTTTGTTAATTGCAACTTCTTAAATGAATAGAACGGCTTTAATTATGAACAATGGTCTGTCATTAAAGGCGTACTCCGCATGCGTGGGCTCAACGTGTTTTATGAGTTGACGGAATATTTTTCTTTTTTTCTCCTCTATATGTTTACTTGATTTTTTTCATATTTCATATCTAGCTATATCTTATTTTTAGGCGTAACGAGAGACAGTTTATTTCTCAGTATAATAAAAAACAAAGGTACTTTATAGGTAAACAAAAAAGGCCCCTTACCCATTCAAACCCCCTCAGAACATTTTAATAATGATAAATCTTATCTGATATTAAAGAACACCTAACATTCATTAAACATGACGAATTTGATAAAAATCATTAAAGCCGTTTTTGATATCATCGAAAAAAAGGTAAAAATTGGAAAAAAAATTATTAGATGGGTGTCACATCTTTGGCATATACATACATCAAATACCCAGTTTGATCAAAATCGTTAAAACCGTTTTTGAGTAAATAAAAAAAACTCGTGAAAATGATACAAAATTTATTCAGTAAAGTCCTCCCTCCGTTTGACCAACTTTGATGAAATATTGGGTGTCACAACTTTGGCATATACATACATCAAATACCCAGTTTGATCAAAATCGTTAAAACCGTTTTTGAGTAAATAAAAAAAACTCATGAAAATGATACAAAATTTATTCAGTAAAGTCCCCCCTCAGGTTGATCAATTTTGATGAAATTTTTACAGTCATATCCCGGGCATATTAATGCATCAAATACTCAGTTTAATCAAAATCGTTTGAGCCGTTTTTGAGAAAATCGAAAAAAACTTCAAAAGTTATTAAATAAAGTACCCCCTTCCTTTGAACAATTTTGATGAAATTTTCGCTGTCACATCGCGGGCATGTACATACTCTAAATACCCAATTTCAGGTTCGCACGGTTTATAGTTTTTGAGCTAGTCTGTTCACACACACACACAGACACACACAGACCATTTCGCGGGACTTGGTTATTTGGACTCAGGGGACCCCAAAACGTGTATTTCCGTTGAAAACCGGAAGTCAAAATTTTTCACGATCGCAATACTTCCACTTACTATATATTTCATATATAGGTAAGTGAAAGTAAAAAAGAAACTATTACAGACAAGACGCTACAATAAACTATCACACCTTTTGACGGCAGATCATAATCACATTAAAAAAAATAACCATAGGCAGCCATTACATGGATATAATTAAAAAATTAAAAATTTAATGATATATACATATAAATAGACATGTATTGTGTACGTATGTGTGGGTATGTGAGTGTGTGTGTGTGTGTGTGTGTGTGTGTGTGTGTGTGTGTGTGTGTGTGTGTGTGTGTGTGTGTGTGTGTGTGTGTTTGTGTGTGTGTACATGAATGGGTTGTGTATGTATATATCATGAAATAACAATAATTAGGAAAAGAGGTGTACAAGAATTAATAGGATTAAGTAGCAACAGACTAAAGCCAGTAACAGTGAGGTGGCCAAAGAAAGAAGTGCAATCAGACATTATTAATTATTTTGACGAGATTTTAAGGAATCGATATATTGTATAGTTATAACATATATTTTGGTATGTACATATATAATGAGTATGATGTAATATGGGATTTTAATTCATAAATGTTTATGTTCCAAACACGTCACATTACATCTCCAATCACACTTAACACAACGAAACCAAATACACACCGAATTTCACCCTTCAATCCATAATCCCGCAAATACACTGTCGACCATTCGACTTGGAATAAAAAGAAAATTGCCAAGAGACCTCCTTCTTCAACGTTGTATAATTCAAGAAAATGGATCAGACAAAAAAATAGCTTAATGCGCCTTGTATAAAAATCCATATTGTTATAAAATCAATCACACAGTTTAGGGATATGTCGCAGAAAATGGACTATCAACAGGTTAGCAACAATGAAGAGCTTTGTACGGTCAGGTCGTTATTAAGGCGGGAAAAAATCCCAAATGTTACTGTTCACATCAAAATCATCCATATCCATTTGTTTCATCTCTATCCAGAAGAAGGTCAAATCTGCTGAAACAGAAAATGTCCCAAAGATACTTCTCATCTATAGTAAATTTTGTATCACAGAAGATAGAAATAAATGTAATTAATTCAAACAAATGAATCAGATACAACAGTTAATCTAAATGTGCTACATCATGTTGCGAAAATAATACATTAGTATTCGCTATTCGGACATGAGAAAGCCACGTTGGATGGTGCTTCTGTACGTAGTCAGAATCAGTGAAGCGACAACTGGGTGCCTGAACATAGTTGGATAAAGGCAAGGTAAAAGGAGAGGTAAACCGCACTCATCCTCAACGCACACAGCCATCAAAGGTTCAACGAGATCCAAACACTGATCTCAAAGACAACACCCTATCCCTCCTCCACTAACTCAAAACCCTTATAAGTCTAAGGTCTTTAGGATGCAATTCGAGAATTTAGTTACTATGTTCTTCTTCTGTATTCTCTTTGGTAACGAAATGAAGATTAAAAAACATTAATCAACGGATGACATTGATTAGTCTCCAAGGTAACAACTGTTTACTTGGATCGAGCACCTCCAAGCTGAGAGGCACTGAGGAGGAAGAAGAAGAAGAAGAAGGAGAAGATAACACTGTCATGTTCTAGCTACAGTATAACATTAAATAAATGTTTACTACAGCTGGACTCCCAACTAGTTTCGAGAGTGTACATACATATGAGGCTTTTGGTTTCAATAACGGCTATATCTATTTTCAACAATTTTCAGGACTGATCAAAAAAGGATCAATCGGATCCGCTTTTGATAAGAAATGCAATCTTTTATTGTTAATTTTCGAAGGATCTAGAAGTTTACGTAACAGACGCGCCTAACACATTTTTTTTAACTTGAAAAAAAGAAAAAAAAACTGTTTGGAAAAATGGATGTTACCGGTTTTGAAACCAAACTCCTCATATATATATATATATATATATATATATATATATATATATATATATATATATATATATATATATATATATATATTATACATACATATATATATATATATATATTATACATACACATATATATATATATATATATATATATATATATATATATATATATATATATATATATGATTCACGCAAAAATATATCAAAAACGCAAAATATTGACTAAACCTCAAGAAACCTATTATAACACACATACATACCTACACACCCAAACACAAAGCTTGGAAGGAAAAATGAAGAAGCATAAAAGCAACGAAGCAGAAATAAATAAACCTGAACAATCCTTGAGGATTACGGGTTCAGTTTTTCTTATTGTATTTTTTTTTTTTTTAAGTACCTTAGTACCAATTTTTTCTTTCTTACTGGTGGATTATTTGATTAAGACTATCCACTTTATAGGAATAGGGTTTCATACAGAAATAATGGAAAAAATATATTGTCACAGCCAGATTCGAATCTGACTGAGCATAGATCAATGGCTTGTCACTAAGCAGCCCTACTCCAAACTTTACTAAATTTAATTAAGTAAAACTTTGCTGCTCATAGTGGAAAAATTGGTTCTTATTATTAGGGAATTAAAGAATTTTTAATGTTATCTTTTGTAATGCTTAGAAAACAGTAACGTTTTTGAAAAAAATCGAGTTAAATTAATAACAATAAACCTGCGTATTATTGTTGTGAAAATTCCACTTTTTGATACCGAACTACATAAATTACACTATTTAAAGATAGGTACCGAAGTGGATTTATTGACAGTAACAGGTTTAAACTATTGTAAAAATCTGAGTTTCAAAATTTGTTGAAATCGGATAAACCTGTAAACAATAAATAATTCTACCTCCCCTCCACCCAATACATATCCATGATAATATTGATGTGCAATTAACTTCTGATACTACCGCAACTCTCGAGAACGAAATGAAATGGTATTAAGTTAATAATTATTTCCATTAAAGTTAAATAATTTCTCGATGTTGTCTTACAGCTCTTTGGGACGGAAGCAAATCAAAGACCATGATATCATCGATTATGCCATCGGTATAAGCGATCTTGATTTACAAATGGTGGAAATAACACGGTTTTATTTGTTATATATCAATTGATCATAAAATGCATAAAACTATGAATTTTTATATTTCCTTCAATTGGGAAAAATGTCTCTTAAGCCCCTTGACTTCCAAGGTCCTTGAATTGGATGGATCACAGTAAAGCACTAACGAGTTATCTTTTTCTTCATGGTTATTTTCGCCGATGGATAAAAATGAATCTTCACAATACACAATGTGCTCGACAGAAACATAAAATGATGATCTGATAATTTGAGTTGATCATATGAAGGGAGGAAGATGTTGATCAGAAAAAAAATGATCTATTCCCCTCTTCGGGTACTACTAAAACTCGTTGGAAACTTGTGAGTCTATGATTTCAGTACATTTAGGCCGACCATGGCCCATCTGTTGGCCTGATGCCAATAAAACCCTCCAACACTTGTTGCTCCTAACCCTTCGTCGGAGAGATGATTATTCAAACAGACCCTATCACATGGAATAAAAACAGAATTTTATTTGCCTGATATATCTGAGTCAATATCATCTCGAGTCCTCTGAAAATATTATTCTCATTTCCCAAAGGAAACCGGATCTGTTTTGGTTCACCGTCTTGGTGGGCCCGTAGTTACTCGAAGCAGTCCACTTGTTCTTAAACTAACGTGATCATTTCTTCTTCATATCTTCTGAGTTAGGCGCAGTAGAATAATTTTTTATTCGAATGAAGAATAAAAGATATTTTTTTATTCGTTATCCTCAACTTTATAGAAGACGGATAATCAATTATCCGTTAAACGATGCATCGGATACTTTAACATTTATTCACTATTTGTTTAACTTTTTACTCATTTTCACTTTTTATTCGTTTGTTTGTTTGTTTAACGTCACTTTATGCTATGCTATGACGATGCTACAGTGGATATTCTAAATTTTGCCTATCCAGGTATAATTAGGAAAGGGATCTTTAACGAGTACCTGACATCGTACAGGCTCGGGACCTCCATTTTACGTCCTATCCGAGGGACGGCATGGCTATGGATTTATTACTCTCATTAAAAAATTCTGGGGCCACCGCTGGGCGCGAATCTGCGACTCTTAGTATTGTAGTTGTCATGCTAACCACTATCCCGCAGGTGACCCTATTTTTTTATTTGTTATCCGCATTGAGATACCGTTACACTAATCTAGGCTTAAATTATTTTTACTAGTGTAAAATTATTATAACAACGACGAAAAAACAAAAAAAGCTCAAATCATTTACAACGTTACATAAAGTAAATAAGTACCTACTAGTGACACAAAAGTAAACATAGGTTGCATAACATAACATGTTCAAGAAAAGACTAAGCTCCTAGACCATTGCTTCTAAGATTTAGTCCGAAATGGAACAATTCAGAATGGCATTGAACATTCTCGAAACATCCAGAATGATTACGTAGTGATACAGTTATATAACTGTTCCAATAAAAGTCTGGACCCTTATTTGGGACACAAATAATCTGTTTTCGTTTCACTGCACAATACTATTAAACGTAAAATTTTGAATTCATTATTATTTTTTTTGTATTTCAGATGAAACCAAAAATGTTTTATTCAATGTCTAAGGGATAAACCGAGGAAAAGCTGAGCCGTGGGACAAATAAACGAGTTTCTACTGTAGTTATTAGGCAATGAAATGAATTTTTTTTCCGAATCAAAATATTTTTTTAATCCACATTGATTTTAAAGAAAAACGGATATTCTTAGGAAACTTACTTAATCTAATATTTTCTCTTATCTATGTAGTGATTCAACTTCCGAATCGTCCACTGTTTAACCAATACAAAAATATCTTCTTATTTTCTCAATATCGACTTTACGCTATGGATGCAGATAAAAATTAGCACAACAGCATTAGAATTTCTCGAAAAATAAAAAATTTATCTGTCGGATGAAAATTTTATCTTCAGAATAACAAAATCATCTACCGGATGCAAAATTATTCGTTATACTATTTTAGAATAAAAAATAATGAGTAAGTTAACTTAAAAGTTAATATGTTCGAATTAAAGATAACGGATATCCAAAAATTATAGATAACAGATAACGAATATCCAAGATAATTAGTCATCCGCTATTCGAATTTTTGCCCCATTTTGCCTATCGTCATAACTTAGTTTATCCATCTTTATAATTATAAGTATCTTATTTAGCTCTTCCTATGAGATTCGAATGAGGTAGAGAAAGTTTTGAATAGATTAATATTGAGATAAGAAATATTATTTTTTTTCCTTTGGTGCTTTTGATACTTTTAACGGGGTTGGTATTGTAATCGGATCAATTTTAGACTTTCCAGTCTTTAGCAGAGTAATGATTTTCAGAAATAGTGGGAAAAAAAAAAGAAAGAAAACTGTACAATCCTTAGAGGATTTAGGATTTTATTAGTCAACCTGATTATTGATTAGGAACCTAATCGATAATAGTCGAAGGAATCGAGTAGTGATGTAAAACTTACCGCTATCGATAGTTCGATTTTATCGGACATAAAGCTATCGATACTACGGGGGGGGGCGAAGGTAGAACAATACATTTTTTCATTTGAGCTACAATGCACGTATCCATTTGCACTTTTTTATTTCCTCTTTTATTAGAGAATACGATGACCTTTTCTGGTTCCATTATATCTTGAAATAATTTTTATCAGTTTCAAGCTTAGTCGTAAAAGTGAAGAATAAAAAAAAATATCAAAAGGTCAAAGAAACTTTCACGAATCTGTCGTATATTTTAGTAAAATATATATATATATTTACTCTATGTATATATATAGAGAGAGTTTTCTAAAGCAAAAAGGATGTTTTAGTGACATTTGTGTGGACATACTTTGTAGGGTTGAATTATAGAGGTCGAGAATATTTTATTAAAAAACTGTGATTTTGTTCAAATGTCATTAACATAGTAATTTTCAAGTCAAGGACTGGCAGGCAATCAGTTGTTGTTTTATTTGTATATAATTCCATCAAGTTCGAAGAAATGTATAAGCAAACAATTCATTTTCTCAGTCTTATATTTTTTTGCGTGAAGTTAATATTTTTCTTAGAGAGAAAATAAGCATTTTTTGATAAAACATAAATAAAATTATACTGTTACATTTTGTTTATTTTTTATTTCCATGAATTATATAGAACACGGGTGCTTAGAGGCAGAGGCTATCACTTAATCTTTTAAAAACAAAGTTTTCGATAGTACAATCGATAGTTAAAAAACTATCGCTAGTTTCGATAGTTTAAAAGTTTTAAATCACTAGAATCGTGACAACTTAAGCAAAAATTTGGGCCCTTAAAAGTTGAGGAGATAACCCTAAAAAATATATATTGTTCAAAAGAGAAAGGAAACTCCGATATATTTTAAAAGAGAAATGGATAAACAATCGTAAATAAAGATGAAAAATAGTAAATTTTTTAGTAAGGATTTCAATCCTGACAACACTCCATATCAAAGCATTATGAGTCTGACCTAGTTCGAATAGAAAGAAGAAAAACATACTGAGGGAACAATGAGTCAAACAAATAGGGCAAGTTGTAAACAAGTGGCTGTGTGCAAATGATAAAACATTGGATAATCCTATATATATACGTATGTATTTAATATAAGGTTAGTTTAAACGAATAAATAGTTAAGGCTCTATTAACGTCTAAATATATTTATAATATATAATAGTATCATATAAAAATTCTAAAGACATTGTTCCTTTTTTTTTTTTTTCATTTCTCCTCCCATCCATCCAAGAAGACACCTGGAACAGCAATCCATTACTGGGTGGGGGAAGGGGTAGGGAGGAAGGAGACGTGAAGTTAATTTTTAAAAAAATCACTTAGCGGAGAAGATGGCCCAATATCCGCCGAACCTCCCCCCCTCCACCCCTAATATCGTGGCCATTTGGACAGGGGCGCGCTCTATATGTCATCCGGAGAGAGTCTCATATAACGTCGCTTCCCCTTCACTTATAAGACATCACTAAAAATTCATATTGTTCCTATAATTCATCGCGGTTTCCTTCTTAACGTCGCGATATTTGACATGAAATCTTTATGCTGATACTTCATATCATGCAGTATTTTCATAAATTTATTGTTTTAATCTAGATTTGAATTTCGAGGAATAAGGTAGAAGTGGTAAGACACTTCAAGAATTTCTAGGTGAAGCAGACGTAAAAAAAAAAAAAAAAAAAAAAATCAGCAGTACCGTAAAACGAGGTGACATTGTGACTAATGGGGTGACTTTGTGACAAGCCTATTTTTCTACAGTTTTTGAATTTCCCTCCTTAAAAAGTATCAGGTTAGGCAATTCAGTGTACTTGTCAGTTGGTCAGTAATGTGCTGCAACCTACTGGCCACATATGGACCTCTATAACTTCTTTCATTCCATTTATCATGGTGCTTTATTTCAAAGTTTCAACTAAATGAAAACAATCAAACATATATGAAATAAAGCACCATGGTAAATGGAATGAAAGAAGTTATATCTGGCCAGTAGGTTGCAGCTAGGGATGGTGCGAAATTGCAGGAACGGCTCCACGGAACCTAATACGTGCCCGGAGCTGTTAGGAACAGTTCCAACATGGATGCCTTAACGGCTCCGATCGGAGCTGTCTGCTTTCTCCTTCCTTCACTAGACTCTTGGGAGCTGGAACCGGAGCTGTTAGTGTACTATACTAGCTCCGACTCGGAGCTGTTAGCATATTAGTTCCGATGCTCGTCGGAGCTGTTTAATCTCTCCCCACCCATTGGTTCTAACGGAGCTGGAGTCGGAGCTGTTAGCATATTAGTTCCGAGACTAGCTCCGACTCGGAGCTGTTAGCTTATTAGTTCCGAGACTAGCTCCGACTCGGAGCTGTTAGCTTATTAGTTCCGAGACTAGCTCCGACTCGGAGCTGTTAGCTTATTAGTTCCGAGACTAGCTCCGACTCGGAGCTGTTAGCTTATTAGTTCCGAGACTAGCTCCGACTCGGAGCTGTTAGCTTATTAGTTCCGAGGCTGGTCGGAGCTGTTTAACCTTTCCTCGCCCATTGATTCTAACGGAGCTGTTAGCTTATTAGTTCCGAGGCTCTCTTCGGAATGGAGCCTCAGTGCAAATGTTCATGAAATTAGTTTGGAATTCTTGATTTGACATTGCAACTAATTTTTAAGCCAGCATATTATGGTTATCTAAGAAGCAATTTCTATTTACCTTTGTTTTTGTAACATCACCGTATTTCATTTCTTTATTTATTTAAAATAAAATAAAACAAAATTTCAATTTTTTCTAATATATGATCTTTAAAAAAATTAATATGTTAACATTTTTTTAGATAAACCATTAAATGGATAGGGAAGTTATAACTCGATAAAGGCATTATTTATTAAAATCCTAAATTCTTAATATTAGCATTGTAGCAATTTCATTCTAATTAGTTAAGCTGTAAAAATATTTAGTCAAATTAAAAATAAAATGTTTTCTTTTTTCTTAACTGTAAAAATAAAAATTCTTTTATTTTTAAATGCTAACATGGAGTCATGACTTGAAGAACAATAAGTTTTATGTACAATATTGTTACGGGCTTCGGGTTCGATAAAATATAACAATTAACACTAGGACAATAATTTATTAATCAATACTCACAAGGGTAATTACTGCCTTATTATCAGATACAAACCAGGCTGTGTATGCAGACTCTAATTACTTATAACTAACCGCACGGGTTAAAACAAGAGTCTTTTCTAAGACATACACTATCACCACAATAACTTATCACAATAAGGCTTACCACTTATCACACTATCTTATCACAATAGACTTATCACTGTTCACTAAGAAGTCCACACCACGGGTGTTGCCAAACAACTCCGCTGAGGCCTGTTAGAGCCGATATTTATTAGTCTTGGATAGATTCTAGAAGGTTCGGGGTTCATCCAGAACAAAGTCTTTGATCTTCCCCGACAGCCAGTGCGGCACCGAACAACGGACGTATTGTTCACCAAAGGCGCTTTGTCTACTACCGCTGACCGCAACACTACCCCCTCCTTAATGCTGATCTGTCCCAGATCAGGTCGTGAATGGGGTGTAATAGGCTCAGGTGTTTTCTCCTCTTCAGCTTCCAGCAGGACTTTTCCTGTTTCCTGACCGAGTGTTAGCAGCACAGCGAGTTTCTTGAAACTACCAGGCGAAGCCACCTTCAACGAAAGGACACTGGCCGGTGCAACAGAGTCGAGCTCCACAATGCCAAACACATTTGACATTACACAAACACCAGAAGTTGGGTCCGGGACCTGGCTTGGATCAATCCTTACAACACTTGCTTTGGAAACCAGCACCTGTTGGTTGTGAGGGTCTAGACCAATGCTCTGCTCAACTAAGATTCCGTTAACAGCACCATGAGCAGCTGATGGTTTGCTCTCATCACCATTCGATTCGAGTCCTACTACCGCTGTTGGACTTTCTGTAGTCCCATGGGTAAGATTGGGCTTAGGAGGAGGCCGTCCAGGTCCTCGAATGATGCCACTCACTGTCACTTCATTGTCAGTTTCTCTCTCCAATTTCAATTTCTCTGCTAAGGGGTCATCATCCTCATCAGAATCAGTAACATGCGTTCTCCCGTTTAACATTTCAAGTTCAGCATCATCAGGCTTCATAGACCCACACCAAGCCTTTCCCTGATTCAAGGTTCTTTGCTTGCTGTACCTGATTAGCCGACCACTGATTGAAAAGGTTCCAGAGTTTGTCACTTGATCGTTTCCAGCCCTCCCCGATATGGCAGTCCTATGTTCATTCAAAGACCGCTTGGCCAAACTCTTCTCAAATGCTCCAAACAGACGCCGACAAGCCTCCAAGCTTCCAGCCGGCTCCCAGCCACTCTGTTCAGAAGGGCATCCCTCCCATCCAAGGGTGTATCCGGCCCTCCTCGATACGGCTGACCTCTGTCCATTCAAAGACCGCCTGGCCAAACTCTCCTCAAATGCTCCAAGCAGACGCCGACAAGCCTCCAAGCTTCCAGCCGGCTCCCAGCCACTCTGTTCAGGAGGGCATCCCTCCCATCCAAGGGTGTATCCGGCCCTCCTCGATACGGCTGACCTCTGTCCATTCAAAGACCGCTCGGCCAAACTCTCCTCAAATGCTCCAAACAGACGCCGACAAGCCTCCAAGCTTCCAGCCGGCTCCCAGCCACTCTGTTCAGAAGGGCATCCCTCCCATCCAAGGGAGTATCCGTATTGCTTTTTTCCTGGATGGAACCTACGGGAAACAACAAACTCTTCTTCCTTATCTTGGGAGCTATCACCATCCTCGAGATGATCTCTCAAGTTCTCAATATCCTCCCTTCCTTTTTCAACACCAGTGGTTGACTCAACTTCCATGACTTCTCTTGTCGAATCCACCTGAACAAGCCTTCCCACTTCAACAGGCGTTTCCTCAGCGCCTTCATCGCAATCTTCCTTGTCAGGTTTAGCATACCTAAAAGTACTAGAATCCATGACAGTCTGTACAGCAGCTAACCCTGCATTTCCTATTCTTTCAGGCTTGGGTTTCATGAACTCCTCCTCGAAATGAACACCACAAGAGGATCCACACACAAGAGCATCCACCTCTCTCAATCCGCCAAGCGGGACATTCACATCTTCAACACTCACTTGAGGATCAAGGTCGAAGGGCTCTTCTTTTTCTTCTTTATCATTAGTTTCCCCTTCACCTTTCGATTCGTTGAAATGAAACACTTCATCAACTTGCGTAGCACTAAGAACCTTCTTAACCGAAATCTTAGGAATATCACTATCAACTAACTTATTTTCTAAAGTAGTAAAAAATTCTGATAACGTAGAAAATAACTCATTTTGATTTTCTAACAACTCATTTTTCAATTTACTAAATTCTGTTTCAAAAAGAACGTGATCTGGATCTTCTCCACTACTAATTAAAGCTTCCCTGAGCCTTTGTTGCAATATAGACTTGTTCCCAGAAGTATCCAAATCGCGTTCTTCTAATTCACTTTTTAAATCTGCTACTTTCAAATCATACAATCTCAAGCCACCGGTTGACATTTTAAATATTATATACAATTATCAAAATTAAAATTAACAAATCAAAACTTAAAGACTAACAACAATAATTTGATTATAACTAACAAACAAAAAAAGAAATCTAATCCTATACACAGTTACTAAGATTTAAATTACAAATGAAATTCCCAACACTATAAACAATAAACTAAATTATTAAAAGAAACCAAAAAGATTAGATAAAACTCAAATATTAAATAAAATAAACAATATTCAATATAGACAAACAAATTTTCAATAGCCTAAATTACAATAATTAACTAAAATAACAAACAGAAAAATTATTTAAAACAAACTAAATAAATACGCTAATGCTAAAAATAATCCCCGCTTCTGACACCAGTTGTTACGGGCTTCGGGTTCGATAAAATATAACAATTAACACTAGGACAATAATTTATTAATCAATACTCACAAGGGTAATTACTGCCTTATTATAATGAGATTAATAAACACAGCCCAGCTGCAGTAACAAAACATAAGTCTAATGACATTAAAGCTTATTCTAGCTCTGCTCAGGCCATTGCGGCCACCTCTGATAATGCGTCCTGCTTATCACCGCCAACAGAGCCCGCTGCCCTCGGTGCAGCCGCTCTTCCCTCCCCCCACCCTTCCCCCTCTCCTTCCCCCCACCCTCCTTCATCATCCTCGTCGCTCCCGACCGGTCAAATCGACAGCAGTGACGAAATGGTTGATAATGAAGGGTTTATTATCCCAAAAACTAGAAAAGGAAATAGACGTCGGAAAAATTCTCAAACAAAAACAAACAATACATAGATAAAAATGAATTCAAAATCTTACTCTCGAACAATTTTCATTGCTTTTAGTCCATAGTATTTTAATTTTTGTTTGTACACTATGTCTATCCTACAATGGAATTGTAATGGATTAAAAACTCATTTTAATGATTTAAAAGTTCTGATCGGAGAGGTTAACCCATTCTGTATAGCACTCCAAGAAACCAATTTATTAAATCACCAAAACAGAACATTAAAAAACTTTAAAATTTATAGGAAAGATGGCCCTAACCCGAACCACGGCTGTCATGGCGTTTTGCTTGCTATCCATGACTCAATATACTCCGAATCGATTTCAATTACTACCCGTCTTCAAGCAATAGCTGTAAAAATTCATCTAAATTACACCTTCACTATTTGCAATTTATATCTTCCGCAAGACCCTACTATAGAGACTCAACATCTGATAGATATTTTTAACCAGTTACCCCGACCCGTTCTTTTTGTCGGAGATCTGAATGGTCACAGCCCTCTATGGGGCTCTCAAGACCTAAACACGCGAGGAAAAATAATAGAGGAATTCATTGAACTCTCTGACCTACACTTGTTAAATAATAATCAGCCAACCTACCTTAGCTCAACCCATAGTTCTTTTTCTGCACTAGATCTCTCCATCTGTAGCCCTTCGCTTTATTATAACCTAGACTGGAATGTCCTCCCAGATCTCCATGGTAGTGATCATTTCCCGATACAAATTAAATTTTTAAATATAAACACCACGTACCGGACCAAGCCTAGATGGTTGCTTAACAAAGCCGATTGGACCCTATTTAAAAACCTAGCAGTCCCACCACTAAGCTCACCACGCGAATTGAATATTGAGGAAGGGTGCGAAGCTATTGTCAGCACAATCACCCAAGCGGCCAAGATGTCGATACCGATGACCTCTGGCAATCCAAAAAGACCATCCGTTCCGTGGTTTAATCAAAAATGTAGAGAAGCGATAAAAAATCGTCGTAAGGCATACAAAAAATTTAAAAAATGCATAAATACCGAAAACCTGATAGCGTACAAAAAACAAAGAGCTGTCTGCAGACAAATATTCAATCACTACAAAGCCGAATCGTGGAAAAAATTTATAAGCGACATAAACACCTCTACGAGTTCCGCGATTGTTTGGAATAAAATCCGTAAAATTAATTCTAAATCCGTTCACCCACGATTTACAATATTAATCAATGGACAACTCTCCGATGATCCAATTACAGTTTCAAATTCCTTCGCGACTTATTTCTCCGATATATATAACAATGGGCAAAACAATATATCCGACGAAATAGAAATACAAAATAGTACAATCGAGTCAACTCCCTATTACAATACAGAATTTACGATGTGGGAACTAACAAGCATTCTAAAAGATGTTAAAGGTTCTTCTCCCGGACCTGATAACATACATTACGATATGGTAAAAAATCTCCCAAATAGCTCAAAACAATGGCTACTAGATTATTATAATCATGTCTGGCAAACAGGTCAAATACCGAATATCTGGCGTGAATCGATAATTATTCCAATTTTAAAATCTGGGAAAGATAAGCGTCTCCCTTCTAGCTACCGTCCGATCTTCCTAACGAGCTGTGTTAGTAAAATAATGGAGAGAATGGTAAATAAAAGATTAAAATGGATAATTGAAAATAATAAACTAATTCAGCCATTCCAATCGGGATTCCGAAAAGGCCGGTCTACAATAGATCATTTGATAAATTTAGAGGCAGAAGCACAATACGCATTCGTAAACGGGCAACAAATGATAGCTGTCTTCTTTGACATGCTTAAAGCATTCGACAATATCAATCACAAAATTATATTAAATAAATTAAGGTACATTGGGGTTCGGGGACAATTGTTCACATTCATCAAGCAATTTCTTTTCAACCGAAAATTTAGGGTTCAAATCGGATGTGAAAATTCGCATGAGTACAGGCAAATCAATGGGGTACCCCAGGGATGTGTGCTTAGCCCCACCCTCTTTTCCTTGGCTATTAATGATCTGGGACTCAATTTACCGCGGGGAGTTAAACCTCTTCTCTATGCTGATGATCTCGCGATCTTCTGCCGGTCGGGAAATATACAAGATATTCAACTGAAGCTTCAGAACGCAATTAACAGGATAGAAACATGGTCAAACAGTACCGGAATACAATTCTCTGTAGAAAAGACAAAATGCATCCATTTTAGCAGAAAACGAAATACACCGCAATCTCCCGATCTAACTCTTGGAAACACCATAATACCATACGCTGATAACCATAGGTTTCTCGGATTAACATTCGATAAAAAGTTAACCTGGAAAAATCACATTTCTGACCTAAAGACAAAAGCTACAAATAAATTAAATATAATTCGTGTATTAAGCCGTACATCCTGGGGGGCAGATAGAGTCAGCTTACTTAGAATATACCAGGTAATGATACAATCAAAAATGGACTACGGTTCGTTTGTTTATGGCTCCGCCCGTCCACAAGTTCTAGGAAAGCTAGATACAGTGCATCATGCCGGAATACGAATCGCGACAGGAGCGTTCCGAACAAGCCCTATACTTAGCCTATGCTCGGAATCTGGACTCTCCCCACTTCTATTCAGAAGATTGAAATTAGCCGTAACATACGCTTCAAAATTATATCCTCAAATAGAACATCCGACCCATAAATATATTTTCAATTCTAAATTTTCCGCCTTATTTCGTGAAAAACGCAACGCAACTCTACCGTTAGGAGAGAGAATATCCTCGGCTATCACCTTCCTCAAAACTATAAAAGTTACTGAATTTGAAAACGCAAAACCCCCTTGGACCAACCAACGTCCGGAAATAATTTCTAATCTGGCTAAATTTCCGAAAAACAGCACCGAAACATCCGAATACAAAACTCAATTTTCCAGTATTCTTCAAAACATACCCGAAGCCTTTGTGATCTATACCGACGGATCTAAATCAACATTATCAGCAGCATCTTCTTTTGTTACCAGAGACTCTACTTATAAAATAAAACTCAATAAATTATGCAATGTATATACCGCCGAATTAAATGCTATAGCGGCTGCTCTTCATTTCTGTATGTCCACAAAACACCAAAATATAGTTATCGTTACAGATTCTTTAAGTTCTCTAAAAGGCCTAGATAGTATGTATCCGGAACACCCAAAAATATCGCTTATACACTCCTATATAACAACTTTACAAAATTTAGGTATGTCGGTTAAGTTCGTATGGGTTCCGAGTCACGTGGGAATCGTGGGAAACGAAATGGCCGACCATGCTGCTAGAGAGGCACTCGCACTTCCCGGCCGTGGAAAAGATATCCTGACCCCGTCAGATTTATGTAAGCCGCTCAAAAAGGAAATTAAAGATGCGTGGCAATCAATGTGGAATGAGAGCCCACCAAGTAAATTAAAGCTTATAAAGAGTGAAGTGAAGCCTTGGGCTACATCCGCCCGTAAAAACCGTAGAGAGGAAGTCGTGCTGACCCGCCTTAGGATAGGTCATACTAGACTCACCCACTCTTATCTCATCACTAAGGAGCCCCCTCCGAAATGTAAATATTGCAGTAGCAACGTCACAATTAACCACATTTTTCAGGAATGCCAACATTTCACCTCGCAGCTTAATAGATTTGGGTTGAAGCCAGAGATAAAAGAGATTCTTAGGGATGACAATGGAAGGATAGAATCGCTTTTCAGATTTTTGAAAACAAACAATTTGCTATCTTGCATATGATCAAATAAGAGATTACTCAAACGGAAGTACGGTATAGGGGAAAAAAAAATAAAAATAAAAAAAAATTAAAAATTAGATAAATAAATATAGGAATAATAACTAAATAAAATAAAGATCAACTCGGCGTTGATGACCAGTTGGGTTTTACGCCGTTAAACATAAATAAACAAACAAACAAACTGCCTTATTATCAGATACAAACCAGGCTGTGTATGCAGACTCTAATTACTTATAACTAACCGCACGGGTTAAAACAAGAGTCTTTTCTAAGACATACACTATCACCACAATAACTTATCACAATAAGGCTTACCACTTATCACACTATCTTATCACAATAGACTTATCACTGTTCACTAAGAAGTCCACACCACGGGTGTTGCCAAACAACTCCGCTGAGGCCTGTTAGAGCCGATATTTATTAGTCTTGGATAGATTCTAGAAGGTTCGGGGTTCATCCAGAACAAAGTCTTTGATCTTCCCCGACAGCCAGTGCGGCACCGAACAACGGACGTATTGTTCACCAAAGGCGCTTTGTCTACTACCGCTGACCGCAACAATATACTTTTTTATTTTTACTAGCAAATGGGTTTTCATTTCATTTTAAGATGTCATCATTTTCATTTTTTTTAACCTGGCTTACTTGGAATTTTTTTTTAATTTTTAATAGTAAACGCTAACAAAAAATCGTAATTTTTTGTTTGAATAAATTTTATTCACATCCATACATATAATATACAGTGAGAGAGATACAATGTATAAAATAAATATACATGTTTATATCTACATACTTTATTTTGTTATCTGCTTGTTATGTTTATTGGAATACAATTATTTATTTAAATTATAAATTGAAAAATCAAATTATAAATTATATAATTAAAGATTATAAATAACGATTTAATTTTTATTTGTAAAAATTAGAAATAATAAAAATGTTTACTTGATAACTTGTTATTCTTTACATTCTTATTTTTTAAATATCATTATTATTTAAATAATATTATATTATATGACACTATATTATATTATTATAATATTAAATTATCCCCTGGATTCCTTTCCTATTTATGTTCCTTGGAGAGTAGTTTAACTTTTGAAAAGGTGGAGATAGAGGTCTACCTACACTGGTGGAATTTACTCTCGGAACAGATAGGTGGAACTGGAACGGTTAAGGGAACCTAATACGCAGTCGGAACTGGAACGGTTGGAGCTAATACGTCATTTAAACGTTCCGTAACATCCCTAGTTGCAGCACATTACTGACCAACTGACAAGTACACTGAATTGCCTAACCTTATTCTTTTTAAGGAGGGAAATTCAAAAACTGTAGAAAAATAGGCTTGTCACAAAGTCACTCCATTAGTCACAATGTCACCTCGTTTTACGGTATGACATTTGACGGTACATGTGACAAGTGCAGAAAAGTGGTGAAATGAACTTGCTTTGGGGCATGTTATATCTTTTTTAATATTTTTTTACCTGGTTTATCTTTAATATTCATATACCTACTTATATTTAAATACGCGTATCGTTAATAAAATACCTATAACAAAAAAGGAATACTTAAATAAAAAGTCCACCCACCCGTATAATTCACAAAAAACATGCTAGACGATATGTTAAAAGGTCCTGCTATGGACCTTAGTCCTCTCACTCCCCGATTAAATTCCCAAAAAATATGCAAATCGGTGGAAGGGAATGAGAGAAGAGAGAGGGCTGAATCGGCTTGTGCATGGAGGATTGGATCCGCCTGAATATGCGGGAGACCCGGATTTGACTCCCGGCCAAGGTCAAACTTTTTTATATACAAAACTAAGATATTTAAAATTAATTTATATATATATGTATATCATATGTAAATTTATGTAGCTATTTATAGACCACAGTTACACAAAAATGTATGCATGCCGTCTTATTACAACGTTATTCAGTATAATTGAAATTAACAGCGACACATTTCATTGTTCAAAAATTGCAGTATTGTTCTGCTAAAGAAACAATCTATAGAAATTTATCGACGGAACTATTATTATAATATATTAATTATAAGCCAACGCATGTAAACGGCAATTCCGGTTTCGGCGAGAGTACCATCTTAGATGTCCAATCCATCTAAACTTAGCTTTGCATGTTTGGTTTTAAAGAGTTACTCAGGTCCTATAAAATATTTGTGAGTTTTGGGAGTTGATTGAGGGTTCTATAAGATGTTTCGCATTGCGGATAGTTCCCTTCTATCAGGTGAAATGGTCATAATCACCTTTGATGAGCAGGTACTAAGTTAGTTACATGCCTCGTAAATTATTACTATCTATGTGTTTGGTCCATTCCCTATCCTTAACCAAAATAAGTAGTCCAAGAGAAGAGTGTAAATGGTGTAAGAATGCGGATTTCTTCCAAAACTGGATAACACTCCAAAGTTATTTCTGCAAGGTGATAGTGTGAGCCCTGTTTCTATATATTTGAGGAGGATTGCTTATTTTTCAGGAGTATTCATCTTTATTTATTTCAAAGATTTTAATCAATATTTCTCCTAAATGTGCAGGTGGTCGCGGTCTGCATGGAGTGCGGATGAGCGTGCCCCACGCTGTCCGCCTGGGCTCACCTGCGATCCTCACCTGCAATTTTCTCCTCGACGGCGACGCTCTCTACTCCGTCAAGTGGTACAAGGGAGGCAGGGAGTTCTACAGGTATACGCCGAAGGAAACGCCGGCTCTAAAGGTTTTCCCGATGCCCGGTCTCACAGAACACGATGTCAAGGTAAGGAATCCTTTGAGTTTAACTTGTAAGAAAATTATCCATCAGATATTTATGAAAAGCATCTAGATAATTTAAAATCTAAGTTTAACTAGCCAACAAGATTTTCAGACAAAAGAGGAAAATATAGATATTCATGTCAGTATCGGAGTGCTACTCTTAGACAAAGCTATATGGTTACTCATATACATATTTGTCAGAAAATACAACGCGTCTTACATTCCCTTCGACATTGCATACTTCAAGCATTGGAAATAGAGACTTTTCATCAGATATAGGTGGGAGAATTCGCAATTACTTTCATATTCCAACTCGGCAGAGAATAGTTTCCTCTCTCTCCGAACTTCTATTAAAACATGAACATATGCTACCTTATTACGTTTCAGTCATTTTTTTTTCGGTCGACATTTTTTAATTGATTCCCTCAACAAGAAATACGTTTTTTTATTCATATAAATAAGTCAAGGAAATTATTCTTAAGTTTATTTTTATATTAAATATATTTATTGAATAAATTCTTACTTCTTAATTTTTTTTTTTTTTTTTTTGCTTCATATCCTAATTTGCGCCTGTAAACAAACTTCGACTATCAGCAAATGTGCGTTGTGCTAATTTTGTAATATTAACTTCGGGAGAAGTGGATTCAACGAACAATTCTTGGATGGTAGGCGATTCCTCATTACCCTTTCTCCATTAAGGCTAGTCTTTAGGCTTTAAACTTTAACGATTTAATTTAGATTAGGAAAGTTACCGGGAAGAAGAGGTTTTAGTAGGAAGTCATTAAGACCTTCAAGTATTAACTGGTACTTTAAGTGCCGGAGCGATGTTCGAAGCCTGACAGAAAGGTCCAATTTATAGGGAGCATAAAGAGGGATCGCATTAGAGGAACTGTTTAGAAAGAGGAAGGCTAAATGGGGGTGTATTTCATCATGGCTTTGTACGGGCAGCAGTTTACATCGATTCGTTACCATTGGTCACTTAGTCTAATTGCACCAACGAATAATGTCCGATCGCTTGTTACTTTCCTAATGGATATCCTCGGGAATGATAATTTACCTTTGATGGGGAACCTCTGAATCTCTTAATCAGACAATGGATCCGATGGAACCCCGGGCAGGGGTTCGATGGATACACTGTCCACTTCATGTCACTTCATGTCTCGGAAACGCTGAATCCTGGCTCCAAAGCTGTTTCAAATTCACTTGAAATAAATAAATAAGAAACCACTACAGCCTAGCGTTGCCATATGGCAACCTAACGTTTTCACGTAGTATTATACAAGATTTTTTTTTTATTAATTGAATGTTTCTATAATAATACAACATTTACTTAGCTATGGAAATTAATGGGTGATAGAATTTTAATGTTCAAGTATGATAAGATAATATTACTGAAACTTACCTGGTCACAAGGTGTGAATATTCCATTTTCAGAACTGAAGCACAGATTGATGTTACCACTTGTAATAACTTGCAGTGACTAGAATTGTAAAGAAGAGGTTTAGGGGAAACAGATGGTGGGATTGGATAAGCTCAATCATGTTTCCATGGCAAGCAGGGACCGGTCATACCAACCCCTTTCTGCTGTTACAAAATTAAGAATCGCCAACAGGTCATCTTCATTAAGACATGTAAAACAAATGATGCATGTAGTAGTCCAACAGTTATCCATATTAACCAAGTAAACTCTAATAAATTCTCTAATTACGGTGGGAAGGGAGATATATATAAATTTTCGAATCCATAAGCTGGCCGACATGAAATAAAAAGGCGACTCTCTTAGCAAGATTCTTTTGCTTGATAAAGCAAGATAGCAAAACTATAACAAAATTTAACCTAATTGTACAGGCATGCATACCATACCACTTTAGCAAACTCTCGTCTTACCTCAAAGGTACGGTAGAGTGGGAAATGAAATTTTAAAAAATCTTCCAACGCAATGCATTTCTTGCATTGCATTCATTATATGTTTGGTTGCATCAAGTATAGTGGAGCAATCACCAGGACAATTTCCATATAAATCTCATTTATTGTTACATTGACAAATTCTTTCAGAAAAAAATTAACTATTGTTATTTATTAATTTATTATTAATAGGCCGAAACGTCGTCAGTGTAACAATAAATGAGATTTATATGGAAATTGTCCTGGTGATTGCTCCATTACAGTTCATGCAACTAAACCAATAGAATAATTACAATATCCCAGGATGTTAAGGAACCAATTCCAATATATTGGACATAATTAAGAATTATAATTATAGTTTTATTTTATAATTATATTTTTCAATAATTAAATTAGAATCTTGACTCACCATTCGAAAAATAGATGAGCTTTTTTTTAAAAAAAATATTTATTTTGGTAAGAATATTTTAATTTTTAACCGTTACACAGGAGTCTTGGTTTTCAATATCTAGATACTAATTTTAACTAAGGTTATGGAAGTGATTTCGCCTGATTCTCTGAAACCTTTTTTGGCAACATTAGGTCAAAAGTACAACTATTTATAGGAGTGGTAAAAAAAAAAAAAAGGAGTTAATTTTGTATTATTTTCTATTTTACTATTTTATGCGCTTAATCATTAATATTGATTGCGTATTAAATGAGTCCAAATGTATAAAAAGAAAAAAAATAAGTTTCAATTATTTATCAAACTAGGCCGCTTCATTTTTAGAGAATAATTGGTTCATGACATTATTATTTTATTGTTCGCTTCAGTGAAAATATTTTAATTATCAAACAAAAATTTGAAAACACTGTAAATCAATCGAATGAACATTATGGGATATTTATTTAAAGTAATAAATAAATGCTTATATGATTTTTTTTTTATCTTTCACACATAAGAAAATTCTAGTACGGTTATGTGGGGCAAATGCGTATTTGGGAAAAGTGCATTAGTCAATTATCTCTTATTATATGCTTTTACAACTTAAATCATCACTCCAGACCTGCTATCTTTAATCTACTATAGCTCTCTATAATAAGACGTAACCTCATTGGGACGCAACAGAGTCCCACTTGTTGATTTAGGTTTGGAGAAAAGTTGAAGGCGTTAAATATTATCGAAGTGCATCGCTTCTGACTTTACTTTCTCTGTCATTTCTCTGTATTCAAGAAGAGAAATGATTGGTGGGAATTTCGTAATCTCTCACTTAACCTAATAAATAATTAATTTTATGTTATGGGATTTTTTTTAGATGAGGTTTATGCAGTTCCACAGGGGTCACCTGTGGTGTAGTGGTTTTATTTTATTTTATTAGCATAGAAATCTACAATACTAAAGGTCGCAAGTTCGCGTCCCGAGGTGACCCTAGGATTTTTTAATGGGAGTAAAAATTCCTTGTCTATGCCGTCTCTCGGATAGGACGTAAAATGGAGGTCCCGATCCTGTACGATGTCAGGTACTCGTTAAAGATCCCTATCCTAATTATACCTGGATAGGCAAAATTTAGGACTCCCACTGCAGCATTTGTCCGATTAGCCTTAGTGGCATAAAGTGACGTTAAAACAAACAATATGCAATTCCAAATTAGTGAATATATCATTTACCTGTCTTCTATTATTTATTTACGGAATTCACGTAGGGTATGCAAATATAACAATACTTAAAACTAATTTATACATTATGTACATCGATATATACGGTAGTTAATCAATTGAAGCTATTGCATCAGATGGATACACGAGGACCTCCAGTGATTAGCTAGATCTTCATTATGAGCCAAACGTTATGTCAAAGGGAGCCTTATTAATAATGCAACGCTGAATCAACTTCACAGAGACATCTTAAGTGTATTTAGGTTCCACTTGATTGAAACATAACTTAGCGGTGGCGGGACGGCCATTAGGCAAACGCGTTAGGAAATAAGCGTTGGCTCTGACATCCGACAAATTATTGGAAACCTGAAGATAGTAATTTCAAAATGGGAAATATAATAATACTTGGCAATCATCCTCCGCCCTCTCTCCGGGGTAAACCCCGTAAAGCCCAAACGGTGAGGAAGGGGAGGACCAAAAAAAAAAAACCATTTTAAAACATCCGAATTACACAGAGGTAAGTCTGGCTTTAGGAGAAGGAATGTACGTTGGGTATCATGGTATCTAAAATCCATCCACGTACAAAATAACGAAAAATGATTTAAATTTAAATTTAAAAATTATTTTTCTAAATCGTCAAAATTGAAAATAGAACATAAACCGAATACATTCACCTACTTACTTCAACCCATTTGGACATATACCTCACAGATTTTCGGCTCAGCTAAGAGGACATACTTAAAAAAATTACAAACATTAGAATCAAAAATTGACTAATAACGAAAAATGAGACTAATAACGAAAGCTTCCTGGTGCGTAAATAACAAAACTCTACATACAGACTTACAGCAACCAACTATCGAGGAACACACACAAAATATTTATACACGCTTTTATGTAAATTTGCAGGAACATAATAACACAGTAATCAACAACCTAGCCTCTGCTGATATGCCTGTTGCCAGGCGGCTAACAAGAATCTGAATGAGATCAAGCCCGGAAAGAGTTGCTGCTTGGCACATTCCTTTTATCATGACCAAAATGCCTTACGGATTGATTCTATCAAAACATTCGCTGATTTCCGCAATCACTGACAGGTGTGAATTTAAGTTAGAAGAGAAAAAAGATAATTAAAAAAAAAATTGTCGATATATTGTTAACAGGCAAATGAAGTAAAAAAAAAAATAGAGCATGTAGCTAATGTTCTAAAAGAAAATTTAAACATATATATGTAAGGATTAATAAAAAATAGACATACTGATTACCATGTCCTTAACCAATTCAGATCGCGTCAGACTATTTCTTCTTCTAACGAACTTTTGAAACCGTCTTATGAAGTGCACAGAAAAACAGTATATTATATAATCTGGGTGCGGATATTGAAGAAGGAAGTAGCCCCTCCGATTCTCTTAACTGTCCAGTGTAGCTAGTAATTCCTTTAATAATTAAGATACATTAATTATGATTAGTTCATTAGATTCGTAATGAAAAAACAAGAAAATTGATACCTTATGGTATGTCTCTATGATTACTCATAAAAGAGATATTGATTAATATCATAATACCCTATGTTAACTGAAAATTCATCTGACTGAATAAAAAATATTAACAGGCCTGAATGGGGATCATTCAATAAATAACATTAGGCATGAGCCTAATGTCAGGGGAGCGCAACTCCATCCCTAGAAATTTTGAGAAACAAAAACTACAAATTAAATAAACTCATATTCATTTACTATTAAATTTTTAGGCATTAACAAACAAATATTTTAATTTTTAGTTATGTAGTTATTAGTTAACGTTAGATAATTAATTCTGTACCTCAGAGGTAAACTGTCGTAACTGACATTACTATATTTTTAAAAGAGAGCACTTTAAATTTTAAATGTTCATATTTCTTGTCGTAAAAAAAAAATAATAATAATAATAGGTTACATAAAACCCCATTCATCAGGAGTATAAATACGAATACCTTTCGCTAGAAATATACACCTTTACAATTCAGTTACATCAATAATTTGAAACTCGAGAATTTTGTAGTTACAACAGTTTACCTTCAGGTACAGAATTTATAATTTTTAAACTATTTAATTAGAAGATAAAAGATTACGATTAAAGACGAATCTTTTATCTTCTAAATACATATTTTAATTTTTAAATATCTTTTTATAATTTTTGTAAATTTATTTTAACAATTATTTGAGCCTTGCATACAAGGCCTAAATATCTCGACTCCCCAAGGCATAAAAATGTTACTAGTCTGTCCCCCTGAACGAAATTTTTATAATTAGTCACGAAAATTTTATCACCCTACATTAGGATATCGAAAAATCAACTATACTCCTGAAAATGACGGAGTTTAAGGTTTAAATATTATTAAAAAGCATTAAGAGCAGCAGCACTGATAACTGCTGTTTTTTTTCTCAGTTGAAGCTGAACTTGAGCACTCTCCACGAAGCACTTTTTCTTTTGTTATATATAATATATTATATATATAATTATTTCTCCTTCAAAATATAAGGATATAAAGATCCATCCGACATTCTAGGATGGATGTAGCGAATTCCACACCTTTCAATACCTGCATTAGGAGATCCTTTAGGGGGTGGGAGAATATAATTCGGGTTAGTGGGTTAGGCCGGGCGGAAATACCAGCTGCCCATGAAGTAATATTGAAGGCCTGCTCTGGAATCCTCCGAGGAAATAATTGCGCGGGGTGGGGGGTGAGGGAGGGGGTGGAAATGTGGTGATGATGAAGATTCCATGGGGAGGAAAAGGGTTTCCCCCCCCCCCCCCCCTCTCCCAACGTTCCAGTTTTGCATGGGTTAAAAAAAAATATTTATAAAAAAAAAGTAAAAAAGAGCTAAGGGTTTAAACATTATCCAACATAATTAAAACATGTAACAGAACACACGACCTCTAAAAGCTCAGGAATTTCATTACATGGGGAGGGCACTCATTCGGTTCAGTGTATGAGGGGTGGAAACGGGTATCTCTTGCCTGAAAATAATTAAAAAAGATTTTTAACTAGCAGGAAAAGAGAATCTTCTTTCATCTATCTAATTCGTGTGTATAATAAGAGATTGTATATGTGGCCTTCATAATTTTTATTAAAAGCTCAATTTTTAATTTGGTAATATAAAAAGTATATATAATATCATACCAACAGTTGAAAAGATAAGATAAACTTCTTCATTAGAGGTCAAAAATATATTTATATATGACCCACATAATTTTTTTTTATAATCTCATGTGATAAAACTTTATAATTATCTTCACATTGTGCTGCACTATTTACCAGGTGTGTAAATATGAAACTGGAATTCGCCAATGATAGGAGTTAGCAGTCAATATAATCTTCTAACTAATCCGTCAGTGGTGTTATCTGCTTTTGCCTACATGTAATAAAGAGATTCAATTGATACCAACATCAGTTTCATTCTATAACCGTGTTTTTAGTGGCGTTGAACATGTCGACTTTTGTGCCAACAAATCAAGATTTGCGGACAGCATTTATTTTCCGTTTCCTTCTGAAAAAAATTGGAGCATTATCACATAGGATGCTTGTTGAAGCTTACGGGGAGCATGCCCTAGGCAAATCACAATGTTTCGATTGGTTCAAAAAATTTAAAGATGGATTTCGATAAAAGAAACAAAGACCGTGGAAAACCACAAAAAAAAACTTTGAAAACGCTGATTCGGAAGCGTTTGTTGGACAATTATTACATGTGACACCGTCTCCATTTGTTTGAAAGGCATGGAAAATATCCAGAAGGTCGGAAAATGGGTACCTCACCAACTGAATGACAGGCAGCAGGAAGCTCGAAAAACCTCATGGCAAATGCTGCTCGCCAGGTACAGAAAATTTTCATTTCATTTAGCATTATTCATATTTTTTTTTTGCCGTAAATAGTCCTAGTAATGATGAAAATCATTTGTATTTCGTAAAAAGCTTTTTTATACCAAGTAAGTAATTTTTTTAATTAATTAACCATTTGATATTTACACTATTTTTTATTTTATTTTTTAACAGGAGCTGAAAGCAAACAAAGTGCCAAAAGCTGTTTTATTATACAATATAGAGGCTTCAAAATTGAAATTTTTTTAATTAACTAAATCTAAGTTTTTAAAAAAAAATCTAATTAAACAAATAAAAATAATCATCCCATACCAACATTTCACAGGTACACACTTCTTCATAATATAGTTTTCCAACAGTTTTGTTGCAGAATATCTTTATTTCGACATTTACCCATTTTTGCCCGAGGTTTTTTTTTTAATGTCATTTTTCTTTTTCTTTATTGTTATAATGTATTTCAAAAATGTCTAAAAAGATTAAATTTGGTTATTTTTAACGAAAAATGGATGACACGATACTTCATACATTCCATGAAGTAATACGGTGACTAATTATCATATTTGATTAAATCAAACTTGTTGCAAGGTCATCTCTTCATTGTCGTCATTACAAGAAATAAATGAAATTCCTTTATGCCCCGCGTTCCAATATTCTAACAATTAACATTTATTACACTGATGCTATGTAAAATATAATTATATTTAAATATTATCTTTTAATATTTATAGAGAAAATAATTTAAACAAAAATAAATAAGCTTTAAATCTAGTCCTTTAAAAATTGGAGGCGTTCAGTTGCGGAAAAAAAATATTGTCATGAACAAGTTTTAGTTTTATTATTGTTAAAAAAAGCATGTTGTTATTTTTTTTCTGGAAAATTATTTGGATTTCAAAGGTACCGGTTTGTACCTCAAAATTTCGAAGATTCAAAACCTTGTAAAACAGCGTACCCTCAAAAATATTGATACACTTGCGCCATGCGCCTTAGTACATTTAAAGATTTTTTACTTTGATAAAAAATTTTACTTGCAGCTTTAGCTTGAAATTATAATGACTTGAATAAAAACATGAGATAGTGTTTTTCATAACATCATCCTCTGCTACTTCTGAAATAATGTGAGCTACTTATATACTTATACCGCAAATGAAATATATAAAGTTATAATCAAGAAATTATTTGGATTCAAATAACTATATTTAAATTTATACGAGATTACTGATGCCTCGGTTTTTGAATTAAAACAAATTTTTAATTAATTGTAACTACAGATATTCTTCATTATTTAATAAGATATAAAAAAAAATAAATAATAATTTTGCGTATTTACAGTAGGAAATAATAAGAAAATTTTTACTTAGTTACGAGTAAGTAAAAGTAAGAGTATACTCGTACTTAACCGAGTACTGACAACCGCATAGCATTGTGGGGCTAAAAAAAAAACACCTTAAAAAAAAAAAAGGAAATACAGTAAAAGAAAAATAAAGTTTTATTAGCCATAACTAAACTAAAATTAAATTTATAGATGTACACCTGAATATATATTACTCATGTATATGTCCGTTAACACAAGGCCTTATAATAAATTAGTAAAAAATATTTATTAATAAACATAAAAATGTATTAATTACACGATAATTTGTTTTCGCTCTATTTTTTTAAAATAAATATAATTTATTTTTAAATTAACAAACCATATTTTTTGACTCTACAGTCTATTGCAAAAATAGGAGAAGCTTTCCTGTATCTAAAAATAAATAATAAATAAAATAAAAATAAATAAATCCTTCTTTGCAGAAGAAGCTTTAGTTGGGAAGGGATCAGAAAAGAAACATCGGTAAGATTTGTTGAAGCGTAAAGTAGCAAGTTGTCATCCCCATCTTAAGTGGTAAAATGTAACTAAATGAAAAACCTTTTTTTTTTCTTTTTAAACATTTATATGTAAAAGTAAGTACAGTAAATTATTTACATATTTTCCAGACTATTATTATTTTTAAAAAGTAAATAGTCCTTGTACCGATGGGAAAAAAATCCTATTTTTTAATAAGTTTTTAAAAAATCGTTTTTTTTTTTTTTGATGTTTTTTCTATTTAAACCTCCGACCGGCTACTTTCAGAAATGATGTTAAACTTTTTTGGTGAGGGGGGATTAATTTTAATAATAATCCCGAAAATGTTATATTACCAAAGAAAAGGAAAAAATAAATAAATATAAGGATTAGTCTAACTTTGATAAATTAGTTATAATTAGTAGGAATTTTAGTTACTTTTTAAAAATAAGTTAAATCACTTGAAAAAAAATTGCACTTTAAAATATATAGTTATTTATTATACAAGTGACGAAAGTAGATCATTTTACAACTCGAGTGAAACGTTTACCCACACGAGCGAAGCGAGTGTGGTAATTTCACGAGATTTTAAATTTTAAAATAAAGTGAATTCACAAGTGAAGAAAGTGAATTGCCTTCTTAATTAGTAATAAGTATAAATTAAAAAATAATTTGAAGTTGGAAATTAAATACTTTTAAATGTTTCTTAACATTGTAAGAATTTATTTTAACAAAATAAATTGAAATGTGAATGAATTATTGGTGAAAATAATCAATATAAATTTAAAATTTAAATATAATAATAATTACCTTCCTTGTTTATAACCTGCACTTGTTTATAACTGCACTATTTGTAACCATGCTTATAACCTACCAACAACATACCATAATCTTCACAACATCCTAATTTTGTTCATATTCTGGTTAGATCTGATCATGTATTACACGATTACAGAAAAAAAATAATATTACACTCGTGAAAAAAGTAGAATTTACAACTCTCGTGAATTTACCATACTCGCTTCGCTCGTGTGGGTAAACGTTTCACTCGAGTTGTAAAATGATCTACTTTCGTCACTTGTATAATAAATAACTATTTTTTACTTATTTTTTTTTTTTAATTAATTACTAACTCTACATGTAATAGCAAATATTTTTCATATCATTTTTTTTTATATTTTCGGAAGTTTTTCGTAACTTTTGATAATTTCTATTTAATGAATAAATAACTTCCTATTACAAGTCTAATATTAGTTATTCATTTACAAATTCTCAACGTTTCGGGGCACCCGCCTCATCATCAGGAATAACTTAAAAAGTTCACTCCGGCGTGTACCACCGGTGGCTCACATTAGACTTCTGCATCGGACACTTTAGTCAATCAGAAAACTCTCCATGACGATATGTAACGAGGTAGGATTGTATTGTACTGCATAATGCCCTTGAATAACTCCCATCCGATAGAGCGAAAATCATTAAGTTAAGCCGCCAATGAGCTAGGAGCATGAATTACAGCCCCGGCGTGAACGAGTTAAATATTGTTTCATGCTTCTTGCAAGTCGTCAATTTTGTCAATATCTATGCAAAATTTAAGTGTAATAAATTATATTTTAACAGTAAGATTTGTCATTGGAAGTTATTTATTCATTAAATAGAAAATATCAAAAGCAAACTTTTTTTCCTACCCTTCCTCGCCTTTTAGGCTAAACGGGGTTTCCCGGGCTAGGGGAGAGTTTGTGGGATTGAGATTATTAAATATCCCCTTAAATCATATGTTTCCATGGGCAACGCGTTTGCCCACTCGGCCATCTCGGCACTCATGTAAAAGCAAACATTTTTCGATGAGGAGATTTGATATTAGTATCGCTATGCGACTTCTAGACGTTGTCAATAAGGCACTGTTTAAAATGGTCTCGATCCCAATTAAAATAAAAACCTTTTGGTTTTTGGGTTTATTTATCTCTGAAGAGCGAGTGTAGCGAGTGGGAGTCGAAGGTAGGGATCTTTCGCATCACAACAATTACTAACTGAAAATGATGCGATGAGAGTAAGCTTATATTATTGCCACCATAACCTACCGGGATAGGCTACGCCCAAAAGTAGATAGCTTTACGGAAGATTTTTATACATTGCATTGATTCTAAGATAATCTAACTTGATTATTAAAGAATGATATACATTCTGAGATCATATTTTTTAAACTTTTTGACGGATTGATTAAATAGGATCACGATCTTTGCGTCCTTTGGAAATTGGTGGCGTTTAATTGCGGAGATAAATTGTATCATGGAAATGTTTTAGTTGTTCTTTTCTTGTTTTTTTATTGGAAAGAAACAGTTTTGTACTATTTTATTTATAATATGGCTTAGGAAGTTTGAAGATTCAGTGTGGCCTAAACATTATGCACACAACTATTAAAAATATAAATATTTTGTAGATTTAGATCTTTAGAGATATGTAGTTGGATAAAATATCAAATCCAGACAGGAAACAGAAAACCGGAGGATGTAAACTTTGCAATGCAAGACAACTCTCCCCTGTCTCAGACTTAAAGGCGGCACCACTTCACAGGAAAAAAAACTAAAAAAAAGAAAACCGGCGGTCGATCCTAAAGTAGACCAGGTCTCGTGGGAAAAGATCTATTTCATTCTTAAAGAAGGACTATTTTGATTTTTTTTTTTTTTTTCCAGAAATCTTATATACATATATGAATCATACCGCTTAAAGTAGTTTAAAGGTTTTCTACCTCCATTCGTCTCCGACATTTTTCATAAATAATTTGCTTGATAGCACCCCTTACAAAAGCTTAAAAATTTATATGAGTACATTCTAATTCTTAATTTACGAAAATATAAGTATGAAATGAAAAAAAAAGAAAAAAAAAAAGAGGACAAATCATAATTTTGGAATAAAGACTTGATTTTAAAAAATAATTAAAACTTTTTAATGATTTGTTAATTATTATTGTTAAACAGAAGTTGGGGTTTTGTTAGGCTAAGCATATCTATATGACTAGATAACTATTTATCTCTCTATTGTGTAAAAAGGCCACCTGGCGGAGGACTACGATATTCTATTCTATCTCCCACTTTGCAAACGTTATTTATGACTCCATTTGATACTTTTAAAAATCCGTAAATTGTTAAAGAAGAGAACAGTTTTTTTAAAGTTTTTTTATTCGTTGTGTGTGGGAGATGCAGTCTTTTTGCCACAGTGAATCCGCTCCTACTTTCCATCCTGTTTATAATTCCGCTAGTTTCCATAAGAATTTCCTCATAAAGCCAAGAATAAAACGTCCCTGGGTGAGAGAATTTTCGCTTTTTGATAACTTATTTCATTGAAGAGCATCCAAAAGAACACTAATGTGGGTTACACCAAAATTTAACACATAATCAAACACTTAGAACTCAAATTAGTTACAACGTTACAAGATATTAACTAGCTACGTCAGAACAGTAACTAAAAATTAACTGTACGCTTAGCTGTTTAACGTAAAACGTAGTCTATCGATTCTTGTATATGATCTGCTATGGACCCACCCAGAAAAACCTAGAAAAATTCAAACATATAATCATTTACTAATGCATTACTGTTACCGTTCCAGGCAATTCTAGAACTCGTTCAATGTAATACAAATAAACATCTGTTTTGGTTTCATGTGTCACAATATGTTCAGTTTCGTTTAAACCTGAAGAACGTTAGGAAGGTACCTTATTCCTAAATTAAACTATTATTTCTAAAGATTTTAACATACCCAATTTCGGATAATAAATATTTAGTTAATATCGATATTAAGTGTATCAAATCTAAACTATTTTTCAGCAAATGTAATATAATTGGTTCGCTGATTTCCTGTTTTCAGCATAACAACCTACAAATCTAAAGGTCGCGGGTACGCGTCCGCGGTGGGGGCTAAAAATCCTTAGCTATGCCGTCCATCGGATAAGAGGTAAAATGGAAGTCCCGAGCCTCTACGATGTCAGGTACTCTTTAAAAATCACTGTCCTAATTATATCTGGATAGGCAAAATTTAGGACTCCCACTGTATCATGGTTCGATCAGCCTTAGTAGCATAAAGGGGCGTTAAAAAAAAAAGCCAACCAAACATAGTCCATTTACCAAAACAGTCCATTTACAGGACGAAAACCTGGAGCATTTACATGTAACCACACTCTTCGAATATTTATTATGGTTGCCAAGCTCTAGTAAGAAACCTGGGGACTTGGACTTGTAGTCACCTTTTATATTTATTGATTATATAACAGTTTATACATAAAGAAAAATAATTAATATTAGAATCGAAACTTTTATGTATGAAATCAATTGACGTTCTGTTAATTCTTTGATCAAATCACTGATAAGAGCCAGTTGAAGCTGAGTGAATCATATCAATAATTATTATCAGTAAACATAAGTGGACCGTCAATGAATAGAAGTAATTCTCACTCCCTTTCATACATAAAACCTATTTGTCATGAAATTCATTGAGAATGGACCTTCTTATACCACTATAAAAACCAAGAAAGAAAGATGTTTTTCTAATTTCGTCAAAATTTGATAATGAGGTAAAAAGTTTATAATCATCCCCATCCGCCATTCCATTTTTCGTAAGTTATTGACACTTATTCTGTTATTCGGTGAGAAGAAAAATCCTACATATTGAAGATAATAAAAAAATGTCTAGTATTTCTTGATTTATAAATAGTGTAGCCAATCTGACGTTGTTTTATACATCTACAATTGGTTATAAAATGGCTAAAACTAGATAATAATGAACATTGTAGAACTGGAAGTCAAAGACCTGACTGAGATTGTATAATGTAAAACAGAAAAAAATTAAAGATCGAAAACTGCATAAATTTTTTTTTAAATTGCTCAAAATGAAAATATGTCTCTGGGACCGATTCTCTTCCAAGGCTCACATATTTATTATTTTGAGTTTTTTAAGAAAACTTTTAAATATCCTAAAACTGAAATTCGTCAACAATAAATATATATCTATCTAAAAAAAAGTCACGATCTTACAATGAAACTTTACTTGTAGGTTGTCAAGGTATAAATATGTACAAAGTAGGAAGTTTTAAGTGCTCTCCTAATTAAGTATTAAATTCAAGACACATTTTTGCATTATTAAGTTCTTCAAGGTGAAACATAAGAAGATAATGGAGAAAAAATTACATTGATCCTAACGCCGTTATGTTTCAGCAATTCTAGACTGACATCCTATCGTGTAAGAAGGTTGAATTTCATACCACATCAACTTAATTCTCATCATTCAAGTCACCGGATATTTGTTTTAACACATATGTCAATTTCAGATTTAATCGTTTTATCTGTTAATGTTATAACCTTCACTTATTTATTTCTTAGATAACTGAAGTATTTCCCATTCATCCATCAAAAAGGAAATGAAAAAAAAAAAAAATTAGAATTTCTTTTTTGAAACTCTATTATCTAAAAATAAAGATTAAAGATTGGCAATTATAAATATATCCAGACAAAAAGTATCAAATTTTAGTAAATAAAATTATTTTTAATAAAATACTTTTTCATCATTATGAAGAAGTTGAGATTTTTAAAAATAAAATACCATTTATCGCCCCATCCCCTTGATAACAACTGACTTATGTACTTAACATTCCGTGTACATTAGATGACTGGAAAAATAGCTTAATGCTGGGCGAAAAAACAGCATTTAGCGAGCCCAAATATAAATCCTGCATCATTAAAAGTACACTGCTAATACTTGTTTCATTTCAAACAACTGTCAAAGGTCTTTCGATAGAATGAAAAGATATAACAATTGGCCATTCCCTTCGTATTATTATTTTTAATAATAGACTAGTTGACCCCTGCGAAGCATTCGTACTCTAATATACTTAAATCCCACGCAAGGTTTTGCGCTTATAACTCGCAATCGAAGGCGAAATGAGTGATTTGTATATTTTTTTTATGTGTAGCGGTTAAGGAAAGCTTTTAAATGATGCCTCACTCTTGAAATTTGATGAAGTATAAAGGAAATTAGGGCGTACCGGCAAAAAATGGCTTTGAGAAATAATATGTATGATTATTGTTAACATGAAGACCTCACTTTTTTATTTTTTTAAATTTTCGATATCGTCACTTGACGTTCCAACGGACAAATTTAATATGATTACCTAATGGATAAAATCAATAAATGGGGCGTAGGTGAGATAGGAGAGGAGTGCATAGGGCTAAAGAGGGACTTGGCTGACCGCATGCGAATTGAATGCATTCCGGTGCGATGCACTTTGGCCCCGCATCGCTGGCTTTGCAGTCCTTGAATCATTGAAACATCCCACGTCTGGGTCAAAGGTTAGATAGTTGGAATAAATTCATTAGCTCAAATAATACGAAAATAGGGGAATTCGAAGAGTGCTAATAAATTTCTGAAGAACAATTATGCAACTGAAAGTTTTTACCCGTTCAATACACATAATATCAATAATTAGATGTATATATTAATTTTTTTTATATTATTTGTCATGTAAGCACTAAATTAAGTTTTAAGAACTACTATCAGCATTGAAATGAATTTTCAAAGTTACTCGATTAACAATAGTTGCTCAGTTTTACCTAAATAAGAGGGTAACCCGCTATTGAATCAAAGGTGTAATCGACGTAGTCAATTTTGAGATTTTTCTCATATATTCAGTTGTGTACGATTACCGTAATACCTAGATGATTTTCCTATAAAATCATTCTTCCATTCTCAGACCTCTTAAAACCATCTCCTTTTTTTCACCTTTTATCCATGTCTTTCTTGGCCCCACCTTCTTCCGTTACCCATGCTGCTTGTAATCCATACTTTTAAAGTATACAATTTTTTTTTTCCATTTTTCAAGTTGTTTTCTTGGCTTGTATCGGAATATTAGTATCAGTTTTACAAGTACATATTTTGTAAGTTCTAATAAGTGTAAAAATGTCTATGTCTTTATTTATGACAATATGTGAAGAGGAAAACCACTGAATCAAACATAGCCCTAATACAACATATTTATATAAAATTATTCAAAACCAATGCAAAAATATTCTATTATATTTATAATAATAATGTATAACAACTCAACCAAGTTTGATCATTTTTGTCTTTTTTTGATCATTGAAAACAACAATATTATTACTTAACATTGATTTTAAATATATATTATACTGAACATACACTCAGCTTTGAAACGTCAGACTCGCCTGAAGAAATAGTTTTTTTAAAGTACACTTTATTCCCAAACCAAAAAACTAATTTACATGATTTTAGTTCTAATACATTGCTTTAACATATGATTAAATATGGTACAGAAATTGAGGATAAATGAAATACTGAACTGGCTTATTAATTCAGAACAAAATTAAACATTTTCCATCTTTTTTATTTTTAGTTCGCCTTTTTTTTCTCCTTCAAATTATTATTTAGGAAAACCCTGCACCTTCAAAAATCTAGAGGTCTTTCTTGATTAATTGAATGTGTTTCTTAAACAATCGAGTCTCCGGATCTCGAGAAAAGCCTATCTGAAGTTGAAAAAATACTAATTTTCGGGAGAAATTTGTGAAAAGTTCACGATAACCTGTTATTTCATCCTACTATGTTGCTTAAACTGTTTAGAATCGATAAAAAATAGAATCGATTACGATTGAAAGTCGACCATACAAGCATAGCCAAATGTAGAGTTGTAAAGTTTTGACATCAGAAATTAAGTTGGTATTAGCAAATAAAATAAAAATCCCTTGTCTATTTTCACTTTGCTGCGAAAATATTTCTTTTTGTTAATTAGCGACTTTGAAAAAACGTTTGAACAACTTAAAGAGCTCAGAATATGATGGAAATTAATTGAAAAGATCCAGGATGAATTCTACTTTTAAAAGAAAATTTTGAACCTTTTTTTTTTTTCAAAAAGCTATATCTCTTCCGTAAAGTACTTGGTTAATTATCAGATTTATTTTAGTTCAAAGGATATCTTTAAGGATATCCTGATGGTTCTATTCAGTATGAATAATGGAGCATTTTAAAACCTAAATCCCTGGAAAATTTGTTTTTAAGTTGAAAAATAATGTTTATTTTTAGAGTTACTCAAAGATTTTGTTAAAGTGAAGATTTTATTTATTGTTTAGGTCAAAGAGAATGAGGACATAACTTTTACAGTGTCACAAATAACAGTTTATAATTTTTATTAAGAGTGCTGGTTTAGTCAAGATTCCTTGACCGTTCTTAGTTCTTATACCTAATGTTTGAGAGAGATGATGAGAAGAAAATGCTAACTTGAATAAGACTGCTGTTTAGATGGTAAAGATATGTTCAAAGGTAAATTGAAACCGAAATACGTATTTTTTAAATATTCCAATTCTCCTTCAAACATCGGCAGTGAGACATTAAAATGAGTGATCCTTATTCTTCATTCTTCTCCAAACAGAACGGATGAGGTTCCGATGGAAAGATAACACGGAATATAAACATTTTCTTTGCATTTCAATGAATCTCAATATAGACGGAATTTACTTTTTTTTTTTTTTTCTTTTTTTTGTATTACGGTGGTAAGAAATAGAAAATATATATACAATAAATAGAGTAAATCAAACAAACCCAAATAAAGTATGTTAATGAAATAGAATTTCAAAGCTGTACTTTAACTTTACTCCGAACATAACGTTAAGGGCTCAGAGTTCAATTGACATATAAATACAAATTATTAACAAAGTACTACAATTTATTAAATATAATATTAACAATTATAATTTACTGCCTAATAAATAGAAAATTACAAATAATAATAACAATTTGAATTAAATTTTAAACATATTTTATTGCACAGTACATACAGAACATATATTCAGTAGCTGCTAATTATTTTATACTGGAACGAAATGTAAAACTTTTTGATCTTCGCATTCATGAAGTATAAAGGTTTAAATGTAGGCTTGCGTATAAAAGAGAAGGACGAAATATGGTCAAAAAGGGATTAGGCCTTGTAGACTTTGAGGCTAAGTTGGCCAATGCTTCCCCGACGAAGGGCTAAGCTTACAGAACTTAGTTATTATGAAAAGCTTAACAGTAATGATCCCAGGGCAGTCGGACTTCGCAAAGCAGTTGAACTTAGTGGAATCGATTATGAGACTTTTTTTTCACAATTAATCTTTCTTGCCATGTAACGAATTAAAAAATTCACAAGTGCAATCATCGTTATTTTCATTTAAAATATTTTTTTTAAGGATATTAATTATAAACATACACGATCTAAAAAAGTGAAACAGAAATACATATATTATTTATTTTTACGTCCCTCCGTATACATTGATTGGCAATATCGTCAAAATATAAAATCAGACGGAAACTAAATACAAATATTTACCTACTAAAACCTTCCGGACATACACCTCACTAATTTATGGTTCAAAGCAACGCACGTTTTAATACAAAATTTTATTCATTTTATTTTATTTGCATTAAAATTAATATTTAACATAGAGGAAAGATAAAAAGTAGGAAAAAAATGTTTAAGCCACTTAAGTACGAGTTAATAAAATGTCCTTGGAATAAAAATATTTTTTTTATTCAATTTTATTTTTTTCAAATCACTTTATATATTTTTCTGAACAGTATTTGGTCTTTTCTACGAAAAGCATATTAAGGATATCTATGTAATTAAAAAAAATAATACAAATGTGAGAAGTATATAAATTATATATACAGTGAGTATATAATGTTCTTGGGTAACTTACAAACTGAAACTTGTAATAATAATAATAATCCTGAAATGTGATGAAAAGATATTGTAATTATTGTTCTTGATCGAATATTACGGAAATATCTTAATATTTCTCAACTAAATCTCTTAAATAAAATAATAAGACTTTAGAATGACTTAATAAAAAAATAAATAATAATATAACTTTTTTTTCATAAAAAAAATCTAATAATTTTTAAAACTCCTTACATTATTTTGTTTATGTGTTGTCCAAATTCCTCTAAGTTTTTTTTTATCAAAAAATCATTATTTTCACCCATTTCATAGAAGAAAAAAAATCTTTACTTGAGAGGGCAATCAATAAGGTTATTCTTATTTTTTTAATGTTATCATCGCTATTGATAAAATTAATTTGTAATACTACATTTATCGCTAAATAATTATAATAATAATAATAATAAAATAACTAAGTTATGTATCTAACTTTTCATAGATGGAAGTTCTATGTAGTAGGAAGTTCTTAGATATTGATAAATGAACCTTTTTTACTGTGTATAGAAATTATGATCTCCACAGATTTAAAATTTCATACTTTTCGTTCTCAAGTCTTAAAAAATTGCCGAGAAAGTTGCAAAAGTAAAAAAAAAAAAAAACAATAAAATAAAAAACAGATTTTTTTTTTATCTAAATACTGAAACATTCTTTATGAAGCTGAAAGTATTACGCTATTAATCTCACTTGCCTTTTTTTCTAATAACGCCCTCCACAGAAACCTTGCCCGGTGTTCACAACATGTTTTACGACTCATTATAATGTCGTAGTGGAAGGGTTTTATTTAGAATGTTGAAAATAATTCTTTTGTTCTTTTTTTTCTTTTGTTTCTAAATTATACCAGAGAAAAAAAGAGAAAAAAAAACCCGTTGAATACGGCGTTAACGCCAAAAAATAAAACCAAGATTCAACATTTTCCACATTCGCAATATAATCCAGGATATGAATCACGTAAATAAAGATTAAATGGTAGATTATACAGATGCATCAAAATTCAAATGTGGATCCCATGTCTTGTGTCTAACCAGAGAAAATATATTAATAATGTGCCAAATAATAGTACTAAAATGTACTCTTATTTTATTCTATTTTTTAAATCAATTGAAAAAATATGCTACTATTATATAATTCTATTCGTCGATTTTTTATAATTTTAAGAACATTTAAACTGAAATTAGGAAATCATTATTAGCTAATTTATTAAAAGTAACAAATGACTGATCGTTGTATTCTGGTTTAGGAATGTATTTCTAAAAAAAATAATTATGCATTTAAGTAACGAACAAATTAATATTAGCAACGATTAATAGTCGAAGCTACGTAAAACATACATGCCGTTAAGAAGAAATTTGCTCGGCACAACATATTTTAATACTGCAAAAATTGTACAACTTTTCATTATTAATTATTTAAAATATAAATTAATTGAAAAATGATTACAATAAAAAAAAAAAATTATCTATGTACAAACACACACATCTATCCAGGATGTGACATTTAAATGTCTGCCGTATTTAAAAAGTTTGAAGATTAAAATCTTTGGCCTTTTCATTAGGTAAATTGGTTGTGATAAGAGATTTCAATGTTTTAAATGGAAATGCACATTTGTTTATAAATAAATGTCAAACTAATACCCAACATTGGCAAACTTAAAATAAACTCAAAAAAAGCACCTTAAGAATTAAAGATGTTAATTTTCCGTCATTATTAAAAATAAAAAAATGAAAAGAGTAAATAAATTATATTAATCTTAATTATTACATTGGAAAGTAATTTACAGATTAAGAATGCGGATAGGGCACTGCGCATTCACACAAAGATACCTCCTCAAAGGTCTGGAAGCACCCACCTTCCAAATGTGCAACAACACAACTCAGAATACAAAATACTTGTTACTAGATTGTGTACAACATAATGATGCACGGAAAAAGTTAAAGCTGCCGAAAACTGTTAAAGAAATACTGGGAGATGAAGAGTCTTCGGCCCTTAAGTTATTCAAATTCTTAAAAGAAACAAATTACTATAATAAAATTTAAACAGGAAAAATTAAAGCCAATGAGCCTTACGGGTAGAGGCTAAAATGTAAATAAATAAATAAATAAATAAATTTACAGATTAAAATTTTTAATATTTTTATTTATTAAAAAAATTAATAAATAAATCAAACTTATAATAACAGTTATTACTTTTTTAATGCATATATAAAAAAATAATGATTCTAAGAGAAGCTTAGAAGATTCTCGTACTATCTCAAACATGTACCTAAATAATTAGGTAATTGTTCCAACAAAATGTACTCTTTTCAGTGTAGCAAACCAAATACACATGGTTTCTGTTTCACGCTACAATACAAAGACAATATTAAAATTCAAAATTTGAACCGTTAGTTGTTTTTATTTAAAAACTGGTCAATAAGGCTAACCAAATCCCTCATGGCTGATTTTAGTTGTGGGTATTTTGGAACTGACGAATTAAATATTTTAAAAAAATAAATAAATATTTATTCCCATAATGTTTAGTTGCTAAAGAGAACATTTGATATTATGGTTCTTGGATCTTGAATTCCCCCCCCTCACCAATTCCTCTCAACACCATATCGCGTCACGGGAATTCGTGTGACACTAATGAACCGTGACATCCTACCAACCCCCTACTCCCAATTCTGATGTTGACGTCATTAGGGCTTCATTAACGGAGTGATGGTGTGCCAAAGGATATCCTTTTGTCTTCGGAGGGTTGAGGGGGGGGGGGGGACATCAAATACAAGAAAAGGCCAAAGGGTTGAGGGATCAATCGTACTTCTTCTTTTGTTCATTAAAGAAAAGACATGCTGGTCTTATAATAAAAAATATTTCAATCCTTATCCTATAATTTATTACTAATCTATATAAATAAGGATGAAATTCTGTTTGTTTGTTTGTTCTTTAAAGAAATCCATACCGTTTGTCCTAAATTCTCCGAATTTTGCTCAGTGGTTCTTTCATACCAGGTGCGAACACCTGTTCATATAAAACAGCATAACTTTAACCAATCTCTGGGTATATTCTTTATTGTTATAAAAATCGTTATGATTTCGCTTTACATTGGTTTTTTACGAAATCCACCGTTTGAGTAAAAAAAAAAAGTCTAATTTTATAGATTTTAAAATCGAATTCCACGGGTGAAACAGGTATATACAGTGTACTAATTTTTTCACAGTGGTATAGGGTAAAGGGTGCTAAAATACCAAATAGAATTCGATCGATCGGCGGTATATCGATTTTAAGATTTAAATCCCTATATTTGAACTTTCATTATATTTTTGGCCTCGAATTAAACTAAATCATAAAACATAATTCTCGTTGAATTATATGACAATAGTTTATTCCGTTAAAATTCCTAAAAATAGGGTATTTTTAATTTAACTTTGTGGATTTTTTCTTATTTAGACAATAATTATTTTAAAATCTTTCAAAAGTAGCAAATGCCTGAAAAAGAGATGCATGTAAGCAGAAAGCTAAATAGATAATAATACGGACATATTGACTGTGAAGCTCAAGCCAGATGATTTGTGTGCTATGAAGTCATATATTTGTAACCTTCTCGAATATTTATGTTTTTATAATTCGTTTGGCATTGATAATTCTCGAATATTTATGTTATTATAATTCGTTTGGCATTGATAATTTGATATTTTTGTTGAAAAAATATTTGTTGACCCACAAAAGTGTTAAATAATAAACTTTAATATAAGTTTAAGAAGCATAACTTTATTATTATAGTAAAGAAAACACAGACCAAAATAAGCCATGATAAAAACATTATCTTCCTGAAACTTCGATCTTAACTTCGTATCAGTAGTAAGATCCGAGGTCTTCAGAATCCTCCCAAATAAGGTACCCTACGCCGTTTATGAATTGTTAAAAAGGGAGGCTGAAAATTTAATTTGGTTGCTAATATGTCGATTTAGGTATTGTTTTTGATAGTTTTGTATCCAATGATTATTAAATATTACTGATGTTTATCTACAGATTTTTTAAATAATAATTATGTATATAAGTATACATTAGATCTGTATTTAACATGAAACTCCGAACTACACTTATATCTAATTATATATGTACCTAAGAGGTCATTTTGTTAGTTGTTTTGTTTATTTTTATTATCAATTCATTGCGTGGATGTAAAATGATGGCCTTATTTTTTTTTTTTACATAAAAAGGAAAAAACATCTCCCTCATGATAGCAGAGTATTCTTTCAGATAGGCCTCTGGCAATTACATCTATGTGTTAAAAAGGAAAAACTAATTATTCAAACGTAAGCTCGTGCAATTTAAAGAGAACAGCTGAACAAAAAACACTACAAAGCTAATGAATTAATAATAAACCTATGAATGAACCGTAATCTTGTGCTGCTATCTGGTAGACTATTTGATATTCATATCCCAACAGTCATGTACTAATGGGCTAATTACAAATTGCGAGAGAGCGAAAATTCCAACCCTTACATCCTCAATATTAGTTCCATCCAGGTACACTCCAATCCTGAGTAATTAAGAAACCAATTCTAAAAAAATACATATAAATGGGTTAAGCATGTACAATTTTAATAATAGCAATACATAGCAGCAAAACATAATAATTATTTATAACAGTTTTTGTGCTCTTCTGGAAAGTTTTCCAAATGCGACTTACGTTAGTCTGATTCGCAGGTACGTAGTTTTTAACTGAACCCAATTACCATCACTTTCAACTAACACTAATAACTTTAACAGCGGTGAATAAAACCTCTGTGAAAGTTGCAGTTGTTTACTTTTCCGTTTGATAGAACTGTTTGAGTCCACAATTTCACCCGAAAGGGCAAAAGGTTTTTACATCAAGGCTATCGGTTTCCAATATATAGAAAATTTTTTATATTTAACGATATGATGAATAATGCTCAGTAATGAATGGATTCATTTACCACAAATGGGGAAAAGAAAAAGAGCAAAAAAAAAAAAAGGAACAGAAGTCAAATTTATGCGCTTAATATCCTAAATGATCCTAATTTTAAGGTCCATAAGTCTGGGAAATGGACATCTAAAGAAAGATGGTAGAAGGAGTTTATACCAGTGCCCAACAAATAAAACTTAACTATTCAAAACTCTCCCCCAAACCCACTTCTTACAACGATTGGGAAAGAAACAGTTTTCCGTTCGGAACTTTTTTCCGGACATTTCCCTACAGAGGGTCTTAGGTCTCTTAAATACTTTTTGTTTTTCCCAAAAGCTATATCCTTCGCTCGTTGAAATCAACTGGAGGGATTCAGTCTTTGATTAAAATCTTAGGAACAGTGTCACAGAATATTTTAAAAAAATTATGGGTTATCAATGCAACAGTCACCAGTAATAATGAAGCAAGAAAAATATTAAAGTAATGGTATAAATTACAAAAACGTCAATATTGAAATTACTAGTTATAAAACATTCATTTATCCTGTTATCCTTCGAAATAGAATTCCTGAAATCCTTCTCCAAGCTTCATGGTGGGACCGAAAAATCATTCTTTGTTGGAGGTTGGGGCGCAACTCCTTGACGTGAGGTGAGGTGACGTGACGTGAGTTTTTTTGTTCAGTAGAATAGAAAGGAGGAGCGAACGTTGAGCCGCACAATGAGTTCACCCAGTTTAAGACCTATCGTGAGCTGCGGAGGTTTGTATTCATGGCGCAGTTTGTCACGGCCTGTGCCAAGCAGGTGAAGTGAACAATGGAAGACAAATTAATTGAAGCAGTTAGGGGCAGAGAAATCTTATACCATTCCTTACGTCCTGACTATATAAATATCAAATTAAAATTAAAATTATAAATTTCGTCTTTGATGAGGAATTCTCAGGGTGTCTTCCATTTCTTTAAATCGCAACTTTAAGGAAGTATTTCTTGCAATAATTTTGTTAATTATTGATCTTCGAGATCATCGGAACTCTAATAGTAAATTTTTCCCATTTACCAACTCGGCCTTACATGTCCACAGTTTTCAATAGATCCTCGTCCCAACTTTCGCTCCCCCTGCATTCGACTTAATCCCCGCTTTCCTGTGTCATGTCATCTCATCTCACCTCACGTCACGGAGCTGCGTTTCAACTTACCCCCGGCCTTAGTGAGTGTACTTCTAACTGAACAGGAAGCAGATGATACTTAGAAGTCTGAGAATGAATAAATCGCATTAGGAAGGCGATTCACTGCCAGACCCAATCCGCCATATTTCGTATCATTTATAAATAAATATAAAAATAATTTTTAAAAACAAATTATATAGTTCACATAATCATCTTTTGTTACAAATGTTTTTATAATAAAACTTGAAAAAAATTTAAATAAAATACAAAAGAAACACATTTAGAAATAGTTTTCAAACAACATTTTTCCAATATATATATTCACAGCCCTTAATCAGGCGTGTCTCTATCTCATATTATAACATTATAATAATAAAAAAAATTTTGCAATTTTTAAGGTAACAATGTAGCCCATTGTTCAAAAATATTTGCACACAAGTTATATTTACAAGATAATTAACAAGCATTCATTCAACGATGGGCGATACAAATATATCACCCGAGATGGGAAAAATCTATTAATGCTTCTTCTTAAATATAAAACAATATTCAGTACAGTTTATATAATTCCGAGAGGATAAATCTCTGCAAACAATATTCTTCTCAAATATATAAATATAGTCTGACTAAATTTCTCATTACAACATCTCAAAAAAACTACCAAAATAAAGGTCTAAAAAAATTAGTGTGAACTGCATCAAAACGGACTTCCACTTTCTCTAAGTAGATATAAATACATTGCAATGACCATCGAAAAAAATACAATTAAGGTAGGGGGAAGGGGGGAGGAATGACTAATTTGAGATAGATACCTTAAAATATGCATAAAAAAATAATCCCATTCATCTTAATATTAGCATAGCACAGTCAAGAGCTCTTCTCATAAAAACCTCTAACCTAGACAGCGACCTCATGGCGAGCTATTTGTGGTTACTGGGGCCCAGGACTTTAAATAAATCGCATTAGGAAGGCGATTTACTGCCAGACCCAATCCACCATATTTCGTATTAATAATAAATAAATATAAAAATAAGTAATGCATCCCAAGAATTGTGACCTGGAATGGTGTTCATCAATTTCAAACTATACTTCCGACCATATTGACTGTAATGTTTGGTTGTTCCAGGTTTTTAAGGAAATGTCTTTCGAGTCTTTTAGATAGTCGGAAAACGACATCGAACCCTAAGTTATTTATTTATTTATTTTACCATTAAGTTACCATCTAGGGGAGGACACTGGTGGCGGGATCGCCGAATAAGCCTGCGCTTTAGTAAATACGCGTTGCCCCTGACAACTAAGTGACGACCTGAAGATAAGCCAGTTTATGACCAGGAACCAGGGGACATTTACTAATGATCGGCATTTAATCTCCTATCGTTTCCCCTGGTCCGGGAAAACCCCGTATATCGTAAAAATCAAGAAACGGAAAGAAAAAAAATATAACAAGTTCACGATCGGTCTCTAAGAGATCTTTGGTGTTAAAAATACAGCTATTCCATAGGTTTTGTTTTAGGTTAGTTAAATTATAATAAAAAAAACAAAGATTAGATCTTCAAGAAAACTACATGTTAAGAATTTTTAACGAAAAAAAAGGCGTCAGGTGCAATTACAGGCCCTCAAAAATAACGAAAACGTAAATTTTTTGAAAAAATATGATGATTATATGGTTTTCAATGTTTCTGGAGGTGCTGGATTCAGATATGACATTATTTTAAAAAATGACATTTGTTAAAAAATCTTTAAGAATAATTTGCTTAAAGATCTAACTGTTTTTTACGTTTCCATTGAACGAAAATGCCGTTTATAGGATGGCTGGACATTTCCTTAAAAGCTTAACTGAAAAAAAAAAAAATATGCTGCAAGAATCATGTCGGTATAAGTTGATAAATTCAAGATATAAAATCAAGTATGTTTTTTTCGGTATCGAGGCCGTTTGCCCATTGGCGCAAACGGCAAAATATTTTTCAACCAGGAAAAATAAATTCTAACTCCAAAAAAAAATCTATATCGGTTAGATACTGACTGTGTCCTTAAATATTTCTTTTTTGATATTTTAAAAAATAATTTAGTACCTTATAGATTAATCTATATAAATAAAGATGAAATTCTGTTTGTTTTTATGTTCTTTATAGAAACCCATACCGTTTGTCCTAGATCCTCCAAATTTCGCTCAGTCGTTCTTTCACACCAGGAGCGAATACCTGTCCATATTAAAATTGCATAACTTCAGCCAATCTCTAGGTATATTCTTTAATGTTACAAAAATCGTTATTATCTCGCTTTACATTAGTTTTTTTTTACGAAATCGACTGTTTCAGTCGAAAAAAGTCTCATTTTATAGATTTTGAAGAGGCCAACAAGGCCCGCTAAGGCCGTTCCTCCGAGGTCCACCTTTTATGGCTGAACGATGAGTCCTTTTCGACATTTATTAGAAAAATGAAATTCCCCGGGTTAAACCGCAATAATATACAGCTAGTTAAATATATAAATAAAAACAAAAATCTCATAATGATAAATTAAAAAACAAACAATATTAATGATGAGTAGACGCATCTCTTGGACAAAATGTTTGTGTCTAAACTCTAGAAATGTGTTGTACAATCAATGAATTTAAATACTATCTTTAAAAAAAAAAATTAACTACTTGACGATGGCTTTTTGGGAAAGTCAATTATCTTTAACAGATGTTGAACAATCCTTTCTGATTCAATAGAAAAACCCGACCACTTTAAGTAAAAAACAGAAAGGGACTCCATTCATTTTTCGTTAGGAATCGAAACAAGTAAAAAAAAAAAACTCTTTTGTTCGAAAGGATGTGTAGAATAACCTTCCATAGATTCTCCATAAACAACTGAAATACCCCATTTATTACAATAGAAAACAAGAAAATGTAGAATTAAATACTACCTAGGTTTGGCTTACACGGAGTTATTGAAAATCTGTTAGTACTTACTACATTTAAATTCGAATTTCTACAGAATCTATCGGATTCGTGGGGGCAAACTTGTAAATAAATTTTGAACTCTGCGGGCAGGAACAGATGCGAGATTAGCCGCTACATACTGGTCGGTCCAGCCCTTCAATATATCATCGGCTCCAACGATTGTGTTCAATACCACTCTGCCACATCCTTCTTCAGTACCAATCTCCATTTATCGGTTAGTCAATCGTTACCAATTGTTTTGAGCTCAGAGCCTTTTTCGATTTTATATTAAATATAAAATATTTTCATGTGCAATAATATTTAGCACTCCTTGACTAAAGATTTATGTAATATTAGTCGAATATTGAAAAGTTTTATATTGAAGTCATTGGAACCTTGAATATTGACACGGAAGTATAAAACATCTTCCTATGGAGTCATTCTTAAATAAAATAGTAACATCGAAATCTGGGATGAAAAAATGAACCTTGATCGTTTGGTGATGATTATAGCATGTTCAAAGAATACTTGAAAGTTTAATAGCCGTGTTCGTTTTTCATATTTCTTGAAATATATATATGAATGTACATGAATATTCAATTGATATATACATTGCAACTCTAGAGATCGCTACGCATTTAAACTAAAGGGACCCCAAAATATTACAACAAATATACCATTCCTGAAATTTCTTTAATTTTATTTTATTTAGTGGTTCTAAAAAAAAACTAAATGAAAGAAAAATAAAGAAATTGGTTCGTTATTTCTATTTCCTGCAGTTCTGATTATTTCAATTTTACAATATCGTTATAAATAATCTGTAGTCTATATCTGTTTTTTTTTTTTTTTTTTTGGTTAGAACCAAAAAAGTTTAAGAACTTAAGGTTTTTTAACAAATTCCTTGTATGGATGTTTTTCATTACTGAAAGATAAATTGTTACATCAATTTTTTTAAAAGTATTCGTATCATAAATTTTTTTTTTACAACTTATTTTATAGTTCAGTTTAATGTAAAGAAAAATTAATTTATTTTATTAATTAATTTTTTTTATTTATATGTGTATTTATTTAGTAATAAGAGTATAAAATCATTATTGCTAAAATTTAAACAAAAGTAAAATCTTAGAAACTCTTTCTTCTTATTTAATATTTTTCACATACAGCAAACAACTAAACATACAAAATGGCCTCGTAATATGAAACATTATAAAAATATATATTCACTTATATCTAGGGTATTCATGCAACAAAATACAATTTCTCACCTATGAAATAACCCATAAAATAAACATAATAGTGTATTCCTCTATAATGCTCTGTTATTTTTCAGAGTTACGAAGTAAAGTTAATGAAACGTGGAAACTTCTTACGCTTTTTTTTTTTTTTTTTTTTTTCTTCGGTTCCTTGCTTTCGCTTATTAAATTCCATCTTGCGGAAAAATCGGATTCAACACCGTTTTGCCTGGTCGTTCGGAAAATCAATCTGGTTTACGAGCTTAGTCTTGGACCGAAAACCTAAATTCTTCCACATACTCGTATCTTTCGCTCTTAAGTTTAATACCTATTCAACGTCTTAGAAAATATTTATTATGTTTGTTACCGATATATATATATTATATATTATTATTTAATACAATGTTATCATATTATTCTGTTGAATTATAATTATCCAATCGATAAATTATAATAATCCAATCGACAATAAAATAAACATTTTTAAATATGTACGTGAATAAACCATTTTAAATATTCTACTACTCAGAGTATACCATCAAGTATACCATCGAAAAATAAATATATATATTTTGTTAACAAAATTTAATAATAAATTCGAAGACAGAAGGAACGTAGATAAAAAAACTATTTTTTTTGTCATACTCTATTTAATTTACTCATTTTAAAATCTTATTTTCACTACCAATGCAACATATTGCTTTTTCATAAATTTAAAATAAAAAAGGCACCTTCATAGAAAATAGTATCAGAAGGTAACGGTGCATTATTTTGTTATAGTTTTCTTAGAACCACTGAAATAAAATGTTGGAAATGCTACATCTGTTGTAATATTTTGGGATCCCTTTAGTTTAGATTCGTTGAACTTCTGTAGAAAGAATATAATCATGGATTATAATTAAATCCAACATACATAAACGATTTTTACCAGATTTTCAAATTTAGCGGTCTCAAGAGTAAGTTATGATCAGTATACATCTTTATGATATATTTAAGGAATGGAAATTCGTACACGAATTTCAGTTGGTGTTAGGGAAGTGCTTTGTGTGCTTTTGTGGGTATCATTTTTTTTTAATTATAATTCTGCAATGTCTATAAATTAGATTTTAAAAAAATGTGCAAAAAATACAAAAAAAATGGTGAATTCGGCGGTCAGTTTTGGAAGTTCAATTCCATTTTCTTTAGTAAGAATTATATAAAATTCATTTATCAAAATATTATTTTTATAACAGTATACCAATTTTAGGACCAACATATAAATAGTATAAGGATAGTTATCAATACAATGTCAATTAAATAATTAATTTTTATTTTATGAAATAATATATGATACTCATATCATACAATTCTTTATATTAATATAAAAAAAAAACCAGATTTTTCTGATTGAAATAATTATTTAAGGAGCGTAATTTATAGAAGAAGAAACGAGTTTTAAAGTCCTTATCTCACTATAAATTTATTTTTGAAAAGGAAAATGAGTTTTAAACCCGAATAAGACTCCAAAGTGATAATTTTCTTTAATAGAATGTCCCCCCATCCCGGAAAAAAAGAAATATATAAATCCAACTTAAGTGAACGTTAATTGAGTTTTAATCCATTTTAAAACGACAAATGGTTTAAAACAAAAAATAAGGTCTCTGTTATAACGGAAATAATTACATCGTGGAACATTTATACAAAGCTTGGAGGGAAAAGAATAGATTTCATTCCATTGAGCTTGGTTATAAAGTAAAGTTCAGGTTTAAAAGTAGAAGAAATAAATATTAAATGGATTAAGGACTATTATATTAATTATATTACATTAAACCGAAAAATGGTGAATTAATAAAATCACAAAAAGACATTGGCGAATCTAAGCTTTTTTTTTTAACCATAACGGTTAAGGCTTATAGCTAAATTTATCAAAATTCAAACAAATTACAGTAATAGCTCTAAATAATTTATAAAACTTATGAATAAAATATTTTATAAACTTTGGAACAGTCGCTTCTTGGCGTAAACCATTTCAATAGGTTACTTGACCGAGATATTAGCGAACTCTTATTGCATCCTTTTCAGTAATAAACGGCTTTGATTAGTTGAAATTATTCCTGGCTTTCGACTTCCGCTCGCTTCATTCGCTTAAATGGGACAGTTAAAACGCCCAAAGGGTTATTTTAAGTTGAAACCGGTGCCACACTGAAAGGCTTCGAATAATCCACGACCAGAAGCTGCCCTTCCAAAGAAACAAAAACACAAAATTTAGAAATTTTGAACACAAATAAATATTTTAAAAAAATCTGGTGCGATAAGCCAAAACACAACTTTCACATACGAACTCAGATTGGCGAGTTTCGATTATATGTAAACGCACTTCACACATTTTTCCACATTTATATATATTTGTGTAGCTCCATAAGTTAAAGAGTATTCGTATTGCAAAACTTAAAAGTTATCAGTACTTTTCGATTCATTATTGCTTATTTCTTATTTTAAGGGACCAAATTCATCAGTGATAATAAGGGATATGAAATTATGGCAGTTACATCGCCGGCATATACATACATCAAATATCCAGTTTGATCAAAATCGTTTAAACCGTTTTTGAGAAAATCGTAAAAATGGGATAAAATTTAATAAATAAATTACCTCCTCCGTTTGACCAAGTTTGATGAAATTTTTGCTGTCACATCGCGCAGGCATATACATACAACAAATACCTAATTTCAGGTTTGTACGGTTTATAGTTTTTGAGCTAGTTTGTTGACAAACACACACACAGACCACTTCGCAGGACTTGGTTATTTGGACTCAGGGGAACCCAAAACGTGTATTCCCGTTGAAAACCGGAAGTCGATTTTTTCACGATCGCAATGCTTTCCATTACTACATATTTCTTATATAGGTAAATGAAGGGATAGCCGAGCATGTTTGAGCGCGACCCGCTTTAAAACGCCCAAAGGGTTATTTTAAGTTGAAACCGGTGCCACACTGAAAGGCGTCGAATAATCCACGAACAGAAGCTACCCTTCCAAAGAAACAAAAACACAAAATTTAGTAATTTTGTGTATAATTGAATTTTATTTCGTGGAGACCCCACGGAATGAATCTCGACCTACCCACCATGGTTAGAATAGGTTGGTTACACCTCTAGAATAACACCCCCTATGCCACAAGTGGCCAGGTTGGGGTACCGGACAAAAAAAAAAAAATATATATATATATATATATATATATATATATATACAGGTGAGTGAAAGTACCAATAATTCTTACCAATCAGTAGGAAAGAAACATAAATCATTTACAAATCTAAAATTTCGACTGAGAGCTCAAAATATGTATGCAAAATGGTGATTATCGTAATTTAACCACTAGTGAACCATATATAAATAGCTATCGATTTAAAGTGACACAAAAAGGATTGGGAACAAATAGTATTATTATATTGCAATGACATGGTTCTTCCTTTGCTGAGAAATTGGATCGCAGCCAAGAACAGCGCCTTTCAATTCAAGGAGCTCTTCTGATAAATCCGATTCTCACACCAAATATGAGATCTCATTGGCTTTCTTTGATCATACATTCTAACCAGATAATACATTCCTTTTTTTTTCTTTCTTCTTTTTAGTTTTAGTGACTTATACATGTGAGTCCCACACCCAATGTTCCTGGCTACAAGGACAAGATAAAAGAAGATCTAGTAATAGAATAGCGCAAGCTTGTCTATAGCTATGTTTTAGAGATCTTAAACGATGGTGTACATGTCGTGTATTATTGTAACTAAGTTTTGTGAAACAAAACCATATAATTTTGGTATGTTACATTGAAAAGAGTTCTAGATTTGTTGGAAGAGTTACCTAAATATTCTAGATTGATCGAGAATCTTTTACACTTTTCCAGAACCTTCTAGAATGTTCGAATTCAGACTAAATATAAGGATCGGAGTCTGAGTCTGGCTCTGATGATCAAAGCATATGTCTGCCTGTGTGTCAATGTGTTGTTAGTATTCTGTAACTTAGTAGGTAGTAGTTAAAAGTAATTAGTTTTCGTAACTTAAATAAGTTAAAAAACTGTATGAGGTTTTATAATGAAGTAAGTCATGTTGTAGATGATAAAATAAAATATAATCTCTGTTTTTTTTTTTGTGCATTTAGCCTCTACCCTTACAGGTCATTGGCCTTTTTTTTAAATATTACATTTTTCAGTATAATCGGATTTTCTTAGCAATATCTTTCTGACGTTCTGTTCATCTTCTTTCAATAGATCGTGTAGTTTTTCTTCAAATTTTTCACCAGATCTCGTTACTTGATATCAGGTATAATCGATTAAAATATGTTCTACGGTAATTCTTAAGAGGAGCATTCTCTACATGTCTATGACATTTGTGTATATATATATATATATATATATATAAAGACGAGTATATATATGTGTGTGTGAGATTTTAGTTCAAAATGACATTTTCTGATGATTTTTACTTTAGGACATATAGGGAAAGAATTCCAAAGTAGGTTTTTTGATACACTGTAAATCGGATATTGGATAGAGTAAATTATCGAAATTAATTCTTGCCGGATTGAAGAAAAAAATGTTGGCTTTCTTTACTTTTTAGTCAAAGGAAGGTATTGGAGGTAAGTGGTAGTTAAGTGATGGACCCACCGTATCAGAATTTTGAATATGTAAGCATACTTAGCTCAAAACATATTTTTTCTAGAAAAAATACAAGCTATTTTAAGAATTAAAAGGGCTTTAATATGAGATGTAACTTGTTTTTGGACAACAATAATGTCAATCTTTTCTCAGTAAAAAATAAACATTTATAAAAAATCAAATATTAGAGTTTCATTAATTTTTAAATATTATTAAATTTAAATTGGTTGATTTGATATTGAATGACCAAACTACCTGGTTTCAGTTTAATTTATTCCAGCTAATATCCGAAAATATTGCTAGCAAACTTCATCTTCATTATTCAGGTTCATATTAAAAAACTAATTCCACTATTTCCAAGAAAAAATCTGGAGAATGATGCACAACGTGGCATAATAATAAAAGAAAAAAAAAAAAACTGTTCACGCATCCAGGAATCTTTTCATAAAATACGTCAGATAAATCATGATAATAGACCCTTGAAAACCAAACAACAAAGAAAAATTGCACTAATTAATCTTCAACGATTCCAGATTTATTTCAATATGAGATTTAGGAATGCAACGATGCTTAACTTTTTTGCCCTTTGTTGAAATCAGAGTTATTCACGAATTGCAATATGAGTTTAATAGAACAAAAACCTTTTTTCTTTTTTAATTTCATTTAAAAAAACAATAACAACAACAAAAAATAATCAATTATTGTGGTTACAACAAATCATATTCAAACAAAAATATATTCTGCAACACGATTAAACTCATTTCCGAAAATCCAGTGTTAAAGTTTTGCTTCAGATGCAAGGGTATATTTTTTTCTACCTCCGTCGGTGGTTACTACATCTCCCTGTCCTGGAAACTTTTAAACGAGTTCTGGAATAAAAAAAAGAAAAGAAAAAAAACGAGAACAATTTCGTATTTTAAAAACCCGGAGACCACCACGCTGTGAAAAAGTTTTATACAAGTTCGGTAATAATTAAAAGAGAACGGTTTCCTCTACTTTCGATGCTTTATTGAATATTTTTATTTAAGTTTACAAATGAATGAATTGATGTTTTAGAAAAAAACATTATTTGGAAAAATTCAGTAAAAAAAAAAACTTAGTAACTAAAAAATATGAAGTAAAACGAATATGAAAAAAAAAATTCTAATTACATCGTTTACAACTACTTAAATTGTATTAACTTAAATATAAATTTAAATAACGTAAATTTATTGACTTTAATGTATTCAATATGATGATAATTATCTCTATAAAAATCCTAGAAGATCGGTGAAATTTGCCTCCAGTAGACTAACGCCTATATACCCATAGCTTTCCCCGCTAAGCGGTCACTCATCCATGTACAATACTTTCAAAAGTTATTGAATAGGTATAACATTTAACTCGATACAATTTATTAATTCAATTCACAAACATTAAGACTTATTAAATAAAAATAATTTTATATTGACCATACTCTAATGTTGACCATCCTCACAGCTTAACACGTTCACGCCGGCGTGTACCACCGGAGCCACCGCGGTGGCTCAAACTTGACTGCCTCGTCGGGCGGCGTGTACCACCGGTGGCTTACGCTAGAATTCCGCCTCTGCCAAATAATCAGATCTTTAATACTTTGACTGCCGAAAAAGAATACCTGAGAGTCATGCTCTCGTTTCTACACAATTTTAATATTTAATTTTCTGACAAGAGAACAGTTACTCGATTTCAGGTGACATAGCAGCCAAAGTGTTAAGAAAGTAGAAATAATTTCTATATAGCTGAAAATTAAAATAAGAAAAATTTTAATTTTTCGTAAATTCACTTATTTGTATATATATATGCTAGCTGTATATCCCGGTTTCACCCGGAGAATTTTATTTTTTTAATCTATAAAATCTATAAACTGAGACTTTTATCGAGTCAAACGGTCGATTTTGTAAAAGCCAATGTAAAGAGAGATCAAAACGATTATTATAACAATAAAGAATATACCCAGAGATCGGTTGAAGTTATGCAATTTTAATATGGACAGGTGTTCGCACCTGGTCTGAAAGAACCACTGAGCGGAATTTGGAGAATTTAGGACAAACGGTATGGATTTATAAAAAGAACAAACAGAATTTCATCTTTATGTACATAGATTATAGCTTTATATACCGGTTTATCACGGGGAATTTCATTTTTCTTAAGAAACGGTCGATTTCGTAAAAAAAAAAAAAAAAACATTATAAAGTGAGATCAAAACGATTATTATAACAATAAAGAATATACCCAGAGATCGGTTGAAGTTATGCAATTTTAATATGGACAGGTGTTCGCACCTGGTCTGAAAGAACCACTGAGCGGAATTTGGAGAATTTAGGACAAACGGTATGGATTTATAAAAAGAACAAACAGAATTTCATCTTTATGTACATAGATTATAGCTTTATATACCGGTTTATCACGGGGAATTTCATTTTTCTTAAGAAACGGTCGATTTCGTAAAAAAAAAAAAAAAAACATTATAAAGTGAGATCATTATGATTTTTATAACAATAAAGAATATCAACTGAAGATCGGCTGAAGTTATGCAATTTTAATATGAACAGGTGTTCGCACCTGGTCTGAATGAACCACTGAGCGAAATTTGGAGAATAAAGAATATCAGCTGAAGATCGGCTGAAGTTATGCAATCTTAATATGGACAGGTGTTCGCACCTGGTATCAAAGAACCACTTAGCGAAATTTGGAGAATTCAGGACAAACGGTATGGATTTCTATAAAGAACAAATAAACAAACAAACAGAATTTCAACTTTATTTATATAGATATCAACGGGCAGGACATATAAATACGTCCTTGAAATATATGTTGTACCACTGGAACTGGTGGGTATTAGTCATCGATACATGCAACGACGTGAATTTATATATATATATATATATATATATATATATATATATATATATATATATATATTTATATATATACTTATATACCTATAAACATTTATTTTTTAATTACAATTATAATTAGTATCGTATTATAAACTTAACTAGTAGGATAGTATTTTTTATTGTTTATTTTATTATTGTTGGATTGTCAATACTGCATAATGAATGCACTGAGATAGCTCCCGCAAGATAGAGAGAACAGCATTAAACAGTCCCGACGTGAACGTGTTAAAGGACAATGCTATCTTATAACCTTTAATCTTAAATGCTTACCACAAACATTATCAGGACTTGGGGAACAATGGACAGATTTTAGGTGAATGAAATTTCTCACAGACCCGATAGTAACTATATCAATACTTAAATATACTTTTAAAGTCCTTCACCGACTTCCTCCCACTCCTTAACCCTTCCTTGGTATATTCACCCTCAAGAACCTCTGTACAAATCAATCTTGCAGTCATATCCCTGTTGTCAACCACTTGTTAGAAGAACTAGTAGTCGCACACTTGTGGGAGACCTGGAATGGACTCTTGTAGTCACTCTTAGGTCACCTGAATGACATCGTTTACACGCTTAGGTCAATAAAAACTTCATGCCAATTTTCTGACAAGTCAAATTAACCACAAGCAAAATGTTTTGGCTTGCACAAACTTTATGCCAGTGTTTACACGCGACGATTTATTTGTGCAAGCCGGCTTGTACAAGCCAGTTTGTGCAAATGGCTTGAGCAAGTAAAAGTAATTTTACACTTTTTTAATGAATTTTTAATATATTTATATTATTTTGTAATGAAAATTTTGTAACGATATTAAATCATAAATATTAGAGACGACATGCTTCCTTCATGTTAAAAATTATGAAAAATGATTTATTTTTATTTTTTTTTATTCTTGCTTTTTTCATATTGTTTAAAAATAAATAGGCTTTTATTTAAGGTTAGAACTATAACAGGAATAATAAGAACATGTAATCACTAGGTGACAATAGAATCACATGTTAATAATGTTAGGTGCGGGAATAATATTGAAAATCTGGTGCGTGCGCGCAACACACAACTTTCACTTACCAACTTACTTAGATTAGAAATTGACGTATTTTGCTAAATATCATTTCCCAAAGTCACACATTTTTCTACATTCATATCTTATTTTTGTTAATCGTTAAAGCCGTTTTTGAGTAAATAAAAAAACCCCGTGAAAATGATACAAAATTTATTTATTAAAGTCCCCCCTCCCGTAGATCAATTTTGATGAAATGTTGGCTTTCACATCTTTGACATATTCATTCATCAAATACCTAGTTTGATCAAAAACGTTAAATCCGTTTCTGAGTAAATAAAAAAGACACGTGAAAATGATACACAATTTATTAAGTAAAGTCCCCCCTCCGGTTGATCAATTGTGATGAAATGTTAGTTATCACATCTTTGGCATATAAATACATCAAATACCAAGTTTGATGAAAATCGTTAAAACCGTTTTTGAGTAAATAAAAAAAACATGTGAAAATGATACAAAATTTATTAAGTAAAGTCCCTCCTCCGGTTAATCAATTTTGATGAAATTTTTACAGTCATATCTCGGGCATATAAATAGATCAAATACTGAGTTTAATCAAAATCGTTAGAGCCGTTTTTGAGAAAATCGAAAAAAACATAAAAAGTTATTAAATAAAGTACCCCCTCCCTTTGAGTAATTTTGATGAAATTTATGCTGTCACATCGCGGGCATATACTTACACTAAATACCCAATTTCAGGTTCGCACGGTTTATAGTTTTTGAGCTAGTCTGTTCACACACACACACACACAGACACACACACACAGACCATTTCGCGGGACTTGGTCATTTCGACTCAGGGGACCCCAAAACGTGTATTTCCGTTGAAAACCGGAAGTCGAAATTTTTCACGATCGCAATACTTCCACTTACTATATATTTCATATATATAGGTAAGTGAAAGTAAAAAAAAGTATTTTCATTTGTATTTTAAATAATAAAATAAAATAAATCTTAAGTAGGTTGTTTGAAGTTAAACAATTTTCGTAATAGTATAGTGTAGTCTTTTGCACTAGAGCTCTCACTCCTAAATATTGAGCAAGTACATTTATTACAGTTTGTATTGCTGTTTTTTACTTTCACTTACCTATATATGAAATATATAGTAAGTGGAAGTATTGCGATCGTGAAAAATTTCGACTTCCGGTTTTCAACGGAAATACACGTTTTGGGGTCCCTTGAGTCAAAATGACCAAGTCCCGCGAAATGGTCTGTGTGTGTGTGTGTGTGTGTGTGTGTGTGTGTGTGTGTCTGTGTGTGTGTGTGAACAGACTAGCTCAAAAACTATAAACCTTGGGAACCTGAAATTGGGTATTTAGTGTAGGTATATGCCCGCGATGTGACGGCGAAAATTTCATCAAAATTGCTCAAAGGGAGGGGGTACTTTATTTAATAACTTTTTAGGTTTTTTTCGATTTTCTCAAAAACGGCTCTAACGATTTTGATTAAACTGAGTATTTGATCTATTTATATGCCCGAAATATGACTGTAAAAATTTCAAAAAATCTGTAAAAATCAATTTAAGGGAAGACTTTACTTCCCTCCGGTTGATCAATTTTGATGAAATTTTTACAGTCATATTTCAGGCATATAAATAGATCAAATACTCAGTTTAATCAAAATCGTTAGAGTCGTTTTTGAGAAAATCAAAAAAAAACTTAAAAAGTTATTAAGTAAAGTACCCCCTCTCTTTGGGCAATTTTGATGAAATTTTTGCTGTCACAACGCGGGCTTATACATACTCTAAATACCCAATTTCAGGTTCGCACGGTTTATAGTTTTTGAGCTAGTCTGTTCACACACACACACACACAAACACACACACACACACACACACACACACACACACACACACACACACACACACACACACACACACACACACACACACACACACTCACACAGACCATTTCGCGGGACTTGGTTATTTTGATTCAGGGGACTCCAAAACGTGTATTTCCGTTGAAAACCGGAAGTCGAAAATTTTCACGATCGCAATACTTCCAGTTACTATATATTTCATATATAGGTAAGTGAAAGTAAAAAAATCTGGTGCGTGCTCGCAACACACAACTTTCACTTACCAACTTACTTAGATAAGAAATTAATGCGTTTTGTTAATTGCCACTTCTCAAATGAACATAATGGCTTTAATTGTGAACAATGGCCTGTCATTAAAGGCGTCTTCCGCATGCGTGGGCTCAACGAGTTTTATGAGTTGACTGAATATTTTTCTTTTTTTATCCTCTTTATGTTTTCTTTATTTTTATCATATCTTATCTTTAGCCATTTCTTATTTTTAGGCGTAACGAGAGACAGTTTATTTCTCCATGTAAACAAAAACACAGGTACTTTATAAGAAAGAAAGAAACAAACAAAAATGCCCCCCCCCAAAAAAAAAAGCCCCCTCACATTACATAAAATTTTAATAATGATAAAGCTTACCTGATATTAAAGAAACTCAAATTTTCATTAAACATGACGAATTTGATAAAAATCGTTATAGCCGTTTTTGAGATAATCGAAAAAAAGTTAAAAATTGGAAACAAAGTCATAAAATAAAGTGCCCCCTCAGTTGGACCAATTTTGATGAAATGTTGGCTTTCACATCTTTGACATATTCATTCATCAAATACCTAGTTTGATCAAAAACGTTAAATCCGTTTTTGAGTAAATAAATAAAACACGTGAAAATGATACAAAATTTATTAAGTAAAGTCCCCCCTCCGGTTGATCAATTTTGATGAAATTTTTACAGTCGTATCTCGGGCATATACATACATCATATACCCAGTTTTATCAAAATCGTTAAAGCCGTTTTTGAGTAAATAAAAAAAACACGTGAAAATGATACAAAATTTATTAAGTAAAGTCCCCTCTCCGGTTAATCAATTTTGATGAAATTTTTACAGTCATATTTCGGGCATATAAATAGATCAAATACTCAGTTTAATCAATATCGTTAGAGCCGTTTTTGAGAAAATCGAAAAAAACCTAAAAAGTTATTAAATAAAGTACCCCCTCCCTTTGAGCAATTTTGATGAAATTTTCGCCGTCACATCGCGGGCATATACCTACACTAAATACCCAACTTCAGGTTCCCAAGGTTTATAGTTTTTGAGCTAGTCTGTTCACACACACACACACACAGACACACACACACACACACACACACACAGACCATTTCGCGGGACTTGGTCATTTCGACTCAGGGGACCCCAAAACGTGTATTTCCGTTGAAAACCGGAAGTCGAAATTTTTCACGATCGCAATACTTCCACTTACTATATATTTCATATATAGGTAAGTGAAAGTAAAAATCGGTGTAACCGCTCTTACCCACCCCCTTAACTCTATATCCTGTATATATATACCCGCACCTACCCCCCTATTTTTTGCCTCATCCAATTTCCATCACCGATAGTTAGCTTCTACCCTTGGAGCCGTGGCTATGCTCGATTTTTTTACTTTCACTTACCTATATATGAAATATATAGTAAGTGGAAGTATTGCGATCGTGAAAATTTTCGACTTCCGGTTTTCAACGGAAATACACGTTTTGGGGTCCCCTGAGTCAAAATAACCAAGTCCCGCGAAATGGTCTGTGTGTGTGTGTGTGTGTGTGTGTGTGTGTGTGTGTGTGTGTGTGTGTGTGTGTGTGTGTGTGTGAACAGACTAGCTCAAGAATTATAAACCGTGCGAACCTGAAATTGGGTATTTAGTGTAGGTATAGGCCCGCGATGTGACAGCAAAATTTTCATCAAAATTGCTCAAAGGGAGGGGGTACTTTATTTAATAACTTTTTAGGTTTTTTTCGATTTTACTTAAAAACGGCTCTAACGATTTTGATTAAACTGAGTATTTCATCTATTTATATGCCCGAGATATGACTGTAAAAAGTTCATCAAAATTGATTAACCGGAGGGGGGACTTTACTTATTAAATTTTGTAACATTTTCACGTGTTTTTTTTATTTACTCTAAATCGGCTTTAACGATTTTGATCAAACTGGGTATTTGATGTATTTATATGCCCGAGAAATGACTGTAAAAATTTCATGAAAATTGATTAACCGGAGGGGGGACTTTACTTAATAAATTGTGCAACATTTTCACGTGTTTTTTTTAGTTTCTCAAAAACGGCTCTAACGATTTTAATTAAACTTAGTATTTGATCTATCTATATGCCCGAGATATGTCTGTAAAAATTTCATCAAAATTGATCAACCGCAGGGGGCACTTTACTTCATAAATTTTATACCATTTTTACGTGTTTTATTTACTCAAAAACGGCTTTCACGATTGTGACCAAACTGGGTATTTGATGTATGTATATGTGTAGTATGCCAAGTATGTGATAGCCAACATTTCATCAAAATTGATCAACGGGAGGGGGGACTTTACTTAATAAATTGTGTATCATTTTCACGGGGTTTTTTATTTACTCAAAAACGGTTTAAAGATTAATAAAAATAAGATATGAATGTAGAAAAATGTGTGATTTTGGGAAATGATATCTAACAAAACACGTCAATTTCTTATCTAAGTAAGTTGGTAAGTGAAAGTTGTGTGTTGCGCGCACGCACCAGATTTTTTTTTTAATATTTCGATCTAATTAGTCCTTTTTACTCTTTCGATTTAATTAGCAATTTTTATACTACCTAACATTCCGTTCTCGTTCAATTTGTATGCTTTCTAGGTATGATCTCTGAAGCCCGAAAATAGAGTTAAGGGGGTGGGTAAGAGTGAGGTAGAGAGCTACCCTAAGAAGCCGCCCCGGAGGGGGTGCAGGTATGCAGACACAAAGTTTAAGATACTAGTTTAGTTAAAAAATAATGTAAGTATATTAAAAATTTACTTGCTCAAGCCATTTGAGCGAACTGGCTTGCACAAGCTGGTTTGCACAAATAAATCTTAGCATGTAAACACTGGCATGAAGTTTGTGCAAGTCTGTAACTAAAGCCAAAGTGGCTTGTGGTTAATTTGTCTTGACAGAAAATTGGCATGAGGTTTTTATTGGCATGAGCGTGTAAACGATGCTCAAGCCATAGTTTACATTTAATGGCTTGCGCATTTGATAGAAACCTGTGAACACATGTTACGTCGACCGCTATCAACCCGTTTCCTGTATCATAATCGCGAATGAAGAAAAATGTAGTGCAGGATTCATTGAAGCATACAAGTCGTTCCCGGGTTTGTGGAAAGTAAAAAGCAGATATTATGGCGACCCAATGCAAAATCTCATGCATGCGAGGCTTTGGAAGAAAAAAGGCGTCTCGTGGACCCGTAGGCCAACGGGGAGTTGTTAAAATATCAACTCTCTACTCATTAACTACCGAAAAGAGTTGAAGAATTAGTTCATCCTACACGTTCTCCATTTTATAAAACTATACGCTACTTACCAACGGTTGCGATATTAGAAGTAGTACGTTTTTTACATTAACGACTCACAAAACTACACTTTTTAGGGTTCCTCAAATATACTTGTGTAAAATTGAACTGAACGTGTAAAGGGAAATATTTTATTTAATTTGCGCAAGCCAGTTTGTGCAAATGATTTGAGCGTGTAAACGCACCTTACCGTGTTACAACCTAACAAAAAATATACCCACAATAATGTTACAATATTACCCTATCATTAATAGCTGTTTTTCATGCACGGTTAAAGTTGAATTTAGCACTTCAGGTAAAGCACTTTACCCATTTATGCTTACGTCATGGGAGGAAAAAAAAGTGGGAGAGAAAAGAAAAACAAGCTTCTTCTGATGAATTATTTCTCTTATATGAAGAGCATTCTGTTTAAACAAATAACAGTATCCATGTTCGTTTCATTTTTTAAAAATTGTTATATTGTTAAATTGATAAGAAATGAAATACAACTTAATATTGAATTTTAGAAGGAGGAAAAACGGGTTTTCTTGTTGAGAGTAGCTGATCCCATGAAAGGAATGGAATTTTTTCATTTAAAACTTTCTTTTGAGAGTAGTGTTCTGCTATTTACGAATTATATATTGGTTTTCCTTTTATTTCCTTTCCTGCAATGATTCGTTTTTTACTTCTTCCTTATTTTCCAGCCTCCCTTTTCTTTTTTCTTTTTTTTGTAATATTTTTCGGATTTACATCTGCCATTTTATCTGAAGAGTTCTTTGGTACTCATATTTAAGATTATACAAATATTATATTTTTGCCGACTCTTATTTTCATTGTTCTTACAGAATTAAATCATTAAGTGTTTAGACAATTTTAATTTATTTTTGAAATATATAAACAAATATAGTTTATTAAAACTTAAAGTATTTTGACCTGATTGCAAGAATCATTTAAACATATTTTCTTCTTTATTTTATATAAGCATTTACCTCTAACATGCAGTACGTTTGTACTTTCATTCTTTATATAATCGCATCAACGCATCAACGTGTTGTAGCGCCAACTTAATAATAATAATAATATCTTAAACTCTATTTTTGTTTTTTAGCAATATAGTTGATTTTTCAATATCCTAAGAATAGCTTTCAGGGTGAAGCAAAATAGTTCCTAATCCAATTCACGCAATTGTCCCACATAAATAGTAGATGTTCTCTTTAACCAAACCTCTTTTAAAAAGCAATCCAGAGGATTGGTTATTTATTGAGGTAAGTGTATAAGTAAAGAATTCCAAAAAATTATTCTGTCCCTTGAAAGACAGAAGAACTGTTTTCAGAGGCAATTTGAACTTTATTTAATATTTAACTACTTAAAAGTAACACTAAACCTAAATAAACAAGCGTTGCTATTACGCGAAACAATGAGGTCGCATCTTGCAATAGAGTTCTGTAGTAGATTAAAGTTAGAAGGGATGAAATTCGCACTTCATACCACCGAAGACAATTGAGGTAATAATAATATATGTGATATCTAATGTAATATTAATAATATATATTATATCTCCTAACTGCAAATAAACAACGGATATTGAAGTAACTAAATAAACGGCCCAACTAAAATGTAGATAGCTTGGCAAAACAGGTTTCTAAATATGCTGCTTAAGCAAAATTTAACCAATCAATGACCTAGTCCTGAAAATAGCATACTAGCTTGATAACGAAGCTCTTCGCTTGGCTCATTTACATGTTTAACGAGTCTAGCTTCCAAACCCCTATATTGAATATTGGCCGATAAAATAATATGTTCCCTAAAATTTATAATTACTTGTTTATGTTCAACTGCATTGATTAATAACATCAATGGGCTTAAAATTATTTTACAAGTTTAAAAATTAAATTAAATAAATCAAGTAAAATTAGTCACATAAAAATAAAAACTCAAACTATTACAACGTTACAAAACAGTAAATACTGGTGTCAAACAGTGATTTAAAAGTACCCATAATTTAGACTTCTTAAATTCAGTCCGGAGTCGAATATTCCTTCATGGCCGACTACATTCTCGTCACATCCAGTACATGTGATTACCTACTAATACAGTTATGGAACGGTTCTAAAAAAAAAAGTCTGGAACTCATCATTAAGGCCCATATTTACCAGAAAATAATTACTAATAATGCATAAAAAATAGATAATTACTAATAATACATAAACCCTCTCTTATATGCATAGTTAAAGTATACATGGTACTAAATGTATGAACCTAAATACTGATAAATCCGAGTTGAATCGTGACATCGAGAATAAATATTGGTTCATTCGACTGACAATAAAATTGATCAAAAGTGACTCAAACTCAATTAAACAGAACTTGTAACTGTATCAGGCAACTCAATCCATTTATCGAATGAGTTATGCCTTCACAGATCCAATCTCACAACCATGGGTGTTTACTAGCTGGAATACTATCATTAATTATGATTTTTATATATGAGGATGTATATAGCTTATCCATCGTGCGATTCCAGAAGGAAATCCCCCCCCCCATGTATCATACCTATCAATGTTAACATTCATTAGGAAAATCGGATAAACAGATTAAGAGTTAGTAATTAGTTCTTCCAACAAAAACCAAAAGAAAAACCTATCCATCTCAAAATCCATAAAGAATTCATCTACTTATGCTACCGTTTGTATATCCACAAATGTGTAAAATTTCGTTGAAATCTTATCCACTGGTAAAATACTAATAATTAGTATTAAGGTTCCCTGAAAACTTTTAGTAGTAGCTTTCCTGTTTTAACAAACTTCACTATGCATATTTTAATGAATAAATATTATGTAGTAAATAATAAACTTAAAATAAATAAATTTTATACCAAATATCTAGCTTAGAGTAGCTGGATTTCAAGTTTAAATCTTCATGTGAAAAACAAAAAGTGAGAAAGAATTACAAAATTCTTTCTCACTTTTTGTTTTTCACCCTACACAGGGCTTGCACTTAAAACTAAGCCTTTTGGGATCAAGTTCTGTGAGAGGTCTTAAGTCTTAACGTGAAGCGCAATTAAGCAGTCTTTGCGGTCCCTCCCGAAGGCAATCAACCCTAATTAGGACTTTAATGGCGACCTCTCAGTCCCAATTTATTTATATACATATATATATATATATATTTATATTCAAATACTTCTATTGCCATCTAATGTTATAGTTAAAGTATAAACAAAACTGTAATTTGTCGTAAAATACCAATATTTTTTGGTTATAAAAATCGTTTCAGGAGTTCATCTTAAATCAATTTTGAAATATGAGAAAGGCTGTAAAGACAAGAATATCTCAATATAGAGACAGTATGATCTGAAAATAAATTTATTTTACCTACTTATTATCAAACTGGCTGAAAAAAAAACTTTTTTTTTTAATAAGTAGCCGAAGTCCAGTTAGATGGATATTTATTGAATAGTTACAATGTGCTATTTTTTATTTAAAGGTATTTTTTACTTTAAGGCTATTATCGTATTTCAAAAACTGTTAATTCGATTTGGAATAAAGTCGGAGTTAACTCGGTGAGTAATTTACCAATTGTTCAGTTGCCCATTGTCAATAAAGCTTAGTTGATATTTGGATTATGAATAAGAAATACCTTGGGATAGTACAAACACAGGAAAAGGTAAATACCAACAACACTGATAAAAAATAACAAAAAAAAATCAACTTGTAATCGATACAATTTATTTTAAATATAACTGACCCATGTTACAAATATCAATTTACCGGTAAAACATTATTATGTGCACTAATGCCTGAATCGTTAACATTAAAAAAAAAAATCTGGTGCGTGCGCGCAACACACAACTTTCACTTACCAACTTACTTAGATAACAAATTGACGTGTTTTGTTAAATATAATTTCTCAAAGTCAAACATTTTTCTACATTCATATCTTATTTTTATTAATCGTTAAAGCCGTTTTTGAGTAAATAAAAAACCCCGTGAAAATGATACACAATTTATTAAGTAAAGTCCCCCCTCCCGTTGATCAATTTTGATGAAATGTTGGCTATCACATACTTGGCATACTACACATATACATACATCAAATACCCAGTTTGGTCACAATCGTGAAAGCCGTTTTTGAGTAAATAAAACACGTAAAAATGGTATAAAATTTATGAAGTAAAGTGCCCCCTGCGGTTGATCAATTTTGATGAAATTTTTACAGACATATCTCGGGCATATAAATAGATCAAATACTAAGTTTAATTAAAATCGTTAGAGCCGTTTTTGAGAAACTAAAAAAAACACGTGAAAATGTTGCACAATTTATTAAGTAAAGTCCCCCCTCCGGTTAATCAATTTTCATGAAATTTTTACAGTCATATCTCGGACATATAAATACATCAAATACCCAGTTTGATCAAAATCGTTAAAGCCGATTTATAGTAAGTAAAAAAAACACGTGAAAATGTTACAAAATTTAATAAGTAAAGTCCCCCCTCCCTTTAAGTAATTTTGATGAAATTTATGCTGTCACATCGCGGGCATATCCCTACACTAAATACCCAATTTCAGGATCGCACGGTTTATAGTTTTTGAGCTAGTCTGTTCACATACACACACACACACACACACACACACACACACACACAGACCATTTCGCGGGACTTGGTCATTTCGACTCAGGGGACCTCAAAACGTGTATTTCCGTTGAAAACCGGAAGTCGAATTTTTTCACGATCGCAATACTTCCACTTACTATATATTTCATATATAGGTAAGTGAAAGTAAAAATAACAAAAATTATTTTTAAATAGGAATTGATTGAATTAAGTAAATATAGATAACAGAATATGAATATCGAAATTCGGAGACCCATAGGTTCGGAGTTATTTACTGACCCTAATGATTACAGCTCTCGATGAGTCGAACTCCATAAGTATGTAAACAGTTAAGTACGTCTAAAGCATTTTGAACAGAATTTGTGGTCCCATGTTATAACACCTAAATTTATCTAATAAATCGGTAAGTCGATTTCAGGCAGAAAAAGTGAAATATTGTGTAACCTTGTCGAGCACTCGGAAGCCATTACCTCGATAACTCGAAGTATCAACTTCATAGTTGATTTAATTCACTGTCTGATATTCATTCGAGTAGAAAATTCTGTATGGACATTAATTAATTATTAATTATATAATTAGCTATTAGTTAAAAATGTTTCGAGAAGTGAAGGGAGAAAAAAGTAATCGGACAGTCATTGCCAGTGTATTTGAACTCCGCGCAACAAGCACGTTTTCAGCCATCTTAAAGATGAGCAGAATATATGCACATATGAACTAATTTGATTTACTTAACTATTTCCCGTTCATTGGCATTGCATGCAATTACGCAATACGTTTATTTTTAAAAAAATCTGGTGCGTGCGCGCAACACACAACTTTCACTTACCAACTTATGTAGATTAGAAAGTGACGTGTTTGGTTAATTGCCACTTCACAAAGTCACAAATCTTTCCACATTCATTTCTTATTTTTACTTTCACTTACCTATATATGAAATATATAGTAAGTGGAAGTATTGCGATCGTGAAAAATTTCGACTTCCGGTTTTCAACGGAAATACGCATTTTGGGGTCCCCTGAGTCGAAATGACCAAGTCCCGCGAAATGGTCTGTGTGTGTGTCTGTGTGTCTGTGTGTCTGTGTGTGTGTGTGTGTGAACAGACTAGCTTAAAAACTATAAACCGTGCGATCCTGAAATTGGGTATTTAGGGTAGGTATATGCCCGCGATGTGACAGCATAAATTTCATCAAAATTACTTAAAGGGAGGGGGGGCTTTACTTAATAAATTTTTAGGTTTTTTTCGATTTTCTCAAATACGGCTCTAACGATTTTGATTAAACTGAGTATTTGGTGTATTAATATGCCCTAGATATGACTGTAAAAATTTCATCAAAATTGATTAACCGGAGGGGGGATTTTACTTAATAAATTTTGTATCATTTTAACGTGTTTTTTTTTATTAACCAAAAACGGCTTTAAAGATTTTGATCAAACGGGGTATTTGATGTATTTATATGCCAAGTATGTGATAGCCAACATTTCATCAAAATTGATCAACGGGAGGGGGGACTTTACTTAATAAATTGTGTATCATTTTCACGGGTTTTTTTTTATTTACTCATAAACGGCTTTAACGATTAACAAAAATAAGATATGAATGTAGAAAAATGTGTGACTTTGGGAAATGATATTTAGCAAAACACGTCAATGTCTAATGTAAGTTGGTAAGTGAAAGTTGTGTGTTGCGCGCACGCACCAGAGTTTTTCCTTTTATGAGTAATTTAAAAAACACGTGAAAATGATACAAAATTTATTAAGTAAAGTACCCCCTCCGGTTGATCAATTTTGATGAAATTTTTACAGTCGTATCTCGGGTATATAAATAGGTCAAATACTCAGTTTCAGTTTCGCACGGTTTATAGTTTTTGAGCTAGTCTGTTCACACACACACACACACACACACACACACACACACACACACACACACACACACACACACAGACCATTTCGCGGGACTTGGTTAATTGGACTCAGGGGACCCCAAAACGTGTATTTCCGTTGAAAACCGGAAGTCGAAATTTTTCACGATCGCAATACTTCCACTTACTATATATTTCATATACCATATAGGTAAGTGAAAGTAAAAATATATCTAGGAGATTTTAACTCTAGTTTAATTAATAATGCTGTGCTCATTTTTCTCATTTACGTGTAGATTAGTCGAAGGATAACCTCGATAAGTCGATATTCTGTAAGTTAAAATGTGTTTAATTCAAAGAATTTTTCACGTTCCCCCACTTATCAAGAATTTATTGTATAAGATTACATACTTATTCAAATTAATTTTTTTTTATATTGATTAATATTTTTTTTATGTACATCTAAATATTGATAATTAATCAGTCATTTTTAAATGTATATATTAATCGAATAAAGTATCTAATGTTATACAAAGGTAAATTTAGGATTAAAAAGAAGAGGAAGATGCATGGCTTGACAGAGTAGAATTAATGATAAAACCGCGTAATAGAACGAGCCCACACTTGACTCTCCTAATGCACTACCCCTTAGCAGCTACCGCAACAAACATTAAGGGCGGATTCACACTATCGCTCCGCTCCCGCTCCACTCCCGGTCCGCTCAAATATTCTAAAGAGAAATAGACAGAGAATTCCACTATCGGCACCGCTCCGGTCTCGCTCCACTCCCGGTCCGCTCTCGCTCTACCCCATTCACACTAGCGCTCCGCTCCCGCTCCGCTCCAGGTCCGGTCTCACTGGCAAAATATTCTAAAGAGGAATAGAGAGAGGTTAATCACAATATTGGCCCAGGTCCGGCCTCGCTCCGCTCCCGCTCCACTCTCGCTCCACTCTCCTAAAGTCTTTTCATATTTACATTATATAATTTTACACCGTTCACGATTGAAGCCATTAATAATCGAAGCCGTCTGTATTTGGATTTTAATTAATAATTAACTTTCAGTTATTAAAGTATTTATTTATTCATCAATTTTACGACCAAAAAAGTTAAACTTTAATATATATATATATATATATATATATATATATATATATATATATATATATAATATAAAATTATAAATTAATGGTGAAGAAATAATTTAAATTTTTTTTCCGAATGTATTATAATACGCTTTAAATTGTAAAAAAAAAAAAATCACCAACAATACGCGCTGTTTTTCGACGTGAAAAATTCATGTTATGTTTGAGATATATTTTGCTATGAATTAATGTACTCGTAAAAAATGGTCACCGATTTATTTATTGACTACATACTCATTGCTATTATAAAATAACGTTTAATTTGAAACGAATAAAAATGCAGTATATTATGAAAAATGTCAGATCATTAACAAAAAAATATATTAAAGCAAAAAATAATTATAATATTAATCAGGAAAAAAAGAGAACACAATCGGTAAATTTGTAGCATTTGCTGATTTCAACTTGAAATTTTCAAGCGTATTCGAATAAATTCCGAAAAAAAATTTATATTATTTCTTCACCATTAATTAAATTAATTTATAATTATTATTATTAATTATCATTGTGTTGCAATATATTCTTCTTATTATATTTTTTGATAATATTATCTTCTTCATCAAGGAAAGTACACTTACCAGCTATTTCTACAAACGAAAAATTGATTTTTTTTTTGGCCGTAAAATTGAAGAATAAATGAATACTTAAATAACTGAAAGTTAATCATTAATTAAAATCCGAATACAGACAACTTCGATTATTAATGGCTTTAATAGCTTAAACCTTTCAAAATTGAACGGTGTAAAATTATATAGTGTGAATATGGTAAGACATTAGGAGAGCGGACCGGGAGTGGAGCGGGAGCGGAGCGCTAGTGTGAATGGGGTAGAGCGAGAGTGGACCGGGAACGGACCGGGAGCGGAGCGAGAGTGGAGCGGATAGTGTGAATAGGCCCTAATAATGCTACTCAAACCCACTCAAAATGCAAGGCACTAGAATATGCTATTTATATTGATAATAATTATTATATTGTTTTCGGATAATAATATATCAAAGATATCGCCGACAAAAATAGAGAAATTGATAGAATTAGGTAAAGTATATAACTTATAACTTCTTAGGGAGATATGGTCCCACTAAATACAGCTTTAATGACACTAGAAAAAATTAGACAAGATGTATTGCCGAAAAATGCGAACATTGTTAGGATATTGATTAATATTAATTTTAAAAATAATATATTTTTATGTAAATAAAGATGAAATTCTTTTTGTTTGTTTGTTCTTTATAGAAATACATACCGTTTGTCCTAAATCCTCCACATTTCGATCAGTGGTTCTTTGATACCAGGTGCGAACACCTGTCCATATTAAAATTGCATAACTTCAGCCGATCTTCAGCTGATATTCTTTGTTGTTATAAAAATCGTAATGATCTCGCTTTACAATGGTTCTTTACGAAATCTAACGTTTCATTAAAAAAATGAAATTCCCCGGGAGAAACCGGGATAAGCAGCTATATTCTATGTAAATAAATATGAAATTCTGTTTGTTCTTTATAGAAATCCATACCAGGTGCGAACACCTGTCCATATTAAAATTGCAAAACCTCAGCCGATCTTCAGCTGATGTTCTTTATGGTTATAAAAATCGTAATGATCTCGCTTTACATTGGTTTTATAAAAATCCCTACCGTTTGTCCTGAATTCTCCAAATTTCGCTAAGTGGTCCTTTGAGACCAGGTGTGAACACCTGTCCATATTAAAATTGCATAACTTCAGCCAATCTTAGGTATATTCTTTATTGTTATAAAAATCGTTATGATCTCACTTTACAAAGTTTTTTTACGAAATCGACCGTTTTATTAGAAAAATGGAATTCTCCGGTGAAACCAGGATATACAGCTATAATCTATGTAAATAATGATGAAATTCTGTTTGTTGTTTATAGAAATCCATACCGTTTGTCCTTAATTCTCTAAATTTCGTCAGTGGTTCTTTCATGCCAGGTGCGAACACCTGTCCATATTAAAATTGCATAACTTCAGCCAATCTTTGGTATATTCTTTATTGTTATAAAAATCGTTATGATCTCACTTTACAAAATATTTTTACAAAATCGACCGTTTTATTAGAAAAATGGAATTCCCCGGTGAAACCGGGATATACAGTTATAATCTATGTAAATAAAGATGAAATTCTGTTTGTTGTTTATAGAAATCCATACCGTTTGTCCTTAATTCTCTAAATTTCGTTCAGTGGTTCTTTCATGCCAGGTGCGAACACCTGTCCATATTAAAATTGTATAACTTCAGCCAATCTTTGGTATATTCTTTATTGTTATAAAAATCGTTATGATCTCACTTTACAAAATATTTTTACAAAATCGACCGTTTTATTAGAAAAATGGAATTCCCCGGTGAAACCGGGATATACAGTTATAATCTATGTAAATAAAGATGAAATTCTGTTTTTTGTTTATAGAAATCCATACCGTTTGTCCTTAATTCTCTAAATTTCGTTCAGTGGTTCTTTCATGCCAGGTGCGAACACCTGTCCATATTAAAATTGTATAACTTCAGCCAATCTTAGGTATATTCTTTATTGTTATAAAAATCGTTATGATCTCACTTTACAAAGTTTTTTTACGAAGTTGACCGTTTTATTAGAAAAATGGAATTCTCCGGTGAAACCAGGATATACAGCTATAATCTATGTAAATAAAGATGAAATTCTGTTTGTTGTTTATAGAAATCCATACCGTTTGTCCTTAATTCTCTAAATTTCGTCAGTGGTTCTTTCATGCCAGGTGCGAACACCTGTCCATATTAAAATTGCAAAACTTCAGCCAATCTTAGGTATATTCTTTATTGTTATAAAAATCGTTATGATCTTGCTTTACTTTGGTTTTTTTTTACGAAATCGACCGTTTGAGTCGAAACAGGTCTCATTTTATAGATTTTGAAGAGGCCAAAAAGAACGATGAGTCCATTTCGAGTAAAATTAAATTCCCGGGTGAAACCGAGATGTACAGCTAGTGTTTACTTTATTGATTCAATATTTATTATATCGAATCAATATAATTCAAGGTAATAGTCAATATGTCAAAATTGTTTTTGAAGCAATTGATGGTATTGGTTTCTGTTTTTGTTTTTGTATGACATTTTTAATTATTAGAAATTTATTTTGTTGAGAAATACTCTCACGTTATGAATCCCTTGTAAAAATAAAGTTCACTCATTGATATAGTGATGTAAAACCATTGTAGGTTTAAATAATTTTTATTAAAAGAAATTAGTAATTCACAACTCCAAACAAATAGTAAGTTAATGCTCAAATTAATAAAAACGTTACAAAAAGCACTACTAACGTAAGACACAAAAGTAATCATATGCATCGATATATGGGTGGTTCTAAAATTATGGTGGTATTTGGCTCTTAATTTTTTAGGATTTACAAATTCATGTTTTCTCATGTTTCTGGTTCTTGATGGCTTGGTCAAATGCTCCTTAGCAATTATGTTAATTGTGCACACACTAATATTCATAGTTTTCGAGATAATGATTTTCAAAGAAATTAATGTTCTTCAAAAGTCAAATGTCAAATATGTAACATATGACATCATTATATTAATTTAAATCTTTTAAAAAATAATTCTCTAAATTTTACAGTCTTATATCGTCTGAAGTATGTCTCGTTCCTATATAGGTATAATGAATAGGATCCATACCTTCAAAATAGTTAAAGAAATAACAGTTAACTATTTGACACTTAAAAAGATGTTCCGAAATAGGAACCATAAAAACAACTCATTTAGTTTTTTAGATGAAGCGATTCTCTAGTTCCTTAGCTTTCATATCTTCTTCAGTCATTCTTTTATTCGATGTCATTTTTCTGAAATGAGCCCCTGTGTTATTTACAGATTTATTCGGCAGTTTAAGGGGGAAGAGGGATAGTTATGATATGGATACGTAACCCCTGTCACCATAGTAACCAGCTAATTGCATAATTTGCTTTAAAATACAGAAGAAAAATTAAAAACAAAATATTTCGGGTGATTAGATAATAAGATTAGTGCCTGATATTTTAGAATTATTGTGACGGAAAAGTGTTTAATTATTTTTCAAAGTACATGGCCTACACTTTGTGACAGGCTAAGGAGAGACAAAAAGAGCATTGTAATTGATTTTACGGAATGTTATCCTGTATTTAGGTACTTGAAAATGAGATAGCTGTATTCATAACCAATGAGGTAATAATTAGGAAAAAAAAAATTGAAAATCCTTCATGCGGTTCTCGATAGATCACGTTGTGACACAAATACCATCATAATTTTAGAATCACCCATATAATCTAATAGTGCAAGACTAAACTCTAGTCCATTGCTTCTTTTATTCAGTCCGAAATCGAACATCACAGAAGTGCGTAGAAGATTCTCTTAACACCCAGAACATTTGCTGATTCATTTATGTAACTGTTCCAACAAAAATTCTTGTTCAAAATTCAAAATTTCTTTTCAATGTAACAGACAACACCATATGATTTTGTTTTACATAACAATATAATAAATATTTTTAAAAATATCGATTAGCCTAAGTAGCATAAAGGAAAATTAAACAAACTGACTTAAGGGCGTTCCCATGGAAAGATACGGGGACTCAACCCTCCTGAAATTTCTTGAAAAAAAATGTAATAGTGAAATACATTTACGTATCTTACTCTTACTGAATTTCGATTATAACATAACAGTAATAACATTCCTTATGTATATGAATTTGTACACTCTTATTATTTTTAGAAATAAAGTAAACTCAATAAAGGGTGTCTGTTCGCATGATGTACGTTTCTTTCTCTTTATAACGATATGTACAGACATAATCATCGAGAAAAAGAGCCTAATGAACCCTCTGAAAGCAGACATTTAAATGGCATTTTGAAAACTCAGAAAAAAGTTCGATTGTTAATCGATTGATCGTGTATATCAAGTCAATGCAACATAGGTACATCACAGTAAACCGTTTTGTAAAAGGGGTTGCTACATTTTTTTGTCTTTGTTTTAACTTAGACTAACGTAACCAGAAGTAGCTTTTTGACATATTTAATTGCTATTAATGTTAAGAATTATATTGATGTATAATTACTAATAGAAAAAAATCGAGGTCTAAAATTTACTTTCGCTGTCTGAAAGCAGAACTTCTTGGATAAAAACAACAGGTGGTCTTCAAACATAAACATTTTCATATCAAAAGGTAGAGATCAGAGAACTAATTTAGCCCCTTTAGCAAAACTAATTTTACCCATTTCCCTTTACAAGTTATTATCTCTGTTCCTTTGTACAAATGCCTCCAGGTAAACCCCGCTCCCCTACGTCACATAATTTACTTGTTTTGAGCAAAAATTAAATAACAATATTTTTTTTCAGAAAGAAGAATCGAACGCAACTCAAGTAAGCTTGAGGGAGGTGAGTGGATCCATGGCTGGTTCCTACAGCTGCGAAGTTTCGGCCGATGCGCCGTCATTCCACACTGTCGTAGTGACTGCGCATCTCGACGTAGTAGGTAATTGAAGATATGTATAAATTTTAATTATTTGTAAGATGTATATTATTTAGACTAATGTGGATCAGACTTTTGAGTAAAAAAATACAGCCTTTCTTTTTTCTCAAATATAAAAAATTGAAATTTACTACCCCTTAAAATACATGCCATACTGCTTCTTTGAGACTACGATGCGCTGTCCAGTCCTAGAGCGATTGGGAAATTGAAATCCCGATTGAGGAGTACTGATAGATTTTCCAGCAAAGGAAAAACACATCATAAGTCACTAATTTTAAATAATTTATTTTTGGTGAGAAAAGATTTAGCTCCTCCGGAATTCAAAAATAAATTATTTAAAAAAATAGGTGGTCACCCACAATGATGGTTAAATTAATATAACATAAGTCACTAACATTTTTAAGATTTAATTAAATTAACGCTTTCTGTACAAGTCCTTTAATAATCTCAGAAAAGTAAAGAGAAAACGCATTAAAAAGTTTAGAAACAAATTTAAGTAACTTATTATTCGTTTGAGGATATTGTTCCTAAAGTTATAATATTACTGAAGCATAATGTTCATTTTTGTATGGTTTATATAAATTGGTATCCGAAAAGCCTATAATTTTGCTAAAATAACTAGTCAAGTTCTTTAGTTTTGTAACTAACGACATATGATTCCATGTAGTCCAATATATTTTTTTAGCGATTATGCGGAGCAAGGTCATGACAAGTCTACGTCCATGATGATGCTTTTGGGAATTCTTAATCTCGTGTAACTACCAACACACAAGGATATATCGTCTTATGGTACCGAGATAGCCAAGGCGGTAGCAATAGTTTATTATTCATTCCGAGGACAGTTAGTACTTCTATCGTTGAGCGGTCGCATTGGTTGACCGACCGCCGAAGAAGGCCACCTAGCCCGAATATGTATGCGATATATTATTTATGGAGTATTTATGGACGATCTGCTTCAGAGAAAGAAAGATAGTTCCTCGGGTGCCTGCAGACTCTGGGCAGCCATAATCCATAGAACTAGACTGATTTTTTACTGTCCTTGAACCTGAAAGAGATTTGATAGGACACTGGCATAGCAGCACCAATGGGATTGGTTATGGAGCTATGAGCAACCTACTGCTTCTTTGATCCCGCAAGCAATATATACGTCTGTAAGAAAACCATATTTCACATACAGGAGTAAATATATGCATATAGGAGGCTCCGAACCAAGAACCAATATATAATCACTACCAACAATTATTTCTGTTGGATTTTTCTTCTTCATATTTCTTAGCACTTGTTCTCTGAAACCAGACCTATGAATGTAGTTATTTACTTTCAAAAACAATTTCTTCTACAGCCCTAAAAACAATTTTAAGCGCCTACCCTATTCTTATTAATATTAGATTCAATTTAAAAAAATATATTTTTTTCCCCATTTTCTTCTTTCTTGAAGTCAAATGCTTTCCGAATTCGATCTCTTAAGATAGTTATTTTCGTATATATTGTACGTTGCTAAAACCATTATGGCTCTGGACGTGAGATCCTATAGTACAAACTTAAGGACACTTCTTCAACCGATAGGATACTAGATGTCACAGCACGCCTTGTCCCTTCTCATACAAACAGTTGCCACTTCAAAGAACTATTTATCCTCTTAGGCGAACATTAATCTTTAATGATTTTCCTTTCACTTCTTTGAACACCTAATTCTAACCCTTCAGCATGTTTTCCAGGCAAACGTTAAATTATTCACTTAACTCTCTTTCCCTTATACCTTTCAAACCGTGGAGCTTATTCACTAAATATATTCAGGGAACATTAATGTTTTATTTATAATAGCCTTACCAATTTTCTCCTTAAGAATCGGTGTTCTATATTAAGCATTCAGTTTTTCCCCCTAATACACGGGTATGGTTAGTAAGCTACATTAAATAAAATTTGATGCATTTAAGTTAATTTTTTATAGCGAGTGAAAAATCCTTGCCTATGCTGTCCTTCGGATGGGACGTAAAATAGAAATCCCGAGCCTGTGCGATAATCATTAACTCCCAGATACTCGTTAAAGATCCATATCCAAATCATAGCTGGGTAGGCAAATTTATGACTTCCAGTTTAGCATCGCTCGATTTGCAATTTGCTATTGCAGCATAAAGTGACGTTAAACAAGCAAACAAATGTAATATTTTAGCTCGAAACCAAATACGTCACAACAGATTAAGCAGAAAGATACTTTAAGAGTAAACATTATTCAAGTCATAAAAGATTTTTATTTTTAATGAACAGCGAGTCCGTAAAATCAGAGCTATCCGGTCAATGTTGAAGTTGCAGCGATCGTTGGTGAAGGAGAGTGGGTGATCTATCTTGGGATGATTGATTGAATTGATGGTAAGCAATGAAGGTTTTTGGTCCATCTACATGTTTCCCCCCTTAAGCTCCCAAGGAAAAAAATATGCCCCCGGCCCCATGAAATCTCTGCAAATCAGGGGAACGGTTATTGAATTGAACATTCAGAATTTAATTCCGTTTCTGAATCCTCTAAAATAAAAAAGGGGACCGATATATAAATAAGGGGTATTGTTCTCCCTTTTTACTTTCATCTACCTATGTATCAGAAATATAGTAAGGAAAAGTATTCTTATTTCGTTTATCAAAGGAAATACATGTTTTGGGGCCATTGAGTCCTAAAAACCAAGCCCCGCAACAGACTAGCTCAAAAACTATAAACCGCACGAACCTGTAATTGGGTAGTTGGTGTAGGTATATGCCAACGATGTGGCAGCAAAAATTTCATCAAAATTGGTCAAAGGGAGGAGATACTTATTTAACTTCCCCCCCCCCCCAAAAAAAAACAAAAAAAAACCGCTTGAACGATTTAGATTAAATTGGGTATTTGATTTATATTATTAATTATTTTTGTCTCATTTTTTTGTCTTGCGATGATGATGATTTCCATTGTGTATTGTTATCTAAACCAACATAACTTCGAATATTTGCGTCCTTAAGGGAGCGGGTTTATTGACCGGGCCGGTTATAATAGATTTTATTCAAACCTAAAGCCAAAAAAACACAACTTTCTTTTCTATGCATTTGTCCTTATACATCGTTATTTATTTCCTTATACACCCTTATACATATTTTTTTTTTTATATTGTTCGAATCTTATTATCGAATATTATTATTTGAAGGAACCCTCGAACGTAAATTTAATGAAATAATTGCATTCAATACCCATTAAATAAAAAAGGACTATTTGTTATAGGCAGTTATGAAACTTTAGCGGAGAGGAAAGAATATATATTTTTTTAAAAAGTAGAGAGTACCATAATTCGAAATAATGTCAATTTTTTCTTTTTTTAGTGTTCTCAAAAAATAAATCCGATCCATACCCCAGATTTTCTGCGTACGCCTCTGAATTTAAAATCTGTTGTATAGCAGGATTGTTGTTAACTTTAAAAACACAATTGTTTAGAAAACAAAAGATATATTTCTTTATTTTTTGAGGTAGAGGGATCATTTCCATTTTGTATTCTGCTATATCACACAAGTCTGATTCCATTATCTAAAAAATAATGTCTCTTTTAGGTACTCTTTGGAAATCTTTCTAAAGACCCTGACCGGACGGGCTAAAAAATGTCAGTTTCAGGGCTGTTAAATTTATATCAATATTTCGGAAATTAATTCATATTTTATGACAAAATAAAGGTGGTTAGTAAATTCACAAAAGAATTTCTAATAATTAAAAAATAATCTGAAACCCTTTATTGATTTCACATGAACTTAATACTGTTATATCAGTTTAAACATTTGAAAATTTGAAAAAAAAACTAGAAACGACATAGAGGTATATATAAATCATATTATCATATCATACTATCATATTATACAACCTTAACAACCATAACATACAACCTTAATAAGATATAAATTACTTTATCTTCGCTATAGAGGTTTTTAAGTTAATTTTTTGAGTAGATAGACTGTACAATGTTTTGTTATTTAATTTAAGTCGAATCGGGAAAAAAAAAAAATTGTATCTAAGTAAGTAAAGTAATTTATTTTTTCATTACACTGCATATGTAACACGTGTTTTCAATACATGTTTTGAGTACGCAAAGTACCCCTTTTCTGTACTAGGAGGTAAAAGATTCTTTTCTGTACTATTATTGAATATTAGTACAGAAAAGATATCATGTGACAAATTAACTTTGCTTTCTGAAACCATGTATTGAAAACACCTGCTACCGAAATATTGTAATGAAAACTATCAATTTAAATTATCATTAGGTATTTCACAGCTAAAAAATTTTAGTCATAAACTATGGTATGTCTGATTACAACTTATTACTAACCTACTTTATTTTATTTTCTGTTTTTTTGGGCTTTAAAATATACATTTTAAAATATAAAAATCAATTTCCGTATATATATAAGAATAGTATAAGGATCTATAGTCTCAGTATAATGAAAAGTAATTTTCATCACACGTACGATGAGTGTTTTCGGTACTCGGTCTTTTTTCCTAACACCTAAAACTATAGTAAAACTATACCTTGTACCGAAAACACACACTTTGCGTACTAGTGATGAAAATAACTATTATTAAAAGTGAGAATTATGGATAAGTGTGTATAATTTGTAAATATTATTTATCTTATATACTCGATATTATTATAACACGTCATCGCAAATTCATTGAAAAAAATTTTAATAAACACATTTTTCTGAACAATAACACTAACTGATATTTCGCAATAAACTATATATTATTTATTTCTTTTCATTTTAATGATACTAGATTAACTGCATGAGTGAAACTAGAGTGTTGGCTACCTTATGCCTCTTTATGATAATATTTTATAATAAATTTTCGCCAATATTTCATCGAATTTTAATTATCACCTTCAGGTTTCATGGCTGAGATCCAGAAAAAAATGTATAAACGAATTTTAATTTTACTAGCCGTTATCGTACTCTACAGAATATTTATTGGCCCTCTAACAAAAGGGCTTTAAGGCCTTAAAGGAATTTACAGTTTTAAAAGAAACCTTTCAATGGAACAAGGTCCTTCGAATATTTTCGACAAGTAAGAAATCAAATCTCAATCAAAGAGTAACTACGTGCTGGAATTTCTTATAACACAAAGGGACAAAAAAAAATCCTTTCTCGATTAAGAAATTCCTTTCTTTAACATTTTAGTATTTACTTCTGACCGCGGGACATTGAATCGATCCTTAAGTTATAATTATTTTACTCAAACAACTAACATTTAATTAACAATAGTGCACAGATTTACGATCCAATACAAATTTACGATAACATATTATATAACTACTATAGCGTAATATCTTAAAATAATTATTATGAAAATAGAACACTAAAATTGTTCTTAAAAAACTGTTTAAATTTATATTTTAAACAACATATAGAAGCCAGATCTGGAAAGGGACCTCATCAACACAACTATATATTTGTGTATATGTATATATATGTGTATAGAAATATATAGTTGTGGTGATAGATTCTATATTCCACCATCAATAACAGAACTAAAAACCAAGGATACAGTTCTTGTTAACCATCCCAATAGTAGGGATGTAGATTATTGCAATAAATTTTAAATTTATTTAAATAAATTAAATTTACACAATCAAAACATATACTTATGACAATTACATTATCTATGGTAATAGTTTGATAAATTTCTGATCTCGCTTTCTCTTGTTAGAGGACTTGTCGCTCAGATAAGCTTAGGAAAGGTAGTCAAGGTGAAAAAATTGTAAAAAATAAATACTGTTTTAAAGAAATTATACATACCTCATAAGGACGTATCAAACAAGTTTATTTATAAATACAGCTAAATAAAGCAACACCCCATCAAAAAAAAAAGTGTGGGCGTGTAAGTTTTAAACACTGATAAAGTGAATCTTTGAAAACTGTGGCAATGATAGAATTAAGCTAAAAGAAACTATTTAAGGATTACAAACATAAAAGAGGATTATTCCTGGTTAAATTTGATTTCTCTTTCAAATATCAAGTAATGGTTCATTTCTTCTATTATTCCTATCAATAGATAAAATATCCTCTGATTATTCCATATTATTTGAATCCAGCACTTTGAATTTTCAACATCAATATTATACTTCAAAAACTTTATTTTAAAATCCACCAATATATTGACAGCATCTAACCTCTTAAGTCCAGCTTAGTTATGAAACGGCGAGCCAAAACAAATTCAGTTAAACGCCTTAACACGGTCACGCCGGCGTGTACCACCGGTGGCTCACACTAGACTTTCCACGACGATGTATAACAAGGTAGGATTATATTGCTTATTTTATTAATGTTGGATTGTCAATACTGCATAATCCCCTTGAATAACTCCCATCCGATGGAGCGAAAATCATTAAGGTAAGCCGCCAATGGGCGAGGAGAATGTATTACACGTGTTAAGCGTGAACGTGTTAAGCAACCAACACTTTAGAATATTTATACTCAACATTACAATTAATATAATAATATATTTTTAATAAGAAACATTATTAAAATAATGATTTAATATTTTCCGTTTCACCCACGCGGCTCTTTACATAGACAACATATGAAAACCTTCCCAATAAAAGTTTCACTTAAAAAAAAAAAAAATGGGATTTTTTTCTCTTTTTTCGGTGGAACATTGTAAAATATCCCTTAATTTTCTTTTAGCATATTATGTTGGTCGATTACCTCCGGACAAATGCCGCCCAATTAATAATGTTTGTTACAACGAGGTTTGCAAGGGATTCTATTATTAGAGGTCACAAAGGCGGACGTTTAATAGGATTAATTCTATTGTTGCAAATTGCAGAGGCACCAAGCGGTCAACCCACCATTAACGGCCTGAAGCCGAGGTACAGGCCTGGCAACGTTATTAACGCCACTTGTACCACCCCTGGTTCGAAACCCGCTGCCAATCTAACCTGGTTTGTCAACGGAGAGCACGTAAGTATCACAATATATATTTATAATTTGTATATATATCACATATTTATAATATTAAATACATAAAGCGTTAAGTTCCACAGTACTTGTGGATCTTTGTATACAATGGTGTTTATAACCTAACACAACAAATTAAAAATAACTTGATGTGACCTATTTGTTAATACTGATGTTTTTTATTAATGTTCTTGATACTAATTATCAAGCTTAGAAAAATATTTTATTTAGGGCAGATTTATATAATTAGAAAAAAAAATAGGCGAAAAATGCTGATGTAAGAATTAATTCTTATTAATTAGACAATTCAATATTGATATTGTATTTATTAATGTTGTATAATTCAATTAAAAAATGTATGTATCGCACGTTGGCAAGAAGCAACTCGTATGTATACGGATGTGTACATCTATTTTGAGTTATGCATACCGTTAGAATCTTTTATGGAGGGTATGATTGTGTTTACACAGGTAGAGAGCTACTTTTGAGTTACGGTTAGTATTGGTTAGTAGTAGTGGTTGAAATGCCCTAAATCCTCTAGTATTAGTTAGTAGTGGTACTAAATGCCCCACTAAAAGAGTGATCAAAGACAATTTTCCCTAGTCCCTATTTGCAGAGTTGGGCGTAATTAATTACTTTGTAATTGAATTGCGTAATTAATTACAATGTAATTCATTACATTATAATTAATTACAATGTAATTTCACAATTACTTCTCTACTTTTAATTCATTACAATATAATTCATTACAATGTAATTCACTATAATGTAATTCATTACAATGTAATTAATTAAATTATAATAATTACAATTAGATTATTTTCTTCCTATATACAGTGGCTCACAGTAAAAATGATGCAAACGAATATTTATATTTCAAATGCTAATTACTTCCCCTTTGCAATGGCGGATCCAAAAATTGTCTGAGGGGGAGCGCACTTTTTTTTTTTACATTTCATGAGTAACGAAGGCCCTAATTTAAAATACATATTAGTATATAATGACGTTATAAATTACTGTAAATGTTTAAATACAATTCATTTTCAATTAGTGAACTTGAAAAATGACTAAATATTTCATATAGAAATAGTAATATTTCATGAGTTACCTCACCTCTCAGGGGGGGGGGGTGCCCCCCCTATATTTTTCTTTTTCTACCCGTGTATCTGAAAATGCAGCTATCTCTGCATTCTCACATCCGTTTTTTAAAAACAGATGGATGGTATGTGTAGAAGATTCAAAATTCAACCATCTTCTCATGGAATTTAGAAGAGTTGTCGCTTCGGAAATTAAAGAAATAAAATCATCGGTAAAGCAACCATGTAAACTCCCAAATAGTTTGTTCTTTGATTTTGGTACACCACAAAAAATTAAAAGCGTTGATTCTGCTTACATTAATGCCGAGTTATTCAGTTTACAACTATTTGAGAAATATCCTGAAATAAAAAACATTTCCGTCATCAGCTCCTGTAGAAAGACTATTTTCTTACGCAACAATGACGAACCTCCCAAAATGCAATATACTGGCGGACAAAACTTTTGAAAAACGAGTGATTTTAAAATCAAATATTAATATCATATAGAAAAATCAGAAGTTAAAGTGAGAAGACTATAATATAAAAACTAGAAGACTATGTTATAAAAATTTTGTTTAAAAGTGATAATTTAATTTAAATTTAGAAAGTTCTAAATTTTTAATTTTACGCAATTGTTTCAAATACATTTGAATTTATCTTGTTCATAATCAAAAATTTTTGTTTAAATATATTAATACCAGATTTTTTTACAATAATGCTTAATAAGCTTATTGATTTTAATTTTATTTTTTTTAGTCTCAAGGTTGGCCCACAACTATCATTAGTTTTAGATATTTTTGCGTTGAAATTGCCCCCATTTGAACAAAAGACAGACAAGCCAAATTCCACCAGTCTCAAAAGTAGGACTATTGACATTCGTCAATTGCCTTGTAATTTCAACATAATTACTAATTAAAAAGGACAATTACATTACCAATACAACTTAATTATAAGCTACATTCAAATTGAAAACTTAAATCAATTACAAACAGTTCAATTATAAATAAATTTCAATGTAATTTCCAATTACGAATTAAAATTAGATTAAAATATAATTCGTAATTACGAATTACAATTAAATTAAAATTACGAATTATAATGGTAATTAACAGTTTAATTACGAATTATAATTTAATTTTAATTTATATAATTACAATTACAATGTAATTGTAATTGGCAATGTAATTAATTGTAATTTTGCCCAACTCTGCCTATTTGTAGGTACGAAGTAAAATCGAGAATGCAGTTCTAACCTCACATGTGATTGTCCCGAAAAGAAAAAAAATAGTTTTTTGAGTTGTAATAATATTCTTGCAGACGGAGATATCATCGGCTTGCAAGTGAAACACGCCAAGTATAAGATTAAAGTTGTAATAAATATTTATATGAACATTTTTGTTTCCCAACGCTATGGTAGTATTGTTGCTTTTTTCGTAACAGACTTTAATGGAATCTTTTAAGCTTAATCTTTTTGCTTTGATTTTTGTCAATTTAAAGAACTCACAATAGGAACTGATTGACGTGTTTCACTTGTAACCCTACGGAATATTAAGTAAATAAAACTTACTTAAAAGGATATTAGAAAGAAAGAAGGAAATTAAAAACTATAGCAATCGCAAAAACAAATAAAATAAAAATAATGTAAGATAAAATAAAAATTACGTGAACATCAGAGCTCCGATATTAGGCCGTATTTTCCATCATTTTTCAAGCAACTTTATTATTTTTGTTTTATAAGAATTTTAAAACAATGGTAATTATTGTAAAATTATTTATTATTTTCAAATAACAATTTAAATAAAAAGTTGTCCACTAATGAGAATTTTCTTGAAACTTTGGACGAAAATAATTGGGAAAAATTACCAGATTATTATTTTTTTTTTTATTACAATTATTTTACCTAAACAGACAATTAGATTTTTAAAATGAGTAGTTAACTGAGAATACTTGGGTGGATTTCTGTAGAAAGTTCAAAATTCAGCAATGTCCGATTTCAATTATTACTTTCACTTACCTATATATGAAATATATAGTAAAAATTTCGACTTCCGGTTTTCAACGGAAATACACGTTTTGGGACCCCCTGAGTCGAAATAACCAAGTCCCGCGAAATGGTCTGTGTGTGTGTGTGTGTGTGTGTGTGTGTGTGTGTGTGTGTGTGTGTGTGTGTGTGTGTGTGTGTGTGTGTGTGTGTGTGTGTGTGTGTGTGTGTGTGTGTGTGTGTGTGTGTGTGTGTGTGTGTGTGTGTGTGTGTGTGAACAGACTAGCTCAAAAACTATAAACCGTGGGAGCCTGAAATTGGGTATTTAGTGTAGGTCTTATGCCCGCGATGTGACAGCAAAAATTTCATCAAAATTGCTCAAAGGGAGGGGGTACTTTATTTAATAACTTTTTAAGTTTTTTTCGATTTTCTCAAAAACGGCTTTAACGATTTTGATTAAACTGAGTATTTCATCTATTTATATGCCCAAGATATGACTGTAAAAATTTCATCAAACTTGATTAACCTGAGGGGGGACTTTACTTAATAAATTTTGTATCATTTTCACGTGTTTTTTTTATTTACTCAAAAACGGCTTTAACGATTTTGATCAAACTGGGTATATGATGTATGTATATGCCCGAGATACGACTGTAAAAATTTCATCAAAACTGATCAACCGGAGGGGGGACTTTACTTAATAAATTTTGTACCAATTTCACGTGTACATATTTTTTATTTACTCAAAAACGGCTTTAACGATTTTGAAGAAACTGGGTATTTGATGTATGTATATACCAAATATGTAAAAGCCGACATTTCATCAAAATTGGTCCAACTAAGGGGGCACTTTATTTCATGACTTTTTTTCCAATTTTTAACTTTTTTTCGATTATCTCAAAAACGGCTTTAACGATTTTTATCAAATTCGTCATGTTTAATGACAATTAGGTGTTCTTTAATATCAGGTAAGCTTTATCATTATTAAAATGTTCTGAGGGGGCTTAAATGGGGTAGAGGCCTTTTTTGTTTGTTCGTTATTGTTTCCTATGAAGTATCTTTGTTTTTGTTTATATGGAAAAATTAACTGTCTCAGAACATTGTTCATAATTAAAGCCGTTCTGTTCGTTTAATGGAAATTATTTTTACATAGATAATTATAAAATCACCCGACTTGGAGTATTATGCTTGCATTGCCGAATTATCAAAAGTAAAAACTTTTATTTAATAATAAAAGAAATTAGTGTTTGTTCTATAACAACAAAATTGCTCTATAGCAAATGATAACAAAAATAAGAAATGAATGTGGAAAAATGTGTAACTGAGTGAGAAGTGGCATTAGAACAACGCATTAATTTATAATCTAAGTTGGTAAGTGAAAGTTGTGTGTTGCGCGCACGCACCAGATTTTTTTTTTTATTGATGTTTGCATATTCTTATTACAGATAGATGGCTATTGTTGAGTTACAGTTATTATACTATTATTATTATTATGGTACTGACTGACCCAATGGTACAGTGTTTGTGGTCACACTATTTTTCCTAGTCGCTGTTAGAAGGTACATGGTAAAATTAAGAATGCAGTGAAAACTTTACATGTTATTATAAAAAAACAAAAAAAAAACAGTTTTTTTAGTAGTAACCATCTTCTTGCCGACGTGCGATATAATCTATACTGCATCGTCGAAATTCATTCCTAAAACAATTCCGGAAGTAACAGAAACGGATATGAAATCGTTGATAACGAAACTGAGTTCCAGATTCGAGATACACCACTGCTATGATTTACTAATACATGATAAGGATATCTTAATAGGATATGACGATTAGGGCAAGTTAATCAACTAATTAATAGATTAAAGAAGTTGATAGGAAATTTGGCGGTAAAGGGAGTGGGGAGGGGGAGTATTGGGAACAAAGCCTCTGAAGACGGCTTGGAAAGATAAGTCCTTCCCCCCCCCCCCCGGCTAATGGCTGTTGAAAAATTGATCTTAAGGATCTTTTGTTCTATCCCCTCTTCTCTTTGAGGGGCTAAAAGCTACAGTCCCATTCGGACGAGTTTACTTACACATATCTTCGGAAAGTGGGAAAACTTTCAACATTTCCTGTAGATATGTTCAACTATAGTACCAAAAATCATATAGAAACTTCTCTACCCTTCAAGAAAAAAAGTGATAAGTATATGAGATTTTTCTCAAATAAGGGGGATAATATCATTAAAAAAAACTCACAATTATGTAAAAATAATTGTTGAAGGGGGTAAGGGCAGGAGAAAATGGTATAGCTGTGGGAAACTCACAATTTGTGGCATATTATAAAAAGGAAGGAGGACCCTATCCTATCCCAATGGTGTTCATGCATTTTAAATGAAATTTAAGTATAAAAAAAAATATATGAGATCATCTTACACCAAAGCGGATACATTCAGAATATATAAAAGTAAACTTGTATTGATTAGAACTAACTGCAATAATTTTGCTGAGACTGTTCTCCAATGTATACTGCCATCAAAACCATATAAATGGAGTGAAATCTATCTTGAAAAAAACAAATCTGGTGCGTGCATGCAACACACAACTTTCACTTATCAACTTACTTAGATTAGAAATTGATGTGTTTCGTTTATTGCCACTTGTCAAAGTCACACATTTTCCACATTCATTTTTTTTTTTTTTTTTTTTATTTGCTCTATAAAAAATACTATTTTCTTTTATTATTGAATACAAGTTTTTACTTTTGATAATTCGGCAATGCAAGCATAATACTCCAAGTCGGGTGATTTTATAATTCTGTATGTAGTTGTTGAAAATTTCATTTAGAAACCATGAAAAAAATAATTTCCATTAAATGGCTTTAATTATGAACAATGTTCTGTCATTAAAGGTGTATTCTGCATGCGTGGGCTCAACGTTTTTATGAGTTGACGGAATATTTTTCTTTTTTTCTCCTCTATATGTTTACTTGATTTTTTATATTTCATATTTAGTCCTTTCTTATTTTTAGTCGTAACAAGAGACAGAAAGTTGTTCCATATAAACAAAAACAAAGGTACTTTATAGGAAAACTAAAAAGGCCCCTTCCCCATTCAAGCCCTCAGAGCATTTTAATAATGATAAAGCTTACCTGATATTAAATAACACCTAATTTTCATTAAACATGACAAATTTGATCAAAATCATTAAAGCCGTTTTGGAGATAATCGAAAAAAAGATAAAAATTGGAAAAAAAGTTAAGAAATAAAGTGCCCCCTCCGTTTGACCAATTTAGATGTTGGCTGTCACATCTTTGGAATTTACATACATCAAATCCAGTTTGATCAAAATCGTTAAAGCCGTTTTTGAGTAAATAAAAAACAAAAATGTGAAAATGATACAAAATTTATTAAGTAAAGTGCCCCCTCCGATTAATCAATTTTGATGAAATTTTAACTGTCACATCGCGGGCATATACATACCTCAAATACCAAGTTTAATGACAATCGTTAGAGCCGTTTTTTAAAAAATCGAGAAAAACGTAGAAACTAGACAAAATTCTTCATATTAAATACCCCCTCTTTTTGACCAATTTTAATGAAATTTTTGCAGCCACATCACGGGAATATTCATACACTAAATACCCAATTTCAGGTTTGCACGATTTATAGTTTATGAGTTAGTCTGTTCACACACACACACAGATCATTTCGCGGGACACGATTATTTGTAGTCAGGGGACCCCAAACGTGTATTTCCTTGAAAACCGGAAGTTGAAATTTTTCACGATCGCAATACTTTCCCACATATTTCATATATAGGTAAGTGAAAGTAAAAAATGAATGTATACCATTGTTTTAAACTAGTCATCACATCATCTACTGTAAAACAATAGCATTGAGCAGAGGAACAGAAATATTTGTACTATGTTTTAGGTTATCTGAATATTTTTTAGGAACTGATTAAAATCTATAAAACAACTTAACTGAACATAAAAACCACTAATAAATTATTGAACTAGTACCGATTATTAGGATTAATTATTAAATTTAATATTTATTTATATCATTTATAGAAATAATTTGAAACGTCTACTCGCAAGTAAATAAAACATTGCACTCTTAATTTAAATACTTCATCAGATTTAAGAGTCCATTCTAAAATTCTACATGAAAGCTTATTTTGCAATATTGAATTTATGTTTTTTAATATAAGTCTAATATTGAATTTTTATTTTAAATGTGCTATCTTAATATCTTTTAGTTTTAAACTTTACGAAAAGATATGCGAACAACATACAATTATAAATCATAATTACTAATTAATTTTAATTATTATTTTTTATTCAATAAATTAAAAAATTTAATTATATAATTTTCAGGTTGGAGGTGAAGCTGTAAGACAATACAGAGAAATGGATAGCGAGCTTATGGAAGTGTCAATATCAACAATCAAACTTCTTGCTACCCCATCTCTGTTTCCTTCAGGACGTTTAAAACTGAAATGTACCGCCTCCATTTATTCCTTATATTGGCAGACAACGGAAAAGAGTGCAGAAATGGAAAGAGGCAGAGGGCATATAAATGACATTTTCGACAACGATCACAACAACGAAGATCACGAGTACTTACCTTCTTCTGGAGAGGAATATAATGATAAAGGTCTTTACAAACGCTAGTTGTCCTCAAATATTATTAATTCTTATTTATGGATTTGGCAAACAGTCTTCTTTTTATTTGTTTTATTTTTGGCATGAAAATTGAATAGTAATTTTGATCAGATGTTCTGAAAATATACTATGTTTACACTCCTATAGCATCAGCAGTAAACTCAATGAACAAAAAAAATAAATTTTCATTATAAAGAAAAGTCATACGTTGATAAAGGCAATCTGATATAAAAAGAGCCCAAAGAAAAATGGAATAAGCCTTCATTTTTAACATAAATGAAGGTTTTAAACCATTATAGGATATAATATTGATATTGTATTTTGTGGGAGTAATTTAAATGTCTAATTAATGAATTTTATTGTTTCATTCAAATAAAAAATTATATGCTACCCATACCAGGTATGGATGTCGATTGAGTGTTGATTGACAAAATTAAAACTTAAAAAGTCACTATTTCAATGACTAACAGAACAATTAGGTAAACCTATGTTTTTTTTTGTTACTAAAAGTTAATCATTTTCAACCCTGGTATACAAGTTCAAACAATAAATTACACATAAGTCTTTAGTGTAGGATAGAAAATAACAGACATAATAAACATATGAAAAAAAAACAGGTGTTTTCTCTGGAATTTGTTTTATCATAATTTAGTTTACTCATGAATATCGTTTTAAGGCCCTGAGAAAAGAAAGCTTATTTTTTTTTTATTTGGTTTGTTTAACGTCCATTTTTATGCTACTAAGGCTAATCGGACGATGCTACAGTGGGAGTCCTAAATTTTCCCTATCCAAGTATAATTAGGATAGGGGTCTTTAACGAGTACCTGACATCGTACAGGCTCGGGACCTCCATTTTACATCCTATCCGAGGGACGGCATAGCTAAGGATTTTTTAATCCCATTAAAAAATCCTAGGGCCACCGCTGGAATCAAACCCGCGATCTTTAGTATTGTAGGTTGAGAAAGAAGTTTAACATATAATAATATCGATATTTTTAAGGCAGATATATTGAAATTCGGTTCAGACAGTGGTCGTTGGTTGTAGGTGTGTAAGGAGCACCTCTGCCAGCACAAGTATCTTTACCATTTAGCGGAATTCGTAACCATTTTTTTGGAAGTTTAAAAACATATTAACAAAAGAAAATTATTGTTTCGATGGTGTGAGGTAATCATTATTTAGTTATACTATAATTGAGTAACAACCTGGTTGATATATTTTAGAGAAACTTATATTCAGTGAAATATGTGTTCATAGATACATAACTAATAATTTGGCTATTATAATGGTAGTCCTCAATATTTATTAATTGATCGTTCTTCAGAAATTTTGGGAAGTGTATTATTTTATTTTTTTAATCCTTTTAATTTATTTTAGCTATAATTGAATCCTGTTTGATTGGTTGATGCATCGGAACATAAAAACATAATAAATTGTAAAAGATCTTATAAATAATACTATAAAATTTAGGATTACTGTATAGCCCAAAATAAAATGCTTCGGAGGCCGCATGCAGGATATTGAAGAAAAATGGCGAAAGTTTGTATCCAGTTAAGGATGGGTACCCCTACAAAATAATCTAACCTGAAAATAGGAGCTTGAGGGCAACTACTACGATTGTCTTCAAAAACACTTTCCTTCCTATTTTAACCAGTGATAGTAAGTCTTAATAGTCAGTCCTGATTAACAATCAGAAGAGCCAAATCCAATGATGGCAATACACTACTAAAAAAAATTGAAAGGAAAGTAAGACAGAAATGCAGAGGAAACAAATAAAGAGAACCAACTCAAGTGATATATGACTGATTTAAGATAACATTTCACGAATGACTGAAGACATAATTCTCTGGGCCTCTCACAAGGTAAGAAATAAGGTGAGGGACAGACTCAAATAGGCGAAGGTAGCTGACAAAGGAGAGAGATTCTTAGGTAAGGCTCCATAGGTAGGCACCTCACACCGCCCGTGGTTGATGGACTCGATAAAGCAAAGAAAGGATACTACAACCTTGAGGAACCATCTAAGACTACCACCTACACAATGTATGTATTTATTGTATACACATACAATGTGTATAAATGCACTTATATATTAATAAATTTATTGATAAAATGAGCAAAATTAAAAAATCAAAATCAATGCCAGTTGATAACAGGAAGGCCAAAAAGCAGATAGACAGATAGAATATTTAAAAAATGCTGCAGAAATGCATTCAGGAAACGTGAATGTAGCCCAAGAGGGGCTGGGCTGGAAATGGCTGGTTCAGGCTGTCATGGAAGAACAAGGTCTGTAAAGCCCACAGAGATTTTTAAATTTTTTTATTTTTAAGAAATCCATTTTTATTAACTCTTTTGACTAAAACTAATAATTTCCGATATTTAAAAAAATTATTAATAAAATTCAAATTAAATAATTTACTTTTAGTATAAATATATATATATATGCATTCAAATTTATTTATTCAGGCTGTTTGCCAGAATCCTTATGTTTTTATTTGAATTTTATAAAATAAATGAAAAAATTAGACAATTTTACAAGTTTTCAGTAGATTCTACCTTTTAACCTTTTAAACCCAATTATCTGTATAACATGATTGTATCCTACCCATGTAACATAGAATTGGAAAATTAAAATTTAATGTTGTAAATGTTTTCAACATATTTTTCCATTTATTGACTAACAGCGTACCTTTGTCAAATAATATCTATTGTATGTCAGGTGAAAATATACATGTATGTATCACATCTATGTTTTATTATTTATTTAATTTTTAATAACAAATTGATCTCACTAACAGTGTACGCATATGATTAGTATTACTTAGCCTTAAGGGAAACCTCAACATCAAGCGAAAATTTAATAATTGGTTTAAATATATAACTCATCTTCTTGATTTCTTTACTATCTGTAAGCTAAAATTTTAAATTCACAACAACATTACTTGATATTAATTTTGTTATCCTGTATTATACATCACTATAAGCCTTTGCATCTAAACAAAGGCTCCTTTGTGATTATGCCTCAGTTATTTCAGGTTTTCTAATGAAGAATAGCCAATATTTGGGTTATTTTTAGAATGGGGAAAAATCACATTTTCCATAAAACACATATGTAGCCTTTTCTCTTATAAATCAGAGCTATGTATTAAAAAAGAAAAAATGTATATCTTACCTAAAAAACGTAAGGGAAAATCTACTAACTAAAGATCAATTATGTACAAAACTTTCTTTTTCCATCAGCTACTTGGTAATTTTTAGAATGTTTTAAGTATTTTTCTTTTCCAGTATCTTGGATACCATATATTTCCTGATAAATGTACACAGAAAAGCTGGTAAAACAAAAGGTATTTGATCAATTTAAATTCAGTTTTGGGTTGATTTGCATGAAATCTGAGCGCTTTCTTGCAATGTCGATAAGGTCATTTGTCTTTGAATTGTTTCTGTCTCAGTGTCGGTGATAGTTCACTCAATATGTTAGTGGTTCAAACACACATACTTCCTTTGTAGAATTAAGTACATTTCAGAGTCAAAGACATACTCAGCTGTTTAATATTTAGATAATTATCAGTATACAAAATAAGAGTCCCAGCTGCAAATTTGGATTCTTCACACATTAATCCTATCTTATCCAGAATGCTTACTATGAAATAACATTTAAAAGTAAACTGATTGAGTATAATGATCCGATTTCAAGAAAAGGGTGGAAGCATATTAATCACTCTCTTTTGTGACAATATTCTAAATGAGCAATAATTGAAGTTTTTAGTATTTCAGCATTATGGTTCTGTCTTCTCTTTTGACAAGTGTGTTGTTATAATTTGTCACAAAAATTATAGTAGTATATCAATATGCTTTTGCTGACAGTTTGCATGTATATGTACAGTTTTGTCAGTAAGAAAATAAATAAGGTGCTTGTGCAATAAGTCTGAAAATTTATGATAGGAATGTTTGAAGGCTTTGTTTGTGTGTTTTGAATAGAGAAAATTAAAAGTAACTTAAAGACAAAAATACGTTACAGGAGATTTTTACTATTTCAGTCAATTCTTTATAGAATTATCCATGACATTTGAAACAAAAACTATAAGGCAAAATCAAACTATACCGATTTTTCAGGAAGAACCATGCATATTTTCTCTTTCCCAAATGATATTTATGTAGATTGTAAGAAAATTTACCAAAGACATTGGACGGGGTACAATACTAATAACAGTGGAAAATATTAAACAGTTTAAAAAATGGCACAAAAAAATTTGTAAAAGAACGGTTCAGTTAATTTAAAAAATAACTACAAAGCAGAATGGAATAAAATAAGATAAAAGAAAAAGCTTGGGAATCGCCGTTTTTTTTTTTTTTTTTTTTTTTTTTTTTCAATACCATAAAATAAATGAAAACAGCCTTTTCATACCAAAGTTACATTTTTGTAATTTATTTTACAACATTTTATATGAAAAATTTCTTATTTATTTATTAAAAATTCTCTTCTCTAATTCTCTAGCGTCCATATCTGCAAATATTTACGTAACAGAAATTAGCTATATTAAAGTTAACATGAATAGGCCTTCCACTTCTTTGAGGAGTAATGGTCTATACTTTCAAGGTGACCTGCTTACTAGGGTGTGCTCCACGTAATATAGACAGACAACAATTAACAAGGAGAATAGTATATTTCATATAGGCAAAAAAAAAAAAAAAATTATTAAGTTAATTGCAAAAAAAAAAAAAAAGAACTAGGCGGTATTTTACTACCGAAATAACCAGAGAAAAACGGTCCCTTGGGCTAGGGAGAAGATAAAGAGTATAAAAGAATTTGTGCAGTTCTAATATGCAGTATTGGGACTGAACGAGTTAAGTGAACTAACATACAACTGCAAGAGACATGGAGGAAAAGGGGGAGGGGTTAAGTAATTAAATCAGGTTAGTAAAAATGGTGTTAAGTCTGATGGGAGGTACTTAAAAAGCTATGTATACCCCAAAGAGTTTTCTTTTATTCAACAGAGGACTCGAAGAATGAATCCCAGTCTTCTCCACTCAGAATTGAAAGAGGTCAGTAACTTATTGTATAGCCACATTATCTGTCCTATTAGGAGTGTCAAGCTAACATAGTTCTTTCTTTAGTTTTTCTTTTTTTTTATAACATTAACTTATCTTCTTCAAATATGTTTATAATTTTGTAATCTAACTGGATTGCTGTTTGGATACTTTTATAGTAAATTCAGAGGAATTTTTCAGAGGAAAATTGATTATTGAAGAAAACTGAGTTGAACAAGATAATTTAAAAAAGGGAATTACTATCAGGAAAATATTAAATTTGTTTTCAAGAATGGTTTCCCAGTTTATCATTTTTCTTCTTTCACGGCCCTGCAACCCGGTTACATGGTCTTGTGCAGATGCCATCCAGTTCTCAACACTTACGATATTGCGAGCATCTCCTGCAACTCCATCTGACCACCTCAGCTCTCCCAATTCTTTTTTCAATGCATCAGCAGAGTGAGCAAGGTTTTAGGCATTTCTCCTGGTTATTCTTTATAAACTTTGTAGATCTTTAGTCTAACTATCTTGGGCTTATTTCCAGTAAGTTGCATTTAGTATTCTGTTGCCTCTAGTATTAAGTATTCTATTGCCTATTGGATAATTTAGTATTCTATTGCCTCTTAGTTGATTCTATCAATCCATCTGCTTGTTGGCTTACCATGAGGACTCTTACCTACTATTGAGGCATTCATTGTAGTACAGAGGCTTCCAGTTGGATTGCTTCGAGCTAAATGCCCTGCCTATCTGAACTTCCATTTCATGAGTTATGGTCTCTCCAGTGTCCATAAGCAGGTACTTCTTCATGCTCTGATCCCAGATCGCTTTGGTTATTGGTTGGAAGACTTTCCTCTCAAATCCTTCAATATTTTTTTATATAACAATCCTGGTTTTATCATTTCACTATAAACCCTTAGCTTAAGATTTCTCTTAATGAAGCAAATTTAAACCCCACAGTGGAATAACTATACCCATTGGGGATCAGGAACAAAATTTCTTAGTAAAACCAGTAAGATAATAATAAAAACTATTCTTACATGACTGAAAAAAAGAAAAAAAAGATACCTAACAATCAAGACGGTTTGGATAGATAAATAGTATGTTTATTAATGCTGTATTTATTCAAACAAGTCTTTGAATAAAAAAATGCTAATAGATAATTTTCTTAATTAATAAAAAATGAATAATTTTTAAAACACTACATAATTGGCTTGGTTTGTTCAGATTATTGTGAAATAATGTGTTACAACTTACTTAGCATGTACTGGGCATGCATGTTGAAATCATAAATCACGCTTATAAAAAAATCTGAAATATTATCAACAGTGTTAAGATATTTCAACACACCTCTAAATTAATAAAACATTATGATAAGACAATGCTTTGAATAAGGTTGTCTAATAGTAACAACAATTTACTTATGAATAGATCTCGCCTTTATTACTTAAATAATACAAAATCTCAATTCTAATATAATTAAGTTGTTTTACATTAACATTGTTGATATATTTAGATGACTACTTTTCTAAACTGGTATTCTCCTTCAAATTATCAAAGGTAAGTCCCAATGATTATAATGTCTTCATGAAACGTTCTAATACTTACACCTTTGTGCTCAATGAAGTGTTACCTATGGTTCCCAACATTTTTATTTCATCGCTAGGAAGAATGCCTTTGAAATAAGTGAAAAAAGAAAGTTGATTGTTTTCGGATGGGAAACATAATTTTAATGAGCCCCAAATCTACATTAATAAAACTGAGTGTGAGGTAATTATTTTTTGTAAACTAACCTGTGTGTGGGGAGAGTGAGAAATTTATATTTAAAAAATGGGTCTTGATCCTTTGATCAGTTGAATAAAGTCAGCGTGTAAGCAGTACAGTACAGTGCATAAAAGTAAGCAGAAAAAAAAAGTGCTTGTCCTAAGTTCCTAATATAATTCAGTAGAAATAGAAAAAAAACAGCAAACGTATACCAGGAACTTTTAGATTTTATAATAGTATTAAATTGGGTGTAGATATGGAAGATCAGATGGCAAGGAAATAAAGCGTGAAGTCGAAAAGTTGTAGGTGGCCGCTTCAGGTATTTTTCAACATTTTGGATCTAGCTGAAATAAATACCTGGGTTTTATATAAAGATACGACGGGGGAAAATATTTTGTGGCAGGAATTTTTGGCCAGTTAGCTTCTGAACTCGATGATGCATATAAAAAATCTCAAGAAAAAAGCTTTTACCAATATTATATATAAGTTTTGATTTGTCCGTATGAACAACTTAAAATCAAGAAATTAAATCAAATTTTGTAAAGGTTATAAAACAATATAAATCTGTTTGAATTGCGAAAAATATATATGCGGAAAATGTAAATTTAAGACTAAAATAATTTTTAAACGTAAGGAAGCCAAATAAAGTACATTATATATGCACAATATTCTGTTTAAATTTTTTTTATAAAGAATTTAAGAAATTATATAAATACATTTTGATGAAACTTAATGAAAATTCTTTATTTTATATAAAATTAGCAACAAATCAACCATTATCTGCATTCAATAAGAAAATCGATAAATTTTTTAATTACCAGTCAATTTGACCGCGCAGCAGGAATATATGTACTAGAATTGTCGGTGGTTTTAGTGTTAAGAGTCACTATCATATAATATATGAACTATAGTTTAAAAATTATAGTTAATGATCTTTTATGTCAGGAAAGTAGGTTATAAAAAATTAAAAATAGGGAATTTTTTTCAAAAATATACAATTAGTATGGGGGGGGGAGGATAGTGTCTTAGTTACCCACATCAATATTAAACAGCATAAAAACAAATTTTACTTTATTTAAAATTTACACTTATTTTCAGCAGGTTAAGAAATAGGTTTATAAATAATTATTGTCAGCTATAGCTCATAAATGATTAAATTATAAGTCCAAATCACTGATTAATTTCAGGGATATCTGGACTCATAACACAGTTTAATAAAGATGACAAGAGAGTATGTAAACTTATAAATCTGTAATATGTCATATGGTTGATTTATTTATAAGAACAAAACCAATACATTAGAATTATATTGGATAGCCTTTAATCATTGGAGTATTCAAGGCCCCAACATCATGATCTGCCCACTTCGATCTTCAAATAGGGGCCTTTCCCAAGCACAACTTGATCTGACTAACCTGCCCAAGCAAATATAGTGAATCAACGACCATACTAGTATATAACAAGTGCTTGTGGTGAGAAGTGGTATTAAAATGGTCCCATATCAATAGAAACATAAAAAAATAGGTATAGTTAGAATTTACAGAATTTTGGACATGGATGCGACTCAATTGCACATTTGTACTGACTTGTTGGGTAGGCTAGTTAGGAAACTGACCTGACAACAGTATAGAAGTTTCGAGCTGACTTTGTTGAAGCGATACATAGCTCTCCTTACCTGAAAACCCATTTGTCGGCCTTATAATTTTCTTAATCCAACTAGCCTAAAGGCGATCAAAGCCTCAGGATCCAAATGTGGTTGGCACAGCTGGGTAGATCAGGACATATGTAGAGTCCTCTATACTTACTTTCAATAAGCATTCTATTTAACTTTAAAATAGCTAATTAAAAAATACACTCCTGATCAAAATTAACGCACCACCATAGAATTTAACTGTAAATCCCATTTTACATAAATAAACTGTACCTCTTGATGTTTATTTATTTTTTTAGGATCTAAGGATTGTTTAAAAACAGTGATTGATGCTTTTAATATCGTCTGAAATGGAATTAATTAAATCCACAATTTTACTCTATTGTTTGATTCCTCAGTTTAGTCAGTTTTACTGCAGTTGCTTCCAAGTGAACGCTTGCTTTTACACATGTTTTGAAGTGAATTTGTCCAAATTTCGATTCATGTCCCCTACTATACATTTATCCGAGTATGAAGCTGTCAGGGTCTTAGCTCTTCTTTCTGGAGGATACAGCCAGCTAAAAGTTGCCAGAAGACTTGGATTTCACCATACAACTATTGGAAAAGCCCTCCAGAGATTTCAAGAGACCAGCACTCATGCAAGAATGCATGAACAAGGGTGTCCATCAGCCACAACCGAGAGAGATGATAGATTTTTACGCCTTCCTCAGTCAGAGGAATAATCATTTTGGCCCCCACTGTCAGGAGAAGGTTGAGGGAGTCTGATTTGAGCAGTAGAAGGTTTGCCTCAGGTCTTCTAACCAGGGAGCACCGGGTAGCAAGACTACGATTTGCCAGAGATCACCATAATCGGAATTTCGACGATTGTAGGAGGGTTTTGTTTTCTGACAAAGTCATAATCGCTCTAACATCTTCTGATGGGCGTGTGCACACATGGAAACGGCGTGGAGAAAGTTTCGCCTAATGTAAAATTATCCCTCGTCTGTCTTTTGGCGGGCACTCAATAATTTTCTGTGGAGGTATCACGATGGAGGCTCGCACAGAGTTAGGGGTTGGTCGAGAATGATCCTTGAATACAGCAAGGTATGCGGAAGATATCCTACAAAGACATGTTGTGCCTTTTGGTAGAAATTTTAGAGAAGAATTTGTATTTATGCAGGATAATACAAGACCACACCGGGCAATATCAGTAGAAAAATTCTTAAATGAAGAGGGCATTAAAAGGATTGATTGGACAGCTCGAAGCCCTGACCTCAACCCCATTGAGCATGTATAGGACCAGCTTAAAAGAAACATTAGAAGTCGTGTAACAGTTCATACCACCCTGTTACAGTTGGAACAAGCTGCACTGGAAGAGTGGGTAAATATGCCTCAAGACAGAATTTCTAATCTCATCAAAAGCATGAGGAGGCGTCTGGAAGCATTAATCAAGGCCAGAGGAGGCAACACAAAGTACTGTTAAAACTTAAATTTTAAGAAACAGATTTTTAACTTTTAGAGCACTTTTTCTAAAACAATGTTTTTTAGTTCATTTATAAGAAAAAACTTTTTCAATAAAGAAAAATTTTTGTTTTGATGTTTGATTATTTATTCTTGTTCTTTCTAAAAAGAAAGAAATGCTCAGTATCAATAATGAATTCAAAAAATAGAATTATCGGTATAAATATTAAAGTGGTGTGTTAATTTTGATCAGGAGTTTACTATATGCTTTCTTTAAAATCATAATATATTATATTATCATAATATATTATATTATGATTATATTATCATAATATATATTTATACCAAATAATAATTAAAGTAAATAAATATTTTTTTCCTTAAAAAAAAAAAAATAAGTTGTCAGCTCTGATTATGGAAAAAATCTACCTTCATCATAAAAACAATTACAGGTTTCCTTCTGTATAAGCAACTTTGTTGCTAACCAATAAAATTTAAATAATGATTGGGAAAATACTAATTTCTAAAAAAAGAGAGAACATTGTTTTTGGGAAGAAAATATACTTTTATTGAGTTCCTAATCTATATAATAAAATACAACTTTTATTAAACAGTTTTTCAACATACCTATTGCTTTACTTAAATAATTATCAAATATTATATACTTCACATAAAATCATAAATTTATACTTCAAAAGATTCAGCAACAATAATAACAAGCTTAGGTCAAGATACTTGCAAAAACGGATATAAATCATAATGAAACATGGGATTTGTCTAATCTCATCGATTCCTGACAAATAAAATTAAATTATTTTACTTTAAATAAATTAAGAAATTTTATTTTATAGCAAGGATAACTTAATGTGGGTTTAGGCTCTTAACCCTTGGATATGGTATACAGATTAAAACCCGAGCCAAAATAAAATGTTTTTAGGGCTTCTATTTGCTTTTTTTTATGTATGAAGCTCTTCATTCTTTGGGTTTTTGATATCCACATATTGGTAAAATTACTTTCATTTACTAATTCATGCATTACCAATAATTTAATAACTGTAACATATACTTCTCATCGGTAATATCGGCCCAACAGATATACCTACAGAGGAATCCTGCTTACAGATTAGCACTCTGGATGAATTGTGGTAGGGGGAGAGTGTAAATGAAAAAAAAAAAATTTCACATGGTCATTAAAACAAAATAATTTTAACTAAAAGCTCACTAGCTGACAAAAGAAACATTTTAATTTACTACAACTATTCTTTACTTTACGTCTAAATTAAACAAGATTAATAGAGAAACAAACAGCAAATTTTTATATCAATGACAATTCACAAAAAAAGGATTATTTTTCTCAAGTTTTGATGTAATATAATTTACAGCACATACAATTTTCTTTTGATTTATAAAAAAAAATATTTTATTTTCTGATTACATACAAGTAAAAACTATTTAAAAATTAACATTTTGTTATTACTAATTCAACTTCATCATTATAAGATAAACCCATGTATTAATTTAGAATTTCACTTTAATTCCTACCAAATTTGTGAGTTATTCCAGTGGATTTGAAATCTTAAGGCAGTAGAATTATAGTACTGATAATGTTTTTTAAAATTCTAGTTAGATTAACCCACCATCTTGCTAAGCAACTTTAGATCTAACAAAATAATCACTTAAAAAATTTCGCTCATTAAAGCAGTCATAGAAATAAAACATTCTTCTCTTCCCTATTTAAGCTGGTATTAACATAAAAATTCCAAACTAAAACATTTGACATTCATTAAAAAACATTGAACATTACCAACCCACTCATAATTATGGGTTCAATGCTTTGTGAGGAAGTAGTGTTTAATGGTTCAACGATTGTGAAAGAAGATCTGATCAAGATCACAATCAATTGCCAACTTTTTCGGCTTAATAATTTGTTCGACAAAGATTACCCATTTTAAAGAGACTGGATGTTCTTCTTATCTCAAATTTGATTCATACAGCTGTTGTTTCAGAATAGAACAGTGCCCTGGTCAAAAAAAAAAATGCCTCGAGCATAGTAGTAGAGAACTTAACTCTACTACCATAGTAAAATAAAGCTAATCGAGGCCCTTTTTAATTGAAAAGGACGCGGTGAGAGTCCCTTTAAATCACTGTAATGTAAGCTCTCGAAATAGACCACACCCAGATATAATTTCAGGAATGCTTTACATTTACCTAACAATTTATTCCTTTTAAATTAGTGCAGCATAAACATTATTTGAATTGGAAACAAACATCAACATTATATATATACTAAAATCACAAAGGTTTCTTGGCTGCCAATTAAACAAAGCACTCAAAACGAAGCAGGGTATATTATATATTCGATGAAAATTAGTATTTTATTATATTTAAATAATCAAAGACTAATTATAATTATATTTTAAGATTATGGTACTGTAAGTATCAACTATATTAATAAAATTGTTAATTAATAATAGTACTATAATTAATAATTATAATAATATATAATATATTTAGTTTTTTTTTTTAATATGTCATTTCATTTGACATGTATCCATGTCTAAAATATTAAAACAAACTACAAAGTAAATTTATAAATGATATTTGATATGATATTTTTACTTTCACTTACCTATATATGAAATATATAGTAAGTGGAAGTATTGCGATCGTGAAAAAATTCGACTTCCGGTTTTCAACGGAAATACACGTTTTGGGGTCCCCTGAGTCGAAATGACCAAGTCCCGCGAAATGGTCTGTGTGTGTGTGTGTCTGTGTGTGTGTGTGTGTGTATGTGAACAGACTAGCTCAAAAACTATAAACCGTGCGAACCTGAAATTGGGTATTTAGTGTAGGTATATGCCCGCGATGTGACAGCATAAATTTCATCAAAATTACTTAAAGGGAGGGGGTACTTTACTTAATAACTTTTTAGGTTTTTTTCGATTTTCTCAAAAACGGCTCTAACGATTTTGATTAAACTGAGTATTTCATCTATTTATATGCCCGAGATATGACTGTAAAAATTTCATCAAAATTGATTAACCGGAGGGGGGACTTTACTTAATAAATTTTGTAACATTTTCACGTGTTTTTTTGATTTTCTCAAAAACGGCTCAAACGATTTTGATTAAACTTAGGATTTGATCTATTTATATGCCCGAGATATGTCTGTAAAAATTTCATCAAAATTGATCAACCGCAGGGGGCACTTTACTTAATAAATTTTGTACCATTTTTACGTGCTTTTTTTATTTACTCAAAAACGGCTTTCACGATTGTGACCAAACTGGGTATTTGATGTATGTATATGCCAAATATGTGATAGCCAACATTTCATCAAAATTGATCAACCGAAGGGGGGACTTTACTTATTGTATCTTTTTCACGGGGTTTTTTATTTACTCAAAAACGGCTTTAACGATTAATAAAAATAAGATATGAATGTAGAAAAATGTGTGACTTTGGGAAATTATATTTAACAAAACACGTCAATTTCTTATCTGAGTAAGTTGGTAAGTGAAAGTTGTGTGTTGCGCGCACGCACCAGATTTTTTAATGAATATTAATGAGTTTTGATAAAATCAATCAAAGAGATGACATAAACAAAACAATTTCTAATATCTTACTTCCTGTTACTGAAAATAAAATTAAAACAATAATGAGAATCATACATGTGCATTTTGTCAGTGAAATAATCCTTGAATGTGGTCAAATTAAGTCAACAGTAAAATTCACTTATAACAATAGTTAATTTTGTTAATAGTTATTATAATTATAATAATAGTTAAATTAATAGGAAAATTGATAAAATATTTCCAAGATGAATATTACTACCATTGAAAGCAAATTATTCATATTTTTTATACGGTAAACCAAAATTAAAATACTTTTATTGTTGCAGGTATGGGGAGCAGCCAAACCAGCTCAGCAGCTTGTGTCCTACGAATCAATTTAAATCATATAATCAATTTCAGTGCCAATTTTTTATTAAATATTCTAATATTGCAACTGTAGATTGTTAATGACCAATTTCGAGGTATGTCAGATGGCTATTAAATTCACACTGTGATCAAACATATTATCGCTCATTGAATCAAATTATAACTTGGGCAGCTTCAGAGATAAATCAACAGACTGAAATTCTAAACAGTTATGATATAAGAGAAATTACAAGGAAATGCATTCATTTAGTATTGGTTCCAGGCAGAAGAACTGAAAAAAAAAAACTGTTGTAATTCTAGCTAGTGTAATTTATATGTATTACAGAGAAAATTTATTTTTGTGTTATGTAAAAATAATAATGTGGCTGAAAATGCTTTTACATTTTAAATAATAAAATATAAAATATGGAAAAATTGTAAATGATAATTGTTAACTGTTTGTAATTCTACCAGATATATCTATTAAACTAAAATACATGTTCATATTTATGTTTATTACATCCCAAAATGGAATAAAATGTACTTACATTGTGACACCATTACATTCTTCATGTTGATACACGAACATTAAAAACTATAAAATCAATTAGCAAAACTGAAAACTGACGACTAATGAGGAAGTTGAATTCCAAGTTTAAGAAAAAAATATGGCCTCCTATATCACAATGCTATGTGATAATTAGTTGTTGATTTTAATATATTAAAAATAACTGTAAACAAATTGATGATTAATACTACTTTACTCATTTTTTAGCCAATTTTGGTAGGGGTATGGATAATAAATAAAGTTTTTCACTATGTAATTCAGATAAAAAAAAGTATTCGTTGAAAACTGGGAAATAATCAACATCATCTCAATCTTAGACATTAATCGTAATGTGAAAAGAAAAAAGAAAACAAATTCGTACGGTATTCCAGTCCGAAAACATCAATTTCATGGACCTTGAGTGAAAGTAATAGTAAAAAAGCGCCATGTATCTGACCGCCACGAATAGATGATTTTAGAGTAAAATGAAAAGTAGCTGTTTTTCCAATACACTACCATCGTTGATATAATATTAGGTTTTTCTGATTTCTAATCCATTGTATTGGGTGAATTTATGCAAATAATAAATAGTACGTTTTCTTTCATCGTCGTCCGCAGGTGCACCTCTCTAGCATTTTGAATTTTTGACAAATTAAATCAATCCGTATTCATTTACGATACTTTTTAAGCATTATATAAACAAATATTATAACTTTTGAAAATTGATAAGTACAATTTAAAAAATTAATAGCCTTATAAGGTCAAATTACATCGTAACCTTTCCCCAGCATAAGAATTTTATCCGCCTGCCCCCCCCCCTAGACGAAATCCTGCGAACGCCCTTTATCTTTGGTTTTTGAAATGTGCGAAGTTCTGATTCATTATCACTAAATTATGTAAGGTACTTAAGCCGTTGTGAGAGAATTCAACAAAAATCCTTTTATCGGTAATACATCCGATCAGCACAGAAATGGATAAATTGAACATGGGCGAGTCCCAATAAAATTCAAGAAGGCGACCGCGAAAAAGATATAAAATTGGCTAAATTATATATCAGCCGAACGAAAAATTTCCTTTCTTCTTAAGGATTTAGTTTCTGGTATATTGCTGAAATCGAAAAATTTGAAATAAAAACTTTACTAATTAAAAAATATTTGAATAATTATCATAATCTTCTGTACTATATCACACTTTACTGTTGCTGAGGCGGAATGAAACTTACCAAAAACTTTTACAATCTACTATGAGCCATAAAAAGAATTAGTTCCTGGGGTCAGGAATTGCTAAGAGACAATATGTCACTTTTCTTAAAAAAAAAAAAAAAAAAAAAATCAGAAAAAATATTATAACTGATTATTTTTTTCAAACACAAACAGTCCAGTTTGACAGTCAAAAATCTTCAAATAGTGTTCAACTATTTCATTGTAACCTTGTAAGGTTTCCACCCAACAATGTAGGTCTCCTTCTGGGCAAGTGATGTTGAAGATGTCAGAGCACAGAATCTATGCTAGAGCCATTCTAGACTCTGACACTTCCTATGTAATTTGCCCTGAAGAAGACCCGCATTGTTGGGTCAAAATCTAGGCTATAATAAATTTGTTTAACACTATTTGTAGATTTTATTATTCCCACCCAGGACTATTCTTGATTTGTTAAATACAAGATTTATCTTATTTTTTTTGTTTTACCTTTAAGAAGGTTCTGAAAATTTCATTCTCATAAACCCATTGAACTGTTGAACCTGAAAAAGCCTAATTTACTTAGTAAATCGAACAATATAACTTAAAAGGAGCTTTTAATTTTTTATCTTTTTATCTTTAGAACAAATAATATAAACAGAAATATTAGTAGTAATAGGTAAATTACTTAACGAACAAAACAAAGCCTAAGAGAGTGGTTTTATTCCTCATATTTGAGGTCTGACTGAGCTCTAATTAATAGTACAGTGATAAGGGTACCTATATCATACCCTGATCTTCGACATTCATCTAAGTATTAGTTAAATTTCATTAATTTCTCAAAAATTATGTGTACATAGCCATGACTTTTTGGTTACAATCAAGAATTAAAACACATAAATCATTCTATGGTGAATTGATTTCAGATTCGAGAACATATCTTAATACATGTGGTTTGCTCTGTATGAGAACAACATATAGCTAAAATGGTAAACAGCCATTAATAGGCAGTTATAGGGGGAGGGGTTAGACCACTATCCAGGGTAACAGCTTATCTAAGAATTTTCAGTGAGCCATTTAACAGCTAAATTTACAATCATGCTAATGGCCCACAACTTTTTCTTACTCTCATTTTATTATTGACATTAATATATCATCATTAATTAAAACATTAACATTTGTTAATATAAATTGTAAGCACCTTCAATTCATTTAAAACTTTAAACATTTTCAAATTTCAAACTCAAGGGTTAACTTTTAATACATGCAATGTTCATAAATGACTAACAAGCGTAGTTTAATCCCTCGACTTCTTGAACAGAAATGATGAAAATTAACAACTTTCATAACATGCAGATTCTAATTGGAGTCAAGAGGAAATTAAATTATGAAAATAAACATAACAATTATTCCCACCAAGCCAGCAAGTATGAGGCAAAAGCAGTATATTTCAATGGAGGATACAAAAAAAAAAAAAAAAGAAATATAATAAAAAATATTTAAAAAACATTAATAATAATTAGGGCAATAAAATATGGATATCTACATTTACCAATTTTTGAAAAATAATTTATAGAAATATTTATCCATTTTTTCAGAAAATAGCAAATAGAAATAAAAGAACAAGATGTTTATATTATTAGGGTTCTTACTCTACACAAGTATTTTTTTTGTTAACTTGAAAACTTCCAACATGCAAACTTCAGAAATGTGAAACTTCATTGTAAATTATTGGTGTATTAGGAATATCATGGAATATAATTATTTACCAACTTTTAAAATGTTATGTATGCCTAATATAGATTAAAGGAATGTGATAATAATAAAAAAGTGGTGCTGATTTATTTTTCAATTTGGACCCCCTCCCAAAGGTGTGTTTCCGACAAATAGGGTCCCTGAAAAGGGCAATAATTTTAAATTTATCAATCATATATTTTTCACATACAATAACTTAGTAGAATAAGAGAGAAACACATGAAAATTCATAAAATATCTACCCTTGGAACGTAATGGGCAATGAACCCTATTATAACCTAATATATCATAACTAATTACAGACATGACATAATCATTCCCATGAATGCTCAAAAGACTACACCCGCATATTATCAGCTAACCAGAAAGCCTAATCGAAGAAAAAGTGGATAAAATATTTCATTTAGGAAGAAAGTACATACATCAAAACAAAATAACTTCCATTTTATTAATTTAAATTCATATTTCCATTAGCATTACATGAATGACTGGTATTATTAATAACTGCTAAATTACATGCCAAAATGCCGATTATATCAACTAATACAAAAAAACATGCTCATTTTAATAAAATGAAATAAATAAGAAAATATAGGTCTAACAATAAAATAAATAAAAATATAAATATTAAAATTGGAAATCAAAATCTACCGAACATACTGAAGGGAAAAATAAAAACTAACTAAGAGTAAGAATGTTTATTGTACACATTGCACAGAATTTTTTTTTCTTATTATTGAAAATAAAGTTAAGTTTCCTATATATTCAAAAATACAGTGAATCGATAAAAGAAAATAAAATAAAAAGGAAAATAATTAAACAAATGCAACAATAATTTTTTAAAGGAGCATTAAGTATTCATCTTAAAGGTATATCTAAATTAAGAAACCTAAATTTTAGTGTTGAATAGAGATTCACTTAACTGTTCAGTGAACCTACAACTGTATAATTTCACTTAGCCTATTATATTCTTAAAGTTTACATCTTCTTAGGATATGGGGCGTTCAATTAATATTCACAGATGCACAGATGCTGATAATGTATGTTTTAAGCCGAGGCTGAAACAAATTGTTTAGGAATGATGTTGAATAATGAATAACAAATATGTAATATTAATTAACAAACATTAACTTGGGTGAAACACAAACCGAGACAGTCAATTTCATACAAAACTTTATTTACTCATTAACATTCTCTTTCTCACCTAATCTGAAAAATAAATACACCTACAGTTTTATGTTTGTTTATTATTTATAAAAAAACAAATAAAAAAAACAAAAAACAGATCAGCTACTATGTTCGAGAAAGCATAACAAAACATATTTTCATATTATTATTGTTTTTATTTTATAATTTAAGTATTCTAATTTTATTATCACTAGTATACATATTAAAAGTCTTTACAATGGATCATCCAATGATAGTACAGAAATTTCAAATGCGAGTTTTACAACAAACCTGATATGACAGACATAGCTTCAGAAGCAAAATACTTCACATCAACGTCTTCATCAGCGTTCAGTTTTTCAAGCACGGGTTTCACTTGAGACTGGATACAGCTATAATAATTAATGATACATAATTAACAAGCTATAATATTGAAATTGTATTATACAGAATTCTAAAAATTGGATTCTCAAAGATATCAAACACTGAAATCTTCGGCATTTGTGTTATAGTGATGATTCAAGATAAAAATTTAATTTGCTTACCCTGGGTCAAGAACTGGTCCTATTTTCTGTAAAGTCTTAGCAACATTGAACCTAACATTGGGGACAGAATCCGATGCCATCGTGATTACTGTAGGTAGCATCAACTGTGCAGTTACTTCAGAACCACACACTTGGGCCAATACCTAAAAATCAGAAGTAGCGAATAAGTCACATGATAATTTAACAATGTACTTCAGATAGAACAATAAACTAATACTTACGTTAATACTGAATAAACATGTCATTCTATGTAAGTAATTCTGATCATTTGACATGGCTAAAACTTTGGGTATGACTGTGTTTTGAGCCCATTCTGGTCCAAATTTTTCGACTAATTTCTTTAGATTTAATGTTGCTGCTTCTCTGATGGCATAAACTAAAAGGAAAGGACAAATTGAATGTTTATTGAGTAGTTATGCTATATTAATCCCCGATTGAGAGCATTTACAAAACTAAACATGTTCGGACACAAATAAAATATAGACTTGAAGGTAAAATAAACAAACTGAACTCTTTAATTAGGGAAAGATTATGTTTGAGGGTTAAAATGAAATTTTAATTCAAATAATAATTAGCTTTTTTATGAAACAAAATAATAATAGGATTAAAATTATTTGAAACTACACTGTTACTACAGAGTGTGCAGGTCTTAAGACTGAATGAGAATGCTCACTTCTATTTTAGCCAATCTAGCGAACTGGTGAAATGTAAAAAAAAAAATCAGGATGATTTAAATCAATAATTGATCAGAAGTTTAGATTCCCCATCAGAAAGTAGTTTTTTATTTTTTATTTTAAAGTACATCTGTATTCATAAATTTGTGTCTACTTGGAACGAAAAAAAAAGGAGTGTTCAATGGTATTTCGACCCACTTAGCAAATCGTTAGATGAAGCCCAATTACAATTGTTTGTTCCTCAAATTAAGCAGCACTTCCTAAATTAAATGCACTCCAAATAACAATATGATTCTAAATCAAGTTCTATACTTGAAAAATAATGATACAATTATTAACCTTTTTCATGAAAATATTAGAAATAAAATGTAATAAAAAAAAAAAAATAAAAAATAATAATCATGAGATTATATTTACCATGATCAACAAGCCAAGCCATACAAAGAGCGTTTAATTTTTCATCAAAAAACTGAACACCTAACTGTCCTGCAAGAAGAGGCATATATTCAATAATGGCTAATCTCACCCTCCATTTTGCATCTTCTGCCAGTTCGACGATTGCCGGGAGTAATGACTGTGACAACTGAGGATATGAAATGGTGTAAGATCAAGTAGTAAATATTCAATAGCCCAAGCTTACAAATAGCAACATTGATCAACTACTCACTTGTTGTATTCCGATAACTTCATTAACGCAATCTAAATTAGAAATAATATTAAGTCTAACTTCTGGACATTCATCTTTAAGCTGTGACAGAAATAGAGGTAAAAGGTGTTCAATTGTGCTGTAAGATAAAACATTAAAGTATGAAGTTAGTTTAATAAATTACTTAAACAAAAAATGATAATAAAATTATTCTTACATATTTTTTCCAAGGATAGGAGAAAGTCCCATTATGACAGAAGCTAACGCAGCTTTAACATGTTGATTTGGATCAGCAACTAGTTCTTTCACATATGGTAAAATGTTCACCATAATAATGGGCTCCCTAAAAAAGAAGATATAAGAAGTAAAAACAGGATAGAATGATAAAAAATAAAATAATAATTTATTAAATTTTTAAACAATTTATATACCTGCAAGTAGGATCCAGAGCTTGACAAAAATCTCTTATTTTATTAGCGGCAGCAGCTCTCACTTCAGCTTCGGAATCCTTCAAAAGAGATTGAAGAGCTCCGACCAATTCAGCTTTTGTTATTTCTGGACCAACAGCTTTTTGTAACTAAAAAAAAAAAAACAGACAAAAAGAAGATAAAAACTTTATTAAACATGAGTTTGGTGACACAAGGTAATGTAAAGTAGGAAAGATTGATAGTTACATAAGAATGGGAGAAGTTAACATTCTTCTTACAAACAAAATGGAATTAATATAAAAAATGTTACAGAATTCACAATAGAGAAATCAATTAAATTCAATACAGTAAACCCTCAATATAGCGAACTGGTAGGGGGTTTGATATTCAGAGTTCGCTATATCGAGGTTCGTTATAACCGAGGATTCTTTTTTTTTAGCCAATGGCCGCTCTAATTTGATCATATTTAGAAGGAAATTCATTCATTAGAACTAGTTAAATTAAAACGCATGTATATAATTTATTTTTAGTTAAACTACATATTAAATAAACAATGAGATTCATTAATTTACTGCCAAGTTCACTTGAGAGTTCTTTAGCCTTAGGTTATTATTCGAATAATACAGAATGGTTAATAAGAGGGTCTGAGATTGGTATTTGAGATCTCATTTGTTTAAAGCAATTTATCAATTTTTTTCCAAATATTCATGAGCCGCAGAGCGCAGTCGTTTATTTGATGCTGAAGTTAATCCTTGGGCTGCGGTTGAATCTATTTTATATTTGTTTTTTATAATGGTTGACAATGTTGATTTGTGAATTCCATATTTTTCTGCGATGATTTTATTACTTAGAATTCCAGATTCAATATCCAGGAGAATTTTTAATTTTTCCTCCATTGATAAGGATTTACGTTTGTGACACACGTCTACCAACGAACTCATTGTGTATTAAAAAAAGAAACAGTATAAACGACTACAGAACACTGATTCGAATAATACAGAACTGAGCTAGTTTTGAGAAAAAAGTCAATGGAATCAGAGAGAGAGAGCAAAAGGAAATCGGATTAGTTAAGAGTAAAAAAAACACCTCAATTCTAGAAACTGGTACTACTTCGTCTTCCCGCGCTAATTCTACCTACGTAATACAGTAAAAAAAAAAAAAAAAAAATTAATAAAAATTCTAGCAGTTCGTTACAACAGAATATAATAATTCTCTGGCATCAAATTTAGTTCGTAGTTCGCACTAACCGAGGGATTTCCCTATAACGAGGGGTTCAGCAGAAATATAATGGTTTTTTTAGGGGGATAGTATTTTGGTTCGCTATATCGAGGTGTTCGTTATATCCGAGTTCGTAATAATGAGGGTTTACTGTACAATGATTTTGAGAACCATGTACTGATCATTAGATCAGCTCTTTGTCAGAAGCACCTCCCCTGAGCGGCCAGCACACCATTTATTGTCAGTTCCCTTCTCAACAGGTTATCCATCTTAACGGTTTCCTAACATGTGCTTTTGATTATGTTTACCCACTACAGTTTACATTTGACCTTGACATGACATAAGAACTCGCTCCGTACACACTTCCATCCACCGACCGCCGTCCAGACCCAACTTCATCACACCTGCCTTCACTCGATTCTCCTACCTTTGTCCTGCCTGTCTCTTGCACTTTTCCCAATGGCGCAGTACTTATTATTATTTTATGAATAGTAGAGATGAGAGAAGGTCAACTGTTCTTCAATTACGATAGGTTAAATGATGGTCAGGATTTTCAGTTTACAATGATTTTATTATGGTAAGCCAACGTTTCGATCCAACTTGTGGATCTTCATCAGGGCTAAAAGAAAACAAATATATGAGTATCTATGCTAGAGGGTGACAATAAATGGATACATTACAGTACTGATAATAATATAAAAGATGGTGTATACATGAATATTAAAATAAGAGGCTGGTTTACAAGATAAATTAGAATCTGATATTTACCTACTGAGTCCAGGTGGATACTAAGACTAAAGGTAAAAATAAGGTAAGAGGTAGTGGTAGGGGGTTAGTTTGCCGACTTCAAAGGTTTATGACGGGGAAATCCAACGCTTTTGAAGTGAAGGCACATGACAACTGAGTGAACAAAAATATTTAAAAACTAACAAAGTAGAAGGTATTGTAAAGGAGATAATACATAATGTAACAATGCATAAAAATTTGGAAAATATACAGAAAGAAGCATACAATACAAAAAATAATAATAGTACAAGAGGTACAGAGATAATTGCAGGTACCTATGAAATCAAAACTAGGATTTGAGGATGCGGAAGATGTTAGAATAAGTGGATGAAATTATCTCACTACCTCTTACCTTATTTCTTCCTTTAGTCTTAGTATCCACTTGGACTCAGTAGGTAAATATCAGATTCTAATTTATCTTGTAAACCAGCCTCTTATTTTAATATTCATGTATACACCATCTTTTATATTATTATCAGTTCTGTAATGTATCCATTTATTGTCACCCTCTAGCATAGATACTCATATATTTGTTTTCTTTTAGCCCTGATGAAGATCCACAAGTTGGATCGAAACGTTGGCTTACCATAATAAAATCATTGTAAACTGAAAATCCTGACCATCATTTAACCTATCGTATTTTATGAATATTTTACACAATGCCTTATTTTCAAAAACCCTCAGCCTTTGTTAATCACTCTCATGTTTGGGGCCACGTTAACATCCATACATATCCGTACATCTGTAAAGGACTGTAGGAAGAATAATCGGTTTGTAAATCCTAATTTTTAAATTACGGGACAGAAGTCAGGAGCTGAGCAATTCCACAACTTAAAAGTAGTAAGCATTTCTGGCTTTTAATCTAGCCTTGATTTGCTTATAGATTTCATTTTTCCTAGTTATCATCAACCCTAAATATCTAAATTTCTCAATATGTACAAACGTATTCCCCTCTACATCGATATCAGTGAAATCGTAACCACTTCTAAGCATGTATTTGGTCTTATGGCATGGCTAAGCATGTATTTGGTCTTATCTGTATTTATTTCCAGCTTCTAGTTCTATAACCAAAACCAAATCATCGGCATAACCAAGAAAATGGATATATTTTCTCCCAGATTCAAACCCTTTTGGGTATGTGTCACCTCCCTAATGGCATATTCTAGTGCTAAATTAAATAAAACAGGTGAGAAAGATCTCCTTCTTTCAAACCAGAGGGAACCTCAAACTTCTCAGAAAAAATAATTACCGATTCTAACTTTATTGAACGTTTCAGTCATACACATTTTTACTAAGTTTACTAACTTTTTTGGTGAAAATGTGTATGACTGAAACGTTCAATAAAGTTATGTCCTATGTATAAGTTATGGTCCTGGAGAACCTCATGATGTATAGTTTAGGCCCCGTGCTTAACAGGGCAAGCCACCCACGGCAATACGGTTCAACTAGGGGCAGAGGAACCGCTGACGCTTTACTGAGAGTGCGCAGGGACGTTGAGGAGCGGGCGGAGCGCTATGTGTTGCTGCTGCTTTTCGATATCTCCTCCGCTTTCGACAGCGTATGGTGGCCCAGCGTGCTGCAGCAGCTGCAGAGATACGATGCTCCCAGCAACTTATACTCTCTTGTAAGAAGTTACTTGCAAGACAGGATTGTGAGGATCAGAGGGAACTATTACGAGGTAGAAGCTTCCATAGAATGAGGATGCCCCCAAGGATCCGTACTCGGTCCGGCTCTGTGGAAGCTTGTCTTTGATGAGCTGTTGGGAGTGTTGGAGGGTCAGCGGATCTCTGCCACTGCCTATGTAGATGACCTAGCAGCTGTGGTGGCGTCCAACAGCAGAGCCGGAGTCATTTTTACTAAGTTTACAAACTTTTTTGGTGTGGGCCGGGATAGCCGAGCGTGTAGGAGCGCGACCCGTTGTTGCACGCTCGAGCCGAACGGCGGCGGTTCGAATCCGCCCTGGGAGGGGTTGACTTTTATTTCGTGGAGGCCCCACGGAATAAATCTCAACCCTCCCACCATGGTTAGAATAGGTTGGTTACACCTGTAGAGTAACCCCCCGTATGCCACACATGGCCATGTAGGGGTACCGAACAAAAAAAAAAAAACTTTTTTGGTGTTCCCTGCTCAACAAGAATATTATACAATTAATCGAGCCATATGCCTTTTTGAAATTAATAAAAAGCTGCAGTACTATTCCATTATATTCCAATTTTTTCTGTAATATTTGAAAGAGAGAGAATAATTGGACTATGGTTGATCGCTTTTGCCTGAAGCCACATTGATATTCTCCGATAATCTCCTCGGCGTATTCAGTGTTTCGACTAACCAGGGTTAACATAAATATTTTATAACAAACCGGAAGAAATGAGATTCCGTGATAGTCACTACAATCCGTTTTTGATCCATTTTTGTGAACCGGAATAAGAATAGATTCTTTACACTCTTCGGGTATATTTTCTTTTTCCCAAATCTTTTTAACCAAAAGAAGTATTATTGAAATCCCAGCTTCTACGCTTGCCAAGAATATTATCACAGTTCACTAGGCTATATTATTTGTTCCCACTACTTAATGCGATTTTAATTTTCCAATGGCCATTCCAACCAACTCTTTACTAGGTTTAACTATTAACATTTCAGCATTTTTATATTCCAAAGAAAAAGATAAGACTATTATTTCCGTATTAGTATTACTTTACCTTCCTTAAATCTTACCTTTTTGTATCTTCTTATACATAGAAATACGAGGACCATATGTTTAGTAAAGTAGAGGATAGATAGATATGAAAATTTTATAGCACATAGCTGTTTAGTTATATAAATTGTTAACGTTATATAAACATTGCTCTATAGGCTTCATATTTACTTTTTATGTTGATATTCCCAATGAAAAAAAAAATGTAAGGAATATCTAAAATTCCTTCCTAATCAGTAGAAGAGTGTAACTATCTTTATAAATAAATTTATAAAAAAAAAAAAAAAAAAACCAAATGAAAATTTTATTAACCTTGCCTATTTCACAATTAAAATTAGGCTATTATGTATAACAATGTTTGTTTTCTTTATGAATCTCACCGGAATAAATTTATTTATTTCCCTAAAATATAATTACGCAGTAAGTTTGGGCGGGTTTAGCTAGTAAATGAATAAATTTTAATAAACTGTTTCTTTTATTTTATATATTTACTTTCCTTAGATCCTAATATTGTGGTTTGGATCCCAACTGAACTATTAGATTAGGGGAGGCAAAAATAATTTGTTGACCTATTATATTGTATGTAATTTATTTTAAAAATCTCATCTAACTCACCTCTGTAAATTTATCAGCAACCATGTATCGTACCCTCCAAGAATTGTCTGAAGTACACTGCCTCAGAGTCGGCATAACAAGCTGTTCCACATCCTCTTGTTGTAAAAGTGATGCTATACTAACACAAGCTTCTACTGCTAATAATCTCACCGAATCCTAAAGAAATTTGAAAAAATAAAATAAATAAAATATGCAATTATTTATTCAATAATTGGAAAGTTTATTTTGAAAGAGGTTAAGTCCATTTCATCTTGTTTTGAGAAAATTATGGATTTGGAATTTTGGTCAATTAAAAAAAAAAAAAAATTGTTAAATTTGAATAAAATAATGTATATTTAAACAGGCTGCAAATGGACTTTCAAAATAAACGGTCCCTTTATTATTACTAATTGGCAGAGATCATTTTCATATTACGATTCAACTTGTTAGTTGATGCCTTTTGTTATAATTATTTGAAATAAAATATGATTTTAGTTCAAGCAGTGCATAATTGAATTGAACTAAATACGAAAATAATAAAAAAATATTACCTGTTCATCCTGGGCCAAACTAACAAACATAGGTATGAGGTCAGTTTTGAGATATTCTAATTCGACAACTTTTGCGAACTCGCCCAATTTGCTCGCAGCGGCTCTCCTGACCATAGGCGTATCATCTTGGCACAGATTCCTAAAGTGCGTACGTAAATCAGCTGAAAATAAAAAACAACTCCTTATCAGTTACTGCAATTTTTCAATTAATCAATTTTTATTGGGTGAACCATTGGCTTAACATTAAATTTTATTGCTAAATGATATGTAACATCCAAAGAAGTATTTTATTAATAAATATATATATATGTACAGTAGGACCTCCATTATCTGGGGTAATGATGGGTATGGGGGTCCAGGGATAATCAAAAACCCCGGATAATCGAATTAAAACATTTTATTGACTTAATGTGATAGAAAAAAAGGTTAAAAAATCACTTGTAAGTATAATTAATTTTATTAACAAACTAACGTTTTATATACATTAAACTATAATATACAAAAATAACAAAAAACGTAAATGTATGATTTTATAAATTATGGGCCGATGACGATACAATGTTGAAATGTTTCTTCTTCAAAATATCCCGTACAGTTTGTTCGCTGATCACTCCTAACCACTCCTAGTTCAGCAGACAATTTTTTAACACTTTCACGCTTTTCTAATCTGTTTATAATAGTTAATTTCTCTTCAAGCGTTAAAATGACACGTTTTCTTTTTTCCGACATTTTGCTAGTTTGTATGTATTTAAATCGAGACTTAATTACAACTGACAATATTTTGTTTTGTAGCCATACAGGCCAGAGCAGGAGTTTCCTGGAAAGACTTGAATACAATACCGTTCATAGATTATGAATTGGAGTATTAGATACTGGAAACATCTCATAATACAATACTCACTTTCTGTGTTTTTCCATTTATTGTTTTATTTCATAATAGATGATTAACCATTGTGTAATCGTTAAATATTTACGTGTACATTTTTTTTTAAATATTATACATACAAAATAAATGGCATAAAAATTTAAAAAAAACTTATTAAAAAAAAAATTGGCGCCTCGCCACCCCGGTTAATTGGATCCCCTGTTAATTGAGGGCCAGATAATGGATGTCCTACTGTATATATATATATATATATTTTGTAGCCAACATGTAAATATTTTAGTTAATATCTTGGTAATAGCATATGTGCATTTAACAGTATTAGCTATGTACAAAAAAAGCGGATTAGTCGGGCATGATCAGCTAATTCCGGTCAGTTCGGCCAAGGCACTTAGTACGGCAGCACATCCGCAAAGAACTCAAGATTTTATTTTCTGCTTATTATGCCTGCCCACATTGGGCCATTGCAGAGCAGCATATATGAAAAGTTTTATTGATCTGGCCAGATCGAAGAATTGTTTTTTTGCCAGCCAACAATCAACATCTTCCAGTTAAAGAGTTTTTTCCTATAGTTAAATAGACTATTGTCAACTATTGACGTGTTATGATTTTTTTCCTGTCGAAGGAGTCTTTTTTTTTTTTTTTCTTTAATTTAAGGGACTATTTTGGTGTTATGAATTTTTTCTTGTTGAAAGAGATTTGTTTTCTTTTATTTAATAGACTTTTAATAACAGCTCACAATGAAATTAATGAACAGTATTAATGCTAATAATTTAACACCTTTGGTTTAAGTGTTACATTATTATTAAATGTGATATTAACATCACCAAATATTTTTTATTGTATCTTTTTTAGAAGGTAAAGTTTTATTTAATTTCCACAATTATTTACAATTAAAATTAGCTTCGCTGCTATTCGTAATCTGTTTAATTATGTTATTCTTTTTTTTTTTTTTTTTTACCTTTTTAAATTCCTTAATTTTTAAGGCTTTCTTTATTTTTTAATTTACCAGCCTATGGAAGGCGGAATTGGTGGATTAAAATATAATTTTTTTTTTATCGCCAATATATATATGTATATACATATAAATTTCTTATTCAGCTAATGGATGTCAGTTGGAACAGTAAAGATTTATCCGCAATTCTCATCCGAAAATGAAAAAAGAATACATAATGGAAATAGTAGACAGTAAAAATTTGGTGATCAATACTTTTTCTAAAATAGTTACAAAATTAGTACAAATCTCCTGGGTTATCGAAGCTGCTTTAGAGGTTTGATTAAAATTTGAAATTGATTTCTTTATATAAAATGAAATAATGATATAGTAGCATGAAAATAATAGAATACCCACTTTGATATGCAAATTTAATTATAAAACTAAATAAAAATCATAAATAATACTACAATAAAAATGAAAATAACATGCATTCCAGGAACGTTTAGGTTTTAGGTAGAAAGCACTGATTTTTTTTTTTTTTTTTTTTTTTTTTTTTTAAAGCTTTTATTATGAAACTGTTCCATGCAGGGACAAATGTTATTATTTTAAATGTATTTAACTGTGAAACCTGAAACTCTTATTATTAATTTTTTTTATGATATCTGTATCAAGTATAACTTATAATGGAGAATGAAGTAAATTAGATAGTATACCTTTAACTGAACTATTAACTCTGCCATAACAGACAGAAAAGAGGCCACACGCCGATGTTCGTGACGTGAACCAATCACCAGAAGAAAGTCTCGTAACTAGAGGCACGAACCTATTCTCTAGGTCCTGCGGGCTATGTTGGGAACTAATGTGCCTCAACGACTCTACGGCTTTGTCCCGCACAACAGTTTCTTCTACAGTAGCAAGCGATTCCAAAGGAGGCTAGTGTAATTATATACAGATTAGTCACAGTTTACACAAACTATTAGTAAATAAACTGACATGGAAATAAAAAAAAGATAAATTCAGGTTTAAAAAAAAAAAAAAAAAAAAAAAAAAACTTTAACATGCAATAGAAACAGAGTTACTAAAATAAATGTTTACTCAATAGTAATTTCTTTTTTTTTTTTTTATTATGGGACATACATATTTATTAAAAAAAAAAACCAACAGTTATTTAGTTTCAACAATAGAGAATATTAAGTATATAATTGTCTTAAAAATAATGGGATGGTTAAATAACTTCATCTCCAGGAGCACTCTTTTCTTTTTTTTTTTTTATAGCAAATATTTTAAATTCTATTCTATTAATCTATAAGTCTAACAGTAAAAAACAACATTTGTATACGATATCTAAGAATAATTAAACAAACTTTTATTAAAAATTGGCAATAGCAACATGTTTTTGTAGTATTGTAGGTGGGGTCAAAATAGGTAAATAAAATAAAACAACATTTCATATAAATCAATTATTAATGCATAACTATAATATGGAGTTTAAAATAAATCACTGATAAGAAGAATCAGGAATGTTCAGAAGCGAGTATTAAGGTATATAAAGTATTATAATCGAGCTTTACCGATAAACATTATCTTTTAATAAAAAGCCCCAATTTCATTCTAGTTTATAATAAATGATTGTGATTTGATTTTCTATTCGTATTAAAAAAAAAAATAAAATGAACAAAAAAAAAGCTTTGGTTCTAACCTTCAATCTAACTATATTCTAAGTTATATTAATCTTTTATTAACAAAAAGAACTAAACATAGTAAGCAAGACTAATGCTCTCAACTTACCAACAAACAATAAACATATTCTGGTCCTCCAACAAGCGGAGTGAATTGCCCAAGTTGTTCGGCTAGTGCAAGCAATACTTCGTCTTCATCATAAATAGTATCCGTCAGAAACGGAATAAGTTCACTCCTTGTTCGCTCAACACCAAGAGCCAAAGATATTGTCGACAATTTCTTAATAGAATTAAGTCGCAACTAAAAAAAATAAAATAAAAAATAAATAAAAAAAAAAATAAATTATTGATGTCATACGATTTACAATATTAATAATTTTGATTTATAAATATTCCTTATGGGGAGGAGTTCAAGGAGTAAGCATTAAGAAGTCATTTTTAAGAAGTAAAATTTAAATTACGCAAAAATAAAAAAGTTGACAAACTGATAAGTTACACACAAATCCTTGTCCATAAAAATCAAGTTGGGATTTTTTTAAGGTCAATTGTGTTAAAATAGTAATACAATTATAACAGTGCCAGAAACCAAATTAGAAACCCGTCAAGTTTAAAAGAAGATTTTCATTATAATATATTTTTGGAGTCCGATCATGCCGAAGAATATAATTCAAGGGAATCATATTTTTAATTCTAATTTCTGAAATGATATACATGTCTGTGAAATTCAGTTTCACCCGAAGAATTTCATTTTTTTAATCTATAACATGTATAAATTGAAATTTTAATCAACTCAAATGGTCACCTCATTCAATTTGGGGGCTAATTTTTCGGGTTGCTGACAGAGAACGAATTTGGGCTGAAAACTCTTTTTGATGGGCTGTGAAAAATTCTATCCAAGTAGGAAACACTGATTTGATAGGCGCAAAATGGATCATTAACACGTTTTAGTCGCTAGTTCAGACGGGATGCAAAGAGAATGCAATAAAGCCATTACTTCATCACCTAGTGAGGTGATTAAATAATTCCTTTTAATATTTTCATCGTTAGTCAACGTGCATTGGAATGCACTAATCATCCTTTTAAAAAGAAACTTCCAACTTTACTGGTTGTCGAATAATATCTCTACCGGTAGCGCTATTCTGTAGTTTTTAATCCTAGTCACGAGTTGTTATATCTCTTCCTCCAAGTCACGAAAGAAAATTTTACATAATAACGCACTCAATAAAGTTTACCGAACACGTAACTTGAAACTTCGTTTATTAACAACTAAAAAAAAATCTGATACAACAAGAACGTTCTCTTCATTTTACGAAAACCTAAGACATAGAAAATTTAGAACACTAAATCAGTTTATAACAGGTTGCTCGTTTGTAAAGAGATTTACCCCAATTAGAAAAGTGGGCTGTGATTCAAAGCACAAAGTTAGTGTACTGCGCAAGTGGATGAGTCCTAAACGTGGTTGAAATCCTAGTATGAACAAACATTTATAATGAAAATGACCCATTTTTTATGTTAATAAAGAACTATAAGGAATTACAGTACCCATTACCAGATTTACGAATGACAAAATATTGGTCACTCCTATTATGAATTTAAATGTCATAGTTTTTAATTTTTAAATTTGTATTTTTTGGGTAGAGACATTAGAACAAATTTAAAAGAAAATTAAAATTTCAAGGCAGTATATTTATTTTCTTCCGCCATGACTGAAAAAACTCTTAGGTTTTTTGATGCTCATAGGTAGATCCCAGAGCGGTAACAAATTTGCTCATCGTCATAATTAACGATTGTTTTTATTAAAAATAAAATAAACACACTTGTTATCTTTTTTACAGCTGATAAGGTCCCCATTAGGGATTAATCTCTTAAGCAAACAGAGATGAACAGTTATTTGTCAACAGTTAGTATTAAAGCCACGATAAAATGAAAATGTGCTATTCTGACAGTATTGAAATTTTTAATAATTTTCTAATTAAGAAAAATTATAAGAAGAAAAACAGTCCAAGGAGAATTTACTATCTTAACAAAAAAAAGTTAACTTTTAAAGATTATAAGTCGAGCAGTAAGCACTTGATGAAAAAATATATGAATAGCAATTGAATTATGAGAAGAAATAAAACTTTTAATAATAACTCCAAGGATGGAATCACTTAAGTAAAAATAAAAAAACAAAAAAATCAACATGCTTCAATTACTATCATATTCTTTAATTTTATCAAACTATAACATCATAAATTAAAAAATAGTACCAGCAATAACTGATATCAAAGAACCTATAAAATATATGAATTGTTTAAAATCAATATAAATAAAAAATTAACAACTATGATGAAACAAAAATTAATGCGTATGACTTTCTTTAAAACATAGAATCATAAATTCAATTATGTTCAATCAGACTCGCACTCAGTTCCAATTTAATTTTAATTGGACCATAAATTTCAATCATTCATAACTTTAATAGAGCCTATAAACAAACAGTTACTGATACATATTATGACATTGTATATGAATATCATCAATAAATTCTAAAAATTTTAGCAGTGTAATATATAATAAAAATGATAAGAATCAATCATTTGACAAGTTTCAAAAAGCAAAACAAACAATGCTTTGAAATAAAAGAAGCTTCATTAACTATGACATAATGTAGGCAAAACTTGAAAAAAATCTCTGCTATGGAATGGCGAATTTAGTCATAAGCATCGACAAATATAATCTCTTAGTAAATAAAATCTCTTATTTAAATAAAAAATTTAAGAAAATAATTAATAAATCCCTAAAATTTATAATTAAAACAGACATTTCAATAGTAAAAAATGAGAAGTGGAGTTGATGCTATTTTATTTTGTTTTTAGATTACAATAATACCAAAGCTACTAGTGTTTGACAACACAGCAAACTTCAAAATAATTTATTTAAAATAAAAGATGAAAACATGTTTATCAGTATGCATAGCACACAAGAATAAAAACACTGTTTTGAGGCACACTAAAAATGCAAATGATGATATAGAATTTAATGTAGTACAGTAATTAAAAGATAACAAAAAATAATAAAATCCTAATGAAAATGGAGTCAGTATGAACTAGTAATATAATTAAAGAAATTTTGGAGGAAGGAAAAAAAAAAAAGGTCTAGACCTCTGTTGTTGGCAGCTATAAATAAGATTGATTATTAGCCATTGATAAACATAAAACTCATAAATAGATGGGGTAATTTTTCATATTCTACCTATATCTAAATGGTCACTAAAAATCTTTTGAGAAGGAACATTGAATTTATCAACAACAATGTAAAAACAAACCTTACACTAGACTACTCTAGCAATGACACTTTTTTAAACATTACTCATTAAGTTTAAGATTCTCATGAGCATTGAAAATCACAATAATTTACTAACCTGCACATCTTCATTTTTTAGTTCGTCTATAAGAACAGCAATAGGATAGAGAGAATCGTCCGAAGATGAATCACTTGCAGCCATTTTGACTGAGTTAAGTCAACACTTAACCGCCTGATTGTTTCTTTATAAAATTAATCCAACAAAATATTCCAGAAAAAATAAATTAGATCATCTTACACCAAAACGGATACATTCCGAAGATATAGCGCCTAAAAGTAAAATTGTATTGATTAGAACTAACTGCAATAATTTTGCTGAGACTGTTCTCAAATGTATACTGCCACCACAACCATAAGTAGCCTACAAATGTCCCATCGTTCTTTGTAAATTAAAGTTCATAATTATTGGATGTAAAATCGATAAAAAATTAATATGGTTTTTCTAAACTTTTTAAATAAATGAAAAGTGCAAGGAAAACTTGAACGAAATTATATATAATCTGTGGTTGTGGAGGGAAACATGTTGAATTTGAATTCAAACTAAAGCTTGAAAAAAAATTTATGTTAACTATTGTTTTAAAAACTGGTCATGACAGCGTCTTCTATAACTAACAGCTCTTCGAACGTAGAAACAAAAACATTTGTTTTTAGAACTTTTCATTTAAGTTCTTGATTTCTTATTAGATCCCAGCTTTCAACTCCTGGTCGCTCTAAATGGTTAAATAAATTCCAAGCGAGTCCATTTTAGCTTAAATAGGGGAGACGTTGGCCACGCCTGAAAGTAACGTAGCAGAAGTATTGCCAAAAATAGAATTCACATCAGTTTCCTTATATATTTCATTTTAAACCACAGATTTAAAATTCAGACCATAAACATCATCACAATTCAGATTATAAACATTCTTCGGTAGTGGTTCCTGAGCTTGGCCTATTCTGAGAGGTTATGTGAAGATGATATAATAAAACTTCCAGCACGTCTTTTTCAGTTAAAAAGGGCCTTCAGCTGTATGATTAGCTGTATTTAATTCTAGCTTTGACCTCTACGTTACGCTCGCTCTTCAGGGATAAATAAACCCCAAAAAGGGTTCTTTTAGTGGAGATCGGGCCTTTCTGTGAAGGGAGCCTTACTGAACGGCACCCGAGCCGCTGTTCAGAACTTATACTCATTCTTCGATTTTATTTCATAAATATACTCCCTACAATATTTACATCTTAAGCGATAAAAATGTTGACCCGATAAAATTAATCAGAGTCCCCTTATGAACAATTGGACAAAATTCTAGTTAACATACGAGGAAATTCCATTTGCTGACATTAGAAGAAAGATGTTCAAGAAATTTCACTTGTCATCAAGGACCCGTATGACAGGCATTGGCGGATCCAGGGGGAGGGCTGTGGGGGCTGCAGCCCCTCCCTTTAGATAGAATTTGACTTCCCTTAAGCAAGGCAGCAAGTTACAGAACAAATAATATGCAGAACAAGTAGAATTTTAGTTGTGGGAAAGAAATATAAAGGTAAAAAAGCTGATTGGCAGATCCAAATGAAAGGCTGTAGGGCTGCAGCCCCCCTTTACAGTCGATGATGAAAGGTGCGCATATAGTTTTCGTATGATAGCAAATATAAGAAGGTAGTAAGTAAAGGTACCAGCTAAAATTGAGCACAAGCGATCAAAAACAAGATGTTTGTTCTAAAAAAAAAGCTTTTCAGCTATGATTGGCGGTAATTCCGCCATATATTTTATGGCAGGTGGGTGGTATATTTTGGTAGGCAACTCATTTTAATATGGTATTGAAATTTTAGAGAGAACCGCATTTTGGAAGGGGGATTCGAGTTGGAGTACGAACAGTCAGACAAGTGACTATTCATTCACATAAGTGTAATTTTAAATAAAATACTACCAGAACGATAACAAGTAACTTTACTTCGTATTTCGAAGTACGTTACATTTATTCCCTTAGAGTACATCTTTACCTTCAATGAAAAGTTACACTTTCAAAAGTTGTGTGGAGGCTGATAAAATCAGTTCAACTGGAGGCTAAGTAGAGGAGTAGATCTAGCTTGTTTTTCTTTAACCAGCAGTTTATATAACTGAATTTTCTAGTGGTTTTCTTTCAGCTTTTGGTTCTTTCAGCTTGGTTTCAGCTTTTTTCATGACCTCTTTCTATCTTGGGGTACTTCTTATCAGTTCTGTACAAGCACGTTGCTATAACTTTATTAATTCTACCTACAAATCTACTTTTTGTCCTACCCGGAAGGCTTTAGCCTACTTTGAAGGAAAAACCACTTTTGCTTATTCAACAGTTTCCTTTTGTATGTAAACAATACTTAGTTAGTTATTTTAGCAAAAGTACATATATTTTTCTATTTTATTTTCATCTGTGATATATGTGTTGTATTTCCATAATTTTTAAAACAGCATTAGGAAATTTTTACCTCATTAATAATTTTATTTTGTAAATGAAATATAATTAACAAGGGCCACCACATCAGGAAATGGAATACCCCCCCCCCCCAAGGTTGGATCACCATTTTTAAATGAATTAAAAATATTGTAACACTTCTGTGGGTCAAAGAATATTTATTAAACAGAAATATACAATTATCAAGCCAACGAATTGATATAACTTAAATATTTGAGCAGGTTACAAAAATGATAACGTTATAACACGCAATCATATGTCTTGAGCTTTACAGTGAAGACACAGACTTATCTTAGACTAACTCGTTCAGTCACTCGCTCCTTATATATGATCGTATTTGGTCAGGAATGTTCCAGAACAATGTGGGCAGTTCTACGCCTTTGTGGACTAGGCCACGGAAAGATCTAGACCCAAACAGTTCGTTCCAACCGCTTATTTTGTTCCAACAAACGGTCTGGGAGTTTTCGCCTAATTTTTTTTTTTTTATTTGCTTATCGATTTAACGTTACAATATGTACCTATTTCATTAAAAATAATGCACAATAAATTAAAGAATAAGGCTAGACGCACATTGAGACACTCCCGACGCAGAGCAGAGCAGTATTTGTAATACGTGTGGTAGATAGGAAACTGTGCTGCCTTGCTCTGCACCTCAATGTGCGCGGTTCCTATCTATTCACGTTTCACAAAAACTGTTCTGCTCTGCGTCGCAAGTTTCTCAATGTGCTCCGAGCCTTATTGTTCTTCCTAATGATAAATTGCGCACTCATACCAATGCGCTCTGATTCATAAACAAACTCAAAATACAAAGAAATTGAATCTATTGCTCCTATCTATCATATCATATCATCTATTGCTAAGAAATTAAATATTCTTGAACTTTTTCAATAGTTGTATTATGCGAGATAGTGTCCGATACATCTCTATTGAAGGAAAATTGAGAGAACATATTTCATTTGACATACGGCATAAGAAAAAGGAAGCGGCTAGGACAAGTGTATTACCAGATTTTGCTCTCAGAAGGAATAAAATCAATAAAAAATAAATGAACGAACTCAATAAAACTCGCTATGGCATATTTTTTGTTAGTGTATTAAAACTAAATTGTATTGTACATAGCAAATACGGTTTCTTATTCTTATTCTAATCGTGCTTTTCAAGTACCTCTAATTTCTTGCTTATTGGTGAACCTCTATGGTAGCATATTCCCTGTTAAAACCGATCTAATCCCTTCCAGTCGCCGGGAAAACAAAGGATTAAATAAAATTGGGAATTATAACTGTTTCCTTTTTTGTTGCAGTAATATTTATATTATTAAATATTAAGAATGCTAAAGAGTTTCAAATTTCCTTGTCGCATCATTTTTAATAAGAATTGTATTAGACATTCTTCTTCTCAGGTTTTCATCTCAAGTATATATATATTTTTAAACTAAATTGAATTACTTGAGTATGACATGTCACTTATTATAACCCACAGGGAAAAATATGGAAGGAAAGAGTTTTTTCTGGTATCCAGCCTACTGGCACTTTGCACATAGGCAATTACTTTGGTGCAGTGCAAAACTGGGTTAAATTGCAAAATGAGAAAAAGGATGTAATATACAGTATTGTTGATCTTCATTCTATTACACTTCCTCAGGTATCTGAAACCATCAGTTTTTTCTACAAAATATTTATATTTTTTCAAATGTTCATATGCCAAAAATATAAAATTTTCTTAAGTACTATACAATATTTCAATCTTTCAGCTTGTTGTGTAACAGTACTAAATATATCATTTATATGTCTGATTATTTTTTTTTTATTTTACAATATTACTGGGTTCTCATCAGTTGTACAAGTTTAGCTTAGTATCCATTCAATTTTATTTATGAATTAGTTAATTAGCACAAAAATTAATCAATATTGCAACTGATAATCTTTACTACAATTTATTGATATTCCTTACTTTATTATGGCAACCTAATATTCCTTTAAGAGGCATTATCAAAATAATAATTCTCTGAAACCAAACCTCAATACCACGATTTATCATTTCATATTGTGGTGAAACTAGTGATTAGGAAACCTGGCCGAAACCAATTAATTATCGCTTATTTTTAGTTCCATTCTAACAGTCTACCTAGATCAACAAATAAATAGGTCCTGAAAATATCATTACACGACAGTATTTCAGACAATTAATTACGTATGTTAGACTTAAATAGTGGTTAAGTACCTGATTCTCTAGTTTAAAGATAATTCATTATTCACCTATTCATTTTATGATATAGGTTGAATACCTAAAGTGGTAGGAGACAAGCAAATAGTAATTTTCATTTTTTACATTAATTATTTTATACTTCTCAATGAAGATAAATGTAGAGAACATAAAATGTAAGATCGGCCATTTATTTTATCTGGATTTCTATAAATAACAAATTTTGATTGTTTAACTTCTTTATTTCTTATTTCCCTTTTCTGTTAAACTATTTTTTAAATATTGGATCATAGCTCTCTATGATCAAATAATTATTAAAAAATATTTGGTGGAAAAAGTAAAAGCAGAGCTCATTTATTCCATTTTCAAGTTATGAAGTAAAAAAAAAAAAAAAAAAACGGGAAACCAGAGGACTTATTTCACCTGGTACCTCAGTGCCAGACTGTCCAAATGAATGCCAGAAAGTCCAATTTATCCAAATGCCAAATGTCAAATTATCCAAATGCCATTAGTGCTAGAAAATCCAAATGATCAATTTTATGTTCAAATGATAAATTTTTAAGAAAAATCATATAAATATAGTGGCTTACCTTAAAAATTTCAAGGAGAAAGAAAAATGTGGACCGTAAGTTAAATGCACTGGGTACCAGCGTGGACTATGGACCGTACATTATCTTTTTCACTTTTGCCTTCTCCTTAGCCCAGGAAGCCTTTTTCTCTTGTTTTCACTATTGTAATGGTAAACGCGGTCCCAATAAAGAGGACAATACTCCATTGGTCCATGGTCCATATCAATTGGTCGATGAATTATTTTCTATTTACAGAATAATATATTCTTTTGTTAATTAAAGTCTCTTTACACTATTTGGAGTGGGAAAGAAGTTGCAAATTCTCGTAAGGAGGATTCAGGAAAAATATATGAAATTCTTTTTTCATATATTTACCCTCCAATCTTTTTGTACTTATATTTTTAGTTTTTATGACACTTGAACTGTTCTAGGATCCAAAAACCTTGCATTTTTCTATTATCCAAATGACTGCAACATTATTAGCATGTGGAATCGATCCAACAAAATGCATAATTTTTCAACAATCAAAGGTAGCTTCATTACAAATTGATTAACTTGTTTTTTATCATGTATAACTGGAGGTCATTGCTGTATTTTATTTTTAGGTTCCTGAACATACTTTATTAGGATGGGTTCTCGGCACACTAACGACTATGGCTCGCCTTTACCATTTTCCGCAGTATAAAGAAAAGTCATCAGTTTTGAGAGACATTCCCTTGGGTTTATTTGTCTATCCAGTGCTACAGGCTGGAGACATTCTTCTTTATAAGTTAGTAATTGTGTTAGTTTATGACTTCAAGAGATACTTTTATATCATTATATAAATTACTATCTATATCTTTGATTTTTAAAGAGTCAACAAATATGTTATAGGTGTCATAACTGCCTAATAATGTAGTCTCATTCCATCAGTATTCCCCATTATACCCTGAGTATCAAATATGAAGAAAAGAATAATTTTTAAATATTTCAATGCCCTGTGAATTTTTTTTGTAATCAAATCTGTCTAAAAATTGAAGTTATTTAAAAAAAATTATTTTCATGATTGTTTACAATTAATATTATTGCTTCAGATCCACACATGTTCCAGTAGGAGATGATCAATTACAGCATTTACATTTGGCTCAACATTTGGTTCATTGTTTCAACAACAAATATGGAATCACCTTTCCTTTACCAGAGAATGTTGTAGTTACAGGTATGCAGCATCCAAAACCATGAGCTCAGTAATGTATTTTTGAACAAAACTTTTACCGAACTTTATGTCAAAATTGAGGTGGGATCTAGGAAAAAAAAGAGTTTTAACAAAAATAAAATCTGTCATTTTTATAATTATCATTATGTGTTTTTTTATCTTTTAGATGCTTCAATGTCAACTCATAATTTATTTAGTTGGTAGCACAGAAAATGAAAGAATTTTACATGGCCTTTAATTATAGAAACATCCAATAAATTCCCTTTTTCCAGAATAGTTTCAATTTATTATTAATTGATTTTATTTTTATTTTACTCCCATTTTACAGAATAGTTCCGATTTCTTATTAATTGATTTTATATGCATTGAATATTCTGGAAAAAACATTGAAACTTTAACAAGAAATACAGGTTTATTTCATAGCACTTCTGCTGGCAGGTTTTGTGATTGTAATATAAGCAAGCTCCCATTGTGTTATGTTAAAAAGGGCCTTGATCACCTTTATTAGATCAGAGCCACACTAAACGGTGCCATACTGGCCATGCCCAGAAGTAACATAGCAGAAGTAGTACCTAATAGTTTTTACATAAGTAAAAAAAACATTACTATCTCACACCTTGATTAAGTGGAAATGTTAGCATATTTTTTTAGCTATGAGTAAAAGTAGTTTTTTTTTTTCTTATAACCTTTTGACAGATTTATGCACATAATTGTTAAGTGCCTTGAAGCTTTTCTGTTTTTTCCACATTCTTATGAGAATAGCCTTTAAATGTTTCACAAAACTGAAAGTATTTTACTTTATATCTATAGATACTGGAGCACAAGCTGGTAAAATTCGAAGTTTACGTGAGCCAGAAAAGAAGATGTCTAAGTCGCATGCTGATACAAAAAGCAGGATAGAGATATCTGATTCACCTGATGCGATACTTACTAAAATTAAGAAGGCTGTTACAGATTTTACCTCTGAAGTTACTTATGATCAAGTAAACAGACCTGGTGTTTCAAATCTTATTGACATATACTCATTATGTACTGGTAAAACTGTCCAAGAAGTATGTAATGAAGCATCTGATTTGGATACAGGGAGGTGAGTAATTATATGTATTGTTTAAGAGTTAAAGTTCATTTTTACAGAAGCAATCTGGAAAGAAAATAAAACAAATCATTTTAATTAAATGCTTTTGGTTTATTTAGTTAAGTTCCGTCTTGTATGATGATTTGTTGTTTATTATTTCCTCTAGAGCTGTAATTTAGAGTTTTTTAAACTATATTTGGTACTTAGGACCGTATTTGGAGAAAAGACTCCTGGAAAATACACACAAAAGAACTGAAAGTATACAATCAACTGTCCTACCTTCTTAATTATTGATCGCCACTTACCTTGCAAAACAGTATACTGATCTATAGCACTATCTGAGACCTATTCAAATATATAGAGAAGAACTTTGAGCTCAGCAATATATGTACTTTTAAACAACATTCGAACACTCACTCACTCACTCCATGGCTCTACGGTCCTTTTTGAGAACCTGGGCCTCCTTTACAATAGTTTTAAGATGTTTTGCCTCTCCGCTCTCTCTAGGGCTTGTCTCCCCTATCTTCTAACTCCGAGCTTTTCCAGAGTTTTTTCAATATTTTCTATGCATCGGCTTCGTGGTCGTCCTCTTTGCCTTCGTCCATTCAACAGCATTTTTGGCAGTCTACCTTCAGGCATCCTTTCGACGTGTCCTGCCCATCTTAATTGACACTTCTTGATGTATGTCACCAATTCTTTGTCTTGAAACATGCGTCGAAGTTCTTCGTTTTTCCGCAGCCTCCATCTCCCAGCTTCACAGAAAGGGTTCACAGTTTCGTTCCCAAACATTCAATAATCTTTTGATTTCATTTCTAAGCACCCAGGTTTCACAGCTATATGTTACTACTGGTCTTATAACTGTCTTAAATATTATGACCTTAGCTCTGTAGCTTAAGCTTCTAAACTTAAGTGGCTTCTGTAGTGCAAAGAAACGTCTATTGCCCGCGGCCAATCTCGCTTTTATTTCTTCCATTACCTCATTTTTCTCCATTACAAATGCTCCCAAATATTTAAATTGGCTCCTACAATACTTACTTTAAATACCTGAAAGGGCTGCAATCGATCTTGCCGTTAACACAGCATCAACATATGCTACATGTTGGGTCATTGTGGTATATATGTGGTATATATATATATATATGGTGCCATTTGCATTTGTTCGAATTGCAAGCTCAAGTGCCAGATTAAGAAGAGTCGGTGACAAAGGGTCTCCTTGTCTTAGGCCCTCTTTGACTGAGAATCGGCTGGTCAGCATTCCTTGTATCTTGACTTTACAAGTGGTACCCGTTAGTGACATTCTGACCAACCTGATTAACTTCTTAGGTAACGACATTCGAACAACTCAATAAAAATACTTTTAAAAATTGTTTGTGCACAATGGTACATCTCAAATCATACTATACACAATATGAGCATTTAAACTTTTTTTTTTTTTTTTTTATTCGTTACCCCTACCTGGCCATGTGTGGCATACGGGCGGTTACTCTAGAGGTGTAACCAACCGATTCTAACCATGGTGGGAGGGTCGAGATTTATTCCGTGGGGCCTCCACAAAATAAAAGTCAACCCTCCCAGGGCGGATTCGAACCGCCGCCGTTCGGCTCGAGCGTGCAACAGCGGGTCGTGCTCCTACATGCTCAACTATATGATCAATGAATCAAACTCAACCATATGATTTTAAAATAATTAACGTAGATAATACTCCAGATAGTTTCTCTATATATTACACTTCTTCCCCCTCAGCTTCTTGTTCATCAACCTCTCCTTCATTGTTGGCTAGTCCTGTTTGTTGGTGACAGTCCTTCATCGATTGCTCTGGTGCGCTTTCTCAGATGTCTTCACTTCATCAGACCACCTCTATCTACTTCGTAGCTTATCTCCCCGGTCTTCTCCCTGATGCTTCCCAGCTGCAATCCACTTTCCCTCTCCTTCCTCACCCAGGCTTCAACCCCACATCTTGATAGGTTTTCATCTTCCAGGTTTTTTTGACCTTCTAATTATCGGTATTTTATCTGGATCAACTTTTTTAATAATCCCTGCTTTGTCTAATCCAAATAGTTCGTTTTCAACTGGTCTGCTCAGAAAAAACAAAACTGTAAAACTGGCCTTGTAAGCCATAGGTATGATCCCTTCCTTAAGATGAATTTGTGCCACATCAGTTTTGATTTTTTCCAGTTTGTATTTAAAATGGTCTTTATATTCCTCTATTAAATTTCTAACTTGGTCTTGGTACCAATCTAAGTCCCCTACACCGTATCTTTCCACTTTAGCAACCCTTACTCCTTCTGACAAACTCATCCCAAATGATTAAATGATACCATGGTTACCCATGGTAAGCCAAACAGTAGGACATCGTTTTCTCCCATCACCACTACTGGTAGCTTAATGCAAGTATCATGGTGTTCAACGTAAACATGAATCATTCCCAAGGTTTTCAGGCTTTTTTTTTACCATATCCTGTCAGCCTACCGGTACAGGGTCGTAATCTGGGTTTACCTATAACTTCCTGCCAATGCTCATTAATATTGTAAACTCGAGCTCCTGAATCAAACTCCATAACACATGGGTGACCAAGCTGGACTGATATGGTGGCACGCGGTGCTTGAGGCAAAACTGACTTTATTTTTCTAAGGTTACCTTGTGGTTGATTATCATCCTCCGAGTCAGATAGGAAACCCCCCAATGATTTTAGACGACCCTTAGCATTGGGCTTTGAAATGTCCCTTAAAGCCACATTTCCGGCAAACTGCATTCCTAGTTGGACAATTGACATTTATTCAAGTCATGGAACCCAAAACCGCACCTGAAATAACCTGCTGATTATGTTTAAATTGTTTACTAATTTTTTGTAAGAATAATTTATCCCCTTACCTAATACTTGGGCCTTCATGGAAAGATTCCACCTCCGTTTCGGCTATTTCCATAGCGATGGCAACTTTAAATCCTCCCTAAAGGTAACCGCATTGTCATTAAAATTTTTTCTTTGAGGCCATCTTTGCCTCTCCTCGATTTCAAAATTTTTGTAACCAGTGCCTGCCACAAAATGATCCCTGAGCCTTTCATCCTGACTCTTCCCATATTCGAAATGTGTGCTTAATTCCCTCAATGTAATAGAGAAGTCCCCTACTGGGGTCTCATTAGGGTTATGGACTGCCCTCTCAAATGTCATACGAGCAAAAAATATTGTTAGCTCAGGTCTGAACAAGCAGTGAAGGACCGCTGTGACCTCCTCGAGTTTTTATCATCTGACTCCGGAAGAAAATAAATTTCAATTTGTTGTAGCGTGTTGGCACCAACATATGCTAATAGTAAGTTTTTCCTAGCTTCCTGAGCCATCTCTCGGTCCACACCGAGCCCTTTTACCTTATAAAGTCGCTTGAAATGAGAAATATAATTTATAAGGCTTACCTTAGATGCATTGAATGCATCTATCGAGAACCTCTTCATTTTAAGCCGGAGTTCCTCCCTGAATGCCTTATTTTTTTCTTGTATCTTCGTTGAGGGCATTGAAATTTTTCGTTGTTGGCAATATAAGATTGTTTAATCAATAAAACGAAAACATATTTATTAGGTTTTAACATAAACTCCACCATATGATTTTAAAAAAATCTGGTGCGATATGGGCAACTCACAACTTTCACTTACAAATTTACTTAGATTAGAAATTGACATGTTTCGATAATTTTTAAATGCCATTCTCACATTTTTCAACATTTATATGCTTATATTTGTATATCTCCATAAGTTATAGAGTATCTGTATAGCAAAATTTGGAAGTTCTCACTACTTTTCGATTCATTATTGCTTATATATTTTTTTAAGGGACCTAATTTCATCGAGTTTTTTTTACTGCTTGCTTGTCTTTTACTACGAGTTGTTTTTTGTAAATATATCGTGAAGGTGAATCGATAGGTGCATTTACGTCTCTTTGTATAGCTGGCCTCTTATGCCTTTCTGGAAATCGATAACGATTACTGTTCCTCTAAAATCGCTTTATATTGCGGAAATTTATTATGGAATAAAATTTTCTTGACAAAATATAGTTAATTATAGAATATTATCTTATACAATATTTTTGCACACCCTCGATGCTTTAAAAAAATTAAGCATTACGTATTTTCTTTACCCTCTAAAGTAAAATAAATGTTTTTATTAATAAATAAAAGCTTTTATATTCATAATACGGTTAATCAAATTTTGGCTGTCACATCGCGGCCATATACATACATTAAATATCGAGTTTAATCAAAATAATTACAGCCGTTTTTGAGTAAATAAAAAAAACACGTGGAAATAAGAAAACATTTAGTAAGTAAAGTGCCCCCTCCGTTTGACCAATTTTGATGAAATTTCGATTGTCGCATCGCGAGCGTATACATACACCAAATACCGAGTTTAATAAAATCGTTAGAGCCGTTTTTTAATAAATAAAAAAAACACTAGAAAATGGGACAACATTTATTAAGTAAAGTGCACCCTCCATTTGATAAGTTTTGATGAAATTTTGACTGTCACATCTCGGGCATATACATACACCAAATACTGAGTTTAATCAAAATCGTTAGAGCTGTTTTTAAGAAAATCCAGAAAAACCTAAAAATTAGACAAAATTCTTAAAAAAAGTGCCCCCTCCGTTTAACCAATTTTGATGAAATTTCGACTGACGCATCGTGGGGATATACATACATTAAATACCAAGTTTGATTAAAATCGTTAAAGCCGTTTTTTAATAAATAAAAAAAAAAAACACTAGAAAATGGGACAACATTTATTACATAAAGTGCCCCTCCATTTGATAAATTTTGACGAAATTTTGACTCTCACATCCCAGGCATATACATACACCAAATACCGAGTTTAATCAAAATCGTTAGAGCCGTTTTTGAGAAAATCCAGAAAAACCTAAAAATTAGACAAAATTCTTTAAATAAAGTACCCTCTCCGTTTGACCAATTTTGATGAAATTTTTGCTGTCACATCGCGGGCATATACTTACACCAAATACCCAATTTCAGTTTTGTAAGGCTTATAGTTTTTGAGCTAATCTGTTCACACACAAACCATTTCACGGGACTTGGTTATTTCGACTCAGGGGACCCCAAAACAAGTATTTCCGTTGAAAACGGGAAGTTGAAATTTTTCACGATCGCAATACTTCCACTTACCATATATTTCATATATAGGTAAGTGAAAGTAATAATTAACTTAGATAATAATCCTGAAAGTTTCTCTATATATTACAACACCAAATTTCACACTTCCAACACTTCCAAAGCGTTGTTGAGATAAGTTAAAAAGAAATTGGCCGCAAAATATTTGTCGTTAATAATACATAAGAAATTAAATGAAATGACTCAAACAAACAATTTAATAATTCTGTGTAGTGCATCTGAAAAGTTACCAATAAATAAATACTTTGATTTTCAACTACCAGGGGGACCTACCTTAAACATGTCAATAACTGGCCATTTATTATTGTTGGGAATTGTTATCATTGTTTTGCTATTATTTAATTTTTAATTATCATATGTGTTGAAGGTTATAAGATATATGAATGGTTATATGTTTTGTGTGAGTTACGAATTTTGTGTTATATTATTCTATCAAATAAATAAGAAATGCAAAAAGTCAATTTATTATTAAAAACATGAAACATGGTGTCAGGTGTTGTTTCGATTCAATAAAACATGAATAATATTCCGTTACCTGAGGCATTAGATATCACTGACAAATATGCTGCTCCCGAGAATTGGAAACTTTTCAAGATGCAGTGGAAAAACTACATCACCCTGGCAGAGGCTTGTGGCTCCAAGGGGACCAATATTTCCAACAAAAAGGTTCAACTTGCCCTGTTCCTTTCAGTGATTGGAGGTAAGGCATTAAGATTAATTAATAAAATTTGTGGCGATCCATCATCCACTGCGGAAGTTATTTCTAGGTTAGATAAATATTTTCAGCAGGCTAAAAACGTTACATTTGAAAGGTACACGTTCAACAGTGCTAGGCAGGGTCACGAAGAGACCTGTAAAGATTTTATTAACAGGCTTCATGAGATAGCCAGTAACTGTGATTTTGAAGCTTTGGCGAACCTCACTAAGCAAGAATTAGAAGAACAATTAATTTGTGACCGACTGGTTGCTGGCATTTCAAATGTACATCTTCGAAAAAGGCTTTTAGAAAAAAGAGACTTAACTTTAGATAAGGCTGAGAAGATCTGTGTAACAGACGAACATGCTGAATGTTTGGCAGGTAAAATTAAGAATGATGGAGGAAATGAGACATTGCAGGAGAGCACAAGCGGGTTAAATTTTAAAGTTGATGCAAAGCCCTTCAAGATATGCAAGTATTGTGGAGGAAAACATGAAAGAGGTGCTCGGAATTGTCCAGAATATGGTAAAACTTGTAATGTTTGCAAAAGAAATAATCATTTTTCCAAAGTATGCATGCGAAAAAATGAAAAATTAAGAAAAGTAGACGCTGATACTGGCAGTGAATCGTCGATTGAAGTAGAACAGGATATTTATGAAATTGACGACCAGAAGCCCAGAAACCGCCTATATGTAAACTTACCAGTTTGTGTCCAAGATAAGTTGAAGTTATTGAAATGCCAATTAGACAGTGGAGCAACTTGCAACGTCATCGGCTATGAGACTTTGAAGCGTTTATTTGGCGGAAAGAAACCAAGGCTCACCGAAAGTCTAACTAGACTTACATTTTATGGGGGAGCATCCCAGCTATCCTTAGGGAAAACTCAGCTATCGATTGAATGGAGGAAATCAAAGCAGAAATTGAGTTTTGAGGTCATTCATACGTCTCATAACCCTCTGGTTGGAGCTCAGGATTGTATCAGGTTAGGTCTTATCACCATAAATGACCACGTTTTTGAAATAAAAGCTTCCCAAGATCCAAATTTAATTATTGCTTCATACCCTTCTGTCGGCGAAGGACTAGGATGTTTTCAAGGCTTATATAATTTCAAGCTGGATAAAACTGTTCCACCAGTAGTTGTTCCTCCACGGAGGTATCCATTAGCTTTAAGAGAAGAAATAAAAAATGAGTTAGAGCGATTGAAGCGTTTGAATGTTATACAAAAAGTAACAGAGCCAACTGAATGGGTGAGTGCGATGGTTGTAGTCAAGAAACCGAGCAAGTTACGCATATGCATAGACCCACATCAGTTGAACAAGGCAATACAGAGATCACATTATCAGGCGCCGACAGTTGAGGAAATTACTCCCCATCTGACAAACGCCAGGATTTTTAGCACCCTTGACCTCAAAGATGGTTTCTGGCATGTTAAATTAACTGAAGAGGCCAGCAAATACACGACTTTCTGGACACCCTTTGGAAGATATCGATGGCTAAGACTGCCCTTCGGGGTAAAATCAGCTCCAGAAGAATTTCAGAGGAGAGCTCATGAAGAGCTGGAAGGTCTAAGTGGAATAATCGTTATAGCAGATGACATAGTGGTCTTTGGTTGTGGAGATACAGACGAAGAAGCCTTACAAGACCATAACCGAAATTTACGAGCGTTGCTTCAGCGTGCAGAGAGCAGAAACATTAAGTTTAATTTTAATAAATGCAAAATCGGGCTGCGAGAAGTGAAGTATATGGGTCATATTCTCAGTGCTGATGGAATGAAGCCTGACCCTGAGAAAATTAGCGCATTGAAGGATATGAAAATTCCACAAAATAAAGAAGAACTGCGTCGATTTTTAGGGTTTATTACTTACCTAGGAAAATTCCTTCCTAGATTATCAGATGTATCAGCTACCCTTAGGGACTTGTTGAAGGAAAATGTAGAATGGACATGGGACGAAATACACACCAAAGCATTCAAAGCATTAATAGAGTTGGCCACTTCAGCTCCAATTCTCCAATACTTTAACCTTCATAAGTCAGCTACTGTTCAGTGTGATGCGAGTCAGAATGGGCTGGGAGCGACTTTATTACAAGATGGGAAGCCAGTTGCATTTATTTCTAGAACTTTAAGTCAAGCAGAAATGTCGTATGCACAAATAGAAAAGGAATGTCTGGCTGTAGTTTATGCATTTGAAAGATTTGAGCAATATCTTTTTGGTAAGGATGATATTGTAGTGGAGACCGATCATAAGCCTCTCGAGACCATTTTTAAAAAACCAATTGTAAATGCACCGAAAAGATTACAACGCATGCTCCTTCGCCTACAAAAGTATACATTCCAAATTTTATACAAGCCAGGGAAATCTATTCCTGTAGCCGATTTCCTATCTCGTGCCCCAGTTATTAGTAATGAACACCACCAGGATGAGAAAGATATCTTAATTTTTTCCACGGACAATTTGATGAGTTTTGAAAAATGCCATTCGCATAAATACTTGAATGTCACTGAAGAAAGGATTTTACAATTAAAAAGTCAAACGGTTTTAGATGATGTTTTGGTGAATTTAATGAAGGTTATAAAGAGTGGATGGCCAGAGAGTGTTAAAAAACTCCCAGAACAACTACGAGCTTTTTGGCCGTTTCGAGATGAATTAGGAATTGAAGATGGCATCGTCATGAAAGGAGAGCGCATAGTCGTACCTCAGTCAATGAGAAAAGATCTCACAAAACGTTTACACAGCACCCACCTAGGTTCAGAGTCATGTTTAAGAAGAGCAAAGGATGTTTTCTACTGGCCGGGCATGAATACAGACATCCGAAAAGAAGTTAGCCAATGCCTAATTTGTAAGAAATTCGCTTCAGCTCAACAGCGAGAACCACTGATTCTTGACAAGACACCAATAAGACCATGGCAAAAGATTGCTGTAGATTTTGCTCAAGAAGGGACAGCCCATTATATAATTGTTACCGACTATTATTCGTCATTCTTTGAAGTAAGAAAGACAGCAAGGTGCTCATCTGAGACCCTTATCACGTTCTGCAAAGAACTGTTTGCCAGATACAGTGTGCCTGAAACAGTTGTATCAGATAGTGGCACTCCTCTCATGGCTCAAAATTTCAAGAATTTTGCCAAGGATTGGCAGTTTCAGCTAGTACTTTCTTCGCCTTATCATCATCAGGCTAACGGAAAGGCTGAATCTGCAGTCAAGATATTTAAAAATTTACTTAAGAAAGTACGCGAAGACAAAATGGACTTTCAGAAAGCATTGCTTGAACTGAGAAATACACCGCTACAAGGTATTGACTATAGTCCAGCACAACTGCTAATGGCTAGAAGAACGAAGACGTGTTTGCCTATCAATCCGAAACTTTTGAAACCCGTGCTTCCGGAAGGGGTGGTTCAACGATGGGACAAGAAGAAGTCTTATTACAAGAAGCAATATGATCGTGGAACCAAAGAATTGCCCAGGCTCTCAATAGGGCAAATAGTCTGGATAAAGAAGAAGCCACAAGACAAGCTCGAACCATGGGTTACAGGTAAAGTCATCAGGATAGAGCCAGGAAGGAAATACGTTGTGGACGTAAAGGGGGCGTTATACACAAGAAACCGAAAATTTGTGCGAACATGAAAAAAAACAAAAAAAAAAAAAAAAAAAAAAAAACAGAAAAAGGAAGATGTTGGGAATTGTTATCATTGTTTTGCTATTATTTAATTTTTAATTATCATATGTGTTGAAGGTTATAAGATATATGAATGGTTATATGTTTTGTGTGAGTTACGAATTTTGTGTTATATTATTCTATCAAATAAATAAGAAATGCAAAAAGTCAATTTATTATTAAAAACATGAAACAATTATGGATTACTGGTTATTACAAGTTTAATTATAAAAATCAAATAACCTGTTACTAAAAAAAGAAAAAAAAAAGAAAGAGGCTTGCTGGCTTCCAATCAAAACAAAAACCCCATGAAAAAATCATATTTTTCAATTAGGTATAGATTTTTCAGGTTATTTCTTTTATGCAAATTGAAGGTCTTCCCAATTCCAAGTAAATGTGTTGATTGGAAGCCATGCAAAAGGTTATAAAATGGTTACTCCAGTAATCAGTGATTTACTTTGATTAATACTGGCTTGTCATTATTGAAGGGGACAAAGACAAATGTTTAACCGATACCCGGTTTTAATCAATAACCTGCCATGTAGACTTATCAACTCAGTCAAAGTTAAATTCTTTGATCAGATCTTAAAAGTTTAAACTTTAACTTCTGGGCTAACCTGTGTATTGGTCTTTAGTAAACAGATAAAGATTTACTTTTGTTGAGGGAAGAGTTCACTCTGCAGAGTGGGAAATGATAATTATACTGGTTAGCTTTACAGATGTAGGGTTTTGGAATATGCTGATTTGATAAAGTTTTAAATATAACAAAATAATCTGAATACCATTCAAGAAACCATATTGAGAATAATGGTTGGAGCCATAATTAAATAATTACAGTTAAAGTAAAGTAAGATGTTTAAATAAAATAATAGTAATTTAAAACTAGTTATTATGTCTATCTTGATCTTTCTTGAGGAAGTAACAAAAAACAGGTTACTTGTCAAGTTTTTTTTTTTTTTTAAGTATGACTTGACATATGTTAATATTATACATATTTTTATGTTACATCCATAAAAGAAAATATTTGTTTTTCAGATTTAAGGTCCGAGTTGCTGATGCTTTAATTGAAAAATTGTCTCCTATACGCAGTCGTATGCAAGAATTGATGGGTTCACCAGAGTATTTAGAAAAAGTTCTGGACACAGGAGCTAGCCAAGCAAAAGAAATTGCGGAGAACACATGGTCTGAAGTCAGCCAAAAAATAGGTTTTCAAAACAATTTAATATCAACCAGTTTGAAAGCTTGCAATGCTGTCAAGTAAGTTTACATTTTATCTTTATTATAAAAGTGGAAGTTTATGAATTAATTATTTATTAATTGGTAAACTTCTGACTATTAGCTGATTACATTCATGTCCTTTAAATTTTAAGAATAAGCTGTTCATACTTGTGAATTTCATAGTTATAATATTAATATTTTAAAAACACATTACCTTGACAAAATAAATTTTTAGAGCCGCTGCATATTTATTATTCATTCATTATAAAGGGACTTTAGAATTCTCTTTGAATTTTCAGTGTTTTTATCCTGCTTTGCAAGGTTAGAAACTGATATTGGACAAGAAATTGACATTATTATTATTTATATCTGTTATATTTAGACATAATTTAGCAGATATAGTTTACTCTACCACTTTATATAACAAACTGAATTAATAATTTTACTCATGTGATCATCCAACAATAAATTCTATAAATGTATTTTTTAACAATATCTAAAGAAAATGAATTAATTTCAAAAATATAACTCTTATACAAATATGGGATAAATAAAAAAAATTCTTAACTTTTACTTAAAATAAAATACTTCACAACAACTTTATATGTACGCATATGAAAACTTATGCAGCGTACTATTGTGTAGTGAAGTATGATGGTTTTATTTTCTCTTCTTTGGTTAATCGATGGCATTGTTAAAAGAAGCATGGAGGTGGTTTCTTTGTTGCCGATAAGTTTCTAAGTTAGGCCCTCTCTTAAAATTTAGTTATTATGATTTGTATAAATCTGTTGTAATCAGTCGAACACTCAGTCAACACATAATATCTCATTTCTGATAAGATCTATTCAGTTGCTTTAAAGACTGTAATCAGTAGCCAATATATTTTATTTTTTTGTTTGACCAACTTTCAGAGCTTAATTATAAAAACCTGATTTTGTACAAATACCATTTAAACTTTAGAAGTCATGACCTGAAAAGTAAGGAAATATAACTTAACCACTTATTCACTGGGATGACAGATTTATTTTTTCACTGTTGTTCAACTTATTATTTTATACATAATTTATTTTTTATATAATTTCGTTTTGATTACAGGAGTTAGCTACACAATTAGAGCTTGGTGATTATGAATTTTGTAAAAAATATTTTTTAACAAATAATCCTGCTATGGACTGTGATGGAAGAATTTAACCAAAGCTATTGAGACTTCAATAATTTTAGGTCTGTGGTCTCTTGTAATCTAGGGAATACCAGAATTGCAGGATATATTTTTTCTTTACTTACGCTTTGAAGAAGAATTTAAAGTTTAAAAATAGTTAAATAATAGTAGGAAAGTCATGACCTGCTATTGTATTCTACTATAATGGCATAGATAGCAATGATTTAAAAAAAAAAAATTAAATACCTGTCAATGACTATATTTAGTTCCTTTGTTCCTTGATCAGGTGAAATTTTATCTTTAAGATAGTTGATTTTTTTATGTGAAGATAAAAAAAAATTATTTTTAAATAAAGAAATAAGCCTTAAGTTCATTAACGCTTATCGAGTTAGTTAACTTATCAAGGATTGATTTGAGAAAATTCTAGAACAACACTGATGTAACTAATAGTGGATTTTATATTGCATTTAAATTAAAATACTGGATAGGTCTGATACATAATCACTGATAGAAATGTGATCACCTGTTAATCTCGCGATGTGTTGTTATTAATATAGTTAGGGAATGATTCTGTGATGGTAAAATAATCTGTAGCATTAGAATACTGAATAAAGAAAATTATTGAAATTTTATTAATTAATTTTTTGTATATTTATTTCTTTTTTTTTTAAATATTGTTTATTGAATTTCTGTCGATAATATATTTTACCATTATGATGTACTTAAGTTATGTTCATCGAAATCATACAAATCTGCAAAATTACTCCTATCTTCATTGTTATTCAAATTGAGCAATTAAAGTTGTTAAATTATGTATGAAGTTTTAATAAATGAAGCAATGACAACTGCTTTTATTCATATTTTTTTTTTTTTTTTTTTTTTTTTTTAACATCTTGTGTTCTATAATCTACCCTCATATAAATGATGATGTACAAATGGCCATGAGGAAATTACCTGTAGATTCAATAAATCTATATTAACCTTCCGTTACTCGCGTTACCTGTATGTACAGTTCTAGTCGCGGTCACCAGTGAGGTGAGGTTTCTGAAAAAATGTTAATAATCCTTTTTTTAAATTTATATTTATTTGTATAGTGGATTAATAGAATTGACTATAATTAGAGAAGTAATTAATGTTAATAATTTTATTTTAAGATATATTATTATAAATAAATAAATAATACACTATATAATAAATACAATACACGCAGAAATTTTTTTAAAATATAAAATATATAATAAAAAAATATTATCTTAATAATTATGATTAATTAATAATTATTTCCACTTTAACAATTAAGGCATTGTGTTATAAGATTACCCAAACATAAACATTTCCCGCCGGAAACACATCTGTATTTTGTGCTTTTTCTATCACCAGTGGAATCTTTAAAAGGCTCAGAAAATTTTCTTTTCACACCTCAAAATTTAATTGATGGCTGGACCATGGAGGATGACATATCGGATCTGTAACTACACAAAATCTGATCATAAGTCCTGTGTGAATTCCAGTAGTCGAATTCACTTTGAATGGTGTATTCATGAATAAGACTATGGCCAGTTGCCTAAGGAAAAGCCTTCTATTTTTAATTTTTAAACCGTTACTGGAGAATATTACCTGAGTATTTATTCCTGCCACACTTAGAAAATCAAAAACTTACATTTATGATCGTGGCTCATCTGATAGGTGAATTACACGTGCACAGCTTCCAAGTTCACCTGAAAAAGTCTGCATATTGGCACTGATTAGAGGAGGAGAGATACATAGATAGGAGGACTGCAGAGGGATGGGACCGGGCATAGTATTTTCCCTGAATCACAGAAAGTTTAGTTTTCTTGCGCACCTCACAGGTAACTGAGAGTAACGGAAGGTTAACATCACTATTGTGGTGAAACATGTCATATATTTGATATAGTATATATTTGAAAAGCTTTGCCCTACAGGTGTATTGAATTTGGACTATATATTTCTGTTTCAAAAACGGGAGCAATTGATCTAGGACTGAACGAAATCTTAAATTTATATGAAAGCAAAGAGGGGCTACATAGAAGAAAAAAATGATTTGACAGAAAGTTGGTTCATATTCTACTAGCTGGACCCAGCTAAGTTTTGCTGTGGCTTACTCTTATATCTCTGAATACTCAAATATATTCAGTTGAAATTTACCCAAAAACTTCATTACACATAATATCCTACTTCAAATAACCGTGGAACAGGAAAGGATTATAAGTTTTCTCTGACATTTTTTAAATTTCATAAATAGAGATAGTTTTACTTCTCTATGTAACAGGAAGGAACATTGCGTGGACCTTGTAACAGTCCATTTTTTTCATTTGGGATATAAAAGGATAAAACATTTGAAAAAAATCCAATTATTGACAAAAAGGAGATATGGACACTGAATAAACAGCCAAGTTCAGTAAAAGTTTGACATTTATTCATATGCTACTTTTCGAGTTTTGAGGTAACAATCACAGGGCCCTTGCATTTTTATATATAGGATTTGTTAAAATGTATTAAAAAATTTTTTTTCTTTTAATTTGAGGTTTTTCTTAATTTGTGTTTCTCCATAATAGGGGCCTTATTTTAATTTTTTCTGATTGCTGACCTTGATGCAAACAACTACAAATAGTTTAATAAGATGAGTACTTGCAGGTTAATATAGTTATTATTGTTCTTTTAAATCCCAAAATTAAATTCGCCCTGATCCTATATTTTCTTCGCACAACTTAGGTTAATCTCCATCTTTAGAATTAACTTATTTATGACACCTTCATTTTAAAAATACTATAACTCCAAATAACCTATATCAGAGAAAATGTCATTTCTAGTGCTTCATTTTTAAAATCAACTGTGAGGCAGTTATTCAACTTCAGAAAGAACAAACATTTCAGTTTAAGAAACCACAATCACTACTACTATAAGTTTTTGAAATGTGTTAGTTCAGCATTTAAATTTTATGAAAATGACAAATCGACTAAAAGAAATTTTAATAAATATGTCTGTTTCCCATTATTTGGACCGGTTGCAGTGTTTTCAAGATAAAATATAAAATGATAAACCATTTTACTTTCACTTACCTATATATGAAATATATAGTTAGCGAAAGTATTGCGACCGTGAAAAATTTCGACTTCCGGTTTTCAACAGAAATACACATTTTGGGGTCCCCTGAGTCCAAATAACAAAGTGCCGCGAAAAACGGCTCTAAAGATTTTGATTAAACTCGGTATTTGGTGTATGTATATGCCTGGGATGTGACAGTCAAAATTTCATCAAAATTTATCAAATGGAGGGGGCACTTTATTTAAAGAATTTTGTCTAATTTTTAGGTTTTTCTGGATTTTCTCAAAAACGGCTCTAACGATTTTGATTAAACTCAGTATCTGGTGTATGTATATGCCCGAGATGTGACAGTCAAAATTTTTCAAATGGAGGGTGCACTTTACTTAATAAATGTTGTCCCATTTTCTAGTGTTTAAAGATTTAACGATTTTGATCAAACTTGGTATTTGAAGTATGCATATGACCGTGATGCGACAGCCGAAATTTCATCAAAATTTGTTAAACGGAGGGGGCACTTTACTTAATAACTGTTGTCTCATTATCAGGTGTTTTTTTTTGTTTACTCATAAACGGATTTAACGATTTTGACCAAACTCGGTATTTGGTGTATGTATATGCCGGTGATGTGAAATTCAAAATTTCATCAGAATTGATCAATTGGAGGGGGCACTTTACTTAATAAATTATGTCTCACTTTCACGTGTTTTTTTTTTATTTACTCAAAAACGTTTTTAATGATTTTAATGAAACTGGGAATTCGATGTATGTATATGCCAGCGATATGACGGCCGAAATTTCATCAAAATTGGGGCAACGGAGGGGGTACTTTATTTGATAACTTTTTTCCAATGTTTACATTTTTTTTAATATCTCAAAAACGGCTTTAATGATTTTGATTAAATTAATCAGTTTTAATCAAAATCAAGTCATCTTTTTTACATTAATTATAGAAATTGCAATTAAAAAAACATGTCAATTTCTAATATAAGTAAGTTGCTAAGTGAAAGTTGTGTGTTGCGCGCATCGCACCAGATTTTTTATCTCAGAAACGGCTTTAATGATTTTCATTAAATTCGTCAAATTTAATGAAAATTAAGTCTTCTTTAATAGCAGGTAAACTTTATCAGTATTAAAATGTTCTGAGGGGGCTTAAATGGGGAACGGGTCTTTTTTGTTTTCCTAAAATGTACTTTTGTATTTGTTTATATGGAGAAATTATCTGTCTCTCGTTTCGCCTAAAAATAAGAAAGGGCTAAGTATGAAATATGAAAACAGTCAAGTAAACATATACAGGAGAAAAAAAGAAAAATATTCCATCAACCCATAAAACACGTTGCGCCCAAGCGTGCGGAGTATGCCTTTAAAGACAGAACATTGTTTATAATTAAGGCCGTTCTGTTCATTTAATGGACAGCCGAAATTTCATCAGAATTGGTCAGAAATTGATCAAAGTAAGTTGGTGAGTGAAAGTTGTGTGTTGCGCGCATCGCACCAGTCTTGTTTGAGGTAAGGTAGTACCTATAGGCGGGCGCAAGCGACGGTGCTGCTACTTTACAGGAACTAGAGAAACGGGGATAGAAGCCGGTCCATTACCTGGGATTCATAGGGTTTTTGGCGTTTTTAATTTATTTTTCCATAATTAAAACCCGATTGAGCAAAAAATCATTTGAAAAATGTCTAATAGGTATTGGTCGGTCCCTCAGTGTTCAATTAAAAAATCAAAAGACGTGTCATTCCATTTATTTCCAAAAAAATAAAAAGCTTCTTAAAGAGTGTATTGTAAAATAAAGAATAGATAAGCCTCTTTCGAAACATAAACAACAAGAAAGTGACTATATTTATCCAGGTAAATATTAGTATTTGACATTTTATTATTCCAAAATGTTAATTTTACGCAAATAACATTGGGACCATAGTGTCTTATTTGTTTTTCTTTTTTAATTTTCCCCATTTTTGTCTTACATCCGTTGTTCTTAATTGTTCCAAGTTTTCAATGCGAAGCCTGAAAGTTTTGACAAATAAATAAATAATATGACAAAGAATCTAAGCTGTCATAACAATGATTGTATGAATAGGTAATTAATGTTATTACTAACCGAAAAACGTAAAGTTACAATGATGTGTTTGCATTTACCAGAACTACCAGCTTTACACGTACAATGACAAGAAAATTGCTTATTATTATTAATAAATTTGATTTCCAGGGCAGTCCTTTAAGATTGCTAGTTTGAAGGCACAAGGCTTGTAAAATAACTGTTTTTTTACTTTTAGATATTATTCCACATGTAATAATGTGGTTTGCATCAAGGATAGCCTGCCCTTCAATTAATGGTCTTTTAAAATTACCAATTATCTCTATCACATCAACTATGTCTATCCCCGTTCTTTCCGACATTTTGCAAAACTACTAGCGCACCCTATAGTCGATTGCACCCGCCTATTTAATTGATTGAGGGATTGATAGGTAGATCCTATTTCCAGATTTTTTTTTTCAATCCAGCCTCAATCCTACACAGTACTAGATTACCCTCTAAAGTAATTGTGTTAGGTTCTGTTGTACTACGTTTGTTGAGAGCTTTTGCCGTAAAAAAAAGTTGAAGGGCCCCGCGAATACAAAAAGATTTTCACTTTAATTTATATTCAGAGGCAGGGGGAAGAAGAGTTTTGGATGAGCCGGTAGAAAAAGGGGGGGGTATGGAGTGAGGGGCTCATACATATTTAGAAAGGTGAAAGTTTTAGATTGGCTTCATATTGAGGGAAAAGGGGGGGGGGGAAATCACACCTGCATCTCTCCTCGAATCCGTTGGGGGAGCCACCGTCGCAAACTCGAATAGTGCCTACTCCGATTCAATTTTTACCGGCTTCCATCTGGTTTTCCTTACCTCTGCTTGGGAGGCAGAGAACAAAATTACTTTCTTTTTCAACGTCACATCCCAAACATCGGCTATTTTAATTTTAATTTTATTTATTTAACGTCACTTCATTGAACTGATCGGACGATGCTACAATCATAATACCTGACACCGTAAAGGCTCTGGACCTCCATTTTAAGGTGCCTTTACACTCTACGAACTTTACCTTCGAACACCACACTCGAACAACCTTCGTGAAGCCTTCACGTCGACTGTTCGGGTGTTCTAGGTTCTTCATCTCTTCGCCTGGCACATACAGGTATTTGCACGATCTACGCGGCCAAAAGTCCAAAATGTCAAAATAACAAAAACATTCTTAAATCGAGTTCCACAAATAGATTATGAACCAGGGAACTATATCCAATGTTTATTTACCTTCTAGCCCTGGGGTCAGTCGGAAGTTGACCGTGTCACCTAGTGTACGTATCCCTTCTCGGCGCTTTTCGAAACATTAAACTTACAAAGTGATTTTTTTTGTTATCAAGTTCTTCGTAGGAATTGAAAGTTATGGATTCTGATGGACAAGGTAAGAGACTTACCTATGTCTTCCGCGTGACATGCGCGTTATGCTATCCATTACACCACGGAGTCGCTTCCAAACGGTGCCAAATCTTTCCTCTTCACTTCCCTTTCACTGAAGAGGAAGAATTTGGCACCGTTTGGAAGCGACTCCGTGGTGTAATTGGATAGCATACCGCGCATGTCACGCGGAAGACCCGGGTTCGATTCCCGGCGGAGCCAAATCTTTTCTCTTCAAAAATAAATTATTTAAAGTAATTATATATATTATAAATTATTTAATTTAAAAAATAGTTGGTTACTCCACAATAATGGTTAAATTAATATAAAATAATTTAAAAATTGACGAACGCCAAGAGATGCCCAAAATTGGACAAAAATTGTCCATCTCCCGTAAATACTCACAAAACTTGCAAAATCGTAGGAGTGGTGTCAGCGAAGAGGAAGAATTTGGCACCGTTTGGAAGCGACTCCGTGGTGTAATTGGATAGCATACCGCGCATGTCACGCGGAAGACCCGGGTTCGATTCCCGGCGGAGCCAAATCTTTTCTCTTCAAAAATAAATTATTTAAAGTAATTATATATATTATAAATTATTTAATTTAAAAAATAGTTGGTTACTCCACAATAATGGTTAAATTAATATAAAATAAATTATATTAATTATTAAGTAATTGTTTAAGTATCAAGCAATAAAAATTAATTTCTATTTAAAGACCTTTAATACCTATATGATTTTTTAGAGATCAGCTTTATATATTTTTTTTAAAATCCGTCAAGAATGACAATCGTTGTGAAGACACCTGTAGTGTAGTGCTTAGCATAGCCAACTACAATACCCAAGGTCGCGGGTTCGTAACAAATTAGATGGCTCTAGGAGTTTTTAATGGGAGTAAAAAAATCCTTGGCTATTCGGGCCATCGTAAAGGACTTAAAATGGCAGTCCGAGCCTGTGCGATGTCAGCTACTCTTTAAATATCCCTAACCTAATTATAACTGGAAAGGCAAAACTATGGACATTCACTATACTATCGTAACATCAGCCAAAGGAGCATAATGTGACGTTAAATAAATAGACATAATGACTTTTGTCCACTACGAACGCCATATCGTGCAGAAATGAACTTCTATTTCAAGTAAGTTAGGAAGTGAAACGCACCAGATTATTTATTTTATGAATTTTGGCTCAAATTTTATTTTAAATGGATAATTCAAAGTGTCGGCTTGGAAATAGATTGATTCCTGATTCTTGGGTGTACAGCCCGCGTGTTGTGGACTAAGTTATTTTTTAATATGTATGATTAAAATTTAATAACGATTTCTGATTGAAGAACATATTTCTGATTCTAAAAATAATTAATAAATAATTAAATAAATAATTAATATTAGTCCGAACAGAACAATATTCAACGTGTATAGCGACTAATGCGTTGCTTGGACATAGCTGGGTGCTTGATCATGCATATCTAGTGTAAACATTGCCTTAGGGTGCGAACTGTAACAGCTGCCAATCGAATTATTGTTAATCCTTCCTTCGGGCGATTCTGTCGGTTCATTACCAGTCTTGTCTTAGCAATGATGTCCCACAGCGTAGTATTGCAGATTATCATGAGACTAGTGCTAAGTGTCTTTGATAAAATAAAAAACTATTTCTTACTACTAGCAGATATTTTGGCGCGATTTTAGGTCATTCTTGAGTCTACATTATGCCAGAGAGATTCGACAAAAAATATATCTGAATAAAGTCAAAGTGATAGAACATAAGAAAAAAAAATGTAACACTAATATGGATTAAAATAATTTTTATTAGAAGAAAATTATAATTCACAACGCCAAACAAAGAATAAAAGCTCAAATTATTAACAACGTTACAAATAGTAACTACTAATGACAATACAGTTACACAAAAGTAATCATATGCTTCAATATTCAGAGCAAGACTAAAGCCTTAGTCCATTGCTTCTTATATTTAGTCGATAATAGAACATTGTAGAATGGCGTAGAATATTCTCGAAACATCTAGAACAGTTATATAACTGTTCTAACAAAAAGTACAGAACTCTTTTCGATGTAACAGACAAAATCATGTGATTTTGCTAAACGTTACAATATCAATATATGTATTAAGTTTGCCGAGTAGGGTCAGTGTATGCTCACTATTTATTTCAGAAGCAGATAAAAAATAGGGATTCAGTGACCCAGAAAACCTAACGAATGATTTTATAATTAAATTTTATTTGCAACAAAAAATGGAAATGTGCATGGATCATGGGATTTCTTCTATGATCTCCTATACAAATTGCATATTATTTTTATTTTATTATATACAATAATATACAGAAGATTGGATATAATTTCCGGATCAGGCACATAAATTTACTATCAGAAATTCCCCGTTTTATTTATTAGTTGAAATACATCCGAAATGGAAAACATCTATTCCTTATTTCTTCATATCCTTCATTCATATCCATGTGTTACTTATTTTTAATCTCACCTCTGCTGAAAAAATCCAGTAAGTGCTAAATGAATGGATCATTAATACTTACTATAGTCAAATATGAGATGTAAAAAATAAAAACTTTAACCCTTCTAAATTCTTTACCAAACAATTTTAAATCCCGTTGATTTTTAGATTAGCTGAAATGTTAGCCTTATCATTGAATTTTTATAATTCGAATAATCGAATTATAAGTTTTCTTTTTCTAAACGTGTTTTAAAAAAAATATGAATAATAATATATATGTAATGTGGTTGTTAGTGATTATTTATGTTCATGTCTGAAAGAATCAAGGCATCGTTTTGGAATGTCACAGTTGTAATTAATAGACTTTTCGCGAAACAAAGGAGCTAAAAATATAAATATGTATAGATGCAAGAGCATATTTTGTATTTGAGTTGACTAATTTCAGGTCCTCCAAAGACAGGCGGTAATTTAGTGCTAAGCCAGCAGGGCCCTAACGTTTGGCGGTTAGGAGAGAAGGGAGTGTGTTGTGGATTGTAGGTACAAGATGCCTGAGGACGCAGTACGTCACTATTAGCCGGGCATAAATCTTGGCCTAAGGCAAGAGGGCTCTAATCCGGCCCTATCTTTGCAGGCTCTCTTTGCAGCAGGCCCTTCTTCCAACCCCTTTGTAGGTCCTTCCATTGAATAATTCAGGAGGTGGCTATCTCCACACGTCCCTCCCCTAGCTAATCAGATTGTCATAAATTCCTTGGACCCTCCCACCCCCTTCTTCCCCCCTCCCCCGCTCACGCCTAATTGCAGTTTCCAGAGGCGTCTCCCGGTGGCTGAATTGAAGAGGGCATGAATACATTTCACGTAAGATTTACCTCCAAACCGGTGACTCTCCTACTAGCTCAAGGCCCGGAATCTGCCGAAGTGCTTTCATACTTTGCGAAGTTGCAAACTTAAGTAATTGAAAGATATTTAAATCATAACTTTAAATTTTTTCTTTTATAATTTTTTGTACCTCTCAGATTTTTAATTTTTTACCTTGAAAGCTATTTTAATTCTTTGCACTCGGCACCGTTTCGGACGTTACCTACCGGCAACTTATTCGCGAAAAAGTACACCCTGAAAACGTAATATTATACAGTAAATTTTTAGAACCAAGTAAGGAATTGTAATGAAATTTAGGTTATATATTTGAGAAGATTCAAGAACACAAGTGTTATAAAAAAAAATTGATTTTTTTAAATTTTATATTTTTTTAAAAATTTTATGTTACTTTCAAAATTATTTTTTTTTAATTTTATATTTTTTATAATTTTATTATTATTATTATTATTATCATCATTAGGTATAAAAGCATAAAAAATCTATTTACAGAAGTAAAAACAGTTAAAAAATTAAGAGAGACGGGACCCTTATAGTTGAAGTTTTCTCAGATATTGAATCAGAAAAGCTCCTGAAATGTGAAAATCTACTTAATAACTTTGGGGTTAAAATAGAAGCACATGGGAAACTAAATCAAAGTAAAGGGATTATTTGGTGCCCCGAACTGAATTATTGTACAATTGAGGAAATAAAAGATGAATTAAAACCACAAAATATAGCCGATGTTAAAAGATTAACGTACTAAAAAAATAATGAAAAACACCGCGAGCCGCGATCGTCATTTATCACCAAAAGCGAAATATCCTAAATAGTTTTTACGATTTGTTTATGTCCGTATATGTTAAAAACTGAAAATTATTGCAATGTCTCCGTAGCGGAGCCCTCAAGTTTGAAGACAAATTTTAAATGGCTCCGCTCCGGAGACCTCGAGTGCAATGGGTTAATTATTTATTGATATTGGTACTTATCGCAAATATTTATTTAATAATACTAAAATATCGTGACGGAAGAAATCAAAACAGATGTATTGACAGGTCCATACCCACCCACCATGTATAAATGACCAAGCGAGAAGGGAGACGAATCAATTCTGTATAGCGAAGCGTGAGTTAACCTGGCAGGCGAGAAATACAGTTACATTTGAATCATTATTAAGTTGTATTGAACTAATCCGTTTCATGCGATATTATTTCAGTTCTCATTGTATGTTTGACATTTTCTGTTGTGATTTTGCATCGATAAAATTATTCAAACTCGCATTAGTGTTACAATATATATTGAAGCTCTGCATTATTCATTGCATACATAAGTAATTAACTCATTACGTACATAATTTAAGTCCTTGTATTAACTTGGTTGAAAAAGATATTTTTTTTTCTTACTATGTTACTACCATTATTAATATATATTGTGGTGACCCACATGTAACTACTCAATGTCATATAGAGAATATTATGTTTATTATATACTATATTGATTATTATATGTAACAATTAAACCAGTACGATAATTATAGTTTAATATAAATAAATTAGTGGTGATATTTAATTGTATTACTGCAGTATTGTATAAATTATTATTGTATTCATTAATGAATGATTGTATCCATATAATTCCTTTCAGAATACAATAATAATTTATACAATGCTGTAGTAATACAATTATATATCACTACTAATTTATTTATATTCAACTATGATTATCGTACTGGTTTAATTGTTACATATAATAATCAACATAGTATATAATAAACATAATATTCTCTATATGACATTGGGTAGCTACATGTGGGTCACCACAATATTATATTAGGTAGACGGAAGCGAGGTAATCTAATGTAGTAAAAAAAAGACGAATTAATCTGATAAGTACATTGGAGTATATAATTTTTTTAAAAAAAAGAAGGTACAAAATGATATAAAAAGGTAGGCCGAAAATGGCTTTTATATCATTATTACAATTTTTAATCATCGGTTAATTAATTATTACAGCGAATCTCAATAAATATTATGATAGTCGAAATTTTAAATTGCAAAAGTTCATTATTGTCTTTAATCAAAATTCTTTTGTTAATATGTATTTTTTTTTATTTAAAAAAAGGGTATTTTGTGATAGTGTCATAATCATATAACCTTTTATCTGAAATCTTGCTATATTCGGATCGGTTACACTGTCTGTAACATATGGACATTGATAAAAAAAGGATAAAAACTATTTTCTCAACTGATTATCGTTTCCGTATAAATATATATTTACGTTTTGAAACTTTACCCCACCGATAAAATATGTCTGCTAAGAGCAAACAACTTCTCTGACATGAGAGATTACTGTTTTACAGTTTTGGATTGCTGTATTGTTTGTTAAAGCCTATATGGACAGATAGGATTCCAGCTAATAATCTTCCACCTGCAAAGCTGAATCAACAAAGGTAGCATAAACAACCTAAATGGTTTCCTTGTTTAAATAACTATACCAACCCTGCTTAACCCTCCGCCCTACAACGGAATAATTCTCTTATCTTCTCAGTTTCAACTTTTGTTTATTTAGACAAGAAATATCAACTTTAAACCGAAAATATTATTTAGTAGTTTCTCTGATCATTGATTAACACAAACATAACCTACCAAATGATTCGCAGAGTATGTTATATTGTATTGCAATTTTCTATTAATTATAGAGAGAAATAACTCCAATAATAGAAATTAAGGAATAATGAAATATGTTATAGCCTTGATCTGATGATTAGAAGAAATGGTCTTGTGTTTTTTTTTTTTTTCTCCGAATACATATAAGTAAACCGTGATTTTTCTAGGAACAGTTTAACTATTGTAACATAAAACCAATAAACCATGTTCCTTGTCTTATACCAACGGTTTAGCGCCAGCTTTAGAACAGCTCAATGGAATGCGCAGTAGTTGGCGTATTAGAAAGTTTGTAATAAATTAGATGTGTAAATTTTTTCAACAAGTTCTTTTCAGGTAATTTCGGGGGGAGGGAATGGATGTATCACCAATACACACCCCCCCCCTACTGTGTACGCCTCTTGTCATATATAAGTCCACAAGAGCTAATGTCAATAGTTCCGCCATAATTCTTAATTTTTTTCTTGACCGAGACATCCTGCAACCATGTAGCACAGTTGTCCTTGCATCTACATGCTTAAAATTAAGGAACAGTAACAGCGCACATCAGATGAAAACAGTGATATAGATGAAAATACACATATGTATGTGTACAAAGACGAACAGTGAGTGAACTTTGGATGTCCGTCAAAAGTTAAGCTGTGTGAATCATGCTTCATTTGATTTCTAGCTAGGTAACGATTATTTATTTATTTGTTCAGCAGAATAATTCAAATATTTAAAAAAAAATCCTAGAAGAAAAACTAAAATGATTGTTTTTTAAGTGCACCTGAAGAATGTACTAAATCAGGCAAGCAGTTTGTAACTGATTCTTTATACTTTTTAGATCGCTTTTTCAAAAGCGACCCGAGGATAATGCACGTTCCATTTGACACTTAGAGTTTGAGGGTTCCAAATCCCCGAGCATTATCTACAAGAGACAGAGGACTTATTCAGCAGGTGATGCCCTTCAAGGGTTATGTCGAGATCACGGCCGGAATACTCAAGCTACATCACAAGAAGAATAGCTCTCACCGTCGTAAACTGCAAAGGGATTTATGTTCAGTTAAAGCGAAAAGGAATCTTGGATTTTATAGCCAAGGGGAGGGGGGAGTGGTTGTACCTAACAATAGACAGGACCAACTCATTTCAGCTAGAGTGTACACTCGCCCTGTTTTGTCTGAATAACGCATGCAAACTGCCCTGTCGTCCTCTTTTCTCAAGTCCAACTGTCCAAACATTACTTGCACTGATTCTTTTATTAGGATAAGATTCCATGTCTCTCCCCTTTTATATGTTAACCAAATAAACTTATTTTATCTCGAGAAAATCAGATGTTTCGGCTTGTCCCAGATTTTAACTAACCAACACTCACCTCGTCAATCATTCTTGAATAATACAATGGAACCTAAAAGAAATAACGCAATTTAGAATATATTAGTGGCAGAGCATTTCGCTATTCCAGAACAAGATGGTCCAATTCAAAAAAACATTTTTTTCAGGAGAGCCAATTAAAATGTCTTATTTTTTCTTCCTTTCCTTTCCTATCTACTTCATCCTGTTGTTATCCCATTAGATTGCACAAGCACTAAAATGATTCCACTTATTTTAGACAAAACAAAAAATAATTTCAAGGCAAGTTTGGGGGAGAAAGCCAAGAATAAAATGTACAATCTGAACAATAAAATGTATGCACTTTACACAATTTTGTATAAAATGGAGTACGTTTATCTCTACGTCGCTGACTGACTTATTTCACATAAGTAGAGGGTAAAATATTTAAATATTCGAAATTAACTAATAGATCTATTGAATTGTGAAAATATGTTTGGTCGATGTAAATATCACTTATATGCACAACTATACTGCATGTTTCTGATTAAGGAATGTACCACATATTTAGCCGAGTACACACATTATGTACCACACATTTAGCCCTACAATAATCACTTACATCAGTATTTTGGATAGCTTAAATATGTTGGAATAATATATATTATTATATATAAAATATGTACTTTGTTTTTGAATTTATGTTAAGGATATATAATTAACGAAATTTCCTTAAGTGTACTGTATCTTAAACGACGTGCTTCCTCTAGTTTGTAATTTAAATAAATTTACTTTTATTGCATATACATATATCAAGATTGTAATATACTAGCTTTATATCCTGGTTTAACCCGAGGAATTTCACTTTACGGTCGATTTCTTAAAAAACAATGTAAAGCAAGATCAAAACGATTATTATAACAATAAATAATATACCCTGAGATTGGCTGAAGTTATGCAATTTTAATATGGACAGGTGTTCGCACCTGGTATCAAAGAATCACTGAGCGACATTTGGAGAATTTAGGGCAACCGGTTTGGATTTCTATAAAGAACAAACAAACAGAATTTCATCGTTATTTTTATAGATTGCATAAGTAATGCTCTACTATTTAAATAATTTTGATTTGATACATTTCTTCCAACGCCAGGCTAATTTTTTTTTATAGAGTCGAATTCGAACTTATGACTTCTAGATTAATTTAAGTATTTTATTTTAAATTTTCCTGCAGGCATAGGAGTAAAATAAATCCGGCATTTCCAATTTTTCATATGTTCCGGATTAACCGACGATGTCTCTGACGGATAAAGAGGGGAGGGAGTCTCTGCTTTATTCCCGTTGCTCGTACAAGAGGGGTCGGCCTTTTTGTATATTACGCCGGGTTGAAAAGGTTACTTCCAGATGCCTTGATATATTCCACGCCTCGGGCTATGCGGTTCTTGTAACCCATTCTTTTCTCCAGAATTTCTTACACAACCCGGAAAAAAAATGTACTGGGAACCACGGATTTTCTTTTCTTTATTCCAATAAACCTTTCATAAATAACATAAATTTTATAAAAATTATTACACAATATTATCTCAAAAGAAAATATTGGGCATGGCCGGGATTCGAACCCGCGGGTCCGCAATTTTACTTTAAAATAAACCAATCATATTTAACAATAAAGTTATAAGGTTAAGAAAAACAGAGTCATTGCATTGTAGGTATTTGTACCTGTTTCAGTATATATGTATGTACTATATTCAGTTTATAATATTTTATTCAGAAAAAAAACTGAATAAGATGGTGTAATATACTTTTTAGGTTTACCACCCTAAAACTTTTTTTTCAATATTTTATATGAACATGATGATTATACGCAATATAGAACTTTTCTTAATGTAGAAACTAAAAGGCACCTATCATTTTTTTTTTTTTTTTATAGACAATCTTATTCATTGTCACTAATTGAAGAGAGAATTTAAAAAATAAAAAAAGAAATAATTTGGGAAAATGTAAAATTAAATAAACAAATAGAACTTAGTTTTTATGAATAAATATTTATCTATTATTATAAATTTAATGAATTCAATATTATAATAATGGTATACAAATAGTGTGATACAGATGTACACAGTATGCTGTGTAAGAGCGACCCAATGTAGGCGGACAGCATTGCATTTTGAATAAAGTGTTCTCTCTACAATTACTGTGATTGTAATCTCTGCTTTTAATTACAATTACTCGTTTTGGTTAGATAATTGCAGTAACTTAATTAGTTCAATTAGCAGTAATATAATTAAAATTACACGTAATAAGTAAATACAAAAAAATTGATTGGTTAGTAATCGTTATTGCAATTAAAATAGCCTTTTGCCCAGCTCTGTGTAGGAAAACTACCCTTCAAGATACAGATTATTGCTTCACTAATGCTCTTAGCAACACTTATTGCAATTTAATTAGTGATACGAAATTGTGTTGAATGTTTCCTGGTCCTTATGGAATGTTATATATATTACGGAAAATTATTATTTTTTTTTTTGTTTATTATTCGCAATGCAATAAATCCCATTCTGCGTAGGCTTTCCCGTAAGAACACCTAATTCAAACTCGGGACTCTAAATTATTTTCAAAGGATATTCGAGGCGAAACCATGGGCTTACCTTCGGTGAAAAATGACCAGTGAGTAAACGCTCCTCCCCCGCTGAGATTAATAATTGACCAATAAATCTCTATAAGGTCGCCGAAGCTAACTAAATCTCCGTTATGTATCTCTTCCCTACCCCTTCCATCTAATGCCTTATATATTGCCTTAATCTTTAGCCTCATACTTGTCTCCTTGTCTTTTGTTTTTCGAGAGCTTCTCATTTTCTCTATAGTTTCAAAAATTATGGCCCGAGATTCTTCTTTCTGATGTATGTCATGGCTTGTTTTCAAAAATCAAACCCACTGTTCAATGCTGTTCCTGCATGACTGTTCATATTTTAAAAAAAAAATTAACATCAAGATTATAGATGCTTCTGGAGAGGAAAGGAAAAATAACTAATGTTTAATCATTAACCCGACAAAAATGAGAATTCTTCAATGTAAAGCCACAATTAGGACAAACTTCGAAGTTAAAACAGCAATCGATGAACCAATCGATTGGTCATTACAGGGATTCAAACCCGGGTCTCTGCAGCTTGACGTGGCTGGGATACAAATCCTCGGTATCTCAATTGATAATAGCACTGCAACGGTGATGCAGGAACATGTGTTTGAAAGTTTGGATCTTTCCTCTTCAGGTTTTTTTATTCAAGTCATATGTTTTAAATTTGGTATCTGCAAAAAAACTTTTTTTTGCAATGAGTAATCTGTGCTCTACACGTATGTGTGATACATTGGCGTTAATTATTCCAATAAGTCTCTCGGCCAGCGCCTCAACAGTCGTCGGGGTGGATTGTGTGGATTTGTGGTGGATTTAAGTGTTTCTGCTAGTGGGTTCATGTTGAAAGTTAGTCTTTGATGGAAGTTTTTGTAGTATAGTGTGGGTGTATCGATTACTGTTTGGATGTTAATGTCAACAATCCTCCTTAATACTTTTGATTGAAGGGAGAGTCTAAACTTTTGACTGGTACTATAAGAAGAATAAGAAAAAGACAAAGTGTCTAAAGAAAACTTTAGGACAGGACTGGCGTCCACACTCGTCAAGTACAGTCAAAATTGTTTATAACGAACTTCAAGGGACTGAAGGTTTTTGTACGTTATAGCCGATGTTCTCTTTAAGCGGTATTATCGGCTATAACGAACAGTTCGCTGTTAACGGTGTTACACTGGTTCATATAGTTACTTCGTCTTACTTTTGGGTCTGTTAAATATTGAGCATTATCGATACATATTTTCATCTTACGTAATTTAAGTACATAATTAATCTTACGTCAATTTAAGTGCATAATAACTAATAACAACTAAAGTACATAATAAGGCACTAAATAAACAATACTCATAATGCAAAATCTTGGTATTCTAAAAATATACATCTAAAATTTTATAAAAAATTAAATTAAAAAATATATAATGAAAAAAGGGTGAAAATACATATTATCAAATCCAAAATTACATATAAATAAGTAAGTTAAATAAAAAAAATCTGTCATTCTTGCCTGTCGCCTTCCTCGTAGTTCGGCAAAAAAAAAATTTCGATTGAAGCGGAGACAACCGAAAAAGATTCTTTGACAATTATTGGAGTTTCATATCCAGTTGAACGAGATGTTTTTAATTCACGGGCAATCGTAGTCGCGGAATCGACTCGGCAAACTATCCCAAACTGTTCCTCAATCGTACATATATTGTTGTCATGGCATGTTTCCATGTATAAAGACAAGAGAGAACTGAATTGAGACACTGTCGAGTGCATTGATGTAAAGTAAACAAAACTTTTTTTCTTCATTTCGTAGAACTTAGTCTTGAAATGTACGCTGTAAGCGACATTTCAACTGCTACTGTTCTAAGAAAGGTGTTGGCTCTAACCGACCTGTTCACTATAACCGATGTCCGTTGTAAGCGATATTAATGATTTTTTCAGTCTGTTATTTCATGGAGCCGACTATTTTGTTGGTTATATCCGATTGTACGTTATAGCCGGTGTCGTTATGAACGATTTTGACTATACTCCACACGGAATCCCCTTATTTTCTTCGCTTGGTCCGGAGGTACCAAAATATTCATCCGCGATGAAAAATCTTTAAATAAGATATCTGGGAAAACTAAGTTGATAGGATTGTAAGGCTTAATTAGGTTAAGCCACCTGAAAACTTGTCCAGGCTACAAATTTACTATAACCTCCTAATTAGCAAAAACAAGATAGCGTGTGGGACTATATATCTTCTGACGGTTTTTTGTTTAAAAAAAAAAGACGCTTTCAGTAAGTAACGGATGTTGGGGATTTATTGAATCTTTTTCGACCTACCTCCTTTAACGGATGTCAAGCATCCTTATTTGATTAAGGATCTAGTTTCCTGATCATCTTTGTTATTAATAAACTTATTGAAATTTTAATTTTACCATTGGATTGTTCGTTAAAAATGCAAACCATTGATATCCCACAAGGTCCATCTAAACCTTTTTCATTCCGAAGATGTAATCAATTCAGGTTAAAATAATCCTTAATAAATGGTTATAAACACTGTCTACAATTTATACAATAATACAAATTAATCAGACTAAAACTGATGGGTAGTTATAATACTTGACTGGTAGACTGGTACTAGTCATAGCAACTTTCAGAAAAGTTGCTAGTGGCAACTTCCAGGCCAACTCTGCGTGTTTAAGTAAGGGTGAATACAGCAAATGTCGGACAGGTTGGAAACATGAAGTCTAGTTTAGTTTTTAACTAGTTAGTGATGTTATCATCCATCACTATCGAACCCGACGCAAATTCATTGTCGCTCGTTTCCTTAAATTAAGTAGTCGAGGCTACGTTATATAAGTCCGTTATATAAACATTACAAAATAGTTCCTTGTAACTAATCAACCGAAAATAGGCACATGTGGTAGTTTACTAAACAGTCCATAGTTTTATAATTAAACCGTTCTGCTCATGGGAAAGAGCTATCAACGTGTTTTGGAACATAATGGAAATGTTTTCCAAGTAACTAAATGAAGTATTATGCTTGCTCAAATTATTGAAAACACTTTACGGTGTGAAAAATGTATGGTACAAGATAATCTTTAATTATGTTTTAGTTTAATTTAACAAACTTCAGTCCCATAATAGATTTCTCAATGAAATATAAAGTGGTTTAGAGGAACAGTAATTGTTCCCGGTTTAAGGAATGATATAAGAGACAAACCTTTTAAAATTAGGTTTTAATTTACTATGAGCAGTAGATGCACCTTCTACGGATTCACATTCAGGATATGGTTAAGGAAAACATCTCGCAGTAAAAAACAAGCAAGCTGTAAAAAAAAAAAAAAAAAAAAACACAGTTGAAGAAATTAGGATTTTTTAGGCTACTTAAAAAGGAAATAAATAATAATACTTCAGGGTTTGCAATACAATCTATAATACTACTCGTTAACTTATGGCAAACAAAAAGAAGTAAATAAATGTGGGAAAATGTGTGAAGTTGTTGAATGTCGTTTACATCTTTATCAAAACATGTCGATTTCTAATCTAGGTAGGTAAGCGAATGTTGTGTGTTTCGCGAATAGCACCAAATTTTCGTTTTTTGCAATTGTGTAGGGGAAATGGAAAAGACTGAAAGTTTTTTGCATGGAACGTGTTGTAAACATGGGCGGATCCAGCCGACTGTAAAGGGGGGGGGCTGCAGTCCTAAAGGGGGGGGGGGCTGCAGCCCTTCATAGCCCTTCATTTGGATCTGCTAATCAGCTTTTTTACCTTTATGTTTCTTTCCCACAGCTAAAATTCTACTTGTTCTGCATATTATTTGTTCTTTATCTTGCTTCCTTACTTTAAGAAAAGTCAAATTCTATCTTTTAATGACGATAAATTTTCCAAATGGAGGGGCTTCAGCCCCCACAGCCCCCCCCCCCCCCTGGATCCGCCAATGGTTGTAAACGACATCGACAATAACCTGCCACTCCACCATCAGCCTGCGGTGGAGGAGCAAGAAGAATACGACAATCAGGAGGAAGCAGAAGACGACTTTTAGAGGACTACTAGAAGGAGAAGGTGGGGGATAGGAGAGAAGAGAGGGAGAGAGAGACAATATGTATATATATGCGAGTCTTTTTTATTTAAAATATAAGTTTATTTTTTGTAATATCTTCTAAAAACTTAAGTTAAAAACATAAATAGGGAAAAAATTAAAAAAAGTAGGCTTAACAAATTAGTTTCTATTTAAGTACTTTTGTATTTAATTTTGAAATAAATTTGTTTGTAGTTGTTTGAGGTTTTTTTAAGGATTCCGCATTTTTACAAACCACAATGAACATTTATCCTTTACGTGTAATGAGCGCTGGACTTCCAGCCTTTTAACTAACTTGGAATAGATAGAATAGAATAGAATAATTATTTATTTTCTTCAAAATATATAAAAAAAATATAAACGAACGATAGCATGGACATAGTCCGTTCGCTAGAGTGCCTTTAACTAACAAGGTATGGCACTTACAGCGTTTCCCAAAAAAAAGATATGAAGGCACTTTCAGCTTGCACATGCGAAATCACGTTATATATGTACAATAAAAAAAAAATAAAAAAACTCTTGACAAACAAATAAAAATATATTATGTATTTTTAATGAATTTTATAGATTTTTAAAGGATAAAGTAAAGTTTTAAGAAGTTTTTATTGAATACTGAAAATTTTACTTTGTGGCGCTTTCAGCCTTTTCCATTTACATTACACAATTGTTCTACTCTGATATCAAGTTCTTTTGTTAATGTGTTAATAACTTTTTTGATAATCAATTAGCATAACGTAGTCAATGTCCATCACTCATCTTAGGGTCCCTTATCACCTTGGTTCGATTTAACTGCTAATTCGGAGCGCCCACATCAGGTGCGAGGAGGCTGTAAATTCTAGGTTGTAATTGCAGCGTGTTCTGGCGGATGTTGAAGGAATTACGGCCGAAGGAGGAAGCCTAATAAAGGAGGCAGTAACACTCACCGGTTGGTTACGGTAGCAAGTTGCCAGGAACCGGTTTACGGCCTTCTTGGATTTAACGGCCCGTCAATAAAGCACTGAGCGGTGTGACCCTACAGTTCATCGAGGCCATACCCTTCGGGGCAGTATCTTCTGCAGCTACATCATCTTGGAGTGACATCATCTTCCAGCAGCATTGTCCTCCACTACGACATCGTAGACTATGTCATCCAATCCAATTTGAATAAATCGGTCTTAAACGTTGCGATCATCAAGCTCCTAGATAACAGCTCTCATCAAGGTTATTCCTCATCTTAACCTTCGTTTAATTTAACTACTGATGCAGTTATCATTTAAATTCTCAAACGACACTCATAATTGATTCGGTTTTCGTTGAAAACATTTTTTGAAATGTCGACTTCTTTAGCATTTAGTGATTGTTTATCGCAGACGTATCCATATATGCTTAAAGAACGCCATTTCTGTCTTTTTTTCACCTTCAAAAATATCTTTTCAATTGCAATAAGTATATCATTTCGGGCGAAAAGGCACAGTTCTGAAATCTGTTTTAGTTTTCTAAAGTATTTTTGTGCATCTGAAAAGAAATTTGTGCAACGACGCCCCTTCAATAAAAACAGATTAAATTAAGAATATGACTGAAAATACTTCCTATATTCTAATAATTTATAAAATAACAAACCTATTTACAAAAGGATTTCAAAATGATCTTTGTTAATAACTCTGTATAATCTTCTAAATATATTTTAAATTTTTGTTTGTTTCTTTAATGTCACTTTATACTAATATGGATAACTGGACGTACATTTGGGAGGTACTGAGGAAGTCATAAATTTTGGCTGTACAGGTATAATTAGGTTAGGGATCGATTACCTGACATCGCACAGGCTTGGAGCCAAGGATTTTTTACTTCTTTTTAAAAATCCCTGGGCCACCTGCCGGGCAGAAAACACGTGACCTTGGGCTTGATAGTCGGCTTTGTAACCCACTATACCACAAGGTGTCCCCATTAATAATTAGAACATGCTTAACTATCATGAACATATATGAACATATCTTATGATAGTTAAGCATGTTCTAAGAAGGAGCTTAGCTTGGATTTGTTGACTCTTATTAAATCGTTATTTTCTTACAAGAAAATACGTATTAGCTCGAAACATCATCATAGATTGAATTGAGTGTTTGAAAAAAAAAAAAAAAAACTGATCGCACAGAAAATACTGATTATTAAAATACTCACGAAACCGTTAATTTAATGAATTTTAGTTAAAGGTACAAAAAATCGCCGCCATCTGCCATCTTCCAAATATTCGTTGCAGAATCCTCCTTTCAAATATAAGCAGGTCTTGCTCAGCCTCCCTTGTAACGTTCCACGAATGAATTTTGAATATGAATGAAGTAAATTTTATTTCTTTCATATTTACAAAGTAAATAAATTTACTAAAAACTTGGGATAAGCCCATCAGCTAGAGTGACTTTGACTTGATTTTTAAAGGAACTAAAGAAATTATTTTAATGCAACAAAACAAATATGATAAAACAACAAGATAAACACATAAAACAAGAACCTAGATTTATGAATATTCGAATTTAAAGGCTATTGCTCTATTTACATACTGGTACAGTAAGTGATAGTCCTGTCCATTCAATAAAAGCTTCATTTTACTTTCCGATAGTCTTTTATTTCCAAACGCGTCTCTTCTAAATTCCCTGAGAATAGGACAGTCAGCTAGGAAATGAAAAACATCCTCTGGTTCTCCAAGGTTGCAGAGTGAACAGATGGCACTGTTACCAAGGTTTTCTATTGAGACTAAGAGTTTCGGTCCTCGTCTTCATCAACGTGCTGATCATGTGTTGGCTGTTGTCATCGCTGTTATAGGAAAGCTGGTCTGCTTCAAATTTCAACGTTTTGTAGAGTGATTGATTGATAATGGTCCACGATTCCGACCCGTACAGTAAAACTGGTCTAATCAGTGTTTTATATAGAGAGAATTTTATTTTCCTAGTAAGGGCACGAATCGTCAGGGGTCGGAGGAGTCCAAAGTATAATTTGTTTCTCGAAGAAATTATCTGGCAACCCTCGAAGTTTTTCTCGTTGTCCCGAGCTTCCAGAGAGGCTAGGTACTTGAACTGAGGTACTTTTTCAATCTTCCAATGGCAAAAGGTTACAGTTTCACCAGGATTTGGGGTCTCTTCTGCGACCCTGTCTTTTGTCTTTGAGAACTTGACTTCGATATATATTTTTACAAAATATATAAGTTATTCTAGCATTTTTCAGATAAAGGTGAGTTAAATTTGAAGTGGGAAAACAATGGGTCCTCTAGATAAAAAATATTTTTGGATGTAGCCATTTATTAGGATTTATTTGGCCAATATTTTTCTGTAATTTTGGAACGAATCATTTCCTCCCGTGTACGGATTCATTGTCTCGAAAAAAATCCAGAAAGAGATAATACATTTCCGACGGTAATAGTGGTTAGTGAGAAGGAAAAGAAGAATAAAATGTCCAATTTAATCGGCCATAGAAGGACAATGTATGAATATGCCACCGGTTTTCAAAAAACGTTTAACACGGAACGATACGCCATAAACGTGGCTAAGGTATGGGCGGTCGGGAGCTTTACATTGAATATTTTACTGCCAATGAAAATCTGCCAATGGCATTTATATCCTAATTTATTGGGGAGGGGGTTTCGGCGGAACCCCAATGCAAAGAGCCCTTTTAGTGTTATTCACTCGTAAAATATCAACGCACGCAATACAATCATTGTTATTGCAGACTCCCTTTCGTTCACCTGGGAATTACTGCTTTTAACCAATTCTGAGGTTATTTTTCCGTTTCGCAAAAAAGAAAAAAACAAAATTGTTTTTTTACTTTTTTTTGTATTATATTGTAAAGTGAAACAAAATCCTAGCAGAGTAAATATAAGAAGCAATGGAATAGGGAAGAAAAAAATCTGGTGGGATGCTAGCAACACACAACTTTCACTTACCAACATACTTAGATTAGAAATTGACAATGTTTTGATAAATATGTAAACTCTGTTCAGTCTCAGACTGTTTGAATTTAAAAACAATGTTTCCCGCCATCCAATGCCTCCTAACTTATTGTAAGTGCGTAGCTTAAGTGCAAGTTAAGAAGGCCATGAAGATCAGCTGTCGGATGTCAACCGCCACGTGCGTCATCCCCACTCCGTTTCACTCTGCTTTCGACTGCCGTCACGTTAAGATCTCCATCTCTCAACCATCCTGCCACCGGCCGCCATCACGACGCAGGTGTTATCTTTGGTCAGATTGCTAGTCGACCACGTAAGTAAGATCTTACTATATGCAATTGCCATTTTCTTCAAAGAATTGACTCAGAGCAGAAGAGAGGTCAACGTTGGAGATTGTGCAACCCAAGCATATCTCTATGAGTTTCAGTTCACCGGAAGTTCGCCTTCAGAAACACTAGTGGGTTTGTTCGCCGTATTTAATAGCTAATTATTTTAATCACCAGGAGTGGATTAGAATACAGAGCTCTGTCAATTAGTCTGGTTTTCTTTATCTCTGTTTAATTTTCTTAAATGTTTCATGATCATATCTTAACATGCTCTAAGGCCTTAATTCATTGTAAAATTGTTAGTGCTAAGTTTCATTTAATTTCAAGAATTCTAGTTTCTTTTTTTCTTCATCTTTATTCATTCATAACCTTTTAAGTTATTGTTGTTATTAGAAGTGTCATATGGTTCAGCTTTATTGTATTTCATTTTATCTAATGCTCGAGCTGTTTATTAATTGTAATTTTCCTTAAGAATAAAAGTTTTGTTTTTCTCTCTCTGTAATTTCACCGCTCTTCTTTTTTTTTATTATTCTCCTTCATCATTATTTTTAATATTAACGCCCTATTGAACATTTTGGTGCCGAAACCCGGGAATTTAATTAATAAAATTAAATATTATTTAACCGCTGAGAGACTTGTTTACATTTCAGAAAACTTGTTTCGCCATTGTCTAGAGTCATTCCTGGTAAAGCTGAATCATCATTGTTGTTCTGTTTCTTTTGTGAGTCATTGTGTTCTGAGTATTAAGATAAGTTCTCATTCTTCTTAGCTCTATTATTTTCTATTGTTACTATTATTATCATTTTTATTACTTTAATTCTTATATTATCTCTAACATTGTAATTCTTTTCAGCACCCCGTTTTCTTTTGTATATTGTAATTGTAATCATGGGAAATCGCCGTAAATCAAATAATTTAGGGGTGAGTGCCCGTAAGGCCATTCTGATAAAATCATTAGAACAATTTTTTACCTTTTCCGAAAAATGTAAAGAGGCATTGGATCGCCGGGATTTCCAAGTATCAAAGGTTTTCATTAAAAAATTAAATCAATTAATAGAAGAGATGCGAGTAACTTTCAACTCCCTTGTCGAGGAATGTTTCAATTTAGATCGAGGGGTTCCCGACGATGTGGAGGAACAATTCATACAAGCGCAATTAGATATCATAGAATTAGAGTCTAGAGTGCCTGACCGATCGGCATCCGCGTCACCAGTTCCTCCCTCAGCTCACCGGTTCACGGAAATGCGACTGCCCTTACTCAATTTGCCCACTTTTAACGGGGATATTTCTCAATTCCAAATTTTTAAAACTACTTACCTCCCTATCGTTCACCATAATGATAGTTTAAGTGATGGGATGAAGCTTACTTATTTAAAGAGTTGTCTATCGGGCGAGGCTCTATCCGTCATAGGTCATTTAGACAATTTAGATTCCAATTATGCTATTGCCTGGGACGCATTGACCAAGCGTTACGATAACGCATCGACTCTCGCCGCCCGTATCCTGACGGATATGTTGAATTTCCCGCCGATTTCACGCCCATCTCCCGAAGCTCTTGAGAAATATTTAAAGATCTATTCTGAATTGGGGCAACAATTAAAATCAATGGCTATTCCGAATCTAAGCGATTATTTATTATATTTCATGGCGTTCCGCAGTCTAGATCCGGTCACGCAGAAGGAATTCAAATTTCACCATCCCGAAGACTTTCCTACCCTCACCGATTTGTTGGGTTACATCAACCGTCTCCAAATAGCGTCCACTTCCGTTTCCGGATCACCTCCCCCTAGGAAACGGGAAGCTTCGCCTATTCGCCAACCACCGCGCCCTGTCAATCGCGTAGCGCGTGCCTTCGCCTCCAGTATTCAATGTCCTTACTGTCGAGAGGCCCATAACATCTACCACTGTCGTGAATTCAAGGAACTCTCCGGCCGGGACCGATTACAATTTATTCGCCGATCAGGGCTATGTTATAACTGTTTGGCGGCCCATTCACAACATCAATGTCAGTCTAGCCAGCGTTGTCATAACTGTCAGGAATTCCATCATACCTTGTTACATAGGGGGTTTTCGGAATCCTCGCGCCCAGAGGCGGGTCCGCGCTCTCCGCCTAGTTCACCCCGGCCAGCTTCTCCCACCGTCCGAACTTCTCAGCCGCGCCGCTATTCGGCCCAACGCCCCCCGGTCCGTTCGCAAGGACCTCGCTCCTCGCCGCCTCTACCGGTGTTCCACGCGGCACCGCCATCTCCTCCACGGGGCTCACAAAGACGTTCGCCTAATTCCCATGATCATGCCCGAAGGTCCTATGAAAATTCGCCGCCTTCGCCGTTCGCTGCCCCCGTTTCTTATCACCATCCGGGGGGGTCCTTCCGCCCCTATCACAATGAATCTTCGAGGGGGCCTTCTCCACCGCATGGAACCTCACCTGCTCGCCGATCACCTACATTAGGGGCCGCCGGTCACGATAATTGACTACCTACCGCCGCCGACACTCCCGCTCTCGCTCCTACTCGCCCAGATGATCAACCCTCGCCGATAACCATTGCTAACCCTGTCCACCGCTCATCGAGTAGGAGTGACGCGCCATTCAACCACCATGCTTCTTCGCCGTCTCCCAGCCGCTGTCCTATTCGCCAGTGCCGCTCGCCGTCTCCTGATGTAAGCACCAAATCCTTTCCGCCGTTAACGTTATTAGGTTCCTTTGGGAATTTTTCGCCTGCTCTCCTTCCAACTGCGCAGATTGCGGTTCGACGTCCTATTTATCCTCCCAAGCTTCTCCGCGCCCTTCTTGACTCCGGAAGCCAGGTAAGCTTCATCACCGCCGATTCCGCCTCTCGCCTAGGGCTGCCTGTCACACCCTCGCCCGTCGGAGTTAATGTTCTTGGGGGCCCCTCAAACATTTCTTGCCCAGGGTATACTACCGCCTCTCTAGAAGTCCCGAACTCCTCGTCACTTAGGGTACGGCTCTTTGTTATTAAGAAAATAACCGACACTCTTCCTACTTCCCATGTAGATTTGTCCCCTTGGCCGCATATTACTCAGTTGCCACTCGCCGACCCTTCCTTGTGTCAACCAGGGGAGATTGACCTCCTGTTAGGTATAGACGTCCTTCCCCTCATCATTCTGGGGATCGCTCCCGTATCTCAGGGCGGACCCATCGCCCTTGAAACTGTATTTGGCTGGTGTATCATGGGGAACTGTCGCCCCCCAGCCAACCAACGCCGTATTACATGGTCGAAAGACGTAATCGACAACGAAGGAAAGACCTATCGCCCACCTCCTCGCCGCCGTTCTCATCATCTTCCGCCTGCCCCCAAGGCTGATAGCCTGACTACTTCCATTGTCAAAGATACATCTCCTGTGGTTCCCAGTCCTCCAGAAGCACTAATAGCTTTTAATGCGCTCACCAACCTCCAACTCAATAAAGAGCTGAAAAAATTCTGGGATCTCGAAGAAGTGTCCGCCATTTCCCCCAAGTTCTCTGCTGAAGAACAGTTGTGTGAGGATCTATTTCTAAGATCCGTCTCCCGGAACCCTGAGGGTCGCTACATCATTCCTCTACCACTAAAATCTGTTGATTTAGGAGAATCTTATTACCGAGCTCTAAAACAATTTCACCGTCTCGAAGCCCGCCTCCAACGCGAACCTATTCTCCGGGAGGCCTATGTCGCCTTTATGCGCGAATATCTTGACCTCGGCCATATGTCCTTAGTTCCTGATCCTGATGACGCCCGCGGTGCCACCTATTATCTTCCTCATCATCCTGTTCACCGACCTGATGACCCTCCGTCTAAAATTAGGGTGGTATTCAACGCTTCCTCACAATCATCTAATGGAAAATCCCTCAATGACATTTCTTACACCGGGCCCAAGCTTCAAACGGACATTGTTACCCTTATCACCCGCTCACGTACTCACCGATATATATTCACCGCGGACATTAGGCAAATGTATCGCCAAATTTTAGTTCCCCCGGAACACCAAGACCTTCAAAGAATCATATGGCGTTTTTCACCCGAAGAGCCTGTGCGCTCTTACCGCCTCCGCACGGTCACTTACGGGGTTAGTTCTTCTCCTTACCTAGCCATTCGGACACTTCACCAATTAGCTCAAGATGAAGGGGACCGTTTCCCTAGTGCCGCCCCGGTTCTACGCGATGACACCTATGTGGACGATATAATCACCGGAGCCTCCTCACTCGCCGAAACCATTCAGTTAAGGGATAATTTAATAGCTCTTTTGCACGCCGGGGGATTTGAACTAAGAAAATGGGCCGCCAATCATCCCGATATCCTCGCCAATTTGCCCGCCGACCATTGTCGTATCGGACCCCACGCCTTTGATTTTGACACGACTGATGAGCCCACCATTAAAATTCTAGGGTTAATATGGTCTGCCGATACCGATGCCTTCTCTTACCGGTTCTGTTCCAATAAATTACCGGCTACCAAGCGGTTAATATTGTCTAAACTTGCTCGCATTTATGACCCGCCTGGATGGTTAGTGCCTGTTACATTCACCGCCAAGCTGTTGATTCAACGCCTGTGGATTGGACACTCCGATTGGGATGAACCTGCCCCCGCCGATGTTACCCGCGACTGGGACATTTTTCAAAACGAACTTGAATCTGTATCAAAGATATCCATCCCTCGCCGTTTCCCCTTCTATCAGGAATCCCGCAGCAGTCAACGACTGGTCGCCTTCTGCGACGCTTCAGAATTAGGATACGCGGCCACCATTTATCTCCACTCTACCTCATCCGCCGGTGAAATCGCGGTTCATCTACTCATAGCTAAATCCCGAGTAGCTCCCCTCAAAAAGGTATCCCTTCCAAGGTTAGAATTATGCGGAGCTCACCTTTTAGCAAAATTAACCACTAAAATTCTCGGTATGTTCCCTCAACCATTTGAAGATATCGTTGCTTTCTCGGATTCCGCGGTAGCCCTCACCTGGATTCGCGGCGAGCCGCACCGATGGAAAACTTTCGTGGCCAATCGCGTCACTGAAATACAGGAAGTTATCTCCCCTTCTCAATGGCGTCACATTGACGGTAAGGAAAACCCCGCCGATTGTGCCTCTCGGGGGCTATTCCCCAATGAATTCACCCGTCATCCTCTGTGGTGGACAGGTCCCTCCTGGTTATCAAAACCGCCTAGTCAATGGCCAAAATCGCACATAGATTCCCCGCCTGACGCCGTTAACAAGGAGCGTCGAATCTCCAAAGAAATCATCACTTGTGTCGCCCTAACTTCCCTCGACTTCGAAAGTCGATACTCTTCCCTGACTCAACTCCAGAGAATCACCGCCTGGTGCCTCCGCTTCGCCCACAACTGTAGGAATCCTGATCGCCGATACACCGGGTTTCTTTCCGCCGTTGAACTAAACATGGCACTTGATACCCTAGTCCGCGGAGTCCAACAAGTCGCGCTAGCAGATGAATATAAAGCCGCGTCAGAACCCGCCTCCAAGTTGCGCATTAAACGCATTTTACAATTGTTCATCGATTCCCACGGCCTTTTGCGCGTAGGCGGTCGTCTTCATCTTGCTCCTCGCCCGTTTGATGCTAAACACCCGGCATTACTTCCTAAGGATCACCCCCTCACTCACTTAATAATCGATAATGCTCATCTTACCAACTTACACGCCGGTCCATCTGCTACTCATTCATTCATTCGCCAGAGATTTTGGATTTTAGACGGAAAGAACGTTGTTCGCCATCGCCTAGCAAAGTGTAACCGATGTTTTCAAGTCAACCCCCAACCACTCATTCCAACCATGGGTTCGCTCCCTAAAGACCGTGTTTCATCCACGTATGCTTTTCTTAAAGTAGGAGTCGATTACGCCGGTCCCTTTTCGGTTTCTTCTGCCCGCATTCGGGGATGCCGCGTCACTAAAGCCTATATCTGCGCCTTTGTCTGCTTTTCCACCAAAGCTGTGCATCTAGAACTCGCCTCCGAGCTCTCCATCCCCGCATTTCTTGCCGCTTTCGCTCGGTTCTGCAGTCGCCGCGGCGTCCCCTCTGACATCTATAGTGACAACGGTACTAATTTTGTAGGGGCTAGTCGCCAGCTGAACGAAATTGGGCGTTTCCTGCGACACGCTGATACCCGCGAGGCAATATCACAACGCTCATCCGCCCTGGGAATTCAATGGCATTTTATCCCGCCTAGTGCTCCCCATTTCGGAGGTCTTTGGGAGGCTGCGGTCAAATCCACCAAGCGACATCTCCGTACTGTTATGGGTTCCCAGATTCTGTCTTTCGAGGAATTTTCTACTCTCTTGACTCAAATAGAGGCCGTTCTCAATAGTCGCCCCTTGTGCGCTCTCTCTCCGGATCCTCAAGACTTAGAAGCCTTAACCCCTGGCCATTTTCTCATTCACCGACCTCTTAACGCCCCACCTAGTCGCGATGTGTCCGACACCCCGGTTAATCGGTTAACAAGATGGAAACTAGTCGATAAACTTCACCAATCATTCTGGAAACGGTGGACGGTAGAGTATCTGCACACTCTTCAACAGCGTTCCCGCTGGACGGACTCCTCTCCTGAATTAGCTCCGGGTTCTCTCGTTTTGGTTAAAACGGATAATCAACCCCCTCTCAACTGGCCTCTCGCCCGCGTTATCGAACTGTTTCCGGGAACTGACAATGTAGCCCGAGTGGCCAGCATCTTAACCCCTTCAGGCTTGCTTAAACGTCCCGTTAATCGCCTATGCCCCTTACCCTCTCAATAATGCCGCATCCGCGCCATGGGGGGGGGGATGTTCAGTCTCAGACTGTTTGAATTTAAAAACAATGTTTCCCGCCATCCAATGCCTCCTAACTTATTGTAAGTGCGTAGCTTAAGTGCAAGTTAAGAAGGCCATGAAGATCAGCTGTCGGATGTCAACCGCCACGTGCGTCATCCCCACTCCGTTTCACTCTGCTTTCGACTGCCGTCACGTTAAGATCTCCATCTCTCAACCATCCTGCCACCGGCCGCCATCACGACGCAGGTGTTATCTTTGGTCAGATTGCTAGTCGACCACGTAAGTAAGATCTTACTATATGCAATTGCCATTTTCTTCAAAGAATTGACTCAGAGCAGAAGAGAGGTCAACGTTGGAGATTGTGCAACCCAAGCATATCTCTATGAGTTTCAGTTCACCGGAAGTTCGCCTTCAGAAACACTAGTGGGTTTGTTCGCCGTATTTAATAGCTAATTATTTTAATCACCAGGAGTGGATTAGAATACAGAGCTCTGTCAATTAGTCTGGTTTTCTTTATCTCTGTTTAATTTTCTTAAATGTTTCATGATCATATCTTAACATGCTCTAAGGCCTTAATTCATTGTAAAATTGTTAGTGCTAAGTTTCATTTAATTTCAAGAATTCTAGTTTCTTTTTTTCTTCATCTTTATTCATTCATAACCTTTTAAGTTATTGTTGTTATTAGAAGTGTCATATGGTTCAGCTTTATTGTATTTCATTTTATCTAATGCTCGAGCTGTTTATTAATTGTAATTTTCCTTAAGAATAAAAGTTTTGTTTTTCTCTCTCTGTAATTTCACCGCTCTTCTTTTTTTTTATTATTCTCCTTCATCATTATTTTTAATATTAACGCCCTATTGAACAAACTCCATTCCTTAAAATCACACTTTTTCCACATTCATTTACTAAATTTTGTTTGAATTGTTCTCTTAAGTACACTAAAAATTTTTATTGTGTTGATTCTGCAAGCATAATACTCCATCGCGTCTGATTTTATAATCTCTATTTAATTGCTGAAAACTTCATTTAGTTAACAAACAAAAAAATCCATTAAATATTTATGTTTCAAAGCACGTTGACAACTCTTTCCCATGAACAGAACGTCATTAATTATAATAAAGTGCCCACAACCGTTTTTCAGAAATCGTGAACATGAGACAAAATTTATTTAATGAAGTGCCCGATCCAATTGACCAATTTTGATGAAATATTGGGTATCACATCGCGGGCTTATTCATACATCAAATACCCATTTTGTTCAAAATCGTTAGAGCCGTTTTTGAGGAAAAAAAAATCATAAAAATGAGACAAAATTTACTTAATAAAGAGCCCCCTTCGTTTGACCAATTTTCATGAATTTTTTTCTGTCACATCGCGGGGATATACATAGACCAAATACCACATTCCAGTTTTGTACGGCTTACAGTTTTTGAGCTAGTCTGTTCACACACACACACAGACCATTTCGTGGGACTTGGTTATTTGGACTCAGGGTTGGGGTCCCGTGTATTTCCGTTGAAAACCGGAAGTCAAAATTTTTTACGATCGCAATACTTTCCATTACGCAATACTTCCCCTTATATCATATATGGGACATTCTTTTACAAACCGAACAGATTTGGACAAAAATTGACCGACACATTTTAGATTTAACTGAAACTTTTTTTACGGGTTCTATATCGAAAAAAAAGAGATACGTATAAGAGGATTTTTTTTAATTTTCGATATTTTGAAAAGTAAACAAGATCGGAAATTTGTGAATTTGATGATTTATCGGTAATAACCTATTTTTCAAAAATTCATAACTCCGGTTCTGTTTAAGCTAAAAAATCTAGTTTTTTTTTTTTATTTTGAAAGTAAAAAGACAAGCTTTAAGAAAAAAATACTTTCAAAACAAATTGTCGAAAAATTCAAATTGTTTTTAACAATTTCAATGTTTAAATCGGTTTTTAACAGTGGTGCCACCCATGAATCAACTTTTTACTATTTTTATCGTATTCTGCGTCAAATTTTCTATCGAAAACGCTTTTAAAAACGATGGAGAAGTTATTTTTACTGTAAGAAAAAAATTAATTAATTTAGCATATGAATACGAATTAGAAGAAAAATAATTGTCCGAACGTTTCCAAAAAGCTTTAACAATAAAAGGAACTTTAAAATATCATTGTATTGATCCGATTTCTTTATAGCAATTGGAAGCAAAACGGTTTTCATCTTGCGAAAAAAAGGATGTTGTAAAAATTTTTAAACAGAAAATGTAAACAATGTCTTATTTTTAAATATTGTATTTATTATTATATTCCAAATGTTGTTCTTATTAACTAATGCATTATCGAAATTTTAATAAACAAATTTCATTTTCGACAATGTTTTTTATTTATGTATTTTTTCTATTTTTTCCCATCTTCTTGGCTAATAAAATATGTTTTTAATTAAAAAAATGAAACAATTAATTGTATTTAAGAGATAAACGGTGTAAAACAAGAATATGAGCCGTAAAATGTGACCCATGTGTCGATGTGACGTAACGCGCTAAATTAATTAATTTTTTTCTTACAGTAAAAATAACTTCTCCATCGTTTTTAAAAGCGTTTTCGATAGAAAATTTGACGCAGAATACGATAAAAATAGTAAAAATCTGGTGCGTGCGCGCAACACACAACTTTCACTTACCAACTTACTTAGATTAGAAATTAATGCATTTTGTTAATTGCCACTTCTCAAATGAACAGAACAGTTTAATTATAACGCATTGGTTTGTCATTAAAGGCGTACGGCGCATGCGTGAGCTTAAGGTGTTTTATGAGTTGACGGAATATTTTTCTTTTTTTCTCCTGTATATGTTTACTTGATTCTCTTCATATATCATATATAGCTGTTTCTTATTTTTAAGCGTGATGAGAGACAGTTAATTTCCCAATATAAACTAAAACAAAGGTACTTTATAGAAAAACAAAAAAAGCCCCTTCCCCATTCAAGCCCCCTCAGAACTTTTTAATAATGATAAAGCTTACCTAATATTAAATAACAACTAATTTTCATTAAACATAACGAATTTGATAAAAATCGTTAAAGCCGTTTTTGAGATAATCGATCAAAAAGGTAAAAATTGGACAAAATTTATTAAGTAAAGCCCCCCCTCCTGTTGATCAATTTTGATGAAATTTTTACAGTCATATCTCGGGCATATAAATACATCAAATACCAAGTTTGATCAAAATTGTTGTGACCGTTATTGAGTAAATAAAAAAAACACGTGTAAATGATACAAAATTTATTAAGTAAAGTCCCCCCTCCGGTTGATCAATTTTGATGAAATTTTTACGGTCATATGTCGGGCATATAAATATATCAAATACTCAGTTTAATCAAAATCGTTTGAGCCGTTTTTGAGAAAATAGAAAAAAACGTAAAAAGTTATTAAATAAAGTACCCCCTCCCTTTGAGAAATTTGGATGAAATTTTTGCGGTCACAACACGGGCACATGAATACACTAAATACCTAATTTCAGGTTCGCACGGTTTATAGTTTTTGAGCTAGTCTGTTCACACACACACACACACACACACACACACACACACACACACACACACACACACACACACACACACACACACACAAAACACACACACAGACACACACACACACAGACCATTTCGCGGGACTTGGTTATTTTGACTCAGGGGACCCCAAAACGTGTATTTCCGTTGAAAACCGGAAGTCGAAAATTTTCACGATCGCAATACTTCCACTTACTATATATTTCTTATATAGGTAAGTGAAAGTAAAAAGTTGATTCATGGGTGGCGCCACTGTTAAAAACCGATTTTAACATTGAAATTGTTAATAACAATTTGAGTTTTTCGACAATTTGTTTTCAAAGTATTTTTTTCTTAAAGCTTGTCTTTTTACCTTCAAAATAAAAAAAAATAGATTTTTTAGCTTAAATAGAACCGGAGTTATGAATTTTTGAAAAATAGGCTATTATCGATAAATCACCAAATTCACGAATTTTCAATCTTGTTTATTTTTCAAAATATCGAAAATAAAAAAAAAATCCTCTTACACGTATCTATTTTTTTTCGATATAGAACCCGTAAAAGAAGTTTCAGTTAAATCTAAAATGTGTCGGTCAGAAAGGTGTTCGGTTTGTAAAAGAACGTCCCATATAGGTAAGTGAAATTAAAAAGGTTGCTATGGCAATACAATTGGTAAACATAGCCTTCATGACGTAAGTAATAGTAATGGCTGCCTTCTCATTGATTTCTACGAATCACAGAACTTGAGTTTAGCATCATATGTTTGTTTGTTTGTTTAACGTCACTTTATGCCACTAAGGCTAATCGGACGATGCTACAGTGGGAGTCCTAAATTTTGCCTATCGAGGTATAATTAGGATAGGGATCTCTAAGGCGTACCTGACATTGTACAGGCTCGGGACCTCCATTTTACGTCCTATCCGAGGGACGGCATAGCCTAGGATTTTTCACTCCCATTAAATATTCCTAAGGCCACCGCGCGAAGCGAACCAGCAACATCATATGTTATTCCAGTGGTCAGAAATTACCGGTTAGTAACTGCGGTATTCGAAACCCTAAAAGACCCGAAATTGTTAATCGTCATATTTCAGAGATTGGTGTTTAGACAGGTATAACTAGACCTTTAATACAGCGTGATTTTCGGTTAGCGATAAATCATTTCATTTTGACATTGTGTATCAAGTAAGAGGATAATAAGTTTGTCGTGATGTAGATAAGGCGCCAAGCAGGGGTGGGGAAGGCCCATGACTTTTTAAGTTTTTCATCCTGTAATGAATTGAAGAATATTATATCCTTCCTACAATAGCGTACCTTTACTTTAGCATACCTTTCTACAATAAAGGATCACAATAGGTTGTTCATGCTTTCATTCAAAAAATAAATATAAAATTATTATTTGAATTCTTCATAGATCATTTTATATTTTTAGGATGCGCTGCTCAAAAGTTATAAACTCAAATTTTTGAAGGAGATAAAAGTTACAATATAAACAGATGCGACTAGAGGCTCTAAACTGATTATTTGAAATCCCAACTCCTTTCGCGAACTACATAAATCGACTTATTTAATTTGAGTCACTAAAAATCTCATATTTTCAATAACAGTTTTTTAAAATGTATATATGCAAACACATAGAGTCTTTGAAATAATTCAATATGATATATTCGTTTATTAAGGACTAATTGTAAAGTACTTTTGAAAAATAGGATTTGTGCTGGGAAGTCTTGAAGTAAAAAAAAAATGTATAAGCCAGAAAACGCAAAAAGTAATGCATACCTACTATTACCTGCGATCCAATGAACAGATAAAAAAAAATTCCAGATTTTCAACACTTACTTCATGACAGGTCCTGGATTTAAATTTATATTTAAAACCATTTTTTTTGTTGATTAATAGTGATTTTTTCTTCTTGAATTTTATTTCAATCACATTATCTCAATGTTTCGTTATGAATCCTTCAGTCATTTTTTCAGTATTATCATCTTCAGTATTTTTTACACGGCACACTTTTAATCCAGGATTCGATATTTTTCTTAACAGTCTTAGTTCATTTTTAAAATATTGTGACGTTAAATCGTTAAATAAAAACACATAGTTTAAAATCCCAGGCCTTTTTTTTGAACGAACTAGAGGTCGGAACAAACCGTCGGAGCATGTGTATGGGATTAGATTTTTCGTGCTCAATCCAGAACCTTCCATACCAGTCCTTTTACGACTATATATAATGAGCGAGTGACTAGACGAGTTAGTCTTAGTTTAGCTTCTCCTTAACTATTTAATAATAGAAATAAAAACAGAAAACAAATATCAGGACTTAAATACTTATTAAAAACAACAGTTTATTAAGAACAAGAATTTATTTATTATTTATATAGTAATTTTTACTTTATTTATATGAGGCATAAACAACAAAGGCAGTGATATTTTATTGCACTTTTTAAGGAAATTAAAAATTTTAATCTTGGTGAATTATTTTTCTTTTTTCTCCTATATATATTTATCAAATATTTTCATATTTAGCCATTCTTATTACTAATCACAATGAGAGACAGATAGTTTCTTCATATAAGTAAAATCAAAACAAAAGATGTATTATTTTCAATTAATGCATACTTATTTAGTATATCGATAGTATTACTAAAGTGTACAACTTTAATCACAAACATTTTGATGCAGATGCTTTTGTATCTTTTCCATTACTACACTTCTAACATTAATTATGTTTCAGTAGCCAGTATTAGAGCTGTAATTGTAAATATGTGATTAGGCGGTGATATAAACAAAGAGAATTCCAAGTTGTGTTTCATTTTCATTTAATCATTTTAGTTTCATTCTTGTTTAATAAATTATTTGAATTTAATAAATTATAGTTTAAGCTTTAAATATCAGAGAATTTTCTTTATTTCCTTTCATTCATATTATTTTGTTCTCCTTTTTATTATGCTATTATTTTCTAAATTACAAAGGTAAACTTTATGTTAAATATCTTCCATGTTATTCTTTTATTATTTAAAACTTTTTAATACATTAACCAACAAAACTAAGAGCATTAAGCACCCGGCCATACTTTCATCATCAGGGAAGCGAAAGGTTTTTATTATTAAAACCTAACTTGCCTGAACAACTGTAATACGCAATATAATCTTAATTATTGATAGTAAAGATAGTTTCACTCAATTACTCATTAACAAAACAAAATCTTGATATGAAATATAGACTGAATCCAATTTGAGAAAATTAAATGTAATTTTAATAGTACCAATTTAACATTTTTAAAGTTTATTTATTTATCAATGCCTATTTTACATAAAAGGTTTTCATGGAATTTGCTGAAATTAGATAAGTTTGTTATAACAAGTTTTTGGAAGAGTGGTAAGAGAAATGTAAAAAGAACAGAAATGAATTGATAGACAACTATTATTTATTATCATATGAAAATGAAAAAAAAAAATAACAGAATCATAATACACACTAACAAACCAATTCTTTATAAAATGTCAAAACACATGCTCATCCACTAAGATTTTTCAATAATTAATATGCTAATACAAAAGTAATAACATTATAAAGTAAACAATCAGTTTTTAATAATTCATATAAGAATATGAAGTTGCTGAAAATAAATTTCACCTTATTTTTAAGGAAACTGAAGCTTTAATATTTCACATTTCTAATACACATCTTTTTTTTTTTTTTTTTTTTTTTTTTTTTTTTTTTTTTTTTTTTTTTTTTTTTTTTTTAAGGAGCCAACCACTAGGGCCATTATCTCCTCAGGTCATTGGTTATAATTTAAATTTTGTTGTATAGGTTAGCTTGTCTTAAGAATTTTAAAAGTGTATTGGTCATCTCAACGTTGTCCGATAAAACAGAAAATAGATTGTCTGGGATGTTGAAATGCGCTCTCTCAGATTCATTAGCTCTACATTCCGTCAACAAATGCTTTACAGTTAGCTGACACTCAGTGAGAGGTTCTCGTGCCATTAGGTAACCGTGGGTCAAACGAGTGTGTCCTATACGTAATCTTGTCAAAATGACCTCCTCTCTTCGCTTGGTTCGGATAGAAGACTTCCATTCGATAACATTATTTTTTATTTCCCTCAGTTTTTTTTCAGACACCGCTAACCATCTTTGCTCCCATTTCAATTTAATTTTTTGTACACATCTTTTTTTAAAATAAGATGGTTACTAATTTACACATATCTAACATTTACACCTCCTTCTCATGAAGGTTGGAACTACCAATCCAAGAATATATTGAAGAATATTAAGAAATATTTAATGAATATACAATATTATATCACAAACATCTTAATTAGAAGAATATTGCAGTCTCTCATCCCCCAAGCTAACCTCAAGAGAAATAAAGTTTGAGACTAACACTACCTAACATTGTTTTATCACACTTTTTCACTCTCACTTGCATCTTTATCTTGCAGTAAAGATATCTTGGATTGTGATCCTGAAGCATCCATTAAGTTGTTTTGTAATCGGTCAGATGAAACATTGTATACATTAGTTTGTTCTTTTATGCTAACAATGTTTGCACACTATTCAACTTTGAGTGATTTCTGCTCCAATTATCATATTCTTATAGTTCTAAAGCTGTAATTTCCACATTAACTACTTATAACACTCTAAACAACACAGTAAACAAGAGCGAAGTATCACTGATGTCATGTTAGGCAGGTTACACTAAGCGGCGAAGTACTCTTATCAATCTTCTCTGATTGGTTATTTAGTTAAGGTGACCTTATATTTGCACCTTAATAAAGGCATACTTAGTTAAGGAAAGGAAGTGATAGGGAAGGTTCATAAAATGAGAATTATCTAAAGGAACACTTAAGCTTAAAGGATACCTTAACATAGGAACCAGTTTTTATTAAGGTTACCTTAACTGCTTCCTTAGGAACGTTCATAAATACGGCCCTTAGTCTTTGTCTTGACTGGGCAGCTCAAGCCATATGATTTGTGTGCTTTAAAGTTATAATTTTTGTAACCTGCTAGGATATTTATTTTGTTATAATTCATGTGGCATTGATAATTGTATATTTTTATTAAATAAATATTTGTTAACCCACAGAAGTATTACAATATTTCTTAAAAATTATTATTATTTAATTGTATTGTTCGTTATATTCCCTTCTACTAAATTACCTAATATAATTCATGTTCAAGTTACTATACCATCACATATAAATCCCTCTTCCGGATCCACATAACGACACAGTCCCTTTTCCTTCACGCTGGGAACCCCTTCGGAAGGCTGAGCCGATGTAAGGGAAACGACTATCGGATGTAGGTGATTGAAGGGCAGCATAGATCTCCCTTTGGCAGCCCTTCCGCACCTGATTTGTCACGAGCCCTTCCATGCGCTATTAATTTATGACCCGCGATCCCTTCCATTGAATTCCTCGTTACCGATCGTCGTATACTCCTTCCTCACTTTAGTGTTTGCATTTTTTTTGTCCACCCGACCAGTATTAGGGGCTGTCACATGTAGCATTACATATTTCATGTTGTTTTTCTTCTTGTTTTATCTTCAATTCGACACTCTCAGACACATCTGATACTCGTTATACTAACATATGTTTTTCTTAGCCATATTACTGATTTTGTTTTTCTATACAGAAGTGAATAATAATTATAATATTGTTTGTTGGTTGTTGTAGTTGAAGGAATTACATGAAAGGATTCCTCACTTCCTGCTAATTTCGCTTTATGACCATTAAGGTTATGGATATCAAATAATTAGTATGAAAAATATTTTATAATTTATAAGATGAATATGGCCTAGAGACGACGACAGCCTTGGTTTGTGGTAAATAAGAACAGGTTTAAAAAAAAAAATGGACTGTCTTAAAGTTTAGAAACCGTACTTTACAGTGCATGAAAAAAATAAAAAATATGCGCGGCATTCACAGCATTATTTACCAACCTACTTACAATAGAAATCGATTAATAGAAACAATAGAAATGTTTTTATAAATAAAAAAACGCCATTCAGCAACTTCACACATTTACCTACGCACTTTTGTTTGTTTTCCATTCGTTATAGAATATCATAATCAGTATTGCAAAACTTCAAAATCTTTAGTACTTTTCGATTCATTATATTTTATTTTTACTTTCACTTACCTATATATGAAATATATAGTAAGTGGAAGTATTGCGATCGTGAAAAATTTCGACTTCCGGTTTTCAACGGAAATACACGTTTTGGGGTCCCCTGAGTCCAATTAACCAAGTCCCGCGAAATGGTCTGTGTGTGTGTGTGTGTGTCTGTGTGTCTGTGTGTGTGTGTGTGTGTGAACAGACTAGCTCAAAAACTATAAACCGTGCGAACCTGAGATTGGGTATTTAGTGTATGTATATGCCCGCGATGTGACAGCAAAAATTTCATCAAAATTGCTCAAAGGGAGGGGGTACTTTATTTAATAACTTTTTACATTTTTTTCGATTTTCTCAAAAACGGCTCTAACGATTTTGATTAAACTGAGTATTTGATCTATTTATATGCCCGAGATATGACTGTAAAAATTTCATCAAAATTGATCAACCAGAGGGGGGACTTTACTTAATAAATTTTGTATCATTTTCACGTGTGTTTTTTATTTACTCAAAAACGGCTTTCACGATTTTGATCAAACTGGATATTTGATGTATGTATATGCCAAAGATGTGATAGCCAACATTTCATCAAAATTGATCAACCGGAGGGGGGACTTTACTTAATAAATTTTGTATCAATTTCACGTGTTTTTTTTATTTACTCAAAAACGGCTTTCACGAATTTGATCAAACTGGGTATTTAAGGATGTATATGCCAAAGATGTGATAGCCAACATTTCATCAAGATTGATCAACCGAAGCGGGCACTTTATTTCATAACTTTTTTTCTAATTTTTAGGTTATCTCAAAAACTGCTTAAACGATTTTCTTCATATTCGTCATGTTTAATGAAAATTGAGTGTTATTTAATATCAGGTAAGCGTTTATTTAAATGTTCTGAGGGGTTTATAGAGCAAATGAAAACAAAAATAAGAAATGAATGTGGAAAATGTGTAACTTTTAGAAGTGGCATTAACAAAACGCATTAATTTCTTATCTAAGTAAGTTGGTAAGTGAAAGTTGTGTGTTGCGCGCACGCACCAGATTTTTTTTTTTTAAGGTGCCAGAAGAAATCCTAATTTCATCAATAGTCGAGTTTTTTTGCTGGCTTGTTTTTTACTGCGAGTTGCTTTTTGCAAATATTTCGTGAATGGGTATTGATAGGTGTATTTACGGCACATAGTAAATTAAAACCTAATTTTAAAATGTTTATCTCTTATGGCTTTCCAGAAACCGACGAAGATGATTGTCCCTGCAAAAACCACTTTATATTTTACTCGCAAATCTATTATGGAACTAATGTTTTAATATACCATATAATTATTATGGTTTATATGATACCGTATGTCATTTGAAACGAACCAAAAACTTCAATTAGACTTTTGATTAGTTTTTCCTTTTTAACATGACCTTCATTCCTCAATGGAGAATCAAAATCAATCCCGACAAATCCCTTTTTATTACCTTTTCTCTTCTACGGAATCTAGGAATCTACGAATTCCCGTCTTACAATATCCATCAACAATACTCCAGTAGTCCCTGTCGTTTCAGGGACAACAGTTCCACCACTTATGACCCCGCCTTGACAGACAAGACTGACACGATAAGACTACTTCAGCACTTGCTCAAAACTCGTAATCTATTACAAAAGGCTAACTTATATGACAGTATTAAGACCGATTTGGATTTGGAATCGAGCTTGGATTTGGAATCGAGCTATCCACCAAACCATCAAATTCCTCTCGAATCTAGTCCTTACAATAAAACATCCTTAATGCTATTTATTTCGTCAGGAATCAAATCATCCACTATGACGTTAACGTTCCATATGTCTCCGATTCGGCCCGATCCAGGTACCAGACCTTTTATAATAAGCTCCCGAACCTATAATAACCTCTGTTCCTGACAATCCTCCTAGACTTCTGAAAAGAAGATGGCCTCGTGACATTCTAATTTAAAAATACTAGTTGAGAGCTACCAATGGGTAGCTTCTCTTACATGCCTTTCCATGAAATTGTTTTCCTTTATTTCATAGCCAACGCATTTACGTAATGTACTTTAACATTACGTTAGCTGCGGCGGCGTATTTTAGGGGTATCCTGAATTGAACGGTATCGGTCCCCGGGATCCGACTGCTAGCATGAGCCACAGACGATTTCGGACGTCGGTGTCCGATGAGAATACTTTGACGAAAGTGTTATCTTTTGATTAAAAGGGAATTAAATGAGCGTCTCAAGGGCATTATCTCTTGGTAAGGATTGGATCTAGACATAATAGGCGCAGGACAGGCCGATACAGGATTTACGCCATTCTTTATCGAAAATCGGACTTCGGATTCAGATTATAAAAAACAACAGATTTTCAGCTATTAGCAAATTGAGTATTAGAAATGTTCGGATTTTCATGTGAAAATCGGCTGTTAAGAAGGAGATGTAAGACATCGGACCCCGGGGACCGATGCCGCACCTAACGTGTTAAGGTCCTTAAAAGGGTTTGATTATTATTAAAATGAAAAATAATGGTAGGAATTAAACATGTATATTAATTGTAATAATATTATGAGATGGAAATGGTTGGGGGTGCGGTCAAATAAAACACTATATGTGAAATAACATATATATTGTGCCGACGTTTCGACCCGATATTCAGGTCTTCTTCAGGGCTAAATATAAAACAAGATAGCAACCGATAAATATGAAGAAAAGAAAAATAACAAATAAATAAAATAATGAGTAATATATGTATCTATATACATATATATGCATGAAAAAATGAAAATGAGTAAATAATTGCATAATAGAATAATATAATTTTTTTTTTTTTTTTTTTTTTTTTTTAAATATAATTTTTGTGTGTGGAATTAGATATTTAACAAAAGAATATGAATAAAATTTTTGGATTTTAAGTAATACAATTGTCAAATATGGAAAGCTATACAAATCAAAAATATGTCTATAATATACTAAAGAATAACAATATTAAATGGGATACGGAATAGATGTAACGAGGAAGCGGAAGGAATATGTGCGAAGTGAAAATAGGAAAAGATGGGCAAAAGTCTAAAGATATATGTAGCATATAATAGAAAAGGAGGTAGTAATAAAAATAGAAAAAGAGATGGGTAGAAGTCCAAAAATATATTTAACAAGAAATAAAACGTACCTGTCGAGTGAACTGTCGGTGATCGACTGCCATCGGAAAAGGAGGGGGTTATGTTTGTTTACCAAACCATCCGGTGTAACTGCCGAGTGCTTTACTATATGTAATAATATTAATGTGAATATTGGGACTTGACACTACTTGTCTTTATATATATAAAAATCTCGTGTCCCGCTGTTTGTCGGAGGTAAAATCAGAAACTAATCAACCGATTTTGATGAAATTTGGCTCACTGTGTGTAGTTTTGTCCAACTTAAAAGATAGGATAGTTTTTATCTCGCTTATTGGCCTAAATATTTCTTTTTTGCAAATTAAATGCTTATTATACAAGAATTGAGTGTGATTATTTGTAAGTTCTATAAATTTCCAACAGATTGGGGTGTAAGTTGATTTATTGACAGTGTCAATAAATCAACTTACACTTAGTTCCGGCTTGGACAAGGAAAATCCGTATTTTTTCGTACATCGGACCCCGGGGACCGATGCCGCACCTAACGTGTTAATGTACAGTTATTATAATTTGCATAAATATAAAAAAAAAAGTATGGCCTATAAAAACAAAGAAATTTTATACCACCGAAATCCATATAGGGTAACTGTACCAATGGTTGACAGGTTAAGAAAAAAATATTAGATTATTGACACTGTTTACTAAAATATTGATGTTAGGTTAATCTTTGTTATGAATTTAGTTAGGCCAATCCCTCTTGAAAACCGGGAATACAATATCCTAAGGTTTACATTTACGGTTTTTATAAAAAATGATTTCTTTGAACCTTCTAAATTGTGCCAATAGTTGACACATCAAAATGGAAAGGTTTGGAATGTTGACATATATTGTGCCAATAGTTGACACTTACATTATTTTTGAATTTCCCAAGGAAAATATTAGGTAATAAGGACTACAATAAAAGTTAATCATTTTTCATTTATAAACTATTCAAAATTGAAATGAAACATATAAAATTTCCACAATTTAATTACTTTATACACAAAAACTTAATAGACAAAAGAAAAAATATGAAACTGAAAAATGAGATCATCCAATTAAGAATAATACAGATACCATATAACAACAATGATTTTAAATTAATCTACCTCAACTGGGAAACTAAAATGGTACCTTTGCTGTCCATTAAATGTAAAAACTTTGGGCATATGTATCGCGGATATAATATCACATGATGGGACTGTGCAACATGTATAGGTGTTAATAAAAGTTGTTTTCATCCGATGCCTGGTTGTAAAAGTAAAACCAGAATCTCTAATTTACTGACAACTTTAGTAACTTGAGCCAGACATTTTTTACGCTTAAATCTCTTATTTGAGAACACAACTATTATAAATTTTCCTTCATCAACATTTAAACTACCTTGCATCTCCTCTTTATATTCCTTGATCAACATTTATTCTCTGCTCCTGCTCTTGGGAATTTAAGCTTTTCTGATTTTCTTTCTCGTCCCAAATTTTTGGTTGGGATAGTATGGCTTCGTCTTCTTCCAGTGCTGCAGCATTTTCAAGTATCTCCTGATTAACTGAATTTTTCTTAGGTTTCTTTTTGAATTCTATTTACTACATTTATTTAAAACAACTATTTACAACATCTATAATTATTATAAGTTTATAATAAGTTGTATTATTCAATCCATTGAACTATTTAACTTTATAATTGTTATAATTTCCGACTGTTACAATTGTTACTTAATTTAAAAAAATAAAAAAAAAACAAGATTATGTCAAATAAGGCTGAGGCTACGCATGGATGTAAACTATAAACACACACGATGTCAACTTTACAAATAGAATATTCCACTAGTTGATAAGTTTGAACGGATAGTTGACACCCCTCTCTAACATTGGTTAGGATGGAGCTAGATCAGTGATTCCAACACCGATATTAAACCCAGATATTTTTCAAATCAAGCAAATTATTTTAAACTATCAGTTTCATCTGAGTAAAAAACACCAATAGTTGACATCGATGTCAACTATTGAAATTAAGGATTAATTTTTGTTCTAATAGTTGACATCCACATTTAAGCCCTAAAACATTATGTAAATAAATCGAAGAGGATATCAAATGATTCCTATGAACTTAATGGATATCATGAAAGTAGTTAAAAAATAATTCAACACAAATAAACCAACCAAAAAGTTTATTTAACTTGACTTCCACCTTAATGAAGCAGGGTAGCAGGAACCAAGTTTTCAGGCCACTAGAATATTTGCCATTACAACCTCTCACAATTAAGTTTGAGTTTTCATCACACTAATGTCGATGGCAGCACATCTAACTAGTATAACTTAGCAAATTACCGCCAAATTTTGAACCAAAATAATCAACCCTGAATCTTATTATTCACACTTTTTGTGTAAAATGTCAACTATTGGAGCACTGTCAAATATTGGTACAGTTACCCTAACTATAAAATCGAAATCGAAATTTATTTTAATAAAGAATTTTTGTAACCAGATTTTCATACTGATAAGTATATTATGTTATATGTATCCCGGTTTGCTATTTGGGGAATACCAGTAACTAAGAAAACAGCCTAATAGAAGGAAACCATATATACCGCTTCTTTACGAAGCAGGTTTGGAAGAGATCAAAGCAGTTTTTCTGGGGCAACCCTTAGCCTTTACGAGCGGCCCCCCACCCATAGAGGAATAATCTTATCATCGGAAATATATCCTATTTGGGCGAGTGGAAAAAAAAAGTCTTCGATGCTAACCCACCTCCCCTCCTTTCGGGATCTATCCTCAATGAATTTCTAAGCATCGGTTCATTTTCTCTGCTTCTACTCTCTTTGAGGTACTGAGATCGACGGATAAATCAGATTAAAAATACCTCATTATATCAACAAAAATAATATCAACTACAAAAAAAAAAAAAATCATTGATTAAGTTGGCCCTTTGCGGAAAATTTGGATATGAATTAGTGACACACTTCGAAATTATATATGAAAATGAGTAAACACAATATATAGTAAAGCAGAGGATCTCAGTTTATTTTGTTCCTGTTTTCCTGGCACGGAAGACCAGAATCAACCGAATCATTCTAGCTATTTAAAAAAAAAACAAAACAAAAAAAAACACTACTATGAAACCTTTTAATATTATTATATTTTTAATAAATTCGTCCTACTATATTACAAACAATCAAAGGGGTATATAAGTATATAAGTATATAAGTATGTAATATATAAATATATAAGTATCATAGGATAATTCCACATCAATTCTATCTGTTTTAAAAGAAACGTTGAATAAGATACGTGGATTTTTTAATTTGATAATGTTTAGGATCATTTGTTGCACTATAGGATAAATATGTATATAAATAAATAATTAAGATTTTTTGAACTTATGGTTTTTAAGTTTACTAATTTATAAAATGATAAAATAAAAAATAGAACGTCATTACGGTTTTTAAATAGTTTTTGGGCTCAAAAAATGCTTGTGCTAAAAAGGTGGTTTCATATTTTCAGTAAAGTCTTCTTTTTTTTTTGTTATAATATTTACTTCTGAAAATATAATATTTTTCTAATAAAATTAGATACTTTTTTTTTTTTTGAACTTTGAAATAACACACATTTAATATCTAAAAAACAAATACATTGAAAAAAATAATCAAACTTCAAGACCTTTGGATTGAGGTCTCTGATTGGATATGAAATCACTCCACTACTATATTTAACATAGATTTAATTTTCAGATCATTGTTTCAATGTTAATAAATGCTAAATGGTGATCTGAAAATGAAATATATATATATTAAATGTTTTTATATTTATATTCATTTTTATTTACTTAGTACAAAATATCAGATATCCCGTTGTGGGTTTCCATTATTTGTTAGCATTATTTCTTTAAATTTTCTTTTAATATATAATTTTCATAACTATTTTTTATCATAATCGGAGTATCAGACTTTTACTTACATATCTTATAGTTTTGCTAGCGTTTTAATATTTTAATCCATAAATAAAATTTTATAATCACTAAACGATATCCTAGAAATAAACAATAGGGGAGTATATTTTGCGAAGGGAAATAAAATCGACAGAGCGGATGATAATGCCTGAAGTAATGATTACAGGGTCCCTGGCTCTTGAGTCTCAGAATGTCGTTAACGACTTCAAGCGTCATCTACCAACCAACTCTCGTTAAAATACTGGCATCCCTGCACCACTCCTCTGCTCATGAATATTTATAAATAACTGCAAAAACCATCGGTACGACCGGCTCCGCTCCTTTAGAATATTCGGTCTGTGAAAAAAGAAAAAAAAACAATTTCTCTCAAAGGAAGCAATCCAGTGCACTTACGTTTTAATATCATGTTGAATATTAAATATCACAAAAAAAAAAAAAATTAATTGTGTAACATACTGTAAGAAGGAAGCAATAAGTACAAGAATATAGCTTAACGTAAAAATTATGGTGCGATGCGCGCAACACACAACTTTCACTTACCAAGTTACTTTGATTAGACATTGACGTGTTTTGTTAAATACCATTTATCAAAGGTACACAATTTTCAACATCCATTTACTTGTTTTTTGTTTGTATTTCCTCTTTAATGTACACTATATTTTTTTTATCATTAAATAAAAGTTTCCACTTGTAATAATTCGGCAAAGCAAGCATATTACTCCAAGTTGTCTGATTGATTCTCTATGTAGTTGTTGAAAAATTCATATAGTTACCATAAAACAAATACTTTCCATTAAATGGACAGAAAACCTTTAATTATAGAAGCATTGGTCTCTCATAAAAGGCGTACTGCGCATGGGTGAGCTTTACGTATTTTATGAGTTGACGGTTTGTCTTTTTTTCTCCTGTATATGTTTACTTGATTTTTTTCATATTTAGCCATTTCTTTAAGGCGAAACGAGAGACTGACCATTTCCCTATATAAGCTAAAACAAAGGTACTTTATACGAAAACCAAAAAGACCCCTTCCCCATTTATGTACCCTCAGAACATTTTAATAATGACAAAGCTTACATGAGTCCAGAGTAATACAAAGACTGAGGATAAAAAATTTATTGATATTTTTACAAAAGATAAAAAAAAAATAATGACTATATTCCTCTACAGTATTGATTATATTGATTAATGATATAATGAATTACGTTGTTATAAATAATGACAGTCTGTGTTTCAAACAAGTTAAAGTTAACGACAGTCAGTATTTCACAAGAGTAAAAAGATATATAGCATCCTAGAGATTTTGCAAATAAATAGGTTCCGAAGAAACATTTTATCTAAATATGCTCTTGTTGGCTTATGTAGGACAAAGAAGTTAAGAAATTGGGTCGTACACATACGAGGTTGCGCTAATTCGCAACTGGGTTGTTAGCGACTATTATACCAAGAATGTTATAATGGTATTCTGGAGGCGCGGGCGTTGAAGACGGTCAGACCCGGGCTGCTGGAGCGGACGGCTGATAATGCTTAGAATATGCTAAGGAGTGTTCTGTATCCCTCTGCGATATTAGCATTTCTCCCCAAGCCAGGTCCTTGCTATTGTTTAAATAAAGTCACGTTTAATACAATTAGCGACCCCTTTTCCACGGTATGCCGATTCAGTAGGTTACTTAAAAGAAGAGGCTAAAATTAAGGGAAAGTGACTTTTGAAACTGCAACTCCCGGAATAGGGTACATTCATACGGTTCATAATTATTCCACACCTCTCCCCCTAAATTAAAGAAAAACAACTACAATTAGGGTAAACCATCCAGTTATTAACACTCAGTACAGTTATTAACACCCTGACTTTAAAGAAGTAAGTAAGCAAGTCCTAATTTTATTTCAAGAAATACATGAATCTAATGTTTGAACGGTACTCTAAGTTATCTGTGAAGTAAGACTTTAACAAACTAACCATAGGGAAGATTTCACAATTAAATCCACAGGGTGTCAATAGCTAGTTTTGCACTTTTAACAATTAATATTGCCATTTCGTAAAAATATTGAACTTTTGACCCAAAAAAAACCTCTTGAGTCTTTATAAGGATAGATAAAGAAGAGCTATAGCAAGTTTAAATTTGATCCCTTCATAAATAGTATTTTTTTTTTTCACCACAGAAATGTAGTCTTAAGCGGGGGCCAAAAACTGTATGGTTTACCCTATTGGCTGAAGTGATAATAATTATCTTAATATTGAACCCATTGTCCGAATAGGAGCAACCATTGCACATTAAATGAAATACGAATTGCTATTAAAAATAAAAATGTTATAAAAATACACAGTAATTTGCATATGTGCGTGAATCACAATTAAGCCACATACGGGAGGCTCGAAGTAATAAGTTTGAGAACCGATGACTTAATGTATCGCCATTATCAAAGCCATGAAAATTGTTATTTTATGTTTAGATTTGATAGAAACGCAAGTAAAGATACAAAAACAAGCAAGGGACCATTTTTATCATTAAGTTAGTAATGTAGCCGTCCATCGGAGTAGACGTAAAATGGAGGTCCTGAGCCTGTACGATGTCAGGTATTCGTTAAAGATCCCTATCCTAAGTATACCTGGATAGAAAAATTTAGAACCCCCACTGTAGCATCCTCCGATTAGCCTTAGTGGCATAAAGTGACGTTAAACTTAAACTTAAACGTTCGTCATTAGACCGATTTGGACATACGCAACACAGATTTTCGGCTTAACAAAGAAGACTCGCTTGAAAAAAATTATTTTTTTGTAATAAAGATACGACTAATAACAGGCGCTCCCTGTTATGTAAGTAGCAAGACTCTACATACAGACTTCTAACAACCAACTATCGATCAATACATAAAATCTCTTCATTAACTCTTTAGAGTGAAATTGCATGGGCACAACAACAGACTAATTAGCGACTAGGCCACGGTCGACAAGCCCTTTAGTAGGCGGCTTAAAAGAAGTTGGATGAGAGACCTTCTCTCCTGAATTACTTTTAAATCAGGAAAGAGGTGCTGTTGGGGGCTTTCCTTTACTCATGACAAAATGCCTTACATATTAATTAATTCTTCCCATCACATATACTGACTGTCCAGGTGAATGAAATAGGTGTGAATGAAACTCCCGCACCCCCTCCTCTGGCCCTGGAAGCCACGTATAGCCTGAAAAAGCGAGGAAGAGGAGGAACAAAAAAAAAAGGTGTGAATGAAACTAATATAGTTTTACTTATTCATTCAATGACTAGTCACGTAAAATTTAGATCATTAATTGCTACTTAGTTTTCTTTAAATTATAATATTCATAATAAAAGTAACATATTTGAAATAATAAGTTAAATATTTAAATAAATAATTAGATTATTATTATTTATTATTATTGTATGTTTTACCTTTTGGGAAAAAAAAAAAATCGATGAAAATCTATTTGGGTTGTTTGCAACAAACTATAGTATTTTTGCAGGGTCAATGGGAATTTCGGAGTGTTTTAACTGGGCTATTCTTTTTTTGGGGAGCCAACTTAATTAACATCAACATTTCAATTAATGTTGAATACTTCATCAGGGCTGAAACGAGCACGAGGAGAGTGGAATTCAACATATCTCGTTTTGAATTGTAATTTGAACAAATATTGCGTTCTTCTAAATCACAAGAAAAAAAAATCTGGTGCGTGCGCGCAACACACAACTTTCACTTACCAACTTACTTAGATAAGAAATTGACGTGTTTTGTTAAATATCATTTCCCAAAGTCACACATTTTTCTACATTCATATCTTATTTTTATTAATCGTTAAAGCCGTTTTTGAGTAAATAAAAACCCCGTGAAAATGATACAAAATTTATTAAGTAAAGTCCCCCCTTCGGTTGATCAATTTTGATGAAATGTTGGCTATCACATATTTGGCATATACATACATCAAATACCCAGTTTGGTCACAATCGTGAAAGCCGTTTTTGAGTAAATAAAAAAAACACGTAAAAATGTTACAAAAATTATTAAGTAAAGTCCCCCCTCCGGTTAATCAATTTTGATGAAATTTTTACAGTCATACCTAGGGCATATAAATAGATGAAATATTCAGTTTAATCAAAATCGTTAGAGCCGTTTTTGAGAAAATCGAAAAAAACCTAAAATGTTATTAAGTAAAGTACCCCCTCCCTTTAAGTAATTTTGATGAAATTTATGCTGTCACATCGCGGGCATATGCCTACAATAAATACCCAATTTCAGGATCGCACGGTTTATAGTTTTTGAGCTAGTCTGTTCACACACACACACATACACACACACACAGACACACACACACACAGACCATTTCGCGGGACTTGGTCATTTCGACTCAGGGGACCCCAAAACGTGTATTTCCGTTGAAAACCGGAAGTCGAATTTTTTCACGATCGCAATACTTCCACTTACTATATATTTCATATATAGGTAAGTGAAAGTAAAAAAAAAAAAAAAAAAAAAAAGCCTGGAATAAAAAGTATAGAGATTATTGAATTACATTTTGATTGAAAATAAGGCGGTTCACTTATTACGATCTGTTATACTATATAAGTAATAATAGGGTAAATAAACATTTTACAAATAAATTTTTAGTTGCACAGTGATATACGACTGTAGTGTACCTTCTTTTTCGTACATATATTCTTGGACCTTCCTGACAGAAGGCGAACAATGGCCATGTCAAAGCTGAGGTAAGCATTTTGTGCGTTATTTCCTGAGAATGGAATCACTCATGTATAAACATCCAACACATTTCCTTCTACCTCGGAATACATCTGTAGGAAATTTGGTAGGTTATTTTTATTTAAAAAAAAAAAAAAATGTCTGCAACTAATAATATTCCGTCAGACATGTACAGGGGTAGTAGAAGAGTGTAAGGGAATAAGTTTAATTTATTTAAGATTCCGTTATCATCATTTTTTTTTTTTTTTTGCGTTAACTATATTGTAAGTTGTTAATAACAATATTTATAATACTGATTGAATAGGGAGAGCTTTATCTTAGTGATAACGGCAGATTTCGAGTCCGGGCGCGGAAGATAACAATTTATTATTTATATCAGATTAGATCAGGACTCACTCAGCTACAATAAAGAGGAGCTAAGAGTATTCAGCTGAGCTTGGGAAAAAAAACAGGACGGTTCAGCAGGACCCCGGCCTAATCACCAACTTGTATTACCGTTTAACCTATGAACATTATTTCCGTACAATGTTCTGAACTTCATCTCGAAGTGCAGTAGTCTAGTTTTATTTTCATATATAATAATAATTACGATTCCTAAAAATAAATATTATAAAAGATTTTCTCTACGATAAATTTTATCCCAAGCCTAAAGATCTGGAATCAATACTTATTATAACAAAATAATTTATAGCATTTGGTATTATTCTTCTAACAGTTACCAAAGTAATATAATCAGGGAGACCTTTTCAGATGATAATTAAATTATAGTATGAGTATACCTTATATAAATCAAGAAAAATTCTTTAACCCAGAAGTACAATTATTTCAAAAACAAGTGCACATTTTTTATTGAATTGATTTTTTCACTAAGGATTTAAATACTTCCAATAACTAAGCTAGGTCAATAATAATGTGAAAAAAGTTAAGGCAGTCTCTGCAAGTAATGAAAAAAGAAGTATTTATCATCGCATTTAAATCGATAGTGTTAAGTTGAATTCACTAAAAATATTGGACATGTTGTCGTTTGTTGACATTGGACTGATTGGGATATCTAATATCACCAACCTTATTAGAGGTCTAGATTCCGTCCCGTTAAGGGGAACCTTCAGATGAAAATTTTGTGTGAATGTTTCGGTTTTATTCGAGAAAAACTAAAAATGCTATCAAAGAGAATCTTAAGTCTCTCTCTCAAATTGAACACATATTCACATACTTATAAGCTTTTTATCAATAAAATATAAGTATCAGAGAGTAGTTATTACTTTTTCCCTTTGTCTAGACTTTCGTTTGAGCCGAATATTAACAGGTTCACGCCGGGACTGTGTTCCATACTCTTTGCCCATTGGCGGCTGAACTTAATGATTTTCGCTCTATCGGACGGGAGTTATTCAAGAGGATTATGCAGTATTGACAATCCAACGATAATAAAATAAGCAATCCTAATTCTTTACATACATACATACATAGTCGTGGAAAGTTTTGTGATAGTGAACGTGTTAAAATAAAAAATGTTCGTATTTATTGTGAACATGTTATTTATCAAGATTAAGGAATTATTAAGGAGCAGAGTCATGGACAGAGACTAAAACCCATGGGAACAAATTAGTGGTCCTATTATTATCAAAATAGCTGGTGGACTATTGGAGAAGGAGCTGTGCCATATCCAGGCTGCAAAAGGTACCAAACCAGGTGATAAGGAATAAAGTAGGGTCAGAATTAAACATCCTCAACGACATCAGTGAAAGAAGACTGAAGTGGTATGGGCATGTTTTGCGAATGGACGAAGCACGTTGGCCCCTTCGATTGCTAAAATATTGCCCTGAGAAATGAAGAAAACGTGGAAGACCACGCAAACAGTGGATAGAAGGTGTGAGAGAGGACATGGCTGCCAGAGGCCTTACCGAGGAGGACAGCAGAGACAGGGACGTCTGGAGAAATTCAGTGATGAGGACCGGAATTTGTTTAAAGTAATGTTTTGCAGTGCTGCAGATTTTTATTTTAATGATAAATAATATTATTAATTAATGCGCAACTAACAAATATTGTGAGAGGAAACAAACAGTCAAAGAAGAGGAATATGGGATGGGTAGGTAGGTCGTTCGGAGGAACCGGGGGGGGGGGGGGGGGGGTGGGGGGCAGACCATTAACCAATATCTGAGGGTGGGGACAGAGGGCAGTGTGTTAGTGTACTATGGCCGTGGATTACAGTGCTCCTGGTGGCGTGTGAGTGCAGGGGGGCAATATTGCTGGCTGACGGTAAACACCGCACGTAGAATACACAATGCCGGTTCACAATATATCCACCACTCCGCGGAATACAGATTCCTCTAATCCTCTTACTCCGCATCCGCGATCTTTCTTATTTAAAGAGCTCTTTTTTTATTTATTTCTGTGAAAATTTTCTCGTTCGTGTGAGGTCAACTATTGTAGCAGCAGGTACTAAACTCAAAGGAACTTTGTTATGAAACTGTAACCTAACCATCCCTAACCATCTGAGAAACATTATTATTATATTTTTTAAATAAATATTTATTGAAATTTACATCTGTATTTACATGTAATACATTAAGTAAATGTGCTTAAATAAAAGAAAATAATGTCTTGAATAAGCATGTAGATAAACTATACACTGATAGTACTCAACTAATATCTAACTTAAAAGATCTCGAGGCCATCTTCTTCTCAGACGCCTTGGAGGATTGTCTGGAATAGAGGAGGAAGCGAGGGTGGAAATGAGTGGGGTCTGATGGGCCTGGATTTTGCTATGAAAGGACTGGTATCTGGATCGGGCTTAATCGGCGACATATGGATCATTAAGGTCTTTGTCGATTATTTTATTTGTTACAAAATAAGGAGCGTTAAGGATTTTTCGAAGGATTTTGGGTTTTAAGGATTGGATTCGAGAGGAGTTCGATGGTTTGGTGGGCTCGATTCCGTAAGCCCAAATAGGTCATATCACTGTCATATAAAGGAGTCTTTTGTGGTAGATTGGTAGTTTTGAGCGTTTGTTCAGTAAGTGAAAAACATTATTTAAAAAACAGATTAATAAGAATAGAGATGGTACTCACTCTGGAAAATGAAATTAAATCACGACAAATCACAAAACATAACTTTCCCACTCAGACGAGATACTTGTCCCCCAGTTTATATCGGCGACAACCAATTTTTTTTTTTTGCTTTAAGATTTTATCCAAATCCTATCTAGCCAGAAATCTATGAATTTTGATTTGGCATTGGTTAGAAATAATCTACGTATTATCAAAGTCGTATGTATGTTTTTTTGGTAAATTTTATCAGCTGGTGGCAATCCTTGCTATTCAGCTCTTTTATTATGTTAGGGATACTGAGAGCTAACCCCTCGATATATTTGACAACCAAATTCTACAGACAGGAACTGTACGTTACCTTGGACTTCTGTTCGATAGAAGGATGACTTGGGGCCCACATGTCAAAATGAAAAAAAAAAAACTCTGAAGATACGTTTTCTAAATTGAAAATAAGACAAAATCTGAATACATACACCTACTTACTTAAACCCATTTTGACATACGCCTCACAGATTTTCGGCTCAGCTAAAAAGACGCACTTACAAAAATTACAAACTTTCCAATCCAAAATTTTGAGACTAATTACGGATGCTATCCAACCGACTAACCGACTATCCAACAACACATACGAACACTATACTCACGCTTTTTTAAATTGGAAGGACATCATAACAGATTAATTAACCACAAGGCCACGGCTGACATGCCGGTTAGAAGACGGCTAAAAAGAAGCTGGATAAGAGACCTCCTCACCTGAATTAGTGTCAAGCCCGGAAAGAGGTGCTGCTGAGCACTTTCCTTACCTCATTTCTTAATCCTTAAATATTAATGCGATTCTGCAGCCATCGAATTCGCTGATTATCGCAGATCGCAGACAGTTGCGAATCAATGTATAAAGAGAAAAAAAAAAATTGTACTTTTTTAAAATTTAAAAATTGTACTGGAATTCAGATAACCATAATTCTAAAAAAATGGACTCGAGAAACAGTTTTTTTTTTAATTTATTGTAAATAATGCATATTCAAAACCTGACTAATAACTAAAACAAAAAAAAAAAAAAAAAAGTAATACAGCAACTTATGCAGTATTTCCTGTTCATCGTTTATAGAAGAAGTTGATTGGACCAAACTTGAATATTTTTCTGTGTTAATTATTCTATTACGAATGAGTAAAAGTAGTATAATGTTACAGTAATAGTAGTAATAATGTATTAGTAGTAAAATAATAACAGTAGTAAGAATGATAAGTTAAAGTTCCTAACCGGAACAAACCAAACCGTTGCTGGACATTCCGAACCATCCTGAACCATAACACAACAAACCATTTATGACCATTTTAACCATTTCCACTCCCAAAACTTATCATGTTTAATGAGAATCAAGCATTCTTTCACCATGCTTAATATTAAGAAATGCGTAAACCCCCCCCCCCTTTTTCTTCAAAAAACTCATCCGCTCACCCAAACTCAAAATGGATATTATTTTTGTAATTACGTCGTCATGATATAATATGCTCAGAGGCTGCGTTTGAACTAGACTTGGAAAAGTGTAAAACTGAAATGGAAAAGGTTGAAATTGAACTCGAATTGTGGGTTTGACTTGAGAAAGGCATAGCAATATATAACTAACAATATAATAATTGAGATTAATAAATAAACCCGCTCAGAAAACACCTCCAGTTTACCTCAGAATGTTTAGAGTCAAGGCAATGTTTTAGTAAAGTGCATTGATGCCTTTGGATTCCACGTCGGGGATAGAAGGAAGAAGAAAAGGGCTTAAACTTGCAGCATTGACTCCGCTACGTGACTAGCCTTAGAATTCCCTTCTACTTTGTAGTCCAACTTTTTAAATCCCTTTTGTATTGATTTATTTAGTTTAGGCGGAGGTAGCTAGCTTTCGGTATAAACAAGAATTGTTTACATAAAGTTTGTTCAGTTATTTGAAAGCGGTCCCGTTCCAATGTTTTAATATCAGTGTACCGCTGACCGGGTGGCTAGAAGAACTTAAGGAAGAGGCAGACCGTGACTGAGATGGGTGGACGACCTTCGGCAACATGGGGTGAGGCGATGGAAAGAAACGAATGGAGGAAAATTGTTGAAGAGGCCAAGGACCGCCGAGGAAGTTCGGAGGAAGGAATCTTCGGACCTGTAAATAAACAAATATGAAACCCACTAAACAATATAAAAAGTAAAAAATAATTTTTATTCTGGAACACTTAGTCTTCTAAGAATAGCAACGCCTGAACAAATACAGATGCATTTATCTGGATATTTGAAAAAAAAAATACGAAACACACATCAGCTCTTTTATGAATTTCAATATTGAGTACAATACGTTCTGTAGTTTCAAGGATGGAGATACTAATTTGTAGATTGCTTATGAATGATGATTAAGTTTTTTTTACATAGTAACCGTTTAAGATCTGGTATTTAACGAATGTATAGAGGAGCAGAGTACCTCGTATTTAAGGCAGCCAAAATTGAAATGGAGAAATATAGGGTGGGAGGAGATGAGGTGCTGACGGGTTTTCAAGGACATGCATTCCGGGATTTTAGGAACTGTTAATAATGGATTTTCGGGTGATTTAGTGAATATTGTTACCCCGATATAAGTGCTGGTAAAAAAGCCATATAAGGTTTCAGACATTGGAGTGTAAGTGAATAGTTTGAGGTAGAGTAAGAGGTAAGTAAGGAAGGGAATTGAGAAAATGTTTGGAACTGGTCAAAGATGGTCCTTAGATTTTTTTCTATTCTCAGTCTCAATTCTTTGCGTTCTGCCCATGCGTTACTGCTCTATAGATCTTGTCATTTTCATAGAAAGCAACTGGATGGAAGAATAGGTAAATTTGTAGGTCATCAGCATAGAAGTAGGGTATCGGGTAAGATAAAAAAACCCAAGTAAGATTATATAGCATAATTTTATGACGACCCTACTACAGAATAATGCACTGGAAGGCATGAGGTTTTCTATGATCTGCATGACAATAATATTAGTATGGTTATATATTTTCATTATTTTTTTTTTAATATAGCGTATTAAATTGATTAATTTCAAACGTTGTATTTCTGAACTTATCAGATGAATACACCGCCGAAAGATTCTTTTTATAGAATGATAAAATATAATTTTATCAGAGATTTTCCTGTTCAGAGAATTTCTTCAGGACTTATTGTAATGCCTTAATATCTACTGACCTGCATTAAAAATAATTAATGGTAAAGACATATTTTTTTTTTTAGCTGTGTTTCGTACAGTGAAATTAGACCACATCTTTTATCATTCGCTTTGGTTGGAAATTTTATGTAGAATGGCTAGTATGTTTGTGGTCTAATAGTGTAACTGCCACATATGCTGATGAGACTTTTGTGTTATAAATGATTTCAGTTAATAAATATTAATATATCAGTTAATAACTTATTAACTTACCTGCTACCCACCCTGCAAGCCTGGAAAAAATGGTGTTAAAAATGGAGAATTAAAATCCTTCCCAAATCACCTTTACTCATCGTCGTAAACCTACACCTACCTGTGCTATACTAACCTTTAACAATGAGTTATAAAAGATTCAGAACAGTTATAAAAGACTCATTTATATGAAAATAAATAGACCTTTTTGGACTTATTGAATCGAGTTCTGGGGGTCCACCAAACCTTCAAACTCCAATCCAACATCCTTAATTCTTATTTCTTCACAAACAAAATTATCCGTAAACACCTTGATGTTCCATATATCGCCGACGTGGCCAAGTCCAGATACCAATCGTGTCTCAATAAATTCCATACTCATCCCAACCCTCTTGTTTCCATCCAAGCTTCCTCTTCAATTCCTGAAAATCCACGAAGGCGTCTGAAAAGAACATGGCCTCGGGACCTACTAATTTAGAATTATTATTAGAGAGCTACCGGTGGGTAGTTTCTCTAAAAGTTTATACATGTGATTTTTTTTTCTCCATATTGACTGAAAATATTATGTTATGATTCGATTGTAAATATAAAAATGCTTTAAAAAATTTTTTTTGGTCGTAGTTATATAAAATACCATGTCTAATTTAATAAAAAAAAATAAAATGATTCCGAAAGGAGGAAGATTAGCTTTTAAGAAATAAATTAATTAAATAATTTTTCAGATCTTTACCTCTGCTCAAAGCAAGAGAAAAGAAAAAAAAAACTCTTGATTTGTATATTTAAAATTGCATTGAGATAGAAAGAAATAAACAAGCACAGAGGTTAAAATTTGTTTCAGAGCTTCTCGAGCTTGAAGAGTTCTCAGTTGAAGTGTGCTTGTGTGTCCAGGCGCGCACTCAAGAAAGCCTTCCTTTGTCATCTTAAAGCCAGCGCAAATTGCGGTTCGTATGTTCTTCTTTAATTGCTCTCTGTTTAGTTCTGGTTTTAATGAATGGTAATTAGACATTTTTTAAAATTTATATAAATTTATAAATAGTTTTAATCGAAATTGATTATTGTTCACTTCACATATTTGTTAGGAGCTTTTGTCAATTAATTTCTTTAAAGCGATTTTCAAAGTACAGGCAATTATAGAACCCTGGTGAGATTTTTGAGCAATTATTCGAGCTCACTGCAAATAGTCATCCTTATATTTAACAAGTCCAACATTTGAATGGGCTATGAGGTTAATAAATAAGCACAATGTTTGTTGAAGTTTAATATTGCAATTATTGGGGCTGTCCCAAATCACGATTTTAACATTTTAAAAGTATTCATTTACATTAACATTAACTTTTAAGTAGTTTTAGGAGTTATGTGTTATTCAGAAGTGAAAAATTGAAATGATCACAAATTGTGGAAGGAATGGAGTAAAAAAAAAAAAAAAAATTCTACCACCTAAACCAGAAGGAAAAGAAGATATCCCGTACATTTGGGCCTAAGTAGATAGATAGATAAATAGATTCACTAAAAACAAATTATACATATATTTTCTTAATACGTGCCAGATAAAAAAAAAAAAGCATTTATGGCATGGCCTAAGACCGTCTGTCAATGGTTGTTAAAATGTAAGCAACCAACCAATTAACATGTAAATGTTAAAATGTTGTTACCTTAAAATGTAAGCACAATATACAGTAAAATGAAAGGAATACAATTTACATACGTGAGGAAATTCATCGAGATACACATTTTAGTCAGTGTCATGTTGTTCATGACATTTCTTTAATATAAATATATGAATAAACGAATCCTAAAAACAGAATACACGCACGGACGACAAATATAAGTTATCGAAAATGATATATAATATATATATAGGTAAAATGATAAAGTGCTTGTTGAATGGCTAAACCTTATATTAAAAAAAAATTATGAATTATGAATGAAAATTAAATCCTTTAGTAGACCAAAGCAATTTTTACAATTCAATAGATCTATGAGGTTATTACGGCTTATGATATTGTGACGTTAAATCGTCAAATAAAAATATATGGTTCAAAATCCCAAACCTTTTTTTGGAACGAACAACCGGTTGCAGCGGACAGTCCAAATGACTAGTTCAAAGTGGATGATACTACGTGGTTCTAGACCAATCGATGCCATTCCTTTTACGACGATATATAAGGAGCGAGTGACTGGGCCAGTTAGCCTTAGTCAGTGTTTGACTGTGAAGCTCAAGTCATATGATTAGGGTACTATAACGTTATCATTTTTGTAACCTGCTCGAATATTTGAGTTGTATTAATTAGTTGGCATTGATAATTGTATATTTTTGTTTAATAAATATTTGTTAACCTACAGAAGTGTTAAAATATCTTTATTTAAATAATCTACTCTATGTTCATGTAGAATAGGACAGATTGCGACGTACTGATAATGTTTATAACTAGGTCACAGTCTGTCCTGGTCTGTCATAATGTGGAAGATGTTCTTCCACTTCATTCAATTTACATGAGGTACATAATCTTTGGCTTAATTAAGCATGTTTACGGATTAAGTTTCTTTTTAAGTTTTAGTTTAGAATATTTAGAGATAAGTGGTTAAAGAAGTTGTGACCTTATACAAAAACCAGGATACCTCTTTTACAGTTTTGATTATATTTTCTTATTATTTCATGAAAGGTTCCTTAAGTCCATAATTATTAGTATTAGTATGCATTTTATAAAGTAAAGTAAACATTGTGTTTAATTTATTTAAATAATATAAGATGGTTTTTTTGCGAAACCGAATAAATATCAAATTTTACTTAATAATCTTTGTTATAAAATTGTAATTATTTGAACATAAATCAATGGTACAGGTAGAAAATTCAAAGAAAATCTGCTTACGTTTATATCTATATTTATACTAAGCAGTAGGAACAAGGATGTCTTCATACCAAGGGCCTTTCTCGTTGTAAACAACACTTTAGTAGTATTAGCTTCACGGACGCTCTATCACTGCACTTATCATACATCGCCTTGGCCAAGAACTAACAGCAACACGCAAGCGAGTACCTACTAGTAATTAGTTAATTACAGTTTACAGTTAGTTTATATATATGTCCTACTTTCATCATTTTAATTTATCTTGTTGCTCTTTCTTTTGTTTGTATTTAATGTTATTGCCTATTCAAAATTTATTTTTTCATTTTTATTAGAGAGGTGTTCTTTTATTTTGATTTTTATCTATTAAATATTTGTTTGCTGATCATAATTTATTTTATTATAAAATACAGTCCACTAAAGTTTGAATAAAAACCAGTGTATGGTTAGATTTAGTGTATGGTTAAAGGGTGTTTGTACCTTGAACCCAGGGAAGGCAGTTTGGTTCTATCTGATGAGAAGCAAGAAGTGAATTTTTTTAATGATTCCATAAAAGGAGAATCATAATTAAATTTTTATATAATAGTAATTAATATCAATCATTTGATTTTAGCATGGATAGCAGGTATATTTGATAAATGGAATGACGGATAATTAAAAAGAAAAACATTAAAAAAATTGGTTGTTTGGAATTTTTGCACTTTTTAATTTAATAATTATTTTGATTTAGATTAAGAAATGTTAAGTTTTTAAATTTTAATCAGTCTGGAAAGTGTGTAAAAGTTTTGTTACTAATATATATATAATTATGTTTTTCAATTATTCAAAATTCAAATGAAATTTTTTGGATAATGTTTATTACTATGTATTAAAAATGTGGATCTTGAAGTTAGAAACTTTAACATAATAATATTGTAACGTTTATGTGGGCTAATTTTTTTTTATTGAACGAAGATAATAATTTACAATCCTACACAAATTATTGAAACAAAAATAATTGAACAGGTCACAAAAATTATCACTTTGTAACTAACAAGGGGAGGGCCTAGCTATGGGGTCGTCGATCGGGCCCATTTTTTTTCTGGTGATTCTACATCGAAACATAGTCGACAAGTGTCAACATAACATAGTCGAGCGTTCCGTCCAATGGGCCTTAGGTGCTGAGAAATAAAATAAAATACCTTGAAAATCCTTTATTTTTTATCTTGAGTTTGGAAAATGATATCGACACTCATTAATTCATTAATTTTAGAGAGTAGATTAAAGGAAAACTACAATCGTTAAAGAATTATTCATATTTCTTCAATTTAATTTTAAAAATTAAAGTTTTCAAGTAAACTAGCTTTATAATTTTTTCACATAAAAAACAATAGCAGAATTTAGTTCAGCACCTCAAGAAACCCTGATGTCTTAAATATCATCCAAAAAAAAAAAAAAAAATTTTTTCATGTCAGGAACAGCTTAAAAATGTTTCAGCAAAATTGTATGTGCAGTTTCAAATTCTGCATCTCGTGTTGAGCTGATCCAATTTTTACGTTCTTGAGCTCGTTGCATAGAAGAAAGCTTCCTTTTTCTAATCATATAAATAACTATTGTATTATCTCGGGAAGCTCTTGTAAAAAATGGTCCTCAAAATAAAAATTAAATTCAAACTTTTCTTTATATTATGTTGATTCATGAGCACGTAAAAATATCTCGATTATGTAAAAATGTGTAAATCTAGAGCCTTTATTTACCCTATGAATTTGATGAGAATCGGTAGAATTTTCTCCTAAATATGGTCGGATTTTTGGATGTTTAACGAAATTGTAAGGGTCTAGTCTTAGCTAAACTTTTAATGCAATTTTTAATTTTTTTTTTTTATCTTCACAAAATTTGCTGATAGGTCTTTTTGATTATCCTCAAAACGAATCTGAAAACTGTTTCACTCTATGTACAAACTCAAAATGATTTTTTAATGTCATTATTTTGCCAGAATATTCCATGAACCCGACACTAACAATAAGACAGAATAAGAATAATAGTTTCCAACCCGAATAATTTCTCTATTTCTTACAGTAAATCATTTCAAAGTTTGGTGTTGTTTAAAAATACCCCTACTCTCTTTGAAGAGGAATGAAATTACTATGCATTGATGAAAAAAAAATTTATTGTTATGTCATATATACAATAATTTATTCTAACTTTTGCTTTACTACTTTTTACAATATTTGGGTGGTAGGACACGTAGAAGCATTGAAAACAAAGCCGACTCCGGCACACAGCACACTGTATAAAACACACACACACCTCCCTGACTGGAAAAAATTTTTATTTTTTGTTTTGGATGATATTTAAGACATCAAGGTTTATTGAGGTGCTGAACTCAATTCTGCTATTGTCTTTTATGTGAAAAAATTGTTGCTAGTTTACTTGAAAACTTGAAGCTTTTTTGAAATTAAATTGAAGAAATATGAATAATTCTTTAAAGATTGTAGTTTTCCTTTAATATACTCTCTAAAATAAATGAATTAGTGAAAGAATCATGTCGATATCAATTTCCAAACTCAAGATAAAAAATAAAGGATTTTCAAGGTATTTTTTTTTTTTTCTCAGCACTTAAGGCCCATTGGACGGAACGCTCGGACACGTGTCGACTATTTTTCGATGTAAAACAACCAGAAAAAAAATGGGCCCGATCGACGACCCCATAGCTGTGCCCTCCCCTTGTAAGAAATAACCATATGGCTTAAACTTTAGAATAAGACTCCTGGGAAGGCATACAATTTAATCTTCACGGCAATTGAATAAAAATAAACTTTATAATAAGAAAATTATCAAGACATACACGAATACATCTGGTAGCACTCAGACATTAGAGAACTAATGTGGTCTGTAATTGAATGGTAGGAAAACACTTGAGAATATACAAACAATTTAAGTAAAAATGTAATAATAAATACAAATATGGTAGACTTACGGAATTTATCTCCACTCTTCACTGCGTCCTGTACAAGATTCTGGTCTGAAAGGAGAACCAGGAATAGGAAATAAAAGGATTTTGGTGGACCAGAGTTACCTGTATTTAGAAACAGTCTTAACTTCGAAATCAGCGTACGAAGATATCCTTTACCAATGAAAGGAGTATTAGGGCGGATTCACACTATCGCTCCGCTCCCGCTCCACTCCCGGTCCGCTCAAATATTCTAAAGAGAAATAGACAGAGAACTCCACTATCGGTACCGCTCCGGTCACGCTTCACTCCCGGCCCGCTCTCGCTCTACCCCATTCACACTATCGCTCCGCTCCCGCTCCGGTCTCACTGGCAAAATATTCTAAAGAGGAATAGAGAGAGGGTAATCACAATATTGGCACATGTCCGGCCTCGCTCCGCTCCCGCTCCACTCTCGCTCCACTCTCCTAAAGTCTTTTCATATTCACATTATATAATTTTACACCGTTCACGATTGAAGCCATTATTAATCGAAGCCGTCTGTATTTGGATTTTAATTAATAATTAACTTTCAGTTATTAAATTATTTATTTATTCATCAATTTTACGGCCAAAAAAGTTCAACTTTAAAATATATATATATATATATATATATATATATAATTATAAATTAATTTAATTAATGGTGAAGAAATAATTTAATTTTTTTTCCGAATTTATTCGAATACGCTTGAAATGATAAAAAAAAAAAAAAAATCACCAACAATACGCGCGGTTTTTCGACGAGAAAAATTCATGTTATGTTTGAGATATATTTTTCTATGAATTAATGTACTCGTAAAAAACGGTCATCGATTTATTTATTGATTACATACTCATTGCTATTATAAAATAACGTTCAATTTGAAACGAATAAAATTGTAGTATATTATGAAAAATGACAGATCATTAACAAAAAATATATTAAAGCCAAAAATAACTAAAATATTCATCAGGAAAAAAAGAGAACACAATCGGTAAATTGCAGCATTTACCGATTTCAACTTGAAATTTTCAAGTGTATTCGAATACATTCCGAAAAAAAATTAAATTATTTCTTCACCATTAATTAAATTAATTTATAATTATTAATTATAATTATCATTGTGTTGCAATATATACTTCGTATTATATTTTTTGATAATATTATGTTCTTCATCAAGACAAGTACACTTCGACAAACGAAAAATTGGTTTTTTTTATTTGGCCGTAAAATTGAAGAATAAATGAATAATTAAATAACTGAAAGTTAATCATTAATTAAAATCCGAATAATGACAACTTCGATTATTAATGGCTTTAATAGCTTAAACCTTTCAAAAGTGAACGGTGTAAAATTATATAGTGTGAATATGGTAAGACATTAGGAGAGCGGACCGGGAGTGGAGCGGGAGCGGAGCGCTTGTGTGAATGGGGTAGAGCGAGAGCGGACCGGGAGCGGAGCGAGAGTGGAGCAGGCGCGAAACAGAGTGGATAGGCCCTTAAGAGACGTGTTGACTGCACAAGGTTTCGAAACCAATGTTCGAAACCATCCATTACCAATGAAAGGGGTTTTAAAACACATGTGACAGCACTGCAAAATGGCGTTGTCGGCACAATGTTCAGAAGCACAGTGTTAACCTCATGATATTCAGAAGCAGAATGAGTGTACGCATCCGGCGAGATCTCCCCCCCCCTACCACTACCAAGGCCTGCCTGATTACACTGCCACTTCAATAACAATTGAACAAATACCACACAACTCCTTATATCCTTATCCAGTCCATCGCTCCTTATATTTAGTCGTAAGAAGAACAGTGTGGAAGGTTCGAGGCTAGCGTAGGAGGTACTCGTACATCGTAGTCTGTCTCTAATTCGCGTACTTGTACTATGACAGTTTGTTTCAACTAGTAGTTCGTTCCAACAAGTCTAGAACTATTCTAAACCACATCTTTTCTATTTTATTTAACGTTACACCGCTCCCTCCTTAGAGACTATAAGTTGTCCTAATTCCCGTGGCCCATGTCTCATTAGTTTATCTTCAGTCCAAGATGTGTTACTGAGGTTCCTCTGAAGAATTCGGTAGTGGATGATATAAACTATGGGACAGTTACCTTTTTTATTATAATTGTTTATCATGATTTCTTCCAATTTTCCATTTTGCGAGTAATTAGTCAGTCTGTCCTGTTTTTTGTAGTTGTAATTAGCCTGTCGTGTAATTTATATAAGACATGTAAGAAATTTAAAAGGATATCTTAACTTCTTCTTTGATAATCTAATACGCATAGTTGTGTCCTTGTACAGAATATTAGTTTTCATCTTTCGAATGTAGATGTGTATTGATTTGGCTAAATGTGAACGGTATAGTCAGTTTGAAAAAATTAAAGTACTCAAGGAACAATTCACCAAAATAATAAATAAAAACACGTGAGCAAGTTATCTAAAGGTGGGAGGAGGTGGAGGGAAACATATACTAGTGTATTATTGGGAGGTCGTTAGTAGAGACTGTGGGCAGTAAAAAGCAGTCCCGCCAGCGGGAATTTTATGGCGCGCGTTGCCTATTAGCTAGATAATAGGCAGTTTTATACCGGGGCTGTATATCCGGGTGGAATTTTTTTGTTTGTTTTTTATTTTATCATCCGTCCGAGATCCGTAGCGAGGGGCGGACGGACTCGGATATCTCTGCGGTCCCTTATCTGTCCCCTAATTGCCCGGGGGTTCCAGGGGACTAACAGTTTAGCCGACCCCTCTTGGGTTATCTTTCAATTAATAATGGAAAATGGATTGTGATCCCTATCGCCCGTTCGGTTCCGTTGTGTCCTACTTTATGATACTTGCCTTTGTTAGCCGCAAGGGAACCGACTTGAAATATATATATTTATTTAAATAATTTTATAAATATTCCAAACGCAAAAACTTAAAAAGAAACTAAATACATTCACATACTTACTTAAACTCATACTTCTTAGCAATAGCTAAAATTTCAAACTCACATTAAAAAATTAACCAAACTTTAATAATCAACAGTTGACCAACACAGAATTACTTTTTAAAAATATTTTATATAAGTTTTAATTGAAATATAAACAGTTAATTAAGAGATGTGGCTGACATACAACAGGGTACCAGGATGACGTTGAAGAGCCGCAGCATGTGAGATCTCCTGACCTCACCGCTGTAATTGAATCAACAGTTACCAGGAAGCGTTGAGAACCAATTATTTCGTGCCAAATGCATGACATATCATTATTTCCTTTATTTCCCCTATCTCTATTTTATTTGCTGATTTTCAATATTATTGACAGGTGCAAATTGACAACTAAAATAAAAAAAAGATTCTTTCGTGCGGCCCTGCCCTGCTCTGTGTCTATTTGCCCTTTTTTGCTCTGCGTCGCCAGCGTGGCACAGTTCAATTGTGACCGTTAGGTTTGCGCGTTTGCCCACTCGGTCATCCCCCCACCCGGCTAGACGCACATTGAGACACTCGCGACCCAGAGCAGTTTTTGTGGAAAGTGAATTAGATAGGAACCGCGCACAGTGGGAGCCAGAGCAGGACAGCGCAGTTTCCTATCTGCGAAAACTTCTCTGCTCTGCGTCGCGAGTGTCTAAATGCGCCTAGCTGGGTGGGGGGATGGCCGAGTGGGCAAACGCGTCAGAAAATACGCGTTGCCCTTGGCCGCATTTGCCAACGTCTGATTGAGAACCGAAAGATAGCAAGTTCAAAACCCAAAGCCAGGAGAAATTTAATAATACTCAGCATCAATCCCCCACCCTCTCCCCTGGCCCGGGGAACCCCGTATAGCCTACCAGACGAGGAAGGGAATGACCAATAAAAAAAAAATATGCGCCTAGACTTAACGTTGAGTAAAAGCAGCACATTTTTGTCGGCTTTTATCGTTTGTTCGTTTGATCAAAAATATAAAAATTATTCTAGGCTGCTTCGTTTTTAGATGTTGGATGAAGGGTTAGAAGCATCATATTAATATTTAAAAAATAGTTAAATGATTTTATTTTTTTTTATTTTTATTCTTAATTTTCTTCATTAAAAGGTTTTATTAAAAATAATGTATATATGTATATATATAATGTTATACTATTCAACGTACTTATTGAAGACATAACAACAAAAAAAAAAAGACAAGGAAGGCTTTAAAGCTTATCATTACTTACACAACCGAGGCGCTCTGGTCCACCACTACCGCAAAACTTGTGAGTATTGCGTTAGTGTAGGTACACCCTACAACTAATATTTAAATACTTCATTATGAAAAAAACCATTTATATATGTGAGTAATCCCAATTCAAATTATATTTGTTTATAACATAAATCTCTATAATATATATTATTTCAATGGTATAAATTCAGGCGTTGATAATATGAGGGTTCCTTGCCTCTTAAGGATAAATAAATTAATGAATATTTTTTTATTTTATTATTTATTTTAGTTCAGTCTTTTAAATTTGATCCTTTATTGGCCTCACACTATTTTTACAATAGTTGGTTCAACGTCTCGGCACTAAGCCATTTTCAAGAAGAAGACCTAAAATTTAGAATTTCAATACTTTTGAACTCAATAAATTAAAATAAAAAACATTCAAGTGAAAAAATATATGTTTTTACCCACCTGTGACCACAATTTTTAAATAAATTTTTTCACTTGAATGTTTTTTATTTTAATTTATTGAGTTCAAAAGTATTGAAATTCTAAATTTTAGGTCTTTTTCTTGAAAATGGCTTAGTGCCGAAACGTTGAACCAACTATTGTAAAAATAGTGTGAGGCCAATAAAGGATCAAATTTAAAAGACTGAACTACTATTTTCTTAGCCTCAAGACTAATATAGAATTAATATAATTTATTATTTATGTTTATGTAATATTATTTCTGAAGGATCTAAAAATGTAATTAAATATTTAGGATTACATGCAAAATCAAGGCGCTCTGGTCTACCACAACCGCAACACTTGTTTGTTTTGCGTTAGTGTAGGTACCGCCTATAGCTAATATTTAAATGCATCACAGAATTAATCCATTATATATGTGAATAATCCCAATTCAAATAAATATTTCTTTATAACATTAATCTCAATAATATATATCATATCATTCATTGGTTTAAATTTAGTCGTTGATAATTTGAGGGTTCCATTCCTCTTAAGGAAAAATAAATTAACGAATGTTTTTATCATCTTATCGTATTATTTATGTTTATGTATTATTATTTCTGAGGGATCTAAAATTATAAATTAATGTTTTTAAATATTTTGGAAATTTGATTATATTAAATACGCTATATTATTTTATTGTTAAAAAATTACATATATTAAACATTAAGTGGTATCAACCTTACATTGAGATAATGAACGACTTTTTAAAAAAATAAATATTTGATACATAATGTTATAAGCCAATGGCAGTACTAAAAAAAAATGTTTACTTAAGACATGAATATAGAACATAATTTTCCTATTAACTATAGTTTATAGAGCACCTCTTAAGTTACCTCATGTTACCAAAAAATTAGATGAAAATAATAAAGAATTAAGCCGGGATACGGAGGATAAAGATTTTTTACTGTATAGCGTCAATTATCCGAAAAATTATCGAGAGAGATGCTTCGGATAATCCAAATTCACTGAAATATACATATGTATACTATCTGTATAAATTAGGTATATAGTTCTTAGTAACCTAATACGAATTCAACATCTAAGCTCATTGAAATACATAAACAGTTACAGTTCCATGCATACCGACTAAAAGGAAACAGTTATAAAACAGTTTCTCAGAAATTGTTTGGAATGGCTCCCCTCATAGACGTTAATAGAAGAAATAATGTTATTATTTGTATTTATTTGCATGTATTTACTTTAAAACAATAATAATTTCAAAAATACGGATAAATAAGCGGATTGTTAATTAAATTATGTTCACATTAAAATAATAAATAAATAATCGGATAATTGAATATTCAGGTAATCTCAGCACACCTTTATGCAATGATATTGATTAAAATTGATCGTTTATTTAAATATTATAAACTTTAAATTTTGTTATGAAAAATTTTCTTTCTTTTATTGAGGCCGCGGATTGTATTTAAATATTTACAAATTGATGCTTAACGATTAACAAATTGATCCTTTGATTCTCACTTATTTTAATTATGTCCGACGTTTCAGCATTCAAAGCCATTATCAGGATTAAATTTCATAAAAATCAAATATCGATTTTCAGTGGCAAATTATAAATTAAATTAGCGAGGCAATAATTAAGGATATATTTCTAAATATTTAATTATTATAATATTTAAAAACATTATGTTTTTATGAACAAACATTTGTAATGGCCGGGATAATAACCGGGCCTTCTGCATCACCGTTGCGGAGCGACAGCCAAGTACGCTACCAAGGCAATTGTAACAGCCATATAAATCCTTTGATGCTGATCCTTTGTACCTACCGATCTCGACAATTTTTAGCGAATTATACGGGGGCTGGACGATTCTAAATGGTAGGATCAAACTGAGGAACAGTGAATTTTTATATTAATTGATAATATTTGATAATTTCATTATTATTAAATATTTTTTTATTTTTAAGTTTCGAAGGGAAGATATTGGCAACTTTCGGCCGCATTCCAGTACCCGTCATGGCTAATCATTTACCTTAAAAAATGAATAATATTCAATTTTTGGATAAACAGCAAAGTTGTACCTACTGTTGTTTTTTATTCCTATGATCTTTGTTTTTTTAATATATCATCACCTGAAGTATTTCTCATAGGTACAGTCTTTAATAGAAACAAACCTTGAAGAGATACTCATGATATCTAAAGTATGTTTCATATATATATATATATATATATATATATATATATATATATATATATATATATATTTATATATACTTTTTTTTTTAAATTACCTTACCCATGCCATTCTGCTTATCATTATCCGGATACAAATATGACAAAAACAATTGGACGCAGATAAGGGAGGCATTTCCTGAATATAAATTCCTTTTTATTTCGTTTGGAGATAAGGCAAGAGAAGAGGCATATGCAATTACACCCCCCTCCCCCAGGGAAGGGTGGAATTCCACCCCTAAACCCTATCCCCCACCACCCGCCTAATTCATTTTATGCCCTTTTTAATACCTGCGGTTATCCTGTCACGCCTGAACTAGGCCCACTTAATAAATTTTATTTCTAGTAATTAAAAACATTTATGTCCTTGGTGGGTGTTCGGAATTCAGTCCGTATCTTCTTTGCAACCATAAGATTTTTTATTACGCTATAAAATTATATTATGTATTGACGGTCTTACAGGAAGATATAAGTTCTATATATAATATATTTTTACGACTTATGGCCATTTTATATATTTAGATATTGCTGAGATAATTAAGTAGGAATATAATCTATTCTTACTGTTAATATTTGCGCATAATTCACAAAATTATATAGTTTTTATTAAAACTTACATAGGGTGTCTATCTATACCGTCCGTGTCTAGCCCCCCACCATCTTCCTCAAGAGAAAAAAATTAATTAAGAGGAGCACAATATACAAGATATTGGCGACAATTTATTAATTCGTATATTATAATTACTAAAGGTCTGTCTTTTTTTTTTATTGATTAATTTATTTTTTCAAAATTAATGTCACAAACGAAAATTCACTGAAAAACAAAACAATTAAACAGCAAATTCTTACGAAATAAACAGTGAACAGAGTGAAAAACGAAATTTTCGCTATCGATACCCATACCATACTTGATAGTAAGTGTAATATGTCACAATCTTACTTCATATTCCAATCCTTAAAAGAAGTTACAAACCGGGTTCGACTGTTTCCAGTATTTTAATTTTTTTTTTGTTCTCCTCTTCCTCGTCTTTTAGGCTATACGGTAGGGTGGGAGATTGACCCTAGGGTTACCAAGGAGGGTAAGGAGTAATTTAGGGTTGTTACCTAAATTATTGAATAAAATTTAAGAATTAGAAAAAAAAATGTTGTCTGAAAAACATTCAAGATTAATAAACCTTTTTTTTTTTTTTTTATAACGGTTTTATAACTTATAACCGTGAAGTGAAATTTATCTGTAACGTTTTTTTAATTACTGCATGTCTTATCATTTGGTTTAAATTACCGTGTAACTGAGGTAAAACTATAATGTTAAATTTAATTGAATAAATACAATGGATACGGTGTTCTTTACCTACGGTAGAAAATTTTATCAGTCATGTATTCCTAAGAAATGTACCACTACACACTATAATTCATAATTTTGTATATACACTTTCTTGGTATATAGTATACAGTTGTGCAAAGATATGATCTAATAGAGATCACGCCCAATGATTAGGTTTTTCATTTTAGTACAACACTCACAAAGGCTTGGTGTACGAGAGGTTGATATCCTAACTCCAAGATCGATTCACGGATGTAACAGAATATAAATGGACACTAAACACAGTAGTACTCATTGAGCAGTCCTGCAGCATACACACAGCAGTCTTTGAGCAGGACACTAAACACAGTAGTACTCATTGAGCAGTCCTGCCCCTTAAGTAAAATATTCAAGGAAGTAAAGTATTCTTATAATTAAATTTGTCAAAAAAATTGGAAAAAAGAAGAATATCACTAAATTCGAAAGGTATGTGCTTTTATTTTCTCAAATTAATTAGCCATCCTTCGATCAAAGTAAAGTCGATATATTCCAATGGAGCCTAGCTTAATCTTATTATTGTGTTTATAAGTATTATATTTTCTCCTTTCCCCGTATAGGTTCCTTGAAAATCGCTCTTGCGGGCAATTAGTGAGAGATGGAGCTTTTAGGCAAAGTGGCAGGGATGGTTTTAAGTTTGTTAGGTAAGAGTCGCTAAGGAGAGGACTAACGAAGGCGAAGGTGGAGCGCGCGCTAATGACGTAGGCCACCCGAGGGCCCTTCACCCCGGCCCACTCCAGCCCGGAGGACCACAGCCTCTTGTATCTCAGCCCTCCTCATCGTTTGATCGATCAGATCCTGATCGGTTCGGGCGGAGGAGCTCTTTGGCGAACTTGTTGCGTGATCAGCAGGTGTAAGCAGCATGGAGCGTTGAAGAAGATAAAAAACTTAAAATAAAAAAATCAATGAAAATATGAGTGTAAGAAAAAAAAAAACATTTTTTAAAATCTTAGGAGGGTCATAACAACCTGCTGATCCAAACAAATAAAAATCGATTGTTTTTCAATTATTTAGCAACAATTATTCGAATTTTTAATACTGAGTTACAAGAATGAGAGAATTCTGGTTTCAAATATGTCTTCTTGAGGAAGGTAATTATAAACGTTATTTAAGGATTTTATTTAATGAAGGAGTCTCTTCCATGTGTTAATCTATATTTAATATTCCCAACATTTCGGACTGTTGGCGTATCTTCTGGGGTTATCTGTTTTACTATTTTTTAGTCCCATCGCTATTTGTCCTTGTTAAAGTTGTTATATATGAAAATATAACTGTCATTTCCTTATTACACATTATTAGCTTATTTTTAACACTATTTAAGGCTTTGGACTAATTTCATTGTCACTTGTTATAACTGTAGCTACTTTTTGCAAACCACCCTTCTTCATTGAAGTGAAATAAATAATCAAGGAGAAAATAAACGTCATTCTTTGAACTTTAACAGATAGTGTACATAAAAATAAGTATGTATTTTTAAAAATGAATGCGATTATTAGAGGATAATTTAATACTTTCAGTAATATCAAAATAAAAAAAGTCTTTTTTAGTCCCATCGCTATTTGTCCTTTTTAAAGTTGTTATATATGAAAATATAACTGTCATTTCCTTATTACACATTATTAGCTTATTTTTAACACTATTTAAAGCTTTGGACTAATTTCATTGTCACTTGTTATAACTGTAGCTACTTTTTGCAAACCACCCTTCTTCATTAAAGTGAAATAAATAATCAAGGAGAAAATAAACGTCATTCTTTGAACTTTAACAGATAGTGTACATAAAAATAAGTATGTATTTTTAAAAATGAATGTGATTATTAGAGGATAATTTAATACTTTCAGTAATATCAAAATAAAAAAAGAGGATGGATTTGAACATTGAAATAAGAACGACCTCTTGTCTCTCTTTTTTAAGGTTCGATTGCTTTAATTGCGTTTAAAAGTTTGAAAAAGCTGAATTAATAAAAGAGACAATCCCAAAATAAGACTTAATAAATGATAGTAATCAATAAACTAAATCATATAACAATAGTGCTGCTGATAAAACTATTGGGATGTCATTATTAGCTAGTCTGAGGAAGTAGTAGGTCATGCTGACGTCGGCGGTAGGAGGGACACAACGGAACTTCCGTAATCGGAGGAAGCTAGAACGCGTACTTCCGGTCCAAAATGATCTCATGGATTAGTTAATCGTCCGACCGATTTTTGCTTCTCTTCCTCGCATTTATTGTGTCTCAATCTTAGTACAAATGGAAACTGTTGTTTTTTGAGCATATCAAAAAACAACAGTTTCCAGTTCAACAGTTTCAATTTAAATTTATAGATAAAAATTTAAAAATTTTTTTAAATTTCGAATTAAGCTTTCAGCTATTAAGAACATTTATAATTTTTCCTCCGATGGCACATCATCAGTTTCTGGTGTAAAATTTTACTAATTGGATATTATTTTATTGAACAGTGAAGTCAAAAATTATAAAATTATTTTGAGTATAATATAAACTCAAATATTGGTTTCCTACTGATCGGAAACTTTTGGAAGAAGATTTATGATTATTTGATTACCTTTTTGTATATAATACTGTTTGTTTTTGTCCTCTTAAATGTATCATTACTTAGATATTATTATGGGAGTGTTATTTCATCCTTTTATCACACTCAGATATGAAACAATTTTTTTTTTATGCAAACAAGTTAATCCTGGAGAATTCCCTGCTGCACGATATAAAATCTTAAAAGCAATAAAGTTTTTATCTATCTAATTTTTGGTGCAAGTTAAGAGATTAAAATCATTACAGATTATTTTCCGCTGAAATGAAAAGTTTCTCAGAGACAATTACAATCGAATTTCAATGAATGTACAATGAAGTGATGACATGTATATTTTCATAGACAACAATTTATATATACACAAATGGTGATGGAATTTAAAAATGTACATTATATAATCCCAGATGATGGGCCAAAACCCGAAATGTTGGGATAATTAAATAAAAGATAACCCATTGGAAGAGATTCCTTCATTTAAAGAAAAACCTTTCTTATCATTATTTATTATTTTTCTACCTTGAAACGTGCTTCCATTATATTGAATTATATATTGATTGATTCAGGATATGAGATATTGCAGAGGTATAGTTAATAAGACACATTCCTTATTATTATTATTATAATATTATTTAACATACGGGCATAAAGAAGAACCCGAGTGAATGGACCAACCCCAACAAAAAATCGCGTAGAGAAGAAACTGCCCTTTGTTGAGTAAGGATAGGGCCACTGTATTTTCTCGCATGCTTACTTGTTGAAAGGTCTTGAACCCCCTTCATGCAGAATATCTAAGGTACAAATAACTGTAGAGGACCTATCACAAAGTTGTAAAGTCTTTGAAAACCTAAGCAGAAAATTCGATTTGGGATATTTAGAGAAAAATCTTGAAGACAATGAGACAGCAGTAAAAAAGAAAACAATAGAATACTTGAAGCCAGCAAAGTACAATCACAAAGTATAAAATACAGATAAATAAATTAGATGTTGCCAATGACCCAGCAGGCTAGAGGAAACAAATAAATAAATAAAGTAAATGCTTGGCTTAAGTATTTTATCACAATTCATGCTGTTAGACTTAAGTGATAATTTTTATAGAACTGCACCAACAATAAATTTTAGAGGAAACCATAAGAGATATGAGATGATGGAAGAATGGAAGAGGGAGTTCGAATAAAGGACAAAAGTCAAGAGGCTATTAGAACAAAGTCCAGGGAATGTAAACAGGAATCAATCTCTTCTCTTTGCAGAGGAAGGGGGTTGGAGGCCGGTGTTATCCACATTTTCAATCTTACAGTGGGGTGGAGTCTACTAGCTAGTGCTTGAGGAAGGGAGAGGACAATCCAATGGATACTCCACTCTAATATAATTCCTTTTAACTATCTATATCTATATTTATTAAGTAAACTTCCTCCATAGTAAATAATTCTAGTTACGAATGCTGGTAAAACAAACTAATCATGCTTCTGTTATTTATTTTCCATATCATTATATTAATTCAAGTTAAATTTGTTGTTAAAAATTGCACTTTTTTTTATTGTAAACTTTTCGAGGTACCGCTTATTCGAATTAACATCTACTCTGGGGTTAAAAAAAAAAAAATCCATCTTAACACGTATTCTATAGTAGATAGAATAGTATTTAAAGTAGAAGTAGAAATATATCATCTTTCCAAAGCGCACATTAATGCTATTATTCTAGCATAGGCTGGCTAAAGGTTTGCAGAAGTGGAGAAACAATGGTCCAGCTATATAAAAAATGTTAAAATTTAATATTTACATTTATTTATTTTAGGTCACTGTACGTGAACATTTTTGTGCCAACCGTTTCTTCAATTGAAAATTTGGCACACCTTTTGCCACCAGATGCTAATATAGATTATTAAAAAATGATATCAAAAATAATTTTATTTTCAAAATTAAAATAATGTTTTTTTAAAAATCATCGTGTAGAACAAAAAATAAGTTAAAAAGAGGAACAGGTGCCAGTTTTCTAGCTTAAATATTTTATTAAATAAAGAATCAATAGATCTATCTCCGTAGACCTTTGAGTATTTTTCTGCTTTTTATTTTCCTTCTTTATATTTTGTTTTCAGATTAAAAAAACATATTTATGTATCATAAAACTACTACCAACTGATTGCATGTAGTGTATATCATTTTAGTATATTTTCTTATTTTTTTATAATTTTATCACGTAAATAAAAAAAAATAAAAAAATATATTATTGAAATATTTAGCATGATTTAAGTAGCAGTTTAATGCATCCAACACCCACCTACTCAAATGTATTGAATACGGAAAACAAGAAAACTTTCTTATTTTGTTTTAAAAAGGTTTTTTCCTTCAATTTTTTTTCTCCAACACATACCCCTTGTCAGAAAATAGAATTATACCATAGAATATACTTATTTGCATGGAAGGGGCTATAATTTAAATCTAAACCAAATTTAATTCTTTTAACATATGTGGTAAATTTAATGTCATTACATAGTTAGTACGAAAATAAACAACCAAGAATCATGAACATTTTCACCAACTTAATAGTTTTAGCGAGTTGATGCATACTACAAAGGTTGGAAAACGAGCAAGGTATATAAGGTATATTAAATACTAATTATTAGTAAATTAATTTCCTTCAAATACACAAAATGACATTAACGAAGACATTAATTTAACCTGCTTAGGATCTCATATAGAACAAAACAAACGACCCGGAGACAAGTTGGCTACGTTTCTCCTGTTTCCAAAGAGTCAACTTACGACCGCAAGTCCGTTATGGAGGGGTTTCAACTTGGAGCTCCTTTGGACCGTGGCGTTCCAAATTGGCAGCCATATTGTGTGTCGGCCTCTACCAACTTGGGAATTTACCGATGAGCGTGGGGAAGTCGATATGAGCTGGGAACTTGCCCTCGGAGTAAGTCTTAAATCAGGACTCGACCCCGGGGGCTTCCTGGTCTCCGAAAATCTCCCCTATATGCATCTACTTCATCTGTGTGATGAGGTACGGGCAATGAAACTTGTTTATAAATTGATTCATTTGTGCATTAAGAAAAACACAAGGTAATATTAGAATAATACCTTAATATTTTAAAAATATTATTAAGGAATGGGTTACCAGCATGAGATGATGCTCTTGGTGGCTTCAGTATTAAATAAATTATGGTTTTTAATAAACAGATGTTTCGATAGGTCTGGAACATGCGAGACGGGATCGGAAATGTTCCAGTGTTCGTAGGCCATCGCTTATTCGGGAGTATTCAGCGAGAGGGAGTCCATTTGGAACAGTGGAGCAAAAGTTAATGCAGTCAGTTACTTAAGTAATACCACTTTGTAACATTGTTACTAACAAATGTCGGTATCAACATTTATCAGTTTCGTGCTTAAAACTATGCCTAAAAGCAATAAAAAAATATTTAATCTAATTGTACGCAGTAATGGCGACAGATTGTAATTGAAATAAATTATTTCAGATTATAATACTAACCGAATCATTTATTTCCAGATTTTTACTTCACTAAATCCAGCTCTGAATCCCGATGAATATATACATATTATTATGACCCTAGGTATGCTAGATAGTTATAATTTTGTTGAGCGCCTGGCTATCAAGCCATATTTTTAAATTTTTAATAAAGGTAAAAAAACATATCATACCCAGATGTATATAAACTTAAGTGAAACAAGCTTTATGCATTGCTCAGGGAGATAGGGCTGGTTCTTCTTAATAAGCAGACAATACTATTTGCATGCAATGTATTTACAAAAATATGTACAGTTAAAGTTGGTATACAATTATAAAATAAGGAATTAAAGATAATAAAGAAATTAAGTGAATAACCTAAACATATATGCACAACGAAAAACTAAGGAATAAAATTATATACAAAATATATTCATTATAAGCAATACAGATAGAAATAGTCTCTTAGTCCATAATATCAATGTAAAGGTATTAACTCTAGTTATAACGTAGAGCAGAAAATGCTAGCATGCCTTTCAACTAATCTATCCAAAATAACAGATGTTTTTAATCAGCCAATATTATTATAGCGTTTCCACGGTAACTAGCAGTGTTGGTCACTGTATATGTATATATATATATATATATATATATATATATATATATATATATATATATATAGAGAGAGAGAGAGAGAGAGAGAGAGAGCTTGTTTCACTTAAGTTTAATATATATATATATATATATATATATATATATATATACATATATATATATATATTTTTTTTTTATAGAAACAAAACATTATTTAATCTTCAATCTTCCTTTTCTGCATCCTCTAGATTTAAAAGATGCTTCGGATCAATTGAATGTTTTTCGGAGTTTGCAGACTAGATGTATCTTTTTTAATAATACTTATTAATAATACTTATTTGTATTTTCTTACCTATCTTCAGTGTCGTGGTTTCAGAGAAAAAAAAATTAAGAGTAACAACAATCAATCATTGTAGACTGTAATAAACTCAGTAGCCCAGTAACTGTAGCTAGAAAATTGAATTATTTTTAATAATTGGAATAATTTTACCCGATATTCCATATTTATTATCAACAGGAGTAAACATACGTACGAGATGATAAATGGTACCTAAAAAGTATCAAAACTATTTCCCGGGTTGTGGGCAGTAAAATTCTATTATGCGGTTCGGCCCTGGGTTAAGAAGATTCCAAGAGAAAATATAAGCCTTCTATGGTCTAAGCCAGCTCTCTGTGAAGTAGTTGTAAAAAAAAAAAAAAGAATGATTAATTAATTGCGGATCGAACGCTAAACTAAGAGTTTTAGTACTCTAACAAACATATTATGTCATATAATTGAAAATTTATTAATTGTGTATTTTTTTATATCTATTCACTTGTTTTTTCATATATTTATATATTCGTCTAGTTATTTATCTATTAGCTATTTTGTTTTTGCACTGCGTGCGTGCCATGATAAGACGGGGAGAAAAATGAGAGAGAAGGTTACAGATTTGCTCAAGAGTGATGTAAACTATAACGGGGGAAGAAAAAAGAAAGAAAAATAATGGTTTAAGGGAAAAGAAAGAGAAAAAAAAGGAAAAAAAAATAATAATAAATAAAAAGTAAATAAAATATTGGAAAAGAAAAAAAAAATGTAGGATTTTGTAACCGTACGTTTATATGCATGAAAAATTATAATGTAATTTTAGTTTAATTAATGTACGAAATTGTATTGATAAGTATGCTGTGTGTTGTAGCAACCCAATGTAATTGGGCAGCATTGTTTTGTTTTGTTTTAAAAAATAAAGCATTTCTCCCTCTGTTGCACACCCACCTCAAATCCAAAAATTGAAAGCATTTTTGTCTTTAAAATACTGAAACTTTAGTCTGAAGTGATTAAAAAAAAAAATCAAAATTCAATGAAAGTTTTTAGAAATTAAACAATTGAAGGGCGTAAGGGAAATATTTCCTTTGAGGAATTATCTAGGGATTCGAAGCCACGAAAGAGGAAATAATTAATAAAGGGAAGTTTTGGGCATGCAGACGAAAGAATGAGCCGTGGAGCACTTTGATCAAGTTCGTTCCGAGTTCGAAACCCGTATAAGAAAATGTGAGATCCTTTTTATTATGACTTATTTTGTTATTTTTATGCTTGGCTTCTCCAAGGGAATAATAGGAAGTTTTTTTTTTAACACTAAAGTGAAATAGTTGTTAACGAAGCAGAAGCTTTGTGTAACTTGATACTAATACTGAAGAATATTTGGTTTACATAGTATTTTTTTTAATCTAACGACTCTATATATCGAATAAAGAATAGCGAAGATTTTTTTTTATTTTTTCTTAATGTTCTTCAAATTTCTTATAGCTTGTTTTTTATAGCTTAATATTTCTAATTAGTTGAAGGAAGAAAAAAAATGTAAATATATATAATCTTTTGAACGATTCCATGACATCTCAGCTTATGTGGAGCAGTTTCGTTGCAAATTATATTTTATGTTTATTTCTGGTTTATAGGAAATGTTTAATGACAGATTTAATAAATAAATGTACGCTTAAGGTTAGGGTCAGAGACTAATACAAAGAGTAAGATATAACACTGCTTTCATGTTGGCTGACGTTTCGGATAAAGTAGTACCTAATTCTTCTTTATGTTCTTGTGTTATATGCGCACCAGGTTTTTGTAATAGGGACCATTTGTATAACAGTTATATACCAACTCGTAATACTTGAAAGTATCACACTGCACCAATATGTTGTTCGTTTCAACATTTTAGCTATACTGCTTCAACTTACAACGATTCGGTTAAAGTATTTTGCAAGGGAGTAATGTTTGATGTACATAGGTTATGTAAGAAGATGAATTGACACAAAGCATCTCTATCCCCTTAATTATGATAAATCATAATGTTTCTCACCTTGATTGGCTATTTATTGCATATTTATCAGGATTATTGAAATATTTATACTTTAAAACATACTGTAACACTTCTGTGGGTAACAAATATTTATTCTACAAAGATATACAGTTATCTACTTTAACTCAAATATCCGAATAGGTTACAAAAATAATAACACAAATCATATGACTTGAGCTTCACAGTCAAGATACAGACAGACAAACTAGCCCAGTCACTCGCTCCTTATATATAGTCGTAAAATGAACGTTCTGGAAGGTTCCAGGTATTCATGGAAGCTGGTGGAACGCCGTAGATGGAGGTCGAACAATCTAGAACTAAACAGTTCGTTCCAACCGCTTAATTTGTTCCAACAAACGGTCTGGGATATTAATCCATATGTTTTTTTGTTTTTTTTATTTAACGATTTAACGTTACAATACTATCCTTCAGCCCTCCACCCTAAAAAAGTAAAATAAAAGTTATTATAAAACACCAGTAATCTTGATTTTTTTCTAATAATTCTTTTAAAGAATGATCATTATTCAGCTAAGATCAAACTAGCCCAGATTGACTTTTTTTTGTTAATCATTTAATAATTTTTTTAATGGTTTATAAAAAATTAATGGTGTGTGCATGATCACATTTTTTAGATTAATAACTATTAGTGCATCGTGGAAAGAGTAAACTTGATAAAAGTTTACTTAATTTAAACGTCAGTGCTTGTTTGTTTAAGTCGACTAATTGCCTTCAACGAAGTCACGCAATTCAAGTATAAAACGATTATCGGATCTTCTCGTGTAAACAGAAACAACGGGCAAATATGTATGCCGTGAATATTAAATTTATTATTCAATATAATTTGAAAGTATAATAATATATAAATATATAATATTCTAACACCGATGTGGGTTTAAATTACCTTTTTTACGAACAATTATAATACAAAAATCTCATACGAATAAACAGAATTCAAATGAGTACTAAAATTACAAACAGTAACAGCAAGTGATTGTGTAGTTTGAAAAAAAAAATGTAATGAATGCATGCGTTAAAATGCTTGCGCACCGCAACGGTGATGCGGATACCCTTGTTCGAATCATTATTGTTATATTATTTTTTTTAAATATTCATTGTTTAAAAGCCTGTTGTAAAATGTATGCCAGGATTCACAAAAGTTGTAGATCTTTGAAATAGCTGCAGATATAAGCGAGTTAAGAAGGATAAACGGAATAGGGAAAGAATAAGAAAAAGTTATTTCCATTGAGTGTCTCCCACTAGCTATGTTAGAAAGGTTTGGTTTGCGATTCGAGGACAAAATTACAAGCCAAAAAATTGCAGGTTAGCTAATTATTGCTCCTACTCTAGTTAACTTCTAAAAAAAAAAAAAAGAAGGAAACTGTGTGCAAGAAGAATAAAATATGTGGGAAAACCTTAGGAATCCTTGCGTTAATTTGTATTTTTTCACACTAAGCTCAGGATTTGTATTCGGAATACGTCTTTATTTTTCAAGAAAAGTCGAAGGAATATGCATGTGGGCAAACATTTGCAAGGAGAATACGGTTCCCTAGCAGAAAAATGAAATGAAATTGGTATTGTATGAGGTGGGATAGTTCACCAAAGGAGTTAATGAACCTTCTTTGCAGCTTAGACGGCTGAGATGCATTCCTCAGAAAAAAATTAATTATTAATTCAACGAGAGAATAAAACCCCAAACGTGAGGAACTCTCGCCCCAACTTGATCGGTCCCAAGATCCCATGGGAGGGGTACGTAAAAATGAGACAGCTGATACAGAACTGACTTCGGAAGAATGACGCTCCCTCCTTACTGAAATATAGAAGGAGTAATGAAAAAAGAATAGGATTATAGTTTGATGGAAGTTTATCACATAATTCAAATACTTGTCATAATGCCAGACTCACAAGAACTAGTAGAGGTAGAAGAAAAAATACCTTATGTAGAAAGTTACATTCTTTCTTATATCATCAAAGAAGCTCAGTATACTGGCTGAGGCATGCACTTTTAGAGGGGATGCGATATTGACAACAAAACATCTATGCTAAATACATAAAAAATCGATGTTAATAAATCATAACCCAAAAGCCATTGATGGTTTTTGACACCCATTTTCAAAATAGTTCAGTCACTTCTAATATTAACCCTTTAGCACCAGAAATAGCTTTGACGTCTTATCAAAAATTGAAGTAGATGAATCCCTTCCAATCGCAAAACAACCAGCTCCCGAAATACCCCCCCCCCCACTAATTCACCTTAATGATGTGGAAGATTACAAGCATTAGTGCAATTCCTTCAAAGATTATGTGGTCAAAAAAGCTTTAAATTAAAATCTACTTCCAGAGGTGTTAGCGTGTTCGTAGAAAATGTGGATACCCATCGCCATATAGTAAGTAGCTAGGTTTAGAGAGAAAGGTGCGGAATTCCATACCTTCCAACTGACTGAAGATCGAAGTTGTATTATTGTAAAAAACTTGCACCTTGCCTGAATGTTTTACGTTGCTTGGTTATTTATAGTAAAAAAAAACTGTTGTAAACTAAATAAATAAAAATTGACCACATGCATATTATAATTTGACACTGAATAAAATTAATTCTGAAATCTAAATAGGACAAATTAGATCCGAGGCAAACGGATCAGGCAAAAATAGCTTGAAAAATTTTATCGTGCATAACTCAATTTTTTTTTTATAAGAAACAAATTTCTAAAATTGCTTTTTAAATTTTTTTTTATTAAAGTACTTTTTCATTAAAAAAAGTTAAATCAGGCCAACGTAAAACATCGATGTTTTTGTAAAAACATGTTTTTTTGGCTTGTGTGAGTATCTCAAATGTTCCTCCAGAGGGTTTGTATTGTAGGTCAGTCTTTGGTGAAAGCTGCTATAATTTTCTTTGGCTGTTTCTGAAATTTTCCTTGTGTATGGTAACACTTCTGTGGATTAACAAATATTTATTAAGAGAAAATATAACAATATCAATGCCAAACGAATTATCACAACATAAATATTCTTAGCTTCACAGTTAAGATAAAGACTCAGACTGTTCAGTTAACTCCTTATATATTGTTGTAAGGAGGGTCTAGAACGTTGTGGAAGCTGGTGGAATGGCGTGGATGGAGCTCGAACAATCTAGATCCAAACATGTGCTCTGACTGTTCGCTTCAACCGCTAGTTCGTTCCATCAAACGGTCTGGGATTTTAAATTATATGTTTTTTTATTTAACGATTTAACATCAGAGTATTATATCGTTGCTAATATAAAATGGTGCATCAAGTATTATTCTTCGTAACATTTTGACTGAAAAGACTGTATTCTTTGGATGCTGGTCGATTAAGCAGAGCCCCACAACTCTATCCCGTAAGCCCATGTAGGCTTTAGTAAAACTTTGTATAATATGAGTTTATTTGTTAAAGTTAATTTTAAATTTCTGTCAAGTAGTCTGAATAGAAGACCATATCGTCTGTTTAGTTCTTAACGTTTTATTCTAATGTGATTTTTCCAAGTCAGTCTTTTGTCCAGATAAAAACCTCAATACCTAAACTCAGGAAGAGGTAAGTGTAGGAAAAAACAATACTTAAATTCAAATCTTATATCCGAGAGAAAACTAACAAGCTACTATAAGGTAGCATAGACGTCCTTGAGTATTCCATGTGCGTTGTAGTTTTTGTACTATTTTGTATGATATTTCTTTTATTGTTGGTGTGAGCTAAAATTATTTAAACCGAATTCGGTTTTATACATTTGGTTTGTAACATGGATTCTACTAATTCAGCGATATTTGACACAAAAGATAAAGACAGACACAAAAGACAAAGACATTACGCAACCATTTATATAAATCGTCTTGTATAACATGTAGAGGTCACCATTTAACGGTTACAAATAGCGTTTATGTGAGGAAGATGTCTGAGTACTAATGAAGATAATCTAAACTGCTAATTACACTTGAGGGTTGAAATAGGGTCGGGGAGTAAACTACTCATGGAAACCGTTTGGCGTTATACTACTAGTTTTGCAACTTTCACATAATGGAATAATTAGAATAGCTATACTCGCTTACCCTGGATGAACTCTCACATAATATAACCTAGCCTTTTCCCTTCCTCATACAATCGAACTATACCGCCACCAAGCACATTTATGTATATGTTCACTTGGTTTTAAGCAAAGCACATACTTAGTGACGACTATGTTAAACACAAATAAATAAAACATCAGTCTCTTGTAACACTGTTTTTGATCATTGTTATTAAACCATTAAACTGCTGTTAATTCATTAAAACAACACATTATTATATATGGTAAGACACTACAAACTTTGAAATACAAGATATTGAACATGACATTTATTGCTAAAAGTGATTACACCCTAAAGATATTGTGACACTTCTATGGGTTAACAAATATTTATTGAACGAAAATATAACAATAACAGTGCCAACGAATTATAACAATATAAATATTCGAGCAAGTTACAAAAATTATATCTTCATAGCACACAAATCATATGGCTTGAGCTTCACAGTCAAGACACAGACTAAGACTAACTGGCCCAGTCACTCGCTCCTTATATATAGTGGTCAAAGGACCCTTCTGGGTACCTTCCAGGCTTTGAAATTGAACAATAAAGTCCCAAACACGTGCTCAAACGGTTTGTTCAGACCTCAAGTTCGTTCCAACAAAAGGTCTGGGATTTTAAACACATGTTTTGTTTCTTTAATCAACGATTTAACGTTATAATATATACTATGTAATAATGCAGACGATTGTACAGAAAAAACTGACTGTAGACAAGATGATATATAAGTAGGGTGAGCATTCTTAGCGTAAAATGGTGACCGAAGTGTGCTCAGGCAGACCAGCTACTGTTGCTACCACGTTTTTCCTCCAAACGGGGTGAGCAATCTATTACCCAGATAATAACCCAATCGCGACGCCAGGGTTCTACTGAATAAGTATAACTATTTAAATATGAAAATAAATCCAAAATAAAAAAACAAAACGGGCGCCACACTATTTGTTTATGGAAAATAGTGAAATCCACGAATTATAAAAAAAATAAATGGAATAAAAATATATAAACCATTAAATATACAAAGAAGGAGGAAAAGGAAAAAAGAATGAAAATATTGATATAATTAAATTTAAAAAAATAATTTAGTGCGATCAAATCAAAGAGATCAAAGTGTACTATTGAGTGAACTAATTGGTGAAAAGAAAATTAATCCATAATTAAAAGGAAAATTAATGATAAAATTAAATTAATTTCGTTAAGGTTTATATATTTACTAGCTAGGGTGCCCGGCTTCGCTCCGGTAGTTGTGTGGTGGTTTTAATAACATAAAAACTTTAAAATTAAAGGAAATATTGAACAAAATTAGCACTTTCTTGATACTTTTAACATGGTATCAATATTAAGATTCGAGATCTGCAGAGTCCGCCCAAATAAGAAACCCTATATACTTTAAAGGGGGTTGAAAATTGTGAATGATCAATTAATTTTGCAGCAACTTTGTCGAGTCATGCATCGTTTTTGATGGTTTCTGTGATTCTGAATTCTATAAGCCCATTCCAAGCAGTCAGCAGATAATAAGTTATTAGATTATGGTTGAAAAATATATTAGTTAAAAAACTATATTTCGATTACAACTTAAGCGCCGACGACTGTGATGGTCCTATTAGATCCAGAAGTTTAGAAACTACCGAAGATTCATAGAAACTTTTTTTTTTAAGACCTTTCTTCCAGTTCAATCTCCCATAAGATATCCCCCCCCCCACGTTATTTGGCCGTACACTGCACCTACTATTACAAAGTGAAAACCAAAATATCATGAGGGCCCAATTTTTTCATCATATTTCTTTTTATCCTGAACTATGAGGGGTGATAAAATCTTATTGAAAAAATGCTGTAATTGGAGTTATTCATTTTGTCAACTGGAATGCTCATCATAGATAGTAATAAAACAATTTTTCATAATCACATACAATAAGAACACTTCAAACATTTTATTTTCGATTTATAATCAGTCAATTCAGCTCTCTTTTTTCTCCTCTCCTGTTTTATGCCTGTTTTATTTGCTCACTGTACTACTCAAAAATGTTCACTCATATTGCATTAAATTTACTTACGTAGGTATATATTATATATTGATTAAATATAATGAGTTAATCAATTAACCTTCTTATGAGAAAATTAATTTTGTAAGGTATCCAGTCGGTTTTCTAATTGATATGTAAAATCATTATTTTATTTTGAAAGAAAAGGTGAAACTAATTATTTTCGCTTGATTTTTTAGTAATTTAAAAAGAACAGCTGAACAAATACATAACCTTTACAATCTGAACGGAATGAATGAACAATAAACATCGAGTGAAACGCACCCTAGCGCTTCCTGGTAGCCTGGAGCTCGAACTAAATTTTTCATTCATAAACTCGTATCTCAATCTCAGAGAGGCTAATAATGGTGCGAGCCTAATTAAATGGTGCGAGAGCCTTAAAATTCCAGTCCTTTTCTCTTCAATTTTACACCCTTAAGAGAAAAACAGAAACCTTCTTCTCCATTAGGGATTATACAGCAACACGCTGACATAACTCTCTTAAACGTGCGTTGAGTCATTTTTGAGCCTTTTCGGCACGCACATTGTACACTTTGCTTTATAATATATATTGATTATTTATGTAATAATTATTATTAATATGAATATTAAAATTAATTTAATTAATATCAATGTCAGGCAACAACGCAAACAAAAAAAAAATAATAATTTCTCAATAGAAAAAAAGTACCATCAAACACCTGGATTTGAACCATTAACTTTAACAATACAAGTCTAGAGCGCTATGCACTAGGCTAACATGACTCATTACTTGAAACCGTGGTAACAGTTCAACTTACCTATAATCAGTATAATTCTATTATCAGAGTAACTAGGTTTACAGCTGAAATTCTTTTACATTATTTATTTAAATCCTTTTAAAATGTTTTTATTCATTAATAAAAAAATAAAGAGATACAAACGAAATCAAACTTAACCAAACTACAAACTAAATCAAGTAAAATTAACCCCTTAATTTTCTAAAATTAACATACATAAAGAAATTAAAGTCTTTAATACACGAATACAAAAAAACAAAACAACAAAAATAAACAGAAACCAAAAGAAATTTCCTCTCCTCCTTTGACTGATTAATTCAATTAGAAACAAATAAAAAAAAAGATTCGGTACTTCCCAATTCTAGCAGCAGGACTTCCAAGCCTCTCCTCTTCTTCGCCGCTGTTGCCTTCTTTTCCTCAAACCTCCCGATGGATTTGCATTCCTAGCTCCTTCCGGTAATCCACCGTCTGCACTCGCGTTTTGGGTGAATCAGAAGCGAAGTTCCATTCAAATTATCCGGTAAAACCGTGGAAATTTTTTTTGAACCAAAACACACCATGTGCTCACGACACTCGCTAAGCTCACTTGTCTTTCTCTGCCGGCCGCCACTCTGTCGCACACTATAACTCTCATTTCGATTGTCGATCTTTCAAATCCATTAGTTTTATTTCAAATAAAGATTAAATATTATATATCATTAATTATTTATAATTAATTATATTACATGAACATAGGAAAACAAGTATTTCTATTATTCATATTAAATATACATCATTATTTTATTTAGCCACCAGCTGCTCTGACTTATAAAAAAAGAAATAATTTTTGTTTTTGTTTTGTTGCCATGACAAAATTTCAAATTAAATTTAAATGCCTCAACGCAAATTTAACTGTAACACTCTCAAGGCACTTAAATCTCTAATGTATATCAAAGAAACAGAAAGACGCACTTTCGTTATACATACTGACATTAAAGTAGCTTTTCGAAACTCAACAGCAGTACGATACATGACAAATTAACGGACGTAATTAGAAAACGTCTACTTAAATGTAAAGAAGACCAAGTCAATGTTAAATTACTATGCACAAAAAGACTCGTTGGTGGACTGGATGAGACACTTCCTATCAAGTACTCTAATGGCCCTCAGACTAATGTCAAAAGTATAATGGTACAAATGATGTAAAGTGCATGGGATAAGATGACACACAACTAAAGATAGATGTTAAGTCAAGATACATTAATAAATTAGAAAATGGACAAAACTTACACGCAATCAACAGTCGACTTGATCAGGATTCGATTGGCCATGGGCCAACAATAAGTTACTTAGACTGGTTTAATCTCTTAGAAGATTAATGCCTGTGTGATAGACAATCAGAAATAAACGTATGACCACCTGATAGTCGACTGCAACTTAATGAGGCACAGCAATTCCAATTATTTAAAAGAAAAAATTGCTTCGTGGGAACAATTGGCCGAAAAATTCAGGAGTTTGTGGATGGAATAGATCACGCTAAATTATAAGAATAGATTGGACAGGTAAAACATTTATGAACACGATTAATCATGAATTTTTGTATCCTCTCTATTATTTATGGTTTTTATATATATTTTTATTAACCTTCTTCCGGGCGCGCCTCCTAACATAACATAAGCAGGCGAGTGACGGTAATTTACCGCATCACCAGTTTTACGCCTTTTTGCCTCAAATCTTTGCCAAAAATATTCAAATTTCTGCATTTTCATTTTTTTAAATACATTGACCAATAAAGTAATGTAATTGAAAGAAGAAAAGGTTTGAATAAAATTCAAACTCCGTTTTTTACACGCCTTATAAATATTAATGAAACATGCAAACTACAAATATTATTTGCAATAAAACTGTATATTTATGACATTGAAGAACAAAAGTAAGCAACAAAAAATTTAAAAGTTTAAAGTTTACTGTATAAATAAAAATTTAACTTGCAATCATAACACGTTTAAACTTCATCATAAAAATTAACTTAGAAAGAAATTATCAATTAGACATATTTTTAGGAAGAGAAAATTTAGAATCACAAAAACTACGAACGAAAAATCACAAACTTCGAAAGGAAATAAGCCTAATAGAAACTTGGTCAAATTTTTGAAGAGAGGACAGTCATATTGTCAAAATTAAACCTCCAATAATGTCTTCTACGGTCATGGTAAGAATGGGGTAAATGAAATTATAAAAAAATCTTTTATCATATCAAATAATGATATTTACATTCAAATTATTTATTTTTAATACTTTTTCACCGATTGTTAGAGTTGAAAATGATACGCAAAGGGGCGCCTGACGGTAATCTACCGACACCTGGCACTTTCGGAGTTAAAACACTAAAAGGGAAAGGAAACTTCTCAGAAGATGTTGATTCTTGTATCTGCGATGAGTGATAACATTCAATTAGAGAATATATGCCCCTCCCGCCCACCTGTGACTTGCCTGATAAAACCTGGACGAGATTTGTTAAATTTTTAAACCGCCCGCATCTTTTAAATTTAAATTCATAAAATAAATTCGAATAAATTCACAATATATATATATATATATATATATATATATATATATATATATATATATATAGAGAGAGAGAGAGAGAGAGAGAGAGGAGTAAAGGTACAGGTGTTATGGTTGTTAGCCTAGTGTTGAGGACGAACAGCAATGTCCGTAGTGGAGAGGCATGCAAACAGAGCTCTCCGCACCGCACGGCCGCACAAGTTGACACGCCGAATTACTTACGGTTATGGATTAATCCGACCGTCTCAGTCCGACATCCCTTCGGTACAGTGGATCAAGATGGATAGCGTCAGTCCCACAGTACAGCTTGTTCCTTATGCTCTTCCTTGCTATTACATTAACTATAAGTAACTGAGAATTGTTTATTTATTGCATATAGTAGTATTAAATGAATTCAGGACAAAACATTTCAAGAAACATACCCTCAATATATTACAATTCAAAGAAATATTAAACGGCAAAAACTGGAAAAAATTATTAATTTTCTAAAGAGCGCAGGTAGATACAGATACTACTTAATCAATGAATTCAATTTCTAATGTAGTGAGATTTATTTTCTTATGGTAGTAATTTTTTATTTGTTTATAAATCTATGTGTTTACGATATACGACGCTCTACTCCAAAAGTTTATTTGTATTTTTATTTTTCTAAGAGCTCTTTTCTTTTGATACTTTATTATAATGGAAAATACCCGTAGACAACCCGACCTAACGACGGCCTAATCTCTGGCCATTGTCTATATACATTAAGAAAAAAAAAAAAAACTGTGTTATGTATGTATAACTAATTTCGGTGTTGATATTGTGAATTTATATTACATAATACACATAAATACACACACACACAAACACACACAAATACATACACACACACACACACACACACACATATATATATATATGATAGCTTATTATATATATTATATATATATATATTTATTAACAAATAAATTAAATCAGAAATGGGTAGTCAGAGCTGTACAAACCAATTTGCCTATACACGCCCTATCTCTACAAGCATCCCTGATTGTCCCTGCATTTTAATTGGATGGAGCCCCGTCACTCTATAATTCTTTCCTCTAAAAATATTTCCTATAAATTCTAATGCAATAGCAAAATTTTCGGTTTTTCGTAGGGGTTATAAAAAAAAAGAAATAAGAAAAAAGAAAGAATCGACCTAGATTTGCAATAAGTGTAGGTACTTAAAATGTCTCTTACACATAATCCTTGCCAGGACACCTGAAAAAAATCGAATTCTTGTCATATCAATCTATTGAATTGTGAATACCCTTGATTACCACCATGTAACACATTGTAACACTGATACGGGTTTCAATAATTTTATTGACGTAAAATCGTATCGCAAGAATAACAATAAAACAATTTTAGTAAAGTTCGAAAAAAAAAGCAGAAAACTACAATGGATTTTTTGTGCAATATTAATGTGGTAATATTTAATTTGAATATATAGAATTAAGAAGTATCGCACGATTAGAAGATGGATATAAATAAAAAAAAAAACTGTTTTTATATGGATAATAATATGTAAAGTTTCAACTGCTTTATCAATTTTACTATGTACTTACCTCCAATAGAGACTAGGAAGAATAGTCTTTGATCACGAAAGTCTCCCATTTAGTACCAGTTATCGGGGCAGTTAGTACCACTGGCATTACCTGTAACTCAAAAGTAGCCCTTTACCTGCATTAACAATGTCATCTTCTCCATAAAAGAAAATGGTAAATTGTGCCATACGCAAACGAACTATTAATAATATTGCAACTATATTCTGGCATTGTAGATTTCATCATTCTGATTCCAACGGTATGCATAAATCAAAATTGATATATTTCGATTTGTAACTATCTTCCTGCCGAACTATTTAATATGTTAAGTTTAAAATCTATCTATGTTTACAAAAATAAATGTTAAGTTCATTGTAACGAGCTTTTTTTTTTTACTATCAACATTCTATCTATTTATGTAGGTTTAACAGTTTGGTTCTGGATATAACGATATATTTTCCATGGTCTCTTGAATATAGTAAGAAACGAATGTTTAATGTATTTATACAGGGAAGTTCAACCTTGTTACGGCATACTAGCTGGTTAATGATTTTTTCTCTTTTACTTTGTAGAAAGGCAGAAAAAAGGCAATAATATCCGGGCATTGAATGGAAGAGGGTCTCAAAAGAGGAATTCGAGTGATGATCCGAATGACACAAGGCCTTTAATCAGGATATTTGTCAGAGCTAAAAAGATCACTGAACAATGTATCATTCCGATTCCCCTTGTTCCACTTTTTTTTTTTTTTTTTTTTAAACTTTGTGAGCCCGCTCTTGTGTGTACGATTTTATTTACAGCTGTTTGCTCGCGATGTCTTAGATTATTAAAAAAAAAAAAAATCAATACACGTACATATTCATAAAAATACTGTTAAATAGCAATACTGATTATCAGGGACGAGATCTGTATGAAATTACATATTTTTTTTAGCCTGGAGGCTTTCTTTGACGGATAGTTTTTCGTTTCATTCAGTTAAAGAAAGTAAAATATATTAATTTGGACATATATTGAGATTACAACAAACGTAAACCTTACTTACTATAAATAATACTTTTATTTTATTTTGTACCCTGTTTTATCCAATTTTATAGCTTATATTTTAATATTATTGACATTATGAGTTTTTTTTGGGGGAGGGGAATTAATTTGTTTCCTATATATGGCATTTGTAATCTTTAAGAAATAATTTGCATGCGTTTACGTTTAACTTTACCTTTTGCAAATTTCGGTGATTTTATATTCTTAAATCTGGTCTATAAATTTTTTTTTTTTTTACTTTAATTATTAATCCGCACCTGTCAGCAAGGTGCTGACAATCAGAGAATGAGATGGTGGTAATAGGTTATAATGACATGTCAGACATGAGGAGGGAAAGCACCCAGCAGCACCCCCTTCCTGGCTTGAGTCAATTACCTCGGTTGTCTAAGAGAGCAGATCTCTCATCCAGCGCCTTTTTAGTCTTCTCGTACCCGTGCTTATGTCAGCCATATTACTGATTAAAGAATTTGGATGTCCGTTTAAATTATCAAAAAAACGTTTGTATAGTGTCATTATGTGCTGCTCGACTGTTAGTACATGGAGGTCTGTATGTAAAGTTTTGTTAGTTACGTACCAAGGTGCTTTTGTAATGAGTCCTAACAATTTTGATTGGAACGTTTGAAGTTTTTGTAAGTGAGTCTTTTTAGCAATACCGAAAATCTGAGAGGAATATGTCCATATGGGTTTGAGTAAGTAAGAGTACGTATTTAGTTTTTTTTCAGTTTCAGTTTTGATGATTTAGAAAGTATTGGGTAGGGAAGCTTGAGTCTTTTGTTAAGAGTCTTTTTTTTCATTTTAACATGTGGGCCCCATGTCATCTTTCTGTCGAAAGTGAGTCCCAAATAGTGTACTGTGTCCGTCTGTGGAATTTGGTTATTGTCAATATAAGCTGGGGGGCAGGTATGTTTTCTAAGCGTGAATGTAATGTGTTTTGATTTGTCATGATTGAATCTAATTTTCCATAGTTGAAACCAATGTATTGGTCCATAATAACCAATAGTTCGTGTAACTTGTGTAAGTGTTGTAATGTCAAAGAAGCCTGTGTTGAGTCCTGATGTTTCGTGATAATTGCTGTATCATCAGCGTAAGTTGCAGTCAATGTCTCGTTGGTAATAGGTATGTCGTGCGTGTATATGATGTAGAGTAAAGGTGCTAGTATTGAGCCTTGGGGTACTCCCGCCAAGATTGGATAAATTGAAGAAATTTCCGAACCCTGCCGGACAGAGAAAAATCTATCGAAGAGGAAAGATTGCAGGATAAGATAATAAGTGTACGGTAAGATGGTCTTGAGTTTAAAGAGAAGACCCTGGTGCCAGACTTTGTCAAACGCTTGAGCAACGTCCAAAAATACTCCAGTTGCATATAGTTTTTGTTCTAGAGCTCCTGAAATGTAGTCAGTAACTCTGTGTAGTTGATGCGTCTTCGAATGGTAAGTGCGGAAGCCGAATTGATGATCAGGTAACACTTTTTGGTCTGTTAGTATGTCAACTAATCTTTTGTGTAGTAATTTTTCAAATAATTTGGAGCATATTGGGAGGAGGCTAATTGGTCTGTAGGATGAGGGATTATAAATGTCTTTACCTGGTTTGTGGATCACTCTGATGAGTGAATATTTCCATTGTATTGGGAATTTGGACGTTCTTAATATACAGTTGTAAATTGTCGTGAGTAATGCAAGAGCTTTTCTAGGCATTTGTTGGAGTGCCACAGCTCTAATTAAGTCATAACCAGGGGCTTTCCTTTTTGGTAACTGTTTGATTTGTAAAGCGACCTGAGAAGGAGTGAACGGAGGCGGTGGGAGTGTCAACTGTAGTGGAATGTCTAAAGTGTTAAGTACCATGGTATCATGATCTGTATTTATGAAGTCAGTGGTCTATAAATTTAACTTTGCTAAGATAATAAATTTTAGGCAAGTAAAACTTAATAATTAGGTATGCAGACCTTCATGATTGTTAGGCAGAGCGGGTTTAGTATAGCATACAGTGCCGCGCTGTGTGTTAAGGTTTTTTAGTTTAGAGTGATTTCAATTACCAATAAATAAAGTTTTAAAAAAATTTGTATATTTTGAAATGATTTTCTTGTTTTTTTCTGTTGCACGGAGAACATAAGAAAAAACAATTGTTATGTGTGTATTTATACCATGTTTGATAACTTTAAATGATTCAAGGATTCATTTGAAATTGACCTCTATGTACATCTTTATAAGTTCAAATTTTCTAATTCTTTTATTATTAGTAAAAATAAAGCTATATAAAATTGATCTTTAAAGCGCAGAAGGGAACTTTTATTACTAAATTACAAAATTTATACTGAAGAAGAACAGGAAATATGCTCGTTATGAAATAAAGGAGAGGCAGGAAATATCCAGCATAGTCTGATTACATGGCTATTTTACCGGGATTCCAACTGAAATATTTCAGTAAGAACCTCTTAAATAGTAACGAACTTATATAACATTTAAATAGTAAAAACCGGGATAGTCTAATAACATTTTGAAAAATAACGTGGGCCTATAGGAGAGAGTTAGGCCCACGTTACACGATAGAAGAGTTTTACTATAATATATATACACTATAATACGACGAGTTTTACTATAATATATATACAGCAAATTAAAAAAAAAAGATAATGAATAACATATGTGGGTCAATCTATGTAGTTTTTTATATTGAGTGTACAGTCAGTTTTCTAAAAAAAAAAAAAAATATTTTAATCTACTAGTAATGTGTATTTTCGTATTTGTTTTTATATCAATATTTTATTCTAAACATATCAGTGATCAATGCCGGGTCAAGATACTAAGACCTAAAACGATTTCCCTGATATTAACTTGTGCTAAAGTATAATTAGTTAATTATAAACATTATTCTATAGTTTAGACTAAGGTTTAAGACAGTGCAAATTTCTTTCTTTATTCACAAAAATTAGTAGTTCTAGGCGTCAAGCACCGTATTCACCGATAATAATAATAAATTTCATTAAAGAAAGAAAACATATAAAAAAAAAGGCATATTGTCAAGGGGATAAAAGAGAATAGCTCACCTTACCAATGACAATATATTTTGTCATCTTAATTTTCTGAGGTGCAGAAGATAATTATTAATAGTCATACTTTTACAAACATATATTAAATTATTAATATATATTCATGAAAATAATTTAATAAAAATAAATAGTTAAAAGCATATGTACACACATAAATATACACATTTACATATACATGTGCTAAAACATATGGTAAGAGTATTGCAAAGCATTTTTAATTTTTATTAAAAAATAAGAAAGAATTTTTCTTAATTTGTACCGTCTTACAGTACAAAAACTAAGTTTAAACTTAAAAATATTGTACACCCAACCTACTCCATAACATTATTCCATTTTATTCAATAAAAATAAATATCAGTTACTGAATTATTGATTCAATGACTTAGTTTTCGTTGGTTTTTACGGATTGGTTATATCCATGGTAGACACTCCATGAGATGTCCATAGTACTGAGTGTTTGATCTCTCAAAGTTTATTTTCTGTTTTTTATACATAGCAAGACAATTTTTGAAGATGTTAGACGGAGCAGTAAACGAAGCATCAATAGGTCATTGTGACCTCTAACCCATGTAAACAGAATGAACCTATTTGTCTTTTACTTCATAGTATGTATGTAGTCACCTTCATAAATAAAATACACATTCAATATTTGATAGTTGCCTTTAGTCGTTACTCAATAACTTAACAAAAAATATATTGTAAGTTCCTAGATGGATAGATAACCAGGTGGAGGGGGGAAGAACCCTCGGAAGCCCAAGGATTATCATGGCGTTAAACCTTTTCTCCCTGGATTACATGGAGGATCCCTCTTTCTATCTTATTCAGGGCATAGAGCTACAAATTGCAGCTCCAATTCACAAGGTCCTACCCCCATCTATTTCCTAAGCTACTTATCAATGTTTGGCACTCCTCTGGATCCGAAGGCCCTTTGCGAGCCGAACCGGAAACTCGCCTTCGAGTTTGCTGAACTCTAGACATAAATATATTACATCAAAGTAGTAAGCTCAGTTGGAAGACGCTGAACTGCTATGCTCAAGATACCAGGTTCGAGTTTTACATACTCTCATCCTATTACATAATGTAAATGACTAGCTATGGACACCCTACCAGTTATGAACACCCTTAATTTATATTGACAACAATAAGGAACAAGTAAACTTAAAACAGAAGAATTTGGTCTGATTGTTGAGTTCCATTGTTGCACCCTCCTCTACTCTCTTCCCCCTTTTTTATTTAAAATCTACAGCTCAGTATAGTGGCAAGTGTGACAGGAGTCAACATTATTGTGAAAAGTCAGGGGATTTCCTTAGTAACAGCCTTTCTTAATAATTTATTTGTGAAGAGTATTGCTCTTAACTAATTAATTATTTTAAAACTTTAAAGGTATGTACATATTCTAGATACTTTTTTTTTATGAAGTGACAGTTTATTATTATTGTTTAAATTTTTTTAAATAAATTTAAATTAGTGTGACCATTACCGGTTAGAGAGGAAGTCATATAACTAATTATGGACTCCCATGTCCATTAGTAATAATTATTTTTCTTTAAAGTTTTTTTTTGGAAAATGATGCATTTTCCTGTCTGAAGGTTTTGCAATATTCTAAAATTTAACCAGACACTAATTACCAGTTATGGTCATGGGTGTCCTAATTAGAAATAACTATGTCTTAACTAGTCATGGACATGCCTTTATAAGTAATGGTCACATAATGGATTACACAAAAGTCTTGAAAGATTCTTAGAAGTGAAATTACTTAAGTAGGTAAATGTAAGAAGCTAAATAATAAAATATATAAGTATATATATTTATTATTATTACTTTTTTTTAATTTTTAAAATTATAGATTGATAAATGGGTTTTAAAAAAATTGGGGACGGGATGGCCAAGTGGACAAAGGCGCTTGCAATAGGTAATAAAAGTTAAGCAACGCCTAGCGTGTTTAATACTTGGATGGGTGACCGCTCCATTCGGGTGACCACCCGCCAATGAACGCCACGCAGTCCAAGGTTACCCCCACCCCGGGTATGTGAGGCCCGTCAGCTTACCGGACGCGACTCACACCGACCGGTTATAGGAGTGATGTACCTTCCCCGTGTATCCCATCGAGAATCATGATGTGTTTTTCCAGGATATCAGTAACCGCCCGGAGGTTTGGTACAAGAACGGTATGCTTCAGGGAAAGAAATATAGGTCCTCGGGGCCTGCTGACTCTGAGCTACCATAATACTTGGACCTAGACCAGTTTGTTACTGTCATTGAACTCGAGAGAGCTGACGCCATCGGTGGGAAGGACACTGCCAAATTTGCCCCAATGGGATTATGGAGCTACCGCCAGTCTGGTCAGCCTTGGCCATGGCTTGCAGCAACGTGACATTTGGGCTACCCCCTCCAGGCTGTCTGTGCTCCCGTAAGCAACACAAATGTCTTTAAGAAGACCACACCGCGCCGCCGAAGGTCTAATTAGGCCTAATGCGCCAAAAAAAAAAAAAAAAAAAAAAATGGGTTTAAAACTTGCGGTATATATCCATGGGATCCTAATGCTATAGACTATGAAAAGTGTTTAGCTAGAGGGATCCAGGAAAAGAACATCTCAGAAGTAACAGGTAGTAGCAAAAAAACTCTATCAAGAATGTAATTCAAAGAATTTCATGGAGATGAACTTTTAATAAAACTTCAACAAGATGATGTGCTTCAACAGTGTGAAACAATGTTTGAAAACAATTTGGCAACATTTTAGAAATAAAACTGACAATGAAGTGATGATTATTGAAGAAGAAAGAGGAAATTTCAATAAAGAATCTAAAAATAATATTACTCCGAAAGGTTTTAGCCTTGTCACTGAAATTCTAAACTCTCAACAGTCACTCACAGAATCTAAAAATGATGTAGAAAATTCGAATAAATCCAGCATGGTAAGCAAAATCCCGAATTCACGAGAGCGACATGTTTCTAAAAGATTGTTTGATGAAGATACGGAAAAAACTTCCCCACTTACTACAACATTATTTTGGCCGGAATCGCCAAAAAGAAAAGGGAAACGCAACATTGCGAGATTCCCTTATGTCGTTTCTTCAGCTAGATGTCAGACATTTTCTGATAAACAAGAAGAAAGGAAAAAAGAAGAAAATTAAAAAAACGACGAGAGAAAGATTGAACGGGCACTAAAGAAGAATATAAAGGCCGAATCTAAAACAGAAAAAAAAAAGAGATATAAATATCTTTGGTCTGTTTTTCAATTGTGGGTCAAATATAAAAAACATTGGGTACAAGTGCTCTCTTTGTGACCGATTATTTCACAAAAAATGCATATCCAAAAGTTATACAGACAATTTACCAGATAGTGACGATGAGAGTGAATTTGTTTGCCTGTTCTTCTTTCAGCTCAATGATGAAAGTGATAATGATAGTAATATTTTTGCAGCTACTTAAAAACTAAATCAATCAGAAAACAAAATTTATTTAAATTTATCAGAAAACTGTTCCATTTCATTATTTTTATATTATTATGTAAATAAAAAGTATTATTGTTTATCATATTTTGCAAAACCAGGAACTTTTAAAGGAACATGAAGGTAAGTTAAGGGGTGTCCTTAACTAGTTTTCAAGGTGTCCATAACTAATAGAGGTGTCCATAGCTCATCAAGCTGAAAACCTAAAATTTAATAAAAAATATAAAAAATTGAAATTTCACTCTGTGGTGAAGAAGAGAACAGATAAGTAATCAGTAATCAGTATAAAGAACAAAAATTAATTATCAAAACAATTAAAAAATAATAACTAACCCATTAGGTGTTGACCGAAAGAAAAAACTTTCCTTAAGGGTGTCCATAACTGGTCATTTACCCTATATATGAATACAAAATATTATACTCCTATATTTTGTATTCAGCCGTGGGTCTTTCCGCTATCAGAAATACCCACTAGAGACACATCCAGCCTCTAAGATCTTGAAGGAATCAATTTTTTAAGAAATTATAGGACAGGTTCAAAACAGGCCAAAATGAATAATTTAGTGAAAGCTACAGAAAAATAAAAAGCTTCGAACTTGGACTACTGAAGGATATTATCCTTTCTTGAATGTATGTAAAATAATTCAAAACTCAATTGATATTTATTTATTTTATTAAAACATTCATTTTTTTTTACTCTATTTTTTATCTGCCCCTGTCAACAAAATGTCGACAGTCAGCAGATTTTATGGCTTTTACTAGGCTTAAACGAAGTATGGCACCCGGTAGTACCTCTTTCCTTGCTTTTTTAAGTTACTGTGATCTGTTAAGAAAGGAGATCACTCATCCAACGCATTTTTAATCTCCTCGTCACATTTTTGGGCATTTTGTGTATAGCCATATCTTGTATAAGAAGTTTATAACATTCTTAAGTCTCGAATGTTCAGAATTAGTTGTATATTCGTGGGGCAGATTGGTTGAGTTCAATATCAGCTAAATACTTTTTATCACAGGTGAAACTAAGTCAAATAAATTAAGTAATACAATTTGTCATTTCGGTAAATTAAAAGAAAAAGTGGAATATACCGAAAATAGAATTGAAATTATAAATTATTTGAGTCAAGTAGTAATCAATACATTAGGTCATGAAAAAAAAATAACATGTAAATCAGCTTAACTTATTAACAAATTCTTCCGACCATAAATTCTAAATATATGATCTTGTAGGAATCGAGGTTTTAAGGAAGTATAGGATAATTATAAAATAGGAAATAATATACAATTTAGTGAAATCTACAAAAAAAGAAAAAGCGTCGAACCCAGTTATTTATATCCTTTCTTAAGTGTATATAAATAATTTAAAACTCAATTATTTTACATGCACTAAGTCTCGAATGTTCAGAATCATTTGTATGATCGTGGGGTAGATCGGTTGAGTTCAGCTACATTACTTTTATCCTAGATGAAACTAAGTTAAATAAAGAAAAATATTTAATAATAAGTTTTTAGAAATATTTAATAATAAATTATATTTAAATCTTACTGTGTGTATTTTTAAAAATATATCCTATCATCTGCCCGTAAATACCTATAGTTAGCCTAAATAAACAAAATAAGATAACCTTAAAACGGAATCCAATAAAGCACCATTAGTATCAGTAGTAAAGGTCACACGCTGGGATTCGCTATCTCCAATCCTTCAATCCCCGCCACATGACCAAGAATATGACACTGAAACATTTTTTTTCTTCTCATATCTATATTATTTCTAATTTTTTTTTTCCACGGAACGCCATAAATTTTTCGATACTTGAATCACTTTAAAGATTTCCTTCCCCTCGAGGTGGAAAAAATAGTGAGATCCCGTATAAAACGCTAGAAGAAGAGCTATGAATGAAAGAATACTTCATTTGCGCATAACTTAAAAACTGTAGTCTCAAATAGAATAATAATTAGCTATATGGTCATTGATTAATATGATATACGAATTATTAGCATTGACTAACTAGTATTGTAAATTAAAAAAAAAAAAGGTGACAAGAAGGATTGAATTTTTCTGTTTTCAATGCAATTATTACATTGTTTACAAGACCAGTAGTGAAAACAAAAAACAAAGAAGTATGGATGAATATTCTTTGAAATTATTTAATTTTTTTTTTTTTTTTACTTTAATTATTAAATCGTAGCATGGTGTTGACAATCAGCGAATGAGATGGTAGCACTAATAGGTTATAATGACATTTCAGGCATGAGGAAGGAAAGCAATCAGCAGTACCCCCTTCCTGGCTTGGGTCAATCACCCCGGTTGTCTAAGAGAGCAGATCTCTCATCCAGCACCTTTTTAGTCTTCTCCTACCCATGCTTGTGTCAGCTATATTACAGATTAAAGTATTAGGATGTCCGTTTAAATTAGTAAAAAATCGTTTGTTTAGCGTCGTAATGTGCTGGTCGACTGTTAGTACATGGATAGTACATATGTAAAGTTTTGTTAGTCACGTACCAGGGTGATTTTGTGATAAGTCGTAACAATTATGATTGAAATGTTCGAAGTTTTTGTAAGTGAGCCTTTTTAGCAATACCGAATATCTGTGAGGAATATGTCCATATCGGGTTGAGTAAGTAGCAGTACGTATTTAGTTTTTTTTTAGTTTCATTTTTGATGATTTAGAAAGTAGTGGGTAGAGAAGTTTAAGTCTTGTGTCAAGAGTCCTCTTTTTCATTTTAACATGTGGGCCCCATGTCACCCTTCTTTCGAAAGTGAGTCCCTGATAGTGTACTGTGTCCGTCTGTGGAATTTGGTTATTATCAATATAAACTGGGGGCAGGTACAATATTATGTACCTTGGACAGCTACAATCAACCTTTAAACAATTCGAGTTTATTTTTTATTTTTACCACCCTACCACTTCACAAATACCATAAAAGAAGTGAAACAAAGTACCTAATAAATTTCTTAAAATGTAAATTTCAACTACTTAAAAAAAAAGTAGCTTCTTTTTATCAGCATATCTTAAAGCTCCTAAATCTTTCAGGTTCTCTAGGACAAAGAAAAACAGGAAAAACTCTAGGATCGCGATGTGAGAGAGAGAGTTTGTTAGGCACTGAGACTGTATCTAAACAGAATATATAACGGTGTGCTGCTGGATTCTAGAGAGATTGAGGAGATTAAGCGATCTTCAAGTCGGGCTTTGTCGAGTTTTCGCGTCGTTTGTCTCGTTAACGAATTCTCGGTATTAGCCGCTGGAGCACGGTTCGGGGTAGGCCCCCATCAATACGAGAGCGGGACTTCGCTCAACTTTACCACCGCAATATATCTCGGCAAGTTTTATATCGTTAGAGGGAGCGAAGTACTTAGTGCTTGATTAAGTGTGTTTGCTTACCGTGGTGGCTGGTCATAATGTATCTCGTGTTTGACTCTGCTTCTGGTATCGTGGCAGAACAAACAGTTACATGGAAGGAAGTTGAGGTATCGAACCCATTTCTGTCTGTTTAAGTATCTCCATACGGGCTTAAGTAAATAGCTAAATTCATTTTGATTCTGGTTTCAATTTTTTAAGGTTTAGAAAAAAAATGGATATAGCAGATTCATTATTTTATGTTACGCGAGAATTCCGCTTATTTATCCTAAGTGGGCTTAGTATATGAATGTTAGGATTGCGTATTAGAATTTAAGTTTATTCAAGAAAAAGGTGAGCCCCATCACTGAACAGAACACTCATTCCACAAAAATTACATTTTTTCAACACACTTTTTTTTTTTTTTTTGTCTTGTATTTTTTTTTATTCGCACCTGTCTGCATAGAGCTGACAATCAGCGAATGTGGTGGCCGGATGAGAAAACAATGACATGTCAGGCATGGGAAAGAAAATTACTCAGCAGCACCCCCTTCCTGGCTTGATTCTATTACTAGAGCTGTTTAAGTAAGGAGATCTCTCATCCAACGCCTTTTTAATCTCCTCCTCGTATTTATTGGGATATCAGCTGTTGCCATGTGCATTATTAGGCGATTGTTATGTCCATGTAGGTTAGTGTGAAAACGTTTGTAGAGTGACGCAGTGTACTGGTCAACTGTTGGCTGGTGGAGGTCCGTTTGTAGAGTGTGGTTGGTTATGAGTCGTAAAATTTTTGATTGAAATCTTTGAATTTTATTTGTGTGTCTTTTTAGCTGTTCCAAATATCTGTGATGAGTATGTCCATATTGGTTTAAGTAAGTATGTATATGTCTTTAATTTCTGTTTTAGTTTCAGTTTTGAAGTTTTTGAGAAGAGTGGATAAAGTAGTTTCAGTCTCTTTTTAAGCGTCGTGTGTTTCATTTTAACATGAGGACCCCATGTCATCCTTCTGTCGAACGTAAGTCCCAGATAGTGCACTTGGTCTGTCTGCGGTATGAGGTTGTTGTCAATATAAACTGGTGGGCAGGTATGTTTCCTTAGAGTAAATGTGATGTGCTTTGATTTATCATGATTTAGTCTAATTTTCCATTTTTTGAACCAGTCATGCAATATGTTTAGGTGATGTTGTAAAGTCATACCTACAAGACATACCTACTAACAACGAGACATTGACAGCAACTTACGCTGACGATACAGCAATTATCACTAAACATCAGGACGCAACACAAGCTTCAACACACCTTAAAATGCATAAATGCAGTAAAAGGCTTATTATTATTTATTTACAAATTGACTCAAGAAATTATATAATCATAAGGGGCTATACCAAAAAAAAACTAATAAAAAAAAAGTAGGAATAAAATAAAATGAGAACAATATATTGATGAGGTTTTTATTTTTATTTTTTATTTATTTTTTTTATATAGCCCCTTATGATTATATAATTTCTTGAGTCAATTTGTAAATAAATAATAATAAGCCTTTTACTGCATTTATGCCTTTTAAGGTGTGTTGAAAAAATATAATTTTTGTGGAATGAGTGTTCTGTTCAGTGATGGGGCTCACCTTCTTCTTGAATAAACTTAAATTCTAATACGTAATCTTAACATTCATATACTTGTTTCCATCGTCTTGGGACATTTGCTAGGCTGAGGCTATTAAATAGTGGATTTATCAGCAGTGGTAGTTTATCGAAAAAAGAATCCTTCCTCTTGGTTAAGTATTCTCCGATTTTGGGTAATTTAATTAATAGCTATACTTCTGAGATCCTCAGACGTTGCAAGATCCTTTAACTATTTTCCTTGTAATTTCCGTTTTGAAACGATTGCAGCTAGTTCACAGTTGATTTGCTTATTTGCCTAAATAGTGGTGCACCGTACAATAGCGCTGGCCGAATTATTGTTGTGTATACTATAATTTTAAGCGTATTGATAAACTTGTAGTTTTAAGTATTTTATTTAGCCTGTACGTTTATAGTATTAATGTTTTAATTTTTCTGTCAAAATGTCTCCAAAAAATTAGATGTCTGTCGAAGTGTAAGCTGAGATACGTCAGGTTGGTCGATAGTTTCATAAATTTATTATTTATGTAAAATCCTTTAGGAATTTTCTTTTTCCCTTTTTGTTAAGAAAAAATAATCTCTGTCGTCTTGTCACAACTTACTTCCATGTTTAGGGTTTTGTGTTGTTCTCTTATTATTGAGTTATTATGATTTAATATGTTTGAGTTGATTAGTAAATTATTGTAACTTTTTTATATAGTTATTTAAGAAGTTTATGAGAAACGGAACTCATAAAATATTTATTTTTTATCTATAAGAAAAACTATAGTAAAAATACTTGAATTCCAAAAATGAAAATTAGTATGTTGTCTTACTAATTTCATGTATATTTCATTATAATTTTCTAAAGGGCTTTTAATTTTTTTTTTAATTACTCACCACAGTACGCCTACACGCTTAAAAAAAGATAAAAATACCAACGCAATGTTTGGACTGAAAAATTAGTTCAGGTTTTTTTTTTTTTATTCTCTTTTTTTTTCTTTCTTTTTAATTAAGGGTAAGGCTACTTCAATAAACATGCTACGCCATGTGTGTAACGCAAGATGGTATAATTTCTTCGAAAAGTAAATAAGAACTAATTGCAATGTTAATTTTTTAAAATCTTCGTGTTGAATTATAATTTCACTTTGTTTGTTTTAGAGAAGTTTACACATGGTTTGTTAGTTGGGAAGGGAAAAATACGAGAAACTTTGTTAAAAACAAACCGATCTTAATTAATAAACGATCACTATTAAAAAAAATAAAGTCACATTTATAGGATGAGTACTTTACGAGTATAAATATATGAGTTTCTTTTGAATATGATATCTGATATTTAATATTAATCATTAAATAATTAAGATAGCACATATGCATCGTTTTTTTTTAAAGCATTTATTGATATTTAAAACTGTATCATACCATAATAAATCTAGTAAATGTAAAGATAACGAAAAAAAAAATTACGTGAATAAACTTTTCGAGAAACTACTCATCCAAAGCTCTCTAATAATAATTAAATTAGAGGGTCCCGAGGCATTTCTTTGCAGGGATAAAAAAAAAAAATACTGAATTTCAAATGTTTAAATTAAAAGAGAACAGAAAAAGGTGCGTTTTTGAAATACTTTTTGGGCTATATCTGAAAAATATATAACCTTGAAAGCTGGAGAAGGTGTTATATATTTCCGTTGCTCTTGCTTTTGTTATAGTACTTTACTTAAATTTTTTTTTCAAATTTTGAAAAATTAGCAAACAGAATTTAAAAAAAAAAACATTATTTCTACCATTTATATTAATACTCAAAAACCGCAAGTCTAAAAACCTAATATTTGTTCTATCAGAATAATGAAGATTCCAATTAAATTGAATCACTAATTTGTACTCTCACGAATAGTATTTTAATTATAAAATGTAGGTATGTATAAACCATTATGAATTTTAATGATATCTTTAATTGTTGTTATTATTTCAGATTAAAATACGTCCAAACTATTTGAAATAAAACTAGAATGCAAAAATTGGACCACAAGCTCCAGAATCTCGAGAAGAGAAGAAGTCATACTATGTCGTATCAGAATTGGGCATTGCCAATTCACACACGAATGTCTTCGCCGATGACTTGAAGCACCCACGTGCCAAGATTGTGATAATGTACCCAAAACGGCGAAACACCTTCTAATAAACTGTGCAAAATACAAAGATGTCCGGAAAAAACTGAAAATAGAAAAAACACTAAGCGAATTGTTAAAAGGTGACGAGGGAAATATAGATACGATAAGAGATAGATAAGAAATCACGCATTACAACAAAATATAATTGAACACACCGCCAATGACCCTATAGGGTAGAGGCGAAGATAAATGAAAAAAAAAAATACGTACCGACATTTACAAGTTAAAGTATTTTAATTCCACAGTAAAATATTTAATGGAAGTAAATAAATTTAATATCAAAGATAATAATATTAATAGAAACATTTTTTTTTTTTTTACATCTACATAGTGTTGGCGCCTTTACACAATGAGTTCCTCTCTAAAGCTAAGCTACAAGTGTTGCGGTGATGGTAGTTTATTGCGCCTTAATCACAGACCATTTGGAGCAATCATTGCTCAATTTTAATTGTAATTAATTTTAATATTTTTTAAATTAATTAATTTAAGTTTTCCGTTGAGCAACTTCATATTAATCTAAACTCAGAAAAAAAAAGTAAATATTTATGGTAAAGTTTGTAATTTTTAGTGATTTAAACATTTTCACATCAATATTTAGAGATTTGTCAGTTATATTATTTCTTTATGTACCTGTACTGAACATTAAAAAATTAACCTTCCTTCTTATTACATTCGCTGATGGCTGATACTATGGTATTTAACAGAATAATACGCTCATATTTATTAAATTAATAATTATTATAATGAAGTAGCTCAACGTAACGCATTCAACTAACATGCAAAGATGAACATTCTTCTAAGAATCTTTCCTGGTGTCGAGAGAGCCTTGCAGGGATGCTTCACCATCCCTCATGCACACCCAGCGTCTGAGTTTTTTATTTTTTAATCAATGTATACTGTTCTAAATAATTTAAAAAAAATTAAGGATCGTTTAAAAAATGTTAAAGTATGTTTATTTTTGTGAATTTTAAAACTTCAAATATGCATACTTCAGAAATGTACGATTTGAAAATGAACAATAAATTATTGGTATTTTTATAATATCATAAATATATATGAAAATAAATTCTAAACAACTTTTAAAATGATTTGTAATTCTAATCTCAATATAAGTTATAACTCTATAAAGCGAATAGGTAATTCGCTATCATGTTTTAAACATAATTCCATATCATGTTTTAAACATTTTAGTAAAATAAACATTCCTTTACTGTTACCATTGAATGTTACGCAATTGTTACTACAGTTTTTATTGGTTATTTTCCCGTGGAGGGAAACTTCAGTGGTATATATTTTAGCATTCTGGTTTTCCGCATTCTGTCTATGAGAGTATTTCATTCTTATTCGTAATGAATAAGACTAATGAATCAAAGGAAAGAAAAAAAAAACAACTGTTTTTTAGTTACTGAGTACCCTGTTCTTTCCTCGTATCCTTCCGAATGATTTTTTTTTTAGAATTATTTCCGAAGTTTTAAAACATAATATATGTACTGCCCTGACCTACGCCAGTTTTTCAACTGTTACCTTTTCCTGATCCCCATGAAAAGGATTATTCAAGATAATTATAAAATAATGTAGGAAGCCCAGGATTATGTATTAAGGTGAAATTACATCTTCCTGCCCGTGGTGGTGGGAGGGGCTGTAAGTTCTCATAATAAATTTATCGCCAGGATATTAGGTTGGTTAAATAAGGTAAATAATATAGTTAGCTGTTAAGAGTGAGTCCCAAGGCTTTTGAGTGCTAATATCGGAGCTGAGTGTAGCTCGGACTTGTTGCACCATCTCCTTTATTAGACTCGTAAATTACACCCTAACCTGGAGCTATTAAGCTCCCCGGGAAAATCAAGCTCGGAAAAATGAGTTATGCACTTAATTAGGAAAACCTCGAGGAAAGGTTGAGGCGAAATAGCCCGACCAAGCGGCCCTTTGATGGTATGGTCAGCGGGTGTCTTCTAATTCTCGCCCGTTTATTCCCAAGAAGGGATTAGAGTTTTAAAAGTTCTTGTTTTTATTTTTTCTTCTAATCCTTATTCATGAAATCTTACTTAAAAAATGCCACTCAATGTGAATAAACATTTACTTACTATAATCTTTCCTTTATTTTTGTTTTTCACTCACCTGTATGAAATACTGAAAACCAGTACCATACCAGTATAGATAGCAGTGGATGAATAAAAGCGACCATTGAATAATTCTTGAGGGGCGTCCATAACTTTTTATAGTAACAGTAATTATTGTTAGGTGTTATGTCATTTTTTCATAGGGTACGTACATAAAAATAAACTGAAATCTCCAAAACAACATCACTAATGGATAGGAAAATGTTTTCCCTCTGGAAAGCTGGGACGCAACATACTTCCGCTGTGAAATATATTTTCAAAATCAATTTTCGGAAGAAACTAACGTGTTTTTTATTCGGTGAAGTTTAGTACTAATAATAGTACTATAAGTCATAGTAATAGTACTATGCCATATTAAATGATACGGAATCTTACAGTTCTTCTACCGGATTGATCAAATATCTGTCTCAAAACATTAAATACGTTATTTCATTAAGAATAGGCATTAATACTCAAGATAACTTATTTCAAAAATAAAACTAAACAACCAAAAATTAGGGTAAACCGTACAGTTATTGGCACCCTTAAGACTACATTTCTGTGGTTAAATTTAAAAAATACTTTTTATAAAGGGATCAAATAGAAACTTCCTATAGCTCCCCATTATATCTTTAATGCGCGGTCATAAGGGTTTAAGTCAAAATTTTGAATTTTTCAGGAGAGCAATTGCAAAGTTCAAAACATTATGTAAAAAGCTATAAATTGATATTATTTTTAATTTTTATTTTTATAAAACAATAGTTTGACTTAAGAACTTAATACCAACCGGTAGCTCTGATCACGTGCTATATTCTTTCGACATAATTTCCAAATGCTCAAATAATGACTTAAGCCCTTATGACCGTGCATCAAAGATATATCCTCATAAAGACTCAAGAGGTTTTTTGGGTCAAAACTTTAATACTTTTACAATATGGCAATATTTATTGTTAAAAGTGCCAAATCTAGTTATTGGCACTCTGTGGATTTAATTGCGAAATCTTCCCTATGATTAGTTTGTTAAAGTCTTACTTCATAGATGACTTAGAGGACCCTTCAAAAATTAGACTTATGTATATCTTCTAATAAAATATGTACTTGTTTACCTATTTCTTTAAGTTAAAGTTGGGGTGCCAATAACTGTACTGAGGGCCATTAACTGTATGGTTTACATTATATGTTCTTACTAAAGAGAATATAATTTCATTTCCCATGAAACAAGGTTGCGGATAAAGAAAGCTTCGTCATTTAAAAAAATACATTGTAAAACGCATATATAAGAAAAACCAGACATGCCCCAATTTCGGCAAAAATTAAATTTTAATTTCTTCGATAAAGTTTTCGTTGGGGCCGATGACGTTTTTTGTTCTAACAGAATTTACTTTACAGCTTTCTTACTCTTTCATGAATTCTACATTACGGTAGTGCTTTATTTTTCGATAAAAAGGGGGAAAACTTTCTAAAGCCCCTCCCCCCAAAAAAAACTCGTTATGGAAGCTAATGCGCCAATTGGGGACGTTTAAGACAGGACCTAAAAGAAAATTAGTTTGCGGAAAGAAATAATGAAATCTCGTTATGAGCCCTAAGTATCTTTGTCATTTCAATATCCTATAGTTAAAAAGGAAGAAAAAGGAAAGTGAAAAATACAGCAGGTTATAGACGATTAAGAAAGCTTTATATATATATATATATATATATATATATATATATATATATATATATATATATAAATTCACAAAATTTTACCTTTTTATTTGATTCCGAACAGATATTAAACACTTTTAGTTCACAGGTTAAACTGGTATGATAATGATAATTGTTATTATAAGACCTATTAAAATAACTCATCGTTTGTAATATCAACTACTTCAATGTTTAACATCGACCGAGAGTAAGGTATAATGGGTTGTACATTGCTATAGATATTTACATAATTAAGATATGAAAAAGTTATGATAGTTTTCGAAAAGTGATAGGAGAAAGATGTTTTAAATTATTTTCGATTATTTATTTTGAAGCTAATTAATAATTACAGCTAGCAATTAGTACTATGTTCGATGATGTATTTTTTCAGTAAGTTAGCAATAGTTTACAGCAGTATAGATAAAATTACATTTTTAAAAGAGTGATTTTATGATACTTTTTTTTTTTATAATTTTGAAATAAAAAACTCTTTATTCATTACTACTAGGAAGTGTCACAATGATTTTACTGAGTAATAATTTTTTTTAATTTCAGTGAGTTCATAAACGCTTTGATATGCTGCGTATAATCATTTTATTGTAGGGTGTATTTATGGCGGTTCAAATGTGACTAATAAACATAAAAACATTAATCATATACAACTACGTTGTTTCCTAAGTATGATGGTAAATTTAAAAAAAATCATTTATACATTGAATGCAACAAGAAGAAACGGGTCTTGTTATGTTTTAAACTAGTTCATGTTACTAACCAGTGATAAATCAGTAACTGCTAGTGTAATATTGGTTGTTGTGGTCTTGAATCATTTATCGTGGCGATGAATTTTATTTATTTAATGACCGAAATCGATGGTGAGGAAAAATGTGCCCTTTTCTTTTAGGCACATGGAATTGTGCCACAGGTAAAATACTGTACAATAGGACCTCAAATTTAAATTCAATTAAAACTTTGTGTTCAATGGAGCTGTTTTACAGGGAAAATATTGGTAAAATGCAAGGGACTTGTATTGAGGTCTACGTTATTTTAAATTACTGTTAAATATAATGTTATTTTGAAAACAGGTGAATCTATTTTTTTAATGTACAGTAGAACCCCCTTTATCCACGGTAATGATGGGTATAGGGGTCCACGAATAATCGAAAAACCCGGATAATCGAATTACAAAATTTTATTGACAATGTCGAGAAAAAAAAGTTAATTGAAAAGAAAAAAAAAACTGCAGAAAATCACTTATATTAACAAACGAACGTTATATATACATACATGGTTAATTTCTGTTCAATAGTTAAGACGAAACTTTTTCATTTTTGCTACATTTGGTTATTTCTTATTTAAATGGAGACTAAATCACAACTGAGAATACATATTTTGTTTTATAATCAAACAGGCCAGAGTAGGACCTTCCGAGAATGACTTGAAAACTTGAAGTTCCTCATCATACGATCCCAGCTTGCCGTGTTTTTCCAATTATTATTTTATTTCATAATTTCTAAGAACATTAGATAATTGACAATTGTGGAATCGTTAAAATATTTAGGTATGTATTCATTATTAAATAAATATTATACATGGGTCATTCTCACGTAAGTGGGCACTTTTGTGTCCCAGGCCGTTTATAGCGATTTAGAAAAACTTAGGACTCTAAGGCATCAGGCGGGAAATTAGAAAAAAATATATAGTCAGCAGGAAGGGGTCTTTCCCTAAGCAACCCCAACTGTTAACTTAACCTTAGTACAAATCCAAGCTCTCCAGAAGCAAATAAGCTCTCAAACTTGAGAGGTTACGTTTAATAGTCTTCATTCCCCTGTCCTCTATAGTTTTGGTCAGGCAAGTTTTTTCTTTTCTAGTTTTTGAGAGATAAAAGATTTTGTAGCACAGATTTCGTTTTTCAAATAGCATTATTATATTTTTTTTACCTTTCAACGGTTATCAAATAAACCTTAAAAATTCATTCCCCTGTCTTAATGTAAACAAAATGCTGCAGAAATGGATTGAAGCTTTCTTTTGGTGCTCACATTTTTAAAGCATCATAAGTCCCTAATAATGAGAAATTTAAAAAAAAAGAATAAAAAAAAAAAAAACCGTTCAACGTGAATTGGTGTTCTTCCACGTTGACTCCTTGCTTCGTATAGGCTAAGGAATAGTATTACACTGAAAAAAAAGTTTATTTGTTACCATAAAATTCAAAATAAAAACGCCGTAAAAAGTGCCCACTTTGGTGAGAATGACCCACATACAAAATAAATGACATAAAAATTAAAAACAGCTGATTTAAAATAAAATAGTTTTTAATGCTCCTTGGAACCTCCGGATAATATAGTTCCGGATAATGTGGTTCCTACTATAGTTAAAACGGTTCCTAAAATAACTAGTTAGCAACATGTAGTCCTAGAACAAATAAGACTTCAAATAAATAACGCATTAGGGCGTATATTAGATACCTGACCATCAGGTTCTCCCTGTTTTACGAAGAACGATCTCTTAGGTATTGTTATACGGTAGTATATATAAAGTATGCTTAGTAACAAGGCCGTGGAAATCAAGTCAGCATTGATTTTGAAACGGGGGGTAGCGGCTGTTGGTTTTCAGAGAGAGGCTCGGAGCAGCTCTTGTGGATACGAACTTGGACTTGAATTTACTTAACAAGGTGAATTTACTTTTTAACGGTTCGATTTGGTAAAAATGCTGTAGATTAGGTAACTGTTTCTAGAAAATCACTGTTTAGTAAAATGCAGTCGTAGAAACCCTTATTTCTTATGGTAAGAGTTAATATTATAGTAGCTAAGTAGAAAAAAATAAAAGAAAATATGTCAAGTTTAATATAGATAGATTGGTGAATGTCAATCTTCCAATAATATCTTTTCTTTAAACATTACATATTACTAGATAGATGTGACAAGAACAAATAGGTCTAAGTACGTGGTAGTAATTTTAATGTTTGAAAACAGTGAAAAATAATCCTTAAAAAAATGTGACCTATTACAGTTGTAATGGGAAAATGAAAGAAATATAGAATATAAGATAACTGGCCATGCCACCAAAAAATGAGAAGAAAATATGAAATACCAGGTGTGTAAATATGAAACCGGAATTCGCCAATGATAGGAGTTAGCAGTCAATATAATCTTCTAACTAATCCGTCAGAGGTGTTATCTGCTTTTGCCTACATGTAATAAAGAGATCCAATTGATACCAACATCAGTTTCATTCTATAACCGTGTTTTTAGTGGCGTTGAACATGTCGACTTTTGTGCCAACAAATCTAGATTTTCGGACAGCATTTATTTTCCGTTTCCTTCTGAAAAACATTGGAGCATTATCACATTATCTCAATGTTTCGATTAGTTCAAAAAATTTAAAGATGGATTTCGATAAAAGAAACAAAGACCGTGGAAAACCACAAAAAAAAAAAAACTTTGAAAATGCTGATTCGGAAGCGTTTGTTGGACAATTATTACATGTGACACCGTCTCCATTTGTTTGAAAGGCATGGAAAAGATCCAGAAGGTCGGAAAATGGGTACCTCACCAACTGAATGACAGGCAGCAGGAAGCTCGAAAAACCTCATGGCAAATGCTGCTCGCCAGGTACAGAAAAAAAGTCATTTCTTCATCAAATTGTGACTGGTGATGAAAAGTGAATTTACTTCGAGAATCCTAAGCGTAAAAAATCCTGGGTAACTCCTGGTGAACCATCGGCATCGCTTGGGGAGGAAGAAAATGCTCTGTGTCTGGTTTGATCAGATGGGTGTTACCTACTATGAGCTGCTGAAACCTGGGAAAACTGTTAATACGGAACGCTACCTACAACAGATGATAAATTTGAATAAATATTTGCGCCAAAAAGTCCCAAATATCAAGAAAGGACACACAAAGTGATCTTGCTCCATGACCAATGCCCCATCACATTCGGCTAAACGGACCAAGGAAACGATCCAAGTGTTTGGTTGGTAAATTCTTCCGCATGCGGCTTATTCACCAGATTTGGCCCCATCCGATTACCACCTATTTGCATCGATGGGACACGCACTAGCTGAGCAGCGCTTCACTTCTTATGAAAATGTACGAAATTGGTTAAGTGATTGGTTTGACTCAGAAGAGGAAGCATTATTTTGGCGGGGAATCCACAAATTGCCTGAATGATGGGAAAAATGCATAGATAGCGAAGGACAGTACTTCGAATAAAAAAGTATGTATCATTTTTACACAATAAACTCTTATTTGCTATTTGAAAAATTCCGGTTTCATATTTACACACCTGGTAGGAGAATATTGCCCTGAAGATGGACGAAATTGTTTAAAACGTTGGCGTTAGACTATTTCAATATGTAATGTTTAAATAAAAGATATTTTTGGAAAATTGACATTCACCAATCTATCTATAAGAAATTCATGATCTTCCTTTATAATAAATATATACCTTTGTATATATAGTAAAATATCAAGTTTATTTATAATCTTCATCATAATTTTTCAATTTTTCTCCTGCAAATTACATTTTGATCCTTTCATTGAAATTCTTCAGTTCTGGGAATAAAGCTACAAAAGTCATACTGAGACAAATTAAGCCTATAACAGACGATGATCTTTTGATTGGATAATTTCTCTTACTCAATATTCATCCAATCAGCTTGGACCTGACAGGAACCGGTAGGGAACTAATCAAACAAGTAAGAGCTTAACAAGAGAAGGATGAGAAATAATAAAAGAAATGAGAGAGAAAGAGAGGGAGTGAGGTCAAGGAATTATGTTTGAGGTACTAAGCCGTCACTTGTTCTACCTCCCACGACCATTCTTTACCTTTCGCCTCACCTACAATTCCAGGACGGTTGTTCAACTCTTCCCTCACTATCTTACATCTTCTCTCTCTCTTTTAAACTTACTCTATTTCATCTCTTTTTAAAATTAGTTTCTTTTTTCCTTTTCAAAAAGTACCGCATTGCAGACCGTATGTAAATTTTCTACAGTGTAGTTAGCAATTTCTACTCTGTTAGCAACAAGCAATTCTATTAAAGGAATAAATTAAAATAATTCAATATTTCAACAGCGATACGAGCAACAACTTTTATAATAAACATCAGTTGATTCACTGTTTTCCATAATTCCTATTTTTAATTTCAAATTGAAAAAATATAAACAATATATTAAAAGACCCATATCAAAATATTCACCCCACTTTACTCTAAATGTGTTTTAGTAAGTAGGTGTATGTATTGAGTTTCTGTCTAATTTCCCAATATGAGTAATTTAGGTTCAGTATTTTGTACATAAATCTCACTAATTTTCGGCTTAGCTAAAAAGACTTAAAAAATCACAAACTGGTTTGTAAGAGAGAAAGCTCTGCATACAGACTAACCACAAACAACTATCGAACAACACATAGAACCTCTTTATTCAGTTTTTTATGTTAAATTAAACTAGCATATTAACTGACTAAAGACATGGCCACTGCTGACATGCCCGTTAAAAGGCTGGTAAAAAGAAGTTGGAGGAGAGACCTCTTCTCTTGAAGCATCAAGCCAGGTGCTGTTGGGAACAAAATAAAAAACACCTAAAAAGTCTACTTAATTCACTTTTTTCCTAAAACTTCCAAATTAGGACTTAGTCTAATACTTAATATATATTCGTATTTACTGAAACATATATGGACATACTCATCACAGATAGATGGTACACCCAGAAGGAGACTCTTTGCAACGGTTGACCCAAAAAGATCCACTTAAAACGACTTCAGACCTTTCAATAAAAAATATTACGACTTATAGCAAAAGCACCATGGTATGTTTCAAACATAACCCTACCTACCGACTTACAAACCTCCCGTATATCATATATGAACATCTTAACCAACTAACAATTGACATGACAACACATGGCATGCCCATATTTGGGAGGTTAAAAAGGCGTTGGGTGAAAGATCTCCTACAGTAAAAAAACAAAGTAGCTGACACAAGGCAGAAGCACCACTAAAATGAGATTCTTCTTCGTGTCTGGCATATTGTTTTTTTTTTTTTAATGTTATTATTAAACTAGCATACAAAACAAATCATTTGGTAGTGTTGGAAGGTTTATTGACATGCGAAAATTAAAATAAAAGACATAAACAAGTTATGTTGTTATTTTCTAATAAATAAATTATTTATTAGAACCATTTGAGATATTGAGTATAAAGTTCTTAAATGTTATGAACGATCTGAGAAAATTGAAAACAAGTGTACCTACTTTACTTGGTACAGATTTAATTTTGTTATTTATTCTCTAATTGAAATATTCTATCGATGATACCTGAAGCTAGGTTTAAAAGTTCTGTATTTTTTTTTTATGTAGGACATACTGAGCTTATTTCACAATTATTCAACAAATAAAAAAAAAAAAATTATATTTCTTTAGGTATACATCTACCCACCCTAGATTTTGCTTAGAATTATACGTCCTTTCTCCGGTAGGAAGAGAATGAAGAACATATGATTTTTAAAGAGTATTTTCTTTTAGGGTGATGATATCGCACGAAAAGTGGCATATTTTCAAATATACAAATCCAAAGTTTTGGGAAGTCGAGTATAAAGATTTTTGAAGCTCATCCTAATTTTCTTTTTCTTTTTCTCTTTTTTTTTTGTATAAATTTGAACTCAATATCTCAAACGTATGCCATTGCTAAAGACCTCCGAGCTCTACTCAATAGTATAAAAATATCTACAATAATTTTTTTCGGACTATAAATAAACGCCGGTATTCTTCCCAGTTTGCAAAGTTCAAATAAGTTTAGTAAAGTATAGCTACGTAAAATATGTTAATATTATAAAAAATATGAAACTAACCTTTCAAAAAGAATTCAGCTGATTTATAAGAACAAGGAAAAAAATATGAGTCAAAAGCTAATTAATCTTGCTAAATTTTTAATTCATTAAAAATTCATTAAAATTAATTTAATGTACAATACATACATTTTATCAGTTTATTCTTATTTAAAAATAATAAGTATTGTTTGTCAACTTAACAACTTTTCCTCATCTTAGCAGAGAAAATTAAATTTTCTAAACCTTTTATTTTATGATATTTTTAGGTCTTAAGGAAATGGGGTTTCCTCTGAATTCCTCTCATATCTGACGATTGATTTATGTTCTTTGGCAGTTTTTTATCTTCTGTTCAGCGTCAAGAACCACAGGATTAGGATATGGTTGACCGTCCAAGAGCCACCACGGCAGAGGACACAGGTTGGGACTTCTAGTTCACGAAGCAGCTAACCATGGGAAAATTTACGGTGACCGAATCTGCTAAAGGAGGCCTACTATTCTCTTCTATAGCTTCTGAATAACTTTTGATGAAAAGGCGAGGTTTCAGTCAAAAAGTTATAAACATTCCTGATTGCCATTAATCTTTCATTTATTTGTCACATTAATATTAAATAATTTTATCTGAACAGGTGTAGTAAGAAATATCTGCTTTTTTAATATAAGTAATTATTAGACTCAATCAAGAAAAAATAGACTCAATCATAACAAATCTATTTACGCTTAGAAAAACATACCTGCCCCCCATTTATATTGGCAATAACAAAATTCCACATACGGACAAAGTACACTATCTGGGACTCACTTTCGACAGAAGGATGACTTGGGGCTCACACAAGAACTCTTGACAAAAGACTTAAACCTCTATATCCATTACTTTCTAAATCGTCAAAATGTAAAATGAAACAAAAACTATTTTCGTACACATACTCAAGCCCATGTGGACATATTCCTCACAGCTATTCGGCATAGCTAAAAAGACTCACTTACAAAAACTTCAAAATTTTCAATCAAGATTGTTACGACTAATTACAAAAGCACCTTCGTACGTGACTAACAAAACTTTGCGTACTGACCTACATCTACCCAAAGCCGACCAACACATAACGACACTTTACAAACGAATTTTTATTAATTTTTATGGACATCTAAACAGTTTAATACGTAGTATGGCTGACGTACGCATGGATACGAGAAGACTAAAAAAAAAACTATGAAAATTAGTTCATAACCTATATGAAATTATAAATAATCGATATCACTGTTATCTAAATATATGTTTTTTTTTTAAATAACAATAGACTTTAACAGTAAATTAGTTAAATCTTTTCTTGTCTTAGCAATTCATCCGATCTTGGTAACTAATCCAAGGCGCAGTAATTAATTTGTCCTCGTTAAAAGTTTAAGCTGGAAAACAGTTTTCTTTCTGTCAGTTTTAAGATAACTTTTTGACGCAATGACGTGATTCCAAGTTCGTGATCCGACTCGCATTCTGCTCCAGTGTTCAAACAGACGTTTATGACCTACTTATACATTTTTGCCTGCTTAATCTGACTTAGTTTGATCTAAATTTATTAACTCATATAAGTATTTATTTTATGATATAATATTATATATACAATGATTTTCCATTGATTTAACAGAGTTAGACCAACCTTCAGTGGCATGCGAAGGATTTGTGATGAGTTGAAAAAATGAAATACGGAATCGATTATCTAAACGTCGATAAGACTTATATTACAACCTTTCTTTCAAAATAGGCAAAAAAAAACATCTTCCTATCAACTTGAACATGAATGATGAATATACAATGAAATAAGGTATCTGGCAATATACTAAACAAACACATTATAACTAATCAAAATGACATAAATATTGAGGTATAGTCATATACTCTTTTCCCAGAAACTTATCAGTTCGGCTAAAACTCATGATGGATAAGTGCAATATTCGGACAGTATTTTCCTATGGCACAACTCTGTCAAAGGATTTTTCAAAAACGAAAAAAAAAACCTTGTTATCCCAATTTATTGTAAATGATTGTTACTTAGAAGATTGGAAAAGACATTACAACATATATTAATAATGTGTAAGGCCTAATGAAATCGGTTCGGTGCTGACACCACCAATTACTACACATTAACTCAATCCTCCCCCCACCCCCCCCCCCCCCCTTGTTCTCGGCAAACGCCTCAGTCACGTTTTCCAGTCAGCACCGCGTTTTGAACCTTTTACTGATTTGTTCATTACAAAATCTCAGGTTTTAAACATTTTTTATTCATCGCACAAGTGGAAACAATTTATCAAGAGCTACAAGTGTTAAAATTTCAGCAAACATGGCATACCAAGTAACAATTTAATTTCAAAATTATTTTTAAAGGAATAATGAAATAGAGGGATAACCAAATATATGCTAAATGTAACAGCAATGGAATTAAAAATTATTTTTATAGTGTAACCTAGATTACTTGGAGTAATAACATGGAGAGAGAGACTCACGGATAAAGACTTTTTTTTTTTTTTTACATATTTACTTACAGTTAATAACTATGCAAGAAAACGATAATGAATGAAATAATTATATTCATTTATCAGAAAAAACAGTGTTTATATAATATATAAAAAATATAAATAAAAATACATATCTCTTATATTAAAAAAATATATCCACGATGCATATTCTATTATTTATCAATTCCCGGACAGTTGGTTCACCAACTGCCTATTTTTGTAACTTTAACCTTGATAAAGAACACGATTTATAATATTAATATTTTTTCTATAGATACAATCCAGTATGTTTACGCTTTTTCCAAATTTTCCATGCGAGCAGTTCAACCTTATTTATACCTAGATAAAACATTAGGGGAAGTTTTTTTTTTTTTTTTTTTGGCAAAATTTTACAACGTAAACATTATAAATAGGATTACTTTTTAAATGTTTTATTTAACTCGTGCAGTTCTTAATTAAATTTCTTAAATGATGCAGATTCATTTCATAAATATATATAATAAATCATATATAATATATATAATTAAGGAGAAAAACCTGATGGTTGAGCGTGATAACGGTTAAATCACCTCTCTGCACGACTGCTTACGAAGAAACAGTGGTTCCTTACATAGTTCTTCTGCCAAGCCCCCAGATGGGTTGTAGAGGTACAATTAATATATACACTGGGTGTCCCAGACATATATATATATATATATATATATATATATATATATATATATATATATATATATGCATATACATGGGTGTCCCAGACGTAGTTTAAAAAAAAATGGGTAATACTGCATGCTAAGCGGGGTAGAATGGCGCAGAAAAGAGTTTCCTATCTGAATCTGTTGAGGAGATAGAATTTTTTTTTTTTTATTGTTAAAACCTTAATTTTTTCTGGAAAATAAAGAAATAAAAATGACGATATTTTCTTAATCAGTATTAAATTTACTAAAAGATGAAATAGATCTAGTTATCTACTGTCCATTGGCCTTTTTACGTGCAAAACACAAAACATTATTTAAACTTAAATTTTGAACACCATAGAAGCCGTCAAATTTCCTAAAAACTGCGGAATGTAGTTAGCTTTTTAGTGGTGTAACCCTTGATACAATTGCTCCTTAGATCTAAAAGAAGTTTTTCTGATGAAAAACACGCGAGAGTATAAATACTTGATTGCTTCTCGTACCTACTAGAAAAAACTACTTGATTGAATAAAAAATCAGTTATTTTATCTCTTGTACATAGACATGAGGGGTAAAAAGTTGTGAAGGGGGCAAGCTCTCGCTCCCCCCCTTAAAAATGAAAGAATCTTATTTATAGGGAGTTAAGGGGGGGAGGGGAGTGACCCAAATTCTTGCTGTTACCTAATGTTACATAAACTTACTTTTTCTTAACATTTATCAAAAATAACAATTTAGGATTATTTGAAGAAATTAAATACACCAACAGAAAAATGGCGTTTTATAATGTTAGCAGGGCACATTAGACTATGATATCACGTAGAATTAGTGACATCAATTTCTTCCAATAATCCTTAATTGTTATTTTTATAAGTATTAAAAAAATGTAAATTTATGTAACATTAGCTAATCGGCAAGTATTTGGGTCCCCCCCTTGACTCCCTATAAGTAAGATTCTTTTTTTTTGTGGGCGAGAGCTTGCCCCTTTCACAACTCTTTACCCTTCATGTCAATGGACAAGAGATAAAAAAATAACTAATACTTTATTCGATCAAGTAGTATTTCTAGTAGGTACGAGAAGCAATCAAATATTTATTCTCTAGCATGTTTTTCATCAGAAAAACTTCTTTTAGACACAAAACGTGAAGTGCAATTGTACCATGGGTTACACCACTACAGGAATTTTCAAAAACTATTAAAAATTTAAGTTTTAATAAACGTTTAGTGTTTTGCGCGTTAAAAGGCCCACTGACAGTGGATTTAAAACTAATCTAGGTCTAAAATAACTAGACCTATTTCATCTTTTAGAAAATTTAATTATGATCATGAAAATATTATCAGTTTTGTTTCTACGTTAAACCAAAGTAAAGAAAACTGCCTTTTTATTTTTCAGAAAAATTTAAGATTTTAAAAAAAAAAACAAAAAAACATCTATCTCCTCAACAGATTTAGATATGAAACTCTTTTCTGCGCCATGCTACCCCGTTTAGCATGCGGTATTACCCAATATTTTTTTTAAACTATGTCTGGGACACCCATGTATATGTATATATATACAGGGTGTTTCGGAATTGCACGGCACTATTTTAGGTACGTGTTCTCTAACACAAAATATACAAAAAAGTTCATATTAACATATATCTCAAACTCATTTATTAAACAGATATCAAAGGTTAAAGATTTATTATTTATTTACTGCATTAAGACTGACTGTACAACGTTTAACGTGTTTAATACTAAATAAAAGGTTTTAATCACCTGATAAACAAATGAACGATAAGCAATGACAGTAGTTGCTCATCTGTTTGTCTAGTTCTGTGTGTTTTAGTGTGAGTGAATCTTGTGACACAGTTCAATTTATGATTATCATGGGAGATACCACAAATTTATTCACTTTTGATGAACAAACAGACATACTTTTAACTTATGGCGAGGTACATACAAACGGTGCTGCTGCTGTTCGAAGATATCGTGAAAAATTTCCTAACCGAAGAATACCAAATCGTAAAACGTTTGAGGCCATTGAAAGACGTCTTAGGGATAATGGTACGCTAAAACCTATACGAGTGAACGCCGGTCGACAACGATTTCGACGAACTGCAAACGTAGAAGAAGAAATACTCGATGCTGTTCAGTTATCTCCTACTACTAGAAGATTGTCACGTCGTTTCGATGTTTCCTCTACCAGCGTATGGCGAACTTTACGCGAACAACAATTATATCCATTTCACGTATCAAGTAGGCAAGATTTGTTACCACAAGATTATAACAAGCGCAGAAATTTCTCCCAGTGGTTAATTCGACAATGCACACGAGATCCTAACTTCCTGAACTGCATTTTGGTTACTGATGAATCTTGCTTTACAAGAAACGGGATTCTTAATTTTGAAATACCCATACTTGGGCCGATGAAAACCCTCATACGACTGCTGTTGGACATTACCAACATACATTCTCTTTAAATGTCTGGTGTGGTCTTCTAAGCGACAAAATCATCGGCCCCTTCTTTTTGCCATCTAGGCTGTCAGGTATATCTTACTTGTATTTTTTGCAAAATAATCTGCATGATATTCTAGAAGATATTCCGCTAGGCATTAGGCAAAGGCTGTGGTTTATGCATGACGGTGCTCCAGCTCACTTTTCTCATAGTGTCACTGATTATTTAAATGCAACTTATGGAGACCGATGGGTTGGTCGAAACGGACCTGTTAAATGGCCACCACGATCTCCGGATTTAACGCCATTAGATTATTTTGTGTGGGGCTGGATGAAGTCTATGGTTTATTCTGCGGCAGTTGACACGCAAGAAGAGCTAAGAAATCGGATCGTGGAAGCCGCAGTAACTATCAAACACCATCCTGATGCTATACGAAGAGCCAGAGAAGCATGGATTCGTCGTGCTGAATGTTGCATTCAACGAAACGGAAGCGCCTTTGAACATTTACTCTAAATGTTGTAATAATAATAAATAAATAGTAATAATAAATCTTTAACCTTTAAGATATCTGTTTAATAAATGAGTTTGAGATACATGTTAATATGAACTTTTTTGTTTATTTTGTGTTAGAGAACACCTAACTAAAATAGTGCCGTGCGATTCCGAAACACCCTGTATATATATATATATATATATATATATATATATATATATATATATATATATATTATTTGATTTTTTTTATTCAAACACAACTGTGCAAAATTAAAGGAAAAATAAACACAGGAAAAAACACCCACTTAATTAAGGACCCGGAAAATCAACTAAGTCTCGAATTTCAGTTCCCATCATTTTCAAAAAAAGATTTTAATTAATAACTAATAACGTAGATGTAATACTTTTGCATCTATCTGATCTACCTACTTCCCTCCACTCAGCCTTATGGTTGCTGGAAATAAATGGCAGAAAAATAAATTGCTGGACTTCATTGTCTGCATTCTTTAAGTATAAAAAAGCCTTTCATTGATAGGATCAAAGGAAGCTCCCATTATTGTAGAATTCAATATACATACCATGTTAATTAAATTCAATATTATCCCAATACGGAACCTGATCCAAAGCCGAAGGATCTTAATGGAAAAGGGAGCTTTGCGCTCATCATGAAAAAATTTTTTTTATTCTTCATCAGGTATAACAATAAAGAGACATTAAGACGATTTAGAGAATTCAAGAAGCCTTACAAAAATACGCCATACATGAAAACTCTAGCCTAAAATCAGTACTGATTCGATGTGTGATCGCAGGATTCCAACCGGAGATAATCTGCCTCTTTATTGTTATAATGACATTGTTGGCTACAAGAATGTAAGTTATAATAAATAAGACATTTCGAAAACGAATGAATCGATAATTGTTAGACACATGTTTCTCAAATTCTTAGAATAGGTATTTTTTTTTCAAAACATGAAATACCATATTATAAGAATTTCTTTTTCAATGATCTCACAAGACTAAGAACCTGGATAATGTTTATAGCATCAGCTCATAATATTGACCGGCCAGAAAGAAAGATAATTAGAAAATATATGGACCTGTACGGGGGAATGGTTCGTTTCGACTTCTAAACAACTTCTAAGAGTTTTACATACACATGTTTCTTTTAAGAATAAAACGGATCAGATGGCTGTGGCACTTAATAAGGACAGATGAAGAGAGGACAGCAAGACACAATTATGGAAAATCCAATGGAATAAGACCTCGTGGAGGACCGAGGGTAAGATGAAAGAGCGCTGTCGCCGAGAATCTGAAGAGATATTTCCATCAGACAAGGATGTCTGGGTAAGAGCGTTTGAGATGGCGAGAGACCGCTTTAACCCTTTAGCGTTTGAGCAGTGCGAGTGTATTGCGGGCCCCATGGACTGATACCTTAGACCGGCTGCCGTGCCCGGTGGCCTCAATACTTTTTGCCACATTCACTCTTCTTTATTCATATTTTTCTTCTAAATTCGCCCTATTTGACTAAGGAATAAGGAACAGGTAAAATTAATTTTGAAAAACCCGAAAAGAACCCCATGTCAATTAGTTTACAACACTTGGAAATTTTTGAGGAAACCATAAACCTTGTCACTGGGAAATACCGGACGGGCTGGAAACAGGGTTGGAGCAACGCGAATGCCAATCATGTAAAAATGATTTTCATATGTCCTGAACTCGTCCTAAATATGAATAAGAAAATGATGAATATGATGAATCTTGCCTGCTCGCCATGCTCCTCTAATATTCATGAAATTAAAATAATACGTGTAGGAACGTACCTAAGTAGACATACTTACATATAATTTTTAGATCTGTTTTATGAAATATTTTATATATCTGTTATTTTATAACATTTTTTAACTCATAATGTGATCATAGACCGTTCAATTCCAAATGTCATAAAATAAACACCTCACGACGGTCTCAAACTTCAATATATTTATAAATAACAGGAGCTTTCGGTGCTCATAGCACCATATTCATCTGCATAAAACCAATAAACAATACATTAATACTATATTATTTTACTTAAAATTTGTTTTGCAAATACCCAATCTCTTACCCTTTTCTCGTTCCCTTAAGGGAGAGTCTATATATAACTGTATGTTACATCAGTTTAGTCATCATCAGTTTAAATACCTAATGTGGGAATATGTATATGATATTATTAGTAATGCCTAAATTATAAATTCTTTTAATATACAATTTACTTACTCGTCATGGGGAGAGACATGTACTCGGCATAGCTGCCACTAGGTCCCTACCCTATAACATTTTTTAATTATATACTATATTTATTTTACGAGTTTTTATCTACGATTTATGAATGTTGCATTACAAAATAGTGATAAAATAAATCCGAAAGCGATGAGTAAAAATTCAATTTTTTGTTTTAAAAGAAGCCACAAAAACATCTCTTAAGGTGCTGAATTCTGGGTGTTTTATCCAAGTGCAATAGTAAAATGGAAAGAGTTAAGAAATCAATTAAAATCAATTAAGTCCGCGGTTCCAGTCTTCTAACGCTGAAACGGGCGGAACTGATGTATAAGTCTACAGGCCTCAGGGACTGCAGCGCTCGAACTGATATGTGTATTAGTACACCTTAAAGGGTGCCCCGTGAATGAATGCTACAATCAAATTTCTAATATCTTCTTCTTCATGACTTGTACAGCGTCACCCTTAGCATAACAAGTACAATAACGGAGATTGGAATTCAACAAAGGCTTAAATTGCTTAACTTTCCCTTCAGGTTCAGAGGATCCATTGCAACACACCAGGAGGGACCGATGAAGCGAATGAGACAGGAAGGGTAAGGGCACTGATAGGACGAATTCCAAAGTCGAGGGGTAAGACAGAAGAGGAAGGGGAGCATGAAGCAACCCTTGCGAGGAGGTAGGAGGGGGTTCTAATAAGGAATCGTCTGTCAGGATAACGCAAGGACCTGGCAGCGAGCCACTCACCAGGACAAACAAGCACACTCCTGCTTCAAGCATGGGCGAGCAGAGCGGTGGCACTATCTTAGGCTAATAGGTCTGGCGACGTCTCGCCGCCCGGGGTCCGGATATCGCTCATCAGCTTGGAAGCGGTAAGGTCTTGTAGCGACGCCAAGAAGGTGTTTACAAAGGAAGGGGATATTATCTCGAAATATACGGCTTTGTATTTAATCTGAATAAGTAAATACGTTCATGAAAGAATGAAATAGTGCTTTGAACTAAAATTAAAAGGAGGGGGTGAGTGTTAGTCAACTGTTATTCTATACGATAGGTAAATGGTTATCAGGATTTTCAGTTAAAACTTTTTTATTTTGGAAAGCCGTTTCGATCCACCTTGTGGATTTTCATCAGGGCTAAAAGAAAACAAATTATCTATGCTAGAGGATGACAATAAATGAATACTTCACAAAACTGATAGTAATACAAAAGATGGTAAGCATTATTCATGAATATTTAAATAAGTGGCTGGTTAGCAAGATAAAACTGTACCAGAGAGGTAAACTGTTGTAACTACAAAATTCTCGAGTTTCCGATTATTGTTGTAACTGAATTATTTCTATTATTCTATTTCTAGCGAAAGGTATTCGTATTTATATTCCTTATGAATGGTTTTTTATTTAACCTATTATTAGTATTACTTTTTTTTTTTTTTTACAACAAGAAATATGAAAAATTAAAATTCTAAGTGCTCTCTTTTAAAATTTTAATAATGTCAGTTACGACAGTTTACCTCTGAGTATTTATCTGAGGTAAAGAAAATAAAATCTGATAATTACCTTCTAGGTCCAGAGTGATACAAAGACTAAAGGTAAAATAGGGTGAGAAGTAGTGGTAGGGGGTAAGTTTGCCGACTTCAAAGGTTTATTACTGGGAAACCCAACGCTTTTGAAGTGAAATGCTACATGAAAACGCAGTGAAAATAAAATATTAAAACCTAACAAAATAGATGGTACTGTATACAATTTATGTCTGCACTCAATAACAACAAAATTGAGATAATACATAAGGTAACAGTGTATAAAAAAAAAAAAAATATACAAAACAAAATTATACAATACTAAAGAAAATAATAATATAGAGGTACATCGTATAGAGGTACCTACGAAATCATAACTAGGATTTGAGGATGCGAAAGATGTAAGATTAAGTGGATGAAATTATCTCTTTATCTGTTTTATGATTTACAGGGTTATGTTTTTCCAAGTGGATGAATATGGATCCTGAGAGGAGTCGTTTATCGTGGTTTTGTACAGCAGCTAAAATGGAGGGGTTCTCAAAGTCAAAGGAAAGGTTGTGGGCAATGGCATGCTCTGTTAATTTAGACGTTGACGAATTACGCGTGGAAATACTGTATTTATGTTGGTAAATCCGTTTTTAAAAATAATTTTTGGTTCCACCGATATAGCAACTGTTGCAGTTAAGCGTGGAGCACTGGATACGATAAAAAAAAAACCTTTTTTTTTTTTAACAGTAAGCCTCTTCTTGCTGACGTGCGACGTGTAAATGCTTTTAAATGATAATTGTTTCGATAGGAATATAATGTCAATAGTCCTGAGGAAGGGACAAGGATACCCCGAAACCTCAACTTTAATATGAGGTTATTAATAAAGAAAATAAAAAGGAATACGTTGATCTTTATGACTCCATTAAATGAGATCATCCCAAATATTATTTCCTCTTTTTAAAACCAAATTTTATCATATAATGTTTAATATTTATCTATCTCAAAATCAATAATTTGGCACTGAAGGCCTTTTCCATTTACGCGCTCAAAGAGTATGTTCTTAATGATTATTCATTCTTAATGAAATGCCTGATCTGATTTATTCTCGATCCACCCAGACACTCACGTTTCCCATTTATATACTAAGCAAGGTTTTCTTTTTCCTAAATCCAAACGACAATATCCTCGTTCGTCCATCCACCTATTAAAAACAAGATATTATCCCACCGGCCTGTACGTTTCCATCCCTAGAACAGGCTCCTTTGAGCGATCCTTTAACAGTAAACGTACAGACGTGCAACCCATGTTTGGAATTCCTTACCTAACTCCATTCGCAGTGCATCCTCCCTCGCCTCATTTAAACACTATTTATTTATCCATCTCCTAGACAATCTTCCTTATCAGTCTTCCGTAAAAATGGTCAATATCTAGACCTAAAGGTAAACAATTATTTCTATTTATATAATTTCATTCCACTGATCTAATTTTAGTCAGACAAATGTACTAACATAAGATTCCTTTTTGTTAATCTTAGGGGGACCAAAAGTCTCAGAATAAAGTTATATTTTCATTCATTCATATCGACATAATTAATCTTAGATAAAAACAACCTAGTTTATGTTATTTATGTTTTGAACAACAAAAAAATCTACTCCTGATATTCCTAATAGGAAAGAAAAAAAAATAAGAAACTATAAAAAACGGGGAAGGTTTTGGTTTCTATTAGTAAGCAGTGATCATCATATTTGCATCAACTTAAATAAACAAATGAAAAAAAAATCTGGTGCGTGCGCGCAACACACAACTTTCACTTACCAACTTACTTAGATTAGAAATTGACGTGTTTTGATAAATATCATTTCCCAAAGTCACACATTTTTCTACATTCATATCTTATTTTTGTTAATCGTTAAAGCCGTTTTTGAGTAAATAAAAAAAACCCGTGAAAATGATATAAAATTTATTAAGTAAAGTCCCCCCTCCCGTAGATCAATTTTGATGAAATTTTTACAGTCATATCTCGGGCATATAAATACATTAACTACCAAGTTTGATCAAAATCGTTAAAACCGTTTTTGAGTAAATAAAAAAAACCCGTGAAAATGATATAAAATTTATTAAGTGAAGTCCCCCCTCCCGTAGATCAATTTTGATGAAATTTTTACAGTCATATCTCGGGCATATAAATACATCAAATACCAAGTTTGATCAAAATCGTTAAAACCGTTTTTGAGTAAAGAAAAAAAACACATGAAAATGATACAAAATTTATTAAGTAAAGTCCCCCCTCCCGTAGATCAATTTTGATGAAATTTTTACAGTCATATCTCGGGCATATAAATACATTAAATACCAAGTTTGATCAAAATCGTTAAAACCGTTTTTGAGTAAATAAAAAAAAACCCGTGAAAATGATATAAAATTTATTAAGTAAAGTCCCCCTTCCGGTTGATCAATTGTGATGAAATGTTGGTTATCACATCTTTGACATATAAATACATCAAATACCAAGTTTGATCAAAATCGTTAAAGCCGTTTTTGAGTAAACAAAAAAAAACATTTAAAAATGATACAAAATTTATTCAGTAAAGTCCCCCTTCCGGTTGATCAATTGTGATGAAATGTTGGTTATCACATCTTTGACATATAAATACATCAAATACCAAGTTTGATCAAAATCGTTAAAGCCGTTTTTGAGTAAACAAAAAAAAACATTTAAAAATGATACAAAATTTATTCAGTAAAGTCCCCCCTCCGGTTAATCAATATTGATGAAATGTTTACAGTCATATCTCGGGCATATAAATAGATCAAATACTCAGTTTAATCAAAATCGTTAGAGCCGTTTTTGAGAAAATCTAAAACAACGTAAAAACTTGTTAAATAAAGTACCCCCTTCCTTTGAGCAATTTTGATGAATTTTTTGCTGTCACATCGCGGGCATATACATACACTAAATACCCAATTTCAGGTTCCCACGGTTTATAGTTTTTGAGCTAGTCTGTTCACACACACACACACACACACAGACACACACACACACACACACACACACACACACACACACACACACACACACACACACAGACCATTTCGCGGGACTTGGTCATTTCGACTCAGGGGGCCCCAAAACGTGTATTTCCGTTGGAAACCGGAAGTCGAAATTTTTCACGATCGCAATACTTCCACTTACTATATATTTCATATATAGGTAAGTGAAAGTAATAAATCTTGAAAAAAAGGCACGAATCTATAGCCATGTTATAAGTTACTTGAGCTGTTTAAAATATATTTGCTCCGTCGTTGAAGATCACTCTCCTTGGCGAATGCCCCTACCGCCACAGTAATTAATTTTGTGATACTAACTTTGTAACTTGGTCTATTAATCTTGTTAATCCGCTAGTCTCCGAGGCAAATCTTCAACACTGTTGACAAATACTTTGCAAAGTAGAAAAACAATTAGTCAATAATAATCGACAAATCAGTGATTTTTCTTTCAATGTACCATCCATATTATTCATTTAAAACAAAACACAATAAATAATTATTCAACTTACATAGATTTTTTCGTAAACTATCCGATCGTGGAACCTCCATTTGGTTTTTAAATAATTGAAGCGTGGAAATGCATAAGGGTATAAGTGTTTTTTTTTTTTCCAAATTGTTATATGCGTTAAAGCCATTCTTTAGCAATGGGTATTTTTTTGTTGTTAGGAAGTAGTTCATTGAACGTTTAAAAGATGGCGTCGGTGTAAGTTCCGAACGTAGTTCACCCTAGTGGGTATTAAGTCATGTCATTTCTGGAAAAATATCTAAGGCACTTATACCCTCATGCATTTCCACGCCTCAATTATAATTTAATTTTAGGATACAAAAATAGAATTTTCACTAGTTTTAAAATGTCATCCAAACAATATATCGTTGGCATATACGTCCCTCGTAAGGGAGATATTTCTAAATGTTGTTTTCATTTTTCTTGGCACAGTAACCCTAATTTGCATTGATTTGTAAGCGTGTGATCTTGCGAAATAACGCGTAGTTAATTACATATTTAAAATTAACACGTTAGGTGTGGCATCCGATGTCTTACATCCCCTTCTTAACAGTCGATTTTCACATGAAAATGTCCGAAAGTCCGAACTCTTCAAATCAATTTAGTCGATTTTTAATGAGATTATTGCATTTTAGTGCAGAAAATGTTGCTATCAGCTGAAATTTTGTTGTTTTTTAGAATCGGACTCCAAGGTCCGATTTTCGACAAAGAATGGCGTAGATCCTGTATCGGCCTGTCCTGCACCTATTATGTCTAGTTCCGATCCTTACCAAGAGATAATCCCCTTGAGACGCTCATTTAATTCCCTTTTAATGAAAAGATAACGCTTTCGTCAAAGTATTCCCATCGGACCCCGACGTCCTATATCGTCTGTGGCTCATACCAGCAATCGGACCCCGGGTACCGATACCGTCCAATTCAGGATACCCCTAAAATACGCCGCCTCACCAAACGGGTGATGATTAACCGGTGATGATTATTATTCTCACTAACCGGTTAATATGCAAACCATAACTTTTTATTACCAAGATTAATCAAAAAACCTTAATGTTAAAAGTCCTTTAAGGAATCGAGTTTTAACATTATAATTCTGTGGTGCCTTGCAACTCATATGACTTTTTTCAACATGTGCAAAAACAGTTCAGTTAATATTACATTCTAAATAATGTGCCATTGTAAAATAAATAAAAAAATCCGAGCTAATTCTCATTATTAAATGGTTTTATTTTTTTTACAATACTGTGGTTAAGGCAAACATCAACCACAGTGATGACCGTATGAAAATTTTAAAAATAAATTATCTATGAAAAGCTTACAGCAGAACACTTGAAAGATAGCTTAATACTCTTGTAACGTTAAAAAAAAAACATTTGGTTTAAAAGTCTCAGACCTTTTGTTGAAACAAACGTTAGTTATAGAAATGTTATAGAATTATAGAATGTTATTCCAAATGTTCCAAACAAACTGTCATAGCAACTTATAGAACTCTTTGACTACATAGTTCGAGTCCCATCCACGAAGTTCTAGACCCTTCTTACGAATTTACATAAGGAGCGATTGCCTGGACAGTTATTCTAAGTCTTTGTCTTGGTTGTGAAGCTCAAGCCATATGATTATTTGTGTTACAAAGTGATAATTTTTGTAGCCTGTTCTGCTTTTTGTGTATTTATCATTCGAGAGCAATTGATAATTGCTATTCTTCTTTGAATAAATATTGTTTTACCCACAGAAGTGTTACAATATGAGCAAGTAATATGAAACTCGAATCTATATAAATTACGAGCAAACTACTAATACACAATCATATACATGTGTGTATGTTTATACATGTATGTGTATGATATAGTTGGGAGAAGAATATGTGGTCGAAAAATGTATCAAGCTCTGAAAAATATTTTCCTATTTCTTCCTATGGTTTTCTTCGCAGACGGTCATTTGTCTCCGTATAAATTGTTTTATTAGTGAATGAAAATAAATTTTTAACATAATTTATTTTCTAACCACAACTTTTATAATTCTTTATAATCCAATAATAATCATAATAGTTTTATAGAAAATAATTTAATATGTTAATACAGAGTGTATTCATATAGGGGACAACAAGAAAAATTTTAGAAGCTATCTACATTGCAGCAAATAAGAAAGAATTAATGAATTCAAAACTAGAATCGGCCAACATTTCCTTACAATATTCTCAAGTTATCAACCACATTCTACAATAAAAAACAATTTAAAGCAGTGGGGGCTAGGGTGGGGATGTTTATAATAAAGAAGGACTTAATCCATTGGTTGATTTATAGAAGCAGTAGACGGATGTTTTCCCATGTTTCCAGTAAAGGTATTATATAAAAAATTTCAGTAAAATATAATATAAAAAAATATCTTATGACTTTAAATTTTAATTTTTTAACATTATATTAAATAGAATCCCTACGTGTGACGATGATGAATCTCATCAAAAATTTTTTTAGAAATCAGACGATGTCCACTAGGATAATAAAATACAGGTATGAAAATGCTAAAATAACTAATGACAATAATAAAAAAATATTGAACAAAAAATATTTTTATATAATTATAACATGATAAATATTTTTAGATGAATATGGTGCCAAGCACCGAAAGCTTCTGATGTAAGAACAAAATAAAAAAGATGAGACTGTTTTAAAAATAAAATGGGTAAATTATTATAATATAAAATACATACAATAGTCTACTTATCCTATAATAATTTAATATGTTAATACAGAGTGTATTCATATAGGGGACAATGAAACACGGGAGACAATGAAACAGTCGCTGCACTGGGCGAACCAAAAGGTCGAGAGTAAGGGTGACTCCAAACAAAGTCAGCATATTGTCCCCTTTCGACTTGTTGCGTGACAGACTCCACGTATTGAATTGCGGTTTTGTGCGGCAAAACTAAAATATTCCGTCCAACGGATTTTCGTCTCTAGGTAATAGTAATTATTTTATTCAATCGGCTTTTACTTTTTGCATATTTCATTATGCATTTATATCTTAAGATATAAGTCAAGTCAAACTTTTGCTTGACTTTGGCTTTCCTACCTCTTCACGTTCATCGTAGGAAGTTAAAGACATCAAAAAGGCTCATATGTGGTTCCTTGAAACAGGGGCGAAGAAATATTTCATAGAGCCCCACGAGTGATTCATCGTCTCCCGTATGTTTTTCACTGTGCAACAAGCAGTCAGATTTTTTTTTTTTTTTTTTTTCCATTTTCTTACAGAATGATGCGAAATCAAAAAAACTCTATTAATTTATGACAACTTCCCTCTCTGAAAACCAAGTCAAACTTTCATCTCTCCTGAAGAGTTTCGTGGCTATCCTAAAGCTGAAGATCGAAAAACCGACCGGAAAGCCGAATAAAGTTTTTTTGTTAATCATGGTGTTGTTTTTTTCAGTTGTTTCATGCTTCAACTTGTGCCGTTTCATTGTACCCTGGGAATGGAGCACAATGAAATAAAATTATATTTTTGGAAAATGGCTCCTCGCGGTCACACATGATGCATGAAATACTGTTTAACGCATTTCTTACATAGATTAGAACCTACGGTAACACGGAAAAAATAAATATTGAAAATAAAGTCTCAGGTGGGGTGCTATGGATAAAAGAAACTTTTGTGTTTCACTCTCTCCTATATGTATAAGGTCACTCACTTTCCCCTCTAAACCATTGTACTATGAACAAAAAATACAGCATTGAAAATACATTTTGCTACTAAGTTCTAAGTTCTGACTAATCCTCTCTACTTAAAAAAAAAATATTCAAAATTAAATTTAGCTGTTTTTTCGAGTCAAGAACTATTTACACAGAAAAAAAATTTATTTGCAAAATTTAATTTCTTTATTTCAATTGAGATCCTACATTCGCAAATTTGATTTTGGCCCTAACTCTAATCCAGTGTAATTATATGGAGCTCGGGGTTAGCAGGAGGGGATGGACGCCAATTAGAGAGTAGGCGAATGACAGGGGTTGGTCCGTGTTGGGGGGGTGGGGGGCAGACCAAGAGGGGGGCGATGAATATTGAAAAGATCCGATTGTCAAGGGCTCTCAATTACCTCGAGGTTTCTTTAATTAAGACCCCAAGGTCCTCTCAAGCGAGCTCACCTGTAATTGGATATCTCCCTCCCATTAAGCAGTATTAGCAAGTAACAAGATCTTAAATTCTAAATCTGAGCCGACAGTTGACTTAACTTTCCCCTTTTAAAACAAAAGGTTTGGTTTACTCCTTATAATTTACATCAAGCTATACGTTAATGGCGCCTAAATAAATATTATACTAGGAGATAAGATCTTTATGATTTCTTTTACACATGCGAAATTTATCAAAAAACATGTTCTTTCCTAAATGAAGAACGAGTTTATTCAAGCCGATTGATGTGGGATGGATTGAAATTTTAACACATCATGAAGGCTTTTGGGTGCTCTCCGACTCGAATGATTTTTCAGACTGGTTATCCATGTGACTGGTGGAGTGATGGAGATCCCTTCTGGTACCTATATAGATTTTGTTTTATTGCGGTTTCCGGTGCTCTCAATATTTTTGGTTTTAATGGTCTTAAATTTGTTACGTCAAATGTGTTTTCTTTTTTGGTAAATATCCTATAATTATTCTTTCAGGTGCTCTGCCATAAATAAATGATATTTATCCTGATGATGCCTGAACAGGCGAAAATTTGATAGGTATAAATCAATTATAATACAAGATTGATGAGACTATTACTAGCCTTCCTCCTTTAAAATTTATCTTTAGTCTCAACTGATTCAATTGGTGAATATTTGAAGAACTGTTTTGTACTAAAAACGAAACAAACTGTTTTTTTTTTTTTTAAATTGGACCAAACAGATGGAATTTACGAACTACTTTTACTTCCCCTTCGTAATCTCAACTGCTCTAATGTTCAAACCTTGAAACAGGACGACTGAAATGAAAGACTGCTGCCACTTATCCAAACGCTCCACTGTTCGATTTTTTTCTGGATTTAGATTTAGCTTTTTCTTAAATTAATTTTATTTTCAAATTTATTTCCATGACTTAAATGTGTAAAAAGGACACTTTGCATCCTGACATTCACATTTCTCAAAAAATTTTAAGTTTTTCGTTTTTTGTTTAGTGTACTACACAAGGACTATTAATCCTCTGTCGAATATTAACCCCATTCTTGCCTTTTTCTATGTATTCTTTTATAAAATAATAATAATTTATAATGATAATAAATGCTTTTATATTATAAGCGCAACGTCAACTAGAATTTAAGTAATGTCTTTGGCTGAATAAAAGTCAATAAAAGGAATTTTCGGACACCGCTTATCAGCTTTATTTTAGAAACTTATTCGTTCTATAGTAGTCTGTAGTATTCTTCCCGTTTTGAAGATTAAAATTCAATTAAACTTAATGAAATACTTCATTTTTTTTTTTTTTTAAGAGAGCACAAAACTGTGTAAGCCCCAAATCAGCATATCCCAAAAGACCAAGTCTTTGCTTAATCTTCAGAATACTTTAAAAATGTATTTGTTATTTGAATCTATCAAGAATTTTTTTTTCTGTTGTGAAGAGCAAGCAAGCCATTGGAATGAAGGTATAGGTTGGATATGATATTTATTCTCAAAGGTAGAACGGACGAACAATTCACCAACCTAGTCCTGAGCTGATTAAAATATTCCTGAGGGGCGGGGGGGGGGGGGTTCCTAATGCCAGTAATTACATTGTTTCTATCGGGAAGATGGGAGGAGGTAGATAACAGAGCTGCCTCACAGCCTCAGCTAGCCTTTCCAAAGCCAGTCAGCCACAAACGCAGGTGCGCCCAAAAGGTTGCGCCCAATTTGATTCTTTTGACCGCCCCCCGGCCAATCTCCCATTTATTACCGCCTCAAGGCCTTTAATTCTCTATTTAGCGTCGGCGTCCTGAGCCTTTTGATCCGCTAACTCTTATTGCCCTGCTAAGAGTAGATGCGATGACCGCAATGGCACCCGGTACGGCTTCGATTCGGTAATTTTATCAAGTGTATAGTTATAAACGATTTCCGCTTGAAAGACTAAATCGTTTTAATTATTTTACACAATGAATGGAAGTTGGAATGTATGTATCTTTACTTCTTCTTAGCGTCGTAAAACTATACTATAATCTCTCGCTTTATTCATTATTTTATTATTTATTATTATTATTATTTATTAATTATATTATAATTTTCAAAAAATTGTCAACCAAATAAAGCCCATTTATTTGCACATATCGCAAGTTGGCCCGAAGATGGTTACAATTCAAAATATACGTATATCAATTTGCAGTTATGCATACCATAAGAATCAGAATTCCTGAATTTAGTCGCAATAGTATTATTATTTCCTTTTGAGTAAGGCACGATTTACAATATTTATTTATGAAGGGGAACACTGTGTTAATGCAGGTAGACGGACACTTTTTAGATTCTATTAGTACCAGTGGTACTAACTCCCCCAATTGTAGACTATTTGTGATCTATGACTCTTTTCCCTAGTCGCTCTTTGTAGGTACATAGTAAAATTGAGAATGCAGTTTTTTGAATTGCAACGATCTTCGTGACGACGTGTAATATTTGGGGAATATTATGTATTTGTAGTTTCTTTTGAATATTATCTTTAAAAAAAAAAATAACAGGTAACTAAAGGAATATTTATTACGTGGTGTATATATTTTAATCCTCCTGAAAAACAGAAGATCTTACCATTTGGGGATAGGAATAAGGATTGAAGTCTGAGACAGAAGTGATTGATAATTATCATAGATGTATTGCGAAGCTCCAAAGTTTCCAATTTAATTTAACCATCCACATCCAGAACACTCGAAACATCTCTGAACATTCTCAACTAGACCACCTCAAACCATCGCTGACCATTCCTAACCATCTTCGACCATCCCCAACCTGACTACCCTAAACCATCTCTAACCATTCCGAACCATCTCTGACCATTCCTAAGCATCTCTGACCATTCCTTACTATCTCCAGAACACCCGAACTACCTCTGACCATTCGTAACCATCTTAAACTCCAATGCGGGTATACATAATTATATTGACGAAAAATTATAACTCGAAAATGTCAAACATTGAAATTTAAATAACAATAACGTTAAAAAACTGGAACTACCAGTGACGCAAAAGTCACTTATTCTTCGCTATGTAGTCAAAGACTAATCTAGTTGATCTCTTCTCATGTCTGGTCCGCAATGGACTCACCCAGAAGGCTTAGAACAAGCCAACGATGTAATGACATACTAATACATGACTGTAACCGTCCCAGCTTTTATAGGCAATTCATGAACTTGTACACCGTATCAAAAATAAACATTTGTTTTGGTTTCAGGTCACCGTATTAATAATTGCCCTAAGAAAATCGCAAACACTTTTAAAATAATTTTTAAAAATATGTCAGTTAGGAATTCTATAGCTTGACCGCGAAACCGTAAGCCCACAGGGATGTTATGAGGGGATAGTGTGATTCCCTCCATAGTTTGAATTATACTGTAATTTTCATAGCCTTCAAATCTTATTTTGTTTATGTTGCGATTATTATGGGTGGCGGGATGGCCGAGTGGGCTAGCGCGTCAGAATAACATAAGCTTGCCCATGGCAGCGTATGCTTAGGAAACTCGAAGATAGCAAGTTCAAAGCCAGGAGCCAGAGGAAGTTTAATAATATTCGGCATAAATCCCTCTACCCTGGCCCGGGAAACCCCGCAGAGCCTAAAAGACGAAGAAGGGGAGGAATAAAGAAAAAATGTTGCGAGTAATATTTCAAGTACTTATTTCTTCTGAATACATTGTGACCGAAAAAAAACAAAAAAAAACAGATGTTTATTTCTCTCATCCATGTTTATTTCAAAATCATAGAATTCGTAGGAACGTTCGATAAAGGAATCGAAAATGTTCAAGTGTTCGTTGGCATACAATATATAAGTTTGCTAATCTTATACCGGACTGCGAAGAATACAATTAATTTTGAGTCGCTGTTCTGTCATTGCTAGTTCCTGTTAGATAAATATGTTTTTTTCTTGTTCTCATAGTTCCTTCGTCATTTTTCGTGATGTAATCTTACTTAAATAAAAGCTTTTATCAAAACACTTTATTGTTGTTACGATATCATCTTCTGTAGGAAACATAAAGCTTAAGTTTAAGCAAGACATTTAAGGTTAATTCATACTATTTATTATTTTTCCAACTATGAGGTGGTCATAGTTAGTGGTAAAACTTCAAAAAGTCAAGTCCACGTTCGAATATCCAATACATCAAAAATCCGAATAAAACACAAAATAATTTTTTTCTAACGAAATTTCCAAATACGTAGCCAAAAGTCAAAATAACAGTACTTAAGATAGTATATGTGATTATCTTATCTCAATTATGATATAATTGCCAGGATTTTCAGTTAATTTTTTTTTATTTTGGAAAGCCAACGTTTCGATGCAACTTGTGGATCTTCATCAGGGCTTCTGAGTCCCACAGTGATACACAGAAACGTTGGCTTTCTAAAATTGAAAAGTTTTAACTGGAAATCCTGATAATCATTTAACCTATCGTATAGAATAACAGTTGACTATCTCTCACTTCTAACAATATTTAACAAAGCAAGATCACATCTATCTGATCCTCATAATACGAAGACAAATATTCATTGCTACAGCCTACTTTCCATCCCGATCTCTATGGTTTAAATTAAGTACAATAATTATTCAGTTTTTGTAGACCGTCCAATTCATTTTACTTTTAAACTATATTATTCTCGCACGTATTGGACCTTATTGGAAAATTCTTCCTTGGATATATAAATTATTCAGAGTACTCGGTCCCCTGAATTAATAATGAATAAAGAGATATACATGAATTCGTTTGAGAGAGTAGAGAAAATATAGTAATAAAAGATGGAGGGAGACCTGAAGAAGGTATATCGAACGCACTCCGTTCGGTGATGTATTCTATTTGCGACCCAGCGGTCCCTGAGACCTCTTTTGATACCGACTCCATGGCTTGGCCGGATAAAAGAGTTAGTTGTCAAAGACCATTTGTTAGCATCCTCTTAGCTACGGGGCGTTAGCCTCGAGGAAATATTTCTGGGCTCAAGTGAACCTCTTTGGTAACGTGTATTAGATAAGTGAAGTCTCCTAGTTAGATAAAACCTTTAGTTATATGAATAATGGCAAATATTTTATTAAAATATTATCCTTTGGCTCAGAATATTATCTGAAAGATCGCATTTATTTAGTTTCCAACAGCGGGAATGTTCATTCTTGTTCTTTTTTTCCATGTTTATATATTTTTATTTATTATTTAATTTAAAACATCAACGTTTTGGGATTCCGCACGATCAGCTCTATCGCCAGTTTTTAACATCCAAATGCTGAATAGGATTTGGATAAAATCTTAAAGCCAAAAAAAAAAAAAACTTTATAAATCTATAAAATGTATAAATGTTTTTAATCTGTATAATGCTGTATAGTATATCGTCTATAGGTTAAAAATATACTGCAAGAAAGGGTATTTTAACGATAACTATTTTCTTCTGGATTCGCTATGATATATATCTAATACTATAAAGGTAAAAGAATAATATTTTCAAATATTTTTGTTAAATGAAAACGGTATGATTTTAATATAATATAATCTTTAGATAACCAATTTACAAATAAAACGAATAATATTAATTTTAACTTATAAGTATTTATTACTTCTGGACTACTACTAAAGGATATTTTTATTAATTAAATAATAAATTTAGACCAATTGGACTGCTATGGCAATATGATAAAGTTTTTTTTAAATTTTCCATTATTCAATTAAATGGAATTTCTCGAAAAATAAATTAAAATCTTCTTCTGCTTGGAAGACCCATTCTTAGCACTCCATTTTATGTCCCTTCCAAAGGACGACATTGCCATCGTACATAGGAATAAATTAAAGTAATAATATATTGTAACACGTTTGTTGGTTTAAATAATTTTTATCAGGCGAAAATAATAATTTACAATGACAGAAAAACAGTAAAAACTCCAATAATTAACAATGTAACAAAAAGTATCCTAATGTAAAGACACTATTATATGAGCCCCTTAAAGCACAAGTGGTGTAACTTCATATAATAATGCATTAAAGAGAACACATTTTTCCCTACATGGTACCATGCCTAACTAAAAAAATCTGGTGCGTGCGCGCAACACACAACTTTCACTTACCAACTTAATTAGATTAGAAATTGACGTGTTTTGATAAATATCATTTCCCAAAGTCACACATTTTTCTACATTCATATCTTATTTTTGTTAATCCTTAAAGCCGTTTTTGAGTAAATAAAAAAAAAACTGTGAAAATGATACAAAATTTATTAAGTAAAGTCCCCCCTCCCGTAGATCAATTTTAATGAAATTTTTACAGCCATATCTCGGGCATATAAATACATAAAATACCAAGTTTGATCAAAATCGTTAAAACCGTTTTTGAGTAAATGAAAAAAACACGTGAAAATGATACAAAATTTATTAAGTAAAGTCCCCCCTCCGGTTGATCAATTGTGATGAAATGTTGGTTATCACATCTTTGGCATATAAATACATCAAATACCAAGTTTGATCAAAATCGTTTAAACCGTTTTTGAGTAAATAAAAAAAACATGTGAAAATGATACAAAATTTATTAAGTAAAGTCCCCCCTCCGGTTGATCAATTTTGATGAAATTTTTACAGTCATATCTCGGGCATATAAATAGATCAAATACTCAGTTTAATCAAAATCGTTAGAGCCGTTTTTCAGAAAATTGAAAAAAACGTAAAAAGTTATTAAATAAAGTACCCCCTCCCTTTGAGCAATTTTGATGAAATTCTTGCTGTCACATCGCGGGCATATACCTACACTAAATACGCAATTTCAGGTTCCCACGGTTTATAGTTTTTGAGCTAGTCTGTTCACACACAGACACACAGACACACACACACACACACACACACACACACAGACCATTTCGCGGGACTTGGTTAATTGGACTCAGGGGACCCCAAAACGTGTATTTCCGTTGAAAACCGGAAGTCGAAATTTTTCACGATCGCAATACTTCCACTTACTATATATTTCATATATAGGTAAGTGAAAGTAAAAAAACAAAACGAAAATTGGAGTTTCACCACTTGTGTTTTAAGGGGCTCATATACAGATTTACAAGATAAATATTTTTTTTGTACATGATTTCGGATTATTTATACTTCCAATCAAAATGTTAATTTATATGACTTTTTTGTGGTACAAAATAATAAATATATAGCAATATTTTGTAAGTTATGTTTTTTGAAGAGTAGGAAAAATTAAGAACCTACATAAAATATGCAGTCTAGATAAAGATTACATCTAAACAAGGCATTGAATGAAAATCTATAGCGTTTTAATAAATACGTAGGGGTTACCCTATTAGTAAATAGGGGTTACAGGCAATGCCAGTATATCTAGTGTTAAGCGTTAGTCTAGTAAAAAATGAATAAACCCACTTTCTTGCTTGTAAAACCGGTTGGAACATCAAGTAATAAATAAAAACTAAAATAAGTCTTTCTCGACCAGGATTAGGGTGGGACAAAATGAATGAAGAGGAGGTTCCATATTTTATTTAAGGGTTGAGGGACAGTGGAATTTCAAATCTTGATGAACGAGACCCCTAGCAGCGCAGTCATTACCTCGGGAATATTTCCGACCTGAACCCAACAAGAGGTGGGGCACGACGAAATCTTATATTCAAGGAAAACCGTTTATACAAGTCCATGAATACAAATCCTTTCTTAATTTTGAATGTTTAGAAGGAGTAACGAAATGCAGGGAAGGCCATTTAATCTTTTTTTTTTTTTTAATTTGTTACAGGGGTAAAGCTCTCTTAAATGGACAGGTGTATCTATCCCATTTCGAATTAAAATTCTACCCTTGTCATCTGTTTCTGTTTGTATATTAAAATAGTGGTTCTAATATTAATGTAATATGGTAGTTCTCTCATCAGATATGTATGATTTTACTTTCTAATATATTCAAACTATTTATTCTACATTCGATATAACTATATTCCGGAAACATAAGTAATTTTTTAAAATGTGTGACAGACCCAAGAAAGTCGACACATCACATACTGTTAGTACGCTAGAAGTTGCTTGCACTTCGTTGAACCCTGGTTTAGTTTCTAGTTTCATACGATTTGAAAGCAAATAAAACCCATTTATTTTTGGGGTATTACGTATGGACCAAGGATAATGAATAATAAGGATATTTATATTTAAAAACATAAAAAGGAGCTAAAAGAATGCTTGTAGCATGTTCTATTTTCTTCAATCTTCCTGATATTTTGATAATTTAGGGACATAAAAACGCATTATAACCTGAGACTGAAATCATTGATGATTATGATAAATTAAGTGGGAAGCTCTGGGATTTCCAATAAATTCGCATGACCCATTCCGAACAATCTTTGACCACTCCTATCCGTTTCTGACCAATCTAAAACAGGTCAGCCAAATGTGGGCCGGGATAGCCGAGCGTGTTTGAGCGCGACCAGCTTTAGCTTGTACGAGCCGAACGGCGGCAGTTCGAATCCGCCCTGGAATGGTTGACTTTTATTTCGTGGAGGCCCCACGGAATAAATCTCGACCTACCTACCATGGTTAGAATGGGTTGGTTACACCTCTAGAGTAACCCCCCCCCCCCCTCACCGGTATTCCACACATGGCCTTTGGTAGGGGTACCGAACAAAAAAATAAATAAAAAAAGAATACCCAAATGCATTTTTGACCATTCCAACTCTGTAGATTCCTAACCATCGGTGAGCATTTACTACCAGACCAGCCCCTACCATCCCTGACCATTTTTAGACATCTCTGATTATCCTTAAGCAGACAATGACAAAACATTTGTGACCATTTCTAATCGTCTCTGACCATCTACAATGAGAAAACCCCGAACCACTTCTGATTTCTGACCATGCATAAAAATATTAGGCCATTACAAAACAGACTACCCCAAACCATCTCTGACCATTACAAAGCAGGCCATCCCAAACTCCCCCCCCCCCCCCTTCAACCCTTTTTAGGTAGGGTAGCTGTGGGGTAGTACGTTAGGATTACGCATGCAATACATTACATCACATTGAATTACACTTTATTTTATATATTTTCTAATTATACACTTTAATTCATCCTAAACAATCTCTGGACATTCCGGTCATTCTCTGGCCATATTATTAGATGGATTGATGGATAAAAAACAAACCTGATTCTAGGACGAAAACCCCTATGAATAACAGAATGGAACAAAAAAAAAAATACATCAGCTAAAACGTTTAATGTAATGTGGAATAGTTCAATACAAATATTTCCGTAAGAAATTTATACATACATAAAATAGACAGTTCTAAAACATTAAATAAGTAAAAAATGGCGTATATTATTTTTGTTACTGAAATACCTAACAGTGTAAAGAAAAAAAATCTTGAAAAAAAGAAGAAGAAACATATTGAAAAGGTAATATACACTAAAATGAAAAATATATAATCTATATACTTAAATAAAGATTGAATTCTGTTTGTTTGGTTGGTTGTTCTTTATAGAAATCCATACCGTTTGTCCTAAATTCTCCAAATTTCGCTCAGCGGTTCTTTCATACTAGGTGCGAACACCTGTCCATATTAAACTTGCATAACTTCAGCCGATCTTCAGCTGATATTCTTTATTGTAATAAAAATCGTAATGATCTCGCTTTACAATGTTTTTTTACGAAATCGAGCGTTTCATTAGAAAAATGAAATTCCCCGGGCGAAACCGGGATATACAACTATAATCTCGTCTCCCCGCTACTCGCTTCTCGCTCCTGGCTCTCTCTGCTGTCCTAACGAACTTTTCTTGATCTTGTTTCTTGCGACTGGATTTTTTCTTTGTTGATTTGATATTTGATACCTGATTGATTTATGGAAACTACCCGGACTGTTTACATGGTTAATAGAAATCTATCACCTCATTGCTCATGCCCTTCTGCCCTACCGGTTTCCATGTCTGGAATCCCCATTGTCCCCAGCGATATGCCTTATGATTTCAAAGGAGTACAATTCCCAGCCCAGTTCGGGTCGCATTTGCGATGACTATAAATAAAGCTCAAGGGCAATCACTGAGGGTAGCTGGTATCAACTTGGAATCCCCATGTTTTTCTCGTAGTCAGTCCCATGCTTTGCGTTGCATGCTCTAGAAAAGGTTCACCTAAAGACCTAAATATATATGCCTCAGAGGGTAAAACTATAGAATATAGTATATAGTATATTCGAATATAGTATATTCAAAAGCTTTAGAATAATAATCTATTAGTGCTATTTTTGTTGTATATTTTGTTTACAGAACTGTTGAAAAAAAATGAAATTCCCCGTGCGAAACCGGGATATACAGCTAGTAATCAATAAAATCAAAGTAATAGTTGATTCTATTTTTTAAATAATTCAACCCAAAATTATTAATTGAATGGTGAAAAAAAAGAAGAAAAATTATAGTAGTATAAAAAAAAGTTTTATCGAGATGAATCAGTTATAGCCGATGATATTAAACATGCTTATTAGAAGAAATTGGGCAGGTAAAAGATCAACTGCATCTCATCATTCTGAAACATCCGTTCAGGATTCCACATTCACTGTCATTACTGTGATGGGCGGATGACCAACTCACATGAAAGGTTTTTTTATGATAAATTAGAAACAAATACGATTGTCACATGAAGCAGAGACAGCTAATGAAAACAGACAGCTAATCGAAGCATGCTCGCCCAAGCTGCTAAACGGGTCTCGGATTGATATCCACTTCTCAGAACTGATGATGCTATGATTAAGACCGCCTTGAGCCATGCTCTGATTACTCCCGAACACTGTTTGCGCCCAATGGTATCATTGGTTTGGTAAATATCCATCCGCAATCCTATCAATATCAACTATATCTTGCTCAATTGATATCTAGTCAAGACATATTTATCAATATACGGCCCGAATGGTACAAAAGTTGTTAATTTTATACAATCATGCAACAAAAACTAAACAATGTATGTAATTCTTTACATTATTGATGTAAAAATGAGAATAATCATTAAAGAAATTTTTATATAAATCAAGACTGTGATAACTTAAGAGGCTAGGTATTGTATTGTAAAAATATATTTTAAAATACATGCCCTTCCAATTTCCTATAAAAGACTAATCTACATGACAATAATAAGACCTATCTGGACTCATGGTATCGAACTTTGGGGTTCCACTAAACCATCGAATTCCTCTCGCATCCAATCCCTACAATCCAAAATCCTTCGTAAAATCCTGAATGCTCCTTACTTCGTCCCAAATAAAATTATCCATGAAGACCTTAATGTTCCTTATGTCACCGATTTGGCCCTATCCAGATACCAGACCTTCCACAGTAAACTCCCAGCTCATCCTAACCCTCTTGTCTCCAGCCTTGCTTCCTCCTCTATCCCGGACCACCCTCCGATGCGTCTGAAAAGAAGATGGCCTAGAGATCTTCTAAACTAAAACAATATTCGAGAGCTACCAATAGGTGGTTTCTCCACACGTCGTTTCATGTTATTGAAGTACATATATCAGATTTACTTATTGTGTTGTAAATACAGTTGTAAATTTCTATAAATAAATTATTAAAAAAAAATACATGCCTACGTTTTTATTTATTGTTTTCATAACACGAATGTACTTAAATAAACTAATATATTTGAAAGCAGTAATTAAACAGTAATAATCATTCTATATATTTTAGTGCCATACACAAACTAATAAACTAAATTAGGACATATGTTTTTTTTTTGTTTTTTTTTTAAGATCGATCATATTAAATATTGATAACAATATAACATAAACAAAATTTGAATATAATATAATATTGGAAACGTAATTTTAGACATATGGAAAGTTATGCTCAGTATAATTCATTTAACATGGGTTGATTAGATTTCTCATTCAAATATCAAGTAATGGTTTGCATTTTAAATAATAGTTCATTTAGTCGTTTATTGTTATCAATAGATTGAATGTCCTCTTTTTGCCCGTTTTATTTGAATCTATCAATTTGAATATTTAACATCAATATTATAACTCAAAAATCAGGGTCACCTGTGGTGTAGTGGTTAGCATGGCAACCTACAATACTACAGGTCGCGGCCTCGCGTCCCGTGTTGGCCCTAGTCTTAGCTATGCCGTCCGTCGGATAGGACGTAAAATGGAGGTCCCGAGCCTGTACGATGTCAGGTACACGTTAGAGATCCCTGCATAGGCAAAATTTAGGGACATTAATCAAACAAACAAACAAACTCAAACTCTTCACTTTTAAACCCAACAACACATGGATGGCATTTAACAACCAAATTCACCTTCACTATATATTCAGAAAAAAACAAGTCCGAGAAAAAAAAAAAAAATTCGACTATTGATGAAATTAGGATGGATCACCGTAAGACCAATCCCAAAGTATGACGCATGATAGGTAGAAAATACAAAAAAGCTAATTGTTATAAAAGGAAAAAGAAATTCTATTTATTGTTATAAAATTATAAATTAATAATTTATATAATGTACTTACAGGCTTGAAAATGGCTCTAGAAGCCGAAACGTTGCCAGAATAAATTTTACTATTGTTTTTTTGGTGAATATTGGCCTTTTTTATTTATCTAAATGTATTGATCACCAAACTTGATAAAAATGATAAGTGAAATTAGGAATTTTGAAGGTCCCTAAAAAAAGTTCCTAAAAATAAAATGACAAGTACTGAGGACTTAAAAGTTTTTCAATAATTATAAGAATCTTTAAGTTATGGAGAATAACAAAAAGATGTGAAAAAACTATTTTCTGTTAATTTGCTGAATGACTTAAACACATTTACCAAAACAAGTTGACTCTAAGTAGGTTGATAGGTGAAAGTTGCTCACAAGGCTACCACCCTTGTCAAAGACTAATGGTGTTCCTTTGGGCAATTCCCTTTACTTTTGCAGTAAGTTTTTATTTTATAATTGACTGAGGAAATTGAAGCGATTATTTTTCATCAGCAAACTGAAAATTCCTGAGCGGTATTTAACAGATGAGCAACAAAGTAGGACATGAGAAGGACTCCATATAAAGATCACACGAGACAGAGGAATTATTCCTTTGATGACGCGGTGTCTATTGAAGGGCCTCGGGCACGTACGAGTTTATTCCGGCCTTTAAGTGCTAGCCCACTAATTACCTGCTGGAAATGCTACCTCAGGAGGAAATCCTCGAGGGCGCTTGTCCCTTTTAAATGCCAGAGGATGAGACTAGAGGTAAAAGATGGTAACAACTAGCTAGTACATCCTGCTCTTTGAATAGAATATTCAACAGACCAAGAGTTACTTTGTAATACAAAATTTCATTTTATGAAATATTATTAGTTATCCATTAGTTTAAAAAAATATTTTGAAGTAAATAATACTATTAGACCTGTCGTGGAACGTCAACCTTATTCAATCCTTAGTTTCCCGAACTGTGCAATAGCTGCAAACTGGCAAACGACTGTAAGGAATCCTCAAACATGAACGAAGCAACAAAGGAATTAACAATCCTTTACATCTCTGTTACAATAGAAGTATGAGCGATATTGAAAATAATGAATCAAAGCTGTAATTTGGTGGTCCAACAACAAAAACATTTAGGTGGAGGTCAAAAAATGTTATGAATTTCTGTATTAATAAAAGAAAATGACAATTTAGAAAATAAAGAACGAATAATACTAGGACTGGGTTAGCCGATCTTGTTGGATGTTGAATCGCTTTAATATTATTGAGTCGAACGGCGCCGAGTCAAATCTGTCCTTTTATTTCTTAGCGGATCCACGAAACCAATCTCGACCTTCCCACCATGGATAGAATAAGTTGGTTACCCTGTAGAATAGACCCCTTACGCCAGGAAGTGGTACCGAATAAAAAAAAAAAAGGCACTAAGGCTAATCTACTCGGAAGATGCTACATTGGAAGTCCTAAATTTTGCCTATTCGGGTATACTTAGGTAGGAACCTTCAACGTGTACCTGGCATCGAACAGACTCGGAACCTCTACGTCCCATCCGAAGGACGACAGAACCAAGGATTTTTTCCTCCATTTAAAAATTCTAGAGAAAAATATTAGATTTACTCTTTGAAGAAATTTCAAGCACTTTTTTGGATTACAATTTAACAGTTTATAGCAGACTATTTGGAACTTACCTTTGACAAAAGGATAATAGGGGTAACACGTTAAAAGACTGAAATAACTTTATCCACTTTTTTTTCGAATCTTCTAAACTTGGACTTCAATTAAAACTAAAAAAATATGCGTACTTACTTGAACCCGTAGGGACATAATCCTGATAAATATTTTGTATAGTCAAAACACCAATCTGCAAAAATCTTCAAATTTGTTTGAAGGCTAAGATATTGTAAAAGTACCCAGGTACCAAACTAAAAAAGACCATCCTCCATCTCCCAACAGTGGATCAACATTTCGTTGTAAATGATGTTTTAAAATCTGATAGTCTTGAGAAAACGGAAATAAAAACAGTTTAATAAGAGGTATAGGTGACACCCTAGCATAAGAGGAAGAGACTGAAAAGGCTTTGGACGAGAAAACTCTTCACTCAATCAAGAATGGAATGATGCTAAGTGGGCATAAAGACAGGATTTATGCCTGATAAGTCATCTCATTTGCTGCTTGTTCGTATCTTGTTGAGATTTAAAAAACAACAATTAGAGGAAAAAATATATAAATATTTATTTTAAAATATCACCGGGGTATAGTGGAAGCATAACCGACCATCCCCATGGTAGGCCCCATGATAGGCTTTCTTAACCCCGCAGAAAGCCAAAGAATTTTTTACGCGGAGTAAATAATTCTTGAGTATTTTATGGGTGGGGACATAAATAGCGGTCTAGAGCCTGTCCAATGGCAGGTAACTGTTATAGATTCCTATACTAATTATACGTGGATAGTTATAAAAAAATATTTTGCCTATCCAAGTGCGAAACTTAAATTTAAAATAATGCACTCACAAGCAAGTTTTGATTATTAGAATAATAAGTTTATAACGATTCCTGTTTCAGAATTAACTTATTATTGTATTACGGAACTATTACAATTATACTGTAACAGCTTAAATATCACAAGTACTCAACACAAATATAGGAGAATCTGGTTGATAATTAGCGATCAATCGATGCAATGGAATTATTGCTGTTTGGTTAATAGTCGTCACAAGTCAAAAGCATCTCATTAAGCCTCAGCGCTGGGGAAATAATGATGTGTGTATTTGTTTGATAAACCGCCAAATTAAGATTCCTTCCATTAATATTTGCCAATGAGATTTTTTTTGTAAATTATTGTTTGAAATTTATGATAAAAATAAATATAGTTTTCATTAGAACATTTTGTAAAAATCCGGTGCGCAAGTCATACACAAAAAAAAATAATAAAAATAACTGGAGTTATTAAACATTATTAACATCCTTTTCTTCCTACTCGCAACACACCTTTTATTTTGAATTTGATTTTAAAAACAAAATTCGTTTACATTATACCGAATTTCCATAAGATAAGTATAGAAATAAAAAACATCTAAAAGTGAATTATTAGTAGTTTATATATATAAATTCTTTAAATTTCAAAAGTTCCATTCAATTTTTCTCACTAAAATAACCCTGTAACGAGGGCGCCATCGTGTATTTAAAATCTAGTAGCAAAATATCCTATCATAAAATACATATGGTGATAAAGGAAAATATAGATACCTAATGAAATATAAAATAGTATAATGAGGAAATGATAGGTAAGTGCTTGTAATAAAAATATCAACTTAAAGGTATAAAAAATAATAATAATAACAGTAAAAAAAAGTCGTAAAAATGGAATATAGATAGATGACATAATAATCGTCATAGTTCGGCGAAGTTTATCCGATCTAAAAATGCAACAAATTCTGAAAATAAATAATTTTTAATCCCCAATTAAGTCTTTTTTTGAAAAAGGCTAAATGTTTATAAGTAGCCACTATATTGAAGTTAACGAGGGACTGTTTATTATTTCAAAAAATCCAAATTAAAGTTATTTCAAAGTTAACCATTTTAAAAATAAGGCTTTCAAACCTTATCAGACCATTTTGATATCTAATTGTAAATTAATACCACTTATTTTTCATTGGCATAACGAGTTAAAGCTTTTATTTCTTTATTTTTTACACACAAAAAATCATCCCCTAATTAAAAAAAAATTCGTGATCCAACCAGACCCATTCGTTTCCAATCTCCATTCCTTTCAAATACGTGGTTTGTCCGGAAAGTAATGAGAATGATTAAAAAAAAAATACTTTTATTCAAAAAATTTACAATTTAATGTTGTAACCTTCAAAATAGCAGCCTTGGGAAATAATACACCGGTTCCAACGATTTTTCCACTCGTCATAGCAGTGCTGGAAATCATCTTCCGTAAGGCTGACTAGTACCCTCGTCAAGGCCTGTTGGATGTTTGCAACACTACCAAAATGAGTCCCCTTTAGGTGTGATTGTAGCTTGGGGAATAGAAAAAAGTCACAGGGAGCTAGGTCGGGGCTGTAGGGTGGTTGTGGAAGCGTTGCAATATTTGTTTCTGCCAAAAATTCACGAACTGCCAAAGCCGTGTGACAGGAGGCGTTGTCTTGGTGGAGGATCCATTATCTGGCGATCTCCGGGCGAACCCTCAAAACACGTTTTCTCAAATTTTTATTGCAATTAAAAAAAAAATAAACTCAAAATTTTATTGCATAACGTTGCTCCAGAGAACTCTGCATTTTGTCTCGTGACGAGGTGTCAAAACAAGACCGCAGGTTTATTGACAGGCACTTTCCCTAGAAGCTGGGATGAGATTGGCAAGGGTCAGAATCACTACCTGGCATCTCCCTCCCCCCACTCCTCCAACACCACGCCTCCTTGAGACCAGTAAGGACTGGAAAAAAATTCATTCTCATTACTTTCCGGACAAACCACGTAATTTAAATTAAGAGGCTCTCAATGAATAACTTTTATTCAGTATAACCATTATTACTGAATTTTAATTTTTAATAGTGCTGTAAATTTCAATAATTATATATTCTTTGATAGATTAAATACAGAAAATAAGTATAATTAATAAATAATCTATATATTTTCGAAACATGATTTTAAAATATTTAATCAAGTTTTTTTTTTAAATGTATATCTTCCATTTTTGTTTTTTTAATCATTTAATTATGCAACTTTTCGGGGTTCTGTCCTATCTTAACGGGATTATCTGTATTACTAGATTGCATTAATTTGTAAGACCTTAAGAACGGTTTTTAAAATTATTTTAGAGTTTTAATATAAATACCTGGAGTTATATTGAGTTGCATATTCTACAACCATCTACTTTGTCAATACTTTTTATGTTTTAAACGTATGCCAGTGATTAAAATTAAGAAAATTTAAAAACATATTTTGGTGGTTATAGAACAAATTAATCTTTAAAATTCCATACCTTGAATGAATGATACATGGATCAATAGTTGAAATAATAAAAAAAAAAACTATAAATAAAGCTTGATTTCCATAGCTAGTATAGATTTTCCTTATTTTAGATATGAACTTTATAGAAAAAGTTTTTCCTAATATAATAAGGAGGTCAAGTTTAATACACAATTTAATCCCGAGATTAAATTTTATCACGCAGTCGGAGACTAGTATTAGATTTATGAAAAAATAATAATGGTCCTTTCTTATAAACATTATTGGCACTACAAGTCTCAACTTTAAGGCTAAATTGATACTTATATCGATAAAAGTGCCCGGAAGTTGAGCAAAAAACACTTCTCGGCTTTTATGCCACTCCAGCCGGGTGTTAGAAGTTTTCTCATTTCACCAGGCCAAAGAGAAAACGAATCGAACGGAGATTTTTTCCTTTTTTTTTTCAGTAATCATCAACTAGTTGGAAATTCTTTCGGGAAGGAGCAAAAGTTGGGAAGAAAGGTACAAAGTAAGGTTTTTGTTTTGTTTTTACTACGCCTAGAAGTGGAAATAAAAATATATTTGCAGATAGAGTTAGAAAGATCCTCTTACCTCGTTGGCATCCGAAATTTACTTACGTAAAATCTAATCTCGATGCGGCCTTAAATATAAAAAAGTTTAATTACTGATATTGCATACAATACCTATTACCTTTTACTAACCGATTTCTTAAGTGATTTTGAATCCTCATTATTATTTGAGGTCGTAATGGTCAAGAGTGATAGATCGTTACCTGCATAAGCCTCCGCGAGCAGCAAATCACAATCTGGGCGGATTGAAATGTATTTCGAGGCGGACCCACTGAATTAATTTCGAGCCCCCCCCATTCTGGAAATTAGACAAATTAAAATTAAACAAATATTGGTCATTAATATATTATATTATATTTATATTTTTAATGTCGATTTTACCGCTCCACTGACTTAGTTTTGTTGTACTTACGGAGTCTACAATTATTACAATACACTTAAAAAAAAATTAAATAAGGTAATACTTAAGAAAATAAATTTCAAAATTTGAAATTGCCTTGATAAATCTAAAGCTCAATAACAGTTGTTAGCCAACAGTCATATGTAGATTGTTAAAATTGTATTTTTTAAGGCGCTGTTAACAATGAAAAAAATCTAGTGCTATTCGCGCAACACACAACTTTCACTTACGAACTTACTTAGATTAGAAATCCGACTTGCATCGATCATTTGTAAACGCCACACTTTTCTACATTTATATGCTTATATTTGTATATCTCCATAAGTTTTAATGTATCTATAATGCAAAAGTTGAAAGTTCTCAGTACTTTTCGATTTATTATTGCTTATTTATTTTTTTAAGGGACCTAATTTCATCAACAGTCGAGTTTTTTTTTTACTGTTTAGTTGTTATATACTGCGATTTGCTTTTTGTAAATATATACTGTGAACTTTAATCGATAGTAAGTGAATTTAGGACTCTTGTAAAGTTTGTATCTTATGCCTATTTGGAAATCGAGAACGATTATTGTTCCTCTAAAATCACTTTATATTGCCTTCAGAAATTTTTTGTGGAACTAATGTTTATAAACTAAAGTATAATTAATTACAGATTATCTTGTACCATATTTGTTCACTCCTTAAATGCTTGAAAACCGGAAGTCAAAATTTTTTACGATCGCAATACTTTCTCTTAGTATTTATTTCATATATAGGTAAGAGACAGTGAAAAAATTACCTTAATATTTCTCGTTACAATTTTATTAAATTTTTTTTTTATTCATGTTTAATGAAATAACAACTTCCACTATTTGTTTTTATTTTTCTATTTATTTTTCATTTACAACGTTTCGGGGCACCCGCCCCATCTTCAGGAAAAACAACTAAAAACATTTATCTACATAAATCACAGCAATCTAAATAATTTTTTTTTTTTTTTTTTTTTACAACCCTATATAACATCGTTAATATTCTTTTTAATAGTTTTTATATAATTTAATTATAAATTACCTTAAATTTCTTTTCATGCTTTATTGCATGCTGTCAATTTCATCCTATATGTACATATTTATCCACACATATATTTATACACATATTCATCATTTTCATATAAATAATTTTTAATAATTTAAAAGTAACAATGCTTATTAGTCATCTCCCTGTCACATACTGATTATTTTATCTATGGGGATCAATATATTTACCTTTGATTTGATTCTAATCATCTTCTCCTCATATCTAATATTTTTTAACAGTTAAATTTTAATTTTCGTATAATGTCTATAATGTGTACTTAGATTTTTAGTGTCTGTTTTGAAATTTATTGTTTTATCTATATTTTTTGTTATCTGTATTGCTTCTAATATTTTTATATTTTTAGTTATTTTTTTCTTTTTCTACTATTTTTGCTTTATCAAAATTAAATGTATGATTATTTTTTATACTATGTAGGGCCAAAGCTGTCTTGTTTATATTTTTGCTATTTTTACAATCATTTTTGTGTTGTGATACTCTTGTTTTTAATTTTTTTGAAGTTTCACCGATGTATATTTTATTGCTATCTTTACATTCAATTCTGTATATGACATTTTTTATATCTATTTCTTTTATTTTATCTTTCATATTTGTTAAATATTGATTAATTTTATTATTATTATACATTCCCATTATTATATCATTATGATCATAGTTTTTGAAAGTTCTTTTTATTTCTTCTGTCAGACCTTTTATGTACTGCATTTTGAAGAACTTTTTATTTTTATTTAGATCATTTCCCCTTATTTCTATTTTTTCTTGACTATTTGATTTTTCGGTTGTTTTATTATTGTTATTAAAAAAATCTGTTATTGTTTTTTGTTTTTTCTTTATAATCTCTTTCTTATTTATTCCTTTTTCTTTTATGCTTTTATCTGTCATATTTTTTTTGGTGATTTTCTCAATTAGATTATCCTCACTTTTATGATTTTGGTATTTTGGATGAGTTTTTATTCTTTTGTACCACAAGTCATTTATAATTTTTTTAGGATAAAAATTTTCTTTCAAAATTTCTTTTCTTTCAAAATTCGTTTTTTCTCCTCTTTGAAATTAAGCTAGAATAAAATATTTAAAAATAAAAAACATTATTAAATTGGGTACTTTTTCAAAATTCAAGAAACAAGGTTTATTTTATTTTTTACCATATATTCATGTAGAATATAAAAAAAGTAGCTCAGATTGCTGAAAAAGATAATACACGTTCCAGGTTTTTACCTCAAATATTTTTTGGTATATAGCCCAGAAAATATTTAAAAAACTAGTTTTTGCTTTTTATTCCTTTTTTTTTATTACATTAAACATTCATATTTTAATTAATCCAATCTTAAATTGTGGCTGACCACCAATTTTAAATTATTTTTAAATAATTTATTTTTTGAAGAGAAAAGATTTGGCTCCGCCGGGCGTCGAACCCGGGTCTCCTGCGTTACATGCGAGGATGCTAACCGCTACACCACAGAGCTCGGCTCAAGGCAGAGCAAATCCTTCCTCAGGTATCAGTGAAGAGGAAGGATTTGCTCTGCCTTGAGCCGAGCTCTGTGGTGTAGCGGTTAGCATCCTCGCATGTAACGCAGGAGACCCGGGTTCGACTCCCGGCGGAGCCAAATCTTTTCTCTTCAAAAAATAAATTATTTAAAAACATTCATATTTTAAAATTCCAAAAAATCTAAAATTTCGTATTTTTCTTTACATTGATGAATGCAATAAATAAACCAAAATGATCAAAATCCAAGAACAATTGGTTCAGACCCCTCTTTGATATGATACGGAATAACCGTATTTTCATAATCACTCTCAAGCAATCAAAAAATTATTCTAATCAATTCAATTGACCACTTTTCTAATTGTCAGTATAATTGTAATAATTTTCTATAATACATTTAATTTGCATTCAAAAGTTCTTCTTTGACAATAATACCGGAGGAATTATCAAGAAAAAATTAAGGAAAACTCTTTTTAAAAAGTAAAAATTGCATATATAACACCAATTATTTCCAAACCCCTGATATTTTCAAATTTCTGGGAACACAAAGATTCGGTAAACGTTGGACCAATATCAGTTTTGTCACTGTTAATTCAACCTGAAAATCTACATCTGATTTTCCATTCGAAAGATCAAAGGGGGTAGTAATTTTCTGCTTCTAATGACACGATTTACTTCGTTTCTTAAAATCCTTTGTGAAAAGTTATTCTGTTAATCGGATTGAGGTAGCTACTAACGGTTGGGAGTTGTCCGTCAAAGGAACGGAATTCGTCAAAAGGCAAACGTTGAATTTATTTATTTATTTTTTTTTTATTTTTGTTTTAGAGGAAGGAGACAGAAGCAATCAATATTGGAGTCGAATTCTGAAATAGCTTGACAAAGATGAAGGGTATTTCTAAGAAAATTATTTTTCATGAAATAAAAATTTTATTGCACCTGAAATAAAAGAAAAAGAAAAGGTAAAAATATATCAAAAAAAAAAATCTAATTTTTACAATAAAAGATTTCAAAAAGATAAACCTTCTCTTCAAGAAACATTGTTCGCTGAAATATCATCTTCTCAGAAGAAGAAGCCGTTTAATTAATTTAATTAAAAAGAATTATGTACAAAGAAAAGAAAGATAGGTACCTTATCCTTTGAGTATAATTTAAGAGCCAATTTTTTATTGTGAACATCGAAAATATAAGATAATAATAAAAAAACAAAAAATAACTGAAAGAGGATGGCCAAGAAGATTGTTGGAATAGAGCTGGACAGAAAAAGGAAAAAAAGGTTGCCCAAGGAAAAGCTGGTTTGAAATTGTCAAGTAAGGTAGCACACCATTCATTCAGCAAACATTCAGCATGAAAACAAGGGAATGCGTGAGAGATTAGGAGGATAGAAAATTAACTTAGTTATGGCAAAGACATACGGCATAAAGTTTTAAAATTCGATAAATAAAAAAACATTTATTGAAATTAACAATATACAATAGTTAAAAAAGTAAGGAGGATTATGGATTTTGAATAGCATAAGCGGTTGTAAGGATTGCGATGGGAATTCTGTGCTTTGAATATGAATATTTCTAATTAGCGATTTTATGAGGTCATATTTAATCCTGACGAGTTTGTTCAAGAGTATATATTTTCCATATCATCAAGGCAAGTTTTCTTCAACGCTAATTTTTTTAAGTTCTGTCCTGGTCAAATATGCGGCCAATTATTAATCATCCAATAAAAAAATAATGATGTAGATAGATAGATATAGTGATTATATCAAGAGATCTTTCATAAAACAATTGATAATTCTGTATGCAATGAAAACGGTTGGGTTTCAGAAGAAAAGAACACTTATCTATGGAATACATGTATTGCGCCTTAAAACATAATCTATATAAATAAAGATGAAATTCTGTTTGTTTGTTCTTTATAGAAATCCATACCGTTTGTTCTAAATTCTCCAAATTTCGCTTAGTGGTTCTTCCATACGAGGTGCGAACACCTGTCCATATTAAAATTGCATAACTTCTGCTAATCTCTGGGTATATTCTTTATCGTTATAAAAATCATTATGATCTCGCTTTACTGTGGAGACGAGTCGAAATTCCCTGGGTGAAACCGGGAAATACAGCTAGTACTTAATAAACACATGTAAGTTAGTACATTCAATTCTACGGTAAACAAATTATTTTATTATTTTTGTTCATTGTGTGTAAAATTAGCGATTCATGATTGATATCCAAAAGTGACACTATTGTAATCCGATTATTTGATAGATGAAAAATAAACATCTTATTGTAGCGTTAGGTAACGGTTTGAAATAAATGTTCTTTATGTCAATGTGACATGTATTGCATGTTCTCTACACATGTTAGCCAACTGTTGAAATGCGTTGTTGACGCGCTTAAGTGCTCTTAAGAGCTTAATTGATTAATCCTAATGCTACTAATTCCTTCTTACTGAGGAATATAAGTGTAGTTAAGTTTCGTGGAGGGTGGGGGTGGTTAAATATAATCCTCTAATCTGAACAGATGGTCCAAGTCCATGAGTGTAAATAAAAGGGTAAGGGGTGGGTTATAAGGGAGGGGATGAAAAAAGGTAAAAGACGACCGCAGATTGGCGGAGAGGGAGGGGTGGTGGGGGGTGGAGGCCCAGTCAGTCGTTGGGTATCGTCCGGGTGATGCGGGGTCGCGATGGGACTCTGCCTCGTTCAGATCGCACAGCTCGTCGTACTACTTAGTCTGTCGACAACAGCCCCAGGTACCGAGGAAATATTTTTTTATATTATATATTTATTGTATCCTATATAAAGATAATAAATATATAAAATATCCGAAATAGTACCACTACAAAAACAGAAAAAAAAAAGATATTTAAAAAAAATATATTTACATTTCATAATATCAATTGTATTGCTTAAATTTAATAAAAAAAAAACAAAAAAAAAAACAATATATGAATGCCATGAAAAATATAAATTATTCAACCCATTTTTATATTTATAAAAAATATAAATTATTCAACAGTAAAAAATTAATACCAACTAAGTAATATGTATATTTATACTATATAAACCTAATAAAAAAATATTTTTTTTTAATATTTACTATTAAATTATAATTTTAATAGTATAAAAAAGTATACAAATCAGGTAAATTTTGAATTTCATTGATCAACTTGAAGATTGGTCTAAAAGCTATCTCTTTAAATCCATTTGCTATTACCTATTTTATTTTTAAAAATAAAATTTTTAGCTCAGAAAAATAAATAAATAATCTATTAAATAATAAATAGATATTTTTAATATTTACTATAATAGTATAATTTTAATAGTATAAAAAAAACTTGAATATTGTATTTATTTTTATCTTATTTATGTATAACTAATTTCGGGATTTTCGACCACCTGGGTCATTTTCGCCCTGTAATACAATATAGGTTACAGTTAAATACAATACAATAAAAATACAACACGAACACAAGAAATATACAATATGGACTCAAGAAATGTATAATACAAAATATAATTACAATTTAAAAAGTAAGTTAGATTTTATTAAATATATTGTTCTTTTTGAGGAACAGCATTAAGTTTTGAAAATTTTAAAAGTCATAACTTGAAGATTGATCTGAAGAGCTAGCTCTTTATGTCCATTTGCTAATATATATTTTACTAGCTGTATAACCCGGTTTCACCAGTGGAATTTGATTTTTTTAATGAAACGGTCGATTCCGTATAAAACTAATGTGAAGCGAGATCATAACGATTTTTAAAACAATAAAGAATATACTCAGAGATCGACTGAAGTTATGCAATTTTAATATGGACAGGTGTTCGCACCTGATATGAAAGAACCACTGATTTGGAGAATTTAGGACAAACGGTATGGATTTCTATAAAGAACAAACAAACAAGAAAACATAATTTTATCTTTATTTATATAGATTGTAAAACATTTATAAATTCCAATATGTAGATTGTTTGAAACAATTTATATACGTAAGAAAAAATAAATAAATAATCTTTTAAGTCATATGTGTATTTATACTTATAAATACTGTTACGGTATTTAAAAAATAAAATAAAGATTTAAATAAAATAGACAGATATTTTAAATATTTATAACTTTAAGATTGATCTAAGGAGCAATCTCTTTATCACCATTTACTATTATTTATTGTATTGCTAAAACATGCAAAAAAAATTATAAAATATTTGAACCTATTTATATATATGTCTATGAAAAAAAACATAAAGAGAAACTCATATATCTATTAAAAATAAATAATACTTTCCGATATATGTATAGAATAAGACTTTTAAATATTAAAATAAAATCAAACACCAAATTATTTTATTTTTTTTAATTTTTAGTTAAATTTTAATTACTGATAGTACATAAATAAAATTAGAAATGTACTTACCGGAAACGTGCAATGAATCGGTTAATCCCAGCGCACTGAAAATAATAAAAAATATGAATGTTTCAATTCTAAGGCCTAAAAGGTAATTCAAATTTCGAATAATCTATAATAAATGAACTAATAGGAAAAATATAAGAAGAGATTTTTTTTCAAATAATGGATATAGGAATAGAAATGAAAGAAACTACCGGGAAAATATCATACACTTTGTTAATATTTTATAAAAATAAATTTTAATTTTTTGAACGTCAGACCAAAGAGTGTATTAAAAAAGTAATATGATAAATAAAATACAAAATTCAATTCGGATGATAGATCTTCCTGAAAATTCGAAGAAACTGAGACCAATGAAGAGATACTTCTGGCTAACATCCTTCCACACGCTTAATATGTCAACATTTGATCAGTGAACATGTCAGAAAATCTACAGAAAAAAAAATGATAGGCAAAGTAAAAAAAAGAAACATTGAAAAATGAATACTCTGAATAAAAAGGTATTTTACATTTAATTTTTCTGTGCATTTAAATTTTGACTATAAATGAGGATTATCAGAAATAATATGAAAAATCTAAGGATTTCATTTTTGTTATAGTTTTCTATTCAATTGTTAATAACAATTAACAAATAAAATTATCCAAAGCACAAAAAAATAAAAAATTATTGAATGTCATTCAACAGTTCCGTTCTATGACAGCACAATAGCAAATAGGTAATATACAAATAATTTAAGTTTGATTAATATAATTTTCAAGTACTTATATTCATTATTAAAAACTCTATTTAAGTATTAAGGCCTTAGGAATAGTAACGAAAAAATTAAAATAAAATTACCTATTATCTTATCACTTAAAAATTACCTAATAAATAATGTGTGTCTATAAAATAATTATAAATTTATGAAATATACTTTCTCAGTATAAGGATTGAATCAGTAAAAGGTTTACTCTATGATATATTTAGCAAAATGTTTATTTAATATCACTAATCCAAACAACTATAACCCATTAGTTTTTTTTTTAAATTTATGTCATATTCCGGGCTGTGTTGTTTCATCATATTACATAAATTTAATACTTAAAGGGAAATATCAACAACAATCGACATTAAGAATTTAATTTATATTTATTTTTTTCATCTTCTGTTCAAGAACTGATTCCCGCTAAAGGCAAAAACTAAATATAACCAAGAAAAATAGTTGGTTATTTTTGAGGCGTTTTTATTTTTATTTTTTTCCCCTCTCCATTGAAAATATTTCGGAGAAATGCTAGTAAAATGTCATTAGTTGCTCAATTATGTTATAAAAAATCTTTGAACAAATGCACATATTTGTTTGACCAACATTATGCAAATTTTTTTAAGATTTTCTGAGATATAACATGAGACAAATTATTCGATAATTTTAACAACAAGCAGGGCTGTTTAAATACATCGGGGTTGCCAAACCTAAAAAATAAAATTGTCAATATTTTTAACTATAAATTAATGACTACAGCTTCATTTTATATTTCATATATTACCATACTTTTATTATTATTTTTTTTCTTTTTATGTATAATCCTGTCATCAAATGTTTCAAGTGTTAAAAATATAATGTTTTCTTTTTATGTATAATTACCCTGACAGTTATTTTTCCACCCCCCATTATCCTCCTCCTTTACTAAAATTAAAATTACAAATAAAAAAGAACTGGACTACAACAAAAACAACCTTAACCCTAATATACAATAAAATGAATAAATAATTAATTTAAAAAAAAACGCAATTTATTATATAAAACAATGGAAGACAAAAGATTCTTTGAACTAAAAAAAATTAACTAGTTTATACGAAATAATTTAATAATGACATTTAAGTAATAATGACAGTTTCTGTTTTGTGAATTATGAAAAGTGTGACAATGAAATGATTCCACAACTACTGAAAAATGCGATCAATTTTAGTTATTGTGAAGTAAGGAATGACGTATGAATTTTATATTAAATAATTATTACTGACAAAGAAATGTTCGTGGAGTATTTAAAATGTTCAACAGATTCCCATGGAAGATGGGCCAAAAGCGCGAAATGTATTTGATGTTTGTCTTGCCTTTATTACTCAATTGAGTCGCGTAATGTCGTTTCCTCCTGATAATTAACATGTTATTTGATAATTAATATTGTTCATCAACTGTTTACATTCTGTGACGTCACCGCTCTGTATTATTTGCAAACTTCGACAATGAAGAGAATACTGTGAAACTTCCCTGTGCCCGACATCTAGAGGGAAAGATACTTTAACCGTTAACGAGAAGTGTACACTATAAGGAAGTGAAGAGTAGGAAAAAGACATTTTTAAACAAACAAGAATAGTATCATCATGCATGTTTAAATATTATAATGCAAAAGAAATATAATTATATTTTATTGTACGCATTTATTTATAAACCCCAGGCTCATCTCTCGGCAAAGGCAATAATTTCTTTTAGAATAAATTATAAAAGTATAGGTATTATATATATGGCTTTATCAGTATATCAGTATTGGATGATTATATTTGAATTATTAAACTGGATCATAATCTTAATTTATGAGTGACATTACCCAGACTTCAAAAATAAATATATAAAAAAAAATCAAAACACACCTCAAGTAGTTCAGCTTTACAAAGAATATCTTGAAAACTGAACTTTTTTTGTGAAGAAATTAACAGCAAATATACTTATTTTTCTCAAAAACATTAAATTTTGAGAGAAAAAGGTTGTATTTAATTTTTATCATTACTAAAAAGAATCAAACTAAATTAACGCCTTGTAAAATTTCTAATATCTAGGTATCTCTAAGGTATATTAATTCTTGTTAAAAAATACTATAATAAATTTTAATAAAGTCGGTTTGTTCCTTATTTCAATAGACCACATGTTTTGTGAACAAAATATTAATTGAAAAATTTATTATTCATCCTTATTTATTTATAAATAATTAGGCATAGTATTGAAACATTAATCAAAACCTTTCAGAACTGGATATAAAAAAAAAAGAAAAACAAAAAAGAAAATAATAATAAAATTATTAATGCAATCCGGAAGACACAAAAATTAAATGAATGTCATATAGCAATGAGTTATGAAATTTACATTTTTAAAAAATGACGTTATAAGTATGAACATGTTTTCAGATCACGTCCGGATAAAAATAAATTAAAAATATAAAAAAGTAAAACATAATTTTGATTATTATTCAACACTGGCTTTTCATTTTTATATTCTAGTTTGAATTGAATTTTTCGACGATTTCGTCATGAAAAATTAAATTGAATCCCCCCTTCATTGAGCGTTGAAGAATTAAATGAAATTAACTGGGACACGAAATTCAATCAACCTCAGTCTGTTGTTATTGGCCACAAATGCATTCAAAGCAGTACTCAGTAAACGGAAAATTTCCATTATGTTAAATTATATTTTCTAACCATATACAAACAATACAAAAGTAATATATATCATAAAAATATAAAATAAAAACTTAAATTACATAAAAATATAAATTTTTAGAGAATTCAGATGGTTTTCTTTTCTTTTAAATATGAATCATCAAGGAATTTATTTACTTTTGAAACAATTATTTTTTTTTAATCATGAATACATTTATGGTACTTCAATTATTGGCTTACATATGTATATTTTAGATCAAAAAAATAAATAGAGAGATATGATATTGGTGTTTGAAATGATTTAAAATGAATGCAAGCAGAAGTGAAACTGGCCTTTATATACATTACTATATATGTATATAAAGTCCAGTTTCACTTCTAAATAATAATTTATATACATTATACTAACGCATTTTAATTTCATTTAAATGTTTTTTGTACTGTATTTTTGACGTAAATTATCGATTGCTACTTGAAAAGCTATTAAGGGAAAATTATGACCATTCAATATGCGAATAGTCATAATTAAAAAGATTTTTATGTTATGGAGACTATACTGCTTATGAGAATGTGTTATTTGGGGACATAAGTTTACGTATTGAGAATTAAACTGGAGGAAATCTGGGAGCAATTAAAAAAAAAAAAAAAAAAAAAAATGATTATAATAAACTGAGGAAAATGTAATATTTTCGAGTAACGTTTTGAAAATGTTTATTTAAAAAAAAGTTTTGGTTTGAGGTACGTTCCTTCAGTATTATTTATTTTAATACCTGATTTTTGTAAATAGTGTAATTTCATTTAACTTATTTGACTTATTCATTTGCTCATCTACCAAAAGGTAAAGCATTTGCAAAAGCGACGCCATTGTTCCCTGTCGGCTGTACCGATCCTGGCCTGATCCCACGTCAGTGTCCCATCCCTTTGGGATATACTGACGTACTCCTTCGATGTGGTTCATTTTCTACTTCTCGGTCTGGTGCCTTCAACTCGAGCTTCTAACCTCGCGTACCTTTAACTCTCCATCCTTAGGTCATGTCCAAGCTATCTCAATTGTCTTTTATCGCTTCGATCAAGAAATTTGAATCCTGAGTTCTCCTGATATTCTGTTTTTTATCCTATACCTCGTTGTTCTTCCTGAGATGGCTCTTAGGAGCCTCATTTCTTGGACTTGAATATTATTTTCAGTTTTCGCTGTTAACGCCCCTCACATCCATAGATGAGAATGGGAGCATAGACAGTATTGAATATGGTCATTTTTGTCCAATAAGCTTGCTTGATATCTCCCTTTGCCTTTTACTAAGAAATTTTACTTGCCGCTGATCGTCTTGCATTTATTTCTTTGTTTAACCTTCCATTCTTACTTATCATCACTACTGAGCATTTAAAGGTGTATACTTCTTCAACTATTTTAAACCAGGTTATCTATGGTCACATGGTGCCTGTCTCTGCTCTTGATATGACCATATATTTATTTTATCAACATTTATACTCATGCCTGTTTTCTTGAGTTCCTTGCAGAGCCAATCAGTTTGTTTTCATAACTCGTTATCATAACTCGATGGCTATCCTATTCGACGGGAATAGACCGAGGAGCGGTCTAAAAATTGCTGATCCCATAGCTGAAATTACCATTTTCAGAATAAAATTTGAAATTTGAATTACACCTCGAAGGGTGGATGCACAGTTTAGCCATAAAAAATTGGAAAAAACAAATTTACAGAGGTAGGTATATGCCACAACTATGTTCCACAAACAGGGAAACGAGTGTTGACAAACACATGATCTTTCTACTATACAAAGCTTCACGACGAAGTATAAAATGGCAACAATTATAAAAGAAATTTTAAATTATAATGAAATATGAAAATTAAATATTACTGTAAAAAAAGATAACTACAATGAACCTCTATGGCAAAGGAAAGAAACGTAAATAAGTAATTATGGGGGTTTTCTTGATCCACGCTATGGAATAATCAGCTCTTCCGCACAACCGACGTTTCCGAAATGGCCGAATAAAATAATTTTATCTTATTTTATGTTGCAGTCTTAAGAATTAAGATAAAATTTATTTAACTGGCGCATAGTTGCGTAAACGGATCGCCCTTTTCTTGAATAGCTATTAGCCTATATTTATTAATTAAAAACAAAACTTTAGTATATTTTTGACAGCATTAGATGGTGCTGTTTAACGTTTCCCCCATCTACACTGAAAAGGGCCCACTAAGGGGTTAAGATCGAGCACAGCGAGCGGGAGTTAAAAAATGGGAACTAAAAAAGTAAAACAAAACCCTTTTGAACTAGAATAGAATGGGAGTTCGCTTTTATTACGGTCACATAACTTGTAGAAATAGGCCAATCCCAGAAGCAACATACTGTTACCTAAATTTTCGAACTGACTATTTTTATTTTATTTTTTTTTCGAACCATTGATACGTAGGTAGTAAATTCAACCTCAGTAGAAAATTCGCTTATTTAAGTTGAATGGTACGCTTATTAACACCTCAAAGGCCCCATTCAAAGATTTTATTTATGTTCAAGGGGGAAACTTTTAAGAAGATTATAACGGGAAGGGGCCTAGAAGTTTGTACATAGAACCAGCTTATTAGCGTATACTTTACGACTCAAGTGTTCCACCCCGTACCAACAATTGGGCTCAAGTGAAAGCGTTTTACCTACATCGTTTTACATAACAAGGTAAATGGCCGCATTGGAATATAATAAATAAGTTAGTTCCTTGGCTTTTTTGTTTAACTTTTTTAGCTAATTGGACATATAGATTCCTTTACGACGTTGTTTCGGAAACATGCTCGCAATAAATAAATAAAAAATCATGTAGGAGTTTACTTAAATTTTGTTTTAATGTACTGGCTTGCTAGGAAAATATGTCTTTTGGGTTTTGAAAATATGTATAGCAATGAATGAAATGTTATTATTTTGTAATGTTCATATCTATGCATTGATTTCCAGTTACACTAAATGTGTTTTTTAATGTGGTACTTGTAGCATGGCCACTTCACATAAACTAAACCATTCAAACTAGTAAAGACATGTTTTAATGTAAACACAATTAATATTTAGTTATTTATATTAATTATTCATGTAAACAGTCGACTAATACATTAGGACTTAACAAAAGTTTTCACACTTAGATGGACATTAAAACCTCTTTATACGATACATAGCTTTAGATGACATGCCCACAAATATAAGGAGGAAATTAAAAAAGCGTTGGATGAAAGATCTCCTTCTTTAACTGGACGGAATACTTATATGAAGCCAGAAGAAAGGTACTGCTGGGTGTTATCCTTCCCCATGCCATTATATATTTAGAAAAAAAGGCCACGAAATCTAGTGGTTGTCCATTTGTTGTTGACAGATAAATTCGAAAAAATTTAATTTTTAACAGAAAATCGTTTAGATCTACTAAAATTTGGGAAAACGGTTTTTTTTTCTTTTAGTTGAGTAAATAAGCAGATGAATTTTTATGAATTTAGCTAAATAAGATCCTAGGCAATCGCGATTCTTTGTCACTTTTTTTTTATTTCCTTATTCAGCTGATCCCCATAATATTTCAAATTAAAAAAAAAAAAAAAAAAAAATGAACATATGTTTTAATATTAGGAAAATTATTATTCCAGAGTATCTGTATTGTAGTTATCAATTACCATTAATAGCGTTTTAACAAAATAATTATATTCAACATTTATTATCAGATGAAAAAAACCATTGCTTTTTTTTTTTTTTTTTTTTTAGTAACACTATTTTAAAATACATTACCTAATTGTAAAATTCTATTATATTTTTTTTTTATATTTAAAAGGATAATAAACTTCATTTGCATTTATATACAGAGAGGGTTTTATTGTAATAAAAACTTCTATAGTGTCCTATAAATAGACAATACAAGTTTTTAATAAAATTGTCCTTGAAATATCTGGCTGGCCCTTCAAATACCCGGGGTCCCTTTTCAGCAATAACTTTTATGTATTTTTCGAAAAGAGCTCATAAAGAAAAATTATGTCATAGCAATGTTACGATTAAAGAGGCCATTTGCCCTATCCCCCCACCCCATTTCTTAAAAACTGTTTTAAAAAAATAAGCGTGGCAAAGGGCCGCTTTAATCGTGCCGGTTGTATGGATATCTTTCTATGACACGAGTGTTCTACAAGTTATGTGAGAAAATAATTATGCACAATTATCCGGGTGGCGGTTGGATGAGTGTGCAACACGTGATTGACAAACTTAAGATATCTTCACCCTCTCCCCTGGCCCGGAAAAACCTGGTATAGCCTGGAATGGGAGGAACAAAACAAAGAAAAAAAATGCAAAAATATCTCTTTCGTTAAGTTACTCATCAATCATATTACTTCCAACTATTTTCAGTTTAGTATTATTTGAATAAGTTAGCAAAATTGCTAACCATTGTTCGTATACAAAACAGATAGGTACGTTTTCATTCATCAATAAATTTTGTCAGGATTATTAATGCGCTTTTATACATATTTTAGGCTACCCGAAAGCTCATTATTTGTTCAATATTAGATAAAAACATAAATAAAATGTCTTAATAATTAAATAATAGGTTTTTAAATACTAAACAATCCTGATAAAAAAATAAATAATAATAATAAATATAATCCCCTCATTTCCATGTCAGTACACCTATCTCTTTCTTTATTATATATATAGTCTCTATATAAAAGTGTTATAGCAAATAAGTTAAATGGGCCTAATTATCAATAACTAGTGAAATAATAAAATAAAAAAGTCATAAAAGATTTGCCATTCAATATTATTATTTACGTTTAAGTGGTTTTCTCGCTTGATTGCACCATTCACTCCCAAGAGGTTATTTCGTTTTTATAGATTTTTTTTTTTAGATATTTCTTTTTGATTGATGTGATAAAACTTAGCATGATATCGAAAAATTAACTACCTACTTATAACTTATTTACATACTTAGGGGTCATTTTTTTAATTATATGTAATTATCTACATATTATATTAATTTACGTAAACAAAGATGAAATTCTGTTTATTTGTTTGTTTGTTCTTTACAGAAGTCAGTACCGTTTGTCCTAAATTCTCCAAATTTCGCTTAGTGGTTCTTTGATCCCAGGTGCGAACACCTGTCCATATTAAAATTGCATAACTTCAGCCAATCTCTGGGTATATTCTTTATTGTTATAAAACTCGTTTTGATCTCGCTTTTCATTGGTTTTTACGAAATCGACTGTTTGAGTCGATAAAACTCTCACTATATAGATTTTATAGTTTTAAAAAATAAAATTCTCCGGGTTAAACCGGTATATACAGTTAGTATTCTACATTAAAATGATTTAAATATATTGTGGCGGGGAGAAACAGGAACATATATTTATTTCCGGTTAATTTCATAAAGTTTTAAAATCTTCTGGATCTGGATGGAGAATTATAACCACAAGGCCATATGTTATAGAAAGTACTCAAGCGTTCGAGATCCTTCCACAGCAGACAATATGAAATGGGAGCTATCGACTAGCGAGTCAGTCCAACATCAACCAGCGAAGTAATACAGTTACATCCTAAACACAGAAATTTTCAGAAAAAAAGCTGCAATCATGACATTTTTAAGCCTTAACTTCAACTAAGCCATTATTATGTTCAGTGTTTTATTGTATTGTTTTTTTTCATTTATTTAACGTTAATTTATGCTACAATCTCCAATCGGACGCAGAAGGGGTCCTAAATTTTGCCTATCCAGGTATAATGAGGATAGGGATCTTTAACGAGTAACTGGCATCGTACAGGCTCGTTACCTCAATTTTACGTCCCCCCCGAAGGACGGTTTAATCTAAGATTTCATTTTCTTTAGTGAAATCTGTCGGGCTACGAATCCGCAATTTAATAGTATTTGACAACGCTAATTGCCACACCACACTTTATTTGTTATAGTGAATATAGCTTTATATTTTAAATGCATCATCGAGAAAAATAATAAGTTTCAGACGAGAGGTTTCTAACAAGGTTATACTAAATATTTTCTATTCTAATACATAATATTTTAAAACTAATTATTACGACTAGGCTGTTTCGGTTTCATTTGGAAACACCCTTACTTCACAATATTGCGGCCACAATACTTACTGGTGCTTGACTTCTTGAAAGAATGCTTTGTCAAGCCCCACCACTGCGGCTTATAATTATGATCGATCCGGGGGGGGGGGGGGGGGGTGGCTCTTCTACTGCCGGCCGGACATCCGTCATCAACGGATATTGTCCCATTCCTCGAATTCCGAGGATTCCTTCGTGGACGTATCCCAAGCTTCACATTGGACAGTTGATGAAAATACGATCCTTAAAGTAAATATATATGTTTAACCGAAGGATCTTAATGTGTTATATATGGGAGAGTAGGGTAAAGTAGGGACATTTTTTTTTTGTTTCATCTTTTGAATTCTACATGTTCACTAAAAATCTAATATGATTCATAATTTTTAAACTTCGACTACTTTGTAAAAATACAAAATAAAAAATATCCCCACTTAACCGAATGGTTTAATATTGCCATGAGTATTATATAGAGTATTATACATCTATGTACGAAAATGTTGGAACATTTGTATAGAACCTGCTATTGTAACAATACTTCAGCATAGATTCATAAAAAATTGTTGTCTTTTATTATTTAGTTGATAAGTAGCGCCAAAAGACACCGTGTTAAAATCGGTACCTCACTTTAGCCAACTCTTCCCATCTATCATTATTTTAACACAATATTATATAGCTTATATAATAATACATATACAACAACGCTCTAGCTTATCTAGTACCACAATGATATGTTTCATTGAACTATTTTGTTAGTATTTATTATTAAACATAGTTGATGAAGAAGATATCTCGACCACTGCACTAATATATCATATTGAGTAGAATGCAGATTTTTTTTTTTTTTTAATTTTCTTATGAAATGTAAACTATTCACTATAGCCAGTATATTTATACTTCCCAGATACCTAGGACCTACTATCAATGTTATCAGGAAAAAATATATGATAGTGTATGGCAACGGACTTCACTTCAAATAGTATAGAGTCCATAGTCAGACAATCTGTACCATACATATGTAACGTAAATCTGTAGATTATATTTCAGGTATTTGTGGTCACTTAATAGACTTAATCATTCTATACACATACTAGATTCCATTATATTCCATAAGAGGGAAACGTGGAGTTTGGGCGGTGTATATGCCAGGAGGTGTTGATAGAGTTCAGCCGAATAGAACGACCACTGCTATGCACATAGAAGGCTAACTAGCAATCAGGATACCCTAGAACCTGCCGGCCCTAAAACAACCCTAGAACCTTACGGGTATTTAAACGACCGAAACCTTCGAACCCAATTAGGAATCCCAATTACGAAATCATCTCGAAATTGGGGCTATTCCCAAGTTGCTGAAAAACGACGCCACGTAGCGGTACCGTAGCAGACCATGCCCGGATGTGAAATATTAATACAAGTGGCCCCCCTGGGTCTAATTCCAAGGTTACCCCCCTCAAGCCAACTCTATTAATAGTGGAACGCTTAGCATCAAACTTTGAAGACTTGAAGCCCCCCCCCCCCCCGTCCTACCACGCTGGTAATTGACAGTGTAACACATCCCCGGATTCTGCGGAGAAATTAATCGACTTACAGGAATTATTTAATATAAAACATCCCCTAACTTCCTAAAGTTCTATATCATTAATGATTTCTTATTTATCAGATATAAACATTAGAAAAATTTAAAAGGCAGTACATATTCAATTATATATGTTAACATGAAATAATTACTATTAATTTAATCATTTTCTTGGGAAACCACCTTATTTTTTAGGAGAAAAGATCGGGTTCAGCCGGGGGTCGATCCTGGGTCACCCGCGTGACATGCGCGGTACGCTAACCACTTGCGCCACGGAGCTCGGCTCCAAGCGGAGCCAATCCTTCCTCTTCACTGATACCTCTCCCCCTGATCTCGCGAGTTTTGCGACTCCCGGCTGAGCCCAATCTTTTCTCTTCAAAAATAAAATATTTAGAAATAATTACTAGTGTATCTCGCTTTAGAAACTTATCTTATTTCTTCCTATTAAATTCAAAAGGGCTAAAAGAGGAGCAAAAGAGTAACGGCGTTATTTTATTTATATAAATTACACTCATGCACTTTACATAAGTACTTAAAACGACTATACCGTTGTAAAATTAACATAATCTTTGGCCAGAAAAATCAAAAACTCATTATTAAAAAAATAAATTAAAAAAGAAAAATGTTCCTGGTGAGGATTCTTTTCACAGTGGAATCGCGGTCAACGAAAATGCCGATAAAGATGCACAACTTGCAAGAATGTTAGAATCAGCTGAAATAAATCAAATCAAAGGTATCACGTTAGAAGATTGGATACACCAATCGAAGAATCAAAAATTTTATCACAGGGAATCATCATGAAAAAATAAACAATCCTAACAGTCCAAATGAGCCAAGAGCTCAGAAACCTCAAGGCAAGAAATCGCACTATGTCGCTCACATGGTTATCTTCTCAGAGCTGTACCAGCGCTCAAATACAAAAATTGCAACAATGCAGCACAAAAAGTGAAACACGTGTTACTAATATGCCCCAAGTACAACAATTTAAAAAAAATAAGTTAAAAATGTATCACTATAAGAAATATTCAAAGAAGCAGCAGTCACCACCTAAATTAGATTTCTGAAAGAAACATACTAATATAATCGAATATAAAGAAACAGGATAACTTTAATGACCCTCTGGGGCAGATCAAAGAAAAATTAAATCAAAATCAAATAAGAAAAAAACAACTTTATTTTGTTGTTGACAGAGATTAAAACTGTTATTGGACATTAGCAGGCAAATAAAACAGCAGAAATGTTTGGAATAATACTTTCTAAGGTTTGCAAGTTACATTTAACAATGTTTTTCGGAAAAGCGTTTACGCATCATTGATACTAGTAATTATATTTTGATTCTACAATAATTGAGGAGGTGAGGTGCAAAACTCGTTCATTCCATTTTTTTGAAAAACTGAGATGTCAGTGGATTCTAAAAGATATTTTAATGCTCTTTCAACATATCATATCAGATTGGAGCAAAACTTGTTATTTCATATGGATTTTTGCTATACAAAATAGCGGTTTGTTGCAGAACTGATTCGTTCCATAGCCCATTGTTTCAAAACTGGTTCGTTAATCGTAAAATAACTTCCCACTTTGCACCCATCCCATTCGTTCACTTAAGTAGTGTCCGTTACTATTCCTGAAGAAAATATCGAAAAACTCCTTAAACTCTATTGTTTTTTGTCAGTTTATACTCGATTCTTGATACCTAGCTATATTAATAATTGATTTTCCAATGGCCCCAACAAGCTGAAAGACGTTAAAAATCTCCTGAAAAAGCATTTTGCTAACGATTGGAGGGCCTATTATTCATTGAATTATTACTCACGAGTTCTCAACATATCTATCATGGACGAGGGCAACAACGAACAAATGGTTGATAAAGTCTCTATTATTGATGGTCTTAGGATCTAGTCTTTTTGTAAATTTTTTGTAGTCAGATGTTTTATATCAGTAAGCTGATATTTTTGAAAAATTCATTAACACAAAAAATGTTTAGTAAAATGTTTTAAATAAGTGGGTGATTTTGTAAAATTATGCAGGATTTATTAATACAATGGTTGTGAACCTAAATAAATATTACTTCTTAAAAATAAATTAAATTCTTTTTTGTTTTCTTCTCCTCGTACTATTCTCCTGATTGGAAGATCAACTTACGCTGTGTGAATTAAAACTTGTTCGTTCCAATGTGATGTGCAGCAAAAGTCTTTCCTTTAAACATTTTGTTGCAAAACTTTCTCATTCCATTCTTCGTTACTTTTTTTTTTTTGTTACCTTGCAATCAGTAAACTTTTTCATCCAAGCTCACTTACGCAGGGTAACTGTACTTGTAGAAGGCAAAAAAAAAAAAAAAATTTATCTGGCCACTCTATAAGACGTGTTCAGTTTTTTGTTTCCTGCAAAACGTGTTCATGTGGAACGAACGAGTTTTGCACCTCACCTACTCAATTATCTTTTATAATTTTTTGTATATATTATTTGAGATTTTATTTTCGTATGTTTAATTTATTTTATGGGTATTAAACGAGTATCTGACCATCGCGGTCTCGAGACCCTAAGACCCTTTACATCCTATCCGACGGGCTGCTTAACCAATGATTTTTTACTGCCTTTCAAAAATCCTATGACCACTTTACGGGATAAGAGCCGTAGATCTTGGGTAAAGTGGTTAACTATGCTAGCCACTAAACCACAGGTGAACCCGATTCCTGGTCTTAGTTAATGTATAAGGATGATGATGTTTTAAAAATGTAAAACATAGTTCAAACATTTATTACAAATCCCCTGGCTCCGGGTTTTGAACTTGCTATCTTTCGGTTGTCAATCATACGTTGCCATGGGCAACGCGTATTTTTTAACGCGTTTGCCTACTCGGCCATCCCGCCACCCTGAGAACAAGGAGTTTTCTAGAAGATCTAGGTGTCAAAATGAGAGAGATTGGGGTGTTGGCCGAAAACATAATCCTGGACTCCCTGGGAATTATCCACCACCGTTCGTATGGAAATTGATTATACGTAGTCATATTCCATACAACTCAGTCTATCTTTTTATTTATTTATTTATCTATTTATTTGCATATTTATTAGATATAAGCTTTTTATTGGTATATCTCTTTTTGTGGGTTTTTTTCTCTAGCAGCTCTGTATGCATGCCTATTTGTAATGTGAGCGTTAAGAGAGGAAAGGAAGAGAAAAAGAGTAAGATTATGAGAAACAAAAAGAAAAAAAAGAAAATAAAATAGAATGGATGGGAAAACAAAATAATAATAAAGAAAAAAACATAATTGTAAAATATATAGAGTGGAAAAATTATTTAATAATAAATAAATAAAATAAAGTGTAACAATTTATTTTAGTTATAATTATGCATTTATTTTGAATATTGATTGGTACGCTGTGTAATATAGCAACTAGTGACCGACCGATATCTCCAAGAAGGAAGTAGGACAACACGATTTCAGCTTGTAATCTCGATCTCTTTCATGGCATTTAACACCCTTGAATTTAAAAGTGGGAATTATCTGTTATTTTAGATAATTACACCTGTATTCTATTTCGGTAGAACATAGATTTTTCACTTTCTTTTGGTACTATACTTGATCGAAAATTTTTAGTTGGGTGTGGACACAAAAATTTGAAAGTGACAGACATGTCCTCGTAAATCACATCAAGTCTTAACATGTAATGAAAGCATGCTCTTGATACAGAATTCTTTACGCTAAGTGTAATTAAAATTACACTATAGTAAATTATACAAGAATTAGTATTAGTATTAACTTGAGCGTTAAAAACCTTTTTGTGCTTTTAATCATCTCCTCACTAATAATGAAATTTATTTCTAAAAAAAATGATTAACATAAATAAGAATGTATATTCTAAATACTTAAACTTAAATTAGACGATATGTCACCAGATTCATTTCATAATTGAAAAAAATATTTTAGTCAGTATCCTTGTCATTAAAACTTGCATCGAATGGTGGTAGTAGGTTTTGGTCTTTGTTCTTGTATGGAATGGGAATCAGATGCAAAACCAATTTTTCAACCTTGGCAGCCCAGCGGTTCACCAATAACATCCCAAAAATTTGTCTCAATTTTTACCTTGAAGAAGGATGTTTTCGGCCAAAAAATATTCTATAAATTTTCAAACTAGATTGAATCCACTAACATTTGAGACCAAAACTGACAGTAGATTAAATAGCTTCTGACATACAGCTTTACGTATTCAATAGGCCGTCATTTTGTATTCTATCGGCTTTATTATGGAAAGATTTACTATATTATTTATTATTTATACATAATAATATGAATTTTTATTAATATCAGCCTGTTATTTCAACTTTTAGGGCTGCACTAGTTAAGGGGGTATGGTCTAACATCCCACGGGGACCAGCCGTACTAGGAGGAGGGGGCCGGGACTGGATCCTATAACTTAACTAATACACCTGTTTTTCCACCCTTGTATACCAGCTCACTTATTAAATGAATAATTGAGTTAAATTACTGTTATTTTATAAGCTTTCATTGATATTATTGCTAAACTAGACATATGACACACTTATATGTATTATATATAGACATGTAAATACGTTTCGGTTTCGGTTTCGGTTTTGGCCTGAAACTAGGTCTATGGCCGAAATTCGGTTTCGGTTTCGGTTTCGGCTAAAATTATGGTTTCGGTCGGACACTAATAGCAACCTAATGTATTTGGGCAGCATTGCTTATTATTGAAATAAAGCATTTCTCTCTCCTTTGGTGTGGAGCAATATGACTTTATAAATTTATAAGGTCTATACTAGTGCCAAGTATTTAAGGGACAATTTAGAAGGCAACACAATTCAGAATTACTTGAACTTTACCCGGTAAATGTAATCGAAGTTATAGCTGTGTGTCAGTTAAAGTGGGCTTACAAAATTCTGATTCTTAGTCTCGAACGAATACCTAAAAAATTGATAAACGCTTTGCCGAATGGAAAACGTCCGATGAGTAGGCCTAGGCGAAGGTGGGAGGATTCGGTAAGGGGATTGGCCGGGGGGAGGTGGATGGAGGTGTCGGCATCGGGTTCGTTAAGCCTTTATTCTATTCTATTCTATACCATTACCAATGATAGGTTTCCAGTTCATTGCTGTTTCTTGGCCACGTACCTCACTGCCTTAGCCATATAGCATTACTTTCGATATCATTGAAATATATCTTGGTTCATGATTAATTGTAGGAGATAATCCTAACATTATTGCATATTTAAACTTTATTCTAACTAAAGCAAATTGTAAAGTCCTTTTCCCAACGTCACGATGACTGTAGTTTATTATGTTTTTTTTCCCTCAAAGAAAAACCCGTTAAGTGGGGGCTGTTGGAACTCCGAAGTCCATTTTTATAATTTCATAACGACAACCACTTCCACCTTTTGCCGAGTTCTATAAGTTCAAAGTATACGACTTTTCCAGAGAGGGAGAGAGTTTTCCATGTCACAATTTCAGAGTTAATGAAAATTTAAACTTTACGGCTATAATGAAACACCAATAAAGTCCAACTTCTTAATTAGGTTTCGTTCGTTCATAAGACGTCCCATTAGGTAGTTCTCCCGCCTAGTTGCGATGTTGAAATCGCCTTCTCTGCACTTTTAGTGGCTTTCTGATCAGAGGCGTCCTGTGTACCTTTTGTTCCTGGATATCCTTCTAGATCGAGAAATGCTCTGATGATTTTTTTTTATTCTCTTTTATTCTTCCCCTTCAAGAGACAACGCAATTAAAACTCATTGAATATCTTCACAGATCTCTCCTCTCTTCTTATCTTTACCTTACCATTCTTTAAACTAATTAGAACTTTCTCTCTCTCTTTCTCTCCTCGGCCCTTTCTGACGATGAAGAATAAGAAGATTGTCTTAGCTGACAAAAGTTTTTTAAACTCTTTTTTCTTTTAAGTGTTTTTTTTTCTTCTTTCTTCGAAGTTGGTCTTATCGTTCCTCTTCGAAGGAAATAGAAGGAATGAATGAGAAGCAAATAAACCCCATAATCCTTCCAGCTAATCTTGAAGAAATCGGGGCATATTAACTTTTTATAATCGCCAAGAGGAACTGAAACGTGAAAAGGAAATTTTTCATGACGGAGGATTATTTTCTTTAAATTGAATTAATTTTTTCCCTTTATAATTATCTCCATTTTTTTTCGTCTCTTATCCACATCAAGAACTTTAATTGGTTAAAATTAAAGGCAATGTAACGGTTGAGCCTCTCTTAAAAGTTATACATCAGTTAACATGTACTAAGCCAACTTGTAAACGTACAAGGGGTATGCCGAGAAATGAGTGGGTGTATTACTTATCGTCTATGGTCCTTTGGCTTAACTGAACCATTTTATTTATTTATTTTTTAATTCTTATTTAACTTCATTTTTCACACCGTACATAAAAAAAAATTATTGGCTATCAATAAATTCATGGAAGGCAAAGAAATTTCAGCAAGAAAAGAAGAGCAGTAGAACAAGCAACAATAAAAAACTTAGATATTCGAATAGCAAAAATAATAAAAATGAAAAGAAGTCTTCCAGCCTTGCCAAGGATGGCCATTTTATTTGTCTCTCTTATGAGGTACGTTGTCTTGAAAAGTTCATTCTGAGGAAAAAAAATTAAGTTTCTTCATAATATAGTTTTGCTAAGTTTACTAAACTTTTTTTGTTTATAATTTTTTTTTTAATTTTTCCGTTCTTTCCTTATTGTAGAATTTAAAGGCGATAACCCCAAGACCAATAAATAATCTTCAGAACTACGATAATCCTTTATAATAAAACGATGAAATACAAAGAAAAAATATGATATTGTAACGTTAAATCGATAAGCAAATAAAAAAAAAACATATGGCGTAACCTCCCGGACCGCTTGTTGGAACAAAATAAGCTGTTGGAACAAACTGTTTGGGTCTAGATCATTCTGCGGCCTAGTCCACAGACACGTAGATCTGCCTACATTGCCTAGAATGATCCAGGCCCCACTATTTACGATATATATAAGGGGCAGAGACTGAACGAGTTAGTTGAAGTCTGTGTCGTCTTGACTGTGTTGCTCAAGTCATATGATTTTGTGTGATAATCATTTTTGTAACCTGCTCAATTGTTAAAGTTGTAATAATTCGTTGGCATTGTGATAACTGTATATTTCAGTTAAATAAATATTTTTTACCCACATAAGTGTTACAATATCATGAATAATATGATACAATTATGAAATAATATGATAAAATACTTTTTAAGTCTCGTATTTACAATGTCTCGTATGTTTTAAGGTCTTAAACATTAAACAAGTTAAAATTTACCATTTTAAATTTACATTGCTATATAAATGATGTGTACATTTTCTTAACGATAAATTTTAATTTAACATAAAAACTATAACGTTTCTTGTCTGTGTTCATTTTTTGTATTTATTTGGAAAGTTTCTTTCATTTCCAGAATTTCGTGTTCTAATCGGAAAACACAAGTAAAATAAAACAAATTCCAAATTAATAAATAGTTTCATATTCAGATGGTTTCTATGATGAATAATGAACAATTCATTTCTTATTTTTAAATATTTTTATAATCTCCTTATAAAATATATGATTTAGAGTGTGAAATGTAATTAATGTATGTCCTTCATACCGATTTTATTCGTGTCAATTAGGCACTGATATACTTTTTCATTCTGATAGTTTATAGAATTCTTTTGATGGATTTATTCTGAGTAAGGTTTTACTGATTTTGATAAAAAAAAAAAAAAAAAAAAAAAAAAAAAATTCTCTTTCATTCTTATTAGAACCAATAAGGACTCTCTATTCTGGCTTCCACATCAAATTACACGGACGTAACAATAGACTTATGACAGATGCCTTTTATGAGGCGGCTGAAAAGGAGTTGGATGAGAGACCTTCTTCCAACTGAAACAAGTCCGGGATGATGTGCTCCTGGGCACTATCTTCCCTCATGCCTAAAATGCCAACATCAAATCAGTTTATCTCACATTTGCTGATTGTCGACAGGTCGACAGGTGCGAATTAAAGTATGAAGAAAAAAAAAAATTCTCTTCTGTTCTTATTAGAGTGGGCAGTAAACCCCAAATAAGAGTAAGGGCCTATTCACACTATCGGTTTCGCGCCCGCTCCACTCTCGCTCCGCTCCCGGTCCGCTCTCGCTCTACCCCATTCACACTAGCGCTCCGCTCCCGCTCCACTCCCGGTCCGCTCTCCTAATGTCTTACCATATTCACACTATATAATTTTACACCGTTCACTTTTGAAAGGTTTAAGCTATTTAAGCCATTAATAATGGAAGTTGTCTGTATTCGGATTTTAATTAATGATTAACTTTCAGTTATTTAAGTATTCATTTATTCTTCAATTTTACGGCCAAAAAAAAAATCAATTTTTCGTTTGTAGAAATAGCTGGTAAGTGTACTTCCTTGATGAAGAAGACAATATTATCAAAAAATATACTAAGAAGAATATATTGCAACACAATGATAATTATTAATAATAATTATAAATTAATTTAATTAATGGTGAAGAAATAATGTAAATTTTTTTCGGAATGTATTCGAATACGCTTGAAATTTTCAAGTTGGAATCGGTAAATGCTACAAATTTACCGATTGTTCTCTTCTTTTCCTAATTAATATTTTTTGCTTTAATATATTTTTTTGTTAATGATCTGACATTTTTCATAATATACTGCATTTTTATTCGTTTCAAATTAAACGTTATTTTATAATAGCAATGAGTATGTAGTCAATAAATAAATCGGTGACCATTTTTTACGAGTACATTAATTCATAGCAAAATATATCTCAAACATAACATGAATTTTTCACGTCGAAAAACCGCGCGTATTGTTGGTGATTTTTTTTTTATCATTTCAAGCGTATTCGAATACATTCAGAAGAAAAAAAATTTAAATTATTTCTTCATTAAAGCGCCTCTTAAATATATATATATATATATATATATATATATATATATATATATATATATATTTTTTTTTTAAAGTTGAACTTTTTTGGCCGTAAAATTTATGAATAAATAAATACTTTAATAACCGAAAGTTAATTCTTAATTAAAATCCAAATACAGACGGCTTCGATTATTAATGACTTCAATCGTAAAATTATATAATGTGAATATGAAAAGACTTTAGGAGAGTGGAGCGGGAGTGGAGCGGGAGTGGAGCGAGAGTGGAGCGAGATTGGAGCGGGAGCGGAGCGAGGCCGGACCTGTGCCAATATTGTGATTAACCTCTCTCTATTCCTCTTTAGAATATTTTGCCAGTGAGACCGGACCTGGAGCGGAGCGGGAGCGGAGCGCTAGTGTGAATGGGGTAGAGCGAGAGCGGACCGGGAATGGAGCGAGACCGGAGCGGTACCGATAGTGGAATTGTCTGTCTATTTCTCTTTAGAATATTTGAGCGGACCGGGAGTGGAGCGGGAGCGGAGCGATAGTGTGAATCCGCCCTAAAGATCGTTTTTTCAGAATGTCAACGCTCATGAATACTTGTTGCACGGTATATGAATTTAAAAAAACATTTGTTTATCAAACTGTAACTACTATTTAAAATGAAGTGAAAATGGCTGGGGGATGTGATCAAGATAAATAACAAGCATACGATAAGGATCACATATTTGATTGAGCTAACGTTCCGACCCATATTTTAAGTCCTCATCAGCGCTAAGTGAGAAAAAATATTTACTATTAAAAATCTGTATATATTTCTTTACATAGTCACTTATATTATTTGAATATATGAAAAAGTCATAAGGCATGATGAAAGATCATAGGAAACTGTTCCCTCTCATCCATTTGACTATTTCGAATTCCCTTTTAGGTCGACCGTATGTTGAACTCACAAAAGCCACTTCAAAGGGTCTGTAGATTGTCTGATTTTTTTTTCCTGTTAGCCTTAAATGTTTTCCCAGCGATCTGTATCCGGGTGTAATTCGATTTACGTTCCAACCGTAAACGTTTGAGCAGCTCTCGAACAAATTAAAGTCCAAATGAAAAGCGATTTTTCACCCGCTGCTCCTCTCGAATTTTGAAGGGTAAAGGTTTTTACATGTACGTGTTTTCACCTCTATATATGGGTTTATTTAGGTAATGTATTCTGATGTCGATACATGGGTCTGCGCTGTAACAACAATTTGATATTTAATTAATGAACGTATTAATATTATGCAGGCTAATTTGCAATATTATGCCGGCTGTATTATTTATATAAACAATGTTAATAAATAATATTTATTATATATTAGTTTATAATACTATTCGAACAGACATTGTTCGACGCGCATTGTTTTATTTTTAATTTTAAAAAAATCGACATAATACAAAATAATTGCTTTTGTATTCAGCAACTGATTAGGTCAACTTACTTTTAATTTACGCTTGCGTTATTAACATCTGTATTTGTTATGAAAGCTGTGTTTTAAGCAACTCAATGTAATTGAGCAGCCCACTATAATATAGTATATATAATATATATTAGATAATAAAGTGTTTCTCTAGTTAGCAAGTTTAGTCTTCCGTGTGTAAAGCACTACCCGGATTTGTTTTTCTACAGACATATTCGCTGATTCAGCCTTTTAGAGACTACCATATGTTTAAACTCTTAATACAGATATGAATATTGATAAAGATTATGCTTTTGATTGATCCTGATATAATTTAACGTAGTTACTTAATTACTTCTGATGTTAAACTTTAGAAACCATTTCTTTCTATTAACACGTTTGGTGCGCCGGCGTATTTTATGGGTGTCCTGAATTGAAGGGTATCGGTCCCCGGTGTCCGACTGCTGGGATGAGCCACAGCCCGTATCGGGCGTCGCGATCCGAAGCTTTGACAAAAGCTTTATCTTTTGATTAAATGGGGATTAAATGAGCGTTTTAAGGGCATTATCGTTTGGTAAGGATTGGAACTAGACATAATAGGCGCTGTACAGGCCGATACAGGATTTACGCCATTCTTTATCGAAAATCGGACCTCGGAGTCCGATTATAAAAAGCAACAGAATTTCAGCTGTTAGCAACATTTTCTGCACTAAAATGCAATAATTTCATTAAAAATAGACTAAATTGAATGTTTGAAGTGTTCGGACTTTCGGACATTTTCATGTGAAAATCGTTGGTTAACACATTCAACGCCGGTCACAGCCCTGAGCTGTACCGGGGGTCGAGCCCAAGTGGCCGATTACAGCCCAGGGCTGTAATCAGGTATATTTTACCTTTTCCACTTAAAAGCGATGGCCAGGTAGGAAAGTGTTTACTTTTGTTAGTCAGCCACTTGCACTGGTCCATGATAGTCATTTCGGCGTTTTTGGTTTCCGGATAGCTGCATTATAGCCGGAGTTGTGAATTTTTAAAGTTTTCCATGAATTTTTGTTAATTTAAGTGGTTTATTTTTAATTTTAATTTAATGTAATTGAAAATGGGACCTAAGAAGAGGAATGCCAGTGGACAGCCATCTAAAAGAAGTAAGTATTTTATAATTAATTTTTTTTTAACTATTCCATTTTTTCATTTTGCTTATAATATCTAATTTTAAAGCTATTCTCATTACTTATATTTTATCATTATATTACATTATCCAGTTACAGTGGATTAGTAAAAGAATAAAAAAACTATATGTAAATCGTCGGGTAACTACCGTTGTGATTTTTCCCGAATGTGAAGGGCAACCCGGTCTATGCATTGACCCTTGCTTCCGGGAATTTCATACGACAATGTAAATTTGTGTTATATATATGTATATATTTTTTATTGCATTGTATATATTATTTTTTTTTAATATTGTATATATATTAGTTATTAATTTTTTTTCGTTATGTATATATAAATTTGAGTGATTCCTTGTCACAAAAAAATTATAAATAGTGTAATTATAGTTAGTTTAAAATAATTAGGTGTAAGAATGCAATTTCTCTATGTATTATAATTGTAATCCCTTATTATTATTTGTATTATTTATTTTTATTTGTTATATATTATTATTTTTATTTTTTATAGTTTTTTATTATATATGATGTTTTTTAAGAAAAAAATAATGATGTGTTACAGTAATTTGATGATGATTTTTTTAAATGAAAATTCCCATACCTACATAATTGTGGGTTCCTTTGAAAGTTAAACTAATGTTTTCCAGTAGTTCCTTTGAAAGTTAAACTAATGTTTTCCAGTAGTTCCTTTGAAAGTTAAACTAATGTTTAACTTTCAAAGGAACTACTCTTCACTTTTTTTATTTTTTTTATAACAGTAATATGAAACTAAAAAAAATAATAATAACGAAATGAAAGCTAACAGCCCTTTAAACTGGTGCGTTGCGGATTAACAAACTCTTTGGCGACTCTGGTGGCCGATTACAGCCTGAGGCTGTACCGGCTCAATGATGTCCCAAAACCCTCTGGCCACCTGGTTCAGCTAGAGAATATGGCGTTGGCGTTGAATGTGTTAAGAAGGGAATGTAAGACATCGGACCCCGGGGATCGATGCCGCACCTAACTTGTTAACCAAAATACTCTCAAAAAATTTCTGTCAACTAGTTAAAAACTTCCATTTATGCCCTTTGAATATAATTCTGGGTCTTTGGTATTAACATATTCTAAAAAAAGAATTTATATCGAATTTTTATTATAAATTTTTTTATCTTATAAAAAGTGGTCAAGGTTTTCAAAAATATCAGTCGGTTAGAGAGAGATGTGAAAAATAATTTAGGTGAGGTAGATTTCCATAACTAAGCTCTAAGCTGAAAATATATACAATATATATATATATATATATATATATATATATATATATATATATATATATATATATATACATAAAGTATTAACAAAAATTTATGTGAATTTTTAAAAGCAATAAACATTTAACTATTATAAGCTTAAAAAAAAATAAATATACACAATAGCGATGAAGTGTTAAAATTCAATTTGTTTTCAAACTATAGCAGTTAAAACAAATATGTTTATAATGTATCGAGCTTCACTGTAATTTTGGTCTTGCGTGGAAATTACAGAAGTATTGTCTGCATTTCTATTATCATTAGTTTTATCTATAAAATGCTTTTTATGTATAAATATGCTTTTTGCTAATAATGGCAACTAAAAGCATTTTCCCAAACTTGGATAATGGATTGTATAAATAAATACCTCAACAGAATGCAATCGATAGCGGAGGGAGAATTGAAATCCGCACTTGGTTCCCTGTGGAATTCAACAGACCAATTCGGACTCCGGGATTCCTTTGGGATTTCAGCCTGATTTTAACAAGCTGTTCAATAAAATACAAAAAAAAAAAAAAAAAAGAAAGAAGATAAATAAAAGAAATAGCGTTGCCGATCTTTTAGTTTATTGAATACTGCTATTACGATTCGTTAAGTTAGTGAAAATAATGATATATTAATGCAAAGTAGCAAAAGGTTGAATCGGAAAATAAAATTCAGAGATGAGCATAGATTTTGCTAAAAACAAAATTTCTTTTTATATAATTGATAATTTATAAATAAGAACATTATTTGTAAAATTGTTGTATAAAAATGGATTTTGATTTCATCCATGTTAACCATATAATTTATTAAAAGAAAGAATTTAAATTAACATAAATTCTTTTATTGGCAATAGTTTGTTCTAATTTTGTACACAATGATAGAGGGGGAAGGGTGCTAACATGCCATAACAAGATATGATCAATCAAATGCGATCGATTGGCGATATGTTGATTTGAATATTTAAATCCATATATTTGAACATTCAATACATTTTTGGCCTCGAACTAGACTAAATCATAAAACATATTTCTAATTGAATTATTTTTTTTTCGTTATACACCTTACAGACCTAAGATATAGAGGATATTTTAGTATGGATTTTTCTTGTCCAGGCAATGATTTTTTAAAAATCTTTTGAAAGGAACAAATGCCTGAAAAAGATATGCGTATGTACAGAAAGCTCAATAGATAACAACACTGATTTATTTTATTCTGCATGTAAGTATATACTATACATACCCTGTACCAAATAAACTATTTTATTTAAATTGAAGTGAAGAAAGGATCCATATAAAAATTAACATAAAATACCTAGACTGGTGGTAGTTATATTTTTTTATTTCTCGCCGATAAAGGAAATTCCACGCTCATCAATAAAAAAAGAATTATTGGATTATCGTCATTTTGTCAGGAGTTATAGATTTTCCCGTTGTGCGACGGGTGCAATACATGTATTTGTTTTTCGATTCAGAAAGTTATTTCGCATTAATATATTATATTCACTAACTAAACGAATCGTAAGAATAGTATTCAATAAACCAAAATATCGGCAATTCTAATTCTTTTATTATTTTTTTTTTTTTGTATTTTATTCAACAGCATGTTCTAATCAGGCTGAAATCCCAAAGGAGTTCGAAGGGGAATACAAATCCCTATGCTCCTTAATGAAAAAATAATTATTCGATTTTAGTCATTTGGTCAGGAGTTATAGATTTTTGGCCACTGAATTACAACATTTTCCTACTGTGCCTTGTAGAATAAAGGACTCACAAAAAGTCTGAAACAAAAAAATAAGTGAAGTATAAACTAAAATGAACCGTTTACTGCTTTTCTATGGAGCATGGAATTAAAAAATTCACGATGAGTCCAATGATACTCAGCAGTTTTTGAGTAACTGATTTTCTTTTTGGCATGGCGTTTTCGTGGACAGTAGAAATTTTTAAAACCTAAATCAAGCAATAAGTAAAATTATTATTTTTTTCTTATTAGGTATATCCGTATTTACTGTATATTTTCATAAATTTTGATAAATATAAAAATTAATCTCTCTCTCTCTCTCTCTCTCTCTCTCTCTATATATATATATATATATATATATATATATAAGAGGCTTTATCCTGACTGACAGAATCAATGTAGAGCAAAAACTACTAATGATAGAAACTTGAAGTTCGGAATTTAGATTTTAAACGCGATGTAGGTAACCACTAAGAAAGGAATTTCAAAAATGTAACCCCTAAGGGGCTTAAATGGCGAAATTGTCTTTTAACTCCAACGGACACCTATTTTTGCACTTCGAGAAAAAATATCTAATTTGGACTCATTTTAAAGATCTTGATACGACGAGTTTAACTCTCTTAGTTAACTCTCTTCATTGCGCGTCTCCCTCTCTTCTACCGAGCCGGCAGCTTCCACTTACCGGAAGCTCCGATTCTACTGTATCTCATTAACATCAGTTAACATATTATATTAAATCAATGCCTAGATAATGATCACAGAATTGATTTTAAGGCTCGCGGGCAAAATCGCGACGGGGAATGCTAGTATGTATATATACTGTAACGTTAAAACGTCAAATAAAAAACATATGGTTTAATATCCCAGACCGTTTGTTGGAACAAACTAAGCGGTTGGAGCGAACTTTTTTGATCTAGATTGTTCAAGCTCCATCTACGGCGCACAGTTGTCCAAAAAAGCTGAAAATGGGAAAAAACCTAATATCTATTAAAATTACTTTTCTAGCGGCTTGGAACCACCCGTGTATTGATTTTTTGAGGTGCCGAATCTAATGAAATCAAAATCAGTGCAATGGGACCACCAGATCAAGTCCAAATTTGAGGTCAAAAAGTCAAAAATATCAAAAATTGGTGTTTGATGTAGTCTTATATGTTTTTTGAGGAACCGAATCTAATGAAATCAATATCAACGAAATCAGAGCATCAGATCAAGTTAAAATTTGACGTGAAAAATAAAAATTTGATTAAATTTTTTTTTTTAACATTTTTATGAACAATAATACAAATAGGATATAATTATTTAATCTCGTTTAAATAAATTTTATGCTTCCTCGGTTAGCTCTTTTTTCTTTTTATACTTGTATACTGGTCTTAAATCCGTAATATATGGGTCGCTTGTTACAAATAATTGGTGGAAAACATCTTCATTTGTTGAGACTCGAGATATCTTCCTGGAATGATGTTCCCTGTACTTCTTATAATATTTGTTCTTGTTGAACCGATACAAAGAGCTGCGTGCTCAATCATGTATTTTACATGGGAAAAGAATTTCGTGGACGGTCGATGGGAGATAGTACCAGGGGTATCGAGTCACTTACGAAATGCTGCAGTATCAATCGGGTACAGAGAGCAAATCACATCTATTACTGTTTTTAATCACATAAGTAATTATTTATTTATCCCTGTAATAAAGGTTAATAAAGGATTTTCAAAAAACTTGCAACAATAACAGCATCAAACTGAAATAAATGTACCGCCTCAATTTTCAGGGGTGAGAGCTCTAGTGCAAAGGATCACCATACACTATAAGCAAACTGTGCAACTTCAAACAACCTATTTGTAGTTGTAGTTTATTTGATTATTTATAAAACAAAATAAAACATTTTTTTTGAGTGTTTTAGAATTGAAATTAAAATAATTTTATTTTATTTTAGTATTTTAGAATTAAAACGAAAATAACGTGTGATTTATTTTATTTTAATTCTAAGCCAGTCCCCCTACCTTAGAGACCTATACAAGGATTTTTCTTAACTAATAGTTCCTCCCCAAGGTCACCCGCCTTCGCCACTCGAACCGTAGCTGAAGGTTTGAATCCTTATAAATCCCAAAGTTGGCCGAAGTTGGCGCTGAAAATTTTACCACAGTTCCTCTACTACCTACAGTTACATATTAAACCATTGCGAGCGTAACGCAAACTATTTATCAACCAACAAAGTCAAAAAATCATTCTTAATTAAGCAACGATTTCGAAAATTAATTTCTTCTCTAACTATTGATATTATTTAAAAATATTTAGTTCATAACAGTGCACATATAGATGACACACTCCTGATGTATTGGGGAATATTTTATTGTTAATCTTATACAGAGTAGACTTTTTTTTCTATGTAGATAAAAAAGTACGATTTTTTCAATCATTAAAAAGTTCAATTTTACTGGTACACACACATTTTAATTTTGAACTAGTTAAAAAAATATATTCTTTCGATTGTTCTACAAGTACCTAAGTATTCGAAAACCAAGAAAAAATTAGGTTTGGGCTACTTTCATTTATGAGGTTTTTTCCCAGGTTGGACCACTGTCGGCGTTCCACCAGCTTCCACGAAAACCTCTAACCTTCCAGAAGGTTCATTTTACGACTATATATAAGGAGCGATTGGTTGGACCAGTTAGTCTTAATCTGTGTCTAGACTATGAAGCTCAAGCCATATGATTTGCGTACTTTAAAGTTATAATTTTAGTAATCTTTTCGAATATTTACGTTGTTGTAATTCGTGTGGCATTGATTATTGTATAATTTTGTTAAATAAATATTTGTTGATCCGCAGAAGCGTTTCATTTAACTTCAGAATTTGAAAAAAATGGAATGACCGTTTTGATATCTTCTTCATATAAAGCAAAATCTTCATAAATATTTAACTTCGTTTTTACCTACCTCTTTTGTAAGAGTATAACTATAAAATAAAAGGTTAATGAAAAAAAAAAAGATGCAGGGTCTTGCCTATTAGCTTGCTATAAAACTTTTTTTAAATAAAATAAACTTATATATCTGGCTGTAAAGATTGTTAAATCCAGCCTAAAAAGTATTTTTTTTTTTTTTTTTTTTTTGCACACGACTTTGCAGACTTATAACAATTTAGAGGCGACTCGCTGTTGAACATTCAGGAGGTTGCTAACCGTGTTAAGACTAATAAATGAGATAAAAATCTGCAAAGTCTTGTGCGAAAAAATAATTTTTATATTCGATAACTAATTACGGTGCAGCCACAGTTTTTTTAATCTGTACAAGACGTGTTGTCAGAAACTCATTAAGTGTTCGGGAATGTTTGGTGTTCCATACGTAGCATAATTTCCATAATAATCCGCCAACACTTTACGTGCTCTCCTATATATCGGAATAAAGGAAAAAAACATGCATTTATGTCTAAACATATTTTACGCAAGAGTGCGAACGTAAACGTATATTCTCCTGGGGTCTCCAGTCGGAGAAATAAAATCCACCTTAGCACATCAACTACAGGTGTCACGTGCAATATTGCAGAGTTCTAAAAGCCTGACAGAAGTATTTCTATTTTCTATTTTTAAATTTTGACTATTCCTTCCTTTTTATTATTATTGTTATGGTAGAAAACAGGTTCAAATGGTAAATATATACATATTCCTATAAAACTGCAATTAGTAAATCTAATATTTAAAAATGGATCAGTACTGCATAGTTCAAAGAATAATTCTATTCAATGTTAATCAACGAAAATTATGCCATTTTTTTAAATTTCTTATGGAGATTTAAAGTGTGCGATTGTTTAGTTTTGGAAGAGGCGGAGTGATTTGAATATTTGAGACATACCACTTCTCCATTTATAGAAGAAAAAAAAAAGTTTTATTTTTATTAATAAAAATTACATTTTATAATAATGTATTTATTAATTTTCTAGGGAGATTTTTCCTATACTTATTTACTGATATTTGAAAATATATTTGTATACAAAAGCAAATGTTTGAACCTATTTTTATTTATTTTTCTTCAATTATTTTCAATTTCTCCTGTCACAGAAAGTCTACAATACAAAAAGTTTGGAGCATATTGAGTTACTTTAAACATTGTCAGGAATGAGGTAATCCATCTGATTTTCAATCAACACCTCTACTCAGTGACACTATAATAGTTATCCTCATAATTTTACGAACTAAATATCGTAGCGGCTATCTGAATCTGTTAAGGGTTTGACGAGATGGAGCAGAAACTAATTTTTACTTTATAATGCTAGTTTGTTTCGATATTAGCAATATCTTGAGGAAATATTTCTTAGGCGAAATGCATAACGAAGATACGAAGCCCCTTTCATCACTTCAATGAATTCATTAAATTTATATTTTAAACTCTCCAGAATAATACCGCTTTATTTCCCGGAAAACAATACTTTCACATATTTACCTAAAGGCATAATGAAAAGCCAAATAATAAAGAATGCCAGATAATAGGATCAGTAGGAGGATTGTGACAGGTATATATGATAGGGAAAGGCATGATTGTATCCCGTCAACGGAAAAAAAAAAATAAAAAAAAAAGGGATATCCTAAAAAACTGTCAAAGTCTTTTTACGCCCCCCTCGAAGCTGGGCTTAATTTGGATCGGACTGTCGAACAGTAACTCATTTTGTACGGCAATCTATATTCACCGATTGAGTTCAACAGTTTATCAGCTTCTACTCCGGGTCTCGGACCCCTGAAAGGTTTAACCCCTCTAAATGTCGGATATATCCTCAAGAGGGAAATAGGGTCCTCTTGTAAAATGAAGGATATTATTAAGGTGGATTTTTATATTAAAATTTATTTCTAGTACATGTACTTAAAAAAAAAAAAATATATAGAATACATTCTGTCCATTTGCAACAAGATTATTGTAAGGATACTATACATAAATATCAGGAGGTTACGTAAATATTTATATACATATACAAATACATAATTTTTTGTCATGAAACTGTTAATCTTTAGATACTGTAATCCCTCGCACAAGAGTATATCTATGAAATCCATTAGGAAATTTACACCCCCAAAGTATATGGAAACTTTTTTTAATACTTATAAAAATAAAGAAAATATCTATATTATAAAAAGTGTATTTTATGATAAAAGTTTATAGTGTTTATTACTATACCATTGGATTTTTCATTCACACTTTGTTAAAAAAGCACTAATCAAAATTGTGGGATTTGGAAATTAATTTTAATATTAAGTTCACAGTTGTTTAATTTGCGAAATTATGGTTTATTTGCTATTAAGCAATTATGGGTGGGTCCTCCATATCTATGTGAATATAAAATGTGAATCTCTCTTATCAATAAAACTTTTTTTTTAGTGCTTTTAATTTAGTACAATATTTTTTTTAGCCTACGTGTTGCTACCTGGTAAATTATCACTGTACTATAGGTTTTAAGAGTTCAATGAAAAAAGTAGCCGCTTTCGGGTTGGAGGCTTTGGAACAGAAAGGTAATTCATGCTCCCACCTAAACATAAATATTTATAATAGATTTTGAACAAACCACTAAAGAAATTTTAACTACAATTATATTCTCCAAAGCGCAATCTAATGTTCTTTATGTTAAAGATAATACGATTTTCATTATGACGCATGGTTCTCGAGTTATCAGTAAAAAACTGAATTCCAGCCCCCTTTCTAAGAACTCTAGAGCGAATTTTGTCAGAAAAATTCTCTGTAGCTAATCTTGGTACCCCTGCATAACATCCCCAAATTTCATTAAATTGGCTCAGTCCAAAGTACATATTTGTACCTCAGAGGTAAACTGTCGTAACTGACATTATTACATTTTTAAAGGAGAGCACTTTGAATTTTAAATGTTTATATTTCTTATCGTAAAAAAAAAAAATAATAATAATAGATTATATAAAACACCATTCATCAGGAGTATAAATACGAATACCTTTCGCTAGAAATATACACCTTTACAATTCAGTAACATCAATAATTGGAAACTCAAGAATTTTGTAGTTACAACGGTTCACCTCTCAGGTACAGATATTGACTGGGCTATTACATCAAAAATAGTTTTCTAATTGAATAACGTTTATATCATAGTGAGTTATTTCTGATTTAAGTAAAAACTTAATGTTATATATTTTAAATATGAGCATGGTATAAAATGAAACAGATAATATTTAATCTGTCCAGTCTGCAATTAAGCGAAAATAATTATCGTTTGTAGGGTTGGAGTTTCTCTGAATATGCATTACGATGAGTGCAATTAACTTTAATAAAAACCTATATCAAAAGAGAGGGGAATAAATGTTGCTACATTTCTAGGAACAGTTATAATTTTATTTGAAAACATATATTATTAATATATTCTTATAACGAATGCATTTTAATTAGGTATTCATTAAAAATTGGATTTTCTAAAAATGTTAGTAATGATTACTTAATGTTTAAAAATATTCAAATAACGTGTACTTGGATAATGTAAAATACTGCTCAATTCAAAGAAAAACCCTTATTTTCCAGAACTTTCGTAAAAAAAAAAAATTAACGATTTGAGTTAATTTTGGTCATTGAGGAACTGTATCAATTCTAGCTTTATTTCAATTCATGGGCATTGTTTAATGAAAAAAATAAAATTTTAGAAAATAATGTTTAACTTTGATTTTGTATGAAATACGTTTCAATACTTTCAAAATACTGTCCTAAACACAATAAATTTTATAAAAGTCGTCTTAAATATGATTTATAAGTATTAAAACCTTGTTTTCGTGTCTGTTAGAACCTTTTAAAACCAAGTTACAGATACATCAAATTTCTCTTTATTAATTTTTACTAAATTAAATACATTACTAACAATATTATCATACGCCATATTATAAAATAAAATATGGTGCATTCCTGAAAACAAAGAAAAGTATCCATAGTATTAAGCTTGGTACTGGAAATAAATATAAAATGAAATGGTATTTCTAATATGAAATCAGACAATAACAAAAGAAAAAAAAACATATAAATATTTATTTATATCTTTATTTGTTATTAGTCAGAGACTAGGCAGAGGGAATTGTCAAAGCTGTGAGGTGAGTATAAAATAAAATGTAACAGCTTACCAATATAATCAAACAATATTTTTTATTTACGAACTAATTATAAGATCATGAAGTGATAATAAATAATAAGATCGACTGTATTATTAATATAACTAACATTAATATAATAATTATCTAACTGAGAATAGATTTTCTTATAAACATGTTTTGCTATGTTAAAAAAAACACACGTATATAAGCATAAAACACAAATAAATATTATGTTCTTATTCACTGCTAAGCTGATTTTCCTAACATTAAATAGCTTTAAAAAATATTTAGAAAATATTTAATCATAATTTATAAGTAAAGAACATCTGCGCTCTTACCACTTGAGCCATTAGACATGTCCCGATCAAGTAAATCCATACTAGTCATACGGAAACCAGGGTTCAAATCTCGAAAAAGGCCAATTTTTTCTCTTCCTAAAAAAAAATCTAAAAATTTTAATAATAATTTTCGAATCATCAAGACAAAAAAAATAATTAAATAAATCATTCGATTAGTTAGATCCTTCGGCTCAGAGAAGCAGAGTAAATTTACTAATTGCCGATCCTGATCAGCAAAAAATGATAAATATTCGTTTAGATATTTGCCTCGATGCTAAGTAAAAGGGACAAATTAAAATGTTATGTGCTAAATCATGAAGTACAGAGCTTATGTGAGTGATTGGAATCAAAGTTACCAACTCCTGCAGCATACTCTCTTACTAATAACAGATGTAAATATAAATATACACTTAAAAAAATCTGGTGCGTGCGCGCAACACACAACTTTCACTTACCAACTTAGATTAGAAATTAATGCGTTGTGTTAATGCCACTTCTCACTCAGTTACACATTTTTCCACATTCATTTCTTATTTTTGTTTTCATTTGCTCTATAACAAACACTAGTTTCTTTTATTATTAAATAAAAGTTTTTACTTGATATAATTCGGCAATGCAACCATAATACTCCAAGTCGAATGATTTTATAATTCTCTATTTACTTGTTGAATATTTCATTTATTTCCCATGAAACAAATCATTTCCATTAAATGAACAGTAGGGCATTAATTATGAACAATGGTCTGTCATTAAAAGCGTCATGCGTGGGCTCAACCTGTTTTATGATTTGACTGAATATTTTTCTTTTTTTCTCCTCCATATGTTTACTTGGTTTTTATAATATCTCATATTTAGCCATTTTTTATTTTTAACGAGAGACGGTTTATTTCTCCATATAAACAAAAACAAAGATACTTCATAGGAAACAAAAACAAACAAACAAAAAAGGCCCCTACCCCATTTAAACCCCCCCCCAGAACATTTTAATAATGATAAAGCTTACCTGATATTAAAGAACGCCTAATTTTCATTAAACATGACGAATTTGATGAAAATCGTTAAAGCCGTTTCTGAGAAAATCGAAAAAGAGGTAAAAATTGCAAAAATAGTTAAGAAATAAAGTGCCCCCTCCGTTTGAGCAATTTTGATGAAATGCGGGCTATCACATCTTTAACATCTACATACGTCAAATATCCAGATCAAAATCGTTAAAGCCGTTTTTGAGTAATTAAAAAAACACGTGCAAATGATACAAATTTTTTTAAGTAAAGTCTCCCTCCGGTTAATCAATTTTAATGAAATTTTTACAGTCATATCTCGGGCATATACATACATCAAATACCCAGGTTGATCAAAATCGTTAAAGCCGTTTTTGAGTAAATAAAAAAAACACGCGAGAATGATACGAAATTTTTTAAGTAAAGTCCCCCCTCCGGTTAATCAATTTTGATGAAATTTTTGCTGTCACATCGCGGGCATATACCTAAACTAAATACCAAATTTCAGGTTCGCACGGTTTATAGTTTTTGAGCTAGTCTGTTCACACACACACACACACACACACACACACACACACACACACACACACAGACCACACACCCTGCATATCTCTATCGGTGCAAGCTGGAAGAAGAATCATCATGTACCACCTGCGCTCCATTAGATGAAACAGTGGAACATGCTTTCTTCGCATGCAAGAAATTTACTGGGGAGAAGGGTGAATTAGATATGGTGCTGGGTAAAAGATCCACACCGGAAAATCTGGTACAGCTCATGTTGACCAGTCAAGAGAACTGGAATGCTGTTTCAGATTATGCCGCGAGAGTAGGAGGAAAATTGAGAGCTCAGGAGCGAGAGAGAAGGGGTCAAGTACCAGGAAGGGTACAGTAGAGCAGTAGGCGCCTAGCCATCCTGCCCACCGCGAAGTAATGCCTGCCAGCAGTTCCGCGGTGTGGCATTGCAAAGTATGTAGGAGGTTTTTTAGTGAGTAGGAATCTCACACTGTTGTGGGTTTAACCCCCACTTCGTCTAATGAAAGATTTTTCCCCTACAAAAGAAAAAAAAAAAAAAAAAAAAAAAACACACACAGACCATGTCGCGGGACTTGGTCATTTGGACTCAGGGGACCCCAAAACGTGTCTTTCCGTTGAAAACCGGAAGTCGAAATTTTTCACGATCGCAATACTTTTTCATATATATGTAAGTGAAAGTAAAAATGTTTATACAGTCACATATATTGAGAAATAAAAACTCTTCGCAATGGTGATAATTATTATTGATGAAAATATAATTCTAATTGAATAATGAGTACTCTGGGAAACGATTATATTTGCCAAAACTTTTCCCACATCAAACTGATCAGACGACACGACGATTGGAGAACAAGTTATATGATTCGTCGAGTTTCGGGCAAAATCTGCTGCCGCATACGTGACTCGAATCCTCACCCACAACTATCCCAACGGTCCGATAAATCAATCAGTGGGGGGGGGTGGAGATATTTGTTGCGGGTTTATGCCGCATCAGATTATGCCGCGAGAGTAGGAGGAAAATTGAGAGCTCAGGAGCGAGAGAGAAGGGGTCAAGTACCAGGAAGGGTACAGTAGAGCAGTAGGCGCCTAGCCATCCTGCCCACCGCGAAGTAATGCCTGCCAGCAGTTCCGCGGTGTGGCATTGCAAAGTATGTAGGAGGTTTTTTAGTGAGTAGGAATCTCACACTGTTGTGGGTTTAACCCCCACTTCGTCTAATGAAAGATTTTTCCCCTACAAAAGAAAAAAAAAAAAAAAAAAAAAAAACACACACAGACCATGTCGCGGGACTTGGTCATTTGGACTCAGGGGACCCCAACACGTGTCTTTCCGTTGAAAACCGGAAGTCGAAATTTTTCACGATCGCAATACTTTTTCATATATATGTAAGTGAAAGTAAAAATGTTTATACAGTCACATATATTGAGAAATAAAAACTCTTCGCAATGGTGATAATTATTATTGATGAAAATATAATTCTAATTGAATAATGAGTACTCTGGGAAACGATTATATTTGCCAAAACTTTTCCCACATCAAACTGATCAGACGACACGACGATTGGAGAACAAGTTATATGATTCGTCGAGTTTCGGGCAAAATCTGCTGCCGCATACGTGACTCGAATCCTCACCCACAACTATCCCAACGGTCCGATAAATCAATCAGTGGGGGGGGGTGGAGATATTTGTTGCGGGCGAGTCCATTCTATTACCACCCCCTTCCTCTATTGGTATAGGTCGCTCACACCCCCATCTCGTCACTTTATCGCCTATTCCTCTCTTCATCGCATGATTTATCGCCCTCCTTTCCGGGCTTGGTAATTGAATTGGGGTAATGCGCAATGAATGCGTATTGCGCATTTACTGGACAGTTTACATGGTCAATGTCGCATGAGGATGGAATTATGTTCTGAGTGATGGCCGGGGCATCTGGCGCTCCGTTCATTTGTGAAGTGGGATGATTCAGTCTGATGGAAAGATTGAATAACCATGTAAAGGGTACATGTAAACTTAAGCCGAACATTGCCAACCAAACGTCTCTAAAAGCAACTCCCTTTTTCCTTGTACGTCCCTTAAACATTTTGTTTGCGTTAATATAACTCTTAATGGAAGTCGATAATTTTGTTTTACGCTTTGATTCTTTGTGTTTTTTATTTCTTCTTTTGTAGTAAATTATATATTATTTACAAATAGTAATGCATGATCGGTCTAAAAATAAATACAGCCGGAACTGTAACTATAACAACATCAACCATGTTTTTTTCTTGAAGTGCTCAAAGTAGTGTAAACATACACCAAACCCTGTTTGTTGTTCTTTCCTGTTGAATAGTGCTCGATTTTTTAAACACGAATTGTCTTTAATTAAACACTCTATTACATTGTTGAAATGTACAAAACAATATTTGAAATCCTTCTTATTATCAATAATTTTGGTGTATAATAACTGAATTATTTTTAAACATCCAGACTGACATTGCCTCGGTATTCAACCATTTCATCAACATATAGAAACTCCCTAAATACGTTTCTATATCAATTTGCATGGAAAGTTTAACGAATTGATAAGATACATGTCAACAGCTGACATGCTTATAAATAGGAGATAAAAAAGGCGTTCGAAGAGAGATCTCTTTCGTACCAGATTTACATGCTCACAATCTTGTATAAAATATGATTAAGCATTTTGTAAATTATTCGGTACTTATTTACTTGCCAGGCAGAGGCCAATGCTGTTTATAAAAAAAAAAAAAAAATAATAAGGTGGAATGAACTTAAATAAAGTTTTTACATATGAAAATTAATCAAAATAGATAAACAAATCTTAAAAGATAACCATTTGGAAATAGTTCCACCGTTATAATTTATTTTTTCTCCCCTGAAAATCACCGATATTTACATTCGATAGTTATACGATATGATCACTTACATTATTTTGCGAATTTATTTTTAGGGTCATCCTTTGATACCAACAAATAATTATAAGGTTATACCTACAGATGGTTTCTTTACCATTATAGAAAAACAGCGATTAAAAATTATCGTTTTGAGTGTCCGAAAGAAATACTTGGTTGTATAACATCGAAACTATACTGACCACTCTTTTTTTTTTTTTTTATTATTTATAAAAAATATGTTTCTATTCATATTTACCGATGTTAAACGCCCTTTCAGAATAAACGACACCAAAAAGAAATGAACCCCTCTCCCTCCAAAAAAAGATTGTCTCAAGAAAGAATTTCGGTTATTTATGTTATTAATCTAAAGAATTTAATAATGTTTTTGTCAAGGATTTTTAATAAAGGAGGGTAATTGATTTCCGTAGATACAGATTAAGATCGTTCACTAAATTTCTGCTTCAACGCAGCGTGGGGGGATTGCCAGAGAGGGTTATCTTTTATCGCGGAATTTTCTCTCTTAAATATTAAGTTCGTTGTAAAAGGACGTAGTTACTTTAGAGAATGTTTGAGAATAAAAATAAAATATACATAAATGTAGTTATCGTGAGTTATGTGTATCATATTATCACTAATTTATTTTTCTGGATTCAGGAAATACATTCTTACTAAGTACTGATTAATTAGCAACTTATCTTCCTTTTTCCCACAACAACTTTTTATTTCCTCATTACACCATGTCAACGTTTCGGGGCTGTGTCCCCATTTTCAAAACATAGATAATATATCAATAATTGATTGTAGCAATATATATATATATATATATATCGTCTAAGTAGTGACGACAGTACCCACCTTCCAATGGAATAAAAAAAAACTATTGTAATCATGGAAAAATGTTCCCTTTCCTGTAACAATGAAGTACGCCATTGGCAAAATCTACCCTCCGTTTTTAGTCAAAGAAAGGAGTAAAGTTTTATGATGCGCTCAAAGCAGCAGATTCCTACTGTCGAATAACTAAAGAGGTTGCGTATTAGTTATGATTAATTTAAGCTATTAGTGTGCGGTTTACTCTTTATACAAAGTGAAAAAACAAGTGGTTGAGCGTGTTCACGGTTTTCCTCACCTGAAACATTACTTCCTTACTACAATACTCCATCAATTGTATAGGTTTTGTTTTTGTTTAAAAAAAAAAAAAATCTTAAATATACTTACACTTGATTCAGCTTTCGTGAGAACGACTCCCCATTACCCTCATTACTCTGATACCCACACATGGGCTTGAAGTAATTTTCTTCTTTACGTTAATGATCTTCGTGACTGTTTCTAATTACTTTTTATAGTGGGTGTGAAAGCTGAGCTTAGTCATACAAAGAGAATGACTTTTTTTTTTTTTTTTATGAAGATCATTTATGTAAAAGAGCCATCATTTAAAAAGAAAGATAAAAAACATCGTTGGCTATTAAACTAAAATTAATTTATTTGTATTTTAGTTTATTTGCCAATAGTGGGAAAAATATTTGAAAACTACTCTTGAACAGAATTAAATTAAAAAGAAAAAAAAAACAAAGTCACTAAAATACCATCTCTAGATATATTAGATTATATATCAGATATATTAGGAAATATTAGATTTTGTGCAGCTAAACTTTGATTACAATATTCTTCATCTACTACTCCAGATTCAAAAATATATCATAGAGAATATTTAGAAAAATTGTATTTCTGGTTTAAAAATTATCATAAAACAAAAACTACGGATACTTTGGTTACGAGGCCACTAACGTAGTCAATGCTATCTCTCGTTTTAAAAAACCATTACCTATGTTCTTCGTTGACTTAAGTAAATCTATATATAATGAAAAAATATTTGATATCGTGTTTATTTACCATACTCACGTAATAGTCGAAGAACCAAGGAAAAACAAAATCATTCTCCAGTGCATACGATGCCAGCAATACGGGCAATCAAGAAGTTATTGCAATCACGCACCAAAATGCGTAAAATATGTTCGAGGCCATCAGAGCGCTGAATGTACCAAGCCCAGAGAAACCGCAGCAAAGTGTGCCAATTGTGGAGGGCCGCATCCTGCTAGCTACAGAGGATGCCCAGCTCTGAAACAATTGAAAGCAGCCAGGAATCCAAGAAAACATCCACAAACCAATATCCCTCCGCCGATAGATGAGTTTCCACCTCTTCCACAACCGCAGCAACCTCATTCGGGTCCTTCAAAACTAGAATCAAACTATCAGCAGCACCCTGCAAGACCAATTAGTAAAAGGATGCCACCAACAGGAATCTTCAGGAAAAAAGAGGAAAAGAAACAATCAGCCGGTACAGCTCACTGAAAATAACTCATTACCAGATCACCTTACCAACTTGGTTAGTGGCTTGAATAACCTTATACAGCCTCTTTTTAGCCTTCTACAGCAATTATCAAAGGTCGCCCAAGCATTATGCACTCGCTTTCCTACATGCCCGATAACACCTATTGAAGACTAAAAGGGAGCCGGTGATTTCCCTGCCTAAGTGCAAATCAAGACACGAAGATGTGCCGCTGGGCAAAATTCATCCCCACGCCTATCATGCCAATATTGTCTCATAATTTCAGCAAATCACTGATTGTCTTTCAGTCAATACAGGCGTGAATATATGGTAGAAGTAAAGTTAAAATAAATAATTTATTTTTTGAAGAGAAAAGATTTGGCTCCGCCGGGAGTCGAATCCGGGTCTCCCGCGTTACATGCGCGGATGCTAACCACTGCACCACAGAGCTCGGCTCAAGGCAGAGCAAATCCTTCCTCTTCACTGATACCTACTCCCCCTATCTCACAAATTTTGCAAGTAGTAGCGGGAGGTGGACAAATTTTGTCCAATTTATGATACCATATTTATTGACATACGTCAATTTTTTAAATTATTTTATATTAATCTAATCTTAATTTGTGGATGACCACCATTTTAATTTATTTTGCACCTTTGCATACTTAAATTATTCTGTGTGATGCAGTGGTTAGCATCCGCGCATGTAATGCGGGAGACCCGGGTTCGACTCCCGGCGGAACCAAATCTTTTCTCTTCAAAAAATAAATTATTTAAAAATAATTTAAAATGGTGGTCACCCACAAATTAAGATTAGATTAATATAAAGTTAAAATTAAAAAAAAAGTATTATATAAAAATTATTGTTATCCCCCCTCCCAAAAAACAACGTTTTTTTCCACTTATAATCAAACATAAAAATCATAAAATTATTTTTAAAAATTTCAGATAAATATTTTGATCAGATTTTATTTTTACTTCAATTATATATCTAAAAGTCTAGGAATAACAGGACGTTAAAAACACGTATTTTCTTATGGATAGGGATAATTTTTTTTTTGGTTTATTATAAAATTTTAGCAGTTTATCTGATGTCAAATAAATTAGATACCCAGGTCGTTTATAGACAAACAAAAGTATTATTTCTTTTACAAATTACGATATACGCTAGTAGGTATATCGTATAAATCGTATTTTTTTACTCCCTTACAAAGTCCTCTTAAGGATAGCTGTTTCCTGGGGTTTGAGAGAATTAAGGGGTTTTATCTCATCGAATGAATTAACTATTTTAAATATGTGTCCTTACAGCTTTAATATTAATGTCCTTGATTGTGGCAGAATGTATTAATTTTTTCAATAAATAAAAAAAAAAATTGAAATGAAAACTAATTTTTTTTTTGAGAATATGCTTTAGTCATATCGTTAAGGAATGATGAGCTCTCATAACAATTCTCACAGAACAATGAAGGTGTAGAAATGTTTGCTTTAAATAGGATGGGGATGTGTTTGTGGGGTTTGTTAGCTAAAGGGGGAGGTATTACAGAACTATACCCTAGCTCCGGTGCCTCTTATCTTCTTCGGCATTATCCCAAGAACCACAATGTCTTCAGCAAACTGCTTCTTGGGGTCTTTATGTAAGCAATGTGTTAGATGCTTCTCACCCGAGCCAGACAGTAGTGGGGTGAGTAATTAGGGTGGATCGAAAAACAAAAATGTTTTCTTTCGAAACGCTATACCGCGAAAAACTTGCCTCTGAGGTAGGTACTAAGTAAAATGCAAATAAAAAAAATATTGAACCCACAGCTAGCGCATCGCACTTGAAATTTTTCTTGAAAACCAAGTCTTTAGACAATATTATTTGCATTGCTCGGCCAATAATATTTTAAACTGATATAGTGAAAATACTTTATTAAAAGGGTTGAAAAACATAACAAAAAAAAAAAAAAAATTAAAACTATTAAAATCTTTCAATTTGTGGTAGCTCAAAAGACTGAAATTGCTAAATTATTGCTGTTAAGCTGCTTACTATCACCTTAAATAAAGAAAGGTGAAATATGGTGGCATGCTGAGTTTTATGTTAATGGCCCATTACTTAATTTCTTTACTTTAAAATTAATTTTAATTAAACCCCGTATCATAGCATAATCGGCGAAGAAGGGGAAGGTCAAAAAAAAAACAAAAAAAAAAAAAAAAACATATATATGAAAAAATCTGGTGCGACGCGCGCAACATACAACTTTCACTTACTAACTTATTTTGATTAAAAATATAAATTTCGATATTTCTCGAAAATCAAGTCTTCAACAATTGTTTTGCTTTCCTTAGCCAATAATATTTTAAACTGCTTTGTGCTTTGTGCTGTTAAAGTGTTTTTTTAAATGTCATTTCTCAAATTCACACATTTTTCCACATCCATTTACTTATTTTTGTTAGTACTTGCTCTTTAAACTACACTATATTTTTTTATTATTAAATAAGAGTTTTAACTTGCGATAATTCGGCAATGCAAGCATAATACTCCAAGTCGTCTAATATTATAATTCTTTATGTAGATGTTGAAAACTTCAACTATATAGATACCATGAAACACAATTTCCATTATTATGAATAAGTGAATCTCAGTTTCCCAGCGATATATTATAGATATGTATTACTGTACTCCTTAACGGAAATAAAATTTTCAACTTGAAGAAACACTTTTCTTTGTATCTCCTGTAAATGTTTTTACAAAAAATACCAAGTTCCAGGTTCGTACGAATTATCGTTTTTGAGCTAGTTTGTTCACACACTCATAAATAGACCATTTCACGTGACCTTTTTTTAATTTTTTTTTTTTTTTTTGGGTCTTCCCTTCTTCGCCGATTAGGCTATACGGGGTTTCCTGAGCCAGAGAGGGAAGAGGACTAATGCCGAGTATTATTAAATTTCCCCTGGCTCCGGGTTTTGAACCGGCTATCTTCGGGGCCATTTCAAGGGACCCCTAAAGGTGTATTTCCGTTGAAAACAGGAAGTCGAAATTGTTCACGGTCGCAATACTTTCCCTTACTGAATATTTCATCTATAGGTAATTGAAAGTAAAAAACATATTATTTATATCTCCACTTTATATATGAATTTTAAAAAAGTTTCATTAATTTAAAAATATAATTTGTCTCTTAAAGTATCTTTCAAGTCTACCTGCTTTAAATTTTATGTATGAATATAAAATTATATTTTGGTATCAATTCTTAAAATTTATGAGTTCATGCTGATAATCTATATAGGTTAAAGCTTGAAAAGCTTCGGAAATTTACAACATCGATGGACGTACGACATGTTTACTGCTTAAAAGTTATTATATATTTATAAAATCAAAATGTAGGCTACTATATTATAGTGAATTATTAATCATGGAAATTATTCGTGGATGGGTCTTTGTGAATAAAACATAGATTCCGTTATGTTGCTTAATATAAATAAAACATGTGACCCATAAAGCGTTGAATTTTTTCTAGATGAAGTCTTCTATTATGGATTTTCATTTGAATACATAAGGGTAATAACATGAGACAATATTCAAAGCCTCCATTAATTCGTAAGAAATAGATCGATAAATTTAGAATAATTTTATTAAGAATAAAATAAAATATTTAAAGTAAATAGGGAAAATATTATATGTATAGTTTTTACCTTTTTTAGTAACAACTTTGCGAATTGACCATATATAAAATCATAAACTTAAGTTTGTAAGTGGATTATAATTTTTTTTTTAACACTCGCATTTCCAAAAAATGTTATCTTATTCTTATTATTATTCCTGAAGACCACAAGATAGCTTCTTGTCTTACGTTCATCTACCCATGTTCTATACCTGAAAACTCGAACAAAAGATTCGTATGTCTCTCCTCGTAAAAATCCCTTCTCTTTTGAAAAATCCTCCATTGTTTTATTTCATAAATTCTAATTTTACATTTCAAAACAACCATACAAACTGAGCGAAACAAAAATGATGATTAATAATTTAACTAATAGAAACCAAAAAAAAGACACGCTTCTGGATAGCTTAATTACTTGTTGAATATTCCATTTAAACTGATTCCAACCTTTAGGAACCTTCTGGATTTTAATCAGGCAGAGTGACCCCCGATTCCCTCCAAAATTTGTGATAATTTAAAATGGTGTTTTTTTTTTTCGAATCATTATTCTAGTTATTCACTGTTGAGTAACACGATTCTTTCGATGTTTCACTAGATTTCTGTTGATTGTAAAAGGATAGTTTAAAAATGCTAAAATCGTGATTTGGGACAGCCACGTTAATTACAAAATTCAACGTACCAAAAGTATGACATTTATTGAATTTATGTTTCATTCAGTTCCATTTTGAATAGAGAGTGAATAATGGGATGCAGTATACAGGTATGTTTACGTGCAAAGTTTTTTTAAATAAAATTTCAAGTTTGAAGAAATAGATTGAAAAAAGGCATTGAATTGGTGTGCTTAAGGTCACGAGTTCAAATCTGGCTTGGCAGAATATCTTTAATATTCTGTCACATATCGTCTACGTGGCCGAGAGACCCTACTGTGACAAACCTAGCCCCTATTAAGTAGGTATTCTTGATTGAAATATGAAAGGGTAATGGCGGTTCAGCGTGATCACGATCAAATCACCTCCTTGTAAAAAATCGCGGACCAAGGAACAGTACTTCCTTACACAGTACTGAACCTAAGACCCTGTGCCCTGTGTTGTACTGAAATAAATGAAATCATGCATTATAGCAGTGGTCAGGTTGTTTTTTTTTAATAAAAAGAGCATGACAATTTATATTAATAGGTGACATTAACGTTCTTTTAACTCTAATGAAGACAGTAATGAGAAAGGTTACTGGAGGTAGATAACTGGAAAGGTCGGTAATTCCTAAATAGGGGTTGGCAGGCTGTAGTTAGCGTTACAAATCAAGGCACATGTGGAAGAGCTCGGCGTCCAAATGAGGCCATAACAGGAGGGCCACCAACTGCCTACTTTCCTCCGAGATAGTCTAATAACGGCTTTCCAGGATTAGGTTTTCCACCTGCTCGTCTCTTCCATTTCCACTCTGGTCCTTGAGAAGGCGGAATAGTTTTCCAACAGGGGGAATTGGAATTCTTGGGAGCCTGCCCGTGGATGGTTAAGATACTATTGGTTGTTTTCATAGCGTGTATTGTTAAGAAAAACTTCGAAAATTCATAAGGAAATGCACAATTTACTCTATAATTATTAATTAAAATCTCCATAAACTTCTTGGAGAATAGCACTCCTCAAGGTTCCCCACTCTGCGCAACCCTCTTTCAAATACCAATAAATGATATAACTATAGTGCCTTTCAAGCCAGGAAAAATCTATATACTTATAAGTGTTTTCCATAGAAATAGTAGAGGAAAATTGAAAGATAATATTTTACCTCATAATATTGTCTAATCATCTGAATAGAGGGAATGCTAGAACTGAGCTCGAATCTTTCTTAGCAGAATATCTTTAATAGTCAGTCAGAGATTGTCATAGAGCCTGAAATAATTTAATTTAATTGAAGTAATTTAGCTACTGGAGCTATACTAATTTAATACTGAAGAACAATTTTTGTTTTCCTAATATCTTCGAAATCGGATTAAATTTAAAATCCCCCTCCATCCCCCTGCCCACAATATTTCCAGTGTTTTCATACTTATTCTGTTAATCGGAGTGGTATAAAATTCAACCGATCAATGATCAAAAGATCGTGATTCTTCTTGATTAATAAATTATGCAACTTTGTTTTATAGGTATGCTAGATGCCAAACATGTGTTTTAGAGGACTTATTTATTATTAACGTCGTTATATGCTACAACGGCTAATCGGATGATGCTATAGTGGGAGTCCTGAACTTTACCTATCCAGGTACATTTAAGATAGGGATCTTTAACGAGTATTTGTATTGTTGTTTGGTTTTGGATTTTCCGTCGAGATGTAACAATGGATTGTTAATTCATTGGTGTTACTAGGTATTATAGGTTGTGTATTATTGATAAAAGCTATTTTGAGTATGAGTGTATTGCAAAACTTGAAATTTCTCAGTGCTTTTCGATTCATTATTGGTAAATTATTTTTTTAAGGGACCTAATTTCATTATCAGTCCAGTTTTTTTTTTACTGCAGGCTGGTTTTTGTAAATAAATCGATAGTAGGTGTATTTACGACGTCTCGTGTTAAAGTGCCCCTCTCCGTTTGACCAATTTTCATGAAATTTCGGCTGTCACGTAGCGGGCATATACATACGTCAAATACCCATGTGAAATGAGACAACATTTATTCAGTAAAGTGCCCCCTCTAAATAAGTTACAAAGGCTAATCGGATGATGCTATAGTGGGAGTCCTGAATTTTACCTATCCAGATACGTTCAGGATACGGATCTTTAATGAGTATTTAATAAACAAGTTTTTAGGAAGAGACTATTTAATTATAGATGTAGAATGCAAGGCTTCAAAGTCTCCTATTATTTCAATAATGCACTTAATCATGCAGATTACATGCCAAATTTTCGCCTATTCAGGCATCTTCAGGGCTACTACAGTTTCGCAAGCAAGCTAGAAACAGACTGAAAGCTTCCCATATGGAAGGAGGAATGATGAGTATTTAATCAATTTTGATTTTAATTTGATAAATTTTAATGAAATTTTGCCTGTCACATCGCGGACATGTAGATATATCAAATACTGAGTTTAATCAAAATCGTTAGAGCCTTTTTTGAATAAATAAAAAAAACACGTGAAATGAGAAACAAGTGCGCTCTCCTCATTTGATCAATTTTGATGAAATTGCGACTGTCACATCGCGGGCACAAACATACACTGAATTCCCAATTTCAGGTTCGTACGGTTTATAATTTTTTAGCTAGTCTGTTCGCGCGCACACACACACACACAAACACACACACACACACACACACACACACACACACACACACACACACACACACACACACACACACACACACACACACACACACAAACACACACCGGAAGTCGAAAATCAACTGTTAAATCACAACAACTGTTAAATATGATAATAATCCTTTATTTGCATTAAATATCTTTACACATAATTATATCTTTAAAAAATATTCTCCCATTTCATTAAAATTTCATGGTTCTAATTTCAATGCGATAAAAAATAAATTTCCATTTATTTATAAGAAATAAGAATTTATGTATAAAAAAAAATTTTCAAGATTTTTTCCATAAATTTCTAAAACATAGGCTGCTAATGGTGTTTACAAAAAAATATCTTCATAGAATTAATTTTTTAAACAAACGATAGGATCATGGTTGGAATTAAAAGATAGAAAACACTCAAAATTATACAAATACAACAATAATTTTAAAGAATATATAATTCAGAAATATTTTGTCTTTAATGCAGCAAAATACAATTAGGAATTCGGATTCGTTCTACATTAACTCTGAAAATATTAACTGATTTAGGAATTCATTTTGACTTGCAATATTTACAACATTTTGCCTTTTTCATTGTCAAACCTGTTCATGATGGTTTTTATAAAAATTGTTAGAAGTTTGCCTGTTATAGTGATTTGGTTTCATATTTTAATTTTTTTTTAAAGCTAAATGATATCTTATTCGAATGTTTACAAACCAAAAGAACAAAAAAAAAAAAAAAAAACTCTTAATTTTATTTAAGTGCTCAAAACAAACCTGATAATCAATTTTACTTAACTATTTAAATAAGTTCAGGTTCTACTTACACAGGTTCTACCCGCACCTACCCCCCTTTTTTGGCCTCATCCAATTGCCATCACCGATAGTTAGCTTCTAACCTTAGAGCCGTGACTCCGCTAGATTTTTTAATTTTATTAATGCTTCGATTTAATTAGTCCTTTTTACTACTAGGTACGATATTACTGTCTAGCCTAAGGAAAGTGCGGTCGGGGGACCGGAGGGGCATTCGAGGGCTCCGCACCTACCCCCCTACTTTATTACCTATTTTATACCTATTTTGAGTTCAGGTTCTACTTAACTCAAAAATCAATTTGTTTCTATTAAATAAAGAATTATAATGAAATAAAGGTTTCCAAAGTTTTGGTGCCCGTTTAAAAAAAATGCGAGGGAGATAGGTTGCATCTATGGGACAGGTAAATTATGGATCATAACTTTTTTCTACAATACGAAAAGAGCAATATGTCCTAAAACAAATAATTAAGACCTAACAAGTATGGAATAAAATTAGGTTATAAATAAAAAAAAAATCTTTTTTTTTGCCATCAAAGGTAGCAATTTGGGTTGTGGGATAGATGAGGGAGATAGATATTGACATTTTAAGTTTAAATTTAGGCCTATAAAAAAATTGATTTTTTTTTTTTTTTTTTTTTTTTTTCGGTTGGCGCATTAGGCCTAATGAGACATTAGTTTTGTTTGCGGGAGTATAGACAGCCTGGAGTGGGTAGCCCAAACCTCACGTTGCTGCAAGCCATGGTCACCATGGTACAGCGGCAGACTGCCCATACCTCCATAACCAATCCCATTGGGGCCAATTGCCAGTGTCCTTCCCACCGATGGCGTCAGCTCTCTCGGGTTCAAGGACAGTTACAAACTGGTCTAGGTCCAAGGATTATGGTAGCTCAGAGTCAGCAGGCCCCGAGGACCTATATTTCTTTTCCTGAAGCATACCGTCCCTGAACCAAACCTCCCGGGCGGTTACTGACATCCTGGAAAACCACACCACGATTCTCGAAAAACAAATTGATAAAAAACCTTGAAAAACAATCCGAGGTTTTCTATTAACCAATGGATGCAATTGAATTATTGGATATTTCACACAAATAATATAATCTGATTGGGATATAAATTTGAATGTATTGGGAGAATGACCCATAAACATTTATTTACACATTCTGCAAAATGAGCTTTTAGCTGAGGATTTTTTTGAGATCGGTTTGTTTTTGTACAAAATTAAAAAATTAACTATGAAAATTGAGTAATGAACTGAACAGAAAACAAAAGAAAGAAACTTTTTTTTTCTGTTATCTTCGCCTCTACCCTATAGGGTCATTGGCGGTATATTATAATATATTATAATTATAATATACCGCCAATTATATTTTGTTGTAATACATGATTTTTTTTAAGTATTTTAACAAAGTTTCTATATTTTCCTCGTCGTCCTTTAACAATTTGTTTATTGTATTTTCTATTTTTAGTTTTTTCCGGACATCTTTGTATTTTGCACAGTTTATTAGAAGGTTCTTCACCGTTTGGGGCACATTATCACATTCTTGGCATGTGGGTGCCTCAAGTCCTCGGAGAAGATATACGTGCGTGAATTGGCAATGTCCACGTGCGTGTGGTCTTCTTTTTGCAATATATTTTTACTTCCAATAGTTTGGACTGTTCGTTCCTCCACCTCAATTCCCAAATTTTGCTTTGGTTTTTCTTCAATTGGTGTAGCCAATCCTCTTTTTTGACTTCTTTTAATGTTATCACATTCTCTGATTCTCCCAGTCTAGCTATATTTGCTGATTGATCGGCTTCCTCATTCCCCTTTATCCTTTTGTGGGATGGTACCCAAATGAAAATTACTTTTTTTGCCATCGACTCCAGTTCCCACCATATGTTTATTATTTCTGGAATAAGAGAGTTACTGGGGTTCCGATAGTCGATCGCCGCTAAGACGCTTAGGGAGTCTGTAATGATAGCTGATCTGTTTATTTCTGATTCTGCAATCCAACATTGCTGTAGCCTCTCCGGTGAAGATAGAGAGTGCCCCTGGTAGTTTATACAAGAATCGATTTTGGGGAGCGTAAACGTAATCGCTTTTAAAAACCAATAAAAACAAATTTAAATTTTTTTCTAATTGTTAAATAAATAGGTTAAATAGTTTGCCTGGACTAATTCGAGAAAAATCAAAAATCTTATCCTTTATCTTATCGAAGATAAACCTAGCCAACCGGTTCCATAAGTTTAATTGAAGATTGCTTGTATAATAGATGATAGAACAATATCATAGAGGCTGCGGGCGTACGGAGGCATGGAAATGGCGGAATCATTTGTAATATAAATGGAAATGGAGTAAGTTTCGGAGGGCGAGAGGAATGGGGGGATAAGGGGGGTCATCAATAAAGTGTGGTGATGGTCGCCGATCCGTGAAGGTGAGTTTGGGGGGGGGGGGGCAACTCACGTGAAAGACCTTTTAAAAGGGACCCGAAAATATTGTCCGGGCTCTTTATTAGGCTCGGAGCCGATGCCTCAATGATTGATGAGACCTTCTCAGAGGCGAAAATGTATCCTTTTGTCGTCTATCTCTTCTCCACGAGTATCCCTTCCATCAAATTATACCTCCATCACCTTTCACAGAGCTTTAGAGTCCTTCTGTCCGGATAAAATTTTCCTCCCTACTTCGCTCGCAGCTCGCAGCCGTCCGTGAAAATTTGATCTGATGTAAAAACCCGGTCTCTGTTTTCCAATTCCGGGAGGGGTAAAGAGGTGTAGCGGAGTTTAAGTTTATTTTCTTTTGAAATGAATCCCGTTCCTTTTTGCCGGCTGAGGGGAGAAGGAAGAGAAAGCTTGGGAGGGGGTCGGGTGGACTTTTCCATTTAAATAGAGTATCTCTCCCTTTGTTGCCCAAACACTAGTCTTCATAATGACTTTTAAACCTCCTCTTTTCATTAACGGTCCAGGCTTAAAGTGATTCAACGAAAACTCAAGCAGTTCTCTTTGAAGTATGCCTTTCAGCTGCTTGGACCGATGGTCAAGTGCTAATGCTGTCATTATTTACTTTTACTGCAGTCATAATTACAAGCAATAAACTGCCATAATCCTTTATGCAACTGAATAATTTGTTAGGAAGTTTATATTGTTTTAATAGCGGCCCGAATACGTTTACCGTTCAGATGTTGGCCGTAAACAATAAATAAAGAAAAGAATAAAGTTAGAAATACAAAATGCACGACCGGTCCTAGCAAAATATTTGAAAATGGGATTCGTCGGTGAAAAAAACAAAAAAAAAATGCTTAAAAAAAAATTCGAAAAGGCGCCGATGGATTTAGTTAAACCTTTTACACAACGTTGCTGTTTAGCTAAAGAGCGGCCATAATTAGTTTTATGTTAATATCCTCAGTGGGAAAAAATGTTATAGGGAATACACAACGCTGTTTACTAAAGGAATATAACTGTATTTATAAATAAAATTTAAAAATGTCGATGGAATTTATATAATCCATAGAGATGAAATTTAAACTAGGAAGTTTTGTGTATTAGCGTTTTAGGGAAAATCTTGCCTGAATACATTTATTTATATACCTAAAATTTAATATTATAGTATGCATATATATAAAGCATGTGTACCTATATGTAAATTGGTACATAATATTCATCATTTACAAAAATAATAGAACTTTGTTGAATCCATATACATAAACACTAATATGGGAAAATTTATAAGAATTATAAGAGTTTTCATGGGGAGGTATATCGATCCCCAATACCCCTCCCCCTCAGAAAAAACACCTAATAAAAAAACAAAAACAAATGGGAGCTAAGATTCCAGATTTCTATTGCCGATTTTTGCTAGAAAAAATATATAGGGAACCTAGCTTGAATCTGCAGTCTGTTACCCAGAGTAAATTTGGTGATTTGTTTATTTAACGTCACTTCATGCTGTTATAGCTAATCGTTCGATGCTACAGTGGGAATCTTAAATTTATTGTAGATTATTTAGGTATAGTTATGATAGGGTTGTTTAAACGAGCACCTGAAATCGCCTAGGTTTTAGGACCGCTTTTTTTAGGTCCCCCACGGCATAGCCAACCTGTTTTTACTCACTTTGGTAGCCACTGTACAAGTGTAGTGTACAAGTTGACATTTCTAACCACTACATCACAAAATGCAAAAAATTAAAATCTATTTAAAAGTGTGGTCGTTGAAATCGTAGAAATAGATGTAGTGTAGAAAGCCCAGAGTGAACAAAAAGTTTGTCCCTTTAAGAATTATAACCAATTACCCTAAAACGTTACTAACCAAACCCTACATAACGATCTCCAAGAAACAGTTATATGACTTGTATCAGTTATTTATTGGTTATACCTATGATACATGAAAAAAAAAAAAAAAAAAAAGACAAGGCTCAGCTTATAGTTATATTTTTATTTAAACCAAATTTAACATCCAACTTTTCCTTATCAAACTTCATATGCTTTTATGATACACGAAGAATATCAAGAAAAAAGTATCTACAAAAATAACATTTTACTTCTGTACGTTTTCTACTTAAATTAAGGAAAAGAATGAGTCTTCAGTATGTGGTATTCCCCCACCTCTTATTATGATGACTGCTTCAATACTGAACGAGTATAGTTTATACCAATTTCTGGGGAATTAATAGTTAAGTTAATAAATTTAATACACTTTTGGGGCTATTAAATACTTTATTCATAAACTTCTATTTTATTTTTATATTTGTGTAAAAGTTATTTTATAACTTCGGAATTTATGGTTGTAGTTATATTCTGCCTAGCATTTACTGGGATTTATTTTATTTTTTATTACCGGTTTTCCTATCTTGTTTACGTAATTATTCATATATAAAATCGCCTATGTTATACAACTTTGAAAGTGCTTACTTAATTCTTTATTACAATATTCATAATTTACTATAAATTAAGTCCCATCAAGTGCGATACCAAAGTTATACAGAAGAAATAAAACCAGTTCATTGGCGAAGGAATTCTTCAGTTTGCTTTATGCACCCCTTTGAACTTCTATACTAAATAAGCCGTTAAATTTTAGTGTTACTTATATATTTTTATGGAGGATCTTATGGTTCATAAACGAGAAGTGCGGATATTAGTTTGGCGTGGATATAGTTTATTTTTTTGAAAACATGTATGAATAACTTTTTAATTTAATTTTATATAATATATCCCTTTATTAGTACATTTCCCTTTATTTTCTCTCAGAAGCGATAGATTTCCAAAGATGGGTTACATAGTTTCTATAAATCTAAATCATTAATAATACTTAATATATACTTAATGATACTTGTTATAAGAGAAAAAAAATGAACAAAACATCTTTAATTATAAACATTCGTGTCATTAAAAGCGTACTGCGCATGCGTGGGCTCCAACGTGTTTTATGAGTTGACGGAATATTTTTCTTTTTTTCTGCTCTATATGTTTACTTGATTTTTGTCATATTTCATATTCAGCTATATCTTATTTTTATGCAAACGGGAGACACATAATTTCTCCATATATATAAAAAAAACACAGGTACTTTATAGGAAAAAGAAAATACCCCTCCCCCATTTAAACCCCTCTTTAACATTTTGACATTTTAGTCATGATAAAGCTTACCTGATATTAAAGAATACTTTATTCTCATTTAACATGGCGAGTTTAATCAAAATCTTTTAAGCTATTTTTGAGGAAATATAAAAAACAAAGAAACGTAAAAATTGGAAAACAAGTAATCAAATAAAGTGCCGCTCCGTTTTATCAATTTTTATGAAATTTTCGTTTTCACATCGCAGGCATATACATGCATCAAATACTCAGTTTTATCAAAATCTTTAGAGCCGTTTTTGAGGAAATCGATAAAAACATAAAAAGTTATGAAATAAAGTAACCCCTCCGTTTGACCAATTTTGATGACATTTTTGCTGTCACATTGCGGACTTATACATATACCAAATACCAAATTTCAGGTTCGTACGGCTTATAGTTTTTTAGCTAGTCTGTTCACACACACACACACACCATTTCACGGGGCTTGGTTATTTGGACTCAAGGGACCCCAATGCGTGTATTTCCGTTGAAAACCGGACTTTGAATTTTTTTACGATCGTTATACTTTCTCTTACTATATATTTTATACATAGGTAAATGAAGGGTGGCGGGATGGCCGAATGGGCAAACGCGTTAGAAAATACGCGTTGCCCATGGCAACGTCTGATTGGAAATACGAAGAAAGCAAGTTCAAAATCCGGAGCCAGGGGAAAATTTAATTATAATCGGTATCAATCCTCCACCCTCTCCCCTGGCCCGGGAAACCCCGTATAGCCTACAAGGCGAGGAAGGGGAGGAACCAAAAAAAACATATGTAAGTGAAAGTAAAACAATCCTAGCTATCAAAAATGAGAGCTGTGGCATGATTACACTACTTTAATTAAATTGAATGAAGTATTTAATTTTTTTTTTTAATGTCTCTTAGCTACTAAAAAATCAATAACAAGTAAAAAACAAAATTATTTTGAATAAACGTTAACTCTTTAATCCACTGTTAGCATATGAATACATAGAAGTCATAATTTTCTAAAATAATAGAGGAATAGTGCGATACCAATTTGAAAATGGCCCTTGTAAGGGAACGACATGAAAGTCTCTAGGGATGGAAATAGCCGGATGTTTCAGTTACATGGATCTGTTTTATGCGGCCATAAAAAGAGATCTCCCATCCAGCTCCATTTCAATCTTCTCCTAGCGTTCTCTCATATTAAAGTTGCATTCATGATATGCAAAGTCCCAGCGCAGATGTCTTGAAATGTTTTTTATACATACGTTGTTGTCCGGTCAAGCGGCTACAATCTGTAACGTTACTCAAACTGAAGCTAATAAATAATAATAGGTAGAGAAATTGATATAATTTAAATATATCATTATTGCATGTCCACATTAATAGCCACTATTAATTTTATTTTAGTTTGCTATTGAAACATAGGTTTATTGTTAAAGGCTCAAAATTGTTGTTAAAGCTCAAAGTTGTTGTTTTTCTAAAGTAATCAATATATATTATAAAGCAAAGTGTACAATGTGCGTGCCGAAAAGGCTCAAAAACGATTCGACGTGGGATTAAGGAAGTTATGTCAGCGTGTTGCTATATAACCCATAACGGAGAAGAAGGTTTCTGTTTTTCTCTTAAGGATGTAAAATTGAAGAGAAAAGGACTGGAACTTTAAGCCTCTCGCACCATGTAATTAGCCTACCTGAGAATGTCATACGAGTTTATAATTGAAAAATTTAGTTCGAGCCCCAGGCTACCAGGAAGCGCTAGGGTGCGTTTCACTCGATGTTTATTGTTCATTCATTCCGTTCAATTTGTAAAGGTTATGTATTTGTTCAGCTTTTCTTTATAAATTACTAAAAAATTAAGCGAAAATAATTAGTTTCACCTTTTCTTTCAAAATAAAATAATGATTTTACATATCAATTAGAAAACCGACTGGATACCTTACAAAATTAATTTTCTCATAAGAAGGTTAATTGATTAACACATTATATTTAATCAATATATAATATATACCTACTTAAGTAAATTTAATGAAATATGAGTGAACATTTTTGAGTAGTACAGTGAGCGAATAAAAACAGATATAAAACAAAAACGGAGAGCTGAATTGACTGATTGTAAATCGAAAATAAAATTTTTGAAGTGTTCTTATTGTATGTAATTATGAAAAATAGTTTTTTTACTATGTATGATGAGCATTCCAGTTGACAAAAGTGACTAACTCCAATTACAGCATTTTTTCAATAAGATTTTATCACCCCTCATAGTTCAGGATAAAAAGAAATATAATGAAAAAATTGTGCCCTCATGATATTTTGGTTTTCACTTTGTAATAGTAGGTGCAGAGTCCGGCCAAATTACGGGGGGGGGGGGGGATATCTTAAGGGAGATTGAACTGGAAGTAAGGTCTTAAAAAAAAAGTTTCTATGAATCTTCGGTAGTTTCAAAACTCCTCGATCTAATAGGACCAACACATTAGTCGGCGCTTAAGTTGTAATCGAAATATAGTTTTTTAACTAATAGATTTTTCCACCATAATCTAATAACTTATTATCTGCTGACTGCTTGGAATGGGCTTATAGAATTCAGAATCACAGAAACCATCAAAAACGATGCATGACTCGACAAAGTTGACAGACAAATTAATTGTTCATTCACCATTTTCAACCCCCTTTAAAGTATATAGGGTTCCTTATTTGGGCGGACTCTTCAGATATCGAATCTTAATATTGATACCATGTTAAAAGTTTCAAGAAAGTGCTAATTTTGTTCTATATTTCCTTTAATTTTAAAGTTTTTCTGTTATTAAAACTACCACACAACTACCGGAGCGAAGTCAGGCACCCTAGCTAGTGATATATATATGACATAATTTTATGGTGTTATATAACACCATACCATATAACATGGCATAAAGTTCTATTAAAACCGACATCAATACGGTATAAAAATAAGGGGTTCAGCTAAAAAAGCTCATTTTTTAGTCTCTCTTTTTAGTCATAATCTCATTTTACGGAAAATTCCGTAAAAATTCATCTTTTTTTTGTTGGTAACGATACAATACATAATGACTTAACCATCTCAACAGTTTTTGCAAGATCTAAAGAAATTGTCATTAAGTCACTCAGACTGACTTATACTGCCCACTGACAGAAAATTTGAAATGCCTTAAAAGTTTTAAGTACAGTAAGTTAAAACCCGTACAGCCCATACCGACGACTGCTAGTGTGGACATCATATCAGCTACCTTATTCATTACTCCTGTAACGCTTTTTAAGTAGCCCTCAAAATTTGTTCATTACAAAGCATTTTGCGGATTGCTAATTTTGATTCTTTGATAAGTTCCTTAGTTTAAAAAAAAAAAAAAGTTAATTTAAAATATAAACGTTTCGGCTAAATACCTACTTAAACTTATATATTTTCCATTTACTGGTACAAAAGTAAACAGGATAACAAACTAAACAAAGCTTTTACTTGTTTATAATTAAGACGGCATTGTTAATAAAAAAGTTTTTAATTACAATAAATGTTTTTATTATTAATAAAGTATCTGTTGACGGGGGGGGGGGGGGGGGGTGTGCTATGGTATATGAGGATTATGAGAGTATAAAATTGAAAAAATCCAAGGGATAAGAAAAAAGTTAAACATTCTCCCTTGACAGACGTCCTTTATATAGAACCCTGAATTGTCCTGCACTTCTCGTATATTGTTCAGAAACCTTGATTTTAACAAAAGCCATTGAACTTGAATTGAAAAAGATCTCGTGACCTTCCAAAACAATCATTCAAAGGATTTCTGATGTCTGATTGTTCGTGGATTGAATTTGGTGATGATGGACTAACTAGGAATGGTACCAAGCATTCACTGAAAAGTGGTAAAATAAAATAAATAAAAAATAATAAAAATGAAATAAAAAAAGGGGTAAATAAAGGGGGTGACCTGTGGTGTATTGGTTAGCATAAAAACCTATAACTAAAGGTCGCGAGTTCGCGTCCCGAGATGGCCCTAGGATTTTTTTAATGGGAGTATAAGACCGTCCTTCGGAAAATACGTAAAATGGAGGTCCCAAGTCTGTAGGATGTCAGGTACTCGTTAAAGATCCTTATCCTAATTATACCTGGGTAGGCAAAATTTAGGACTCCCACAGAAGCATTGTCCGATTGGCCTTAGTGGCATAAAGTGACGTTAAAACGAAAAAACATACAAACAAGCATTCACTGAGTCTCACCTCGTCTAGATGTGAAAGTAGACTTTCTTCCTGAAATCATAACGCACGGCGGCCAGATGATTTTGGGGAACTGTTTTTTTTTTGGATAATCACATGCGAAGTTTCAACTGCATCCCAATTTTACTACATATGAACCTAAAAACAGGGACTAGGGGAAATGGTCTTTGATGACAAATAGTCCACCATTGTGGCAGTTAGTACCACTGATACTAACTGAAACTAAAAATTAGCCCTCTACATGCGTTAACACGATCAACACCTCCAATAAAAGAATATGGTGACTCGCGCCTTACGCGAATGGAGCTATTAATATTATTGTTACTATATTTTGGCATTGAAGGATTTGTCATTCTGATTTAAGTCAAAATTGATATATTTTGAGATGCAACCATCTTCTTGCCGAGGTGCATACATATGGTCTATAAAAATTTTAAAAAATCCATAATACCGGTACTTAAAATATATATTGGAGAAAAAGCAAAGTTATGTTAAGAAATAACAAAGGAGCTCTCGCATGGGGGTGCACTAGTGCACTAAATATGTTTTAATTGTTTAAATATAAGTAGGTATATACGGTAGTATAGACTAATAACATTATCTCTGTATATAATATGATACTTGGCAGAAATGTAAGCATCTATCGTTGAAGAAGCTGCTTTTGTCAGCTCATCAGAACGAGCCTAAAGAATCGTTAATCAATAACGACGATTTATCAGCATCACCACTTTTTGTCGAACTTGGTTGAGCTTACGGCCTACGTCCGTGGGGTTTTTTTTCCTTCCCATCCTGCAAAAATTTCTGCGATATCTTTTCTCCAAAAATAATTTTCTTAGCTCTGAGCTTAAACTACTAAATTTCATCCTAAGAGATGATATCAAAAGGAAATAATTCTCTGCCTGACAATCTAAATTAGAAGTCTTGTTAATTACCAATACACGTCAGTCTAAAATATAATATGTTCACATCTTGAATAGTGTGTCATATGATAGCTAGATCATATAGACCCAATTGTATGACATTCTTTAAAAAATAATCTATAGTTGTCTATGTTGTAATTAGGCGGATTAGACGCTACTGGATGCCTTCGTTTTTAGGGCTCCCAAAGGTATGCTTAAGATTCTTTAATCAATATGGTAGAAATAAAATATTGGGTGAGAGGGTTGCCAAATATTTGAATATCCATTATTATTTCTTTGCATACAAATATATTTAACATAAGATTATACTACTATTGCCTATCGGACGACGTGATAGTGGGAGGCCTAAATTTTCTTTGAACGAGTACCTTACCTAGCATAGGCTCGGGACCGAAAAAATGCGCACTTTCCACATGATAGCATAACCAAGGATTATCTATTCTCATTTACAAATCCTAGACTTCCTTTCGGGATGCGATCCTAATATACCACTGGTAACCCACAGTTATTAAAAAAAAAAAAAACAAGGATACTTATTTAAATATATTTAATCGGCTAAACGTTTTTTATAATTTATCATATATCTATTTATTAACAAAATATAATAATGTAAAATAAATGATGGTTAATTAAAATATTAATATAATAATTTATTATATCTTTATTTTTTTTCCCATTAAGGGAACCTTGAATTGATTTAATGAAAGAAATAAAACAGATTTTTATTTCTTCTTCTTTTTATAAATTTTATAGAAACTTTACTCCTCCAGAAAGTTTACTCCCACAGATAGACGGGGAAGTAAAATAAAAATGATTTTATATTTAGGAATGTATAACACATAAAATAGCTCATTTTAAAATATCATTTATTAATAAAAAAATAGATTGCACTATTTTGTGACTCGAGGTATGGAACTTGCCTCTCTCAGAAGAAGAATATTTCTCAAAATAGAATTTCAATATCCTCAGAAGAGCCGCAGTATGAATCTATTTACCAACGGAAATATGAAAACGGTTTCAATTCCTATTTTTATTTAAGTTCAAGTTTTTTCGGAATTCATATTTTAGGGCATAATGGCCCCTACTAGCCACGCTTCAGGCATTTAAAGGGGAATTGGAGAGTTTGGCCAATCATCTAACCACCTGAGCTTTATGAACCATTTTGTTTAACAGCTGGTAATGTACAGTAGGGGGGAAGATCCATATGACACCGTTCTATTTACAAAAGGTATCTGAAGATAGTTATGTTATAAGAATTAAAAAAAACAGATAGCAATCTTATCAAACTCTTAATCACTGGTTACACGAACACGTATACATATAATTGTTTTTATTAATAAAGAAAAAGAAAAAAAAGGTAGATATTGTAACACTTCTATGGGTTAACAATATTTATTCAACGAGAATATAACAATAGTCAATGCCACACGAATTATAAAAATCTGGTGCGTGCGCGCAACACACAACTTTCACTTACCAACTTACTTAGATAAGAAATTGACGTGTTTTGTTAAATATCATTTCCCAAAGTCACTCATTTTTCTACATTCAAATCTTATTTTTATTAATCGTTAAAGCCGTTTTTGAGTAAATAAAAAACCCCGTGGAAATAATACAAAATTTATTAAGTAAAGTCCCCCCTTCGGTTGATCAATTTTGATGAAATGTTGGCTATCACATATTTGGCATATACATACATCAAATGCCCAGTTTGGTCACAATCGTGAAAGCCGTTTTTGAGTAAATAAAAAAAGCACGCAAAAATGATACAAAATTTATTAAGTAAAGTGCCCCCTGCGGTTGATCAATTTTGATGAAATTTTTACAGACATATCTCGGGCATATAAATAGATCAAATACTGAGTTTAATCAAAATCGTTAGAGCCGTTTTTGAGAAAATCAAAAAAACACGTGAAAATGTTACAAAATTTATTAAGTAAAGTCCTCCCTCCGGTTAATCAATTTTGATGAAATTTTTACAGTCATATCTCAGGCGTATAAATGCATCAAATACCCAGTTTGATCAAAATCGTTAAAGCCGATTTAGAGTAAATAAAAAAAACACGTGAAAATGTTACAAAATTTATTAAGTAAATTCCCCCCCCCCCCGGTTAATCAATTTTTATGAAATTTTTACAGTCATATCTCGGGCATATAAATAGATGAAATACTCAGTTTAATCAAAATCGTTATAGCCGTTTTTGAGAAAATCGACAAAAACCTAAAAAGTTATTAAGTAAAGTACCCCCTCCCTTTAAGTAATTTTGATGAAATTTATGCTGTCACATCGCGGGCATATACCTACACTAAATACCTAATTTCAGGATCGCACGGTTTATAGTTTTTGAGCTAGTCTGTTCACACACACACACACACACACACACACACACACACACACACACACACACACACACACACACACACACACACACACACACACACACACACAGACCATTTCGCGGGACTTGGTCATTTGGACTCAGGGGACCCCAAAACGTGTATTTCCGTTGAAAACCGGAAGTCGAATTTTTTCACGATCGCAATACTTCCACTTACTATATATTTCATATATAGGTAAGTGAAAGTAAAAATTATCACTTTGTAACACAAATCTTATGGCTTGAGCTTCACAATCCAGACAAAGACTAAGACTAACTTGTCCAGTCACTCGCTTCTTATGTATAGTCGTCAAAGGAACCTGGAAGGTTCCAGATCTGCGTGGATTGAGCTCGAAAAATCTAGTCCCAAACACGTGCTCTGACGGTTCCCTCCAACCGCTAGTTCGTTCCAACAAAAGGTCTGTGATTTGCGATCATGAAAAATTTCGACTTCCGGTTTTCAACAGAAATACACGTTTTGGGGTCCCCTGAGTCCAAATAACCAAGTCCCGCGAAAATGTCTGTGTGTGTGAACAGAATAGCTCAAAAACTATAAACTGTGCGAACCCAACTCAATAACGGCTTTAAAGATTTTGATCGAATTGGGCATTTGATGTATGTATATGCCAAAGATGTGACAGTCAAACTTTTATCAAAATTGATTAAACAGAGGGGGTACTTTACTTCATAACTTTATTCCAATGTTTACCTTTATTTCGATTATCTCAAAAACGGCTTTAATGATTTTAATCATATTCGTCACGTTAAATGAAAATCAAGCTTTCTTTAAGATCAGGTAAGCTTTATCATTATTGAAATGTTCTGAGGAGGCTTAAATGGGGAAGGGACATTTTTGTTTTCTTATAAAGTACATTTGTATTTTTTGCCTGGAGAAATAAACTCCCGCTATGCCTACAAATTAGAAATTTCTAAATACGAAATATGAAAAAAATCGAATACATATACAGGAGAAAAAAAGAAAAATATTCCGTTAACTCATAAAACACGTTGAGCCAACGCATGGGAAGCAAGCCTTTAATGACAGACGATTGTTTAAAATTAAAGACATTATGTTCATTTAATGAAAATTATTGGTTTCATGGTAACTAAATGAAGTTTTCAACAACTACATAGAGAATTATAAAATCAGACAACTTGGAGTATCATGCTTGCATTGCCAAAATATCGCAAGTAAAAATTTTTATTTAATAATAAAAAAAATTAGTGTACTTTAGAGAGCAAAACAAAAATAAGAAATGAATGTGACTTTGAGAAGTGGCAAATAACGAAACCCGTCAATTCCTAATCTAAGTAAGTTGGTAAGTGAAAGTTGTGTGTTGCGCGCATTGCACTAGATTTTTTTTATTTAAAGGTTTAACGTTATAATATATTTCATACGCAATTATTAAAATTTCATATTCAGCTTTATAAATTTAACAAATTAGACTCTCAGCATTTAGCACACTACTCATCCATTTGTAAATCCATCTTTTGCGAGAAGGGCTGATTTATTACCGGTCTAATTTTATATTAAAATTAATTTTGAAATCGCCATATAGGATCCGACGATGCGATAAGTCTTAGTTAAACTGCATGAAGGGAAAAATGAAGTGGTAGGCAGCATGATGTGGTATTTACTCATTCAAAGGCCCCTGAAGTAGAGCATAAATAGCCTATAGTGAAATTCATGAGGCGGGGGTGGCGATCGTAAAAAAGAGGGGCCGCTAAAAGGTTGGGGGCTAAATCCTTCTGAGCCCGGAGCCTGTGTCACCCCTCCGCCCCGGCCCCCCAAGGGGGCACTATGAAAAACTAGGCGAAACTGTGCCCCCCGGCCCGGATGAAATAAACATATCACTCGGGGGCTTACCTTGCATCTTATAGTGTTCCCCTAAGCCGCCCCTTCTCTCTCCGATGTATTGCTTATACTTAGTTCTTTTATGTCACAAGTTCTAACCCATCTGCAAATACAATGCGGTCGCTCTCCTACTTGAGGCATTTGTTATTTTTGCCTGGTTCCCAGCACCTACTTTCTTTCTTTCTCGGGTTCTTAGTATGATTTAACGGACTGTGTGAATTCTTTTTATTTTCACTTTCACTTACCTATACATATTCTTTTTTGTTCCTCCCCTTCCTCACCGTTTAGGCTATACGGGGTTTCCCGGGCCAGGGGAGAGGGTGGGGGATTAATACCGAGTATTATATATTTATCCCCTGGCACCGGGAGAGACTTCGACTATTTCGCGACACAAAGAATAGTTTAAATCTTTAATTTTAATTTAAAAATAAAAAGTAAATCTATAGCACCTGGAATTTCTAATGTGATGTTTTTTCACAAGCCTTTTTTGGTTTGACTATGGTCTAAGGGAAACTGGATGAGAAAAACCCAAAGAAACCTCCGTGAACGATATAAATCAAACCTCTATAGACGCTCCTCTCGTTTATTCTTCTTCTGAGATGAGTAAAAAAAAACATGTTACAATCATCCGACTTTAAATGGTTTCGTGAGAAATAAAATTTTCAATTATACTTTAAAAAAAAATATATACATATAGGTATTTCATATCACAAAATAGACTCTATTTTTATAGACAAATAAAATCAATAGGAATTATAAAATATTGTATTATCCCTACATTGATATACCAAATTTGAGATGGACTTTCATTTGTCTTTTTTTTATTTTTTCACTATGTACCTTAATAATAAATCAAATATTACTAATTTATATTGCAATTTATAATTACATAATAATCGTATTTAAATATTGTAATTCAAAACCTATGTGGGTTTAGAAAATTTTTATTCTAAATCAAATATTACTAATTTATATTGCAATTTATAATTACATAATAATCGTATTTAAATATTGTAATTCAAAACCAATGTGGGTTTAGAATAATTTTATTGACGTCAAATTATAATCAAAAAATGTCAAACAAACATTGAAAGCACAACGTTAACAAAATTACAACATCAGGTTAACATGTTACAAAACAGTAACTGGTAGTTATTCAAAGGTTACCTTAAGCTCTATTTGTAAGCTTATACTCCAGTCGATTGCTTCTTATAGCCCACCCTGAAAGGTATAGATCATAACGTGTTTTAGATCACATACTAATATAAGACTATAACGGTTTCACTCAGTTCGAGTACTTCATTCAATGTAACAGAAATTATCATCTATTTTTGTTTCACATCACAATAATATAAACATTATACTGTAATTATAATTACATAATATTATAATGTCGTATTTTGGCCGTGATGGCAGTGATAGAGAGGTACATACATAACCACTCGGCACAAGATGTAATAGAACATTAATGCATTACTAATAACTAATAAACACTTAGTAATCTGAATGTAAATGAGGTAATTTATGTGCTTCATTACTGAACTTTGAAGGTGATTTGATTGTCCATCAGCCTCTGTGTTTTGGTTGGTCCCGTTTTAGTTTTGCTATATTATTTTTATTAATAACCTTATTATTATTATTACATTCATATTGTTTATTTAATAAATGATATATAATCATTACATATTATTACAAATATTTACCGAGTGAGACGCTGAAGCACGAATAATTCCAAAAAACAAAAATAATAATAATTAATAGGTAAATAGATAGGCAGCTAAAAAAAACTTTATTCCGGGAATAAGCCTCTTAAGTATAATAGATTTGTACAAATTTGCATTGGTATAGTATTTATATCTAGTCACCATACAACACTAGAAAGTGGTACATCATATATTAGTAGATATAATCTTCGTGAAGATAACTACGATTTATCCTAAATTACCCGTATTATTTTCTTTCCAATACCTTACGTTCTTTAATTTAGCACTACTTTTAATTGTTCAAAGGAGCAAATAAATATTAAAAGAAAAAATGTCCTGATTGTTTTAAGCATTTTACATACCCATTTTTTTTTCTTGGGACAATTTTACCTACCCTAAAAAAAATGAATTCAGCTGTGTTCAAAATGACAGTATATTTGTTACAAAACAAACAGAATAATTTCATAAATCCACGTTTTTCAAAGTAGAATCTCTAATTTGAAATTTGGGTAAGGAGGTCACTATTTTTAAGACTCTTCCTAAGCATAAAATTGCACATATTTGGTCTAAGGTCTTCCTAGCTATCCCTCACATTATTTATTTCTTTTTTTAATTCAGATTTTCATGAAAGAAACGAGCACAATTTTTCTCACTATTGAATTACGTCGTTAACTTAGATAAAATCACCGTTACTACAAATAATTTGATGAATATTGTTTGTTTGTTTTTGTTTAACGTCACTTTATGCCACTAAGGCTGATCGGACGATGCTACAGTGGGAGTCCTAAATTTCGCCTATCCAGGTGAATGAATATTGTAGATGTTACATGTGGATCATATTCTTTAATAAAAAAGGAAATTATTATACGTTATGTTAGCAAAAACTGTTATGGAAATATCATGGGTTAGCAACATGTAGTTAAAGAACAAACAAGACCGTATAAAAAAAATCAAGATCAAATAATACAAACAATTTTTGTTCTTTATTTCATATTCTTAATGCGGATCACTAAATAGTATAAAACTAGTTCAAGTGGCGGTGCAGGTCCTAGCAGGAGATGTACGTCTCGGTTGTGAATAATTAAAATATCCTAAAATATTTTTTTTTCTGTTATCAGGAAACGATATATCTTATGCCCAAATATTGGAAGATTTAAAAAAATCTAACAAAGAAATATTTAAAATTTATTGTTATAGCACTAGACCAGATAATCAAGTCCTTTTGGATTGCTTGTCAGTTCTTTCAAGTTAGCCGCGCTGTAGGTGATTCGCCAAGTTGGAGAAATCCCACAATTTTTCGGAATTTTATGGCTTATAAATATTAAATTAATCATACTAATGAATACATTGTTATTTGATGAATTAATGAGCAATCCATTCTCCGTAAAATTAATCTCTCAAATATAGAATTCGGTAAACCCGAAGAGCAAAAGTTATAAAATATAAATAAAAAAAATAAATAAATAAAATGATACGCGAATGTTCATGCATTAATAAGAAATGTGGAGGATATAAACAAAAAATGATCCTTTGCCCAACTATTGGAAGATTAAAAGACAAAGCCTACCAAAAAGCAATTTAGAAAAATATAAAATTTATTTTTTAAACCTTAAAACAAAATAAAAAAATAAATAAAGAAAATACTTTTGTTAAGTAAATAATAATATTAACATATCGTAGATATTATCATATTACATTATTATTATATACAGTAGATGGGCGATTAAAAAAGAAAAAAAAGAAAAAAATAACGCAAGTAATTCTAGCACATCTCTAAGTTTCAGAAGTTTTAAACTTTACCAGCTTGACAAATTAATTATTCATAAGGCGTCAAAATTGAAATTTCTACTTTGTGGGTTTTCTATAAATTTACAATAGAATTCCCCCCCCCCCCCCACCATTACTGATTTGATTTTCAATTCATAATAAAAATCGCTATCAATACTGTCCATATCAAATTAATTGAATTTTCGATGAAGAAGGAACTCTATAAAAGTCGGAGCATTTTCATCTTCATTTTTTCATTTCCATTTTCCAAATATAATGAATAAAAAACCAAAAAAAAATAATATGTTTCTTTTCAATAATTTGATTTTTATTAATATTGTATATAAATAGTCATTATTTGATTAATATTTAAATAATAATGCTTAGTGCTAACATTATTAAAATATAATGAATATACTTATATGATCTTTTTTTTTTTTTTTTTTTGTCTTCATATCTGCGAAGAGTATGCCCATATTGGTTTTATTAAGTATAATATATGATCTATTTTGTCATTATAATTATTTAAAATATTGTACCTTAATTGTCACACCAGGAAATAAGATTTTTTATACTACATTGGTTCCGAGATACTTGAAAATTACGTAAATGCATTATTTTTTTTGTAATGCCCATGTCGTAGAACAGGGTCTGTAAGCTATAAAGATTTCAATTTTTATTTATTTTTTTTATGCGGGCATGTTCCGCTCAGAATTTCCAAATAGACTTAGCTATGTAAATTAGTAGCTTATTGTTTAGCCCATTTTGTACCAGAGATGAGTTTACAAATCATTAATATTAATATGTCTCATATATTATGATAAGATTGTTGTTTTTATTTTTATTTTTAATTTTTTATTTATTTTTTTTTTTTGTTCGGTTGGCGCATTAGGCCTGATGAGACCTTTGGCCGCGCAGTATGGTCTTCTTACAGACATTTGTGTTACTTGCGGGAGCACAGACAGCCTGGAGGGGGTAGCCCAAACCTCACGTTGGTGCAAGCCATGGTCACCATGGTGCAGCGGCAGACTGCCCATAGCTCCGTAACCAATCCCATTGGGGCCACTTTGGCAGTGTCATTCCCACCGATGGCGTCAGCTCTCTCGGGTTCAAGGACAGTAACAAACTGGTCTAGGTCCAAGGATTATGGCAGCCCAGAGTCAGCAGGCCCCGAGGACCTATATTTCTTTCCCCGAAGCATACCGTCCTTGTACCAAACCTTCGGATGGTTACTGATTTCCTGGAAAACCACACCACGATTCTCGATGGGATACACGGGGAAGGAACATCATTCCTTCGCCCGGTCGGTGTGAGTTGCCTCCAGTAGGCTGACGGGCCTCACATAACCGGGGGGTGGGGGTAGGCATGGACTGCGTGGCGTTTATTGGTGGGTGGTCACCCGAATAAGGCGGTCACCCATCCAAGTACTAACCACGCTCGACGTTGCTTAACTTTGATTACCAATTGCAAGCGCCTTCTTCCACTCGGCCATCCCGGCCCCCTCTTTCTATTTTTAATAATGGATATGATTTACAAGTTTTACATTTTTTCAATATTAACTTTTCAATGTAAACTCAAACATTGAGGTGTTTCAAAAATATGTATCAACAAATAAATGTTTAACAACTTTTAAAATCATTTAAAATCTATTAATATTCTTCAATAAAGGAAGGTAATAAAAAAAAAATAAAATAATAATAACTGGAGCTGAATTTTATTTGCTCTCTCGCTCAATATGGCCGAAAAATAAGGCTCCGGAAGTGAAATGCTTTTTAAATTTACCAATTTGACATTTGTTGGTGTCAAAAAAATAAATATATAATATAGAGAATTTTTTTTATTATTTCTACTCTTTTCATCAAATGGGTTCTAATGAGTGATAATCTTTATTCGAAGAAACGTGAGTTCTGATTGTATGGTCTGTTAAGATTTTTTTTTTTTTTTTTTTTTTAATTCAGCATTGTGAGTTGTCTGTTAAACTATATTCTAAGGTACTAGACGTAATTTTATGGACGAATTAGGCTGCTATCAGTTGTAACAGGAGGACTGTTGTGCAACCTTTTTTTTTATCATTATTATTATTAATTTTAATTTTCATTTTTAAGATTTTAATTTTAAATTTTTTAAACGACTTTTCCAGTCCAAAGAGATAGTTTGGATAGACAAAATATGCTTAATGAGAGAATTGCCGTGTCGCCAACGAAGTTGTAGATAATGCTTCAGGGATATCAGTGGTAGTAGATAGAATAAATAAAGTCCATGTGGAACGTCCAAAGCTGCAGAAAGAAGAAAGAAAGTAAAGAATCAACAGAAAAACAGCAAAACCTGCCAGCAAAGAAAGGTCGAAGATTCAGAAAGTAAGTCGAAGGAATGTTTGAGTAGGCACTTGTGCCATACACAGTGAAAAACATTTTTAAAGTCGAGGAAAAATTAAAATATAATTATTTTTTATTATAAAAATATATAAATAAATTTATTTTAGTATAAAACTTTATTTTGATTATTAAAGGCATTGTTTAAAAGCATTTATACTTGTAAACCCTCTCCTAATTAAGGGTTGGGGGTTCCTAACTTTCTGCGGGGACTGGAGAGTGGGAGCCCGGATTTGATGCTGTTATCTTTACATTACCAACAGCACTCAGGCCACTTGGGTACGCCTCTTCAATTTATAATACACAATAAGAGCACTGGGAGAAACTAAGAAAATATATAAACATTTACAAAATATATCTAATAAATTTAACGTCAAATAATTTCTTTGAACTCAAAATTTTCATGGAAAAGAAAAAGTAAAAAATAAATTTAAAAAATGATTCGGTGGTATGAATCTCAACCAAATAATGATAAGCATATTTATTTACAACTTTTGTGAACGCTATATATTTTTCTGGAATTTCCTTTTTTTACAAATTTAGAAAACGAGCTTGCTGTTTTCGTAGGATGTGCCAGTCTGAGAAAATACCAAAAGATTTGATAAAATTGATTTGTCACTATCGGGATACAACCCAAAAAAAATCTAAAAAATATTATCCAGTCTGAGGCATTATCATTTACAGTGGCATTGATTCCACTATAGACAGACAGATCGATAGAAACGTTTCGTTCCCTTCAAAAGAAATCGCATGAGAAAGTTTTCCATTTTTAGATCCTGGATGATTCGACAGACCATGTTAAATTTTAACGGCTAAAATTTGAAATAATAACGCCTAAAAACAACATGGTTGGCACATTTAATTCTTCCTCCAACTATGTATTTTAAAGGTATTTATAGACATTAAAAACATGCCAATTTATGTCTAAGCTAGGATACAGATAGTTGCTAAGGCTTCATGTTGAAGGATGTAGGCCGAAATTAATTGATTGAGTTTTATCCAAGTTCCCCTTCTGATCCAGATCCTACTGATTTCGTTTCATTCCATCAACTCCAATAATGTTCAACCAAAGAGTTGATGGAAAATAAGATCAAACTGCTTGGTTTGAAAAAGAAATGAAGACCGATTCCGGAGATCCGACTTTGTTACAAAATTCATAAAACAATACAATTCAAGCTGAAATAAAAATTATATGATTCATCAAACATTCAATACGCCTGACGATGCTTATACAGAGCGACACGGGGCAATTTTTGAAAATGAAGAATCAGATGGAAATTGGGTATAGAGAAATTGGGTTTAATTGATCAATAGAGTAAGTTGTAATTAACTAATATTTTAAATCTATATTGTATTAAATTTGATTTGCTACACTAGGATATTCGTAGTCATTTTTTTTTTTTTTTTTTTTTTTTTTTTACATTAGCGTGAAGCTTTCCCCCTGCCACCCCCCCCCCCCCCGGGATGACGCCCTTGGTATTAGTAATAACGGTGCAAAGTGCAAAAACTTACAAATTAAGCAAAAACTAATTTTTTCTTATAAATAAATGCAGATACCTATAAAAACCCGCACGTTTTTATAGATTACGCATTAGGCATACTTTACACAGATTTTTTGTGAAAAAAGACACGCTTGAAAAAAATATAGAAATACGAGTTGACCCGGCCACACGTTACTGTGCGCTCAGTAACTATAATGCGTTGAATTAATTATATCCTAATATTTTTAATACAGACAAATCAGAATTCACTGATAAAGATAGAAAAGTTTCAGTTAATCTAAAAACCAACACTTTTACAGTAATTGACTATAAAAGGTATTAATGATCCATTCACTGAGCACTTACCGGATTACATTCGCAGAGGCGAGATTAAATATAAATAACACACATGTAAAAGGAACTAATAATGAATATAATTGGAATAGGGTTTAGTACTATCTCAATAGACAGTTATCAAAAAAGTACCAAATTAATCTTTTGCCATTATACATATTAGTTAAATTAGGATTATAGGGTCGCCTGTGGTGTAGTGGTTAGCACAGAAACCTAGAATATTCCGGATTTTTTAATGGGAGTAAAAAATCCTTGTCTATGCGTCCCTTGGATAGGACGTAAAATGGAGGTCCCGATCCTGTACGATGTCAGGTACTCATAAAGATCCCTAACCTATACCTGGATAGGCAAAATTTAGGACTCCCACTGTAGCATCCTCCGATTAGCCGTAGTGGCATAAACAAACTAGCAAACAAATTCAGATTATAACATATGATGATATGAGATTAGATATAACGGTAGGGTCTATATGAAAAAGACTTTCAAAATGACTTTAGCTAACACAAATAGATTCGATGTTCCCCTCACACGTGAAAAAGCTACACATAATTGCCCATGGGAAAAACACGAATTTTCCTAGTCTAAGCCAGAAAAAATGGATTTGGCTACTGGATGCTTAACCTCCCTAAATATCGAAGTGTTGTGTCAATAAATCAACTTCCACCGCCATCTGTTGGAAATTTATAGAACTTACAAATAATCACATTCAATTGTAGTTTAATAAGCACTTAATTTGCAATAAAAAAAATATTGAAGTAAATATTCGAGATAAAAACTATCCTATCTTTTAAGTTGGACATAACTACATACAATGAGATAAATTTCATCAAAATCGGTTGAGTAGTTTCTGATTTTACCTCGGAAGAACATAGGGACATGAGATTTATATATATATACTAGCAGACCCGGCCACGCGTTGCTGTGGCTCAGTAGTTATATCCTAATATTTTTAAAGAAATACAGTAATACCAATATTCATTGATAAAGATGAAAACCTTTCAGCTAATCAAAATCCAACGTGATTGAGAATAGAGCATTACACCATTTAAAAGAATTTGGTGAAGAATATAGGAAAGTTAAAGTTTTTATTTTTTACATCTCATACTTCAATGTAGTTTGATTAAAAAGGAGCTGGTTGTGTTTACGACTCACAGAGCTGCCAACACTATCGCCCTTTTTTTATGGATCGGTATAAACTAACTCGAAATGGCTATATTTTTCCACTAATTTTAAAAAGGATGACTGAAGTAAGTTTTGATAACCTCAGCCATTGATCTATTGATTATTGGCCTAACACTACGTCAACTTGGTATTGTTAGTTTAACAACGGGTTAAATTTTGCTCAGGGTCATGCCAATCTTGGTAAACGCGTCATATATGTCCTTTTGATAGGCGTTTTTCTCAATTTCTTTGAGACCTCGATTTCCCAACCCTTCGGCTAATAAGTATTCGGTAGGAGGTGGTGTGTTGAAGCTTTTAATTTAGCAATATATTTGAGTGATAATAAATCTCTTCTTAAAGAGGTTTTTACATAATGCAATTAAGAATTTTTATTTATTCAAGTACTAATTTGTTCAAAATGTTTTGGGTTAACCTGTTTTTTGTTTTTTTTTAACACAAACCAAAGATTTGATGGTTTCCACACACGTGAGCAGGCGATACCCATTTCCCACGTGAGTTATGCCATTGCCCAAGGGAAAAACACGGATTTTCAAAGTCCAAGTGGACATTGTTTGCCCTTGGGATTTGTTTATGGTCATGGCAAAAGCCAAACGAATAGGATATTGAAGCCTTTTAAATTTTATTGAAAATTCTGTCGGTTCCAAGGGAATAGGTGGCAACAGGGCGATATCTCCTGTAAACCTTCCAGGTAACATTTTTCCTTCAATAACATTTCCTGTGATCCTTTTAATGACCAAACGTGTACCGTTGCACAATTGAGATGGATTTAAGTTACGAAGAAGAATGATCGGTGAGCCAATATTCAACTGGAGATTGTTTGGGTGTATATCCAGGGAATTAAAAAATTCAGATGGAAAATTTACGGCTTCGTTTACATCTAGAACATTGTCAATTGATTTTGGAAGTTTATTTCATCGAAATCAACATTTTTTACTGCCAAAATAGCACGACTACCCAGCCACTTATAGTCCAAATAATTGTTCAAAATATCAGGAAAGACACTTTATATTTCGTAGACAGTTCATTTTTCGTCTCTACAACAGTTCAGAAATTTTCTGGTAATTTGATAAATTTTGAATTTCGATACAGCTAGCTCTATTTCACCGTTTCCAATATAGAGCAATTGTTTAAAAAATATATCTGCCGATGGATTATTTTGCAGTAGTACTCTCATATTTATGGCGGATAAATCTGAAACTTGAGGTTACCCAAATAACAATTATTCCTGTTCAGTAGAGGTGTAATAATCATTAAATGTAAAATTTAAAAAAATGCCGCGATTTGTAATCCTTTCTTAATCAACAATCATTTAAAGATAAGTAAATATCATTTCCAATAATAGCCTACTATAAATTAAAGAAAGGATTAAAATCTTCGCTAACATTTCTTAAATTTTACATTTAAAGATAATTACAACTTAGGAAGTAACAGCCTCTATTCGATTGGGATTAAATTTTCTCAACTTTAAATTATTGTTGATAAAGGAGGAATTACAAATCTTCACTGACATTTTTTAAATTTTACATTTTAGATCTCGGGATAAAAATGATAAAAAAGTTTGGTAAAATAAAAAAACACTGTATTTAAATAATAACAAAACGAATAATGAAAATAAAGAAACTTCTGTTAAATAAATTAACTGAAAATATAATATTAAAGTCTTAATTATGCAGTTCTTTAGCAAATCACAAAGTATCCCACAACACCTAATCAAAACACACCCTTTTTGTGAGGGAGTTTTTACGACTGGTTACCCGCAGTGTTGCCAATTGACTAATTTTCACTAATTTTTGGCAACACTGACTCCCCAAGTCAGGCTTCTATTAGGTTACAGCTATGACAGTAGGTGCTGTTACAACATTTATAGAGTATTATTTCAAATAATAGCCTAATTTAAATTATTAAAATGCATTTACTATACTAAAAGTTGATATCAGGGTGGGCCCAGCAAAGCGTTTCAGCGCTTAGCTAGTAATTTAATTTAAATACAAATAAAAAAGGAAAAGGAAGAAAAAGTACCTACACATTTGAGTATTTATTGTAACCTTTTCTTGATTTTTTTATTCTTTAATGAAAATTAACAATAAATACAAATTTGTATTACTATTTGTCTGTGGAAAATAATAATATAGGAAAAATAACTGCACGCACATAACGCAATATAAAATTATAATAATGATAACCTGTATTACAATAGCATGCTTATAAACAAAAACATTATGAAATCGACATATGACGCCATGTTAATAAATCGAAACACGACCTACTGTATTTGCAATAATTCGCTATATAAGAATTATTTTGATCACTAATCAAGTTAAAAACTATCCGGTCCGGTAAGTTGGCCAAAACTATATACATTGAGCCAAATTTCATTAAAATCGGTTGAGTAGTTTCTGAGAAATAGAGAGACAAACATCGGGACACGAGATTTTTATATATATAAGGATATATAAAGATTTCAGTTATGTATTGGATGTAATTGTTTTATTAGCCGGTAATTTTAGAAGTTTGCCTCATTATCAATTAAATAACTGCCGCAATTGATGTGCTTCCTTGGAATAAAATTTTTTCCATTCAAAATTACTTCCTCAAAAAAGGAAAAGACGAAAACATCTGACACGACACAGACATGTCTGCTTGACAGTTGACTGAATTAATTTAATAGGAGATGTATGAAAATGAGACGGGAATCGTCATTCAAGTTCAGCTTGTAAACGTGTAGCGCTTGAATCGGGGGGGGGGGGGGGTGTGCATTGTTCGGCGTCCCCAGTCATCTGTTGAATTAAATAGTCGCTCGACAGAGAGAGTGAATGTGAGAGACGATGCTCCTAAGCGGATCTAGAGGATTATTAAATACATTTAACAAACAGCGCCGGAGATTAAGCTGTGCAGCCGGATCACAAGTTCTTACTCACTTATTGTATATTACCTTAGTAAAAGGGACAGGGGCTTAATTAGTAAAGTCTGAGGGACTTAATCTACAGTCGGTTTTCCTTTAACCATTCATGACGATGAAGAGCATATTCAACTTCCTGTTCTTGTAGTATCTAGTTTTGCATAAATGATTAAGTTTATTGATTGCATAGTTTCATAAATTAACATCAGGAATTAAACAATAAAATATGCCATAGTAGTTATGGAAGATTCTTTCTGAACATTAACGTAGTTATGAGTCGATTATAGGGGAATATTTATAAAAAAAAGAAAAGATATATTTATATATATATATATATATATATATATATATATATATATATATATATATATATGAATAAAAAATATACACGTACGACCCTCAGCTCATGGAGGATCTCGGGTTCAGTAGTGTGTTACCATGATCGCGCTTAACCTTTTTAATAAGGTTATTAAAGAATTTAAAACCACTATTTAAAGAATGGTTGATTGCAGGAGTTACAATAAATCAATGCGCTTCACTACTCCATTTTAATGATTTAAGTTTTCATTAGATACATTCGAAAACAAAACTGATTATTACGAAATTCGGTCCAATTACATTCACATTAATATCTTAATCCTTCCACATCATTTTCTCACATTGTGAATTATTTCCTAAATTTTCCATTTATGTACATACAGGAACCATTCCATAATTTCAAATTTATAAGTTTTTTTTTTGTTTTTTTATCAAGGAGGAATGTTTTTAACTTTTTTTTCTTGCTTTAAACTATATTTCGCACTGTTTCAAAATCCATCATGACTAAATTTTGAAAGTGTTTGAATACTGCAAGTTTCATGCATTTTCTTAACGATTTAACGAACCTATCAATATTTAAAAAAAAAAAAAGTCCATAAAATTGTTTAAATATTAATTTTTTTTTAAACATAAAATAAGTACATCATAACCAATATCATCATCTTAATGCCATCATAATTTAAGTGACCTCAAAAGATCATAAACCTTTCAGTAATTTTTTTTTTTAATTTTACCTGCCTTTTATTATTAAGTTTTATGATTTCTTGCAAAACAACTGTCAATTATTTCATATGATAACTCATAAATATCTAGACTGCAGTACATACATATATCGAATTAATAATTTTTTTCTGATTTTTTTATTTTTATTTTTTTATGAAATATTATACATGTATAATATTAACATACATTGGGAAAATATTATGATCCATTAAAATAAATTTAAACTATATTTGGTACAAACAAATACAATAAATATTTATTTAAAATAACAAAACAAATAAATTAACGAAATCCAAACACACAAAACAATAATAATAATTACCAAATAACAAGGAACCTTTTTCTTTAAATTTTTTTAAAGGAGATTTCAGTTTGATTCAAACGACAATTTATAAAACAAAGTTAAAAAATTTAAGTGATTTTGTTGAAGATTTTTAATTAAATACATTTTTTTCAATTATTTTTTTTTAGCAAAGGCATAGTATACAGGAATAAAAAATGTCGTATGAAGACGTTTTGATTGACCTGAAAAAAAAAAAAAAAATAGCTTTGCTTAAATAAATCCTTACTGTATTGCAAGAATAATATTTATGAAATAGATAAATAATCCTTTTTGAAAGGGTATTTTCACCCCTTCAAACAAGCCCACGCAGGGAGAGTTCCTTATTGTGTACACACACTTTCATATATATTTTTTTAAAGCTTTGCATATCAAAGCAGGCGTCAAAGCAAAATATTGGGGGAAAATCCTTACCTTTTCTCTCCTTTTTGTTTTCTTACATCGTTTGCTCTGGTTAAGAGCTTTAAAATACTCTTATAAATCTGGAAAATTTCCCAAATCGAACCACAAAAAAAATAAATAAATAGATACGCAATGTTATTTATTTTCAATTATTTGTTGAAAATAAGAACATAACTAAGGTTCCTTAAAACAACCTTACGAGGGGATAGATTTAAATGCACTCATACTATACTGTGGATATGTGTATTTATGAAAGTTTTCAATGAAGATTGCTCAGCAATTTTCCTGTAATGATTAAACGTTTAGTTTAATAGCGCGCATAAAATAGCCTTATAAGCTGCCCACCGTTAAGGAATCCGCAATTACAAAGTCGCCTTTGAAATATCTCTAGATGAGAATTTATGATGGATAATGATTTCATGTTAGATATATTTTAGAAAATGCGCCTCCCTTTTAGAAAATCCCAGCAGTCATCAATACTCTACAAAAGAGATATTTGTTACAGATAACGTCAAATACTCTATAAGTCTCTAAGCAAACTCTAAGTCAAGAATAAGGCGTATTGACCGAGAATTTCTAAACTAAAACAATAATTCACTCTAGACAGTTACTGAAAGACTATTAAAGTTTAGAAGTTTCCTCTTCTCCCCTCCCCCCCTCCTCGGCTACCCCTCAGCTGTGAAGATGATTGGTGGTCAAGATCAGAAGTTGAAACAAGTCAACACACTCCCCCCGCACTCGAGATCCAAGATGTCTTAATTTCTACTACCTTTGATGGATCCATAACAAATTTGCTTCAAGGTTAGCATGATAAATCTACACAATTATTTACGATAAAAAAATAAATATACAAATAAATTAGTAACATAAAAATTCATAATATGGTGCGACCCATCAAAATGTGGATAATGTAAACATGTTTTTGCTTTTTACTTTCACTTACCTATATATGAAATACGATAGGTTAAATAATGGTCAGGATTTTCAGTTACAATGAAATTTATTATGGTAAGCCAACGTTTCGATCCAACTTGTGGATCTTCATCAGGGCTACTGAGTCCAGGTGGATACTAAGACTAAAGGTAAAAACGACTAAAGTTACTAGTCGAAAAGACTAAAGTTTTTATCTTTAGTCTTAGTATCCACCTGGACTCAGTAGCCCTGATGAAGATCCACAAGTTGGATCGAAACGTTGGCTTACCATAATAAATTTCATTGTAACTGAAAATCCTGACCATTATTTAACCTATCGTAATTGAAGAACAGTTGACCATCTCTCATCTCTATATATGAAATATATAGTAAGTGGAAGTATTGCGATCGTGAAAAATTTTGACTTCCGGTTTTCAACGGAAATACACGTTTTGGGGTCCCCTGAGTCCAATTAACCAAGTCCCGCGAAATGTGTGTGTGTGTGTGTGTGTGTGTGTGTGTGTGTGTGTGAACAGACTAGCTCAAAAACTATTAACCGTGCGAACCTCATATTGGGTATTTAGTGTATGTATATGCCCGCGATGTGACAGCAAAAAATTCATCAAAATTGCTCAAAGGGAGGGGGTACTTTATTTAATAACTTTTTACGTTTATTTCGATTTTCTCAAAAACGGCTCTAACGATTTTGATTGAACCGAGTATTTGATATAAAAATATGCCCGAGATATGACTGTAAAAATTTCATCAAAATTGATCAACCGGAGGACGCACTTTACTTAATAAATTTTGTATCATTTTCAGGTGTTTTTTTTTATTTACTCAAAAACGGCTTTAACGATTTTGATCAAACTGGGTATGTAGTGTATTTATATGCCCGAGATATGACTGTAAAAATTTCATCAAAATTGATCAACCGGAGGGGGCACTTTACTTAATAAATTTTGTATCATTTTTAGGTGATTTTTTTTATTTACTCAAAAACGGCTTTAACGATTTTGATCAAACTGGGTATTTAATGTATGTATACGCCAAAGATGTGATAGCCAACATTTCATCAAAATTGGTCAAACGGAGGGGGCACTTTATTTCATAATTTTTTCCCAATCTTTACCTTTTTTTCGATGATCTCAAAAACGGCTTTAACGATTTTTATCAAATTCGTCATGTTTAATGAAAATTAGGTGTTCTTTAATATCAGGTAAGCTTTATCATTATTAAAATGTTCTGAGGGGGTTTAAATGGGGTAGGGGCCTTTTTTGTTTGTTCGTTTTTTTGTTTCTTATAAAGTACCTTTGTTTTTGTTTATATGGAGACATTAACTGTCTCTCGTTACACCTAAAGATAAGAAATGGCTAAATATGAGATATGATAAAAATAAAGAAAACATATAGATGAGAAAAAAAGGATGCGGAGTACGCCTTTAATGACAGACCATTGTTCATAATTAAAGCCGTTCTGTTCATTTTAGAAGTAGCAATTAACAAAACGCATTAATTTCTAATCTAAGTAAGTTGGTAAGTGAAAGTTGTGTGTTGCGAGCACGCACCAGATTTTTTAGTTTTGATACTTCACTGATAAAATGATACATTTTCATACCATATATAAGAATATAAGACGTAGATCGAAAAAGAATAAATACTTTAAAAGGATGGTTTGGGGGGGGGGGGGGGTTCACCATTGTAGGATATTTCGCTTTTGAGAATACTACCGATTTCCACATTCAATTTAACATATTGGTGATTTTTTTTTTAAATTATTAGAAACGAGTCAGTGTTCTGAGTTATTCAAATAATATTCAATATTATTTTTTTCCGCCATTGCTATGAATGGATTTATAAGTTATTATACTGTCTGGTTTTTATATTTGTGCAAAATAGGAAATAATGTATAATAAAAAACTCGATCCTCACATATTTTATTATTTAGTATATATAGGTATTTCTACTGAAATAAGATAAAATTATTCCTATGTACGCCATCCATGAAAAATATTTTTGAAAAGACAATCCAAAAAGGAACAAGGTATTGTCTGTTCTTTTATGCGCCATTTATGAGATTACTTAACTTTAAATTCCTGATTTAAGATTAGATAGGATTGGAGAACTAAATATGTACATGTTTTGAGTACCTAATACACAGCATTCCATCTTAATTATATCAAATGAAGTGAAAAATTGGATACATTCTAACCAATTATAAGATGCTTAAAATTTTATAAGTAATTAAAGGTATTAAAATTTTTTTCCTGAATTATTTTCCCTATAGTTCAGTACAAATTGGTGAAATGGATGCTTTGATTCAGATAAATATCATGTTTAACCCGTAACCACAGGCATGAGGTTTTGTAACGCAACGACAGGCATGCGGTCTCCCTGACTCCTCCCCCTCATCACCCCCTGTGAGGGGTCTCAATCGCCACTAGCGCTCTCTTTGTTTGGGGGGGGGGTATTTCTTATGATACATTCCTCTCAATGACAAATGTTGCAAAAGTTGACAAAAGTCTAAAGGAAATAGATAAAATTATAAAAACATTTTTTTTCTATTTTTTTTTTAACTTTTCAATCAACGTCCTTTGTACAGCAAATTTTTGGAAAATTGTAAGTATCATAAAATTTAATTGTAATTTGAAGATACACAGATCAACATAAACAAATTAAACCAGACAAATAAACTAAATAAATATAAATATAATAAATATAAAAGAGAGAATTCACATGCTTAAAAATATCACAACACATTAAACAATTAAACACCCTTTTCTCATATAAACTTTTAAAAATGTGTTGCTAGTCATAATTTTCATTGTTTTATATATGTATGTTGACCCGAACAGTTGTGACAAATTGGAACTGAACAATTTTGTAAACAAATTAGGGTGGTGTAGAGTTAAGACTGATAGGATATCTTCGGTTTTTTGGGACATGATTGCTAGGTCTTCCTGGGATTGAGTTTTTCTTTATAAATTTGTCATATTTTCGAGCCTTTAACGATAAAATTTGTGAGGTTTCTGGACTGTTTTGCCCCTACATAACTATTATATAAAGTAACACTTGATTTTGTACAAGCAGAGTTAAGGAATACCGAGAATTAATACAATTTAAAAGTAATTGGTTAACTTTACAAAGTGACACTTTCACAGGCTTGCGGTCAGAGGGACCGCAACCAAACTTTAATCTCAAGTAACACGTGCACTATGAGAAATAAAAAACAACTGTAGGATGGACGTACTGTAGGAAATGTTTCACGCCAAACCGGAAAGGTAAACTAAACACAGTTGGCCTCAGCCAATTAGATCTACTCGGAGCAGCAAAGCATTTTAACTGTGCGCGGTCTCGGGGACCCCATGCCTGTGGTTACGGATTAAATCAGCGAGGTTGATTGTACTTTGGAGAACATTAAATTAACTGCTTGTAATAATAATATTAATAACAATATTCTTTCTACACGAGGACCAGCACTTACAAGTCCCTTTCCTTGAGTACTTTGAACAGTGTTTTGCACTCCCAATAAACTACATGTCCCCACATAAACTACATATCATCAACCAAGATTCGTGGATCGTGTGTGTTTAGTATTGCAAGCCGGCCTTGAATCACTATATCTTTCCATAAATCACTAGTAATTCTCCATTTGAAACACATAGGCTCCTGGTCACTTCCCTGGCGTATCCCCACTATGACTATTGTAGTGCGGTGTATGGGAGTATCTCTGGGGATCTCGAAGCAAAACTAAAACGTTTATTTAATTGTTTCGTACGATTTATCTTTGGGGCCACAAGAGACGTCTCCGTCTCACCTTTATACGAAAGGTTAAAGTGGTTATACCCATCCAACCGTCGTAAATATTTCCTGGCTTCCTTCCTTTTCCAAGTTATCCGATCCCGCCATCCTTCATACATCACCGAACTTCTCCAGTTCAAATCCTCTGTCCATTCCCGCAATACCCGTTCTAGGTCTTCAGATCTAGACTCCGGCCCACCGAACGTCAGCTTTCGAAAGATCTATCATTATTCGGTCCTCATCCCTATGGAACTCAATTCCCCCTTTTATCTGTCACTCCAACACTCTCCCTACCTTTAGATCCCGCCTGTACAATTACCTCCTATCCACCCAGTTTACCGATATTTGCTCCATTTTTTTTATAATACTCTAAGGCACTGAAGTCTATTATGTATCTGTATAATTTGTTCCTAAGGGACATCTAATAAAGAGTTATTGTTATTATTATTATTATCTTTTCTAATGTTGGCAGTGTATATTGATTTTTATAACTATTTAGGTTTACTAGGATCGATCGAAGTAAATACCTTCGTACCTCATCTACCATTAAAGCTAGTTTGCTTTACCTTAATTGGCTCGCATTCCTCTGATATCTCTGAGGAGATTACTGCCCCAATATCTCAGACAACATAGTTCTCGTTGAAGGAAATACACCCAACCAATTACGTTAGGTATCTGTGATATCATTTGATTGCCATACCTGACCTACCAAGTCATAACTAAAAAGTCTGAACGCAAAAAGTAATGGTAGATTTAATCCACTTTAATTCCGCATTGGCCTTTTTACGAACTTTTTTTTTCTTCTCTAATTTGGTTGAAAATCCTAACTCGGCAAAGTTCTGTATTGCAGTACTTGGCTAATTTCCTTGATTTACGACTGTACCTCCGTCGGTCTCTGATTAAACCCTTCATCCCATTAGGATAAATTTTCTTTCTTTTCCGAATACCCTTGAAAGTTTGCCGGATTGTTTCTTCGAATTATACCTGTAGTAATTTTTTTAATTTTAAAAGTTCTCCGATAACGGAAAAGAAGTCTAATTTGACTCGATTATTAAATCCAACAAAAAAAAAAAACTAACAGTGGGCTAATTACTATGGATTAATATGTCATCAAAGAACTTGTTTTTTACTTCAGAAAGATAGTTTTAGGTCATTTATAATAGTAAACAAGTATTTTGGAAGAGACTATTGAATTATAGATGTAGAATGCAAGGCCTGAAAGTCTCGTATTATTTCAATAATTCACTTAATCATGCAGTTTACATGCCAAATTTACGCCTATTCAGGCATCTTCAGGGCTACAAGGGTTTCGCAAGCAAGCTAGAAACAGACTGAAACCTTCCCATATGGAAGGAGGGCTGACAGGGAAATATACAGTGTTGCCAACATTCAAACAAATTTAGATAACAGAAATAATAACTCAATAAGGTCTATAGAAAATTAAACATAAAATTAAAGTTGAAAAGGGTTCAAATAAAGTAATTTAAATTTACATATATACCTACACACTCGCATCCATACACACATAGCATCATGCACTAGAATTATAAATATATTTGTATACAACATATGAACATTTGGCATGTAAACTGCATGATTAAGTGAATTATTGAAATAATACGAGACTTTGAGGCCTTGCATTCTACGTCATTTATTATATTTATTTAAAAAATAAAGACAATAATAAAAAAGAAAAAAATACTTAAAATATACTTAGTATCATTAAATCGAACTACAATTATTGCAGTCGAAAGGCAGCAATAATTTCCACATTACAATATTCCATTTTTTTTTTTTTTTAATGGACATTAATATTATATACACAACCCTTTATTTACTGTTATCAATATATAAATTTATTTTAATGTAAGATTTTAAATAATTGTATCAACTTTGCGGTTTCTTATATTCTTTCCATGAGTTTAAAAATTAACCTAACTTTCCGTGTTTTATTATTACAGGTTATTGTGTTTCTAGTTATTACTTAATTACTTTCTGAAATGTGTTTTGTAAAGCGTTTAAACCTCCCATTAAATTCAAATTTATAATCGGCATAAGTTGTCTATTTTTTTTTTAAATTTCTTTATCTTTGTGGAATAATTATAATTTTTTTATTGTTTAATTTAATTTTGAAAAATTCCGGTGTTAGTGAAATTTAGAAATACATGCATAGGATCTCTCCAGACATTTTTTTTTTTTTTTTTAACTTAGCTCCTTCTTCCTTTTATTCATAAAAAAATCATTCTAAAACTCGTCTACATATGTAAATCCAAAGGGTAACAAAGGAGCTTAAATATGAATATTTTAGTGATGTATAATAGTCAACTGTTTACTATAGGTTGATAAATAATCAGTATTTTCAGTCCAGAGTAATACAAAGACCGTGTCTTTTTTATATTTACATTTGTTTAATTTTATATTTTGAAATTTAGGCCTAAAATGCTTAAACTATGAGTGTTAAGATTTATATTTATATAAATCTATTATCTACCATCTATTATAGATGATTTATCATTATCCTTTATTTTTTGTGTTTATCACTCTGAAAAAAAAAAAAAAAATTGGACCATATATTGCCATTATAAATTGTTAGGTTACCCCGAATTATAATATTTGCACGTCTAAGAGGCAGCATGTAATGAAAAAAGATAAAAAGGGAAACCTCCTATGAAACACAATGCATGTAAGTGTTACATTGAGACCTTGTTTGTGTCCCTCTGATGCATTGAGATCATCGCCACTCTCTACATCTACCGCAAATACCCCGAACTTCGAAGCGCCTGTAAGTGCAGCGGCGAACTTTATTGATGCCACTTTTGCCCTGAATTCAGTGGCGACTAATTTCATATTCATATTGGCTCAATATGCAATGAGACCCCCTCCCCCCCCTCCCCCAACGCAGCTCTATCGGGAAATTTCCTCCCTAGTATTGCCTTCCCTTCCATTGCAGTTTAATTTGCAAGTTAAATAAGTCAGTTAAAAGGGTGCTTTGAATTTTAATAAATATTGGGCCTGATTTACCAGGGATCAAAAACATGAGAGGTAATAATTAAAAATGACTTGTTTTTTCGGTGAATCACCTGTAATATTACGTAATTATATTCGAAAAATGGCTGGTTTTATCGTCATTTATATTGACTCTTCATGAATAACTAAATCCTCGAAATCAATATTTGGTTTTGGGTTGATTTGACTTTCCTCAAGGCTGTGGTTACGATGTCCATAATTTTTCCCCTTCTATATATCGCTGATATTGGCCAACAAAAAAATGAAAAAAGTGAAATCGCTAGTTTTAAATAAACCTTATGGTAGTCTTGAATAAGATCACCATAGAAAAAGATACTTAATGAAAAACTATTGTAAATTTTTTTTTATTTTATTTTATAAAATTGCACATCTATATTGGATTCATTAAGTAAGTATTAATCTGAATTCAGTGATCAGATTCGCTTATTGTCTTGTTCATTTAAGACAGGTGTGAATGGAAAAATGAAGTTAAAAAAAAAAAATATTGGCGGCAAGAAGAAAGCAAGGGTTTCTAAGGGTTTGTCGAAACTGGCCACAAATCTAACTCCCTTTCTCCCATTTTCCTATACTCTGTCACATTTACAATATTTTTTCTGTATTATATATACACTTCAAAAAAGAAAATATTCATATTTTAACACTTCTGTGGGCTTACTAATATTTATTTAACAAAAATACAATTATCAATGCTACATGTTAAAACTTAAATTAAATTTTATTTTATTAAAACAACGTAAATTTTCGAGCAGGTTACAAAAATTGTATCTTTATAGCACAAAAATTATATGGCTTGAGCTTCACAGTCAAGACACGGACAAAGACTAATTGGTCCAGTAACTTGCTCCTTATATATAGTCGTAAAAGGATTGGTCTAGAATGGTCCTAACGCCCGTGGAATCATCCAGACATTAACTAGTCCTTTGAAGGTCCGCCAACCAGTAGTTCATTCCAACAAGAGGTCTGGGATTTCAAACCAATATTTTTTTTATTTATTTATTTAACGTTACTATATATATATATATATATATATATATATATATATATATATATATATATATATATCTGTAAAAGGTTTATCCTAATGTGATGAATCAATGAATTATGATTTGTAGAACTCTTATTTTCATTTACCGTAGATACCTAACATGTTATGTATGAGTAGAAAATCTATCTAAATCGATCTCGCTGTGTTTCAAAATCTTAATTTGATACCTTTCTAACGATATTAAAATGATAAGTCAGTTTTGCAGTATTGCAAAACCATATCGTTTTAGTGTGTTCTTAGTGTATTAAATAAACATGCTTTTTGTCTTATAACAAGTCGAACAAAAATAATATTATTAATTGTCTAATAATAAAATACTCATATTATAAAAAAAAAAGAAAAAAAGAAATGGAAAAAATTTGAATAACATGCTAGTACCAACAGCCAAAAGTGATTGTAATTTTATTTGTAAGAAATTAAATATTTCCTTCAATGATATAGGAATGATTTAAATATTATTAAATTATCATCGCTGTTTCTTTTTAAGAATAAACGTTCTTCAAACTTTTAAAAATACAATGGAAATCCAAATCTGGAAGGAAAAAGCCTTTACTCTGTGTAAACATCTTTGGTTCTTCATTCCAAGACATCCAAGTCACTGTTGAAGTAATTTCCTTTTCCATAGGCATTGGAACTTGACTATTTGAAACTACATTATGCATAGAGGACCTTTAGTGTTTTAAATGTCTTTCTTTATTGTGTTGAGCTACTAATGTCGTTGGAGGTTTCTTTAGTATTTTTATTCTTCCCCAGCTTTATCTTTTTTTCAATGGTCGACGTCCTTCCTATTCAAATTTTTCCACAAATTCTAAGGGAACTTATTTATTTGTGTTGAGCTCGATGTAACTGAATGCGAAGTAGATAAAAAAAAAAAAAATAATAACAAAGCAAACAAACAAGGTCCAAAAAAATTCAAGTAAAGCCTAGATGAGATTTTAATTCATTCGAACACCAAATTTATTTTTTTACAACAGATCACCACTCAACTTAAGAAAAAAACGAATAATTTTCACCACGACTAAGACTAAGACCTATTTCGAAATATGGAGCAGAACTTTTGGGTTCCGCAAAACATGTGCAGATTATAAAATAAAAATTTCACAATCCGAAATTCACTTCAAAACTTTTCAAATTATAAACCGACTCATAGCGAAAAACGAAAAAGTTCACATTTGCTTCATGCGCCAAATCAGGAAGGGGAATATAATAATAAATAATCATTTATATATTCAATAGATTTTTGTTCAAAAGCCTATTTCAATTGTCAGGAATTAAAATAAAATTAATTTTAAACTTCAGTTCCAATTTCCCAAATTCTCCAATTCCACATCAAAATACAGGTTAATTGATATGACATTAGCCAGCAAAAATATGTTTTAAGCAGTGTGAAGGCAATAATAATGATTTCAGTGAGGATGAAACTGTGGATATAATTAATATGATTAATAGGATTTAATAGATTTTTGCAAATATGAATGCCATAGGAGTCGAATACTTTAATTGAGGATAAAATACTAAAGTCTAAAATAAAAGTTCTCATCCAACGTATTCCAGTCTCCAATTCTGATGTAAATTGTCCTGCCAATCCTCATGACCTTACTCTACTTTGGAATGAACTTTAGCCCTTCCACTTTGGAATTCCAATAAGAAACTCGAGAAATAAAGGGAGCAGTTTGTTGAAAAGTCTAGCTGAAGGCATATGTCATTAAATCAGGGTAGTGTGATAATGAGTTTTCTAATTCTAAATATAATTAAGTAATAATACACATAATAAGTAGGTAACTTTATCATTCTTATTATTAATTATATCGTAGATTTATTATGAAGACATAATTGTACAGATATCTGGCTTTGGAATTATACACATTGTACTGACTGTGAGCTCTAGTCGCAGTGATGACGAAATCAGCTACACCAGTTAAGCCGACATGCCCATTAATCTGGTAACACGTGTAACAAGCTGGGTCAATTTGTAATCAGGCACTAAATTAGGATTTATGTTTACATAGTCACTATACGAATGGTTCATGTTACAATACCAACCAAACACAGTTAATGTAGTAATACAGTTGAAGTAAAAATAAAAATATATAAGTATAAATAACAATGTTGTTTCTAAGATTAGAAGTAAATGATTAAACAAAAGAAAAAATCCTAATAAAAGTTTTGAATCAAATAATAAATATCCCCAGATCGCGTGCATATTAGGCACATTTCAGTTACCAGCCTTCTTAATTAAACAGTTAAATGATTTCTAAAAAATGCTATTAAATTTAAAATTAATCTCCCTAATCTTAATTAATTAAGAGGAGAAAAAAAGAAAAATATTCAGTCAACTCATAAAACTCGTTGAGCCCACGCATGCGGAGTACACCTTTAATGACAGACCATTGTTCATAATTAAAGCCGTTCTGTTCATTTCAGAAGTGGCAATTAAGAAAACGCATTAATTTCTAATCTAAGTAAGTTGGTAAGTGAAAGTTGTGTGTTGCGTGCACGCACCAGATTTTTTTTTTTTTTTACGTTTTGACCAACCTAGTAATAAAGAATGTTCGGAAATAATAAAGACATATGTTACAACCAGCACTGCTAACGGACGAAATGAAACGACGCGGACATTCAGGGACAGGTGAAACAAAAGGCATTATGTGGCAGTTGGCCGATACAGTCCATGATGGCCGCCTCAACAATTTACAAACATATCTCTGTTTGGACAGCTAATGCACTCACTGCCTCCATGAGTGCGGATTAGAATTACCTGCCTCATCCCTCGGATATACAGCGCCGGTCTTGAATGCCATGTCCTATTGTGTGATTTGATGTATTGTCGCTTATTTGTGATTATTAGTTATCCATTAGCCGGCGTAATGCTTCGGGGCTTATGAAAAAGAAACATCATATGAGACCCTCTTACTTTGAAAATTGGGAAAGTGTGTAGGACCAAAAATGTTCAGACAAACTGAAAAAAAATGATACCTTCGAAAAAGCCCTGCGACCATTTTCGCTGAGAATTGCAGTCTTTCACGTTCGGTTAATTGAAAAAATGTTTATGATCGAAATTCCTTTTCTTGAAAACCTGAAAAGATTGAGACCGTTTAGAAACTTCTACCACCATTTTGATTTTCCAGAACCGCGGTTTTGAGCTTATAACTCGCTGTCGAAGGCGAAATGAGAGATTTGTATATTTTTCCGGTTTAGAGGTTAAGGAAAGTTTTAAAGTGCTGAGTATTAAGGAAGTTATGGCGTACCGACAAAAAAAAGGCTCTTAGAAATAAGTATATGATGATATATAAGATTGTTTCCAATCATTTATTATCCAATTATACTCTAATTATTGCATGTAAATTTTACATGTTAGGTGCATGTATGGAATATTCGGCATGGCAGATTGTTCGAATAACATTCATTTCGTTTAAAATTATAAAATATTTCAGGTCATTAGTTTTAACTTCATGTCCCTAACTGAATGTTTATATGAAACACGCGTATGGGCGAAATTAATTTAATTGCATGGTTACTCTTGCTGTGGTTAAATACTGATAAACACATTATAATTGGGTTTGGTGGGTGATTATTATATTGATACTTGACCAAGGTGAAACAAAATTACCAACGATTCCCAGAATATTTATATATATCATAAATAAACAGCGCAAAAACATTTTGTTTATAAAGCTAAAAGTTTTATATTTTTAAAGTCAACTCTGTAACGAGGAATTCTCACAAAAGGTTAATGAGTGTGCTTGATTGAGTTCCAACACAATATTCTGCCGGAATAAAAATAAATCCTTTATATATATGTGTGCTGTTTTGTCGACTAAGTAAACTAAAAGAAAAAAGCTTCAGGAGTTTTTCTTTTTTTTTTATTCCTTAAAAAGGCATAGAATGTAAAATTGGTTGACAAGTTTGAAAGAATATTGAATATGAGCTTTCTAACGGCAGTGGTAATGCTATTTTCTGAAAGAAATCCTAATTTATATATATATCTATATATTTTTTATAAATAGCAAGAAAAAAATTCCCCATAGAAATAAAGTCCAAAAATGTTAGTAGCTTTTTAAGATTTTAGATTTAACCATTTTTATTTTTTATTTTTTTAGTGTGTAGGGCAAGACTATTTAATTATAGATATAGAATGTTAGGCCCCAAAGTCTTGTAATATTTCAATAATTCACCTAATCATGCAGATTACATGCCAAATTTTCGCCTATTCAAGCATCTTCAGGGCTACCAGGGCAATAATAAGCATGATAGAAACAGACTGAAATCTTCCAATATGGAATGAGGGATAACATGGATATGTAAAGCGACTGTACATTTCTCTGTTAGCCTTCCTTTTATCATTTATCTATTATTATCACTATTATTATTATTATCTATTATTAGCTGTATATACTAGTTTCAACCGGAAAAATTCATTTTTTATATCAATAAAATCTTTTATCAAATCAAACGGACCTTCATCAAACGGAACTTTTATCGAATCAAACAGTTGATATCGTAAAAACCAATAAAAACGAGATCAAAAATATTTTTATAAAAATAAAGAATATAACATAGAACCATTGCTGACCATTCCAAACCATTTCTGCCCATTCAAAAACGAACCACAGCAAACCATAGCTAACCATTCCAAACCATTTTTGCTCATCCCTAACCGAACCACACCAAAAGTTGGTTAGCATTCCAAAATATTTCTGATCATTCCGAACCATTTCGGACCATACCGTTGGATATGGTACCAGCGTAAACCATTGCAGACCATTTCGAACCATTTCTGCCCATATCTAACCATTTCTGACCATATCTGACCAAACCATAGCAAAAAATTGCTCACCATTCCTAAACATTTCAGCCAATTCCTGAAAGAACCTTAAATCATTACTGAAAAGAAACTTGATCATTACAACCATTTCTGCCGATATCTAACCGAACTACAGCAAACCATTTCTGACCATTCCGAACCATTTCTGACCATATCTGACCGAACCACAGCAAACCATTGCTAACCATTCCAAACCATACCGAATCATTTCTGACCATATCTGACATATCCATAGCAAACCATTGCTGACCATTCTAAACCATTCCGAACCATATCTGACCATATCTAACCGAACCACACCAAACCGTTCCAAACTATTTCTGATCATTCTGAATCATTTCTTACCATATCTGACATATCCATAGCAAACCAAAGCTAACCATTCCAAACCATATTTGCCTATCCCTTACCAAACCACACCAAACAATTCCAAAATATTTCAGATCATTCCGAACCATTTCTGACCATATCTGACAGATCCATAGCAAACCAATGCTGACCATTCCGAACCATTTCTGACCGAACCACAGCAAACCATAGCTAACCAGTCCAAATCATTTTTGCCCATCCCTAACCGAACCACACCAAACCATTGCTAACCAGTCCAAACCATTTCGGATCATCCCGAACCATTTCTGACCAAATTTGACAGATCCATAGCAAACCATTGCTGACTATTCCAAACCATTTCTGACCATATCTAACCGAACCACACCAAACAATTCCGAACTATTTCAGATCATTCCGAACCATTTCTGACAATATCTTACCGAACCACATCAAACCATAGCAAACCATTGCTGACCATTCCGAACCATTTCTGACCGAACCACAGCAAACCATAGCTAACCAGTCCAAACCATTTTTGCCCATCCCTAACCGAACCACACCAAACCATTGCTAACCATTCCAAACCATTTCGGATCATTCCGAACCATTTCTGACCATATCTGACAGATCCATAGCAAACGTTTTCCGACCATTCCGAACCATCCCTAACCAATCTCCCGAACCATTTCTGATCACAACTGACCGAACCACAGCAAACCATAGCTAACCAGTCCAAATCATTTCTGACCATATCTAACCGAACCACAGAAAACCATTGCTAACCATTCCAAACTGTTTCTGATCATCCCGAACCATTTCTGACCAAATTCGACAGATCCATAGCAAACCATTGCTGACTATTCCAAACCATTTCTGACCATATCTAACCGAACCACAGCAAACCATTGCTAACCATTTCTGACCATCCGAAACATTTCTGACCACATCTGACCGAACCACAGCAAACCATAGCTAACTGGCGCAAACTATTTTTGCCCATCCCTAACCGAACCACACCAAACCATTGCTAACCATTCCAAACTATTTCGGATCATTCCGAACCATTTCTGACTATATCTGACAGATCCATAGCAAACCATTGCTGACCATTCCAAACCATTTTTGCCCATCCCTAACCAATCTCCCGAACCATTTCTGATCACAACTGACCGAACCACAGCAAACCATAGCTAACCAGTCCAAACCATTTTTGCCCATCCCTAACCGAACCACACCAAACCATTGCTAACCATTCCAAACTATTTCAGATCATTCCGAACCATTTCAGAACATATCTGACAGACCCATAGCAAACCATTGCTGACCATTCCGAACCATTTCTGATCATATCTAACCGAACCACACCAAACCATTGCTAACCATTCCGAACCATTTCTGACCATATCTGACCGAACCACAGCAAACCATAGCTAACCAGTCCAAACCATTTTTGCCCATCCCTAACCGAACCACACCAAACCATTGCTAACCATTCCAAACTATTTCGGATCATTCCGAACAATTTCTGACCATATCTGACAGATCCATAGCAAACCAAAGCTAACCATTCCAAACCATATTTGCCTATCCCTTACCAAACCACACCAAACAATTCCAATCATCCAAATCATTTTTGCCCATCTCTAACCGAATCACAGCGAACCATTGCTGATCATTCCGAACCATTTCTGAAAACAGCTGACAGATCCACAGCAAACCATTGCTGACCATCCCAAACCATTTCTGACTATATCTAACCGAACCACAGCTAACTATTTCTCCCCATTCCTAAACATTTCAGCCGATTCCTAAACGAACCACACTAAACCATTTCTGACCCTTACAAACCCTTTCTGACCACGTCCAACCTATTGCAGGACTTTCCGAACTATTTCTAAACATTTCTAACCAAACCACAACAAACGTTTGCTGACCATTCCGAACCATCTCTGCCCATATCAAACCGAACTACAGCAAATCATTGCTGATCATTTCAAACATTTCTGCCGATATCTAACCGAGCTACATCATACCATTGATGACTATCCCATGAACCATTTCTTACCATATCTCACCTTAACACAGCAAACCATTTCTGACCATTCCGAACCATTTCTGACCATATCTGACCGAACCACAGCAAACCATTGCTAACCATTCCAAACCATTTCTGACCATATCTAACCGAACCACACCAAACCATTCCAAATTATATCTAATCATTCTGAATCATTTCTGACCATATCTGACATATCCATAGCAAACCATTCCAAACTATTTCTGATCATTCTGAATCATTTCTTACCATATCTGACATATCCATAGCAAACCAAAGCTAACCATTCCAAACCATTTTTGCCTATCCCTTACCAAACAACACCAAACCATTGCTGACAATTCCAAACCATTTCGAACCATTACTGACCATATCTAACCTAAACACAGCAAACCATTCCTGACTATTCCAAACCATTTGTGACCATACCTGACAGATCTATAGCAAACTATTACTGACCATTCCAAACCATTTCTGACCATTCCGAACCATTTCTGACCATATCTAACCGAACCACAGCAAACCATTGCTAACCATTCCAAACTATTTCTGATCATTCCGAACCATTTCTGACCAAATTTGACAGATCCATAGCAAACCATTGCTGACTATTTCAAACCATTTTGAACCATTTCTGACCATATCTTACCGAACCACATCAAACCATAGCAAACCATTGCTGACCATTCCGAACCATTTCTGACCGAACCACAGCAAACCATAGCTAACCAGTCCAAACCATTTTTGCCCATCCCTAACCGAACCACACCAAACCATTGCTAACCATTCCAAACCATTTCGGATCATTCCGAACCATTTCTGACCATATCTGACAGATCCATAGCAAACGTTTTCCGACCATTCCGAACCATCCCTAACCAATCTCCCGAACCATTTCTGATCACAACTGACCGAACCACAGCAAACCATAGCTAACCAGTCCAAATCATTTCTGACCATATCTAACCGAACCACAGAAAACCATTGCTAACCATTCCAAACTGTTTCTGATCATCCCGAACCATTTCTGACCAAATTCGACAGATCCATAGCAAACCATTGCTGACTATTCCAAACCATTTCTGACCATATCTAACCGAACCACAGCAAACCATTGCTAACCATTTCTGACCATCCGAAACATTTCTGACCACATCTGACCGAACCACAGCAAACCATAGCTAACTGGCCCAAACTATTTTTGCCCATCCCTAACCGAACCACACCAAACCATTGCTAACCATTCCAAACTATTTCAGATCATTCCGAACCATTTCAGAACATATCTGACAGACCCATAGCAAACCATTGCTGACCATTCCGAACCATTTCTGATCATATCTAACCGAACCACACCAAACCATTGCTAACCATTCCGAACCATTTCTGACCATATCTGACCGAACCACAGCAAACCATAGCTAACCAGTCCAAACCATTTTTGCCCATCCCTAACCGAACCACACCAAACCATTGCTAACCATTCCAAACTATTTCGGATCATTCCGAACAATTTCTGACCATATCTGACAGATCCATAGCAAACCAAAGCTAACCATTCCAAACCATATTTGCCTATCCCTTACCAAACCACACCAAACAATGCCAATCATCCAAATCATTTTTGCCCATCTCTAACCGAATCACAGCGAACCATTGCTGATCATTCCGAACCATTTCTGAAAACAGCTGACAGATCCACAGCAAACCATTGCTGACCATCCCAAACCATTTCTGACTATATCTAACCGAACCACAGCTAACTATTTCTCCCCATTCCTAAACATTTCAGCCGATTCCTAAACGAACCACACTAAACCATTTCTGACCCTTACAAACCCTTTCTGACCACGTCCAACCTATTGCAGGACTTTCCGAACTATTTCTAAACATTTCTAACCAAACCACAACAAACGTTTGCTGACCATTCCGAACCATCTCTGCCCATATCAAACCGAACTACAGCAAATCATTGCTGATCATTTCAAACATTTCTGCCGATATCTAACCGAGCTACATCATACCATTGATGACTATCCCATGAACCATTTCTTACCATATCTCACCTTAACACAGCAAACCATTCCAAACCATTTCGAACCATTTCTGACCATATCTAACCGAACCACACCAAACCATTCCAAATTATATCTAATCATTCTGAATCATTTCTGACCATATCTGACATATCCATAGCAAACCATTCCAAACTATTTCTGATCATTCTGAATCATTTCTTACCATATCTGACATATCCATAGCAAACCAAAGCTAACCATTCCAAACCATTTTTGCCTATCCCTTACCAAACAACACCAAACCATTGCTGACAATTCCAAACCATTTCGAACCATTACTGACCATATCTAACCTAAACACAGCAAACCATTCCTGACTATTCCAAACCATTTGTGACCATACCTGACAGATCTATAGCAAACTATTACTGACCATTCCAAACCATTTCTGACCATTCCGAACCATTTCTGACCATATCTAACCGAACCACAGCAAACCATTGCTAACCATTCCAAACTATTTCTGATCATTCCGAACCATTTCTGACCAAATTTGACAGATCCATAGCAAACCATTGCTGACTATTTCAAACCATTTTGAACCATTTCTGACCATATCTTACCGAACCACATCAAACCATTGCTAACCATTCCGAACCATTTTTGCCCATCCCTAACCGAACCACACCAAAAATTGGTTAGCATTCCAAATTATATCTGATCATTCCGAATCATTTCTGACCATATCCGACATATCCATAGCAAACCATTCCAAACTGTTTCTGATCATTCTGAATCATTTCTTACCATATCTCACATATTCATAGCAAACCAAAGCTAACCATTCCAAACCATTTTTGCCTACCCCTTACCAAACCACACCAAACCATTGCCGACCATTCCAAACCATTTCGAACCATTACTGACCATATCTAACCTAAACACAGCAAACCATTCCTGACCATTCCAAACCATTTGTGACCATACCTGACAGATCTATAGCAAACTATTGCTGACCATTCCAAACCATTTCTGACCATTTCGAACCATTTCTGACCATATCTAACCGAACCACAGCAAACCGTTGCTAACCATTCCATACTATTTCTGATCATATCGAACCATTTCTGACCATATCTGACATATCCATAGCAAACCATAGCTAACCATTCCAAATCATTTTTGCCCATCCCTATCCAATCTCCCGAACCATTTCTGACCATATCTGACCGAACCACAGCAAACCATAGCTAACCAGTCCAAACCATTTTTACCTATCCCTAACCGAACCACACCAAAAATTGGTTAGCATTCCAAAATATTTCTGACCATTCCGAACCATTTCTCACCGAACCACAGCCAACCATAGCTAACCATTCCAAACCATTTTTGCCCATTCTTAATCGAAAAACACCAAACCATATTTTTTTTCAAATTGAACGGCTCGGTAAGTTCATCATATTTACCTACATATTCACAATCAAATGTTGAATAAATTTATTAACTCCGCAAACAGCATTGGCAAAATGAATATATGATTGATCTAGATATTCTTAATTTTAGGAAAAAGGTTAACATTACTTAAAATAAATATAATTACTAATTAATAATAAGTTAAATCTCCCCCCAATCATCAATTAACCCGAGGCCTTACCTGCTTCGATCCTTATGTGGCATCCTCAGGTAATATGGACCCTCAGCAGATAGTTCTCGACGGTTTGGTCAATTTTAATCGAATCTCTGGGAAAATGGGAATTTAATTTGAAATTTTTATTTTAAATAGTAGAGTGAAATTCCCGAATATTCCCTTGAAATTCGAAAATTTCCATATAATTCCCGCTTTTTTTCCGCCTACGAAAATTCCCGTATAATTTCCGAAATTCCCGCACGCAAGACAACGTGTATGAGCTTAACCTTACCTGGATCATCGAAGCATATTGTTACTTTTGAGTCGCTGGTAGTCATTGTTTTGTAATGTTACTAATTTGAGTTTTATTGTTTGTTTTGAAAGCCATAAGACAGATATAATTGAACATAACATTTGGAGGATTCTCGCTGATACACCTACGGGTATTAGGTTGTCGCAGTGAGTATGTAACATAGGAAGCCTTTGGCCTCTCGGGTTTACGTCAACATTAATTAATATTATGTCCTACAGTTGAGCTCATAGTTCCAACACATATACTCCATTATCTGCCACCATTGTATACGAGAATAAGCCAGGGAAATCTATAATAATATATCATGAAAAAGCTACATAAAAATGAACTTTGTGCTGATTAAAATATCGGTATTTTGGTTAGAGTAGGTTCTGAATGTAGGACTGATCATATTTTATGATAACGAGTTTAAGGATTTGATGAGCTAATACATATTTTGTCAATAATGAATGTTGTCAATTCTTGCCTTATTTCTGTTTAATTGTTTTTCCTGTTGTCTTATCATTAGTTTAATATATAAAAATCGTTTAAGAAAAAAATTATTGTTATAAAATTAACTACTAGTGATTATAAGTTGACACAAAATTAAGAAACATGCTTCGATGTACGGAGCAAGACTAAGCCCCTAGTCCATTGCTTTTTATACTTAGTCAGAAATCGAACATTCTAAAGAGCATAGAAACATACAGAACATGTAATATAACAGTTATGTAACTGTTCCAACAAAAACTCTTTTCATCGCTACAGATAAAATCAAATGATTTTGTTTAATGTTACAATATTTTTCAAAATAAGATTACTAATTCTTGATACTTTGATAACAATCACTAACAATAACAACTTTGTTATAATCATTAACAATAATCACTTTTCTGTAAAGTATTATAAAAAATTGTCTATCCAAAAACGATAAAAGAATGAAAATATTAGGAAAAACAAAATAAATAGACCACGTATGACGACATTGTTTCTTGTTGCTCATCGTTCAATAGACAAATAAAAAACTAAGAGTATTTCGACAAGTCGATAGGGGGTTAAAATTCAAATAACTTTTTATCAACGAAACTATTCCATGAGGAAAACTCGACATGTTGAAACGATTGGTTACAACAGCAGATGTAAATTGATTCGCTTGTCAATTGCCAATCCAAACAACAGTTTAAAAAAATGCAATAAACTGAAGTTTCATGTCCAATGAGATGTTTTACAAACATCAAATTCTTCCCTTTTATGTCTCCATATAATAGTAAACTGTATATATTAAAATTTGAAATTGCTACTTATCGAATAGTAGTTCATGAGAAATACTTCGGACAACGTTTTAAAAGAGTGACATTCAATTCACAATACACTACATATATATGTATATCAAATCTGTTTAGCATTCACAGCAGCGCACTGTTCAAAAGTTGGTAAATATGAATGAGAATGTAGCACTGTACCTTTTCCAAGAAAATCCTTCGAAGGAGTTCTATCTAAAAACTTCCAAACTTTTCTGGCGAGGTACCGTTATGTGGAATTTCTGTAAGAAAGAGGAAATGTTGTCTTTCCGGAAACGGTGGATTCATGGGCAAAACAACCTGAACCAGGAATTCCGTTTCAGGGGTGCCAGGACCATGTCATGCTACAAAACGTTTACAAAAAAAAATGTATGTATTTATTTTTTTTTTTTGTTTTACATACCTAACACTCTAACAATTTTACGATCACTTGTTCCAAATCATTACCAATTTAATATATTTATAAATAAAATTCTCTACTAACCTTTGATGGGTATAACGCTCGCTCGTCAGGGATAAATAAACCCCCAAACAAGTCCTTTATTGTTGAAATCGGTTCATCACTAAACGGCACCAAATTGGTGATGCCAAGAAGTAACATAGCGATACTGTTACCAAACGTTTACAAATAAAAAAATACTAATTCAGGGTTTTCTTAAACTTAATAAAAATTACAATATTTAAGTAATTAACATTATAAAATTAATAAATTATTAAAAGAAAACAAAAATTATATAAACACTTCTACAAATATTACTTATATCTCTTATTTTTATCAACTATATCTCAATCCTTTTTTTATTGCTAGTTGAAAATAATAAGACAGGAAAAAATACAAAAGAGTCTGTGGCCAAGATAACCAAGATACTCGTAAGAGAATGTAGTATATGGTTTCCCTTAAAAAAGTTGCAATATAAGTTTTGTTATAATAATAAAAAATGACCTAATATAAATAATAATGAAAAATAGAAAACCTAGGGTAACTGTACCATAAGTTGACAGTGCTCCAATTGTTGACATTTTGTAGAATAAGTGTGAATAATAAGATTCATAGTTGATTATTTTGTTTCAAAATTTTGCGGTAATTTGCCAAGTTATACTAGTTAGCTGTGCTGCCATCGACATTAGTTTGATGAAAACTCAAGCTTATTTGTGAGACTTTATAATGGCCTGAAAACTTGGTTTCTGCTACCATGTTTCATTAAGGTAGAAGTCAAGTTAAATAAGCCTTTTAGTTGGTTTATTTGAGTTCAATTATGTTTTAATTTCATTTATGTTATTAATTAAGTTCATGTGAATCATTTGATATCCTTTTTAATATATTTATACAATGTTTTAGGCGAATTTACTAGTTTATAAATACAAAAATATTAACATTTATTGCAGTCCTTATTACCTATTAAAAATCATAGGAACTCAAAAATTAATGCATGTTTCAACTTTAAAACCATAAATAAAGTTTCCATACCTATACATTTTGATTTATCAACTATTGGTTCATTTTAAACGTTTCTAAAATATCATTTATTATAAAAACCGTAAATGTAGACCATAGGATATTGTATTCCTAGTTTTCTAGAGGGATTGGCCTAACTAAATTCGTAACAAAGATTATACTAACATCAATATATTGCTAAACAGTGTCAACAATATAATTTTTTTTTCTTAACCTGTCAACTATTGGAATAGTTACCCGACTAAAAAAAAAAAAAAAAAAAAAAAAAAAAAAAAAAGACTCAATAATAAATATTTTCAATATATATTTTTTACATTCATTAAATTTGGTGGACCACAGGTCAAACATCCATTGTAAGAATGACAAATTCTATTAGAATATTATTTTTTTAATATCCAAAAACGAAAAGGTGATGAGTATGGACACGACAGCCCGAAACGTCCACCAAATTTAATGAATGTAAAAAATATAAATTGAAAATATATATTATTGAGACTGTAATGGGATACCAGTGTTTCATTATTCCAAATAATTCAAAGCAGTCTGGCATGATAGTAATATTTTACTTTCATAATGTTAATTACTTATATAATGTAATTTTTATTATGGTTAAGAAAACCCTGAAGATGGAACTAATATCGAAACGTAGGTTGAAAGGTATGACTTGACTTGTATTTTTAATAAACATGATTATAAAAGGAAAAATTGAAATTCCACCACTCAATTGAAACGTAAAATAAAATCTGATATGTAAAATCTGAGTCCAGGGTAATACAGAGACTGAAAGTACAATAAGGTGAGAGGTTGTAGGTTAGAAACGTTGGTTTTCCAAAATAAAAAGGTTTTAACTGAAAATCCTGATAATCATTTAACCTATGTATTTTTAGTTGTTTTTAGGAAGAGTATTAATAGGGTCCTTTTTACTTCACCCACGCCAGTTACTTTTTGAAAATATTAGTGATTTATTTAACGTTATTTAATAACATACGTTAATTTTAAGAGGTGTATATGAATGTTTTTCTACTTGTCAGGAGGTTTTCTACCTGATACCTCCTGGATTTTAAGAAACGTTTAAGTTTTTTCTGTTAATAATGAAACTAGTACAACTGAGTCGTGTTCTTAAATCGGAAGAAGAGGCATTTAAGACATTTCAAAGGTGAGGAATATTGCATAAAACACGGAAATGCAGAAGAGGATGGTAATTTATGAAGCTTGCTTTTCACCAAAGAAGATCTCCAGCATTTAAATGCAGTTTGAGAAGTTGCAGATGTCAGGTACTCGTTAAAGATCCCTATCCTAATTATACCTGGATATACACAATTTAGGGCTCCCATTGTAGCATCGTCCGATTAGCCTTAGTGGCATAAAGTGACGTTAAACAAACAAACACAAGTTGGATCGAAACGTTGGCTTTCCAAAATAAAAAAGTTTTAACTAAATATCCTGATAATCATTTAACCTATCGTAAAGAATAACAGTTGAATATCTCACCTCTAAAAATACATAGGTATTTAAAATATATTGACCAAAAATCAATGTAATTTACTAAAAATATATTAACTTATTTACTATTTATCTGAAGATGCGTAGATTTCACTTCCTAAAATTTCTGTATTGAAATGTCATAATTTAGGGCCGAAAAAATTCATACGTACTCAGTGGCATATTAACTTCACCTTTTAAATAGTAGCCAGACAGGAGAACATTTAATTGTTCTTTTAAAAAATTACGAAAACAATTTCAAAGTGAGGGAGTGAAGGGTAAGAGAGATAGTGAAAAATGTGTTGAGGTAGTAGTAAACTTAGAGAAGTGAAAGCAAAAACGGGTATATTTTAAAGAAATACAATCTTAAAAAACGATAGAAATACAGTAAAAACAATTTCAAATTCAAAAATAGTAAGCTTGGTAATAGAGTTAGGTTAGTCTGCAGTTACATACTTTTGGTCATAGTTAAGGAATCGTCACCTTTACATTCAAAAGCATTCTCAAATTCTTTTGAGAATACAAAGAAAGTAGTTATTCACTCCCTCATTTAAGATTTTTTTGGAAAAAGTGAGGAAGTAAAATTTTCAAAGTCTTTATTATTTTTTAATCACTGTAAGTAGGTTAAAATTGAAGAACAATAGTTGAATGAAAAAATCGCTTGTAAATTCACCAGTTTTTTTTTTTTTTATTGAGGGAGTGAAGTAGCTATTGACCACAGCGTAGATTTCCCGGAATAACCTAAATATGACAGCGGAGGCAAGCCATCGTAGCCCCTAGTCAAAACGATCCTAGGGTCTTCCCTGAACCGATTCTTTCTACCCCGGGCTTTGAGCCATGTTCCCCTCAACGCAATGTGAGGGAGTGAAGTAAAAACGTCTGGAAATACCTTTTTTATTTTATTTATTGTTATTGGTAACAATAAATGACACCGCTTATTTTTTCATGGAATCTTGAAGTTATAACTTACTTAACCGATTAATCAATTTAATCTGACACTCAATTGTTGAAAGAATACGAATTTTTAAAGTGGCTTGCCTGGGAGTCGGACATGGTGAGGGAGTGAAAAAACAATTACTTTTAATTTTTTTTAAGCAATTTTAAATTTAGTTTAAAGCTAAAAAATAGCCTTCATAGAACAACAAAAGGAGTGAAATTGTTCCAATTGTTTTCTAGTTACTATCTCTCATTTCAGTGGTTGAAAATGGACCGGACCTACGATTTAAACATTTTCAGGTAATGACCCTCTAGGTAACTCTCCTCTAATATTAACGACAGAGAAATGAACAAAAGGCTTTTATTTTTAATAGGAATAAGTATTTTTCAGATCAATTTTCTTGTTCTATTTTGTACCCAGTGTTCTTCTTGATATTTGGTAGTTATGATTGTACTGCTGTGATGGGGTGCGTTCTTGAATAAATATCGGATCGTAGGGAGGGATCTTAAACGGTAGAACAATCCAGAGGAGGAATTGGGGAGGGGAGAGGGCTTTGGGATGGGCCTATTAGCGAAAGCGGCTCTATCGGATTACAATAAAGGTAGGATGGGGCCCGCTGATGACTTGATTCCACATCCTGGTCACTCCAGCACGGCCTCCGGCATACCAACTCCTCCCCAATCACCGCTCTATCCTTACTTTATTCTTCTGGATTAACCGAATGCTTACCCCATAAAACAAACCTGGCTCATTCCCGATCTTTATCGCTGGTCTGATTCAACCTTATAGGCCCTCATAGTTCATATCTACAATCTATCTTTCAAGGTTTTCTCGAAGTCCGGACAAGCTTCAGATGGCAAAACATCCGATTTATTTACGATCTAGAGAGGGAACGGCCAATCTACACGGATCTTTACTTGTTTGTTTGCTTAACGCCCCTTTATGCTACTAAGGCTAATCGGACGACGCTACAGTGGGAGTTAAAATTTGCCTATCCAGGTATAATTAGGATAGGGATCTTTAACGAGTACCTGATATCGTACAGGATCGGGACCTCCATTTTACGTTTGATCCGAGGGACGGCATGGCCATGGATTAAATTAAAAAAAAAAATAATGTTTATGTGTGTGTTTTATTCGATATTATTGAGAATCGCTTCGCCATCTTTAGTTGTGAGAATTCGAAATGATGAAATAGCAGTGATTTATTTTAAACAACGAAAATCAGAATAATAATAAATATTTATTATCAATGCTTAGCTTGATTTAGTAACAGAAGTAATTTCATGAGAGGATTTTTCAACATCCCTAATTCATCCCCTAGAATTGAATCATCTTAATCTTTTTTTGTTTGTTTAAGGTAGCTTTATGCCACTAAGGCCAATCGGATGATGCTACATTGGGAGTCCTAAATTATGCTTATAATTAGGATATGGATCTATAACGAGCACCTGACATCGTACAGGTTCAGGTCCTCTATTTTACGTCCTATCCAGGGGACTGCATACTATTCCATTAAAAAATTCTAGGGCCACCATGGTACGTGACCTTTGGTATTGTAGGTTGCCATACTAACCACTACACCACAAATGACCCGAAAAATAATGTATTATATATTTTTTTTTAATAATCTTCACTATATCAACACACTTTAATAATATCTTTCAATAAAAAAAAAAACGTCGACTACTCAAAATATCTGCCCACAAAAATCGATGGTCGGAAAACATCTGTTGCGATCAAAAACATCGACATCGATGTCGCATCCCTACCCCATACCTGCGTTAACACGATCATTCCCTCCATAAGAGAATAGGGTAAATTGCGCCTTTCGCGAACGGAATTATTAATACTATTGTTTTGCCATTTTATTACGAAAGGATTGCATAACTAAAAATTTATATATTTTGAGTTGTAACCGTCTTTTTGCCTACATGCGATATGAATATTTTTTTTTTATATTTCTATAGATTGCAAAAGGTTTTTCATTCCATATAAATATAAATCATTCCTTATTAATGGATAATGTATGATTCAGTTATCCTTGTCTAACAAGGCGAATGATAGATAATTTTATTCGAAAAAAGTATAAGATGACTTAGCCCGATTCTGCTGCTATATTGCTTAATATTACATTAATAAAAACAAATCAAAACCGGAACGTAATTTTTTATCGTAAGCCAATATTTCTTTTTTTGTTTTATCACTTTCACCTTTATCTTTAGATATATACTGTGCTTATTTACAATCAGAATGATTATGCATGAAAGAAAGGATTATATTTTTTATTTTGAGTTGTAACTATCTTCTGGGCTACATGAGATGTGAATATTTTTTATTTAATATTTCTATAGGTTGTAAAAATTTTCATTAAAAGGTTTTTAAGATATCTTATCAGGTGTTCCGCAAGGGTCAGTACCCGCTCCCTTACTATACATTATATACATACATGACATTCCTACAAACCCCGAAATATTAACTGCAACCCACGCAGACGGTGCAACAACTTTAACTAAATACAATGACACTAAACTGGCTTCATTAAATTTACAAAATCACTTAATACATTTGACAAAATATTATTCACTTTGGAAAATGAAATTTTCCATTAAAAGATGACAAATCCCAACACATAACATTCACACTCCGACGAGATACATGTACACCAGTTTATATCGGCGACCACCAAATTCCTCAAACAAAGTACGATACCTTGGACAAATATCTGACAGAAGGAAGACTTGGGGCCCTCATGTCAAAATGAAAAGACAGACATTAAACAAGCGACTGAAAATTGAAAATCAGACAGAAGCTTAGTACATACACATATTTACTGAATCCATTATGGACGTACGGCTCACAAATTTATGGTACAGCAAAAAAGACACACAAAAACTACAAACCTTTTAATCCAAAATATTAGGACTAATAACGAACGCTACTTTGTACGTTAGTAACAAAACATTACATACAGACTTACAACTACCAACTATCGACGAACAAATAATAACTCTCTATTCTGGCTTTCATATAAAATTGCACGGACATAACAACAGACTTATTAATGACATGGCCACGACTGATAGACTTTTATAAGGCGACTGAAAAGGAATTGGATGAGAGACCTCCTCTCCTGAAACATGACCGGGATGATGTGCTGCTGGATACTACCTTCCCTCATGCCTTAAAATGCCAACATCTGATTTTACATCTCATTTGCTCATTGTCGCTTAATTGCGACCGGTGCAAATTAAATATTTTGGATATTTGGAGTCTTTATTGTACTCAATTTATATTTAAACATTTTCATAATCATAATCATTGACACTTACTCCACGCTGCAAATATACATGAGTCCGCACGAGTTGGCTCGATAGCGGGAGAACAATACGACAAAGTTGTAACGAGAAGTGGGAAATGACTGGTGTGCCTCGCCGAAGGGTACGGTAACTTGGAGGAGTTGATCCTCAGCCATTGATCGCTGTTAGGCGCTGCCGCGTAATGGAGGTGTCATCGGAAACAATACGCTGCGAGTCAATGCGGAGTTGTGTTTGCATAGCCGCTACTTCCGAGTTCTAACTGCCATTATCAGTCGAAGGGTAAATGTACCAAACACTTCTAACCCACCCTTCCACAACCCCCCTAAATCTTCAAGTTATATTAAAATCATTTACGCATCCCCTAAATCAATAGATACTCCCCTAAATCATAGCAGATAGCGATGGAATTTATTTTTTAAAAATAAAACTATTCTTGTTCTAAAAATGGAGTTATTGAGTAAGGAAATGCAACACTTTTCCCCCCTTTGTTTCATGCCAATTCATTTTTATGCCCCTAAAATCAACAGCAAACGTTTTGATGTTGCTGTGGATATATTAATGTATAACGATTTGAGTTCCTTAATTTTTGTTTATTTTAAGTGATATGAGAACGAGGTCCTGCATTTTTTTTTTTTTTTTTAGTATGTAATGATAATGATTAAATTAACTCTAATATTATCCAGTAATCTATTTGTTGAAGAAGTTAATACTAGCTTAAAATTGTTGTTGAAAAAAGAGTGATATCACTAATGTTTTATTTGCGTGTTTTTATGAACCCCTTCAATTTATGTTTGCATAGTATACTAGCTGTATATACCGGTTTCACCCGGGGAATTTCATTTTTTAAATCTGTAAAATGAGACTTTTTTAGACTCAAACGGTCGAATTCGTAAAAAACCAATGTAAAGCGAGATCTTAACGATTATTATAATAATAAAGAATATACCCAGAAATTGGATGAAGTTATGCAATTTTAATATGGACAGGTATTCGCACCTGATATGAAAGAACCACTGAGCGAAATTTGGAGAATTTAGGACAAGCGGTATGGACTTCTATAAAGAACAAACAAACAGAATTTCATCGTTATTTATATAGATTTTTTGGTTTAAATGTTACAGCAAGACGTATTTGATTCACTGCGAAGGTGTATAACGAATTTTAAATTTTTAATTCGCCAGTTATCATATTAAACATGTATATAAAATGAAGTGTTCTATTAAGTTTATTTATAATCTCTAAAGATATATCAAATGGATTTTCAAACAAACTTTTGTTCGATACTGTGATGTTTTAACTTTATGAAATCAACGAAAAATGGTCAAAACAATAATAAAAATAAGAATGAAAGTAAAAGAAAACTTCAAAACCTTGAACAAGATAATAATTGAAAAATGTATTAAATTACTAAATTATCTTTTTGCTACCATTAATTAACTAGACAATATCATTTAAAAAATTTTAAAACCTGAAATTGCTAGGAGGACATTCATAAGAAGCTACTAAATTGAAACCCAACGCTGTATCTTGAAAATAAAACATTAGTATTTTTTTTATGCGTCTAGAAGTTGATGATGCAGTCTATTTTCTCTAAAAACGAATAAAAAATTACAAATATTCAACTATTTATTGAATATAATAGTTTCGATTAACATTTAGCATGGCTAATAAATGTTACAAAGAAATTAAATGTACAGCAGATTTTTTTTTTTTTTTTTTTTGGTTCTCTCCTTCCTCGCCTGTTACGCTATATTGGGTTTTCCGAGCAAGGGGAGAGGGTGGGGGTATAATAAACATCTTTATTATGACGAAGTTTCGAGGATATATTGTTTTCATTACTATACCCTCCAATGAACAAACAGACTAAAGTAAACAATAATATTAATTTAAAATACCTGATTTTGGAATATACGAATATAACTGCATATCATTAAAAAAATAGAGGCTTATTAAATACTTACAATGTTGCTGACAGGTAATGCAACATAAATCACATAGGTGTATAGATACCAACTAACTATAATACTCAAACGTAGAATGGCAAGTTCATGATTGTAGACGTATTGGAAAACGAAGCTGTAAAGGGTGTCACCGGGTCATTTACAGGTAGGCGGAAATTTCTTTTCAAGCGTATTTTATTAAAATAGATATTATTTTAATTGCATGGTGTATTATATTATTTTAATTTGAATAGAAATATTAATCTGTTGTGAGTGCATTATAATTGAATAACAAAAAATGTCATTTTTTTTTATTTATTTTTTTTTTTAAATAATTCATTTTTTGAAGAGAAAAGATTTGGCTCCGCCGGGAGTCGAACCCGGGTCTCCTGCGTTACATGCGAGGATGCTAACCGCTACACCACAGAGCTCGGCTCAAGGCAGAGCAAATCCTTCCTCTTCACTGATACCTACTCCCCCTATCTCACAAGTTTTGCGAGTAGTTGCGGGAGGTGGACAAATTTTGTCCAATTTATGATATTTATTGACATAAGTCAATTTTTTAAATTATTTTAATTAATCTAATCATAATTTGTGGCTGACCACTATTTTAAATTATTTTTAAATAATTCATTTTTTGAAGAGAAAAGATTTGGCTCCGCCGGGAGTCGAACCCGGGTCTCCTGCGTTACATGCGAGGATGCTAACCGCTACACCACAGAGCTCGGCTCAAGGCAGAGCAAATCCTTCCTCTTCACTGATACCTACTACTCGCAAAACTTGTGAGATAGGGGGAGTAGGTATCAGTGAAGAGGAAGGATTTGCTCTGCCTTGAGCCGAGCTCTGTGGTGTAGCGGTTAGCATCCTCGCATGTAACGCAGGAGACCCGGGTTCGACTCCCGGCGGAGCCAAATCTTTTCTCTTCAAAAAATGAATTATTTAAAAATAATTTAAAATAGTGGTCAGCCACAAATTAAGATTAGATTATTTATTTTTTTTATTCGTCCTCCCCTTCCTCGCCTTGTAGTCTATACGGGGTTTCCCGGGCCAGGGGAGAGGGTGGGGGATTGAGGCCGAGTATTATTAAATGTCTCCTGGCCCCGGGTTTTGAACTTGCTATCTTTCGATAATTCAAGTGATATTGTTCATGTAAACCTGTTCCTTAAATTATAACGGTGTTATTTAATATGAATTTTCGTATCATATATTTCAAAAATATCCATGTATGTAAATAAAATAATATTAAGAAAATTTTAGGATTTCTGTTTTTACATATTCATCTTTTTACATATTTCATCATTAAGGCTGCATAATTGTTTATTTTTGATCTTAAACATATGTAAGTTAGCAAATAAGTAACCAATTAACTCCAATTGCATTTGCATATAATTCATAATAACAACTTGTACATATTTAGCTTTTTATTTTACATGAAAATCCCTAGTTATCACATATCATATATCATCTTTTACCAATATTACGCCATATTTAATTTTTGTTTTTATTTATCATTTTTTGTTGCTTTTTATAGGTACGAAGATTTAACGCAAATGCAATCACTGTAACCAATAATACGTTAGTCATGTTGTCAGTTCGTCAGTGTTCGAGTCTTTGATTGTTCGTCAATGTTCGCGTGTTTGATTGTTCTGCGTTACTCGTTGAATCGAATCTAATAAAAAAAGGACATTCTATCCTTTTATTTGATTACTTTGTCTCCTATTGAAGTGACAAAAGGATTAAATCGCTTACGAGATTTTAAGTACATCAGTAATTACCATGTTAAACCCCATTTAAGCTAAGCACTAATAATCTCCTATTACAATTGAAGCAAGCAATAGTTATCCCACACCAATACCATTGATAGGCCTACACAATCCTCTGACTCCATGTTGATTTTCCATTTCCGACAAAAGACTATTATATTCATTACAATATCAAACCTACTATAATTTTAATTTTTACCAACACTTTGATACTACTCTATTGTGATAGTTAACTAAATATTTTTATTGTAAGGAATAATTTTAAATTCGAATCCATCAATTAGAACGATTTATAATCGTTCTAAATCGACGTTCGCAGAAAAGATCAATTAGAACAAAGAATTCTCATCTTAAATTTATAGGACGCATTTGTATAATTCAACTAAGACATTGTTAGCTTCAATATAACTGAAATTTCAGATTAAAAAATATGATAGAATATTTTGCTATTAAAAAAAAAAAAAAAAAAATTGAAAACATACAGCATGGTAAAATAGGTACTTTTTTTTTACATTATTTGTATTTTTTCTTTATTATTGAAATTTTATGTAAGCAAAAACAGGCTTGATTAAAAAAATTGCCTTATTAAAAAAAGTCGTTATCCATTGTATATGGTGGGGAATTAAAAAATCTTTAATAAATTTTTATTCATTATTGTTCTTTATTATAATGGTATACCTTATGTACATTCGTTTTTATATTTTGGTTCTTATTTTCCTGTACTTTATGTTTAATTAGTCAGGAGAAATTAAAAAAAAAAAACTCATATTTTTTTTCTATATTTTTTCACAAGCATCCCCCATATCGTTTTCCTGTTTTTTATCGTTCATTTGTTCTTTCTTCTTTTATTTAATGAATTTCCGCCTCCGGTGCCTCTGGAGAAATCCATCATTCCCAACTTTTTTGTATCAGGATCCCATACAACATTTTCTACTGCGAGAGAAACATTAGTAACTAATATTTTTTCTTCTCTTAAAATTTGTTTTTTATAATTAACGTTTTTTTTTGTTTACACTTTAGAGCTGATATAAAAAAAACATTTCTTAATCTTCATCCTAATTGTGGTTTACAATATATTTTCTCCTATTTCCTTTTATCTCCTAATTTCAACAAATTCACTTATTGTCTTTCAGTTTAGATAGGCATAAATATAGAATAAAGTTAAAAAAAAATATATATTATTTGCAGCAAATTTTAACAGTAAAATATAGTATAAAAAAAAAAAAAAAAAAAAAAAACCGCACAATAAGTTATGAAATAAAGTTAACAAGAAGACTGTTAATTCAGTTGATTCTGTTTAAATGCTAATTCTAAAGGAAGACAACACTTCTCTTAAAGTGTCATTTTTTCGTTTACTTTATAGTTTCGTTCGCAAATAGTTGTACATATTTATTTTAATTAAATTATAATATCCTCTGTAACTGAATGTTTATTTTTTTTTTTAATGCGTTAAAAATGTAAAGGTAACTATAAAAATGTTTCTATTAATAGAAATTAAGGATTTTAAATTCTATCAAAATCCTTTTTAGATATTAAGGATTTTAAGTTCTATTAAAATACTTAATAGAAAATCCTCCTTTCTATTAAAAACCGCTATTAAAAAGTAATAAGTTACTGTAATTTATTTCTAAAAGAAAATATATTTTATACAAGAAATTTATCATATGCAACAATTATATAAATTTTTACAAATAGAGCGTAATTTTTATAACTAAGTACAAGCATAATTCTTATTTAGGGGTTACTGAAAAACTCATTAATTTTTTCTGTTAAAAGATATACGCATAGTAATATTGAAAGTCAATTTTTCTTTTGTGCTTTCCGAAACTTGAAAAAGTGCGCTTGATATGTTTCTGAAACAGGAACCATTAAATATAAAAAATAAAATATAAAAACTATTTTTGTTGGACATAAATCTTAAAAACATACATTTTATATTTATTAATGATTCATTTTTGTTTGTTTTCAGGTTAGTCTGAGTATTTTAAAAATTGAAGACGCTCTGTGTATCGATATTGGATGGAAGTAAGTGTCATCATAGATAAGGTAATTAGTTATGCTGTGGTAGGGAGGGTAATCGTGTTGATTATGCATTGGATTCTGGAGGTTATTAACGTTTTATATTTTATTTATGAAATTTAATATTCCATAATTTAAAATTATTTGACTATGGAACCTAGTCTCCGAATATGCGTTGTGGTGCGTGCCCAACACGCTATCAAAGCCCGCATCCCCAACTTTGTCAACTTTCTCTTTCCCTAACCCTGGACTGCGAGTAATCGTGGAAGGGATATTTTCCAAGATCGCTATTAAATGGACAGCTGAAAGATTATATAAAACGTTTGTGTCTCTGCTTTATCTTATTGTATTGTGTCATTGCTTTAACTTTTACTGAATTAATATTAACTTAAAATGGGCGGAAAAATCTTTTTTTAGAATAAAGTTATACCTACAGTAGAGTTTTCGATATTGTTATTAAGATGTTTACAGGTGAAAGTTGATTACATGAAAATTTTTACCTTTTTTGAAAGGAAATGTGATAGAGTATCTGCTTAAATAATAGATTTAATTATTAAGAATCAAATTGTTTCTCTTGCATTTACAAGCAATGTACAATTGGATTTAAACAATTAATGTTTTAACTATGAGTTGGTTCTAAAATGGTAAAAACATTCGATCTTTCCTATGGGTATATAGGAAAAAGGGAAAATTAAAAAGCTTTGCTATTTTCCTTTCACAAGAGTCTCATCTCTGAAAAAAGTTATCCTTATTCTGTTAAGTGTCCTCGGTCGACGCTAAACCTGAAGTACGAAGAAAAAGAAAAATAGTACGGGAAGAGAAGAGACACAGAAAAAAAAAAGAAGAAGAAAGAATTGGAATTTCTGTTTGAGTTATTTCAGTTGGTCTGGAGGCCAAACGGCTGTTCCCTCTCTCTGGAATATCCAGTCCCCCTGGAAGCTTAGTGCTTGAACTAGAAGGGGGCTCTGTAATCTTCCGCCCCCTTTCCAGCCAACTTCAGCCCCCTGCTAAATGCCTTCATTACTTTTTTACTTTACTCGACAACAGGCCTAATCTTGATTCCAAAAAGGATTGCTTCTATAAGATTATGTATACAAAATTTATTACCTTTCTTCGGAGCAAGGCGAGGTGGGAAATTGGATTAGCTTTTTGATCTAGTTAAGGGGGGAAGGACTTCAATTTACGATCGGCAAAAATATTTTCTTCTTAGCTACTCCGTCTCCGTGGAATACCAGAGCATCCCAAATCATTAAAATCCATTTTTATTATATTTATTATAATTTTTCATAAAAATAAAGGATTTAGAATTTTAAGTTTTGGGATTTCATTTATTTACTCAACGTAACGCTATCCTATTTGGCTAATCGGGCGCTTTTAAAGAGAGACACCTTTCGTCTATCCAACTTTAAAAAACATGGTAGAAACTTTAATATCAGTTGTTTTCTCCGATACCTTTTATATGGCGGATACCTTTTCTCGATGTTTGCTCTCTTCAATTTGTGTCTTTTTTTTATTCTTTCCTTCCTCGTTTAGGCTATACGTGGTTTTACGGGTCAGGGGAGAGGCTGGGGGATTAATGCCGAGTTTATTAATTGTCCCTTTCTTTCTGTAATGAGCAACGCGGATCCCAGCAGGTTTGCCCTCTCGGTCATCCCGCCACCTCTTCGATGTGTGTCCAAAAATTACACATTAGTACCCCCCCCCTCCAAAAACTCATAGAAGAAAAGCGTGATTCATGCCATATAATCTACAGTACACTACAGATTATCCGCGAGTGGCTTATCCGCTCCAAGTTTGAATTTATCCCATGAATTTAAATACACCCAATACCCAATAGTTTCTGTAGGTAAAGTTGTAAATTCATGGATAATGACTAAGGACAGACCTTTCTTCAAAATATTTTGAAGAAATGACGCTCATAATATCCAAAAACTCATCTTTTTAGGAGAGAAAAAATTGATGATTTGGCGCCAGCCTTTAAACATTATTTGAAATGATTCTTGGGATATGAATCCATTGGTGTTATTCTCTGTTTACTGTTTGTAAATAACCATTTTTTTTTATTTCCACTGTTATACATTTATTATTCATGCGAAAATTTAAATTAACAAAAAATAAATATAATATTCCTATTGAGGATTTAAAAAAAAAAGTAATACATTATGTCAAAAGAAAAAACAATTGTTTACTATTCGTGCCCTTTTAGCTGTTATTGGCGGCGTGTTGTGTCACCCTATTCCGCGGATAATCGGGTGGCAAACCAAACAATCTAGTGACAGTGAAAATATTTATGCCAAATACCAAGCACAATTGAAATACTACCCAAAAAGAAATGCTAAACATAAAATTTCATGAGGAAAAACATAATATTCTAATAATCATAAACAGTTTCTACATCAATTAATAGTTATCATTACTATTAACACATCATAAATTTGTATAATCAGTACTTCGAACAAGCTATTTACTCTTCACTATATATCTACAACAAATGTTGCCTCGTGCGGTGAGGGTATAACTTCCCTGGAGACCCAACATACTGGGAAGAGACTGAACTTAAATAAATTCCAGTAGATTGTTAAAAAAGTGTTAGATGGTGGACCATACATATATCATGTATACGTCAAAGCCGATAATACCCATGCTTTCATGCTCCCTCGTGCAGTGCCCTTTTGATTTTAAAATTCTATACTCATTCCATAGAGGTTATCTTACTTGAAAGGGCAATATGTTGCCCTGTAGTAAAATTATTGGTGAATCGCTTTTTCGTATGTTGAATCAAGAACAGCGATTCAAGACCTTCGAAAATAAAATAACGCTGGTTGCAATAGACAGGTAATAATTTTAACCCTTGAGCAATCACGTCGGGTCAATGTGACCCGACACATAATTCTGCTTCAATTTTTCATATCACCGTGGAGGTTTTTAAGGTAGAGCTTTTTACATATCGTCTATAACAATAGTTTCAATTTAAAACATCGGTACATCATAACGAAATAAAGTTAGAAATAGTATTTCAAGCAAATTTGACCCGAGGTGACTACATTTGTAACATGGCGCTTCCTTATTTGACCCGAGTTGAATGATAATGTAAGCCTTTGTTTCCGCTCAAGAGGCCAGTTTAATGATCGAAATAAAAGTTTAGAGTGAATAGACCTCCTTTGTTCACCAGTTCTGTTTTTAAAACCAATTGTTTATAGGAAAATATTCTTTTCAAGTAGCCGACCTCGCACATCAGCTGAAGAAAATTCACATTGTCAAAAGATCCCAAAGCCTCGTACTACCTAAATTACTAAAACAAAAAATTAATATGTATTTAGAAGAGAATGAAATAATAATAATTAAGGAAAATGCAGAAGAAGAAGTATCAACCAGAGCAAGAAAACGGAAAAGGTGCCACATTTGTCCTAGCATAAGGGACACAAAATATTCAACATTCTGCTCCAAGTGTAAACAGTTTATTTGTAAAAACCATTCATTAATTATATGTTTGGAATGTAAAGACTTAAATTAGGCAAATATAACGTTAGATTTTCTCTATATTAAACCATTAAATATTACCAATCACTACTTTAATTTTTTTTTATTGTCATTTTTGGAAGAATATTGTTACCTTTTCTAGATTAATAAATATCTGTTTTTGTTATTTTTATAAATAAACCAATTAAACTAATCGTTGGTAATAATTGAATTTTTTTTTTTAATTCATTAACCCTTTGCATGACACGTGGGCCATTTTGGCACATGTGGAAATTAAAGGGCAACACTATGTTGGGCAACACTGAAGCTCATGAAGCCCTGAGCGCCTAATGTAAATTCGTATCGGATGGTTGTTGATTGTCTTGCACGGTGTTCGCGGACTCAGCTGTTTCAAGGTAAGGGTAATCTCTTGTTTTGTCAAATATGTTGGGTCATTTTGGCCCATGTGTCACCACGAATATTTTGAAATCTAGGCCATGTTGGCCTATGTGTCACCCAGGCTATTTTGTCCTTAGTGTCATCAAGTAATGTTATATGCGCTTTTAGGGCGTTTATTCTTTTTTTTTGTGCAGATGATCAACCAAGTACATCTAGACCGTCCAGCTACAAAAAACTTCAAATAGATAACCCAGATTTTGGTGATCACATTCTGGCCATGCTCAATGAACCGATGGACTTTTCCGATAAAGATTCCGAAGATGACAAAGAATTTGAGGAAACTCAGCCGGAATCTTTACCACCAGCTGCAACGGTATTTTCAGACTCCGAGATTGACAATACATATGAGGATCCAGATTTTTCCAGAGCCAAAAGTGGATTGAAATGGAGATCTGCAGAACCAGCAAGAAGAGGGAGACCTCCTGCACATAACATTTTGAGATATAAGTTACCAGGTCTTAGTAGTTATGCATTGCAGATCTTGGGGGATAAGCCCTCGGAGGACGATGTATGGAAAAAAATTATTGACACTGAAATGATGGAACACATATTGAAGTTCACGGCTCTACATATGAATGATATCAATTGCAAGTCAGTTCCTTATGTTCGAGGAAACTTTTTCATTTTATCTGGTCATTGTTTTTCATTTTTGGTCATTGATTTTTATTTTTCAGTAATTTTTTTCATTTTATATACTCTTTTTTTTTTTTCTTAAATTAGATTTTTTACTTTCACTTACCTATATATGAAATATATAGTAAGTGGAAGTATTGCGATCGTGAAAAATTTCGACTTCCGGTTTTCAACGGAAATACACGTTTTGGGGTCCCCTGAGTCCAATTAACCAAGTCCCGCGAAATGGTCTGTGTGTGTGTGTGTGTGTGTGTCTGTGTGTGTGTGTGTGTGTGTGTGTGTGTGTGTGTGTGTGTGTGTGTGTGTGTGTGTGTGTGTGTGTGTGTGTGTGTGTGTGTGTGTGTGTGTGAACAGACTAGCTCAAAAACTATAAACCGTGCGAACCTGAAATTGGGTATTAAGTGTATGTATATGCCCGCGATGTGACAGCAAAAATTTCATCAAAATTGTTCAAAGGGAGGGGGTACTTTATTTAATAACTTTTTAAGTATTTTTCGATTTTCTCAAAAACGGCTCTAACGATTTTGATTAAACTGAGTATTTGATCTATTTATATAACCGAGATACGATTGTAAAAATTTCATCAAAATTGATCAACCGGAGGGGGTACTTTACTTAATAAATTGTGTCCCACTTTTATGTGTTTTTTTTCATTTATCCAAAAACGGCTATAATGATTTCAATCAAACTTGGTATTTAGTATATGTATGTGCCCGCAATGTGACAGAAAAAAATTCATCAAAATTGATCAATTGGAGGGGGCACTTTACTGAATAAATGTTGTCTCATTTTCACGTGTTTTTTTTATTTACTCAAAAACGGTTTTCACGATTTTGATCAAACTGAGTATTTGATGTATTAATATGCCCGAGATATGACTGTAAAAATTTCATCAACATTGATCAAATGGAGGGGGTAATTTACTTAATAAATTTTATATCATTTTCACGTGTTTTAAATTACTCATAAAAGGAAAAAATAAGAAATGAATGTGGAAAGATTTGTGACTTTGTGAAGTGGCAATTAACAAAACACGTCAATTTCTAATCTAAATAAGTTGGTAAGTGAAAGTTGTGTGTTGCGCGCACGCACCAGATTTTTTCATAAGTATGTTCAAGGAAATTGTTATAGTATGTTTTTAATAAAAAATGTAAAAATAGCGATTGAAAATTTTATTTTACTTACCTTACATTTAGATATATATTTAAATGTTAATAATGTCACATTTTGGACTGTCACAGTGACTGAATTTGCAAAAATTAGGGTAGTGGGCCAAAAAGGCCCACGTGTCACAGAACATCCATAATTTTTACGTGTCATGCAAAGGGTTAAATACCTTTTTCATTATATCTTTTTATCGGGTCATTATGACCCGAGGTGACGACTCATGTAATTTCAAGGCAGGTGATTGCAGGAGGGTTAAGCGGAATGACGAAATACTTTACGCTTCTAATCAATAAAACGCAGATTCAACACGGTCCCCAACCCTTCTTGCGAGGTTTATTTCTTTTTTCTCCTTCCCAATAAATTTTTATGTGAAGGAAATGCGATCATTTATTGAGCGTATAAAGGGCCAAGAACTCATAAAATGCCTTTTCACATCTCTTTTTAACGGGTATATGTGTTCAGAGCTTCTATTCAAGGTGGCATATTTATTAGAATATTGAGTATTATTTATATCATATTGTGAAATAAATTTTTTTCCTCATATAGCGATATTAATAAAAGTATATCTGAGCGAATAAGATGCGCACCCCACCCTTACATAAAAAATCATTGAAGCTATAATGAGTTTATTAGATTTAAAAAAATTAAAAAAATCTAATTTAACCCTAGACCAGGAGCGCCAAATGTTTTTACACTACCGGGCGCGTGGTTGACTTTGGACACCATTACTTTTGTATACTTAAAATTAAGTATAGGTGTATGAATAATTTAAAATTATTTATGAATGTTGTATTATTATGATTTTTCTACAGATAAAACAAGAAAACAATAATAATAATCAATTTGAATATTAAAAAAATATTTCGAAAAATCTAAAAACAACTATTTGATCTATAATATTTACATAAATTATTTGAGTAAAACATTTAATTTCTGAAAAAGCATTTTTTGCATTCCCCTAAGGGCCAAGAAATGTTTTTAAAATATTTTTCGACTTCATTCTGGAATTAGGTTTCGAAAATTTTTCGTTGACCAAATTGTTTCACCGTCCTTTCCAAAAACGAATTCCATATCATCATCATCCGACATCATCGGACCATTCGGCCTTCTTGTTGTGAGTCACTGTCGTGCTCTTGGTCAGAATAATTTTTGGCTTCATCTTCCCCATCAGAAAAATCCGACTCCTATTCTTAGCAGATCCTTCTTTCTCCTCATCATACAACTCTCTTAAAATCCTTGGAATGTTTTCATATTTTATAATATTGTCCCTTAAAGAGAATAAGTTTCAGATATTTAACATAAAAAAAAAAAAAAAAAAAATATCCCAAAATTAAATAATAAAAAAAGAACTTGATAACTTACATGTCCGGGCGCGTGGTTGCTTTTGGACACCAGCCGTGGTTTTCAATGAGAAACACGCAATAACTGGTCACTTGCCACTCGAACAGAAGCCAGTGTGAGTCTTATCTAGGGAGGAGGAGTCCAGGGAAAGGTACTAAGGGCGGAAAAGGGTAATTCAAATTGCTACCTGCACGACTTACCTTATATGAGAATTGGAGTCCAAAGTCAACCAGCGCGCCCGGTCCAGGATTAAGCCTGCGACATTGCAAATCTATATTTTTATGAAAACTTTGAATTAAAAACAAAACAAAATATATCTTTACCCATGCTTATTTTATTGAGACTTGGATTTTTCCAACCCACCTATTTTTCACGATTATTCGAAAATTTTCACAACTATTTTCCTAGGCGGATCAGAGTTGGCCGAATATTACCTACTTGCACCGTAAGTCCAAATTAGAGGCAGTAATTAGCAGTTTTCGAAATGTACTTTCATACTTAGTTATCGTTTTAATAAGTTAAAATTTTCCGGGTTGCCCAGATATGTGTTTTTTCACCCTCAAATGTATCATTTAGAGTTATTTTTAAAGTTTATGACTTAATTGGAAATAGATAGTTTCAGCAAATTCTTATTATTATCAAAAAAAGAACCTTATCGAAGCTTTCATTTCATACCATATTAAAATTAATTTTCTATTCTTAGAGATTCCTCTCCGACGTTTCTTATGAATACTTTTTCACAAGTAAGAGGATATTCTGCGAATTTTTTGAAATGGTGTAAGAATTTGAAATTTAATAAATTATGATAAAAGACCTACTATCTGAGGTCGATCAACGCATAGCTATTGCCTATCGTGCATTTGTCTCGGTGTCTCGAGTCCTCAGATCTAATTAAATATGCCACTCACTGAAATTCGTGACGAAACTTGGACATTGGACTATTTAGTGAAAATTTGTTACTTTCGGTGTTTTTATTTTTATATTGTTGCTAGTTAATTGTGAAAATTTGTGATATTTTTCATTCTTTTTTAAATTCAAAGATTCAAAAATTTTTCTAAAGATCAAAGAAGTTCTTCACGAAGATTGGTTTAATAATATTAAAATTAAAAGAAAATATCTTCACGAACAATGAAACCAAGTTTTTTTTTAAATCTTGCTTCAAGTGGGCACTATTGTTCTCGTAGACTTCTTTTCCAATCAGCGTAGACTTTCATGGAAGGGGCAGTAAGTCTAAGGGGAAATATTCTTTCGCCGATTGCAACTCGACTTATCTGAATAAATTAAAAAAGTTTCTAAATCGGGCCAAAGGAGGGTTGGGTAAAATTTCAGCCCCTCCCCCAAAGCTCCTGTTTTTACAGCAGACCAATAACACCTGGAATAAGAGGATTAGTAAGATCTGCTGCCTCCTGTCACCCTCCTCTTAGGGATTCTCTCCTGTTTGAGGATTAATGGTGAAGAGGGGAGAAAAAAAAATAAAAGGAAGGGATATAGTACATATTTAAAAAAAAAATTCCCCTTATTGTTCAAATAATATTCTAATAAGTTTCACTATGAAAAAAAAAAAAAAAAACTTTATACTGGGCTTAAAATATCCTTGTGTATCGTTTTTAGCATAAGTGTGAATTTTATCAGGGTGTTGGTACCATAATCCTTACAAATAAGGTATTTAATATTTTTTAGATATGGCACTAAGAACATATTTATACCATTGAAAACAAAGGGTTGTAGCGGTGCTTTTAATAAATAATTACGACCATACTTTGGATCGGCGACGTTGTTTTTACCACCTAGAATAATGGCCTGTTAGTAATGTTTAACGAGCATATTAATTAACCAAAAGTGAACGTATGTACAGGCCTGCTAGTTTGTTTTAGTTAAACATTTTTGTATACATTAATAAGGTGCACCATTTTTGTAAGTATTATATTTTTCTAGCTATTAGATGTTCAGTTTATAGAGACACGTAGTTTATTTGATTTAATTTATTTCAATTGTTCCTCATCATTTTATGGATTAATTATGTTGGATTATGACAGAGAGGTGTATTTATTTTCCTTTTTAATTTTGTATTTATTTCATTGTTTAATAAATACTTATTTACTGTGCAGAATATATAAACTCGTTCTACGATAGTGAGGTCAGAATGCCAAAGAACTAACAGGGTTTATAACAAGTGACATTTATGGTTTGATAAAAATAATGGTAACATTACTAAACTGAAATGAGTGAAGAAAGTGAAACATTTTGCAATAGAGTGAAGAAAGTGAATTGCCTTCTTAATTAGTAATAAGTATGAATTAAAAAATAATTTGAAGTTGGAAATTAAATGCTTTTAAATGTTTCTTAACATTGTTAGAATTTATTTTAACAAAATAAATTGAGATGTGAATGAATTATTGGTGGAAATAATCAATATATTTTAAAATTTAAATATAATAATAATTACCTTCCTTGTTTATAACCTGCACTTGTTTATAACTGCACTACTTCACAATCATTTTAATTTAAACAGAAATCTTTGATATTACTAAAAAACTTCAAAAAACACTGTTTGATTAAATATTATTATTATTATATTATAAACATAATTATATATTATAAACAGAATGTAATGTAACTATAAATATATATAATAAATAAAATGTTAAAATAAATTAATACTAGTTGTTTTATAACTATGCTTATAACCTTTCACAACCATGCTTATAACCTACCAACAACATACCATAATCTTCACAACATCCTAATTTTGTTCATATTCTGGTTAGATCTGATCATGTATTACACGATTACAGAAAAAATTTCTCGTGAAAAAAGTAGAATTTACAACTCTCGTGAAATTACCGAAAAAAAACGTTTCACTCGAGTTGTAAAATGATCTACTTTCGTCACTTGTAAAATAAATAACTATTATATGGATTTGAAAATTCAATTATTTATTTATTTCGCATCTACCCCTGAAAGCCATTGGCGCATTAATTCTCAATGTTGAAACTCTATTATAGTATTTGCCAATTTTGAGAAATTGAAGAGAAGTCTTTTTTCGTTGTCCTGGAGGACTTCTCCTCAGAAATTGACTGGTGAATTAAATCCACGTTTATACCTAAAGTTGAGGTTGATTTAAGCAATTCTTATCTAAAACTGATGGTTAAATATTGACCTGCTTAAGGTTACGGCTGGTTACGGTTAAATATTGATCTGTTCGAAAATTGATCAAATATTGTTTTTTTCTAAAATCTCAATCAGGTCATTGACTCACAGTGTCAGTTTTAACTTTTTTAGTATATTTAGTTTTAGGAATTTTATAAGCTACTGTACATATATAAAACAAAGTCAGATTAGTTACAACATGCATAAACCAAGAACGACTGGAACTATTTTCATAATTTGAATTCTATTCGATTTGTTGAATTCGTCTCCGCCTTGAATTGCAGAATAAGTATGGTTAGGATAGGTGGGGGGGGGGGATAACTCATTAACTGTCCACTATTTTATCGGATTTCGACCTGATTTGAAAGAAAAATGCGATTTTGGGTTTTCTTGTTGTATAAAATAGTTGATTCCATATAAATGCAATCATGGATAGATTTATTAGGGTGGCGTTAACGGCGGCTAGTGGGAGAATTTTTAATATTTTACCGATTTATCCAATTTAAACGAATTTTGAACACTGCTTTTTAACTCACTTAATTATTTGAGCTTATAACTGTCATGAAATCCAGTTCGATCTCTTTACCAATGAAAATTGGTGCATTTTAAACACAATTTTCTGCCTCTGACTGGAATTATTTAAAAAGGTCCATTAGAGCCCTTATATAAAGTCAGAATACACACTGTTTTTATTTTAATATTTTTGTTCATTAATTTGGCAACAGTATAATTGAGCCTTAATTAAAGCACACTGAGGCTGAAGGAAATCAGAAGAAAAAAAAAAAAAGCTGTGCGGTTGAACTTCTTTAAGTTTGAGTTATTACATTTTTAATTAACGATTTAATTATTTTTTTCCTGAAAAAATAAGTAAAAAAGTACTCTAAAACATCTTCATTTAAATATCTATTGAATAAGAGTAAAGGCTAAATCAAAAGAATTTTTTTTTTTATCATTATATTACGTTGCACATTATTTAAAACTACACCACAATTCATCAAAGAACTATATTTATGCTCTATAGGAGAAAAATGAAAATATATTGCTAAATATGAAATTCGTTTTAATCAGAACTGAACTTTATTGGATTCCTGAAAGAAAGAATTTTAAATGACATATTTTAGGGTGGCGGGATGGCCGAGTGGGCAAACGCGTTAAAAAATACGTGTTGCCCATGGCAACAAATGACTGAGAACCGAAAGATAGCAAGTTCAAAACCCGGAGCCAGGGGAAAATTTAATAATACTCAGCATCAATCCCCCACCCTCTCCCCTGGCCCGGGAAACCCCGTATAGCCTACAAGGCGAGGAAGAGGAGGACGAATAAAATAAAAAAATAAATAAAAAAAAATGACATATTTTGTTATTCAATTATAATGCACTCACAACAGATTAATATTTCTATTCACATTAAAATAATATAATACACCATGCAATTAAAATAATATCTATTTTAATTAAATACGCGTGAAAAGAAATTTCCGCCTACCTGTAAATGACCCGGTGACACCCTTTACAGCTTCATTTTCCAATACGTCTACAATCATGAACTTGCCATTCTACGTTTGAGTATTATAGTTAGTTGGTATCTATACATCTATGTGATTTATGTTGCATTACCTGTCAGCAACATTGTAAGTATTTCATAAGCCTCTATTTTTTTAATGATATGCAGTTGTATTCGTATATTCCAAAATCAGGTATTTTAAATTAATATTATTGTTTACTTTAGTCTGTTTGTTCATTGGAGGGTATAGTTATGAAAACAATATATCCTCGAAACTTCGTCATAATAAAGATGTTTATTATTAACTGAATCTCAAGGAACATCAACAGTTAAGAAGAAAAAAAAAAAAAAAAAAAAAAAAAAAAAAAAATGTATATATATATATATATATATATATATATATATATATATATAGGCTTTTACCTAAAATAAGAGTAATATTCTTATAAAGCTTATTTTTATTTACACCAATATGTCATTAAATTATAATATTCCACAAGAAATTTTTTTTTGTACGATTTCATCTGATAGCTTAAATCATCAGCGTTGAAGAGGCATCTGGAAGTGATAATTATATGAGAGAGAAGTTTAGTAATTAACGGTGTAATTAATGTCTAAACTTTATGCTCTCTCTTGTTGATTTCCAGAGAGTGAATATTTTGCGTTTAAATCGTGTAAGTTAATTATTTCACATTATTTCTCTCTGAATATTATTTATATGCCCTCCTATGTCATATGCAGGTTTAAATATACATTATGTTGAGTTAATTATTTAAACTCACCGATATTTTCACGTAGCCTTTACCCTGATTCTTTTAATATCTTATATTTGAAAAGGTGAGATGCAAAACTCGTTCGTTCCACCTGAACACATTTTTCAGGAAACTCAAAAAACTTCCCACGTGTCGTAGAGTGGCCAGATAAAGATATTTTTTTCCTTCGAAAGTGCAGCTACCCTGTGTAAGTGAGCTTGGAATGAAAAAATATCCTGATTTAGAGGTAACAAAAAAAATTAACAGAATATGAAATGAGAACCTTTTGCAACATAATGTTTAAAGGAAAGACTTTTGCTGCACACCATATTGGTACGAACGAGTTTTAACTCGTTCAACACAGCGTATGTTGATCTTCTTAATAAGCAATATTAATTTAGGTTCACAACAATTTTATAAATGAATTCGATACCTTTTTACCAAATAATATCAACCACTGACTTTTTGAACATTTACTAAACATTTCTTTTTTTTGACGAATTTTTCAAAAATATCAGCGTACTGATATAAAACATCTGATAAAAAAAGTTACAAAGAGACTAGCTCCTAAGGCTATCGTCTTCTTCAACAATAGCGACTTCATCATCCTGTTGTTCCTTGTTTCCCTCGTCAGTGGCAGATATATTGAGAACTCGTGTGTAATACTTCAATGAATCATTGGCCTTCCACTCGTCACCAAAATGCTTTTTCAGCACATTATTAACGTCAACAAACAATTGAAGGGGTCGGGGCAAAATAGTGCCAAGCAACATTTTCCTTGTTTTGAGTAATGGAAATTTTAAAATTCAATCGAATCTTGAAATCTTTCTGCAGTGAATATTAACAATTTTTCTGTAGTAACTGTTACTTTAGTAATTCAGTAATGAGTTACTTTTGTATTTTACTTTTATTTACATTAAGTTAACTAATAAATAAATTTTTAAGAACTATTTTTTCAAAAGTTTGTGGCTTGGCACTTTTTAACTCTGCAAAATTAACATTTTGTTAGGTTCAAGGTTGAAATTAACACAATTGTAAGGATTAAAGAAAATATTTTATTACTTCGTGATAGCTTTAATAATTCGTAAATATGAATAATATGAAATAATTACAAAAACAAATTATTGAAAATAGTGTCCAAGAATTTTTTTATATACAGAATCAGGCACAAGATAAAACTGATGATGTATTTTAGGTGTATAGTACATCTGCAAGTTTCAGTACATCTGCAATTATGTTCTTGTGGATTTTCCTTATGTTGCAATATTTTTTCTTGAGAGCGATCGCTACAGTCTTACCTCTCTTCCTGGTACTAACTTCATCAAAACCTGGTTCACCTGTCTTTTTTATTTTCATAATCCATTGATTGTTTTTCTTTTTCTAATTTATATTAGTAATATTAGTAAACTTTAATTCTGTACCACTAATATATATTTTTTTTTTTACTTGAGCAAAAAAATCCATTTAATCCATTATCTATTGGCAAAAAACTATGCTTAGTAACAATGGTTACAAAATAGGAAGAATATGGTGTCAAGCCACAAATATATTTTTTGGATTATAATTGGACTGAACTACTGATTTTAATTTTTTTAATAATATAGAATGGTGAATCTTGAATAAGAATTAAAAAAATGCCTGCGCAATTAATATTCAACACATAAAATTAAAACACAATCTAACTGTAATAAGATTAATTATTTATTGTGGTTGAAATAGTGCCAAGCAACACCCACCTCAAATTGCTTTCAGAAAGTATTTCATCAAATCTTTGTTGTATATGCTCTGGATCTCCATCACAGTAATGCAGACATTCATCGGATTCCCAAGAATCTCTTGAAAACCTAAGTTTTCTCTTGCGCGCCATCAAACTGAATGAACAACTGTGTTGCTTGGCACTTTCTTAACCCAACTCTTTAGTTGAAAAAGTTGGGGACAAAAACGTTAAGTAGCATATAGAGTACTTTATGGTCATATTTTGGTGGCATTTGCATCCTAGACATATAGTCCTTCATAGTATACAATAGACGGCAGCTACAGTTTATTTTTGTTAAAAATGTTGCTTGGCACTGTTTTACCCCGACCCCTTCAATTATTAATATAGCTCGGTAAGAAAAATCGAGTATAAACTGAAATTTAACACGCGAGTTTAAGGAGGTTTTGATATTTTGTTCAGAATGAGTAACAGGAACTGCTGAAGTGAACGAATGGGATGGGTGCAAAGTGAGAAGTGATTATTGGAACCAAAGAGTTTTGCATCAAAACGTGTAACGAACTAGTTTTGAAACACAATGGGCTTTGGAACGAATAAGTTCTGCAAAAAACCGCTAGTTTATATAGCAAAAATGTTAAGTTTTCTCAAGCTCAATTTTGATTGAAAAATTGTGTCCTCACACTCATTTATGCATTGCACCCTGAAGTTTATTTTAAGAACAAGCTCCGAATTATTATCTATAAAGAACGCATTAGATCTTAATTGGCATACGGAGTATACTTTTTAGCATTCTGCTATTTCCTATATATATTTCCTATATATTTCCAGTCGTTCCAATCGGAAGTATTAAGGCAAATTGTAAGCGCCTCACACTATGCGGCAAATTACGTAACTACACAGGGGCTTAATCATCCGAACACACGTAGATATAGAGGCTCAATTCTACAGAAAGTTCCTCCAAAGACAAGACAAGAATCCCTGAGCACAAAACTTGGATCCACCACATACCTACGCAACCAGACTAGTATAGCCAACATTCGAAGCAATGGCCAAGATAATTATTAACTAAACTGATAATTGAATTTTGCAAATAAATCAAAAGTAGTCAATATAAAAAAAAGTAGTTATCCATTGATTATAGAAAACAAATCATAGCTGTTTTCTGGCTAGAAGGTATTGAATGCTATATAGAAAAATGTAATTCTCTATGTTGAGTCGTTTTTAATAATACTGTTAGGTATTCATATTAACTTTTCTTTCTTTAGTTCATATCTTATTATTTTCGAGACCCTCAAAAAAAATAAAAATGTAAATCACCTCATTAGAAATAATTTTACAAAGTTTATTAGCATTTTATGATAATTTTATTATTTAAATTTAAAAATAATGTCTTTACCAAGATGCACCCCTGATGATATCAGATTATGAATCAGATGCAATGTCTAAAAGCCAGGATTAAAATGAGAAGAAATATTTATTTTATTTTTGCATTGCAGTTAAATTATATGAAAGATAGTCATTACTGAAATTTAAATTAAATGTAATAACAAAAAAAGAAGAAAAAACATAGTGTAAAACAGTAATTACGGCTAAAAGCGAACAATTAAAATTAATCGGCTAAATCAACTCCGTTTTCCGGCTCTTAATTAACGTTAAAGCTTAAAAAAGAATAGAAAAAAAGGAGGTTCGAGATAAAAAGATAAATTAATTATATTGGACAGTAGGTTTTTCTAGTTTAATTTTTTTTTTTTTTTACTTTAACAATTATTGTTATTATTACAGGTAATTGACCATAAATAATTATTATAATGTATCTTATCAATTTGTTCTTCCTATCATGTTTTTATAATTGTTTGTTTTATCACTAAGCAACAATTTATTTAACTGTCCATCAATCATTTCATGTAGTTGTCTTTTACAATGCACAAGAAAAATTATATATTTTGTTTTTTCTTTAAATATATACCGAATAAGTATACTTAACTAAAATATATCATTATGTGTTAATAATAATACAGCCATGGCTAATCGTTTCTCTTCAGATAAAATTATTTAAAAAATAAAATAAACCATTAAATATAATAGAATATTGTTTACAATGACGTTCTGTCGGTTAGATTCTCCCATGGACATGTTTTAGTCCCCGATTGCTCGCTGCAAAGTGGCAATATGAAAGGGGCTTGAAGATCATTGAAGAGAGAAGGGTGGGTGACATGGCTGGATATCGGTGACTAATAGCGTGATAGTTAACGCACTGCAACGGTGCCGCAGAGACCCGTAATTCACTCTTGTCCCTGTCCAATATTTTCTCTTCAAATTTATTTAATATTTAAAGATCACTCATTATATTTAATGAAATTAACCAATACTAGGTTGTTACAAAAGTCCTTGTTCACAAAATTAATTTTATTCAAATGTGAGTACAAAATTTACAAATCAAATTTATTCTTCAAAATACAGGCCATAATTTTCAACTACTTTAACCCATCTTTCAGCCAAAAGTTGTATTTGATGTTGATACCACTCTGCAGTTTTCGAGGCAAAGAACTCCTCGCATCCACATTTGACATCATCGAAGTTTTCGAAGCCCCGACCTTTCAAAAAATGCGCCATTGAACTGAAAAGTCCATAGTCAGACGGTGCGACGTCTGGGCTGTAAGGAGGGTGGGGCAAGACGCTAATCCCGTTCATTTCTGAAAATTTTTCTTTAACTAATCGTGAGCGATGAGCAGGGGCATTGTCTTGCTGAAATAACGCTTGCTTCCTATTAATCAAAGCGGGGTATTTCACTTTTAAAACTTCATATACCCTATCGAGCTGTTCACAGTATAGCTCAGCGTTGATAGCCCTGCCCTCTGGAACCAGCTCGAAGTGATCTAGGACGACCTGATCTAGGTTCATCTTCAAGGCTTGTATTCCCAGAATTAAACCGCCTGAACAAAAATGCGGCCGTGTTTCGATGCACCACACCTTCCACTGAACAAATTTCATCGGCTGAGGCCTTTGCACTAAAACCTTTTTTCCAATAATGCCTAAGAAGGCCGCGGATGACAAATTTTTCTTCCGACATTTCTAGTGAAATTTAATAAACTGAATGAAAGGCAGGGACAGTTGGCGTACATAGATAATTAGAGGATTAGTTAATGTAAACATTGACATAAGAATTGTATTCGTCAGAGATTAAATAAGGATTAAATTAGAGACCTCAATATAAACAACTTGATATGCACAAGGACTTTTGTAACAACCTAGTATTATTAACTTCAGAGGAATCGGCATAAACTTATTTGTTTTTCGCTTCTATCCATAAGGGCAATTTTTCTTCTCGGGTTTTGTGAAAAACGTAATTAAGGATAATTCGTTATTGTATAAAAGCTACACAAAATATCGAAGTAACCACAGGTCAATATGCAGCCACTTAACCACTTATTCAAAATCACTTGAAAATCCTCCAAGTTACTAGATTCCGAGACTCTCTTCCCCTAAATACTCTCCGTCTTTTAGTTTCTGCACTTACAATTCACATTTTGATTAAGAATACTTAGTGTAAGGCAGCCTATCTTGTGAGCTAGAAAATATTGTTAAAAGGATACTTAATTTTTTCATGAGATTTATCCCTTGGTCTCTCGAGACACTCACATTTCTCAATATTATTCTGAGACAAGTTTGCTTTTTAGTTATTTCCGAAGACAATACCTCATTGGATCCTTCCTCTTCCAATCCTTAAGAGCTGAAAAACCCACATAAATTTTATATTATTATTATTAAATATGTACTTTATTATTCGTGTCACGCAATTCTGGAATTCCTTAGCCAATTCCATTCATCAAGCTTCTTCATTTTAACGCCTTTTTCTTAACCTTCTCCTAAAGTATCAATCTTTCGAATGAATATAAAAATAAAAATTTATTTTGTTTTGCTCAGATATTTCTGTATTACATTTGTTTTCATACTTGTACTTACTGGAAGTTGAATTCAATTGTATATAACAGTTTTTTACTATCTCAGAATACGGTCAGATAAACAATTGTCTAAACAAAAAAAAATTATTTATGTTATTCTTGAGCGACTAAACGTCAAAGTAAGAATTTTAATTGCATTTAAAGAATTCAACTGTTTTTTCATAGAATTTAAATTAGTGTAATTATACCTATATAAAAATAATGTAAGATAAAAATACAGGATTCTATAAGATCCACAAGAATAATATTAGGTCAGGATATGTGGATAGAAGACACTACCTTTGTTTCGGGTCAATATCTAATGCCGGAGTAATATTACAATAACTTAAAAAGGGGAAACATGAGGTCGTAAGGTTGTGCCAAAGAAGAAAATGTGGGGGGCCCGTGGCCTGGAGGTACAATAATTTGGCAGGGTTGGGGCTTGTCGAAGCTCTGCGAAATTTATGACAACTTCAATCCCCGTCTTATTGCCCCGACCAACGATCCAAGTCTATATTTCAACCCCAATACTTATATGGTCGGCTTTTCTACCCAGAACATAGTAATTTTTGAAGTTTATTCCAATAAATGTTGAAACACAATATTGTCCATATTTCTCTCACCTTCCTCTAGTTGTCCGTTCGCTTAATAGTTGTCTTCGATAAACAACGGTAAATACAACGGGTACAGGACCTTTCTAATAGTTTAAGAGTAATAAAAAATATAAATTAAGTCCTTTTTCAATGTAATGGTGGTAGATAAAATTAAGCTAGAAAAAGCTTCTCGACTAGATGACACAGCTCCTGAATTTATGAGTTATTGTGGAGATGAAATGATCGTAGATCTACTACAGATGCTCATTTAAATTATTTGTATTTGTGATAACAAGCTGTTTCCAAGAGAATGGGAAAATAATTTCATAGTTGAAGCCAGGAAATGCAAAACGGTATAAGTGCCTTAGGAAATTTTTATAAAAAAATGTGACTTATACCCTCTAAGGTGAACTACGTTCAGTACTTACACCCTACGTTCAGTAACTTACACCCATGCAATCTTTCATACATTCAATGAACTCTTTTCTAAGTACAAAACATTACTTATACCCATTTCTGAAGAATGACATTGGCACATATAACAATTTGTCAAAAAAAAAAAAAAAAAAATTTGTTTTATTTTATTGGCACTTAGACCCTTATGCGTTTCCACGCTTCAGTTCTCATTCATAAGAATAGAAATCAAATGGAGCCATGCGAACATGGAAACTATAGACTTGTATTATTGTTGCCATTATAAATTATTACTAGCCTGACATCAAATAAAGATTGCTGCTTCTAAATTGCTCAAAGAACTTTTTGACGAGATAGCATGTTATAAACCAAGTAGGTGATCTTATTGATAGAAATATTATATCTAACATTTAAATAAAAACAAGTATTAGTTACCTTCATTACTATTAAATACTTTTAAATGACATCAGATTATCTTAATTAAACAAGTAATAAAAGTAGTAAGATTCTAAAATAGACAGATACTAACATTATTTATTTTACATTCAAACCAAACCAGATATTTACATTATTTTTACATATAAGCATTATAAATTATTCAAGATTAACTACTTTGTTAGCACCAAACCTGTACAAGGAATATTTGCAGTTTTATTTTTAAAAAATACTCTCAGGGCCTATCTGGATATATTACAATATATGTTTTTGTACCTATCTCTTTCCGACAATTTTCCTCATGGATTCAGAGAAAACAAAAGTTTGAATATTATGTTTGGATATTAAATGTAGAGCCCTCACTGTTAGGTTGTTGCTTACATTAATTAATGTTTAATTAAATGGCTTAAATATTTTCCGAGATTTATATTTTAAACAGAATGTTTTATTTTCCTGTTTGCTAAGTGAATATTTACGTTATGTCCCCATTTGAGGACATTGCGTTTCATGATTTTTTTTCTGTCATATTAAAGTATAATTAATTTTATGTCATCATGCATATTTCAATAAGGAGACAAATTATATATCTTATTTTTTGTATTTAATAAGAATTTTTTTAATTATATAAAATTAAATAAATAATTAATAACATCTGAGGCTTTATAGCAGATATTTAATCCTTAATGATATTAATATTGATCAGCCCAGGAGGGTAATACATACCGAAATAGTGTCACCTTTTTTATTATGTGATGATTCGTTGTTGATCTTCGTTGAAGATTTTTTTCAAACGCCTTTGAAAGTTATGGATTAAAATATAAACGATCACAGAAATCACACTGTAAGCAATGAGGGTGTTTAAAATAGCTAATAGATTTCGATAACTGTTAATTATATATTATCACTTAATAAGTTTTTACACTTTGTAGCAAGGAGGTGGCCTCCATGCCCTTTCTTACAAAATATTTAAGTAAGTAAGTAAACTATAGAGCAAGGGACTTAAAATGAAAGAAATATGTAGGTACCTACTAACAACAAAAACAGAAAGAAAAAATTTTTTTTTTTTAAGATACATGTTAGCAATATCTTTTGATTACATTTTTTTTTTTTTTATAATATCTTTTTTTTATACAGTTACATAATATGAAAAACACGGTATAGTGTAATGTAATATTCCTGAAATATTCTAGTATAATATAAATACTAGTATAAAGAGCAATAAAAGTTTTCTTTCAGCTAAAGTAAAAGAAAATGTTCAACTTTAGAAAATACAATTATGTCAAATAACTAAGTACCTATAGAAATGGATAGTGAGATGTGAACTCAGCCACTATTCTGAAAATAATTATCTATATCCTCAGCATCCTCATCCTCATCATCCATATGATCATAAGCATTGTCATCATCTTCAACGTCTTCATCCTCTGACCAACTGATCACTACTACACATAATTTTGACTGAAAGTTCTATAACCTGCTCGGAAACATTATCACCATATTTATCTAAAATATACTTTATTAACTCTTCATTACAGTTTGATGATGATAATTTATAAAACTGCTCATTTTTTAACGCCAAAAATAATTCTCTTCTCTTAATCTTTATTTCCTTCAAGGCGCCGCGGTCACCACGACTTTCTGAAAAGAAAACACTCATTTAACTAAATGGGGAAACAGGGGGACGAGAAACATACATTTTCATATTCGTCATAAGAACATTTTCATAAAATTAATAAAGAAAAGGCGCTGTACTCTGTGGAACTTTTTTTATAGGACTAGCTGAAGTTAGCATTTCAATAATTTTTAATCGAAAAATTGCATTTCATAAAACATTTATTTTATTATACCTACACTATGTAAAATAATTATGTTAACGATGATTGTATGTTAAAGTACGTACCTGACGCTTGAATATCCATATCGAAGTAAGTGAGATTTTAAATTTAGGAAAATAATACTGGGGTAGTTAATCCGTCAACAATCCAAGACCAACTTGCCTGTATCAACGTGTCAAAGGTAACACAACTTTAGACCTATGCCATGGGTTAATCCTGCCGTCAACTTAAAAAATATTTATGTTACGTTGTAGACTATTTAATAGAGTTTGTATTGAAAGTATTTTTAACTGGTTTGAGGAAAATATTTTTTTCGATTTTTGTCGTCGTAATTTTGACATTTGTCCTTGTGTGCGACGTGGTGGGCTGTACGGGTTGTGCTAATATATATAAACATTAAACATTGAAATAACCATGAAAAACTTAGTGAAAAAGTAATTATTCACGATTAAAGTTCCAGTGTAAATCGTTGAAAGCCTATTATTAGATAAATGCTTAGGATATTTTATACAATCGTCCGGCTTGTTATAATACCATAAGCAACAATGATCTTAGATAAGTTGATAAGTTTATAGTAATCATATGAAAACATCTGCTTATATAAACCACGAATTCACCAGTGGTTTAGTCGTTAGCAAAACCAAAACCCCAAGGTCGGGGGTTTGTGACCAGACAGGTGACCCTAAGATTTTAAAAAGGGAGTTAAAAACCTTGATTACGCCTTGCTTCAGAAGAGACATTAAATTATGATCTCGAACTTGTGCGGTGTCAGGTACTGGGTAAATATTTCTTACATATTTATAACTGTATAGGTAAAATTGAGGACTCCCATTGTATATAGTAGCATAGGATGACGTTAATTAACAAACAATTAAACAAGTATATCAGATTTTTAAAATCTTTATGTTAATGAATGAAATTCAACGATCTGGCAAGAGTATGCCAGTATAATCACCTTACCAGTACATACGTTACATACAGGCATAATGAACATTTTGCGGATTTTAAATAATAGATTTTTGCCAAAACGAGCAAACCAATTTGACCTCGAAATTAGTCATTTCTTTGTGATAATTTGTTTTTTAAAAGAAAATAAAGTTCAATTAGAGTCATTTTCGCGGACTATCAGATTTTATGCCTTCCTTGTTTTTAGACTGTTATAGGATCCCTTGATCGTAGGCGGCTAGGGTAGGGGGGGAGGTAGTAGCAAAAAAAAAAAGTAAAAGGAAAAGCCTCCTGGAATCCGGAGAGTCCAGGGATTCCAGGGTTCGGCCTATGCAATAAACAGAGACAGAGACTAAATGAATAACCCTGCGAGACTCCAAATAAAAACAATAAAGTACCTCCCCCCTTGTTCTAGTGCCTCTAAGCTGCTTTCCTTTTGTCATCCCTCGAGCCAATCTAGCTACTACCTAGTAGTCTTGCTAATTGGGATTGGGTCTCAGATCTCGAGCTACAGGTATCGATTTTCTAAGGGCTCAAGAAGCTGTGTAAGTATATAAATATATATTTGGTTCAGAACCGTCGAATTTGGACCGATTTTCCGCTCTAATAAGTTCCATACTGGTTGAAAAATTTTATGGGAATCCTTATGGTGAAAATTTCAGTTTTCTTCTCAGATAATATTAGTAACAACATCAATAAAAATTGTTATTTGGTTAACACGTATACTGTTTAATTCCTAGTTAGGAATATCTATTTTGAAAATATTTTCAAAATATTCGAACAGTTGAAACATGGATTACAGTATTGTTTCTAGCCGTACTTGATTGATCATTTGCCATCAGAAATATAGTTTTCAAGTTTTATTATGAGGAAGTTCCAACTTGATGTATAGATAAGATACAGCATTTTTTAACCATATAATGTATCATAATTATAATATACTTCACATATTACTATACCATACAATGCAAGATTAAAAGATTCCTCCACGAGTAAGGAATAATTTCAAAAATATCCACGAATTATATATCATGATTATAATCATCATCCGACAGGAGGCTCAGGCTTTAAGGCTTGTAACTAAGGATAAATTGCTGCTACAATAAATATATATTTATATTTAATATATAAAAGATAAAAATGGTAGTATGTAATTCTTTAGGTCAATATTTTAAGTCAATCACATTAAGAATTATTAGCGAAAAAACAATTTTATCGGAGGATATCCCTAATTCTTTAGATATTTTTATAGGTAGTACCAGTTGTGTGATTAATATCATTAAGGTTTTTTTATTTTATTGACAATGTTTTCTCTTCTTTAAAAAATTCTTTAGAATTACGACTAATTTTCCGGATGAGCGATCTGAACGAACTGTATATGTCTATAGAACCATGGAGCGAGGAAGGATCGGCTGTCATGGGTAACATAAATCGATAGGGGGAAAGAAAGAAAGAAAATAAAATAACCGACGATGGGGGGGGGGGGGGAGGGAGAGAAACAAGGTAAACTCCTGGGAAAGGGTAAAGTAAATTAAGAAATAAATCTTAGATAAAGGCATCATTTGATATGTTGAAGAAATTGCTTCGAGTTTGCTAGTCAGCCTGCATGACGGTAACCAACTCGGAACCAATTCGTTACTTGGCCCTCCTGATTCTTAAGCGGTTCAAATTGGATTATATTTCTCAGCCCGAAGTATATATAGTATTATTCCGTAGTAACAGACTAAATTTTAATTTATCTATATATTATTCAATTCTACATTATTATATATAAATATTTATAATAAATATTTAAATATTTATATATATCAAGCCCCTTAAACGAGTTAGTGTTCATACAAAAACCGAAATTTTAGAACACCGTTTTTCGCATTTAACCTATTCTACGAAACCGGCTTTATCCGCTTTAGGTAAATAAACGAGAACATAATTTCTATCTTTAGTTTGCTCCTTAGTTTTCGAAATTACAAAAAAGAAGAACTAAATTACATACACGTACGTTCAATATGTTTATCGTCGTTAAAAATTCATTGATACCCATCAAGATTTACCTAATGTTACAGCATCTGATTTGTTTTAGAAAAAACATATTTCTTTTTTTTTTTAAATAATTTTAAAGAAAGAAAAAATTTTAGTAAATTTTGAACCGCAGTCGGGAATCGAACCCTGGTCCTCTGCATCTCCAGTGAAGTGCTCTTAACACTGAGCTAACCGTGGAGCCAATCCCGGCTGTGTCGATATATTTTTATTTATCTTCTCAGTACTTCCATAAACTCCTACTCCATTCATGAGCATTTGGTTGAATTTATTTTATTTTTTCTTGAATATAATTTCTCTTGTGTCTAATTTAATTTCCTAAATGTTCCTGGAATTCTGGAAGAAAAATTCCACTTCAATGATATATTAAATTTATAAATCTTACTTTATTTATAATGGATAAAATGGCTATTGCGCAACAGGAAGATTACTCCATTATTTGTGACAAACCCCCTCAACCCAAAAAGAAAATATTACTGGTTTTTATTTAATTTCTTTAAGTCATCGTTATACTATTCAGGATTTCACAGGAAAGTACACACAAAAAGTTAACAGCGACGCTGGAACATGGATGATCTTACCAATCGTTCTTTACAAATTATTTTCGATTAGTATCAGCTTTTATTATTTTTTTCTATAATTATCTAGTTGTTTTTAATTTGGAAATCTCTAATGGAGTTTAAATAAAAAGAGGTACACGATTTCTGTTTTCATTAATAAAAAGATCATACATTTTTATTAAGACTGGTAGATTTGATAAAGTAGTTAGTAATTCATATTAATCCCTAGTAATATTTTTCAAGAAATAATAACTAAGTTCGAAGTTGAAAGGTAGAAAAATTGATAGATTTTCCTTCGAATCTACTCCTGGAACACATTTATTAAAATTCTATGTGCCATAGTCAAGTATGAAGTAACTCATAATTTAGTGACTTTCTATAGGTATCGAGTTCGTTACGTATTTTTATGTGTTAGAAAAGAAGGAATAAAATTGAAGTAGAGAATTTCCCTACGAACTTTTTTCTTTTCTATGGAATATTAATGAGTGTGATAGACAGTGAAGAGAACGAAATGGAGGGATTTGGATGGTCCTAATGGAATGAAAGATTCCAATCATTAATAATTGAACCATGTTTTATTTTTGGTTTGTGCAACTTTTTCCATTCAATGGGTTTTTAAGTAGATTTTATTTAATACTGATTCGTTAGAAAAACATTTCAAATAAGAGGAACTTTAAACAAAAATCATTTATTTTCAATCCGTTCTCTAAATATGTGCTGACTTCTTCTCAACCTTTCGTATAACCAATCATAGTAGTATGTCTAGGGCTAAGTATCTTATATACATATATATATATATATATATATATATATATATATATATATATATATATATATATATATATATATATAAATTAATCAGTAGGCCTATATACAGTAGTAATATATAGATGTAGTGTGACTTCTGCCCGAGAGGTGTAGCAGTCTTACAGACAATTGTATTGCTGCGAGACCCCAGAGAGCCTGGAGGTTGTTGCTCAAACCTCACGTTGCTGCAAGAGATGGTCTCCATGGAAAAGCGGCAGATGCCATAATTCGGCATTGCCCATTCCACCTATGGCGTCAGCTCTTTAGGGCTCAAGGATGGTGGAAATCGGTCAAGGTTCCATGGATTCTAGCTTCTCAAAACCTATTTTTCTTTCCATGAAGCAGTAGCAAAGTTCCGGGTGGCTTCTGACATTCTGGAAAACCGCACTGTGATTTTCATAATCATTAATCATTAAACATTTTATTCGATATTTAATCCATTGGGTCGCGGCGTGGCCGAGGGGATAGCGTCTCTGACTCCCACGCTGGTGGTGCGGGTTCGAATCCTGCCTAAGCCCGCTCGATTCTGTTCGGTGACGGCCTCACTGAACAGATTCAGCGGCTTGCCATGGATTAGAAGAGGTTTGTTACCCGTAGGTAACCCCTCCCGATAAGCCCTCGTGGCATAATGCGGACGTTAAAAAAAAAAAAAAAAATCCTTTGAAGAGGAATAACAAATTGATGTTATCAGTCACAGTATAACAGTATTACCCATCCTTTAAAATAGTCACCAAATGTATTATTTCAATAAAATGTTTTAGGTAAATAACGTTTAATATAATTGATAATAATAAGGCTGCACGTATATGCAGAGAGAAAAACAAACAAATAGTTACAATTCTGGGTTTGTTAGTTATCTTTAATAACGCATAGCTTATTATAGTATTAATTATTATGAAATAAAAATAAAATAAAAAATAAAGCATAAAGGCTGCCTCTCAAGCAGAATATCTTTAAATAAAGACAACAATACCGCTAGTACGCAACATAGGTTGCAAGTTGGAGTCACGGTTGTTCACAAATAACCGCTCCGCAGCATGGGCGTGTATTGGATCAGTTTCAAATATGAAGGATAGATAGTAACGGGCCGGTTGACTCGTTGTCGGGCATGTGTGAACGATTACTATCTATCCGTGGCAAATGAATCAGATCTGATACACGCCCGTGCCGCGTAAAGTTTTAACTTTTTATTTTTACGACAATCATATGTGAAATCTTTTTCTCCCCTTCCTTTAGAGGCAATTCAACCCACATTGACCTCTGGCCTCCTCAATAAAATTAATCTCAATCTCGCGCCATTGTTCTCCATTCCGATGATTACCACTCACAGCATCCCTTTCCACCTGGTCCAACCACATTAAGTATTCTTCCACGGGGAGGTTCAAGTCAAAATTTTCCGTTCGAATACATTTAATCTTCCAATAAACCTCTTCATACTGGCACAGAATTCACACCCATATGTTAACACTCGTCTTAATAATGTATTGTGTAACAGCAATTAACTGAGACTAGATAAGAATCTTTGGGATCTGGTGTCTTGAGAAGTTCAGCTATGATGAGCTCAGGAGAACTAAAGAGCAGCTCCCTATCCAAGAAAAAAATAAGTGAAAATGGATCGTATTCACTTCAAGAAAACCAGATTTTACTTCGTAAAGAGGAGCTCTACAGTGGAATCCCCAAGGAAAATGAAAATGAGGAAAACTTGGAGAGAAACGGAACGGATCAGTTTCAGGAACCTGAACCTGATTGGCAAGACCTGAACGCAAGCAATTAATGATTGCTACGAAATGGGCGGATGGGAGGCATCCTATGCTATCCTATGCTCCACCAGGAGTTCAGGTCTTATTATTATTATTGTCTATGCCGCAAGAGTCCATATTAGAGTCTCCGCCAAATGTCCGCCGGTCTATTTAGAAAAACATGGTACCAGGCTTTAAAGTTCATTCAGATTTATGTGGAAGATAAATGTTAATATTTGCACGAAAATCTCAGATGAATTTTGTATCTGAATATATTCAATCTGATCCTTCTAAAAAAAAGAAATCTCAGGCGACCTCCTTCGGCATGATTAACATTTAGAATGGTATTATAGGAGGGAGGGAGTGCTTTTCCGTTTCCAAGTAAAGAAGGGAATGTAATGAATGAAGAATTAGGATTATGGGAAAGGGATCTGTGGGTGGCACTTGTTGATTCTTGGGCCTGAATAAACAGTTGTGTTGTCCCCGAAGACAAACTGCCGCGTCGCGGGCCAACCCTTCCACGGTTATTATTGGCCCTTCAACTCTATGGCGGTCTGGTTCCGTCGAGTCGAGAAAAAAATTGCCGAGTTTAACAAATCAGCAACAGGAACAGTCGGAGCGATTTAAATCTGAATAAAGACTTGATGAGTTTAGAGTTTTTCACCTCCATTACCATTAGATCCGCCATTGTCGACTTATACAAGTCGAGTTCGTTATCAACTCTTTCAGATGTTTTTCATCCTCTTTGGTATAAAAACCCTTTTAACTGTACTTTCTTTATAAAAAGTTTTCCTTTTTTTTATTTGTTTAGAAATTTCGTTTCTTAGAAATAACTATCATTTACCTATGTATATATATTTTTTTTTCAATACGCGATATCTTACTTAATCTGCATTGCTTGTATTCTGAATTCCTAATTACAAAACTCTGGTGCGATGCGCACAACACACAACTTTCACTTACGAACTTATTTGGATTAGAAATCGACTTGTTTCGATAATATGTAAATGCCATTCCTCAACTTCACACATTTTCCCACATTTATACACTTATGTTTGTATATCTCCATAAGCTATAGGGTATCTGTATAGCAAAATTTGGACGTTATCAGCACTTTTCGATTCATTATTGTTGCTTATTTATTTTTGAAGGGACTAATTTCATCAACAGTCGAGTTTTTTTACTGCTTGCTTGTTTTGTACTAAGAGTTGCTTTTTGTAAATATATCGTGAAGGTGAATCGATAGGTGTATTTACGTCTCGTTGTAAAGTATGTCTCTTATGCCTTTCTGGAAATCGAGAACGATTACTGTTCCTCTAAAATTGCATTATATTGCTTTCAAAAATTTATTATTGAACAAAAGTTTCTAGACTGAAATATAATTAATAACATACTATTATCTAATACCATATTTTTACACACTTTCGATGCTTCAAAAAATTTGAGCATCACGTATTTACCCTCCTAAGTAAAATAAATCTTTTTATTAATAAATGAAAGTTTTTATTTTCATAATACAGTTAATTAAATTTTGGATGTCTCATATACATACATCAAATACCCAGTTTGATCAAAATCGTTAAAGCCGTTTTTGAGTAAATAAAAAAAACACGTGAAAATGGGTCAACATTTATTGAGTAAAGTGCCCCCTCCAATTGCTTAATTTTGATGAAATTTTTACTGTCACATTGCGGGCATATACATACACCAAATACCGAGTTTAATCGAAATCGTTGAGCCGTTTTTGAGAAAATCGACAAAAAGTTAAAAAATAGACAAAATTCTTTAAATAAAGTACCCCCTCTGTTTGACCAATTTTGATGAAATTTTTGCTATCACATCGCGGGCATATACATACAACAAATACCAAATTTCAGTTTTTTACGGCTTAAAAATCTCGTGTCCTGATATTTGTCGAAGGTAAAATCAGAAACCACTCAACCGATTTTGATGAAATTTGGCTCATTGTCAGCAGTTTTGTCCAACTTAAAAGATATGATAGTTTTTTATCTCAATTATTTTTATATCAAATATTATACTAAATATATTGCAAATTAAATACTTATATTCTGATCAAATGTGATTATTTCCATCAGATGGCGGTGTAAGTTGATTTATTGACACAATAGTTCATTTTTTTCAATATTTAGGGTGGGTAAGCACCCAGTATCCAAATCTATTTTTTCCGGCACGGTCTTGGAAAATCCGTTTTATTCCCATGGGCAATTATGTGTTACGTTTTCACGTATGTGTAAAACATCGAATCTATTTGTTTTAGCAAAATACGGGTTAACCAAAATCATTGTACACCCATTAGCAACTACAATGAATAAAAATTGCGAATTCTAATTATAAAAAAAAAAAATGTACATTATTATTTTAAAAAGTTATAAATAATTTATAAGTTTTAAACTTTATGAATGAGATGTTAATTATTATCCATCTCATTCATAAAATTAAATTTTTATGCTTTGATATGTATTACTGTAAGAACATAATCTGTTTCAGGTAGAACCTTCTGGTATATTCACCACGTGTTATTTTCTGAATATAATTAAAATCTATATATTAAGGCAAAAGATTAATTTCGAACATTTTTGCTAACTGTCTATTGGGATTGTACTAAACGCTATTCAAGTTATATTCTTTATAAGTTCCTTTTACATACATATGTGTTATTTATATTTAATCTCCAGTGACTGTAATAATAATAAATAATAATAAGTAATAATCCAGTAACTGAAAAATTAATTGATCATTAATTCTTACGATAGTCAAATATGACATGTAAAACATGAAAACTTCAACTCCTATAAATTATTTTTAAAACAATTTAAAATTTGGCGTAAAGTTGTATTTTAAATCCCGTTGGTTTTTGAATTAGCTGAAACTTTTTAATATTTATCAGTGAATTTTGATTTGACTGGACACAATTAATTCGAGGCATTATATGTATTGAGCCACAGCAACGTGTGGCAGGGTCCGCTCGTAATTATATAATAAGAAATATATTTTCGTTAGTCAAATTGATAGTTTGACCAATGATTATATACAATAGTGTATCAGAACAAATAAAAATAAAGTGTTCATGAGAATGAGTTTTATTATCTATGTTATAATTTCTTTACTTTCAACTGTTATTTTTCATGATTAAATGTTTGGCCTTTTTTTTGGCGTCCACCGCAACCTACATGATTTGCGCGCATTTTTCGAACTATTGTAAAATCTGTTGATTGAGGGTATATAGGTCCACATCCAATAAAAATTCCAAAGACCTATACGAGTTTTAGTTGCAAAAGCTTATTAATGTTAATTTTCATATCATTGAGCTCTATCCGGAGGGCTGGAAACTCAGGTGTTTCGCTTCTTAGATATTCCGATGACAACCCCGTAATTAATTGTTGGTTTTTTTCCTCAAAGTAAAATTTAGCACGGACCCTAAGCCGGCTTAATCCTTTGGTTAATGCCGAGAGACAAAAGGCGGAGAAATAGGATTATGTGGGTCCACCTCTTGACAATGTTTTATGGATTAATCCTTTGCGACTGAACTAAAACAAATACAAGGGTAGGGATATATTCAATTTGAGATAAAGGACTGATCTTCCTACATTTTTAATGGTGTTCTCAGTCGATACCTTATTTGTTATTTATTAAAACAAATTATAAACATTTTACTTATGCGAAAGTGATGTTCTTTAGATAAATCTTCACACCTTCAAAAAAATTAAACTTAAATGTAGATTCTTAGCTTTTCAACTACAGTTTCTCTGAATTATAAATTACTAAAATTATATTGGTTTTACCATAGATTTTTTTTGCACCTACTTTTTTCCAATAAAATGGTGTGTACATTTCTTTTATAAATTCCCAAACATTATTCTATGAGGCTCAATTAGGATGCACTTTCAAAATTTAATCCGTTCCCTAATCCCTCGGAAAAGAATATCGGTGTATCTAAATGTGCCAGTATCATAGGAACACAGCTGTTGGGTTCATTGTAATTTTTTAATTAACTTTTTTTTATGACTACAAAGCTAAAATTTAAAATTTCTTTGAATTCAATTTGGCTCATAAGTAACCCACTCTTGTTTTTTCCCATCCCGGTTTTAGCGATTTTTCCCTTAAGAGCAGTAGAAAGCCGGATTTCAAAGTGGAAGAGGTTGGGGGAACCAGGTTCCCTAAACCGACAGAAATCCTTTTAGCCTTGGGCTGTGAGTGTCTCATTATCTGCCCTAAATATATATGCAAATATCTTGCCCTCCCAAAATAGAAAAGCTAAGACAAAGCTCAACCTGGAATAGAAAGGAAATTTTATCTTGTAGCAATTTATCATAAAATAAATAAATAAAAAAAATTTCAAAGATTCATTGAAGGGACGATTATGATTTTAATTATCATTATCATTATATTTATTAATATGAACCATATTTATGTGAATTTATTTAAATATATTTTTCTGTTCCACCCTCTATCGAATTTTCATACCATACAATTTGAAATCAATTAAAGCATCGATATTTGTTTTTATACTATAAATATTTAAAAGATTGAGAAAAACTAGTTGAAAGAAGGTATATGGGAAATTCCGAAATTATTAAAAAGATTAGATGAAAATTCATAAAAGTTGCTTTTACAATAAGCATCAGAAATTCAAAAGGCAGGAGTTAAAAAAAAAATTAAAAATTACGTTGAAAAATGAATTTTCATTTTTCATATATTTTACGATCTTTATGTAGGTTTTATTTATTTATTCTATTTTGTTTTTTTTTCAAACGAAAAGAACATGAATTCAGCTTCAGTGAAAGCAAGACAAGAGTTTACTATGACTAAATTATAGATTTTAAATCAAGTGGCTTTTAAATTTAAGCTTTTTTTTTTCTTAACGAAAATTTTGGAGCTGAGTTTCTTTGTGAAATGTATGTTCATTTTTACTGTTAATTATCCTCTAAAAATATTATGAGGGAAAATCAAGTTAAATCGTTGAAATTCAAAATTTATATTCATATATAATTTATATATAAATCTAAAATATATAGGCTCTTAGATAATACTCTAAACCCTAAAAAAACTTAAAGAAATAATTATGTAGAGAATGTTTTTGCGTTAGGTTCCAGAAAAAAATTGGAAACTTCAATTTCCGTTGTTTTATTATATTTTTACCTATAATTTTTTTAACGAACATTATATTTACTTCTATCCTTTGAATTGTTGATCCTTATAGTAAAATTAACTTTCGTTCTCAATTCCGTAAATATGTCCCTAATAATGTCGAACTTATATATAAATATGTATTCCATAAGTAAACGGATTTATAATAACTTTGATAATTAACACGATTTTAAGATTCTTATTGGGGTATTTCTCAGGCTTTATTGAATTTCGTTACTTAAACTTATGTATGCGTTGTTTTTCTTGCGTTCTCAAGGCAGTTAGAAAAATCAGAAAACGGCAATCTTTAATGATTATGTTTCTGAGTTGTTTTCAATTCGTTAATCAAGAAAAATAAAAAAAACAGGAAGTCGTAGTATTTTTAAAATGTTTTAATGCTGTAGGTTTCTGTTGAAATCTGGTAGAAAAACCATTTTCGAAGCACATATATAATTTAATATGTACAATAGTCGATGTTAGCGAGTTATATAGTCACCTGAATGAAAATATATTATTCGAAATTAATAAAATAAATATTTTAGTGAACATAATAATTTTAATTTATCCAAATATTAATATAAATATAAATATATTTACTTCTATTAAATCAACAAAAATATGCTTACCATTTCAAAACAATTGCCACATAGTCTCTCTCTATTTTTGTTTATTCATAAAATTAATGTTTAAAACATTGGAACATAATAATTGCGAAATATATAATTCATTGACGACAACTACAGACTTCATTATAGCAGGTAATAGCAAGTTAGCATGGCAGATGAGTTCATTAGCTGCTCTTAAATTCTTTACCTAAGATGCCCATTATATCATGGAATTGTAATGGCATTCGTACACAGTATGCTGAAATGAAAGTTCTGTTGAAGAATAGCGACCCCGCCGTCGTCTGCCTTCAGGAAACCAAGCTGACCCCGAACATAGATCTGACGATGCCTCATTTCACAGTTTACCGCAAAGACAAGGAGCTAGAGCAAGGAGAAAGGGCTCATGGAGGAGTCGCTACAGCAGTTAGGAGGCACCTCTTCGCTCGAGAACTGCCCATAGACACCCCACTACAAGCTGTAGTTATTCAAGTCAAACTGTCCTTTTCGATTACCATCTGCAATATATACTTACCTCCTACCGAACCCATAAACGAGATTGCGCTGCTACAACTTATCAATAGCCTTCCAAGCCCTTATATTATTGTAGGGGATATGAATGGAACCCACAGCTCCTGGAGTCTCAATGGGCTAAGCAATCCAAGAGGAAATGTTATCAGAAGAGTCATCGATGCTACTGATACTTTAGTCCTTAACACAGGAGATATGACTCACCTATGCCCCAGAACCGGAACACTTTCGGCTATTGACTTAGCCTTTTCCTCACCTACACTAGCAAATCACTTGTCTTGGGAAGTATGCCAAAACCAGCATGGAAGTGATCACTTCCCTATAAAATTGATCTTTAATAATGAGTTACCCAAATTGACCCGCCAACCAAGATGGATTGTCGAAAAAGCAAATTGGGAAGACTTTAAAAGCACTATAAAGATAAAATCCCAAGACTTGCCGGACGATATAGACGAAGCAATAGGGTTTCTCACTACAAAAATAATAGACTCTGCCATTAATAGCATCCCAAAATCCAAAGGCCTCCCTAGACCTAACCACGCTCCCTGGTTTGATGAGGACTGTCGAACCGCTCTGAGAATAAAAAATAGAGCCCTAAAAAGATTTCAGCAAAACCCCACAACAGAAAATATAATAAAATATAAGAAAGAAAAAGCGATCACTCGAAACATTATTAAAACCAAGAAGAAGACATCTTGGATATCGTATGTCGAGTCCATAAATATCCACACTCCTGTCAAAAAGATCTGGCAGAAAATCCATAGCATAGCAGGCAAATATAATCCCGAAACACCCGTAATAAACCTGCAAGGAAACATACTTACCGATACACAAACAATAGCCGAAGCTTTTGTAAATCATTATGCAAATATTTCCAACAACCAAACAATACCTCACCAGGATGACAACTATGTTCAGGAATGTGATGGAAACACTGGACACGAAGAACATCTCCAGCAGCAATACAATTGCCCATTCACCTCTTGGGAGCTACAATCAGCCATTGATGAATTAAAACCTTCAGCCCCAGGCAAAGATGAAATCCATAATTTAATGATTAAAAATCTACCATCAACAGCAAAAAGCGCATTACTATCCATATATAATAGAATTTGGGAAGCCTCATATTATCCTCCAGCTTGGAGAGAGTCAATCATCGTCCCAGTTCTAAAACCGGGTAATGATAAAAATTTAATAAACAGTTACAGACCCATATCGTTAACCAGTTGTCTGTCAAAACTACTAGAAAAACTTATAAATAAAAGACTTGTGTGGATATTAGAAAAATACAACATCTTAACGGATATTCAATGCGGTTTCCGCAAAGGCAGATCCACACTAGACGAATTAGTAATAATGGAGGCCGAAGTTCTAAACACATTTATAGAACAAACAGAAGCAGTGGGTATTTTCTTTGATTTAGAAAAAGCTTATGACACCATCAAAAGGACTGTCATTCTCCAAAACATGCTTACATGGGGTTTTCGTGGACGCCTTATAAATTTTCTTAAAAGCTTCCTACAATTGAGGTACATCAGAGTAAGAATAGGACGGTCTGTCTCAGCTTCCAAGTCAACAGCATACGGCATACCACAAGGAAGTGTACTAAGCTGCACGCTATTTGCAATAGCTATTAACACAATTGTCAACGTAATTCCCCGTCCGATCAAAGCATTTCTGTATGTTGATGACCTTTCCATTCTACTGCGATTCAGGGATAGTAATTGGATGAAGAGAACCCTCCAGGATCTCATCCGCAACCTTCAAATCTGGGCAGATAATAACAATCTCCGCTTCTCGACTGGTAAGACCAAATGCCTAATGTTCTCTAGGAAAAGAAATCCTACCGAATATCCGGAGCTTTACATTTATGGTGAGCAACTGAGATTTACGGAAGACGTTAAATTTCTTGGTCTTGTTTTAGACAAGAAACTCACCTGGCTGAACCACATCAGATACACACGCGAGCAATGTTCCAGCCGCCTCAGATTAATGAAGGTGCTCGCTAAGACATCCTGGGGTGCCGATCGCAAAAGTATGCTTATGATATATGCAAGCCTTGTCCGATCTAAGATTGATTATGGTTGCGCAGTTTACTCATCAGCGAAGGCAAAACATCTGCTACTCCTGGATACAGTTCATCATACGGGCATAAGACTCGCCACTGGAGCATTTCGGACCAGTCCCATAACTAGCCTCTGCGTAGAAGCTTCCATGCCACCTCTTGTTTTTCGCCGTCAGGAGCTTATTTCTTCGTATCTTGTTAAATTAAAACTCCAGCCTAACCATCCTGCATACAACCACATTTTTTATCCCCAACATATTCATTTATATAACTCTAAACCAAGAAGCCCTTCACCGCTCGCAGTTAGATTCCGAGAAATTATAAGTGAAATCCATAGTGTATCTATAGATCTCACGGACTACGATTTACATAAGCCGATCTGGACAAACCCTCCTCCAAAAATAGACCTCTCTTTAAGAAGTATCCCTCCACGTGCACGTAGCCTTGATTCCATTATCATGGAAAAATACAACCAATATGAAATTATTTATACAGATGGCTCTAAAAGAAATGAGAATGTTGGCTACGCAGTAGTTCAAGCATCTACAATAAAAAAACAGAAATTGCCTCCTTTCACATCAATATTTACGGCAGAAATGCAAGCAATTGCAACTGCTCTCCTTCTTTCTATTGACATAAACACAAAAAAGATTTTAATATGTTCCGACTCGTTATCAGCCATATACGCCATTCAAAAACATACTGGAGATGGTCAAACACTTAAAAAAATCAATAATTATCTGGACATTTTATATGACAATAACAAGTCGGTAAGCTTTTTATGGGTGCCATCACATACCGGAATTCTAGGTAATGAAACAGCAGACAGGGCAGCAAAGGAAGCAGCAATTATGATGGGCCCTGCACTACAAATATATGAACCGAAAGACATGAAATCCTGGTTCAAGAAGAGAGTAAGGAGCAACTGGGAGTCCATGTGGTCTGAAATCCCTCTCACTAATAAGCTCCGATCCATTAAGCCTACAACGAGAGAATGGATTAGCTCCCTGCGAGGGAACCGAAGAGAAGAGGTAGCACTGACAAGGCTTCGGATAGGTCATACAAACCTCACCCATGTTCACCTAATTACTAAAGAACGCCAACCAGAATGTGAAATCTGCAAAACCCCTCTTACAGTTAAACATATCATAGAAGATTGCAGTAGATATGAAGGCAAATACACAAAACTAAATATACAACGCAACATTTTGGAGGCATTGAAAGATTCACCAAAGGCTGCGGATAGCATTATAAAGCTGTTTAGGGAGATTTCCTTATTTACAAAAATATAATAAATAGAGCATATTAATTAATGATAAATATTAAAAAATTATAATACTCGTCATAATACATATTAGAATAATATCTTGGGTAATATCATAGAGTAAAAAAGGGGCGTAATGACCGCGCAGTTGATCGCCCATAACAAACAACCTAACCTCGAAGCACAAAAGGTCCGGGAGTCGAAGGTTTAATTGAGAAACGAGCAACAAAGCTAACTCATTTTTGCTGTTTAAAAGGTTGTCCAATCATGTAATAAGTCTTTTCAGGATAAACTGGGTTGTTAAAATTTTTTTTTGTTCATTCTGTTATTTTACCGAGAATATTTACCTAAAATTCGTGAGTGAATGTAATAAAAAAGACCAGCATCCATTTCACTCAAACTCACGCCAATAAAATTTAAAGGCAATCTTTCTTTTAAGTCCGTTTTAGTTTTCCTAAATGTATAGTCAATTTTTTTTTCCTAATTTTCAAAGACTATTCTAGCTAATAGATTGTAATCTATCCCTCTCCACAGGTGATTAAAACAGTTAGAGTAGGTACATCCTGAAAAGGTCGGAAGGGCTTAAGAAGACAGGATCCTTTCCTGAAATAGAAGAGAATGAAAAATTGGCCCTAGGTTCATAGCCGGCCGTGGTAGAAAAAATAAAAAATAATATAATTAATAAAATAAGTTAAAAAATATTTTAGTAAAGCAAAATAGTAATGAACTCTGTTTTAGTTTTAAACATTTCGGCATAGTTTTAAACATTTACTTATTAATAAAAATACTTATAAATAAAAAAATATAAAAATTATAATTCTTTACTTCATCGCAGTTTGTCTAAGTAGCTCGAAATAAAACCAACAAAATTATATAATATACATATTACATTTTTGAATCTTCAACCTTCCATTTTTTTTTTTTTAATTTGCATTGGGTATATCTTTTAATCTATTTCTTTACAATACTTTCAAAAATTATGTTATTCACGGATGACAGACCTTCTCCTACATCTTTATGTTTATAAAAATCTCGTGACCCGATGTTTGTTGGTGGTAAAATCAGAAACTACTCAACCGATTTTTACGAAATTGGGACCATTGCGTGTAGTTTTGTCAAACTTAAAAGATAGAATAGTATTTATTTTGATTATTGAACCAATTTTTTTTTTTTTTTTTTTTTTTTTTTATTGCAAAGTAAAGGCTTATTATAATAAAATGGGTGTGATTGTAAGTTCTAAAAATGTTCAACAGATGGAGGTGTATGTTAATTTATTGACACAAATCTCCATTTTCTTTTGATATTTAGGGTGGGTGAGCAGCCATTAGCCAAAACCATTTTCACGTGTGGGGAAAAGAACGAATCTATTTGTTTTAGGAAAAGACAACCAAAATCATTGTGCAAGAATTAGCACTACAGCAATGTGAAAACAAATGCAATTTATAAAAAGTGATAAATTAACGTTTTCTATCTCATTCATAAAATTAAATTTTTATGTTTTGATAAGTAGTACTGTAAGACCGTACAGCATGGTTTGAGGTTTGCTTTTTATAACCTGTTTCAAGAAGAACGTAGTTGGCTTATATTCATAAAACATATGAATACATTTGAGATTCAGACTGTCTTTATGAAATCGGACACAATTTCGCAACAACCTTTTCACATCTCGTTTAAGGTAAAAAAAAAAAAAAATTGACCATTTTGAAGATGGGGAGAAATTTAAGCGAGTTTGCAGCCGGATAGTGGAGATGACATTATCACTTTTAATAGACACCTCATCGGAGATAAAAGCCGTCATAAAACTTTTAGATGGGCTATAAAACTAAATGCGTCAGTTATTGGTACCGATTGGATTGGAATCGAGGATTGGAAAGGGGGTTAGGGACGCTAGTTGACGGTGAGGTGGGGGGGGGGGCGAGTTGAGGGTTGGGGGCGGTTTGGGAGGAAAACTGTTCCCGTGGGCCGGGCTTTAATTTCTGAAGAAGTTTTCCAGCTCCTTCTTCTTCTTCTATTGCCTTCTTGGACAAACTATGAAGATATCAAACTTCTGAAGAAACGATTAGCTTGGGGATTAATTTTTAGTTCAGAAGTATTTTTCTTGTGGTGAAGAATACTGATTAAAATTTATTGCAACTTGCTCCAACTCTGCTTTAGTAGGGATAGGTGGGTGAATAAAATAAATGAGTAAAATTTTTATGTATACCTCGATTTTGTTTTCAGTGTTTCATTGAATTTTTTAACGATTTTCCATCTAGTGTGTTGCCCCCAAACATTTGTTAACATCGAAATTTCCGGAACAAAAGCGAGTAAACCGATTTTGACACTGCTAATGCGTGATCTTCAAGGACATCGTACAATTTTTGTTTAATATTTAAACTTTAGTGGAGTGTATTTTATCATGAAATAAATTCTAATCAGTAAACAAATATTATATTTAATCCTTAACTATACACCCGAATCAATGTTGCTTACCTACTCACCTCCATAATCCAATAATTTTACAGCCATTCTTCTTATTTATAAAATATGTTTGGTACATTACTATAAAAAGTAAAGCTCTATAAAAAATAAATAATAATATCAGAGAGATGAGCATAGATTTCGCTTAAAATAAATTAATTTTTTTTTCCCTATTGAGCTTTACTTTCTATATTAATGCACCAATCATATTTTATAAATAAGAAGAATGGCTGTAAAATTATTGGATAAAAATGCGTTTTAATTTCATCCACGTTGAGTATGTAATTTATGGAAAGAAATTATTTAAATTGATATAACTTCTATTATTGGAAACAGTTGGTTCTGATTTTTCCCATACTGGTAGAGGGTGAAGGGTGCTAAAATACCATAATAGAATAAGATCGATCAAATGCGATCGATCGGCGATATATCGATTTTAAGATTTATATCCCTATATTTGAACATTCATTATATATTCGGCCTCGAATTAGACTAAATCATAAAACATACTTCTCGTTGCATTATATGACAATATTTTATTCTGTTAAAATTCCTAAAAAATAGGATAATTTTAATTTAATTTTTTGGATTTTTACTTCATCAGACAATAATTATTTTAAAATCTTTCAAAAGGAGCAAGTGCCTGAAAAAGACGGGCATATAAGCAGAAGGCTCAATAGATGACAATCCTGACTCATATTATTCCCTATGTATAACCCTATACCAAATAAACTATTTTATTTAAATTTAAGTGAAGAAAGAATTCATTTGAAAATTAATTTGAAATACTCCGAGCGATGGTATTTTTATTTTTTTTTTATTCTCACTGACAAAGAAAATCCCAGGCTCTCTTATGAAAAAAGAATTATTCGATTATCGTCATTTAATCAGGAGTTATCTAACATTACAACACAACCTTGACAACATTCAAAATTGGTGTAGAAAATGGAAAATTAAGATAAATCAAGACAAGTCACATCACGTTACTTTCACTTTAAGACACGAAACATGCCCTTCAGTTAACATAGACAATCAACCAATACCACAAACAAATACAGTAACATACTTGGGACTTACTCTCGATCGAAGGATGACATGGGGCCCACACGTAAAGATGAAACGAAAAACGTTAAATTTCAGACTAAGACTATTATACTCCATCGTACATAGACGTTCAAAATTACCCCTCAGACAAAAACTTAACCTGTACAGCTATTTACTAAAACCTATATGGACCTATGCTAGCCAAATTTACGGACCCGCAAAAAAGACACATATTAGCAAAATACAAACCTTTCAATCCCAATACTTAAGATTAATCACGAACTCACCACCCTACATTTCAAACGAGAGCCTTCACAATGACTTAAGAGTTTCGACTGTGACAAATTATATACGTACGAATTACAAACGGTTTTACGACAAATTACTCGGACATACCAATAAATTTGTGCAAGATATGGCAAAACGTGACATTCCCGACATACCTCGGCGAAGGCTGAAGAGGAGTTGGATGAGGGACCTCCTAGACTGACAGTGTAAATTTTTTTTTTTTAATGCCAGGAGGATGCACCACTGGGTGCTATCTCCCTCCTGCCTACCCATGCCATTTGTAACTTATTTTAGCACATTTGCTTATTGTTATTTTACAGGTGCAAATAAAATTATTCAGTTAAAAAAAAAAAAAATCAGGAGTTATAGATTTTTGGCCGCTATATGACAAAATTTTCCCACTGTGCGACGTGAGTAGTTGTGGGCTAAGAAATAAAAATAATATTAAAATAAAATAACAATCCTATAATGAAAATAAAAAAATATCTTTGACTTGGCAATAACATGCAACAAAATAAATGAAAATGAAGAAGTTAAAACAGACACACATGAACAGTTGATAAACTAAAAATAACTTTTTTCTGTAATCGTTGAATAATGGTAACATTACTAAACTGAAATGAGTGAAGAAAGTGAAACATTTTGCAATAGAGTGAAGAAAGTGATTACTTTCTTCACAAGTGAAGAAAGTGAATTGCCTTCTTAATTAGTAATAAGTATAAATTAAAAAATAATTTGAAGTTGGAAATTAAATGCTTTTAAATGTTTCTTAACATTGTAAGAATTTATTTTAACAATATAAATTGAAATGTGAATGAATTATTGGTGGAAATAATCAATATATTTTAAAATTTAAATATAATAATAATTACCTTCCTTGTTTATAACCTGCACTTGTTTATAACTGCACTACTTTACAATCATTTTAATTTAAACAGACATCTTTGATATTACTAAAAAACTTCAAAAAACACTTTTTGATTAAATATTATTATTATTATATTATTTTTTATTTAATTAAACATTTTTAATTTATTGTTATAACATTTTATAACCTTTCACAACCATGCTTATAACCTACCAACAATATACCATAATCTTCACAACATCCTAATTTTGTTCATATTCTGGTGGGATCTGATCATGTATTACACGATTACAGAAAAAATTTAACATTACACTCGTGAAAAAAGTAGAATTTACAACTCTCGTGAAATTACCACACTCGCTTCGCTCGTGTGGGTAAACGTTTCACTCGAGTTGTAAAATGATCTACTTTCGTCACTTGTATAATAAATAACTATATGTCCCTCTAAGATATTTACACTGTAACTAACTAACTATTAGTACTTACTAGCATGTGTGTTGCCGTTTGGTCTTGGCCAAGGCGATGTATGGGAGTCACCTGTGTTGTAGTGGTTATCATGGCATCCTAGAATACTAAAGGTCGCAGGTTCGCGTCCAGCGGTAGCCCTAGGATATTTTAATGGGAGTAAAAAATCCTTGGCTATGCCGTCACTCGGATAGGACGTAAAATGGACGACCCAAGCCTGTGCGATGTCAGGTAGTCGTTAAAGATCCCTATCCTCATTATATCTGGAGAGGCAAAATTTAGGACTCCCACTGTAGCATCCTCTGATTAGCCATAGTGGCATAAAGCGACGTTAAACAAAACTGTGAGCGTCCGTAAAGGGCTCGGAGTAGGCTAATACTAGTATAATATTGTTTAAAACGGGAAATGCCCTTGTTATGAAGACGGGCATGTCCTTGATGCTTAATAAAAACATAAATATATATGTAAATGTAAATTAATTTATGTTTAAATAATTAAAATTTTATAACACAACAAAAAATATTAAATAACATTAAATAAAGTCTTACATTTATTTGGTTCCGAACAATTTTTTTAAGCCTTTGCTGCATTTTTCTCTTTCAGAAAGTAAAACAGCAAAATATCACCAAAATTACCTTCTGGTTCTTTCATTTTTTAATCAATAATTGTTGAAATGAATAAATAAATGAATTTTTATATATAATATGATCTATGGACTATGATCTTTTAAGCTTCTTTGATTAAGGATCACAAAATATAAGAGGCTTAAAACTCTTATATCGTAATAAAACGAAATTACTTTTTCCTCAACTCATATAATAGGGTAGGTAAAGAACATTGTGGGTGTATAGGATAAAATTGAATAATAATGAAATAAAGTAGATGATTATAAAAAAATAAATTAACATAAATCATCGAAGATAAAATTAAATGCATAAATAAATAGAAAATGAATTAACGATTAAAGATTAATCCCGAAAAATGAAAATAGTGCTTATTATATCTAATTAAATATAAAAATTGTTAATATTAAAACATTTTATTTACATACATGGTAAGTTAGTTAATTAATGAACTGTACAAATCGAAATGAAGGGTGCACTCAAAATTAAATATTCTGTTTTACTCATATATTGTTAATTAACTCTCGGCAATATTAATAGCAAACAGTTAGTTTAAAGTAAATTAAGTAAATTATCAAGTATGGTCAAATACAACATAAATATGAAAGTTTGGACAACTTAAAAACTGAAATCTAAGAAATAATCAAGCCATGAAATCGATGAATATTTTTCCCCCTTCCTTTTTTTCACCCCCTCCTTCTTTTACTACGTAACAAGTAAGAAAACATATCAGACAACTGCCCGAAAGAAAAGCCCCAGGTTATGATTTAATAACAGCCGAGGAGCTCCAGTAAATGCCTAGGTAAGCTCTAGTGTTCCTTACGACAATACACAATTTTATTCGCAGGACAACTAAATTCCCCATTCAATTGAAATATTCACTCATCAAAATGATTTACAAAAGAGAAAAAGACTCATATAATCACTCATGATACCGACCATTTAGTCTTCTTCCAATTTGTTCTAAATCTTTTTCAAAATTATTATACAAAAGATTAGTTGACATACTGACCGAAAAAATTGTATACCCGACATCTATTCTGTACTTCAGAATAGATGTAAGAGATGTAAAAAGTGTATAAGCATCGAGGGACATGATATTGAAAAGTAATATATGATTTGTGTTTTTATTTCATTCCCTACTAAGTCAGGCCGAGAACTTTTTGACCTCTCCTCATATATATATATATATGATGGTATAACCAAACTATTTTAACTATTGTGGGAAGGTCAATTTATGTTTCGTTGGTCCGCCACAAAATAAAAGCCAATCCGCTCAGTGCGGGTTCTAATCTCCGCTCTTCTGCTCGAGAAAGCTAAAATGAGTGCTTTAACATACTGGGATATCCCGGCCCTATACGCTTTAGATATACATTCATACATATATACTATTTATCAATAGTATTACTTACTTTCTAAATTGCAAGAGTCATCCAGTTTGATTTTGTTTTCTATTCTTTATTAAGTATAAAATTATTCCCTCGAATATGTTTTATTTATATAAAAACTTTCTACGGATTGAATCGGAGAAGAATATATTAAAAACTTTATGAATACATTAAAGAGAATAATATACACTTCTCGCACTGGAGTTGAAATGAGATTTTGAAATGATATAATATATGACCTTTTTTCTTTATTATCCCGTATGTGAAAAGAAAAGTATACTTACTTTGCAAGATAACATTTTATTAAATATTTTTATTAAACCGAATTTCAATGCACATGCACATTTCTTAAAGGTAAACATATTTTTTTTTTATTATTATATTTTAGGTAGACATATATAGAATGGTCAATTTCGGTTGAAAAATTAATTTCATTTTATTCTCGTATCAAACCTTAATCCGGATGTATTAAGGGGAGACCTCCATTGTAGCCGTAAAGTTTAAATTTACAGAAATATATTAAAGCATTTGTTGACCTTGGAATACAAGAGATATAAGTGAAATTGTTTTTATTTGAGGAAATCTAAGTGAAAGTTTAAAAAAATATTTTTATGTGGATTTAAATCATTAATTATTTTACTTTTATTTTTCTTATTCTAAAACCTCAATCATGTCTTTGTCTTTCAATATTAGTCTGAACTTATTTATTAATAATAATTTTAGGCATTTTATATGCTGATGAAGATATATGGGTGATTCTAAAATTATGGTGGCATTTGTGTCACAATGTGATATATTGAAAACGGCTCGAAGAATTTTCCCCGAATATTTTTATACTAATTATAATATTCTACATGAATGTTCATCATGGTTTTCTCATTTTCAAGCAGCTTAAGACAGTATTTAATTCACTAAAATCAATAAAAGATCTCCTTTTGTCCCTCCATAGGCTGTCACAAAGCAGAGGCCATGAAATTTGAAAAATAACGAAACCCTTTTCCTTCACTACAATCCTGAAAAATCAAGCCCCATTTTTATCAGGAAACTTGCAGGATTCAAAATAAAATTGAGCCGGAACTTCAAAGGATACAGGCAAAGTACCACAACAGTTTTTTTTTCTTTGTCACACAGCTGTGAGGTGACTCCATGGCTATTTTTTTATATACCCACCAATCTCCTCAGAGATGGAAATTTAGTCCTAAACATTTGTGACAACCCTGTTATAAACCCGAAAATTAGTTGAGCCTTGTAATTTTTCTCCAGGTTACTTTAGTTGCTTCCAGAACCTGGTTTTAAACTGTGTAATATTTTTATGACGAACCACTCTCTCATCAACATTAAACTAGTAGATAATGTATTTTTAATTTTATTACAGTTTTGTAGAATTCTCGAATCTCTTCACTCCTTTAGATTATTTTTGTACTTTTTTTGCACAAATTAATGAAAAATGGCTCAATTGTCCCTCCCCGACCTACCACTCCCTACCTCACGTATAATTAAACGTTTTCAGGTAATGTTTATAATGTTATGTTATAATGTTTTTCAATGTAACTGTTCGGAAAGTCAGGAGAATTAGATCATATACTCAGAGTTTGACAGTAGAAAATCTCTTTCGCAAGAATGATGAGTGAACAAAGAATTACATGTACCTATATTCTTATATGATAGGCACTGACTTTACGAAACAGTAGGGATTTATATATTTTTTAATATTCAAGTACATGAATTATGTGTAATTTCCACTATGTCACTGCCTTGAAAATAACTTTCTCTGAAAATTGTTATTTCGAAAACTGTGAATATGTGTGTGCACACTTCACATCATTGCTAAGGAGTATGTTCAACCAGTAACACAAGAAAAGATGAGTTTGAAATTAGATAAAAGTTAAGAGCCAAAAACCACTAAAATTTGAGAATAACCCATATAAAAAGAAGTCGGGTATTTTATTCCATTTATAACACAAGAACGGCTGGGTATATTTTTATGATATTTGATTAGTTGGATGTGTCTTGGTTGTATTTGGAGAAAGATTGAGGGGGGTAATTAGTAGTTTTTTACAATTTTAGCTAATTGTGCCTAAATTCGTATACTTTTCGTTATCGAGTGATATAGTAATATATGATGGTTAATTCCACAAAAATGTTACCATAACCTCACGCAGCAACAGAAGAGGAGGCTGGCCACCATACAGAGGAGGGCTCTGCTGAGGGTCACTAAGGCATACAGGACGTGTCTCATGAGGCAGTGCAGGTGCTGGCGGGAGCGATGCCCCTGGACCTCATTTATAAAGAAGACGTTATGAGATATGATGTGAAGAGGCAGGGGCTAGATGCGCTCCCTGACGGGCTGCGGCGGAGGATCGGTGAGACCCCCCAACGCCTGGAAGAAGATGCTGAGGGAGGACCTCATAGATGAATGGAACGGACGGTGGGTTAATAGCCAAAAAGGCTCCACGTTGAGGAAGTTCTTCCCCACCGTCCAGTCAAGACTAAAGGCAAAGTGGGTCCTCCCGGACTATTGGGTCTCACAGATCCTGACGGGACACGGTGGGTTCCGGGGGAAGCTACAAAGTCATGGAAAGAATATTGACCCCCGGTGCCCCACGTGTGGCGTACCCGAGACCGCCGAGCACGTCGTTGTAGATTGCACTGCCATGGATGGACACCGTGCCAGGTTGTCGAGGTGGATCGGGTTGTTCGCCCTCGCCGAGACCGACCTCCCACGCCTCGTAGATGAAGACGTGTACCCCGCCTTTAAGGAATTCATCTACGGGTGGAAACAGGTGGTGGGTCCCACGCACTTCAATATCGGAAGAGGCCCGCCACCCGGTCTCGGCGAGACACCAGAAGACTAAGGAAGGAGAGCACCAAGGCTGGACCAGCCAGACGAAGGAGGAGGGACCATCCGGACGGATGCTGACCGGGAGCGCTGGACAGGACCGGACGGATGGAGAGGAATAGCCGGATGGAGAGTACCAGGAGGGCTGGACACCCACCCGGCGAAGGAGACAAGGTGCAGCCCCATCTTAAGGTGCACAACCGTGCACTGGGCTGTACCATAGTAGCAGTAACCTTAGAAAATTGTTCCCAAAAATTAAATGATCCCATAATAATGTAAATAAGAAAATAAAAAAATAAAGAGTGTTTTATTGGTGGCGGTGGGCGTACGTATACCCAACGTATCAACCCACCGCTACCGCACCCCGTATGCCGGAAACGGCCAGGAAGGGGGAAAAAAAAAAAAAAAAAAAAAAAAAAAAAGGTTAATTCCACAAAAATGTTACCATACCTAGATTTTGGGTGAGATGGGGAAGGGAATACAATTATTAATTTTTCACCGGGTTATCCGATTTCAACGAATTCTGACCCACTGATTTTCAACACAAATATTTATATAAATTTATCACTGTAAATCAACATCTATATTTTTACAAAAAAAAAAATAAAAAATAAATAGTGGCATATTTCCTACCATTTTCCACATCTTTATTTTTTTTTCCTTTAAAAATAAATTTTTATTTATGTCACATGTTTTAAATTTGCTATCTGCAAAATTTTTTTGCAATGAGCAAATCTGTGATCTACACGGATGCGTGACAGATACATTGGCGTTAGTTATACCAATAAGTCCCTAGGCCACCGCCTCAACAATCGTCGGGGTGGATTGTGTGGATTTGTGGTGGATTTAAGTGTTTCTGCTAGTGGGTTCTTGTTGAGAGTTAGTCTTTGATGGAAGTTATTGTAGTATAGTGTGGCTGTATCGTTTACTGTTTGGATGTTAAGGTCCTTGTGTATTAATTCATTAGTCACGTAGAACGGTGCATCTACTATCCTCCTTAACACTTTTGATTGAAAGGATTGGATCCTTTGGATATTTGAGGGCTTTGTAGTACCCCATAACTCAATCCCGTATGTCCAAATGGGTCTAATGAGCATGTTGTATATTGTAAGTCTGTTGGTTAGGGATAATTTAGAGCGTCTGTCAAGTAATCTTGATAACAGTCCATATCGTTTGTTTAGTTGATTTCTGATTAGTGTGATGTGGGTTTTCCAGTTCAGTCTTTTGTCCAGGTGAAGTCCCAAGTATCGTACTTCCTGGTAAGTTGGAATGGGAACATCATTGAAATACACCTGAGGACACAACCCCTGATTAAGAGTAAAAACTACAAATACGCTTTTTAATTCGTTCATTTTTACTCTCCATCTTTTTGTCCATGCAGAAATATCGTCTAAATGATTTTGGAGATTCGAACACGCATCGTATGGGTTTTTGTGGGATGTGAGGAGTGCTGTGTCGTCTGCAAATGTAGCTAGTATAGTGTGTTCGTGTTCGGGTAAGTCTGCAGTATACATATTGAAAAGGAAGGGACCAAGTACGCTGCCCTGTGGAACTCCTGCTCTAATACTTTTTATGCTTGATAATTCGTCGCGTACTTTTACAGTAAAATGTCTGCCTGTAAAGTAAGAAAGTAATATTAGGTAGTAGGTAGGAGGGAGCAAAATTTTGAGCTTGGATAGCAATCCTTCGTACCATACCTTATCAAAGGCTTGACTAACATCTAGAAAAACACCTGGACAATAATTTTTCGATTCTAACGCGTTGGAAATGTAGTCTACCAAACGATGACATTGCTGTATGGTGGAATGATTTTTTCTAAAGCCAAACTGATGATTTGGAATAGCGTTAATTCCAGATCTAAATTGATTTTTTTTTTTTTTAAATTCACTAACACTCCTTGTCTTCAAAGGTCCACATTTATAAATAATTTATAAATGATTTCTCTAAAAATGGAAACTTTATGAGGAAAATTCATTTTTCTTCTTCGTAATTGACAATTAATAGCCTCATAATGCACGGTTGGTTATTTCAAACTTAATTGTTTTCCCTGGAATTCAGCTATAGTAAATTTAAAATAATTTTATACGAATTAAAGTTCGGTAATATTGCATTTCACAACTGTAATTTTGTGTCTTTGTTAAATGTCTGAAGCAATAATTAACAATTTAGGATAATGAGGATGAAAGAGGGAAGCAAATAAAATTATTTACTTCATAAAAGAGAACTGTTAATGACAAAATCAATTAAAAATTAATTATCTTTCAACTCTTTGTAGTATAAAATATTAAAAAAAAAAAAAGAATACATCCCGAAAATGATTGTATTCCGGATTATTATAATTAATTACTTTCCTCATTTCATATGAGTTATTTAACCCATTTCAAATGCCCAAAATATATGATTAGTTAGTTTAAAAATCAATGCCCTTCCAGAACGTTTTTTTTTGGAAACTCACCCCTAGGGGATAAAGCGGTCGAAAGTGAAAAAATATAACAGGCCCTGTTACTAAATTATTATTAAAGTTCAGACCAACCTTCATACCTAGTGGTCCCCACATGGGAGAAATTTTATATTTTGTTTGAATTATTTTAAATATTTATTGAAAAATTAATTCAAAACGAAAATCAATAGGATAAAAGATTAAATATCAATATTATCAGTATATGGAACTAAATTTTACTTAAAAAATTAGCTTTTTTATATTGGAACACCAGGAATATGGGTTAAACCAGAGATGTAAATTTGTTAATTAACATGCCAGCTCTCTCTCTCTGTATTAAATTATAATCACCTTAAATTATAACCAAAAGAGATGCATGGATGCACCAGTAGGGATTAAATAACGTAGCATGGCAACCTACAATACTAAAGGTCGCAGGTTCGCGCCCAGCGGTGGCCCTAGGATTTTTTAATGGGAGTAAAAAATCCTTAGCCAAGCCGTCCCTCGGATAGGACGTAAAATGGAGGTCCCGAGCCTGTGCGATGTCAGGTACTTGTTAAAGACCCCTATCCTAATAACACCTAGATATGCAAAATTTAGGACTCCCACTGTAGCATCGTCCGATTAGCCTTAGCATCATAAAGTGACGATAAACAAACAAACAAACCTAAATACAAGGCGTGCATAATTAAATATATCTCAGCTAAATACATCAATTTAGATATTACTCAACAAAAATAACTTATTGCATGTGAATCTCATTTTATGTTTAAAAAAAGGTAAGTAAAAATCAAGATTAAAGAATGAACCCTATTATCATGATTTATGTATATTATATATTATCAAATCCCTTTCGTGCATCTTGTTGTTAACTCGAGTTAGATAAAATTAATATTTAAATTTTAATTTCATAAATATATACACAATGCATAAAATATCACATATTTCTTATCTACAAAAGTAATAAAAAAAAGAAAAAAAAAATTCAGAGAGATAAAAAAAAAACAATGCTAAATCTTTAATTTTTCCACTGACACTAATTACGATTCATTTGAATTATATAATAACTTCCCCAAGTGATAAGTTTGAACGCGAACTAAATCCTACCATTGATTTTATTCATCCATCCATAGCTCAAGCTATTCCTTAAATTTTGCTATCTACCTTAGCAATATTAAGGAAATAGAATAGTAAGGAAATATTCTAGCAAGAAAGTAAAAAAAAAAAAAAGATGACCACATTCTGAAAAATCATATAACCTGATAAACGGAATTAAAAAAAATTAAAATCAAAAGAATAAAAGATGTGATTATTATTATTATCAAATTTTATAGTAAAATTAAACATAAGAAGAAAGTACATTAATTTGAAACAAGAATAATAATTACGAATAGGAATAAACAATTGTGGCGGGATTAACTAACGCGTTAATCCACGAAATACGCCTTGACCCTGATAACTAATATATGAGTGATAATCGGAAGATAGCCAGTTCAAAACCCGGAGCCTGGGAACATTTAATAATGTGCGGCATTAATCCTATACCCTCTCCCCGGGTAACTCCGTATAGCCTAAAAGGCTAGGAAGTTGAGGAACAAAAAATAAAAAGAATAAATTTTGTTTTTTATTTCGCAGTTATTTACTGTTTCATTTCACAGCAGAAACTTTTTTTTTTTTTTTTAAATGATTGTTGTTACTTAGTTATTAAAATATAATTAGAAAATCCATTGAGATTCACCATAGCTTGTGAATATCAATAGTGTTTGACCGTAAAAAATAAAATTGTTTGTAGGTCGTTTGTTTTATGGTAGAGTAAAAAAAATAGCCTGATCGTCAGAACCCGTTGTTTTTATATTTGCTTTTATAGGTTGTTAGGCAGTTAATATTATCAAAAAAATAAATAGTTATAATTAAAAAATAAACAAAATAAAATAAATGAAATAATAATTAAATAAAAAATATTGAGTAAGTATTGAAAATCATTAAAAAAGAAAAAAAAATTAAATGACCTAAATTCTTAACGTATTATAAGTATTGTCATAGATTAAATTACATAATACTGATAAAGTAATAAGTAATAAATTTAAGAACAAAAGATAGAGTAAAAATGATCAAAATCATTAAAAAAATAATGATAAATTAAATAATCTAAATCCTAAACGATATTCATAAAAAATCTGGTGCGTGCGCGCAACACACAACCTTCACTTACCAACTTACTTAGATTAGAAATTGACGTGTTTTGCTAAATATCATTTCCCAAAGTCACACATTTTTCTACATTCATATCTTATTTTTGTTAATCGTTAAAGCCGTTTTTGAGTAAATAAAAAAAACCCGTGAAAATTATACAAAATTTATTAAGTAAAGTCCCCCCTCCTGTAGATCAATTTTGATGAAATTTTTACAGTCATATCTCGGGCATATAAATACACTAAATACCAAGTTTGATCAAAATCGGTTAAAACGTTTTTGAGTAACTAAAAAAAACACGTGAAAATAATACAAAATTTATTAAGTAAAGTTCCCCCTCCGGTTGATCAATTTTGATGACATTTATACAGTCATATCTCGGGCATATAAATAGATCAAATACTCAGTTTAATCAAAATCGTTAGAGCCGTTTTTGAGAAAATCGAAAAAAACTTAAAAATTTATTAGATAAAGTACCCCCTCCCTTTGAGCAATTTTGATGAAATTTTTGCTGTCACATCACGGGCATATACCTTAACTAAATACCCAATTTCAGGTTCGCACGGTTTATAGTTTTTGAGCTAGTCTGTTCATATACACACACACACACACAGACCATTTCGCGGGACTTGGTTATTTCGACTCAGGGGGTCCCAAAACGTGTATTTCCGTTGAAAACCGGAAGTCGAAAATTTTCACGATCGCAATACTTCCACTTATTATATATTTCATATATAGGTAAGTGAAAGTAAAAATTGCATTATAGATGATAAATCACTGGTGTTTGGTCAAAAGGGGTTGTCATCGAATGTGAAGTTTAAACAACGATTTACCAAGCCATTTTAAAATCATTATAAATTCTTTCTCATTGTATTTCTTTATTCCAGAATAATAAATGAAACTATATTCTTTCAACAGAGACAGTAATAAATTATGAATAACGAATAAATTATTGTGAATAATTAATTTTAAGAAGACGAGACAAAAAATTTTTTTATGACTTAAGCCCTTTTGCCCAAACATGAATGAATTTTTTTAAGTTGCATCTATATTTGTTCGTTTTTGTTTTTATCTTGGGCATCTTCATTCCAGTTTTTTACATTCAGCTTTTCAGAATTTTTCTTATAATTTTTTTTATTCTTATATGCTTTCGTGACTACAACGTGGTCTCTTGCTAATTTTGAGATTTCACTGTCGTTAAGAGTAAGGTTTTCTGATGGTTTCGTGCTGATTAGGATGCGAACTGACCTGTGGACCATTCATAATCCGAATAAAATAAATATAATTATACTATAAAATAAGTCTAATTCCATCAATTACCAACCCCACCTAATAGTTTAATACAATGCCGTCTGCGGTTAACCGGCTTCTCCTTTTACTAAGTTAATTTTCATCTAAGAATAAAATCAATTTCGAAAAAAAAAACTTAAATAGTGCGAATAGTCATCGGTTTATTTAAGTGACATTAACCCGTCCGGATAATAGAAATTATTCGGTTCCCGAGTTGGATGATTTGAGTCCCTATTTGGCACGGTTTACTCCGTTACACCATCCTTGAATCGATTTGTGGTCGATGAGAATCTCCTGGGACATAGCTTGCCTTTAGAATGCAATTAATTTTAACTAAATAATTAACTATGAGGAAAACCTGACAATTGAGGTCATTGATATCAGTTAGATCTTTTACTTCTAGGTACAAACTTTGGCCATGAAATAATTCTTTGTATAAGTACAAAGTATTAAACCAAAGACCCACTCTCTATTATAATGTTAATTAATTCAATTTGATTTTCCTTCCTAGAATAGTTTTTATGAAGTATATTTCGGATGAGCTAGTAATTAAATGTAAATGAATTATATTAAACTTAATTGATTAGTAAAATTCAAATGAAAGTGAAAGGAGTGAATTATAACCAAGGCCTAATTAATCAAATCTCCATCTGTAATTATTATTACTTTATTAATAAATTAATATTATTATTAACTAGCTGTATATTCCGGTTTCACCCGGAGAATTTCATTTTTTAAATCTATAAAATCTATAACTGAGACTTTTATCGATTCAAACGGTCGATTTTGTAAAAACCAATGTAAAGCGAGATCAAAACGATTATTATAACAATAAAGAATATACCCAGAAATCGGCTGAAGTTATGCAATTTTAATATGAACAGGTCTTCGGGCCTGGTCTGAAAGAACCACTGAGCAAAATTTGGAGAATTTAGGACAAACGGTATGGATTTCTATAAAGAACAAATAAACAAACAAACAAACATAATTTCATCTTTATTTACTTACTAGCTGTATGTCCCGGTTTCACTCGGGAATTTCATTTTTCTAATGAAACGGTCGATTTCGTAAAAAAAAACACTGTAAAGTCATATCATTATGATTTTTATAACAATAAAGAATATCAGCTGAAGATCGGCTGAAGTTATGCAATTTTAATATGAACAGGTGTTCGCATCTGGTCTGAAAGAACCACTGAGCGAAATTTGGAGAATTTAGGACTAACGTTATGGATTTCTATGAAGAACAAATAAACAAACAAACAAACAGAATTTCATCTTTATTTACTTATATTGATTGCGAATTAATTCGTTGAAGTAGAAATAAAATGGTGTACATTTCTTATGAATATGTAATTTAGATATTTCTCTTGAAATTTAATTTTAAAAATATTAAAAACAATTTCATTTGATATTACATACCCGTGATGGCAATAAAATCTCTTTCATCTTTAATCAATTAGACATTTAATTTGATATTAAGTTAGTCTTTCTTTAAACAATTTTAAAATAAATATTAGAAGAAGAGAGAAAAAATAAAAAAGAAGATAAAACATAGAAAATGAAAGTGTCGGCAACAATTTTCATTTCCTTAGAATTTCCAATTTCTAGTTCTTAGAGAGTTCTTAAGAATCTTTTCTCTTTGACATCCTTTATTTTTCTTTTTTTTTTTTAAATCTACATTATTATTTTTCTTTGAGTCTTGAACTAAACAACAGGAAAGGCTAACGATCTTAGGGTCGGCTATGCATTAATTCCCTCAATGCCCATTATAACTACTCGCAAAAGTAGACGATCTTCTTGCCAATCAATAATTAAAGAAAACCAATCTATAAATTTTGAAAGCACTCTTGCAAACATTGAAAAACGTTACTTTATCCCCACCTATACCCAATACCCATGCATGGTAATATTTATACGGAACTAAACTTTTTATCCTACTATAATACCGGAACGAAGTGTGTTTTTTTTTGTCGAAATCTGATAAAATGGTAAAAAGTTAATGATTATCCAAATTATAACCAAAATTAGGGATTAGACAGATCTAATAAAGGAAAAATCACAAAAATTTGTCAAGCCGTTCTTGATTTATAATTGGTCTTAATAACCTAAACTGATTTATATATCAACAGTATTTAGAGATGATACCTATATATAGTTATTTAGAATAAAAAAAAAGGCACATACGTATCGAATTGAGTAACCTCCACTTTCGAAGTCGGTTAAAAAAATTACACTACTGTGTTAGTTACACTATCTTTTTTTTTTTTTTTTTTTTTTTTACAATGTCACTGAAGTAAAACAAAACAGATTTATATCAATAAAATTTTTTTTAACTCAATATTTAAATGAAAGAAGTTTAAGGTTTTTTTTATGAGCTTCTAGGAGCCATTAACACTTTTTATTTATTTATTTTTACTAAGACCATCCAAAAAGAAATACGTTTCATCAAGATCCCTGAGATACTTAACAAGTCTTCTCTTTTTAGAAAATTGAAAGCTTTGAAATACAAAACTGCAGGTATGAAAAGTACAACTCGTGTATACTTTTTGGTGATCCAGTTATCATCAGATCAAGATAAAAAATAACTTGAATCATAGATATGTTATGATAAATTATTCAACTAGAGTTCAAAAAAGGCATTAAGTCACTTCGTGGTGTCTAAACTCGTAATTATAAAGTATTTATGTGATTATATGTTATTCAATTTATATTTCCTATAGATAAGAAATATTAACAGTTTCAATGAATTTTAAAATCCAAAGTTTAGTTTGTGATTTATCAATTATTCCGTATATTTAGCATTACCAATTCTCTCTTCGAGTTTTTTTAGCTTTTATTTTATTAAAAAAAATGAATTATGGAGTTATAGGGAGGTAAAAAAAGAACATTCAAACATTCAGTGATTACTATTTACTTCTATGTGGAATAGTGTATGTTCAAGAAAGGCAAAATGATTTACTTTATATAGCTTATATGTATCATTTTTTATTTTTATATTTCATGTGATTATATGCTATTTATATTGTTGTGTTTCCTGATGATAAGTAATATTAGCAATTAAGTTCAGTTCTCTGCAGTTTAGAATTCAATTTTTAGTTTGTTATTTATCAATTATTCTGTAACATATAGTGTAACAAATCTTTGTAGTTTTTGTTAGTTGTTATAAGGTTCTTTTTTTTTAAATTAAACAGTAAATACTTCTATGTGTACATTAAATTATACTGACTATAACTGAAGATTTCACTCTTTATGTTATTTATGTTGTAAGGAATATTCGGCTATGCTACCCAGTAGAAGTTTACTTATGATTAGGGATAGGGAACGTCAACCGGATCAATACGTTGTTTTAATCGCCTTGCTTAGCCTTCTTAAAAAGGTTTGTAATTTATTTAAGTGTTAAAAAATTTCATTAATACCCTTCCTCCAACGAAGACTTAATCCCTTTTTATCTACAAAAAAAAAAAAGAGAAAACAAAGAAGGGGATTTCTTGTAAAGCAGCCGGAGAGGGAGGGGGGAGGAGAAAAAAAAAATTGATGGACGACCAGAATTTATCCCGCAACCCACGTTTAAAACCTTCCAAAATATCTCTCATACTGATCAGCTATCTTAGATGAAACCTATTTAAAAAAATATATATTTAATAATAATAATTTTTTTTTTTAAGCTGTAATCCACCATTACCGGAAGACTCCGACGCCACGCGCTAAATCTCATAGCGACAAGCTGAAAATTCATATCAATCAGAGGTTGTTAAAAAACAAGCAACTATTGGGCGAAGTCTACGAAAAGCAAAATAAAAAAAAGGTTGTAATGAGAATGACATGCTAAGTTGAATAAGACGAAAAGAGATTAAAAAAAGTCGATATAAAATGAAAAAATAATTTTACTCTTGTACTTTGTAAAAAATAATTTTACTCATATGAACCCCCTGCATAATTCTAATGCGCAATATCAAGCAGGTACATGTCGCTGTCTGATGTAGCCTTGATAGATAATAAAAATTATATGATAGTACTGAATAGTATTGTAACACATCCGTGGGTTAACAATAGTCAATGCCAAACGAATTATAAAAACACAAATAGGTATTAAAGCAGGTTACAAAAATTATCACTTTGGAACAAAAATCATATGGCTTGAGATTCACAATCAAGACAAAGACTAATTTTAAGTGGTACAGTCACTCGCTCCTTATATATAGTCGTAAAAGGACTGGCCTGGAAGGTTCCAGGCGTGAGTGGATTGAGCTCGAACAATCTAGTCCTAAATGTGCTCTGACAGTTCGGTCTAACCGCTAGTTCGTTCCAACAAAAGGTCTGGGATTTTAAACCATATTTTTTTGTTTTTTTATTTAACGATTTAACATACAGTATTGAGAATCAATAAATAAATTTGATGGAGAATGTTGTAATTTAAATTAACATTACTTTAAATAGTACGGTGCTTTATTGGTACGGGGATTATGGAGTAGATGGAGGAATAATTTTTGCTTGAAGGAAAGTAGGGTTGGTTTACTCTAAGATGGTGATTGACGAATAGGCAGGGCATTCCATATGGAGGTAGCTCGGATGGCAAAGGATTTACTGAGAGCTGTTTTATAGTTTCGTGAGACGGAATATATAACCCATTAGGTTGGGATCATGTATTTAAACTGCAAACAGCGAAACGTTGAGTAAGGAGTTCAAGAATGTAAGAGGTTTTTTGGTAAAAAAAAAAAAATAAATAAATAAATAAAATGACTAAAATTTTATTATAATATTAGTAAATTCTTCTGGATATGTGTACAGTCAGTGAGAAATGCCTTCTTGTCTTTATATAATTTCCATTGAAGCATTTGACTTCGAAAATGGGAAGATTTTGTAGTGAAATTCAAAAAAACATTCTTAAGCAAAGTTTTTATTCATATTACAAGGATTTTTTGTATATATTATTAGAACTGTTGACCAAATGAGATTTTTGGCAGCATGGTGTAAAAATTACAGGTGCATATTGTCCAAAAACATAACTTATCCCCTTAGGCCCATGGCGTCAACTCTCGCGGGTTCAAGGATAGTGAAAAATTGTTTTGGATCCATATATCATGGCTGCTGAGAATCGGGACCTGATTAATCTCTTTATTTAGACGAGGATGTCTTTTCATTAATTTCTTCTCCATATGATAAATGAGCAGTGGCATGTCGTAAATGATATTGAATTCATTCGATTGTGGCTGACTTTTTTAAGATAGTTTCGGTACTAGTTTCCCGATGTTGCTTCTGGGCAAAGTCAGCATAGCGCCGTTTGATACAAATATGGCCCGATCTCTACTGAAGAGGACCTGTTTGGGGGTTTATTTTCCTTTGAAGAACGAGCGTAGCGAGAGGAAGTCGAAAGCTGGGATCTGACAAATCTAATCAAGTCCCTTTTAAATGAAAAGGACGAGGTGAGAGTCCCTTTAAATCACTTTAACATAACCTACCGAAATAGCCCACTCCACATACCACAGTTTCGATGTCTGCAAACAGACAAGAATACCGTGCTCCTTACGGAAATCAATTGAACTTTTCCTTTCATTATTAAAAAAATATTTTGTTTTGTGTTTTTTTACCCATTTCCCTTGTTTACTGGCGTATATAAATAGGTATTGTGACCTGTTTAAAGTTCACTTGAAACATTTTTTGAATGTATTTTTTCGTATAAGCGTGGTTGTTAAAAAATATTAATAAAAGTGTTTAATATGTGCTGCTAAGGAATTACCAAACCGCACATATTAATACCGAACAAAACTAGAAATCGCATAAACTGTGTTTATTGCCTCACATTATCTCCTTGCAGTGCGTTGTAAAATCCTTTATAGTGGGTCTCCATATGTTCATTAACTGTCCCCTATTTTAAGTTTTATGTCTAAATTTATGTCACCGCTAAAGCATTTCACTGCTTAAGTTCTATTTGGTTTTGAGTGCTAGAGAATATTTATGAAGTATTTTATATTTTGTTTAATTTTGTGCGTTTTTCAAGTATGTTAGTATTGTATTCTTAGAGTGTTTGGTCTGTGGTTCTCCTTTCCTTTTTTATGTGCGGCGCCCATGTCATTCATTTGTCAAATGTCGGGCCAAGGAACCGCGCTTTTTTCCCTTGTTCTTTCTTCCCTTTCGGCAAACCCCTAATAAAACGAGCGTATTTACAAAAGTTGTACATATTCTTAACACTTAATAAATATTATTAGTTTCATCTACCGATTTAAGTTCACGCAAACTGTAGCCGTCTAAATTCTCCTGTTGAATCATCCTTCTTCAGCCCAGATATCCTACGTAGTACTTTATGTTCAAAGACCAACCTCTTAAGGTCTTTGTTATTGTTTGTGTATAATGTGAGGCAATAAACACAGTTTATGCGATTTCTAGTTTTGTTCGGTATTAATATGTGCGGTTTGGTAATTCCTTTGCAGCACATATTAAACACTTTTATTAATGTTTATTAACAACCACGCTTATACGAAAAAATACATTCGAAAAATGTTACAAGTGAACTTCAAACAGGTCACAATACCTATTTATAAACTCCAGTAAACAAGGGAAATGGGTAAAAAAACACATAACAAAATATTTTTTTAATAATGAAAGAAAAAGTTCAATTGATCTCCGTTAGGAGCATGGTATTCTTGTCTGTTTGCAGACATCGAAACTGTGGTATGTGGAGTGGCCTATTTCGGTAGGTTATGCTAAAGTGATTTAAAGGGACTCTCATCTCGTCCTTTTCATTTAAAAAGGACTTGATTAGCTTTGTCAGATCCCAGCTTTCGACTTCCTCTCGCTACGCTCGCTCTTCAAAGGAAAATAAACCCCCAAACAGGTCCTCTTCAGTAGAGATCGGGCCATATTTGTATCAAACGGCGCTATGCTGGCTTTGCCCAGAAGCAACATCGGGAAACTAGTACCGAAACTATCTTAAAAAAGTCAGCCACAACCGAATGAATTCAATATCATTTACGACATGCTACTGCTCATTTATCATATGGAGAAGGGGGGTTGCTCATCACCAGGGATAGGATTTTTATGTAATAAAAATTTCAAAACATTTACATAAATACGTAAATTTTCAAATATATGTATTAATAATATGAAAATATGGATGAAAAAAAAAAAAAGAAATTAAAATATGGCTTGGAAATTAAAATATTCTGAAAGAGTTCAGTATTCACATAAAAAATAAATATACATTTAAAATATCAAATGTAGTTAAAAATTTCTTTTTGGAAATGTAAGAACACATATTAAACTTCCTCCCTTCGCCATCAAAAACGTTGCAAATAAGATTCTAAGATTTTCTTTGGAAAATCGACGATTCGGTCGAAGTAAAGCTTTTTATTTGCTGAACGATTTTTCCACGTCGACCGACCAATCAGTAGATTTATTTTCGATGTGTTTCGCCGTTGATCCATTCAAAACCAAAAATAGTTGATTCATTGAAATTTTGGCAACACAAATCATACAGGACACTTTCACTGTTGCGTTTAATGTTTCTTCTGCGAACTCCGCGACGTGCTTAGCCGAGTTTTTTCTGTTTTCTTTCCTTTTTTTGGCATTTCACACATTAGCTATGAACTCGTCACTAAATTTATAAAGCCCCCGATGCAATTTAAGAGTTGTAAAGGATGAGGAACCTAGACAAAAAAAGAAGGGGATCAAAATTTCTGATAACTGTCGATATTACTTTGTGCCTTTTGATTTTCCAAGATTTTTTTTAATTTCTACGTTCATTCTCTGCTTTACACTTTATTTATTATAGGTACCGATTGAATATACAGGGGGGCCGGGATGGCCGAGTGGACAAGGGCGCTTGCAATAGATAATCAAAGTTAAGCAACGTCCATCGTGGTCAGTACTTGGATGGGTGACCGCTCCATTCGGGTGACCGCCCACCAATAAAAGCCATGCAGTCCAAGTCTACCCCCACCCCCGGGTATGTGAGGCCCGTCAGCCTACTGGAGGCGACTCACACCGACCGGGCGTAGGAGTGATGAACCTTCCCCATGTATCTCATCGAGAATCGCGGTGTGGTTCTCCAGGATGTCAGTAACCGCCCGGAGGTTTGGTTCAGGGACGGTATGCTTCAGGGAAAGAAATATAGGTCCTCGGGGCCTGCTGACTCTGAGCTACCATAATCCTTGGACCTAGACCAGTTTGTCACTGTCCTTGAACCCGAGAGAGCTGACGCCATCGGTGGGAAGGACACTGCCAAATTGGCCCCAATGGGATTGGTTATGGAGCTATGGGCAGTCTGCCGCTGTACCATGGTGACCATGGCTTGCAGCAACGTGAGGTTTGGGCTACCCCCTCCAGGCTGTCTGTACTCCCGCAAGCAAAACAAAGGTCTGTAAGAAGACCACACTGCGCGGCCAAAGGTCTCATTAGGCCTAATGCGCCAACCGAAAAAAAAAAAAAAAAAAAAAAAAAAAAAAAAAAAAATCGATTGAATATACGTAAAACAAGTAAATAAGTAACAATAATTTTAAAGTAAATTCCCTAAAAGTTGTAAAATATGTCTTTGTTGAAATAAATGTAAAAATTATTTAAAATCCACAAAATATGGAATATAAAAATGGTTTATATCATGGTAAAAACCAATTTGAACGCATATACGCATTTTTAAGGCTCAGAAGAATAATGAATATACATACATAAAAATCCTATCCCTACTCATCTCCTATTGTAAGCGGCTATGTTTCACATCCGTAAAGAACCGTCGGGTGAATTATAGCTTTGTAAATTCTAATTTTTAACTTACGTTACTGAAGGCGTGAGCTAAGTAATTTTGCAATCAAAAAATGACAAGAATTTCCCGACTTTAGCCAACTTTAATTTCCTCTTCAATTTCGTTTTTACTAGTTATGGTAGATACTAAAAATCTAAAAACATTTCACGGCTTCAAACATTTTCTCTTCTACTTCAATATCGCCAATAACGTAAGGTGCTCACTATTTGAGATAAAACTCGGAGAATCTAAAAATAGAGGGTTAGGTGCGGTTTCATTTGTTTCTTAGTTACAATCATTATAACCCTCATCAAATATACTAACATTTTTGTCTGATTTCGACTGACAATTTCCCTGCAAAATCTGCATAACCTTGATGACTTTTTCAAGTAATGTACTTGATAAACTTGTACTTGTAGTCAAACAGAATTAATACGGTTTCACAGTATGTAATAATGTGAGATGTTCCGTTTAGATGAAATTGAGGTTATATTGCATGCAGTGATAGTAAAGTTTTTGTTTTAACGGATGAAGGTATACCACAAAGCTAGGGAGAGTTGCGTTAATGCCGTTATTCATCTGGATTGGCGAGGTTAACTTTCGACATTATTATTTTTATTTAAAAAATCTGGTGCGTGTGCGCAACACACAACTTTCACTTACCAACTTACTTAGATTAGAAATTGACGTGTTTTGCTAATAATCATTTCCCAAAGTCACACATTTTTCTACATTCATATCTTATTTTTGTTAATCGTTAAAGTCGTTTTTGAGTAAATAAAAAAACCTGTGAAAATGGTACAAAATTTATTAAGTAAAGTCCCCCCTCCCGTAGATCAATTTTGATGAAATTTTTACAGTCACATCTCGGGCATATAAATACATCAAATACCAAGTTTGATCAAAATCGTTAAAACCGTTTTTGAGTAAATAAAAAAAACACGTGAAAATGATACAAAATTTATTAAGTAAAGTCCCCCCTCCGGTTAATCAATTTTGATGAAATTTTTATAGTCATATTTCGGGCATATAAATCGATCAAATACTTTAATCAAAATCGTTAGAGCCGTTTTTGAGAAAATCGAAAAAAACGTAAAAAGTTATTAAATAAAGTACCCCCTCCCTTTGAGCAATTTTGATGAAATTTTTGCTGTCACATCGCGGGCATATACCTACACTAAATACCCAATTTCAGGTTCCCACGGTTTATAGTTTTTGAGCTAGTCTGTTCACATACACACACACACACACACACACACACACACACACACACACACACACACACACACACACAGACCATTTCGCGGGACTTGGTCATTTCGACTCAGGGGGTCCCAAAACTTGTATTTCCGTTGAAAACCGGAAGTCGAAAATTTTCACGATTGCAATACTTCCACTTACTATATATTTCATATATAGGTAAGTGAAAGTAAAAAAAATGTGTCTTTGATAAATATTTCATGAATTTAACATAAAGAAAAAAATAAATAAATAATACCATTAAAATAAGATATAAGTTTCAACAATATCTTTTTTATTTTCCTTTTTTCCAATCTCTAGTGGATTAGAAACAAGCGAGACATACTCGAAAGATTATTTCAGGAGCTGTTTAGGAAATCATTTATCTGGAATTCAGCTGGGACAGAACACATCCATTTTGGAGAAGGTCCCATGACTCCATCCTGAATGGGGTTAAACCACACTTTCTGATTTATGCCAGCGAAGTGCGCAGTAAATCGATCTTGTGATAGGACTTTACGAGCGGAATAGGTTCAACTCCCGCTCCTCTTATCGGCCTTCTATTTTGTCTGATAAAAAAATATGATATTTTTACCCTTTTATGTCATCTTAAATTTTATTTTTTCGGTAGGTCTTTATCAATTAGAATTCCATTTTATAAAAAAAAAAAAAAATAAATAATATTGTTTACGATCCTCAAGGGATTTCCAAATTCTATTTTTGACTTCCTCCTTAAAAAAGCATAAATAAATAAAATAATAATGCCACTATATAATTCTTGTTCAACACAGATCTAAAAAAGTGTCGGATTGTATAGGTGTATATGACCAGAAAGTTTTTCGATCTTAGAAGCTAAAAGTACTCATTTCATAGACCACAAATACAAACGTCTGCCACCACAGATCGGTTGCCATAAACTTTTGTAAGCAAAACTATTCAAAATTTTAGAACTTTTTTTTTTTTTAGTTGTTTGGTTATAACTCGAAAACTATTCATCATAGAATTTTAATTTTCTCGTGTCAAATGAGTTACCAAAATATAAAACCTTCGCCTAAGCGTTTGGAAATTTTTGCCTTATTGTCAAAGCCTGCAATATGGAAGGGGCTCATCCAAATAAAAACAATAGACTGATAAGCGACATAGCCACGGCAGAAATGCCAGTTGAAAGGCGGTTAAAAAGAAGTTGGACAAAAGCTCCCCCTCTTTTGAAGTATTAAGCCAGGAAAGAGGTGCTGCTGGTCACTTTCCTTTCCTAATGCCCAAAATACCTGCCATATTAATTCGTCTAACCCATCATAAGCGCTGATTGTCGCGATTTGCTAACAGGGATGAATGCAAAGATCAAGCAAAAATCTGGTGCGATGCGCGCAACACACAACTTTCACTTACCAACTTTTTTAATATGCCATTTCTCAAAGTCATTTTTCATCAATCGTTTACTTATTTTTGTTTGTAATAAGTAAAATAAATCCAAGTCGTTTGATTTTATAATTTTCTATCTAGTTGTTTATTATATTATTATATTATATTAATATATTATTATATTATATTATTATATTAGTTGTTATAATTAACATGAATTTGTGAAATGAAATGCTATATTATATAATTATCATGAATGAATGGAAATAATTTCCATTAAATGAACGGAACATCTTTAATAACACTGGTCAACACAATTTTTGTTTCCTTAATTTTTTTTACTGTTATTGGGTATTTCAAAGGCCCTGAGCATGAAAAAAATTATGGGAGATTGCTAATAGCTTTATTTAGTGATATAAATATTAATATGAATTTTCACTGTTTTGACTGAAACATGCAAGGAAATTAATAAACAATGTTAAAAAAATATTATTGAACACAATCAAATGATCATTTATAGGATTTTCTTGAATAAACGACTTTAGGTAGATCTCTTTGCAAACTCCAGCAATAGTCGGTCAACATGTGTGAGTCCCACCTTCCCTGATATCGCTCTTCCATAATCCGAATGTTTGATAAAATCTTTCATCCTGCTCTTCACTAAAATCACCCAGATTTTTTGGGAACCGGTCTAAATGCGAGTGCAGGAAGTGGATTTTTATGCTCATGTTGCACCCTAGGTTTTGCATGTTCAGTAGCATAGTCTCAATAAGCTGGGCATAGTTATCAGATTTATTATTTCCTAGAAAAATATTTATTACTAAAACAAATGAGTTCCAGGCTTTGGATTCAACCTCAGACATTGATTTGAAAAAATCAGGATCCTTCACGAGTTGCCTAATCTGTGGCCCATCAATAATACCGGATTTCAATTTGTCAGTTCCCATCACTTATTTGAAAGAAAATTGAAACATCCGCCACTTTTGTCAAGCGCCTTCACAAATTGTTTCATTATGCCGAGGTTAATATGAAGTGGTGGAAGTATAATGCGGTCTCGGTTAACTAAAGGCATATTTATAACATTTTTATACCAACTTTCAGCTCTTCCCCTTTTGGCCAAACCTTTTGTGACCAATGGTGTTATTTGTCACGACTGTCCCAGAGGCACAGAAAACAAGGGAACTTTTTGTACCCCCCCTGTTGGGGGTTGTGTAGATTTAAACCATTTTTAGATCTACGCAATTGGCCAAGTTGTCGTCTTGATACCTAATTTTATCCATAACCTGTGAAATATTTGTGTATTCTTCTTTCAGAGTCGTCCATCCATCCATTGCTGCTGTATATATAGAGACGCCAGTCCCTGCCTTGTAGTTTTTCAAACCCATTTGTTGAAAAAGTCCACCAACATCGTTACAAAAGACTAAATCCTTCTCTTGAGAAAATTATGATTCTTTTCTCGGGAACGATAAAAAGTGATTTTGCATTCGGGAGTGAGCAATTTTTTTTCTTTTAAACGAGATGATAAAATTTCAGATGATTCTTTTGATAAGTTCAGATCCCTCACCAAGTCATTTAATTTTTTCTGATTAAATGATCGAAGTTCTGAAAGGTACATTTGTAGTACTCTACATTTGTAGTCTGGATCAGAGTCATCACTTGATATATTTTCTTCGCAGAGATTTGAGTCATCAGAAAATTTAGATGTATTAGGTTGTGCCTGTCGTGATTTAAATTGAGGTCGTTGAGCAGAAGATAAGTTTGGATAAGACCTCTTACTTTGATCCCCGGGATTAATTCCATTTATTTTCACAACGTAGAAGTAACAGTCGTCCTGATGGTTTTGAGGTTTTCTCCAAATCATGGGAGTTTCGAACTTCACTGCATCTCTTTTCCCACTGGACTATAACCGTAGACACACAACACATTTCTGGCAAACAATATGTTGAACCCATGGCTTGTCCTGATTATTCAAATATATCTTAAATTATTGATGATAAGCAATTTTTACAAAATTTAAAATAGGTTTTCGGTATTTTTCAAATATATATTCGCCACAAATATAGCAAAAATAATCTGGATTGAGCACACAACACTGTCTGAACAAAGGCATATCGAAAACAACAGAATACATTTTACTTTCCAATAAAAAACGAAAATCTGAGTAAAAACAGTAAATAAGATTAATAACCTGTAACTCAAAAACAAAAGCTGTTAGAGAAAAATTGTTTTCATATTTAAAACATATGTTTCACATGGAGATAGAAACAATAAAAAAATCCCAGGAAACAAACAATTTCTTTTATTTTGTTGACCAGTGTAATAATCAATAGTCTGTCATTAAGTAGTACGCATGCGTGGGCTCAACATGTTTTAAGAGTTTTCGGTATATTTTTCTAATTTATCCTATAACGAGGTAAAACAAAAAAGATTCCTTCTACATTTAAGCCCCATCAAATAATTTTAATAATGCTGAAGCTCACCTGATATTAAAGAATATTTGATTCTCATTAAAAATTACGAGTTTAATCAAAAATGTTAAAATTTTTTGAGAAAATCGAAAAAACATGTAAAAATGGGAAAAAAGTTATGAAATAGTGCCCCCTCCGTTCGATAAATTGTTTGCTGTCATATATATGGTACATACATCAAATACCAGTTTTATCAAAATCGTTATGAGAAAATCGAAAAAACGTAATAAGTTATCAAATAAAGTACCCTCTCCGTTTGACCAATTTTGATGAAATTTTTGCTGTCTCGTCGCGGGATGTACATACATCAAATACCGAGTTCAATCAACATCTTTAGAGCCGTTTTTGAGAAAATAAAAAAAAACGTAAAAATTAGACAAAATTCAATAGATAAAGTACCCCCTCCATTTGACCAATTTTGATGAAAGTTTAACCGTCACATCGCGGGTATGGATATACACCAAATACCCAATTCCAGGTTCGTACGGTTTATAGTTTTTGAGCTAGTCTCTTCACACCCAAACACATACACACCCAAGCACATATACCATTTCGCGGGACTTGGTTATTTGGACTCTGGGGGGACCTCAAAACGTGTATTTCCGTTGAGAAACGAAAGTTAAAATTTTTCACTATCGCAATACTTTTGCTTACTATATACTAGGTTGTTACAAAAGTCCTTGTTCACAAAATTAATTTTATTCAAATGTGAGTAAAAAATTTACACATCAAAGTTATTCTTCAAAATACAGGCCATCATTTTCAACTACTTTAACCCATTCCCACCAACAGACTCAAGTAGCACTGGATCATCGACGACTGAAGGACGACCTGATCTAGGTTCATCTTCAAGGCTTGTATTCCTAGAATTAAACCGCCTGAACCAAAATGCGGCCGTGTTTCGATGCACCACACTTTCCCCTTCCACTGCACAAATTTCCTCGGCTAAGGCCTTTGCACTAAAACCTTTTTTCCAATAATGCCTAAGAAGGCCGCGGATGACAAATTTTTCTTCCGACATTTCTAGTGAAATTTATTAAACTGAATGAAAGGCAGGGACAGTTGGCGTACATAGATAATTAGAGGATTAGTTAATGTAAACATTGACATAAGAATTGTATTCGTCAGAGATTAAATAAGAGACCTCAATGTAAACAACTTGATATGCACAAGGACTTTTGTAACAATCTAGTATTTATCATAGAGGTTAGTGAAAGTAAAAAAAAAGTCAATTATTTTTTATATTTATTGCATGCTGTTAGTACGCATTATAATTTAATCTTATTTATAAATAGAAGCTAGCGCTAGGCCAAAAAATATTTTTTTATTTTGCATGTGATTTCTACAAGAAATATATTTTGCAAATAAATAAAACATTGAATTGAACTATCATGTGAATATCTGGATTAAATAGCTACAATAGTAAAAAGCAACAAGCTTTCCTCAAGATATACAAACCATAGGAAAACAAACCGGGCTTTGGGTGTATATAATCCTGAACAGGAATAACTCTTCGTTTATTTTGACTCCGTGCGTGGAGGATGACTCTTGTTGTAAGAGCGCGACGTGCAGAGGAAAAGAAGAAGGGAGAAAGATAACAGAGTTATCCAGATAACTGATGTTTAGCCTTCCCGGAGCAGACGCTGGCCCTTTTCCCTGAGAGCGTTATTAATCCAGAGGGCTAGGAGGAGCTGATCGCGGAAAGGCACTGTCAGGTGAAGATAATAAACAGTAAGAGAGGAGGCTAGGGCAGGAGCGAGCCCTTCATTTTTCTCAGTTTTTACAGCGTGATATATCGGAGCACTTTGGCCCTTCAGTCATTTAGTGCTAATGGTCCCGCTCGAGAAATATGCGCGTGCTCTCTTCTCCTCTACTCCACCGCCGTCTTTTTTCTCCTCCCCAACTTGCGACACTTTTTTCATCTTATACACCCGCCGCGCGGCTTTCTGCCATTAGGCCGTCTCGTCATCCTGCCACCGACAAAAGGCCTTAATCTTGCGCTTTTTTTTTATTTTACTTTTGGTCCAATAGTGCCCAAAAGATTTTTATAATCACTATTACGAATTATAACCGTCTTTGATCGATCTATATGATTTTTAGGATGTACATGCATAATAATAATACAGTGAAATTGTAAATCGAAATCGATAGCTTCATTAAAACCTGTACTCTGACTCAATTTAATTATATTTTATATACGTTGAATCATATCATTTTTCATAGTGAGTCACTATAATACCTTATCAATATGATGATAGTAAAAAATATATATACATATTGTCTGCAGTTCTTCTTCAGGGTTTGACCATGTCACAGGTTTTTCAACAGCCAAGCTTTCACCCATCTTGCTGTGGGCTTCTTAAGGGCTAATACAAGAAAATTTCTTATATATACTTTTTTTGTCATTACAGTTCTATAGAACTTTCGAATATCTTTACAGCCATAACCTCCTTTAATATAATTTTTGTACTAGTTTAACCTAAATTTATGGTAAATGGCCGATTTGTCCCTCCCTGACTTGTCACTCCCTAGCCTAATACTGATATCGTTTTTCGATAGGGAGTGAAAATGTTGGTCAGTGAGAGACTTTAGAATAACACGTTAGCTGCGAAGCAAATAAACTGGGGTTTTCGTTAACTGCGACGAGGGGTCGAATGACCCCATGCTACCACACCGCTAAACTGCGTCAAGGGGCTGATTGACCCCTTGTCCCTTAGACATTAAAATTAACTCTCTGTAAACATTGATGAATGTTTTAAAGTGAAATCCATTTTTTTTACAAATACCTGACGTACAAGAATTCGTAACAGAAGCAGGGTTGAATTCTGTTGCTTCTGAATATATTTTTTTATTACTTATTTTTTCCACAACAGATGTTGTGGAAGACAGATGTGTTATACTAACATTAATTTTTTTACGTTCAATCATAAAATGTTTGCTGTATGGTTTTAATTTACTTAATTGTCAGCATATATAATTCATGAAAGGAAGAATTCAGATATCAAAAATTAAACCAAACGTATGTTTTTATTATAAATGAACATAGGTGTAACTTTTGTGTATTTAAAAAAATAAACCTAAATATTACAAATTAAATTATTAAAAAAAAATAACACGCGAAAACTACATTTTATTATGTTTATTATAACCATCCGGACCACAGTATGTCCGGACCTTCTTCACCTTTTTTTGGGCTTCTGCACTGCTCATAGCTGTTCTTAGCTTTTCATAACAGCCCGAACATTTCTTCCTTATATGAATCATAACTATCTTCAAAACTTAAACTAGTTCCTTCATCTTCGCTTGAAGTTGAATTCCGGTGTGAAAGGGCTAAATCGGAAAGTTTCTTACCACGTAAATACATATCGAAATTATTTACTAAATCGAGACAAATAAACGAGAGCTCAGGTGTCAACAATACTAAGTAGAATCAGTCGAAGAACAAGAAAGGAAGGTGAATCTGTGATTCACCCTTAGATAGATGTGATTCACGGTAAATTACTGTCGCTTTCACCGCCTTCAAACATTTACGGAAATAGAAAAAATATTTTTTATTTACATATTCATTAATATTTGATATAATATGCTAAAACAATAGTAAGATGAAGTGTAATGAGCATTAAAAGACCAAAGGGTCATTTGACCCCTTGCCGCATTAAGGAAAACATTTAAACTATAATGCTACAAGGGGTCAAGTGACCCCTTACATTTTTTTTCGATATATAAGTAGTATTAAGTAGTGCATTATAAAAAAAAAAAAAAAAATCTCAAAAATATTAAAACAGGATGCGTGACAAGCATCGCAGTTAACGACAAATACACGTTTAGTGGCTCGCAGTAAAGGAAGCCACCGCATGGGGTCAAATGACCCCTCGTCGCAGTTAACGTGTTAAAGTTATAACTTGGTTATGTTGATTACTAATCTTTGTCAGTTCAGAAAGTTAGTCTGTACATATTTTAAACATATTATACATATTTTAAACAATGAATATAAGTGTGTGCACACTTCCCATTATTGCTAAGGGGCATATGATCATGCCATTTGCAACCAGAAACATAAGAAAATATTACTTCGAAATTCCAAAAAATTTGAGTTCCAAATTTCACCAAAATTTTAGAATCACTCCTATATCGATACTAGTCATTGACCCTTGTGATCAAACCAAGGAATTGTTTAATACCACGTCAGCATAATCCAATGAATCAGTGAACTATAAATTGATAAGTTTCAATGGACTCTAAATAAATATGTTTCAGTGGACTATATATACATATATATTCATACGTTTCTGGGCAACCTAAAATTAAACACTCAGCAGTCTAAGGTTTTTATCTCTTTCAAAAATTGGCAAACAATTCGATAGTCATACAAAATTACAAACCAATTTGATCAGTTCCCCAAAACCCCAAGGTCATATTGAAAATCGCGTTTAAAAAAAAAAAAAAAAAAAAAAAAAAAACCTTTCTCCGCATTAAAATGCCACCAATTTTTAGAGGATTAAATGGAATTTAATAATAAAAGATGTAATAGATGCTTATTTCACTCTTATTTCAAATGAGAGAAATATGAGTAAATTTTACTTTACAATATATACTAAATATTTTTTTTTTTATCATGATAATAAATTTAGTAATTAAATGTTTTTCAATATTATTAATATGTGAATTTGTGGATTAGGCTAACAAACAATAGGATTTAAATTAAATCCTAGTCATTGTTCATTCTCATGAATGGTTAATGATGAGTAAAGATTGAATCAATCATTTAATGAATGAGTTTGGGTGAAGAGTAAATTATTCAACACTCCAAAGGAGGTCATGAGTTTGTAGCAAACTGAGGTTTCCCAAGTGACTCCTGACTTAAATTATCTTCAAAATATTTCCAGAAATTTAAATATATTTTAGTTGAAATGAAAAATTATAGTTATTATTGTTGGTAATTTTTTATTTACAAAAAAACTAAGAAGTAATAATAAAATGGAAGTCGGAAGGGCCCAGATTTTTATTCAATTACCTACATATTTTATTTGCACATAATAATGAATGAGTGGCCCTAGAAAAATTAAGAAAGAAACTTAAAAAGGAATATTTAATGCCTAATTTTAAAGCATAATGAAGAGTAGAAGAGAAGGAAACTTTTAGGGAAAATCAGCGATTTTCCGAACCCTCAATAACCCTTTAGGAATTTTCCTAAGTATATGGGAATATTTTCGGCCGACCAGAGGCTTGAGTATTAGCAAAATCCCTAATTCCAATTTTAAACTTGGTTAAATCTTATTACAAAAGTTAAAGCGTTAGAACAGTCTCCGGAACACAATCTTGTTCGAGACTTCGCGTGCTGCTCACAGTTAATTATTATAGACTTCATTGGGTTCAAATTTCAGATTATTCAGTAATTAAATACAGAGAGAAGAAATATAAAGATAAGATAATTTAAATCTCCATCCACTAATTGAATCGTGCCTAAGGGTTTAAGTGCCAAAAAAATATAGAAAGATTTTTTTTTTTGCCAAATTGATATGTGTGTCAAAACTATTCTTCAGAAATGGATATAATTAATTTTTAGTTGCTAATAAGTAGTTCAGTGAACGTTTGAAAGATCAGTGAGCGTGGGTGTAAGCGCCGAACGTAGTTCACCTAGTAGGTATAAGTCATATCATTTCTGGAAAACTTCTCAAAGGTACTTATACCCTTTTTCATTTCCATGCTTCAATTATTTATAGGATATTATGAATTAATATCCATACTCCATAAACCATCTACTAATTATTCAGAGTATATTAAGAATTAATTATATATCCGACTAATCACCAACAACACAATACCCGACCAGCGGGCTTCGGCTTTCGTAATCCATATTCATCAACACAAAAATTTCAAAAAGTTTATAGTTGGAGCACCAGAGCATAAACAATACGCAACTGGTGTGTTCCTGGACATCGGCCAAGCATTTGATTAAGTCTTGCATCAGGGACTTCTCTTCAAACTCAAAAGCGTACTAAACCGAACATACGAGCTCACACTCCGGATTCTACCACTCCGACAGATTTTTCTCAATCCCTCAGAGATTTCTTCGATCCAATCAATCTGTACAGGAGTTCCTCAGGGATCAATACTGGCTCCGTTACTTTACATCATATACACTCATGATCGACCTACCAAATCTTAAAATTAACAATTGGAATAAGGTGGTGTCGGGTATTTTCATCCCTTACGTATTAAATGTTTATCAAATTAATTTCTGTATTACTTAACATTCGTTGATGGTCACTGATTGACGATAGGTGTGAAGGGGTAAAAACATAATAATGCAGAAATCATTAAAATGAAAAATTGTATATATTTAATGCAACACATTAAGGTTATTGTCGCCTTTGCATTTTATTTAAATATTTTTAGATATATTTCATAATTTTTTTTTTTTTGTCGCCTCTACCCTAAAGGGTCATTGGCGTCTAATCTAGTTTATATCCATCTATGGAATCCCGAGTATTTGAGGAACTTAAATTGATTCTCTCTTCACTGTCTTTCATAATTTCTTTCAGAGAATCAGAAAATCCGACTTTTTTCCTGAGTTTTTCAAATCGTGGGCACTCTAACAGCAGGTGTTGAACTAATAGAGGAACATAGTCACATTCTTCACAGGTTGGAGCTTCTAGCCTCCTAAGTAGGTAACTGTGTGTGAAATGACAATAAATATTAGGTAAATAAATATTAAGGAATGAATAAAATGAAAATTGAAGACTATTTATAGAGACTATTCCCCGAACTCTGGAATACTATCAAATGGGATTCTCTTGTATGGAAACCACACGCTTCTCTAAATTGGAACTAATGAGCTTTCAACTTCGTATTATTTCACTTATCTTCATTTATTTTCGTCATTCACTTCTACTTCTCTTCATTTTCACGAATATTTCCTTTTAAACACTCAAGGTAACATATAACGTCTTAAATACCATAGAAATTAATAGATACATATATACTAATTCCATTCATGTATTTATTTGTATTCACTATATTTATTCAAAGGCATCCAAATTGTTTTAAAAAATACGAATTAGTTGCCCGTTTCCACAATCAATGAAAATAGTATTTTTTTAACATCAAACATAATAATATCATAAAGCTGCCAAATATGTCTATATATAAGAAAAAAAAGAAAAGTGCGACAGTAATTTTATTTTATTTTAATTATCAGCATTATTTCGTCTCTATTTTTTTTTCTTTTTGCGTTTTACAACTTTTTGAGATATTTTCTATATATTCATATGTTTTTAAATTTTATAGTTGGGGTAGTTTCCTATATTTGTAAACATTAGTAATTTGCTAAAAATCTATCAAGGAAGTTTGTTACTTTTTGTTATCGATTCAGATTGTTTATAAAATAATTAACTGGTTTGTTACATTTTATTTTATTCTAATATTTAATGATGGATAGATATTAATGAAGTGGAAATGGTTAGGTGATTAATTATTGTAATCTTAAGAATTTAATTATTTTTACCTACAACTTAGTATTACTACAGATTACCTTAGATAAGCTTTATAGATTTATATCTCATTTTCCATAGCCCTTTTCTAATAATTATAATTTCATTTTTTTAAATATCCATAATTGTTTTTTCTTTATTGCATTTAATTTTGATATGGTGAGGACCTACAATTTGAGTAAATACATTGGCACTATGAGATGTATAAAACCTATATGTGTTATTTATTTTGACCACTCCCACCATGTTCGTAATTACTTTGAATAAGTTTTCTTGCCTTAGCTCAAACTATTGAATTCACCACTTCAATTAAATTATCTTGGCACACCGAATGCTTCATTTAAATTTCTCTATTCGCTAAGTGGATTTAATTTAGGTCTGTAATGTATATATATGTTTGTGTGTATATATATACATAAGCATATAAAGCATGCATACGTATTTAGTCTTTCTGCCTCTGATACTCCCAATGAAATACTGCATTGATTAAAATTAAGTAAAGTATCAAAATCAAGAAAGAGATTTACCAGACAAGATTAATGGGAACACCGACCAATCTATCAGAGATATTAAACAACTACATAAGGGTTCAATGAGTTCAATCACGTGTATTCATGTGACTTATTTGGTCTACAACTACATAGAATAGAATAAAGTGAAATATATTCTAGGACGAAGTCCTTTAAAAATAAAATATTGGACAAATAAAAAAAAAAATATAACTAGCCAACCTGGTGATGGTATATACAAAATTTGATCAAAAAGGAATATGGAAAATAGTACAAAAAACAATTAATGAATAAATCGATTAAATTAAATTTTTTAAAAGCTTAATTTGCAAAAAAAAAAAAAAGAAAAAATTACCATAAAAATAATTCCTTTCTTTTTTTCTATTCTTTTTCTTTCCAGTTAAACCAGAACGAGAATACACGTATTAAAGTGATAGAAAGAATTCTTCCAACCCCTTTTTACTTTAGCTAATTCCCCTGAAGAAGGTTTTCACCCCCTGCTTAGGGGATCCAACCCTCTTGCAGTTAATGGAAAAGAAATTAATTACAAGGAGAGAAGTAATTTGATCTATCAGTGTTAGCATTGATTATCCTCGCTAATACACTCAACACAACTCTAAGGGAAATTCCTTTTTAAGATATTAAGAAAAGTAATCTTATTATCAAGGAATAGAAGAATCTTAATTATATTAATGATTTTATATATATATATATATATATATATATATATATATATATATATATATATATATACATATATGTATATATGTGAAAATGTGTTTTATTTGTTGAAGAAGAAATAATAAGAATTTGGAAATCCCGATTCAAATACTGGCCAAGGCCAATTTTTTTTCATATAAAAAATATTTAAAAATTATATATATATATATATATATATATATATATATATATATATATATATATATATATATATATAAATGAGTGAGAACTTCGAAAGGGTTTTTAAAAAGATTTATTATGAAGTACAACTACAATGGTAACAAGATTACTACTAGAGATAATTACTGTCCTAGCTCCAACTGCATAATAATCATGGGAAACAGCAGGAGTGGGAGGCTTCTACATCTTATGACAAATAAGGAATAGGCATTGTAAGCGTTCTAGGAATATTGTATACCTGCACTCCTCCTATACACATAACTATATATATATAAATATATATATATATATATATATATATATATATATATATATATATATATATATATATTAGTTTGGTTTAATTTTAATCTTTATTTAATTAATTATTGAATTTTACCTTTATCCTGGGCTGTAGAGAATATTTAGATTTTTATTTATATAATGTTGTAGAATCTTGATATTTTGATGAAATTCATTAACTTCTCAATGGAGATTTAATCTATTGACGTTACGATAGGACTTAAGTATCGGTAATTCTACCGGTACGAAAGCTTTTCTAAGGTATCGATAATTAGTATTATAAAAAAAAAATCTTTTTACTTTTCAATCGATTGAAAAAAACTTGAAAATCGTTCCACCCGGATCTCTTCATAGAAGCGATGAAAACACACTGGTACCAGAAAAATATTACAACCCTACATCCATAAATCAAAAATTACTTAAATATTAAATCAAAATACATTTCAATTCCTGGGGAAACCACAACTGACGCTTTCATATACTATAAAAAAATATATTATAAATAGATGATCCACTAAACATTTACAATACTAGACCTCAACATTTTGTGGGACAGGTCAATTCCATTTAGAAGTAATAAGAAATTCAGTGAGTTGAACGGCGAAACTTGTTCACTTTTTATTTTTTTTTTTTGCTCTTTTGTCTGTGATATCGGATTTTCCCCAATCTGCTACAGCTATACGACAACTGACTAAAATCATATTTTAAAGAATTAATGTTAGTTTTTTCTTTTAATATAGTAACCTAGACAAAATAATTTAAGAGCCTAATAACAATTATTTTCTTTTATTCTTTTAACAATTGTTTTATGTTCTAAATATTTTTAGTTATATCAAACAACTTTTCTTAGTACAGCCAAGATCAATAATGATATTTTATTCAAGTCATAAGGTTTTTTAAATCTAATTAACATCTGTCACTCAAATAATACTTCTAACTATTTACAATTATTCTATCAACATCTTCCTTCTTCCGAAGAGATGCTTCACCGTCGTCTCTACGCTAGTCGTTCATATCGTAATCCTGAGTCAACTAACCAAGTTCTTATCGTACTCCAGCCTTAAAAGCTTTAATTCATTTTTATACACTTTTTCTATTTCTATCCATTTTATTTCTATCTCTTGTTCCCCTGCTACGGCATCATCTACTTTTGCTGAATGTCCAGTAGTGAATTTTTGTATTTTTTCAAACAATCCAGTTTATTATGACCAGTTTATGAACTTTAATCAAGTCCTGATTGCTCATCTTTTAGTTTTCCTTTTCTTTAAGAATCTGTTCTTTATCATACAGGGTTCTATATTCTTTTTGGAAATCGTTCTTTATTTTTTCTTCAACCATTTTCTTTTCTTCAACAATAATATGATTTTGAATCTGTTTGACATCCTCTTCCTTCTTTTAAAGAGGTTGAGGGTTCCTCATTTTCAACTACCTTCCTAACTATGCTAGACCTACACATTTTAGCAAAATGATTTTTTCTTTTACATCTGCTGTACACTTTGCCAAAGGCTGGACAAGCTCCCTTTTCCCATACGTGTTTACCTCCGCAAAATTTACATTTCGGATAGGATGCTGCAACATCCTGAACGATAGCTCTTGTATTTTTATTTTTAACTCTATGAACAAAGTCCGCTTCCTTATCACTAGGATTGATACTGGTGGAATGATGGGTTGCGTCTACACTCACCCTGCAAATGTTAAGTGCTTTTGACAGTGAAACATTACGTTTTGTCAATAAAACTCCTGTGACCACAGCGTAATTGGCCCACACTTCTTTAAAGATTTTCCAATTTTCTTGAACATTACCATTTATTTCTAATCTCTCAGGGATTGGAATTTGTGCCATCTTGTGTCTTTCCAATTTACGCACCTGACACCATGTTTTATGTTCTAAATATATTTAGTTATATCAAACAACTCTTCTTAGTACAGCCAAGATCAATAATGATATTTTATTCAAGTCATAAGGTTTTTTAAATCTAATTAACATCTGTCACTCAAATAATATTTTTAACTATTTACAATTATTCTATCAACAACAATATCATCAAATATGCCTGTCATTCCAGGGGATAAGTGATTAAGTCGATTTTAGTACAGAATGGGTTACTTGGCTATAAACAAGGCTTAAAGGGGTTTCTTGGGATATAATTAATGATAAAATCTATTCAGTTGGTTTAATAGTCATAATCATTAAATAGGCACTATTCATTACCATTCACTAAAAATTACCACTTGCTTATGCAAACCTAAGTTTTTACCAATTGATTATACAAATCTTGCGCATTGCGTGCATCACACAACATTCACGTGCCACGCTTCCGTAATTTAACAAAAAGCATTTTCATTTTTTCAAGTTTCTGCCATTTTGCAAATTACCAGGGACAAAATAAAACATCCTCAACAACAATAAAAAAGTGGTGTAGTCTAAGAGAAAGTATAGTTTGCTCCATTAATTAATTATGAATCTCCATATCCGGGGATACGTTTGGAGTTTTATATACTTTTTGTTTTTGAAAGGTCTTTGAAATGAATCAGGTGATGCTTAGGTACGCCACTGAACAATCGAGTTTCCGACAAAATATTTTACAATTCATTTAATGTAACATTTTTTTAATTTATCGTATGTAGGAACTAGAATTCATAAACGTGGTACTTATAATATTCGGGAAAATGTAAAAGCTATAAATAAAGTTAAAACATAGAAAAAGAAAAAAGTTTTAATTGTTTCATAATATTAATTATAGGTTCATCAATGAAAACATAATTTTTGCTTGTTCTTGTTCCTTTATTTTTTTATTCAAGCTTATAATTTTAATCATTAATTCATTTATTTTAATATGATTCCAAAGGGACGTGCACCACAATTAATTTGGCGTTTATTTGTTATTTACTTATAGATCACTATTATACTGAAAAAAAGAGGCAGGGAAAAGTAAGAACTCTTTGTCAAACTATATATATTCATATTTTTATTTAAGGATCGGTAAGAATCGCCGAGGGAAAAAGGGATAGGAGGGCCACTCAAGTAAGGGGAAGTTTTCATCGTAGAAAATGGTAGGTAGGACCCTATTGCAATTTACATATCAAAAGGTCTCGGGGACTTCGCCTTAAGTCCCCATAGTACTCTTTATTCCTCCCGATAGGAGACTTTAATATCGATAAATGTTGACGTTAATAACGTCTAATACAACAATTTTTATTTTATATTTACAAATTTTTTTTTAGATTCTTAAAATAAAAAAAAGTGTATTGGATAAAGTACCAAAATAAAAAGTATTTTCAATTCAGGACAACACTTAACAAACAAATGAAATTTCTTTTCGAAGCCCATAAAAACCAATAAATAACTATAACGTCAAATTTTCAAATATGAAAACTAAATACATAAGATCTTATAAACTAAGGTAAGCTTCATTGATAATATCAAATCCCACCGCATATATCATACACTATTATATATAATACAACATACAACCCTTTTACAATAATATACAATTTACATATTCATTATAGAATTTTAATATGTAATATTGAGTGACAAGTGGTTACTCCTGTCATAACTAAGAGTTCTAGACATTTGTTGGAACCGTTACATAACTGTATTAATACATATTCTGGATGTTACGGGAGGGTTCTAGGCCCTTCTGCAATGTTCAATTCCGGACTAAATTTAAGAAGCTATGGACTAGGGGCCTTATCTCTCTCTGAACATCGAAGCATATGGTTACTTTATGTCACTAGTAGTTACTTTTTGTAACGTTGTTTATAATTTATTGTTTGTCTGACTTGTGAAATAGAATTTTTACAAAATAAAAATTATATTTATGTTAGGTTATATAACTTATATATCCATCATAACATTTTAACATAGAGCACAAAAACAAGATTTTATTAAAATAACTTATTTACAAATGAGGGAACTTATATTATGAAGTTTAATGAAAAACAAACCCCGTTGGAGTCGAGGCAAATTCCAAAAGTCCATTCGAGTCAGTCCTAAGGAGTTAGCAAACTGCCTAAGACTGTTGGAACAGAAGGGATCTGTTTAGCAATGTTTGTCTTTCCACACCCGGGCTGAATTCCAAGCGAGGTCCTTAACACCAGGAGGTCCCCTCGCGAAATAATTTTGAATGCATCTTCAGTAGCTTAAACTCCAATCTTAAACACTGTTTTGAGGGGGGAGAAGGGCACAAAGGGGGCTTTGGGGGGGGGGGGCTAGGGCAATCTCATTTGATTCTCGCTTTTAATATTCAAGGCGCTATCTAATTTACATTAATTTCTACTCGTGAGAGAGGGCACCGGGAGCTTCGTGCAAGTTTGGACTTCATTGTCATACAGGCTCTCTGCCTCAGTCACGCTTCGTCCTAATGAATCCGGAATATATGTTTATATTTCATCTGCCTAGATTTTTTTTGTTTCTTTGCATTCGTGATTAAAACCAAATCATTTATCATCAACCGTATAAATTCACAAACCTATTTAGTTTAGGTCTGATATCTGTTAGTCCCTGTCCTAATAGTAAACACTATTGGAAATTAAAAGCTAAATCATCACAGCACCAATAATAAAAATACATATATATATATCAGTTTCCTATCTTATCCTTCCACATTTTTAATGCGCTTGCTTAGTGTATGATGGCCTATCTGGTGAGCAAAGGACGAGACTTATATGATTATGATTAATGCATTGTGTCATACTGTAACACTTCTAGGGGTTACCAATATTTATTATACGATAATGCAGCAATAGTCAATGCCACACGAATTATAACAACTCAAATATCAAAGGAGGTTACAAAAAAATATCACTTTGTATCACAAATCATATGGCTTGAGGTTCACAGTCAAGACAAAGATCAGCTCTAAATGTCCAGGCGCCCGCTCATTATATATAGTCGTAAAAAGAATGGCCTGGAATGTTCCAGATTGGGCTCGAAAAATATAGTCCCAAACACGTGCCTTGACGGTTTGCTCCAACCGCTAGTTCCTTCCAACAAAAGTTCTGGGATTTTTAACCCCTACGTATAATTTTTTTTTATTATTTAACGATGTAACGTTACAATACGATTCGTCATTGGTCTCCTGGAGACACTCTCATGTTTGAATGTTATTCAAAACAAAGTTTTTTTTTTATCTTAGATGATAATACCAGCTTGGTGCCTTTTCATTCCAATTCCTAAGAGCAAAAAAAAAACACAAAAAAGCTCCAGCTGCTTACCCCACGCTCGTCTATCCATCTGGTAAATTTAAGACCTCAACCTACAGATTTCTATATCCTTTTTCATAGAACCGCCTCCTTCGATAAATCCTCTTTTGTCCGTACCATACAGTTCTGGAATTCCTTACACAAACTTTTTCATCAAAAAGGTCTTCCTCCCTAGCAACATTTAATCACCTTTATTTTTCCCTCTCCTGAATTATCAATCAATCATCAAACATCATCAACGTCATTTTTAGGCGACTAAATGTCCCAGGGTAAAGTAAAAATTTTTATTTCAATTTTATCATCCATTTATATTTGTTCTTTAAAATCAGCTAAAAATTTATATATTACTAGATATCATTTTGAATAAATAATTATTCATATTTTTTTGTCTTTTCGCAGGTAAGAAATTATTGCAGTTGATCTTTCATTTGCTTGGAAGCTGGAAACAGGTATTGTTAGTTGTCACCTTACATAAATGCCTTTCCACAAAAACAAGCAAAATTTGATTTATAAAAGTTTAATAGGAATTTATAAGAACAAAAGAAAGTCTAACATTTGACTTTCAATACTTTTAGCACTTTTAACCGAGATTTAGATTACAATTTCTTAACGACATAAAATCAATAGTCACAAGTGTCACCCTCTCAAGGAAAAACGAATATGATATTTACTTTGTTATGTTGTTTCATAATATTATATTAAGTTTCATAATCAGGAAATTATAAACTTGATAATGAAAGAATGGCTTTTAATTGCTTCTGATTTCTTATGGCTCAAATCAATAGTCACCAGTGTTATATGATAAGTAAAAAAAAAATTGATTAATTCTCTCTCTTAATTATCACAAACAACTAGTCAAAATGTCCAGAGCTATGTTTCAGATGATATTCGAATGAATTTATGATCTTGAGGACATTTAAAGTGGGAAGGACGTTTTCAGATTGGTTTGGGAACACTATTAATAGTAAATTTGCGGTGTTCATTTTTTCAAATATGAAAAGCGTAAAAAAAAAATAAATAAAAAAACCTTTCGTTTAGAATTGGAAAAAAAAGTTTGTGGCAGAGATCAAGTTTATTATTCATAGTTGATTTCAATATAATTGCAGGTGGTCACCCGTAGTAAGTTGCATGGCAACTTAATAAACTCAATGCCACCTGTTCGGATCCCGGAAGGAATTTTTAAAAGAGTGAAAAATCCTATGCCATAATGCAGGGTAATAAAGTGACGTTCCCCAGTCTCTGTCATGTATTATTAACGATTAAAAATTCCTATCCTAACTATACCTGGATAGGCGAAATTTACGACTATCACTGTAGCTTCGTGGTACAATAAGGCTATATTGGCATAAAGTAACGTTTAATAAAAGCTTAACGAACGATGAAGGTTCAATGCAATAACCACCCGTCAAAACACAACTTGGATATATCTGCCTACATGCAATCCTGCAGTTACATTACAGTCCCCTCATTCCGGCGTTGCGTAAATGCTAAATTCCTCGGTAGTTTCGTCTCTCTTCTGTCCAAATATTCAACTTTTTATTTATTGTTTTATTTTAAAACCACTCGGCCGTCGCTCATCCCTTAATGTCAGTTGCCATTTCAATTCAATAAAGGTTCTTATAAAGAATAAGAGCTTTGTAAATAATAATTTTTGAGTTTTGAGACAGCGAGCTAAGGAAAATTGGTAGTAAAATGTAGCAACCATCTCCCGCTTTTAATCAAGCCTTTATTACCTCTTCGTTATCGTTGTTAATATCTGAATATATAAATATCTAAAGTTCTCTATGTGTTCATACTTTTCCCTCTACCTCAAAATCGACGTAGTCTTTCCTTTTCAGCAACTAACCATATATTTTGTCTCATTCATATTTTTGTTTATAGTTTCCTTTTCATCGCAAATTAGTACTATATCATTGGCGTAACCGATTGCGGTTATATTTCCAACCAGATTCAAACTTTGACGGAAAGTATCTCCTCCCTAATGGCATATTCCAGAACTATTTTAAATGAAAAATTTGAAAGGCAATCGCCTTTTTTTTAAACCCAAACGAACTTTGAATTTCTCAAATAATTAAATTTCTCGAAAAAATAATTACGGAATCTGACTTTATTTAATGTTTCGGACATTTTTATACTAAGTTACCTTTATGGTATTCCCTGCTCGACAAGAATATTATAAAACTTTTAGAGGTTGGTAGAATCATATGCTTTTTTTAATCGAAAAAAGGCTGATACACCGCAGAGTTATATTCTATTGTTTTCTCCAATATTAGATCAACAGTTGAACGGTTCCGTTAAGAAACTACATTTTTCTCCGATAATTTCCTCCGACATATCTCCGATAATTTCATCGGCGTCTTCAGTGATTGAACTAGTGAGAATTAATTGAAATATTTTATGAAAAACGGGGAGGTTTCGCGAGGTTGTGACAGTTATTGCAATCTGTAAGAATAGATTCTTTTCACTGTCGGTATATTTTCAGTTATTTATATTAATAAATAAACGAAAACCTCACAGTTATATTAATTTTAAATCAAATCATGCATATATGCATACAGATTTATGTATGCAGATGGATGACGTAGGGGAGTATCCATATGGATCTCTCAGGGGGTAACATATGGATCTGGGATATATGTATGATGCGGATTTGGCCGGAATCCGTCGAAGAGCTCCCATAGCCAAGATTTGAACACCTGACCCAGTTGGAAGTTGGTGTCAGTTATAGCCTGAGATGAAATAGAAGCCCCAAGTCTCTATGCAAATCCTCCGCTGAGCATCTTAATCCCACTCCACCTCAACCCACTCTCTGCTAGACGAAGTCATTATCTCTCGCTCTGAGCCAAACTGCCTCTTCAAACTTATTTCCTAACAGAAATTACATTAAAATTAACCTCAAACCCTCTCCCCCCACCAAAAAATAATACATTCGTTTATATTGCTTACATAGGATTAAACTATAAATCATGAAAAATCTTGCTTTAAAATATCTTTTATTAGTGACTGTTCCTGAAATGTGAAGATTTACAATGAAATCAGATCTGTCATTTTCAGACTGGAGAAGAGTTAGTATACAAAAGTTTAAGGAGGTCTATCATCCAGCTTCTTTTTATTCTTAGTTGACTAATAATAATTATATTTTAGAATTCTGATATAGTTTAGATGAAAAATATATTTTTTTCATCAGTATAATGTTTTCAATCACAAATGCACGTTGATTTATTTCATATGAGACCCCTCACAATGACATGGGCCCTTTAGAGTCTTACATACCAGACAAACTTGAACCAACCTAATCCACACATCCATTCGATTTTCTTCCCTGTGATCACCTTACTTCAGAGAAACTATACTGACCTTGAGAAATCAACTATAGACATATAATGATTAAAATAATTACCAGGGATCTTGAAGCCATCATTTCATTAAGGAGATCCCTTTTGTTTGTAGCCATAAAATTACGCAACAAAAAACATATAAGTATTGCCTTTATGTTCTGTTGGCTTATTTAAAATATTTATTGATTGTTTTTATATTATCTTATTTTTCATTATTTATACTGACGTAGTAATTTTATTTCGCCGATGGACGTTAGTTAAGTTTTGACTTTTTTCGGGATTTTATCTATTTATTCCGAGTGATTCTTAAAAAGTTTAGTGTGTAATAATGTTGAGCAATAATGCTGGTAAGTGAAATAATTTATGTGTATTTCACAACCTGTTGCATTGAATAGGTACGTAATCCAACCGCCGCACAGTGCTTCGATCAATGGACAAAAATCGGAAAATCAAGTTTTTATTTTTTTCTTGAATTTGCATTTAAAAATGTTCCTAAAGATGTAAATGATCATTAATTATAATATTTACATATATTTGTTTACTCAATTGCTAATAAAATTAAGGAATGTTTCGAAAAAAACAGTATTAGTGACCACTTACTACTCGTATTAGTCGAGAAGGGATCTCAGATCGAAGGTAATACTAAGGTAATAATCGAAATACTAGATGTAAACATTGGCTTTGTCGTAATCTTTTCATTTAGTCTTCTTTCTGTTTAGAAGAGGTATACTGTGAACTTTATTTTAAGTGAAAGTCGAAATTATTTTGGAAAATATGGCCAAGGGAAAGAAATTTTTTTGACTCCTTCAATGTTCTACTAACTTTAAAGTGAAATATTAAAAAATGTCCAAAAACACCTCTTTCATTTTTTTAATATTTGTTGTCTAACTAACTTAGAATAAAAATCTATAAAGATAATCTGCGATAACCTGCGACTCTGACTTTAAAATTTTTTTTTCTGTAATCGTTGAATAATGGTAACTTTACTAAACTGAAATGAGTGAAGAAAGTGAAACATTTTGCAATAGAGTGAAGAAAGTGATTACTTTCTTCACAAGTGAAGAATGTGAATTGCCTTCTTAATTAGTAATAAGTATAAATTAAAAAATAATTTGAAGTTGGAAATTAAATGCTTTAAATGTTTCTTAACATTGTAAGAATTTATTTTAACAAAATAAATTGAAATGTGATTGAATTATTGGTGGAAATAATCAATATATTTTAAAATTTAAATATAATAATAATTACCTTCCTTGTTTATAACTGCACTACTTGTAACCATGCTTATAACCTACCAACAACATACCATAATCTTCACAACATCCTAATTTTGTTCATATTCTGGTTAGATCTGATCATGTATTACACGATTACAGAAAAAATTTAATATTACACTCGTGAAAAAAGTAGAATTTACAACTCTCGTGAAATTACCACACTCGCTTCGCTCTTGAGGGTAAACGTTTCACTCGAGTTGTAAAATGATCTACTTTCGTCACTTGTATAATAAATAACTATTTTCATATGAAATCAGGCACTGAGCGCTTGCTTGAAAACCAATTCGTATCTACAACAATTAGATTAGCCGTTCTAATTAGATAAATATTTACACTCAATTCCATAAAAAATTTTTACTGTAAGTAAATTGACCAATACCAAAAAATTTACATTTACAAAAAAAAACAGTGTCTGAAAGTATGCCCTAATTAAAAATATATATTTATAAAATCAATGTAGCTACTATTTTGTCTTTACATACATTTAATTTGCATTTGGAAATTGCGTTTACTGTATTATCATATAATAGTAATATTTGACTTTTCAATTAAAAATAAAACTCTCATTTAATTTTGGAAATGAGTTTGTATTAAATTTACCCAATAATCATGAGTATCCTTTTTAGGTCTTAAAAATCGAACACTACATATAAGTGGATTTCTGCGGCTCCCTGCTGTAAGAAAGATGCCGTCTTGTCTCATTTAGTAGGGAGAAAAATGGAGCCTGATTTAGTTACCAATTCGGAAGATAAAGTTAGATTTTGTTTGAAGTTGAGCCAAAAATGGAGTGATTGAAGTCGTAGAAAAATTCTTTTTCAAAAACGTTACGAAGAATGGTTGAACATGGACTGCACATTTACGGTAGACTACAAATTTTTTTTGAACATTGATGATAAAGCAGGAACAAGTATCGCGGTAGTCCTTTAATAACCTTTTCAGAATGTTCAGTCAAAACAAAAAAAAAGACGAGTGGAGCAGCTAATTTCCACGAGGACGTCAGATGAATTGATGTTTATATTTCTCTTATGTACATACTATCAAAAATTATTTTATTATGTAAAATATTATTTATAAAAGCAGTTATATTTGTACAATCACGAAAGTATCTTTTGTGTTCGGTTAATTATCTTACTAAAGATAAATTTTGATCAACTAAACGATAATGATTCTCTTATTTCCCTTAAATTTAAGATAATTTGCCAAAACCATGATTTGCCTTTTTTATTGGATCTAACTTGGTCAAATATTATTTCCGACCCCGCATATGAGGTATATTCGTAATCAGCTCAGCATTCCCTATAATATTCCATGGTCAAATGATTTTTGTCCAAAAACTCTATATACTAGAAGCACTGTGCGCCGGACAAAAAAAAATTTCTCCCAGGTATTTTAGGTGCGTCTGTTTCCGCGCTACCAACTCAGTACCGTGGATATACCTTAAGTGCTCCGACCATTAGTCTAAGTTAAAATCAGGGCTATTCCGTCATCCTACCGTACTCTTTACTTCTGTACCAGAAGAGTTTATTTAGAACAAGAATAATTATTAGGAAATCATTGTCTTCGTATTTTTTTATATTTATTACTATATATCCTTGATACCTTGACTTATTCCGACGACAGATATTACTCTAAGCTGTTTGTAAAGTGTATTCACAGTGAGTCAGACATTTCAAAGCCAGTCAATTATAGTACGGAGCGTAATTAATTTCTAGAATCCTACAGTTGATTGCGGCTGAGGGTGGGGTGGGGAAGTTACCTGAATTCGTGAAAGTCCATTGAAGAAACTTCATTAGGAACTATGCCCACCCAACTTCAGCTACTATGATCTTACTTTAAATGATAAATTCCTACGGGCAGTAATCTCGTTTCAATATTTAGAAATTGATAACTGAATATTATGTTTTAGAAAGCCGTTTTATCTACTTTCAGACTATTCCAAATCGCTTTAGAGTTTTATAAAAAAATAAAATGTAGGGGTCCTAAAGCTTTATTGTATCCAACACAAAAGGGTTAGAGCCTTTTAGAGGATTAAAAAAAAAAAAAAAATGAAACCGTCGGATATCATGTAAATTGACACCATACGGGAAACTTTTTTCAGTATATTATTTTTTATTTTTTTTTTTAATTCGGGAAAAAGACAAGGAAATAAAATAACTGAAATAAAAAATTGTTACATTTAACTTTACATTTAATAACTGAAACATCATAGAATCTGTTCCTTCTACACGCAATACGATTAGAAAATTACTCGTAGTTATGGAAGTTACTGAGCTATACTATTCATATCAGACTTCTCAACATATGCAAGAATTTGAAATATTGTTTGCTTGTTTTAATCAACGTCAATTTATGCCACTAAGGCAGAGTTGGGCAGTAGTTAACTACATTTGTAATTAACTACACAGACAACTACATGTAGTTTGTAGTTGGAAGCGGGCAACTACTATTTGTCAACTACCAGTTAAGTAGTTGTAATTTAAAACTACAACTACAGTAGTTGGGGAAAAGTAGTTGGGAATGGCAAATACAGCAAGTAGTTGTAAATGTAGTTTAGAGCGGCAACTACATTTGCTAAGCAACGTCTAATTTAATCACATGTTTTTGCTATTTTTATTTTGTGTTTAGATAAATACTCCATAGATATATGGGCTCCATTATGGTTGATAATCTGTTTTAAAAATAGTACAATACATATACGTAATACACAATTTTTCCATGATTTCCGGCAGTCAATTATTTTTTTTTAACCTTAGTTTCTCCATCAATCCCATGTTTTATATATTAGCTGAATTGCATTTGATATACTCCTTATCGATAATACTAGGTATCGATAATTACTCGTTATCATTAAAAGTAGTTGTAGTTTTTTCATTCCTTTAAAAAAGACCTAGGGCCATCGCGATATTTTGTATTTTAGGCTGGCATGCTAGACACTACTCGGTAGATGATCCTAAATTCGTACTGTTAAAAAATAAATGTGCATTTAATATCGCTTTTTTTTTTTTTTTTTTTTTTGTCTTTACGTTCTCAGTCACATCCGTCAGCATATAGAGGCAATTTGGTCATGAGGAAGGAAAGTTTCCTGCATTACCTCTTTCCGGGCTTTAAAGTATTTTAGAAGAGAATGTATTTCATTTAGCTTCTTTTTAGTCACTTCCTAATTGGCATCGCAGCCGTGGCCATATATTTAATTACTCTATTGTTAAGTCCGTGTATTTTATGTATATGACCATACGATCATGCTATGCAAATATTGCAATGAATATTCTATATGTATCGTGAGCTCTGTCAATATCATTTCTTCTTTTTTTTTTTTTTAATATAAAGGCACTTTACCAAGAGCTATTTCAAGAGTAAAAATAAAGAAAAAATAGGTTTTATAAAATCAAATATTTTCACAGCTCCGAGCTTTGTTTTTCGGCAACCGATGCAAATAAAAACGTATTTTCTCTGTATTTTACAGTTTACCACCAAAAAACTAAATTTACCTGACCAATAATGCTTATTGCGTTGATAGGCGCGGGGGCAACATTTGTGCCAACAATTTTTATTATTACTCGGCAAGATATGTTTTTATTTATTATTATTTTTTAAATAATAATACACATAAGTATAAAATAGTAATTTATATCAATTTTTCCTTCTTTTTTTTACCACAAATATCTTTTTTACGTTTTTACCTTGAAATTATATTGTCCTTTTTTTTTTTTTTTTTTTTTGTGGTGGCCATATTACCATTTAAGCACGACTGGAAATTTTCTGAAAAGGTATATATTAGTAAACACGTTATTACCACTTTAAATAGTAGGTTGTTAATATTAGCAGATTCTGTACACCATTTGCTAGAGTATGTTATCTGTAAACTTTTAAATTGGAAGATGAGTCATTGGAATGTTTATAGTAATAAAATGAAATGGTATACATATTACTACTTTTACCTCTAATATAGTAAACTTAAAAAAAAAAATATATAGCTGCATCAATAACGGAATTTAGGTTTTTTTGTTTTTTTTTTCGAGAGAGATGGTTAAGGAACATCTGAGCATGCTTAAGCAAAATTAGTCAATGGAAGATAATTAAATCTAAGGAGCAGTGTTTCATGATCCCGGAGGGGTTAAGGAAAGCCAGATTTCCCTCATGCTTACACTTTTTACATTCTAATTTACATTCATTTTTTCCTCGCAAGGACACTCTTGCATATTTAAAAGTTTCTTTTGTAAATAATTCACTAGAAAAAGATTGTTGATCTTTTGTAAAATTACAATGTTACCGAGAAGAGATATTGCAAAACCTTTTCAGACTCTTAATAATGATAATCTTTTTTATAACAAAGCGTTAATTTTTTTTTTTTTTATAAACCTGATTTTTCGGAAGATATCGATCCTCCCTGAAAAATGATGATCGATCCCTGAAGTAGAAATAAAAAATAATCCGAATATTATTAATAAAGAAATCATTTGTGGTACTCCATAACTTTCTTCATAATTGATCATATTCGACGATTGATTACCATTTTGATGATTTCCTGGAAAAATAGTCAGATATCACGAAAACATGACTTTGCAGATTCATAAAACTTTGTAGGTGACCCCTATGTGAACAGCTTTAAGCATCGAGAATGCTGCTATTCGTGCAGAGTGCTGAATAAAAGAGCTGAAAAGTCATGTGCGAACAAATACCCCCCCTCAAAAAAAAAAATAAAATATAATAATAATACTCTGGAGCCAACACTATTGACACTGCAGTCAATATTATTATTCTTCAATAAAATTAAAAATAAAATGAAATTATGCTAAATATTAATACAATACAAATACCATTTGTTCAAAATGTTTATAATAACACAGAATCCAACAGTGACGGGAAACTCTGTTTAAATGGGAAATGTGAGGGAAATGTTCCAGAGACACCTCTTAAGTAGGTACCATAAGTGAGACACCTCTCCAGGGTTAAAATAATATTCCAGAAATGCGATTAACTATTTAATAATACCTACTGTTTAATTGAGGCGGCAATTAAAGCAAGGCCCGGGGAAGAGTTGACTCAGGTAATAGAATTAATTAATTAAAGTTGTAAGGAGGGTTACCTGAGTGTGTTTACCTCCTCTTCAAAGGATCCCCTGAATATCTGAATATTTATCCTCATCCTCCCCCTGTCTCACCCCTCCTATCCTTCCTTTAATCTTTTTCTATCTTCAATTAGAGTTCTTGCTATCCCTTAATCTTACTTCGCTTTCCTTTGTTTTGTTTTTTTCCGTAAGATGTTATCTAATAACATAATAAGGGTAAATAGAGGGGTGAGTGCGTGATTATAACTGCTCTAACTAGACACGTTAAAAAAATTATTAAAATAGGATTTCTTCTCTTAATGATCTGTATTAACAAATAAGCAAAATATTGAAATTTTAAATAAATTCTATTTTCACTAATGTGCGATAGATGAAAAGTAACAATTCTACAAAAATCTTAAATTATGTCTGCATATAGCTAAGGCTGATTTGATGAATGCACAGAAAAACTGAAAACGGGCATTTTTTCTCTTCATCGCTCAGTGTGCAACACTGAAGATACAACCATAAATTCTTCCGTTATTCGATCCCTACCCTTCTATTCATCTCTGCACCCATAACTTCGATTACAATTACAGCCATATTTTACATTAGTCAATACAATCCTATTTAAAACTTATATTCAATATTTATTTATGCACATACAAGCATTAAGTAAACGCCATTATAAAATATCTTCAATTGTTTATGCAACTAACCATACTTTATCTTTGGAGCATTACATTAAAATAGGGTATGTTTACATGTAAGATAAATAAATTTTATATTTTAATTCAACATTCCTTACAAAAGACCGTTGCCCAAGTTCTTTGCAGAAATCTAAAAAGAGATATTTAATGATAAAATTTTGATCTACAATTTTTAAATCATACAGTTATACAAATTGAAGAACCTCGGAAAAAGAAAATCATTTCGCAGTGTATACGTTGCTAGCAATAGGGGGCACACCACAACTGTAATCACGCTCCGAAATGCGTAAGGTGCGGTGGAGGACAATATAGTTCTGACTGCACGAAGCCGCGAGAAACAGCAGCAAAGCGTGCCAATTGTGGAGGGTCACATCCAGCTCGCTACAGAGGATGTCCAACTTTAAAAAAAAATTAAAGTAGTCATAAATCAAAGAAGACATCCGCATAATCAACGGAAAGTGGAAGTTAATGCTCCTCCGGATATAAAAGAATTTCCGCCTCTTTTACAAAACAAGCAACCTAATTCTGGTCCCTCGAAAGAAGAATCGAAACATCACCATCAGCCTCAAAAACCAGTCCCTAAAAGATATCAGCTCCTAGAAGAAATTCTTCAAAAACGAGTAAGGGCTGTATGCAGCCAGTACCACCCACTGTAATTGATTCACCAGCTGATCTCTCTAAGTTAGTTAGTTGGTTGAATAGCCTTATTCTGCCTCTGTTTGGTATCCTGCAACAACTGTCACAGGTTATCCAAGCATTGTGCTCTGGCATGTCAACTTGCCCGATAAGACCTACAGAACACTAAAAGGAGCTGGTTAACTCCCTGCCTAAGTTCAAATGACGACAGGAAGAGATGCCGCTGGGTATCACCCTTCCCCAAGCCTATCAAGCCATGTTTTTCTACGTGTTTAGTCATTAGATTCGCTGATTGTCTTTTTATTTTTAGACAGGTGGGAATGTAAAAATGAAGTTAAAAAAAAAAAATCAACATTCATGATGTTAATTTTTTAAAATAAACGAACCAAAGAAGTAAATGTTTAATCTATTGATCGCTACCACCATCACTATTCTAAACTTCGATTCAGTTAAAAGGATATGATCTGTTCACTATTCTGCAATTTTAAACTGCCTCGGAACATCCGTAAAATTCATCATTTCCTCTAAGATTTTTCCTTGCAACGGTGTGATAAAATTTAGGAAAAATAAAAAAGAATCATTCATTTAACAATACATAATATACATTTTTTTGTATATATATGCATTACATAAAACAGTAATTACGTTTCAAAAATGTATAATTCGACTTACGAAAACCTACATTGTTTAATTTAGATTTTTTGTTTTTCTTTATTTTTACAATTTAAAAAAAATGCAGTATACCGAATGCACTGAATCTCTGTAGTAAATACAACTAAATAATGTAATTATGCCAAGATATGTGGCTAACTTGGAGACACCCGCAGGGTATGTAAGCGAGTGGGTTGAGAGATAACATTAACTTTAGTCTTGTCAATTTGTGTTTTGCCAGAGTTCTCCGGATGCAAACATCACCGAGTATTTAGATACAAGAAGTATTCCAAACTGAAGAAGAATGACTATCTTGAGCATGTATCAAAATTTGGCTAATTAATAATAATACGAACAAATCGTCAACTGATCACTTATATTAATATTTAATTTTGTGAATAGGAATAATAGTCAACTCGTAGGAAAAAAAGAGACCAGAATATATTTCGGAGGATTCGATCCTATAGTTAATAAACCCCAAAAGTGTGTGTAAAGAAATTCAATAGTTGGTAACTTTGCTAATAATGTTCTGATTTAGATTATGGTTTCAATCAGAATACCGCCGATGATGTAAAAACTTTGGAATCTAATGTAAAATTGTATTCTTCGCAAATTGTTGCTATGAACATATGTTTGGACACAAAAAAGCTGAAACCAAAAAACTGGTTTTTTGGCAATAAGATATAGCTCCTCATAAATTTTCAGAAAGAAAAAAGCGCTAAAGAATTCGACTTTAGCGTAATTCCATCTGGAGATATCATAGTTGAAGTCCTGGATATGATTACCATTTGACCAAGCAGAACAGGATTTACCCCCTTCTAGACAAGGAAATTTTTCTAAAATGTGAAGCACGAATTATTAAAACGCAGGTATTCATAGGATGTATCCCAAAGTTTAGTTCGTGAAAGTTCTTTAATTATATATATATATATATATAAAGTAATTATATATTACCCGATTCCGCATATTTTTAGCGAATCTATCGGAGGGTGGACTATTAGTCTAAATATATTTTTCTGATTTTGCTTTTTACGAGTGTTGGAAATAGTAAACTTTAGAATTATTGCGCGATCATTTGAGTCGATCAGTTATCAAGAAAAATAGATTTAGATTTGGAACTAACGGTTTCGACATGTAAACATTAGATATATGATTATGATTCATACTCAATACATTTTTGAAATATTTTGAAAGAATATTACCTCAGCAAATAATCAGAGGAATTTTTCCATTTGAGTTTATGGAAAAATTACTTACAATATTCGATACTTACAATAGTCGATCAGTTATCAAGAAAAATAGATTTAGCAAGGCCCGGGGAAGAGTTGACTCAGGTAATAGAATTAATTAATTAAAGTTGTAAGGAGGGTTACCTGAGTGTGTTTACCTCCTCTTCAAAGGATCCCCTGAATATCTGAATATTTATCCTCATCCTCCCCCTGTCTCACCCCTCCTATCCTTCCTTTAATCTTTTTCTATCTTCAATTAGAGTTCTTGCTATCCCTTAATCTTACTTCGCTTTCCTTTGTTTTGTTTTTTTCCGTAAGATGTTATCTAATAACATAATAAGGGTAAATAGAGGGGTGAGTGCGTGATTATAACTGCTCTAACTAGACACGTTAAAAAAATTATTAAAATAGGATTTCTTCTCTTAATGATCTGTATTAACAAATAAGCAAAATATTGAAATTTTAAATAAATTCTATTTTCACTAATGTGCGATAGATGAAAAGTAACAATTCTACAAAAATCTTAAATTATGTCTGCATATAGCTAAGGCTGATTTGATGAATGCACAGAAAAACTGAAAACGGGCATTTTTTCTCTTCATCGCTCAGTGTGCAACACTGAAGATACAACCATAAATTCTTCCGTTATTCGATCCCTACCCTTCTATTCATCTCTGCACCCATAACTTCGATTACAATTACAGCCATATTTTACATTAGTCAATACAATCCTATTTAAAACTTATATTCAATATTTATTTATGCACATACAAGCATTAAGTAAACGCCATTATAAAATATCTTCAATTGTTTATGCAACTAACCATACTTTATCTTTGGAGCATTACATTAAAATAGGGTATGTTTACATGTAAGATAAATAAATTTTATATTTTAATTCAACATTCCTTACAAAAGACCGTTGCCCAAGTTCTTTGCAGAAATCTAAAAAGAGATATTTAATGATAAAATTTTGATCTACAATTTTTAAATCATACAGTTATACAAATTGAAGAACCTCGGAAAAAGAAAATCATTTCGCAGTGTATACGTTGCTAGCAATAGGGGGCACACCACAACTGTAATCACGCTCCGAAATGCGTAAGGTGCGGTGGAGGACAATATAGTTCTGACTGCACGAAGCCGCGAGAAACAGCAGCAAAGCGTGCCAATTGTGGAGGGTCACATCCAGCTCGCTACAGAGGATGTCCAACTTTAAAAAAAAATTAAAGTAGTCATAAATCAAAGAAGACATCCGCATAATCAACGGAAAGTGGAAGTTAATGCTCCTCCGGATATAAAAGAATTTCCGCCTCTTTTACAAAACAAGCAACCTAATTCTGGTCCCTCGAAAGAAGAATCGAAACATCACCATCAGCCTCAAAAACCAGTCCCTAAAAGATATCAGCTCCTAGAAGAAATTCTTCAAAAACGAGTAAGGGCTGTATGCAGCCAGTACCACCCACTGTAATTGATTCACCAGCTGATCTCTCTAAGTTAGTTAGTTGGTTGAATAGCCTTATTCTGCCTCTGTTTGGTATCCTGCAACAACTGTCACAGGTTATCCAAGCATTGTGCTCTGGCATGTCAACTTGCCCGATAAGACCTACAGAACACTAAAAGGAGCTGGTTAACTCCCTGCCTAAGTTCAAATGACGACAGGAAGAGATGCCGCTGGGTATCACCCTTCCCCAAGCCTATCAAGCCATGTTTTTCTACGTGTTTAGTCATTAGATTCGCTGATTGTCTTTTTATTTTTAGACAGGTGGGAATGTAAAAATGAAGTTAAAAAAAAAAAATCAACATTCATGATGTTAATTTTTTAAAATAAACGAACCAAAGAAGTAAATGTTTAATCTATTGATCGCTACCACCATCACTATTCTAAACTTCGATTCAGTTAAAAGGATATGATCTGTTCACTATTCTGCAATTTTAAACTGCCTCGGAACATCCGTAAAATTCATCATTTCCTCTAAGATTTTTCCTTGCAACGGTGTGATAAAATTTAGGAAAAATAAAAAAGAATCATTCATTTAACAATACATAATATACATTTTTTTGTATATATATGCATTACATAAAACAGTAATTACGTTTCAAAAATGTATAATTCGACTTACGAAAACCTACATTGTTTAATTTAGATTTTTTGTTTTTCTTTATTTTTACAATTTAAAAAAAATGCAGTATACCGAATGCACTGAATCTCTGTAGTAAATACAACTAAATAATGTAATTATGCCAAGATATGTGGCTAACTTGGAGACACCCGCAGGGTATGTAAGCGAGTGGGTTGAGAGATAACATTAACTTTAGTCTTGTCAATTTGTGTTTTGCCAGAGTTCTCCGGATGCAAACATCACCGAGTATTTAGATACAAGAAGTATTCCAAACTGAAGAAGAATGACTATCTTGAGCATGTATCAAAATTTGGCTAATTAATAATAATACGAACAAATCGTCAACTGATCACTTATATTAATATTTAATTTTGTGAATAGGAATAATAGTCAACTCGTAGGAAAAAAAGAGACCAGAATATATTTCGGAGGATTCGATCCTATAGTTAATAAACCCCAAAAGTGTGTGTAAAGAAATTCAATAGTTGGTAACTTTGCTAATAATGTTCTGATTTAGATTATGGTTTCAATCAGAATACCGCCGATGATGTAAAAACTTTGGAATCTAATGTAAAATTGTATTCTTCGCAAATTGTTGCTATGAACATATGTTTGGACACAAAAAAGCTGAAACCAAAAAACTGGTTTTTTGGCAATAAGATATAGCTCCTCATAAATTTTCAGAAAGAAAAAAGCGCTAAAGAATTCGACTTTAGCGTAATTCCATCTGGAGATATCATAGTTGAAGTCCTGGATATGATTACCATTTGACCAAGCAGAACAGGATTTACCCCCTTCTAGACAAGGAAATTTTTCTAAAATGTGAAGCACGAATTATTAAAACGCAGGTATTCATAGGATGTATCCCAAAGTTTAGTTCGTGAAAGTTCTTTAATTATATATATATATATATATAAAGTAATTATATATTACCCGATTCCGCATATTTTTAGCGAATCTATCGGAGGGTGGACTATTAGTCTAAATATATTTTTCTGATTTTGCTTTTTACGAGTGTTGGAAATAGTAAACTTTAGAATTATTGCGCGATCATTTGAGTCGATCAGTTATCAAGAAAAATAGATTTAGATTTGGAACTAACGGTTTCGACATGTAAACATTAGATATATGATTATGATTCATACTCAATACATTTTTGAAATATTTTGAAAGAATATTACCTCAGCAAATAATCAGAGGAATTTTTCCATTTGAGTTTATGGAAAAATTACTTACAATATTGCCCGCACTGTACGCGATTTCACGAATTCAACAAAAGTAAATTTCTTATTTATTTGAAATTTTAAAATTGTCTCACGTTTTCTTGTTTTTTTTTTTATAATTTCAGGAAAAATAAAAAATTATTAAATATTGTATGCTAAAAATTCTCCAAATCATCTAACCTTAAAATTAATAGCTCGGCGTTTCAAAAGAAAAATATAAATAAGACATTTAAATTTTATTTTTTATTTAAGCTTTTAAGACATATTATATAAATATAAAAACGGTAGGCATAACATTATTTTTATATTTATTTTATGTATGCCAACGATAATTATTGCGTACTAAAAAATTGTTCTAAAAACTGATGGAGTTGAACTTTCGCTAAGGTAAAAGAAAGAAAGGAAAGTTTAAGGAGCTAAGATAGGGGTGTAAAATTTTAAATAAAAATTGGGGAATACCTATTATCTTGTAGCATGAACCAAGGGTTAATATCAGCGAATTAATAATTTAATGAATGGATTAATCCTAATTAGAAGATTTAAAAAGAATGATAAAATAAAATACGTTAACATTAAAACTAAAATTGGAATTAGACTTCGTTACTCTAGCCTCTCTCGTTTAATTTAACTGTACTGTGGTTTCAGGAACCTAGGGGGACGCCTCGTAAACTCAGTGAACACAACTCGTGCAAAATTTAGTTTTCCCAACTTTTATCTATGCTGTTAACTTAAAATTATAGCACAGCCTGTGCTTGTAAATATTAAGGAAGAATTTTATTAGGATTTTTTTAATAGTGTTTAGTTTGTATGTATTCAGTAACGCCCTGTTTTATAATTCTAGCTTAATTGTGATTAAAAAAAAACAAAAAAAAAAAGTTTATATATTAACCCATTTAAGCGTTTAGCATCATTAAAATTAATGTTTTTCCAGGAAATTATTATGAGAATTTTATAATTAATTTATAATGATCTTATTATTTTAAAAAAATTTATAGATATTTTACGTTTTTCCAAAGTTTGATTTTTGTGAACTTGGGCGCTAATAATATGCACACTTCAGAAATGTGAAATTTGAAAATTCACACTAAATAATTGGAGTTTCAAGAAAATCATGAAAAATAAACTTTTAAGTCTAACATAAAATATGTTAATGTCTAAAATGTGTTTTATGTCTTGTTAAAGTAGATTATTAATTACTTAATAATTAATATACTATTTATAAATATAAAATACTAGCTTTATATCTCGTTTTCACCCGGGGAATTTCGACTCGTCTCCAATGTAAAGCAAGATCATAACGATTTTTATAACAATAAAGAATATACCCAGATATTGGCTGAAGTTATGCAATTTTAATATGTACAGGCGTTCACACCTGGTATAAAAGAACCACTGAGCGAAATTTGGATAATTTAGGACAAACGGTGTGGGCAAACAAACAGAATTTCATCTTTATTTATATATTTATCAATAGGTTAAAAATTAATTTTTTTAATTTATTTATTTATTAAAAAATAAAAAATTGCGACTGATTTTTTTTTTTATTAGTTTTTACAGGTGCATTTGGAAAATAGGTTTCCAAGAGCGCCATGATTTTAAAATTTACTAATCATATATTTTGACATATGTTTACATAGTAATATTTACTGCCTTTTAGACGCATTTGGGCAGATAATAAAAATTGCTTTGTTAAACCACTACATCATGTACTAAAATAAACAACACTTTACAATCAAGCATATTTTAACATTTTGTTCAGTCTTGAATCCTACCTTTTATAGAAAAAAATATAGTTCAATATAGTTTATAAATAAAAATCAAACGAAAATACAACGCGATAGTTAATTTTTTTTTTAAATTATTTTATTTGAAGAATCGGTCGAACGATAATTATAATGGTTTTAAATTCACAATTTTTATTATTATTTAGACAAATTATTTTTTGTTTAATTCTATACAAAAAATAGTTGAAAACTTTCATCATAACTAGAATTATTCAAATAAATATATATAGTGCATTAAAAGTAAAAAAAAATCATCTTGATTTGTTAAATGAAAACAATCTGTTTTCAACAAGCACTAATTTTTACATTATTACAATTCCTAATAATTCAACACTACTATTGTTACTAACGTTATTCATTGAAAAACTACACTTTTCATTAAAATAAATAAACATGAAAAAAATAAGGAAATAATAACTTTTTTGCTTATTTTATATCTACTATTTAAATCCCATATTTGGTAATTTCACAAATAAATGTGTAAAGCTTGTTTCGCAATTCGGAGAAAAATCTTCGTTTTGGATTGTTTTTTGTAGTGTTTAAGAACTAAAAAAGAAAAACAACTATAATTTTTGTTGTTACAAAGTTTGAATAAGGCATAGCTATGTTAATATGCTATTGACAGGCGCAGATATAAAAAATGATGTCAAAAAAGAAAAAAAAAAGCTTGCCTAGCTTGGTTTCAAATTAAATTGGAACGGTTCTTAATTAAGTACAACATTATTTGACAACATTGTTATCGGGTTTCATAAACAAATGCACCATCATTCATAAACAAAACATTATTATTCCAAAAAAGCTTTCACAATAGGAGGCTTAAATTTTGTTTATTTTATATAACCGCTGGCTATATTCACGTTTATGTTATAACTAAGTATCAACAGAGACTGAGGTAAAAGATCTCCTCAACAAAGGAAATGCTTATTTTTAATTTTCAACAAAAATAAAAAAAAACCAAAAAAAATAAAAAAATGGTTGAAAGGTTCTCTACTTTATTCACTTCAAATCAGGATTAAAATATATTCTGTTACCCAACAAGGAAAGGATTTACATTTCATAATTTTTTTTTTTTTTGTTTTAATACATTTATATTTTGTAGTATGAGGAGATTGTAATACTTTAATAAAACTTTAGAAACGAAAAATTGTATTCTAGGAAGGGCATGATCAAATATTGTTAATTTTGAAATATGTGAAAATTAAATAAAATATATTTAATGTGGCATAAACATTTTTATTGGTAAAAGTCGGATGTATTTTTTTCATGTAATAATGTGAACATGTGGTATAAACTATAATAAAATTTTATCAATCAGATGCGATTATTTAGACCTATTGATTCGAAACCCTGCTTTTGAACATGACATATTTTTTTAGGACGAAATCCTATTACGGGCATGACTTTTTTTTCCGTCAATTTAATTTTTTTTGTTTCATATATGCGTTTTTTTATATATATCCAACAACCATTGATTTTAAAAATATATTTTAAATTACATAAAAAAATTTGAAAGACCAGAAAAGCCCCTCAAAGATTTTTTTTTTTAAGTACAATTTTTCCATGAAAAATTTAACTGATTTGGACTGTGTCTCAATTCGTTAAGTTAAGACATATGTTTGAATATGGTACAGAAATTGTGGATGAATGAAATACTCAACTGAATTTTAAAATCTGAACAAGAGTAAAAGTTTACCAATATTTTTATTTTAAGTTTGACTTTTTTTTCTATTTCAAATTATCATTTATTAAAGCCCTGTACCCTAAGCGTTCTTCATATCTTTCTTGACAAATTAATAAATGTTGTTAAACCATTCAGTTATCATATACCGACGAAAGTGCTGCAAATATGGACAAATTAAACTTAAAAATAGAAAAACTTACCGATTTATACTAATATGTTTCTTAAGCTGTATAGAATCGATACAACCAGAATCGATTATAACAAAACGTCGAGAACACAGCCATCGATAGACATCGAAGTATAGTTGTAAAGTTTTGACAACAGATTTAAGTTAGTACTAGCAAATTTAAAGAATACCACTAGTTTATCTTGGCTTTGATTCAACTGTGTGAAGAACATGCAAGCAACTTTGGTGCATGTATGTTTTTTTTTTTTTGTTATATTGCCAATGTATATTTTTCATTCTCATTTGCAAATGATTGAAAAGATCACGACTTTTTTATCGTAATTTAGTCAAGAGATCAATGATATTGACCTTTGAATTTTTTTATTACAGGACTAGTGTTTAGCTGCTAATGTATTAAATTAAAAGGATGGTGCGGAATAAAAAAAAAAAAAACTGCCAATCGACGAGTGCAGGCAGAAAAATTAAGTTTAATTGTGGAATAATAATAATACAATAGTAAAATAATAGAGACCAATACACGATGAACTGCAATAAAATGAATTTAATGAGATGAATAATAAACACCTGTAATGAAATCTTAATAATAAACAATGAAGTAAAGGAATGAATGAACAGGCTTAACCTTAACCTAAGAAAAACAATGAAGCATGCATGCTAATGGCCCACTTAATCTAAGTTATATAAAAGAAGAACAACAAAAAACAATTATAGTAATAAGAATTGAAAATTTACTGAATGATTATGAGGAATAGCAATTGCTTTGGTTGCAACCAATTTTATAAATAAACGGCGAACTGACTTATATATTTTCGGCGAACTCACAACTTAACACTTGGACTTCAATAATCTTACAGTGCTGAATCTTGTAATAATGGTCTATGATGGGCAAATGCTAGTAAGTCTCTCCACAGAGGAGCGTGAGAAATATGTTTGATTGTTCTCACTATACTGCGGCGAATACTACCATTCTGTCCTTCATTACGGTTGTGCTGAACCACGATCGATGAAGACACGTTGATTCGAGGCAAATGTCAATCTTCACTGGAAGATTCAGGCGATAACTGCTGATAACAAGTCACCATGTACTCCGTCCACTCTTCAGAGGTAGAAGGGCGAGGAGTGGGGTGAGGTGGCCGTTGGCTCTGACTCAGCTGTTCACTGCCTTCTCAGGTGACTATATTCTAGATTACTTACATCAACTCACATGTTTGAAAGGCAGGTGCTGTAGGTGGGAAGTTCAGTTGGTTTCTATTGATACAAATGTCTATATTTAGACTAAACAACTAGTACCTGAATCGGGTCAAATCGGCGACATGTGAAACAATTAACCTATTGGGGATAATTGTATTGGTTACAAAATAAGGAGCAATAATGATTTGATTGTAAGAATTTAGGATTCTAGAGGAATCGATGATTTGATGGAGCCCAATACTCAACCCCATTAGCTCAAATAAGTTTTAATATTATCAAATAAATTAGTGATAATCTTATCTTTAAGATGAGAAGTATTGTTAAAGGAATTCGCAGGTTTACGACGAATAGTAAAGGTGATTTAGATGGGATATGTTGGAATTAATTTCGATTCTCCATTTTCGACACCAGTCTTCGAGGATTGTGATGTAGATTGGAATGTTCGAAATGCTATGATTGGGTCAATGTTAACAGATAGCAAATGTTTTCTTAGCGTAAGTAGGGAGAAAAGTGTTAGGATGGGTCTGCTGTATAAACTTTATAGAGGATGGGACCGAGGTTACCACCTTGAGGAACACCAGAAAACCTGTCTTAGAGGTAAGAATGAATCATAAAAAATTTATAGGAGGTAGGAATTTGCAGAGCTTTTACAGCAATTCTGGGTATCAAACTCAATCACAACCACGAAATCGTATATATCTTTTTCTACCTATTAATGCGTAAATGAACAAGAGATTTCCTTCTTTAATGACTAATATTATAAATAAATCAATTAGGAAGAATTTGAGAATCAAAATGTAACTTCTCTTTCTTTTGATACCTTATTTATTAGAACCCTCCATCGCTAAGAAGCTAAAGAGATTTTCACAAACAGATTATATCAATTTTAAAGATTGTTTCCGTTTAAAATGTGACTAGGAACACTTCATATTATCGTAGTATCCTGCCCTCCACCTTCGTGCTCGATATTTATTTCGCTTCCAACGATAGCCTATTTTTTTTGCGAGAATATCTCTCCCGTGATCTTCGCCCTGTGTCCAGTTTATTTATACAAGAAGATATTCGTTGCCGATAGGGAACTCATCATTATTATGGGGGAACCATTATAGCCAATCGAAACCTTTTTTCTGAACATGCGATGCTCGGCCTTGCCCGTTCACATTTATAGCCAATAATATCGTGATATCTTATCTTATATTCTAACTGAAGCATGGCCATTATATCCATATATCAGGTCATGGATAGTACCTACCAGAATTCTAAATGTGTTTGTCCATAAAGTAATAGATGATGAAAGTTTATAGTGCTTGTAAATGATACATTTTAGAGATAAGCTGCTTTACTTGTGTCTTATTGCTGTTTCACTGGCAAAGCTTTGTATTTTTGCAATAAAAAAAAAAAAAATAATCATTGCATTATTGTTATCAAAAATTGTCAACTTTTAACTTTTTTTTGTAGAAAAAATGAATCACACTCATGTTCCTCATGAAAACTCCTAAAGGTTTGCTCTAAATTAACACTAAACTTACCTGAGCGGTCAAATGACCGCTTTTGAGACTTTAATCTAAATTGTTAAATACCAGGATTTTATTTTTCTTGAACTTACTGCACGACTTTTTCTATAACATATAGCTGTTTTATTTTTCAATTTATATTTCTCTTCGTCTTTCGTTTTTCCTGATAATAATATGTACTCTGCTGTTCTCTACCCTGAGCGGTATTTTGACCGCTAGAACATATATGAAATTTTATGAAGTTATCTGCATTGAAATCTCAAACTTAACACAAAAACAGTAGTTTTCCAAGAAAATGTCATCCGATTGTGTTCTAGGAAAACGTCATGTGCTTACAGTTTGTTTTATGATGGGTACAGAGCGACTGCTGGTAACTCACGAGGTGAGGCAAAAAGGCGAACATTCAAATTAGATTACTGGCTCTGTACGCGGCATTATAAATATTTGCGACGTGATTAGTTCTATTTGTAACAGTACGGGATGAAAATAATAAAAACGTTTGATAAAATAAAAAAAACACTATATTCAGATAAAAATAACAAAACGAATAATGAAAATAAAGAAACATCTGTTGAAAAAAATAAATAAACCACTTGAAAATAAAATATAAGTCTTTATGCAGTTTTTTTTAGCAAGACACAGTATCCCACACATGTAATCAACACACACTCTGAGAGTTCATATAAATATATAGCCAGGTATAAATATATTTATATAATTTGAGACAACACTGACAAAGGCAGGTTTCTATTAGAAGTAGGTGCTGCTACAATTACAATCAACTGGAAAAGACTATAATGTTTATTCCAAAAGCGATCATTAGAAATAAGTATATATAATATGTCGGTAAGTTTAGTGTTAAAAACCTGAAAGTATATTTATCGCGAACTTATTGTTAAGCCTTCGGACTTTCGGTGAAGTAAACTTGATGTGATAACAAACGTAATTAGAATTTAGCTTAATTCTTACGTAAGTTTAATGCTAGTTATATTTAATATATCATATACATTTTAACTTCACAAAAAATAAGTCATAGGAGAGTCAACAGTTTACCTGATGCCTTATTCTAGATTGGTTAATATGAGGTATAAGTTTATAGCCTTTCTGATATTATTTTTAGGATTAGTTTTCGACATACTACTAAGAGACACGAATAAAGATAGACAAAAAATGCGAAATCAATTCCTCAATTTCATAAAAAAATATTATAAATTTATATATTAGAATAAAAATAAAATTTTTGCTAATGTTGTTTGTAGCCTAACGTTTGCCAGTAATTTATTCCTTTATTGAATCCTCATTACAAGGAAGTATTTAGCATTTTTTTTTTAATTTCAGTTGTCTTTTATAAATTTTTATCAAATTGAAACATAATAATTTAGAATGATTTAAACGGTTACCAATGCTAAGCATATAGTTGAAAACGAACTCACCTTTAAGGGCAGAGTTTAGATTGGATTATTATAATATATTTTTGGTGTTCAACTATGCCACTTACATGTACGCAACAACGTAGTAAATATACGACACTCTAGCAAAAAAAAAAATTGTAAAAAAAAATCACATTAGAAAAAAAGAAAATACTAAAACAATGTTAATTTGTTTCAAGTAGGGGGTTGAAATGGGGAGCATTTATCTTCCTAGTGGATGGGCCCATTTAGAAAATACTCGGCCCAAAGAAACATATGTATGCATTCAAGGGGAAATTGCACTAAATGTTTTTACCTTTAGTGGAAGGTATTTAATGAACCTGTATTATGAATGTTGTTCGTTCATGTTTGAGTTGTCGATTAACTAATATTCCCATTTTGAGGATTATTGATTATTTATTTAAGACCTATATGAAGTTCAACCGCCAGGTTTTTTCTCATATTAATTTTCTGTTTAACACGTTAACTGCGACGAGGGGTCATTTGACCCCTTGCGGTGACTTCCATTACTGCGAGCCATTAAACGTGTATTTGTCGTTAACTGCGAAGCTTGTCACGCATGCTGTTTTAATATTTTTCAGATTTTTTATTTTTTTTTTATAATGCACTAATTAATACTAATTATATATCGAAAAAAAATGTTAGGGGTCACTTGACCCCTTGTCGCATTATAGTTTAAATGTTTTCCTTAATGCGGCAAGGGGTCAAATGACCCCTAACATTTTTTTTCGATATATAATTAGTATGCTCATTAACTTGCTCTTTTAATGCTCATTAAACTTCATCTTACTATTGTTTTGGCATATTATATAAAATATTAATGAATATGTAAATAAAAAATATTTTTTCTATTCTAAAATATATTTTTCTAATGTTTGAAAGCTGTGAAAGAGGCAGTAATTTATTGTGAATCACATTTATCTAAGGGTGAATCACAGATTCCCCTTCTTTTCTTGTTCTTTGACTGATTCTACTTAGTATTGTTGACACCTGAGCTCTGGTTTATTTGTCTCGTCTCGATTCAGTAAATAATTTCGAAGAAGGTCCGGACGAATGTGACGACTGTGCCGACAAACCTTCTCTTTGTTTGCAATGCTTCAATGATAAACATTATAAAATGTAGTTTTCACATGTTATTTCTATTTAAATAATTTAATTAGTAATATTTAAGTTTATTTTTTTAAATATATAAAAGGTACACCTATGTTCATTTATTTATAATAAAAACATACTTTTGGTTTTATTTTTTATATCTGAATTCTTCCTTTCATGAATTATATATGCTGAAAATTAAGAAAATTAAAACCATATAGCAAACATTTTATGATTAAACGTAAAAGGAAAGAAAAAAATTACTGTTAGTATAACACAGATGTAGTGGAAAAAATAAGTAATAAAAAATATATTCAGAGGCAACAGAATTCAACCCTGCTTCTGTTACGAATTCTTGTATGTCAGGTATTTGTAAAAAAAATGGATTTCACTTTAAAACATTCATCAATGTTTACAGAGAGTTAATTTTAATGTCTAAGGGACAAGGGGTCAATCAGCCCCTTGACGCAGTTTAGCGGTGTGGTAGCAAGGGGTCATTTGACCCCTCGTCGCAGTTAACGAAAATCCCAGTTTATTTGTTTCGCAGCTAACGTGTTAAGACAACTCAATATGGGAACTTCTGGTATCAGCATTTTCAGTATCTTCTGGTTTCAGAGTAGTTATTTATGTTCTATGTCTGCTGGGAACTAGATATATATAATAACAAAGTGATTACTAAAATCTTAGTAGATTTTTCTACGCGGACGAATAGTCCAGACCACATAAGAGATAATAAAACATTGCCGTATCGGAGGATGAAAAACATTGAAGAGAGGGGATTGACTTGAATGAACTCGTGCTCTTAGTAGTGTAATGTAGCACACCGCGCATGTTACGCAGGAGATCCGTGTTCGAACCATGTCAAGGCCAATCTTTTTCCTTCAATATAAAAAAATAAATAATATAAGTAGTTACCTGATTACTTAAACTGATAACCGGCTTTCTTGCACAATTGGGCAATCGTATATTTAGCCTTGCAAAATATACGAGTTGTACTCGGTATTACGGGAGTGTGGACAGAAATATTTTCTTCATTTAAATCCAATGGAAGTAACTGTCAGAATCCGATATTTATGATCGAAATCAGAGTATAAAAAGATGGCTAGAAAGTGAAACGAAATTTCTGCTATCAGGCAAAAATCATTTGCTCTGGAGTATTGGATTAAAAATTAATTTAACTTTTTTATGTTTGGCGGACATAATAGAGTTATATAAAGCAAGTAGTACGATTATAAACATTTGAAAACTTTCAGATGTAAATATTGAGCGAATTTAATTTTAGACAAAATTTTGAATCCTCTTTGAATCGTTTAGTTGTGAGTGCCTCCTATTGCTCCCCTTAATTTAAAAAAAATATTGAATAAGGACATTTCATATTAATTTTAATGATTAGTTAGAAAATTATCTTTCTGTAAACAAAGAGTATGTTTGATTGTTTTAAAACAAAATACAAAACTTTATCTACAAAATCAGCTTTATATTCTGAAGAGTATCCTTAATTTGTTTGTAATATCAAGTTCCTATTTCGTTTAAATTAGATGAAACCAGTTTATATTTGTGCAGAGCTTTTGTACTATATATTTTTTAATCATATTATTGGTATGCTGAGAAGGACTCTCTTCAATATTTGGAGAAGAAATGAAACGCTTGAGAAAAAAAACTTCATCATTTAGTACTGAATCCAAGATTCCTTCATGCGTTGTAGGGCTACAGGTTAAATAACAAAGTTATTAATATTATTATTATTTTATTTATTTTTTTTATATAATAGCATTATTCAAGACTTTCGCTTTACTATTGTACGATTTGAACGACTGTGCGGTGCTGTGTATAGGCAAACCAACAACGCAGTAAAGGCTAGCAGTCAAATTCCACTGCCGCGCCGTAACATGCAAGACCACTAATGAAGAAGACGTTCTAATTTATTTATAATGGCTCTGCTCTATACATTCTATCACCTATTTTTTTAAAAAAATATTTTAATCTCTAAATTTTTATATACTATCTCAACAATATTCTATTATGTAAGGTCATGTTTATAATTTTTTAAAATTTTTATAAATTATTAGTTACCCGATCTCATATTATTCAGGCTAATTCTTAACTCAGTTTAATTCTTTATTTTAATTTTTTATTCGGATTTATGTGTATCGAATCTAATATTTATTTATTTTTTTATTTTTTATTTTTCTGTCTTCAAATCTTGATTTGCGCCTGTCAACAACTTCGACAATCAGCAAATTTGAGAGCTACGCTAATTTAAATAATGGCATGTTAGGCATGGGGAAGAATGGCACCCAGCGGTACCTCTTCCCTGGCTTGTATCAGTTAATCTGGTTTGTTAACGAAGGAGATCCCTCATCCAACGCCTTTTTAATCTCCTATTTATTGGTATATCACCTGTTGCCATGTCCCTAATCAGTCGGTTGAAGTGGCCTTGTAAGTGAGTGTGAAAACGTTTATAAAGTGTCTTTATATGTTGGTCTACTGTTTCTATTTGTAAGTCAGTATGTAGTGTTTTGTTAGTGACGTACCATGGTGCTTTAACTATGAGTCTTAACATTTTTGATTGAAAGGTTTGAAGTCGGTGTAAGTGGGTCTTTTTAGCTGTTCCGTATATCTGTGAAGAGTATGTCCGTATTGGTTTTATCAAGTATAAATATGTATTTAATTTTTGTCTTAGTCCCAGTTTTGTAGTTTTAGAAAAAAAGTGAGTAGAATTGGTTGAGTCGGTTGTTAAGGGTCTTACGTTTATCTTAACATGCGGGCCCCAGGTCATCCTTCTGTCAAAGGTAAGACCGAGGTACTGTACAGTTTCAGATTGTGAAATTTGGAAATTTTCTATATAAATTGGAGGGCAGGTATTTTTTCGAAGAGTGAACGTTATGTGTTTGGATTTGTCATGATTAAGTCGAATCTTCCATAGTTTACACCAGTCGTTTATTATATGTAAATGTTGTTGTAAAATTTGTGAGGCATGTGTAGGATCCGTGTGTTTAGTGAGAATCGCTGTATCATCAGCATATGTAGCGGTCAGTGTGTCAATGCTTTCCGGTATGTCATGAGTTTATATAATGTAGAGAAGAGGAGCCAGTATTGAACCTTGAGGTACACCCGCCAAGACTGGACGAATTGAGATCTCCTGAGACCCTTGACGAACCGAGAAAAATCTGTCGAAAAGATATGATTGAAGGATGAGATAGTAAGTGTGTGGTAATATGGTCTTGAGTTTAAAGAGAAGACCCTGGTGCCAGACCTTGTCGAACGCCTGAGCTACATCCAAAAATACACCAGATGCATATAGTTTTTGCTCTAGTGCTTCAGCAATGTAGTCAGTAACTCTGTGTAGTTGTTGTGTTGTAGAATGGAATGTGCGGAATCCGAATTGATGATCAGTTATTAACTTTTGTTCAGTCAAAATCTCAACAAGTCTTCTGTATATCAATTTTTCAAATACTTTTGAGCATATAGGAAGGAGGCTGATTGGTCTATATGATGATGAGTTGTATATGTCTTTATTTGGTTTGTGGATCATTCTAACGATTGAGTATTTCCATTGTAGCGGGAATTTCGATGTTCTTAGTATACAGTTGTAAATTGTTGTTAGAAACACTAAAGCTTTTCTAGGCATTTGCTGGAGAGCTTGGGCTGTAATTAAGTCATAACCAGGGGCTTTTCTTTTTGGTAACTGTTTGATCTGTGATGCGACCTGAGAAGGGGTGAATGAAGGAGGTGGTAGTGTTAGTTGGAGTTTATTAAAAAAAAAACCTAGATTATTTTTGTTATTTCATTCACCTATAAATATACTTCAGCATATTCGTAAATCTTGTGATCATTTTTTTCCCTTTCTGTGTTTGTAGAGCTATCTTGCAATTGTAGACTTATTTAATTTCAGTTTAAGCAATACAGCCACGGAATCCAAAAAGGAGTCTGAAACGCCTTTGAAGCGTGTTATTGTAGAAATGGAAGGGGTGCTCCCACCACTCAAGAATTGGATTTACATTTGTAATATTTGTACATTAATCCGATTTGCAATATATACTTACCAAAAAGTATTTCTAAAATTTTGCAAATTAATAATATTTTTATTATTAATTTAATAATACTGACATTTCACCGGTTCTTGACGTAGTACATTTTTCTCCGCCTCTTCGTATGTTAGACTTTTTCTTTCATGTAGCACTGTGTTATCCTTCTATCTTTTGGCCTATCGCATTGTCTCCTGCCTACTTTTCGTCTTATTAGTCATGGAGAGGGTTCTTCGCATGATGGAACCCCATGAAAGGGAATTTAGTGGAAGACTTCTGGAGACTTGTAGAAGGATGGTTCAGAGGGAGATTAAGGAAAATATGAGGGGAGCTGAGGTTTTTAGTGCTGTTATCCTTTGTTCCAGTTCTAGGTACCTCGATGGATCTAAGGAAATAAATATATAAATTATTAAAATATCAACACCCATGTTGAATCGCTAGTTTGGACTAGATACGACGTTTTATTAAATGCTAAGTTTTATTAATTGTACTAAGAGTGTTAAATGTTTCTTAACCTTGAAAGTAATTAGATATTTATCCTGTTCACCTTATTTGCTGCATATCCTAAAAATAGAATCATGGCAAAGGTGAGAATCCAAAGATAAAAGAGAGAATCTGTGAGAATTATATTGTGGAGGAGTGGGGGTGGAGAGGGGTGAAGAGGGGGGAGAGGGCATAAAGGGAAGGTGCGCTATATATCACTCCGCCGCTCCCTCCATCAATCATTAACTCGATAAAAAGGAATCAATCTTGGAAAGGCCTTCCCCCCACCCAAGCCGGCCAATTAAATAGGCCGTACTCTTCATTTGTCTCATTCAAAGAGGTGGAGGATAGCTTTATCAGACCTGTTGAAAGGGAAAATTCCTGATAGATGGCCAGCTCCCCCATCCCAACGAAGACAAAGGAACCACCTGGTCAGAACCTGAAAGAAGCCCAAAAGATGGATTGCGGTCGCTTATAGATTTTATTTTCCAAAAAAAAAAAAAAAAAAAGAAAGAACTTTAGCGATACTTCGAAGCCGTTTAATAAAACAATAGATTTTTTTTATATCATTTATATCATACAAGTACATTACTCTTCTTACTGTTTATGCTCCTCAATTCTCTGAACCTCTTGGATTTAACACACAAGAGTACCATGATGTACCTAGGTTACCGAGAATGTAAAGGCACCAAAATAGGGTTTTTTATTTAGATTTGTTAATTATTTATTTACTGAATACTCTACGGATGAAAGTAAGTGTAAAACGTTCAGAAACTTCCCGACAAACTTCTTCCAGGCAAGATTCCTACCACTGATTTTAATCGTTCGACGCCACTGTTTAAAAAAAACATTTCGGTATAACGTTGTTGAGGTGATTTATCTAAATTTCTTGGACTAAGTAACGATCTGGGGCAGATGAAAAATGGGTCTGACGCCATTAGGCGAGAATATGCCTGCCGATCTGGGAAAGAAAGGTGCTAAAAGAAATCTTTGGGCTAGTATGTATAGATGGTCTAAGGAGAGCAAGGAAAATAAGAGAACTCTACAATGAGACAGAGTTTAGTCTCGTAAAATCTAGACGTGTAACGATTGCCAGGGCATGTTGAAGAGAATGAGGGAGGCAGATTCCCAAAAAAGTTGTTATATGCTAAACCAGGAGTCAAGAGAAGGAGAGGAAGGCCCAGGCTGCGATGAATTTAAGATGTCGAAGATGATCTGCAGAGGATGAATATACGTCATTGGAGAGGCATAGTCGAGAAAGCCAAGGCCCTGCAAGGAATGTCGAATCAATAAAGCAGAAGAAGAGGAAGACTTGGACTGAGTTTTTTCTTAGAAACTAAATGCTTGTATAGGACAGAAAAAAATAAGAATATATACATATAAACGTCACCTAATAAATGAGATTTTCCCAAAGACTTTTTTTTTTTTTGGTGGTGGTTTTGGAAATCTTGCATATCTCGACTAAACCATCCTTATCAACCGCTTCCTATCTTCGGCTTCTTCTTTCCTGTCTGTTGCGTGAAACTAAGCAGCGTATTTATTGATTCTATGTGTCGATCTTCTTTTCAAAGACTCTTGGCTACTTTTGACTCATTCTTCGTAGCTTAGAGGCTTCCAGATGGGTGGCTTCGAACTACACGTCCGCCCATCTTAACCTCTTCGCCTTTGTATCATGAGAAATATATACTTTCCGTCAGAAGTTCCTTATTCGTCTGATCTTGCAATCTTTCAATAGTTTTTCTAGAGCGCTCGTTGGTTCCAGTATCTCTCAGCCGTTCAATGGATCTTTTTTCATTATTCACTGTACACCCTTACTTTTAGATAGTTAGAGATTTTTCGGAATTTCAGTACGTTTGAGATATTCATCATTTGTTTCCAGTTCTTGTGAAATAAAATCTCTATTTGTTTTGTCTAGGAAAAAGGTAGGACGTCTGTTTACAGAATTTATTTCAATTGTACAACGTTCATTTATCTTAAGGCTCTGAACGTTTTTACTATACGTTAGTTGGTGAATTCACAAAAAGATGTTAGTGACCTATCAGTCATTTGTTAATAGTAGAGTTAATGGATTTAGATCACTAACGGCATTGTTCACTTCATATTGTCATAATTTCTGAATATGACTGGGAAATCGGGGCAGCGATATGAATGTTATGAAAATGTGGGAAAAACTCAGTTTTACCCCGGAGAGAGCGGTTGAAATTGGGTGATGAAGTGTATGACGATCGGAGAAACACGGAATTAATGGCGACAATAAAACCGGCTGGGAACAAAGGAGAAGCAATAATTCCATTTGGCTCATTGTTCCACCCGGTGGGCGGGCCATTATGGAGCGACAAATGAATCAAGCGGTGTGCAGCCATGCACCAGGAATGCAGGCGCTCCGAATATAGTCTGGTCTCTCTTACCCACCCCCTCCCATCCCCACTCTCTGGCTATGGAGCGCATACATCACCTATTATAGTTACCCTGTATTTGATTCTATCTGTCAGCCCGAAAATTCCCACAGTCCTATGGTTCGCTTCTAGTCGCTATAGATTTATTATTTCTAATATTCGTTCCAGACAGTAGTTCAAAATCACTAATGTCGTTTACAAATTAAGTTTTAAAATTCAGAACCCATATTTCTGCAGCCGAACCCCATTCGAAATAAATATATAGTAGAATAGTAGCAAACATAGATCCTTCATTAAAGAACACATTATATTATTCGAAAACGAATGCAACTACTTTCCCTCATGTGGTGCTTCATATTATAAATGATATTTTAGGATCTATGTATAAATTATATATTATTATACAAGAGCTATATATAATTTGATATTGATTAGTAATAAATTTTGAATAATTTATTTTTTGAAGAGAAAAGATTGGGCTATGAGTAAACAATACGAGCTAATAAACCGTGTTATCGTAGTTGTGGGAAAAATAAAAATAAGTAAAAGTAATATATTTTTTTTAAATAATTTATTTTTTGAAGAGAAAAATTTGGCTCCAGCGGGAGTCTAGCCCGGGTCTTCCGCGTGACATGCGTGGAATGCTAACCACTGCACCACAGAGCTCGCTTCCAAGCGGAGCCAATCCTTCCTCTTCACTGATACCTCTCCCTCGATCTCGCAAGTTTGCAAGTATTTACGGGAGATGGACAATTTTTTTTTGTCCAATTTTGGATATCTCTTGACTCTTGGAGAGGTATCAGTGAAGAGGAATGATTGGCTCCGCTTGGAAGCGAGCTCTGTGGTGCAGTGGTTAGCATACCGCGCATGTCACGGGGAAGACCGGAGCCCAATCTTTTCTCTTCAAAAATTAATTATTTAAAATAATTCAAAACAAGGTGGTTACCCACAATAATAGATTAAATTAATATATAATAAATTTTAGGTTAAAGGGGCTTAATAAATTAGTGATTATGTATAAATGCATTCATTGTTATGGAAAGAATGTTGTATAACGTAATGTAGTCGATTTCTACAAGATGTAAAAGAATCATAATATACTACAAGCTCTATTGTTTAAATTATGTGGTAAGATGAAACGGAGGACCGTAGTCAACCGTTTGTTTAATTTTTGTAGATCAATAATATTAACCACACTTTAAAAAAAAAAAAATTATTCCTATCAACCTAGCTGTAGTGGCTAAAATTTATATACATCAAATGACGACAGTTTTTAATAGCTTTCATGCCGACACGCAGTATTGCATATCTGGGTATCACCCTCGACTTGAAACTGACATTATCTTGAAATTCGATGGTGGTAGACTTCATCACACGGAGGCTTATCGATTTTTTTAATATCCTTGATTACATAGCGAATACACTGTTTCAGAATCAACTTCTCAACTGTTAGCCGACAACTTTAGATTAGACGAAGGAAAACCATCATACTAACTGCATATTGCGTATATTTGACTAATTCTCTTTTTCTTCTGGCATGGAAATAGGTTTAGTAAAAGAGCTAAGATTTTTTTTTTTATTACAACTAAATAAGATTTGTGTTATTTCTAGAAATAGTGGAGATTGGTCTGCAGTACCAACCATAGTATATTTATTTACCACCTTAATAATAGGGAGCTATGAAAATTGTCCATGCAATGAGTCCTGATACATAACATCGTTTACAATCAGACAAGAAGATCAACTAAAAAATTCATTCACTAATATTTCTTAATGCATTAATGTACATGATTAGTCTTGCATTGAAACTACTCATTATTAGCTTTCTTATCTGATTATTAGAATATACTTAGTTTAGTAATCTTAACTAGATTTTGGGAATTAATGGCCTAGAATCGATTTATAAACAATGAGTATATCTATTTATTTTGTGTTGGTACCATAAAGGATGGTATAAAACCAATAAAATAAATTGTATATTATATTTTCAGTTGTTTGTAGTCGTCTTGTAGATCGTCATGTAAATTATAATATTTTAAAATTGTCTCCCTAACTCGTGATTAAAATAGATTTCACTGCTGTGTTTTGCTGTTCTTTTTAGATTAAAAAATAATAATATTGTAAAGTGAGATGAAACTATATGATATTGACTGTTCTATTGAAAAGAGTTTTCGATTTTTCGTTGGAACTTATTGTTCTAGTTCATGTTCCGGATCTTCTACAATCTTCAAATATCTCCCACACCATTCTGGAATGTCCTTTGCGGACAAAATAAAAGTAGCAATTGATTAGGGACTTGATCATGCTCTGTACATTGAAGCATATGATACTTATGTGTCATTGTATTGTCACTAGTAATTTAGTTGTAACCTTGTTAAGATATTGAGTTTGTCTGACATTGTAAATTATGATTTGTTTGTTGGTTTTTATAACATCGCTTTATGCCACTAAGGCTAATCGGACGATGCTAGATTGGGAGTCGTAAAATTGCCTTTCCAGGTATAATTAGGATAGGGATCTTTAACAAGTACCTGACATCGCACAGGCTCGGGATCTCCAATTGACGTCATTCAAGGAACGGCATAGCCAAGGTTTTTACTTCAGGTTTTAGTAATGATTTTTACTCCCATTTAAAAATCCTAGGGCCACCTCGGGAAGCTAGCCCGCGACCTTTGGTATTGTAGGCTGCTGGTTAGCACAAGTGACCCCTTAATTTTCTTCTATTAAAAATTATTTAAATCCACAATAGTGTTACAATGTATACTTTATTAACTACTCGCGTTGTAATCTGTTACTAATTGTTCAACTAGCTTTGCTGGAATGTTTGAATGGTGGAGGATGGTGTAAACACATTCTCTCCTCAACCATCTATCTATATTGCGACATACTTCCCTAATCTGATATTGGTCTCTTTTTCAGAATAAACATTAAGAAGCTAGGGCATTGTTAGTTTCAAAGTTGGATAATCCAGAAGTTCTTCTGAAAAAATAAAAAAGTTTCCCCCTCGAATTTATCCAAAGGGGGTATTTAGCTTTCCAGGTAGAACGGAAATTAAGGCCATAGAAAAGCCGGAAAGAATTCAGATTTCTAGTTTTTGAGTCAATAACTCGTGTAAAAGAGGAATAAGTGGTTTTTACGAAGCTACCTTCCGTTCCTTTATCTGCTTAAAGTCCATTAAAAAGAAGTTTTTTCCTATTTTGGGGTCGGAGCGAGTGGGAGAAGGGAAGGGAAGTGGGGGAGGGTCTGGGTTGGAGAGGGAGTGAGTAGGAGGTGGAGGGGGGAGGATAGAAAGCGCTCTCTCTGTTTTATTTGGGAAAGTCTAACCGCGAACGGACACTGGCGCCCTCCCACGGAACCACTCGAAGTTTTCCCATCTAAAGTTTTAATTATGGAGGCAGTGAAACTTCCAGTCTATTAGCCAAACGGCCTGACATATCAACACCTCGGTGTCTGGAAGGTCAACAGTTGCTCAGGTTCTGTTGTAACTTTTAACTGGAGGCGGAGGAGAAGTGGAGGAGGCGGAGCCTGGTAGGAAAGAAGTAGGACGACGGGTTCCCCAAAGTTGAGATAATGGAGTTGATGAATCAGATATAATGACGGCTGGGGCTTCGAAGTATTGAAGGGTGTTCTTCAAGCGTAGATGTTTCTGTGAAAATGTTACGCTTTTTTTTTGAACATTTTATTTCCTCAAATAACTTTGTTATTTGCTTGTTTATCAGTTATAGTCGAGCAGTAAAGATGGACGTGTTTCACAAAATACTAATAATTCTGAGACAGCTTTGAAGGAAATAATTATTAAGACAGCCTATGAAGCAATATAAGAATATACTTGGCCCTCTTACAAAGCGGAGTTGGACGAGAGAGACTAACTGGACTAAGGAGAAGCTTTTAGCTTAGGAAAAGTGAGCTAGTTACTATCATGACTCCTTTACTAAACAATAAGTTCTTAGATGGATGGAAAGAGACCGCGTGCGAAGTCAAGAAGTAGATGAGTAGATAGAATTAACAATCAGAGGTGTAAAGGTCGTCCATCATATACCTCAGAACTTCTTCAACCCGAATCCTCGGTTCACTCCTACAATACCCGATCAAGACCTTCATATCTACACAGACCGGCCCACCGATCGTCAGCTTTTGATAGACCTTTGATTATGATTATTAAATCCTTTCTATTCTATGATGTTGAATCTCTTATTGTATTTTTTTAGAATTAAATTATATATTAGCTTATCCCTAAATATTTGTATAAATATGTATGTATTATTAGATGTGCAAGACCAGTATTTTTTACTTTCACTTACCTATATATGAAATATATAGTAAGTGGAAGTATTGCGATCGTGAAAAATTTCGACTTCCGGTTTTCAACGGAAATACACGTTTTGGGGTCCCCTGAGTCCAAATGACCAAGTCCCGCGAAATGGTCTTATTAATAATCAAAATTGATCAACCGGAGGGGGGACTTTACTTAATAAATTTTGTATAATTTTCACGTGTTTTTTTTTTATTTACTCAAAAAAGGCTTTAACGATTTTGATCAAACTGGGTATTTGATGTATGTATATGCCAAAGATGTGATAGCCATCATTTCATCAAAATTGGTTTAACGGAGGGGGCACTTTATTTCATAACTTTTTAACCAATTTTTACTCTTTTTTTCGATTATCTCAAAAACGGCTTTAACGATTTTCATCAAATTCGTGGTGTTTAATGAAAATTAGGTGTTCTTTAATATCAGGTAAGCTTTATTGTTGTTAAAATTTTCTGAGGGGGCTTAAATGGGGAAGGGGCCTTTTTTGTTTTCCTATAAAGTACCTTCGTTTTTGTTTATATGGAGAAATGAACTGTCTCCCGTTTTGCCTAAAAATAAGAAATGGATAAATGTGAGATATGATAAAAATCAAGGAAACATATAGAGGAGAAAAAAAGAAAAATATTCAGTCAACTCATAAAACTCGTTGAGCGCAAGCGGAGTACGCCTTTAATGACAGACCATTGTTCATAATTAAAGCCCTTCTGTTCATTTGAGAAGTGGCAATTAACAAAACGCATTAATTTCTAATCAAAGTAAGTTTGTAAGTGAAAGTTGTGTGTTGCGCGCACGCACCAGATTTTTTTTCATTTAATGTTATTAATTGAATATTTCATTCTTATATTTTTCTTTTTACACTAGAGATTCCCTCATAATTTAGCATTATTTATTTTATTCTAATTTATTTATTTAAGCTCTGCTCTATGCCTCTAAAGACATCTTTGTATATTATTTAATTTTTTTCTTAAAGGACAAGTCACGAAACAAAGAAAAAACGAATTTATTTATTTATAGGGCTGCTAGAGGCGACAAATAAATTAATAATTTGAGTATTTAATTATAAGGATGGTTGGGGAAACCAAAGATCTATTCGTTTTTTATAGCACTTTCATCAAAAATTTTGTAATAAGTCTGAAATTTACATAAATCATCTTCAGTGGGAGACGCATATATGATAGTTAAGGAGTTGTTCAGTCTATATATAATGTCCAGACTAGGAGTCGAATAACTAGATAGGTTTAAAAATAGTTCTAATTAGTTATTTGTAATGAGATCATTACAGGAGCTTTCTGCACATTGCAACTATGTTATTGACTTCTTACCTGTTTGCAAAAGGCTTCTAAATGGTCACAATATACTTAAATCATGTGGACCAATTTCCAACTTACCAAATTATTTGGTAGGAATAATGTTTCCTAAAGGAATAATGATGTAAATGTTGGATGGTCACGATTGGCTTGTGGAACACATGTTTACACTTAAGTGAGGGAGACTAGGCAGAAAAACAATTGAGCTTCCATCACCATCCCTTTAACGATATTATAACAATGAAGTGGAATAACCAAGATCACCATTGTACCAGAGAAAATGCACGTAGATGTTTAAATAAGTTTTATCTGCCTTACTGATACTTTTACCATAAATAAAATTATCCTTAGTATATATTTCCTTTTTTGTCTTTTAATTGGTTCATGGAATATTATTAATATTCGTATAAAATATGTATCGTAACGCCTATACGAGTTTTAGTAATTTTATTTAGTTATATTATATAATTAGTGCTAAGCTTGGCAACCTACAATACTAAAGGTCGCGGGTTCGCGTCCTGCGATGGCCCTAGGATTTTTTAATGGGAACGAAAATCTTTGGCTATGATAGGACGAAAAATGGAGGTCTGTACGATGTCAGGTACTCGTTAAAGATCCCTCCTATCCAAATTATTCCTTGATAGGCAAAATTTAGGACTCCCACTGTAGCATCGTCCGATTAGCCTTAGTAGCACAAAGGGACGTTAAACAAACAAACAAATTTAAGTGTCAAAAATACAATGAGAACTCCAGTTAATAAAAGAGTTACAAATAGTATCTAGCTGTGAGAGAACAACAACTCAAAAGTAACAGTATGCTTCGCTATCCAGGCTAAGACTGACCCAGTATTCGATCGCTTACTTATATACCGTCGGCTATGAAACCAACCAGAAAGGCTTAGAACGATCCAAACATTTGATCAAGTAGGTACTAATGTTCATATCAGTTTCAGGAAATTCTAGAACTTAATATAACTTAACTTAGAGTATTCTTTGCTTTTAGTTAAAAAAAAAAAAAAAAAAAAAATCCATCCAATATAATACGTGCCTAAAATTCAATAAATTTAAAAAAAAAACAGAAGACCGTCATACACCTGACTTCAGGTTAAGGCAAGAATTTAAAGGTAATATTTACTTAGCCTGTGGGAAAGCCGTTACCGTATCAACAGCTGTGCCCATTTTGTCGGATCTTTGTCTTTGAAGAGTGCCGACAAAAAAAAAGGAAAAATAAAGCCAGTTATTGATAAAATGTGGGTGGAAGCCGATATTCTACCTCTTTGTCATCGCTGTCTTCGGAAAATGGAAAACTGACACATAAGTTATGTTTATAGATAAGGAGAAAGAATCCTCTTTTGGATGATTATATGACATATTTTATGGTATAATAATAAATATAAAAGTTCTACGAGTATATCTCAAAATAAAAATTATTTTATTCAGATTCAGTCCGGAAATAGATGAAGATATTTCTTCCTGGGTTTATTCATGATTTTCAAAAACTGTCTCAGAGAAGGAGATGTCTGTTTCTTTTAATAACAAAGAAAAGTAGTTCAAGTTAGCAGAGTTTGAGAAAGCTGGTTCAAGTATTCAAAATTTACATTTTCTGAAAAGCTAATAGAAATATAAAATAAAATTATCAAAACCTTTGTAAGTAATACAGCAACAAAAAATTGACGTAGAAATTAAATTCGAAATATCCTTCAGGTACAAAATTTTTTGTTTGTTTGTTGGTGCTTAAAGCCGTAAAAACGTCAGCTACACAGTGTAAAATATGACATATAATGCGGTAACTTGATTTATGTCAAGGTGTAAATGAACAGAACACAGCGTTGAACAGACCATTAACATGCGAATAAGTTTACCGAAACATAGATGGGAGGATTAGACGTATGAACAATAAATATATGTTTTCAGCGTGATCTTGTGAAATTATTGATTGGATTATGGGAGTATTTGCTTGACGCATCAATTCAAAATTTATTATTACTATACAATGATTTTAATAGGGCATACTCAATAATATGAGTATAGTAATGTTAACATTATTCTTATATTTTATATATTTTTATTTCTCTTTTACTTTTTCCTTTTATTTCATTTTATAAAGAAAAATGCTTTTAGTACCCAGGAATCGATGCAAATCTATCTATTAAAATCTCTCCCGGCATATGCTAGATATAAAATATTTTAATACCCCCTTGGACTCCTTCGCATAGAAATGCTGCCCTTAGCATTTTATTGCAGCTACCTATTAGTAAAATTTCTTTCCCTTTTTTCTCTCTTTCCATCTTCATATTGTTATTATTATCATTTAAAATATACTACAATGTTATATGTAATAAATAATACAAAATGAATGTAATCTGCCTCCCATTTATGAGTAAACAATACGAGCTAATAAACCGGGTTATCGTAGTGGTCGGAAAAATAAAAATAAGTAAAAGTAATATAAGTAATATAATTAGAAAAAGACGCAAGGCATAAAGTTTTCAAGGCTTAATGGGAGGGGGTATTATTAATTAAGTAGCTAATTTCAAGACCTCCTTAATTTTGATTACAACAACCATATTAACGACTGCTTTTATCATCAGAAATATGCATTATTTACCGAGAGGTCTTAAAGGATAATGAGTAGCGAAAACTCTTTTTGCAAATCTTTAACGAATGATTAAAAAAAAATTTCTAAAATTTCTTATCTGTATCAATAGCCTTCGAAAACTTAATTTATTATATGAGCACAATAGATGAAGAACAACTATTAATAATTAAAAACCTATTTACATATCTATATTTATAAATTATAGACTAAAGATCCTAAAAAACTACAACAATCTGACTTTCAGTCAGTTTTAACGATTATAACACAAATTCCCTATAATTATATGTTAAGAATGTACCGTCATTTCTTATTACTTTCACTTACCTATATATGAAATATATAGTAAGTGGAAGTATTGCGATCGTGAAAAATTTCGACTTCCGGTTTTCAACGGAAATACACGTTTTGGGGTCCCCTGAGTCCAAATAACCAAGTCCCGCAAAATGGTGTGTGTGTGTGTGTGTGTGTGTGTGTGTGTGTGTGTGTGTGTGAACAGACTAGCTCAAAAACTATAAGCCGTGCGAATCTGAAATTGGATATTTAGTGTATTTATATGTCCGCGATGTGACAGCAAAAATTTCATCAAAATTGGTCAAACAGAGGGGGTACTTTATTTAATAACTTTTTACGTTTTTATCGATTTTCTCGAAAACGGCTCTAAAGATTTTGATTAAACTGAGTATTTGATCTATTTATATGCCCGAAATATGACTGTAAAAATTTCATCAAAATTGATCAACCGGAGGGGGGACTTTACTTAATAAATGTGTTCCACTTTTACGTGTTTTTTTTTATTTACTCAAAAACGGCTTTAACGATTTTGATCAAACTTGGTATTTAGTATATGTATGTGCCCGCGATGTAACAGTAAAAATTTCATCAAAATTGATCAATTGGAGACTTTACTGAATAAATGTTGTCTCATTTTCACGTGTATCTTTTATTTACTCAAAAACGGCTTTAACGATTTTGATCAAACTTGTTATTTGGTGTATGTATGTGCCCGCGATGTGACATTAAAAATTTCATCAACATTGATCAAATGGAGGGGGTACTTTACTTAATAAATTTTGTATCATTTTCACGTGTGTTTTTAATTTACTCATAAACGGCAAAAATAGGAAATGAATGTGGAAAAATTTGTGACTTTGTGAAGTGGCAATTAACAAAACACATCAATTTCTAATCTAAATAAGTTGGTAAGTGAAAGTTGTGTGTTGCGCGCACGCACCAGATTTTTTTTATAATACGTTTGATTACTTTTAGTTTATATTAAATATTTAATTAATTTATAGCATCGATTTTCGGCTCATTAATGTATTAGGGATAAAATACCACAAAATAAATAAGGATTATAATTTAAAAAAATGAAAATTCTATTTAAATAAATGGAGTTGTTAGTCCCCTTTTACCTAATGTAAACTATTGGAAACTGATTACTTGTGGGTAACTGAGCAGCAAACTGAATGAAAAAAAAACAAGAGATTAACGTAACAGTTTGTAACAGCTGTGCGCTCAATGAAGCGTACTGTGCTGCCACCGAACACATAAAGAGTGGAAAAAAATGTTCTCATTTCGGTTTACTGGCCCGTACAAATTTGTTTGTTTTCCACTGTATCAATTATCGTCAAAATATGTCGTTATACAAAAAAAAAGTCACTAAAAAATATAAAAATTAAAAGAGATTTTATTTTTAATTAATCTAACTTCCTGTTTTTTTTTCATCATTTGAATTTTTTACTTAATATATTTTAAAATTAAAATTTGTTCAATGAAATTCTTTTATGAATAAAATTTATGAACGCATATTAATAAATAAATAATTTTAAAATAACCTTTGCCGATATTCTATTGTATAGTTAATATTTATCTTTTGTGAAATCCTTTATTTTTATTCCCATATTTATGCACATGGAATTCCTGTATTTTAGTATAATCTTCAAAATTTATTTAGTGCTTACACTAAATTAATTTTGAAGATTATTCTAATAAATTTTGAAGATTATTCTGATGATAATCAATAATCAAATTTTATGTGCATGGGCAAAACCATCAAATTATGTAGATAAAATAGAGGCAGTTAATTCAAGGTAAGGTAAAAGGTCTGTATTTCAGAAATGGTTTCTTTCAAATTATATTTAAAAGTTTTATAACTAAAAATTAATGTGTTAATAATCATTAGCAAAGTTTTACTCCAATAATATCAGGAAACATTAATTAGGATTATTTTTCGATGCAGTCGTTTTGCTTTTCAACACACTTTGTCCATCATTGATCAGTTACAGCAAACTAGGTTTTTCTGAAATACCCGTACATAATGTATGCAACAATATTTGTTCGGGTATCGTCGCTTTTTTTTTTTTTTTTTTCATATTTAGGAAGAACTGTGTTGAGGCGAATTAGTAAAAAAAACACAGCTAATCGGCGAAATAATTGATAAAGTTTTGAAACTTAGGAAAAATAATCATAAGAATGTTAGTCGTAAGAAAGAAAAAAACTCGTTTCCAAGCCATTTATTCCCATTTTTATAATTTTTTTTTTAACGAAACAATTTTTTATTTTGAAGACATCTATTACATAAAAAAAAAAAAAAAATACTAGTAAAATTTTGCTCAAAAATGATCCTTCGCATGTTTAAAGTGAGGCAACTCGTTCTACGTATACTCCACTTAGAAGAAAATTAGTACAGGCAAATTGTCAAAAAGAACAGCAATGAAAGAGAATAATTTATAAAGTTTTAAAACTTAGGAAAAATAATCATAAGAATGTTAGTCGTAAGAAAGAAAAAAACTCGTTTCCAAGCCATTTATTCCCATTTTTATACTTTTTTTTTTAACGAAACAATTTTTTATTTTGAAGACATCTATTACATAAAAAAAAAAAAAAAATACTAGTAAAATTTTGCTCAAAAATGATCCTTCGCATGTTTAAAGTGAGGCAACTCGTTCTACGTATACTCCACTTAGAAGAAAATTAGTACAGGCAAATTGTCAAAAAGAACAGCAATGAAGGAGAATAATTGATAAAGTTTTGAAACTTAGGAAAAATAATCATAAGAATGTTAGTCGTAAGAAAGAAAAAAACTCGTTTCCAAGCCATTTATTCCCATTTTTATACTTTTTTTTTTAACGAAACAATTTTTTATTTTGAAGACATCTATTACATAAAAAAAAAAAAATACTAGTAAAATTTTGCTCAAAAATGATCCTTCGCATGTTTAAAGTGAGGCAACTCGTTCTACGTATACTCCACTTAGAAGAAAATTAGTACAGGCAAATTGTCAAAAAGAACAGCAATGAAGGAGAATAATTGATAAAGTTTTGAAACTTAGGAAAAATAATCATAAGAATGTTAGTCGTAAGAAAGAAAAAAACTCGTTTCCAAGCCATTTATTCCCATTTTTATACTTTTTTTTTTAACGAAACAATTTTTTATTTTGAAGACATCTATTACATAAAAAAAAAAAAATACTAGTAAAATTTTGCTCAAAAATGATCCTTCGCATGTTTAAAGTGAGGCAACTCGTTCTACGTATACTCCACTTAGAAGAAAATTAGTACAGGCAAATTGTCAAAAAGAACAGCAATGAAGGAGAATAATTTATAAAGTTTTAAAACTTTATAAGAATACTTGTAATAGGTGTTGTAGTAAGTTGTAGTATTTCATCCAACAAGTTATTATAGTTTTGTAAAAAAAAGTGAAACAATTAAATTAAAAAGTGAAACAATCGTAAAATAATTGTAATTTTTGAAGAGAGTACTCTTCTGTTTCTTAGTTTTACATCCACTATGAGTATTTTATATTGGTTATGTTTTTATAACTTCGGCAAAGTTAATTTGTGGAAACACACAATACAGAGTAAAAAAAAACACATTGTGCTTTTCAGTAGTTAAATGTTGTCCAAGAGATTTTAAATTAAAATCTGAATTAAAATGATGATGATGAATGATTTATCCGAGTATTTCGTTGTCAGATAATTACTGTGATGATTGTGTCATATAATACTGCAACACTTCTGTGGGTTAACAATATTTATTCAACGAAAATATAACAATCGTCAATGCCTCAATATAACACAAATCATATAGCTTGAGCTTCACAGTCAAGACAAAGACTAAGAAGGCTAACTGTCCAGTCACTCATTCCTTATATATAGTCGTAAAAAGACTGGCCTGGAATATTCCATCCCAGCGTGGATTGGGCTCGTAAAATCTATACCCAAACACGTGCTCTGACGGTTCGCTCTTACCGCTAGTTCGTTCCAACAAAAGGTCTCGGATTTTAAACCATATGTGTTTTTATTTAACGATTTAACGGTACAATACGTACCTATTTATGATTATTACTATTTTTTTTTTTTTTTTTTTTATTCTCGATGCCTCAGGACCAAAACAAAACACGGTTTCAGAAATAATACCCGAAGGCTTCGTGAGTGATTGCTTATGTAGATGAAGATACCGAATTCAGCATTGAGGTGTTAACATCACAAAGGCTTATTTCACTTGCTAACTCCTCCTGACGTACACGTCTTAGCGGAATAGCAGAACGCTTTAAATGGTGATTAGGTCAACTGAAGGAAGGAGCTTCTTTGGGTTATTCAGTTGCTAAGACGGTTGGGGAGCAATGCCCCCCCTTATCCCTTCCCCCTGATACCTTTCTAGGTCTGAGTCCCCCCCTTATAAAGGACTGATACCCCCCCCTCCCCATGGTCGGAATCCCACCGGGACCGCTCTACCTGGGGGCTACCTGACAGTTAGCTCTACTCAGCAAACCTACCCCTCGGCTTCTCCCTCAGTCTCTCAAGAATACTCCTCTCCTATCTTGAATAAAGTCTAAAAGGTTCCTTTAGAATATTTGTTTATAAACTTTTATATCTCCGATTTCAGTTTAGATCACCCATAATATTTTCTATAATTTTAAAAACAAATCCAATAGTGCTAGTAGAGCTTTCTTGTTTTCCTGTAAGAATAATGGAAAACTTACCAAAAAAATATGAAAAAACGAATTAGAGATTTATTTCCAACTTGATGAGAACTGGATTATTTTTAATTGAAAAGAACCACCAGCGAAAATATAAAATCTTAACATTTTTAGCAGCCCCTTTATGTAGAGGTGAGAGATAGTCAACCGTTAATCTTTACGATAGGTTAAGTAAATGATGATCAGGATTTTCAGTTTGAAATTTTTTTTAATTTTCGAAAGCCAAAGTTTCGATCCAACTTGTGGATCTTCATCAAGGCTAAAAGAAAACAAATATATAAATATCTATGTTAGAGGATGACGATAAATAAATATTTTATAGAACTGATAATAATATAAAAGATGGTAAGCATTATACATGAATATTTAAATAAGTAGCTGGTTAGCAAGATATTTATCTTTAAATAGAATTTGATATTTATCTTCTAAGTCGAGGCAGATACAAAGACTGAAGGTAAAATAGGTAAGAGGTAGTGGTAGGGGATAGTTTGCCGACTTCAAAGGTTTATGACGGGGGAAACCCAACGCTTTTGAAGTGAAAGGCTACATGACAACTGTGTGGAAATGAAATATTCCTTTATAATGCTTACGATCTCTTATATTATTATAAGTTCTGTAAAATATTCATCCTCTAACATAGATAATCATATATTTGTTTTCTTTTAGCCCTGATGATGATCCACAAGTTGAAACGTTGGCTTTCGAAAATGAAAAAAATTTTCAAACTGAAAATCCTAATCATCATTTAAGCCCCTTTATGATTTTGTAGAAAAAAAAAAAATATTTATATATATATATATATATATATATATATATATAAATATATATACACATATAAATGGTGCTTGGATTGGGTTAAAATATTGACTATTATGTAAGAATATATTGTATTAAATTGTACAGCCCATTCAGAAGATTCAGAACTATATGTAGCCGCTATTTACGATATGACATTGTTGGAATTATTGAGAGTATGTAAAGCTGTAAAAATTACAACGTTTACATGTAGGAATATGATAAAGGCTTAAACTTAAATAATAATAAATCAATTAAATATATGATTGTTAAAGAGCAAAATTTACTATCATGTATGATTGCTGATACAAATGTTGTATCATTATACAATTTTATGAATATGGGCGTAGGAACAAGATGAGATTGCTAGTACAATCGACATAAATAGTGTAATGAAATAGGTTTTATAGGACCTCAATGAAGTAATTACTAAAAAAATATTATATTAATAATACAAGAATTGTCGAATTTTAAATAAGATTGGTCCGGGATTCGAACCCGGGTCTCTGCATTACCGCCTCTTACCTACTCAGCTGAGTGATATACAGACCCGGGTTTGGATCCCGACTATGGCCACTCTTATCACTTCAGTTGAAAGTTTTTAATAAACTTTCTTAATAAATATTATATATTATTATAAATATTTTATTATTTCCCATAATTTCTTCAAGCTTTCGTCAAACTCAAATAAGTCGTTATCTGAAAATCGCATAGGAAAAAGAGTGTCAAATAATTTTTTTTTTTTATATATATTAAAAATTATCGATAAAATACCAGAGTATTTAGGTACTATATTAAAATTATGAGAGGGTGGTGGGATGGCCGAGAGGGCAAACGCGTTTGGAACTTGCGCTGAACAGCCTGAAGATAGCCTTTTCAAGACCCTGAGCCAATGGACATAATAACACTCAGCATTAATCCTCCCCCTCCCTGGAAATCCCTAATAGCCTAAAAGGAAAGGATGGGGAGAAAAAAAAAAATATAATAACCATTTTTTCATGAAATAGTTATGAGAAAAATCAAACCAAATGCAGCATGGTTAGCGTAGAAGCTCCGGCATGTTGTGCGATATATAAAGCTTTCATGAAGCACGAGTTAAAGATATGGCGCCCAAACAGAAACAGCTTGAACCTATATTTCTTTCGATCTAAACGCCTGAGTTGTGAGGGTCAATACTGTAGGAGATATCGAACACATTCGACTCACTACTTAATATAGACTTGTCAATGGGCGAGTGTCAAAGGAAGTAGGGGCGAGGGAGAGGTGCGGTAGACTCGAAGTAATCGAGGCCAACTTGACTGGGCAGTGGAGCATGAAGCACTTATGAACTTTGTGCTTGATGCTTATTACACAGTCCCAGATGGCTGGCAATATGTATATGTATACGGCAATAAGAGCATACGTCCATGCCTGTCAGTATTTGAGAGTTTTAATTTGTGATTAAATTCATTTAATATTTCAGTATTAATATTAATACTTCAGTATTTTTTTTATATCACGCTTTAATAAAAGACTTCTACCAATGTTTTTTATAGACATCTCCAAGACTACATACCATGACAAAATTTATGAAATTAAGTCAATTTATTATACCAGAATCATCATCGAAGAACAAAGGAAAAAAAGGTTAATACCACAATGTATTAGATGCCATACTAAATCCTATTGTAATCATGCACCTCGTTGAGTAAAATGTGGCCAAGGTCACGACAGCTCCTCCTGTACCAAGCCGTGGGATACAACCGCTAGATGTGCGAATTGCAACGGTGATCATCCATCGAACTACCGAGGTTGTCAGGTCCTTAAGGACCTGAGGACTCAGAAAAAAACAAGTATCAATCGCTTCCAGCAGTCTTCGCCTATACCTCCGCCTCCGCCCTCGAGTTCCGAACATTACCCGACTATCCAGCCACCCAAGCCTGCACAGCGAGTTCAGAAACGCCATACGGACAATCAACAGGGATCATCTTCACAGCAGATCGGACAGCGAACCGAGCCATCTCGAAATCAAACATGTTCGGGTGTGAGTCGGGTATTCACCCAGCAGCCACCTTCAGCTGATAATTACCCACCAGCCCCTCCTCAATCGGTTCAATTACTTACTGGTCTGAACTCCCTCTTGCAACCCCTTTATACTCTTCTCCAACAGCTCGCACAGGTGACCCAAGCCATGTATCCTCACTAGAAGACTAAAAAGGCGCTGGATGAGGAATCTGCTCTCTTAGACAGCCAAGGAAATTGACTCAAGCCAAGAAGGGGGTGCTGTTGGGTGCTTTCCTTCCTCATGCCTGACATGTCATTATTTCATTTTACCGCCATCTCATTCTCTGATTGTCCGCACTTTGCAGACAGTTGCGAATTAAGAATTAAAGACAAAAAAAAAAAAATCATTTAAAACAATTATTATTTAATTAATACAATTAATATAAAGTTATTTATTTTTGACTAGTAGTAAAGGAAAAAAAAATATCAAAATTTACTATGATAAGAAAAATTTGGACCTTCATAGCCCTTCTGAGGGGGGGGGGGATTCTGAAAATTTATTTTTCCGACTATTGATCGAATGATGCATCGCTTTTTATAGTTTCCATGCTTCTGAATCCAATTAGACCATTGCCATGAAAATACAGTAAACAGCCCAAGAAAAAATGAAAAACCATATTTGGTGGCTAAATGATGTCACAGCTTACGCAATGACTGTTTAAGTGGAATATCGCACTCTCAGTTCAAGACTACTGTAATTAAAAAAAAATAGATTTTTAATTTTAATTTTCATATTGAAACCATCACAATTGTCTAAAAAACGAGGGAACTGACATATTTTAAAATATGATCTAAATTCAAGATATTTATTAATATTCGTATTAATTGATTCATTTTTATAAAATTTGAATGCTAACTTTGAAAATTAGTTGTTCGGAAGATAATAATAGTAGTGCGATATGAACACCTTTTGAGTTGTGTTGGTATTCTATTAACAAAGGAGACAGTATCGGCGGATTTTAAGACTAAATTAAACACTATAGGTAAATGTCATTTTTTCTGATGAAGGTTATTTGGAGTTATGATAGTCTTGCATTGAAGGTGCCATATGTAATCTGAAAAAGGGGATGATCCCATATTTTTAAACTTAAATAAGGGTAATATAAGTATTTAAGTACATTTTGTACAAACTATAAGTGTAAGATTGGTTACTAAATAGGAAAAATATATCATCAATACCTTAAACGTACTTCAATAGGAAGTTATATGATGAAGGTGGATGTACAATTTTATTTAAAATTTGTTCATACAAATCCTATATTGGAACCCTATAAATCGCTCGTCTTACAGTACGTTTTATACCAACTAAGTATGTGATATATTTTTTTTCGGCATCTTAGAATCCTGGTCAATAAAACTTAGAATTTTTTTTTTTATTATTTTTGGACATTCATAAAAAAAAAGACATTCATTTATAGTATTTATTTATTTAATTATACTTTAGGTGCCGCGTACTACAAGGGCTAGAGGCACCAATTTCAATTTAGATTACATACAATGGATCAAATACATAAATTACATATAATGGATCACATACATAGATCAAATACATGGAAACTCCATTAAATACCGGTAACATTATACATATTTGTAAATATTGGTGTCTTTAAGTAATAAGTTAAATAAATATGATAATAAATAAGTTTTAAGTATTAATACTTAATTAATAAATAAAAGTCCAATAGCCTGGAAACGATATTCCGACGATGCAAAAAATAAATGATTTAAAGAAAGGAACTCTAATTTTATCTAATTAACAAATAATCTTTATCAGATTTATGGAAATTTTATTTAACAGGCATTGTTATGACTACAATAGATGATTTATGATCCATAAAATAAAATAAAGAAGTTACGTTTATTTTTCAAAGTATAGGTGTTTTTATTTTATTTTTTTCTTCAAGGCACATTATCTAATTTTATACCAAACAAATTATTTAACATATTCCTAATCAATTCAGTCAAGTATAGCGTTGGGTCGATGGTGAATTACTCAATGATAAAATTGATTCAAAGTGATAACATCAGTTATTATATTCGCCGCAGTATGGCTCGAGGTTGGGAGGAAAAAAATAAGAGATAATACCAGGACGAACAGGGTTTGTTCCGTGAAATTCTGCTGAACTGAGCTGGTTTTGAATCTCTGTTCAGTTCAATACACAACCCTTTCAGAGTTCTCTGTGTATTTTATTTTTATCCCTTGGTAAAATAATAACGAAAATAAAATATATTTTTGGGGTAAAGTCTTTCGCTTTGGATTACAGACGGATTACAGGACCAATGCTTTGACTGTCAGAAGTCAGCGGTCGTAGATTGCCAACAATATATGTGCAGATGAATTCGTTTTTACCTCAAATAAATTGATAATTTAGATTCAATATATTAATTTTTTATTTATAATTTATAAAGTCCATTTTGCTACTATTCGACCCAACTATGAAAATAATTTTATCCTTCATCAAATAAATAATTCATATATATTGCAATATTTTCATTGTTTAAAACTCTAATATTTTATTTTTCACCTTGGTTTAAATTTAATACTTACTTACCCTAGTTGCGTTTTCTATTTCGGTTTAGAGTAACCTAGCACTAACGAACTCATAATTTTTATTTTTGTATTAAAATACTAGGACGGCAGAATTCAAAACCTTGTGCTTACGTCTGAAATTCATTCGTGACATGCCGATAGATCAACACATTTTAAATTTTATTTTATAACAAGTATAAAAAATTAGATTAATACATATACTTTTTTATTTAGATAAACAAAACATCTTTTTGAATTTTTCTTAAATTTACTATCCAGCTAAGAGAGAAAAGAAGAAAAAAAATAAATAAAACAAAAAATTAAGACGAAATGTACTGTAAAATGAAATTCAGAAAATCTCTTGGCCACCGCCTCGCCAATCTTCTTGGTGGATTGTATGGGTTTGTCGGAGTGGCGAGAGCTTGATTTAGTGGGTTGGGATTTGATGTAAGATATGGTAACTATGTCTGTTGCTTGGACATATGGAATGCCGAGATATAATATAAATAAATTCAACTAGGTGATAAATAAATAGTTTAAAAAAAAAAAAAAAAATAATCCGACTGTTGGTTTTTGTTTGCTTGTATTAACGTCACTTTAAGTCACTAAAGCTAATCGGAAGATGCTACAGTGTTAGTCCTAAATTTTGACAATTCAAGTATAATTAGGATAGGGATCTTTAACGAGTACCTTACATCATACAGGCTCGGGACCTTCATTTTACGATCTATCCGAGAGACGACATAGACAAGGATTTTTTACTCCCATTAAAAAATCCTAGGGCCACCTCGGGACGCGAACCCGCGACCTTTAGTATTGCAAGTTTCTATTCTAACCTCTACACAACTGGCGACACCACCTATTGTTTCATTTCAAATAATAAATTAAACAATTTTTCGATAATAATTTAAAAAAAAAATAGCAATCTGCACTCCACACAAATGACTCATAATTTTACAGAGATGATACATTCTTCATAATTTGAAAGAAAAAATAAAACTGGAAAATCCAACATCATGGGTTTTGCAATTGCTTCATTTACAAGTCACAAGTCCAATTGCTTATGAAACTTTAAATTTTTTTTTCTTATTCAATTGAACACATTATTATCGCCTGATGGCTTATTTTGAATGATTTTTACATTAGTTTTAATTTTTATTGATTTTTTTTTTTTTTTACTTCAACTATTTATTTTTGCCTCTTACCATTAGCCACCCACCAATCGGCAAATTTGCTGGCATCGTAGTTTTCTGATTTTTGATGTTTTGAGTTATATTTAAATATTTAATTTAGATCACTGCTAGTACTTAAAAAAAAAAAAAAAAGTAAATTAATAAAAAAAATCGGAGAGAAAGAAAATTATTGGCTTTGTTTATTTTTAATATATAAAAAAAATAAATACCGTTTCTTAATAATAGGCTGGATTATACTGCATGGGGATATCACAGGAGATATTTTTGGTTTAGTATCTTTGTAAATTTCTTACCCTGTACACACATGAATCTCAACTCGATAGACCGCTTTTACCAAACTGTGTAAAGATACTAGAAAGAAAAAAAAATGATAAACATAAAAGGTGATTGAGTGTGATTGAATATTCCTTATCTCGTCTTGTTGATAGGTCTTCCGTATTATAATTTTTCCCTCCACGTTATCCGTTTGGGTGAGCTGGATCGGCGTTGTTTAAGAAGAGCGTTCTTAGAAGAAGGAGTTTTCATATTCTTGGTGGAGTTACTACAGAGAGCAGAGCCATCGTTTAGAACACCTGCCCAACTCATCCTTCCCAAATATTTAATCAACTAGCTCTATCTCCCTCCTCTCACTCCCTCTCTCTCTCTCTCTCTCTCTCTCTCTCTCTCTCTCACTCTCTTTCTCTCTTGCTTTCTCTTTCTGTCTCTCTGCGTCTTTCTCTTTTTATTTTTCTCTAGTCCTCTTGTTCTTAAACATTACAAGAACTAAGACGAAAAAATGCCTTCACACTAGACTTGATTTAAAAAAAAATTTTTTTGATTATATTATTTTTTAAATGGTTCAAGAGTACATTTCTATAGGAGTAAATTTTGTTATTTATCGCACAGACCGCACATCGGCAAGAAGATCGGTAAGAAGAAAGAAGGCGAGGGTAATCGTTTCAACTGCATTCTCAATTTTACTATGTACCAACAATCAGCGAATAGCGTTTGATTAGCAAATCTGTACCTGAGAGGTTTTGACAGGCAAACTGTTGTAACTACAAAATTCTCGAGTTTCCAATTATTGTTATAACTGAATTATTTCTATTATTCTATTTCTAGCGAAAGGTATTCGTATTTATATTCCTGATGAATGGTGTTTTATTTAACCTATTGTTAGTATTACTTTTTTTTTTTTACGACAAGAAATATGAAAAATTCAAATTCAAAGTGCTCTCTTTTAAAAATTTAATAATGTCAGTACCTCTGAGGTACAGAAATATTCTATAATTGGGGCAGTTGGTACCTCAAAAGTAGCGTTACTGTTACTCGAAAGACATGCTCTTTACAGGAATGGAAATATTATAATAATATTATTTATGGAACTGTATATTATAATAATATTATTTTTATATAATAGAAATCTAGAACAATATTAAAGAACCATAATATTATTGTTACTATTTTCTGACATTGTTGGTTTTTTCGTTATGATTGATACAGTTTGCATAACTCAAAATTGAATAAATTTTGGGTTGTAACCATATACTTGCAGACTTGCAACATTGATTTCCTCTTTTGAATAAACGATTAAAATCAGGAAATCGTCAGGCTGATGCGCCATACTACCTAATATAACGTAAGTAGGATGACCAATTGTCGATGGTTGCATTTGATCGACTAGTGTAAGAAAGTATCAATTGCTTATTGATTATATTCTTGCACTTCTTCTTCTTCTTCTTCTTCCTCGTTCTTCCCATCAAATGGTCACTTCCTTTGGTAATAAGTGAAGAAAGTTGGCAGTCCTCCTGAGGTCCTCCAGGCTCCCGTAGAGCTTTCCTTCCATCGATCTCGGTTCAGGCCAAATCCTCCTCCTAGCCTCATCGAAAAGGACACAGTCTTGAAGCACATGCTCAGCTGTTTGTTCTCCCCCACCACAGGTACACATAGGACTATTACCTATTTTAAACTTCTTGTAGAGATGAGCATTCAGTCTGTTGTGGTTAGTCCTAAGTCTGAATACCATAACTTGTTCATTTCTATTTAGTTTGTGGTAGGGGTCCTGGGGGTTGTTTTTAGGATGCCTGGTGTTCCATCTTTGTCTTATCAGGGCTCTGTTTATTGTTTTTACCTCGTCCAATGAGAGACAAGCATCTATTTGCTGTTTAAGGGTTCCAGCCTTTGCCAATTCATCCACTCTTCCATTACCCCTGATACCACAGTGTGCGGGAATCCATTGCAAAACCAATTTATTGCTTATTCATGCACTTAATAGTTTAGCTTATAACTTTTTTTTTTCGTCTTATGTTATCAATAATGTTAAATACTTGATATGATAAATAAATAGCCAGTCAAGCAGATTGTAGTCATATCAAAAGCAGGAAAAATTATTACCGAGAATAGAAGCTGTCTGAACCCTTTGAAAGCAGACATGCTAATATTTTTAAAAGGCACATTTTGCTGTGTTTTAATGCCTTCTAACGTTTGAACATTGTGTTTCTAGTTATTTTAATTTTAGTCACCATTTCGGATATTCACGTTTTATTTTAATTTATCTTATATTATATTTCGTTCACATTTTATATTTGAGGCTTTTGGTTTCAAAACCAGCTACATACATTTTTTTCAAATTTTTTAATGTTAAAAAAATGTGTTAGACGCGTTTGTTTCAAAAACGTCTAGATCCTTCGAAAATCAATACTAAATGATTTCGTTTATTATCCAAAAGCGGTTCCAATTGATCCTTTTTTTAACAGTCCCGAAAAATTCTTGGAAATTGATGTAGCCAGTTTTTGAACCAAACGCCTCATTTACATATATGTACTAATTCGTCCCTTGCTTAGTATTAAAATTTGGTTTTATCTTATTCCTGATTTTATATGCTCTTACATAATCACATTTATTACAAATCATTCAGCCTCGAGAGAAATTTTTTTACATATAATCCATAATAAGGTCTTATATATTGACTGTATCGTGAAGGGAGTGTTCTCATCGAATTCTGAAGCATATAATCTATTAGATTATATTATTAGGAACGATGTATCACTCGTTCAACTCGTTCTAGAAAAATAAATTTGTAGACCCCCCCCCCAATTTTTACCTCCTACACGGAGGTTTGCACTCGGTAATTTGTGGGGAATCTGCAGGCTTCGAATCTTACTACTAAGACGAAATTATGACCGAAATATCTAGAAGGCGTAATGTACTTCTGTACAGGTTCAATTTCGGTCTTTTTATCTTGTACCAGATTGTAATACATTATATTAAACATACTTACAGTCTTAATTTATTATACCTATTGCGTATGAAAGCCAAAAACGAATAACAAACGGCGAAATATAACATGATTGAAATAAAAAGTCCTTTGTTATATTTACATACATATTTAATTGATCAATAAAAGCATAGACAATTGACGGCATAACTTAATAAACGACTTAAGCTGAAACGTTGAACGTTATACACCCCGATATCAACGTCAATAATTCATTCGGATCGGTCCCGGAAAGTTACGAGCCGGAGCGACATGATAAGGGCAATCAAGGAGATTGGATTGAGTGGGGACAATAAGTAAGGCGTCATCTTATTAAGTTAATGCTCAATGGGACTGTACTAGCTCCGCCGCGGCTTCGAGACCCGCCTAATAATAGGAGCCTTAATAAATTAGCCTGGCAACAAGCTAAGGGCTAATACCCGCTCCCTTCCATTATACCCCCTCCGGGCACAATGGATCTCTACAACGCCTCTGCAGCTTGATTGTACTTCTAATGCGACTCGACCGATTCTGATTTTGATACATTCACTGATATTTAATTATTCAATTCACAACAATTTTATTTTTAAAGTAGAACTGACAAAATCCATCTTTAAATCATAAGGGCGTATAGTTCATTTTTTGAAAGAAAATAACAACAACACAAAAAACAAACAGAAATTCTCAAGTAAAACTTGACTAAGCCATTTTACTCACTTTATAATTTTTAACGTTAAGTTTATGGAAAATCTAAATTTCGTCATAATTCTATTACTTTTTGTAATTTACTATTCCTGGACTGTTTGAAGGTGAACTGTTTCGTTGGATATTACTTAGTGAGGATCACAAAGGATCAAGTTTTTTTTTTTTTCTTAATTAAGACTACACGAAGTTACTTACACTACACTTACTACTTGTTGCCTGCTACCTACACAGCAGAACAGATTAAATAAAAATAGTTAAAAAATTAGAAATAAGTATAGTAATGAGTCTTAGGACAATAAGAGATAATTTGGCCTTATTTAAAAAAAGTAAATTATCTCTATGTATATAAGAGGCTTTGTCCTGACTGACAGAATCAACGCAGAGCAAAAACTACTAACGATAGAAACTTGAAGTTCGGAATTTAGATTTTAAACGCGATGTAGGTAACCACTAAGAAAGGAATTTCAAAAATGTAACCCCTAAGGGGCTTAAATGGCGAAATTGTAGTTTAACTCTAACGGAAATCTATTGTTGAGATTTTAAACCATATGTTTTTTATTTGAATATCGATTTAACGTTAAAATATTATTAAAATAGACATTCATATGAAATATGGCTACTGATTATTTAAATATTAGTGGTAATCAAATAATGCCCACTGTGATTCCCATGATCGGGGATGGTGCGTGTTTATTTCTATCTCTTCTCCATATATATAAGAGGCTTTGTCCTGAATGACAGAATCAATGTAGAGCAAAAACTACTAATGATAGAAACTTTAAGTTCGGAATTTAGGTTTTAAACGCCATGTAGGTAACCACTAAGAAAGGAATTTCAAAAATGTAACCCCTAAGGGGTTTAAATGGCAATATTGTCGTTTAACTATAACGGACACCTATTTTTGCACTTCGAGAAAAAATATCTAATTTGGACTCATTTTAAAGATCGTGATCTACGGGGCGTCGAAAACGATGTTTTAAAGCCGAAAAATGAAGCGTTCACGACGAGTAAGTTGTTTCGGCGGTTTTAGTGAATTCTCTCTATAGCGCGCCTCCCTCTCTTCTACCGAGCCGGCAGCTTCCCCCTCCAACCTTCCACCTACCGGAAGCTCCGATTCTACCAAATCTTCTTAACATCAGTTAACATATTATATTAAATCAATACCAAGATAATGATCACAGAATTGATTTTAAAGGCTCGCGGGCAAAGCCGCGACGGGGAATGCTAGTAATAATATAAATAAAAAATATAATTTTTTTTGTGAGTCTCTACAAAGTAAGAAGGGGTTTGGCCCCCTCCCTTATATTGGTAAGCTCTCTCTTACAATTAAAGCTAATGCTCTCTGTTACAAGAAAGCTGTAATACTGTCTGTGGCAATCAAAGAAAAATCATTTGTATGTCAATATTTTATAATCCATATTAGTTACAATATATAAGTGTCCGATGCGACAGTCTCATGCCGGCGTGAACGTTTTAAAGAAATAAAAGTTTATATATATTTTTTTTTAGAATGCTTCACACTTGCAATGCAACAGTAGGTGCTTGCTAATGTGCTACTGAGCTGTATGCTAAGTACAGATCATGTGAGATATATATATATATATATATATATATATATAATTCAAATTCAAGTATGATCATATTTCTATTTTTTATTATCAGATAGTATTATATTTACCACTTGTTCTGTATAAAAACATAACAACAACCGAATAATAAATTGCATAGACGAAAATTCAATGTTTTCATGCCGGCTTTGGTGAAAAAGTTGATTCTTTGGTCACTTCCATGGAACCAGAATGTGTCAAAAGCATGCATGCTTCTCCCACCACGACCAGTTCAATAATATATAAAACCAACAGCAGGTTCAATCCGTATTTTCGTTCTACTTTATATTCTTAATATCCTTTCGAAACCAATTATATTATTTTTAAATGCCAGCACCTGTGGTAAAAACCACCCGTTCAAATAAAATTTATTTTTAATGGTGCAAGCTTAGTTGACTGGAGTTATTAGGGGATAAGAGAAAGGAAGACTATACTAAAAAATACAGATTAAATAGAAAAAAAAATTCTATTTATTGTTTGTTGAAGTTTCGACCTATATTTTTGGTCTAAAATAAAGCACAACAACTACCTAGTAAGAAAAAACAATACAATTTGTACAAAAGAAATTCATATTCGAATAGTTTTAAAATGTGATTGTAAATTTATTATGAATATGTAAATAATAAAACACTATCCAAAAAAATATAAACGTATATAATTTTTATACTGAGATGAAAATTAAAGTTATTTTCTGAAAAATAAATCATAATATAAATTGCAGATGAAGTAAGTAACATCGTAGTGTTTTATAAATCATTTGTTTTGGAATTTAGGGGATGAAATTTATCATTATTGTAAAAAATTAATTATTGTTAAAAAAAAATAAAATAATATGAAATAGTTTGAACTTTCAAGCTTGTAATTGGATGAGTATGTAAAATAATGAAATTAGCAACAAATTATATTAAATATAGATTATATTTCATAATTAATAAAAATTTCTTTCAAAAATGACCTACATTTGAAATTTATTTTGTTCAAAAAGGTATTTGAAGGCGAGAGTAATATGAATATCGATAAAAATTTAAGTGAAAACTTGTTTTAAAAAATTACAGAATCATTAAAAAAATTAATTTTGCAAACGATGTCAGTAAGAATCTTGTCAAACCTAGCTACATAATGCTCAGTCGTATTTCGTATAAGTCCTTAATGCGTAAAAAGAGTCCGAAAAAATTACTTTGTGTGGCTAATATTTTGTTTTATTAGTAGGTATCCAAATAAATTTTATATAAAAAAAACAAATTTTAATTGTTTGCTCTTAGCCTTACTGACTGATTTTAAACTAATTATAATTTAACACGGTCACGCCGCACAGTGGTTCAAAAGCCGCAATAAGCGGCAAAAATCTATTTATCTCCTTTAAAAAAATGCTATGCAATAATTATAATATATGTTGGCAATTTGTTAAAATTGTGTTATGGTAATAGAATTGCTAGAATAAAACAAAAAAATGAACATTAATACGTTTCAAAACCGCAATTTCTTAAGAAAAAGAGATTCAACTTAACGGAAATTCGGAAAAAAATTGATTTTATTGAATTCGCTTAGAAAGTTGAGAATTTTACCAAGTTTATTTGCTCTTACAAACCAATATTTTATTTCTGGATAGAGTAAGACAAAAAAAAAAAAAAAAAAGTTCAACGAAAAATCACTCAATTTTTATAAATTATATTTCGAATTTTGACACAATTAATGTAGTACAAAGTTAATGAAATAATGATTAATGAAATTTATATTTGGTAGGGTTGAGGATAATTTATTAATTAACTTCAACGATATTCAGAAAATAATAAACACGTTTTGTCTATCTACAATATATTTTAAAAAACAGGAACATTACTTATGTAATTATGAATAAAAAAGAGATAAAAATTGTTAAAAAGAAACGTTTACATATTTTCACAACACAAAGATTTTACTTCTTCGTTCAAGTCGTAATCAGATTTTTTCGGTAGCGTTCGAACACTGCTTAAGTAAGGATCAGATGTGGCTAACAGCATGTGCATAACGTCTTCATTAGTTAGAGTACGTGAACATTTACTGGAGTGTTTTTTGTCTGAATACAAGATAGGCCTTCCTTCGTGTCTCTTGCTCTTCTTCTGTCAGCATTCCAATTGGCAACAAAGCAGCTGTTATAATCTTTTCACCATGTATTAAAACTTTATGAACAGTATTCGGCATGTAAGACCATCCATACAGTTGTATGTAAAGCTCTGCAGTCCTCCAACAATACCTTCTAAACTTCAATTACTACCGAATAATAAACTAATTACCTTACCGATAGTGGTGGTTCCTGGTGGGGTCGGAGAAAACCCTCACCCCCTCCCTAATATATAGTCTTACCTAATAAAGATTTTTGGACTAATTACCTATGCGAGAGGTAATTAGTCACGAAAAAAGCCATATTAATTACGGTTTGAAAATTTAAGCTAGCGAGAACATTGACAAAGTTGGTCGCGGTAGTCAGGGGTAGGGGGGAAAGTATAATGATTCGCCGGAAATCTAAACTGAGAATGTCCTTTCCCAAATAACAACTGGAATGAATAAGGCTTACAATCTTGGTGTTTGTAAATAGCGAATATAAAATAAAAACATCTGCCATCACAACAGTCGCAGGTGGTCGTAGCTGAAATGCTTTTGTTTATTTACAAGACGGATTAAAATATTTATCTACACAATTTTCAGCCCACCGGAAGCCGCTGATAAAAGTAAATTCATCAATATTTTATATTATATTTTTTCGTAATTAATTTTTTTTTTATTTCAGATAGCTCTTAGTTTTGATGAATATTTAATTTTTAATTCCAGTGAAACACAGTTGGGCAAATTGTAATTGAATTAGAATTATGATTACGATTACAATGTAATTGTAATTCAACACATTTGAATTACGATTAAATTGTAATTGAATTATTTTTTAGAAATACGATAAAAAAATTTTAATTGTAATCCAATTGTAATTCAATTATAAATCAATTACAGCATAATCCAATTACGAATTTTTTATTTCGATCATCTGTTGTAATCCAATTACAGAGAGCTGGGATTACGTTATTTGTTCCTATGTTCTAATTATGTACGTTTTAATTATAATATAAAATATAAAAATAACGTATTATCTAATTACGTCTAATTATATACTGGGTGGGAAAAAATTTTACCTAGCTTGGTACTTCCTGTTGTTCGATTTTGAAAAAAAATTGCAAACGTATTTGCGGTTGGCCATACTTATTTTGACGAAATTTCAGTAGCGCAGCTAGTGGGACTGTGACAGTTTCTCACTCACAAAAAACTTTTCTGATTGGGATAAAAGTTTTCTACCCTTTCACTCGACCTGCATTTGTCCTTCTGTTTGTATGTATGTCTGACTGTCCGTCTGTGTCGCGCGATACAGGCCGCAATTTTGATGTCGACTTGAAATTTAGAACGAATATTATATAACATCGTAGATTCGCTGTAAAGTTTTTGACGATGGTCTAAATATGCAGCGTTTCAGCGCTGGCGTCGCACTGCGCCGACCAAAAAAGTCGTGTCGGGAATCGTTTACCACAGGTTTCTACATGATAAATCGCACGTCGCTACTTTGACACTTTTTTGATGACGCGCAGAGTCAGCGGCTTAGCTTAAAAATAAATTGCCCATGTTACATACCAAATCTTATTATAAATATTATTTATTTATTTTTGTCAGTACTTATTGTCGATTTTGTTTCAGGAAATTTCTGAAATGTAGTGCAATGAAATACATATATTTAACAGAGAGCTAATGATTAGTTTTTACCAAACCTACACCTTATCGTTTTTTCTCCTTTTGTTATAACCTATTATTCAGGATCATAATATAGGATCATAATTTATTTAATATACTCCTATGAAATAGTTGTTGATTAGGACCCAGGACTAAGGATAGTTATAAGGAATAAGGAGGAATAAGGATAGTTATTGACCTAGGACTAAGGAATATCATTATTTCCTCACCAATAAATTGGTACTCCAGGATATTGGCAGTTTGTCCATGCGAGGGTATGAGGGTGTGTGCGTGTGCGAACAGACTAGCTCAGAAACTGTAAACCGTACGAAACTGAAATTGTGTATTTGGTGTATGTATGTGACCGCAAAAAATTCATCAAAATAGGCCAAACGGAGGGGGTACTTTACTTAATGAATTTTGTCCAAATTTTGAGTTTCTTTCGATTTTCTCAAACCGGGTCTAATGATTTTAATTAAACTGGAAATTTTATGTATGCCCGGATGTGACAGTAAAAATTTCATCAAAATTGATTAATTGGAGGGGACACTTAAAACGAGTCGTAAAACGTTCATCACACAATTAAAAAATTTAGTGTTCTTTAGAGAGGAAATACAACCAAGATATAAGCGGAAACGCAGATGAAAAGTCGGTAAATTGTCACTATCATTTTCCTATTAGCTTACCTCTAAATAGTCGGAAAATAGTTTTAACCGTGAAACCCAATTCACCCGTTCACGATACATAAGCGGAAGAGCGAATGAAAAGTCGGAAAATGTGTCAGCATCATTTTCCTATTAGCCTACATCTAAATAACGGGAAAATCGTTTGAACCGTGAAACCCAATTCACCCGTACTCGATATATAAGCGGAAAAGCGAATGAAAAGTCGGTAAATTGTCACTATCATTTTCCTATTAGCTTACCTCTAAATAGTCGGAAAATAGTTTTAACCGTGAAACCCAATTCACCCGTTCACGAGATATTAGTGATAAAGCAAATGAAAATTTGGATAATTTGTCACATTCATTTTCATTTTAGCCTACGTCTAAATTGTCGGAAAATATTTTAAACCGTGAAAATCCATTCGCCCGTTCACGACGTATTAACCGAAAAGCGAGTGAAATTCGAAAAAATTGTCACACTCATTTTCGTTTTGGCCTACCTATTTATATTAGGTGATAGTATTAGTTTTAATTTTATTTGAATAATCCAATTATAATTGAATTACTTCAGGGATTACAAAGTAATTCGTAATTGATGTTATAATTCAATTATTTTAATTCATAGCGATTTTAATTCAATTACAGTAATTCAAATACAATATAATCCGAATTGTAATTGAATTACATTGTAATTGGATTACGTTCAACTCTGCAGTGAAATATGTATGCTAGAGGTGTGAAAACACCATCGGATATTACTTTTATTAAATTTAAGTTCCCACTATTGAACGTATTAATTAAAACTAAATTTTTAAGGAGCACGTTCTTGGCTTATTTTTGTTCATAAGCGATTTTTTTTTTCAAATATTTCTTATGGAGCACGTTACTAGTTCTCAAGGAATAAGTAATTACACATGAAATTTTTTCTATGTTCAGACTTTAAAATGGCTATTTTTTCGACCCTTGAACCCCTGTGCGCCGGGACTGTGTATGCTAATAGGGATGTGTATAATTCATGCTCCACGCACATTGGCGGCTGAACTTAATAATTTTCGCTCTATCGGACGGGAGTTATTCAAGGGCAATAAAATAAACAATACAATTCTACCTCGTTATACATCGTCGTATAAAGTTTTGTGATTGACTAAAGTGTCCGATGCGGCAGTCTTATGCCGGCGTGTACGTGTTAAAGAAATGAAAATATATATATATATATATATATATATATATATATATATATATATATATATATATATTTCTTTTAGAATGCTTCACACTTATAATGTAACAGTAGGTACTTACTATGTGCTACAGATCTGCTTGTTAAGTACAAATCATGTGACAGCTTTATATAAATAAATATGTGTGTGTGTGTGTGTGTATTTAATTTTATTTACACATACACATTTTTTATCAATCCACGCTCCCAGTACTAACTAGAAAGAGAAAGGGGAAATATTTTAATTTAAATCGACAGATAAAACCGACGCAGCTGTATTTGAAAGGTCGTTTTGTCCAGTTTTGTTATTTCATCAAGCAATTAACTGAGAACAGAATAAAAAAAAACAACAACAAGTCACAACCAAATTGGGAATGTGACAATTTAAACGTGTGTCCTGCAACACAATGGACTTCAAATCAAGAGCAACAGGATACTTTGATTAAATCCACCTCAATTTTTAGCTGAAAAGGCTAGAATTCATTCGATTATCGGTTTTTTCTTCATTTTATTGTTTAATGTTTTGAACGATTGCACCATTTATTGTTGAATACATTATTTAGGAATATAAACTGAAATTTCAAATTAGTATATTTTTTTGTTTGTAATAAATTATCTTTTCTTCTATTTTATTTGTCAATTTTGAAAGGTCTAAAACCTCGGTTTATTTTAACTCTTAGAAAAAAAATATATATCTAGTGGAGCTATCTATATAAATAAAGATGAAATTCTGTTTGTTTGTTTGTTCATTATAGAAATCCATACTATTCCTTAATTCTCCAAATTTCGCTCAGTGGTTCTTTCAGACCAGGTGCGAACACCTTTCCATATTGAAATTGCATAACTTCAGCCGCTCTTCAGCTGATATTCTTTATTTTTATAAAAGTCATAATGATCTCGCTTTACAATGTTTTCTTACGTAATCCACCGTTTCTTTAGCAAAATGAAATTCCCCGTGTGAGACCGGTATACACAGCTATAAACTATGTATATAAAGATGAAATTCTGTTTGTTCTTTGTAGAAATCCATACCGTTTGTTTTAAATTCTCCAAATTTCGCTCAGTGTTTGTTTCATACCAGGTGCGAACACCTGTCCATATTAATATTGCATTCCTTCAGCCAATCTCTGGGTATATTCTTTATTGTTATAAAAATCGTTTTAATCTCGCATTACATTGGTTTTTACGGAATCGACCGTTAAAAGTCGAGTCGATAAAAGTCTCAGTTTATAGATTAACAAAATAAAATTCTCCGGGTGAAGCCGGTATATACAGCTAGTTTATTATATTATTTATCGTATGTAGATATTTATTATTTAATTGTTGAACGTATGTAATCATATTACATGTGTTACACTTCGTATTTGGAAAGCGATATCTCATTACCAACTTATATGCCATTCGTGTTTGAGCAGAAGGGCTTAAATTAAAAGTTCTTTTGTCTCGTCTTCTTAAAAAATCATAATTTACTGCAAAGATTATTCTCTGTTGAATTGATTTAGTTTCATTTATTATTCAAGAATAAACAGATACAATTAGACAAAATTTATAATGATTTTTTTGCCCTAACACCAGTGGTATGTATATAAGTGCAAGGGCCATATTTTTGTTACCTGAAAATTCGAAAAGTTTTGGATGGTTTATCTTGAGACCTTTACACAATGTTGCTGTTTTGTGAAATATAATCTTTATGTTAATAGTTCAAATAGAAAAAAATAATATATAGAATAGATTTTTTTTCGATTTTTGTCCATTACTTTTGCGTGATAGTTTTCCTCATTCACTAAAAAATTTAAAAGAAATTAAAGAAATAGGAAACAATCAACAGAGTGCCGGCCTGTTTCATCTTTTATATTGTTCCCCCGTATATTTTATAAGGTTACATATGCCTAAGTTTGTCACCTAAAATCTCGAAACATTGCGGATGGATTAACCAGGAACTTGAAATAAAAATAATATATTTAATTATCTAGATATTTGTTGTTTCATGAAAGTTATCACGTAAAAAAATGCACATTTAGATATTTTCATTATATTAGTGTGACGTGAAATAAAAAAAAAAATCATTTTTTGTTACAACTAAGAGTTCCAGACTTTAGTTGGGACCGTTGCATAACTTTATTAATACGTAATCACATGTTCTGGGTGTGACAGGAATATTCTGGACCTTTACGAAATGTTCGATTCTGGAATAAATGTAAGAAGCAATGGACTAGGGTTTAGTAACAAATTGTTACTTATTTAAGTTTGCTTGCGTGACTTATTTATTTTATAATATTACGCGGATAAAATTATTTGTAGCCCACATCGGCGTTACAATACTTTTTTAATTATTATGCAGACAATGTTTTTATATTAAACTAGCTGTATATACCGGTTTCACCCGGAGAATTTCATTTTTTAAATCTATAAAATCTATAAAGTGAGACTTTTATCGACTCAAACAATCGATTTCATAAAAACCAATGTAAAGCGAGATCAAAACGATTTTTATAACAATAAAGAATATACCCAGAGGTTGGCTGAAGTTATGCAATTTTAATATGGACAGGTGTTCGCACCTTGTAGCAAAGAACCACAGAGCGAAATTTAGAGAATTTAGGATAAACGGTATGGATTTCTATAAAGAACAAACAGAATTTGATCTTTATTTCCCGCTTTCTCCCGGGGAATTTCATTTTTCTAATTTAAAAAACCAATGTAAAGCGAGATCATTACGATTTTTATAACAACAAAGAATATCAGCTGAAGATCGGCTTAAGTTATGCAATTTTAATATGGACAGGTGTTCGCACCTGGTGTGAAAGAACTACTGAGCCAAATTTGGAGAATTCAGGACAAACAGTATGGATTTCTTTAAAGAACAAACAAACAGAATTTCATCTTTATTTATATAGATATGATTATATTATTTCCATACATTATGGTTTTTTTCTTGCATCATTCTAACCATAATATGAGTAAATATGCAAACGATTTGATAGTTTATAACTTACTGGAAGACTTGATCTAATATTATTCCAATTTTGTAAAACAGTGAAAATTCATATCTTACATTTTGATATATATATTTCAATTCATTACAACATTCACAACGTTTCGAGGCTTTAATGCCTTATCTTCCGGTGTACACCACTCTAATCCCAATTAACAATATTTTAATTAAACAATACATCAATTACTTAAAATTCTTGTCAATAGATAATTTGTCAAATTACACCTTTCTCCTACGCCACCTCACTGTCACTGTAAACGATTTGATTTTCCACACACCTCCTCCCAGTCATTTTCTATTATAATCTCGGTTCTACTTCATATCTTTTGATTACTTCATCCATGGTTTAAGTATCATCTTGCGATTGCTTGCATTGTTGTATTTTTGTTCGTAGTCTCGAAGAGTAACGTATCAATTGTTATTTACATGCCAGATACATAAGCTCCTAGTGTACACTAGGGCTGAAGTTACAGTTCGTTAAGTATCAGGTCATCCCAACTGTCTCTTTTTCTTTTATTCTTCCCAACAACTGCCTCATTTTACTATGTTGAACGAAACGTGTTTTATGAGGAAATATCTTGGATTCTCCCTATTGTTTCAAACCTCGATTGTTGGAAGGTATATTCGAAAAGGGTGCTACTATTTATAGTGATTTTACTTATTGATAGAATCATTTACTTTTATCTTCTATTCATCTTTGACATAGCCATATGATGCCCTGATTCAATGTTTTGTCGTTTGCCGGTTTTTAGTATTCTATTTGTTTATGTTTAGATTACTAATCCCTTCTTTTCAATTTATTTTTGTTTTGATAATGAGAAAGGTACCGAATTGGGAGAGTAGGTCCCTCACGAATTAAGCCCCGGTAATTTGTAACAGCGGGTGAAAACTTGCATTTCTCTCATCTCCCGTTTAAATCAAGAACCTTTTCTGAACTGGATAGTAACTTGAGATGAAAAGTGGGTTTTCTATCGTAATGTTAGACGGTCGTGGCAGTGTTTAGGATCTGGAAAAACACCTAGGACAGAAGCGAGAGTAGGACTTCATCCGGAAAAACTGATGATGTCTGCATAGTGGGATATGCAAGGAATCCTTCATCATGAATTCCTTGATCTTAACCAAACTATCAGTAAAGAGCAATACTGTGATCAGCTGGACCGATTGACGCGAGTAATTGAGCAGAAACGTCAATCACTTATCAATAGACGCGGAATTGTATTCCATCAATGCGAAGTCCCATGTTACAAAAGAGACATTGCAAAAATTAAAGGACTTTGGATGGGAAATTATTCCTCACCCACCGTATTCCCTAGACTTGGCGCCTTCGGATTATCACCTGTTCCGCAGACTCCAAAACTCATTAAGCGGCAAGAACAAGAATTCAGTCGATGAGGGGAAAACGAGGTGTTAGCTTTCGGTAATTCAAGACGATAGGATTTTTTCAGAACAGGCATTTAAAATTTTGTTTCAAGATATCAAACTGTTATACAACAAGATGGTAAATACATTTTAGATTGAAAGTCTTTTATTGATTTTATCCTATACCATAAAAATCCGACATTACTTATGGGATGACCTGATTTATCTGTGTTTCGGCTTCCCGAAAGTTCATACAAATTGCAGAAGCGGGGGTGGACAAATCACATGGCGGGACCGCCAAGATTTGAATGCCTCACCGGCGAACTCTGCTGGGGGTAGAGGCTGAGACGGAACTTGGTGAGATATAGATTCCTGAAAGAGACCAGGCCTGGCCCATCCATTTCTTTTTCTTTCTCATCAATCAAAACTACTCAAGACATGAATAAGAGGAGCCGGTACCCCGGATGGAGGCGATGAAGAGCAGAGAGAGATCTTGAAGAACTACAGAGACAATATGGAGAAGATAGGGCACATTGGAAAACTAATTAGTGAGTCAGCATGGCCATCTCATTTAAATACATTAAAATACCTACTAACAAACAATAATTTGTATGGTATTTTTCGTTCTTTTTTTTTCTCAAATCTATGTAATCTGTTGACTCCATTTCATTTTTTAACATCTCCAACCTTCAAATACAGTCCACTTAATTCACAAAAGTTGGTTTGTGCCTTACCATTAAGTTGAAGGTATAAACCATACAATCTGTATAAATTTGATTGTCTTTCATTCTGGTTCGTTGATTTTATGCTATACCTTACAGCGCGCCATTAAAAAAACCGACATTACTTATGGGATGACCTGATAGATGGGAGGATATTCCAAAAACGAAAGCGGAGTGTTGAAAGACCCTGTTTAGAATCATTAGCTGATATTCCAAAGGACAAGCTGTTGATTCTTCTCAACTCGACAAACTCCCTGCCCCGTTGCTGATCATTAATTTTATTACGCTTTGCCACCTTTTCCCCTTCCACCCGGCCTCTACAATTCCCCCTCCAACTCCGTAAACAAAACTTGTTCCTTTAGCCTAATCGGCTAATAAGATAATGAGATTTGGCCTTCGGTGGAAATTTCCCCGTGCGGTTTGTTTTACCCTTCCTTTACCTCATTGGAAAAATTCAATTTAGTTATTATTGATAAAGCAAATCATTTTTCTGAATTTTTAATTTTATTACAAGAATAATTAATTCTGGACGGACGGATTAGAGTGGGCGAATTTTCGAAGTCGTACCTGTCCTGAATTATTGTTTTTTACTTTCACTTACCTATATATGAAATATATAGTAAGTGGAAGTATTGCGATCGTGAAAATTTTCGACTTCCGGTTTTCAACGGAAATACACGTTTTGGGGTCCCCTGAGTCAAAATAACCAAGTCCCGCGAAATGGTCTGTGTGTGTGTGTGTGTGTGTGTGTGTATGTGAACAGACTAGCTCAAAAACTATAAACCGTGGGAACCTGAAATTGGGTATTTAGTGTAGGTATATGCCCGCGATGTGAAAGCAAAAATTTCATCAAAAGTGCTCAAAGGGAGGGGGTACTTTATTTAATAACTTTTTACGTTTTTTTCGATTTTCTCAAAAACGGCTCTAACGCGATTTTGATTAAACTGAGTATTTTATCGATTTATATGCCCGAAATGTGACTGTAAAAATTTCATCAAAATTGATCTACGGGAGGGGGGACTTTACTTAATAAATTTTGTACCATTTTCACATGTTTTTTTTATTTACTCAAAAACAGTGTTAACGATTTTGATCAAACTTGGTATTTGATGTATTTATATACCCGAGATATGACTGTAAAAATTTCATCAAAATTGATCTACGGGAGGGGGGACTTTACTTAATAAATTTTGTATCTTTTTCACAGGTTTTTTTATTTACTCAAAAACGGCTTTAACGATTAACAAAAATAAGATATGAATGTAGAAAAATGTGTGACTTTGGGAAATGATTATTAGCAAAACACGTCAATTTCTAATCTAAGTAAGTTGGTAAGTGAAAGTTGTGTGTTGCGCGCACGCACCAGATTTTTTTTTTATTGGTACTAGATCTAAAACACTTTATTAATTCACATTTATTTTTAAATCTTTATACTTTTAATCACACCTTGTCAGGTATCAGTGAAAAACAGTGAATGTGATGATATGAAGGAATTTGATATGCATTTTATACATGAGGAAGGAAAATGCTAAACAACACCTCTTTTCAGTCTTGACACTAATTTAGGAGAGGGGGTCTCCCATCCTGCTTCTTTTTAGCCGCATTTACAGGCATGTAAGACGTTGGGATATTGTTAATTATTTTTTAGCTATGTCAGGGAAATTTTAAGTATAGTTTCAACAAAAGGTTCGAATGGTTGTTCGATAGTTGTTTGCTGCAAGTCTGTATGTTGAGTTTTGTTATTTACTTACTTTTTTAGTCTTAAAATTTTAGATTGAAAAGTTTGCAATTTTTGTAAGTGCGCCTTGTAGCTTAACCGAAAATCTGTGAGGAGTCTGTCCAAATAGGTTTATGGGTGATTCTCATGTGAATTGACCATTTAGTGTCCCTGAATTTAACATTCGTTTTTCAGATATTTTAGTTTATCCAAAAATTTTTTTTGCATATTTGTTTTATAGTCTTGTGTTATAACAAAACGATTGTAACATTTAAATGAACCTAGGCATCATAAAAAACAGAATATCTCAATGTGAAGTTTGAAAATGTCACGAGTATTACAGTCCCCAAGCTGGTTATGCTTAGTTCACCACACCCTGAAATGAACCCCTGATAATTGATTAAATTTGTAAAATGAGGTGTTTCATTGTAATACGGTGGTGTTTCAAGTTAAGAATGGTATTTTTAGTTACCTCTAATACTTCGAATGTAAATCAGGAAAATGAATCTGTCCCCAAGGTTAGTAGAAAAATTCATGGCGAGTGTTGTCGGCTGTTCTGGGCAACACTGTTCTTTGAAAATATTGGGAATGGCCATGATAACCTTTGGTTATAATACCGGCTATCAGTCGATGTGCAAACTTGGTGAAGAAAGTAACGAATAGGCAGTTATTTGATATCCAATGCAAAATAATGTATATCACAAAATTCACAGCTTGTGAAAATACCTCTCAGTATTTGAATTTGACCTACATGTAAAGCAGTGAACGAATTAATTATGGGTGTATCGTTGAAACTGAACTGAGTAAAAACTGTGCAACAAAGTCATATATATTTCACAACGAGATGATCAATGAGCTGTAAATATCCGACGAAAAACCTAAGCCTTGAAAGAACGACTTATTCATAGGTCAACTAGCAAGAAAGTATAGGCTACTAAGCTTGGCAATTAAACGAGTAGAAATATACGCCAACCTAGTAATTATTCTACAACAAAAGGAAAACAAGATTCGATGCCTTACAAATGAGTTTTTACGCTGTGATATGGAGTGACGAGAGTGAGCGAGAATAGAAAAAAACAAAAAAAAGAAAAAAAACATTACATAAAATAAATAAATGAAAATACAGAAACGCTCCTCACAAAACTCATTTTTGAGCAGAAAAAATTATAAAAAATACTAATACTGAACGAACAGACAAACTTTGTTCACCTTTGTTTTCTTGAACATCTTATTGATAATATTCAGATCAAATTTTATTCATAAGTTGAATTTTTTTAAACCCAAAATTCAATTTCTAAAAAAGTTAAATGGTCAAATTAAATGAGAATGACCCATATGCAACCAGTTTCTATCTAACTTTCAATTCAGAAGATTTAAAATTAAAGAAGATTTTAATTAAATTCATTATTCATTCTAGTCGATGTATTTAATATCTTATCACATCTGTTCACCAAAAGTCGACATCTGAGCACTTCCCGAGTGCTCATGCACACGAACAGAAATCCCGATTTCAAAATTAAACACTTTCAACTCTAGCAAGGCAGTTTTTATTCTGATATATATAATTTTTAGGCCAAAATTATGTATGCATTCCGGAAATTAACATGTTGTGTTGCTACAAGTTGATAACCGCATTCTTCATTCCTTTTGCAGACTCAAAATGAATTCATGGAGAGAGAATACAAAATTATATTTTTGATTTTATAAAAGTATATTGGAGAATTTATAATAATTTCATTATAAATTTTTGTATTCAAAAATGATGATACATCCTCATCATTGTCTTGAGTTATGATCAAAAAATAGAAATAAACACTCGATTAAAATCGGCAAATGATTTTAAAAAATTCTAGATAAAATGTTTGATAGGATTGTATTTTTTTAATTACCTATTTGAAACCCAGGTTTTAATATTTTTTAAGGAAATACCATTGCTGGTTCAATGTTTTTAAAAGAAGCTAATTTTATGGAGACCACGATAAAAAGTATCTAAACATTTAATTGAGGGTAAGTGTGCTTCAGGAAGGTTTCCTAACTGTAGGGTCGATTCACAGTTGATGAGTACCTTGCTGGATAAAAAGAAATATTTTTTGTCAGATAGGTACTATTAGGTTGGTATAAACAAATAATCTATTATGATAAAATATTTTTATAATATAATATGCTACCTCCTAGTAAAAGAAATTTCTAAAAGATTGAAATTTTCCCTCCTTTTGAATTCATCCCCTCTCTGATAGCGAGTAATTCTATGTTTTATGCATGAAAATAAATAATGGAATAGCCAATGAAGTACCCTCTTGAGGATCCTTCGATTTAAAATTTAATTTTAAATCTTATATTGTCAAACTTTATAATTTCTCTATTAAGATTCCTATAAAAACTGTTTTATCATTTCTATTTTTTTTTTATTATTGATCAATTATCAGATTTAATTTATTGTCAAACCTTTTTTATTACTGATCAATTTCGATTTTTAAACATATACCGTTTTTTACACTGCTTGTTTGTTTACGAGTATTTAACTAACGTAACTTTGGTGCTTTTTGGCTAATCGGAGGATGCTCTACGGTGGGGATCTTAAATTTAGACCTATTCAAGTATAATTAGGATATGGATATTAATGTAACTATTTCGAAGTCAAAAGTAACCGTCCCTAAGTTTACATTAAATCAGAATAACACATTTTGTTCTTTATATTTTTATTTAGATGGATGGGTTTATGGTAGAGTTAAAAAGGGATAATTATAAGTTTTTTTTTTTTTTACATGTTTCTACGATTACAACAAACTTGATATATTGGTTTTAACCCACTAATTTATTTAAACTTACCTACCACTGTAATCGACTTAATGGACCACTTCACCAAATAAAAGACTGCTATTTTTCCCTCCATTTTAAGTATTTTAATCGATTTTGTTTTTTAAAAAAGGTTACTTTTTAAACTGTCTTTTAAATTCCATATGGTATTGGTAATTGTTCCATTTTAGATCGTTTAATATTATTAATAAATAAATTTACCGCAGGTAGATCTCTGAAATTTTTATATTATCTTTGATAAGGTGCTTTCGGTTTTCTGCACTATATTCATCTAAAGTATAACAACATCAATAAAAAAATACTGAAAATACTTGAAAAAAAAAACTAATATTATTGTCATTCATCTATTTTTGACAATATCAGGCCTAACTGTTCATTCTCCTTTAGTATGATCGTCATTACATCTAATGTGAAAACATCTACTGTTAAAGAAAATATAGTAAAAATCATTTAAAAAAAAAAAAAAAAACCAATCCATTCTTATAATAGATCGCTCTTGCATTCGATCTTTGAATGAATGAATGAAAAATTGCACTTTATTCTAAGACATTTAGTCCAATAAGAATAACATTGTTGACAATTTGTTCAGGCAGCATTTATCTGGCTGTATATGACTGTACCAGTACTAGGCATGAGATTGACAATAATTTATGAATGGTATGAGCATTTTTTTTTAATATTTGATGTGTCTGTATTTTTACTTTCACATACCTATTTATGAAATATATAGTAAGTGAAAAAGTATTGCGATCGTGAAAATTTTCGACTTCCGGTTTTCAACGGAAATACACGTTTTGGGGTCCCCATAGTCAAAATAACCAAGTCCCGCGAAATGGTCTGTGTGTGTGTGTGTGTGTGTGTGTGTGTGTGTGTGTGTGTGTGTGTGTGTGTGTCTGTGTGTCTGTGTGTGTGTGTGTGTGTGTGTGAACAGACTAGCTCAAAAACTATAAACCGTGCGAACCTGAAATTGGGTATTTAGAGTATGTATATGCCCGCGATGTGACAGCAAAAATTTCATCAAATTTGCTCAAAGGGAGGGGTTACTTTATTTAATAACTTTTTAAGTTTTTTTCGATCTTCTCGAAAACGGCTCTAACGATTTTGATTAAACTGAGTATTTGATCTATTGATATGCCCGAGATATGACTGTAAAAATTTCATCAAAATTGATCAACCGGAGGGGGACTTAACTTAATAAATTTTGTATCATTTTCACGTGTTTTTTTTTATTATTCAATAACGGTTTTAACGATTTTGATCAAACTTGGTATTTGATGTATTTATATACCCGAGATACGACTGTAAAAATTTCATCAAAATTGATCAACAGGAGGGGGGACTTTACTAAATAAATTTTGTCCGATTTTTACCTTTTTGATCGATTATCTCAAAAACGGCTTTAACGATTTTTATCAAATTCGTTATGTTTAATGAAAATTAGTTGTTATTTAATATCAGGTAAGCTTTATCATTATTAAAATGTTCTGAGGGGGCTTAAATAAGGAAGGGGCTTTTTTTGTTTTTCTATAAAGTACCTTTGTTTTAGTTTATATAGGGAAATTATCTGTCTCTCATCACGCTTAAAAATAAGAAACGGCTAAATAAGATATATGAAGAAAATCAAGTAAACATATACAGGAGAAAAAAAGAAAAATATTCCGTCAACTCATATAACACCTTGAGCTCACGCATGCGCTTGTTCATAACTGTTCTGTTCATTTGAGAAGTGGCAATTAACAAAACGCATTACTTTCTAATCTAAGTAAGTTGGTAAGTGAAAGTTGTGTGTTGCGCGCACGCACCAGATTTTTTAATGATATTTTTAAATTTTGAGATGAATATGGCGCTGGACGTTAAAAGCTCCTTTTTATACATTATAAAAATGATTCTTAGATCATCCTGTGGTAAATTCATTTATTAATAATATTAAACGATGTACCAATTACCAGAAATAATGGAATAAATGAGACAAGAGGCCTAAATGACTTTTTTTTTTTAAACCGTTTAATATGCTGAATATGGACGTAAAATTTCCACTCTTCTGATTGGAAAGAGCACGAAGGATATTCTATTTTAGTTGTGAGTTTAAATAAATTAGAGTGTTAAAATACCAGTGTGTCAAAATTTATTGAAATCTTATAAAGCATTAAAAAATTATAATTCTCCCTCTCCCACTTCAATCTAAGCTCAAATATAAATATCATCAAAATAAATATATAAAGAACAAAATGTATTTTTCTAATTTCGCCGAAACTGGTAATAAGTTAACTGTGACGCTGGACGTTTAAAGCTCCTTATACATAGAAAATACATTTAATCTGACATCATCCTATAATGCTAATTATATTTATTAAGATGTATATACATTTTCGGTAATTTTTTAATCAGTACTAAATCTTTGCGAATCGCAGAAAAAAAAAATCGTACTGTTACAGCAGAATGCTCAACAATCTCCTTGGTGTGTGATTGCTGGTACTTGTTGATCGTAAACCCTCTGAGAGCAGGAATAAAACAAGGGAGCGGAGGAATTTATAGTAGACAGTAGCTAGTGAAATATTAGTGTACCCTCCTGCTTCTTATGAATAGAGGTGGGTCTCTACGGTGTTAGGGGGGAACAAGGTTGCCAAGGTAATTAATTTATCCTCCCCCCACCCCTTCTAAGTAATTAATTAAAGGTTTGAGGGGTTTTATCATCCGTGTCCTGATCGGTGCTTAGGATATTAGCGCCTCTTGATCAATGGTCTTGCGACTCTCTGTCCGAGCGTCCGCCGTCCTCAGGGTAACTCGGTCGCATTGCGATGTCAACCGAACTGAATTCCTTGAGTGTTCTGCAAGTATAGCTGATTAATGAATTGATTACCTTAGGCAAAATCGTATTAACGACTCGCGTATAGTAAAGATTTTTTTTTTCCTGTTTTCATATAATGATAACTGCCTGTCAACAAAAATAAAAAAACGTTTTGGCTCGTGTGCCAATGAAATAAGAGCAAGTTAGGAAAATGATGGCAAGTCAGTATTATATCTTCCGTGGCTTGTTTAATTAACTTCGTTTGTTAACAAAGGTACGTTTTAAACTTCTATTTTTAGGGATAATAACCACTGCCATGACACTCATCAGTCGGTTGAAATGTAGTCTGTGTAAGTTGGTATGGAAACCTTAGTAATGAGTCTTTACATGCCAGATATGTAACTTTATATTGTTTGTTTGTTTAACAAACAATATAAAGTTATGTACTGTACTATAATACAACTACTACTCCTACACTACTATACTACTACTATACTATACTACTACTATACCACTGGTGTTTGGTCAAAAGGGGTTAGAATGGTAAGCTTAAACAACGATTTACCAAGCTATTCTAACTCATTATAAATTGTTTTTGATTGTATTTCTTTATTCCAGAATAATAAATGAAACTATATTCTTTCAACTGAGACTGTAACAAATTACGAATAACGAATAAATTATAGTCAATTAGGTATGAATTTTAAAATGACAAGACGAAAAATTTGTTTATGACTTAAGCCCTTTTGCCCAAACATGAATGATACTATACTATGCTTTATATTATAACGTGAAGCAAAAAAAAACACATGGTATAAAAAGAGTCGAAGACGTTTTGTTCGAAGTGTTGGAAAAAACTGTTCTAGTACATTATCGACTGTTCGAGTATGTTCTCGGCTTGACGGAAACATTCTAGATTATAATAATTCAGACTATAAGGAGCGATGTACTGGAGAGTTAGCCTTGTTCTGAAACATATGGTAATTTTTGTATTACTGTATCGTTACAAGTTGATAATTTTTGTAACCTTATTGATTATTTCAGTGTTTATTGTTTGCCTGATATTGTGAGTTACAATTTTTCGTCAATAAAAATTATTTAAACCCTCATAAGTGTTAAATATTATACATCTAATTATAATTATAACTATACATTATATAATAATGTATTTTGACTTTTTGTATGTTTTTCTGATTGCATTTGTAAGTCGGTAGGAAGTGTTTTCTTAGTCACTTAACATAGAGCTTTTTCTATGAGCCTTTTTGATTGAAAGATCTGAAAACAATTTTTTTTTTTTTTTTTTTTTTTTTTTCGGTTAACGCATTAGGCCTAATGAGACCTTTGACCGCGCAGTGTGGTCTTCTTTCAGACATTTGTGTTGCTTGCGGGAGCACAGACAGCCTGGAGGGGGTAGCCCAACCTCTCGTTGCTGCAAACCATGGTCACCATGGTGCAGCGGCAGACTGCCCATAGCTCCATAACCAATCCCATTGGGACCAATTTGGCAGTTTCCTTCCCACCGATGGCGTCAGCTCTCTCGGGTTCAAGGAAAGTGACAAACTGGTCTAGGTCCAAGGATTATGGTAGCTCAGAGTCAGCAGGCCTTGAGGACCTATATTTCTTTCCCCGAAGCATACCGTCCTTGAACCAAACCTCCGGGCAGTTATTGACATCCTGGAAAACCACACCACGATTCTCGATGAGATACACGGGGAAGGTTCATCACTCCTACGCCCGGTCGGTGTGAGTCGTCTCCGGTAGACTTACGGGCCTCACATACCCGGGGGTCTGAGTAGACTTGGACTGCGAGGCGTTCTTTGGTGGGTGGTCACCCGAATGGAGCGGTCACCCATCCAAGTACTAACCACGATGGACGTTGCTTAACTTTGATTACCTATTGCAAACGTCCTTGTCCACTCGGCCATCCCGGCCCATCTGAAAACTATAGAAGTAGGTATTTTTAAATGTACCGTATATCTGTCCATATTGGTTGTTGGAGGTACATATATTTAGCGTATATTTTTTTCTCAGTCATAGTTTTTGAAATTTCAGAATAAAAGTGAGTAAAGTAGGATGAACCGTCCTTAAAGCCCTTTCGTTTCATCTTGAACGAACATTCTTCTGTCTAAAGTAAGAGCAACTGTCTTTGATGAAATGATCAGCGAAAAAAGTCATATTAATTCATCAATTTTATATACAATTTATTATTTTATTTATATAAAAAAAATTTTTAATAAAAAAAAAAAAAATAATATTCTATTTTTTACAAGCCAAACCCGTCAACCCTTGCCTTGGATTATTCTAGTATTTCCTTCTTGTGAAATAAATAAATGTATTCCGGTCAAAGAAGCACTGTTACACATAATAGCCTACTTTAAATTACTATGAAACAGGAAAGGATTATAAATTTTCACTGACATTGTTTTAGTTTTCATAAATATTGAAAGATTTTTACGCTCGTTTGCTCAGTACGAAGGATATTTGTTTATCCGCAGTCCATTTTTTTTTTTTTTTTTTTTTTTTTTGGGGAGGGGGGTGATTTGAGGATATAAAAATATAAAAAATATGTGATCTTAAATAAAACAGGTTTTAATTTTTTTAATAATAGTCCTAATATTTACAAAAAAAAAAAAAAAATGATATTGACACTATTTGATTTCACAGAAACGTTTTCGAGTTTTGAGGTAACAAACACACAGCTCTTGAATTTATAAGATCAGTATAAGATAAACCGGAGAAAATAAATGTTATAAAAAAGAATATAGGATGTAACTATGTTTATAAATGTCTTATATCGGTGATTTCTTTTTTATTTTGTTGCGAAGAAATGTTCAAATAGATTTATTTTTCCAATTTTATTATATTAACATAAGAAGTAAACATGGCCTCTATTTAAGTACACAATAACGTTCTGTTAAAGTTTAAGATTTATCCATCCACTAGTTTTCAAGTTTTGTGGTAACCATCATACTCCGTTGGATTTTTATATATAATATTATAATATACATTTTTTGTAGATAACCATATGACTAAAAAATAACGTATTCCATTTTATTATCAAGAACATTACTTTCCAAAACCAGCCGGACTACTCTTTCGTTCCCCTTAGCGACGAAGATACTCCACATTTCTGTTAATTACAGATGAACCCCTAATCCTAGCTGGCCCACCCTCCGGGAGTTCAATGTCAACTTAGTATTATAATTTTACTATACAACAGATCCTGTATGTAGAAGGTCGATCGATTTAGGTAAGTCAGTCATTTAATTTATTTTTCCGAATTAGCCACCTCATATGTAACTTTGTGTCAGTCTTGGAAACGAAATGCTACCTAATGTAAGTCTTGTAAGCTAATTCTGTCTGTAGGTGGAATATTTATGGACTATTCGGACCTCGAAATATGTTTCAATTTCGTCCTTGGGAGAAGAGAAAAATGTCAAGATCTTATTGTATTTGTGGAAAGTGCATTTGCGGAGAGTTATGTCCAGATTGTAAAACCATGCTGTGACTTATATATTATCAATAATTAATGAAAAAAATTTATTAACTGTAAGTCCAATATAAATTTTCCTATTATTTGTAACTCGTTGTTTCTGTTTAGTTGGTAGTGTAGTGTATTCCTATTGATAAGCTTTCGTAGTTTATTTATTCTATTTACTGTTTCATTATTTCTTTGGCAATTTTGCTTTTGTGACATTTCCTTTGTGGTTTATTGTATGAAATAATTATTCTTTCCTATAAATCATACATTAAAAATCAAAGTGTTTTGCGTATATTGAACCTTAACTCTTAGTGAGTAAATTACACCATTCTTAGTTTCTTATTGACAAAAGGCATAAAAGATGTAAATGTAAATAAGGTCTGTTTTAAAGTATTATAAATAATGCATTTACAAGATGATTAGGCATCCCTGAAACGATAATAAGGTCACTTCGTCTCATCGACGAAGCGCTACCTAAATCAACCCTTCGATTAGCGCTACCTTTCCCGAGTAAAACCTTGTAAATATAATTATTATTCTTAATTTAACCGCCATATTTCATTCCAATCTTATAATATTTTTTTAGGTTTATAAAATTAACACTATGTTTATTAAATAAAAATGATAACGATATTATTCCAGCCGGAAGAAGCCCTTTCAAGTGGTAACACCCTTGCTGAGAAATCCATTAGTGGCAGAAGTTTCACTCATCCGAATGTTTATTCAAAACCTAAAGCGCCACCCACTTCCGTCCCCTCCCTCAAATAACACGGAAACACAGAAGAGAAGCTTTCTGTGTTCTCTGAGCCTTGGGTTTCCAAAACCTTATTGTACCCCCACGAGTACATACTAAAAGACCGGCTTTTGAACTAGCAACCACAATTTCTGTGAAAATGTATAATTAATTAATAATATACATGGTTAATTAGTAAGTTTTGAGGAAATATTTAAAAAAATAAATAAATAAAATAATAATGCAACGTGAAACAAATTCGCATGATTTTGTCTGTTACATTGAAAAGATTACAAGACCTATTGTTGGAACAGTAACATAAGTGTTTTAGTACATGTTCTAGATGTTTCGAGGATATTCTACAACCTTCTAGAATGTTCGATTTCGGACTGAATATAACAAGCAATAGACTAGATTCTTAGTCTTGCTCTGTACATCGAAGCATAGGATTACGTTTTTGTTATTGTATTGTTACTAATAGTTACTATTTGTAACTTTGTTGATAATTTAAGCTTTTATTGTTTTTGTGGCGGTGTGAATTATAATTTTCTTCTGGTGAAAATTATTTTAACCCAGATTATTGTTAAAATATAAACTACTTTTCTAAATTTAACGTCAGTATCTAATCTAATGTCTGTCTCATTTTAGCTGTAGGATCTCTATATCGGAAGGTTTTAAAATATTAAAGATTTTCTAATATTTATTTAAGTTAAAGCGTGGCATCTGCATTTTTGTTGCGTCCATCAATCAGTTATTTCCCATTATGTGCTTTTATTACACCAAATACCTTCAGTGGCTTGAAGTGTAAACTTCATACCCTCTACCTTAAACCTACAATGGACTTGTGTGACGCTTCATAGACAAATTTATTTGGTGTAAAGTTAATTATTTAAAGTTCAACGACTCCGTTAAGACGTTTTCTTTCATTGGAGTAACGAAATATTTGGTTGGAATCCTATACTTTTGCACTTAATGCAAAATAAATAATCAATTTTCTGTAATGGCTTTTAGAAGAGGTTTATTTATTATTTATTCATTTAGTGAGTAAAACTAATTTGAAACAATTTTTCCCTCACCATGATAGAAAATTTTAGGATAAAGTAAAATCGACTATTCTGCTGAAAAGAATAGATTTAATGTTAAGATTGATATAGCTGGTTTATCAAGCTCGATTGAATTCGAACTTCGAACTACATATGACGCTTACCCCACTTGACCCATAGTTACATATTAAGCTAAGAGTGTAAATCAACAACATACTACACATATTCTGGTAGTAAAGATTGCTTTCAAACTTCTTAGCATTGAGATTTAAAAAAAAAAAAAATTAAAATTTTGTAATTTCTTTGCATTAATTAAAGTACCCATTGATGGTTAAAACCAAATAAGAGTGGTAGTCGAAAATAATCACTAAAAATATTTTGCGCGAATAATATTTTTTTTAAAATATTTACTCAATATTTTGTATTAAAAATTAAAAAATATCAATTAGCGAACTCCATACCCGAATTTACTGATAGCAATCAGACAAATCCTCGAAACATGATTTTTTATATTCAGGGGTACTCAAAATTTTTTGCCTATTTTCGAAAATCCGGATTCGGAACTTTCCACGAAATTTATACTCTCTTCCACAAAAAATCGAACACTTTATATTTATATATTAAAGAAGGATTAGGAAGAATGGATTTGTTTTTTTTGGTAATCTGGCTTGTAAGTAGTATTTACGGGTTATAAACACTGAAATTATTCATCTATTAATTCAATAGTGCAAAAAAATAAGGCCCTTTGTCTGGAAAACCATTATGCCTAGACTTATCTACCTCCATTTTAAGTATAGAGGTTTTTTGGCATTTTATCAATAGAGGATAATACATCAAAAACAAACCAGCGTTCTTTAACTTACTTAACTATAAATAAAGAGCTCTTTAAAAATTATTTTTTTAATGGGTGAATTACTTAATTAACTGATAAAGGAATGAATCTTACTAAATTAAAAAAAAAAAAATGCTAGAATTCTTGGGAAGACACAATTCGGCCCTGTGGCCGAGAGACCCTACTAGAGGAAACCCTGCTCTAAAGTATGTACCCTTAATTAACAAATTAAAGTAAAAAACCTGTTGGTTGAGCGTGAACACGGTCGAATCCCCTCCTATCACGGCCGCTGACCAAGAAACAGTATTGAATCCAAGACCCTTCATTGCAGGGGTAGGTTGTAGTGGTACAGTTTTTTTTTTTTTTTTTATTTATTTTTTTTTTTTGGGATGAGTGTATATTTCATTCTTAGATCGATTAGAGTAACAGGTTGCGTAAATGAGTTTTTAGTAACGGTATTGTTATTAAGCTCTTATAAATATAGTTAATTATATGGGTCTTATTCCACATTTTTAATTAAAATTAAATGATAAATTTGATTTTAATTTTTAATTTTTTTTCTCGATTTTGGCCAATTAAGAAAAAAATAAAAATGAGCAGCAAGCATGAAATACACATTGTATAAATTTATCCAAAATTGTTGAAACCGTAAAAGGAAAATTACCCTTCATCTGATATTCACCCTTATACACGATTTAAAATGAATTATTAATATTCTCTACTCCTAAATGCTATGTTTTGTTTCTAGAAAATTCATTTACAATATTGTCACGCTCTGTATAGCTGATTTAAAATTCATGTTAAGCCTTATAATTCTTGGAAAATCATCATGTCTTGATTATATAATTCACTGCTTACAATTCAGAGAATGTAGTGAATAACCAATGTGACATAGATATGTTATTTATAATAAGTACTTATTTATAATTTATATCATAAATTATAAAAGTATTACTTATATTATGTTACCGGTCGTTAATTATTTAATTACTACAGATTTATGTATACATATATATATATATATATATATATATATATATATATATATATATATATATATATATATATGCAAACCCGCTACTTAAACTTTAAGGAAGAGTTCATCTAATATGGCAGCTAAAGACTAATGCGGGTTCTGAGACTGTAACGCGAAGCATGTTATGCCATATGTGTCGCTTCCCCTTACCATATTGTACCCACCCCCCTATTTCTCCCCCCTCCATGATTCATGGCCGCCCTAGTCTTCAGTAAATTTATGTTCTATCTTAGTTCACCTGAGGCAGTTTTCGTTTATTCTTCTGAAATGTATGGCTGAAAGGTTTATTTAATAGTTTCTCTCTGTTTTTTGTAGAGTAAGTGCTAATTTAAAATGCTATTTAGAATTTTAATAATTGCTATTTAAAATTACAAATCACCTTTTTCAACGTTGATTGCAAAATGATTCTTTAAAACCCTTGTTATTTGATTTTCTATACTTAAGATCTTTCATTCCAGGATTGAAAGTGGAATTTATACGGTAGAAGTGGAAGAATGTAATTGTTATTCTGAGGATAGGGCACCTAGTCTCCTAAGGATAACAGTGCACGTAACAATCCATAGTCATTGGTAGTACTAGATAAGAATTGCGATTTAGAAAAAAATCTGGTGCGTGCGCGCAACACACAACTTTCACTTACCAACTTACTTAGATTAGAAATTGACGTGTTTTGCTAAATATCATTTCCCAAATTCACAAATTTTTCTACATTCATATCTTATTTTTGTTAATCGTTAAAGCCGTTTTTTGAGTAAATAAAAAAAACACGTGAAAATGATACAAAATTTATTAAGTAAAGTACCCCCTCCGGTTAATGAATTTTGATGAAATTTTAACAATCATATCTCGAGCATATAAATACATCAAATACCCAGTTTGATCAAAATCTTCAAAGCCGTTTTTGAGTAAATAAAAAAAACACGTGAAAATGATACAAAATTTATTAAGTAAAGTCCCCCCTACGGTTAATCAATTTTGATGAAATTTTAACAATCATATCTCGGGCATATAAATACATCAAATACCCAGTTTAATCAAAATCTTCAAAGCCGTTTTTGAGTAAATAAAAAAAACACGTGAAAATGATACAAAATTTATTAAGTAAAGTCCCCCCTCCGGTTAATCAATTTTGATGAAATTTTAACAGTCATATCTCGGGCATGTACATACATCAAATACCCAGTTTGATCAAAATCGTTAAAGCCGATTTAGAGTAAATAAAAAAAAACACGTGAAAATGATACAAAATTTATTAAGTAAAGTCCCCCCTACGGTTAATCAATTTTGATGAAATTTTAACAATCATATCTCGGGCATATAAAAACATCAAATACCCAGTTTGATCAAAATCTTCAAAGCCGTTTTTGAGTAAATAAAAAAACACGTGAAAATGATACAAAATTTATTAAGTAAAGTCCCCCCTCCGGTTAATCAATTTTGATGAAATTTTAACAGTCATATCTCGGGCATGTACATACATCAAATACCCAGTTTGATCAAAATCGTTAAAGCCGATTTAGAGTAAATTAAAAAAAACACGTGAAAATGTTACAAAATTTATTAAGTAAAGTCCCCCCTCCGGTTAATCAATTTTGATGAAATTTTTACAGTCATATCTCGGGCACATAAGTACATAAAATACTCAGTTTAATCAAAATCGTTAGAGCCGTTTTTGAGAAAATCGAAAAAAACCTAAAAAGTTATTAAGTAAAGTACCCCCTCCCTTTAAGTAATTTTGATGAAATTTATGCTGTCACATTGCGGGCATATACCTACACTAAATACCTAATTTCATGATCGCACGGTTTATAGTTTTTGAGCTAGTCTGTTCACACACAGACACACAGACACACACACACACACACACACACACACACACACAGACCATTTCGCGGGACTTGGTCATTTCGACTCAGGGGACCCCAAAACGTGTATTTCCGTTGAAAACCGGAAGTCGAAAATTTTCACGATCGCAATACTTCCACTTACTATATATTTCATATATAGGTAAGTGAAAGTAAAAAATAATGATATCAGAAAACAAACCAAGCAACAACATAAAACAAACATTTGAATATTGAAAAGTAAGTTGATTAGCTTCAAAACTTTTGAGCTTAACAACAATTGAAAAAATATTGTAACACTGATGTGGGTTAAACAATATTTATTCAACAAAACTTTACAATTATCAATGCCAAACCAATTAATACAACTCAAATATCCGAGCAGGTTACAAATATAACTGTAAAGCACACAAATCATATGGCTTGAGCTTCACAATCAAGACACAGGCTAAGACTCAGACTTCCTGTTGTAAGAAGGGTCTAGAACGTTATAGAATCTGATGGAAGCTGGTAGAACGGCGTAGATGGAGCTCGAACAATCTAGATCCAACTAGTTCGTTCCAACAAACGGTCTGGGACTTTAAATCATGTTCTTTTTATTTTTATATTTATTTAACGATTGAATGTTAAATATTCTCCCATTTGCACCAAGTTAATGTTGATTTCACTATTTTAGGAAGATTCATGATTGAGTAGGTGGAGCAATAATAAGATTTTCACAGGTAAGGAATTCCATCCTTCCAGGATTTTGTGAAGGAGAAAGTTCGGTAAGAAGGGATGTATAGGTTTAAGGTGTGAGATCTGGTATTTAGAGAATGCGCAGAATAATAGGGTGTTAACTAATTGAGGATACACGGAGTTTTCTTTGTTATAAAGATTTGGAGACAAAGACTAGGGAAGTATTGCCATCGAAAAACTGGGTAGAGCCACTTCAATTCGGCGTAGCAATTGGAGACGCGGAGTGTCTGTAGATACCGAAAATGAATCTAATGAAGCAATTCATTATAATCTTCAACCTCTACGCTACTGAATATTATCGATAGAATACGTCCCATAATATCCCTTACGTCTGCTCACCGGTATGTAAGACCGCTACAGTGGTGGGGGTGAACAGACTGACGGGAATTTGAGAGATCGTTAGTCGGATCCCGAATTTTAAGTACACCACGTTGAAGCCTTTCTATTGAATGTGGATCTTCGGTAATTTCAATTTTCTCTTTAACATACTCGTTCTGAGTGACCGACATACCTCGAACAGTTTTCAAATTTCCAAACCGCCTCAAATTAAGAATCCTATTGCTCCAATAAAGCAGTGAATTTATGGTCATTTTCAAATCGAGTCGGCTAAGGTGTTTTGTTGTTTATATTGGCAGCAAGTTACAGGTGAAGTTTTATTTCAAAGAATACCGTGTACCAATGGTCCAAAGTTGTAGGGAACAGCGAAATGAGCTAAGTATCCCAAGACACTGCCAAACTTTTTACTTTGCTTAACTTCTTACTTTTCCTACTTCTGACGAGATCTCTCTTCTCAGCCTGCCTTAGAAACTACAAAAACCACTAGCAATTCCTCACTAGTATCTATATTCATCAATTCAAAGACATTAATTTTCATATTTCATTATTTTTAAATGGGGGCCATTCATTTTTTAATTACCAATCTCGGGAATATGATTTTGGGCACAGTTTCTAACAATAAAGTTCATTTAATGCATTGCCCGACTCCGCTTTTATTGTGCATTGTCAGTTATTGTGCTCGTCTTTTATCAAATGAGATAGAATTGCTCCAAAACTATAAGCTAATTAAAGACAATTAAATTTTAAGAGCTTTACGATAATAGTTATTTAAATTGTTTTACGATCGATAATTAATTATTATTATAGATTGAGTATTTTCCAAAAAAAACACATCGATATTGTATTCTTTTCAGGTTAGGGCACTTAATATTTCTTTATTGAAATCAATATCTTAGAAATATTCCTAGTAGCTCTTGAAACTCTTTCGCGTGAGAAGAACGCCTTTAGGTACTTGCTAGCAAAAAGTGAAGGCCTATTACGCAGAGTCGTCAACGTGTTTGAAGAGCTTGTTGGAATATAACATATTTATTTCCAATCTCGTTTTACTGGTAACATTTTGAGCATCCCGCACTTCGGCTTTTTTATTAAATGAGAAGGATTATAAAATATAAATGGCATTGAGAAAATATTAGGTTATTGTAAAAAAAAAAAGAAGGACCTCATGGAGTTCTAGCAATGAAAAATCAGAGGTTTTTAGCCAATTATTTCCACAACCCCATGACTGACTACAGATTTCCGTTACTTTCAGGAAAACTCCAACACTTATCAAGCATTAAATGTTATTGAAGTAAGAGTGATTGAGGGATTGGACGATTTTTGTCAAAAAGCGTGTTCAAGAAAGTAGCTAATATTAAATTAAGAAAAAAGAAATGTAAAATAATTTGAGAAATATTTTCTCATTTTGTTTTTATCTTTCGCTATTAAACCTATAATAATTATGATGTACTTTGATCACACCGAATATAAATGTTTAACTCATTGATTTATTGGATAGGAGAATATTATGAATAAGTATTTTAATAATACAAATGGACCATCGCTACTTTTGTTTTTGAATTTTCCAAAAAATAAACAAAAACAATTAGCTTAAGAATAATTTGGAACAATCGAAACCTTTAAAGATTTACACCTTTAAATTTAAGTGTACATTCTCTTTGTTTTATTTCTTATTCAAATATAATAACGCGAGTACAAGGGTGTAATGAAGAGAACTGTATGGAGCCCATAAAAGTGAACAAAAGGATCGGACAATGCAAAGGGGGATCAAAGACTAGGGGGAGTGAAAAGGGGTTTACATGGCTCGAGCCCTCCTTTAACACGACTTTACATGGGTTCGCATTAATGTTTTGGTCGCATTTTTATTATTAATTTGTACATTTTTTACCTTTAAAATTAATTATATGTATCATATAGTGATGCAAAAATATCGATAGTCTCCGTTATCCATAGTTTCAGACATAAAACTAAAGATACTATCGATAGTCTGAGGTGACGTAGAATAGTTAGGGGTAAAATAGTTGAACTTTTCCTTTGGAGCTATTATGCACGTTTCCAATTGCACTTTCTTCTTTTCTTTTTTATAAGGGAACAAGATGAATAGAGATGGGTTCAATTATACCTTGAAATAATTTTTATCAGTTTAAAGCTTAGTCGTAAATGCAAAGAGTCAAAACTTTAGGAAAAGGTCAAAGAAACTGTAATTAGATGAAAGCTATACCAACCCTCTTCAAGGAACCATGCAACCAGGATTCCAATTTGTCGAAGTAGTAGATTTGACACTGTGTCGGAGTTTTTGAAGAAAAAAGGACTTTGTTGTGACATTTGTCTAGACATACCTTGGAACGTGCATATTTCAAAAAATGTTCTCAGGTTGTTGATTTATAGAGGTCGAAAATATTTTGGTACAAAAACTGTGGTTTTGTTTCTATGCCATTAACCGAGTAATTTCCAAGTAAACGGACTGGCAGACAATCACTTTTTTTTTTAAATATTTTTATTCCATCAAGTTGGAAGGCATGTATGATTAAACCATTCAATTTTTCAGTCTTACGTGAAATTAATATTTTTTTATAGAGTAGATAAGTATTTTTTGTTAGAAACATTAATAAAATCACACTGTCGCATTATTTTTTTTATCATTTTTATAATTATGTATCTCATGGGTGCTTAGAGACAGAGGCTATCACTTTAGATCAAGTAGTGTCTCAAATATTTCTTTCTAAGTCGCTTTAAAAAAGAAAAAAAAAACACTTTCGTCTTTAAGTGAAGATAAGTTCCTAATGCTAACTTAAATCTGATGTCAAAACTCCACAACTCTACTTCTATGACTGTCGATGGTTGTATTTACTTTAGTGTTTGATGCTTACTTAACACTATTTTCAAATTCGGCCTTGTTCTTAGAAGCCAAACATAACGCTGTGACAAAGTTTAAAGTAGCCAATGCATCACTGCACAAAATACTTTCTAAATCAAAATGCCAGAGCTGGGACGCTAGCACCAAATTATATAAAGCTTTAGCTAAAAGTGTGCTTTTGTACTGTGCTCCTATTTGGAGCCTGAGATATATAGACAGCCTGGAACAAGCACAAGTAAATTTCTTCAAAAGACTGTTACTGCTCTTGAGGTGTACCCCGAACTACATTATAAGAAATGAAACAGGTATTGACCACATATTTATTTCAATAATAAAATCTAGTATTCACTGGCTGTGTAAAATCATAAGAATGAAAAATGACAGGCTAGTCAGGTTATGCTATAATAGGTTATTAGTAGTGGACCAGTCACCGGCAAACAAGCCACAATATAATTGGGTTACCCAAGTTAAAAGTATTTTCTCTACAGACTTCATAAACTTATGCTCAACCAAGACCACAATCTGATTAAAACAAACCTAAACAAAATAATTTCCTACCACAAATCACTATTAAAAAATATGGACCTCGAAAATATTTCGCTGTCAACTTGCTGCCCATTGTACAGCAACCTCATTCATATATCCGGATCCCCCCAGAACCATCTAACCGCCAACATCCCTTTCCTAAGGGATCCCTAACCTAACTAACCATCACCCAGATTAGAACTGTCAGTAAATATTCCATGAAGTTTAGTATAAACAATATTACCCATAAAATAGATCCAAACACTCAATGTTTATTATGTAAAACACAGGCCAACGAAGACATATACCACTTACTAATCAACTGCCAAACATACATCGATATCAGAGCTCAATATTATCCAGAAATAGCAACATCCAATAGTAAAATAGAACTCCTTCACAATAGACTTTCATCCAATAGTAAATATGACCTTATAAAACTATACCAACTGCTGAACAACATACTAAAATACCGCTCCGCACTCCTACACCAATAGAAAACTAACTGATTACAAACACCAACATACTATCTTCTCCCCGCATCACAAAATATTCACCCAATGTGCTATATTTTATTTTTAATGCTGTAATTATTTATTAATGTGTTAATATATTTATTCATGTTAATATATTTATTGTAATTTTGTTTGATTACTTCTGCTGCATCTGTTTTATTATTATTATTTTTTTTTTTTTACATGCTCTCAATGGTTTATTGATATATAATATATTACAATATGTTCTACAATTATCATAAGTTATATTATGGATCACTAGATTATAGATTACCTACTAACCACTACTAAAACATATTGTGCATGGCCATTGCTCCTGCTATAAGGAGAATTCCTTTCTTTATAAGCAATAAATAAATATTTACTTTAGTGTGTTTGATGCTTACTTAACAGTTTCACTGTTTAAAAAAAAGGAAGAAAAAAAAACATGAAAATTAATTTTACAGTCTTCAGCCGTTTATTCATTTTTCCCTGATTTGAAGTGGGGCTTCAATTCTACACATTAATCTGAGCAATCATTCTATTGAGTAATTAAATAGCTTACTCTATTTATCTCTAACATTTGATACTCCTGATAACAAAGCATCTCGATATTCCTCGAAGACCCTTAAAACAGAATATCGCTGTCAGATATTAGGTGTATCTCTGGTTAGATCTAAGTAAACAGTATGATCAATAATTTTATTTACCAATTTCCTTGGTACATTTTTCTAAAGATATGTATACATATGGATAATCTTGTAACTTTTTAACTGTTTTCATATAATGATAATCAGTAATATCCAAACTTTTCTATCCTGTTGTATACTTTAATATCACTATGCTTCATATCCCTATTGAATAGACTCAGTACTTGGGACTTGCCTAACCTGGACAAATTTACCTATCTAACAAATCTATCTAACTTTTAATACTTACACAAGACTGAAATGACAAGAAATTGATCAATATCACCGCTTCTTTAAGCACTTACTACACAAAAGTTCAACCTACCAATAAAATACTACGTTTTTGGACATAAAAAACTGAAGTTTCGGTTTCATTAACCTAAATGGGTTGTTTCACCAAAGCCAACAAATTTCCTTTAAATCCAAACAGTAAAAATTGGAGATTCTTTGCTATTTGTTATGTTCAATACTCCTTATTTAATCACATATAGAACTATCCATAAAGTAATTATTGCTGAATTTGTTATGGATAAAGACAGATTCAAGTATCTGTCTTCACAAAAAACCTTATTCTAATACTTTGTTTTCATCCTCGTTTTCTTCTCTATTCCTGAAAATTCTAAAAAAAAAGTAAAAAATTATGTATCTTCAGGGTGCGCCAGATTGAACGGCTAAACTTTAAATATCTCAAAAATAAAGTATTTTCGCGAACTTTAAAGCAAAACAAACTTGTAGTAGTCAAGGACTTTTAAAAGAGAATCCTAATTTTTAAAAAATACCCTTCAAGGTCAGTTATATTAAAGTTTGGGGTTCATGTTTTCCAATATTTTTAGGGAGTTGTGGAAGTTTCGGACTTTTTTCCAAATACACCTCTATCTTTAACATATAAACATTAAAAACACTGCACTTGAAATATTTAAAATAAATATAAAAGTTAGGGATGACTGGGATCTCCTCTACCCTTCATATTATCTTGGTAGACTGTTTTAATTTTATTTAATTTCATTCAAATTCAAAATGTCCGAAACGTCTACCACCCTGTAAGCAATAAAAGAATATATCGAGACTGAATAAGGGATCAATTACATAATAAAATGAACACAGCCTTTGTGTTGCTCTCTTTAGACCTATCATTTGTATGACATTTCTGAACAGGGCTTAAAAAATAACGCTGAATATTCATTTTCACGTGAGGCCTAACCTTTGCCTCTCCATATTTTACAAATTTATTTCTGGTTCAAATATAAAACATAACATGAAAATTCCCCGCGACAAAAGCATAGGCCAGCAGTTTTAATAACTATAGTAATAGTAGTAATACCTGTGTAATTATCATATTCAGTAGTGTGTTGATCCTCCATTGCATTCTAAGACTTCCACCAATCGTTTTGGAAGAGATTTAAACAAATTCTTTATGTACTTTTAACGAATATTGCCCCACTTTTCCATTATGCAAGTTTTGAGTTTCTCTATGGAGTTGAACTGTTTCCCTTGTGCATAAACTGCTCGAGAAAGTTCTCCCCAACAGTTTTCAATAATGTTGAGATCCGGTGATCGGGCAAAAAAAATTTTTACTATGCGCGCTGTGTGGACAGGTGCGTTGTCTTGTTGAAAGGTGAACCTCCCTCGTGTCAGCTCTTCTCCTCTTTGAATGATCGTTTGCTGAATAATTTCTAGATATTTTTTCGCATTCATTTTTTGAGAACAAAATATTAATTCAGTCTTGCCGTAGTACCCTATCCCAGCCCAAACCATGACGCCCCCTCCTCCCATCTGACGCTTGCTTAAAAATATTTTTTCCTTACGTAAATCATGAAAATAATATCGATAACCATCAGGTCCATCCAGATTAAAACGTTTTTCATCACTAAAAATTACTTTTTTCCAACGCTTTCTCCAGGAGACATGTTCTTCTGCGAATCGCTTCCTGTTGGCTTTGTGGGCTTTTGAAAGAGATGGTTTAGTCCTTAGTTTTAGCCGCATTAAATTACTAGCTTTTTGCAAAAAAGTTTCTGAGGTTTGTTTGAACACCAGCTTGTTGACAGAATTCCCTTGCAGTTGCAGAAGAGTTGGATGCTTGGCGTAGAATAGCTCTCCTTTCTCGGACAGTTGTTGCCATGGGCGACCTGTGCTCTTCTTTCAGCCATAATCATCACCCAGCCTAACAAAATTCCTTATAACGTGCTTACTTCTATTCAAAGTGCGAGCAATTTTAGACATTGTCCAATTTTTTTCGAGTAACGTTTTAATAACATCCTTCTCACTCTCCTACAACACTTTCCCCCTTGGCATGTTTATTTGAACTATTACAATTGATTTTTGGGTGAAATTAAAAGTTAAAGTAACAGTTAATATTTCAACACTTTATTACTACTAGATTAAGATAAAAACTGATGGTGGCCTATAATTTTGTCGCATGTAAATATTGACATTTTACCTAATCCATAAACATTAACTATCAGAACCCAATACAATGAATTATTTTTAAGTATATGTGTGTTTACAACGGTCTTTAATTCTTTTGATTGACGAATTGGATTCCTATAAAATATTAACTAACATAATGAGGGGTGGCCTATAATTTTGTCAGGGAGTGTACTTATGTTTTAGATTTAGATTTGCACCTTTCGGAAATGTTGGGTCATTGCAATTACTCTTGTTCTCATGTGAATACACAACGACGCTTGTTAAAAAACACAGGAATCCCTTATGTATATTCAAATGAAATATCTGCCCAAGATAAAAACTCTTTCAGAAGGCTTTGTTTGAAAGAAGTCGGCACTTGTACCAGTAGGGGAGAACAAAAGAGACAGCTTGAGTTTAATCTGTGTGTGGCGGGGTCAGGGGACAAAGGCTAAGAATGTGGCCAGCTCTGACGGCTACTGTGCCCTGAGGAATGTCCTATTGCAGTCCTTCTATATCCCCACCCCTCGTATCATTCCCACTATCTGAAATGTTAACATTTTATCCCTTTTTTTTTTTTTTTATTCCTATAAAAATGGAAACATTTCTTTACCAAAATGGATCCCGACTATGCTTTGATGCAGTTGGGTATTCAAGTTTTTTTTTGTTTTTTTTTATTATTATGAGAGAAAACTCCAAACACGCTATTTAGAAATTTAATTCAAACGAAGGAAATCATATTTTTATTTTCATACAGTTTTTATTCTTTACTTTTATTTCATTCGGATTTTTTTTTATCTGGATAATTTTTTCTACATCAAGGAGAATATTTTTTATTTGATATATATTTAATGCGCTTTTATTTCTATTGCTGTTAGGTATTCAAGCTGTATCATTTTATATTTTATTACTCAAAGAAAATTCTAACCAGGCTATTTAGAAAATTAATAAAGCTTAATTAACAGGTATATGCTATATATTTTATTCATAATTTTTTTTATTTTTAATTTTGACTTCTCACATATCAACCTAAAGATAATAGTTCTTATTTCATATATCTTTTTATGAGCTTTATTTCCATGAAAACAGAAATATTTCTTTTTCGATATGAATTCGCTCAAACGTTTTATGGAGTTTGGTATTCAAGTTAGTTAGTGTTTTTTTTTAATAAAACAAATGTTTGTTTGTTTGTTTGTTAGTGCTTATCGGCGTAAAACCGCATTTATAATTAACGCCAAGGTTATCTTTTTTATTCATTTTAGCTTTATTTTTATTCCTCCTTTTGATATTTTACTTTTAAATATATACACATACATCAAGTCTAATAATTATTTTTGTTAGTCTTTGTTATAAACTACAGTACAATGTTAAGCAGTGAGTGGTCCCAGATCATTATTTCCGCCCTTCTTATTGTTACATTAGATTCTATGTGACCTAAGGCCCTCCTAAACAACCACACATGGTGACTGACCGCTGTGTCCTCACCGAAAAGAAGTGTCACTGCCACAATATGTTAAGAACTTTACTACTTCCATATTCTGAGGCCTCTCCCTATTAGCCTGTAGGCTTCCCTCTTTTTGTTATAACACTTGCATCCTGCTCTTTGATACTTCCTTTAGCATCCTGTGTCCTCAGATGGTCCTAATTTATCTTGATGTCCTGAACGACCGCCCCAGCCATCTTAACCAATCAGGAGACTTTTTCCCCCAATCTAGTGGAGAACTAGCAAATCCCCACTCCAAGCTCTGAAAATATTTATTTCCCCCAAAATTCACACAAGACAGAGTAACACATAGAGTTAAAGAGAGTTAGAGAGTAAGACAGAGTATAGACAGATAGTAACACACACAGTCATGTATTTTATAGTCAAGTCCTTGAGACTTAGTAGAAAGTATCTTTCATATAATGATGTAGCGTTTTATTTTGACAATAAAAGCTTAATCTAGAGTCTTGCTGGAGTATCTGTTATATATTTTACGGATATGTGGAGTCGACCGCATTCCCAGGACAGAAGAGAGGAAGGAAACAAATGAGAGATGGGAACAGCGCTGGGACAGGGTACAGAACGGAATATGGATTCCTTGCATCCAGCCTTGGCTAGAAAGAAAACACGAGGAATTTGACTATTATTTAACACAATGGCTGCTTCCGGGCATACAGGGCATACAAAGTGAGGTTCGAGCTGGACATTACGGCGGAATGCCCTAAGTATCCAACAGTGGAAGAGAGCGTGGAGCACGTTCTTTTGCTGTTACCGATTTAATGAAGACAGGGAGGAATTCCTACGGGTTAGTGGATCAGAACCATCGTCAGCTTAATGCTACATTCAGAAGAGTACTGTATTGCGGGCCAAGGCAATCCCGTGGCTGGGAAACAGGTGTAGGGAGATGGTTTTAGTGGGTAGAAATCCCACACACGGATACGTACGAGCCTATCCGCGTTCTTTGAAGTTTTCCACCTACCCACGTACAAAAGAAACAATAAAATACACATACACATTACATAGATATTATTGTCCTATACTTTCGTTCGAGTAATCTGGTATCACGTTAAACGTAAGGCAACAATTTATTGCTTTTACAATCCTATCAACCTAAATCCATTAAGTTGCGATGTGAAATGTAGGCATTCCTGAAAAATATTATTGTGACGGTGCTGCTGCAATATTTACATTCGAAGTGGGAAAGTCTTGGATGACCGATCCTATGCCGGGTCAGCACGACCTCCCCTTCACGGCATTTTCGAACGGATGTACCTCAGGACTTTACATCTCTCTTGATAACTTTCAATTGGCTTAGTCTACTCTCATCCTGCATTTATTATTTATAGGAGTCAGGATATCTTTTCCCTAGCAGCCCGATCGGTCATTTCGTTTCCCATGTGACTCAGAACTGAACATCTAAATTTTGTGGAGTGGTTATGTAGTAATGTATGAATGGTATTGTCAGGTGTTCCGGATACATACTATCAAGGCCTTTTAGAGAACTTAAGTAGTCTGTAACGATAATTATTACAAAATTAACATAGCTGAATGAAAAGATGTATTACATTATATAGATTAATTGATATTGTTATGTTTTTTTTTTTTTAATTTGTACTCTTCTTCTTTTTTAATTAGTAAATCACTAGTAGTGAAAATCATTGAACATTCAAACAATTATAAATGAAAAAATCAAAATGAGACATCTCAAATATGGTGGTATGAATATTTACCATTTACCATTCCAATGATGAAGATCGACCACACTTTTCCATTTGAACCCGGTCACAAACGGTTGTAGCATGGCAAATGAAGGAGTATTGGGTTGTCACTGAAACGAAAAGTCGACTAATTGACAATTGGATATCTTCAGTGTCAAGCAGGAAAAGGCCGGTTTAAAAAAAAAAAAAAATATTTTTTAAAATAATTTTATATTTTCTATCGTAATTCTTTTTAGCAACTAAGGTTTATTCTGAATTCGGTATCAAGATTGTGCCCATTTCATTATTTTAATTGACACCTCACGATATGTTTTGTCTCCTGAAGAAATGAGGTTGTTTATACCATCAGAGGACCAATAATCAAAACTTTACCATTCCTAATAACCGCCGTAGGGCCGTTGAACTTAAATTGCCAATCTGAATTTAATCTGTGTGTCAGGCTGGAATCAGCTCCAACGTCCAGACGGGAGCGGTGCACTAGACATCTATTCTCTATCTGCTACCAGTTGCCAATCTCACTGCGATATTGTATATCGATCTGTAGTGTCCGTCTATCAAGTGAATTCAAGTAGTATAAATATTAAATTGTATTGGCTGAGTTTGATAGATTTTGAATTTTCTTTCGTTTATAGACGATTAAAAAAAAAAGGGGGACCCGGCTCGAATAATTTTAACTCACCAGTACCAAGATTATTTATAAAGCTATAAAAATAGGTTAATTTAATACTAGATACGATGGAATATGCTGAAGAAATAAACGTTTGTAGAACTTTTTTTTCAGTCCAATTCGAACAGCGCACAGTGGGGCGGATGACGAATCTAGGTGGAAATGATTCTGGAAGCGACTTTTTTTCATTTTAATTTTTCTCAACGATTAAATTTAAGCATGAATTGATATATAAAAGTCAACAAAATGCTTCTGGCAAAGGATTTATTAAAATGAAATAAAATGTATAATTAAAATATAAAAAAACAAAATATAATAATTTAGGTTGTTTGTTTGTTGGTTTAACGTCACTTTATGCCACTAAGGCTAATCGGACGATGCTACAGTGGGAGTCCTAAATTTCGCCTATCCAGGTATAATTAGGATAGGGATCTTTAACGAGTACCCGACATCGTACAGGCTCGGGACCTCCTTTTTACGTCCTATCCGAGGGACGGCATGGCTAAGGATTTTTTACTCCCATTAGGGCCACCGCTGGGCGCGAACCTGCGACCTTTAGTATTGTAGGTTGCCATGCTAACCACTATACCACGGGTGACCCCTTAATTATTTAGGTCAGTTGTATATAGTATTTTGTATATAATGGAACAATTATATTAATATTTATTTTTGAAATGCTGTAATATTATAAAAATATAAAATAAATGGGAAAATAAACAATATAATAAATTTTAACATCATATTCCCAAAAACAAATAACCAACTAGATTAGCCTAGAACAACCTTTATTAGCAGTTCATAATGAATAATTTATTTCTATATAGTGTTCTGAAAAGTATTCTGTGAAAATATCTCTGTGTAGATCGGTGTGGATTTTAATTAATCCCATTCTTTATATTAAAAAAAAAATAGCTTGCCGACTATTGACAATAAAGGAGGGTACTCTGTACTGTATCCACATTTAAACAACCAAGAACTTATATAAACTTAATTTCTAAATTTTTTTCCATTGCCTGATTTTTTTTCAAAAAACACTATCCATTTTTTTTTTTTTTTTTTCGGTGCCCCTACCTGTCCATCAGTGTTATACGTGGGGTTACTCTATAAGTGTAACCAACCTTTTCTAACCATGGTGGGACGGTCGAGATTTATTCCGTGGTGGCTCCTCCACCAAATAAAAGTCAACCCTCCCAGGGCGGATTCAAAACGCCGCCGTTCGGCTCAAGCGTGCTAAAGCGGGTCGCGCTCAAACACGCTCGGCTATCCCGGCCTAACACAATCCATTTTATTGCTTTTGCAATATAATTTGTAAATAAACTGATTGAGCATTATGAGGGGAACTTTCAACCTTGTTCAATAAGGTATGTAATTCTATTAATATTTGCCCCCGTAATTCTATTAATATTTGCTTCAAGCGATTCATAATCTGTAAATTCTTTAGCTAGATTGTTGCTTCCATGAGAATGAAATGATTTTTTCATTTAGCTGAAGAACTATTTCCACCTAGATTGGCTATTCGTCCCACTGCGCAGCGGTGCGGGTGTAACAGAATACAGTTTACCTGTACACAGTAAAGGAACAGCTAGTTACTGTTCTGTTACGTTATTCATTTTTTTACTCTCATTGTTGCTTTAATATTTTTGAGTTGTAACTTTATGTAAACAAACTTAATCAAACCCATATTGGTGTTACAACATAAGTTTGAATATTTAAAAAATAACTGTTTATCTACTTCATTTAAAATGTTAAAAATCAATGTTCCACACACCGCTATTTTAGATTTTCGTTAAGACAAAGGGAAAATATAAATCATTTTAGAAAGTTTAAATTTTTGTTGTCATGTTATAATCCTATTATAAAATATATTTGACTAGCTGTATATACCGATTTCACCCGGAGAATTCATTTTTTAAATCTATAAAGTGATACTTTTATCGATTCAAACCGTCGATTTCGTAATAACCAATGTAATGCGAGATAAAAACGATTTTTTTATCAATAAAGAATATACCCAGAGATTGGCTGAAGTTATGCAATTTTAATATGGACAGGTTTTCGCACCTGGTATCAAAGAAACACTGAGCGAAATGGAGAATTTAAGACAAACGGTATGGATTTCTATAAAGAACAAACATAATTTCATCTTTATTCACATAGATTATAGCTGTATATCCAGGTTTTACTCAGGGAATTTCATTTTTCTAATAAAACTGTCGATTTCGTAAAAAAAAATATTTTAAAGCGAGATCATTACAATTTTTATAACAATAAAGAATATTAGCTGAAAATCGGCTGAAGTTGTGCAATTATAATATGGACAGGTGTTCGCAACTGGTATCAAAGAACCACTGAGTGAAATTTAAAGAATGTAGGACAATCGGTATAGATTTCTATTAAGAAAAAACAAATAAATGAACAGAATTTCATCTTTATTTATATAGATTGTTTTATACTAATTAAAGGAAGCTTAAACTACTAGCATTAATGATGTTTTACTTTTTCTACATATTTATAAAATATCGAGCTTTTTCACATCTTTATGAAATATTAAAATTTTATTATTAATTAAAAACGTTGTTATTTGTTATATTATTATATAAATTAATTCAGAGTATAATATGAATTTCATTTTATCCAATTTGCATACGAACGGTAACATGAGCTCAGACTTGCATGATTGGTTCAGTATAATTTGTTTGCTCTTTGTACAGATAGTTGCATATATTGAACAGTCTACGTTATGTACATTAGAAGCTGGTGACTGTGTTTCATAATTGAGTAGCTGATATCTCGATTATACTCGAAGCCTTTGGTGTCAATTTATCATTAACCACCGATCGATTAACATGCAACGGATCTATAGCATTTAGTGTAGTAAGCAGCCGAGGCACAGAACCGGTTTCAAATGATGGTTTGATCTATGATTTGATGCCAATATAGTTTGTAACAGTTATCAAAGCCTTTTAGATTGCATTTATTCCATATTCATTATTATTTTATTTTTTTTATTGATAAAGAAATAATACAATCTGCCACACATAAGGGCATTTAGTATTAGTGCTCAAAAGATACATTCACACAAGATAAACAAAATAATAATTAGAAACGAAAATTATAAACTAAAATCATATTTATTATTGCATTTAATTTTCGTTTATCTTTATCTTAAGACCTATCGCAATAATTAATTTCGAAATCTATTTATATAGATGCAGTAAATATTTCCTATGCGCTTTCTAGATACAAAACACCACTACCTATGTTTTTTATTGATATTTCCAAGGCAACCTACAACGATAAAATTTTTGATATAAAGACAATTTACTACACTAGAGTCATTATCGAAGAACCTAGGAAAAAAAAGGTAATACCCCAGTGTATCAGGTGCCAACAATATGGCCATACCAAGTCATATTGTAACCACCCCCCTCGTTGCGTTAGATGTGGCCAAGGTCATGAGAGTGCATCCTGCGGGAAGACAAGAGAAACAGCTGCGACCTGCGCCAACTGTAGGGGTAGTCACCCAGCCAACTACCGTGGCTGCCAAGTTCTGAAGCTCCTGAGGGCTCAAAGAAACAAAAGGCAATCCACCCGCCCTCAACAATCTCCTCCTCCTCCTCCTCCACCGCCAGGTCCCGAACATTTTCCCGCTCTTCCGCAGCCATCGAAGATTCAACGGCCATCAGAGACGAAACCATCACCTGTTCAAGTACAGCAGCAGATACAACCACCGCAGAGGAGAATGCGCAAACCGTATGAAGATAGACCGTCATGTTCAGGCATGAGGCAGGATAGCACACAGCTTCCACCTTCAGCTGACACTTACAGCCCCCAAAACTTGTTTCAGCTAATCAATGGTCTCAATTCCCTCATCCAACCCCTTTTTAGCCTCCTCCAACAGCTCGCTCAAGTGACTCAAGTCATGTGCCCATCCAATGGCCCCTAATCAGCTGACTGCGGGCTCCTTGTCCATCCTTCTTTGGAACGCAAACGGACTGACACAGCACAGGACTGAATTAGACTTGTACCTTCACGATAAACGAGTTGACGTCGCACTATTAACGGAAACACACCTTACTCCTCGATCTAAATTTGGTATTACTGGTTACTTGACTTATAGGACTGACCACCCTGACAACACAGCACACGCAGGTACAGCTATTCTTATCAGATCAACACTATCACACAGTTCTTTACACTTACCTAGTACACCTGAAATACAGTGCACAGGCATAACACTATACATGAAACACCATACGATGACACTAGCTTCGGTGTACTGCCCGCCAAGGTACGTGCTGACATCTTCGATGTTTTCCAACCTTTTCCAAAGCTTGGGTCGGTGCTTTATAGCCGGAGGTGACTTCAACGCGAAGCATCAAAGTTGGGGGTCACGACTAAGCACACCCAGAGGGAGGAATTTGAAGGCTGCTATCCACGAGCTCTCATTAGACACTATATCTCCCCACACACCTACTTACTGGCCTGTTTCGAGGCGAAAATCCCCGGACCTACTGGACTTTTTTATTACGAAAGGACTTAGAACTGTACCTCACACCATAGATACACACTCCGATCTTTGCTCTGATCATTCCATGGTACATGTAATAATGTTTGAGGAGGCAGTTAACGTTCAAAGAGCACCAACACTTTTTGCAGGAGCAATCGACTGGGATGCCTATAAGGAACATCTAGACTTATCGCTTACGATCCCTGTCTCAATTAAGAATGAACACGAATTAGAAGAGGCAGTGGACATCTTCTCAAAAAGTATCCATGAAGCTGCATGGACTTCATCAGTGCCAAAGCCTAACCATGCAGGATCTGAGCACTTACCAAAGTACCCTCAATACATAAGGGACTTGATCAGGGCAAAGAGAAGAGCGCGTAAAATATGGCAGACTGACAGACGCCCCTCAGACAGACAGATATTTAACCGACTGAACAATCAACTAAAAAGAGAAATTCAAAAATTCAACAGAACAAACTATGACGCTTACATTACTGGCCTCTCGACTGACTTTGGAAGCTTGTGGAAGCATACCAGAAAGTTGTTAAGGCATCGAGAGGTGTCAGCACCCCTTCGAAGAGGTGATGGTTCCTGGGCTGTGTCGGACAAGGAAAAATCTGAACTCTTTGCCAACCACCTTTCTTCTGTATTTCAACCATTTACTGACTTTACAAACACAGATCATGACACACTTGTTCTTAACACCCTTGACATTCCACTCCAACTAACACTACCACCTCCTTCATTCACTCCTTCTCAGGTCGCATCACAGATCAAACAGTTACCAAAAAGAAAAGCCCCTGGTTATGACTTAATTACAGCCCAAGCTCTCCAGCAAATGCCTAGAAAAGCTTTAGTGTTTCTAACAACAATTTACAACTGTATACTAAGAACATCATCATATACAACCCATCATCATATAGACCAATCAGCCTCCTTCCTATATGCTCAAAAGTATTTGAAAAATTGATGTACAGAAGACTTGTTGAGATTTTGACTGAACAAAAGTTAATAACTGATCATCAATTCGGTTTCCGCTCATTCCATTCTACAACACAACAACTACACAGAGTTACTGACTACATTGCTGAAGCACTAGAGCAAAAACTATATGCATCTGGTGTATTTTTGGATGTAGCTCAGGCGTTCGACAAGGTCTGGCACCAGGGTCTTCTCTTTAAACTCAAGACCATATTACCACACACTTACTATCTCATCCTTCAATCATATCTTTTCGACAGATTTTTCTCGGTTCGTCATGGGTCGGAGATCTCCTCAATTCGTCCAGTCTTGGCGGGTGTACCTCAAGGTTCGATACTGGCTCCTCTTCTCTACATTATATACACTCATGACATACCGGAAAGCATTAACACACTGACCGCTACATATGCTGATGATACAGCGATTCTCACTAAACACACGGATCCTACACATGCCTCACAAATTTTACAACAACATTTACATATAATAAACAACTGGTGTAAACTATGGAAGATTCGACTTAATCATGACAAATCCAAACACATAACGTTCACTCTTCGAAAAAATACCTGCCCTCCAATTTATATAGAAAATTTCCAAATTTCACAAACTGACACTGTACAGTACCTCGGTCTTACCTTTGACAGAAGGATGACCTGGGGCCCGCATGTTAAGATGAAACATAAGACCCTTAACAACCGACTCAACCAACTCTACTCACTTTTTTCTAAAACTACAAAACTGGGACTAAGACAAAAATTAAATACATATTTATACTTGATAAAACCAATATGGACATACTCTTCACAGATATACGGAACAGCTAAAAAGACCCACTTACACCGACTTCAAACCTTTTAATCAAAAATGTTAAGACTCATAGTTAAAGCACCATGGTACGTCACTAACAAAACACTACATACTGACTTACAAATAGAAACAGTAGACCAATATATAAAGACACTTTATAAACGTTTTCACACTCACTTACAAGGCCACTTCAACCGACTGATTAGAGACATGGCAACAGGTGATATACCAATAAATAGGAGATTAAAAAGGCGTTGGATGAGGGATCTCCTTCGTTAACAAACCAGATTAACTGACACAATCCAGGGAAGAGGTACCGCTGGGTGCCATTCTTCCCCATGCCTAACATGCCCTTATTTAAATTAGCGTAGCACTCAAATTTGCTGATTGTCGAAGTTGTTGACAGGCGCAAATCAAGATTTGAAGAAAAAAAAAAAAAAAAAAATTTATATACAACTGTAGTTACTGTCTCTTTTTTCAGTTTTCTCTCTTTTTACTTAATATTTACTTTTTGGGAAATGAATAAAGGTATTGCATTGAAATTTGCCCAAAAGCACCGTTACACATAATAGCCTATTTTGAATTACTGTGGAATAGGATTATAAGATAGGGTTATAAATTTTCACCGAGTAAGAAAGTTGAACTCTATAGAATAAGTAAGAACGTAATGTATTCCTAACAAGATTCCATTTTTTCTATTGAAGATATTATAGACATGTGAAAAAACTAAAAAACAAAAAATTCTCTTTATAATTGTCCTGTTATTAATATAAAAAAATTGAAATGACTAATATTTGGCTAAAAAACGACGTCCTGTAAATGTTACGTTAAGAAGTTAATTTAGAGATTTATCCATCTCCGAGTTTTGGGGTAACATACATACCGGCCTGGCATATTTAAATACATATAATAAACGGGAGAAAAAACGTGCCCAAAAATAATATAGGATGTAACTGTGTTGATAATTTTACTACATTTTATTTTTTATTTATTTTTTTGTTTTATTTTTATTTTATTTTTTTTATAAAGACTAATTAAAACAATCATTTTGCAAAAAAAAATTGACTAAAAACGAAAATAAATATTTTTCTATTCTTCATAACAATATTTCCTATTGGATATATTGACATAAACAGTTGAAACGGACTCTATTTTGGCCAAATAGCAACGTTCTGTAAAATTTACCAATTTATTCATTTCACGGCCCTTGAATTTTTAAATATACCATTTATTATTAAATTTACCATTTGCACATTTTCAATTTTTTTTTTATTTTAAGCCATAAAGAGGTACTGCTGTGCCCTAATTTTCCTAATTAGTTGTTTCCCATTACATTTGCTGAATGTTGCTATTTCCTGAGTGGTGTGAAATAAATACTTATCTTACCCATAATTCTCGGCTAGACAATGAATTTTATCTGGGAATTTTCGTCAATCGGTGCAAACTGCGTTCCAGCGCCTGCCTTTTCAATCCCTTCAGGGCCAAATAGGTTGGAGCCAAAACAAAAACTATCATATTATGCTTACATCCCCTGAAGTACTAAATATATTCTTAAAGGTATTAAATTGTTATAATAATTTGAAGAAAGCTGTAAGGGCTATTCATTAAATTGTTATAGGTTGCAATTATAGTTGTTTAAGAGAGAGTATACTGTAGGGTGAAGAGGAGAAGGATACTGTGCTGCAAAGCAGGCATCAGAGAGTAGATCAAGTTAATTGGCTAAGCAGGTTAAGCTCGGACGGCTGACTGCACAAGCAACTTAGCTCCAGTTGGAGTTGCCCATCAAAGCTCCAGTTGCACACACGATCTCAACACCGCTCCAAATGGAACTTGTCCGAACCTCCACACA